>CM070563.1:47975080-50516721 GCA_036346405.1 Phyllostachys edulis | reverse complement strand
TCCGGCCCAATTCCTGCTCACAGCCCATCTTTCCTCTCTCCCGCTCGCCCACGTCCTTGGCCCACCTGTCAGCCGCATGTATGTCATTTGCTACGCAGCTTCACCCAAGCCACTGTCGCTGACATGTGGGTCCCACCGAGTAACTGTTCTTCGTCTCTGAATTGGTTGTGAACCGGACCTCCGCCGCCGCTTGATTTCTCGGATGGATGCTTGGGACTTTCCGACCGCATTGCTATAAAAGGGGTAGCCCTTGGCTTCTTCATCCCAAACCGCAATATGCACTCGAGATCCAAACCGTAGTCACTGAATCGCTTGAGAAGAAAGCCGCCGCAAGCTTCGCCATCATCTTCCGCCGCCGTGAGTGCACCTCAAGCTTCAAAGATCGCCACCGCTAGGTTCGCAAGGACAAGATCTACCTCGTCATCACATTGAATTCACCAGAGCATCATCGAGCTCAATTCCCATCAACACTCGAACACCTTCAAGGCTTCATCCTCGTTCTTGCAAGCTCGCTGCCCCTCACCTTCATGAGTACACCAGAGAGTTCCCTGTCACCTTAGCTACCTATTGGACACCTCTATTCACCCCACCGTAGCCTAGAACCCCGATGACCTTCGGGACCCGAGCGCCACCATCATCGCCGCCGTCCACGTCACCAGCCACGCCACCCTTGTGCTTGCATGTCACCTGCTCAAGACCACGTGGCATCCACGTATGCAGACCCATACCCAAACCCTAAACCTAACCCTAGCTCAACCTAGTCTACCGTGAACCATGTCTATGCCATGTAGGTCTTGCATGTCAGATCCACTATTCTATAGACCTGTGAGCCATAAACCAGTAGACTAGAGTCATGGACTTGGTCCACAAACCAAGGGTCCCACCCGTTAGCCTCTATTTCCTATTTTATGAATTTTATTTTAATTCTAAAATCATTGCTGATGTCACTGATGCAATATTTTGGGATTTCCTTTAGAAAGAAAATTTGAAAATTTGAAATAATTATTCCTTTCTTTTTCTTAGATTTAAATCTTCCGAGAGCCTCGTTTTTCCTCATACTAACTCTGATTGAACCCATTCAAGTTTCTAAATTCATTTAAATTCAAGATATACCTTCTTGAGATTTTTATTTAATTTTTGGAGTTTATTTATTACTCTATTTTGTATTTATTTACTTTTCACTTTCGTTTATGAGTAGACGTTGATACTTCGGGAGCTTTTGAGGAAGGAGGAGTCGATCAAACTCAAGACTAGTACCAAGACTTGTTCCAAGGTAAGTCGTACCTTTGAACATGTTGAACCCAGTTTTCCTAAATTACCTTGATTCAAATTATTGCATTTTACTTTAAGTATTTATTTAAATATTTTGGGATTAGCTATTCAGCCATTTGATTATATCCACTTTGCCTATTGTATTACCATGAAATTTTGTCACCCTAGCTTGGTTAATTATTAGTTGGTATTATCATAGCACCAACATGGGATGTTTAGATATGAATAGTCTGCTTAGCCATACAACGGGTTATTGATATCATTTTGAGTTGCAAGATATAAACTTGACTACATGATTATAGAACATGTTATGAAAAGACTGTGTGATGTATGTTGTTACTCGTTGATGGCATGTGATGCACTTAACTAACAGGGTGAGAAAAAGATTTAGACAAAGGTGAGTGGAAAGGATTGGTGGTATGATGAACTTGTGATTGGGAAATGTGAATGATGGTTAGTAGTTAGAATTTGGTAGTCTTGCCTTGGTCAATTAAGGACTTAACTTTATGTGCCATTGAACTGAGCCACAACTGTATAACCACATGCTTGGAGTAGGACGGACCTAACTTAGTAAGTTGTGGAATTTTGACATTGACTACTCAGGTAGTAGGTATTGTAATGGGTGAGGTGTGGACTATTCTAAAAGTCACATCTATGGGTAGTTTGTCGTCTCTAAGTCCAACGGTGTGCGTCGAACTTGTGAGTGAGGTTGGGGTCGATTGTATTGTACATCGGGACAGTCAATTGTTGAGATGAAACTTCTAAAAGGTTTTGTTATGATTGGTGCTAGGTACACTGGTTATATCGTGTGGATAAAGTGTACTACCTCTACAGAGTGTTAATCAATCTATTTGAATAGTCACATTCGCGGTCATGGATATGCTTAGGGATTTCACACGAGGGGTAGATTTTCATAAAACAATTGGGAAGGGACAACTGTGTGGGGAAACTTATGCAGCTGTGTGAAAGAAAATGATTAGGATATGGGAGCTTTGTGAAAATACTTGTTAAAATTATTATTGTTATTTGTTTTAAATTACGCTTTCAATCTATCATTTGTATTCAATTGCAAATGCTGCTTTATCACAAAATAACCATAGAAGCCAATTTCTTTGGAATAAGCTATCATCTATAATTGTATTCTGTGGTACAACTTATTGAGTACTCGGAGTACTCATTATTGCTGTAATCATTCAGCTGAAGTGGAGGAATCTTCGCCTGCTTTTGAAGAGGAGCTATACGAGGATGGTGATCGCTAGATCTTGATCCCAGTCGATTGCGTGTGGCAAGTCGATGGGTTTCTGTTGGAGTTGTTTTCATTCCACTATCGTCTCTTTATTTAGTGTTAACCCTGCATGGCTTAATAAGTGTAAACTCGACCATAAAGTCACAACTACTATTTATTAATCAAATTAGTCGTTTATTCTTATATTCATCTTGTGTGGAATGATATTCATCTATGTTAACACTGTGTGCACTGTGCACTAGTGTGATCCTGGACTAGTGTTATACATAGAGGATCCAAATTTGCATAGTTGGGGTCTACAACAGTAATACAGCTCATAAAAACAGTAAACCCACATCGCACATAGTAAACATTAGGTGAGTTAACAGTAAAAATAGGTTGGGTACACATGTGTCTACCAGTAGTGTTGTTACCACCATACCAAGGTGTTCCTCGGAGTAACTTTACCATCAACCACCGCCCAATCTATGGCGTATATGTGACTTTGGTTTTATCGTCGATTCCAAGAGTAATAGCTTATTTTACTACCAATGTAGGTGACGCATGATCTTTTTTTACTATCAATTTCACCAATCATCGCTTTGATATGGGGTTTTACTACCGGATTGGACGATACCGAGACTTTTACCGCCGATCACAATGCGCGTGCGTGTTTTACCGCCAATCCCACACGGGAAGCGCGCGAGCGGGCGCAGCATGGCCCAGGCCGCGGCCCACGCACAAAATAGCTATTCAGCGTACGAGTGCTGAATAGCACTATTGTGTATATATATATGTATAATACTATTCTTTAGCTAAGTGTAGACTAGGTATTCTATGCCTAGCCAGCCCACCGTGCGCGACCGAGGCCATGCATGAAGCGCGTGTTCAATCCCATACGACTGGCCCATCAAATACAGTTGATGGGCCAGAATAGCCGATCCCGCATGCAACTCGATTCGACGTTAAATGTTATAGTCGTAACAGTAATTCGCGTATCCTTTTTGCTACATGTTTTTTCAGGAATGCGGCTATTCTGAGCTCATGCGTTTTACATTAAAGGACAACAATAAGGTACAAGAATCGCCTCCCCATTTTATCGCCGCACCACATGTGCGGACAAGCTATCTTTTTTTGTACAGTAAAAAACTATGTTAAGGATAGTAAAACATAGCTATACGTATGGTAATTGTGTTAGGTTGTTTTACTGAGTAGTACCAACGTGGTAAATAGGCATTCGTAGAACAGTAAAAGTGAACGTTTCCATAAGTAAATATGTATGACTTGTTTTCACTGGTCGTTAATGCCGTCATATTGTTATACCGAGACTGTATATATCGAAGACAGTAACCTTAAACACCTTATTCAAGAAACATGTTCAACATAGACAAGAATTATAAGTCCAAACTGGATTACTCCATTTTTTGTATTTATATATAGCCAAACTACGTGGTTTCTTACAAAATATTTTTTTTAAAAGTAGAAATCTAAAAAGATCAAGTTTTCTAAAGGCCAAGGTAGACTATGATCTCGGTTTTCCATTCTTCATAGGTGACGTCGTCTTCATCGGAGGGTTCGGGATCAGCGTAGGTAGCCCAAAACATGTCCACACATTGACACGCTGTTGGAGAGTCGCCAAAGGCGCCCGACTCAAGAACCAAGTTGAATTGCACCTAGATGCTCTCTTTCCATGCTCTAGGGTCTTGGCTTGGTTGACTCGCCACTCGTCATCTCGATGTAGCCATCGGCAACGGTAATCCTCTTGGGGATGTATAACGTTGTTTTAGAGGGCCACATCGATGGCGAGGTTAGCTCGTCGGAAGAGGGAGACAACCCGAAAGACGTGGCAGAGGAGGATGTCAAGATGGTGGAATGTGGCCATCACGTGCCCTGGCATAACCTCAAGCGGAGGAAGGAGGACACTATTGCATAGTAAACTTTAGCAACATCCGCCAGTGTACAACTAGAGAGGTGCTCAGATAGAATGGCTAGGTAGGACATCAATGCCATGACAGGAACAAGAGTGGGGAGCCATTTCTTTAAAATTATATTCGTTTGTGCTTGAGAGTAGAGTGAAGTGAGGATTCATCTTTGGTGGCGCATGGTCATTTTTATAAAACAAGGAGTAAATTCAAGTCGTGAGACAAAGAGACGACGGGGAGCCGAAGTGGCATTGATGCGTTTAAGAGATAGTTTGGGTGATGCTTAATAGAACCTCCACTCACACACATTTTTTGACAGTAAAAACTTACTCACAATATGGTAAACTAAGACATCCTTTACAGTAATTAAGAAATCAATGGGGTAACAGTAAAGTTTATGACACCTTATAGTAAACACACTCAAAAATTACAGTAAAAGTTATATTGCGTAAATACTAAACGTAATTGCAAGAATATATACTCATGTTTTATCACAGATAACCGCTTGGTGTTTTTTTTCCTTTTTGAATGAGCACGAAAGTCGATATATTACGTATGTAATGATCGTCCGAAAGTGTTTCAAGACTACATAAAATCGTATTTTCTCTTTCCGATGCTGCGCTCAACCCTCAAAGGAACGAAAAACGCAAGGTCTTTGGTGAGCTCTACCAGCCCACATTCTCGGCAGGAGCAGAGGTGATCTTTGTTTTTAGCACCCTCCCGCACCCGGACCCCCCAAGGTTAGAGAATACCCTTGTTTTCTTTAGTTTGAAGTTTTCTTCTCTCGCGGAGTGGATTTTTTCTAGGGTTCCGCACATTAAATTATCCCCAAACTTCATAGTCTTTGCATCCCTATGGTGTTTTTTCCTCCAAAATTTTGGGAGAGTTTTCTCCGCATTTTAAGTAAAACAACTCCTCACATGCAGATTCACATGATCTCTTTTTGTTTTTTCGCTTGTATCCCAGCTCCGCAAGAAATGAGGACATCTGGTGACGACCTCCAAGGTGAGGAAGATCACCATCGAGGGAAATCAAACGACAATGGAGATTTACTTGACCTCGCCGACCCAGAGCGAAAGATCCCGAACCCTCTCGTGTTCATACACCACCCGAGATTTCCTGTACAAGCATAAAAATGATAACATAGACATATCTCGATTGCATTAATAGTAAATCAGAGTTTATTACAAAAGAGGCTTACAAGCCAACAATAAAGAACACAATGAAGACGAAGAAAGTGTAGTAGAGTCCAGCTTAATCCGCCACAGCAATCGATCAGGGCGCCTAGTCGCGAGATCCACACCGATGGTGAAGTTCTTCTCTCTCAAATTTGTTTGCACAAGGCAAGTATGAGCACAACCACCGTGCTCGCAAGTTACACCCACAATAATGTAATGACATGCATACATATGGTAAACAAGGATATTAAGGTGGTTTATTTGCATAAAGCAACATTTTTAAGTTTAAATAACCATATTAATTTCCAAGGCCATTTTTATACTATATCTAAAATCAGATTTTAAACAACAATTTTATAGTATGGATAACCTCTATATTTGAATGGTGAAGGATACCTCCTATCACAATGGCTAACCGCCTAAATTTTCCCACAGACTAACCATCCCGAAAACATCTGTTGAAATCACTTTTAAAAACCAAAAACAAGTCTAACTCAGAGTGGCTTTACTAGCATGTTTATGACCGTGGACTCGGCTATTCGAATAGTTTTACTCTGCAGAGTTTGTACACTTTACCCACATGACATGATTCCTCTAGTTTGTTCGGCATCCGCCAATGCCACCTCTCACCGCTTAAGGTAAGAGGTCTAGAGTTCATGACAAGGCCTTTACAATGCATCCTTCCACCGCAGCCCACCTCGCTAAGGTTTCGCCTTTTGACTAACCATCCGCAGTTCGTGGCCCTCTTGCGCTTAGGTGGGAATAAAATAGTCATGAAAGATAGGCCATGCAAGACCACCCACGCATGCATGTGATAAATCGCGATGGAACTCTACAAATTAGTCACCAGATCCCACGCCCCATTCTCGAGACATGTGGTTGTACTAAGGGCATATCAAGGCTGCTCAAAGATCGGTCCTTAATCGACTTGGGCGCTTTTCAAATCAAACCTCGGGCTTTAATCCTAACCAGATTAAACCCTGCATAAACTCGCACCCACCATTCAACCATTTCGCCAAGTCCAAACCATTTTGATTTTATTTAAGTAAAACCATCTTTACAAATTCTCTATGGTAAAACAATACCATAGATTTAATTTTAAACAATTTTGTAATGGTTTGGCTAAATCCTCCCAAAATCAAAATCATGGTCTAAGCATTTGCTAAGCATTTCCAAACAATTTATCTATGGTGACAAAGGGATGACATTTCAATATTCAAAATTGGCCATACAATAACAATTGAATAACTAAGCATTTAAACAGGTATTTAAAATAATTGACTAAAAATATGCATGCAATAATAATTTTAAAACTGAATTAAATAACTTTAAAATACTGGGGCAATATGGTCAAGGGTATAACTTGCCTTGCTTGATTAAACGATGTTCTCAAACGGCCGAAATCCGGTCGCCCAAAGTCGCCGAAATCTATATGCCAGAACGATCTGAATTCAAATAATATTCAAATAAAATCTAAAATTATAAAATAAATACTTCTAGGAAGGTTTCACTTTTTATGAATTTAGGAAGTTGAATGGAAGGAATCGGAGTTCGTATGAAGGAGAACAAAATTCGAAGGTTGGAAATCACATGAATGATATAATTCCGAAAATTCACTATTCACAGGAATTGTGGTTTTGATTGATTGGGAACAAGGAAAGAGTTTTAGGATCAAGGCGATGAAGCACGACGAGAACACGCTAGACAAACTCAACGGTGTAGACAAATTTTGGCCAAAGGATCTTTGATGGCGACGCAATCCGACGGAGAAGACCTTCATGCAAGTAACATCGGCGCTCGGAAAATGGAGAGGATTTAGCGAGTGAGGTTGGCGGTGATTTGAAGATGGAACCGCAGGGAACACAACGCCACCTCGGTTGTCGTGGAATGCGCAAGGTCGGCCGTCATTCATGCAAGACGACGCAAAAATGAACCTAATAATTAACAGAAATTAAATTAAATCTAAAAATTATGAAATAAATACTAAAAATAGTAGATGAATTTATATGAATTTAGGTGAAGGAATTATCGGATTTGGAGTTTGCATTTGAGAGAACGAATTTTTGGAAGATTAAAAGTATATGTATAAAGCAAAGCACATGACTAGATAAGCATCGTTCATCATCTTCTAGTTCTAGTCTAACAAAGACACGAGGAAATAAGAAATGGTGGCTGTGGCCGAGGAAGAGAGAGATGGCCGCGAACACTAAAATGGATTGCTCACCCACGACGAGGCCAGAGGAGGTATGCGGCGAGGAGTGGTTGGTGGTGGCGGCGATCTCAACAAAGGTACAAGCGGCGGCATGCAGGCGGCTTGACGGCGGCGATTTAAGTCCAAGGGCGCCTGGCGGGAGGTGAGCACTGGTAGGCGGCGATGTGGCGGTTGCTGGTGTAGACGGCGACGGCATGAGGAGGTGATGTCGCGCTGAATCAAGAAATCCTGCGCTGTTGTATGGCTAAGAACTCAAATGCCGATTTATTGAGAGGGAGAGAGAGGAATGGGTGGCGGCGTTGGGTTGAGTGAGGAAGAGCTCCTCTGCACTCCCTTTTTATAGGGGCCGAGGGCACCGGGCGGCGAGGCGACGGGAGAGGTCGCGGCGCGGGCGGGTTGTGGCGGCGGGCGAACTGCGCGGCGCGGAGACGGGGAATAGTGGGGGTTGGAGGCGGAGGTGGGCGTGAGGATCATGCGCGACGTCACATGGGAGGCGGGGGGCTGAGGAGGCGGGTAGTTGAGGAGGCCGGCCAGGAGCTCCTGCTTGGTCAACAATGGAGGTCGGCTTTTGTTTGCAGCCCGACAGCAAGGGAGAGAGGGAAAAGGAGGAGAGGAGCAAGCAATGGCGGTGGAGATGGTCAAGTGGCGAGGCGAGGGGGCGGTGGCGGAGGTGAGGTCGGGCGAGGCGCCACGAGGTCACCATGGAAGCTCAACCATGGAGGGCTTCACGGTTTGGAGAGAAAACACAGAGAAGAAATACCATCGGGAGGAAGGAGATGAAATAGGAGAGAGAAATTAGTATAGAAAACAATAAATGGAAGGTTATATATTAAGAAAGGGAAAGGGAATCATGGCAGTGCATTGCTTTGCTTGCTGGTTAAGCGTGCACGCATGGGAGCAATAAAATGATGGGTGACCCAATGGGAACTTGGGTCTCATGGATGGGAAAATAAAATTTTTTTATTCAAATTACTGCTCACCATTTACTACCGGGTCCAATAGCTCCACATGAGGGTTCGGACCGGCCGTAACAGATTTTGTTTTTATTATTTTTATTTTCGGAATAAAGACTAACCAATAAATCAAATATTTTTAGAACATAGCAAATGGAGTCCAAAAATTCTAGAAAAATTCATAGAAATTCCTAGAGTTATTTTGAACTTAAATAAATATTCCCAACTTAAAATTGGTAATAGTTTTTGCACATAATTTATTTTGGTTTTAAAATAATTAGGAAAAAGTTTCTAAGAATTCCATAAAATAATTAAATTTTTATTTTTGACTTGTAAAACTTCGTAAATTCAAATAAAGCAAATAAACTCTTTCAAATTTTAGAAAATCCAACAAAATAATAATTTTATAAATTTTAATTTGGTAATGTAACTTTGGGTCATATAACCCTCCTAAGTCCAACCCATTGCCCTGACGATTCGTTGTAGATGTCATGGCAGTGTTTCTCAGAAGAAACAACCGAGCAAGACGAGGACAATAGTGGTGCCCACGACAGAGGACCTCATCACCTTATCGCCTCATGATGAGCCCGCCCCAGAGACTACCATGGTAAGTTTGTTTACATATAACAATAAATACTCATACATATTTACAGTAATTCGATAATGTCATTGACATGTTATCTTTTTTACATCAACGGTAAACATGGGTTATGATTGTAGTAATTATTTAGGCAAAACGGCAGTAAAATGATGTTACGCCTAATGTAGGCCCCTGACGATAGTAGAAGGTGACGAGGATTAAAACCTCTATGTATTATTTTAAATGCATAATAAAAGACCATACGTTTTCATGGTCGAATTCCTAAGACTAACGACCTCCCCGGTCGTTAGTATTCAGAGGTTACTTATGGGTACCTCGGCCTGATGAGGCTTTGTGCCTAATCCTCACCGTATAACCGCCGTAAAATTATCGAATCGGTATTTCTTATCGTATGATGAATGGAACACGGTTATAATGCTCCAAACCATGCGATGGTACAACCCCGAGACATCGACTATTAACCACCCTACTAAGCTTTTCACAAGAACCGCAAGGAAGTTAGCACATTGTTAATCTTTCTACCGCTCCGACTCAACAGAACGCTTCACCAGGACGCCTTTCTCCAGAGTAATCGCCATCTCTTCGAAGTTATTTAAAGGTGAAGCATGTAAGACTAACAAGGCACAAGGCACAAGGCACAAGACAAGAAGGGAGACGATAGGCTACACACAAAACAAGGCCAAGGCAAAGATATGCACAAAAGCCTAAGCTGTGGAATTAGAAGTTAGATAATCACTTTAGACTCATATTCTAAGTCCGATTGTCTTGCTACATTCCTCCATTCAAGGTAATTCAGGTAGTACTTAGCCACATCTTGTAAATCCAGCTCATATCAATAAAGAGCTACCCCCATTCCATTCCGTGATATTCCACGCCATTTTCCTCGCTTATTTTCGAAGATCGGCGATTCGATCGCCGACAAATGGGCGCCATTCGTGGGGAAGAAGGCGAAGTTTCAAGAAATTTTTTTTTCGCCAAGAAAATCTCGCCCAAAACTCGCAATCGCCATGCGACTATGCCCGAGTTTGGGATGAGGAAAACGGTTCGACGGCGACTACGCCAACCTCGACATGGAAGGATGTATCCGCGCCATGGAAGAAAATGGCAGTCATCCTCCTCATCCTCCTTCACGACCAGACGTCACCGACGTTAGCGAGGTCGATCGGATGGATGAAGATGCGCCGCCACTACCGTGGCGAATCAGAGAACCCGCCGCTCCGACCAGCCTCCGAATGCCAGAGGATCTTTCAAGCCCGGCCTTCTCGATCGCTAAAAGTGAGAGTCAACCGTCACCATTGGTAATCTCTCCTTCGCTTCGCAATTCGATGAAACCTCCATGAAACGGTCGAGGCCATGTGGGGATGATCACACTCAAGATAATGACGGCGGTTCGTCGGATCAGCCGAGAAGACCTCGTGAAGTGCTCATCTCCGACCGATCTCCATCGTGGAAGATTCTCGCGTAAACCGACAAGCTCTCCATTAGTTATGATGGAAGCTCATCTAAGATCAATGCCGAAGCACGAGGTCAACGCGATCGGAGATGAAGATCAAGATGCCTCGCACGGTCCTACACTCTCTACCACGCCATCACGTGTTGTTAGAGATGATCCGGCCGCCAAGCACCAACTTCCGGAGGCAACGGAACTAATCGACGCCAATCGCTTAACTCGCTCGCATCGCCCCACCCAGAGTGACCGACAGATCAACAAATCAAGGTCGGAAGGTTCAGACAGCGACACCCACGACCAAGATGAACCACCCGAGACCTTCAGAATCGTGACAAAACTTGCGACGATTCAAAACATGTTAAATAATTCCGATCCCGCTCTAGCAGAACGCCTAGTTTTGTACAACTCGTAGGTCGTATCCAAATTCTCCAATGCACTATGCAACGGAAGCGACGAGAACAGAGGGGTTCAGAAGTCGACTAGGACTTCGCCCCAACGCCCTCCTCAAGAGGGGACAAGACGGTCATACCAGAGAGCAATGATACCAAGACCTCCTCGACGATTCCACCAAGGAGTCACGAGGGAGAAGGCTATTTCAAGAGGGTACTCCCATCACTACGCCGAGAAGAACCACCACTAGGACCTAACGATCTCCGACATCGTTTGAACTCAGGTATGGTCGTGACATCATATCAATGTTCACGATCGGATCGGCATAATCGGAGTTCCAGCTGCTCCATCTTAGGGATCGGTCTCCCATCGACATAATCCGCACCTTCCTGTGAGAAGACGCCATGAATCAATCACAGTTGTCGAGCCTTCTCTGCTGGGCTCCAAGTCGGCGTTGGCCTAGCCGGTTCCCGACCGCCAACTTGGACAAATTCAATGGAACTCAAAACCCATTGGAATTTCTCCAAATATATACCACCGCTATCGTGGTCAGGTGGCGGCGAGAATGTAATGGCCAACTATTTACCCACCGTGCTCAAGGGTCCGCCTTGGCCGTGGTTGTTAAACTTACCGGCCGGATCCATATATACTTGGGAACAACTCAGGATCTTCTCGATTGCCAACTTCAGGTACGCACGATCGCCTCGAAGGAGGACGATCTCCACGTAATCCGCAGGATCTGATGAGACTTTACGCCAATATATCAAGAGGTTCAAACCAGTTCAGAACTCTATACCCAAGTCGCAGAGTCCTCTCGTTATTCAAGCTTTTAAAACAGTCTAAGGAATCGGCGGTTTACGGAGGACATAGCAATGAACCTCCAAGAACAACCGCTGAGCTTTTTGATATGGCGACAAATATGCCATCAAGTAGTGAAGCAATCGAGTGGTGTGAAGCCATCGATCGGAAGACAAGATTCCCTCACCGGCCTCGACAAACAGAGAAAAAGAACAAGAAGTCTCTCAAGAAGAAAAAGAACCGCAGACCGACGACAAAGAAGTCCTCGCTGCCTGCATAAGATTAGAAGGGCAAGAAGGACTATGCTGGTCAAGCAAAGCAAAAGTTCCACCGGGATTCTGCATTTAATAAGAAGTGGTGTCCACTTCACCAAAGAGTAGGCATGATCTCAAGCGACTGCCGTGGTTCCGCGTAAGAAACTGGAGGATTATTATGCAGAAGGACCATTTCAAAGAATACAGAACATGGAGAAACGAGCTCCAAAAAGGACAAGGATGGCGACGAGGAGATGGAGTACCAGATCCCCAACACACACCAACATGATTTTTGGAGGATCTTCTTCATACGAGTCCAGACGCCATCTCAAGGCCATGGAGCGGAGGTCAACCTCGCCGAATCTCCAACTGTAATCAAGCACTCAAGTGGTTGGACACCGCACTTTCTTCAAAGAAAGACGATCGCACCATCCCATCGACTCGACCGTAGGTTCCCCATCGCCGCTGAACCAACTATTAATAATTGTCAAGTTAATCGGTCTTAGTGGATGGGGGTAGTTCCTTGAATATATTATTTGTAGGAGCTTTAGAAGAAATGCAGTCCCCATGTCAAAGGTGAAACCCGTGAAATATGCTTTTCATGGCATAGTTCCGGTTCTACCGCTAAACCGATAGGACAAGTTTCTTACGTGACGCTTTGGAAAACCCGACAATTTCCGAACAGAGAAGATCCCGCTTGATGTAGTAAACTTCAATCCAAGATACAACGGAATCCCTGGCCGACCAAAGATTAGCAAAATTTTGATAGCCACGCATTACGGTTATCAAAGTTTGAAAATGCCGGGCCAAGGAGTCATCACACCGAGGAGATCGAAAATGGCTTACGATGCGATCGGAAACTTTGCACCGTTGATGAACTTCCGACCGAGAGGTTAATCCGCCTCCCATGCAGTCAAGCACTCGGCCAAAGATGACGCCTAAACCATCCGACTGCATCAAGGAGGTACTACTCGACAAAAGCGCTTCCCGGACAGCAAGTCGTCACATGGGTCAGACAACCAGATCCAACCGCCTCAAGAAGATTCGGGCCGGGCAAGACTCGACCCTAAATAGGAAGAGTCGCCGCTCTTCCTCCGAGCAAATCAAGACGGTTTGCTTGGCAAGCGTCCGATATGCCCGAGTCCCCGGAGGTGATCGAGCACGTGCTTGCTCTCCACCGATAAAAACCGATCAAGCGTAAACTACGACGCTTTGCACCGATCGAAGGAAGCAATCCAATGAGATTGACAAGCTTCTCCAGCAGATTTATTCGTGAAGTCGACCACCCACAAGGGGCTTGCTAATCCTCGTAATGGTTAGGAAAATAATGGGAAATGGCTAATGTGTATCGACTTTACAGATCTTAATAAAGCTTGTCCGAAGGATGACTTTTCCTTCCCCGCATTGATCAACTAGTAGACTCTACTCAAAGCGAAGTTACTAAGTTTTTTAGATGCGATTCGTGGTACCACCAGATTAGTATGTGTAAAGAAGATGAGGAGAAAACTTCCTTCATCACCCCATATGGTACTTCATCATATATTAAGATGCCATTTGGTCTCAAAAATGTCAGTGCAACTTTTCAAAGGTTGATGCAAAAACTTTAGTCCACAACCGGGTCGGAATCTAGAAGCTTATGTTGACGATCCGTCGTGAAGACCACCAACGCCATGCACTACATTCCCGACTTACAAGAAACTTTTAATAACTTGAGAAGACATAACCTCAAGTTAAATCCTAAAAGTGTGTGTTCGAGTTTCACTGAAAACCGCTTGGTTTCCTAGTTTCGCTAGAGGTATTGAAGCAAATCCAAAGAAAAATTGCGCCATCGACTGATGCGCCCCCACCACTAAGAAGGAAGTCCAAAACTAACCGGGTCAGATGGCAAATAAGTCGCTTTCATAGCAAGGTTAGGGAAAAGGATTACCTTTCTTTAAACTTCTTCGAAACATGGGAGTTTTGAGGGACTAAAGAGGCAAACGATGCCTTTGAGGAACTTAAAAGTACCTTACAAGTACCTCGCTTTTAGTTTCTCCGAGACCGAGAAACATTGCTAATTTACGGGCAAAGAACACCACGCATAGCTAGCGTGTAATCGTTGTAGAAAGGGATAATATCCAACGACTCACCTATTACGTAAGTTTAAGTCTTACATGGACCAAAGGAAAGATACCCACAGTACAAAAGTTGCTCTATGGCCTCCTTATGTCTTAGAAGCTAAGGCACTACTTTCGTGCCCACAAAGTGGTCGCATTCTACCGGATATCCCCTTGGTCAAGTCCTTGGAAACAGGAATCATCAGACTTAATAGCCAAATGGGCGGTCGAGCTAGGGCGCTCGATCTCCATTTCATTTCACTTAATAGCAATAAAGTCCTGCAATAGCGAATTCATTGCCGAATGGACAAACCTCGAACCCACCCAAGGACCCGAGTACGAACACCACGACGAGTGGACAATGTATTTCGACTTTCCTTGATGTTACAAGGATCGGGGCCGAGTGGTCTTGATATCCCCATCGGGCGAACACATCAAGCACGCCATCCAAGAATTTTCCGCCACCAATAATGTGGCGTAATATGAAGGTTTATCGGCAGACTCGAGCAATTGCTCGCTCGCCGATTCGCAGACATTAGTGAAAGGCGATTCTCAACTAGTAGCGAATCAAGTGGGGAAAGAGTATCAATGCTCTAGTACCAAGATGTCATCTTATCTGGCGGAAGTACGAAAACTCGAAAAGCACTTCTTCGGTTTTCAGATCCAACATATTCCTAGAAAGGAAAACTTTCGCGCACTGGCTTAGCACGGATGGCCTCCACGAGGTCGACCGTCCCCGCCTCGAGTTTTTCTCGAGCAACTCAATTCACCCTCGGAGTTGAGCCTTCCGAGAACATACATGATTCTTGCAAGTTGAACAAACTAATCAAGGGAACATGGATGCTCCACGTGTCGTTGACGGTTGGCGCCGCCACGATCAAGGTAGAGATCGGATGACATCGATCTACAATTATCTTCAAAGATGACACAATTCCAGAAGATGATGTAGAGGCCGATCGATAGCACGAAAAAGCCAAATCATACACTCTAATCGAAAGTACCTTGTATAAACGAGGATCTCATGGAGTGTTGATGAGATGCATATCTCAAACGGATGGCATTAGATTGCTAACCAAATCCATGAAGGTGTCTCAGGAGCACACCATTCCTACAGTAACCTCGGTCGGTTCAGAAGCCTTCCTAAGAAGCTATTATCGCCAACCGCCTTCATGATGCAAAAGAGCTTGTGATGAAGTGTGTACAATGTCGGTTTATAGCCAATAAGTACACCAACCAAAGACAAGCCTTACAAACAATTCTCTTTCTTGGCCTTTTGCAACCTGGGATCGGATATTCGGGACCTTTCCTAAGAGCACCGGGCTTCAATTCCTTTTCGCCATGATTGACACGCTTACAAAATGGATTGAAGCCGAGCCACCGTTAAAATAACAACCGAGGCCGCTAAGAGATTTCTCCCAAAATGTGATCACGCGACGGTGTACCCAACAGATCATCACAGCATAATGGTTCCCGCCTCCAAAGAATAATTCCAGAATTCGCGATGAACTTGGTGTCAAAGT
The DNA here is from genome assembly GCA_036346405.1 of Phyllostachys edulis. Classification (NCBI taxonomy): domain Eukaryota; kingdom Viridiplantae; phylum Streptophyta; class Magnoliopsida; order Poales; family Poaceae; genus Phyllostachys; species Phyllostachys edulis. Next base: position 50,500,850 of record CM070563.1, on the reverse strand, counting down.
TCATTTTGCTTCATTGCATATCCGCAGAGCAACGGAGCAGCTTGAGCGGCTAATGGTATCCTTATGCAGGGATCAAACGCCGAGTATTCACCGCTTAATCAAACGGTCAGCGCTTAAGTTAAAGAACTTCCTCTGTTATGGGCCGTCAACCACGAACCACGACCGTAAGCACCGGTGAAACTCCATTCTTTTTGGTTTATGGTGCCAAGCTATGCTTCCTCCGTAACTCAAAATTGGCTCGCCGAATCGATCGCTTTGGACGAAAATGATCGAATGAACGACGACTCGACGACGCCGATTTCTTGAAGAACGATTTAAACCAAGCCCTTGTACGATCGCTAGCCTACCAACAAGCCATGCGAAGGTACCATAGTCGTAAGGTGCACCGCAGCCTTTGTCAGAGGTGATCCGTTCTCGTAAAAATTCAGAGCCAAACAAATCGCAATAAACTTTCTCCTAAATGGGAAGGTCTCTACATCGTGGTCAAGTAACCCGACCAGTGTTCGTGACGACCGGCTATGTTTGATGGGCAAATTTTGTCAAATTCTTGGAACATCGATCAATTGCGTAAGTTCTATGTTTAATTTTCATTCTTTCATTTCTTTCAATTTCAATTTCATTAAATTCATTAATTAATTAAGAAGTGCAACCTTGCTTATATATATACACCTACATTCGTCGCTTATTATTGTTAGTCCGGTCGAGAAGACATTTTTCTCTCCGATATCCTTTTTAAGGATCTCTCGATACTCTATGGTCCTAGTCGTGAGCATTTTTCTTCAAATGATTCCCACGCTACGACTACACTCTTTTCTCAAAGAAAATGAGTAATCGTGAGCGCCACACAACTAACTATCTCATGAATGATATGCTTACGATTCTCAAGATTATGCTTCATTATTTTAAGATTCTCGTCTATTCTTGTCTCACATCGGTCGACACTGAAAGCCTCCTAGTCAAGTCTCTCCTTTTTCGACGTGGTCCCCGCCTAATCGAAGGAGCTTCCTAGCGACGGTTCTTTTCTTACGATCCTCGCTACTACGGATACGTAATTTGAACACGCTTTCAAGAAATGTGTCGATGCCTTCGTGTCTTAGCATTAGTTCCACCAGATTATGGGACAATAGATATAAACAAAGTTCACTTATAATTTGTTGCATACATATTTGCATTTCTTCTTATGTCAAGTTTGACAAAGTCTTTTTCCGACCATATATAGTGTTTTTGATTGGTATTTCCATTATGACAAACAAAGATCTATAACTAGTCGAAATCATACTGTCCCGACCACATTTGATTTCCTAGTATCAAGAACGATCGCTTTTGTCTTGCATGTCCAAACATACCTTCAAAACTCACATACATGGTTATGACCTCTTTTTATTCTCTTTTGGCTCACCGCTTGTACAAGAACGCTTCTTCTACTATAAAGCGCCGGGGCTAGGAAATATACGAGAATTTAAAAAAAGTCAAACAGATAAACAAAAGCTTTGTCAATGACATAAAAGGTAAGTTTTCATAGATATTCAAATATTTTTACATTTGCAGAACCTACTCTAAGAAATATTCCCACCTTAACTACTGCTTGTTCGGAGATTCGACCTCCATCTCCTCTACAACTATATCTCCGAGTGGCCCGAGTTCTTCCATGAACTTGGTCGCCTCCTCAAAGGGCGCTGAAGTCATCTTTAACAGCTTGGAGATCTATGGAGGGTCGAAGCTTCAGTTTGCCAAAGCAAAACTAACTCCACTTGCAACGCCTGCTTTTAGGGCCTAGGCATAATTCGTCCGAGTAGTTTTGAGCAGTAACTTTAAGGTCCTCTAGAAGTTGACCCAAATAGTTCATTTTCTATTGGATCTCCTAAGGAAGGCAGGCTTGATCCTCGATCCCATATCAAAGATCATCTTGTTCAAAGCATGAATCTTTTCATCAATATTTTGAGCAAGAGCCGCCTCCTTATCCTCGCTTCAAATTTCGAGTTTTTTTACTTTGTTCAAGATTTGCGCTTGCTCGCAAAAACAAATCGCTTAATGAACACAAGCATAAGTGAAGGAAAAATCAAGCTTACGACATATTACCTTAATTTGTTTTGCTAAGTGTTTCATATTTGGTCGTTGTTTCAATGATCAACCGGTCTTTAGTCAACTTGCTTCAAAGAATGATCGGTCTTTAGCTTTTATTTCTTCTTCAAGAAGAGCTGTCTTGGATTTTCACCACAACCTCCTCTTTTATTTTCTCCAGATCTATCAAATACGATAAGGAGAATAATTGTAGAGGAGCAAAGTATTGAAGAAGAAACAAAAGTTCAAAAGGAAAAGTTCTTACTTTCCAACTCTGAGTGCTTTTGCTCCAAGTCCTTAACTCATTGGTCATTCCTTCGATCACAAAGAAAGTTCTCGACCAAATGCTACACAAATAGCGTTTCTTTCTTAAGTTTCTTATAAACTTTTTAAAGAAGAGCTATGAAGCCGGTCGAGAATACTTACTCGAATTGCTCGGTCATTATAACCAAAGAAAAATCAAATCAGGTGCATCTTGAGTTGAGTATCCGATACTTTCTACCACGCCTCATCAAGCTCCTTATCCTCGATAAATCGGGACGAAAAGGAACTTGTTAGGTTGAGAAGGGTTATCAACAAAGGATCGAACTCGCTGAGACCTCTCGAGGCATCTACCTCCACGTAAGGGGTTTCAATCACCAAAGGATCCAACTCAACCGCTGTTCTTGTCACCGCCGGGGCTTCTTCGACCACTATTTTCTCAGAACTTTGTCCCGAGAAGTGCTCTGCCTGAACTTCCACAGTGCGTGTCCTCAGAAGAACCCGGTCGGAAACGACCGAACACCGTAAGACCTATGCAAACCAAGATAGGAAGTTCAAAGTATCAAATCATCAAGGAATTATTAGAGGTACATACTTATACGACCACTTTCATTTGTACATACCTTGTTAATCTCCTGATTTGACTCAAACGCGCAAGAGAGAAATCTGTGCCGCTTAGCCTTCCTTTTCTTCTCCTCCAATTTTATCGGTTCTCGACCAAGAAGGTTTGTTGAACCTCACATCCTCCAACAAGATGTCTGAAGTTATGTCCTCGACCGCCCATCAAGGACCGCATTCCCGACTATCCTGCCTGAGGGAGTGGTTTCATCAATCTCCAGATCGCTTGTTTCAAGAATAACCGTAAGGTCGCACGACCACTCGAGTCACAGCCCGCAGCTACATTCTCATGCCCTCGTGCTTATCCACCTAAATCAAAGAACAAATTTGATTGGGTGAAGAAATCCTTTTATCTAAAAAATTGCACATATATGATTCCAAATGTTCTATTACCTCGAGGATTCATCTCCTTCGAGTGCCTCAGGCACGACTCGGTCGGAACTAAGGTGGACGTTGATCCTCACCAGATTGTATGATTCGCAATCCCACCAACCGCAAAAGTAGAGCACGATTGGAAATCTGGTCGAATATATGTATACACATGGTAAAAGGAATTTTGATTAAATTACCTTAAGCCTTGCCCTCCCTTCAATAGGAGTTACGGCTAAGATCTTGGGGCATTCAAATTTTCTCCAGTTCCCCAAGACAGATCATCTTGACTCGTTCTCTAATTTCCCCAAGGAAAGAGCTTTAATGTATGGAAGAATAGACAGATTTTAAGGTAATACATTAATCAAATCAAAATACCGATCGAATTTATCTCAAAGACTTACCACCTTCCGAGGTAGCTTCATCACGATCAAGGCACCAGAGCAGGAATGAGTCCGAGCTTCAATGGGCTAATCTCGACGAAAGGTGAAATCCTTCACCACATGCCACGGTCGTCGCCCTCGACTCAAGAAGTCATAGATGGCATCCGCCCATCTTTTGACTATCCTCGCTTCTTTATGGTCTCCTTCCATTTGGGGTTTTCACTTGCTCTAGTTCCGCCAAGTAGAGGCCATCGCTTTTCAGAATCGCCATGTAAAACCAAGATTTTTCCATGACGACCACGAAGATTTCAGCAGACATGAGGATGTACTCATCGGCCTTCCCGCCATGAAGACGCAATGTGCATTCCCCAGAGCCGCCTTCGATTTTGCCGCAGATTTTCCCATCACCATGCGGTAGAAATAACTAAAGAGCTTCAAGTTCTGTTGTATTCCTGTGTATGCCTCGCACAAATATGCTAAAATACTCGATATTTGCAATCGAATTTAATAATTCACTAATTCCACCCCGTAATGTTCAAGAACGCGGAGGAGGAATTTGTGTACGCGTAATCTCAAATTTCACATTCGATGTAGGCGAGGAAAACAGGATTTCTCATCTTCACGGCTCGGAAAATGCTCTCCACGCCGGTCTCCAATTAATCGATTTCTATCTGGGAGCATTCCCATCTTTGCCAAAGCCTCAAGCTTTTTCTTGCCCAATTCAAGGCAACCACTTCAGAATTTGTCTGACATGGCGAAAATCCTCAAGGATGAGTAGTGGAAGTTGAAGACTTTGTGGTCAAGAACAGAAAAGGCTCGAGGATTTCTTGGCAGAAGCTAAAGAGGATCGAAGGATTTTGGAAGCATAAAAATTCTAAGAGCCCAAATGAGAGAAGATTTTATAAACTTCCGATACTTTCAAGGATTCCCACAAAGTCCAACCGACAAAAAGCTTTTTTTTTCAAACGACAGAGGAACTCTTCGCTTCCCAAGGCAAGTTCTCAACTTTAAAGTGAACACAGATCACTTCAGATACCACGACATTAAATGGGTTCGCCTGATACGATTTCATCGGAAAAGGTATATGCACGACCAGTTCATTTAAAGTTCGGGGCTAGCCGACGAGGATTAAAACCTCTATGTATTATTTTAAATGCATAATAAAAGACCATACGTCTTCATGGTCGAATTCCTAAGACTAACGACCTCCCCGGTCGTTAGTATTCAGATGTTACTTATCGGTACCTCGGCCTGATGAGGCTTTGTGCCTAATCCCCACCGTATAACCGCCGAAAATTATCGAATCGGTATTTCTTATCGTATGATGAATGGAACACGGTTATATGCTCCAAACCATGCGATGGTACAACCCGAGACATTGACTATTAACCACCCTACGGTTAAGCTTTTCACAAGCAACCGCAAGGAAGTTAGCAAATTGTTAATCGCTTCACCGCTCCGACCAACAGAACGCTTCACCAGGACGCCTTCTCCAGAGTAATCGCCACCTCTTCGAAGTTATTTAAAGGTGAAGCACGTAAGACTAAAGAAAAAAAACCGAGACAAGATAGGAGACGATAGGCTACACACAAAAAACAAGGCCAAGGCAAAGATATGCATGTAAGCCTAAGCGGTGGAATTAGAAGCTAGATAATCACCTTAGACTCATATTCTAAGTCCGATTGTCCTGTTACATTCCTCCATTCAGGTAATTCAGTAGTACTTAGCCACATCTTGTAAATCCAGTTCATATCAATAAAGAGCAACCCCCATTCCATTCCAGGATATTCCACGTCATTTTTCTCGTTTATTTTCGTAAGATCGGCGATTCGATCGTCGACACATATGATCTTTTATTATGTATTAAAGTAATACATAGATATTTTAATCCTCGTCAGAGAACTACTAGTACTTAGAGATCTAAGTAGTACTAGTTCGTTACTACTTACTAGCACCTAAACTTCACCTTAATTAGCCTATTGGAAACCTAACAAACTAGTTATAGTACATGTTCTGGTTCTTGATCGATGATGGTGTGGAGTGTGGGGGGCAGTGCCCCCACTTGTCTCCGCCCCTGGATCATATCACCTTTACGTATATTGAATAACTTATTAGTATGCCTAGAGCTCTAACATTAAGTGAAGAAGGAGATGGCACCCAAGCAAGTCCTAGGACTTGAATTAACGTCGGTGGGGAGGTTAAACAGCCTCCCCACCATTAGGACATTAATTGGCATGTTCCCATTAACTGTTATTTCATTAATTCTCTGCATGTAAGTTTGTTATTATATCCACGTTCTAACGATCGGGTAATTAACCAGGTACACTTTGAATCGTACTACTAGCAGATAAATCCATCGTGTCAACCATTATTAGATCCAGTGAAACCGGATAGGAAATCATGGACTTGACTGTGGTACTGAAAACGACGAGAATATGACAATACTCTTTTCCCTTAGTTTCATAATATAAAATCCTCTTGCACTTTTCAATGGATTAGGAAACAGTGAGATTGACGTAATAAGTGACCATGGCAAGGGCAAGTTTTTTCAACACCAGGTTTCTTCAATTCGGGGAGACATGGATTTGAGCAATTAATGGGTGGTCATGCGCACGGCGCACCAAGCAAAGAATGTCCTATGAACTCAGATTACAGCGGGAATTCAACTGTTTTGTGCGAAGTTTCTGCAAAACTCACGTGAAATTCGTGTGTTTCCAAAAAGCCTCTCAGCCCAATATATATCGGACTAAGGGGAGAGGAAAAGGAGGGCCCATGCTGAAAAGGAAAAGGAGGGCCTTAAGGCCCACCTGAAACAAAATGTTCAAGGTCGTGCCCTCTTCGGATGTCGCCAACATCCACAAAGTTTTGTTCATTTATTTCTTTCTCCTCCTTTTTGTTTATTTTGCAGAAGATTTTTCATTTATTCCTCCCAATATATGAGAATAGAATTTGAACTTGACAATGTCGCATCATTTTTCATCTATCTTATCTATTTTCCGATAACTTTGTGGATTAAATTAAATTGGTGCTTCAAATAGACGGCATGAAAGGAGAGCACGAATTGAGGTATACATACCATGGCCTCCATGAATGCTTTCTGTCTACTCAATAATATCTCAAAAGGTAGATTTGATTATTACCACACAAGCTGAAGAAGTTGACTCCTCGAGTCTTCGACTGCTCAGGCGCTGTAAGCGCAAGCTGGGAAATTTCCTCTTGGCACCTTTTACGCCATAGTCAAATAAACTTAAATGTGATGGAAGAGCTGCCATAAGCATGTTCACACAAATGCTAGAATACATATATCCTGTGAACAACCTATGCGATTCCCTCATTTCTCCCATACACTTTTCTCGGAAGATTTGAGATGGAGCTCGCCATATCTGCTGTCACGGGTGATATCGCGAGTCGATTCATCTCTTTTTCGATGAACAAGATGTCTAATCATGTATGCTCGGAGGAGAAGGTGGAGAGGCTACGACAGCTCCTGCTGAGAGTTCACACGGTTGTCGAGGAGGCAGATCGGCGATACATCATCAACTCTAGTATGCTAATACAGTTGAAGATGCTAGCGGTAGCCATGTACAGAGGGTACCACGTGCTGGACACCATTAAGTACAGGCAACACAAGGAGGGTGCCAAGGAATTGGTAAGCGACTCATCCGCTTTATCTTTTGCTGCTCCTCTCAAACGTTCCCGCACAATCGCTGGTACTACAATGAACAAGGTCTTCAACCTAGAGTTAACAAGTGTACTGGAAAACCTAGAAACTGTTGTTGCTAACATGACAGAGTTTGTCATACTTTTGGGTGGATGCGAACGCATCTCTCGTAGACCCTATGATACCTATCTTTACATGGACAATTTCATGTTTGGTCGACATAGCGAGAAGCAGCAGCTTTTCAACTTCTTGTTGCAACACAACCCTCCTGGTCCTCCAGCCGTACTCCCAGTCATTGGTGGGCGTGTAGTTGGGAAGAAAACACTTGTCGCTCATGTATGCAGTGATGAGAGGGTGCGCTCTCACTTCTCTTTTATTTTGCACCTCAATGGAGGTGACATTTTGAGCATAGCTAACCATGAGAGGCTGTCAGGAAGGGCACTGGTAGTTGTTGAGTTTGTTTCAGATGTAGATGATAATGACTGGGCAACGTTTTATACATCTGTTACAAGCATGGATAGAGGAAGCAAGGTGATCATCTTAAGTCGAATTGAAAAACTGGAGAAATTTGGAACCGTCAAGCCCATTTTTCTCAATAGGCTGGCATATGATGAGTACAGGTACCTATTCAAGACACTCGCATTTGGTAGTGCAAACCCGATAGACCATCCACAGTTAGTACCGCTAGTGGAAAATTTTGCCATGGTGTTGGGAGGGTCACTTGTCACAGCAAACTTTCTTGCAGATGTATTGAGAAGAAACTTGAATGTTCATTTCTGGCTTTGCAAATTGAATGGGATCAGCATTGAAGTTAAGAAGCATTTGTCCAATTTTGGCGTCCATCCACAGGTACTTTTCGATCGAGGTCATCCAATACAATTTGGGGATCGCTGCATTTTGTCTCCTGCTGCTCACCTCATACCCTCTGCTTGTAGCACAGCCACTAGTGTTCCGAAAAAGGATTTACCTAGGCTGAAATTTGGAGACATTCTAGAAGGTCATTTTGTTCCACCAAAGGGAGATTTTAGTCTAATTTCATGGGAATCAAGGCTGCCGCCCTACACTTCATTTGTTCACATGGGTCACTTTGTTCATAGTTGTGTTCGTGGTAAGCCTGAAACAGCCTTGCCAGGGAGGAAGCGTCCAGGACAATTTGTCTAATCTTTATGTGGCGGTGTATTTGAGGCTGACAAGGGGCCCTAAGACTATATGTCAGCGACACATGTTAGTGATAGTCAAATGGCTTTTGTAATGGTACACAACAATTCGCCTCTTGAAATTTTGAATGCTATGGTATGCTAATAGATGTGTTACTACTACAAAAGGCTTATACTGGACATCTCATCATAGATGGTTGATCAAAACCATCAGTATTAAATACAATCACATACGGTTTTGGTTCAGTGGCCGTCTTTGCTACTAGTTGCGCTAAAAACCGTATGTGAAGAGGTAAGTATCACAAATGATTTTTTTCTTAAAACCGTCTGTGATACTTCTCATCTGTCATAATTAACACATCACAGACCGTTTGTATCAAAAACCGTATGTGATAATTTCTGTGTCATATGTTCTGAATTTGCATTTATGTATATGAGAATGTGTCATATGTGAATTTACATTTATGTAAATGAAAATGTATATTATCACAGACGGTTATTTATTAAAACCGTCTGTGATGTGTATTTATCACAGACGGATCTACTTTAGAATCATCTGTGATGCCCAACCCATCATAAACAGTTATTTATTAGAACCATCTGTGATATGTATTTATCATAGATGTACCGTTTCACGATCAAGGTCATCCAATACACTTGACGGGCTTCGTTGTGTCTTGTGTTGCTCCAGTACCCTCTGCTATTAATGTTTCGAAAAAGGATTTACCAAATTTTCGAGGCATCCTAGAAGGTCACAGTGTTCCACAAAAGGGAGCTTTTAATCTGATGACAATTGTTAGGTCGGTTCACTTTTCTCCAAATTGTGTTGATGACAAGCCTGAAGCACCCTTGTCAGGGAGGAAGCGTCCAGGGCTATCTGACTACTAAGTTAGCGCACGGGTCTAATAAGAATCCGAGTCCATGGTTTAATGAGAGTCATTAATACTTAGCACTATAAATAATGGGTGTGTGGATGACACACAATTAATGCCAAAATTTCTATGTAGTGTAATAAGAACCATTCCATACTGATAATAATCCTCCTTCGTGTAGACTTTATTATTTTTAAAAGCAAAATGCCAGGTTAAATTTAAACACATGAATAAAGCAGCATAGCACGTAGTGCCACATGATTGGACTGATCACAGTTCACATTATCACTCCATGAAGAGTTTTTACTTTATACATTCTCCGCTCTTTTTAGCACCATGACATATAATAATTTAGTAGTAAATATTTAGGGGTAAAAAGTATGTCACACAGGACTCAGGAGTGCATCCTATATATGCCTTAGCATTATAAAGACAATGGCGTACGTACAGTCACTTGGATAACCTAACTTCCTGGCCATTAGCAGGTCAGGAAATTAAGGGAATGGTTGAGATTAACTTCCTGGCCTTTAAAAGTGTTACAGTACTTGAGTTTCTACAGTAGACATGCTACAATACTTGCTCTGGTGCGTATCGAAATCGATCCCATCCTTTATCCAATGCCTATGGAGTAGGCGTTTTGCTTTTAATTCATTAAAAGCGAAGGCCCATTCCAAATCGGAAGGTGCCCTCTTCTTTCTTCCATTTTATCCCACCCTCACTAAATATAAGTTTTTTTTACTTTGCACAGTCTTCGCAAGCAAAGACTTCACCATTATTTTTATAATAATAATAATAATATACTACTAAAAGTATTAACTGTGACCATTATTTATAATAATAATAATAATAATAATATACTACTAAAAATAATAATACGTGATGAAGGTATTTTCCAAGATAAATCTAATGCCCAAAGTATATTAGTGGCCAAAGTTTCAACCACATAGATCCCACTATGACCTATACATGGTTATGGTGAGAGCCTACTCCTGTGGGCCGTGGTCATCGTCTCGCCAACAAGCACCGCACCGTAGGTCTTTCCTGCTGTGTATGCGAAAGTGGGAATCAGCCCTCGCTCTCCTAGTACATATCGGGCCAAGCATGCATTAGTTTCTCCTCCATTTCACAGTTCTGTTAGCTTGTGAGAAATTTTACTAGATATTAATTCTACTAATAGTATATAACGGTAGTATAAATAAAATCTGATCATTGATTTATTAAGGTTATAATAGACTTTTCTTTGTATTTATAATTTTTTGTGAGGGTATTATGAACTTTTCTTGTATTTCTAATTTTTTGTGAGGGTATTATGAACTTTTCCAACTAGTGTTGAAAACATTACTCTTATGGTATGTGATCCCCATATGAGCAATTACAATTCTACCTGCCTCAAAGATTCTATTACTCAACTCATACTACCAAGTGTAGTATAACTAATGCATAACTAATCTAAACCATTAGATCAAAGAGAATGAATGCATCAGTATTAAATTGAGTGTACCGTAAAAAAAAGCTCTACTTTGTTCCTTCATCACGTATGTACATCCAAAGGAAGTTGCGGCGTCCTTGTCAAAACCAAGGATCGAAAAATCGCCAATTTTCGGTGAAATCGGATCTGCTGGTGAGGGCGGTAGAAATGCAAACCGCCCCAAAAATCTCAGCTTGATGAATTTTGCTCCCAAAAAAATTGAATTTGTTTTAATTTTGTTCGAATTTGATTTTTTTTTAAATTTAAAATCCAAAAATTTTAAAACAAATTTAATATTTCGGCCGAATTTTTTTGGTTTTCAGTGAAATCGCTCTTACCGCTGCCCCATCCCTGGAAAAAAATTCTATGGGGCACCGCCCCAGTGAGGCCCCTCCTCGTGAGCCGTCCGATCTACTTTATGCCTATGTGCTACAAAGGATATCATATGAAATCCAATCAGATGCGAGGAAGGGCCTCACGTGATGAGGCCCAAGAATTTGTTTCCTCGTTGAGTAACCGTCACGCCACCCAAATTAACGACACCTCGCAAACAAGCGAGAATTGCTTAGAACAAATCAAGAACACAAGAACAGTAATAAGAGATTGAACACAGAGATATGAGGGATTTCGGCTTCTTTATTGCTCTTTCAATATTGATCCAATACAATGAGGGGTCCCTCTCCTTTATATAGACTACAGAAGACATGAGGTGTCCAATTGGGCCAGACTCTGTGTCATGGGCCCAGCTTCTAACACTCCCCTTGACACTCATCGACATGTTCATGTCTCATCAAAACTCCATAAAACCCAAAGGGAAAAATTTGGAGAAAGAGTACATGTCATGCGTTTAAGCAGTGTTGCACTTAATTGCCTCATCAAAACCTTAACCGAGAAACTTCAGAAAAACTCGTCAAGGGAAAAAGAGTACAATCCACCCAATTTCATTTAATCTCTAGGATTTATTCTTTGGGTATTCGATCTTCGTGATCAAGTTTTAACAAAGAGTTGGTGAAGGTTCTCCCCCTGAATTCTGCACTTCTCTAAGTCTCATCATTCCGATTCCACATATGCATCTTTCAAAGCTAGACGCTGGGAGTGACTTAGTGAATACATCTGCTAGATTTTCACATGACTTAGTATGCAGTACTTTAATTTCTTCCATCTTTTGCAATTCATGAGCATAGAAGAACTTGGGGTTGATATGCTTAGTGAGGGACTCTTCACATAACCCATCTCGCACTTGTGCAACACAAGTCGCATTATCTTCATAGATAATAGTGGGGTTTATGCAGTATTCAATCCACATGACCGCTGGATGTGGTGAATCATTCACGAAGCCAAGAACATTCTCGTATGCCTCATATAGTGCTATAATTTCGAGTGGTTCGTCAAGTCGATACAAGACTTTGCTTAGATGATTTCCATGAAATTGCGCCCACCACACAGAATACATAGCCTGCTTTGCGATTTAGTCAGTGTGCTGGTCTCGACAGATACTCCAAAGATTCAAGATAGCTAGTCATAGTTAGGTCTTGGTTCTTTCAGAGAATGGTCCAAGATCCTTACTTCCTTGGAGGTATCAGAAGACGTCCTTTATTCCCTACTAATGACTTTTGGTAGGTTCTGCACTATACCTTGCTAGAAGGTTCACTGCAAATGCAATGTCTGGTCTAGTACAGTTTGCTAAATACATGAGTGCTCCAACTACGCTCAAGTATGGGAATTCTGGTCCCAGAACTTCCCCCCCCCCCTCTTCTTTAGGTCTGAACGGATCCTTGTCTTGCTGCAAGGATCTCCCGACCATTGGCACTTTCGAAGGGTATACCTTTTCAAATCTGAACCTTTCTAACACTTTCTGAGTGTAGGTTGATTGATGTACTAAAATCCCTTCAGGGGTATGCTCAAGCTGCAAGCCTAGGCAATATTTGGTTTTACCCAAATCTTTCATTTCAACTCGACTCCAAGTAAGAGCTTGCTTTCTTAATATCTTCCAAAGGTTCATGATATTCAGATCATCTACATACACTGAGATTATACAAAATCCATCCTGGGATCTTCGTATAAATACACAGGGACAATCCTCGTTGTTCGTGTAGCCTTTCTTGCAGAGAAAGTCGCTAAGCGATTATACCACATTCTCGCTCGATTGCTTCAAATCCATACAAGGACTTTCTCGAAGTTGCACATCGTATGTGTTTCTATTTGCTCGCCTTGGTTTGGGACAGGATACCTTCGGTACCTTCATGTAAATGTCTCAATCTAAGTTTCCATAAAGGTATGCGCTACCACATCCATCAATTTTATTTCCAAATTCAAAGTTTATCGCCATTGAGATTAAATACCTAAAGGTAGTTCCGCCCATGACCGGGAATAGGTTTCTTCATAATCAACTCGGTCGTTGAGTGAAACCTTGTGCAACAAGCCTTGCTTTATGTCTTACAACTTCATTGTTTTCATTTCTTTCAACAAATACCCATTTATGCCCTACAGGGTGCACATGGGGAGGTGTGCGGCTTACAGGCCCAAATACCTCTCTTTTATTCAGAGATATTAATTCTGCTTCTATTGCCTCCTTCCAATCTTTCCAATCTGATCTTTTCTTACATTCAATGAAATGATGCAGTGCTCGGATCAAGATCGATAATTGTGGCAATTTTCTTTGCAAAATAAATATCGACATTGGCTGTTGTTCTATTCATAGATTCTCCCGTAGTCATATAATTTATAACTATTTCTTCATAGGGCGGTTCTCGCTAATGCTTCTACTCGCCACCGCCGCTTCCAATTATGGGCAGTCCTTTAGTTTTTCAAATTCGATGTGTGCGCGCACATCCATGCCGATGTCTCCTCCATGGGAATATTCAAACCGTATGCCTTTTCTTCAAGGTTCCATATCGGTGCTGTGTCTCACTGCTCCCCTTCTTATTCTCGGGGAACTTCAGTGATCGGTTGTGTCAAGTCCTTCTTATCCTTTTTCGCCAAAGGCCCCTGTTACTTGGGATTCGAGGGCCGAGTTCTCGCCCTTTTATTCTTAGGCCTTTGAACGGGATTAGGATACCTTCAATTTTCTTTGGTATTTCAACCTCTCCTGCATTGCATGCAGCACATGCGACTTGGTCACGCTCTTCAAATCACAAAAGTGGTCAGCAGCTTGATTCGCTAAAGCTTGCAAATCAATTATCTTTTGGACTTCTATTTGCTTCACTAGTGCGCTGGTCATGTGCATGGATTCCGTGGCTTGCCACGTTATTTCTCGACATTCTTCATCAAGGGGTTGATTTCTCCCCAATAACGGAAACTATCCTCATCAAATATGCCGTCAATGCGAGTCAGATGCAAATCTCTCGTCATAGGGTCCAAATACCGATTATGGATGCCGCCTCATAACCAACGATATCCCTGACTTTCGGAGAGGTCCCATTGCGTCATTGCGGTGGTGGTATAGGTACATAAACCTTGCAAACCAAACCTTGGAGATGAGAGATTTTAGGTGTCAATCGCTGCGCTTAGTTGCATAGGTGAATGGATGTTATATGCCGATGGTCTAAAATTGATGAGAGTTGTCAAGGCAGATCATGTGTCCCCAACATGTAGTTGGTAATTTACAATTCGCAAAAGCGGCCAGCAATAAATTTAATTTTTTAATTAATGCCTATGCTAGTCCATTCGGTGTGGACATGCGGATCGAATGCTCAACGGTAATTCCCATTGCCATGCAATAATCATCAAATGCCTTCAAGTAAATTCTCCAAAGGTTGTCCATTCGATGGACTTCACGTGATGATCGTGAAATTATTCTTAATTTTAATTATCTCATGAGATCGACTTTGCAAAAGCGTGGTTTCTCAGAGACAATAAGCATACATGCGACCATTTCGAGGAAGCATCGATGAGCACCATGAAGTACATAAATGGCCCTGACAGGGGCTGTATGGGACCGCAAATGTCTCCCTGGATTCGGTCCAGAAAGGTGGATTTCATCCTTCACTTTCAGAGTAGAGGGTCTAGTAATTAATTTCCCAGTGGCACATGCAGGGCACACAAAATCTTCTTGATTTGGGAAATTCTTTACATTAACATTATGTTCCTGTGAATTGGTAATTATATTTCTCATCATTCTAAGACCGGGGTGGCCTAATCTATCATGCCAGAGACAGAAAAGTTCAGAGCTTCTAAAAGTGGTTTTCAAGACAGTATAGGCTGCAGGTGCTTTAATATTGGTGTAGTATAGCCCAGATTCATATGAAGGAAGTCGTTCTAATACCCTTTTTCCATGTTCTTCACGCTTTGTAATGAGCAGGTATTCCTTACCATACTCTTCTTCAGTCTCTACATGGAGACCGTTAGCGCGAATATCCTTAAAGCTTAAGAGAGTTCTAGTCGATTTTGGGTACAACAAGGCTTCTTCAATGACCAATGTTGTGCCCATCGGGAGTATAATTGTGGCTCTTCCTGAGTCTATTATACATGTATCGCTTCCTGCGATTGTCGTAATATCGCCAAAGATTCTTACCGATCGACCGAAAAATTTCGCTTTCTTAATATGGTATTCAAGTGCCGCTATCCGCTAAGCACACTTCCTCCATTACGCCACACGCTCGATATATAAAGTATTTATTAATATGGGGTAGAAAGCAATCCACACATAAATAAATTACTCCAAACAGAACATAACTTGCTTTTATTAATACGGGAAAAATCTTGCAGGACTCATTATGAGAATGCAATTCTTTGCTCTCCTAGAGCTTACAACCATTATTCGATAATTCAAAATTCTATTACAACCAAAAACTGCAAATGACTATAAAATCTAAGTGCAATGCGTGCACTAGATCGAATCAGTGAAGTATGAATTAACTTCTGACTGAATCTGTTCTATGTCCATATTCTCTTCTTCGGCAACTACAGCTGCTGCTGCTGCGATGTCCAAAGGAGTGATGGGGGCTTCTTCTAGGCTGTCCACATCCATGGATGCAACCAATGAGTGTGGATCCTCTGTGCCTGCAATGGCGAGGTGTGCCTCATGCTGTACTTTGCCCTTCTTCATAGCCTTGAAAGCATCAATCACATGCTGCGGCTCACGGCAAACACGTGACCAATGTCCCCGAGTGCCACATTTGTAGCAATTTTGGTCCTGCTGACCATAGGGCTTCTCATCACGCTTCTTATTTCCGCCCTTCTTGGCTTGAGCATTTTGCTTAATCTTGCTACCATTACCCTTCTTGCCTCTTTCTCTTGAGCGAGGCTTTTTCACCTTAGAAGTCGCTAGCGTTGACTTCATGGCCAACTTTGCTACTAGGTGGTCATGAGATGTAGTTCTTCCTTAGAACCTCATCTTGAGCTTCCGCAACTTGCATAATGTCAATCGATTCAAAGATACTCCTTGTAGCCATCTTGACGGTAGTTGCGCGCGATTGCACCGCATTTGGGTGAAAGGTAGAGAGGTTTTCTCAATCTTCTCCTCGCTCTGGATTGCCTTACCACAGAGTCAAGATTGGTACAAATTCGGCAAAGCGTAATTGTACTCCCCACCGCTTTATAGTCCGCAAAACGTAGTTTGCTCCATTCTTGCTCGCACGAGGAAGGATAGTGTACTTCACTTCTCGAACCGCTTCTTCGTATGGTCCATAAAGCTAGTGCGTTCTTCTCCGCCATATACTCATTCTTGAGCGTTAGACAGAGATGATGTCTGAGGAAATGAAGTGCTTGATCATTCTCTTCAGCAGTCGGTAGGACATCCTTCGAGGTGCCAAGTCCAATAGCAGCACGGAGCTTCTTGGCTCCAAGTACAATTTCGACATCTGATGCCCAAGTCAAGTAATTCGCCATGTTTGGGCGACTCTTCAACTCCCGATTCAGTAATGCTACCATCCGCACATTCATGCAAAAGGTGTATAAGATTACCGTAACTTGCATATAATGGTTGTAAAAGTTCTCATAATGTTCTCAGATATTCTATGTATTTTTCATGATTTATCGCTATTTCCAATGATTAAAAGCAATATAAACAATTACAAATAATCAAAAACAGTAAATACAGTAAATAAATTGCATAGAAATAACAATAACAAAGTTAAATATGCTTCAAATGCAAAAATTGGTACAAAAATCGAATTCCCGAGGCCCTTTTCTACTGGAAAAAGAATTTTCAGCAAATTCTGCAATACCAGGGGTTAAAAACGCGAAAATTTTCAATTCAGAGAAAATTCCATGTAATTATCAGATTTTCGGAGGGACTTTCCGAAAAAATCGGGATTTCTTTTCCCCTCCCCCCCTTTTTTTTTTGAAATTCGGCCGGCCCATCCGGCCCCTTTTTTTTTGAAAAATATCCGGCCCATCCGGCCCATTGGTCGGTTTAAAGGAACCGGGGTAGGGTTTCCCCTACCCCTGTGCACAGCAGGGGCGGCGGCTCCATTGGGCACGGCGGCAAAAGGCCGCAGCGCGCGGCAGAAATGGGCCCGGCATGGCGAAGATCGGCCACGGCCTCGTCTTGAGGCGGCGAGGGTCGGCGGGCGGCGGGCGGCCGTCTGGTCGGAGGCGGCGCGGCCGGGCGAGCGGGCGGCGGCCGGCCGGCGGCGGCGCAGCGTTCGGCGACGGCGCGGCGGCTTCCGGCTCGGCTATCATCTGTGTTTCCAGCCGACGCGGCGGCGGGCGGCCTTGCTCCGCGTCTTGATACGCGGGCCGATCGCTCCGTCGGCGATTTTTTCTCTCAGGCATCGTTAAGGCGAAACACTATTCACGCGCAATTACTGTTCATATATGCATGTGATGCAATGCGATGCGATACAGTGCAATCATCATCGGTTCTTGCATGTAATCTACCCATCGACATTGTGTCGGCGACTTCAAGTCGGCTCACGGTAGATTAGAACGGATTTGCAACTTCTACTACACAATCGACATCCAATCTTTCGCAATCTACCCATCGACATTGTGTCGGCGACTTCAAGTCGGCTCACGGTAGATTAGAAAGGATTTGCACCGTAGAAAAACAATCTAGAAAGCGAATTTGCAGAATTGAAAGCGGTCTAGAAAGAAGACTATTCATTCTACGAGTGTCGTTCATCGACAGTTACCTTTCGATCCGAGTAATGTAGGCATAGAAGTAGGCCGGAGTCGATCGTGCTGATAACGTGTTGAGTAACCGTCATTGCCGCCCCCAAATCCGAACGACATTCGCAAACAAGCGAGAATCGCTAGAACAAATCAAGAACACAAGAATGTAATAAGAGATTGAACACAGAGATATGAGGGGACTTCGGGCTTCTCTTTATTGCTTTTTCAATATTGATGCAATACAATGAGGGGTCCCCTCTCCTTTATATAGACTACAGAAAAACATAAGGTGTCCAATTGGGCCAAGACCCCAGGTCATGAGTCCAGTTTCCTAACACCCCCATCCCCCCGCGCCAATTTTTTTTTTGCCGGTAAAAAAACCCTGGTCAAAACAGACAAATACAGTCCTAAATGGCGGCCATGAACGCAGGTTAACAATTTCGCCGAAATTTCGGAAATAAGGTCCATAACCTCCCCTGCGGCGTGCCCCTGAATCCTGATTTCCCCCTGTCCTCTACTCCTCTCCAAGCGGCGGCGGCGACGCAATCGGGAGTCCAGGAGCAGCGGGGCAGGCCTTCCTGGCTCTGACTCCGAGCCTCCGACCTCCGACACCCATGGCCACCACCGACCTCCGCCTCTCCATTGCCCAGCAGACCGGCTTCACCCTCCGCCTCGCCGCCGCCTTATTCTCCCCTTCCTCCTCCGCCTCCGGCGCCGGTGCAGGCAACGCCGCGTTGTCCCTGCTCTCCCTCCACGTCGCGCTCAACCTCGTCGCCGTCGGCGCGGGCGGCGCCACCCGCGACCTGCTCGCCTCCGCCCTCGGAGGTGCGGGTCCAGGTGCGACCGAGGGTTTTCACGCGCTCACCGAGCAGGTGGTGCAGCTCGTGCTCGCCGACGCGTTCGGCGCCGGTGGCCCGCGCGTCGTCTTCAACAACAAAATCTATGGCAGTAATCAGAGACTCAAATGCTTGCCTCTAGAAAAAAAAATCTGCAGAAAGTTACAAAAATGTTTGAAAAACATAAAGATTACCTTGAAATGTTTGCTTGCTCATGTGTTTGTGGCAGTAGAAACTTTGTCATGGTCTTGTACTACAGTATAGACAGCTAGTGTGCGTGTGCTTAACATGGTTTTTCTTGTCCTTGCTGTTACAAACTTCCAATGTCCAGCACTCCAAATTTCGTCCAAATTTCAAACACCAGTTTGAACTCTGTAGCGAAATTCCGAAATTTCGGTGGTTTCGTCCCCTGGCGATTTTTTTTCAAAAACGAAAATGTTTTCCCTGCGTGAACGTCACCATCTGAATACTATCTGAATACAACCGAGTTGAAGGAAAGGTCAAAATTGTACAGCCAGTAATTTTGGCAGACCTGAGTGATGGAGTCCAATTTGAGCAAGTAATCGACAATGCCAGGGAGTTCCTATGCCGAATACCATATAGCTTCTCTCTCCTCTTTGTTTCTCTCTCCCTCTCTTACACTCAGATTGGGAGGCTTCGAGATGGAGCTTGCGCTGTCTGCAGTTACAGGCGAACTTGTGAGCCGGTTCATCTCCTTCCTTATGAACAAGTATTCAAGCCCTCCATGCTCGGAAGAGAAATTGTTGGAAAGGCTGCAGCAGCTGCTCCTAAGAGTTCGCATGGTCGTCGAGGAGGCGGACGGGCGATACATCACCAACTCCGGGATGCTGGTACAGCTGAAGATGCTCGCCGATGCCATGTACCGAGGGTACTGTGTGCTGGACACGTTCAAGTACAGGCTCCACGAGAAGAATCCCATGGAGGACGAGGTTAGCAACTCATCTGCCTTGTCTTTTGCTATTCCTCTCAAACGTTCTCGCACAATTGCTGGTACTGCTAGAAAGGACGAGGCCAGGTACTGTGAGTTGCATGGTGCATTGGAAAGCTTAGAAATTGCTGTTGCTAACATGCCGGAGTTTGTTGTACGCTTTTGGGTGGATGCGAACGCATTTCTCGTAAACCCTACGATGCGTATCTATACACCGACAACTTCATGTTCGGTCGACATACTGAAAAGCAAAAGCTCTTAAACTTCCTGTTGCAACACAACTCTCCTGCTGGTGCACCAGCTGTTCTTCCTATCATTGGTAGTCTTGCAGTTGGGAAGAAAACTCTGGTCGCGCATGTATGCGACGATGAGAAGGTTCGCTCGCACTTCTCTTCGATTTTGCACTGTAATGAAGATAATTTTCTGAGGAAAATAGCTACTCAAAGGCCCAGGTCAGGGAGGACATTGGTAATTGTTGAGTTTGTTTCATATGTGAATGATATGGACTACACAAAGTTTTATTCATCTGTGGCAAGCTTCGATCAAGGAAGCAAGGTGGTAATCTTAAGCCGGCTTAAAACATCAGAGGAATTTGAAACAGTCAACCCCATTTTTCTTAGCAACTACTCGTACGATGAGTTCAGTTACCTTTTCAAAACACTCGCATTCGGAAGTGCAAACCCGGTGGAACATCCGCGATTAGTACCAATAGCTGAAGAATTCGCCATGGATTTGCAATTGCGAGGGTCGCTCGTCGTAGCAAATGCACTTGCAAATGTATTGAGAAGGAATCTGAATGCTCATTTCTGGCTTTGCATATTGAACAGGTGCAGAAGAGTGGTTGAGAGAAACTTCTCCGAATATGGTGAATGTCCAAAATTACTTTTTGAACGAGGTCATCATATAGACATGACCAACTTTGCTGTGTCTCCTGCTGCTCCATGGCACCTCATACCTTGTACTGGTATCAGGAACACAGTTGAAGTTCCAATGAGGAAGGAACTACCAAAGGTCACATTTGGAGAACTGTTAATACATCCTAATGCTAGACCAAAAGGAGAGTTTAACCTAATTTCATGGGAATCAAGGATACCACCTTATACTTCATTTGTTCACTTTGTTCCAAGTTGTGTTCAAGATATGCCTGAAGATACTCCCTTGTCAGGGAGGAAGCGTCGAGGAGTGCCTTTCTAATCTTACAGCATGATGCGTCCAATGTAATTTTCTATTATTCAATTCATACATTTCCATGAGAAAAAGATGTAATATATGTCCATATTAACGCAACCAAGGCATGTTTGAAGGCGTGAGTTTGGTATTGTTTTTATACGAATTCTTTAGGATACAGTATAAGGGCCAGTTTGGAACTGAGGAATTTCAGAAGATACAGTTCAATTCCGTATGAATTGGGGAAAAAACAGGTGTTCCAACAGCCCTAAATCCCTAGGATTAATTCCTACGACATTCTAGCGTTCCAAACAGTCAAAGATGTTGATCACTATATCTATACCCCATATGCTAGAGAGCATGATGTTAAATTTTATTTTCTTTTTATTATCTCTAGGTAAACTAGTGCAAGGAAAAAATGCACCACATTTACCCTCTCTAGCCCTTCAATTCATCCTTCATAAAATTCCACAATTCTAAGATTTTGCAAAGGGCTGTAGACATAAATTCCTTCCTAGTGCAATTCCACGATGAAACTCTGCTGGTGTCATATGCATACCTAAGGATGACAATCGAGCATAATTGCCATCCCTAGGCATGCATATTACTACTAATCTTGACAGCCTGGTGGATTTCGCCGCTCCCGACGTGGCTACGTCGGCAGCAAAACTGCGCACGTCCGATCGCGCAGAAACGCCTGTCACTGCCATTCGATGCGCGCCTGTCTGTGCCTGTTCGATGCTGTGAGCGTCGATCCTCGCGGTCGCTTCCGTTCGCATCCTGCCGAGACGCCTACCCTGCCCTGCCCTGTCGACGTGCGCCTGCCCTACTTTGTCCACGTCGCGTCAATCCCAGGTGTTTCTCTCAGCTGTTTGCTCTCGGCCTCTCCGCATGGACATCGGTGGATGCCCTTTTGTTTCGCTGCTACTGGGCCAGTCATTCTGTGGGTCCTGTTGTTGCGTGGACTGCGCTTGCGATTGCTTCCTTCAGTGCTTTTAGTTGCTCGCTTGCTCCCGGCTGTGGCTCGGCTGTTTGCCTAGCGTGACTCACGCTGCTCTCATTAATAAGCCTTGACCACCTTGCTTCTTTCTTTTTCTTGTGTTCCCCATTCGTGCGTTCACCGTTCGTTGTTTACGGCCTTTACCCAGCGCAGCGGAACAGCTGCGACCGATGAATTTTGCCTGTGTAGATGTTATAGGGATATGCTCACGATCTTAAGATAATGATACAATTAATAATGACGTTGAAGGTTTGTCGAAATACTCATTTTTGGCGAAATTCAGTCTCTGTCAGGTTATAGGCGATTAGACCGGTTAGGAGGTGGCGGTCAGACCGGCCTTCGTGGACCTGGTCGATGGTCAGAAGCTATAGTACCTGATCGTAGATGTGGTCGTAGACATGGTCGTAGGACTGCTCGTAGAAGTGGTCGTAGAACTGGTCGTCGACGTGGTCGTAGGACTGGTCGTAGACCTGGTCATAGGACTGGTCATAGACCAAGGCTCTGACAAAGTGGCTGGTGGTCTGACCAGCCATAAAGGGTCTTTCGAGTTTGGAGCCAGACTAAAAATAGTGGGTACAGGCAAGAGAGGGGATTCTTTGTCGGACCCGGATTCGAGAATCCAAATCCTCTGGAATCATCGTGCTATTCCTCGGATCAAGAGCTAGCACTTCACAAAGACACGTTCTTCAATCATTCATACAAGGCGTGAATCAAACAAATATATTACAACACATGGTAACATAGACCTCATCGGGTCGAAGTTTACAAAGGGCGCACAAGGCCAAATATAATACATTACAAAAGAACGACCAAGTCTACAAATGAAGCAACAGAGAAGGTAGGCTCATCTCGCACAGTAAGCGATCGGGTGTCTCAGGTACGCATGATATTAACCAAGGGTCGGATAATATCGGTTGTACGCGGTACCAACGAAGTCTACTTAGATCGGGCGAGATCTAAACTACGTAACTATCCTACTCTCGTCATATCCTTGTCCATCGCCTTCGTCCATCGTAGTAGGCGAGTCTCCTTCATCTTCATTATCCAAGGTGGGGAGAGAAGCGAGGATGAGCACTACTACCGTGTTTCATGAGCCAACACACAAATGCAATTATATATATGCAAGGCTTAACAAGGATGGCTCAGTTCTTTTATTTATAAAGCAAGTTTTGCAATACTATAATTACAAAACCTATGACTTAGCATTTTTAACAAATTGTAATTTTATAAAGAGAGTAGTGTGCAATAATTATTTCAAAGCAGAGGTTACCTCCACCTTCATGCTTATTTTGATCATGGTTACATCCACCATATTAACAAAGACTGGGTACATCCACCCAGGGAAAAACAAATTCAGGGCTAGGTGAGCCCGCCACAATTTTATACCACCCACAAGGTTTTAAAATAGAACTAACTCAAGTTAAGTTCCCATGTCCGCCTTTGACCGTAGGCACGGCTGTTTAAACAGTTTAATACTCGCAGAGATAGCACACTTTACCCACAAGAGACAATTAACTCATTGCCCTACACAATTCCTTAGATGTGTAGTCGAGAGGTTGTCACAATAACGTTTCGACTTATCTCGCCCCTTCTGTCATTTCGCACATATAGGGTTACGCCCATAGTGTTGAGCGGGATGTTTTACCTCAGCGACTGGTATAGCGGTGCTATACCTCAGCGACTGGCAAAACGTCACCTCCTCTCGGTGTCCCATTCAAGCGAATGAATCCCTTGGCTCCCCATTTATCCGCCCAATAAATGGCATCCAAGGTTCAATAAACCTACTAAGCTAAGTCGCAAGTTTTTCTCGCAACTTGTGGTTGTACTTGTTTAACACAGAGGTCGTGACCCGATTAAGTCCTTAGGGTTATCTCGGCGGTTCATTCCACAACCCAACCATTCTCGTGCTCCTGAGCACCAATCCGCCTCACCATCCGCCCAGATAGAGCTAGCATTTTAGGGTTTTTGAGGAGTAAACCAAACTATTTTTCGCTTTAGTCATTGGACCACCAATGACTACCCAAAACATTTATTTTTGAAGACATGATGATTAGGGTATTTTAATACCCCTGTATTTGAGCAAGGCTAGCATGTCGCCTAAGCACGACCTATAACTAGTATTACCATAGTATTACTAGGGTGACAAAGGATATTGGATTCAAGTTGACATGGATGGCAATATTAATTAATTAAACAACAAGTAGGTGATTAACTACCTTAAGCTTTAACATATCTTTGATTAAAAACTAAAGCATGCAATTTAATAATTTAAAAGAAACTAATTTACATAAAATGTAGGAGCAACATGGTCAAAGCATTGACTCGCCTTGGTTAGAGGCAAGATGATCGTGATATTCTTGGTCTTGGTCGACTTGAGGATCTCCTGCCTTCAATCCTAAACCAAGCGATTTACCTAAAAAAGCACAACGGCAAAGAGAGCAAGTAAATACAAAAAGAATACACAAATAAACTCCAAATTAATCAAGTCCTATGCCATTAGCAAGGTCTCGACTTAACTAATTTTTAGAAATTTATTTTGCAATTTTGGAGCTATAATGGAGGAGATACTAATTAAACAAGATTGAATTGAAGGAAAAAGGAGAGAGAGAGAGTCATGTCCACGGCACAAAGGTGGACTGGTCCGTGAACAGTGGGCGGTCGGGTCCATGGGAACAGGCGCGAGGCCCACCGTCCAAAGGAGAGAGGAGGGTCGGCTTGGTTTATCGAGCAAACAGCCCGCACGGCAGCCTCACGAGGGGGTTTTAGGGCAAGATTAAGGAGTTAATGACTACCATTAAGGTTTTAAAACGCTATTAACGCCTTAAAGATGGATGCACATGCACTCGGTCTGAATTGACACGCGCACGCACAACGCTGGCGCAGGCGGCAATGCCTCGGCCAAGGCCGCGGCTTCTGGGCAAGGCGAGCACACCGATGGGGAGCTGGCGAGGAGGCGAAGGTGGTGACGGGGTGGCAAATACCGAGGAGGGCGGTGGCAAGCGGTGGTGGTGGTGGCGGAGGCGGCATCACACTGGCGAGGTAGCTCCGGTGGGGGTTTGGGCCGGGGGAGGGGAGCACGGGGTAGAGCTTGACGAGGCGAAGCTCGTGGACTAGGCGGGGAGGCCGGGGAGTGGCTGTAGGTGGCGGCAGGTGCGGTTAAAGGTTGCGGCCGGAGACGGAGAAGACGGCGAAATCCGGCGGCTACAGGGGGCAATAGCCGAGGGGATCTTGGGGGAAATGCTCCTGGAGGTGAGGGGCTCACGGTGACGGTGGTGGCGTGGCTGGAGAGTAGCCGGAGGCGGGGAAGAACGGTGGAGGTGGTGGCGGCCAAAGTTGGAAACGGGTGCTTTTGCTTGTGGACTCACCGAGCTCCAATGGTGGCGGCGTGAGGGAGCAAGGGGGTGCTGAGGGGAGGCTTTAAAGGGATGGCAAGGCAACGGGTGGGAGCTCGGGGTCGTTGGCGAGGACGAGCGGGCGCCAAGGCCCGTCGAGGCGGTATGGGCGCGCGCAGAGCGAGGACGAAGCAGGCATGGGCGAAAAGGACACTGCGGTGACGGGCGATGACGCGGCGCTGCAGCAGGCCGCAGCAGGCTGCTCGACCACGCCGATGACGCGGCGGTGACGAGCGAGCTTGCACGGTCCGAGGCGACGGGGCGGGGAGTTGGTGACGACCGTGGACGAGGGCGCGCGCTCGGTCCACGAGCTTGAGGACGAGGAGGACGGCGGGCGTCAGCGGCTGCGCACAGAGGGCTTCAAAGTCGTCGTGGAGGACGCGGGGCTGGTGCGGCGCTCAGGACCTGGGCGCGGCAGAGGGCAGGCAGCAGGGGGCGGGTGGCACAATGGAGCAGGCGGGATGGGGGCGCTGCTGCTGCTACTCAAGCGGGAGCTGGTGGCTGCTGCGGGTGGCAGGGAGCAGGCGAGCAAGTGGGTTGCGCACGCGGGAGTAGGGGAGCTGCTGGCTGCTCACCACAGGAGTGGGGAGGCAACAGGGGAGTTAGCGCCAACTGCCGCCGCCGCTTCATTGCTCTGTGGGGAATGGGAGGAGAGAAGAAGAGGAAGGCCGGGCTGGCCGAGGCGGGTCAAGGTGGCGCCCGAGAGAGAAGTGGCCGAGCCCGAGGTAGAGGCGCAATTCACCGGCTTGAAGTTGGCTCAAGGTTCAAACGGAGGAGAA
Organism: Phyllostachys edulis; assembly: GCA_036346405.1. Lineage (NCBI taxonomy): Eukaryota > Viridiplantae > Streptophyta > Magnoliopsida > Poales > Poaceae > Phyllostachys > Phyllostachys edulis. The sequence goes on along the minus strand of CM070563.1, from coordinate 50,474,821 downwards.
ATCCTCGATCATGAATTAATTTCAAACGCTACAAGCAATGCATTTGAAACTCAAACCGAGGAAGAACGGGGTTTTTGAAAATAGGATTTAGTTGAACTACGGCGAAGAACGGAACGAAATCATTTATTATTTGATCGTCCAAAACGGACGCTACAAATCCTACCCATTTTAAATAGAATCTCGACCCGAGATTCGAAATGATCCGAAAACAGAACGGTAGTCTTGCTTCAGCTTGATCTTCGCTCCTGTGTGGCTTCCTTGGCGGTGTGGTGACTCCAATCGACTTTGCAAAGGCGGATGACTTGACGCCTTGTTCGCTTCTCGATGACGCCGAGGATCTTGATTGATGCTCGGATAAGTCGATCTTGTCAAGGGCGATGGTTTCAACAGCGCGCTCGCTTCTTCGTGTACTCGAGACATTTCTTGAGCCGGGAGACGGAAACACATTGTGAACTTCGACAAATTCTCCGTAGCTCTAACTGCACGCAACTTCTCCACGCTTGGCGGTGATGGGGAATGGGCCTATATATCTTGGGGCAAGCTTGCCTTTAACCTTGAATCTTCGAAGTTCCACGGCGGTGATACCTTAAGGTACACGGCATCTCCAACTTCAAAGGTTAACTTTCTTCGACGGTTGTCGGATAACTCTTCTGTCTTGATCGAGCCGCTTGGAGACGATCTCGATCAATCGAACTTTCTTCGCTTGCTTGAGAGTATCCGTCCAAGATATATCCTTCACCGGATTCACCAATGCAGAGGGTTCTCAGATTTTCTTCCATAAAGTGCTTCAAACGGTGACATTTTCAGACTTGATCGGTAGCTATTATTGTATGCAAACTCGCATACGGTAGACACTTTTCCCAATCTACGGAAACTCCAAAGCACAAGCTCAAGCATGTCTTCTAGAATTTGGTTTGTCCTTTCTGTCGACCATCGGTCTCATGGATGATAAGTCAGGCTTTGAAATCAAGGTGTGTCCCAAGGGCATCATGCAAAGCGCCCGTAAATGCGAGGTGAATTGGGATCCTCGATCGGAGACTATCCTCTTGGGTACTCCGTAAACACACAATACGAGCCATATATAACTCGCTAACTTGTCTCCCTTGTAAGTTGTCTTCACCGGGAGGAAATGGGCTACTTTGGTCACCTATCAACTATAACCCATATTGAGTCACAACCGACTTGGTTCGGGTAGACCGTAATGAAATCCATTCCAATCTCTTCCCATTTCCACCGAGGGACTTGCGGGGTTGGAGCAATCCTCAAGCTTCGATGTTCAAATTTTGATTCACGACATACATCACAACAGTTACATACTCGGCGATATCTCTCTCATGCGTGGCCACCAATACAAAATTTTCATGTCTTGATACATCTTGGTGCTACCAGGTGCAGGTATACGTTGAATCAGGCTTCCTTCAGATTAAATCCTTAAGTTCCTTTTGGTGGGGAACAAAGAGACGCTTTCCCATACCATAGGATTCCTTGCGATCTTCAATCATCTTGGGGCTTTTTCCTTTGCCATGAGATGTTGAACCTCCGACTCCAGAGTGTCCTTGTTGAGCGGTCTTGATCTGCTCTTCTAACGTTGGATGTGCTTCCATAGCATCTGCAGGCCTTGTTCTATCAAATATAGGTTGAGAGCTTCAAATTCCTTATAAAGCTCGGATTGATGCTCTTGAATCATAACATTATCAAGAAGATGACTTACGGCTTAATGCATCAAGAACTACATTAGCCTTTCCGGATGATAATGGACATCCAAATTGTAATCCTTTATTAACTCTAACCATCTTCTTTGTCGGAGGTTGAGATCCGATTGAGTGAATATGTATTTGAGACTCTTGTGGTCCGTGATAAATATCACAATGATTTCCAATCAAGTAATGCCGCCAAATTTTGAGGGCGCACTATCGCCGCTAACTCCAAGTCATGAGTTGGATAGTTGTCTTCATGAGGACGGAGTCGTTCGATGCATAGGCTACAACTTTTCCTCCTTGCATAAGCACGCAACCAAGACCTTGGCGCGATGCATCACAAGAGACTTCAAAGTCTTGATGAATGTCCGGCAGGTCAACACCGGTGCGGTTAACTTCTTCTTCAATTCTTTAAAACTCTTCTCACAAGCATCCGTCCATTCATACTTTTTTTCTTTCTTAAGCAAGTGGGTCATCGGCTTGGAAAGCTTGGAGAATCCTTCTATGAAGCGCCAGAGTATCCGCTAAACCGAGAAAACTACGGACTTCATCCTTCGATGTAGGTTGTTTCCAATCCATCACAGCCTTCCACTTTGGATGGATCAATCGCTATTCCTCCTGCGGATACAATATGTCCGAGGAAACTGATTTCTTTAAGCCAAAATTCACATTTATCAGACTTGGCATAGAGCTCATGCTCTTTTAGCTTTTCCAGACCATTTGCGATGTTCAAGATGCTCTTCATTGGTCTTGAATAGATCAAGATGTCGCCTATAAACACGACTACAAACTTGTCCAGATATTCCATAAATACCTTGTTCATCGATTCATGAAGTAGGTCAGCATTGGTCAAGCCAAACGACATGATCTGTGAACTCATACAAGCCATACCGAGTGGTGAAGGCCGCTTTAGGAATGTCCTCGCTCCGGATCTTGAGTTGATGGTATCCAGATCTTAAATCTATTTTGGAGAAAATCAAGCTCCCGCCAACCGGTCAAATAGATCATCAATGCGGGCAAGGGATACTTGTTCTTGATTGTCACCTCGTTGAGTGATCTCAGAATCCACGCACAACCGGGCGGAACCATCTTTCTTCCTTACAAAAAGAACTGGCGAACCCTGTGGAGATGAACTAGGTCTAATGAATCCTTTCTCTTGCAAGTCTTCAAGTTGGGTCTTCAACTCTTCAAGTTCGCACGTGCCATTCTCATGGTCTCTTAGCAATTGGGGCTGTTCCGGCTTCAAATTGATCACAAACTCGATATCTCTCGCTGTGGCATGCCCGCAATTCTTCCGGGAAGACGCGGGTAAGCTTGAACTACGTGCGTTGTCTCTAAGGACAACTCTCCAAGGTGGTGGATTGTTCGATCCAAAGGAGGGGAACGATCCACACTAATCCTTATTGTGGTTTCGTGATCCTTGGCAAGTACCACTTTTCATTGGCGCAATCTATTAACCCATGATATGCGGCCAACCAATCCATCCCTAGGATGATATCCAAGGTTTGGGATTCTAGCACAAGAAGAGTAGCTAAGAATCCGTAATCCTCCAAAGCAATTTCTACTTTGGGACTAATCAAGTAGCATATAGGGTTCCCCGGTGATCTAAGTACCACGGGTTTCTTTAGCTTATAAGTCGGCAACTTAAGCCTTTCAACAAACTTTCTTGAAACAAAGGAGTGTGAAGCTCGTAATCAAACAATACTTGTCTTGTATCTTGAATTAACAGAGAACGCATCTATCAAGACTCTCGCGCCTCTTGTGCCTCCTCTGCGGTGACATGATTCACATTGCCACTGCTACGGGTTGGGGTAGACCTTGAAGCTTGGGAAGTCTGGTGACTCTTGCTCGAGCCGAGGTCCGACCTTGAACTGGGCGGCCTCGGGTTGTTCTTTGAGCGGGTTGCTGCGATGAGGGCACCGTTAGCAAGTGACCTTTTTCTCCACAAATGAAGCAATGGAGGTGTGTCTTGGGTTGACATTCTTGTGTCAGTCCGCTGGGCGAAGGGTGCGAAACCACCGCCTTGAGAATGGGAGGCCGAGTCGAGCTTTTACGAGGTCGGGCCGCAGATGATCTCAAAGATGAACCGCCTGGAAAGTTGACTGGGATAGTTTCCTTGGGGCTTCGAAGGGCATCTTCCTCTTGCGCTAGTTTACGCTAACTTATTCTCATTTTCTAGCAAGAGAGCCTTGTTGATCAACCGGTGGAAGTTGGCATAGTCATGGAGGATAAGCTTTCCACGCATGTCACCACGCATACCTTCCACAAAGCGGTCTATCTTTTCTTCTTCATCGCTACGCCATTGGGGGCGAGCGAGCAAGTCTGGTAAACTTAGTGACATACTCGCTGACCGTCATATGTCCTTGTTTCGAGTTCAACTCATTCTTCTTCAATCTCATTGTACCTACCGGTACGGTTGGTGCGAAGGTCGCTTTGAATTCCGCCCGTGGATTGGCCGCAGTCGTTCATCCCCATCAAACTGCGTATTCGCAACTTCTTCTACAAATGGCCGCTAGTCAAGTGAGGTCAGCCGGTTCTCCAACGAGATGCTACGGCCGCTTCTTCTTCTTCTTCTTCTTCTTCGACTGGACTTTCCTTACCTCTGGCGGCAAGGTAATTCTCCCACCACGCTACAGCAAAGACCTTTTAGTTGGTGGGTGGCAAAGTCCACCATGTCTTTGTTGGAGCAACGAGCGAGTCAAGCTTCTTTTCAAAGGTCCCCGAGCCGCCTTCTGGCTTCAAGAGGTTCGTCATGCAAAGAAAGGTGAGGGCCTTGTCCTTAAGAAGTCAGCGAGCTTGGAATTGCGGCCGGCAGGCCCTGTCTGCTGATTGTTGAGCAAAGCTTGGAGAATTTGGGTCTGCTGGAACATCACTTGGGCCATTGTCGGATTTGCTGGTGGTGGAGGGGGCAGGTCTTGTCCTTGTCCACGACCACGGCCACGTCCACGGCCTCTTCCTCGGCCAGTGGCAAAGGCTCCACGGACAGGGGCGGCGGCTCTTCTTGGCGGCATCCTGAAGAAAAGATGAGACTTAGAACTAGGGAGAACCAAGGAAAAAGGGTATATGAGGGTTTACTAGCCCTCTAAGGCACACACAAAAGAACCAAACAGAAAGATCGAACAGATACAATACAAAGCCTAGAATGGCTGCATTATATTAAGGGGTTAAGTGTTACATGACTTCCATACAAAGCTTATACGCTAAGCTAAGTCATGACACAAGATACACATCGTCTACAAAAGGGAGAAACAAAAGTGCTTGCAACCCAAAAGACTGCCTAGCAAGCACTGCTAGCTATCCTAGCCTATCCTGACTACTCCATCGAGGAACGGGAGCGGGAGCGGCTCTGACTGAAGCTCGGCGAACGAGAGTGACCCGAGCTGATGTCGGCGAAGCGTGAACGGAACGGCGGGCTGCGGCCCACGCCGACACCGGAAGGTCGCCGAAGGCGGCGGATCGGGCGTCGTGACGCTTGCGCGCATCAACTCCGGTGCGGAGTCCTCGGGGCGAGGAGGAGCTGGAGCCGGAAGTCAGAGCTGGCGGCGAAAAGCTGTGGCTGCCGTGAGACGCTACTACCGCAAGGGCGGCGCTCTCTCCATCTTGATGATGTTCGCCCACGATGATGCCGTTTCTCCCACATGGCATCATGGTGGGCTTCATCGCTTCGATCATGTTGGTGCGAAGGGTGTCGGAGTGGGCCTCACTACCGGTGAGAAGCATCCGGCCGCGGATCTCGGCGGTGTGGGAGTGGATGTTGTGGATCATCGCCGGGTCACCGCACTGCTGGGTCGGCGGGGCTCATCGTCGATGGCGACGGGACTCCGGGAGCTCTTCCATTGTAGAGACACGGAAGAAGCAAGACGGCGACTCTTGCAGAGGACCTCGTGTATCGACACAAGCAGTGACGGCGACACGGCCGCATCCCGGATAGCGCCGAGGCTGCCGAGGCGGGTGCCTCAAGAAAGAACTCAGGGTCGTGAACTCGCTGGATCCCGCATAGAGGAAAACCTCCATGTCCCAAGACTCGTGAGCTATAACCATCGCCTTCCGCCCCTAAGAGCGGAGGGCGGGGAAATTATGGAACTGCATCATTTCATGAAGGAGATCGATTTAAACCACCTTCATTAATCCCATGAGAGCTATGGTCCCATGGGCCTGCAAATGGGGAGAAGCCATCTACAAATTTTTGAAACAAGAGAAAAGATTAGTAACACTTAATGAAAGTAAAGATAAGTATGGAACTAGGAATGATGAGTAGAAGCAATAAATACTCTATATTTTTGGCAAACTTTTCTTAATTTTAAAAATAAGATCCAAGTCCTTAAGGCAACGCACCAATCTAACTAAGACTCTACAACAGATGCTCGATATCACTCTGTGGGACCGGATTACGAGAATCCAAATCCTCTGGAATCACTGTGCTATTCCTCGATCAAGAGCTAGCACTTCACAAAGACACGCTCTTCAATCATTCATACAAGGCGTGAACTCAAACAAATATATTACAACACATGGTAACATAGACCTCATCGGGTCGAAGTTTACAAAAGGCCGCACAAGGCCAAATATAATACATTACAAAAGAACGACCAAGTCTACAAATGAAGCAACAGAGAAGGTAGGCTCATCTCGCACAACAAGCGATCGGGTGTCTCAGGTACGAGATATTAACCAAGGGTCGGATAATATCGGTTGTACGCTGGTACCAACGAAGTCTACTTAGATCGGGCGAGATCTAAACTACGTAACTATCCTACTCCTCGCCATATCCTTGTCCATCGCCTTACGTCCATCGTAGTAGGCGTAGTCTCCTTCATCTTCATTATCTCAAGGGTGGGGAGAGAAGCGAGGATGAGCACTACTACTGTGCTTTCATGAGCCAACACACAAATGCAATTATATATATGCAAGGCTTAACAAGGATGGCTCAGTTCTTTTATTTATAAAGCAAGTTTTGCAATACTATAATTACAAAACCTATGACTTAGCATTTTTAACAAATTGTAATTTTATAAAGAGAGTAGTGTGCAATAATTATTTCATTGAGAGGTTACCTCCACCTTCATGCTTATTTTGATCATGGTTACATCCACCATATTAACAAAGACTGGGTACATCCACCCAGGAAAAACAAATTCGTGGCTAGGTGAGCCCGCCACAATTTTATACCACCCACAAGGTTTTAAAATAGAACTAACTCAAGTTAAGTTCCCATGTCCGCTTTTGACCAGTAAACGCACTACTGCTTAAAACAGCTTTAATACTCTGCAGAGATAGCACACTTTACCCACAAGAGACAATTAACTCATTGCCCTACACAATTCCTTAGATGTGTAGTCGAGAGGTTGTCACAATAACGCTTCGACTTATCTCGCCCCTTCGTCATTTCGCACATATAGGGTTACGCCTATAGTGTTGAGCGGATGTTTTACTCACGACGGGTATAGCGGTGCTATACCTCGGACCGCAAAACGTCACCCTCCTCTCTGTCCCATTCAAGCGAATGAATCCCTTGGCTCCCCATTTATCCGCCCAGCGAAATGGCATCCAAGGTTCAATAAACCTACTAAGCTAAGTCGCAAGTTTTTCTGCAACTTGTGGTTGTACTTGTTTAACACAGGAGGTCGTGACCCGATTAAGTCCTTAGGGTTATCTGGGCGGTTCATTCCACAACCCAACCATTCTCGTGCTCCTGAGCACCAATCCGCCTCACCATCCGCCCAGATAGAGCTAGCATTTTTAGGGTTTTTGAGGAGTAAACCAAACTATTTTCTCGCTTTAGTCATTGGACCACCAATGACTACCCAAAACATTTATTTTTGAAGACATGATGATTAGGGTATTTTAATACCCCTAAGATTTTGAGCAAGGCTAGCATGTCGCCTAAGTCGACCTATAACTAGTATTACCATAGTATTACTAGGGTGACAAAGGATATTGGATTCAAGTTGACATGGATGGCAATATTAATTAATTAAACAACAAGTAGGTGATTAACTACCTTAAGCTTTAACATATCTTTGATTAAAAACTAAAGCATGCAATTTAATAATTTAAAAGAAACTAATTTACATAAAATGTAGGAGCAACATGGTCAAAGCATTGACTCGCCTTGGTTAGAGGCAAGATGATCGTGATATTCTTGGTCTTGGTCGACTTGAGGATCTCCGGCGTCTTCGAATCCTAAACGGGCGATTTACCGGAAAAAGCACAACGGCAAAGAGAGCAAGTAAATACAAAAAGAATACACAAATAAACTCCAAATTAATCAAGTCCTATGCCATTAGCAAGGTCTCGACTTAACGAATTTTTAGAAATTTATTTTGCAATTTTTGGAGCTATAATGGAGGAGATACGAATTAAACAAGATTGAATTGAAGGAAAAAGGGAGAGAGAGAGCTGCGGGTCCACGGCACAGTGGGTGGACCGGGTCCGTGTGAACAGTGGCGAGGCTGGTCCATGGGAACAGGCGCGAGGCCCACCGTCCAAAGGAGAGGAGAGGGCTTGGTTTCTTTATCGAAAGCAACTGACCCGCACTGGCGATCTCACAGAGGGGGTTTTAGGGCAGATTAAGGAGTTAATGACTACCATTAAGGTTTTAAAACGCTATTAACGCCTAAAGATGGATGCACAAAGGTTCGGTCTGAATTGGACACGCACGGCACGCTGGCGTGGCGGCAAGGCAACTGCTGGCGCCGGCCGGCTTCGGGCAAGGCGAGCACACCGATGGGGAGTCAAGCGAGAGGCGGAAGGTGGTGGGGTGGCGGCCGAGGAGGAGGGGGTGGCCAAGCGGTGGTGGTGGCGGCGAGGCGGCATCACACGGCGGCGAGGTAGCTCCGGGGGGTTTGGGCGAGGAGCACGGTAGAGCTTGACGAGGCGGTCAGGACTAGGCGGGAGGCCGGGAGTGGCAGTAGGTGGCGGCAAAGCGGTTAAAGGTTGCGGCCGGAGACGGAGAAGACGGCGAAATCCGGCGGCTACAGGGGGCAATAGCCGAGGGGATCTTGGGGGAAATGCTCCTGGAGGTGAGGGGCTCACGGTGACGGTGGTGGCGTGGCTGGAGAGTAGCCGGAGGCGGGGAAGAACGGTGGAGGTGGTGGCGGCCAAAGTTGGAAACGGGTGCTTTTGCTTGTGGACTCACCGAGCTCCAATGGTGGCGGCGTGAGGGAGCAAGGGGGTGCTGAGGGGAGGCTTTAAAGGGATGGCAAGGCAACGGGTGGGAGCTCGGGGTCGTTGGCGAGGACGAGCGGGGCGCTGCGTCCAGAGGCGGCATGGGCGCGCGCAGAGCGAGGACGAGCAGGGCATGGGCGAGCAAGGACACTGCGGGTGACGGGCGATGACGCGGCGCGCGTCTTGCTGCGTAGCAAGCGGCTCGATCCACGCCGATGACGCGGCGGTGACGAAGCGAAGCTTGCAGTCCGAGGCGACGGGCGGGAGTTGGTGACGACCGTGACGAGGCGCGCGCGGTCCACGAAGCTTGAGGACGAGGAGGACGGCGGGCGTCGGGCCGCGCCTGAGGGCTTCAAAGTCGCCGTGGAGGACGCGGGCTGGTGCGGCGCCAGACTGGGCGCAGAGGGCAGCAACGGGGCGGGTGGCACAATGGAGCAAAGCGGGATGGGCGCCGCTGCTGCTACTCAAGCGGAGCCGGTGGTGGTGCTGCGTGGTGGGAGCAAAGCGAGCAAGTGGGTTGCGACGCGGAGTAGGGGCTGCTGCTGGCTCGGCCATGAGAGGCGGGGAGGCAACAGCAGGGAGTTGGCGCCAATCGCCTGCTGCTGCTGCTTCTGCTCTGTTCGGGAATGGGAGGAGAGAAGAAGAGGAAGGCCGGGCTGGCCGAGGCGGGTCAAGGTGGCTGGCCCGAGAGAGGAAGTGGGCCGAGCCCGAGGTAGAGGCGCAATCCGGCTTGAAGTTGGCTCAAGGTTCAAACGGAGGAGAAATCCCCGATCATGAATTAATTTCAAACGCTACAAGCAATGCATTTGAAACTCAAACCGAGGAAGAACGGGGGTTTTTGAAAATAGGATTTAGTTGAACTACGGCGAAGAACGGAACGAAATCATTTACTATTTGATCGTCCGAAAACGGACGTTACATTCTTCTACACTTGGTCTCATAATTTTTGGAGCTTCAAGTCAAAAGTTTTATTCGTTTGAAATTTCCAGAGAGGTCTCGGATTTCCGGGAAGGAAATTTGGCTAAGTCCCTTTGCTGGGCGGTCAGACCGGCCATGGGCAACGGTCTGACCTGTTTTGACTTCTTCGTCGGCCAGCTTGACGACGATGTTTGTAAGTTAGGTCAAGTTCATGGATTTCAGTTCATATGTGTTGCATGATACATGTTTTGACTAACGTGGGTCAAGTTGCAAAAAACTTGTTCCTGAAATCGATTTTTTGGTCTATTATTGTGTAGGAGGCTTGGAGGTCAACGACGGTCAATAGCGAGTATGATCGGGACTAGACTTGGAGAGCTGAGGTTCAGAATGATCGAGTATGCTGGGTGAAGTCAGTGGACTCAAGCATGGCGCAAAATAGACAAGGATGATCGAACGGGGAAGTTTGGTGCGACGGGTTGCATCAAGCGGCGTGAGGGTCGGTGCAAGTGCCATGGTGGTTTCGGTGGGAGCCAGGTGGGAGAGACTTGCCGATATGAAGAAAGTCGTCGATCAACCTATACGTGGCGAAGCATGAAATTGCTTCAAGAAGATTGGACTCGGTCTTTGGAGAATGATCGAGAAGGGGTATTTTGGTAACTTCACCAAAATACCGCCTTGATAGCTTTTGGCTAAACAGCGGTACAAGACAGCGCAAGGAAAAGTGGTTTAGGTCAAAAGAAGATGAAGACGACGCTTTGAAAAGCGTGCGTAAGTGAAACTCGTTTGTGTGTGGACTTAACGGGTGCCCATTAAGGATGTCCTTCTAGAAGCTAGCCTCGACAATAAATAGGGGAGGGTGCTGGTTGTGCACCTCCCAACCCTTATATTGAAGAGACCCTAGTTTGTGTTTAGGGAGAGGAAAGTAGAGAGGTTAGGGTTCAAGAGAGTTGGATTGATTGTGTGCTCAAGTGTTGAGCTTTTGTCCTCCTAGATGGTCCTCAAGATGAGTCTCTTCTTATTCTTGCTCTCTCTTTTGTGATTTTGGGGCTTTCTTTGATCCTTTGGTTTTTCTTTGGTTTCTGCTTGGATCTTGCTTTCTGTGACATGTGAGAATGCATCTAGGATCATCTTGATCATCTTCTACTCATGAGCAAGTTCTTGGATCATATTTTGATTTTGACTCGGTTTTCAAACAACCTTCACTCAAACCGAAAAAGGTCAGAACTTTGGCAATGATCTTCACGATCATTGATTGGAATAGGTTCCTGACATCCTAGAGAATGTTTGTTTCAAGTTTCGTGGAGTTTGGAGTTGTGGATCAAAAGTTAGACCAATTTGTGATTTTGAGTTCCAAGCACTTTATCGTTTTTTCTTGGCCGAGGTCGACCGCCCTTAGAGAGGTCAGACCGCTAAGCTGAGAGGTCTGACCGTCCAACTCTTTATGATTTGATTTTTTTGATGTTTTTGGTTGTTTTGCTTCGGAGTTTTGATTGGATTCAATACAAGTCTTCCGCTATGCTTGTACATTGATCTTCATAGCTCTTAGAGCTATTGGAGTGAAAATAGTGTTGAATCTGATCAAGGTGAAAAAGAGATAGTACTCCTATTCACCCCCCTCTAATCGCCTTTTTAGTCCAACAAGTGGTGTTAGAGCCCGGTTAGTTCACTCTTGACCTTAACCGGTCATTGAACTTGGCGATGGAGAAGTACTCCACCAAGCCGAATGTCTTCAATGGGCTCAACTATGCCTATTGGAAGAATCGCATGCGTGTCTACCTTTAGAGCGAAGGTCAAGCCATATAGAAGGTTGTTCGAGCCCCGCTCGTTTTGCCCGAGGTTGCTACGCCGGCTTCAGCAGCCCTTTTGGCTAAAAACCTGTAACATCCCAATTTTCTGAGCTTTAAAAATCCTTTGAATAGTTAGTAGGGAGAAAATTTACCATTTGGATTTACTTGAATTTAATTTAAAAGCTCAATATTGGACTTTGTACATCAAAACAATTTAATATGATTAAAGTCAATATCAACAATAGCCAAAACTATTTTATTTGGGTTCTATGTGCTTGGATATATTTTCTAGATTTTTCTAGAATTTTTTCAAGTTCATTTGCTATTTTCTATTGCCTTTTTGAATTTCCAACATTTTATAAAAATAGAAAAAGTATTAAATCTCAGTTAAACAGTCTCGGGCCGAAACCCAATCCTATTTCAATTCCGGCCCACCACTGTGTGCCTACCCACATTCACTACAGGCGTCCAGAGTCGCCAACAGTGGTCCTCTCTCTCTCTCACAAGACAGCCACCCCGATCCCACTAGTCAGCTGCAGCGGTGCCATTTCGCACACGAACTCGCACGAGCCTCTCTCGCTGTCAAGTGGGCCCCGCCGAATCCTGTTCTTTGTCTCTATTTCGTTGCCGAGCCGGACTCCTCCGCCGCGTGATCTTCTCGTCGCCGTATCCGTCCCAGACTCCCTTGGCCGGCATGTATAAAAGGGAGGGCACCCCCTGGACCTCCGCATCCCAGCTCTAGCCGCCTTAGCCCTTGCGCCGAACCCTAGTCGCTGGGAGAGCTCGAAGAAGGGTTTGCGCCGCCGCCAACTCCGACGAGTGTTTCCTCCGCAATCGAAGCCGCTGGAGCCTCAACTTCTGCACCTTCGGCATTGCACGGAGCTTCACTACCTCATGGTGGCCTTCGTTTCGCCGGAACGTCACCGGAGGGCCGATTCCGTCAAGCCCGAGGATCTTCCGCCGCTTCAACATCGCCGCCGCCCGCCACACTCATCTGCGACCACCCGTGAGCACACCATCGTGATCGTCGGCACTTTCTCCACCTTCCCGTACCACCCGCCACCATCAATCGCCGGAGGCCATTGGAACCCGTGTGCTGCTGCCCTCGCCGTCGTACAAGTCAGCGTCACCTTAGCCTTCGTGCGTGCGTGGCAGTCGTGTGGCGTCCACGTCAACCGCCACATCAGCGCACACGTGTGCGATTCAGATCCAAAACCCAGCACGGTTCGGTGAACCGTCTCTATGACATGTGGGGCCCACATGTCAGAAATTTCTTTTTATTTTTCTTTTCAGCCGAAATTCCTTCGCTGACGTCATAAATCTGGATTTTTCTATTAAAAAAATCGAGTAATTCCAAAATTAGGGTTTCTTTTAGATTCAAACTCCCAAAGCCCATATCTTTTGCATCCGAACTCCGATTGAGCCCATTCAAATGTCTAAATTCACCTAAATTCAAGATCTATTTATCTGGGATTTTTATTTAGTTTTTGGAGTTTGTTTCACCTCTATTAATTTTTTTTGTTTCCTTCATTTGCGAATAGACGTTGATACTTCGGGAAGATTTAAAGAAGAAGGAGCATCTCAAGAGCAAGATCAGTACCTAGACCTATTTCAAGGCAAGTTATACATTTGATCATGTTGAATCCCAGTTTTCAAAAATTACTTTGATTCAAGTTATTGCATTAATTCAAGTATTTATTTAAAAGCTTTTGGGTTTAGTTATTAATCCAAATCGTTATATCCACCTTGTCTATTTGTTATGTCATAATATTTTGTCACCCTAGATTGGTTTAACTAGTCAGTATTATCGTAGCACCAACGTGGGTTAGTTAGATACGATTAGTCTGCTTAGCCATGCCACGAGTCATCATTTCATGTAAGTTGCTATTATGAACTTGACTAAGTGATTATGGAACTATGTGATAAAACTATGTGTACTATGTGCTATTACTCGTTGATGGCATGTGTTGCACTTAACCAACAGGGTGGAAAAATATTTAGATTGAGGCAAGTGGTACTGTGTGATACTTTTGGTGGATATGTGTGCATAGGAATAATAAACTATGTGCATAGGGTTTGTAGTTAAATTGGAAGTCTTGCCTTGGTCAATTAAGGACTTAACTTTGTGCACCATTGAACTAAGCCTTACTGTATGACCACATGCCGGATGGGATGGGCCTAACTTAGTAAGTTATGGATTCTTGACATTGCTACTTAGGTTGTAGGTTAGACTGTGTTGATTGGGTGGAGGTGTGCTACCAAGTAGTCGTATTGCGGGACAGTTCGCCGCTTCCCTGTCCAACGGTGTGTGTCGTACCATTCACTGTGTATAGTTTGGTATGACGGTTTGTAAGCACACTGGGAGTATCAATGCTTGAGATGAAGTTTCTGAAACATTTTGTTATGATTAGTGCTTGCAACACTAGTTGTATCTTGTGGGTAAAGTGTACAACCTCTGCAGAGTGTTAAATCAATCTATTCGAATAGCCGCGTCTGCGGTCATGAACATGCTCAGGGATTTCACACGAGGGGTAGATTTTCATAAAAACCTTAGGAAGGGAGCTGTGTGATCTAAGTCATATGGCTATGTGAATAATTAGATTAGGCTATGTGTCTTTGTGAAATCAAACCGTCAAACTATTATTGTTTATTTGTTTTACTTATGATTTCAATCTATTATCATATTCAAACTGCAAATGTTGCATTTCTGCAAAAGAACCACAAAAGTCATTCCTTTGGAATAAGCCATCATGTATAATTGTATTTATGTGGTATGACTTGCGAGTACGGTTGTGTACTCATGCTTGCTCAATCAAATCCACAGAAGAGGAGGAGTCATCGCCTGCTTTCGAGGAGGAGTTCAACGAAGGTGCTTGATCGTAGAGTCTTGATCCCAGTCGGTTGCCTGCGGCGAATTGATGGGATTCCGCTGAAGTTATCTGTTCCGCTGCTATTTAATTCTCTATTAGCCCTACGTGGCTTATTAAGTGTAAACTCGACCATAAGGTCAAAACCAATATTTGTTAATCAAATTACTCGTTTATGCTTTTAATCATCTTATGTGGATCGATATTCATCTATGTTGACACTGTGTGTACTAGCGTGATCCTGGACTAGTGCAGTATACACAGAGGGTCCAGAATTGCATTTTTGGGTCCCGACACAACCATAAGGCAAAGAAACTCCTATATGCCTGGCTTGGTAGACAGGAGTATGACAGGATTTGTAATCTTGAGATCGCGCACGAGATTTGGCACACCCTCGAAACCTACCATGAGGGTTCGTCCCAAATTAAGTAAGTACGCCATACAGTCTTCAAGCGAGAATAAAACAAGTTCGAGATGCGTCCTGGAGAGAGCATCGATGATGTATTCACTCGCTTTAACAAGGTGATTAATCAGTTGAGAGCAGTAGACATCGAGTATTCTCAGTTAAAAAGAATTGTTTTTACTATAGAAATGGTTTAAGTTTCAAAAATTTATAAGTATCTCATCCTAACTCCAAAATTTGTAAACTTAATTTTGTTAATTCTCGTTTTCCCTGTACTTTAATTTGGCTTAAGCTTGTTTCATATTGTTATTTCTAAAAATGTTGATGTTTAACTTATTTATAAAAATATGCTTTTAACTTGTTAAGCACTTAGAAAATCCAAATACAATCTTTTAGACTGAAACTTTCACCCAAAATTCCTTAACATCCTTCTCTGTTTGTGTTGTATGCATAATTGATTGAAGTTGAATCTTGTTTATTTTGATGTGATTCGTTCTTATTCGCTCTTTTACTCGATTGATAGGTTTTGACGATTCTATTGAATACGAAAGTGATCCTCAGCAGCAAGTAGATTATCTCCAACAAGGCAAGCAGTTCTCCTTTGATGCATGTTGATCCTATTACTTGCTCATGTTAATATTTTAAATTTCAACTGTATGTATGCATGCTATGTTGAGAAGTTATTTTCAATTGCGGTAGTTAACCTGATTAGCTACATGAACTGTAGGTATACATCCATCTTTTACCATTGAGCCTAGGTTATTATCCGCTGTGATTTAGAGTTCGATGGATGGGCTCTAGTCACTTTATATGTAGTATGCGAGTGTTGTCGCTTAGCCATGCTTAGAATGGTAGTTTGGGGATTATCGCTTCGGCGATAGTCATTACAACATCAATTTTAATACTTGAGTCAGGGTACTCAAATATGTATTATGTTTGGAAAAGCTAAAAACTGAAAATAAAAAGGATTTAGATTTGGGCACATGGTTGATGGCGTGATTGTGGGTGTGTGGTTGTCTGCCCGAGTCAACAAGGACCAAACATCTTTTTACACTAAACCAAGCATAATTGCGTGCAACCAAATGAGGGTATTGGGAACCCCTCTTGACTTAGTACTTTGTGGTGTGTTAATTGATGAGTCACCAGTGGTAGGTTTAGGATAATAAAATAAATGTGTTATGTTGTTGTCGGGCATGTGACAGGGTGGGTTCTGGGTAGGTTCCCTCACCCGAGGATCATCGGCAGTTGCTACGGTTGGCCCGATGTGTTCGACACAATGTATGGGTCCTTTGTGGGAGCCCAGGATGAGCGGTTCATAGAGGGTTAACCCCCATACGTGTGACTCTTAATTAATTCATTCCATTGGAAAACGTCTTGTAGGACTTAGCCTTACCGGCATACCTAAGGAAGTGTGCTCTATAGCTTGGCAAAAAGGCGGTCTGACATGTGAGTAAAGTTGTACACCCCTGCAGGGTTTAAACTATTCAAATAACAATGTCCTTAGTTATGGACACGCTTCGGGAGGTCTTTCGAGAGTTAGACTATAACATTTTGATAAAACTTGAGAATGGGTGGTACGAATGGGTAATTCGTGCTATTGTTGTGATGGCTATGGGAAGTCACCTCTAGAATGTTAATTATGTTTATACTTGTTGTCACACTGATATTTGAACAATTAAAACATGTTTTAATAAATTGCTTTCAATCTATTATATTATTGCAAATAAAATATTACTTTGTGCTGAAAAATGAACTCTATGGCCATCTCCATTGAATTAAGCTTGCATGTAGCTATACATAGGTTTGTTAATCGTAAGTCTTGCGAGTATAATTTTTGTACTCAACTGCATTGTGTATTTACTGCAAAGGAGGTTGACCCCCAAGGAGTTGACGGTTGTGAGGTCGACTTCACTTACGACGACTAGCTTGGGCGTTTCTGATCGGTTGCCTTGTGGGTAAGGGCAGCCGATTGGCTTTATTTTGCTGCCATCTTACGGCCTATTCTTCTGCTGCAAACTTGATGTTTAATTATGCTTTTGGCTGATTGGCCCTTTTGCTGTAATCTGGACTCGTATGTTATCGTGTTGTAAATTATGAAACTTTCAGTTATGTAAAGACTTGTGTATGAATGTAATGCTGAATTTTTGTAAGGTATATGTGTACTGCAGTTCTGGGAAGTACATATACACCGAGAGCGGGGAAATTTGATTTGTAATGCTAGGACCAATGGAAAGGTTAAGTATTACAAATTAAATCGCCCGGTGGCTCTCACAAAAGTTGGTATAAGAGCTATACTGACCGTAGAAATCCCTAGCTTGGTCGTTCTTAGGATGTTTGAAAAACTTAGTTTCAAAATATCAAATCCTTGCAAAAACTTAAGTAAGTTCTCAGGTTTTACTCCTTACCTATCTTAGCTTCTGATCTTATCTGGTTCTGATTTGATTTATCAAAAGATGTTTTCCCCTCTCATCTCTTTTCAAAAGCTAGGGTGCGTTCAAGTCAAGATTAAGGGGTTTATTAAAAGTGTTAGTATAGAAGTCTAGTACCCCTAGCTTATTAAAAGTGTTAGTATAGAAGATGTGCCCACCGACACCGCCAAGCAAGAGAAGTTCATGGATGGCTTGTCCGAGGAGCTGTAGGACAAGCTGTCTATTGTCGACTTCCCTGACTTTCAGACTCTGGTGGACAAGGCCATCGTCACTGAGCACAAGCGGAAATCACTTGGTGAATCCCGCAAGCGCAAGTGGGAGGCGCAGAGATCTTCAGGGGGCAGCAATCCCCGTCCACGTTTCGGGCAAGCCCTAGTGCCCTGTCCTCAAGCTCCACCGCCACCAAGGACACCAACATTTGCACCCTATTCTCCACAGGCCGTGGTTCCACCATGTGCACCACGGGACAGCAAGGAGGCCTCCGCAATCCAGCTGCTGAGGTTGTTTGCTTCTATTGTCACAACAAGGGACATTATGCCAACAACTACCCAGTAAAGTTTAAAGCAGCTACTCGCCCTAAGCAGGGGCAAGTGCAAGCACAAGGAAGTGCTCATCCCCCAGCTCAGAGGGCGGCCCAGCAAGTTCAGAAGGTTGCTCATGGTTGAGTCAACCACATCTCCGCCGAGGAAGCGCAGGAGGCACCCGACGTCGTGTTGGATACGCTTCTCGTTAATTCTTGTCCTGCTACCGTTTTATTCGATTCTGGAGCATCGCATTCCTTTATATCTCAATCCTTTGCTATAAGTGGTGATATCTATATTGCTCCTATGCATGTTCCGTTGATTATTCACTCCCCAGGTTCGGAAATGAGAGCTGAACTTAAGTGCCGGGATGTATCTATTGAAATTGAAGGAGTAGTGTTTCTGGCAAATCTTATTTTCCTCAAATCAGCAAGTTTGGACGTGATACTTGGCATGGATTGGTTATCCCAACACTTGGAACAAATCGATTGTGTCAAGTTGGAATTGCGCCGAAGCTGCAGGAGCCACATCTCTTTGCCCTACAAGCAGAACCGGCTCCACTAATGCATGAAGTCCTAGTGGTGTGTGGCTTCATTGATGTATTTTCTAAAGAATTACCTGGAATGCCTCCAGTCCGGGACAATGAGTTTATCATCGAATTGCTGCCTGGTACCGTCCCGATTTCAAGGAGGCCATACCGGATGCCTCCGAATGAATTTGAGGAGTTGAAGAAGCAACTTGGTGAGCTGCAAGAGAAGGGTTTCATTCGCCCTAGCTTATCTCCTTGGGGTTGTCCGACAATCTTTGTGAAGAAGAAGGACAAGACCCTGCGAATGTGTGTTGACTATCGTCCGCTTAATGAAGTGACGATGAAGAACAAGTACTCATTGTCTCGGATTGATGACCTTTTTGATCAATTGACCGGAGCTCGGGTATTATCTAAGATCGATCTGAGGTTGGGCTATCACTAAGTCAGGATCAGTAATGACATGAGGTCATCACAGACAGTTTTTGAACCATCTATGAAAAAGCTATTATAGACGGTTCTGATCACAGGATCAGTAATGACATGAGTTCATCACAGACAGTTTTTTAACCATCTGAACAAGAACCGTCTGTGATAGTTTTTTCTATTGCAAAAAAAAAATCGAATTTTGAGCCAAACCAATCAATTGATGGACAGTAGCTTCCATATGCAACCTCTAGCAAGACAACTAAAATCCAATTAAAATTCTGATGGGAAACACATTATAGGAAAGGGAAACCAAAAGGTTTCACAACGTCCCCTCCGAATGGGAAAAAAAGAATAAAGTTACAAACTTAAACTAGCTAGAAACCATCTGTCCCTCCAAGCTCCTGAAGAACCCATCGGCTTCTTGGATTGGTCTTGTGAGCTCCTCTCTGTACCTCACCAGAAAATCACAAGCTGTTCTTGCATGTTGTCTGAGTTCGACTCAAGCTCGTTAGCAAGGAGAGACAACTGAAAACCTCCGGCGGCGCTTCGACCTTAGGTAACACAAAACTAAGATCATTTTTTTTACAACAAACAGCCAACAAATTGTGTATGTTTTGGGTATGTACACGTTCCTTCAGGCAGTCTACCTCCCGCGGCAGACAAGGAGCTCTTCCGCATCCCTTCTCCTCGTCGTCGTCGGCTGTGTCTCCTCGCCGAATCGCAATGGGGAATCGAGGGTAGTCGCCGGAGCTCAGCGTGGGGAGGGGACAGGGAGAGCCTCATGAAAGATAAGGTTGGGGTGGCTATAATATATAAGGACAATGCCAAAATATTTTGCCTCCCGCGCACGCGTTTAAAATTTTTTCGAACTCCTGCGCTGCGAATAACACACAATTTCATACAAAAACCGTCTGTGACGACATATCACAGTCTGTGATAAGTATCTCATCACAGACAGTTTGTATTAAAAACCGTCTCTGACTTGGAATTTTTCTTACTCTGTGATTTACCATGGCTTGCAATTTTCCTTATTCTCTGATTTTACCATGGCCTAACACTCTGATTTTATCATGACTTAAAATGCCAATCCTCTGTCGCGTCCCTGTCGTGGCAGCCAATCCTCTGCCGCGCCTTTGTCATGGCACCCAATCCTCTGCCGCGCCCCTGTCGTGGCACCCTATCCTCTACCGCGGCAAGCTGTCGCCCTGCCAAACCCTACCGCGGTAGAGGATTGGGTGCTGCGGTAGGGTTTGGGTAGTCAATCCTATGCCACCCCTGCTATGGCACCCCATCCTCTGCTGCGCCCCTGCCAAGGCAAGCCGTCGCCCTGCGAAACGCTACCGTGGCAGAGTATTGGGTACCGTGGTAGGGTTTGGGCAGCCAATCCTATGCCGCGCCCCTGCTGTGGCACCCTATCCTCTACCGCGCCTCTGCCAAGCCCTACCACGGCAAGCCGTCACCCTGCCAAACCCTACTGCGGCAGAGGATTGGGTGCCACAGTAGGGGCGCGGCAGAGGATTGGCTGCCACGATAGGGGCACGGCACAAGATTGTGATTTCAAGTCATGGTAAAATCATAGAGTTAGTGATTTCAAGCTATGGTAAAATCAGAAATACTTATCACAGACGGTTTTTAATACAAACCGTCTATGATGAGGACGAGAAGTCACAGACGATTCTTGTTCAAAACAGTATCACAGACGGTTTTCAACACGAACCGTCTGTGATATTACTTATTCACAAACGGTTTTTAGCGCAGCCAGTAATACAGACGGTCGCTAAACCAAAACCGTCTGTGATTGTATTTAACACAAATAGTTTTGGTCAATCATCTGTGATGAGGCGTCTAGTATTAGCCTTTTTGTAGTAGTGAGACAGTATTAAAGACAGCTCCTATAATAGGTTGTCTTTTTACATGTCTTTATAGACAACTCCTTTATTTATAATGTGTCTTGTTTCTTGTGTTACAGTCGTCTATTGTATGAGAGACGGTCCAATTCTCTATGCTCCCTCTCTCTCATTCATATCATCTAATGTCCTATGTAGCAAGTCTTATAGATAGCTGATGTCACACTATTGTACATGCTCTAACAAACCAAGTTGGAATGGAAGATGAATCAAATTTGTGCTTGAGAACTCATAGGAGGAGCATCCATCATGGATCACAGTTTACGCAATAACGACACTCCCTAGCCAATAGTATGTGTGTGTTTTTCTGGACTATACATTTATTCTGTTAGTACCGCTGGTTCGGTGGTTCCGGAGAACTATTTGTAGTTCTCCTCCATGCATTTTGTGATGCTACCTTGAACAACTTCGTCTCCAGCTAATCAGGCAGAAAAGAATACTGTCAAGCCCAGTTTATACGAATAACTCATGGGCCAACATTCTATTGGCTCTTCTTAAAAGTTTTTCATATTCTCAAATAATTTCTCCATCAGGTTTGCCCGGCTCACTCGTACGCTCATCCTGGGCGACTGGCCGAAATTCACAGGTTGCATCGCGGGGGTCTGGCTGAGCTAGACGCAAGCAAATCAACCCATCACTAGTTTTGTTTTTGTTTTTGTTTTTGTTTTATTGAACCAAGCATCATCACTAGTGTATGAGCGAAAAAAGTAGTAAATTGATCACAAAAATCAAACTTTTTTAGACAAATTGTTTCCTCCTAACCATTGGATCTTAGCTCTGTAATGAAGCTAACTTGAATCCTCGTGGCAATCTTTTGGGTGAGAACCTTTTCATATTACTTCACCAAGGCCCATGGATTCTACAGCACGCCATTGGTTTTGGATAATATCTTTTGATATCACTTCACAATTTTACACCATCTGATGAGGTGTTACACACCATCTGGTGAAGTAAAAAAAAATTTCGTTTCAAAAAAAGAAAAAAATGCATAGCATTCTCCTGTATATGGACGTATCTTCTGAATGTGGGACGTATATCCATTAAATGATTCAACGCAGCTGCCGTTGAAGCATATAAAGATGATACGAACATGAAGCAAACAACTCATTAACAGAACATAGTACTCCGAAATTTAACTAACAGTGATTACAGCGCAATGAAGAAATTAGCCAAACTAGCCAGCAGTTCATCATATACGATCTCCTTCTTTTAAAAGAAAAAAGTTCATCATGAGCTAGCTAGCGTTCAAGCAGTAAACTGAAGCTTCCATCCATCTAGCTCGCAGAAGGGCACCCTAGAACTGGAGTACTTGAACTGACAGGAAGCAAGAACATAATACAAATATACAGGAGCATAGAGCTAATTAAGAAGCATCAAAGTGTGCAGAGAGCATGATCGAGCTTCATCTCGACGGAGCACGGACACGAAATGGCATGGCAGATACAATGCTTGACTGTCTTGGAGGGAACAGGGGAGAGGCGTGCACGATTAGGTTGATGTTGACGAAATCGCTGCCTTGTAGCTGCAATGGCATGTAAGAGAACATATATGGCTTAGTTTAACAGTATCCCAAAAACATAGTTCAGTTCATTAAACTATATATGGCTAAAGCAATGGTTGAACGAACGATCGTTACAGCGTGAAACGGTCAATGTGAATTGAGAACCAACTCATAACCAACCAGACTGTATCGATCGATCCTCCAACCTAGCATTAATCTCACAATGTTTGCTAATCCGGATTATATATGTCATACTAGTTGACAGGCCGCAGAAACAAATCACATACAGTTGAAATTGCAATATTCTTGATACTTTGTGATTGAAACGAAGCAGCTGCAGCAGCACTAGTAAAAATGAAAGAATGAATGTAATTATTACCTGCATGCAGGATTTATTCAAGGTCAAGTCCATCGATCAGTTTCGAGCCTTCTTCTTCCTCTGGCTCCGACTGAAATTGAGAGAGAAAGAAAGGAAAAACACGTACGTGAGGGAAAAGCCAAAAATAGATCTAGTGCATTGGGGTTTGATCGGAGGGTCAAAACTCAGATAATATCAGAGCACTGTGATGCAGATCCATCGAAATGGGATTTCCTAAAAAATATCCATTGAAATGGGAATGCACGCTTTGCGTGGACGAATGTACCTCTTCCTCTGTGTCATAGTGGTCTTCCGATAGAAATGGTAGGATGGTTGGGATGGATGTCCGCCGCGTGCCTCAGCGCTGCTTCCACTTCATTCACCCTCGCAACCATGGCTTTCTTACACGAAAGTGTAACGTCAACACGCTCAAGCGAAGGGAGGTTCCCCATGCGCAAGCAGCCCAAGTCAAAATCACCACTGGCGAAATCCCATGCTCGTAAACTGAATGCAAGGAACCGAACCCTTGGCATAGCTCCTTTTGGAAACATAGATGGAACCGTTACAAAATTGGCGAATGTGCACTCTCTCGCACACTGGAATGCATCGGCGCTAACCACGAACCTTTCCACTGCGCGCTCTCCTATGGAACCGTTACAAAATTGGCGAATGCGTCCGTTCGCCCTCAGGGCGAGCGAACGAAGAGCGGGCAGCGTCCCAAGGATTTGAATGTCCTCCCGCCGAACTTCATCAACCTCTATGTCCAAGTAGGAGATGAGAAACGACGAATTAATCCACGTCGGCAGCGTCGAGAACGATCGATAGTGTGACACAAATCTACGGAGGTGTGGAGGGGGCACCCAGCCTTCCCGCGTGAGATTAAGCCATCCACAACAAACAAAAATCTCTAGACTTTGCAATTTGTGCAGATTGCCTAGGCACTCCACGAAAGCTGTGGCCATGCTCTCATCCATCTTATTCCACCAGATGTTGAGCATTCTCAGTTTGGTCAGCTGGCTCAGCTCTTTCACAATATCTGCATAATGGCTGGTTGAGATCACGGACAAGTCTTCTAGGGATGTCAGGTTCCCGAATCCATCTGGTAGTCTTGTATAGTAGCTAACATGTAGGTACATCAAACGTCTTAGCCGAACAACGGTCGGTGGCAATTCTTCTATACCAGCACGTTGTAAGTTCAGTGTCTGCAAAAACTGTAAGTTTCCTATTTCTGTTGGTAGCTCACAATCTGGTACAGAGTCACCACTTTTTGGAAAAAATGTATCTCTTAGTCCTAGGTACCTCAGGTGAAATAAAAACCTGACATACCTAAGATTAAGATGGCAACTTTTCGTGAGATCACAACCTTCCAAATCCAATACACGTATTACTTGGAAGCATGAAAGGGATGGCATCAAATTAATAGCAGGACTAAATACAGTGAGTGATCTCACTTGTGACATGCTCGTGGTAAACTGAGGGGTGTTGAGCTCTGCCATGCTATTTTGGAGGGATAACCTGCGAACCTTTCTTTGTGAAGATGTGTTTTGCTCAATACCACCCAATTTAGTAACAAAGTTTACCTCACTTGACAAGTAAGAAATGAGATCAAGCACCATGTCATGTACACGACATGCTTCTGCTTTGCCTTCAGCATTGATGTCTACCGGTTGGATCATGCTTCTATTTATTGATAGAATCAATTACCGACCGTCGGACGCGTTGGAGGACGCGTTGGAGGAGGAGGCCATCGCGGTCGGGGAAGAGAAGTCGGTGACGGCGGCGTCGATCCGGCGACGGGGACGGCGATGGAGCTTCCCGTCGCTGACTGCGCGCCCCTCTAGATCGGTTAGGGTTTTGTCGGGTGGGGATTGCGGCTTAGACGAACCTCGTGAGTCGAGCCGCCGGCCCCCACCCTCTATTTATAGAGCAGCGCGACGGGGGCCCATCGGCCGCTGGTCGGCCCGACGCCCCGATCGTATGCGGATCAAGGCCCGATTAGCCGTTGGGCTAATTGGGAGAGAGATCAATCCAACATTCTCCCCCTTGATCTCCTCTATGCTTTAACTTTAATTACTTTTGACTTTACTCATTCCATCACAGATTAGTGCATAGAACACGTCTCATCGTCACGGTCAACTCGCCGATAGATTTAACAGCCACAATACACATCTCTATTCTCAAATAGTTACTTTAATCCTTTTGGGCCATCTTTTAGTTCAGAATCATAGGCTTTCCTTAAACCCATGCCGCTACATGTTCTCTAAACACGCTGGGTGGTAAGCCTTTAGTAAGCGGATCCGCTAACATCTTTCTGGTACTTATATGCTCAAGACTTATAATTTGATCCCTAACTTTATCTTTCACAACATAGTACTTTATGTCAATGTGTTTGGCAGACCACTTGACTTATTGTTGTGGGCATACATTATCATGGGTTCATTATCGCAAAGACAACTTAAGTGGTCTATTGATGTCGCCAACCACTTTTAAACCGGTATGAACTTCTTTAGCCGCTTCACCGCCTGTAGCCTCATAACATGCTACAAACTCGGCATACATTGTGGACGATGTAGTGACGGTTTGCTTTGAGCTTTTCCACGATATAGCTCCTCCCGCGAGAGTGAACACATATCCGGATGTAGACTTTCTATCATCTCCCGCAAAATCGAATCAGATACCCCACTATATGGAGTAACTGATCTTCAGTATGTCATCATGAGGCCTTTTGTTCCTTGCAAATAACGCAAGACTTTCTTTATCAATTTCAATGTTCTATTCCGTGATTGCTCGAATCGCCAAGTAACCCGTAACAAATGCTAAGTCGTATGCAGCACACTTGAGCATATCAGAAGCTTCCGACACCAAGCATATGGAACCGCTTTCATTTGATCGATCTCATACTTGGTTCCCGGGGCATTGAAAACCCCATATCTGCCGCCCTTGACTATAGGTGCGGTGAAGGACTACATTTATGCATCCCAAATTTCTTTAAGACTTTCTCTATGTATGTCTTTTGTGATAGTCCCAATATCCCTTTGTTTCTATCCCTGAATTTCGATCCCTAGAACGAACGAAGCTTCACCAAGATCTTTCATATCAAAGTTTGAGGACAAAAACTTCTTTGTCTCAATGAGCAGTCGACATCACTACTAGCCAAGAGGATATCATCCACATACGTGATTAGGAAGATAAACTTCCCATCTTTAAACTTTGCATAAACACGCTTGTCCTCTACATTCTCTTTAAACCCAAATTTTCTTATTGTCTCACAAACTTCAAGTACCACTGCCTTGAAGCTTGCTTTAACCCATAAATCGATTTCTTTAGGCGGCATCCCATTCTTTCATTTCCTTCCATGATAAAACCTTTCGGTTGTGCCATGTAAACATTTTCCTCCAAATCCCCATTAAGAAATGCCGCCTTTACATCCATCTCGATAACTCTAAATCATAATGTGCTACTAATGCCATTATGATTCTGAAGGAATCTTTACATGAGACCGGAGAAAAGGTCTCATTGTAATCAATTCCTTCTCTTTATGTAAATCCTTTTGCCACAAGTCGCGCTTTGTATCTTTCTACATTCCCTTGGGAGTCAAGCTTTGTCTTGTAGACCCATTTACGACCCTCTGCTTTTGGCTCCTTTAGGAATAATTTCCAAGTCCCGGACTTTATTAGTCTTCATGGACCTCATTTCTCTTCCATGGCTTCAAGCCATTTTGAGGAATTTTCGCTTCTCATGGCTTCTTCAAATGAGGTGGGATCATCCTCCATTTGATATTCCTCTCAGATGATAAATCGATAATCATCGAAATAGCCGATCTTCTTACTCTTTGAGACCTCCTGGCCTCCTCATTTGGTACATCTTCTGCTTGAGGTCATTGTTGCTCCCCTCATCTGTGGCAATAGGTTCTATAGGATCCTCAAGAACAGGTTCCTCATTATCATTCATTGTTGCCACAGAGGAACAATAACAGTGCCGGCACCACGTTGTCTTGCATCTGTTTGCAGCAAATGACAAAGCAGTAGTGTGAAGAATGGCTCTTGAATCATCGGAGTGGGCGATACACCCGCTTCTCTTCAAGATCAATCTCACGAGCTACCATACTTCCTCTCATCATTTCATCCTCTAAGAAGACAGCGTGTCTCGTTTCTACAAACTTTGTATATCTGTCTGGACAGTAGAAACGAAAACCTTTTGACTTTTCAGGGTAGCCAATGAAATGGCAACTTACTGTTTTGGGATCAAGCTTCCCAAGGTTTGGGTTAAATACTTTAGCCTCAGCAGGACTCCCCCACACACGTAAGTGGTTTAATGAGGGAACTCTTCCTGTCCACAACTCGTACGGTGTTTTGGGCACCGACTTACTAGGCACTCTGTTGAGAATATGAATGGCGGTTTTCAACGCCCATCCATAGACTCAATGGCGCAGTGGAATAGCTCATCATGCTTCGCACCATATCCATCGAGTACGGTTCGCTTTTCACTACTCCATTTTGTTGAGGTTCGCCCGTGTAGAATATCGGGCTACTATACCATTTTCTGTAAAAACCTTGCAAAAGGTCCAGAACTTGTCCATATGGGGTATGTCGATCGTAGTACTCCCCCACGATCGATCGGACTATCTTAATCTTTAAATCGTGTTGGTTTTCAACTTCACCTTAAATATCTTGAATTTATCCAAGGCTTCATTTCTTTCTTTGATTGGATAAATATATCCATAACGGAGTAATCATCTGTGAATGTTATGAACGAGTCATAACCATCCACAC
The DNA here is from genome assembly GCA_036346405.1 of Phyllostachys edulis. Taxonomy (NCBI): domain Eukaryota; kingdom Viridiplantae; phylum Streptophyta; class Magnoliopsida; order Poales; family Poaceae; genus Phyllostachys; species Phyllostachys edulis. The sequence continues at coordinate 50,447,539 of CM070563.1, read as the reverse complement.
TTTTCACAGAAAAGGACCACAAATGTCTGTGTGAACAATTTGTAGAACTCTGTGCTTCTTTTGGCGTCTTTCTTAATTTTCTTTACATATTTTCCTTTAATGCATTCTCTCGCATTGTTCTAAGTCCGAGAACTCTAATGGAGGAAGAATGTCATTCTTAACTAGTCTTTCTATTCTCCCCTCGAAATATGGCCTAAACGACAATGCCATAATTTCGACGACGATCTAGAGTTCTCTTTAGTTTTCGCTTACATTTGTAGACGAGGATTCATTCACTTTCGCACGCGACGCTCCCATTATCGCACACGACATTCACATCATCACGTAATGATAACAAATAAAGCTCATTTTGTAAGATGGCAAGACCAACACATTCTTTATTAAACATTATTTCACACTTGCCGCTTCCAAAATGACAATCATAACCATTATTGTCCAAACATGAAACACTAATCAAATTCCTCTGAAGAGGAACATAAAGAACATCTCTAAGTAAAAGAGTGAAGCCATCACTAGCTCTAATGAAAGATCGCCAACGGCTTCAACTTCAGCTTGACTCCATTTGCGACTTTAACGATCTTTCTTTTCTTTGCATAGTCCTCGTCGAACGGAATCCTCAGAAAGAATTAGCAACATGAACAGCTTGTTCTGAGTCAATCCACCAAGTAGATTTCAATATTGTACATACAGGATTCATTTATAAAGGTAATAATGTTCTCACCTTTCTTTGCCATTATCATCTTTAAGTAATCGGACAAGTCCTTCTTGTAGTGTCCGGTCTTCTTGCAGTGAAGACACTGATCTTTGTCTACTGCAAACTTATTTTGTTGAGGCTGATGGACATGAGCTTTTCCCTTGTTCTTTGAGGAGAAGTTACTGTTGAAGTTCTTTTTCTTGTTGTCCTTCACATAGTTGATAGAACCACCATGTGAGGATTTAAATCTTTCCTCCTCTTGCACACACATAGCTATGCACTTTTCTAAGTCCCATTTCTCGGGCTGCATGTTATAGTTAACAACAAAAGTGTCAAACTTTTCTGGCAAGGAAGCAAAAATCAAATGAATAAGGAACTCATCCTTGAGAGCCAAATCCATTGGTTTAAGCTTGATGCCAAATTGCTCATCCTTAGTATGTGCTCTCTTATGCCATCGCCACCACCAGAGTACCTTTACATCACAAGTCGCTTAATTAGTCAGTGTAGCATAAGTCTTTGAAGAGCCAAGAACCGACTCTTTATTTTGTCAAGGTACTCGTGACAAGTCACACTCTGCGATTGAGCCTGCACTGCGTGCTCAATCGTGTTCTTTATCACACCATACATTTCTTGTTGGTCGTGGTCCATTTCTTATGCTCAAGGTCATAAGACATCCGTAAGGAGCATGGTCCTCTGTCTTTTCTCGCCAAGCAAGGTCATCCTCATTTTCTTTTCTCACCAACGCCAGGGGGCGATGGGGCGTCTTTGTGGTGAGGACCCAGTCCACCTCAGCCAAGATAAACGCTAAGTCTATCTTTTTCTTCCACTCTCCATAGTTATCTCCTTTGAGAGTGGGGATTTCTTTGATACAACTCATCAAGTTGTATCCGCCTGAAAAATAATTCAAATAAAAGTGAGAACATAACACTCAAAATTATATGCCTTGTTTTCAACATTGGTCAAAAATACGACATACAATTTTAATCTATACATTAAATCTACATCACCATTGGGCAGAAATAGAAATAATGCATAAAATCATCAATTAAAAAATTATAATACTGTTATTATCAACGTTGGTCGGAAAATAACAATATCATAATTCATAACAATTCTCAAAAATTAAATTCTCCCGCTGGTTCAATTTAATTTAAAGAGTAACCAACATTAACTTTTGCAGCGGAAACTATGGAAATTATATCTATTTTTCCAAAATTAAATTCTCCGTTGGTTCAAATTTAATAATGAAAAAAAAAAAAAAAAAAGACATAACCATCTTTCTATTGCTCCCGTGAGCAAAGACAATTAACATGTCATGGGATGCCACTTGCTCAAGGCCACTATTATGACCCGATAAGGATCGTGGGCGGCTCGACCATATGCTACTTAATCACACTTCTTCTAGAAAGCGGACACCTTCATTAGCGCCGTCTTCTTTTATTCGCACGAGCGTGTCAAAAACCAACACCATCTCTAGCCTTGATCCGCGGCGGCAGAGCGCCAGTGTCGCCAGCGAAGCGGCGCGAAGGCCAAAGATGCGGCGGCGCGCGCCGGCAATGGGTTTACAAGCGGCGCCGGAGCACGCTAGCGAGGCGGAGCACGCAAGACGCCAGAAGACTCCAGCGAGGCTACGGCGACGCCGGCCCGAGGCCGCCAGATCTAAAAGCGTAAGTCCCTTTTTTTTTTTGATTTGGGGATTTAGGGTTTCGCAAGCAATTCGATTCCTCCTTCTAATATTCTACCCGAGCCCAAGAACAAGCATCGAGCTCGATACCATTGATAGAATCAATTATCGACCGCCGGACGCGTTGGAGGAGGAGGCCATCGCGGTCGGGAAGAGAAGTCGATGACGGCGGCGCCGATCCGCGACGGGACGGCGATGGAGCTTCCGTCACGATCAAGCGCCTCTAGATCGGTTAGGGTTTTGTCGGGTGGGGATTGCGGCTAGACGAACCTCGTGAGTCGAGCCGCCGCCCCCCCTCTATTTATAGCCTTGCAGTGACGGGGCCCATCACCTGGTCGGGCCGACGCCCGATCGTATGCGGATCAAGGCCCGATTAGCCGTTGGGCTAATTGGGAGAGAGATCAATCCAACATTTATGAGCTCGTTGAAGTAACTCTCACCTAGCTCAAATACACTATCCCCCCTTTTTTCATGTTGGACAAAACCTTCAGCTATCCACCTCCATATCAATCGATCACTCCCAATCTCATAATCTTCTGGAAATATGCTTAGATACAATAAGCAAGGATTTAGATGAGAGGGTAGATCGTAATAGCTAAAGGATAATATCTTTTGCATGTCCTCCACGTTACCACCTTCTGTAAGTCCATGGCCAATAGAGTTGCACAAAGTATACCATTGATCCTTTCTTTGTATCTCCTGATTAGCCAAAAGGCTAGCTATAGTAATGATGGCTAGTGGTACCCCGCCACATTTCTTCAATATATCTTTGGATACATCCTCCAATTCATGAGGGAATCCGTTCTCTTGCGAAAATACCCTTTTATAGAAGAGCCTTTTGGAGTCATCAACAGAAAGAGGTTTCATTTCATAAATTATATCACCATTAGAAGAGCAACATGCTTTAGAAACATTGACTTTGCGGGTTGTCGTGATTAGTCGACTACCGAGATTGTTCTTTGAGAAAGCACACTTGATATATTCCCACGATTTTTCATCCCATATGTCATCGATAATGATGAAGTACCTACATATCAATTTGTGAGAGCATTAATTGGAAAATCTGGATGAACAAGCCTTATATAGATGCTTGGATGTCTTAAAGGAATCATTCCTCCAAGTATGATTGTGGTGTTCTATGTGGATCGCAAGTTGAAGGGCCCTAACAGCTTAGCTGTGGCATATCTCGAAGCATCTGAGGTTATCTTTTGATTTCATTTGCATGTTGTAGGTGAGTCCTCTTTAGTTAAGTAGCTAGGTGTTTTTGGTGCTATGGCCAGTGTCAGTTTGCGAGGTGCTGTTTTGTGAAGTGGTGGTGCGTAGGTGGTGTGTTTTGGTGTTTTTCCTCTCGGCATGTCCATCGGACGGGTGTTGTAATTTTTAAACTCTATTCCTCTCTGAAATGTATGGGCAGAGTTCCCTTTCAGAAAAAAGCAAAGAAATCAAGCATAACTAATGGTTTTGTTATTTCAGTTTTGGTGTTCATCCAACGGCTAGTTTTTATAGCCGCTAGAGCTAGGGCGGTCTGACCGGCCATTGGTTGACGGTCAAACTGGGTTTTCTTGTTTTTCTGTAGATTCTCTTCCAACGGTTAGTTTTGGTGTGTAGGCTATAATTACCCACCATGGCCGGTTGGGAGGCAACTCTTAGCATCCCATTTCACTCTCTTGAGCTAGTGTGAGCTTCTCCTCTCAATTTTGTATGTGTTGCACCTTGTGAGCAAAGGAAGATTTTATAGTTGCATGTGTTCAAACTAGAATTAGATTAAACATCCAATTGTACATGTGTTGCACTTGGTGAGAGTCAAACAAGAGGCTTGGATTATTACTCTTGGTGTTTGCCGACACCTAGACAGGATGGAGTCCAACACTTTTTAATAAGGATGCATTACTAGATTAAGGTATATCTACGCGCAAACGGACTAGAGTAAACTCTAGGAATTTGTATCAACACTGTAAATTTATAATCGAATACCAACACAGTGCTAAAAAGATGCATGCATGTATGCACAAACTCTTGAAAAGAAAAAAGGAATGATCAGCATTAGGTGATGCGTACCTCTTGTTCGAAAGGAATTCTCTCAGTTCGTCGATGAGTTGTGTTTCATTCCTTGTTGCTTCATTGATGTTTGCATACTTGACCTTGTCAAGCTGATGGAGCATATTCTTGAAAATCTTCGTTATGTCAGGATTCTGAGACACCGAAACAAAAGCCCCACAATCAAATTGCACTTTAATGTTCTCATACACTGCTTTGGCAATAGTTGTCTTGCCCAATCCTCCAAAGCCAACAATGGAGATTATCTTCGCTTGTCGCTTGGACGATCATCATCACCCCGTGTCAACATCTTGATCAGCTCATCCCTTGCGTGGTCAATGCCAACGAGCTCAGTCACCTCGCTGTACAGAGCCGTCATGCGAGGGTCAATGGTAGCGCTAGAGCTACTATCGTCTTGCACTCGAGCCCCCATACCTTTGGCGCAATACACCAACAACCGCTTCGGCGAGGTCTCGGGCTTTTTGATGGCGCGAGCGACACGATGGAGAGCCTTGCCTTTGCTCGAACAGTTTGGTGGTCTTTTTAACTAACCTCTTGACTCTGCTCTTCAGATTGGCGGTGGGCTCGCCATGTTCACGGCCCACCATGAAGGCGTCGACGGCGTCCTCCATGTCGTACGACAGCTCCCTCACTTTGGCTGCCCAGATCCCGACACGCTTCGCCGAGCCGGTCCGGGCACCTCGCCACCTTGCAGAGGGCGGCGTGCATCATCGCGGCTGCCTCGAGAGAACTGACGCCTTTCCTCACACGCTTCCCAGGTTGTATTCGTCCTCGAGCAGCTCACGGAGCTTTGGGAGGAGGGCTTTCATCGCCCCGGCCGCCACGACCTCCATAGCTCTATCTCGGCGACGGCGGTTGGCGCTTGCTTAGGGCAGTGGGTCTCATCACCAGCAGTTGACTGGCTTGTTTAGTAGCATCATTTTCATTAGGTGAAGCGTCACGAACTCACGATCCGATTGCCTCCTCAAAAATGGAACAATCTGTTGGAGAGTTAGTATCAAAATCCAATCAGAGACCGTATTAGGGTCGAATTGTAATTTTAGCACTATCAATAATAAGGTACAAATAAAGGATGTGGGTGTGCCGAGAGACACAATTATTCCCCAAATCTACGTGATTGCAGAAAAAAAAGCTTACCCGTCCTCATCAAAAAATCTGATCGGCTAATTGCAATACCGCCGCCACAATCCTCCAACGTCGCAGCCACCACCATTACCCACCAGCCCTGCAACAAGGAGCGACTGTAGCCCTCGCCTCCGGGCTGCCGTCTAGCCACAGCACAGGCTGCCACCGGGATCTGGCTTGGCCAGATCCGAGTAGAGAAGGAGGGAGTGCTGGATTTTTTTAGGAGACGGGAGCGAGCTTGTGTGTTTGGACTTGGGTAGAGAAGAAGAAAGGGAGGAGAGAGCACTGCTGCTTGGGACTCGAGAAGAGAAGAAAAGGGGTGCAAGCTTGACTTGAACGTAGTCCATGTACAGTGCTACCTGCCAGTAGCTTGACTAGCTTGACTTAAACAGTAGCTGCCGCGCAATTCCGTTAGCACGACCTTCTGCTTAGCAACACGGTAGTCGTAGACTGGGGTGTCGAGGCATTCAATACAAACCATTAGATCTAAGGGCGTCACCTTGGACATTTCTTTCCGTCTGCAAAAACCGTCTCCTTCAATACAAGACGGCATTACGCGAAACACGATAGATGATGAGAGAGTAAATTTTAGCATGTTTACTGATCCATCTTTGTCAAGAATATGTTTCGGATGCTCACCATGTACTGAGAACTTATGCTCCACGGACCTCCTAAACTTGTTTAATAGGTGTCGCCAGAAATCAACATCTAGGTTTGATCTCAGTGCATTTGCAGTCATATTTGCGGAGACGAATGATGGTCCACTCAACATTGTAGCAAACTTATCTCACCATGGATGCTAACATTGGGTGGTCGTCTGGATTTGAGATCCCAAATGCCAGTACTTTGAACATGTAGCTATAGGGGCTGTTTGGATTGGATCCCAAATAAATCAAACCAAATTTTGGTAATGCCTATAAAATTTGGCTTGGATTTGGTTTGTTACCAAATTTTGGCACTACAATTTTTTTTTTGTAATGCATGTGTATTTGCGCTCGCTGGGCCAGCGAAATTTGGGCGGCCGAATTGTGCACCCGCATTTTTGGCAACACCCAACTCTTTAGGTGCTATTTGCTGTTGGTTGCATTTAATGTTTGAATGGTTTGATTAACAAGTTTCAAACGATGATATTTTCTAAACCGAGTATTCGATTTGTGATTGAACCGTTGTATTTCTTATCATTTTGTCAACAAAACAAGACCCATGTTGACATATTTTGGGGCAAAAACAAATAGATACCATGCCGGACCCACATGTTATACTCACAATTTTAGCAAATTTTGGCATAGCTGCAATCCAAACACACCAATTTCGGCATTGCCCGTGAATTGGTATGGTTATGATCCAAACACTATTTTTTGCTCAGATTTTGACATTGCCTAGGTTTTGATATTACCAAAATTTTGGTATGCCTACATAGGGCGCTGAACCAAATAGGCCCATACTCCTCGTATGACAAGCGTTTTACATGAATTGGATTTACTGTTCCAAACCTTGCAACTCCTCGATCCTACTAACGATTATGACCTTGCTTCCTCCACCTATACATGATGTCAAACATGAATAGAATTTTACCCACTCCTCATCGGTAACATCAGAAATGAACTCAATAACAACCAAAGTCTTCTCGTCCATGAATTTGTCAGAGTCAATTTGGAAATTGTCCCCCTTTAAGTGCAATATTGAAGAGAAGCTGGGCCGTACCCTATTGTCGTTGCATATATGCATGACCAAAGTCTTCTTACCGACTCTGCAACCACCGACGATGGGAAGAACGGGTGGGCCAACAACAGGGTTAATATTTTGCAGGAGCATGTTGATAATTTGCTGCTTTTCAACTTGACGGCCAAACATGAAGTTGTCGATGTAAATATGCATGTCATAGGGGCTACCAGAAACTCTTTCATGTTGGCAACAGCACTCACTAGATTTCCCTATGCAGATTGAAGCTCATGGCGAATGCCTACAGTACCCTTTGTGGAAGAAATGGCCGTACGAAAGCGTTTCACAGGAGCAGTAGCGAAAGACAAGGTGTATGAGCTGCTCACCTCCTCTTTAGTTCTAAAGAGGAGGTGAGCAGCTCCTCTTTAGAATCCTCATGGTACCCTCTGTACATGGTGGCAACAAGGGTCTTGAGCTGTGGCAGAGTTTGTCATGTATCGCCCCTTTGCCGCCTCAACTACTGTTTGGGCTCTTAGTAGGAGCAGCTGCGGCCTCTCTAGATTCTCCTCGAGACATGCATGGTTAGTGTACTGCTTGATGAGAAATGAGATGAGCCGGCTGACTAGTTCACCCGTAACTGCAGATATAGCTGCTTCCATTTCTTCAGTTCTCCTCTAGTTTGTGTGTGTGTGTATGTGTAGAGAGAGAAAGAGGCTGCACTCGCCTTGGCATCCTTAAAGCAAGCAAACCATGCTATAACTAGGAATGATTGAAACTACTCTCTAGTAAGAATTCTTGAGTTTTGTAACTTTTATGGTCTGCCTAGGTGCTTTGAGTCTTATTATTAGCACAGCATATTTGTAAATTTCTAGAAGTACAAGGTTACTACGACGAATCTATCTTTATTAGTTCCATGTGACCGATCTAAAACTTTACCAAGACAATATATCAAAGATATATATATACAATATTGATCGCACGCTTCTCATTTATGGTGACAAGTTTTGGTGCACACCAAGGACACTACTTCAGCAATAACACTCTAACAGTACTTTGTTTCTAGGGACGGAGACAGTGGATTAGTTGGAGCTCTGGTCCCCATGTTTGTTGAAATTATCTTTATAGCTTTTAACTTTATAATATAGAATAATAAAATATTTATACTTGGCACCTATTGATATTTAGTTATCATCGTATGCCCCTGAATGAAAAATTTTTGGCTCCATCCTCGTTGTTTCGGACTACTGTCATTGTTATCGGGAGAATCAGTGGTATACTCCCAACTAATTTACGAAGACAAATTAGTAACAACAATTAATACGGGGTACCCCGGGTGAGGATTTTTTTTATTAATTAACCCTATTTTTATTTTTATTTTAAAGTTAACCTCCAGCAAACTTTATTTCTAATTCTGACCCCTTTGGTCACGCTACCACTCGTGGCATGACAAAACAACGCTGTCACGTTATAGGATAAGTCCGCTAAATAGCACTTTTGGTCACGTCATTGATCATGGCGTAACCAAACAATATTGTCACGCCATGGGTAGTGGCGTGACAAGAGCTTCTCTCAGATACGGACTGACGTGACAGCGTTGTTTTATCACGTCATGGCTGGTAGCGTGATCAAAGAGGTCAGAATTAGAAATAAAGTTTGCTGGCGGATAACTTTAAAATAAAATTAATAAAAGAATTGATTAATAAAAAAATTCCCCGGGTGATTGCCCTCCACAAGAATCCTGGGCTGTACTATCAGCATTAATGTATCGGCCCTTTGCCTCGTCAATTACTCTCGGGAGTTTTTGCAGCCTCCCGGCGCCATGCTTGATGCTTGCATGCACACCAGCGTACTTATGGCATCTTCAATAGCACCGATCCTAATTTTGCTATATTAACTCTATTTCACTAAAAGATAAATTTAGAGACAACACCTCTAATAAGCTATCTCTAGTAAGTTGTTTCTAACATTCATACCAAATTTATAATATTCCCACTCCTTCACCTCTCGCTCACGTGCACTAGTTGCTTTTTCTTGGTTCGTGTGTAGGGATAGTTGTTTAAGAAAAAGACGACTTCCCTTCTCTCTCATGCTTAACTCTTTTTCACCTAGAATTTTGCTAACATAAAAGAGCTAACCGACGGCTAACATAGCACTATTGAAGATCCCTGGGACGACCATGAGTCCAAGCTATCTTGAAATGAATGAACTACTCGACGTTGATTCCTCGAGAAAAAAAAAGCATTGTCGACATTTTTGATATCCGGCAGTCACTGAGATATAACTGTGACTATTATTATCTATCTTAATATATTTGTAAATTCTATAGAATAGTCAGATTATGAAAGCATTTTTTTTGACAAATCTGCCATTTTCATATGATCAACCTAAATATTACGATGACAAGATATACATGTTGGTCTTGAAGTTTCTTACATTGACAAGAATTTCTGATCACAGTGAGTGAAACAAGTCACTCATTACTAACACTAGTCACGTGCCCGTGCGTTACAACGGAAAATCAATTTTGCATAGAATATGTTGTTGTAGCTCACCAATCTCCTTTGCTTAACAGAAAACTACAAAGCAAAGAAATTATAAATTGTGCAATACTTGCTTTGAAAAATAGGGGGAAGGAAAATGCAGGAGAGTTGCATCTCGATTCAAATAATTTATAGCAACCTTTTGTTAGTGATTTCACTATCACAATTATTTTGCTTGGAGTACTTGCAAGTACGACACATGAGATTTCTCTTCAGTATTGACCAGGTTCAGGATGACACTCAAGAAGTGCTTTCTTTTCATCACCAACCTCACGAACATGCTAGTATATGTTCCTGGTTGTCCTGGAATGGAAGGAACCACCAGCTTATGTTCGTCTGGTCGGTCGTGTCGCTTGCCATGGTGTGCTCGGAAGGTGGTATCAGCCTGCTGCTCGACGGGCCATCGTGTGCATGCCGGTTGGACTATTTGGCCGGACCAGCTCGGACATGATCGTCCCGCTTGTGTTCGCCGTCGGGTTCACAACGGCCACCGGGCTGTGGCAGGATGACGGCAACGATGAGGCTGCAATAGTACAAGTGTAGGCTGTAATGCTTGTGTTGTACATATGGATCTTGGTTTTAAGTTTCTGATGTTTTCAGTTGCAAGAAAGCATAGAAAAATCTTTCTAAATGTTGTAAAGCATCCAGTGGCCATGAGACACTGAAAGAATTGAAGAAGTTTCAGGCAAACACAAATCTGAAAGTAGGATGATAGCTAGGCCAAAATCCAGAACTGAACAGCATGTATATTGGACAAATATTAACAAGAGTACAGGTTGATCTTAGCCACGATCCAAAGAAGCATGAAGAATTTATTTCTGAACAATATGTGTTCACCACTTCACCATACGGTATTTTCCTACTTCTACTGCTGCTACATATTCAATCAATCACTTGTAGTAGTAAAACAAGGAATAAGAATTAGTGGGTGGCTGGGTGCATAAGAAAATGTACGAGCACCATCAAATCAACCAAGCATTTCTATGTTGTTTCCTCCATGACTGAATGGTTCAAGTACAGATTTGCTGGCCAAATTTAAACAAAGGTTGACTACAATACCTCAGTGAATGTAGGTGCCAAGGTGCAATGGTACAAAGCACCACTTCATCATCTTGCTCATACCAATACCAAGATCACACAACCACAAATCGAATCATCAACACAACACAATTGCAATAAAGGAGGAGGAATCCCTGACATCATTTACCTAAGCCCACTGCCTTTCACCATTTCCCTCGTGCATTGCTGCAACCAAGCATTTCTATGCATGCAGATAATATAATTGTGACAATAGCGGTTATAGCATATTAACAATTAGCAACTTTGTCATGTCAGTTTTAGGATTAAATATGTTCAACAATTGTAGTTACAAAACTCACGCTTAATTTCTCATCTGCACATGGAAAATAATGAGATGGCTTCATCAAACATTTTCCAATAGAAACGTACCTCGATTTATGGCATATATTGTCGCTTAACTGAAGGTCGCCACAATAGTGGTTTTTTTTAGCTTCTTTAATTCCTACTGGTACTGGTAAGCACATCTAAAATAAGCAGTCACAATCGACTCATTCTGAAACAACATTAATAATTTCAATGTTCCCTGTATAAGATGGATTATTCCAATGTTTTTTATTTTGCACTAAAGCATTACATGATGAAGTTGCAGATAAGTATAAACTGATTAGATTCAGTCCATAAAAAGATAACAATTAGAAATTATGGTAAGTTGACACATACGTGTTCATCAAGAAGCAATCATCAAAGCAATTGAGTTCACTTATGTTGTAACTCGAAATTTCTTGCCTAGTCATACCAAGCATTATAATTAGCCACAGAATTCAAAGAAAAAGCTAATGCATAATCTGAGTTAGTGGGTCTGAAAATCTAATGGTGGAACTTGAAACAAGAAGGGCTTGCATTCTTTCATTTGGGCCATCACAGGCAACTACGCTTCCATGTATGTCAATTACTGAATCAAACCTTGAAATAAGAATGAGCTAAAGGGCAATGTGCACAATTAAAAAGGGGAAAATTGCAAAAACCAAAAGCTACCTTAACCTTTTTTAAAAGCCACCTTATCTTCAGCGTTCTAGCATTGTATGCACCCATGTTTAATCCTTAGTTCAACTCTAGAAGCAAAACATGCAAAAGAAGCTTATGGGATTAATCTTGATAAATTGACCAATAAAAATGGTGACAAAACGGAGAATATAATGTTAGAACATTGCATGGATGGGTTCATGTGAGCTCATAGTATTGTAAAAAAAAAAGGTTTCTTGTATAGATGAGCACTTGTTTACACTGTCACCACTCATCCCCTAAAACCTAAGCAGTAGAAGCATTCTGTTATATATCAATAATTATACATCACCAATTGTGTGGTATTTTTACAATAAATATGCATCTAGACATTGACTATAAATATCTAAATGCTCTAAGACAGGAAATGAAACAGCAGGTAAAAAAATTTGCCCAAAGAACCAACCGGTGTTCAATCACCATGGGCCAAATTCAAGGACAAAAAGTAATATATGACTCAACTTACTGAACATATGCTAAACAATGTGGTCCGCTTTTAATCATAACTTGGCAAACAAATTTTAGAATTTTATACACTACATCAGTTATGGGGAATAAGATCTATCTTGCAAACCAGAAAATTTTAGTTCTATAATCAGTTCTCCAGGTAGCACTTAAATTTCATTGTACAATCATATCTTGAAAGAATACCTCCAACCAAAGAGACGGTAAAAGTGTTTAGGGCACGATTAAAATGATAGTAATTGCCAATCAAGATTTGCAGAGGACATGCGTGATACAAAGCATAACTTGCATCGTTGTAAGTTGTAATTGAAAGGGCCACATACAAATATGCATAGATTCAATGTACTATTTGTGAGAAAATGTACTAACCAATAGGTAATAGTGCTACCAGAACCAAGCTTCTACTCAAAGCTACATAAATACACAATCCATTCGACGACCTGTTGAAATCTCTTCGTTCTCAATGACCTAGTACTTTGATAAGCAAAGGAAAAACATGAGATCTCATAAAGCTAGGAAAATACTCCATAAGAAAAACCTTACTTGTAGCTTTGCATCTCATCCCATTACTTCAACAATCACAAAACAGGCACCTGCTAGGGCCATTGAGCTCATGTACATAGCAGCTGTGCAAAGTAATTCCATATCCGTCACAAGAACATTGATTGTAAATATTTGATTTAGCAAAAAGGACACATCACTCTCCAGTTTTACTAAATGCAGGAACTTCGAAATCAGATTGCGTCAATCAGCAAAGTAAATGCAAAATATAAGACATGTTTGAGATGGGAGATGGATGCAGCATGCTGATGGAGTAGAGCACAAATCTCTCTGTATACAGACTCAAAATAAACCAATAGAACCACATACCATTGTCTACCGTGGCTTCTATCTCGGTGGTTTCTAGGTCAAGGCCGCCATTCCCCGCACATCGCCCCAAGCATGATGAGTGGTGTATCACACGGAGAGAGAAAGAGAGAGAGAGAGAGAGAGAGAGAGAGAGAGAGGATACCTGGATGGAGCTTACGTAGCGGGACTAGTGAAGGAAAATGGCATTCTGCTTAGCAAAATTGGCGACAATCTGCACTAAATTAAAGAATTCAGCACAGTAAATGGCATTTTTCTTGACATAATACCTTCAAATTTCATCAAACTTTGAGTAAACATGATCACAAGCCATACATAATTTCTACTTTGGCATTTAAAAATAAACAAGATCACAAGACATACATAATTTCTGCTTGTTCCCTATATTCCTGCATCTTGATCTCGTCTTCATCAATTCAGATCCTACTTGTATATTATCGCTACTGAATTAACTGGTGGTGTAATGTTATTTCTGAATAAGTGTGGTGAATTCAAGCAATTATAGCTGACCTTCAAGATATTTCCTCTCTTCTTATCAAGAACCAGTCCTCTAACCATATATTTCCAGTCAAATTGCCATGTTAACAACTGCACGGTGGAAACACAATAAATAAAAATAAACATGATCACAAGACATACATAATTTCTACTTGTTCCCTTTATTCCTACATCTTGATCTCGTTTTCATCAATTTAGGTCCTACTTGTATATTAACGCTACTGAATTAACTGGTGGTGTAATGTTATTTCTGAATAAGTGTGGTGAATTCAAGCAATTATAACTGACCTTCAAGATATTTCCTCTCTTTTTATCAAGAACCAGTCCTCTGACCATATATTTCTAGCAAAATTGCCATGTTAACAAATACACGGTGAAAACACAATAAATAAAATTCAGAACAAAAACTAACAAAGAAAAAGATCAATGGGTTCAAAATATCAGCATCAAAATGTTAATTCAACCCTGAATAAGTAAAAGTAAAAGTTTCTGTACTTCAGTACACTAAACAATCAAAAGCACAAATTCCTAAAGCATAAGACGATCAAAATATCTGTCAAGTTTAGTAGGGTATACAATCAGACCATATTTATCCCCAATAAATAAACAGAGTGAATGGTTAAACAATTCCCATGTATTATTAAATCGATCAATTCTTAAATACTCAATGCAATGCTAGTGAGAGAAGGTTCACCATATACTTAATCCTCTGGCAAGAAAGCTACCAAGCTAAACCTTGCCAACCGACTTAACAAGCATAACAAGGATAAATTAAGGGCACCATGATTACAAAGAAAATGTAACATGGCATGATTCTAGCAAGTTGCAGGAGATCATTTTAGATATCCTAAAAGAAGCTAGTACTATCTTATAACTACAAGCATACAGTTTTCACTCAGGAAAGCAAGAGTTCAATAGAAACCCAGCATTAAAACATAGTTCTCAATCTCTAGTTTATTGAACTTCAACTCCACATAGGCTCACAGCTCAAGAATTCAATTGTGCATAGAAACTCAAACCGACAAAGATGATATTTCGCAAACAAATGGAGAACCCATTATAAAAGTTCACAGAGTAAGCTACCCCTCTCAGTAACATAGCATCATCATCAGAGATGCCCAATTTGAAACTCTTATCAATACAACAAACTATATCATATCATGCGCATAGTAAATTAAGGATGAGGAACCCCAAAATAAACCCTCCTATTTCCTCACAGGAATTTGACATATCCTATTATCCTGAGAACAGAGACCATAGGCTATTTCAGATAGGGAAATCGGTATAGCGCTGCACCCCCAAATTAAACCCTCCCAAGTGATGAGCCCCAATCATCATGCAAGAACTCCAAAAGCGAGAGGAAATTAGCAGGAGTAGAGCTAGCACCTAGCTGTAGTAGAGCTCGAGGCCCATGCCATCATGGATCTCATAGTCCTTGAGGGTAATGTGGCCCTTGTAGATGTTGTACCACTTCTGGATGCGAATCTTCTCAGGCCTCATCCTCGCTACGCTCGAAGATCCACGGGAAGCTGTAGCCGCCACTGGAAGAGGAACCACACCGCCATGGTGCCCACCACAACGGCTGTAGAGGTGTTTCTCCGCCGCCACACCAGCACATCGGCGACTAGGGAGGAGCGGTAGGAAGAGTCAGAGATCGAAGGAACTGGGCGGGGATGAGAAGACATTGGGAAAGGAGGGAAGCGCATGTGCGTACCTGCGTAGTTGCTGAGGTAGGCGCGGAGACGGCCGAGGGACGGGCGTGGAAGTGATGGCCGGACGGCAGAAGACGACGGAGCTGGCAAGGAGGTCCCGGACTTGGCCTCTGGCGAGGAGGCGTAAGCAGCCCGGGGAGAATGTGAGAGGAGGGAGAGAGGACAAGGACCGACGCCACGGGGGAGAAGAGAGGGAGGGGTGGCGGCGGGGGGGGGACCTAGGGTGGGATCTAGGGACTTGGCCGCCGCTGGAGCAAAGAGGGAGGGGGACGCCAAGGACCGGCGGCGCTGGGGAGCGAAGGTGAGGGAGGCGAGCGAGGGGCGAGGGAGGCGGGCGAGGAGCGAGGGAGGTGGGCAAGGGGCGAGGGGGCGCGGCGGCGAGCTAGGGGCGAGGGAGGCACGGGGCGGATGGGGGAAGTCGTGGGTGAGGTGGGACGAGAGAAGAGGGGGGTGTCGGTGATGGTTTCGATGGATGGTAATGGGAGACGGACGGTTTCGATGGATGAGATGGGAGACGGGAGTGTAGAGAGCAAAAGATCAAAGGGCTCACATCGCATGAATAAGGATGGATCCAACGGTTCATATCACATGAAGGAGGATGGACGACCACTACCAACTCTAATATTTAAGTAGTAGAGATTAAAGGATGCAAGAAAGGGCCAGCAACCATGCGGGACACGTCACCAAGAAAAGAACGCCCGTCCGATTGCCTTCGCGCGCGATCGCGGCCGCCCGGTCTGAGCCACTGCACACATTGGGAAGGCTTGGCCCAGCGAGAGCCACGTCGTCCAGGCTGCCTCGTGCATCCGATCGAGCCCACACGCACCTCCGCGCCTTCCAATCTGAGCCTGTGCGCGTCGACCGAAGGCGCAATCACACGCACTCCACGTCGCTCCGAGAGGTGCGGCCATTCGATCGCGCATGCACATGCTCGCGCCGGACCGATTGCGTCCCTCGCGCCGCGCATGCTGAGGCCGTCGCTCATGCGGCCCACAGGTGCTCATCTAGTTAGTATGATTTCTATAGGCGATAGCAGCAGTAGCTGCCTTGGTCGAATTATTTGCATTTATTTCATGGAGTTTCTTTGTACGATTGGAAAAGGAGTGCTTTAGGTCGGAGAAACAAGAAGATTTGTTCAACAATCTTGAGTTTTTTCATCTTTTATATGGTCTTCGAGATGTAACTTTGAGTATTGTCTGTTGTTATCACAATGAATTATGTTTATCAGTCATGTGACCTATCTGAATTTTTAAAAGGACAATATTGATAAAACTTACATAATTTTGACCACATGCTTCCCACGACGAAAGATTACGACCTAAACGCTGGAGTAAAACACATCACTCATTAATGTATTGTTGTCTATGGAGCATGCGTAGGTTGGAATTAGTCCCGTTGTTGTCTGCAGAATCACTGGTAGCTAAGATCTTATCCATTCTTTACTCTCAACGTATTTATGCAGACAAATTAATACAGCAGGAGATGGAGCAAGCGACAATTAATGCTACTTTTTTTTACTCAGTTCTTATCCTATTTAGGTAGACAAATACTAAGACACAACAAATCTCATATAGTGATTGTCAAGCATAATGGATATGCCGGCCATATAGTATTATCAGTACCATTAATTAATTAGTGATATGGGGTAGCACATGACGCTTTGTTGTATCTGAGGGCATGTTTGGTAGGGCTCCTACTCCTGGATTCTTAACTGGAGTTGCAGGAGCCCAGCCAAACACCTCAGCTTTGAGTTTTTTAGAATCAGAATAGGGAGGAGCGGAGTAGGTTCTCTCAGACAAAACTCGGCGCCCAAGGGTCGCACCCCACAAGAATCCGCCTCCCCGATATGCAAATGCCCTTAAAATTGAAAGTATTTACCCACCAAATGCCACCGATATAACCCCTGACTCTCCTCCCGCTCGCACCTCCCCGAGATCATTTATGTCGCCTCCGTCTCACCCACATGGATTCCCCCTCCTCGTGGTCGGCCTACTCCCCCCCCTGCCACTGCCTCCCTCCACCACCACCACCTGGCCACCTCCTACCCGCCTCCTTCCTACCTTCACACCGGCCTCCTCCCCATGCCCCCTTGCGGCAACCTCCTCCCAACCTTCCTCCTCCGCCGCCTCCTCCCGCCGGCCTCCTTGTTGCCACCATCCACGGAGCAGCTCCTTCCCCCATCTGCATCCTCAACCGTGAATAATCGATGACTTCCCCTCCATCCGTGCTTCCCTGATCCAATCCTCGCCGCCATGGAGGGCCTCGCTGCTGGCCTGGCCGGAGCCCATCATCGCTGCCGGCCCTAGAGCCAGCGACCATCGGCGACCTCATCTGCTGGTGTCAAGGTTAGAGCTCATCAGACTCCCCCTTGGTCTCTATCCTCCCTTCTCCCCTTTGCCTCAAGTCCCCTTTGTACTAGGTTTTTTTTTCGGTTTGGATTGTGTAGTTTTGCATATCTAAGCAAATAATGGTGCTAGTAGATGGAACATGTATAGGATTCGGTTAATTTGCTTCATTCGGTTGTAATATTCCTGCCCTCATATGCTGATGAGAATATGTTCATCGGTTCATGGATGAGAATATGTTGCATACACTAGACCTCTGTACAATGCGATCTTGTACTCTATTGTATACACTAGCTTGATGAACTATTGCCCCAATTACATCAGAGCATACACTACTACACAAAGGGTCATCACAGATGGTTCTAAATCGTCATCACAGCATTTTTCAACCGCTCGAATTATGTGTCTGTGATGACGCTCATCATCACAGATGGTTTTCAAACCGCTCAGGAAAAAAGTTATCACGCAGCGGGTTCTAAACAAGAACCTCTGTGATAGTAACTATTATAGACGGTTCTTGTTGAGAACCGTCTGTGATAGTCTATTTTTACAAACGGTTCTGAACAAGAACTGTCTGCGATAGTTTTTTCTGTAGTAAAGAAAATTGGATTTTGAAGCCTTGCCGGTAGCGACGAGAGCCGGCGCGAGTGGCATGACTATGACAAAGAAAACGAATGAATAAGTGCGATGACTCTAGTAAGCAATCACAATGCTATCGGTAGTGGCACGAAGACCTATGGTCATTGGAGTTGTGCCGGCGATGAGCGGCAGCGGCAGTGGCGAGAAGCTAAATGGTGGCAGCGAGTTAGAAGGCGTGGGGATGCTATTTAAACCTCACACTTCCACTTACGAGGGTCCAAGAGCTCACGAAGGTGGTTGACAACGACGGAGCCACTCTGGGACAGCTTGACGGTGGCGAGCGGATTTGACAGAGGATGTTTCACGGTAACTGCGAGCTTAAGGCAGAACTAGGCAACGAGATGCAAGTATTAGTATCTAAAGGATCTAGAGATGACATAAAGCCAACGAATCAAATGATAACTTACCGGACGGGGAGAGACAAAGGAAAATGACGACAGCGGCCGGAAATGGAGTGGATGACGCGGCTCGACGAAAATATGCAAGAACTCCTAGTTAGCCTCTCCCCAGCGTGTCCCACCTTGACTTGGCTCTAATATATAAGCACAGCGCCAAAATATGTTGCCTCTCGCACACGCGTTCAAAATTTTTTGAACTCCCGCGCTGCGAATCACGGATGGTTTTTGATACGAACCGTCTGTGATAAGTATCTCATCACAGACGGTTTGTATTAAAAACCGTCTGTGACTTGGATTTTACCATGGCTTGAAATCCTCTACCATGGCAACCAATCCTCTGTCGTGATAGCTAATCCTCTGCCGTGGTAGGTAGTCCTCTGCCATGGCACACATTCCTTTGCCGCGGCACACAATCCTCTGCTACAGCACACAATCCTCTGCTGTGGCACACAATCCTCTATTGCGGCACACAATCCTCTGCCGCGGCACACAATCCTCTGCCGTGGCAGCTAATCCTCTGCCGTGGCACAGATTCCTTTGCCGTGGCACACAATCCTCTGCCGTGGTAGCTAATCCTCTGCCATGGCACCCAATCCACTACCGTGGCACACATTCCTCTACCGCAGCACACAATCCTCTGCCATGGCACACAATCCTCTACCACGCCCCTGCCGTCGCACACAATCCATGGTAAAATCAGAGTAAGAAAAATTTCAGGCCATGGTAAAATCACAGAGTAAGAAAAATTTCAGGCTAGGGGAAAATTTCAAGTCACAGACGGATTTTAATATAAACCATCTATGATATACAGAGCCATCATAGACGGTTCTTATTAAGAACCATCTGTGATACAGACTTATCACAGACGGTTTGTAAATAGAACCGTCTGTGATCATTCACAGACGGTTCTTAACAATAACCGTCTGTGATATCTGTGATTATCACAGACGGCTTTTATTAAGAACCGTCTGTGAATTATCATAGACGATTCTATTTACAAACTGTCTATGATAAGTCCGTATCACAGACAGTTCTTAAGGAACCATCTGTGATAAGACGTCTAGTATAGCTTGTTTTGTAGTAGTGATAGGAAACAATAAGTTGTACTGTGTTTTCTATTTAGCAGAACTATGTTTCCTTTTGAATGATGTTACTGTTTCCCCTAAAAAATGGTTGTGGGCTTCCTGCATAAAGTTTTCAGACATGTTCTTTGTGCAAAGCTACTGGTACTAGCTCCTGGCCTTGCAGCCATTTTCAGTGAAAATAGTCTGGGCTATGGAATTTTTAGTGTATCTTTGTCTCTTTTATTCTCTTGAATAAACAGATACAAAATCAACCAGAATTGAATTGGGATCAACAATATTGCTTTACAACTCTGGTGTGACTCAGCAAAAAAGGATATTGATGTTATTTCAGTATATAGCTTTTTAGTATTTTGCTTTACAACTCTGGTGTGATCATCAATATTGCTTTAAAACTCTCCACTAGGATATCCAGGAGTTCTGTGTGGTTTTCTATTCAGTGATCCTGCAATCTTTTCTAGATTTTTAGCTTGGTTTTGCATGTTGTAAAGTGTTACAGCTCTATCTGCAGTATCAGTATATAGCTTTTGTATAACACTGTTGGTTTCAATATTTCTCTTAGTGGTTGTCGCCATCCGCTTGTGTATATAAGCTAAAAGAGCTTTGCTTCACTGTGTATTGTTCATGTGGAAATCTATCTGATACTCTGATCTCTTGTTCCATAGGAATTTGTTTGTACATCTTATATCTGAAGTTTAGTTTATC
This sequence comes from Phyllostachys edulis, assembly GCA_036346405.1. NCBI lineage: Eukaryota > Viridiplantae > Streptophyta > Magnoliopsida > Poales > Poaceae > Phyllostachys > Phyllostachys edulis. Next base: position 50,426,983 of record CM070563.1, on the reverse strand, counting down.
TCTGTGTTGTCTATAACTGCTTTACTGTGAAGAAAATGCTAGGTTGATGTCATTTCACCCGCATGGTTTACTTTTAGTTTTTATGTCACTTTGATCTGAGAAGTTTTGCTGCACTCCATCAGCCTTCTATGCTAGGATCAATCCAACTGTTCCCGCTTGTACACATGCCCTGCATGGTCATGAGTCGCAGGTTTAATGTCAACATTGCCTCCTTGTTATGTCGACATTTGCCGGTTCAATGTTTTTTGCCCCTAGAGATTAACTGAACTGACAGAAATTGGTTTATTTATACCTGCTATTATTCTTGACAATAGGAAATGATAAACTCATGCCACTCTCTCCTATTTGTAGCTCTATGGTTCGAAGAAGGCGAGCTACGCCATTGGGAATAGGTTCAGACACCCTGGCTTATAGAGTGATCTTCCCAGATTACTACAAGAACTGGATCCAATGCTTTGTTTTGGTCGACTTGATTGGAGGCAGCAGTTGTATTTTGAGGGCCATTTTGGTAATTTATCAATTAGAGAAAAGAAGAAAATGGTGGGGCTCAACTGTCATTCGGAGGCTTGAGGAGATAGGCTCCAACCACGACGCGCATCGATGGGGTTTTTCCCCTTTCCTCTAGTCCGTGTGCTGCTTGGGCGGAAGACTCGCGATGGCGGTAGCACTGGAGGCATGAGCGCCTTGGGCGCCGGCCATTGGCAGTAGTCGCGTCGTCCCCTTCGTCCTACTCATCATAAACAACTCCTCCTCTCCCTTTTCTATGTACCCGAACAACACTGAGTTTTCCCCTCTCTTGATTCTTCTTCTGCCTCGATTTGGCTTTGATTTTCTTGGGCCTTTGAAAGCCGTTGCACCACCGTGGTTTGATCCGCCGCCATCGGTGGTGAGGACTAGTTTCCCCTTCTTGCGCATCTCAGTTTTCCCTCTTGCTTCCCCTTCTCTATTCAGGTGCGGTGAGGGCTTTGATTTCCACCGATTGGAGGTGGGAACCGGCTGATCTTGGCTTAATCTTGGTGTGGGAGAAGAGCTTTGGTTTCTTGTCAATTGTTGCTCCTTGGTGCATTCGGCCTGTGCATCTCGATTAGTCTTGTGTGACATTCTCTTTACCTTGGCTTTATCTTTCGGTGTGTCCCGAATTGTGAAGATTGGCATTGTATCTCCGTCAACCTCATCTAGTGTTTGCGTTACAGCGGGGCGATTGGTTTTCTGAGACAACGCATTTCGTGTGCCTTGCCCGGTTCTACTCGGTGGCTTTGAATGCCATCCGCTTGATGAGTTTACTATTTTTCAGAATCTAATTACTTTGCATTGTGTGTTGTACTAGTTGAATTACATTCTATAATATTTTCCTAGTACTGGGAGACTTTGCTAAGTGATGATGGTGGGATCGGTTAATGCTCGATTATGAAGTGATGTCAAATTGAGATTGAATGTGACAATTGAGTATAATTTGGTCTTGAGCTAGAAGATTACTTGCTGTTTTCTCTTGTTCTGTGCAAGTGGTTCATTCGGTTATACTTGCTATTCACTGTGATTGATTTAGTCAATATTATCTGTTTACTGAGATTCACATTGGTTCATTTTGTTCTACTCTCAGTTCACTGTGATCCAATTTTTGATCACTGATATACATTATTGTTAATTGATATATTGAGTTTCATAATCTATTGCTTGTTGTTTAGCAAAAGTTAGACTTGATGATTTGCATAAATATGTCTAACTAGAATAGCAAAATTTTATTTTGAGCTCAAGGCCTAATCTATTTCAAAGTAATTGTCATATTCAATTTGTGATTAAACTTTGACACAAGTGTCGTGCGGGCCAAGATTTCATCTTGTGCAACTCGACATCTCAGAGCAAATAAACAAGCATTTAAATCTGAGCATTATTCTGGTTTTGTATGTTTACGAGTCATATCTTTTGAGCACATTATCCTAGTTAATTGATGTGAAGATATTACATGCTTATATGATATTTTTGTCATTTAAATGATGCTGGAAATATGCTTTAATTATGATTATTACTGCTGGAATTATGTCTAAATATTTGCTAAAACCGCTAATTTTACAACAGCGGCCATGTATGAGTAAATATTGAATTAGCTAGTATTGTTTGAGCACTTAGAGCAATTGTTTACTGGAATTTGTTGATGCCTCCAAGGCTGTGGTGTTCAATGAATTGCCTTCTTGGTTGTGTGAGTGTGATGCTTGATGAAAGTTCTGCATTGTCATACACATGGCTCCTTTTTCTTGATTTGTACATTTATGGCAATGCACATGCGTGTTGCTTGGTTTAATCCATCTCCATTTATGTACTAGTGATGTTCATTTCACAGATATATCTTCTTGGTACATTGATCCGACTTTTCGTGAAATGGTTGTCATGATAGGGAGCTAGGCTCAATAAGTTTTATGAGTCATGGGAAGACAATCCAGACATTGGTTTCGTCATGATGAAGGTATGGTGCTACTATGGGTGGTGGAGGAGGTGTTTCCATTCCTGGAACATTTCGCATTGCCATTGATAGAACAATACGTCAAAACTTGTGATTGTATTGTGGTTCGGACTTTTATCAAAATTTTGGGATTGGCAAATTAATCGAACTCCTAATTAATGTGGGGATTGACAGCACAACACAAACACCATAATTCCATGTTGTTTGTGGTTCGGACTGTATCAAACTTTTAATTGATTGGCTTTATTATTGGTATGAATGCATTCATCTCACTACATTCATATGATATAGCATTCAGATAGAGTATCGAGAGAAATTTGTACCTAAAAAATTTTAGAAATGAAAGGTACAAATATAAATAAGTAACAAATACACTTGAAGTGTTAAAACTAGGGGTATGATGGTCTTGTTGCCTCAAATTCTCACTTTTAGAGTTTTGGGAGTCAACCTCCTACCAAACGCTTCTCCCAGTCAGCTCCAGATTTTTATAAGAGTAGATCCTCTGAGAATCAGGAGCTGAGAGCTGAAAAATGAGAAGCGGAGCTATACCAAAGAGACCCTAAGTGATCTCTACTCTGTAAAATTTTGATAACCATGAAAAACTACTATTTGTTATTAGAAAAAAAAAGTTTTGTTTACAAAACAAACATGCCACCCCTTTACATATACAGAAAATCTCATAGAAATGAATTCTAACTCAAACAAAACATATGCTATTTTCCAATTAAACAAACTATATGTAACACACAGAATTGCCTATAAGAAAGATTCTTATTTTAGGGGTACAATGACAGAACACTAGCTAGGTAGATAAATTAGGATTACAAATAACAGAGCCTGCTATTAGTTCTGAAATCCTTGGCGTTTCCCTAGTATGGTGGTGTCTTTGCGCTTCTCTTCAGCACAAGTTGCAACGAAATGAACAAGCTTGGTATATGGGGGTATCCGTGCTTCCCACGACACTACCTCGAAATCCTCCTTTGGCACCATGGCGCAACCTACTATCAGGTCTCCAAACATCAGTCTAGGCAGTTTTCTCCGAGGAACACCATCCTTTTCGATATGCGGAGGCATGAGACGGAGTGAAACAGTGTTGGTGGTCGAAGCAAATTTGGTGATGTCTATTGCTTGCTCTTGATCGAGAATATCTTTTGGATGTTTGCCAAACTTTGTCACATTATTTTCTACCATCCCTTTGAAACGTTGCAATATGTGGAGCCAGAACTGTGCATTGAGCTTCTTCCTCATCTTGTCGGCAGCCACATTCGCTGTAATGAATGAACCACCCAATACTCTTGCTAACTCATTTGCTATTATAGCCAACTGTGGATAGTCTTCAGGGTTTGCACTTCCAAATGCAAGCATCTTGAAGAGGTAGCTATATTCCTCATGTGACATACTATTTAGACGAATTGGTTTTACAGTTCCAAACCTTAGAATCTTCTCAAGCCTACTTATGATTATCACCTTGCTCCCTTCACCCATGAGCTTCACAGAAGAATAAAACTTTAACCAATCCTCATCATCCACATCTGAACAAAATTCAACAACAACTAAAACCCGCTCGTGATTAAACTTTTTATGATCCAATCTACAAATGCTGTCTCCCTCGATATTCAAAATCGAGGAGAAGTGGGAGCGGACTTTGTCATCGTTACATACATGTGCGACTAGAGTTTTCTTTCCAACTCTACAACCACCGATGATTGGAAGCACCATCGCAGCACTAAGATGACTTGAGTTTTGCAGTAACATATTGATCATCTGCTGCTTTTCAACATAACGGCCAAACATGCAATTGTCAATGTAAAGATATGTGTCGTATGGTCTCCGGAACATGCGTTCCCATCCCCCCAAAAGTATAATAAACTCCGACATATTAGCAGCAATTGTTTCTAAATTCTCCAATACACTATGTAGCTCATAATTGTCAACTATGTTCTTATCGACGGCACCAGCAATCGTACGAATACGTTTCATTGGATTGGAAAAAGAAATGGATGATGAGCTACCAACCTCCTCTTGGATGCTTTCCACAAGGGGTTTGTACTTGACAGTGTCCAGCACATGATACCCTCGGTACATGCCTTGGACAAATATCCCGAGTTGTATTAGCATTCTTGAGTTGGTGACGTATCGCCCATCTGCCTCTTCAACAACTGTATGAACTCTCAGCAAGAGATGCTGCAGCCTTTGCAACTTGTCTTCTAAACATGCCTGGTTTTTGTACTTCTTGATCAGAAAGGAGATGAATCGGCTGATTAGCTCAGAAGTAATCGCTGATATAGCAGTCTCCATCTCAAATTTTTGGGCGTGGCTGATGGTTCCGATCTCTAAGAGCTGTGCACAAGTTGGATTCCTTAGTTTTGTCTCAAATTCTGTAGTATTGGTACCTATTAGTAGTATAAAGAACAAGTGTAATAAAAAACGGTAATTAAATGCTTGATGGGGAAATGGGGGAGACAGGTGAAAATTTTGTCCAGTGACGGTGATGGCCATCAAAGTATCAAACTCACCATTCACTGCCAATAAATTTGAGTCTGACATGACTCTTTGTCTTTCATGAATTTCGATTGCATCACTTCGCAAAAATGAAATGGGTGCTTAGGCTGCTCCCAATGGACAATATCTTAGTGCAGTTTCTTTAGTGCGTGAAGAGTGTTATGATACTATCTTCCTAATGCATGATTTCTTATGGTGTAGTACCTTAGGCTGTTTCATTTAATTACATACATGATCTTTACTAGTATTTGAGCATTGTGGCCTATTTGTGGCATGTACTAAAGCAATACATGCATGATCTTCCCAATGAACGGGATCGATCACAATAAATTCTATGCGTTGGATTTCGAGACCGAACCGGTATCCAGATTAGATACTAGAGTATCCTCTCTCTTCATTAACTATGGTGCCACATCATCATTTTGCCTACATGGCAGGCTTAAGATACCAGCTAGAGTGGAGCACTGGGAGTAGCCTAAGCTTTTACGATAGTTTGTTTACCGAGAGAAAAAAGAGTTCTCAATCTAATAAAAAATAAATAAGTCTTTCAATAGATTGTTTTTTAAGCTTGCATCTAAGACTTTAATTACTACCCATAAAACAAGTTTTTAGGTAACAAGCAAGTCTCCAATAACTATTTTGTTATTTCTTATGTCTTGGTATCAACAACTTGCTTGTTTCTTCATCTAGAAACAAGTTCATCTTCGCTCCTCACCTTCTCTCCTCCACATCACCTAAATACTGATATGTTCATCCCTTAGTAATAAGTGACATGGACTGTTGTAGATGCTCTTAGGTCTCTTTTTTTCTCTAATTAAGAAGAAAGAAAGTACCCAAATTTGAGTCGAAGAGAACTTGAACATGCACACCTCCTACAAACTAAGCTAGGCTAAAAAATTTTACCTCGCATGCAGTAAATAAGTTTTGAAAATTTGATGGAGATGTTATACTACCTCTGTCATTTCTACTTGTCATTTTGGACATCAACATAATTTTGAATACATAACTTTGTCCATTATTTTTTCTAATTATATGTTAATAAAAATTATTAAAATATAATGATATGAACTTATTTTTATGACAAATCTACTAGTATCATTTTCATGTTACAAATCCAAATACTTTTATATATATTAGTGATCAAAGATTTAAAATATTGACTACACGCACTCTAAAACATGGCATCTTAATAAACAGAGGAGTATCAAAGAGGAACAGTCGTTTCGTATTCGTAAACCATTGAAGCCAATTAAAACCGATAAGGTCATACTTGCATAGTGGGAATTTGAATCCAAATCCTTAGGATTTAAGAAATCCCACACATCGATCCAAACACCGTCTAAGTCCTTCCTAAAGCATGAGGTGCAAGTATAAATTTAGGAAGAAGTACTTTGAGAACTTCCTATTTTCCTTGGCATTTTCTTTCCAAAGCAAGAAGGCCAGAAAACTGAGGCAAAACTGAGACGACTTGGAGGCGTTCCTCAAGGAGACTATTGGACCCGGATTCTGAGAATTCAAATCCTCTATGATAACACTGTGCTATTCCTTAGATCAGTAGATAGCACTCACAGGCACATTGCTGAATCAATCATACAAGTCGTGAACTAAAACAAATATATTACAACTCAGAGTAGACCACGTCGGGTCGAGTTTGACAAAAGGGGCCAAACAAGGCCAAATTGATTACATTACACAAAGATAACAAAATCTACAACGGAAGCAAAAGGGGAGGTAGGGCTCATCTCACCACAGGCAAGCGACTGGGGCAACCTGTGTACAACAGATGTTAGCCAAGAGCTAGGTAATATCGGTTGTACACAAGTACCAACGAGTCCACTTAGACTGGGGCAAGACCTACACTACAGAACTTTACTACTCCTCGTCATTTCCTAGTTCATCATCTTCTGGGCCTTCATAGAATGCATAGTCTCCTTGATCTTCATTTTTTGAAGGGTTTGGGGAGAGGAGCGAGAATGAGCACAATTTCCGTGCTAGCGAGCCAACACACAATGCAGTAATAAATATATGCAAGGCTAAACAAGGATGGCTCAGGTTCTTTTATTTGCTAAAGCAATCTTTTCAATTAATCATAATTACAAACTCCTAACACTTAGCATTTTAACAAATTGCTTTTTATTAAAGAGAGTAATTGTGCAATATTTATTTTAGTAGAGGTTCCCTCCATCGGAAACTCTACACCATGCATCTTTTGACTAGAGCTACCTCCAATTATTACCATTGCTGAGCTCGAAGACTCAGGTGAAATCCAACATAGGGCTAGATGAGCCCATCTCATTTTTCATACCACCCACAAAGTTTTTGAAATAGAACTAACTCAAGTTCAGTTCCCATGTCCGCCATCGACCGTAGGAACGGCTATTTAAACAGTTTAGACTCTGCAGAGGTTGTACATTGTACCTACTAGAGATAGTCATACTCATTACCCTACACGATTCCTTAGTCATGTAGTTGAGCGACCGTCATGGTAACCTTTCAAACTACCTTGCCCTTTCCGTCATCTCACCCATATGGGGTTACGCCCATACGTTGTGCGAGATCGTTGTACCACAGCATTGGGCGTAGTTTTGGACTACCCACAACCACTGGCAACTTCACCCATTTAAGCTAGATGTACCGCAAGCTTGCGCATTCCCTTTCTCCATCCCGTGAGACACATTCAGGGTTCAATGATTTTACTAAGCCAAGTTGCATTTTGCCGACTTGTGATTGTACTTGTTTAACACAGGAGGTCGTGACAAGATTAAATCCTTAATCCATCTGGGCGATTCTTTCCACATTCCAACCACTCTCGTGCTCCTTGAGCACCCACCGCCTTGCCATCTGTCCAAATGTAGTACTAGCAATTATTAGGGTTTTGAGGAGTAAAACCAAATTATTCCTTTCCTTTCAGTCAATGGACCACCAATTACTACTCAAAATCATTTCATGTTTGAATAATGATGATTGGAACATTTAATGTCCTGGTACTTAAGCAAGACTAGCATGTCGCTTAAGTACAACCTATACTAGTAATTACCATATAGTTACTAGGGTGACAAGGATTAAGGGATTCAAATTATCAAGGATGACATATTAATTAATTAATCATCAAATGGGTATTTAACTACCTTAAGCTTTAACATACATTTGATTAAATAATTAAAGCATGCAAATTTTGGTTTAATTTAAATGAATTTAATTTGCATAAAATGTAGGATCAATATGATCAAAGTATTGACTTGCCTTGGTTATAGGTAAGAGGATCTTGATATTCTTGTACTTGATCAACTTGGAGGTCTCCCGCGTCTTCAAATCCTAATCGGACGAATGTACCGGAAAAAGGCACAACGGCAAAGAGAGCAAATAAATACACAAGAATAAACAAATAAACTCCAAATTGAACAAGACCTATGCCATTAGCAAGATCTTGAATTTACAAAACTTTAAAAATTTATTTCATAATTTTTGGAGCTATACTGGAGGAGAACAAAATTTACGAAGATTAAATCGAATTAAAAGAGAGAGAGAGGGAGGAAATCCGGTGCATAGCATAGTGTGGACCGGGTCCATGTGCATAGGAACGCTAGTCCATGGGAGCAGTGCACAGCGGGACCCACTGGGTAGTGAGGGCAAGGGAGGACTGGGTAGTTTACTGTGCTCGGGGCCCATGAGTCAGTGAAGCAAAGGGGGATTTAGGACAGCATTAATCGGCTAATGATTAATCAGGGTTTAAACACCGCCATTAATGCCTAATGATGAGGGACGTTGGGCTGTCCGAGTGTGCCACGCATGGGCGCTCGTGGGCGCGTGCGGGTCCGGCTTGTCACCGGCGGGGGCAGACGCGGAAGCGGTGGTCAAGCATGGGAATGGGGAGCTGGCAGGGTGGCGGAGCCGGTGATGGGGTGGTAGCGCCGGGAGGATGGATGTCGCTGGCGGCGGGTGGTGTTAAGTGGCGGCGGCTCGATGATGGCGAGGAGGGAGGTCCGGTTGTGGTTCGGGCCGGGAAGGGTGAGCACAGTGTGGAGCTTGGCGAGGCGAAGCTAACAGGCTCAACGGAGAGGCCGGAGACAGGTTGTAGGCGGCGGTGGATGGTGAGGAAGGCGGCGGCGAGAGGCAGTGAAGAAGCTCAAATATGGCGGCAGCGGTGGATCTTCGAGGGGGTTTGAGGGGAAAACCTCCTAGTGGTGAGTGGCGCTCGGTGACGGGGTTGGTGGCACCGGAGGGTGGCCGGAGCGGCTAGACGCCGGTGGGGGCGGCGGCGGCCGAAAACAGAAAAGGGTAGCTTTGCTCGGTGGCTCTTACCGGGAGCTCTGGGGCAGCATGAAGGGGAGTAAGGGCACAGGGGGGCTTTATAGGCCATGGGGGCGAGGGAAGCCAACGGGAGGGAGGCTCAGAGCCGTTGGAGGCACGCGGTCCCAAGGACGAGTGGTGATGGTGTGCGCAACACAAGCGCACTGAGAGGACAGGGTAGGGGTTGGTGAGGTGTGGCAGCGAAGGGCGTCAGAGGATGGCGGTGACGTGCGAGGCACAGGTGGTGCAAAGGGCACGCAGGAGAGGGCTGTGGCCAGGCGGTGCGTGTGCGTAGAGGGAGGCACGAGTGTGGCACTGTGCTAAGGGGATGGGGCGAGGAGGTGGCGTGCCAGCCAGAGGGGGTTGGTGGCTGTGAGGACCCCAGGTATTGGATACATTCCAAGTTAAGGATTACACCCGAAAGTATAATTGTTAACAAGGAATGAACCCAATGCCAGGTTCCTGGATATGTGTCTCACATTAGTTCCCAAGATCAAGACTAATGTGCACATATCCTTTACAACATTGTACATAGTCATACAAGGCATTCAGTATATATATACAACAAAACTTTACAGGACTGATTCGGTTCAAAAGATACAAATGGCCATAGCTGGTCATCTAAACAAAGTTATGCAGCGGAAACAAGAATATAACAGCAAAAGTTCCAACTAAGTTTGCCCATCACCCTCAGGCAACTGAGTGGAGGTAGAAATAGCGTCACTCGTTAGCGTCGCCCTGATCGGCGCTAACGGGTAGTTTGTACAAATAACCGTCCTCACCTGCAACAAGTGGTTAAAGCATCTGAGTACAAAAGGTACTCGCAAGACTTACACAAAACTACTAAAAGAAAGTGTTTAGTAGCACTTATCCGAAGGATTAGAATCTGTACATGCTTAAGGCTGACAACTGGAAGGTTGTAATGGTATTAATTTTTGCATAAAGCAGCAGTTTTACACCTATACTTACCAAGTTTTGCTAAGGCAGTTTTATAAACAAATTTAGACGAAAACAACAAGTAAATACATAATTTAACAACATCAAGACAATGTCAAAGTGGCTGTCCACTTTGACTAAATAACAAGCATGAACTACCAAGTTCATGCCGAACCAAATAATCCCATGACAAAAATATTTCACAAACAATAACAAAATCAAAGTGGCTGTCCACTTTGACCAAATAACATGCATGAATACCCTTCATGCCAAACCAGTAAAACCATGGCACATTTAATTTCAAGGTCTATACTGAGTTGTCCATCAAAACAAGTGTTGTCCATAACCGTGGACGTGGCTATTCAAATAGTTTTAACCCTGTAGGGGTGTACACCATTACCCACACGACTTAGTCAGCCCATAAGCCTTTGGATGCCTCCGAACGATGACACACTTCCTTTGGTATGCCAGCCGGGTAAACCAAGATTCGGTATTTTCCGCAAGTTGACGTTATTGAGTTGAATCACCCATGTGCGACTAATACCGCTTAGTACAAGCTACTGATAGAACTTGCTAACCAGGGCACATATGTTGTGTCGGGAATACCGATTCAATGAACTGAAAATAAACATTGTGCTCACCCGCACATATAGAATTGAAATCGGAGCCCTACGAACACGTGAACTTCACAAATGTCCTCACTCCACCAGTTCCTCAACTCAATAACATCATCCCCTCACTTAACCAAGCAGCGCCCATACACCGCGTGTGGAAGTATGTAAGGTACTTGAATTGACAGGTCAAAGTTCGGTCCTTAACGATCCGGACAAGACTACCACATTCCCAAGTCTCATGCACGAAGGCACCATCACTAGCAAAGACTTGCCCAGATCTAAACCAAACTTTTATCAAACAAAACTTAACTTAACTTTCAGTTTTAACAAAACTGAACAAAGAAACCAAGACTATAAATCAAAAAGTGTTTCCCAGGTCTGACAAGAGAAGCTTGTCAAATAAGTCTCGTGCACGAAGGCACCCTCACTAGCAACCATTTGTCCAGATCTAAAGTGTTTTGGAAAGACAACTTTTAAACTTCAATTCAAGAAACTGATTAGGTAAATAAGATTTTAACAAAAACAAGAATAAGTGTTTTTCCCAGGATTGACAAGTTATTCTTGTCAACCCAAACTACTGACCTTCTAAACTGCATGGCTAAGCACACACATAAGACTAAGTATTTTAACAAAAGAATACTAACTTAAGCTTAAGTATATGAACAGATTAAAGACAAGCCACAAAGATTGGGATATATCTAAACTAATTCACAAAGTACTGATACTTCAAAATATAGCATGCACACAGTTATCACTGTAATTTGAAACACTAGAGTATCAAAACTGGGATCAACATGGTGCAAGAGGATGCTTGCCTTGATAATAAACCACTTGTTCAGATTCTGGAGCCTTAGGAATATTTTCACTTACGCCGTTAAAATCAGAACCTAAAAGAATGACAGTAATGAAACATTGAGAAAATACAAACTGAAAAAATGCTGAAAAGATGCAGATTAAAGCTAATGATGGGCAAGTGATATAACTAACAAAATACTTAAGTTTTAACTATTTTTAGTAAATAAATAAACCAGTTTAACTAGTCATTAGTACTAGCCATCCAGGATTAGCAACTAAACGCACTGCTACAGATTTGTTGGGCTCTCCGACAACAGAGCTGCGGAGATTGAGAGCTTTTGCCGATTTAAATGCACAAAGAGTGAACTAGCGCTTACTTAAGCTACAAGTAGCTAATAGGAAACTACCTGAGCTAAGAGGATGGTCGGAGAAGCTCTAGAGCTCGTCGGCAACAAGAAAGACTGAAAACGACGATATAGAGAACCACGATAACAAGATGATCTGAGCAAAGATTCAAAGAGTGGTTGATCAGGATAGCTTAAGCAAAAGCCCCTAGATGCTCTGAAACAAAGGAATTGAACACAGGCTCACCAGTTTGGAAATGAGGATGCAAGAACTGATGTTGATCGGAATTAGGGGAAATCCAAATTCCTGATGATCTTGTGAATCAAAAGATAAATTGATTGAGGGGTTTTGCTTAGCATATCCTAGAACATGATATGACACACAAAAGATACGAAGGAGCTCACCAGAGCGAAGAAATCCATAGCGGCGGCGCTCCGGGCGCGCTCTGGACAACCCAATGGACAATCTCGCGTTCTCAATCTACAAGTAATGCCAAAAAGCTCCCATTAACAGGATGAACAAGGCATTAAGAGATGAACAAATGGGTAAGGAAGAGAGGATATGCCAGAGATGAGGAAGAAATCACAGCGGCATCAATTTGGGCGAAAGTGTGAGCTAGGGTTTTTATAGCCATTTCGCCGGAGTGAACGAGGAAGCTCGCGTGGCAAAAATGGCAGCAATTAGCCAAGTGGCGATTGCATGCAAGGAAATGCACTGCGCAACGCCACCTTCCTACGACGTGCTCGGAACTGGCTCAGTGACCCAGAGAAGACAAAGGTGAGCCACTGACATGTGGGCCCGAAGTGTCAGTCCCAGCGGCAAACAAACAGTGAGCTCAAACAAAATGTTGATCGTCCGATCGCAAACAAATGGCTCAGATTGAGTGGGATGTTCGGGCAGTCCGAACGGCCCAACTCATATTGACCGTGCGATCGAAAATAAATGGCTCAGTTTGAGTGGGATGTTCGGATGCTCCGAACGTTCCAACTCAATCTTGACCGTGCGATCAAAATCTAACGGCTAAGAAAAAGATGTGCGCCTTTGAGTTTCAAATGAATAACAACGGTGCCGTTGGATCTGAATTCAAAGGTTGAGATCAACAGGCTATTTGGACGGTCCGAACGACCCACTCAATGAGGATGGTCAGATCTAAATCTAACGGCTCAAAATCAAGGTGCGTTCGGACGGTTCGAACGGCCCAATTGATCTTAGCGGTTGATTTTGAATCCAAAGGCTTGCGTGCGTTGGGCTTTTCCAATTGAAAAAGGCACGGCCCCATGAAAAACGCGGACGGTCTGATTCAAAATGGACAACCCAGATTGCATGGCGCATTCAGAAGGTCTGAACGGTACAATAAATGTGGGTGGTTCGATAGGAATCGAACAGTCCAAAGGTGAGGGGCGCTTTGGTTTCAACCAATTTAAGATGGCGCGTCCAATTGAGATTTAACGGTGTAGATCGCATGGCGTGTTCGGACGGTCCGAATGGCCCAATAGATTTGGATGGTCCATTTGGAAATCGATGGTGGAGATTTCGTGAATTGTTCAGATGGTCCGAACATTCCAACGCATCTGGTTCGTTCGTTTCAAAATCGGACGGCTCGCTTACAAAGGGGTTGGGCTGAGCCCTAAATGTGACAGAGCCAGCGTGGACGACACATGGTTGGACTAAACCAAGTTGGCTCGAGTCACTACAATGCCAAGAGGCTCGGTCCGAGGCTAAGGTCAACTAGAACAAAAATAAAACTTCAAGAGTTTGACCGGAGGTTTAAAAATATCAAATAAATTTATAAAAATATGAAATTTTTTAGAGAAGATACTGAGATGATATAGATCCCAAATAAATTTTGATAACCACTGTTCATGTCTTAAAATACTTACTTAAATACTTTGACCGAAGAGGTTTAAATAGAGAACAAAGATTTTTCTTAAGGTCAAAATAATCTCTAAAAATTTGACACAAATTATTTTTATTCAAGATAATTTATCTAGAATTTGATAAAAATACTTCCCCGGTCTCAATACAAGCATTAACTTGCATTTTCTTTTGAAGCTTCAAAACAAGTCTCAGATTTGGGTCGAAATGGATGTTTTTAAATTGTAACAAAATGCTCACATTTTTAAAATGACCAAAAATGCTATGAAAAATATTTTATTACTATTTAATAAAACTGAGGCTATTACAGTTTGTAACAGCCCAAAATTTCAAATTTGATTTAAGTTGAAAATTAATTTGAATTGGTGAATTTGCTGCAATTTAAAAACTATTGTTTAAATTGTTGAAAGCTAAAAAGAATTTTCAATTCAAAATCCAGTATCAACTTTAAGTTTGAATTATTTTATTTAAGTCCGAATAATTCGAGTCATCCGTAAATTTTCCTAGGATTTTTGGGATTAATCGCTAATTTCTAAAGCCTAAATGAATTAACCTCGAGTATTTAAAATAGGAAACCGATTTAAATATCCTAAAATCCTTTGGGCGAATTCGCCCATTTCTCCTCCTCGCCATGACCACCCGCAGACTCCTCTCTCTCCACCATCGGATGCCCATCCGATGGCCCGTGACGCTCCACGCCACCTCTCTCCGCACCGTCGGATGGAAAATCCGACGGCCCCGCGTCATCTTCTCCCCGCGTTCTTCTCCGCACGGTCAAGCCGCCTCCGCCATTTTCGCTCACGGGCGAAGCCAGATCTGGCGCTCCAACCTCCGCGTCCCTCAAGACACGCGCGCAGCCGACTCGGCGCCTCAACCGCCTCGCCCCACCTTCTCCCACTCTTCTCGCGCCGGATTTCCCCACGTCGACGCCGCAACCGCCGCGCCACTACCCCACCTCCTCCACGCCGCCTCGGACCTCCCCGACTCCTATAAAAGGACGCGTCGTGAAGCCCTCACTCCACCGACGCCAACGCCACCACCCACTCTCGCTCCCGTGCCCCCTCTTCGCCGGAATTTGAGTTTCCTCGCCGCCGGTCCCGTAGCATTGAGCTCGATTCCGCCCGCCGAGACCCGCGTCCCGCCACCGCCATTTATCTCCATCGCCGCGACGCCGCAACTCGGTGCGCGCCTCGCCACCCTCGGAGAGCCACCGAGCGCATCTCGCCGTCAAGCCGCAACTCACGCCGATCTTCCTCGCCGCCGCCCGCCCTGCCTCGTCGAGTGGGTGGCGCGCCAAACCCCGTGATCTCCTCTCTCTTCGCACATTCACCGCCGCGCCGTGCGTCGTAGCTCGGCGACCCTAGGTCCTCGCGCGCGCCGCCGCCACCGTGGCCTTGCCACGCGTGCGCCACGCAAGCACCACGTAGGTGCCACGTCGCCGTTTCCGCTGACGTGGCGCACACATCGCACACGCGTGCCACCCCCACCTGTGAGCCAAGCCCGTGGACTAAGTCCATGTGAGCCGTGTCTCTGACACAAGGGGCCCACTGTCGCTTTTTGTTTTTATTCATTTATTTAAATCTCGAAATTCCACCTTTGGCGCCACCTTGCAATAATTAGATTTTCTTTTAGAAAAATAATTGAGAAATTGATTTAAATCACGATTTAGGATTTAATTTGTAAAATTCATAACTTTTGCATTCTAATTCCAAATTAGGTTATTTCAATTTCTAAAATTTGATAAAATTAATACCTAGCTAAATAAAATATAAAAATTTGAATTGGAATAGGTTTAAACTGTCTGTTTGAATTTGAAATAATTTAAACCACTAATTTAGGAATTTAACTTGTAAAATTCATATCTTTTGAACCATAATTCCAAATTAGATGATTCAAATTGCTAAAATCTTAGAAAATTATTATCTAACTAAATAAAATATAGTTATTCAATTTGGAGTTCAGTCTAGTTCTGTCTTGGAATTTAGAAATCCATTTGAATTCCAAATTTAAATTAAAATTTGTAAAATTCATATCATCTGAATTTCAAACTCCAAATTTAGTGAATTAAGTTTCTAAAATTTTATAAAAAGATTATCTAGCTTAATAAATTAGAATTAGTTTAAATTGTTATTTTAAATTAAACTATTTAATTTGCAAATTTAGGATTTAAACTTGTAAAAGTTATATCTTTTATTTTCCTATCTCTAAATTGAATGTTTCAAACTTATAAAGTCTTATAAAATTGTTATTCAGCCAAATAAAATATAATTATTTTATTTAGAGTTAGTTTGAACTATTGTATTGTCTTTATTTGAATTTCAATTGATTGTCGATTTTCACGCTTAGATTACTTACGATTCCGGAATTTGATTCTTCCAAGAATTAGAATTTCAAGACTTCAGCGAAGGCAAGTTATACTTTGATCATCTTGCCCTAATATTTTAAAGTTATTTAAATTCAGTTTTCAAATTATTAAATGCATGCATACTTTTATTCAAGTATTTTAAATTCTGTTTAAATGATTAGATATTCCAACTGTCATTGTATGGCCAATATTGAATATTGAAATGTCATCCCTTGTCACCATAGATAAATTGTTTGGAAATGCTTAGCAAATGCTTAGACCATGATTTTGATTTTGGGAGGATTTAGCCAAATCATTTCAAATTTGTTTAAACTTGAACCTATGGTATTGTTTTACCATAGGAATTTTGTAAAGATGGTTTAATCAAATAAAATGCTAAAATGGTTTAGACTTGGGCGAAACGGATGAATGGTGGGTGCAGGTTTATGCACGGGTTTAATCTGGTTAGGATTAACACCCAGGGTTTGATTTTGAATGACGCCCAAGTCAATTAAGGACCGGTCTTGGAGCCGCATCTTGCTATGCCTTATCAGACCACCACACGCCTTGTCCGGGCAAGACTTGGCTTAATAATTTGGGATACCTCGTAGATATTCGTGCCATTTTGTATGAGTGGGTGTTGGATAGAGCAGAGTCCCACATGGCGCAAGAGGGGCTCCTGAGGATGGATAGTCCAATGGAAGCGAAACCTTAGCGGGCATGAGTTCTTTGGGGTAGATCATTGTAACGGCCTCGTGATAATTGCTTTGTCACACGCCTTAGGAAGCGTGGATTGGCCGACACAAGGAGCAAATTATCTCGTGTGGGTAAAGCTGCATAAACTCGCAGAGGAGAAACTATTGAATAGCGCGTCATGATCATGGACATGCTAGCAAAGCCACTTTGAGTTAGCCTTGTTTTTGGTTTTAAAATGGTTTCAACAGATGTTTTCGGGATGGTTAGTCTGTGGGAAAATTGGGCGGTTAGCCATTGTGATTGGAGGATATCCATCACCTTTCTTGGAGGTTATCCACATTATTCAATTGTCATTTAAATTATGATTTTAAATACTGTATGAAAATGCCTTGCAATCTATTAGGATTATTTGAACTAAAACCTGCACTTCAAAAATAACCCCGCCAATATCCTTTGTTTTACCTTATGCATGCATTACAAATTCCATATTGGGTGTAACTTGCGAGCACGGTAGTTGTGCTCATGCTTGCTTTATGCAACAAAATTTCAAGGAGAAGACGCTATCGGGGCGGTGAGGACATCGACGCTTAGGTTACGCCCCAGCGATTATTGTGGCGGATCGCTCGCCTACTACTATTTTTTTTTACTTTCGCTGTGTTATTTACTTCCTTATTTGGCTTCATGCCCAATTGTATTGAACTCTGATTTACTATTAATGAAATGCGAGACTTGGTTATGTTATCATTTTTGTAACTGTGTACACCGGAAATCCTGGACTGGTGTATGAACACAGAGGGTTCGGGATCTTTCGTTCCCGGGTCCGACAAAAGTGGTATCAGAGCCATGTCGACTGTAGGTCGTGGCCTTAGAATTGCCTTAAGGACTTATCTTCAAAAACTAAAACTATTTTGGGTCTATCCAGAGTCATGTCTCAACCTTTCTCTTTAAAAATGTTTACTAACTCCTCTCCTTCTCAAAATTTTAGATGGCTGAAATACCGGACGCTACTTCCCACGGAGCCTTTACTGGATACTGGGCCGAGATACTTTGGGAAATGATACAAAGACTGGTTACCGAAGAGGCCAACTTTTCAAGGATTCAAGTACCAAGTGGGAGAACAACAAGCGTGGAGAGTAGAAGTGCTCATCTACTCCAATCTCGCACCGACACCGCCTTTCCACGTCTTTGACGCCCGATCCGCCGACACCTTTGATGAGGGCATGCAGATGCGGCAAGAGAGGCGATCGCCACCTTCGCTACACCTACAATCATCGCCTTGAGGCACCGGTTTCATTATTACCCGATGCACATTCCACCAGACTCGACAAGATTTTCAACTCCGCTAGAGACGAAGATTCCCCGAATCGACACACCAGTGGATCTCGCTAAGGCTTTGGATTATGCCTACGGAAACACCTTGAATGACTTGCTCACCGCTCAGAACAGACTACAAGAAGCAGAAGAGAAGCTGAAGACCGTAACTGCGGAGCTCGCTAGCTACAAGGCCGGCGAGGCTAGCTCCAGTGGGCCGGATTATACCCCCAGTACCCCATTATAGTTATCTTCCCTGTTAGCTCGACCTTTAGTTGCGAATTATGAGCTACTATCTTATTTGTGGTAGCCATAATCTTTGAATAAGATGACTTAATAAAGGAACTTTTTGGAAAAATCTGCTCTTTGTCTTGTGTGCTCTTTGAGTTCTTGGGCTGTTAGAATTTACCCCTATAGAACTTCCTATCTGTCTATCTCTCCTAAATCTTTGGAGTTCTAGCAGATGGTGACCACCCGTACCGGCAGTGGCAGTGTCCGAGGTCGGGGCAACGAAGACGCAGATTACCAGGAGGATCCGTCAAAGAACCACCACCGCCACCACCAAGGACCAGATTACGTCGATGATGGAAAACCGAATCATCGATTAACCTCCTAGCTCATCCCTCAACAATAAGTGCGAAATGTGCAGAGCAACGGCTCGGATCGCACCACCACCTCTACCCGCAGAGATTGACCATGGCAGATTTCATGCGCATGCGCCCACCGACCTTCTCCAAAGAAAGATCGAGCCGATGGATGCCGATGATCGATCCGTGCTATCGGAAGAAGCCGGATATCACTCGCAGTAATGATCGTGAGAGAGTCCTGCTTGCCTCTCACCACCTCACGGTCCCGCATCGTAATGGTGGGATAATTACAACATCTCCCATGCCGATGCGCAGACTATCTCTTGGGAGGAGTTTGTGCGGGCTTTCCGCCATGCACATATTCCCGCAGGATAATGACCCTAAAGAAGAAAGAGTTCCACGCGCCAAACAAGGCAACCGCCTGACAAGGGTGAATACCGCACAAGTTCAACCAATTTTGCTCGCTATGCTCCAGCAGATGTGGCTAGTGATGAAGAAAGGCAGGAAAGGTTCATGGATGGTTTGAACGATGAGATCTCAGTCCAGCTGGTCTCCAATGACTACACTGACTTCCAGCAGTTAGTGAATAAAGCTTTTCGCCAGGAGGCCAAGCATCTGCAGATGGAGAACCGCAAGCGGAGGATGGCCGCTCAGAAGTTCAACTCTGGAGGGCAACCCAAACCTCGCTTTGCTCAGCCTCAGCCACCTCAGAGTGGAAGGTTCCAGTCTTCTACACCCAGAGCTCCAAGACGCAAGACAATAGCCCAACTCTTCCGGCTTCGCAACAATGCATCTGCAGCGGCCAAAGAAAAGAACCCAACTTCATCGCGGGGAGTGACATGCTTCCATTGCAACGAATCGACACTACGCCAACAAGTGCCCAAGAAGCGGCGACAACACCAAACAAAGCAAGATCGGGAGTACCAGCCACCGGCGGCACCCCAAAGCCAGCGGGCGATTCACGAAGGGCGTGTGAACCACGCCACAAACAGCGAGGAAGCTCAGCGGCACCAGATGTCGCCCTGGTACGTTTCGTTAATATGATACCGTGATTACTGCTTGATTCCTGAGCTTCAGATTCTTTTGTATCCAATAAGTTTGTGGGCAAAATGGGTTACCTATTTCTCCATTAAGTAATCCTATGATAATCCATTCCCGGGCTCGAAATGAGGACCGCTTCTATGCCCTAATCTTACCCTGGAAATATCCGGAGTTTCCTTCATGGCGGACTTAATAGTCCTGCATTCTCAAGGTCTGGATGTAATACTTGGAATGGACTGGCTAGCCAAGAATCAAGGACGGATAGACTGTGCCGATAGGTCTATCACTCTCACTAATGAGGAAGGACTCACAGTTGAATTCAAGCCCAAGACCTGTACCGGAGAAAGTTCCATTCTGACCAGCTTGAAGGAATTAAAGCTTGAAGATATACCAATAGTGCAAGAATTCCGGATGTTTTTCCCGATGATCTACTCCTAAGATGCCACCGGACAGGACGCCATGTTCTTAATTGACTTAGTCCTGTGGACCGCTCCAATCTCGGCGACCTTCTGAATGCCGGCCAATGAATTGGCGGAGATGAAGAAACAAATTGAAGAATTGCGAAGCAAGGGATATATTCGACCCGCCATCACCTTGGGGAGCACTCAGATTATTTGTCAAGAAGAAAGACAATAGTATGAGGATGTGTGTGGATTATAGGTCACTCAATGAAGTGACAATCAAGAACAAGTACCGCTACCTAGGATTGATGACCTGCTCGATCAACCGAAAGGAGCAAGTGTATTCTCGAAGATTGATTTGAGATCCGCTATCACCAATCAAGATCGCAGACGTAAGATATCCCAAGACGGCTTTCACCACCAGATATGGACTATACGAAGTTCTATAATGTCTTTCGGTTTGACGAACGCCTCGCCTTTTATGAATATGATGAACAAAGTGTTCATGGAATTCTTGGATAAGTTTGTGGTTGTTTTCATCGATGACATCCTCGTCTATTCAAGAATGAAGAAGAACATGAGGACCACCTCAGATTGATTTTGGGAAAACTCGGGGAGAACCGACTTTATGCCAAATTCAAGAAGTGCGAATTTTGGCTAAGTCAAGTGGCATTCCTTGGACATATTGTGTCGGCAGGAGGAGTTGCCGAGATCCACCAAAGTCGAGCAAGAATGGATTGGAAACAACCCAAGTCATCGTCACAGAGGTGAGAAGTTTCCTTGGATTGGTGGGTATTACCGCAGATTCATTGAAGGTTTCTCCAAGTTAGCAAGACCAATGACTCAACCATCAAGAAGGAGAAGAAATTTGAATGGACAGATGCTTACGAGGAGAGTTTCCAAGAGTCAAGTCGAGACTAGTTTCAAAGACTGTGTTGGTCCTACCAGATATTCATAAAGATTTTGTGATTTTCATGCGGCGCCTCGTCGTGGACTTCGGTTATGTATTGATGCAGGAGGGCAAAGTCAGATCTTATGCATCCGTCGCCGCTTGAGGCCGCATGAAGGAATTACCCAACTCATGATCTTGAGTTAGCGGCGATTGTACACGCATTGAAGATCTGGCGTCATTACCTCATTGGTAACCGCACGAAGTTTTCACGGATCATAAGAGTCTCAAGTACATATTCACACACCGACCTTAACCTCCGCCGAGAAGATGGCTGGAATTAATAAAGGATTATGACCTTGGAATTCATTATCACCCGGGCAAAGCAAATGTGGTTGCAGATGCCCTGAGCAGAAAGGCGTATTGCAACACCGTCTTAGTTCAGAAGAATCAACCAGAGTTGTACGAAGAATTGAAGCACCTGAACTTGGAGATTGTTAATCAAGGATGTGTGAACGCTTTGGAAGTTCAATCAACACTTCAGAGTCAGATCAGGGAGAAGCAGATAGAAGATGAAGACATCAAGGAGATCAAGAAGAATATGAGAAGAGGCAAAGCCCCGGGATTCACCGAAGATGAGCAAGGAACGGTGTGGTTCGGTGACCGCATCTGTGTACCGGATCAACAGGATTTAAAGCAGTCGATTCTGAGGGAAGCTCATGAGTCGCCTTATTCTATTCACCCTGGCAGTACCAAGATGTACCAGGATCTCAAGGAAAGATATTGGTGGGTCGGATGAAGCGAGAAATTGCCGAGTTCAGAGTCTTGTGATGTTTGTCACGAGTCAAGGCAGAGCATCAAAGACCCGCTGGTTTACTGCAACCATTACCAATTCCCGAGTGGAAGTGGGAAGAAGTTGGTATGGACTTCATCACCGGACTTCCTAGGACCCAATCAGGATGTGACTCTATCTGGGTGATAATTGACCGGTTGACGAAAGTAGCTCACTTCATTCCTGGTCAAGACCACCTCTGAGATGCACAAGTTAGCAGAGTTATATATGGCTAAGATCGTTTGTCTACACGGAGTACCCAAGAAGATCGTGGTCCGACAGAGGATCACAGCTTTCGCCAAGATTCAGCGAGTCCGATGAAGCTTTGGGAACCAGACTCAATTTCAAGATCGCATATCATCCGCAGACGGATGGACAGACAGAACGAGTCAACCAGATTCTTGAAGACATGCTTGGAGCCTGCATCTTAGAGTACGGACAAAGTTGGGACAAGAATCGCCCTATCGCGGAATTTTCAGACAACAATAGCTACCAAGCCGCCTTGAGATGTCCCCATTTGAGGCTTTGTATGGCGTAAAATGCGAACTCCGCTTCTTTGGGATGAAGTAGGAGAGCATCGCTTTGGACCGAGTTGATCAAAGAAGTGAAAGCAAGGTTAAAACAATAAGAGAACATCTAAAAGTAGCTCAAACCCGATGAAGAGTTATGCCGATAATCGTCGGAGAGTTGACCTTGCGTAGGAGATTTTGTCTATCTTGAGTTACTCCACTCAGGAGTAAGAAGGTTCCGAACCAAAGGAAAACTCGCACCCAGATTTGTGGGACCTTACAAGATTTTGGCAAGAAGAGGTGAAGTCGCATATCAACTTGAGTTACCAGCATCTCTGTCCGCTGTACACAATGTCTTCCATGTTTCACAGTTAAAGAAGTGCCTTCGAGTGCCTGAAGATCAGACCCCTCTAGAAAGCATTGATCTTCGAGAGGACCTCACTTATGTGGAGCAACCGATCAAGATTCTGGATGTCGCAGAGCGTGTCACACGGAACAAGATTATCCGTTCATACAAAGTTCAGTGGAGTCACCACCCGGAAAGTGAAGCCACTTGGGAGCGAGAGGAAGATATTAAGACAGGATATCCCCATCTCCTTGCTGGCCATGTCTGAATCTCGGGGTCGAGATTCCCTTAAGGGGGGGAGGTTTGTAACAGCCCAAAATTTCAAATTTGATTTAAGTTGAAAATTAATTTGAATTGGTGAATTTGCTGCAATTTAAAAACTATTGTTTAAATTGTTGAAAGCTAAAAAGAATTTTCAATTCAAAATCCAGTATCAACTTTAAGTTTGAATTATTTTATTTAAGTCCAGAATAATTCCAGAGTCATCCAGAAATTTTCCTAGGATTTTTGGGATTAATCTGCTAATTTCTAAAGCCTAAATGAATTAACCTGAGTATTTAAAATAGGAAACCGATTTAAATATCCTAAAAATCCTTTGGGCCGAATTCGGCCCATTTCTCCTCCGGCCCGCAGCCACCCGCACTCCCTCTCTCTCCACCATCGGATGCCCATCTGATGGCCCGCATCGCTCCACGCCACCCTCTCTCCGCACCGTCGGATGGAAAATCCGACGGCCCCGCGTCATCTTCTCCCCGCGTTCTTCTCCGCGGTCAAGCCGCCTCTGCCATTTTCGCTCACGGCGAGCCAGATCTCGCCGCTCCAACCTCCGCGTCCCTCAAGACACGCGCGCACGACTCGGCGCCTCCAACCGCCCTCGCCCCCACCTTCTCCCCCTCTTCTCGCGCCGGATTCCCCCACATCGACACCGCAACCGCCGCGCCACTACCCCACCTCCTCCACGCCGCCTCGGACCTCCCCGACTCCTATAAAAGGACGCGTCGTGAAGCCCTCACTCCACCGACGCCAACGCCACCACCCACTCTCGCTCCGTGCCCCTCTTCGCCGGAATTTGAGTTTCGCCGCCGTCCCGTAGCATTGAGCTCGATTCCGCCGCCCGTAGACCCGCGTCCCGCCACCGCCACGATCTCCGCCGCGCGCGCGCGCGAACTCAGTGCGCGCCTCGCCACCTCGGAGAGCCACCGAGCGCATCCTCGCCGTCAAGCCGCAACTCACCGCCGATCTTCCTCGCCGCGGCCGCCTCGCCCTCGCCTCGTCGAGTGGGTGAGCCTTAAACCCCGTGATCTCCTCTCTCTTTCGCACATCTCACCGCCCGCCGCCGTGCGTTGTAGCTCCGGCGACCCTAGGTCCCCGCGCCGGCGCCGCCCTCGCCACCGTGGCCTTGCCACGCGTGCGCCACGCAAGCACCACGTAGGTGCCACGTCGCCGTTTCCGCTGACGTGGCGCACACGTCGCACACGCGTGCCACCCCCACCCGTGAGCCAAGCCCGTGGACTAAGTCCACGTGAGCCGTGTCTCTGACACAAGGGGCCCACTGTCAGTTTTGTTTTTATTCATTTATTTAAATCCCGAAATTCCACTGCTGGCGTCACCTTGCGCAATAATTAGATTTTCTTTTAGAAAAATAATTCAGAAAATTGATTTAAATCACAGATTTAGGATTTAATTTGTAAAATTCATAACTTTTGCATTCTAATTCCAAATTAGGTGATTTCAATTTCTAAAATTTGATAAAATTAATACCTAGCTAAATAAAATATAAAAATTTGAATTGGAATAGGTTTAAACTGTCTGTTTGAATTTGAAATAATTTAAACCACTAATTTAGGAATTTAACTTGTAAAATTCATATCTTTTGAACCATAATTCCAAATTAGATGATTCAAATTGCTAAAATCTTAGAAAATTATTCTCTAACTAAATAAAATATAGTTATTCAATTTGGAGTTCAGTCTAGTTCTGTCTTGGAATTTAGAAATCCATTTGAATTCCAAATTTAAATTAAAATTTGTAAAATTCATATCATCTAATTTCAAACTCCAAATTTAGTGAATTAAGTTTCTAAAATTTTATAAAAAGATTATCTAGCTTAATAAATTAGAATTAGTTTAAATTGTTATTTTAAATTAAACTATTTAATTTGCAAATTTAGGATTTAAACTTGTAAAAGTTATATCTTTTATTTTCCTATCTCTAAATTGAATGTTTCAAACTTATAAAGTCTTATAAAATTGTTATTCAGCCAAATAAAATATAATTATTTTATTTAGAGTTAGTTTGAACTATTGTATTGTCTTTATTTGAATTTCAATTGATTGTCGATTTTCACGCTTAGATTACTTATTTATTAGGAATTTGATTCTTCCGAAGAATTAGAATTTCAAGACTTCAGCGAAGGCAAGTTATACTTTGATCATCTTGCCCCTAATATTTTAAAGTTATTTAAATTCAGTTTTCAAATTATTAAATGCATGCATACTTTTATTCAAGTATTTTAAATTCCTGTTTAAATGATTAGATATTCCAACTGTCATTGTATGGCCAATATTGAATATTGAAATGTCATCCCTTGTCACCATAGATAAATTGTTTGGAAATGCTTAGCAAATGCTTAGACCATGATTTTGATTTTGGGAGGATTTAGCCAAATCATTTCAAATTTGTTTAAACTTGAACCTATGGTATTGTTTTACCATAGGGAATTTTGTAAAGATGGTTTAATCAAATAAAATGCTAAAATGGTTTAGACTTGGGCGAAACGGATGAATGGTGGGTGCAGGTTTATGCACGGGTTTAATCTGGTTAGGATTAACACCCAGGGTTTGATTTTGAATGACGCCCAAGTCAATTAAGGACCGGTCTTGGAGCCGCATCTTGCTATGCCTTACCGTACCACCACACGTCTTGTCTGGGCAAGACTTGGCTTAATAATTTGGGATACCTCGTAGATATTCGTGCCATTTTGTATGAGTGGGTGTTGGATAGACAGTAGTCCCACATGGCGCAAGAGGGGGCTCCCGGAGGATGGATAGTCCAATGGAAGCGAAACCTTAGCGGGCATGAGTTCTTTGGGGTAGATCATTGTAACGGCCTCGTGATAATTGCTTTGTCACACGCCTTAGGAAGCGTGGATTGGCCGACACAAGGAGCAAATTATCTCGTGTGGGTAAAGCTGTACAAACTCTGCAGAGGAGAAACTATTCGAATAGCCGCGTCCGCGGTCATGGACATGCTAGCAAAGCCACTTTGAGTTAGCCTTGTTTTTGGTTTTAAAATGGTTTCAACAGATGTTTTCGGGATGGTTAGTCCTCGGGGAAAATTAGGCGGTTAGCCATTGTGATTGGAGGATATCCATCACCTTTCTTGGAGGTTATCCACATTATTCAATTGTCATTTAAATTATGATTTTAAATACTGTATGAAAATGCCTTGCAATCTATTAGGATTATTTGAACTAAAACTGCTGCTTACGCAAAATAACCCTGCCAATATCCTTTGTTTTACCTTATGCATGCATTACAAATTCCATATTGGGTGTAACTTGCGAGCACGGTAGTTGTGCTCATGCTTGCTTTATGCAACAAAATTTCGAGAGAAGATCGCTATCGGGGCGGTGAGGACATCGACGCTTAGGTTACGCCCCAGACGATTACTGTGGCGGATCGTTCGCCTACTACTATTTTTTTTTTCACTGTTATTTACTTCCTTATTTGGCTTCATGCCCAATTGTATTGAACTCTGATTTACTATTAATGAAATGCGAGACTTGGTTATGTTATCATTTTTGTAACTGTGTACACCGGAAATCCTGGACTGGTGTATGAACACAGAGGGTTCGGGATCTTTCGTTCCCGGGTCCGACACAGTGGCACTGGAGCAGATGCATGCGGGTGGCAGAGGAGCCAGAGGCGACACGGCGTTAGGGGAGGTAGCGTGCGCGCTAGAGGAGAAAAGGGAGAAGGAGGCGCTTGGCTGAGGCTGGTGGAGGAAGAAGCCAAGGGGAAGAGACATGGCGCCGGGCGGCTTAGGCCAAGAAAAGACCAGGAGGGGGAGAAAAGAAAAGGGCCGGGGCGGCTTGGTTGGGCCAGAGCCAAGAAAAAGGAAAAAGGGGCCGGCCCACAAGAGAAATGGGCTGAGCCCGAAGGAAAAGGAGGCCAATTTGAAAAAGGCCCGGGGATTCAAAAGAGAGGAATTCAAACTAGAAATTTGAATTTCGAGGATCAAAGAAATTTGAAACACAAACCAGAGCTAAAAGAAGGAAGGAGGTTTTCGCAAATAGCTTGCTAATTTGAAATACGGTGAAGAACAAAAACCGAATAGTAAACACTATGCACCGTCCGAAAATGGGACGTTACAAATCCTACCCACCTTAAATGGAATCTCGACCCCGAGATTCGAGCTGCTCTGAGAATAGGGATGGGTAGTCTTGCTTCAGTTGAACTTTGCATTCCCAGGTGGCTTCTTTTTCTGAGTGGTGGCTCCACTAAACTTTGTAGAGGTGGAAGATTTGGCGTCTTGTTCGGTTCTCGATGACATCGAGGATCTTGATCGGATGCTCTGGATAAGTCAGGTCTTGCTGAAGGGCGATGGCTTCAACGGGCGTCTGCTCTTCAGGTATTCTGTGGCACTTCTTGAGCTGGGAGACATGAAACGCGTTGTGGACATCTGAAAAACTTTCCAGTAGCTGATAGGTGACTTCTCCACGATTGGTAGTGATTGGGAACGGGCCTATGTATCTTGGGGCGAGCTTGCCTTTAACTTTAAATCTTCGAGTTCCACGAAGCGGTGATACCTTGAGATACACATCATCTCCAACTTCAAAAGTTAATTTCCTTCGACAGTTGTCGGCATAACTCTTCTGTCTTGACTGAGCTACTTGAAGGCGATCTTTGATTAGTCGAACTTTTTCTTCAGCTTGCTTGAGAGTATCTAGTCCGAAGATATATCCTTCACCTGATTCTGACCAATGCAGAGGAGTTCTGCATTTTCTTCCATAGAGTGCTTCAAACGGGGACCTTTTTAGACTTGACTGAAAACAATTATTGTATGCAAACTCGGCATACGGTAGACATTTTTCCCAGTCTACTGTAAATTCCAAAGCACAAGCTCAAAGCATGTCTTCTAGGATCTGATTTGTTCTTTCTGTCTGACCATCTGTCTGCGGATGATAAGCTGTGCTGAAAGCAAGGTGTGTTCCAAGGGCATTATGCAAACTAGCCCAGAAATGAGAGGTAAATTGAGATCCTCGATTGGAGACTATCCTCTTGGGTACTTCTTGTAAACACACAATACGATCCATATACAACTCGGCTAACTTGTCTCCCTTGTAAGTGGTCTTTACTGGGATGAAGTAGGCTACTTTAGTCAATCTATCAACTATAACCCATATGGAGTCACATCCGGACTTGGTTCGGGGTAGACCGGTAATGAAATCCATTCCAATCCCTTCCCATTTCCACTGAGGGATTTGTAGTGGTTGAAACAATCCTGCTGGTCTCTGATGTTCGGCTTTGATTCGCTGACACACATCACAACAGGCTACATACTCGGCGATATCTCTTTTCATGTGTGGCCACCAATACAAAGTCTTCATGTCTTGATACATCTTGGTGCTGCCTGGGTGCAGGGTATATGCTGAGCTGTGGGCTTCTTTCAGAATTAAGTCCTTGAGTTCTTTCTGGTGGGGAACAAAGAGACGTTTCCCATACCATAAGATTCCTTGCTGATCTTCGATCATCTTGGGGGATTTTCCTTTTGCCATGAGATGCTTGAATCTCTAGACTCCAGGGTGTCCTTTTTGAGCAGTCTTGATCTGCTCTTCTAAAGTTTGATGTGCTTCCATAGTATCTATAGCGCCTTGTTCTATCAAACAAAGGTTGAGGGCTTCGAATTCTTGGTAGAGCTCAGGTTGATACTCTTGAATCATAACATTACTGCAATAAGACTTGCAGCTTGATGCATCGGCAACTACATTAGCCTTTCTGGGATGATAATGAACATCCAAGTTATAATCCTTTATTAACTCTAACCATCTTCTTTGTCAGAGGTTGAGGTCTGATTGAGTGAAAATGTACTTGAGACTCTTGTGGTCCATGTAGATATCACAATGATTTCCAATCAAGTAATGCCACCAAATCTTGAGGGCATGCACTACTACTGCTAACTCCAAGTCATGAGTTGGATAATTGTCTTCATGAGGGCGGAGTTGTCTGGATGCATAAGCTACAACTTTTCCTCCTTGCATAAGTACGCAACCAAAACCTTGGCGCGATGCATCACAGTAGACTTCAAAGTCTTGATGGATGTCTGGCAGGATCAACACTGGTGCAGAAGTTAACTTCTTCTTCAATTCTTGGAAACTCTTTTCACAAGCTTCTGTCCACTCATACTTCTTTTCCTTTTTAAGCAGATGGGTCATCGGTTTGGAAACCTTCGAGAATCCTTCTATGAAGCGTATGTAGTATCCGGCCAAACCGAGAAAACTACGAACTTCTGTCACTGATGTAGGCTATTTTTATTCCATTACAGCTTCTACTTTGGATGGATCAACTGCTATTCCTCTTGCGGATACAATATGTCCGAGGAAACTGATTTCTTGAAGCCAAAACTCACACTTATTGTACTTGGCATAAAGCTCGTGCTCTTTAAGCTTCTCTAGGACCAATTGCAGATGCTCAGCATGCTCTTCATTGGTCTTTGAATAGAACAAGATGTCGTCTATGAACACGACTACAAACTTGTCCAAGTATTCCATAAATACCTTGTTCATCAGATTCATGAAGTAGGCTAGTGCATTGGTCAAGCCAAACGACATGATTGTGAACTTATACAAGCCATACCGGGTGGTAAAGGCTGTTTTGGGAATATCCTCATTCCTGATATTGAGTTGGTGGTATACTAACCTTAGGTCTATCTTGGAGAAAACTGAGGCTCCTGACAATTGACCGAACAGGTCATCAATGCGAGGCAAGGGATACTTGTTCTTGATGGTCACTTCATTGAGTGCTCTGTAATCCACACATAATCTGGCAGAACCATCTTTCTTCTTCACAAAGAGAACTGGCGAACCCCAAGGAGAAGAACTAGGTCTAATGAATCCTTTTTCTTGTAAGTCTTCAAGTTGTGTCTTCAGCTCTTCTAATTCGTCAACTGCCATTCTGTATGGTCTCTTGGCAATTAAGGTTGTCCCTGGCTTCAAGTTGATTACAAACTCAACATCTCTGTTTGGTGGCATGCCTAGCAATTCTTCTGGGAAGACATCAGGGTAAGCTTGGACTACAGGCATTGTCTCTAGGGACAACTCTTCAAGGTGGTGGATTGTTCAATCCAAGGGAGAGGAATGATCCACAGTAATCCTTATTGTGGTTTCAGGATCCTTTGTAAGTACCACTTTCCTGTTGGCACAATCTATTAATCCATGATAGGCGGTCAACCAATCCATCCCTAGGATGATATCTAGAGTTTGGGATTCTAGCACAAGAAGGGTTGCTAGGAATCCAGAATCTTCCAAAGCAATCTCTACTATGGGACTAACTGGGGTAGCATATAGGGGTCCCCCGGGTGAACTAAGTACCATAGGTTTCTTTAACTTATAGGTCGGTAACTTAAACCTTTCAACAAACTTTCTTGAAACAAAAGAGTGCGAAGCTCTAGAATCAAACAAAACTTGTGCGGGTACTAAATTGATAGAGATCGTACCCATTAGCACTGTGCGTGTACTGAATTGACAGAGAACGTACCCATTAACACTCTTGTGGCATCTTGTGCCTCCTTAGCGGTAACATGATTCACATGGCCACGGCTTTGTGTCAGCGTAGACCTGGAAGCTTGAGAAGTCTAATGGCTCTTGCTTGGAGCTGAGGTCCGGCCTTGAATTGGAGCAGCTCCTAGATTGAATTTTGGGGCAGGGTCGAGGGCACTGATTAGTAAAGTGTCCTTTTTCTCTGCAAGTGAAGCAGTAGAGATTAGCTGCTGGGTTAACTGTGGCAGGTTGTCCGGCGGGGCGGAGAGTGCGGAAACCACTTCCTTGGGGTCTTGGGGGTGGAGCTGAACTTCTCTATGGCGCAGCGGCAGATGATCTGAAGGAGGAACTGCCCTGGAATGTTGACTTCTGGGGGAAGTTGCCTTGTGGTCTCTGGAATGACATCTTCCTTTTGCGACTAGCTTTTGCTGTCTTCTTCTCATTCTCTAGCACTAGGGCTTTGTTGACCAATTGATGGAAGCTGGAAAAGTCATGGAGGATGAGCTGAACTGGCATGTCCTCACGCATTGCTTCCACGAAGCGATCAATCTTTTCCTCTTCATCTGCTACATCATTAGGAGCATAGCAGGAAAGCTGGTTAAACTTGGTTACATACTCATTAACTATCATGTGGCCTTGCTTGAGTGCTCTGAACTCGTTTTTCTTCAACCTCATGGTACCGGCTGGTACAAAGTTGGTTCTGAAGGTGGCTTTGAATTCTGCTCAGGGAATTGACTGCCATGCTGGTTCATCTTTGTCTGGTGGGGTTTCAGCAACTTCTTCTACGACGGCTTCGGCGGCAGGGGCCAATGGTTCTCCAGTTGCAGATGCTACGGCTTCTGGTGCTACGGCGTCTGGTGCTGCTAATGCTTCTTCTACTTCTTCGTCTTCTAACACTAGACTGTCATTACCTCTGGCAGCAAGGTAATTCTCCCACCATGCAGCTGCGGCTCCTTTCAGTTGGTGGTCAGCAAAGTCCACCTTGTCTTCATTTGAGCAGTGGGCAAGTCGAAGCTTTTTCTCAGTGTCTCTGAGCCAGTCTTCAGCTTCTAGAGGTTCATTGGCTACTGCAAAGGTGAGGGGTCTTGTCCTGAGGAAGTCAGTGAGCTTGGAGTTGCGGTCGGTAGGTCCAGTCTACTGGTTGTTGAGAAATGCCTGAAGAATCTGAGTCTGCTGAAGCATCACTTGTGCCATTGTTGGGTGAGCTGGTGGTGGGGGAGGTAGATCTTGTCCTCGGCCACGACCATGGCCACGGCCTCTTCCTCGACCAGTTGCATAAGCTTCGCGGGCTGGGGTGGCGACTCTTCTTGGTGGCATCCTGAAGAAAGGCGGAGGCTTAGAACGAGAGGGAACTAGGGGGGAAGTATATGAGGGTTTACTAGCCCTCTATAGCACACACAGAAGAACTTAAACCAAATAAGAAGATTGAATAAGTACAATACAAAGACTAGAATGGCTACATTATATTAAGGGATTAGGTGTTACATGACTCTCAAACAAAGCTTATACGCTAAGCTAAGTAACGACATAGGATACAAACACATCGTCTACAAAAGAAGGAAACAAAAAGTGCTTGCAACCAAAAGACTGCCTAGCAAGCATTGCTAGTTAAACTAAACTATCCTGACTACTCCACTGGGAGCGGGAACGGGAACGACTTTGGCTGAAGCACAGCGAGCGAGAGAAGGAGCGATAACGGCTAAGACTGCATCCATGACTGGGCTCTCCCAAGTTGATGAAGGGTGGCGGACTGGGGCGTCGCACGCTCTTACGTGCCATCATCCTGGTGCGGGCTCCTCGAGGTCGAAGAGGTCGTTCGAGCGTCCTATCGCTGGAGGGTATGGCTGGAGGAGGAACTGGAACTGGAGCTAAAACGGTTATCGCAAGGGGGGCTATGAGATGTGCCACCTCTGCGACATCAGCATCTCTCTCGTGGACTACAGTAAAGTGGGCCTAGTCGCTCCTAATCAGATTGAGGTGGAGGGTGTCAGAGTGGGCGTCGCTGCTAGTGAGAAGTACCCAAAGCTGTCGGATCTCGTCGGTGTTGGAGTGGATGGAGGTGATCATCGCTTGGGTAAGCTGCACCTGGTGGGTTAGGCGAGGGTCATTGTCTCTGGCGTCGAAGGCCTCCGGGATGCGCTCTCCGTCGGGGAGGTACGGGAAGAAGCAGAACGGTGACTGAAGCAGGAGGTCCTCATGTATTCAACACAAGCGGGTGATGGTGACACGGGCTACATCCTGAATGGCGTCGAGACTGCTACGGCGGGGTACCTCAGCCTGGAAAGTGTGGGTCATGAACTCGCTAGTCCTAGCATAGAGGTAAACCTCCATGGTCCAAGACTCTTGAGTCATGATTTTCGTCATCCGGCCTCTAAAGAGTGGAGGGTGGGGGAAACCAAGGTGCTGCATCAACTGGCGAAGGTTTTTCGTGAAATCTCCGTCGCGCTCTCCATGGGAGCAATGGTCCCATGGGCCTTCGGCTGGGGAGGAAGCCATCTACAAATTTTTGAAATAGGAGAACAGATTAGTAACACTTAATGAGGATAGAGATAAGTATGGAACTAGGAATGATGAGTAGAAGCAATAAGTACTCTATATTTTGATAAAGCTTTTCTTAACTTTTAGAAATAGGATCCAAGTCCTTAAGGCAATCGATCGATCTAACTAGG
Source organism: Phyllostachys edulis (assembly GCA_036346405.1). Classification (NCBI taxonomy): domain Eukaryota; kingdom Viridiplantae; phylum Streptophyta; class Magnoliopsida; order Poales; family Poaceae; genus Phyllostachys; species Phyllostachys edulis. The sequence goes on along the minus strand of CM070563.1, from coordinate 50,393,784 downwards.
GGTTCTACAGTCGTATGCTCTGATACCAGCTCTGTCGGACTCAGATTCCGAGAATCCAAATCCTCTGTGATAACACTGTGCTATTCCCTGGATCAATAGATAGCATTCACAGGCACATTGCTAAATTAATCATACAAGTCTTGAACTAAAACAAATATATTACAACACAGAGTGACATAGACCATGTCGGGTCGAGTTTTACAAAAGGAGCCGAACAAGGCCAACCTGATTACATTACATGAAGATAACAAAATCTACAGTAGAAGCAAAAGGGGAGGTAGGGCTTATCTCACCACAGGCAAGCGACTGGGGCAACCTATGTATGACAGATATTAGCCAAGAGCTGGGTAATATCGGTTATACGCAAGAACCAACGAGTCCACTTAGACAGGGGCGAGACCTAGACTACAGAACTATGCTACTCCTCATCATTTCCTACTTCGTCGGCTTCTGGGCCTTCATAGAATGCGTAGTCTCCTTGATCTTCATTGTTTGAAGGGTTTGGGGAGAGGAGCGAGAATGAGCACAACTTTCGTGCTCATGAGCCAACACACAATGCAATAATAAATATATGCAATGCTAAACAAGGATGGCTCAGGTTCTTTTATTTGCTAAAGCAATCTTTTCAATTAATCATAATTACAAACTCATAATACTTAGCATTTTAACAAATTGCTTTTTATTAAAGAGAGTAATTGTGCAATATTTATTTTAGTAGAGGTTCCCTCCATCGGAAACTCCACACCACGCATATTTTGACTGGAGCTACCTCCAATTATTACCACCGCTGAGCTCGAAGACACATGTAAAATACAACATAGGGCTAGGTGAGCCGATCTCATTATTCATAGCACCCACAAAGTTTTTGAAATAGAACTAACTCAAGTTAAGTTCCCATGTCCGCCTTTGACCGTAGGCACAACTGTTTAAACATTTTAGACTCTACAGATGTTGTACACTGTACCCACAAGAGATAGTCATACTCATTACCCTAAATGATTCCTTAGTCTTGTGGTTGAGCGACTATTACAGTAATCTTTCAAACTACCTTGCCTATTCCGTCATCTCACCCATATGGGGTTATGCCCATACATTGTGTGGGATCGTTGTACCGCAGCGTTGGACGTAGTTTTGGACTACCCACAACCACTGGCAACTTCACCCATTCAAGCTGGATGTACCGCAAGCTTGCGCATTCCCTTTCTCCATCCCATAAGACACATTCAGGGTTCGATAATTTTACTAAGCCAAGCTGCATTTTGTAGACTTGTGGTTATACTTGTTTAACATAGGAGGTCGTGACAAGATTAAGTCTTTAATCCATCCAGGCAGTTCTTTCCACATTCCAACCACTCTCGTGCTCCTTGAGCACCCAGCACCTTGCCATCCACCCAGATGTGGTACTAGCAATTATTAGGGTTTTGAGGAGTAAAACCAAATTATTCATTTCCTTTCAGTCAATGGACCACCAATGACTGCCCAAAATCATTTCATGTTTGAATAATGATGATTGGGACATGTAATGTCACGGTACTTAAGCAAGACTAGCATGTCGCTTAACTACAACCTATACTAGTAATTACCATATAGTTATTAGGGTGACAAGGATTAAGGGATTCAAATTATCAAAGATGGAATATTAATTAATTAATCATCAAATGGGTATTTAACTACCTTAAGCTTTAACATACATTTGATTAAATAATTAAAGCATGCAAATTTTGGTTTAACTTAAATGAATTTAATTTGCATAAAATGTAGGATCAATATGATCAAAGTATTGACACACCATGGTTATAGGTTAGAGGATCTTGATATTCTTGTGCTTGATCAACTTGGAGGTCTCCCGCATCATCAAATCCTAATCGGACGAATGTACCGGAAAAAGGTACAACGGCAAAGAGAGCAAATAAATACACAAGAATAAACAAATGAACTCCAAATTGAACAAGACCTATGCCATTAGCAAGATCTTGAATTTACAACATTTTAGAAATTTATTTCATAATTTTTGGAGCTATACTGGACAAGAATGGAATTTATGAAGATTAAATCGAATTAAAAGAGAGAGGGAGGAAATCCAGTGCACATCACAGTGTGGACCGGGTCCATGCACATAGGAGCGCTGGTCCATGGGAGCAGTGCATAGCGGGGCCCACTGGGCAGTGAGGACAAGGGAGGATGGGCAGTTTAATGTGCACGGGCCCCGCGGGTCAGTGAAGCAAAGAGGGATTTAGGATAGCATTAATCGGCTAATGATTAATTAGGGTTTAAACACCGCCATTAATGCCTAATGATGAGGGATGCTGGGCTATCCGAGCGTGCCATGCACGGCACTTCATGAGCGCGGCTTGGTCTGCTCGTCATTGGCGAAGCGAAATGCGCAACAAGCACGGAATGGGGAGTCAAGCGGGTGGCGAGAGCCGTGACGGGTGGCGGCGCCAGGAGGATGGATGTTGCTTGCAGCAGGTGGAGTTAAGCGGCGGCAGCAGCTCGGTGATGGTGAGGAGGAAGGTCCGGTGGCAGTTCGGACCGGGGAAGGTGAGCATGGTGCGGAGCTTGGTGTGAGCACCCGGATTTATTAAGCTCATAATACTTAGTCATCCAATTGACCCTAGTATTATCAACCAAATAAACCCAGTCTCGAGAGATGTATACTCCCGAATGCAAGATACATACCTCACAACAAAAGAATGTATCAATTCCATACAACACATAGAACATAAGCAACAAACCGAAGTTAATATAAATAAGGATAGGTTATTACAAAAGAGGGCCCTTAGGCCAAATAACAACAATTCTAAAGAGACAACAATGAAGCAAAAGTGCCATAAAGATGGCTATAACACAAAGCCAATCGGTGTGCCTTAACCCCTAGGCATCTGACCGACCGCCAAGCTAGTCGTCAAGAAATCGCAACACGTAGCGCAAAAGAGAGGCTCAAGGAGCTCCCCTTCTTCCTCTGCAACAAAAGCCACAAAAAGTGCCACAACCACGGGTAGATGAGTACATAAAGTACTCCGCAAGACTTACGTGTGAGATAACAGAACTATAAATAGCTACATGCAAGCTTTATTTAAGTGGATGAGGCTTTGGACTCATTTTAGCATAAAGCAACATTTATTTGCAATAACATAATAGATTGAAGGCAATTTGGCAAAGCATTTTTAAATGTTGAAGTAACAACGAGATAATAACATAGTAACAACAACAAGAACATCCTGGAAGTGACTAACCCAATAGCCACCACAACAATAGCATGAACTCCCCGTTCATACCAACCATGTCAAGTTTTAATTAAAGGTTGTAGTCTAGTCTTGAACGACCTTACCAAGCATGTCCATAACCTAGGACGAGGCTATTCGAATAGTTTTAACCCTGCAGGGGTGTACCAATGTACCCACACGCCGACCGCCTTTCCTTTAAGCACACTACCTTTGGTATGCCGCACGGCTAAGTCCTACGAGACATTTCCAATGGACGATGCTAATTATGAGCCGCATCCCACGGGGACAAGGACACATTAGACAGCCTAACCGGCCTGCTAATGCTCCCTCCCACACCACACGCACACATTTTCTTTTAAAACACCCACCGACCAGCTCATAATTAACACCTCCCAAAGTACTTAGTCAAGAGAGGTCCCATATCCCCCTCGTGTGGTTAGCACGCAAAAGCGCTTGGCTTAGTGACCCAAGTACTCGGTCCTTAGGGACCCAGGCATACCACCACATTCCAAAAACCGCACCATCGATCCAATATGCCCAAGTCTAAATCAATCTTTTATTTTCAGTTTTTGATTTTACAAATTAATCAAAGCACAAGTGTTGGACATATAGGAGGAATAATTATACTTGTGTGATCAAGACCATCGACTAAGTCGATGATCGCCCATTACTACCGTTACTAAGCATGTCTAAGCAATTTAAATCGAAACTACTAAGTGATAAGAGCTCATCCAACGAGCTCCCACCACAGCAAATAACCTAGGCTCAAGGTAGTAGAGGATAAGCAATTCCTAAAGATTATGCAACTATAGGATTGCTAGCGACATTTAACACAAAGTAGCATGCATACATAGAAGTAAAACAATATATTAACCTTTAAAGTAATGGGGCGTTAGAGGGGATATGATCAAACTGCTTGCCTTGATGTTGCTGGCCAAGTTGTGGCAGAGGGTCACTCTCGGGGTCGCCACAAATATCGAAACCTAACGGAAAAGCGATAAAGAACCGATAAGAACGACGAAAAACAACAAAGACAGCACAGCAAACGAACTCCAAAATCTCTGAATTTTCTACAGCAGCAAGAGGGTGATTTTTAGGGAATTTTGCAACAAGAACCAATTGATTTGGATTCTCAATGCAAAAGTTATGAGCAAAACAATTCTGCTCAGCCCCTAAAATACCAAACTGCACTATTCACTAATTTAATTATGAGGCAACATTTTCTAGAAAAGTGGTGATGCTGAAATTTTTACTGTAAAACCAGCACCTCATGAGATGAATAACACAATTGAGTTCATCTCATTTGGAGCTATATTGCACTTTCTATAATTTTTCAAAAACAAGAACTTGAACAAAATTATAATGCACAAGTCCTCATTTCTATAACAGCAACATGCTCAAAACTAATGTTCACAGTAAGATCATTAATGGAGGAAACCAACAAGGTTGGTCTCACCCAAAAATAATCTACAGAGCAATAGTTATGTGTTTTACAAGTTAAGCATTAATTTGGGTGTATATCTAAAGTGAGTTTCAAAATCTAATGGCAAGACTGTGCTCTGGAGCTGAACTTAACTTACAATCATTTTTGGATCAAAGTCAAGTTCAAGACAGAGCTAACACAATTTGAACGACCTCATTTGGATTTAGAATGAAAAAGATATGCAATTCTAAAGTTTATACCTTATTTCAGTTTATACTAGAGCTCACTGGAATTTCTAAAAATCACAAAGGCATGGGAGGACGTGAGCCACAGATCATAGATCTAACGGCTCAGACCTCCCAGGAGGTAACGCACACACGCGCTCGCGAGGTCCAGAGGCCCTGGACCTCCTAGCAACGCACATGCGCGAGGTGAGGGGAGGTCGTGGCCGTTGATGGTGAATCCAACGAACCACAACAAGGGGGGAGGTCCGGGACGGACCAGATCTAAAGGGGGAGGTCCTCAACGGTTGAGATCTTCCAAAGGAAGATCTAAACTATCAAGATCTCCCCAAGGAAGATCTACATCGTCAAGACCTCACAGGGGAGGTCCTGGACGGTCCAAATGTTCCAAGGGAGGTCCTCGATGGTTCAGATCGTCCGAGGGAGGACCTTGACGGTCAAGATCTACCCGGGGAGGTCATGAACGGCTGAGATAACCTAGGGGAGGTCCTACGCAGAGATCTAAACGTCACAGACCTCCAGGGAGGTCTGGACGGCCATGATCGCGCGCGGGGGAGGTCCTGGACGCTCCAGGTCTCCTCGGAGGAGGTCATGGATGTCCAGATCCAGCGCGCACGCGCTTGGACATGGGATAAATGCGCGCGGGACAGCAAGGAGGTCCGCGCGCGGGAGGTCTTAAATGCGCGCAAAAGACAGGGTTAATGGCATTTAACGCTAATCCCATGATTGCAATGATTGAGGCATTTAAAACGGTGAATCTTTGTCCTAAAATGACGATGGCACGGTCGGGACGTCCGACAAAGATCCCGAGCCCAAAGAAGTGGTTGTTGCCGGCGATGCGGACCTCGCCGACAACAAAGATATCCCCTGTGCGCGCATAGTGTTGCGCACACCATGGGCTTACTCGACGGCGACGACGGTTTTAATCGCCGGCGAGCCGAGAGGACGAGATGACCCGACGGCCAAAATACTGAAAATGCAAAAGCAGCTCATGCGACATTCATCGTCGCCCAAAGTAAAAGCTCGCAACATGCATTCAGCGGGTGCCCAACATCTAAGGGATTACCAGGGGAGTTACCTGGAGGTCCTAAAGATGCTGATGAGGTCGATGACGGTGGCGGCCTAAGTTGGAGAAGACGGGGAGCTCCACCGCTTCAAGTCCAACCTTCAACTCCAAGCTCCAAGCTCCACTAGGCCACCTCTGCAAATGCCCCAACCAGTGAAGTTAGGGTTGAGGTCGCAGAGGAGAAAGGCCCAGATAGAAACAAGAGAGAGGGAAGAAGAGGCCACTGGAACCCTTTTTGCCACCGAGGAGCTCCAAGCTCGACAATGGCTGCGGAGAAGTGGAGGGTCTGTGGATGAGGAGCTCAGCCACGCACAAAGTGCAAGGCTGAGATCGATTGTGTGCAAAGGAAGCCAAGGGAGGATTCCAAGGGATAACTTATAGCCTGAGGTGAAGGTTATGAGCTGGGGCTAAGCTCCATGGTGAGCTTAGCCCACGGGTTGGTCCATGGGGTGGCAAGGACATGAGATTGACAAGGTGCAGACCTGAGCTGATCAGAGAGGCGGAAGGCTGACCTGCATTAAATGCGGGTCAGCAAAGAGCTGTTAAAAGTACATAGTGGACAGGCGTGCATTAACTCCACTGCTCAGAGCTCGCAGGCGCGCCCGAGGAAGGAGAAGAACAGGGGAGGTCCTTATGGCCGTTGGATAAAACCTGGGAGAGGTCCTAACCATCGGATGACCATTTTGAACCGTTACGCTCAATTGACTGGCAGGAGGTCCCAGCCATACGATCAAGGATGGGGAGGTCGTGGCCCTCCGATTTCCTTAATGTGTAAGCGCACGTGGGAAAATGGGATTGGGAGGTCCAAAGCGTTGGATCTCCATCCAACGGTGCGGACCTCCTGTGAGGTCTTAACCGCACATGAGCTTAAGAACATGAGGGGGAGGTCATGGCCTTTGGATTTAAATCCAAGGGCACACAACCAAAGGAGGTCTGAGGCTTTGCGTGAAGCGCGAGGGAGGTCAAGACCTTTGGATTTTGATCCAACGGTGGTGATCAAAACAGGGGAGGTCCTGAGCCTCGCACAACACACAAGGGAGGTCATGGCCTAATATCTAAGGGCAACGACCTCACGTGTGCGGGGAGATCTGATGCGCATAAGACAAGGAGGAGGTCGTGACCGTAGATTTTTAATCCAACGGTACACAACACAAGATAGGGGAGGTCTTGTGCGCTAGATATTTTGAGGGGAGGTCGTGGGCTGTTGGATCTGATCCAACGGCTACGACCTCGCTTAGGTGGGAGGTTTGTTTAGTTTAACAGTGAGGGGAGGTCATGGCCATGGATCTTGGATCCAAGGGCTACGACCTCAACAAGGTAGGAGGTCTTTGAGATTTAACACATAGGGGAGGTCATGACCGTGGATCTTTGATCCAACGGTTATGACCTGATGAGGTGAGGAGGTCTTTGCGGTGTTGACCGCGGAGGAGGTCGTGGCGGTTGGATGTAAATCCAACGCAGTGCGACCGATCAAGGTGGAGAAGGAGGTCTGCCGAGGTGCGGAACACGGTTGGGCTGGACCAGCTTGCAAAGTGGCTAGCCCAAGGAACAATGTAGGCTTTTAAACTTTGTTTTTAACAGCTGAAACTTAGCAGAATTATTTGAGATAGCAATTGAACTCCAAATTTGATGAAATTTCAACTGGAGCTTGCTGACAATGAGATTAACCTTACATAAAATTTCCAGAGGTTATTATTCAATGCATTTTTCTCAGGAAATTCATGAAGGTTGATCAAAGGATTGTTTTACCTCCAAAATTTATCAAGCAAGTTTTACAACTCATGATATTTTTCAGAGGGGTCCCACGTCAGTTTCGGGACCAAGGAAAATATATTCCAAATGTTTGGCACAAGATTTAGACAATTGGAAAATGAGTTTGACTTTTGGGTCAACAAGAGCTTGGTGTTTTTGGATTACACAACTCTTGGACAAGAATTACATAAGAGATTAGGGGTTTTCAAGATGTGAGAAAAAGTTTTAATTTCTACACATATAATTATACTTGAATAACCCTAATTATACATTTGGGATGTTACACTTGGCGAGGCGAAGCTAACGGGCTCAACGGGGAGGCCGGAGAGGGGTTGTAGGCGGCAACGGATGGTGAGGAAGGCGGCGGCCGGAGGTGGTGAAGAAGCTCAAATACGGCGGTGGCGGATCTTCGAGGGGGTTTGAGGTGAAAACCTCCTGGTGGTGAGTGGCACTCGGTGACGGGGTCGGTGGCACCAGAGGGTGGCCGGAGTGGCTAGACGCTGGTGGAGGCGGCGGCGGCCGAAAACGAAAAAGGGTGGCTTTGCTCGGTGGATCTTACCGGGAGCTTGGGGGCGGCGTGAAGGGAAGCAAGGGCAAGGGGGCTTTATAGGCCATGGGGGCAAGGGAGAGCCAACGGGAGGGAGGCTCGGAGCCGTTGGTGGCGCATGGTCCCGAGGACGAGCGGAGATGGCGTGCGCGGCGCAAGCGTGCTGAGAGGACGGGGCAGGGGTTGGTGAGGCGCGGCAGCGAGGGTTGTCAGAGGATGGCGGTGGCGTGCGAGGAGCAGGCAGCACAGAGGGCACGCGGGAGAGGGCTTTGGCCAGGCGACACACGTTCATAGAGGGAGGCACGGGTGCGGCGCTGCACTGAGGGAACGGGGCGAGGAGGTGGCGTGCTGGCCAGAGGGGGTTGGTGGCGGTGCAACGGATGCATGCGGGTGGTAGAGGAACCAGAGGCAGCACAGCGTCAGGGGAGGTAGCGTGCACGCCAAAGGAGAAAAGGGAGAAGGAGGCGTTCGGCTGAGGCTGGAGGAGTAAGAAGCCAGAGGGAAGAGATAAGGCATCGAGCGGCTTGGGCCATGAAAAGTCCAGGAGGGGGAGAAAAGAAAAGGACTGGGGCGGCTTGGTTGGGCCGGAGCTAAGAAAAAGGAAAAGGGGGCCGGCCCACAAGAGAAATGGGATGAGCCCGAAGGAAAAGGAGGCCAATCTGAAAAAGGCCCGGGGATTCAAAAGAGAGGAATTCAAATTGGAAATTTGAATTTCAAGGGTCAAGGAAATTTGAAACACAAATGTGAGCTAAAAGAAGGAAGGTGGTTTTTGCAAATAGCTTGGTAATTTGAAATACGGCGAAGAAGGAAAACCCAATAGTAAACACTATACGTCGTCCGAAAATGGGACGTTACAGAGACAAGGACACCGACAAAATGGCACAGCATCATGTATTTTCTGACAATGTCTAAATGAACAGAACAAACAAGTATGCAACTGATATCAAAAGAGTTGCCGGGTGATGTTGATGGTCGTCATTGTCTGCCAATCAAGACTTCTTACATGACCCATGGTCTCCCTGTTGATCACGACAACATGAATAGGTGATTCGATATTTTTTTAATGACTTTTTTAAATCATACATTTTAGTAGAATTACAGAAATAAATGTTCGTTTAATAAAATTACAAAAATAGGTTTTTTTTCACCATTTGGATTAGCAACAGGTGCTCTATCGCGCACCGAATAGTGTCAAATGTCTATGTCGCCATTTAGAACACCGATTTGCCTAAATTTTTAGGCAAATCGTCATTCCAATTGGTGACAGAGACCCGGTAGGTCCCTGGTGCCATTTGGAATGGCGACACAATGTCCCCTCTAATAAGCCCACAAAATTCAGCTGAAATTCACTTTTATTACAAAAAAAGAGAAAGAGGAGACGGAAGGAAAAGGAGCAGACAAGAGTAGAGGGGAGAAGAGGAGCTAGCAAAGCGCTGTCCGTCTGGTTGTCCACCTTGCAGGTAATTGTTTTTGTAACTAAATGGAATAGATACTTTTGGATGCATGTTACGTAGTGTTGTATTTTGTACACCATCCTTTTTGGTGTGTAGTTTAGTTTTAGATATGTGGTTAATCGTATAAACCTTGTTTATCGTGTAGTACATTGAATATGTCAGACATAATCAATTTTAAAATTTACTATGGTCAAGGGACTATTCTCGAGGAGGGTGTTGATTTGTGTTATTTCCAATTTGTGACCGTCAGCCTAACAAGACCAGAGCAGCGTGCATAGGGCTTTGTGATGTGGTGGTTGTATTACACCTTCAAGTTGAATCATGCTCTGCATGATCTGAAATTGAGCTTTGTTGCCACCCAGCACCACAGGGCATACATTGGGAGTTAGTGTAGTTGAAGGGAACAAGGTCATGGCAGTCATACATAAGCATGGCGAGGGAGCGCGGGTGGAATTTAGTCCTTTTTGGTTCAGACATATGTCAAAGCTTTGCAAATTCACAAATGGTCTCCCTGTCGATCACGACAACATGAATAGTTGATTCGATATTTCTTTAATGCAATTGATCAAATCATTTTGTTTATTTCTTTAAATCTGGTAGCATACAAGTATACAAACATTTTACGAAATTTTATTAGCACTCAGGCAGCTTTCAAATACTTTTATTTTATCCTGTTCTAGCCTTAAACTATAATAATATGTTACATGGAGGAAAATTGTCTATACTCTATTATATTGTGAAATCTTCATTTCGAAATGTTCCTCTATATTCCATATGTTTGATTGTGATGTGAATTGAGAAATAAGTTAAATAATATGTACAAATAATATTGAAGTCTTTGAACCATCCAAACACTTTCTGGGCTCTTGATTTTTAGCTATCTTTAGTTTTGGAGCTGTATTAAGACAAGCTAGAGTAGGAGCCGGAAAAACCTAGATATTTTCCACTGCTGTTATAATAACGTCATTAAGACACATATATACGTCATAAGTCACAATAAACCAGTACATTGCTATTGATACTTACATCAAATGGTGTTCGGTGTCATGTAGATGAGATAAAAAGGCATAAACATGATTGGAGAGTCAATCAACGAGTCCCCTACGATTCCATAAAAAAAATAAGAGAAAAACTACGAAACGCTATACGGTTCCTTGCCTTTCCAGTGGTACATCTTTGTACCGTCCGATCCAGACATCCAACGGCGAGGATAGCTATCTCTCTCGATATCACTCGATCTCTGCTCATTCATCCTCTATGAAATACCATTCCCTAACCCGATCTCTCTCTCTATCTCGTTCTCTCTCGATCTCTTGATCCCCTCCATAGGAGGCGGTAGGAGAGTGGCACGACGTAGATGCGGGGAGCAGGCTGTGGGCGAGTAGGTGTTCCGGTTGTAGAACAATGCCCTGGGGAAGACGCAGCCCCCTCTCCCCGTGCTTCTCCCACTCCTTACCCCTCCTTCGTCTGCCTCCACCCGCGTCAGGGTCTCCCCGCGCTGCTCCTATTCTGCCTCCGGCCTGGGGGAGACGTAGCCTGCAGCGATGCTCCCCCGAGCGCTCCGCTGCCCTAGTGCATTCCACCATGGAGTACTGCGAAGCACCACGTCCTGGAGCACTACCGTCGCGTGTGGAAGTCACCATGCTATCGTAGCCAAGGTGAGCTCGTTGACACTTTTTGAAACTTTTTGTTTCAAGAAATTTAATGAAACATGATGAATCTTTTTTTGCTTTCGTTTGATTTTTGATGAAACTTGTTGAAACGTGTTGAAACTTCTTGAAATTTATTGAAACTTCATGAAACACATCATAAATTAGTTGAAACTTCATGAAACTTAATGAAACTACATGAAACTTGATGAAACACAATGAACTTGGGATGAAAATTAATGAAACTTAATGAGACTTGGGATGGAACTTCATGGAACTTAATGAAACTGAATGAAACAGGTTGAAACTTGCTCTACAAAATATGGAGAAACAATGATACTGGATGAAACTTAATGAAACATGTCCCCAAAATAACTGAATGAAACTAATAGAAACTTGATAAGACTAAATGAAACTATATGAAACTTGATGAAACACGATGAAACTTGGGATGAAACTTCATGAAACTTAATGAAACTTCATAAGACATGGGATGGAACTTCATAAAACCTTGTGTCTTCAACTTATTGAAACTTCATGAAACACATCAAAAATTAGTTGAAACTTCATGAAACTTAATGAAACTACATGAATCTTGATGAAACACGATGAAACTTGGGCTGAAACTTCATGAAACTTAATGAAACTTCACGAGACTTGGGATGGAACTTAATGAAACTGGGTGAAACTTGCTCTACAAAATATGGAGAAACAATGATACTGGATGAAACTTAATGAAACATGTCCCCAAAATAACTTAATGAAACTAGTTGAAACTTGACGAGACACGATGTCAATATTGAAACTTCATGAAACACAAAAGATTGAAACCTTTTGAAACTTCGTTGAAACATCAATATGAAACTTTTGAATAAACATGAAACTCGTTGAAACTTTGACAAAACATAAAACTTCACATCGTGATTTTTTGCTCTTGTTTGATTTTTTATGAAACTTGTTGAAACTTTTTGAAACATGTTGAAACTTGCTAGAACTTCTTAAAACTTTTTGCCTGAAACTTACTACACTTGAGTTCCAAAATATGAAACTTGGGCTTGAAACTTTCCTAGATTCTTCTCGAGACTTCTAGAAACCTAAAACGCATTGAAACCTAGTCGAAACTTCATACTTAAAATCTAGTACTTTTAAGCATCGGAAACTTCATGAGACTGCTATACATTGGAAATGCATTCCAACAGTATAGCGTGGGCTAGCAGCTCCCAAAAAAATGGGTGCCGTATGAACAGTTACCCTGCTATATACTAACGGCACATAAGTATGAAATCTAGACCTAGTGTAATATATTCACCAATTACCACGTTCACTATATTCACTATATGAACAAACAATGTATTTGGAAAAAATCTGCTTTAATGCACTTATTCTATGGCGATCACTCAAATGGGTTTGGAAAAGCAAATGTACCTTGAGGCTTAATGTCTTTGCATGGTTACTTCTTATGGATAGACCGAGTCTTTAGTTGAACAAAAGATATTTTTCATATCATGGGTAATCAATACTGTGTATCATGTCAAGATAGAGAAGAGGAAACTTTGAATCATTTATTTTTTATTGTCATTTCAGTCAAGCGTGCTGAGCTATTATTGGTATCAATTGGGATGATGTAACATCCCAAATTAGGAGTTATTTTGAAGCCTTTAAAAATAAAAAAAACATTTGAATTTTCTTGGTTAACTTAAAACTTAATTAGAATTAAATTAAAACCATTTAATGTGAATAATCTAAATGTTAATTAAATTCAAAACTCTTTTATTTCGGTTCCTTGAGCTCCAGATTATTTTCTAGAATTTTCTTAGATTTTTTGGAGTATATTTTCTATTTCTTTGAGCTCGGTTTTATTTAATCCCTTTCCTGAAATTCAGAAATGCCTTGAATTTTCAGAAATCCTCTCGGGTCGATTTCTTTCTTCCGGCCCATTCCGTTTGCTGCACCCACCAGCCCATTTTCAGTCCAGCCCGCCTCGCTCGCGCACACGCAACTTACCTCACCCCTTTTGCCACGCATCGCGCCCGCGTCCTCCGTTGCCCCACTGTAGCTGTCGGGTGGGCCTAGCCTATCAGCCACATTCTACCCGTTCCCATCTCCGTCTCCGACACGACTTCACGACTTCATCACCACATCTAAGTCGAATTCATCGTCACCACCTTTAAAACCTCGCTGCCCCCTTGGCCTCTGCATCCTCTCGTTGCGCTGCACCCAAAGCCCTAGTCGTCACCCTCAAAGTCATCACTGAGAGCGAAGCTTCAAGCAATCATCATCGTCGTCGATTTCTGTCGTCGCTAATGGACATTGAGCTTCATCTTCGTCGCCGTCAGGATCGCATCACTTGGATCTACATCGTCCTCCCCTTCGTTTTGTCGGAGCACCGCCGAAACCCCGTTGCTGCTGAATATCATAGCGCCACTACCGCCGGTTGCCTCCGTTGTCCTCTCACCCCGATGTAGGTCCCAGTGAGTTTGCTGGCATCTCCTCTACCCATCCCTCTACTACGCCATCGTTGTCATTGTAACATCCCAAAATCCACATTTTGGGAATATATAATAGAAATGCATTAAGAAAATATATTTTGATTGGAGCTAGTGAACAAAAGATATTTTCATATTAAGGGTAATCAATACTCTGTATCATGTCAAGATACAGAACAGGAAACTTTGAATCATTTATTTTTTATTATCATTTCAATAAAGCATGCTAAGCTATTATTGGTATCAATTGCGATGATGTAACATCCCAAATTTGGAGTTCTTTTAAAGCCTTTAAAAATAAAAATAACCATTTGAATTTTCTTGGTTAATTTAAAGCTTAATTTGCATTAAATTAAAACTATTTAATGTGAATAATCTAAATGTCAATTAAATTCAAAACTGTTTTATTTTTGTTCCTTGAGCTCTAGAGTATTTTCTGCAATTTTCTTTGATTTTTTGGAGTTTATTTTCTATTTCTTTGAGCTTGGTTATATTTAATCCCTTTTCTGAAATTTAGAAATACCTTGAATTTCCAAAAATTCTCTTGGGCCGATTTCTTTCTTTCGGCCCATTCTCTTTTCGACGCCCACCAGCCTGTTTTCAGCCCAACCCGCCTTGCTCGCCCACACGTAGCTTGACTCGCCCAAGACCGCCACGCATCGCTACCTTTGATCCTCCACTTTGTTGTCACTTTGCCGACCGGGGGCTAGCCTGTTAGCCACGTTCTACCTGTTGCCGTCTACATCTCCGTCGTTGCGTCCAAGTCGAATTCGTCATCACTGCCTTTAAAACCTCATCACCCCCTTGATCTCTGCATCTTCTCGTTGCACTGCACCCGAAGCCCTAGCCGTCGCCCTCAATGTCATTGCCGAGTCACCGAGAATGAAGCTTCAAGCCGTCATCATTGTCGTCGATTTCCATTGCCGCCAATGGACCTCGAGCTTCATCTTCGCCGATGTTGGGGTTGCATCATTTGGATCTACATCATCCTCCCCTTCGTTTTGTCGGAGCAACGCCGGAACCCCATTATCGCTGAATATCATAGCGCCGCCATCGCCGGACGCCTTCATCGTCCTCTCACCCTGGCATAGGTCCTGGTGAGTTCGCTATTGTCTCCTCTACCCATCCCTCTACTCCGCTATGACCGCCATGCCGTTGTTCGCTGTTGACACTCGGTCCTAGGCTGCCCTCGTCGTCGAGCCAACGTGGCATGCCCCGTCAGCTTCTCTGTCCTAGTCAGCAGTCGCATCAACCGCCACCTCAGCGCCATGTTAGCCCTAGCCGCCCACGTGTCTCTTGCGTCATCGCTTGTGTGGCACAATCCCGAGCCCTAGCCCGTGAACTTGTTTCACCCTAGACCATGTCGCCGACACGTGGAACCCACCTATTAGTCCATGTTTCGTGAACCCGGTGTACTGTGTGTCGTAACCCTACTCCCCTGACTTGGCCTATAGACCATGGGCCCATGTGTTAGTGATTGAATTTCTTTTCCCTTAGAAATTTAATTCTAGCCAAAATCCTTTTTCTCTTGCTGATGTCATGCTGACGTAGTAATCTTGAATTTATTTTGGAAAGAAATTTTCAAAATCTCGAAATAGTGTTTTTTCTATCTTTTTCTTAGATATAAATCTTCCGAGAGCTCGTTCTCTTTTGTCCAAACTCCGATTCAGTCCATTCAAGTTCCTATATTCATCAAAAATCTAGCTCTTTATTTTAGAGTTTGTTTTATTGTTTTTTTATTTTGGATTTATTTGTGTTTCATTCGTTGTCTCTCTAGTTTAGACGACATTTGTCAAGGAGCAGGAGCAGGAGCAAGATTTGAACACCACAATGTGGTAACTGAACAAGACCAATGCAAGTCATAATCCTTTGACCATATTGAATATATGTTTTCAAAAGTATATTGTTTTATATCAAATTGCATGCTACTTTTATATCAACTGCTTTTCGGAATAGTTAATTATCTATTTTCATTATGCCGTCGTTGATTATTTGAATACCATGAATCCTTTGTCACCATAGGATGGTCATTAATAGTCAGACATATTTGTATCACCAACATGGGTTATTGTAGAGATGCTTAATTATGCTTAGTTATACGATGGGCTCATGTCACATCATCAATAATGTTAATTTGACTTAATGAGATATGAAATTATGGTACGATGCCACTGTTGTGCAACTAGTGATGGGATGCTATAACTGTACACGTTGTGGTGTCATGTCGTTGTTATAAAACTATGTGTTGTGGCAGGGATTGTCATTGGTTTGGTGAAACAAAATGGTTTTACACTTGGACGACCTATCGTGCAGTAAAGAGGGTGTTTTTTGTACATTGGGATGAGGTTGTCTCGCCTGAGTACATGTTGAGGACTTAATCTTGTGCTATATTGAATTGTGTCATATTGTACAATCACATGTCCAGTATGGGATCGACCAAACTAATTAATTAATAATGTCTCAACTTTAGTTCTGTTGTGGTGGTGTGAATTTCGGGATGGATGTATACTCATATGGCACAAGAGGGGGGATGACATTCAGTGTTGAAACCTTAGCGGACAGAACTGGGTTCAGAAGGAGCTTTGTAGAGGCCTTGTGATAATCACTTAGTCTCGTACCTATGGAAGTGTGTGAACGAATATTATAAGTTGATTTATCTCTTGCGGGTCAAGCTGTATAATCTCCACGGTGTAAAATTGTTTAAACAGTCGTGTCCCCAGTTATGGACAATGTCTGGGAATTTCACATGAGGTATAGAGTTTTTATAAAAATAGTTAGAAGGTGAATGGGATGTTCACTTGGTGGATTGGTTGGAAAGTGAATGGGAGGTTCACTGGATGTTTCAAAGCAATGTTTACTCTATTTATTTATTATCTTTTCAATTACTCTTTACAATCAACTTATTGTACTGTCACCACTTGCTTTCTGCAAAAGAACCATATGGCCATTCTTTTGATCAAGTCTTGCATGAATATTAATTGCATAATATTCTCTACGACTTATTGGGTACTTTATATACTCATGGCTTTAAACTATACTGCTCAGTTGAAGAAAGTCAAGCTACTCAAGAGTTTCATGATTTCTTTCAAGACTTCGCGAATTAGGATACGCTCCCCACTCAATTGCCTATGGGCATATCAAATGGCCCCCACAAGTTATCTTTTTTCGCTGCTAGAGTTTTATTTGTTTCTTAAGGCCTACGTGATAAGTAAACGTTGACCATAAGGTCTAGTTATTACTATTCACTATTTTGCTATCTTTTTGGTTAAATCGTTGAATGGATGGCATTTCATCGGTGTGTATTGTGTGAGCTAGCAACTGATCATGGGACTAGATCAGAATGCACAGAGGGTTTTGAATGTGTTAATCCAGGTCTTGACAAACGATACGACAGCTGTTTAGATGAAGGTTAAGAGAACCAGATTTAACTTCAATTCTACTTTCTACAATGAAAACTTTCTCATTCCAGCCTGGCAGATTTGGAAGGAATGAATGTTGATGATGTGTTGCTTTTCAACAAGACGACCGAACATGAAATTGTCAGTGTAAAGATATGTCATAGGGCCTACAACACATGCACTCGCATCCCCCCAAGAGTACGACAAACTCACTCATATCAGCAACTACAACTTCAAAATTGTCATGTGCACTTTGTAAATCATGACTTAAAACAATGCCTCTTGTCGTACCAGAAATTGTACGCAACGTTTCATAGTAGATGAAGTGGTCGATAAGGTAAAAGCATGGCTGCTCCCCTCCTCTTGGACACTCTCCAAAAGAAACATGTACTTGAAAGTGTCCAGAGTATGGTACCCTTGATGCATGCTCTCAACGATCAACCGGAGGAGTTGCATTAGCATTTGCTGTTTGTAATGTATTGTTGTAACACCACAGCCTAACACTGAGCCTAGAATGTCACCTAGATTATTCTCACTAACAATTTAAACCATAATTACTAATAATTCTAGCAAGCAATGTATGAAATAAAACGCCACAATAGGCCACCTTTCAACGAGCATAACAATATAAATACATAATGGATTAACATTCACAACTTGGAACCATGTGAAAAGCATCTAGGCCCCTAAATATTGTTTTGGTAATTAATGACAATATGTGAATATGGAATTAACTAGTTTATTGAGTATTTACAAGGTTAAGTCCCATTGGTGTACTTGTTGACGCAAAGATGCATGCCAAAGGAGAAAATGAAGATCCACAAGGCTTAAAGACAAGGTACTAGTAGTCTAGGTTCTTTTTTCTATTTTACCGGTCTTGGGAGTTTGGTTGGAAGACCGGATTATAGGTTAAACGCCGTACTATTAAGAGGGATCATGGCTAGTAGCTTGATAACTTATTCTTGTGCCATTTGGATCAACTTAGGATCATGCATGCATTTGTATTTGAAATTAAAATTAAATTGA
The DNA here is from genome assembly GCA_036346405.1 of Phyllostachys edulis. Lineage (NCBI taxonomy): Eukaryota > Viridiplantae > Streptophyta > Magnoliopsida > Poales > Poaceae > Phyllostachys > Phyllostachys edulis. The sequence continues at coordinate 50,375,514 of CM070563.1, read as the reverse complement.
ACTTCTGTCCACAATCGGTAGTACCGAAGTTTCACTTGCGGTCGTACCACATCGCAGTCCTTCCGATTTTTGTGTGGTGGTTCAATAAAACCAGAAGCGTTGCAAAACCGTCTCAGTCTTTCTCACAGAAATCGGTCGTACCGCCCGTGCTAAACGGTAGTACCGAGATGCGGTTATTCCGATTTTTATGAAGCGGTTGAATAAAAACAGAACAAGTGTAAAACCTGCTCAGAAACTTATCTGGAAATCGGACGTTCCGTTTTTGGGAACGGTCGTACCGGTCTGCGGTCATTCCGATTTTTATACGGCGGTACAAAATTTCCAGAACCATTGCAAATCTTCTGGAATTGCGAAAACCTACAAACGGTCGTATCGCTCGTAGAAACGGTACGACCGGGGAAATCGGACGTACCGCGCGTTTGCCTGCGGTCGTTCCGACTAGGAGTTTAACGGCTAGTTTTTCTTTATATAGTAACTGTTCTAGCCGTTGGTCGTGCTTCGATCGAGAGTGCGATCGTCTGATCGCCTTATGCTGTGATCGTTCGATTTCGTCTGACTTCTCTGGTTTCGTTCCCAACCGTCATAATTGTTTGTGGGGGCTTTAAATACCCCCCTTACTGCTCAAGGCAGTAGGGTTGGAGTATTCATTTGATATCAATAGAGCCTTGAGAGCCTTTGCATCTACTCAACACTCAAAACACTCTTGTGCATTCATTGTGAGGTTGTTGAGATTCATTCAAGTGCATTCATACTCTAGGTTGATCCATTTGCACTTGAAGTGTGATCAAGCGAAGACCTTGGTTTATTACTCTTGGAGTGTTGCCGCACTCCTAGACGGTTGGTGGTGAAGAGCGGTGATCTCTTCAAAGAAGATTGTGAAGAGGCCCGGTGCAAGCTTGTGAGTGGTTCGGTGTTCACCACCTCCGGAGCGGAGAAAGAACAACCACAGTGATTTGAGGGAAGGCTTAATTCGTGGAGCCGGCTTGAGACGTCAAGCTTCCTCAACGTGGACTAGTGAAGACCGGCAAGTCTTCGATACCACGGGAAAAACATCGCCGTGTTCTTGTGGTTATTTCTAGTCTTTACCTTCCGTATTTTTATTTCTAGCGTATTATTGTGATTGTCTTATTTAGCTAGAAGTATAATCTGTTTAGACTAAGTTATTAATTGGGTAAACTGTTAATTTGTTAAAAAGTTTAAAAACCTCCTATTCACCCCCCTCTAGTCGGTTATCCTTGATCCTACAAGTGGTATCAGAGCTTGGTCTCTCATTGATTTAGACTTAACCGTCTAAGAGAGAAAAGGATGGCTAGTGAGGGAATTGCTTTAGGAAAGGCTCCTTTATTTGATGGCTCAAATTATGCTTATTGGAAAATTAGAATGTCAATTTATTTAAAGGCCATGAGTCCAAGCGTATGGAAAATCGTAAATGAGGGTTACGTAATGCCTCTTGATCCACTACATCCCACAGATCAAGAAACGCGTAATGCTCATTTAGATGCTCAAGCTATGAATGCTCTCTTTGGCGCTTTGAGCGCGATGAGTTCAATAGAGTGAGCAATTTGGAAAGTGCTCATGATATTTGGACCACTCTCTCGGAAATCCATGAGGGTACATCCACGGTCAAAGAAGCCAAATTGCATAGGCTTCGGATTAAATATGAGACATTCATGATGTTGCCTCATGAAAACATCAATGAGATGTATTCACGACTCAACAACATTGTGAATGAGCTCAAAGGCCTTGGTACTAACCTTCTTGATGTTGACATTGTGCGCAAGATGCTTAGGGCTCTCCCGGACAAGTATGAGACGTTGGTGACTCTATTTCTCAACTCGCCCGAGTTGACAAGGATGACACCAATGGGACTTTTGGGCAACCTCATCACAAATGAATTGTTCAAGAAAGACAAGGAAGAGCTCTTGGAGACATCCTCCTCAAGGAAGAAGATCACCGCTTTCAAGGCTAAAGCGGAATCAAGTGACGATGAAGATGAAGATGAAGAAGAAGATACCGATGAGGAGTATGCACTCCTTGTGAGAAAAATGAAGAGGTTCATGAAGAGACGCCCAAATAGAAGCTATAACTTCGACAAGTACAAGAAAGGGCAAACTTCAAATGACAAGAAGCGTTATAGCAACATCCGGTGCTATAATTGCGAAGAAAAGGGGCACATTGCTTCTCATTGTCCCGAAAAGAAGGATGACAAGGACAAGTCATTCAAGAAGAAGGAATACAATGGCAAGAAGAAGCTTTTCAAGAAGCTTCACAAAGATGGCAAGCATGAAGCCCATATTGGAGAATGGGATTCAAATGATGAGTCAAGCGACTCCGATTCCGATGAAGAAGAGTCCCCCAAAAAGAAGGGACTAGTCGGCATTGCCATCAAAGAAACTCCATCAATATTCTGCACTCCTACTTGCCTCATGGCAAAAGGAGATAAGGTAAAATCCATTATTTATGATGAACCAACATATGATGAATTAATGGATATGCTCAATGATTTAAATGAATATCTTGGAAAAGAAAAATCAAAATATAGGGTCTTAAATAAAGAATACAATATTCTAAAAGATTCTTATATGGAGCTTGAGGAAGCACACAACTTGCTTATCCAAGAAAATTCAAATAAATCGTGTTCAAATGTAGGAATCACATGCAATATTATTGATAAAATGCCTAGTGTAGAAATTGCTAAGACTAGTGTATCTACCTCATGTGATGATCTACTTGCTATCCCATGTTGCTCTAATATTGATAAGTATCATAATATTGTTGAGAAAAATGATTCAAGGCTTGTTAATGAAAACAATGAGCTAAAAGAACAAGTGACCAAGCTAAGTAAGAGCTTGGAAAATTGTTTCAAAGGGAAGGTCACTCTTGACAAACTTTTGAGTGAGCAAAGGTGCTCATTCAACAAGGAAGGTCTTGGGTATGTGCCTAAGAAAGGTAAGAGGCCGGCAAACATGCCCACAAGATTTGTGAGGCAAAATGGTAAGCAATGTTTTAAATGCCGGGAAATAGGACATGTGCAACAAGATTGTCCTAAGGGTAAAATTCCATCCATTGGAATGTATGATTCTTGCTATATGCTTAAAAGGTCTAAGGATGGTAAAATAATTGCTCGATTTGTTGGCACTTCAATTTTAGGCGCTAAAAAAAATGCTATTTGGGTGCCTAAATCCTTGATTACTAACCTTCAAGGACCCAAACAAATTTGGGTACCTAAAAGGATTTAATGTTTTGTTTTGTAGGTGAACTATAAAACCGGTGGAAAACATTGGGTGCTTAATAGTGGATGCACTCAACACATGACCGGTGATAGAAAAATGTTCACCACATTCGAGAATGGTCAAGGAATGGAAAAGATCACTTTTGGAGACAATAGCAAAGGAAAGGTATTAGGATTGGGTAAAATTGCTATCTCAAATGACCTTTCCATTTCTAATGTTTCTTTAGTAGAATCATTAAACTTTAATTTGCTATCCGTTGCTCAAATTTGTGATCTTGGACTAATTTGTTCATTCTCAAGTGAAGGTGTAACCATTTCTAATGCAAGTGATAGCTCTTTAGCTTTCAAAGGCTTTAGATTTGGAAATCTTTATTTAGTTGATTTTAGTTCAAGTGAATCTTGTTTAAAAACTTGTTTAATGGCAAAAACCTCATTGGGTTGGCTTTGGCATAGAAGGCTAGCTCATGTTGGAATGATTCAACTCAAAAAGCTTTTCAAACATGATTTAGTTGTTGGCTTAAAAGATGTGAAGTTTGAGAAAAATAGACTTTGTAGTGCTTGTCAAGCCGGTAAACAAGTCGCTAATTCTCATCCTTCCAAAAGTATCATGTCAACTTCTAGACCATTGGAACTCTTACATATGGACTTGTTTGGGCCAACAACCTATAAGAGTATTGGAGGAAATAGCTATTGTTTAGTCATTGTGGATGATTACTCTAGATACACATGGGTATTTTTCCTAAATGATAAAAGTGAAACCTCCTGGATTTTCAAAAGATTTGCAAAAAGGGCTCAAAATGAATTTGATTTCAAAATAAAGAAAATCCGTAGTGATAATGGTTCCGAGTTCAAAAATACCAAAGTTGAAGACTTTTGTGATGAACTTGGAATAAAGCATGAACTTTCCACAACCTACACTCCGGAGCAAAATGGAGTAGTAGAAAGGAAAAATCGTACATTGATTGAAATGGCTAGGACAATGCTTGATGAATATAATACTTCCGATGTCTTTTGGGCGGAAGCTATTAATACCGCTTGTCATGCCATAAATCGTCTTTATTTGCATTGTCTTTTGAAAAAGACTTCCTATGAGCTTCTTGTAGGAAGAAAACCGAACATCTCTTATTTTCGAGTTTTTGGTTGCAAATGTTACATTTTAAAGAAGGGTGTTCGTCTTTCAAAATTTGATAGTCATTGCGATGTTGGTTTCTTGCTTGGTTATTCTTCAAATAGCAAGGCTTATCGTGTCTTCAACAAAAACTCCAGTTTGGTTGAAGAAAAACACGATGTGCAATTTGATGAAACTAACGGCTCTCAAGAAGAGCATGAGAACTTGGATGATGTAGGCAATGAAGCCTTAAGAAAAGCAATGGAACATATGCAAATAGGCGACGTCAAGCCCGAAGATGATCCAACATCCTCCACTCAAGTTGAACCACACTCATCTCATACAAGTCAAGTTCAACTTAGTGAGGAAAATGTTAATGAAGATAATCAACCATCCAACCAACCACCAAGGATTCACAATGCAATTGTAAAGGATCATCCAATAGATCAAATATTGGGTGACGTAAGTAAGGGTGTTCAAACTCGCTCTCGTATCGCTTCTTTTTGTGAACATTACTCTTTTGTCTCCTCTATTGAGCCAAAGGATGTAGAAGAAGCACTTGAAGATCCGGATTGGATGAATGCTATGCATGAAGAACTCAACAACTTCACCCGGAATGAAGTTTGGACATTGGTGGATCGACCTAAAGAGCACAATGTTATTGGTACAAAATGGGTCTTTAGAAACAAGCAAGATGAGAATGGTTTGGTTGTTCGGAACAAAGCAAGGTTGGTTGCTCAAGGGTTTTCACAAGTCGAAGGTTTGGATTTTGGTGAAACCTTTGCTCCCGTAGCTAGACTTGAATCAATTCGGATATTACTTGCTTTTGCATCATGCTTTGATATTAAGTTATTTCAAATGGATGTTAAAAGTGCTTTCTTAAATGGTGAAATATCCGAACTTGTCTTTGTTTAAGGTTTGTTCAGACTTAGTTGGTGTCATTTAGTAGTCCTATAGAAGTTCGACGCACAATGTGTTCACGCTAATCTGTTTCAAGGAGATCACGTTTGTTTTGGCTACAAGAGGAATTCGTCTCAAGGTGGAGATTGTTGAGTTTGCGTGTGATACGAATTGAGTTTTGACTATAAATATATCCCTGTAGTACATAGGGAAGAGCAAAAGCTTCTTTGAAAACATCTCCTCGTATAGTGATATTGCATCCGTGCACCTGTGGTTTTTTCCGAAAGGGTTTTTTACGTAAAATTTGTGTCTCCCATTTTTATTTTTCTATGCATTATTTCAACACTTGTTGTGTTAAAAAAATTGTTCTAGTTAGAATAGCAGGAATGGCCAGCCACAAAAACACCTTCATCTCAGAAGCAGACAAGCCTTGCACAGACAATTTTTTTTTTGCCAAAATAGCACTGTTTTGGGCAGCATTAGGAAAAACGGCATCCTCACCGCCGTTTTTGTAAAATTGATGTTCGACACCGTCCCTCGGTGGCATGGTCGACTCCTGTGCTGCCACGTAGCCTCATCCACACCACCCTGAGACGGAGCTGCCTTATCCATCCCTCCCTGGAACGGATCCGCCGCCTAGGACGGAGCTGCCACCTCGTCGCGTGCTCTGTCCAGTCTGAAGCGATTACAATTTTACAACATGCGATCATCTCTCGTTTGGACTTGAGCGCATGCCCGGTCAGGGTTGGAAGTTGGAAGCTTCAAGTCCGTCTACGGAAGCGAGAATGTCGATATCGGTCAAATCCGGACTGATCATCTGAAATTACAGTCCTCTCGCAAGCCCTACCCAGGAGTACACTCGTTAGCCAGCCCTACCAACAGTTATGCGAGTCTCGGTCAACAAGTCAAGCTAGGTCCGATTTGGCTTGCAGTGGTAGGTCGTGCCAAGCGCCGATGGACAACAACACCAGCACATGATTGGAACGGCCACTGAAGTTTTACTTACGCAGTACATACAGATTCCAACGTTTCAAACCAGAAGAAGGTGGATCACGGTGGCAATCAAAAACATCTACATCACTTGGGTGATGTTAATCTTGCAAGTAATATCGACAAGTGTGTTTTTCTCCACAAGTAAATGGATAAGTTTCTTCGAGAAAAAGAAAGTAACTGTGATGGCAGAGCATTTGGCATCCATCGAATGTTTATCATAGCTGCTCTGTTCGGAACATACTCTGATCAAATCCTCGATCTTTCCTGACGTTACAAGATCTAGATAATCCGCCCGATCACCCCAAGAACCTCAGCTTGCCGACCTTAAATTAAAGCAATACACGATCGATCACGCCAGATACGACCCGTTTCTTCACAAATGTCTATATCAGTGGATCGCACGTGTGTAGACTAGTAATACTAAATAGACATGTGCCAACTGTAGTCATTACCTGTGCTGGGAATCTAGATTCACCTTTACACTTCTTATCTTCCCATGCAGTGGGATCAAATATTAGATCCTCCAAAACTAGCAGCCTGACTCGAAGCAAATTTAGTTAGAACACCAAAAGACAATAAGCACAAAAACCTGCTAGATTTCGATTGAGCCCCAGTGTGCATTCCTAATAGAACTTCAAGAGCAAAATACAAATTATGGTAATTAAGATAGAACATTTGTTTGTTATTTCCTATTAAGATCTGGATTCAACGAGATAATAAAAAGGGCCAACAACAGAGATTTTAAGTGAGGTACCGAATGAATAAGCTTGGTTTGGTGCAAGGATCCAATGCTTCACTGCTTATAAAAATCAAAACATGACATGTAACTATGTAAAGACAGTTTCAACAGGATAAAGCAATAAATTGTTTTTATGACAAGATTGTTTACATTTATACACAAAACAGTGAGCTAGTACAATTATGTTCAAAGAAGCAATTAGGTAGTCTAACAAAAAAATCATACATAATTTTTCACTAGTTTACGGGTCCAATGAGCATCGAGAATGCAGACAAGAAATATTGAGAGGATAAAATCATGTTAGAAAATGCAACCTCATCAATTAACATGATTGTCCCATCAGCTGTTTTTCCGAACTCATACTTTGTGTCAACTAGAATTAATCCATTATTCAAGGCCACTTGCTGAAAAAAGAAAATGAACGAGCATCAAGACGCTACATGGATGAGTTGTGGGGAAATAACATACAAGCTATAAATAGAAAGTCTACTCCTACATCCAAAGGCATGTAATACAAAGAAGATAAATTGATAACTATGGTCTTAAATATCGAAGTGGACAAATTGCGAGAGATTAAAAGCAAAATTGAAATGTTGCAGTCCAATATTCCAAGCGCTGCCGTGAAATAAATTGTGAAAGCTTACTTGATGGACCTGAAAACACCTTAGCGTAAATAGAAGACACGATAATTAATTACCTTCCCATATGCAAACAAGCTTAAGGCTTTGCTTCTTGCTTCATCAAAATCTTTCTTTGACATCACCCGAGTTGATTATCTGCAGAATATCATGATAATGTAAGGGCATATTTGAAGGCAAAATAGAAGTACACAAAGGAGGTGATGCAGCATGCAAAGCGGTGTTTACATGCCAAAGTCTACAGCCTAGAAATCCTCAAGGAAGTGTCTCGACACAAAATGCAACCTAGATAGCTCATAAAACAAAAAGAAAATAAGATCCACAGATCATTTAAAGACTTCTAGTTCCATATTCTGCCAAAGCTATTATAATAAGATTACCAAGAAAAGGAGAAACTCCGATATCTGACAAGTGACAAGCAAACACAATAGTGTAACTTTCTTGACTCTCTGGAATGAGGGGCCTTAAATAGTAGCTTCGTTTACTCACCACTTTTTCCAATATACTAGGGCTGCCTGTGGAATTCCAATGTTAGAGCATTTGTTTATCCTCTTCCCTCTGTAATCTAGTGTTAGTTTTGAGGGGCTCTAATGCTTACAAATAAGATATTACATACGTTCTAAGAAGTTAATATCTCCCAATATATTAAAAGAAAGAGATAGGTAAATACCTCATCGAGTGACAGGACATCATGATCTGTAGCTTTAGTTGTCGGTGTGAGGATATTTGCAGATAGCTTCGATTCTTTACCATACCGCACCAAAGAGCCCACTCACTAGAGAGAACAAAAGAAATCCAACCAGATAATTATTGGCAAGCATACCATCAAGAAGAACATTTCCACAATAGTTCCTCGGACCCTTACTATAAACCGTCCATAAAGATGTATTAGTGCTTCCTCGTAACAAATCCTCAAAAAATAAACAAGAAAAGATAAAATTCATAAGGGCAAACAGAAATGAAGATAAACTAACTTGATTAGCACAATCAACAATATTCTGCATGATAGGACTGCAAACTGGTAGGAAAAATAATCAAGATATGAAGCAAGCCTTAGGCCTCGCCAACAAATTCAACTGGAAAAACTGAGCACCTTTTGGAAATTGTCACATTCTTATCAGGAGAAGACACTACTGCATTTGGAGTGACATGACGGTCCTGTTGAACCACCTAAGGCGTTAAGAACCCGAAATCTGACACAAAATTGACTTAATAGATCACACACTAAAAATTGCTGATATCACAAGTGACTAATACAGAGAAATAAATTGGAAACACTAACCTTCCAAAGGGTATCAAATCCATGTCAAAACAACAAGAAGACCGCAACTCGCCACCAAATCCTCCAAGTATCATGGCTCTATGCAAATTCGGTAGAGACATGTAAACCAACGATATATTAAGACAAATAACACCTATATACTAGTAGAATAAAAACATCAAATTTTGTACTTTTAACGGCAGGAAACACTAAATTAAGGCTGTGATCTAAAATCGACAGAGAACATCACGACATGCCAAAATCCATAATAGAACTACTACTTGAATTGTACCTTCGCCTTCTTAAAGTTTCCAAAAGTCCCAATCTCGCAGATTAATCCTCATCCTCTTCATCCAAGTCGCCCCTTGTAACACCACCGACGGCCGACACGGCGGCACTCCTAATTGTCATGTCAGAGCATGCAGCAGCGCCGAGAGGGCACCTCAACTATCCACAGCCCTTTCCATGGCCAGCAGCCTCGAGCACGTAGGAAGGCCGAACGGCGAGGCCAAGCTGAGGAGGAGCGCAGGCACGCTGGAGCGAGAGCTCCCCTCCTCCTTCGCCGCCGCCGTCACTGCGGAGGTGCGGCGAGACTTGCTGGAGCACGGCCGCGGGGTCTTCGTCTTCATCATCGGCAGCGAGCGAGCGCGAGCGAAGGAGGAGGGACACAGCGGGGGAGGGCGGGAGGGAGGCGAAGGGGAGGGAGCCCGGAGGGGATGGATCTGGGATTTGGGCGGTGGGTGAGGGCGGCGCAGATTTGGGGGAAGGGGCGGGCGCCAGAATTTTTTTGGATTTTTTTCGGAGGGAGACGAAGAGGAAGGGAATTAGTCCACTAACCGACTAATGGAGGTAGAAGTCAGGATAAGATGAGTTTAGAGGGGAGCAGCAGTTTTATTTGGATGTGGGAGGTGGTGGGCTGAGTTGGTCCTGTAACGCATGTGTTTTCCGTTGCAAGTTATGTGTTGTTGTATGTATATTTTTCTTGTAGTGAAACGAGAGATGATGGCATGTCGTAAATTTGTAATCGCTTCAGACTAGACAGAGAGCACGTGACAAGGCGGCAGCTCCGTCCTAGGAAGACGGATGAGTGGCGACACGGCGGGTCCATCTCAGGGAGGGACGGATAAGACGGCTCCGTCCTAAGGTGGTGCGGACAAGGCTACATGGTAGCACGAGAGCCGTCCGTGCCATCGAAGAAACGGTGTCGAGCGTCAATTTAGCAAAAACGGCGATAAGAATGTCGTTTTTGTTAATGTCGCTCCAAACAGTACTATTTCGGCAAAAAATTCTTGCACAAACATCCGGTCCTTTTGTCTGACTCAAAGATAAGCCTGACGATTCAATGTGTCTACTACTGTGGCGCCTTTGTAGTTGGCTACTGAACGAGAACAAAATCCAGATCAATAGATGGATATGGAAAAACAATGAGGTTAATGGAAGGAAAACAAAACACGGTGGAGCTAAAGATTTCAAACAGTCAAGAACGAGGTGTTAATGTAACACATCGGTGCAAGGGCGGAACTAGAACGAAAATGACCGGGGTTCACCACTTCATCATACATATAACAACATATATAATTTTAAAATAACAATATACTAAATAGTAATTTATGCGGCAAACATTGGCAAAATGCATCATCCGACCGGAGATTGGGCTGAACCGGGGTGCACAACTTTTAGACCAGGGGGTGCACACGTAGTATATATGGACTAATCTCTGCTAATTTTTTTGACCCGGTGTCCTGTGACACTGGGTAGCCTCATTCAGTTCCGCCCATGGGTGCAATACTAAGTCTGGAATGTCACTATGCCACACTAACTACTAATTTTAACAATATATTACATCAATATCCAGCAAGCATATAAATAATAAAACCTGTCCATGGGTCACAATAAAAAAAACTTCAGACGCGACACAATAAGTATAATGATCAACATACTAGGTAGCAACACTGATAAGGATCCAATAACTAATAAATAGTCCATACCGAGTCTATTGAATGAATAAAACAAGTCCCAAACCAATTATCTATAAATATTCAAGTCTATTGAATCCTAAGGGGAAATATCATCACACTATAATAGAAGATTGCATGGCAATATAAATCAAATATTTGAGGTCAATGCAAGTGATCCATGTGAGTTATCTCTTCCCATGCGAGATGTCGTCAACATCCACCTATAGCAACAATAGATTAAGGGTGAGTCCACGACTCAGCAAGAACATAATAAAACTGTAGCGTCCCATTTTCGGACGGCGCATAGTATTTACCGTTCTGGCTTTTGTTCTTCACCGTAATTCAATTAGCAAGCTATTTGTGAAAACTTTCTTTTCTCTCCGGTTTGTGTTTCAAATGTAATGTCCTTAACATCTGAAATTCAAATTCTGGTTTGGAGTTTCTCCTCTCTTTTGAATTCCTAGGCCATTTCGAGTTGGGCCTCCTTCTTCTTTCGGGCTCAGCCCATTTTCCCTCTGGGCCAAGCCCATCTTGCCTCCAGCCCAGCCGGCCCCATTCCCTTGCCCCGGCCCTTTTCTTTTCTCCCCTCCCTGGCTTTTCTTCCTGGCCCGAGCCGCACCCAGCGCCTGGCCGCTTCCCCTTGTCATCTTCTTCCTGGCTCCCTCCCGTGGGCAACGCCGCACACCTCTGCGCAAAGATGCCACCTCCCACTACGTGCCGCTCTTGGGCCTCTACCACCGATGCTCCCCATCGCATCATTGCCGCTCCTTTAGTAGCGCCAAGACGCTACCCCGCCTGCCGCTCGACGCTGAAGCCAGCGCCAGGTTGCCGTCTTTGCCTGTGCACGCCTTTACCACCTCGAAGCAGCGACGCAGCCTTGCTTTGCACGCCTCGCCAACCCCTGACACGCCCTGGCCACCTCACCAACCCACCGCCCCATCACCTCTGCAAGATAGCGCGACGCCACCCTCGTGTTCAGGCGCCTAACGGCTCCAAAGAGCTTCCTCCCGTTGGCCTCCCTCGCTCCCTTGGCCTATAAAGCCTCCCTCAGCGCCCCCTTGAGCTCCTTAGGTCGCCCCCTGAAGATCCGGTAAGCTCCACCGAAGATTCACCCCATTTCCCCTTTCCGGTCGCGACGCCCTCATCGTCGACTCGCCGCTCTAGCACCGTCGCCGCGCCGCCACCTCCGTCACGGTGCATCGCCGACACCGAGGGAGCCTTCCCCTCAAGTCCCCTCGGCTCCGAACCACCACAACCGCCGGATTTCACGTTCTTCCTCGCCTCCAGCCGCCGCCTTCCTCAGCACCCGCCGCCGTCTATGGTCTGCCTCCGGCCCCCATCTTCATCCCGGTAGAACCGCCTTGCCAAGTTTCCCCCCCGTGCTCCCCTTCCCCGGCCCCGGGCGCCGCCGGAACCCCTCCGCCGCCATAGCCGTGCCGCCGCAGCCGCTTATCTTCACCGCGCCGCCTCTCTTGTCAACCCCTGGCACCGCCACCACCGTCAGCACCTTCCCCGCACCACCAGCTTCCCGTTCTGGCCCCTGGTCACTGCCGTTGTGCCCGCTCCCGTCGGCGGCAAGCTCGTGCTCAAGCCGCGCACGCCCAAGACCTCACGCCCCTGCCTGTCCGAATGTCAAACCGTGTGTGCGTAACCAAATCCCAGTCGGATTTAAGGCACGACAGTTAGCCAAGTTAATGGCCGGTTAACTGCTGCCTTGATGGTCATTTGGTTCACTGTTCTGTAGAGATCCCAACACAATAACCAATCACCCATTTAATCCCCAGTTCCCCTTGTCGGTTTTGGACAGCGCTCTGCATGCGCTTTATTTCCCAAATCCCTGTCCTTAGTGTTGTATTTTGTTTAGTGGAGCAAAGTTTTGGCCTTGTCTTTACTCTAAGCCTCTGCATTGTGGGCCTAAGGTAGTTAGTTGAAGCTAATTAAGACGGCTACCTTGCAACCCAATGACAGGTGGGCCCCCTTAAACCATGTGCACCTAGTGCACTGTAAATCGGTGCACATTGCGTATTGACCTCTAGTCTATGCACTGTGCACGTGAGCCATGCGCTATTCATGGGCCCCACATGTCAGTGGACCACCCATTCTCTCTCTCCTTTCCGGCTAAATTCTAAGTCAATCTTCGTAAATTCCATTCTCCTTATGAGTTTTGTTCCTTAAAATTTGTTAAATCAAGATCTTGCTAATGGCATAGGTCTTGTTCAATTTGGAGTTCATTTTGTGTATTCTTGTGTATTTATTTGCTCTCTTTGCCGTTGTGCCTTTTTCCGGTATTTTTGCCCGATTAGGATTTGAAGACGCCGGAGATCCCCAAGTTGATCAAGCCCAAGAGTATCAAGATCCCCTTGCCTTTAACCAAGGCGAGTCAATGCTTTGATCATATTGATCCTACATTTTATGCAAATTATATTCATTTAAATTAACCAAAATTGCATGCTTTAATTATTTAATGAAATGTATGTTAAAGCTTAAGGTAGTTAAACACCCATTTGTTGATTAATTAATTAATATGCCATCCATTGTTATTGAATCCATTATTCCTTGTCACCTTAGTAAATATATGGTAATACTAGCTATAGGTTGTACTTAAGCGACATGCTAGACTTGCTTAAGTACTGAGGTATTAAAATACCCCAAACATCTTTCTTCAAACATGAAATGATTTGAGCAGTCATTGGTGGTCCATTGACTGAAAGGAATGGATTAATTTGGTTTTACTTCTCAAAACCCTAATTGCTAATACAACGTCTGGGCAGATGGAGAGGTGGTGGGTGCTTAGGGAGCACGAGAGTGGTTGGAAATGTGAAAAGAACTGCCCGGATGGATTAAGGACTTAATCTTGTCACAACCTCCCGTGTTAAACAAGTACAACTACAAGTCTGCAAAGTGCAACTTGGCTTAGTAAAATTATTAAACTCTGAATGTGTCTCACATGGTGGAGAAAGGGAAAATGCGCAAGCTTGCGGTACATCCAGCTTGAATGGGTGAGGTTGCCAGTAGTTGTGGGTAGTCCAAATCTACACCCAACGCTGTGGTACAACGATCCCGCACAACGTATGGGCGTAACCCCATATGGGTGAGATAACAGAAAGGGCAAGGTAGTTTGAAAGGTTACTGTGACGGTCGCTCAACTACATGACTACGGAATCATGTGGGGTAACGAGTATGACTATCTCTTGTGGGTACAGTGTACAACCTCTGTAGAGTCTAAACTATTTAAATAGCCGTGCCTACGGTCAAAGGCGGACATGGGAATCTTAACTTGAGTTAGTTCTATTTTAAACTTTGTGGGTGGTATGAAAATGTGGAAGGGCTCACCTAGCCCTGTGTTGGATTTTACCTGAGTCTTCGAGCTTAGTGGTGGTGGTAATTGAAGGTAGCTCTAATAAAAAAGATGCATGGTGTAGGGTTTCCAACGGAGGGAACCTCTACTGAAATAAATATTGCACAATTACGCTGTTTAATAAAATGCAATTTGTTAAAATGCTAAGTGTTAGGAGTTTGTAATATTGATAATTGAAAAGATTGCTTTAGCAAATAAAAGAACCAAGCCATCCTTGTTTAACCTTGCATATATATAATATTGCATTGTGTGTTGGCTCGCATGCACGGAAGTTGTGCTCATTCTCGCTCCTCTCTCCCAAACCCTTCAGACAATGAAGATGAGGGAGACTATGCATTCTATGAAGGCCCAGAAGCCGACGGACAAAGAAATGATGAGGAGTAGTATAGTCCTATAGTTTAGGTGTCGCCCCAATCTAAGTAGACTCGTTGGTACTCGCGTACAACCGATATTATCCAGTTCTTGGTTAATATCCGTCATACACAGGTCACCCCAGTCGCTTGCCTGTGGTGAGATTAGCCCTACCTCCCCTTTTGCTTCCGCTGTAGATTTCGTTATCTTCATGTAATGTAATCAAGTTGGCCTTGTTCGGCCCCTTTTGTAAAACTCGACCCGACGCGGTCTATGTCACTCTGTTTGTAATATATTTGTGTTAGTTCACGACTTGTATGATTGATTCAGTTATGTGCCTGTGAGTGATATCTACTGATCTAGGGAATAGCACAGTGTTTTCATAGAGGATTTGGATTCTCGGAATCCGGGTCCGACAGAAACAATGAACAATAATTTAATAACCGTTATCAATATCATTATCAACAACATCTACTTATTTCTCTTTGTGCTTATACTCAAATATCATATCTTCCACTTTTCTTTTAATGCAATGCAACTCAATGCTACATGTCAACATGCTCTTTTCTTCGATTATACCGGCATAGCATGAGTGAACACCCGCAACAGTGTTCACTCTTTCATCAAGCCTGTTCTCAAAAGGATCGGGGATCTCTCCTCTCCCGTAGAGTCTTTACCAACGAGGTAGATATGTGATCACCATGACCACCTTCTCTCTTATACAATGATGCACATGATGCAATGATTTATTTTAAACTCATAGAATATTCCATTATCAACATTCCATGTCTTCATCATCAATAAGGATATCGTAGTCATTCTCAAGAAGGTATAATTAAGTATTGTATGGTATAAATAACATCATGACAATGAATAATAAAGAAAACAACAATCAAACCATTGATCGTCGTTCTACCATGCACTTGTCTCTTATCCTCCAGGAGCCGGGTGATGGAATGTCTGCAAAGTGCTTGAGGCAACACTCCCTGAACAAAAACAAAATTAACATACACTAAAAAAACAAACCACCACAGTGCTAAAACATCAAACTAATCACCATCGAATCTACAAGCAAAATCGATGCCTTTAACTCAACTTTACCGGACACACTACCCGCTGTTCCAGTAGTAAAATGACCCTAACTCCCTCCTCTGAACTTCAAACATACTGAAATATATCCTTTCTAGAAACCGCACAAAATTATCTTCTTCAGTTTTTAGTATCTTGAAAAGTAGTAAACAATAATAGTTCTGGAAACTACTAAGAATTGCCTAGCTTATTCAAGTTATGACAATAATTAAATTACTCCATCTGCCACGTGTAATAATTACATCTATGCAACAACTGCAATTGACAACCGTTTTCTGGATAGTGACCTTCCCGAGTCTATAACTTTTCTCTCACAACTCCAAATTTAGTGTTTTAGACCTTTCTGGAAATCTAGTGAGATGCCCTACGTCTTTTCTAACAAGCCAAGACCCTTAATCCAAACGTAAATATTCTTTACTGGCCTGGTAAGGTTCTGCAGCGCAGTTCGACGGTCAACTAAAGGGTATCATATCATTACCCCTGAATAAATTCAACAATGAATGTGTTGCCCTTGTCTTTTCCTCCTTTCTTCCCTTCTCTTCCTTTCTTTCCTCTTGATCTACGGGCAACTCCACCCATCAGCAGCAAACGGCAGTAGGGCGGCAGCCAAAGGGGCATAGGAGGGGCTATGGCAGCAGGAGGCCCGATAGGGAATTGCGGTCGAGGCGAGGGGTGGCGGCCTGTAGGGAGGGGCTCGACAGGGAGGGGAGGTGGCGCAAGGGAGGAGCAGGGCAGGGGTAGGGGCAGTGGCTTAGGGTTTTTGGGGCTGCCGTGTCACGAACCCGATTGGATGAACTCAAATGAACAACCGAAACAAGGGACTATGATCCAATCCAACACAGTATATGAGTAGATTTGATACAACTTGGGGGAAATTAGAAGCTAGACTGGGAGAAGCAATTTGGGGGCTGGGAAATTAGAGAAAGGATTTGTGGAAGAGTAGCAATGGGGAAGAAGAACAGTAGTGGGGAGAAGGGAGCCGGCTTGCCTGATGTTCTTCGATACCTCCTATCCTCCTTCTGCTCCGCTCTTGTATTCAACCATCAGGGCAGCCCACGTCCACCACGGCCTATGAGGGGTACTTGGTTGTCGGCCTAGTACATAACACAGTCCGTGACATTCCTCCCTACTCGAATTTCGGCTTGTCCCCAAGCTGATGCAAAGTAGCCACCCAGATCCCATGGCACTAGTAGCTCAGTGACACTTGAAGTGAACAAGCCATCACCAAGTTTACTCTTCACAGCAACATCTACAGTGTAATGCATCTTCTTTGAATGCGGTCGGCTACCTTCAGCAGCCGATTTCTTTGTTAGGTCTTTGCTTGATGGAGTTGAATTTGTTCTTGCGGTAGCCAGTATTGTAATCCCATTTTTCTTGTCAAGATGTTTCCAAGTGACCATGTCGGATGAATGAATAGCAGGTGTATCAGCAACAGCTATGCCCTGAATAATTTCAGGTGCATCAGGTCCACAAATGGATGCACCAAGTACTCTATCGGTCTCAGAATCAACTACCAGTTTCATGGTAGTCTTCTCCTGTCGTTTGGATATGTTGTTCTTCATTGGATTGAAAGTTGAAGTGTAAACAAGAACATCACTCTTGGCTTCCTCCAAAGCCTGTTGTCCGCTTAGGCCCACTACAGATAGTGGCGGAATGGAGAAAACAGCACAAGGTACATCTCGGTAGTCAGGCTTAGTTGGCTGGCCACCAAACACAGTTTTAGAGAAGCAAGTAGCCTTCATCAGCGCAACAGGTGTCAGATTAATCCGATTTGTTACATCACCCACAGCCCATATACTTGGAACTGATGTACGGGAGTAGTCATCAAGAATTACAGCACGCTTTGGTAGCTCCTCCAAACTTAAAGCTTCATCTGAAGTAATAGCCAACTCCTTTCCAGGAATGTTAACACGCTGAGCTCGGCTACCAGTTGCTATCAATATGTGCTTTGCTGTATATTTTTGCTTTGAACCATCAAGCTTGTTTAGATCTTCAGCTGAGTAATGTAGCATCATCAAAAGAGGTTCTGCACGGCCACTTCCAGCAAAGAAGTGCATCGGAGGGAAGACAGTCAGGTCTGATGAAATAACGCAAGCTCCAGAATTTAATGCCCTCGAAAGAATGTCGACGATGGATAAGCAAAATGAGCCTTTCTTAGATAGCATAATTGTTGTATCACCTGCATTCTTGACTATTCCAAGGTCTACTCCAAATTTAATCAGCTCCAAAAAGCAATCAGGATACCCAGCCCATGCTGAGACCATCAGAGGAGTGTCCCCAGTAGAAGTCTACGCATTGATTTCTGCCCATCCGCCATGAGTTGCTTCAATCTTGGCAAGATAACCCAATCTTGCAGCCAAATGTATTGGGTGGGAGACATGCCTGCCTTTTGTCATTATGGGAAATCTGGGATTGGCACCAGTTTGTAGAAGCAAACTTACTGCATTCGGGTTCTGATAGAGAATGGCATGGCAAAGAAGGTTCCAACCCTTATTTGGGTTCTCCAACCACCAAGGAGCTTTGTCAAGCAATAGCTTGAGGATTTCGCCACTAGATTCGTAGTATTCTACTGCACACCAAGTGGCATTGTAATGTTCACCAAGGCATGCACCCACGCACAATTCTTCACCTGATGCAGGATCCTCGGACCAAGAACCAACTTGCACAAGACAGTCCAAGTAAGAACCTTCCTTGATCAAGAGCTCCATGGTGGAAATGTGTCGACTCATAATTGCTGCCACTAGCGGAGTACAACCCACATTAGCATGGAGTGCAGGCTTAACTAATCGCAAGAGAACCCTAGCCATGCAATCAACATCAACCCCATTCTGGAGTAATATAACAACAGCATCATCAAAGCCTCTTAAAAAAGCAGGCACCAATGCATGTGCCGCAGCTATAGTTGCATAACCTAGAAATAACTTCCGATTAACATCAACTCTAGCCACACTTCTAGTTAGTTCAGAATGGCAGCCCATCATATCCGGTCTTGACAACAGGCAAAGAAGATTTCCCATCTCATTCAAAAAGGGGAAGCAGTTGCCATCACACCGGTAGAATATATTCGACACCCCTCGAGTTTGAGCTCTAAGTATCACCTCCATTGTAGGAACCACTTGTGCAGCAAATTCACAAGAGAAGAAGTCTAGGAACCAGATGTTGTAGTTGATCCATGAGTTGTCGTGGCCGTCGTTGGCAAGTGCAGCTTCGACCTGACCCATTGCGGCATGCTGGTAGATAGCCATGCCCCATGATGCACAGTCCACACTGAGGGAAACATTCTCATGGATGGGCAAGGCGGAGAGGGCACGCTTGCATGCAAAGTCAAGAACTCCTCCACGCTTCTGCTGCCACAGCCTCATGCCACAAGTTAGCACCCTCCTGCTGTTAGGGCCGATGTTGCTGGTTATAAGACCGACTGAGTTGCCACTCCAGAGAAGTGTAGTTGATGAACCTTGAGCACCCACCACAGAGCAGGTCACTGAGCATTTTAGATGTCCCGGTGGAGGCCACAGTTTTAGCTCGACCAATTTCAGTGTTGGGGCCACTCTTTTCACCCTTTAGAACACCATCTCAGCAATTACTCTAGAGAGGAATTAAGTTGGTGGTGGCCACGGTTGCTTGAGCTGCTCCCCCTCTCGATCACCCCCCAAAGATGGCCATGACATTGGTCATGCTTCTACTTCATGACTTATGCTTTGGACCTGGCGAGGGGAAGACCACGGACACCATCCAACACCCTTTACTGGAGGCAACCACAGTTCCCCTGAACTCCTAACAGGTATTTCATCGAATAGCTTGCTCATGCCATGGAGACAGAGGGGGCACCTGCGATTAAGCTCATTGCCACCGTCGGTGGAGTTGGCAGTGACACCGCTAGGTGTGGAAGTGGCCATCTGCGTGACCAAGGCCAGATGGATGTTGGCATTGGGCATCACGTTGAGTGGTGGTGCGGGGGTCTGTGCCTGGAGTAGCTTCCGCCATAGCATGGTCGACATCAGCGCGCGGTGGCATTTCGCCGAACAGTTGGTGTGCGGAGATGATGCAGGGGTCAACACATACACGAGATGCACCGATGAATGGAGCGGGGTTGGTGATGGCGACGTCGAGCAAGGCGGCGATTGTGGGAGAACCCAGGGCCGCGTCCGGCATGAGGGCGGACTTCTGCGAGGCAGTGTCATCACCGGAACACATCTTCGAGCACTTGGCGGGCATCAGGTTGTCCAGCTCGCCGGTGGCAAGCGACCTCGAGGAGGAGGCCTGCGCTGGCGGGGTCACCGGCTTGGGCTTCATCTCCTCCACCGAGGCTTGGATGGCCGCGCATTGGACCTCCAGCTGCTTGAGCAACTCGCCTCGCACCAAGATCGCCTGGGTCAGCTTCTGGAGTTGTTGCTACATCTCGATGGCAGTGTGCTAATTGCGTGTTGCGGATCGAAACGGCTCTGATACCAATTGTCACGAACCCGATTGGATGAACTCAAATGAACAACTGAAACAAGGGACTATGATCCAATCCAACACAGTATATGAGTAGATTTGATACAACTTGGGGGAAATTAGAAGCTAGACTAGGAGAAGCAATTTGGGGGCTGGGGAATTAGAGAAAGGATTTGTGGAAGAGTAGCAATGGGGAAGAAGAACAGTAGTGAGGAGAAGGGAGCCGGCTTGCCTGATGTTCTTGGATACCCCCTATCCTCCTTATGCTCTGCTCTTGTATTCAACCATCAGGGCAGCCCACGTCCACCACAGCCCATGAGGGGTACTTGGTTGTCGGCCCAGTACATAACACAGTCTGTGACATGCCGCCCTTGGATCCAATTATGGGGCTGGCTGGCGCCCCTCAGGCCAAGATGTATGATGGACCTTTGGCCCAAGTTCTATCCCCCCACTAAATTCTAAAATTTCGCTTTAATTCTATTTTAATTTTTTTATTCATTTAATTCTTTAAAGTTTAAACCAGATATTACAGTTAATTCATCGCAAATAAAAAGACGAGAACAAGGTGTTCATTTAGGCGTGTCGGTAAAATCACAAGTTCTCGCTTGTTGAAGGTGGTGCTTTCATGACCGAAAACACTTGAGGTGGTTGAATCGCCAACGTTGTTATGCTAATCCCAAATACTATCATCTCGCTTTATGTTTCTAAGAAGTAATGTCCATCGCAGCCCCAAAATTAGTAGAGGAGCTGGAAGCACATCAAGCGCCAAGGCACTAGTCCTCCCGGGATCGCTGCTGTGGTCGCGATGAGGAAAGCGCCTACCACCACCACGAGGTGTCACCGAGTCGAACCAAGATTTGCATAAGCCGATGTGTCGCCGCCGAGCATTAAGGATTGAAGATAATTTGACGAAAATGCGGTAGATGAGTGATGGCTAATAAGGCAAGCTGTGCATATACTAGTATCACTCTTTTCATATAATTTACTTTGTTGTTGAGATTAGGGGTGGGGATGGCTCGCTCTGGTCCGACCCGGACTAAGCCCGTGCAACCCATAGGTTGTGAAGGGTTTAAGGATCGATCCTTTTGATTTTGTCATTGCCGCTCCATGATCCAAAGGTCAGTATGGATCGGTCCATACAATGCATAAGCATCGCACGGAGTCGCAACCCGCAAGCCAACAAGCCATCTCCATTCTCCAAGCACTGCAAGCCAACAAGCCATCTCCATTCAGTAGCAGGTAGCGCTAGGTAGTACGTGCGTGCTGTGCCAACTCTGCGATAGATGGCGCCATGGCAGCTGCCTCGTCCGCACACTTCTTCGGACTCGACGAAGTGCGGATGCAGCCACCACCGTAGCAGACGGTGCCTCCCCCTCCACGGAACGCGGTTGCTGTCCCTGTCACCGCCGCAGGCACGCCGGCGCCCAAGAAGAAGAGGAATCAACCCGGCAATCCAAGTAAGTACCCCAACCGCCTTCTGATTCGATCCCCTTGATTAATTACTAGCTCAATTATGAGCAAGAACCCTAACTCGGTAGTTTCCTTGATTGCTAGATCTCCTTCCAAAAGATATAAGATTTCCTTCTTCTTTTTTATGTGGATCGATCGATTATATGAATGATTGTGGATCTATGTATACCGACTCATTCAGATCCGGATGCTATGAATGACTCGGGAAGAACTTCCATGGACTAGCTCGGTCGAACAGAGGGCAGAAACAGAGCAAGGGGAAGAACTCAAAGGAGAGTGCGTTGGGGGAAAATCGGGCGGAATGCAGGAATGGCGGTGAGAGAAGGGTCGCTCCGTGAGATCCAAAGGAGCAATAGGTTAATGGACCTTTTGCCCCGTTTTTTTTATGGGTCGCACCTTTAGCCCATTTGCTGAAAATTTAGGGACGGTTAGGTTATCCAATGGATCAAAGTGAACCATTCCCACCCCTAGTTGAGATATCAATACGCTGAGTGTGAAATATGATCCACGATGGTGATGTATCCGCAGGAGACACTAATATGGCCCAAGCAGATAGCGTCGATAATAGTGCCATATTTAATTCGGTGAACCAGGAAATTTGGAAAAGAAATGCTTTCGGGAAATAATAACTAAAATTGATGTTTTATATAAAAAATGTTTTCTAAATGAAAACTTGGAGTTACGAAGGTAATCATATTGTGCTGGTCACGGTTCAGATATGGGACTGTCTTAGTTCTCCAAAAAGGATGGCTCTTGTTTTGAACAAGGTACTTTTTTTAGGTAATGGAAGTACAACTTCCGGCCTTTGCATTAATTAGGGATGCACACAACCATTACATCACCATCAGCTAAAAGCTTAAAACAAAAAACGGCCAAAAGCCAACAATGACAAACAAATTATCATGCAAAGGCTAGCCTAAAAAAAACCACCTAGTCCCGCCACCAGGACCAACCAGGAGATCGTCCATACGCGAACAGCCGCTGCGCAGCAAAGAGGTGATGATGGGCCAGTCTCCGTAGTGACACCTCCAAGAAGGGATACCACTCACATCGTCGTCGCCGGATCCAATCAGCGAAGGTCAGATCAGGAGTTTTCACTCCGGAGCTCAGGTACCGATTCTCCAAAGCAACACCTTCAAGAAGGTAACGCCGCACAGGTCGACGTCATTGCCGGATCCAACCAGCGAAGGCCGGATCAAGAGTTTACACCCCAGATCAAAGGTACCAACGCTCCAAGACCACACCACAGTATGACCTCGTCAGTGGATCCAACCAATGAAGGCTAGATCACCAAGACGACGTCCGCAACATCCCCAATGGCCAACCGCCGTCAGCACCAAAGGAAGGCGATGTCCACCGTAGCCCATGCGTCGGCCGGTTAACAACTGTCCACCGGGGAGGAGTCAAGCGCCGCACAAGCCACCGCAACCGAGTCGTCGCGATCTCTACCAACTGCGCCAAATCTGGATCTGCACCGCGCTACCTCCGTCATCATACCATCGACGAAGCCGCGCCGCCGAAAGAAGCCAGCGGAGAAGGGCCCCGGATCGCTACGCCCGAAGACAGGCCGACAGAGAAGGGTCATAGATCCAACCCCGACGAAAGTCCACACCGTTGGAAATCGGCGGGCATACGTCGAGCGATGCAGATCAAGCTTCACCACCGATGAAGAAACCCTGCCACCGCTGGCCGACCGGCGGCGGCGAGGAGGAAGGGAGGAGGAGAGGGGGGCCGGATGAATGGTTGTTACATGCAAGTATGCCTTGAACAAGGTACTTGGTGATGGATCCGTAGGAGCGACCAGTACTAGTAAGTCAAGAAATGTGATTCTCGGATGGCCAAATAACTTTGCTCTTCTGGAATATCTGTGTTCTAGTAGAGGTTGTCGATGTCTAGGTACCCCTCTTAGGGCTTGTTTGGATGCTAGGGGACAAAATCTTAGGAAAGAAAATCCTAAGGGGAATAGCATATTTCCAAACCTTCACAGTATCCAGATCTCTATTCAGACTTCAAGGATTTGCTCACCGCCGCCACCGCCGAGGAATAGCATATTTCCGTGATTTTGGATCCCTTAGTTTATGCCCTAAAGATAGAAAATGATGTCGAATTTATCTATGTAAAGTAATCAATCCAAGTCAAAACGATCTGCTTTTACACCCGTAATCGAGTAAGTATATTTATTAAAAAGTAGACCGAACAACCATACAAACTAACTAAACCGGATACCCCCATCATAATGAATTGTGTACACAAGAGAAATATATTTCTTGATATTGGCAAATACCAAATCATAGAAGAGTAGTAAAAATAGATGCGCTTATATATGTCATCACAAGCATTGTATAGATGAACGATACGTGTTGCCGAAATCGTTAATCATCGAAAAGGGCGTGTTGTGCAAATACGTTAATCATCAAAAAGGCATATCATAGTGCAAATCATGATTTACGTGCAATCCAAAATTTTAAATTATGATTTTAATGGGCTGCCTTCCTAGTTCCTAGTTCCTGCGCACATTCATCTCAAAACATAAGAAAAATTTGTTGACAAACTTGGAAATGACATTGAACTATATAGACAAAAACACAAGGGGAGGTGAATAAAATTTCAATGTATAGGTCGCAAGGTGTATAATCTAATGGTACCTTTCCAAGGATCGCTTGAACGAGTATGTGATAGATCCTTGTGTCCAAGGCTATCGAACCATTGTTCCAGGCTTTCATAAAGTGGTTTCACATTTTTATCTGGACAATATTTAATCTTAATCCAATGAAGACCTGTGGAACTCCCAAGACCAGCTGGCAAGGACGCCAGCCGTTTGCAGCACTCAAGCTCGAGGGTTTGTCACTACTACAGAAAAGGCTTTCACAGACGGTTCAAAACGCCATCACGCGGTTTTCGTGAGCCGCCCGAGTTTATGGGTCGTTGATGACATGAGGTCATCACGACGGTTTTGAACCGCTCGTGATGTATACTTTCACAAACGGTTGGTGGTTCAAACCGTCATGAGATAGTAATATCACGCAGACGGTTTCATCCACAAACCGCTGGTGATAGCACATATCACAGACGGTTCTAGCCACAAACCGCTCTGTGATAAGCACATATCACGCACGGTTTCATCCACAAACCGCTCGTGATAAGCACATATCACGCATTTGTTTGTGGTTGGAACCGCTCTGTGATGACTTTTCTCTATAAAGGCCCAGCGGTGGTATTGTACCATTAAATCGGCATCATATATATATTACATATATATTGTTAGTATCTCGGCCACTTTGGGTGGCATCATATATGAGGAACTATCCATTCTGAGTATAAGGTTTTAAATTCCAACAAGAACACTAAGCAACCATTCTCATATTTCAAAAGAATTTCAACTTGTTGCTTGGTGTTCTTGTTGGCTTTAAAGACAATTACATGCTCAAGAATTGTTGGTTGCTAATACATGATGCCACTTCCTACCGGAGAAGTTAAGATCAACGCCACTTTTCAACATAGCGACGCCCAATCCGTAATTGGATGTCCGACCGCCTCTTTGTATCCATACTTTTTAAACTTACAAGGGCTTAATGAGATTGCCCGTGGATACTGCCTCATTCTTCTCATGTCATGGGACTACACCCTAAAGTGGTCGAGGATCATTTAATAATATATATATAATATATATATGATGCCGGTTTTAATGGCACAAGTAGCCACCGCTGGAGACTTTATAGAGAAGAGATTATGAATGGAATGGTAGGACGCACTGCACGCAAGAGGTAGGAGAACTTGACCGCATGAACAAGGGACTATTAATATGAACTAATTATCAATTCAATTTCAGCATAAGACTATTGACACCATTACATCACAGAGCAAGGGACTATTAATATGAACTAATTATCAATTCAATTTCAGCATAAGACTATTGACATCATTACATCACACAAAGAAGAGGACTATTAATATGAACTAATTATCAATTCAATTTCAGCATAAGACTATTGACACCATTACATCACAGAGCAAGGGGACTATTAATATGAACTAATTATCAATTCAATTTCAGCATAAGACTATTGACATCATTACATCACACAAAGAAGAGGACTATTAATATGAACTAATTATCAATTCAATTTCAGCATAGGACTATTTACATCATTACATCACAGAGCAAGGGGACTATTAATATGAACTAATTATCAATTCAATTTCAGCATAAGACTATTGACATCATTACATCACACAAAGAAGAGGACTATTAATATGAACTAATTATCAATTCAATTTCAGCATAAGACTATTTACATCATTACATCACAGAGCAAGAGGACTATTAATATGAACTAATTATCAATTCAATTTCAGCATAAGACTATTAACATCATTGAGCAGCTTCATCGAGAAGAGAACAAGACCAAGGGTGTCCAAACCCACCACACAAGTAGTAGCCCTCGGATCCATCGCAGAGCACTAGCTAGCCATTTTCATCACAGAGCAAGGGGGTAGAGACAGAGATGGACCTTAGTACAAATAAGAACCACTTGGTGGCGACCCCACCACCAAAGACAACCTTCATCCATTTCCTTTACCTTGCATAAATCACACAAACATCGACACAACTTAAGGTTCATGCATAAAAATCAAACTCAACAAAAGACATTAAGCTAACAGATCTAGAGGAGAATAGAGGAGGATGGGGAAAGCAAAGCCTCGCCAGGGCCCTAGCAGGCGCAACGGGTCAAGGCGGCGGGCGGCGACGTTTCGAGCGTCGAGGTGGGAGGGAACGGAGTTAGGCGGGCGCAAACCCTAGCAGAGCCGGGAGTGACGAGAGTTTGACATCATCAGAGTTAGGCATTATCGGTGACGCCGCAAAAGACACTCTTATCGCACGAGTGTCTTTTGCAAAGGTCACCAGAGTCTCCTAACCGCCGCCGACGGAAGAATGGCGGCGCCAATAAATGACGGGAGGAACGGACGAGAGTAAGGTCATTGGGAGTGACGAAGTTAGAGCACAAACCCTAGCGGCAAGTCGGGCTAGCTCCTACTTATAAAGAGATTTATCGAGACGGTTCTATTATGGAACCGTCGGTGATATTATCACGAGCGGTTCCATAATAGAACCGCTAATGATATAGAATATCACAGACGGTTCCATAATAGAGCCGTCTGTGATATGTCCCATATCACGAACGGTTCCATAATGGAACCGCTCGAAATGGTTTTTCTCAAGTATATATATACACTTACAAAGGCGTCGAAATGACGGGAGGGGAACGGACGAGAGTAAGGTCACTGGGAGTGATTTAGTTAGAGCGCAAAACCCTAGCGGCAAGCTGGGCTAGCTCCTACTTATAAAGAGACTTATCAGAGACGGTTCTATTATGGAACCGTCAGTGATAATTATCACAGACGGTTCCATAATAGAACCGTCAGTGATATGGGAATATCACAGACGGTTCCATAATAGAGCCGTCTGTGATATGGGACATATCACAGACGGTTCCATTATGGAACCGTCCGTGATATGTCCCATATCACAGACGGTTCCATAATGGAACTGTCTGTGAAATGGTTTTTTCTCAAGTATATATATACACTTACATGACATGAAGAAATTACATGTTTATATTAAAAAAGCAGAAACCTATAATTAAACAAGGTTTTTCTAGTGGCGAAGGTAGGCTGCTATTCCATCTTGCAATACTTCATAGGCGACGGTGTCAGATCGGACGGTTCTCGATCATAAGCGAACGAAGCTCAAATGCGCCCACCGCTGATGCGCTGCTCGAAAGTCTCCCCAAGACCTCGGATCGTTGAACCAAGAAGAATTGAGCCCATAGGCTCTCTTCCCTTGCTTGAGGGTCTCTCGCCCGTCGACTTTCGTCCGCCGCCGCCGATTTCACAAATCCAAGTGACGGCAAGCCTCCCGAGACGCGAACGCCGTCTTTTGGAGGACTACAACGATGACGTAAACTCGCCGAAGTGCGAGATCACCGGAAGACACGGCGGAGGAGGATGTCAAGACGGCGAAGGTGGCCGCCACCGCTCCGCAAATTCTCCGCCGGCAGAGGAGTGAAGACACCGCTGATCAAACAGTGTTCTTCCGCAAAGACGGTTCAACGTGACACCGAGAGAGATGCTCGACAAAGGCGCCAGAAGGCCATCGCGTCTGCGGCGACAAGGAAGAGGCAGCCATTTCGTTTTTTTTATAAGTATGTGGGGATGATCATCTTGATGGCGGATGATCCTTTTATAAAACAAGGAATAAATTCGAGCGTGAGATTTAAGAGACGATCGGGAGCCGAAGCGGATCGATGCGATGAAGAGACGATCGGGAGCCGGGCGGATTGGCAACGAATGACGCGGGCGATGAAGAAACTCACGCCGAGCGATATTATCACAGACGGTTATTGTTAAGAACCGCTCGTGATACTAATTAATATCACAGACGGTTCAGGTTCGTAACTGCTCGTGATACGCCACTGACGGTTAGAAGTTTAAAACCATCTGTGATAATCGATTAATATCACGACGGTTCGACGAAGAACCGCTCGTGATACTTCACAGACGGTTTCAACATGAACCGCTCTGTGATATTGCCTCTTCACGCACGGTTTTTAGCGCGGCGATTAGAGTACGCACGCCTCTAAACCAAAACCGCTCGTGATTGAATGTAATACCGACGGTTTCGGTCAACCGTCTGTGATGAGGCGTCCAGTATTAGCCTTTTTGTAGTAGTGTGTAATGATGGCAGGTCACCCAAACACTGCAGTGACTCCAATGTATTGCAGCACACAATACATAAATACTGAAAAGGCCCAAATGCTTCCGACACCTGAGCGAAGCTTATGACAAGAAAAAATGGTTAACGACTTGAGGGATGGTAGAGAATTATTTCTTGGTGATGGCAATTGCTCTGGCATACTTGTGGATGAGAGATCATTGCAGTGTTCCGATGAAGCAAATGTATCAAGGTGTTCCACATGCACACTCTCGGACTCCTTATCCTCCTTCCCCCATATGAACACAAGATTAGGGCAGCGACCAATACCAATATTTGTGAGAGATGGGGGAAGAATGAAGAGCTCTGTCAAGCTTTCACAACCGATTATTGTTAGCGAGGTTAGATGCGGTAGGAGCTGATCCCTTGCTCGAGTTGGGTCTCCTTTCACCGGAAATAAATTCTATAGGGGAGGGCCTCCGTGAGGCCCCTCCCCCACAGCCGTTGGATCTCTTCTCCCTCCACACCCGCTACAGTGCGCATCTCACAGATCCAACGGCTGTGGAGGAGGGCCTCACGGAGGCCCTTCCCCATAGAATTTATTTCCCCTTTCACCACCTGTGTCTGTGTGGGCCCTATTAGCTTATCGCATTCAAAGAATGTCTGATTCTTCAAGGATACCAAGCATCGTAACTCTTCCTCTGTGTGGACCCTATTAGATTATCGTGATTCAAGAATGTATGATTCTTCAAGGATACCAAGCATCGGAACTCTTCCTCTGTGTGGCCCTATTAGCTCATCAGATGCAAGAGCTATCGCAACCGTAAAGGTCTAAGGTCCGAGATTATACAAGAAGTTTATTTCTTCGTGAAGTTCTTTGATCATCCCGCCAAGTGAGAGACTTAGATACCTTAGGTGCTGTAAGTGTTTTGGTCTGACTGGAAGTTCTCTCGATCGAAAGAGCTGTAGTGCCCGCAGAGAATTGTACTTTGACAAATGTGGTGCCGAGCCACGGGTATAATACTCTGGATACTTTGACAAATGTACTTTGACAAATGTGGTGCCGAAGACTTGGAGACTGTTTCTTCAGAAAATCATCCAAATGAGTTCCGATTTCACGGTATGATGAGAATAAGTGGCGAGTAGAATTTAACCGTAACGTCTTGTGATTGGGCCTATCAGTTATAGTGAGACATTCTTTTCCCATAACAGCATGAGCAATGTCATGCATAAGATCGTGTATCTTGCATACGGTTCTCATATTTAAGTTGTTGCCTTTCATCATACACCAAGGGTGTTTGCTTCACATCTTGAAAGAATGATCTCCAAGCTAGCTCCTTGAAAATTTCTCCTCCTATGGTTTCAAGATGGACTTCTTCCGCAAAGGGTATGAAGTCATGTGCAATCCATAATCGGATCAAAGTCTCCACATCAATCTCATAATCTTTGGGAAATACTGACATCGAATGCGGCCAATCGCTCATGTGAGGCGGAAGGTCATCATAGCTGAGCTTGAGTATAGGCAGAATTCCAGTCTTGTCATTGCAAATTTTAGCTCTGACTAATATATCCTTCCATTCTTGCATGCTAATCTTGTTACTCAAAGGATAGCCAGCACATCTCTCCACAATCTTATCAACAATGTCATCTAGCTCATCGCTATTTGGCTTTTGCAAACTGAACGGCTCTACTCTGAATCATTTCCTTTAGATACTCATCACCCAGCTTCTCAAGATTATGGGCTTCAACTATACCCATGGACATAACTCGAGCTACTTCTGCTGTAACGTCCGTTTTCGGACGAACAATAGTATTGCCATTCTAAATTCGTTCTTCGCCGTATTTCACAACTTTAAAGCTATTAACGAAAATCCCCTCTATTTCTCGGTGCGTGTTTCAAATGTAATATTAGCAAAATTTGAAATTCATTTCCACAAAGTGGAGATTCTCCTCTC
This sequence comes from Phyllostachys edulis, assembly GCA_036346405.1. NCBI lineage: Eukaryota > Viridiplantae > Streptophyta > Magnoliopsida > Poales > Poaceae > Phyllostachys > Phyllostachys edulis. The sequence goes on along the minus strand of CM070563.1, from coordinate 50,345,313 downwards.
TTCTGGATTTTCCGTCATTTTGAGTCCAAATTTCTTTTCGTCGGGCTCAAATTTCATTTCTTCACCTCGCCAAACGACTCACCAAATTTTTTCCCCAAATTCTTTCTCCCCCTCCTTTTTTTGGTCTGCCCGTCTTCCCCGCCTCGCCCCCTTCTCTTGCTCCTCCCTTTTTTTCCTTTGCGCCACCACGCCTTGGTCACTGCTCCCTTCCATCTTTTCCCCTGCGGCCGCCGCCGCCGCCGCTCCTCACTGCACCGCCCGCCTCCTCCTCCCCGCTGTCCACCTCCCGGGTCACCGCAGACCACCTCAAGACGACGCTCTGATCTTCGCCACCGAGCTCTACGCCTTGTCGCCGCTTTGTCACGCCGCCGCCCGTCGTGTCGAGGCCACCCGCCTTCTTCCGCCCACGCCACAAGGCTGCTCGTCTCGCTACGCTCATGATCATGAGACGCCTAAGTCAAGACGTCCTCGCGGCGCCCCACGCACTACAGCAGCGTGTCATCGCCGCCTCGGGACCGCGCTGCTCAAGGACCGGACCCCCTCTCAAATTTCTTGCTCCCATGCCGTGACCCCTATAAAGCCCCTCCACCCTTGAGCTTCCCACGCCGCCTCGTGGAGCTCGGAAGAACCACCCCAAATCCTGCTTTCTCCATTTCGCCGCCACCCTCCCGGCGTCTAGCCGCTCGGCCACCTCCGCCACCCCGACCCCGGCCACCATGCGCCTCATCACCCTAAGCTTTCTCAACTTCCTCATGGATTAGCCATCGCCGCCACCGACTCATCGCCGTCTTCCCGCCTCCGGCCGCCACCTTCACCACCACCGCCCGCCACGCCCATCCTCCGGCCTCCCGTTTAGCTCATCGGCTCCGCCACCAAGCTCTACCCGTGCTCCCTTCTGCCTGAGCGCCACCGAACCACCTCGCGCCATCACTTTGGCTTGCCTCCGCCACTTTCACCACCGCCACGGCCACCATCCTCCCGGCTCCCGCCACCATCACTGCACCCCTCCCACTACCTCCTTTCCCGCTTTCGCCTCGCCGAGCCTCGGCTTGTTTAAGACCGAGTCAAGACCGCTCAGGCAGGCGCATGCTCATGAAAGACGGGCGTGGCATGTCCCGACAAAGGCTATCTTTAGGGAATTAATGACGATTAAAACGCTAATGACACTCATTAGTCTCTTTATTATGTCCTAAACCCCCTCTCGTGGGTCGATATGTGGACCCCTGCACTTTTAAGGCAGCCATTTTCTCCTCACCGCCAAGGGCCCCGTGAGCCCACTATGCGTGTGGACCGCCTCTTCAGGCGCACGGACCGGTCCATGCAATCGCTCAGACTCTCTCTTTTTCTGATTCATTTAATCTTTGTTAATTCATGTCTCCTCCGTTTTAACTCCAAAAATTATGAAATAAATTTCTAAAAATTTGTTAAATCAAGATCTTGCTAATGGCATAGCACTTGATTAATTTGGAGTTCATTTGTGTATTCTTGTGTATTTATTTGCTCTCTTTGCCCTTGTGTCTTTTTCTGGTATTGTCGCCCGATTAGGTTTTGAAGACGCCGGAGATCCTCAAGTTGATCAAGACCAAGATTATCACGATCACCATGCCTCTAACCAAGGCGAGTCAATACTTTCACCATATTGATCCTACATTTTATGCAAATTATATTCGTTTAAATTAGCAAAATTGCATGCGTTATTTCTTTATCAAATGTATGTTAAAGCTTAAGGTAGTTAAATGCCCACTTGTTGATTACTTAAGTTAATATGCCATCCTTGATAACTTGAATCCATTAATCCTTGTCACCTTAGTAACTATATGGTAATACTAGTTATAGGTTGTACTTAAGCGACATGCTAGTCTTGCTTAAGTACCGGGGTATTAAATACTCCAATCATCATTTCCTCAAACATAAAATGATTTGGGTAGTCATTGGTGGTCCATTGGCTAAAATGTGTGAAAATAAATTGGTTTACTCCCCAAAACCCTATTGCTAGTTCTATCTGGGCGGATGGTGAGGTGGTGGGTGCTTAGGGAGCACATGGTTGGTTGGCTTGTGGAATGAACCGCCCAGATAACCCTAAGGACTTAATCTTGTCACGACCTCCCGTGTTAAACAAGTACAACCACAAGTCTGCAAAGTGCAACTTGGCTTAGTAAAGTTATTAAACCTTGGAAGTCATCTCACTGGAGGGGAACGAAGAACGTACAAGTGCGGAGATACTCCGGCTTGGAAGGGACACCAAAAAAGTGAAGTTACCAATGCTCTAGTCGTTGTGGCGGGGCCACCAAGCTTAGTCGTTGTGGTGAACATCCCGCACAACATATGGGTGTATCCTCGCATGGGTGGAATGACTAAGGGCGAGATAGCTAGAAAGGTTATCGTGGATTTGCCGCCCAACCACATGACTACGGAATCATGTGGGTAACGAGTAGACTATCTCTTGTGGGTAAAGTGTGCAACCTCTGCAGAGTCTAAAATGCTTAAATGTACCGCCTTTACGGTCAAAGGCGGACATGGGAATCATAACTTGAGTTAGTTCTATTTCAAAAACCTTGTGGGTGGTATAAAAATGGTGGAAGGGCTCACCTAGCCCTGTTTTGGATTTTTGCCTGAGTCGTCGAGGTCAGTGGGTGTGGTTATTGGAGGCCGCTCCAATTAAAAGGATGCATTGGTAGAGTTTTCGCCGGATGGATTCTCTACTAAAATAATTATTGCACATGCTCTCTTTAATAAACTGCAATTTGTTAAAATGCTAAGTGATAGGACTTTGTAATTATGATATTCGGAAACTTGCTTTCGCAAATAAAAGAACCTGAGCCATCCTTGTTAAGCCTTGCATGTATATCATTGCATTGTGTGTTGGCTCGCGAGCACGGTAGTAGTGCTCATTCTCGCTTCTCCCCCCCAACCCTTCAGATAATGAAGACGAAGGAGACTACGCTTTCTCGACGGCCAGAGATGATGGACAAGGCTACGACGAGGAGTAGTATAGTTCTGTAGTTTAGGTCTCGCCAGCCTAAGTAGACTGTTTAAGATTTCAAGACAACCGATATTATCCAACTCTTGGTTAATATCCGCTGCATACCTGAGTTATCCTAGTCGCTTGTTCGTGTGAGATGAGCCCTACTCGCCTTTTTGCTTCCGCTTATAGTTTACGTTGCTTTTATGTGATGTAATCCCTTTGGCCTGCTCGGCCCCTTTTGTAAAACCCGACCCGACGTGGTCTATGTCACTCATTTGGTAGTAATATTTTAATATTTCAGTTCACGCTTGTATGAATGATTCAGCAATGTGTACCGTGAAGTGCTAGCTATCGATCCAGGAATAGCAGTGATTTCACAAAGGATTTGGATTCTCAAACCGGGTCCGACAAAGCCGGGTATCGAGCATACGATCAGAGGACCCCTAGTTAGATTGGTCGATTGCCTTAAGGACTTGGATCTTATTTCTAAAAATTAAGAAAATTTTTATCAAAATATAGAGTATTTATTGCTTCTACTCATCATTCCTAGTTCCTTACTCATCTCTATTCTTATTAAGTGTTACTAATCTCTTCTCCTGTTTCAAAAGTTGTAGATGGCTTCTTCTCGAGCTGCCGGCCCATGGGACCATTGCTCACATGGGGAGCATGACGGCGGTTTCACCGAACTCCTTCGCCAGCTGATGTTGTACCTTGGTTTCACCCACCCTCCACTCTACAGAGGCTGGATGATGAAGGTCATGGCTCACGAGTCCTGGTTAATGGAGGTCTTCCTCTATGCTAGGACTGGCGAGTTCGTGGCTCATACCTTCCATGCCGAAGCCCCTCATCGCAGCATCCTCGACGCCATCCAGGACGCAGCCCGTGTCGCTATCACCCGCCTGTGTTGGACGCACGAGAACCTCCTGCGTGGGTCACCGTTCTACTTCTTTCCGTACCTCCCCGACGGAGAGCGCTTCCTGGAGGCCTTTGACGCCATCGACAATGAACCTCGTCTGACCCACCAGGTGCAGCTGACCCAGGCCATGATCCTCAACATCCACTCTTGCACCGACGAGATCCGCCAGGTTCGGACGCTTCTCACTGGCAGCGACGCCCACTCCACCACCCTCCACGCCAACCTGAGCAGGAGTGATGAGGCCCTCTATGCTGCTATATGGGAGAGAGACACCGTCACAGCAGAGAGAGACGCCGCACTTGCAGAGGTGGCACGTCTCACCGCAGCCCTTGCGAACGCTACTCCAGCTCCAACTCCACTCGGCTGCAGCCTCGCCTCCTCCGCCTTCCTCCGGCGATAGGACGCCTTCGACCTCTCTCGCCCCGAGGAGCCCGCGACTAGGATGATCAGACGCAAGAGCGCAGACGCCCGATCCGCCGCCTCTTCGACGACCTTCCAGGTGTCAAAGGGACGCACTCACTGCCACAGTCATCACCCGAGTCGCCCCTGCTCGATGAGCTTGACCAGAGCCGCCTCGCCCCGACTCCCGATGGAGTAGTTAGGATGGTCTAGGTTAGCTGTTAGTGCTTGCTAGGCAGTCTTTTGGGTTGCAAGCACTTTTGCTCTTTCTTTGGTAGACGAAGTGTGTGTATCCTGTGTCATGACTTAGCTTAGGATATAAGCTTTGTTTGTGAGTCATGTAACACTTAACCCCCTTAATATAATGCAGCCATTCTAGGCTTTGTATTGTATTTATTTGATCTTCTCGCTTGGTTTTTGTTCTTCTGTGTGTGCCTTAGAGGGCTAGTGAACCCTCATATACCCCTCCCTGGTTCCCTCTAGTTCTAAACCTCAGCTTTCCCTCAGGATGCCGCCAAGAAGAGTCGCCGCCCACCAAGCTTTTTGTAACTAGCCGAGGTCGTGGGCGTGGGTCGGTGGTCGTGGATAAGAACAAGAACTACCTCCCCCACCACCAGCTCACCCGACCATGGCACAAGTGATGCTTCAGCAAACTCAGATTCTCCAAGCTTTGCTCAACAATCAGCAGTCAAGACCTGCTGGCCGCCATTCCAAACTCGCTGACTTCCTAAGAACAAGACCTCTCACATTTGAAGTAGCTAATGAACCTCTCGAAGCCGAAGATTGGCTCAGGGACACTGAAAAGAAGCTTCGACTCGCCCGTTGCTCCGACACGGATAAGGTGGACTTTGCTAGCCACCAGCTGAAAGGCGCCGCCGCTGCATGGTGGGAGAATTACCTTGCTGCTAGAGGTAATGAAGGACCAAAGGATGAAGAAGGAGAAGCAGCAACAGAACTAGAAGCAGTGGCATCTACGAATGGAGGACCAGCAGCCTCCGCCACTGAAGCCATGGAAGAAGAAGTTGCTGAAACACCTCTTGATGAAGGCGAACTAGCTTGGCAGCCAATTCCTTGGACAGAATTCAAAACCGCCTTCAGAACCAATTTTGTGCCAGCCGGTACCATGAGACTGAAGAAGAACAAGTTCAGAGCTCTTAAGCAAGGTCATATGTCAGTCAATGAGTATCTGACCAAGTACAACCAACTTGCCCGCTACGCCCCCAATGACGTAGCCAATGAAGAGGAAAAGATAGATCGTTTTGTGGAAGGCATGCGTGACGACATGCAAGGGCAGCTAATCCTTCATGACTTTTCTAGCTTCCATCAATTGGTCAATAAGGCCCTAGTGTTGGAGAATGAGAAAAGACAATGAAGCTTACGCGCAAATGGAAGATGTCTTTCCGTGGCCGCAAGGCAACTTTTCCTTAAGTCAACCTTCCAGGGCAGTTCTTCCTTTGGATCTTCTGCCGCCACACCTCAGAAAAGTTCAACTCCAAGGCCCCAAGGAGGTGGTTTCCGCACTCTCCGCCCCGCTGGACACCCTGCCACAGTCAACCTAGCAGCTAATCTCCACTGTTTTGCTTGCAGAAAAAAAGGACACTTTGCCAATCAGTGCCCTCATCGCAGCAACCCTGTCCCAAAGAACAACCCAGGAGCCACTGCAATTCAAGGTCGGACCTCAGCTCCAAGCAAGAGCCACCAGACTTCCCAAGCTTCTAGGCCTACCCCGACGCAGAGCCGTGGCCGTGTGAATCATGTCACCGCTGAGGAGGCACAAGATGCCACAGGAGTGCTAATGGGTACGTTCTCAGTTAATTCAGTACCCGCACAAGTTTTGTTTGATTCTGGAGCTTCGCACTCTTTTGTTTCAAGAAAGTTTGTTGAAAGGCTTATGTTGCCGACCTATAAGTTAAAGAAACCCGTGGTACTTAGTTCACCCGGGGGACCCCAATATGCTACCTCAGTTAGTCCCAGAGTAGAGATTGTTTTGGAAGACTCTGGATTCCTAGCCTCCCTTTTGGTGCTAGAATCTCAAACATTGGATATCATCCTAGGGATGAACTGGTTGGCCGCGTATCATGGACTAATAGATTGCGCCAACAGGAAAGTGGTACTAGCCAAAGTTTCTGAAACCACAATAAGGATTAGTGTGGATCGTTCCTCTCCTTTGGTTCGAACAATCCACCACCTTGGAGAATTGTCCCTAGAGACAACGCCTCAGAGTCCAAGCTACCCCGAGGTCTTCCTGTAAGAATTGCTGTGCATGCCCCCGACGAGAGATATCGAGTTCGTGATCAACTTGAAGCCAGGGATAGCCCCAATTGCTAAGAGACCGTACAGGATGGCCGCTGACGAACTTGAAGAGTTAAAGACACAACTTGAAGACTTGCAAGAAAAAGGATTCATTAGACCTAGTTCTTCTCCCTAGGGTTCACTAGTTCTCTTTGTGAAGAAGAAAGATAGTTCCGCTAGATTGTGTGTGGATTACAGAGCCCTCAACGAAGTGACCATCAAGAACAAGTATCCCTTGCCCCGCATTGATGACCTGTTCGATCAGTTGACCGGAGCCTCAGTTTTCTCCAAGATAGACTCATGGTCGATACCACCACTCAAGATTAGGAGTGAGGATATTCCCAAGACACCTTTACCACCCTAAGATGGCTTGTTTGAGTTTACAAATATGTCGCTTTGGCTTGACCAATGCCCCACCTTACTTCATGAATCGATGAACAAGGTATTTATGGAATACCGGATAAGTTTGTAGTCGTGTTCATAGACGACATTTTGTTCTATTGCAAGACCAAGGAAGAGCATGCCTAACACCCGCAATTGGTCCTGGAAAGCTTAAAGAGCATGAGCTCTATGCCAAGTACAAGAAATGTGAATTTTGGCTTCAGAAATCAGCTTCTCGACATATTGTATCCGCAGGAGGAATAGCGATTGATCCCACCAAGGTAGAAGCCGTGATGGATTGGAAACAAATTACATCAAGAATGAAGTTCGTAGTTTTCTCGGTTTAGCCGGATACTCTGACACTTCATAGAAGGATTCTCAAAGCTCTCCAAACCAATGACCCATCTCGCTTAAAAAGGAAAAGAAGTATGAATGGACCGAGGCTTGTGAGAAAAGTTTCGTGAATTGAAGAATAAATTGACTTCGCACCAAGATTGACCCTACCGACATTCATCAAGACTTTGAAGTCTATTGTGGCGATCGCGCCAAGGTCTTGATGCGTGCTTATGCAAGGAGGAAAAGTTGTAGCTTATGCATCCAGACAACTTCGCCCTCATGAAGACAATTATCCAACTCATGACCTGGAGTTAGCAGCAGTAGTGCACGCCCTTAAGATTTGGCGGCATTATTTGATTGGAAATCATTGCAATATCTACATGGACCACAAGAGTCTCAAGTACATCTTCACCCAATCTGATCTCAACCTTCGGCAAAGAAGATGGTTAGAATTAATAAAGGATTACGACTTGGATGTTCATTATCATCCCGGAAAGGCTAATGTAGTTGCCGATGCATTAAGCCGCAAGTCATACTGCAATAATGTTATGATTCAAGAGCACCAACTTGAGCTCTATAAGGAATTCGAAGCCCTCAACCTTTGTTTGATAGAGCAAGGTAACCCAGATGCCATGGAAGCACATCCCACTTTATAAGAGCAGATCAAGACCGCTCAAAAAGGATATCCTGGAGTCCAAAGATTCAAAAATCTCATGGCTAAAGGAAAAGCTGTGAGACCCTGACGTTTATTAGGCTCATAATACTTAGTCATCCGATTGACCCTAGTATTATCAACCAAATAAACCCGGTCTCGAGAGATGTATACTTCCTGAATGCAAGATACATACCTCACAACAAAAGAATGTATCAATTCCATACAACACATAGAACATAAGCAACAAACCGAAGTTAACATTAATATGGAATAGATATTACAAAAGAGAGGCCCTTAGGCCAAATAGCAATAAATCTACAAAGATAACAATGAAGCAAAAGTGCCATAAAGATGGCTATAACACAAAGCCAATCGGTGTGCCTTAACCCTAGGCATCTCGACCGACCGCCAAGCTAGTCGTCAAGAAAGCGCAACACGTAGCACAAAAGAGAGGCTCTTGGAGCTCTCCTTCTTCCTCTGCAACAAAAGCCACAAAATTGCCACAACCACAGGCGGATGAGTACATAAAGTACTCCGCAAGACTTACGTGTGAGATAACGTAACTATAAATAGCTACATGCAAGCTTTATTTAAGTGGATGAGGCTTTGGACTCATTTTAGCATAAAGCAACATTTATTTGCAATAACATAATAGATTGAAGGCAATTTGGCAAAGCATTTTAAATGTTGAAGTAACAACGAGATAATAACATAGTAACAACAACAAGAACAACCTCGAAGTGACTAACCCAAGTCACCACAACAATAGCATGAACTCCCGCTCATACCAACCATGTCAAGTTTTAATTAAAGGTTGTAGTCTAGTCTTGAACGACCTTACCAAGCATGTCCATAACCTAGGGCGAGGCTATTCAATAGTTTTATCCTGCAGGGTGTACCACTTTACTCCACACGCCGATCGCCTTTCCTTTACGCACACTTCCGAAGGTGTGCTTTGTGCAACTAAGTCCTACGAGACCTTTCCAAAGGATGAATGCTAATTACGAGCTGCACAACCCACGGGAGAAGGAGACATCACAACCTTCCCTAAGCTAATGCTCCTCCCACACTATACATATACATTTGTTTTGAAAACACACCAACCGAGCTCGCTCATAATTAACACCTCCTAGAGTACTTAGTCAAGAGGGTTCCATATGCCCCTCGCGTGGTTAGTACGCCAAATCGCTTGGCTTAGTGACCCAAGTACTCGGTCCTTAGGGACCCAGCATACCACCACATCCAAAACCGCACCATCCATCCAATATGCCCAAGTCTAAATCAATCTTTTATTTTCAGTTTTTGATTTTACAATTAATCAAAGCACAAGTGCTGGACATATAGGAGTAATAATCATTTTTGAGTGATCAAGACCATCGACTAAGTCGATGATCGCCCATTTCTACCGATAACTAAGCATGTCTAAGCAATTTATATCGAAACTACTAAGTGATAAGAGCTCATCCAACGAGCTCCCACCACAGCAAATAACCTAGGCTCATGGTAGTAGAGGATAAACAATTCCTACAGATCATGCAACTATAGGCTTGCTAGCTTACATTTAACACAAAGTAGCATGCATACATAGAAGTAAAACAATATATTAAGCTTTAAAGTAATGGGACAATGATGGAAATGATCAAACTGCTTGCCTTGTTGCTGGTGGTCAAATTGTGGCAGAGGGTCGCTCTCGGGATCACCACAAATGTCGAAACCTAACGGAAAAGCGAGAAAGAACCGATAAGAACGATTTAAAAACAACAAAGACAGCACAACAAATGAACTCCAAAAGCTATGAAAATTTTACAGCAGCAAGACAATGATTTATCATGACTTTAGCAACAAGAACCAATTGATTTGGATTCTCAATGCAAAAGATATGATGAAATCAATTCTGCTCAGCCTACTAAAATACCAAACTGCACTATTCACTAATTTAATTATGAGGCAACATTTTCTAGAAAGTAGCGAAGCTGAAATTTTACTGTAAAACCAGCACCTCATGAGATGAATAACACAATTGAGTTCATCTCATTTGGAGCTATATTGCACTTTCTACAAATTTTCAAAAACAAGAACTTGAACAAAATTATAATGCACAAGTCCTCATTTTCCTAACAGCAACATGCTCAAAACTAATGTTCACAGTGAGTTCACTAAGAGAGGAAACCAACAAAGTTGGTCTCACCCAAAAATAGTCTATAGAGTATTAGTTATGTATTTTACAAGTTAAGCATTGATTTAAGTGCACATTTTAAAGTTGGTTTTAAAACCTAATGGCAAACTGTGCTCTGGAGCTGAACTCAACTTACAATCATTTTTGGATTAAAGTCAAGTTCAAGACAGAGCTAACACAATTTGAATGACCTCAAATGGATTTAAAATGAGAAAGATATGAAATTCTAAAGTCTATACCTTATTTCAGCTTTAACTAAGACCTCACCGAATTTCTAAAACCCATAAGGACAGGGAGGTCGTGAGCCACAGATCTTAAATCCAACGGCTCAAGATCTCCCAGAGAACATCACATACGCCAAGACGTGAAGGTCCAGAGGTCCTGGACCTCTTAGCAACTCACATGCGCGAGGTGAGGGGAGGTCGTGGTCAGAGATGGGAGATCCAACGGACCACAACACAAAAAGGAGGTCCGGAACGGACCAGATCTAAATGGGAGGTCATGAGCGGCCGAGATGGCCTAGGGAGGTCCTAAGGGAGGTCCAACGCCACTGCACTCTCAGGGGAGGTCTCGACGGCCACGATTGCAAGAGGGAGGTCTTGGACGCCCGCATCTCCTTGGAGGAGGTCATGGACGCCCTGCACTCCAACGCCAAGCACGAGCTTTGGACATGAGATAAATGCGCACGGACCACGAGGAGGTCCGCGCGAGGGGTTTTAATGCACGCAAAGGGGCGGGGTTAATGGCGGTTAAGACACCAATGATTGCGATGATTGGGCATTTAAAACGGTGAATTTATGTCCTAAAACGACAATGACACGCCGGACGTCCGACAAAATCCCGAGCGTGAAGAAGTGATCTCGCCGGCGATGTAGAGCTCGCCGTGAGGTCAATGATACCACCGAGTGCACAATAACGCTATGCACCTAAAGGACCTCCTCTCGGCGGCGACGGCGGCTTTGAACGCCGGCCGAGCCGGAGAGGGCAAAAGATGACCAAAGACGGCCAAACACGAAAATGCAAAAAGCAAGCTCACGCAACATTCAAGCTTGTGCCAAGAAAGCTCCGCAAAATCATTCATAAGGGTGCCAAGAACTAAAGGACTAACAGGAGGTACCGGAGGTCCTAAGGTGCCGGGAGGTCGTGGAGGTGATGGCCGGTGTTGGGGAAGACAAGAAGCTTCACCGCCTAAGACACAGCTCAAGCTCCTCTTTGTCCCCCTCTGCAAATGTCCAACAACTCAAGTCGGGACTTGGTCCCAGAGGGAAGGCACAAATGGAAGCAAGGAGAAAGGTGGAAACCCAGTGACCCTTGTCCACCGAGGAACTTCAAGTCCAACAATGGCGGCCAAGGAGCTCATGCGGCTTAGAGTTCACAAGCACGATGGGTGAGCAAAGAACAATGGCGTGCAAAGGAAGATAAAGGCACAATGGGGTGGTTTTATCCTAGGGCAATTGAGGTCGAGACCACCGGGCTAAGCTCCTGTGAGCTTGGCCCATGGCACGGTCTTGGCATTGGACAAGACTTAAAGTTGACACAAGGCAGGTTTGAGTGACCAGAGGCGAAAAGTCGACCAGATTAAATGCGGTCAAGAAAGAGTCATTGAAGTGTACCCCAAGGTCGACACGCATTAATTGCGCCGCCGAGTTTGCCCGCCAGAGGAAGGAGAAGAACAGGAGGTCCTTATGACCGCTGGATAAGACACGGGAGGTCCTAACCATCGGATCCATTTTGAACCAAGATGTTTTAAGTGGTGGGGAGGAGGTCCCACCACACGATCAAGGATGGGGAGGTCGTGGCCTCCGATTTCTTTAATCGCGAAAACGCACGTGAGGAAAAGGGACAGAGGTCCAAAGCGTTGATCTCCATCCAACGGTCGCGGACCTCCAAAGAGGACTTAACGCACGCGATCAAAAGACATGAGGGGAGGTCATGGCCTTTGGATTTAAATCCAAGGGCACACAATGACCGGGAGGTCTCGATATGATGCGCAATCAGCAAGGGAGGTCAGACCGTTAGATTTAGATCTAAGGGTTCGATCAAAGGAGGTGGAGGTCCCGAGCTTGCACAACGCACAAGGGAGGTCATGGCCTTTAGATTTAGATCTAAGGGCTACGATCTCACGTCTTGCCGGGAGGTCTCAAGCGCATGAGACAAAGGAGGTCGTGACCGTAGATTTTAATCTAACGGTGCACAACAAAAGATGGGGGAGGTTGTGGGTGCTTGACAACACGAGGAGGTCGTGAGCTGTTGGATTTGATCCAATGGCTACGACCTAGGTTAGGTGGAAGGTTTGTTTAGTTTAGGTTGAGAGGAGGAGGTCAGGGCCATGGATCTTGGATCCAAGGGCTATGACCTCACGCAGGTGGGATGACCTGACTGAGTATGTTGAGGAGGAGGTCTTTGAGGTTTAACACACAGGGGAGGTCATGACCATGGATCACTGATCCAACGGCAATGACCTCATGAGGTAGGGAGGTCCTCGCGGTGTTGATCATGAGGAGGTCGTGGTCTGTTGGATGTAAATCCAACTACCGCGACCGATCAAGTGGAGATGAGGTCTGCTGAGGTGCAGACATGGTTGGGCTGGACCAACTTTGAATATGGCTAGCCCAAGGAACAAGGTAGGCTTTTAAATTTAGTTTTAACAAATGAAACTTAGCAGAATTATTTGAGATAGCAAATGAACTCCAAATTTGATGAAATTTTAACTGGAGCTTGTTGACAATGAGATCAACCTTGCATAAAATTTCCAGAGGTTATTATGCAATGCATTTTTCTCAGGAAATTCATGAAGGTTGTTTAAAGGATTGTTTTGCCTCCAAAAATTATCAACAAGTGTTATAACTCATGATATTTTTGAGAGGGGTCCCATATCAGTTTTTGGGACCAAGGAAAATATATTCCAAATGTTTGACACAAGATTTAAGATAATTGGAGAATGAGTTTGATTTTTGGTCAACAAGAGCTTTGTGTTTTTGGATTACACAACTCTTGGACAAGAATTACATAAGATTTTAGGGTTTTTCAAGATGTGAGAAAAGTTTTAATTTCTACACATATAATTATACTTGATTAACCCTAATTATACATTTGGGATGTTACAAAATCTCTCCCCTTACGTAAATCTCGTCCCGAGATTTGGCTCACTCGAGAAAGAAAGATGGATAGTCCGCACGCAGACGATCTTCTCTTTCCCAAGTAGCCTCATCCTCGTAATGGTTTGACCACTGAACTTTAAGGAACTTGATGGTCTTATTCCTTGTCCTTCGCTCGACTCATCGAGTCGCGAACAGGTGCTCGCGATAGGTCAAATCTTCCCGACATCGAGGGTTTCCAACGGAGCTTCCTCGCTTGGAACACGGAGGCACTTCTTAAGCCGGGACACATGAAAACATCATGTACCCCTCAAGTGCAGTAGGCAACTCCAACTTATAGGCAACAGCTCCTTCTTCTCGATAACGCGGTAGGGACCGACATATCGAGGAGCCAACTTGCCCTTGACGTCAAACGTTGATGGCCCTTCAAAGGAGAGACTTTGAGATAAACAAAGTCATTAGGCTCAAAACGTAACTCACGTTGACGGCGATCCGCATAGCTCTTTTGCTCGATTGAGTGCATGCGCAAACGCCACGAATAAGCCGGACTTGGCGCCGGCCTCATTGATTGAGTCCGCCAAAGAGAGGTCTCTCACCGTCTCGACCAGCTCAACGGGTCCTACACTTTCTCCCGCATAAGGCCTCAAATGGTGCCATGCCGAGACCGGCTCGAAAGCGTTGTTATAAGAAAACTTCGGCGAATGGCAAGCATTTCTCCCAATGCTTCCCATATGAAAGGACACAAGCACGAAGCATGTCTTCCAAAACTTGGTTGACCCTCTCGGTCCGACCATCGCTTTGGGGGTGATATGCCGTCTAAAAGCAAGACGAGTGCCCATAGCCTCTTGCAAGCTATGCCAAAACGAGACGTGAAAAGGATCCACGATCCGACACGATCGTCTTCGCACACCGTGCAAACTCACGATGCGGGCGATATAGAGTTCCGCCAAAAGACCTACCCAAGTTCGGTCTTGACGGAAGGAAATGTGCCACCTTAGTCAATCGATCGATGACGACCCAAATGGCATCATTCTTCTTGGGGGTGGGTAGACCGTGATAAAATCCATTCCGATCGAATCCCACTTCCACTCGAGAATTGGCAAAGGTCAAGCGATCCAAACAGACGCCGATGCTCGGCCTTCACATCGACGACACACGCCGCACTCTTAAGAACGAACTCGCAATCTCCTCTTCATTCGGGTCCACCAAAATCTCTCGCGAGATCTTGATACATCTTTGTGGCCCCGGATGAATGGATAAAGGCGAATCATGGGCTTCATGGAGGATTAAATTCGCAACTCCATGTCCTTTGGAACCATTAAGGCGTTCAACCTCACGACGCCATGCTCATCCTCGAGAAGCACTTGGTCGCTCCGTTCTTGACATTTGCCTTAATGTGGCTCACTCCAACATCCGACTGCTGGGCGGACTTGATCCGATCCACCAAGGTTGGTTGCACAACCATGGCAGCGAGAGATCCATGCTCAACTATCTCCAAGTTGAGACGCTGGAATGCCTCGAGAAGAGAGGGCGAATGCTCCTTGAGCACTAAGGCATTACAATGCGCTTTGCGATTAAAGCGCGCCGAATCGACATTAGCCTTGCCCGGATGGTAGTGAATACCCATATCATAATCCTTGATCAACTCCAACCATCTCCTTTGCCTGAGGTTTAGGTCAGGTTGGGTGAACAAGTACTTGAGGCTCTTGTGATCCGAATACACTTCACAACGATTACCGATTAGGTAATGTCGCCAAATCTTAAGTGCATGAATCACAGCAGCCAACTCCAAATCATGAGTAGGGTAGTTGAGCTCATGAGGTCTCAATTGCCTTGATGCATAGGCCACTACCTTGCCTTCTTGCATAAGGACACAACCGAGGCCTCGACGAGAAGCATCGCAAAAGATATCGAAGCTGCGATGGATATCAGGAAGAACAAGAATGGGAGCGGTGGTCAAACGCTTCTTGAGTATATGGAAACTTGCCATGCAAGCATCAGACCACAAGAACTTCTTGTCCTTCTTGAGCAACTCCGTCATCGGCTTCGCGATCTTGGAGAAGTTCTCGATGAAGCGGCGATAATATCCCGCTAAACCAAGAAAACTCCGCACTTCGGTGACCGAAGTGGGCGGACTCCATGACAGAACATCGGTGACCTTGCTAGGATCAATACTCGCCTCCCGAAAAAGAATATGGCCTAAGAAAGCCACTTCCTTCAACGAACGCACACTTGCTGAACTTCACAGACAAATGGTGCTCACGAGCTTGCCTAACACAAGCTTCAGATGCTCGGCATGATCCTCATCGTTCTTGGAATAGATAAGAATATCATCGATGAAGACCACGACAAACTTATCCAAATACTCCATGAATACCGAATTCATGAGGTTCATGAACAAGGCAGAGCATTGGTTGTTTAACGACATGACAAAGGTACTCGTACAAGCCGTAGCGAGTAGAGAACGCCGTTTTGGAATATCCTCAGCCGAATCCGAACTCGATGATATCCCACTCTCAAATCAATCTTGGAGAAAACTCGAGCTCCAAATAATTGATCAAGAGATCGCCGATGCGGGCAATGGATACTTGTTCTTCATCATCACTTCATTAAGTGGGCGTAATCGACGCGACATGCGTAAAGTACCGCCCTTCTTCTTTACGAAGATTGCCGGACAACCCCAAGGAGATGAGCTAGGCGGATGAAACCCTTCTCTTGCAGCTCACTTAACTGCTTCTTCAATTCTACCAACTCGTTCGGTGGCATCCAATAAGGCCTCTTTGAGATAGGGGCGGTACCGGGAGCCAACTCAATGACAAATTCGAGGTTTCGAACGGGTGGCATCCCCGGAAGATCAGCGGGAAAGACATCAACAAAGTCACAAACTGTTGGTACTTCGCTAATATCTAGAGCGGGCTTCGCTTCAAGCGCGAAGAGATGCGGATCTAGCGACCGGCGAAAAGCTTAACTGCCACGAGAGGACTAGACAGAGAGATGAGCTTCCTGGCGCAATCGATTTGCCCCATGTGCTGGGACAACCAATCCATTCCAATGGTTTGCACAGGTTTAGATGTAATTCTTGGCATGGATTCCACTTTCTCGATTTCAACAGGGACATTCCGACACTCGAATCCAGCTCTCAACTCCGAACCAGGAGAGCGAATGAGCAACGGGACAAGCAAAGGAGCCAAAGACTTAGATACAAGAGAATGAGAAGCTCTGATTTGAATAAAGTAGAAGCAGGACGAGAGTTGACAAGAAGTTTACCCAACCTTGACGTTAGGCACCTCCAAAGCTGAAGGGATGGGTTAGCAACGCAACCCGAAAAACAAAGCCTTAAAGAAAGCAAAAGCGATCGACTAGGGGAATGGAATATCACCCTAAACGAAAGCCAAAACCGCGAGTAAATTAACTTTAGAAGCTTCTAAAAGACTCTAAAAACAGCCAAGAAGCACCAAAAGCAAGGCTCAACTTCTCAACTCAACTAACCCGTATTGAATGAACGAGTAATTGGTCGAGAAGATCAAAAATCAGATTGTAAGATGAGATCTAAAACTATTAGAGAGCAAGGTTAATGCAGCGAAATAAGTGTTAGATACTTAGCTAACTAGTATCACATCTTACCCTTTTATTCCCACAAGTTTTAGTTGATTAACCTCTCATTATCTATCCTAATTGGAACCTTTGAGACTGCTGTCCGGAAATTTGATGCTTGCTGTCCGTGTTTTGCATCCAAGCTCCTTGTCGAATCACCGACTCGAACTTCAAAACCTTGTAGTGGGCAGCTCACACTTCAATTTGCCAATCTCATTGGTTCTCCCAAAACCCAAAGTTAATCGATAACAACTATTTTGTAGAAGGAAGAGAGGAAAACAACTTTTAAAACTCAAATTAGAGTGGGATGAGAAGAGAAAGCTAAGATAGGTAAGGAATAAAATCCGAGAATTTACCTAAGCTTTCAAAACTCATTTGATGCTTTGAAAATAGGTTTTCAAAATATCCTAAGGATCGACCAAGCTTGCGTTACTACGGTCAAGATGGCTCGATACCAACTTTTAGAGACCAGACGTTTATTAGGCTCATAATACTTAGTCATCCGATTGACCCTAGTATTATCAACCAAATAAACCCGGTCTCGAGAGATGTATACTTCCTGAATGCAAGATACATACCTCACAACAAAAGAATGTATCAATTCCATACAACACATAGAACATAAGCAACAAACCGAAGTTAACATTAATATGGAATAGATATTACAAAAGAGAGGCCCTTAGGCCAAATAGCAATAAATCTACAAAGATAACAATGAAGCAAAAGTGCCATAAAGATGGCTATAACACAAAGCCAATCGGTGTGCCTTAACCCTAGGCATCTCGACCGACCGCCAAGCTAGTCGTCAAGAAACGCAACACGAAGCACAAAAGAGAGGCTCTTGGAGCTCTCCTTCTTCCTCTGCAACAAAAGCCACAAAAATTGCCACAACCACGGGCGATGAGTACATAAAGTACTCCATAAGACTTACATGTGAGATAACAGAACTATAAATAGCTACATGCAAGCTTTATTTAAGTGGATGAGGCTTTGGACTCATTTTAGCATAAAGCAACATTTATTTGCAATAACATAATAGATTGAAGGCAATTTGGCAAAGCATTTTTAAATGTTGAAGTAACAACGAGATAATAACATAGTAACAACAACAAGAATAACCTCGAAGTGACTAACCCAAGTCACCACAACAATAGCATGAACTCCCGCTCATACCAACCATGTCAAGTTTTAATTAAAGGTTGTAGTCTAGTCTTGAACGACCTTACCAAGCATGTCCATAACCTAGGGCGAGGCTATTCAATAGTTTTATCCTGCAGGTGTACCACTGCACCCACACGCCGATCCGCCTTTCCTTTACGCACACTTCCGAAGGTGTGCTTTGCACGCTAAGTCCTACGAGACCTTTCCAAAGGATGAATGCTAATTACGAGCTGCACAACCCACGGGAGAAGGAGACATCACAACCTTCCCTAAGCTAATGCTCCTCCCACACTATACATATACATTTGTTTTGAAAACACACCAACCGAGCTCGCTCATAATTAACACCTCCTAGAGTACTTAGTCAAGAGGGGTTCCATATGCCCTCGTGGTTAGTACGCTGAAATCGCTGGCTTAGTGACCCAAGTACTCGGTCCTTAGGGACCCGCATACCACCACATCCAAAAACCGCACCATCCATCCAATATGCCCAAGTCTAAATCAATCTTTTATTTTCAGTTTTGATTTTACAATTAATCAAAGCACAAGTGCTGGACATATAGGAGTAATAATCATTTTTGAGTGATCAAGACCATCGACTAAGTCGATGATCGCCCATTTCTACCGATAACTAAGCATGTCTAAGCAATTTATATCGAAACTACTAAGTGATAAGAGCTCATCCAACGAGCTCCCACCACAGCAAATAACCTAGGCTCATGGTAGTAGAGGATAAACAATTCCTACAGATCATGCAACTATAGGCTTGCTAGCTTACATTTAACACAAAGTAGCATGCATACATAGAAGTAAAACAATATATTAAGCTTTAAAGTAATGGGACAATGATGGAAATGATCAAACTGCTTGCCTTGTTGCTGGTGGTCAAATTGTGGCAGAGGGTCGCTCTCGGGATCACCACAAATGTCGAAACCTAACGGAAAAGCGAGAAAGAACCGATAAGAACGATTTAAAAACAACAAAGACAGCACAACAAATGAACTCCAAAAGCTATGAAAATTTTACAGCAGCAAGACAATGATTTATCATGACTTTAGCAACAAGAACCAATTGATTTGGATCCTCAATGCAAAAGATATGATGAAATCAATTCTGCTCAGCCTACTAAAATACCAAACTGCACTATTCACTAATTTAATTATGAGGCAACATTTTCTAGGAAAGTAGCGAAGCTGAAATTTTTACTGTAAAACCAGCACCTCATGAGATGAATAACACAATTGAGTTCATCTCATTTGGAGCTATATTGCACTTTCTACAAATTTTCAAAAACAAGAACTTGAACAAAATTATAATGCACAAGTCCTCATTTTCCTAACAGCAACATGCTCAAAACTAATGTTCACAGTGAGTTCACTAAGAGAGGAAACCAACAAAGTTGGTCTCACCCAAAAATAGTCTATAGAGCATTAGTTATGTATTTTACAAGTTAAGCATTGATTTAAGTGCACATTTTAAAGTTGGTTTTAAAACCTAATGGCAAACTGTGCTCTGGAGCTGAACTCAACTTACAATCATTTTTGGATTAAAGTCAAGTTCAAGACAGAGCTAACACAATTTGAATGACCTCAAATGGATTTAAAATGAGAAAGATATGAAATTCTAAAGTCTATACCTTATTTCAGTTTAACTAAGACCTCACTGGAATTTCTAAAACCCATAAGGACAGGGGAGGTCGTGAGCCACAGATCTTAAATCCAACGGCTCAAGATCTCCCAGGAGAACATCACATACGCGCACGTGAAGGTCCAGAGGTCCTGGACCTCTTAGCAACTCACATGCGCGAGGTGAGGGGGAGGTCGTGGCCGTAGATGGGAGATCCAACGGACCACAACACAAAAAGGAGGTCCGGAACGGACCAGATCTAAATGGGAGGTCATGAGTGGCTGAGATGGCCTAGGGGAGGTCCTAAGGGAGGTCCAAACGTCACAGACCTCCAGGGAGGTCTAGACGGCCACGATTGCGCAAGGGGAGGTCTTGGACGCTCCAGATCTCCTTGGAGGAGGTCATGGACGTCCCAGACCCAACGCGCACGAGCTTTGGACATGAGATAAATGCGCACGGGACCACGAGGAGGTCCGCGCGCGAGGGGTTTTAATGCGCGCAAAGGGGACAGGGTTAATGGCAGTTAAGACACCAATGATTGCGATGATTGGGCATTTAAAACGGTGAATTTATGTCCTAAAAACGACAATGACACGCTCGGGACGTCCGACAAAATCCCGAGCGTGAAGAAGTGATCCTCGCCGGCGATGTAGAGCTCGCCGTGAGGTCCAATGATACCACCGAGTGCACAATAACGTTGCGCACCCAAAGGACCTCCTCGATGGCGACGGCGGCTTTGAACGCCGGCGAGCCGAGAGGGCAAAGATGACCAAAGACGGCCAAACACGAAAATGCAAAAAGCAACTCCACGCAACATTCAAGCTTGTGCCAAGAAAGCTCCGCAAAATCATTCATAAGGGTGCCAAGAACTAAAGGACTAACAGGAGGTACCGGAGGTCCTAAGGTGCCGGGAGGTCGTGGAGGTGATGGCGGTGTTGGGGAAGACAAGTGAAGCTTCACCGCCCAAGACACTCAGCTCAAGCTCCTCTTTGTCCCCCTCTGCAAATGTCCAACAACTCAAGTCAGACTTGGTCCCAGAGGGAAGGCACAAATGGAAGCAAGGAGAAAGGTGGAAAACCCAGTGACCCTTGTCCACCGAGGAACTTCAAGTCCAACAATGGCGGCCAAGGAGCTCTGCGGCTTAGAGTTCACAAGCACGATGGGTGAGCAAAGAACAATGGCGTGCAAAGGAAGATAAAGGCACAAATGGGGGTGGTTTTATCCTAGGGCAATTGAGGTCGAGACCATCGGCTAAGCTCCTGTGAGCTTGGCCCATGGCACGGTCTTGGCATTGGACAAGACTTAAAGTTGACACAAGGCGGTGTTTGAGTGACCAGAGAGGCGAAAAGTCGACCAAGATTAAATGCGGTCAAGAAAGAGTCATTGAAGTGTACCCCAAGGTCGACACGCATTAATTGCGCCGCCGAGTTTGCCCGCCAGAGGAAGGAGAAGAACAGGAGGTCCTTATGACCGCTGGATAAGACCAGGAGGTCCTAACCATCGGATCCAATTTTTGAACCAAGTTATGTTTTAAGTGGTGGGAGGAGGTCCCACCACACGATCAAGGATGGGGAGGTCGTGGCCCTCCGATTTCTTAATCGCAAAACGCACGTGAGGAAAAGGGACAGAGGTCCAAAGCGTTGATCTCCATCCAACAGTCAAGGACCTCCAAGTGAGGACTTAACTGCACGCGATCAAAAGACATGAGGGAGGTCATGGCCTTTGGATTTAAATCCAAGGGCACACAATGACCGGGAGGTCTGATATGATGCGCACAGGCAAGGGAGGTCAGACCGTGATTTAGATCTAAGGGTTCCGATCAAAGGAGGTGGAGGTCCCGAGCTTGCATAACGCACAAGGGAGGTCATGGCCTTTAGATTTAGATCTAAGGGCTACGATCTCACGTCTTGTTGCCGGGAGGTCTGTGCGCATGAGACAAAGGAGGTCGTGGACCGTAGATTTTAATCTAACGGTGCACAACAAAAGATGGGGAGGTTGTGGGTGCTTGACAACACGGGGAGGTCGTGAGCTGTTGGATTTGATCCAATGGCTACGACCTAGGTTAGGTGGAAGGTTTGTTTAGTTTAGGTTGAGAGGAGGAGGTCAGGGCCATGGATCTTGGATCCAAGGGCTATGACCTCACGCAGGTGGGATGACCTGACTGAGTATGTTGAGGAGGAGGTCTTTGAGGTTTAACACACAGGGGAGGTCATGACCATGGATCACTGATCCAACGGCAATGACCTCATGAGGTAGGGAGGTCCTCGCGGTGTTGACCGCGGAGGAGGTCGTGGTGTTGGATGTAAATCCAACCACCGCGACCGATCAAGTGGAGATGAGGTCTGCCGAGGTGCAGACATGGTTGGGCTGGACCAACTTTGAATATGGCTAGCCCAAGGAACAGTGTAGGCTTTTAAATTTAGTTTTAACAAATGAAACTTAGCAGAATTATTTGAGATAGCAAATGAACTCCAAATTTGATGAAATTTTAACTGGAGCTTGCTGACAATGAGATCAACCTTGCATAAAATTTCCAGAGGTTATTATGCAATGCATTTTTGTCAGGAAATTCATGAAGGTTGTTTAAAGGATTGTTTTGCCTCCAAAATTATC
This sequence comes from Phyllostachys edulis, assembly GCA_036346405.1. Lineage (NCBI taxonomy): Eukaryota > Viridiplantae > Streptophyta > Magnoliopsida > Poales > Poaceae > Phyllostachys > Phyllostachys edulis. The sequence goes on along the minus strand of CM070563.1, from coordinate 50,323,101 downwards.
AACAAGTGTTATAACTCATGATATGTTTCAGAGGGGTCCCATATCAGTTTTGGGACCAAGGAAAATATATTCCAAATGTTTGACACAGGATTTAAGATAATTGGAGAATGAGTTTGATTTTTGGTCAACAAGAGCTTTGTGTTTTTGGATTACACAACTCTTGGAGAAGAATTACATAAGATTTTAGGGTTTTTCAAGATGTGAGAAAAAGTTTTAATTTCTACACATATAATTATACTTGATTAACCCTAATTATACATTTGGGATGTTACAAAAGCCCACAAGATGATCGAAGATCAGCAAGGAATTCTATGGTATGGGACACGTCTCTTTGTTCCCCACCAAAAGGAACTCAAGGATTTGATTCTCGAAGAGGCCTGTACCGTATACCCTACATCCAGCAAAGACGAAGATGTATCAGGACATGAAGATTCTATACTGGTGGCCATGCATGAAAAGAGATATCGCTGAGTATGTAGCTCATTGTGATGTATGTCGTCCGAATCAAAGCCGAACATCGAAACCAATGCCGGGATTGCTCCAACCCTACAAATTCCCGAAGGAAATGGGAAGAAATTGAATGGATTTTATTATCGGTCTACCCCTAACCAAGTCCTGATGTGACTCAAGATGGGTTATAGTTGATAGATCCACCAAAGTAGCCCATTTCATCCCAAAGAAGACAACCTACAAGGGAGACAAGTTAGCCGAGCTATACATGGCTCAGATTGTGTGTTTACATGGAGTACCCAAGAGGATAGTCTCTCGATCGAGGATCTCAATTCACCTCGCATTTACGGGCTAGTTTGCATGATGCCCCGAACACACCTTGATTTCAAAGACAAGATATCATCCGCAGATCGATGGTCGATGTAAAGGACGAATCAGATTCTAGAAGATATGCTTCGAGCTTGTGCTTTGGAATTTACCATAGACTGAGAAAAGTGTCTACCGTATGCTGAGTTTGCCTACAACAACAGTTATCAGTCAAGTCTGAAAATGTCCCCGTTTGAAGCACTTTATGGGAGGAAATGCAGAACCCCTCTACATTGGTCAGAATCAGGTGAAGGATATCAATTTGGACCGGATACCCTCAAGCAAGCTGAAGAGAAAGTTCGACTAATCAGAGATCGCCTTCAAGCTGCTCAGTCAAGACAAAAGAGTTATGCCAACAACCGTCGAAGGAAATTGACTTTTGAAGTTGGAGATGCGGTATACCTTAAGGTATCCCCACTTCGTGGGACTCGAAGATTTAAAGTAAAGGGCAAGCTCACCCCAAGATATATAGGACCGTTTCCGATTATCGCCAAGCGTGGAGAAGTGGCCTATCAGCTAGAGCTACCGAAGCATTTGTCAGAAGTTCACAACGTGTTTCACGTCTCCCAACTCAAGAAGTGTCTCCGAGTGCCTGAAAAGCAGACGGCCGTTGAAGCCATCGCCCTTCAGCAAGATTTGACCTATACAGAGCATCCGATCAAGATCCTCGACGTCATCGAGAAGCGAACAAGACGCCAAGTCATCCGCCTTTGCAAGGTCCAGTGGAGTCACCACTCAGCCAAGGAAACCACCTGGGAACGAGAAGATCAAGCAAGCAGACTACCTTCCTCGTCATGGAGGAAGCGACGAATCTCGGGGTCGAGATTCCATTTAAGGTGGGTAGGATTTGTAACGTCCGTTTTCGGACGAACAATAGTATTGCCGTTCTAAATTCGTTCTTCACCGTATTTCACAACTTTAAAGCTATTTACGAAAATCCCCTCTATTTCTCGATGCGTGTTTCAAATGTAATATTAGCAACATTTGAAATTCATTTCCACAAAGTGGAAATTCTCCTCTCTTCTGGATTTTTCTGGGCCGCCTTGAGTCCAGCCCGCAGTTTCCTCGGGCTCAGCCCATTTCTTCACCTGGCCAAGCCCACTCTAGCTGGCCCTTTTTCCCCCAGCCCGGCCTCTTTCTCCCCCTCCTTTTCTTTGGCCCGGCCCATCTTCCCACTGCCCTGCCCCCTCTTCTCTTTCTCCTCCCCTTTTTCCTTTTTGCTGCACGCCCGATCTGCTCCTTCCTTCTTTTCGTCTTGCGCTTGCCGTCGCCTTGCGCTTCCCTCGCCTCTCCTCGTCTTGTACCGCCTGGTCCTCTCCCTATCGTCACCTCCCCGGGTCAGCCGCCGCACCACCCCGCACGACGTTGCTACCATCTTCGCCACCCCAGAGCCTCTACGTCTTGTCATCGCCTTGTCACGTCGTCGCCCGTCGTGTCGACGCCACCCGCCTCTTCGGCCCGCGACAATGAGACGCCTGAGCCTGACGTCCTCACAACGCCTCCCCGCACTCACAGAAATCGTCCGCCTCGGGACGCGCCCGCTCAAGGACGGACCCCCTCTCTCAAATTTCTTGCTCCCATGCCGTGACCCCTATAAAGCCCCCTCCACCCCTTGGAGCTTCCCATGCCACCCCCGTGGAGCTCGGTAAGAACCACCCCCAAATCCCCGTTTCTCCATTTCGGCCGCCGCCACCCCTCCCCGGTGTCTAGCCGCTCCGGCTACCCTCCGGCCACCCCGACCTCGTAACCATGCGCCCCTCATCACCCGGAAGCTTTCCCCTCAACTTCCCCCACGGATTAGCCGCTGCCACCACCGAATTCCGCCGTCTTCCCCGCCTCCAGCCGCCACCTTCGCCACCACCCGCCGCCGCCTACGTCCATCCTCCGGCCTCCCCGTCTAGCTCATCGGCTCCGCCTCACCAAGCTCTACCCCGTGCTCCCCATCCCCGGCCCCGAGCGCCACTGGAACCACCCCGCCGCCATCACTATGTCGCCTCCGCCGCTCTTCACCACCCGCCGCCAGCCACCGTCCTCCCCCGGCTCCGCCGCCACCGTCACCGGCACCCCTCCCCAATACCTCCCCATTCCCGCCTTCGCCAAATTGACCACTGCTCGCCGGCACAGAGCCACGCCAAGACGTTGTAGCGCCTTGCGCCATGAAGCAGCGTGGGCGTGGCATGTCCCGAGAGTGCCATCTTTAGGGAATTAATGACGCATTAAAATGCTAATGACAGTCATTAGTCTCTTTATTATGTCCTAAACCCCCCCTCTGTGGCTGACATGTGGACCCCCAAGCACTTTTAAGGCAGCCATTTTCTCCCCCTCGTTGCGACTGGGCCCCGCAGCCCACTGTGCGTGTGGACCGGCCTCGCCCTGTGCGCTTGGACTGGGTCCATGCACTGTTCTGTAGACTCCTCTCTTTTTCTGATTCATTTAATCTTTGTTAATTCATATCTCCTCCGTTTTAACTCCAAAAATTATGAAATAAATTTCTAAAAATTTCTTAAATCAGGATCTTGCTAATGGCATAGGGTTTGATTAATTTGGAGTTTATTTGTGTATTCGTGTGTATTTATTTGCTCTCTTTGCTGTTGTGTGTTTTTCCGGTATTGTCGCCCGATTAGGTTTTGAAGACGCTGGAGATCCTCAAGTTGATCAAGACCAAGATTATCACGATCACCTTGCCTCTAACTAAGGCGAGTCAATACTTTGACCATATTGATCCTACATTTTATGCAAATTATATTCGTTTAAATTAGCAAAATTGCATGCGTTATTTCTTTATCAAATGTATGTTAAAGCTTAAGGTAGTTAAATGCCCACTTGTTGATTACTTAAGTTAATATGCCATCTTTGATAACTTGAATCCATTAATCCTTGTCACCTTAGTAACTATATGGTAATACTAGTTATAGGTTGTACTTAAGCGACATGCTAGTCTTGCTTAAGTACCGAGGTATTAAAAACTCCAATCATCATTTCCTCAAACATAAAATGATTTGGGTAGTCATTGGTGGTCCATTGGCTAAAATGTGTGAAAATAAATTGGTTTACTCCCCAAAACGCTATTGCTAGTTCTATCCGGGTGGATGGTGAGGTGGTGGGTGCTCAGGGTGCACATGGTTGGTTGGCTTGTGGAATGAACCGCCCAGATAACCCTAAGGACTTAATCTTGTCACGACCTCCCGTGTTAAACAAGTACAACCACAAGTCTGCAAAGTGCAACTTGGCTTAGCAAAGTTATTAAACCTTGGAAGTCATCTCACTGGAGGGGAACGAAGAACGTACAAGTGTGGAGATACTCCGGCTTGGAAGGGACACCAAAAAGGTGAAGTTACCAATTAAGCTAGTCGTTGTGGTAGGGGCAGTGCTAGTCGTTGTGGTGAACATCACTTTAACATATGGGCGTAACCCCATATGGGTGGAATGACTAAGGGCAAGATAGCTAGAAAGGTTATCTTGTGATTTGCCGCCCAACTACATGACTACTAATCATGTGGGGTAACAGGGTAGACTATCTCTTGTGGGTAAAGTGTGCAACCTCTGCAGAGTCTAAAAGCTGTTTAAATGTACTCGCCTACGGTCAAAAGGCTAACATGAGAATCATAACTTGAGTTAGTTCTATTTCAAAAACCTTGTGGGTGGTATAAAAATGGTGGAAGGGCTCACCTAGCCCTGTTTTGGATTTTTGTCTGAGTCGTCGAGCTCAGTGGGTGTGGTTATTGGAGGCCGCTCCAATTAAAAGGATGCATTGGTAGAGTTTCTGCCGAATGGATTCTCTACTAAAATAATTATTGCAATGCTCTCTTTAATAAACTGCAATTTGTTAAAATGCTAAGTGATAGGACTTTGTAATTATGATATTCGGAAACTTGCTTTCGCAAATAAAAGAACCTGAGCCATCCTTGTTAAGCCTTGCATGTATATTATTGCAATGTGTGTTGGCTCGCGAGCATGGTAGTAGTGCTCATTCTCGCTTCTCCCCCCCAACCCTTCAGATAATGAAGACGAAGGAGACTACGCTTTCTACGACGGCCCAGGAGATGATGGACAAGGCTATGACGAGGAGTAGTATAGTTCTGTAGTTTAGGTCTCGCCCAGTTTAAGCAGACTCGTCGGTACTCGCGTACAACTGATATTATCCAACTCTTGGTTAATATCCGTCGTACACAGGTTACCCTAGTCGCTTGCCTGTGTGAGATGAGCTCTACCTCGCCTTTTGCTTCCGCTGTAGTTTACGTTGCTTTTATGTGATGTAATCCCTTTGGCCTGCTCGGCCCCTTTTGTAAAACCCGACCCAACGTGGTCTATGTCACTCAGTTGGTTGTAATATTTTAATATTTCAGTTCACGCTTGTATGAATGATTTAGCAATGTGTACTGTGAAGTGCTAGCTACTGATCTAGGGAATAGCATAGTGATTTCACAGAGGATTTGGATTCTCGAAATCCGGGTCCGACATCTGCATCACGAGTTGTTGTCAGTATTGCACTAGGCTTGCCACCTTGCTTAAGGCAGGTCTTCAGTTTTCCCCACTTATCAGCATCACGATTCCATACATCATCCAACACAATCAGATACCTCTTTCCACTTACTTCTTTCTGCAGGTCCTGCATTGCTTTTTCACGATCTCTCTCATTGGTCTTGCAGATGCCATTCGCAATATTAGCAACGTCAAAATCATCAGACACACAACACCACCTGTGGAGCTCGAAATGCTTCTCGATTTCGTGGTCATCAGAAATGAGTCACAAGAAGGTAGTCTTGCCTAGCCCACCCATCCCAACAATGGGAAGGACTCTCAGATCACTATCGCAAGCTTGATCAAGCAATATCTTCACAATCTTCTCCTTCTCTTCATGTCCGGATCTTTTGACAATATCCTCCTCGACTCAAGCATGATGGGATCTGCCTTCCGCCAATCTTTTGATGGTGGTGCTCACGCCGGTGTATGAACCCAAACGTATTCATCTCGCAACAAGGACCTCAATGGTCCGTGATAATCCTTCGCACTTCTTGCCCATCCTGTAACGGAACACAATGGAGTTATGAGCAGGAAGAGGCTTACAACATCCATGCCAAGCTTGCTATAGTGCCCTTCTTCTTGGCTTCACGCCGAGCGCCTCGACTTGAACTCGTCGAAGACATCATTTGCCTCATAGGCCACCTTCTTCATGCATCGAGCCAAGGACCAACTCTAGGTTGGTATTGTCCCTTCTCCTCCGCGTCTTCGATGACGCCCGGATGGCCGTAGCTTGCGCCTCGAGAATCCCAAGCTTGTCCTCCATGCCGCCCATCACCTTGTACCGCTCGAGAAGGTAGTTGGACGTATACCTTCACCATGGAGAGAAGTGGTCCGACGACCACGCGGTCACCAACTCGAGCATCGTTGCAATCGACAACTCACAAGAAACAAGAACACAAACAAAAACAAGCTGCGGTCTGAGTCACGCGAAGAGAAATGATGTGGGAGAGCGCTTCGAGGAAATTGATGGGGAGCATGTTGACTGCTCAGAGAGCCAAGTCGAGTGGTTGATCCGTGATGTGATATTTTAGGCCATATGCTACATAGCCTCCCCTGCATGATTCCAAACTGTCATAATTTTGCCAAAATACCTTTCCTTGAAACACTAAACTGTATAATCTCTCAAGTGGTAGACAGGGTTATCAATTTCTGGTATGGAAGCTTATGTGCAAGTTGCAATCCAAAGAAGTCGAAAACTTTATGGGGGGTGATTCCCTTGAAGAGGACAATTATCGATAATACTCCAATTCACCTACTGATCATTTCTGTCCTGGCGCATTCCTGCAAGGAAGCCACACACAATCAGCAAAACCAAAACCAACCTTTTAGCTTACCAAACTTCTTGGATTCAAGATGTAATAATTAATCCCACAAGCCTTGATACTATCCAGATTTCAATTCAGGACTTGTGACACCGGCTCACTGACATTCAGGAATAGCATATTTCCAATATTTTGGATTCCTTAGTTTAGTCCCTGTAGATAGAAAATGATGTCCGAATATATCTATATAAATTAACTGCATCCATGTCAAAACTACAGAACCATATAAATTAATGAAATTGGGTTACACATGTGAGAATGAATTGTGTACGTAAGGGACAAATATTTCCATGGTATATTGGTATTGGTAGTGGATTGGGATCCTCCGCATTGAATTCATAGTGCAGGAGCATTAGAAGTGATCTCCACCGTTCAATCAAATATCAAAGGACGAGATCAAGTGATAAAGTGGGTTGCTCTGATACTTTTCCCCGTTGTTCCGTATTTTTTGTCATAAGATTACATTTGAGCAATCGTTTCGCTCTCTTACAAAACATTGTTCGCACGATGAACCTATGCAGTACTACAGAGGATCAGGATCCATCAGTAGTCGCCGAATTCTTGAAGAGCATTAATAACCATAGATGCCCCCATTGTGATACCCCATATTTTAAGGCTCATAAATTAAGTACCGGTAAATGTAATTTAATAATTAATCACTCTGTCTTCCTAAACCTAAAATGATAATAGTGGTTCTTGCTTTTACATTCTCAAAATACGATTGTCATTGTTAGACAGATATCATGTTCACACCAATGTCATGTTCACACCGGTCTCTTGACTGTTCATTTCGGTCTTGTGTTCACACGGCCTCTTGACTGTTCGGTTCGGTCTCGTGTTCACACCAGCCTCGACTGGCTATATATATGTGTAATCCGTGTACCTTGCATATTCAATCAATCAGTTGCGTGAATTATCTCCGCCAACATGGTATCAGAAACGGTCGATCCCTCGACCCTTCGCTTCCGCTAAAATCCTAACCCCAGCCCGTCGCCACCACCTCTCCTCGTCGCGCCCCATGGCCGGCTCTTCCCTCGGCATCACACCCTCCACCCTCGAAGTCTACGCCTCATGGCGACCTCGTCGTCTTATAACAGGACGAGACCGCCGCCCACGAGCATGAAGAGGCCGCCGCCCGTGACCGAGAGGAGGCCGACACTGGCTCGCCGCCGAGGCCGAAGCCGAAGGCGTCTTTGGCCGCCCAAGCGCGCCGGGGACCTCGACCGCGCCCTCCTTTTTCACGAGGCCGCCGCGATCGCCAACCTCCACGTGCAAGCCGTCGCCATTTAGAACATCCGGGCTCTCGTCTCGGCTGTCCTCGACCTCGCCTCGCCCAACTACAGCAAGTGGCACGGCCTCTTCCTCATCACCCTCGGAAAGTACTCGCTCTCCGCGCAAGTACTCTCCGATGAGACATGCCGCGACTCCGCCGACTGGTTCCGCATGAACTGCGTCGTTGTCTCTTGGCTTTACGACACCATCAGCACCGAGCTCATCGAGATCTTCATGGCTCATGACACCACCGCTTGCCACATATGGCTTGGTCTTGAGCAGCAATTCATCGGCAATCGTGAGACCCGAGCATTGTATCTCGACGCCGAGTTTCGAAATTTTGTGCAGGGCGACCTCGACATCTCCACCTACTGCCACAAGCTCAAGGGCATGGCTGACACCCTCAGCGACCTCGACCAGCCCGTCCCTGACCGCACCCTCGTCCTCGCCGTCCTTCGCGGCTTGAACGAGCAATTTTCCTACATGGGTGCCCTCCTCAAGCGTCAACGTCCGTTCCCCACCTTCCTCGAGGTGCGCTTGAACCTTCTTCTCGAGGAGATCACCATGACGTCGTGACCCACGGCACCTCCCACGGCTCTTGTTGCCGCTGCAACCCCTAGCAATCTGGGTGGCGGCGGCCCTCTTCTTCGGGGGGCACCATCGGGCGCCGGCTCCTCGGCGAAGTCGACCAACCGCCACCCTCTGGTGGCCCCTCCGCGGCACCAGTGATGTGGTAACTCCAACCGTCGCCGTCGCGGCCGCAACAACAGTGGCAACAATGGCCAGGGCGGCACCTCCAAGTCCGCCGGCGGCACCACCGTGCCAAACCCATCTGGGTGGCCCTCGTTCTACAATCCGTGGACTGGGACCATCCAGATGTGGCGGCTACAGTGCTGGTGTTCCGGCGGTACCTCGGCGGTTCTCTCTGCAGCGTCGTTGGCCCCATGCCGCCGGCCCGATGAGGCCCTCACGGCGACGCACGTACCGCCCGGCCCACCGCCGCTTCCGTCGTACAGCGAGCTTGCCGGTATCTCCGCACGGTCATGACACTGCACCCTTTGCTCCCGGTCCACAACCCGTCTGGGATCAACAGGCTTTGGCAAACGATTCCACACCATGACACTCACCCCCAAGACAGGTGATTGGTGCATGGATTCTGGTGCCACCTCCCACATGACGTCGGATGCTGGTAATCTCTCCTCCGTCCTTCCTTGTTCATCATCTCCTTCATCCATTGTTGTCGGTAATGGGTCCATATTACCTATCACCTCCACCGGTTCAACTGTGCTTCCTGGTCCCTTTCATCTTAATAATGTTCTAGTTACACGTAACATTATTAAAAATCTTGTGTCTGTTCGTTAGTTCACCACCGATAACAATTGTTCTGTTGAGTTTGACCCCACTGGCTTTTCTGTGAAGGATCTTCGTTCCAGGAACGTGATCGCCAGGTGTAATAGCTCCGGAGCACTCCGCCCCTTCCGTTTGCCTTCCATCACATCACCGCCTTGTGTTTTCCTCGCCGGCACCCCCAGTTCCATCTGGCACCGTCGCCTTGGTCACCCCGGCCACAAGGCTCTCTCTAGACTTGCTAGTACTTCTGCTATAGTGTGTAACAAAGGTGCAAGTGACAGCATTTGCCACGCTTGTCAACTTGGTCGTCATGTACGCCTGCCGTTTGCCACTTCATCCTCTCGTGCTCTCCAGAATTTTGATTTAGTACACTGTGATCTTTGGACTTCTCCAATTGTCAGTGTCTCTAGTTACAAATACTATCTAGTAATTCTGGATGATTGTTCTCACTTTATTTGGACGTTTTCATTACGCCTCAAGTCTGACACGTTTTCCATGTTGTCTAACTTTTTTTTCGTATGTGGCTACTCAGTTTGGCAGTACAATCAAGCATGTCCAATGCGACAACGGTCGTGAGTTTGATAACTCCACCGCTCGCACGTTCTTCCTCACCAAAGGTGTTGCTCTCCACATGTCCTGCCCCTACACCTCCCAGCAGAATGGCAAGGCTGAACGCGCCATTTGTTCCATCAACAACATCATGCGTTCGCTCTTGTTTCAAGCAAGTCTTCCCCCCTTCTACTGGGTTGAGGCACTCCACACTGCCACATATCTCCTCAACCGCCTCCCCACCACCACACTAAATTCAGCCACCCATTTTTTCGCTCTTCATGCTCAACACCCATCCTATTCCCATCTTCGTGTATTGGGATGTAAGTGCTATCCCAACTTGTCCGCCACAGCGCCTCACAAGTTGTCTCCGCGCTCCACTATGTGCATTTTCCTCGATTATTCTTCCAATCATAAGGGCTACCGGTGTCTTGATCGTTCCTCCAATCGGGTCATTATCTCCCGTCATGTCATCTTTGATGAGACATCGTTTCCCTTCGCCGAGTTGATTTCCGCACTAACCCCTCATGAGCTTGATTTTTTGTCGGATTATCGGTTCGTGCGGTGCCTATTGGCCCGCCACGCCGCTCCTCGTCAGAGTTCCGCCGCCCGGTCAACGCGCCACGGTGCTGTGCCCCTCGCCACCAGCATCCTGCCGCGTGCAAGGCTCGCCCTTAGCACTCCGCGCCACCACTCGCGGCCGCCTGGTTGCCCTCTCGACAGCTCCCTCACATCTTTGGTGGGCGCCCTCGCCGACGCCGATCACAAGCGTACTCACTAGGTGCCCTGCCCGTGCCGACGTCGATCACCACCGCCCTGCCGCCCAGCCCGCTCCGTCGGACCGGTGCCCGGTCGCCCATGGCGCTGCCGCCTAACTCCTCGACCACCCTCAGAAGACCCGGATTAACACTCCCAAATCCTCTGTGTATTTACAACTAGTCCCATGATCAAGAGCTAGTCCACACAATAAACAAATATGGTAACAAAATCATATCACAACTTTATTAATAAATAACAACAGAGTTGATTACAAAGGAGGCTTACGTGCCAACAATAAAATAAACACAAATGAAGACGAAGAAGTAGTAGGGTCTGTTAATCGCCACGCAATCAACTGGGAAGCGGCCTAGTCGTCGAGATCCACACCAATGATGAAGTTCTTCTCCTCTGAAATTTGTTTGCAATAAAGCAAGTTTGAGCACAACTATCAGTGCTTTCGCAAGTTACACCGTCAAATAATGTAATGACATGCATACATGGATGTAACAAAGGATGGCTTATTGGTTGAGTTTGCATAAAACAAATAGCTTTTTAAATACTTGTACTAAGTTCCAAAGCAGTTATACAATAACTAAAATTCATTTTCTAAATCAATTTTATAGTCCGATAACATTCACACAAGAATGGTGAAGGATACCCTCCTATCACATGGCTTCCCGCCCAATTCCCATTTAAATAAACCAGTTGATAAAGTCTTTTGAAATCAAAATCCAAGTCTAACTTTGAGTGGCTTTGCTAGCATGTCCATGACCGTGGACGCGGCTATTCGAATAGTTTTACACTCTGCAGAGGTTGTACAGCTTTACCCACATGACATGACTTCTCTAGTTTGTTCTAATATATCTATGCCACCGCCACTACCTTAGGTAGCGATCTAGAGCACATGACAAGGCCTTTACAATGCGCCATCCCACCGCAGTCCACCCCCGTTAAGGTTTCGCATCCCTCCTTGGATAGAAATCCGCAGAGTTTGTAGGGGCCCCTCTTTCGCCAATGGGACTAACGAGGTCATAACACGACCCGACCATCCGAGATGGACCCACACAATCCATGGATCAACCGCGATGGCACTTTGCAAATTAGTCACCAGTCCTACTCCCCATACGAGGACATGTGGTTGCACGATATGGCATAGCCCATTATAGGCATAGCAAAGGAACGCCAGAGGCGGTCCTCAATTAACTTGGGCGACTTTCCACAAAACCCATGGGCCTCAACCCTACCCAGATTGAGCAGTGCATTGACATGCACCATCCAAACAACCATTTAAGCCCAAGTACAAACCATCATTTTATTTCATTTTTCAAGATCATTTATAAACTTCCATAACACACCAATGCCATGGATACAATTTAAACGGTATTTGATTTTTGGTCAAATTCCCCAAATCAACATTTTTGGTCTAAGCATGTCTTAGCAACATTTTCCAATGATCCTAGTTCACACTATTGCATCAACTAGGTTTTATCTAGGGTGACAAGGTATTTGATTCAATTAACAAATTTGGCCATACAAAGGATTTAGGAATATCTATGAATTTAAAATGCATTTAAATTCTTGAATATAAATAAGCATGCAATAATAATTTAAAATGAAATTTAAATAATTTGAAATAATGGGTGCAATATGATCAAGAATGTAACTTGCCTTGCTTAATGGATTATTCTCAAACGGCGTTGAAATCCGGTCGTCCGAAGTCATCGAAATCTATACGCGTAAACGATTCGAATTCAAATAATATTCAAATAAAATCCAAATAAAATCCAAAAATGATAACATAAATACTGCTAGGAAGGTATCGATTTTATATGAATTTAGGAAGTTGAATCGACGCAATCGGAGTTCGTATGAGTGAGAACGAAATTCCAGAAGGTTGAAAATCACATGAAATGATATAATTCCGAAAATTCACTATTCACAGGAATTGTAGTTTCGGATGGCTAAGAACAAAGAAAGATCTTTATGGCCATAGAGAGAAAGTACGATGTAGAACACGTTGAGGCGAACTCAACGGTGTCGACGGCTTAGCGAGATGATATTCGATGGCGACGCAGTCCGACGGAGAAGACCTTCGGTTGACGGGCGGCGTAACGCTTGCTAAGGGCAAACGGAGAGGAGTTAGCGGATGAGGTTAGCGGCGATTTGAAGAGGGAACCTCGGGGAACGCAACGCTCACCTTGGTTGGGGTAGAAAGTGCACGGTCGGCCGGAGGCGATTTAACGCAAAAATGGACCAAAGAATTAACGGAAATTAAATAAAATCTAAAAATTATGAAATAAATACTGGGAATAGTAGATGAATTTAGATGAATTTAGGAGGAAGAATCAACGGATTTGGACTTTGTATGCGAGAGATAGAAATTTTGGAAGATTAAAATGCTTATGTACAAAAGTAACGTGTGAATAGAAAATTTGATACTGTTCACTTTCTTCTCAAGCAGCCGAACAGCAAGCTCTGGAAAAGAAAAATGGCGCCACGGAGGGTGGTGCTCCGGCGATGGTGACGGCGAGGGGAGGAGAGCATCATGTAGAGCATGACGATGCGAAGCCATGGGTGGAGACGATGTGGCCGGAGCTAGCTCGACGGCGACGCATTTCACAAAAGAAGAAGCTTCGTTCTATGTTTTAGATGGCGATGTTGCCGGCGAATGAAGGCATTCCGGCGGCCGGCGAAAGGTGGGATGGAGAGAGGAGATGACCAGGATGCCGGTGCTCACCTCGGTTGTGGAGAAACGTGTACGGATGACCGGAGACGAGGACGACGACGTCGGCGCGGCTTGGGCTCACGGTGGCGACGGTACTCCGGCGATGCTCCGGCGAAGGCGAGAGGAGCACGGCGTAGAACGCGTTGAGGCGAAGCTAGCGGTGTGGTCGATGGTTCCGGGGCTCCACCGTAGAGAGCGCTAGAGGCGGCGGAGCGTTTGCGGCCGCCGGCGAGGAGAACTCAAAATCCAGCGAGCTTATGAGGAGAGGGGAGGAATGGGTGGCGACGACGGATTGAGGGAGGTAAGGGCTACCTCGTGCTCCCTTTTATAGGGGCCGAGGAGCACCGGGGCGGCGAGGCGCTGGTGGAGGTCGTGGCGGCGGCAGTTGCGGGACGTGCGAACCAGGCGCGGAGAGGGGTGGAGAACGTGGGGGTGGAGGTGCCGGTGGACACGGGTCGTGCGCGCGCACGCGAAGCTCACGGGGCGGTTGGGGCGGTGGTTGGAGAGCTCCGCGCGCACAACAATGGCGGTGGCAGCAGCTGGTCCTTCTCTGGACAGCAAGAAGAAAAGGGAGGAGAGGGCAAGAGGAGTGGCGGCGCGGTGGCTGGGGAAGGGCGGCGCGGTCAGCGGCGGCCGGCTGCCGGAGGTGGCGTGGGTGGTGGCGGGGTCGGCCATGGCTGCCATGGAGAAGCTTTGGCCTCGGTTGATTTTGACAGAGAAGAAAAAGGTTCGTCAGGAAGATGATGGAAGAGAGAGAAAGAAAGATATAAAAGGAATTAAAGAAGTATACTAGTAGTTAAAACACAAAAGCCAAGTTGGCAGCTCATTGCCTTGTTACTTGGAGTTAGGCGTGCTTGGCCCAAGGCAAATCGGGATGGGTAACCAACGGGAACCCACCCGCGTGTGAAAAACAAAATTTTTTTTTTAATTATTATTATTTTTCTTCGACTTACTGTTCACCATGGACGGTCCTGCATGTTTGGATCAGTCCGAACAGAATTTTTATTTATTTATTTATTTTATTTCCAAAATAAGGATTGAGCATTAAATCAAATATTTTTATAACATAGCAAATAGAGTTCAAAAATTCTAGAAAAATTCTCAAAAATTCCTAAAATTATTTTGAACTTAATAAAAATAATTCCAACTTAAATGGTAATAGTTTTTGCACATGATTTATTTTGGCTTTAAAATAATTAGGGAAAAGTTTTTAAAATTTCGTAAAATTCTAGAAAGTAATTAATTTTTATTTTTTCAATTTTAACTCCAATTAAACTTCAAAAACTTTAATAGAACTTTTAATTTTGACTTTTAAAACTTCAGAAATGCAAATAAAGCAATTAAACTCTTTCAAATTTCAGAAGATTCAATAAAATGATAACTTTAATAAATATTAAATTGGTAACAGAACTTTGAGCTGTTACAAAACTACCCCCCTTAGAAGGAATCTCGTCCCCGAGATTCGAAGTGGCTAGAAAGAAAGCTGGGAATACAAGGTTTTCAAGTAGAGTTGTCGTCGTCTGCATTCTGCTCTTCATCGAACGGGGCTTGAGCTGTGATGTTGTACAGACGTCCTCTTCCAGAATTCTACTGCTTCCTGTTTGCTTGTATAGTGTTGACTTTTGGAACTTTAGTGTTGGCTGGATTTGCTGCCTGCTGGTTCTTTGGACATGTATTGGCATAATGTCCTATCTCACGGCAGTGAAAACACGTGATGCCTGCAACATCCTGTTGCTTCTTTGGACATGTATTGGCATAATGTCCTATCTCATGGCAAAGGAAAACACGTGATGCTTGCAACTTTGAGATGAATTTTTCCGTGATTGGCCTCCAACAGAGGTGTTGAGAACAACAAAGTCGACCGATCGGTTCATGGTGGTTTCTTGAGGCATTGGTAAACCCAAACTTATGTATTTACGCAATCGACATGTATCTTACGTTGTTTTTACTACCGCTCGTGTTATTGTTGCGATCGAAATGGCTTCGAATGTTTGTCAAAGGTGAGTGCTAAACGCCTTCTTGAGCATCGATTGGCATAATGTCCCATATCCCGACAATGGAAACATTGTATTCACGCCTTGAAGTTTTGTTCTGCTGAGATTGGCTAGCCTTGATGTTGCGGAACGTCTGCATTGGAGGACGTGGTACTGATCCTGGAGTCATGTGTGCGGTCGTCGTTGGTGCTTGGTTGGGTTGAAATTTGAATCGTGCGAGCCTTGGGGTTTCTTGCATCATGTTGCCCTTGATCCAATATCTTCCTCTTGGAGCGTTGTTCTTGTGTTGTAGGAGCGTTAGGTCGAGAGAATATTGTTGTTGTTCATTTGTTGCATCACCGCTGCATGAGTTGAGCTTTGGTGATGAAGAACCGGTTCAAATTCGAAGGGTTTCATTATCGATTGTTGGTTGCCTTGGCAGGACCTCATTGTTGGTGTTGATATCATCTTCAGAACGATGGGTGTTCACCATCTGTCGGTTATTTCAGAGGTTTTTAGAGAAGGGGACAAAGGATAGGGAAGAGACAAATAAGAATGACTAAGGGGATAGAGCGAAACAACACTCCCAAACAAAAGGACCAACTCAAAAGCTTCAAGAAAACTTATTAGCTTTAAACAACGTTCTATCGATTGAAAATCGAAATCTGGTGAAACGACTCAATACACAGAATGAGTCTTGGTAAACTGAGACCATATGGTTTGGCTGACAAAACAATCTTCGATTCACGGTCTTCGATGATCCTTGATGACGATGCCCTCTTGAAAGCTTCATGTCTTGCAGTCTTCAACGTAAGGGTTAAGAATGTGTTGACCATCTATAGAAGTTTATAAGGGAAAGAGGATCCATTTAACATTATAAAATGGTGAAGGAGAATAGGGTAAGAAAGAATTGCTATGAAGAAGCTAAGGATAGATAGATGACCAAGATGAGGAGAGAACAATTTATTTTTCCTGTTATATAAAATAAGTTTTGAAGTTTTTCAACTAACGACCATTCTAACTAGGTCACGACCTACAGTCGATATGGCTCTGATACCACTTTGTAAGACCCGGGATTAACACTCCCAAATCCTCTGTGTATTTCTGAACTAGTCCCATGATCAGTAGCTAGTCCACACAATAAACAAATATGGTAACAAAATCATATCACAACTTTATTAATAAATAACAACAGAGTTGATTACAAAGGAGGCTTACAGGCCAACAATAAAATAAACACAGCGGAAGACGAAGAAGTAGTAGGGTCCTGTTAATCTGCCACAGGCAATCAACTGGGGAAGCGGCCTAGTCGTCGAGATCCACACCAATGATGAAGTTCTTCTCCTCTGAAATTTGTTTGCAATAAAGCAAGTTTGAGCACAACTACCGTGCTCGCAAGTTACACCCGTCAAGTAACAGAATGACATGCATACATGGATGTAACAAAGGATGGCTTATTGGTTGAGTTTGCATAAAACAGCAGTTTCTTTAAATACTTGTACTAAGTTCCAAAGCAGTTATACAATAACTAAAATTCATTTTCTAAATCAATTTTATAGTCCGATAACATTCACACAAGAATGGTGAAGGATACCCTCCTATCACATGGCTTCCCGCCCAATTCCCATTTAAATAAACCAGTTGATAAAGTCTTTTGAAATCAAAATCCAAGTCTAACTTTGAGTGGCTTTGCTAGCATGTCCATGACCGTGGGCGGCTATTCAATAGTTTTACACTCTGCGAGAGGTTATGCGACTTTACCCACATGACATGACTTCTCTAGTTTGTTCGGCATATATCTATGCCACCGCCACTACCTTAGGTAGCGATCTAGAGCACATGACAAGGCCTTTACAATGCGCCATCCCACCGATCCCACCCCTGTTAAGGTTTAGATCCCTCCTGGATAGAAATCCGCAGAGTTTGTAGGGGCCCCTCTTCGCCAATGGGACTAACGAGGTCATAACACGACCGACCATCCGAGATGGACCCACACAATCCATGGGATCAACCGCGATGGCACTTTGCAAATTAGTCGACCAGTCCTACTCCCCATACGAGGACATGTGGTTGCACGATATGGCATAGCCCATTATAGGCATAGCAAAGGCACGCTCGAGGCGGTCCTCAATTAACTTGGCGACTTTCCACAAAACCCATGGGCCTCAACCCTACCCAGATTGAGCAGGTGCATTGACATGCACCATCCAAACAACCATTTCGCCCAAGTACAAACCATCATTTTATTTCATTTTTCAAGATCATTTATAAACTTCCATAACACACCAATGCCATGGATACAATTTAAACGGTATTTGATTTTTGGCTGAAATTCCCCAAATCAACATTTTTGGTCTAAGCATGTCTTAGCAACATTTTCCAATGATCCTAGTTCACACTATTGCATCAACTAGGTTTTATCTAGGGTGACAAGGTATTTGATTCAATTAACAAATTTGGCCATACAAAGGATTTAGGAATATCTATGAATTTAAAATGCATTTAAATTCTTGAATATAAATAAGCATGCAATAATAATTTAAAACAGAATTTAAATAATTTGAAATAATGGGTGCAATATGATCAAGAATGTAACTTGCCTTGCTTAATGGATTATTCTCAAACGGCGTTGAAATCCGGTCGTCCGAAGTCATCGAAATCTATCTGGCGTAAACGATTGAATTCAAATAATATTCAAATAAAATCCAAATAAAATCCAAAAATGATAACATAAATACTGCTAGGAAGGTATCGATTTTATATGAATTTAGGAAGTTGAATCGACGCAATCGGAGTTCGTATGAGTGAGAACGAAATTCCAGAAGGTTGAAAATCACATGAAATGATATAATTCCGAAAATTCACTATTCACAGGAATTGTAGTTTCGGATGGCTAAGAACAAAGAAAGATCTTTATGGCCATAGAGAGAAAGTACGATGTAGAACACGTTGAGGCGAACTCAACGGTGTCGACGGCTTAGCGAGATGATATTCGATGGCGACGCAGTCCGACGGAGAAGACCTTCGGTTGACGGCGGCGAACGTCGGCGTTGCGGGCAAACGGAGAGGAGTTAGCGGATGAGGTTAGCGGCGATTTGAAGAGGGAACCGCGGGGAACGCAACGCTCACCTTGGTTGGGGTAGAAAGTGCACGGTCGGCCGGAGGCGGCGACGAACGCGCAAAATGGACCAAAGAATTAACGGAAATTAAATAAAATCTAAAAATTATGAAATAAATACTGGGAATAGTAGATGAATTTAGATGAATTTAGGAGGAAGAATCAACGGATTTGGACTTTGTATGCGAGAGATAGAAATTTTGGAAGATTAAAATGCTTATGTACAAAAGTAACGTGTGAATAGAAAATTTGATACTGTTCACTTTCTTCTCAAGCAGCCGAACAGCAAGCTCTGGAAAAGAAAAATGGCGCCACGGAGGGTGGTGCTCCGGCGATGGTGACGGCGAGGGGAGGAGAGCATCATGTAGAGCATGACGATGCGAAGCCATGGGTGGAGACGATGTGGCCGGAGCTAGCTCGACGGCGACGCATTTCACAAAAGAAGAAGCTTCGTTCTATGTTTTAGATGGCGATGTTGCCGGCGAATGAAGGCATTCCGGCGGCCGGCGAAAGGTGGGATGGAGAGAGGAGATGACCAGGATGCCGGTGCTCACCTCGGTTGTGGAGAAACGTGTACGGATGACCGGAGACGAGGACGACGACGTCGGCGCGGCTTGGGCTCACGGTGGCGACGGTACTCCGGCGATGCTCCGGCGAAGGCGAGAGGAGCACGGCGTAGAACGCGTTGAGGCGAAGCTAGCGGTGTGGTCGATGGTTCCGGGGCTCCACCGTAGAGAGCGCTAGAGGCGGCGGAGCGTTTGCGGCCGCCGGCGAGGAGAACTCAAAATCCAGCGAGCTTATGAGGAGAGGGGAGGAATGGGTGGCGACGACGGATTGAGGGAGGTAAGGGCTACCTCGTGCTCCCTTTTATAGGGGCCGAGGAGCACCGGGGCGGCGAGGCGCTGGTGGAGGTCGTGGCGGCGGCAGTTGCGGGACGTGCGAACCAGGCGCGGAGAGGGGTGGAGAACGTGGGGGTGGAGGTGCCGGTGGACACGGGTCGTGCGCGCGCACGCGAAGCTCACGGGGGCGGTTGGGGCGGTGGTTGGAGAGCTCCGCGCGCACAACAATGGCGGTGGCAGCAGCTGGTCCTTCTCTGGACAGCAAGAAGAAAAGGGAGGAGAGGGCAAGAGGAGTGGCGGCGCGGTGGCTGGGGAAGGGCGGCGCGGTCAGCGGCGGCCGGCTGCCGGAGGTGGCGTGGGTGGTGGCGGGGTCGGCCATGGCTGCCATGGAGAAGCTTTGGCCTCGGTTGATTTTGACAGAGAAGAAAAAGGTTCGTCAGGAAGATGATGGAAGAGAGAGAAAGAAAGATATAAAAGGAATTAAAGAAGTATACTAGTAGTTAAAACACAAAAGCCAAGTTGGCAGCTCATTGCCTTGTTACTTGGAGTTAGGCGTGCTTGGCCCAAGGCAAATCGGGATGGGTAACCAACGGGAACCCACCCGCGTGTGAAAAACAAAATTTTTTTTTTAATTATTATTATTTTCTTCGACTTACTGTTCACCATGGACGGTCCTGCATGTTTGGATCAGTCCGAACAGAATTTTTATTTATTTATTTATTTTTATTTCCAAAATAAGGATTGAGCATTAAATCAAATATTTTTATAACATAGCAAATAGAGTTCAAAAATTCTAGAAAAATTCTCAAAAATTCCTAAAATTATTTTGAACTTAATAAAAATAATTCCAACTTAAATGGTAATAGTTTTTGCACATGATTTATTTTGGCTTTAAAATAATTAGGAAAAGTTTTTAAAATTTCGAAAATTCTAGAAAGTAATTAATTTTATTTTTTTCAATTTTAACTCCAATTAAACTTCAAAAACTTTAATAGAACTTTTAATTTTGACTTTTAAAACTTCAGAAATGCAAATAAAGCAATTAAACTCTTTCAAATTTCAGAAGATTCAATAAAATGATAACTTTAATAAATATTAAATTGGTAACAGAACTTTGAGCTGTTACACCTACCTATTGGCACCGTGCCCATGCCGCCCGTGGCCAACTCACAGACAATGGTCACGAGCGGCAAGTAGGGTTTTCGCCAGCCCGTACAACGCCTCAACCTACATGTTGATGCTCTGTCCCCGATTCCCAAGACTTATCGGTCTACTCTCGCCAATCCTCACTGGCGTGCTGCCGTGGAGGAGGAATATGTGGCACTTCTGGCCAATAATACATAGGAGCTCGTGCCGCGGCCGTCTCGCGGAATTCTGCAAACTAGTAAAAGTATTAGTTTGGATTAAGCGACAAAGAAAAGTCAAATAAGAATTAAACGGGTGATATGTGCTGCCAGAATTACTCACATTAAGAAATAATTTTTTACTTGGGACTTTGGCTGCAAGCTAGGTTTAGACAAGGAACAAATGGCAAATGGTCACATAGTTGCCTGCACCGAGTGTAACGACTAAGACTCGTGAACTTCCCGAATGAAAAGAGAAGCACTTGGTACGCTGAACAAACGACCGAGTGCCTTGAAGGTACACTAGGGAAGTTTAGGTGCACTTAACATTCCCATAACCGAATTGTCCACAAATCCCCTGTTTGTGCTTAAATATTGCTATGATGTCGGTAACTTCTGTATATATTAATTTACCATCTTTTGGGTCCAATCGGTATGGAAGAAACTCCAGGGAAAAAAAAACTGGCAATTAGTCTATTAGTGTTTTTTTTTGGCAAAATTGGCTACATGACACTTAACTTTTATGTCCATAGTTATTGGACACCAAAAATCATGTCTTAGCCAAAAGACACTAAAAAATTACGGCTCCATGCTGTTAGACACTTAGACCATTAAAATATCATTTTTTGGGCTGAAGGGGAGAGAGAAAGGTAGTGAAAAGTTGGTTTGCCCTTCCATCTCCTTCTTCCGAACTTTTTTTTATTTAGCCCTTTTTTGATTTTTATTTTAAAGTTAACCCCCGGCGTACTTTATTTCCAATTCTGACATCTTTGGTCACGCCACCACCCGTGGCGTGACAAAACAACGTTGTCATGCCATATGATAAGTTTGCTGAATAGCACTTTTGGTCACGCCACTAGTCGTGGCGTGACCAAATAACACTGTCACGCCACGAGTGGTGGCGTGACAAGAGCTTGCCCCAGATACGGGCTGACGTGACAGCGTTGTTTTGTCACACCATAGGTGGTGGTGTGACCAAAGGGATCAGAATTGAAAATAAAGTACGTCGAGGGCTAACTTTAAAATAAAATTAAAAAAAGGATTAATTAATAAAAAATTTCCTTCTTCCTTCTTTCTTCTCTTCCCTTCTTCCCCACCGCGGTCGCCTCCTCCCTGGCCTTCCGTCACCTCGTGCTATAAGAGCGTCCCTAGTTTCCGTCCTCGCCACCCCGTGCCGCCTCCGCCCTTGAAGCCGTAACCTTAAGAACCAATCTTTTAACCTACCAAACTTATTGGATTCAAGTGTAATAATTAATCCCACAAACCTTGATACTATCCAGATGTCTATTCAGGATTGGCGACACCGACTCACTGACATCCAGGAATAGCATATTTCCAATATTTTGGATCCCTTAGTTTAGTCCCTGTAGATAGAAAATGATGTCTGAATATATCTATATAAATTAACTACATCCATGTCCGATCTCAAATTTCCTCTCCTGACTCCCAATCCCTCCCGCACTCGCCTTCTTCTCCAAGCTCGCCGCCCTCCACCGCCGCTCCTCCTCCTCCACTGCCACCTCCCCACCCCTCTCCCTCGCATTCCTCTCCTCCTCCGCCGCCCCCACTACTACAAAAAAGGTCTTCACAGACGGTTTCGTGAGCCGTCTGAGTTTATGGGTCAGTGATGACATGAGGTCATCACAGGCGATTTTTGAACCGTCTGTGAAAAAGCTATCACAAACGGTTCTTATTCAGAACCGTCTGTGATAGTTTTTTCTATTGCAAAAAAAATTGGATTTTGAGCCACCAATCAATTGCTAGACAGTAGTTTCCATATGCAACCACATTATAGGAAAGGGAAACCAAAAGGTTTCACAACGTCCCCTCCAAATGGGAAAAAAAGAATAAAGTTACAAAGTTAAACTAGTTAGAAACCATCTTTGCCTCCAAGCTCCTGAAGAACTCATCAGCTTCTTGGATTGGTCTAGTGAGCTCCTCTCTGTACCTCACCAGCATATCACAAGATGTTCTTGCATGTTGTCGAGTTTGACTCAAGCTTGTCGGCAAGGAGAGACGACTGAAAACCTCCAGTGGCGCTCTAACTTTAGGTAACACAAAATTAAGATAATTTTCTTTAGAACAAATAGCCAACAAATTGTGTATGTTTTGGGGATGTACACGTACCTTCCGGTAGTCTACCTCCTGCGGCAGACAAGGAGCTCCTCCGCATCCCTCGTCGTCGTCGGTTGTGTCTCCTCGTCGAACTGCGATGGGGAATCGAGGGTGATCGCCAGAACTCGGTGTGGGGAGGGGAGAGGGAGAGACTGATGGAAGACAAGGCTGGGGTGGCTATAATATATAAGGACAGCGCCAAAACATTTTGCCTCCCGCGCATGCGTTCAAAATTTTTCGAACTCCCGCACTGCAAATCACAGACAGTTCACAGACGGTTTCATACAAAAACCGTCTGTGACGACATATCACAGACGGTTCTTAATACGAACCATCTGTGATATGTATCTTATCACAGATGGTTTGTATTAAAAACCGTCTGTAACTTAGAGTTTTCCTTACTCTCTGATTTTACCATGACTTGAAATCACTAACACTTTGATTTTACCATGGCTTCAAATCACTAACACTATGATTTTACCATAGTTTCAAATCACTAACTCTCTGATTTTACCATGGCTTGCAATTTTCCTTACTCTCTGATTTTACCATGGCTTAAAATCAGAGAGTAAGAAAAATTCTAAACCATGGTAAAATCAGAGTGTTAGTGATTTGAAGCCATGGTAAAATCAGAGAGTCAGTGATTGCAAGCTATGGTAAAATCAGAAATACTTATCACAGATGGTTTTTAATACAAACCGTCTGTTATGAGGACGGAAAGTCACAGACGGTTCGTGTTGAAAACCGTTTGTGAAGTATCACAGACGGTTCTAAACAAGAATCGCTCGTGATATTCTGATATCACGACGGTTCTTGTTCATAACCGTCTGTGATACTTCATAGACGGTTTTCAACACGAACCGTCTGTGATATTACTTCTTCACAGACGGTTTTTAGCGCAGCCAGTAACACAAACGGTCATTAAACCAAAACCGTCTGTGATTGTATTTAATACAGACAGTTTTAGTCAACCGTTTGTGATGAGGCATCCAGTATTAGCCTTTTTGTAGTAGTGCCCGTACGCCTCCCTCTTGCCCCGCCTCCTCCCTCTCCCTGCACCCCCTCCCCGGCGCCGTCGCATACCTCTGCCTCCCTCTCACCCCTGCCTCCCCGCTCATCTCTCTCTTCTCCCTGCTCCCTACTCCCCTTCCTCTCCCTCCTCCTCGCCCTCTACAAGGCGGTGTCCGCCTCCGCCTATAGCTCTAGCAACCCTAACCCCGGCTATGGCAACGCCAACCCTCACAAGCGCAAGAACCAGCACCAACCGACGGCCCCATCGGCTCCGTCCCTCCTCCCCGAGGCACTCTCCCTACTCTCCATCTAGATCCTCACTCCTCTCCTCTCACCCCTCCTCCCGCCCGGCGTTCGCCCCCTGTCCTCACACCCGGTCGCATCAAATGCAGCACGTGGCGAGATGGCGGCATCGGAGGGGTACATGGGCAAGGTGCAGCTCCCGTAGAGCTACCACAACGTCTAGCACACTAACCTCATGAATGTCATCCAGGCAGACTTCCCATGTGTGTATCCTGTGAAGAATTCAATCTTTCTGATGATCCTGGGCTGTTAATTTCCTTTATTTAAGGAATTGATGCAATTTCTATTTATTTATTTCTTTCTTTCCTGCAGACTGCTACCTGTCGCTGTGGTGGTGAGTGGGCGCTCTTCTGGTTTCTAAATATCTGCATCTCCAACTTCGAATTCGAAGAGTTCAAGATTATTCAGATTGGCCAGGTCCATAGCATGCTATTTTTTCATGTTTATTGCTTATTGAG
The DNA here is from genome assembly GCA_036346405.1 of Phyllostachys edulis. Taxonomy (NCBI): domain Eukaryota; kingdom Viridiplantae; phylum Streptophyta; class Magnoliopsida; order Poales; family Poaceae; genus Phyllostachys; species Phyllostachys edulis. Next base: position 50,298,624 of record CM070563.1, on the reverse strand, counting down.
CGTGAGTGTTTAGTTGTTGCATTACTACTATATTATGATTTTGTATAGTGTATTTTGGTTAAAGGTATCTAAACATTGGAGTTCCTCTGTAATTGTTGTACATATGCATGTTTCTTGATTCATATTATGTAGCTGTAATGTTACTATATGCCATCTACTAAGTTCTCTTTTTTTCTGCTCCTTCTTGTACGTGAATTGTGAACGGATGAATTATGTTGTGGCAGGTACACGGGCATGCCCGCGGGCAACGGGCATGGGCGAGGTTTTTCGCCTGTCATCCTTCGTAGACATGCTTGTGGGAAGATATCAAGGTCGCGGGCATGGGTATGGGTGAGCACTACCCGTGCCCACTATGCCCGATTGCCATCCCTACTCGCCACCCTAGCCCCTCCATTGCTGTAGCCGTAGCGCCACCGACCTCCCCCCACCCTCCACATGTGGCCAGATAGCTTTGTCGTCATCTCGTCTCCCCGACCTACTGCTCCAAACTAGCTGAGCCGCAGCTGTTCCCTGTCATAGCTGCAAGCCTGAGCTTCACCGCTGCCTTCGACGACCATCGGTCTCTGCGCATCGCTCATCGTCTTCATCATCGCCTCCGCATCATTTTTTGTTGCTCCAAGCCAGCCGAGCCACATCAGTTGCCTGTCATCACCGCAAGCCTGAGCTCTGTCACCGGCTTCCCTCATTGTGCTGCCACCTTTGATGACCATCAGACTCCACGCACCTCTTGTCGTCTTCGCCATCACCTCCGCGTCATTTTCTACTGCTTCACGTCCCGGAATTCACCGTTGTTCACCATCGACGCCCTCACCGGAGTTTTACCACCGCTCGCCATGCCTTTGGTTCCCGTGCGCCACACTGTGTGTTGAGGTCATTTTATAAAGCTTTTCTCTCCTAATCAGCTGCATATATTATTTTAATGGTCTAAGTGTTTAACAACAAAGAGCGACAAATTTTTAGTTCTTTTTGGAGAAGACACGGTTTTTGGGTGTCCAATAGCTCATACTACAGGTCGGTAAGACATCATTTGCCTCATAGGCCACTGTCATGAGGAATTTTTTTTGAAATAATATTATTTTAAAAGAAATTTACAAAAAAGAATAGTCGATTTTTTTCAAAACTTGTCTACTATCATCATTTGAAATGGCGAAATTGTGCTGTCACTATTCCAAATGGTGAAAGTAGCCTAGGGAATTACGATAGTAGCCTAGAATAGTGCAGAGAGGTCCTTGTCGCCAGTTGTAATGGCGACAGGGCCATATCGCCGCTCCAACTAGCATTTTTGTGGGGTAGTTGAATGTGGTCCCCAGCCATGACGCCGTCTGAACTGCCGATGTCTCCTTCATCATGCGGATTTCTCGTAGGGCATTTCTTGAAGGTGTGTCCAGACTCCCTACAAATGGAGCACTACTTCGTACGACGCCTGGTTTCTGCTTCTTCCATGTCGTTCCTAATACGTCGTACCTGTCACTGGCCAACCTTTGCCTTCAGCTTATGAATGTCCACGGCCCAGATAAGTTGCTCCCAGATCAGATGACCAATGAAATGGCCAACCACATCGTAACCATATAGCTCTGCACTCCAGGTTTGCATCACCTCCTCCTTGTTGCAATAATTAGAGACGTACTGGCCGGGATGTTGCGCCACCATCGAACATGCTGCCATAACATGTGAGCATGATCTATGCAGAAGAAGAGGCTTGTTGCAAGTGCACACGCAACTAGCGTGGCATAGCGTGCACTCATGGGTGATCCTCTCGCGGTTCATCTCGCGACGTCCTTTATCCCTACACAGTATCTCGAAGCGAAGCTCCCTTGTGCTCATCTTGAATGCCTGGTGTATCTCACCCTTCTTGCTCTTCTCCTCTGCGTACTTGCTGATCATGGTGGAGTATAATACTCTGTCATTGTCATGGCGAGCGATGCGTAGTTGTTTCTGTCAACAAAGTAATTTGTGGTACCACGGAGAATTATCTTCACAATACCAACCAAAGGGACGCACCTGGCGCTGCGCATGACCCAATTATACACCTCGGCTAGATTGGTTGTCATGACACCATATCGAGCACCACCCCTGTCATGTAGCAACGACCACTTCTCCTTAGGCTCGTGCTCAATCCAGTACGAGAAGTATTTCCCTTGTGTCCTTATCTTCCTCGCCATACTAGGACCATCTGGGGTAGCTGTGGCAGTGCTTCGGGGACCTGGTCAGCGCTTGTAGCGGCCTTTTTCATTGCCTCCCTTCTATACATCTGGGTCCACTCATCCAGAATCTTCCAGAATACGTCAAACTTTTGTTGCTGGTTCTGGTTGCATAGCCGCTTGAATAGGTTTATCAAGTCCTTCTTGTGAAATTGCTGGTAGAAGTTTGCACCCAAGTGCCTCATGCACCACCTACTCTACAGATCCACCCATAGAAGTGGTTCATTCTGTTCTTGTTGTAGCTGAGTTATTGCACTCAGTAGGCCCGCATGCCAATCATGTATGACACATATGTAAGGACGGTGCTGTACAACAAAAATCCCCAAATTCCTCTAGAACCACAACCAAATGTCTGTGTTCTCGCTTTCAACGAATGTGAATGCCACAAGAAGAACGTGATTGTTCCCGTCCATCGTTATTGTAGTCAGTATCTAGCCCTTGTACTTTCCAGTCAGGAATGTGCCATCCACGCATAAGATTGGACAGCAGTACCGAAATGCATGATGCATGGATAAAGGCGACGAATGCTCACTTCAGTACCCTCTTATTCCCCACTTCGGATGCGTGGAATCTTGAATGTCGACATGAGTGCTGGGATTCTTGTATTATATGACTCGGAGTTGGCTGGGGAGGTTGTAGTGGGAGTCCTCAAACGTACCAAACCTTGATTCCAATGTCTTCTGTTTTTTCCTCCATGCCTTGGCATAGCGAATTCTTGTGGGACTAAAGTGACTCAGCGACGACACATGTGTGAGGGGCCACTATAGAGCATTTCTAGTAGGTGTCCCACTTAGCCTGAAATGCGTGCACTCGACAAGGGCATTCCTCTATATCGCACTTCACATCGTAGCATCTTGGGTTAGGCTTGACGACTGTGAATGTACTCTAACACCCTAGCCCAACACTAAGTCTAGAATGCCACTAAACTACCCTAACAATTAGATTTACATCAATTAACAATAAAATTATAGCAAGCAATTCAATATTAAAACCCGTCCACGGGTCACAATAACATAAGAAAAAAAGACATGGCACGCACTAAAATTTAAACTCTAGATAGTAGGCAGCATAATAGTTCAAGAATTAAGCAAGGCCAATTCCAAAGGGACCTATTGAATGAATAACCAAGTTCCAACCGATCATCTAAAATTATTAAATGTCTATCATAACTTAAAAGAATAAACCATCATGCAAAGGTAAAGTTTTCTCATGACAATGATCGCATAATAGAGTTTATGCAGTGTTCCAAGTGCTATCCCTTCCCAAATAGAGCGTCATCAATGATCACCTAAAAACAACAGTAATGCAAGGGTGAATTCACGACTCAGCAAGCATAATAGTAAGCAATGAACAATGCTTAATCAGCAGTACACAATATCATCATCTACATTAATTATTCTCTTTTCTTTATTCTCATGCTCAATCATTTAATTCTCTTTCTTTATTCACATACACAATCATCAAGTACATTTTATTCCATGCATCTCTACACTACATGCCAACATGCACTTGTTTTGCGTATACCAGTATAGCATGAGTGTTCACCCGTCGATAATACACTCTCAAGTCCGTCCTCCTCAAGGATCGGGGACCTCCTCCACTCACGTGGTGTTGTGATTAACATGATCACCTTCTCATATGCAATGATGTTTATGAATGCACAAATATTCATAGTTTCATCAACATTACCATTGTCTAACAATATCATACCCAACAATAAGGAATAAATAATGACCATTAATATTACTTGCAATTAAATAAGTAAAAGCACAACAATATAATGGTAATAAATGGTAAAGCATACAGTGATAAGCCAATGACCACTATCTACCATGCACTTGCCTTTTATCCTTATGACGCTGGAGAGCGAAATGGCGGCAATGCACACGGGACCCCACTCCCTAGACAACTAATTAAAAACACATCTCAAAACCTTCACATTACAGCACCAACACCTTACTCTAACCGTCATCGCACGCCTACGCCAAACCGACTTTTTTAACCCGAAACTACCGGACACACTACCTGTTGTCCTAGTAGTAAAACATACCTATCTTACTCTTTTGAAATCCAAATTTGACCATCCAAGACTTTCTGGAATTCTTATGAAATAACCTACATTTTCATAGTTATGACAAAACTCTGATTCTACTGTTTTCTACCCCGTTTCTTTACCCGAAGACCGTTCCAGATTTCGTAAGAACAACCCATTTCACAATTTTATATTATTAATTCTAAAACTTGAAAATATATGAATAACGTGTGTTCTAGAAACTACACAAGATTTCCTACAATATTCAAGTTCAGAAAAATATTTAATTTTACCAATTTCTACACAAAATCGACCCAACTTCACAACGTCTGCCAATTACGCCCGGAATGTGGACAACATCCTTCCGGAGGCTGTATCTTTTTTGCTCGATACTTCGTTTTTAACGATCCATACTTTCCTGGAAAGCTAACGCGATAACCTAGCTTTTCTATAATTAGACCGAACTCTAATTCCGAACCTTAATACCCCTAAACGTCCCCGTAACGTCCTGCACAAATCCTGACGAACCTGGACAGAAAGTCATCTACTCTCCCCATTGACCTAACATTCTAAGAAAGTGAATAGCGATTAACCTAGGGCAACCCTATAGGGTTTCAAATAGTTACCCTTAGAGACTGCGACGAGGATCACTGATTTCTCGTGAGATCCTCCTCTATTTCTTCCTCTTTTCCTCCTTATTCTCCTGTCCTCTCCTTGCTATCCCTTTTCTTCCTACTGGCCTTCCTCTTCCCTCTACAGCAACATCGGTGACCGACGTGGCACGCAAGACAGCAGGCGAGCGAGAGCACGGCGGCCCGGCGACAACGGCAAGACCAACGACAAGCGACGGCGATCGACAGCAGGCGGCGGCGCGTGGCTTTAAGGTGGCGACAACTGTAGGGTTGTGGTGGCTGCAAGGGGGAGGGATGGAGGCACAAGGGGCAGGTGCTAGGATTGCTGCCGCCCCTGTAGACCCTCGTTAAGGCGCTGGCCCACCTTGGGCCTTGGTACCGTGGGCCGAAAGGCCATGGCCCAGGTTTTGATAAATTTTCAGAAAACCCCTCTAGCTAAATTTCGTTCCCTCTCTAACGTGTTTCGGAGTATTACATGTATGCTGCACCAATAAGGCCCAGAATTTGACTGCCTCCTACACGGCCTCCTTGCATTTGTACATAGCTCGTTGCCTGACCTTGCTCTGGTTGTACTCCCACGGTACACGGGATCCTTCGTTAACGACGAGGTTGTCGAACTAGTATGTGTTCCACTCGGATGGAACCATCTACTGTTCCATAGTATCCTCATCATCGGATCCTTCATCTTTTGATAATACCATGTAGTCCTAGTCTTCGAGATCCATCCTTTGGACTAGGCCTTCCAGCTCCTCACCCTCATCAGCAAGCCCACTAACTTGCTTGACTGAAGGAGCTCCTTCCACACGGTCTTCATTGACATCATTAGCAACTCCCAGACCTTCGACCATTGTGTGCGCCGCGTTGTGGCTAGAGTCACTGACTTCTTCTTCGGCATCACCACCCACTTCTTGTCCAGCCGCCGATGTAGGAGTGGGCTTGGCATATGTGTGGGCTAGAAGGACCAAATCCCACCGCTCCTCCCTCGCCCTACATACATATGATTGCCATGACTTTGTTCCCTTGAGCTGCACTAACTCCCAATATATGCTATGTGATGCTCAGTTGACAAGGCAACTCAATCTCAGATCATACACAGTATGGTCCAAATCGAATGCGTGGAACAACCACAGCATCACAGTGCCCATGTATGCTGCTCTGGTCTTGTTAGGGTCACAGTCGTCGATTGGAAATAATATAAATAATTCCCCTTGGGACCCTCAAGAATAGTCCCCTGACCATAGTAAATTTTGAAATTGGTGGCGTCCGACATATTTGATGTACTGCACCGTAAACAAGATTCTATAATTAACCACATATCTAAAACTAAACTACACACTGAAAAATATTATGTACAACATACTACACTACGTAACCGTACATCTAAAACTATGTAATCCATTCGATTAAAAAAATTACCTAAAGGGTGGACGACCGGACAGGCAGCGCTTCGCTAGCTTATCTCCTCCCCTCTACTCTTCTCCCTTCCCTCCCCTCTTTCTATTTTCTCTGAATAGAAGTGAGTTATGCTAGAATTTTGGGGTCTTTTATAGGGTAGATTGTGCCACCATTTGGAATGGCGATAGGGACTTGCGGGACCCCTGTCGCCATTTGAAATTATAGTTTTTTTTCCAAATTTTAATATTAAAAAATTTATGGACAAGGTAGCTGGACGCCTTGTCCTTCACCATGGTGACCAGCAGCCCGATCACCAACTCAACAATTGTTGCAATACCCCACCTCCCCCCCCCCCAAATGGACAAAATAATTAAACAAAGGCAAACACAACAGAAATGACTGGCATATTGCAAACGAGGAAAAAAAGTACACTGCGGTAAATGAGTTTGGTTGGTTGGGATGCCATCAATTGTTGGTCAAAGTATTTGAGTATAGTTATCGGCCTAAAAGACAATGTTAAACGGTTACTAACATGAGATCATTAGTTGCTGCGCACTATGTACGTAGTAACTTATTGTTGGTACATTTTTAAAATTAATTAATGGATCATTCCCACTAGTGAGGTTCATACGAGACTGCAAGTAAGAACATAATCCTACCTATGTTAAAAAAGATCATGTACCATACTAACCTCCAGCCTTAGAGGCCTTAAATACTGCTTGGTATTAATTAATTTCGAATAGATGTTTGTCTCAAATCCAATAGAATCAGGTATTACTAACATTAAAGGCTACTAGCTTTGGAGCTCACCCGGCCATGCTACGTCGCCCGTAAAACCCTGCCCGTCCGATCGCGCCCGCAAGCGCTCTTGCCCGTCCGATTTCACCGGTGAGCTCGGTGGGAAGGAGCTGCCTCACGCGCGCCATGTCGCCCCGAAGAGCCTACCCGCATCACGTGCCCTTCGCCAGGCCGCCCTAGGTACGGTCGCGCTTCTCGCTTCTTCCCCCAACTCCTTTTCTACGCCACCACCGAAATACGCCCCTCTCCACCACCGTCGGCGCTGCTTCCCTCTCCCTCCACCGCCGCCCACTTGATCTCCCTCCCCGACAACCATGTTGGCTTCTCACCTTCCTCTTCCTCCTCCGTTGCCCTCCTCCCTCTCCCTCCCCGCCGCCCCCTCGATCTCCATCCTTGGCAGCCGTGTCGGCGCCTCACCTTCCTCTCCCTCCTCCGTCGCCCTCCACTAGCACCGTCACTCCATCCCACTTCCTCACCCGCTGCCCCTCGCCCTCCACCAATGCCGCCGCTCCGTCCCACTTCCTCACCCACCGCCCCCTTGATCTCTCTCCTCGGTCGCCACTCGGCGCCTCATCACTGTCACCGGTTTCTGCCTCGCCGGCCTGCGCCCTCCCGCCTCCCACCCAAACTCCACGGACCTCCACCGTTGCAGGTCCTTCTCCTACGAACAATCTGCCGCCGCCTACTTGGAGCCATAGTGCTGCTCCTGCGACGCCTGTGGCGTCCTCTTCCACGAAGAACCGCCGTGCATCCTAGAGGAAGGGGTCTGTCTCTGCACACTGGATGCATCTCGATTGACATCCTAGAGTATTCGTTGGTGGACGAGACCCGTGCTTCCTAGAACAGCTACCATGATGGCCGTCCGGTGCTTGCTTGCCTGCACTCGATGTTGTCGATGTTTGAGGATGTGCCTATCCCATGCTATGATGGCCAAATCCCTAGAGAGGAAGACGACATAGTTGTGCCCAGTGGCTCCTCCCAACAAGGGATTACTACTTGGACTCCTCCAGCTCCAGCAGGAGGCATTCGAGCTTGGGCCGGTCGTCCATCTCCGGCCACAGGTCATTCTCCGATGCCAATGAGCTGTCATGATCCTGTAAAATTCATGCCTTGCATGTGAACTTCTATTTAGCGATTCACAAATTGATCTATGATTCTGCCATTAGTTATACATATCCTTTGTGTTTTCTTATTAGCTTCTGATGTATTAGTTATAGATTCCTTGGATTTTTAAAGAAAAGATCACTGTAGTGTAGTACTGGTAACAGGGGAATAACAAGTACCTGCTACTTCCATTTGTCCCAAAAAAATGAAACAATTAGTCGATCACGACAATTAGAGTCATATTGTCTCAATATTTCTTAGATTTTGTAAAAAAAGGGAGAGATGAGGTGTTGTCTAAGAAAATGGGATATGCTCCCTGGTGTCTAGGGAGGTTAGGATCCTTTTATTAGAACAAAAATATTGTGTAAGACCGAAGTTATTACTGTTGACTGTTAGTTATACTTCAAAATTTCAACGTAATGGAGTTGTGGTTTGTGATACTTCATATTGTTAAATTAATGACGTAGGTTCCAAATGTTGAGGCTACTGATGTTATTGCCACACTAGCTGCCAATATTGTTTCTGCTTGTTACAAGGTCATATAAATTTTGTGCCTTTCATGTCAACTTCTATTCATGACTATTTTACATTAAGTCTATCATGATGTTTTTTTTCTGTATTTCTATTCACTTCACTACTACAAGAAGGCACATCACAGACAGTTCGGAAGCGTCATCACAGACGGTTTCCGAACCGCCTATATTTGTTGGTCTGCGGATAACAGCGCTTATCACTGAGCGGTACAAAATGCATGCGTGATACGCACTATCACGAGCGGTTTTTGTTAAAACCGTGCGGAAGAATAATATCACAGATGGTTTTAACAAAAACCCATCGTGATACGTGAATATCGCACGGTTCTAAATAAAACCGTGCGTGATACGCGATATCGCGAGCGGTTTCTACTAAAACCGCTCAGTGATATTCGCGTATCACGACGGTTTTTATTTAGAACCGTCTGTGATATTCACGTATCACAGATGGGTTTTTGTTAAAACCGTATGTGATACTATGCCTTCACAGACGGTTTTAACAAAAAACCGTCTGTGATATTTCATACTCCTGCCTTCAATTTTACTCTTTTTTTGGCTAGCCTCAGGAATTGCTAGCCATGCCCTCTGAAAACAAGCATGCACAAAAACAGATTCATCACAGATAATCAATTGTTGACAACTCAAAGTGATCATTACTCAAAATAAATTACAAAAGATCGTATTTGTTCAAGTATTGTCACTATAGTTACAATTGGATTACAATTGAGTCTATTTTTTGCGTTGAGAGGTGTCGGCGGGGTGATGCTCTGGGTCGGCGACGGAGTGAAAGTCTCCTTTGTCGTTAATGATATCTGACATGATGAAGGTGCAGAGCTTCGTTCGAATGTCCTTGATCTCTTCCGCAACGAGTCCATCTAATTGTATATCCAAGGCCTGTCGCTAGCAAGAGTAAAGTGGTAAGCTACATATATTTAAATTTATAATTAGGAAATAATTATTTCGAGATTGACAAGCCTCGGATTCTTCTTCCTAGCTCTAAGGATTAGTCGCATATGATAGCAAACGAGATTGCACATAACTCATCATCTTTTTTTCTCAAGGCTTTGCAAAAATAGAATTACATATATAGGTATAGTCGGTTCGAGACGCGTTATTATGAAGTATGATATAGGATTATCGTGTTATAAGCATCGAAAATCCGATCCTGTGTTAGTTAGGCGCTCTTTCCATCGTATATTCCTTTGTTGGCAACATAATTGATGAGCGACCTACATGATTCCAAAAAGTTATCCTCGGCCATTTCAAACGAATGAAGACTACAATAGAGTAATGTATGGAGGAAATGAGCATACCTCTCGAGTATTCCTTTTAGAACACTGAAGTCGTGCTTGTTGCAGATTAGGGAATCAAGGTATATCACATGGTTCCTCTTGGGTATAATAACTAAAAGGATCCAGTGGTACCTACTCATGTATGTCGCTATAGTCATTAAACCTAAGTTCGTGGTCACAGATAAAGTACAAATGAAATTTGTATAGCAAGTAGTGACACTTACCCTGGTTGTAGGGCACCACTATGTACTTCATGTTCTTGACTAAGCAATGACCTCGTTATGTATTTCTCGACGAAGGACGAGTCTGCTTGGATGGTTTGCAACGATACCACCTGTGGGTCGAGGAAACCCACCGGTTCTTCCCATGCTTGGACATTTTTCATCATGTATCTATACACAAGCAATGAGTAGTGATATTTATCTGTATTACATGAATGTAGAACTTGATTGTACGCACTTACAGTGTCCAACATCGTAGAAGCGAGGCGTCGAGGCCAACGAGGTTGAATAGGTGATATAAGTCGTTGAAGCCCACGACGAAGTACCTCGTCCCGTTGAAGAAATGCTCCTCCTCGTATCTGACGGTGATTCCAGTATCGCACCCCTTCTTTTGGGTCTTCTACAAGTACCAGGCATGCAAAGCCTGACAAGCAAATCCAGCGTGCATTATCTGCGTCGCACAACGGTTTTCGATGATGTAGTTCCTGATATCGCGGACTTCTGGACTTCCGGACTTGAGAGGCGCTTTAACGTCAATTTGATTTGGCCTTAGCGATTGGCGGCGTCTTCTGTGAGACGACTTCGGGAACCGATCGGCGGCACGCTTTTCTTCTTCCTTTGACATCTTCTCCTCGGGAACCGACTGGCACGCACGCGTTTTCTTTGTTCCTTCGGTGTCTTCTCCACGGAACCAAGAGGTGACCTTCGAGGCTAAACATGAGGTGGAGTCATTGAGGGTCCCATTGGAGAGGAATGGTCGGTGTCGGATCGCAAGATCTTCTGGGTCGAGGTGATGTCCTTCTTAGGCCACTGGATAAAAGAGTGGACGGCATCCCCTAGTGTTCTGATCTCTTCGCTCGGGCAAATCTCCAGCGGGACAGCCATGCAACCGTCATGTACATTGTCCACCTCGACCCTAGCGTAACCCTGTGCCAGCTGGGCACCGTGCTGCACCGCCCCTTCCTGGTATGGATACACCATCCCTTGCGTAGAGTCAAGAGAAATGGACCCGACTAATCTCACTTGGAGCTTGCAGCGCGTCGGCTCCTACAAAACGATACGCAATTAGCTAGGGCATCCTATAGGTCTATCTTTGGTGCATTCCATAGATGTACATTACCTTGATGAGGTCTCAAATTAACAGGGGCGGCTTGCGACTGCCCCAGGAGTTGATTCAGTTGATCTTGCAATGCTGCTATCTTTCCTTCAAATTTTTCAGACATCTTTGCCAACTGGTCGTCGTGGTCGGCCTTGGATCTCTTCCTACTCCTATACGTGCAGTAGTCGTCCGGGAATCCATGACTCTAAGGTACGTTAACCCCAACGCCTCGCGTGCGACCATGGTGCTCCTTGTTTCCCAAGGCCATAGATAGTATATCCTTCTACCTGTCTGCTTGGAAGGAGCCTTGGGAAGCTTGGGCAGTCAAGTCACGCTGCAAGAGGTCATCATGTTATTATAGACACTATGAAGTTATGGACTTATTAACAACTAGGTAATTCGACATATTTACCACACGCTGGGACACTTCCTGGTCTGCTGGGTTTGTGAATGAGATGCTACCCGAAGACGAGACTTTTGCCCTCGCTTTTAACCAAATTTTAGGGAACGCTGGTCTCGATATCGAAAATGGCCCGTTCGCTTCTCCTCCTCCGCGCCCATTCTCGATTTACCCGCTGCATCAGCCAATGCCGAGTCTGTCTTGGTGAGTGTTTCGTGTCCGATTGCTTTGAGCACCGTGACTTTGCTCCTTAAATTCGGCCGTCGTTTTCATAGCCACAAAGGTGTCCCATGCTTCCCGCTTCAAGAATCTATACTTCGCGAAGGGCATCTGACCTATGTTCATGTACTGCGTGACAAGAATGCTCTTGAAGGTCCTCCATGATTTAACCATCATGAGCATCGCCGTCCGTCGCACGCGTGCCACGTCTACTTCTAGAATAGTGAACTTCTCTGAAAGTTCTATCCACAGCGCGCCTTTCTAAGCTTTCGTGAGGTCCTTCCACCTTGGTGTGGTGATGGGGACCCGTTCCCTTCCAAGTATCCTGCAGATGGTCCAGAATCTCGCTGTTGATCTCTTGGGACTCAGAGGGACCCCAAAGTCACTGGCCTCCATGATGACCAGTCGGCCCGTAGGCATTTTCGATTGTCCTCTGCCATCTCGCTTCCGTGTCATTATCGTCGACGGTGACGGCGGTCTCGTCGGCGCCTCTTCCATCTGCGGCGTCGATGACGACGGCCTCGTCGGCGCCTCTTCCATCTGCAGCGTCGATGATTTGCAAAGCGACTTGCATCTGCCATCTCGCTTACTTGCTATCTATATAAGTTACATATGCAATAAAATGGATTGCAAGTGTCCCAAATTAACATATACATTTAAACATAATAATATGCTCAACATGTGCAATATTAGCAAATAATCATAATTAATTCCAGCATAAACATGAAACAATTAAGCATTAATCCAACGGCATTTAAATATAAAACAAAATAGAATGAAGTAAAATGATCGACGAAGGAAATGCTAACCAAAGGTTTAATTGATTGATGATATTATGTGCTCTCAGAAGGAGAGTAGCTAAAGAACAAGTCTTTGCCATCTCAATCCTATTGTCTATACTCTTCATTAAATGAATATGATAATATAAATTCAAACTATGAGCTCTAAACAATACTTTGCTTAACTGTCAAATGATCTCAACTGTTAACGAAGGGAGGAGGGAGGTGCAGGGGAGGAGGCCGACGCGGGGAGGAGGGAGGTGCAGGGGAGTATTAATTGAAACTTAAACCCTATACTTTCGATTAAGGAATACAACAAAGAAAACAAAACATTAGGGTCCATGTACAGAATAGCTAGCAAAATAAGGGAAAATCATTAATCAATAGAGTGGATAAAGGATAATAAGTATTACTCCATCTGTTTAATTAGGGGAGGAGCCGCTGGTTGGAGGAGCTAGGGCAGGGAAGTGGCACTTGGGGGAGGACCAGCAGATCTAAATGGAGCCAATGGCGGGGGTTACTGAGAGGCAGGTTGCTCCAGAAAGAAGAGCAATGGCAGTGAACACAGCCAGCGGCAAAGGCAGCAAAGGCAAGCGATCTGGCAAATGACAAGTCGGCAATGGACACAGCAGCAAAGGCGGCAGAGGGTCAGGTCGGCCTCAATTTATATGAAGCGAGATATCACGAGCGGTTCTTAATTAGAACCGCTCGTGATAACAAATTATCGCTGCATTTGGTTCTACTTTAGAACTGTCAGTATTATCACTGACGGTTCTTAATAAGAACCGCAGCGATATCCGACAATCACGAGCGGTTCTTATTGAGAACCGTCTGTGTACTATCACAGATGGTTCTTATTAAGAACCGTCTGTGTTAATCCGGCGAATCACAGACGGTTCTTTTTATTAACCGTTTGTGATAGATTTCCTAGCACAGACGGCTATAAATAAGAACCGTCTGTGATAGGCTGGCAGCGCAAAATCCAGGCCCAGACAGACCCAACATAGACGGTTCCAAAGGAACTGTCTGTGATGGGGCATCTACTATAGCCTGTTTTGTAGTAGTGCTTGCTCGCCTGCACCCGATGTTGTCGGTGGTCGCGGATATGCTTGTCCCAAGCTATGATGACCAAATCCCTGGGGAGGAAGACGATGAAGCTGTGCCCAACGGCTCCTCCTAGACAAGGGATTACTACTTGGACTCCTCCAGCTCTAGCAGGAGGCATTGGAGCTTGGATCGGTCATCCTTCTCCGGCCACATGTCATTCTCTGATGCCAATGAGCTATCACGATCCTGTAAAATTCATGCCTTGCATGTGAACTTCTATTCAGCGATTCACGAGTCGATCTATGATTCTGTCATTAGTTGTTCATATCCTTTGTGTTTTCTTATTAGCTTCTGATGTATTAGTTATAGATTCCTTGGATTTTTTATGAAAAGCTCACTGCAGTATTGGTAACAGGGGAATAGTAAGTAGCTGGTACTTCCGTTTGTCCTAAAAAATGAAACAATTAGTCAGTCACGACAATTAGAGTCATGTTGTCTCAATATTTCTTACATTTTGTAAAAAAAGGGAGAGATGAGGTGTTGTCGAAGAAAATGGGATATGCTCCCCTGGGGTCTAGGGAGGTCAGGGTCCTTTATTAGAACAAATATATTGTGTAAGACTGAAGTGATTAGTGTTTATTGTTAGTTATACTTCAAAATTTCAATGTAATGGAGTTGTGGTTTGTGATATTTCATATTGTTAAATTAATGACGTAGGTTCTAGATGTTGAGGTTGTTGATGTTATTGCCAAACTAGCTGCCAATATTGTGTTTGCATGTTACAAGGTCATATAAAGTTCATGCCTTTCATGTCAACTTCTATTCATGACCATTTTACATTAGGTCTATCATCATGTTTTTTTCTGTATTTCTATTAGCAAATCGCTCTACGATTCGACCATTTATTGTTTATATCCTTTAAAAACTATTTTTTTATCTACTGATGTATTAGTTTTAGATCGTTGCATTTTTTAAAAGATTGTTGTGGTTCTGGTAGCAGGAGCTGCTAACAAGTGAATAATAAGTAATTAATACTTCCATTTTTCTTTAGAGATGAAACACTTACGTAATGACTTCGGTTAGGTTCATTTGTATCAGTGTTTCTTAGTTTTTTTATTAAAAAAAGGCAAGAAATGAGGTGCCATCTAATAGAATGAGTTATAGTTCCATGGGGTCTAAAGAGGTCAGCATCCTTTATTAGAACAAAGATATTGTGTCAGGCCGAGGTGATTGTATAATGGAAAATTTAAAACCTGCAGATTATCTTTTTATTGGGTTGGATGAATGATGAATGTTGGGTTCGTTTGTTGTGACCAAAAATAAGCCTTTATTAGGTTCGTATTTCTAAATATTAAAATACAAACATCTCTAATCCTCCTCCCCACATTGCAAGATGAATATTACTTCTCTATCTATTTTCCTTACTGTAGTACGTTTTTTTAGTTTGGATTTGTTGGTATCTATCTGCACACAAGAATGCAAGATTGTCAAGGTGATGGATGTTCCAGCTTAGGTACCCATTTTTCTAATTTCTTTGACGTTCATTTCATTCATGTTTCTATGCGTTATGCTTATGTACTACTGTTTTATATGTGTTGTACATTCGGTGTGAGTTTTCAAGGTTGTTCTATTACATGTCATTATGGCAATTATCCCTGTGTACGTGTTCCCTTACACAAGCCTAGACCTATAGAAACTAAATGAAGAGCCAACAAATTATCTTGGTTTACATTGGTTTTCTGCGTCGCTATATTGTTAGTATTCCTCCTTCAGTTAGTCTGATACGGTTCGTTTATTTCATTTATATTTAAGCTCACTATTTTGAGCATGCCTTAGCTAGTAGGGAGAAAATTCAACATTTAGATTTATTTGAATTTAAGTCAAAAGCTTAACCATGGATTTTGGATATAAAAACAATTTAACATGATTAAAGTCAACATCAACAATGGTCAAAACTATTTTATTTGGATTCTATGTGCTTGGACATATTTTCTAGATTTTTCTAGAATTTTTCCAAGTTCATTTGCTATTTTCTATTGCCATTTGGAATTTCCGCTATTTTCTAAAATGGAAAAGCTAATTAAAATCTCGAAATAGTGTCAGGGCTGAATTCCTTCGGCCCAAACTACCTTTCTCGTCGCGTGGTCAACTTCATGTCCATTCGCTGCTCGTCGACCCACCAAGCACTGCGCAAGACGCGCGTTCGCGTTGCTCATCGACGGTGGACCCGCGCCTTTGTCTCGCTGCCGGGTGGGCCTGCGTGCGCGTCGTCATCTCCGACTCGTTGTCATCTTCACAAGTCCGACACCGTGTCCGCCATTGAAGCTCCGCAAGCTCCGTCCGACAACCTAATCTTTCCATCTAAACTCCTTCAAGAAATCGTGCCAAATTCTATCTCATATCCTCCTGCATCCAAATCCCACAAAATCAGAACCGTACCGTATCTAATCTTCGAAATTGTTCGTGGCCGAAATGAACTTGATTTTGGGCGTTTCCTAATCCGTGTCGCCCGAGCCCCTATAAATATCCCCCGAGGATCGCCTTCGTCTCCTCGTTCCAAAACCCTAACTCGTTGTTTCCCAACAACTCGAGAGCCGCCGCAAATTTGAGCTTTAGGGTTTTCGCTGCCGCTACTGTTTTCTTCGATTGCACCGCCGTCGATGTCGCCTAGTCGTCGTGGTCTGCGCTACCGTCTCTGCTGTCACTAGAGCTACATCTAGCACCCCTTCTCGTCCACAAGACGTCACTGGTGTTCGTCGCCAACAACAGCCGCATCTACTCCGCCGCTTCATCACCAATTCCGACCAACTCCGATAACCTCTTATGCCAGTACCAGTCCTAGTACGTGCGCATTACCTTGTTTTACCCAGTGCGTGCATCCGCCGCCAGCGAAGCGCCGCCGTTCGTTGTTGCCGGACGAACCCGAGTCTCGTCGCCGTCTTGCTGACGTGTTGTGCCACCTCATGGGCCACATCTGCTCGTGGGCACACGTGTCCTGCCACATCAACTCATACCACCTACGTGTCTACTCGGTCGGCCGCGTCAGCACTTGCTACGACCAGTGGTCGTAATCTTGCTACGACCAGTAGTCGTAATCTTCCTACGACCAGCAGTCGTAGCTCTCTACGACCACGTGGTGTCGTAACCTCTTACGACCAGGTGGTTGAAATCTTCTTCCGAATACGTGTGGTTGAAATCTTCTTCCGAGTACGCGTGGTAGAAATCGTTGAACAGTACTCAATGTACAGTGCTCGATAAACAGTACTCGAAACTTCTTTTTGAGTATTTTCCTTAGAATAGATATTTTGAGTGCCATATCTTTTCCATCCGAACTCCGATTGAGCCCATTAAAATTTCTAAATTCATCTAAATTCAAGATCTATTTATCAGATATTTTTATTTAATTTTGGGAGTTTTTTTGCCTTTGTTATTTATTTGTTTTGTTTGCTTTCTTCGTTTGCGAGTAGACGTCGATACTTTGGGAAGCTTTGAAGAAGGAGCGCATCAAGAGCAGTATCAGTACCTAGACCTATTTCAAGGCAAGTTATACCTTTGATCATATTGAACCCAGATTTCAAAATACTTTGATTTAAATTATTGCATTTACTTTAAGTATTTATTTAAATGCTTTTGGGTGTAGTTAATATCCAATTTGATATATCTACCTTGTCTATTGTTATGTCATAATCTTTTGTCACCCTAGATTGGTTTACTTAGTTGGTATTATCGTAACAGCAACATGGGTTGGTTAGATACGATTAGTTTGCTTAGCCATGCTGCGAGTCATCATCTCATGTGAGTTGCAAATATAAACTTGACTAAGTGATAAAACTGTGTGTACTGTGTGCTATTACTTGTTGATGGCATATGTTGCACCTAACCAACGGGGTGGAAAAAATATTTAGATGGAGGCAAGTAGTACTGTGTGCTTTGGTGGAGCTGTGTGCATGGGTATAATAAACTGTGTGCATAGGGAATAGCAGTTAGAAATTGGAAGTCTTGCCTTGGTCAATTAAGGACTTAACTTTGTGTGCCATTGAATAAAGCCTTATTGTACGACCACATGCCTGATGGGACGGGCCTAACTTAGTAAGTTATGGATTATTGGCATTGATTACTCAGGAAGTAGGTTAGGCTGTGTTGCATGGGTGGAGGTGTGCTACCAGTTAGTCACATCGCGGGACGGTTTGCCGCATCCCTGTCCAACGGTGTGTTATGCCAAGGCATTGTGTTAGGGTTGGTATAACGACAAAGCACATTGGGAGTATCAATGCTTGAGATGAAGTTTCTGAAACATTTTGTCATGATTAGTGCTTGCAACACTAGTTGTATCGTGTGGGTAAAGTGTACAAACTCTGTAGAGTGTTAAATAAATCTATTCGAATAGCCATGTCTGCGGTCATGGACATGGTCGGGGATTTCACACGAGGAGTAGATTTTCATAAAACCTTTGGGAAGGGAGCTGTGTGATCTAAGTCATATGGCTGTGTGAATAACTTGATTAGGCTATGTGTCTTTGTGAAATCAAACTGTTAAATTAATATTGTTTATTTGTTTTACTTTATGCTCTCAATCTATTATTCGTATTCAAATTGCAAATGTTGCATTTCTACGAAAGAACCACAGAAGCCATTCCTTTGAAATAAGCCATCATTTATAAATTGCATTCTGTGGTATGACTTGCAAGTACGGTTATGTACTCATGCTTGCCATAATCAATCAACAGAAGAGGAGGGGTCATCGCTTGCTTTTGAGGAAGAGTTCTACGAAGGTGCCTGATCACTAGGGTCTTGGTCCCAATCAGTTGCCTATGGTGAATTGATGGGATTCCGTTGAAGTTATCTGTTCTGCTGCTATTTAATTCTCTGTCAGCCCTGCACAGCTTAATAAGTGTAAACTCGACCATGAGGTCAAAACCATTATTTGTTAATCAAATTACTCTTTTATGCTATTAATCGTCTTGTGTGGATCGATATTCATCTATGTTGACACTTTGTACACTAGCGTGATCCTGGACTAGTGCATTATACACAGAGGGTCCAAAATTACATTTTGGGTCCCGACAATGGTGGTATCAGAGCCATACTGACTATTGGTCTTGACCTTAGTTAGATCGGCCGTTTTAGAGTGTCTAAATTATTTTCTAAAGCAAAATTAACTTGCAAGATCAATTGAACTGCTTAACTTCTCTCATGTCTTTCTTGACTCAACTATTGTAGGAATTGTTCCTCTCCCCGCTGTTTTAACTTGGTTCTTACCCTCTTGTCTGTCCTGACAGATGCCTCATCTTCAGAGCTACGGTGAGCGCAAGGGAGGACTTGCCGCAGAGCTTTGGAAGCTGCTGCAAGTACTTGGAGGCTTCGATTGTCCAATGTACCATGGAAACCATTGGGTGGTGAACGGTCGAGATCATGGAGTGATCTGCCGTTTGACTGTCTACGTCAGGAGGGACACCAAGGCAAACCAACCTTTGAACATCTTCGTCGGAAGGATCAACTTTGCAGAAGGAGTTCAAGAGTCATCATGCCTTGGCATCCTCAGGATCTGCAACATCTACACGCTTGAGCTACAAGATACCGTCTTCCACTACCATCCCAGAGCTGCAGCCGTGGATCTACCAGCACGTTACCCGTCTACGAATGGAGAAGGCAATGCTACAGTGGTGCACCTTACCCAGTTCGCAGCTGCTCAGGAGAGTCACTGGAGACAGTTGCCATAGAGCTAGAGTGCGTCTACGAGACCTTGGATAGAGCAGAAGAAAGGATTGCCATGCTAGAAGAAGCTCTCTACGGTCAACACAAGCCTGAGGAGGAACAAGGAGAGGAAGATCATGAAGAGCCAGAAGAACCAGAGGAGGATCCCGAAGAAGGCCCAGAAGAGCCAACAGAACCTGCAGAGCCAGAGGAGCTAGTTGTGCCGCACCAAGGACTCTTGTTCCTGCTGCACCAGTCCTGGGGCATTAGGATTAGTTTGCGAGGATGCTAGCTCACTTCTAGGTCTGTAGCAGGTGGGAGCACCGCCGTAGTTGTGGAGGCTACCTTAACGACTGGATTCGCTAAAGTTTAAGTTCGATCAGGCTTAGCCAGTTTAAGTTTAGGAGAGTCGCGCTTTTAGGCGGTAGATTGTGTGCTTAGGTTCGTCTTATTTTCTTGTGTGCGAGTATGAGCAGCAACGGCCCTTAGGCATTTATTGCAATCGTGCTAAGACCCTATTAATAAAGTATTTTAGTTGTTTTTCTTGAGCTATGTTTGTTGGGTTTAACCTACCCCCTCGATTAGTTCTTAACTCATCTTGTGCTTGCTACCTTATCTACCCTATGGATCTTCACCAGATGGTTCATACTCGTCATGCTGCTGCAAGTGGATCCGGAACTCAGGGATCAGAAGGAAATGAACAGACTCCCGCAGGAGTAGTACTGCCACAAGCACCCCGATCGATCTGTAGAATTTTGGAGCTTTCATAGCAGCCCAAACACAGATGATGTACACCATGATGAATCAACTTCAGAATATGAGCAATCAGAACAACAACAACAATCATCACAATGGAGTCCCAGTCGCTCATGGACACCATGGACCATCCAAGCTTGCTGAGTTCATGAGGACTCGTCCACCAACCTTTTCTGGACATGTCTCACCAGTTGAGGCCGATGATTGGTTTCGTGTCATTGAGAGGAAACCGCTGATCACTCAATGCAGCGACCATGAGAAGGTTCTGTACACCACTCACCAGATGGAAGGCATAACTACCGAATGGTGGGAGAACTTCTGTGCAGCGCATGAGACACCGCAAAATATTACTTGGGAAGAGTTTTTCGTAGCCTTCCGTCAGTACCATGTACTGGAAGGGATAATCGATCTGAAGAAGGACGAGTTCCGCACTCCCAAGCAAGGAGCTATGTAAGTGACTGACTACCTCAATAAGGTTTCTCAGCTAGCTCGCTATGCTGCAGAGGATTTCGCCACCGACAAGGCTCGCCAGAGTTGCTTCTTAAAAGGATTGAACACTGGACTGCAAATCAGTCTGTTTGCCCACACCTTTCCAGATTTCCAAGAATTGGTTAACAAGGCGTTGGTTCTTGAAGACAAACGCAAAGAACTAGAAGACAATCGCAAACACAGGATGGCTCAGCAAGGAAGCCACTAGTCACAACAAAAGGCGAGAATGGTTCCGCAATAGTTTAATCGGTTCCCATCACAGAATTCTTTCAGAACACCTGCACCAACATCAGCACCTCGTCCCGTTGCTCAGAACTTTCGCAACCCAGCGCCAACCAACCCCAATCTACGGAACAACCGGCAGCATGTGCAAAGAGTTTGTTATTCTTGTCGTCAGCCAGGCCACTTCGCCAACCAGTGTCCGCAGAAGGAAACAATCAATCTAGTATGTTTCAACCTTGGAGCTACACCCGCCAAGACACCCACACAGAGTAATAATCAAGGAGTTTCTCAAGCTACCAGCCAACTAGGAGGAGCACCACAGTTTGTGGTCAGAGGTCGTGTCAACCACGTCACTCTAGAAGGAGCTCAGGAAGCACCAGACGTCGTACTGGGTAAGTTTCAAGTAAACTCAGTACTTGCATCGATTTTGTTTGATTCTAGAGCTTCGCATTCGTTTGTTTCTGGAGTTTTTGCAACTAAGAATAACCTGGAAGTTATAAATCTTAAGCATACTCCGTTAGTCTAGTCGCCTAGAGCAGAGTTAAGTGCTAAAGTGGGTTGTTTAGGAGCTAAAGTTACTCATAGCTGGAGTTGAGTTTCTAGCCAACCTAATTGTTCTAGACACACAGACCTTAGATGTCATTCTTGGAATAGATTGGTTAACAAAGCACAAAGCTGTGCTATATTGTGGCCAAAGAGCCGTAACAATCTAGTATACCAAGGGAAACAAGGTAGAGTTTCTAGCTACCTCTGTGCGTGATGGACATTTGTTAGTCAATAGTCTGAGGACAATTGCTTTGGAAGATGTGCATATTGTCAGAGAATATCCAGATGTATTTCTAGAAGAATTACCAGGAATGTCACCAGACCGTGACATCGAGTTTGTCATCGATCTAGTGCCAAGAACAACACCGATTTCTAAGAGACCCTATCGGATGCCAGCCGATGAGCTAGTAGAAATGAAGAAGCAAATAGAAGAACTTTTGGAGAAAGGTTTTGTGAGACCTAGTTCATCGCCATGGGGAGCACCAGTTTTGTTTGTCAGAAAGAAAGATGGAAGTATGAGAATGTGCATTGATTATCGATCTCTCAACGAAGTCACCATCAAGAACAAGTACCTGTTGCCCCGAATTGATGATTTTTTGATCAAATGAAAGGAGCTAGAGTGTTCTCAAAGATCGATCTGCGATCAGGTTACCATCAGTTGAAGATTTGTCCTAAGGATATACCCAAGACCACATTCTCAACACAGTACGGACATTATGAGTTCTTAGTCATGTCCTTTGGTCTGACTAATGCCCCTGCCTATTTCATGAACATGATGAATAAAGTATTCATGGAATATTTGGAAAAGTTTGTAGTAGTGTTCATTGATGATATTTTGGTTTACTCCAAGTGAGAAGGAGAACATGCTGAGCATTTGAGATTGATTCTAGAGAAACTGAGAGAGCATCAGTTGTATGCTAAGTTCAGTAAGTGTGATTTCTAGAAAAAGGAAGTTGATTTCCTTGGTCATGTGATGACAGCCAAGGGAGTAGTAGTTGACCCCGGTAAAGTTAAAGCAGTATTGCATTGGGAACAACCCAAGACTGTCACTCAGATTCGCAGTTTCTTGGGAGTAGCAGGATATTATCGCCATTTCATTGAAGGATTCTCAACGATTGCTAAGCCTCTTACGCAGTTGTTGAAGAAGGAGAAAAAGTTCACTTGGACCCCAGCTTGTGAAGAAAGTTTTCAAGAGTTGAAGAAGCGCTTGACTTCCGCCCCAGTGCTGATTTTGCCAGATATTCGCAAGGGTTTTGATATTTATTGTGATGCTTCGCGTCAAGGACTAAGATGTGTCCTGATGCAAGAAGGAAGAGATGTCGCTTATGTGTCCAGGCAATTAAGGCCTCATGAATAGAAATATCCTACCCATGATCTGGAAATAGCTGCCGTAGTGCATGCTTTAAAGATTTGGTATTATTACCTCATTGGTAATCGTTGTGAAGTTTATACAGATCATAAGAGTCTGAAGTATATTTTCACCAGTCTGACCTGAACATGAGACAAAGAAGGTGGTTGGAGTTAATAAAGGATTATAATCTTGGAATCCATTACCATTCGGGTAAGGCCAATGTATTTGCAGATGCTTTAAGCTGTAAGAGTTACTGCAATGTTGTGGAAGTGAAAGAGGTTTGTTCAGAACTTCAAGAGGAATTTCAGAAGCTAAAGTTAGAAGTTGTATATAAAGGATTTGTAGCCAGTCTAGAAGTGCAGTCTACTTTGGAGAAGCAGATTCGGGAAGCTCAACTAAAGGATCTTGTAATTTCAGACATCAATCTCAAAATGACAGAAGGAAAGTTCAAAGACATCACCAAAGATGATCAAGGTATATTGTGGATCAATGGACGTATCTACGTACCAGATGTTGATGGTTTGAGGCAGCTAATTTTGAAGGAAGCCCATGACTCAAAGTATTCGATTCACCCTGGTAGTACTAAAATGTATCAGGATGTTAAGAATAAGTTTTGGTGGCCAAATTTGAAGCTAGAAGTCGCAGAGTTCGTTGCCTTGTGCGACGTGTGTCAAAAAGTAAAGGCAGAACATCAGAGACCAGTAGGTCTGTTGCAACCTCTGGAGATGCAAGAGTGGAAATGGGAGGATATCAAAATGGATTTCATTACTGGTTTACCCAGGACTCAATCGGGTCACGATTCGATTTGGGTAATAGTTGATCGTTTGACTAAAGTTGCTCATTTATTGCTAGTCAAAACCACTTACTCAGGAGATCACCTTGCAGAGTTATATATGTCAAGAATTGTCAGTTTGCATGGTGTGCCTAAGAAGATAGTGTCAGATCGAGGATCTCAGTTCACCTCTCATTTTTGGTAGAGTTTGTATGAAGCCTTAGGGACTCATCTGAATTTCAGCACTACTTATCATCCTCAGACAGATGGATAGACCAAAAGAGTTAATCAAATTTTGAAGATATGTTAAGAGCCTGTGCCTTAGCTAATGCTACCAGTTGGAACAAGAGTTTACCATATGTAGAATTCTCGTACAACAACATTTATCAAGCCAGTTTGCAATTGTCACCATTTGAAGCTTTGTATGGCCGTGCCCGCAGAACCCCTTTGAATTGGTCAGAAATAGCTGAACACTTGGTCTTTGGGCCAGATATTATTCAAGAAGCAGAAGAACAAGTGTCTATGATCAGAGAGAGATTAAAGATAGCTCAGTCAAGGCAGAAGAGCTATGCTGATAACCGTCGTCGTGATCTCAGGTTTGAACCGGAAGATTTTGTCTATCTTCGAGTTACTCCACTCAGAGGTGTAAAATGTTTCATGTCAAAGGGAATTTTGCCCTAGGTATGTTGGTCCGTTCAAGATTTTGGATCGCCATGGGAAAGTAGCTTATCAGTTGGAGTTGCCGCAGTCATTAGCAGGAGTGCATGATGTCTTTCATGTCGCTCAGTTGAAGAAGTGTCATCGTGTGCCAGAAGAGCAAGCCCTGCAAGAATCAATTGAGTTAAAAGAAGATTTCACTTACAAGGAGCAACCAGTCAAGATTTTGGATATTGCAGAGCGTCATACCAGGAGCAAGACCGTTCGTTTTTGCAAAATCCAGTGGAGCAACCACTCAGAAGGAGAAGCCATGTGGGAGCGTGAAGAAGAGCTGAAAGTCGAGTTCCCTAGCCTTTTCTCTAGCTAGCTTGAATCTCAGGGTCGAGATTCCTTTAAGAGGGGAGGTTTGTAACATCCCAATTTTCTAAGCTTTAAAAATCCTTTGAATAGTTAGTAGGGAGAAAATTCACTATTTGGATTTATTTAAATTTAAGTCAAAAGCTCAACCATGGACTTTGGATATCAAAACAATTTAATATGATTAAAGTCGACATCAACAATGGTCAAAACTATTTTATTTGGATTCTATGTGCTTGGATATATTTTCTAGATTTTTCTAGAATTTTTCCAAGTTCATTTGCTATTTTCTATTGCCATTTGGAATTTCTGCTATTTTCTAAAATGGAAAAGCTAATTAAAATCTCATAATAGCGTCTGGGCCGAATTCCTTCAGCCCAAATGTGAGCACCCGGATTTATTAAGCTCATAATACTTAGTCATCCAATTGACCCTAGTATTATCAACCAAATAAACCCGGTCTCGAGAGATGTATACTTCCTGCACGCAAGATACATACCTCACAACAAAAGAATGTACCAATTCCATACAACACATAGTACATAAGCAACAAACCAGAAGTTAACACTAATATGGAATAGATATTACAAAAGAGAGGCCCTTAGGCCAAATAACAAATACAAAACTAAATAAACAGCGGAAGCAAAAGTGCCATAGAGATGGCCCAAAATAAGAGCCAACCAAAGGTGCCTTAGCCCACAAGGCAATCGACCGACCGCCAAGCTAGTCGTCAAACCCGGCACATCTCACAAGAGTGAAGCCCTTGGGGCTCACCTTCTTCCTCTGCAACAAAAGCCACAAAAATGCCACAACCACGGCCAGATGAGTACATAAAGTACTCCGCAAGACTTACGTGTGAGATAACAGAACTATAAATAGCTACATGCAAGCTTTATTTAAGTGGATGAGGCTTTGGACTCATTTTAGCATAAAGCAAGTTTCATTTGCAATAACATAATAGATTGAAGGCAATTTGGCAAAGCATTTTTAAATGTTGAAGTAACAACGAGATAATAACATAGTAACAACAACAAGAACAACCTGGAAGTGACTAACCCAAGTCACCACAACAATAGCATGAACTCCCGCTCATACCAACCATGTCAAGTTTTAATTAAAGGTTGTAGTCTAGTCTTGAACGACCTTACCAAGCATGTCCATAACCTAGGACGAGGCTATTCAATAGTTTTATCCTGCAGGTGTACCACTGCACCCACACGCCGACCGCCTTTCCTTTACGCACACTTCCAAGGTGTGCTGCACGGCTAAGTCCTACGAGACCTTTCCAAAGGATGAATGCTAATTACGAGCTGCACAACCCACGGGAGAAGGAGACATCACACAACCTTCCCGAAGCTAATGCTCCTCCCACACTATACATATACATTTGTTTTGAAAACACACCAACCGAGCTCGCTCATAATTAACACCTCCTAGAGTACTTAGTCAAGAGGGTTCCATATGCCCTCGCGTGGTTAGTACGCAAAATCGCTGGCTTAGTGACCCAAGTACTCGGTCCTTAGGGACCTGTGCATACCACCACATCCAAAAACCACGCCATCCATCCAATATGCCCAAGTCTAAATCAATCTTTTATTTTCAGTTTTTGATTTTACAATTAATCAAAGCACAAGTGCTGGACATATAGGAGTAATAATCAGTTTTGAGTGATCAAGACCATCGACTAAGTCGATGATCGCCCATTACTACCGTTATCTAAGCATTGCTAAGCATGACACCGTAAAAGCAATAAAAGAGCATACTTAAATCACCGGGCTCTAATTCACCAGCGATATTAGTAACTTATGGTTTGTGGCAGGGGATAATAATTTAAAGGCAACAATGCATAGGAATAGCTACCTCTAATCGATAAAATACTTTGACACAAAAGCATGCATACATACAAGTTAAACAAAATATTAGACTTTAAAGTAATGGGACAATGATGGAAATGATCAAACTGCTTGCCTTTACTGTTGCTGGCCAATTTGTTGCTGAGGATCACTCACGGGTTCAATACACTCGTCGGCACCTAATCGAAAAGACGAAAAGATTCGATAAGAACGACGAAAACATCAAAGACAACACAGCAAACAAACTCCAAATACTCTGAAATTTCTACAGCAGTAAGAGGATGATTTTTAGGGAATTTAGCAACAAGAACCAATTGATTTGGATTCTCAATGCAAAAGTTATGAGCAAAACAATTCTGCTCAGCCCTAAAAATACCAAACTGCACTATTCACTAATTTAATTATGAGGCAACATTTTCTAGAAAAGTGGTGACACAGAAATTTTTACAGCAAAACCAGCACCTCATGAGATGAATAACACAATTGAGTTCATCCCATTTGGAGCTATGTTGCACTTTCTACAATTTCTCAAAAACAAGAACTTGAACAAAATTATAATGCGCAAGTCCTCATTTTTATAACAGCAACAAGCTCAAAACTAATTTTCATAGTAAGTTCATTAATAGAGGAAACCAACAAAGTTGGTCTCACTCAAAAATAATCTACAGAGCATTAGTTATGTATTTTACAAGTTAAGCATTAATTTGAGTGTATATTTAAAGTGAGGTTTAAAATCTAATGGCAAAACTGTGCTCTGGAGCTGAACTCAACTTACAATCATTTTTGGATTAAAGTCAAGTTCAAGACAGAGCTAACACAATTTGAATGACCTCAATTGGATTTAGAATGAATTAGTTATGATATTTTGAAGTTCATACCTTTTTCAGTTTATAAATAAGTGCTTACTGGAATTTCTAAAACCAAAAGAGAGGGGGAGGACGTGAACTGTTGATCTAAATCAAACGGTCCAAGACCTCCAGAGGAAACGCCAAGACGCGTCACAAGCAGTCTAGAGAACACAGCCGCTGATCTTGGATCCAACGGTCCATGTCCTCCCCGCCACGCCAAGCAAGTGGGGGAGGTCGTGGCCGCTGATACCGCATCCAACGAACCACAACACAAGAGGGAGGACCGGACGGTCCAGATCAAACGAGGGAGGTCTGGGCGGCCGAGATCTTCCAAAGGAAGATCTAAACTATCAAGATCTCCCCAAGGAAGATCTACATCGCCAAGACCTCTCGAGGGAGGTCCCGGCGGTCCAGATTTTCCAAGGAGGACCTTAATGGCCTAGATTGTCCCAGGGAGGACCTTAACGGTCAAGACAACAACAAAGAGGTCTCCGGGCGGTTCAGATCCACTTGGGGTGGTCCCGAACGGCCAAGATCTAACAAAGGGAGGTCCTAAGCGGCTCAGATTTCCACTTGGGAGGTCTCAGGCGGCTAAGATTTACCCGAGGAGGTCCACAAGGTTAAGAGGACCTCGGGGAGGTCCTACACGTGGAGATCAACACAGGAGGACCTCAACGGCTAAGATCTCCCACAAGGAGGTCCTAGCGGTCAAGATCGCAAGGAGGAAGGTCCCGAGGTTGTCCCTACAAAAGACCAGGGTGGTCTTTGCAAAGAGGACCCCGAGGGAGGTCCAAGATGGCTAAGATGGCCCCGAGGAGGTCCCGGCCAGAGACCTAAGATGGACGGCACAAGACCTCGCACGCAAAGACTAAGGACACATTAAAAGCTACAACGATTGGAGGTGATTAGCCAAAATTGGGGGAGGTCTTTGTCTTAACGACAAAGGCACGGTGCCATGGTCGTCCGACAAAATCCCGAGAGGCTACCAAGGCTCGACGCCGGCGATGAGGACCTCGCCGGCGCCATCTAAGGACACCAACGTAGCGCAATAGTGTTGCGACACGCCAGACCATTCCCTGCGGGGTGGCCTGAACGGCGACGAGTCAAGATTGGCGGCGCAAAAACACACGGCCAAAACACAAACAGCGATAATGAGCTCCGCAATGAACATTCAAGCGTGCAGCTAAGCTCCGCAACAACATACATGCAAAGCAAGATTCACGGGACTACCAGAGGGTTACCTGGAGGTCGCGGGGGTGCTGAGGAGGTTGGGGACGTGGAGGACCGGAGTTGGGGAAGAAGGGTTGCTCCACGGCCAACTCCAAGCTCCAAGCTCCAAGCTCCAAGCTCCAAGCTCCAAGTTAGGCCTCTCTGAAAATGTCAACCCAAATGGGGTTAGGGTTAACTCCAGGAGGTCTGGGGAGCACAAAGTGAACAAGAGGTTGAAGAGGGAGCCACATAAGCACTGCCACCGAGGAGCTCCAAGGACTTCAACAATGGCGGCCAAAAAGGGTAGGTCAGTGGAGGAGATGCTCAGCCCAGCGCAGGCAAGGCCAAGCTCAATGGTGTGTAAAAGAAGCCAAGGGCAACAGTGGGGGGTTTTATAGCTAGGGCAAAAAGAGGTCCTGGACCACGGGTTAAGCTCATGGTGAGCTTAGCCCAAGGGAGGTCCACGGCTTGGACAGGACGTGGAGGTGACAGAGCAGCTCAAGACAATGACTTTGGGGCGAAAAGCTCTGACCCGCATTAAATGCCTGCAGGCAAAGAGCCGTTGGGACAAGACAGATCACTACCTCCTCCACTGCCATGGCGTACGCGCGCGCCAGAGCTAGGAGAAGAACAGGAGTTGCCCACCACCGTCCGATTAGAAATGAGGGGGAGGTCGTGACCCTCAGATCTAAAGCGAAACGGTAAGTTTTTAAAAGGAGAAGGAGGAGATCACAGCCATTGGATCTGGACTGGGGAGGTCGTGACCCTCCGATTTCCATAATGCGAATGCGCACGTGGAAAAAGGGACAGGAGGTCCAAGGCGTTGGATTTCAATCCAACGGTGCGGACCTCCTGTGAGGTCTTAACCGCATACCTAACTTAAGAACAAGAGGGGAGGTCATGGCCTTTGGATTTAAATCCAAGGGCGCACAACCAAAGGGGAGGTCTTAGCACCACGCCAGAGCGCACAAGAGGTTATGGCCATCGATTAAGATCTAATGGTGATGAGAAGGTGAGGAGGTCGAGATGTTGCGCAAAAGGCAAGGGAGGTCAGACCTTTGGATTTTTGATCCAACGGTTACGATCAAAAGAGGGGAGGTCTGAGCTTGCGCAACGCACCAGGAGATCATGGCCTTTAGATTTAAATCTAAGGGCTACGACCTCACGTCTTGTGGGAGGTCTAATGCGACAAGACAAGGAGGAGGTCGTGACTGGATTTTAAATCAACAAAGGCACAACATGAGATGGGGGAGGTTGTGAGCGCTGGATATTTTGAGGGGAGGAGGTCGGGCTGTTGGATCCGATCCAACGGCTCGACCTCAAGTGAGTGCAAAAGGGAGGTCAAGGTGGTTTGAGCTCGCGGGAGGTCGAGGCCATGGATTTTGATCCAAATGCCAAGACCTCGATGAGGCGGGAGGTCTGACCGAGTATGTTGAGGAGGAGGTCGTGGCTATTGGATTTGATCCAACGGCTCGACCTCAACAAATGGGATGACCTCGTTGCGATGGTTTAACAGCTCGAGGAGGTCTTTGAGGTTTAACACACAGGGGAGGTCATGACCATGGATCACTGATCCAACGGCAATGACCTCATGAGGTGGGGAGGTCTTTGCGGTGTTGACCGCGGAGGAGGTCGTGGCGGTTGGATGTTAATCCAACGGCTACGACCTGATCAAGGTGGAGAGGAGGTCTGACGAGCCAGGGGGAAAAGGTTGGGCTGGACCAGCTTTGGGAAAGTGGCTAGCCCAAGGAACAGTGTAGGCTTTTAAGTTTAGTTTTTAACAGCTGAAACTTAGCAGAATTATTTGAGATAGCAAATGAACTCCAAAATTCATGAAATTTTAACTGGAGCTTGCTGACAATGAGATTAACCTTACATAAAATTTCCAGAGGTTATTATGCAATGCATTTTTCTCAGGAAATTCATGAAGGTTGTTCAAGGATTTGTTTTACCTCCAAAATTTATCAAACAAGTTTTACAACTTGTGATATTTTTCAGAGGGGTCCCACATTAGTTTTAGGACCAAGGAAAATATTTCCAAATGTTTGGCACAAGATTTAAGATAAATGGAGAATGAGTTTGACTTTTGGTCAACAAGAGCTTTGTGTTTTTGGATTACACAACTCTTGGACCAGAATTACATGAGAGATTAGGGGTTTTCAAGATGTGAGAAAAAGTTTTAATTTCTACACATATAATTATACTTGAACAAACCCTAATTATACATTTGGGATGTTACACCAAACTCCCTTTCCTCAAGACGTACACACTTCATGCCCATTCGCTGCGTTAAATCGACCCTGCCACGACGCTGCGGCGCTATGCTGTTGATTGACGGGTGGACCCATGCATTCGTCTCGCTACCGGGTGGGCCTGCGTGCGCGTAGTCGTCTCCGACTCGTTGTCATATTTGTGAGTCCAACGCTACGTCCGCCATTGAAGCTCCCCAAGCTCCGTCCGACAACGCAATCTTTCCATCTAA
Organism: Phyllostachys edulis; assembly: GCA_036346405.1. Classification (NCBI taxonomy): domain Eukaryota; kingdom Viridiplantae; phylum Streptophyta; class Magnoliopsida; order Poales; family Poaceae; genus Phyllostachys; species Phyllostachys edulis. Next base: position 50,267,637 of record CM070563.1, on the reverse strand, counting down.
ACTCCTTCTAGAAATTGTGCCAAATTCTGTCTCCTATTCTTCCGCATCCAAATCCCGCAAAGTTAGAACCGTACCATATCTTCTTCCGAGTACACTTGGTCAAAATCTTCTTCCGAGTATGCGTGGTTGAAATCGTTGAACAGTACTCGATGTATAGTGCTCAATAAACAATACTCGAAACTTCTTTTTGAGTATTTTCCTTAGAATAGATTTTCGAGTGCCATATCTTTTGCATCCGAACTCCAATTGAGCCCATTCAAATTTCTAAATTCATATAAATTCAAGATATATTTATCAAAGATTTTTATTTAATTTTGGGAGTTTGTTTTTCCTTTGTTATTTAATTTTTTTTGTTTGTTTACTTCGTTTGCGAGTAGACATCGATACTTCGGGAAGCTTTGAAGAAGAAGGAGTGCATCAAGAGCAAGATTAGTACCTATACCTATTTCCAGGAAAGTTATACCTTTGATCATATTGAACCCAGTTTTTAAAATACTTTGATTTAAATTATTGCTTTTACTTTAAGTATTTATTTAAATGCTTTTGGGTGTAGTTAATATCCAATTTGATATATCCACCTTGTCTATTGTTATGTCATAATCTTTTGTCACCCTAGATTGGTTTATTTAGTTGGTATTATCGTAACAGCAACGTGGGTTGGTTAGATACGATTAGTTTGCTTAGCCATGCTACGAGCCATCATCTCATGTGAGTTGCAATTATAAACTTGACTAAGTGATTATGGAACTAAGTGATAAAACTGTGTGTACTGTGTGCTATTACTCGTTGATGGCATATGTTGCACTTAACCAACAGGGTGGGAAAATATTTAGACGGAGGCAGGTGGTACTGTGTGCTTTGGTGGAGCTATATGCACGGATATAATAAACTATGTGCATAGGGAATACTAGCTAGAAATTGGAAGTCTTGCCTTGGTCAATTAAGGACTTAACTTTGTGCGCCATTGAACTGAGCCTTACTATACGACCACATGCCTGATGGGACGGGCCTAACTTAGTAAGTTATGGATTATTGATGTTGATTACTCAGGAAGTAGGTTAGGCTGTGTTGCATGGGTGGACGTGTGCTACCAGGTAGTCACATCGCGGGACGGTTTGCCGCATCCCTGTCCAACGGTGTGTGTTATGCCAAAGCACTGTGTTAAGGTTGGTATGACGACAAAGCACACTGGGAGTATCAATGCTTGAGATAAAGTTTCTGAAACGTTTTGTTATGATTAGTGCTTGAAACACTAGTTGTATCATGTGGGTAAAGTATACAAACTCTGGAGAGTGTTAAATAAATCTATTCGAATAGCCGTGTCCGTGGTCATGGACATGCTAGGGGATTTCACACAAGGGGTAGATTTTCATAAAACCTTTGGGAAGGGAGCTGTGTGATCTAAGTCATATGGCTGTGTGAATAACTTGATTAGGCTATGTGTCTTTGTGAAATCAAACTGTTAAATCAATATTGTTTATTTGTTTTACTTTATGCTCTCAATCTATTATTTGTATTCAAATTGCAAATGTTGCATTTCAGCAAAAGAACCACGGAAGCCATTCCTTTGAAATAAGCCATCATGTATAAATTGCATTCTGTGGTATGACTTGCAAGTACGGTTGTGTACTGATGCTTGCTATAATCAATCACCAAAAGAGGAGGGGTCATCGCCTGCTTTTGAGGAAGAGTTCTACGAAGGTGCCTGGTCTTTAGGGTCTTGGTCCCAGTCGGTTGCCTATGGCAAATTGATGGGATTCCGTTGAAGTTATCTGTTCTGCCGCTATTTAATTCTCTGTCAGCCCTGCGTGGCTTAATAAGTGTAAACTCGACCATAAGGTCAAAACCATTATTTGTTAATCAAATTACTCGTTTATACTATTAATCGTCTTGTGTGGATCGATATTCATCTATGTTGACACTGTGTGCACTAGCGTGATCCTGGACTAGTGTATTATACACAGAGAGTCTAGAATTGCATTTTTTGGTCCCGACAACCATCCTATCAGAACTCTCATATTGATTGGTAACTGCTTTTGGATGGAAGTACTAGGATCGAATCTTCTCATCCATATCCACCTAGGCCACATTAAAGCTGCAAGTGAAATTAGGGACTTCACCTGTAATGCCCACATAATTTGTGTTTCTGGTTTATGTTGCCATTGTAAGGTGAGACTTGAATGATGCAAAATCAGTTAGTCGTGCTACGCAATGTGCTCAGATGAATAAGAACAACAAATAAACTATGTGCGTCCTTTTCTTTTCCTTTCAAAATGTTCTTTTGTTTGGATCTAGCCTTGGGAGTCCTAAGTGGTGCCATTTTTTTCCTCTGCCAGGTTTGGAATTCATGGCAATCTCATTCTCTAAATCTGATTGGTAATTCATCTCCCTGAAGTGAAAATGGATATCTAGGTGAATTCCCTCTATTAGTTTTTGTTTATTACTTTGGAAAGTGGGAATTGCCAAGACACTACCAAGCGATGCCGACTACTACAATTTTTCTTTCTATTCGCAGTTCTTCGATTGAGCCAATTATTGCAGCATTTGGTATTCTATCTTTGTCCATGTTCAGTTTTTCTAATAAAAATACCACTTTAATGTTTTATTTAATTTGTATATGTAAGCGTTGCCGACGGATAAGGTTGTAGTTAGCACCTGTATATTTTTCAAATATCATCTGCTATGGTTTTTGGTGAGCTACCTAATTTTTTGTGATGCCATGGTTTCTGATTCACGCATACACCTTCTATTGTGGCAGATTTTATTATTTGTGATGGTCAAAAGGCTCCAAAGGATTACCATCCCTGTTTATATTGTTATGCCTCCATAGTTCCAATTGTAAATCCCTTCTATAGAACATCCGAACCCATGGATCATTGATTTTTCAAAAAAAAATCAGCATTGCCATATTGACATTTCCATAGCATATATTGTTTAAAGTGAAAATGCACATGGGTTTAAGTTAACTAGGAAATGTGCACAAAGATGTTAACGTTTGTACACATAGCATCGCTAATAGGATTTTAGTTGATGGTGCCTATCAAGAGTCAGTTCATTTCCTTCTCAACACATATTTTTCTGTTGGAGCCCAACGGTCTGCTCCAATAGTAGGTGGACTTTCTTAATGAGTCTAGGTACTGCAATACTGTTGTTCTTCATTACTTTCTGTTCAAAAAACACTGCAAACTCATACTTAGATTATACTCTATATATGCTTATTTGTTTTTGAAAAGAAAAGGAATATCCTAAAAATTATGTGATTGAAATTCACGCTTACGTCTTTAGCCCATTTTTTTGCTACGCTGCCTCTGTAGTTGCGTCTTTCCTTACATATGTTTCTATCAAGATCGAATGCTACATTTTTCCTTTGTACTCGCAGTACTTCAATTAAGAATCGTCTTCTTTGTGCGCTCCCGGCCGCCCCGCGACGGCTCGCCTCTGGCCTCCTCCGCACCAATGGTGCGGGTTCCCTTCTAGTATTGATTGTGATAGGAACGTTCATCTGTCCTGTGCATTGGCGTAGAGAGAACGCAACAAGATAGCAGCATTCAGGACAAGCATGGCATGTGCATGCAGCGTCAGAGTTGGTAGAGAGCCTCATCAACGCAACTGGAACTTTTATTTTATTATTTAATCTATTTTTTTAAAATATTGTAAAGATAACGTCTTCCTAACTTTATTTCTAATTCTGACCCCTTTGGTCACGCCACAACGCATGGCGTGGCAAAAGCACGTTGTCGAGCTATAGACCTTGGCGTGGCAAATGAGTGTTGTCACGTCACTCCTCTTGACGTGATAGGACTTAGCTCAAAAACGGACGCGTGTTGGCTCGGAGAGCTACTGTGGCAGGTTTGGCCACGCTGCGGTCGGTGGCGTGACAACACGGTTTGGTCACGCCACGGGTCATGATGTGATCAAAGAGGTCAGAATTGGAAATAAAGTTAGAAAAAAACTTATCTTTAAAATATTTTAAAAAAATGATTAAAAAATACAACCATCAGTTATTGGCTTCAGATCATAATAAAGAGCTAGCGACGAAAGCTGGTGAGCAGTCAGTCCATAGTAGTAGCACGTTCATATCACAGTTCTGGGTAAAAAACTTGGTTTGGCTAGCCTTTCATGAACCACATACTCCCTTTCGCGATATTTGTTCACAGCTCACAATACCATTCAGACCAACGAAAAACAAAAATTTAGAAAAGATTAATGAGAAATGACCATATATACCCCTATAAAATGACATACTATAACCACTTCACCTCTTCCAAAGTATTTAAGTAAGGATAGAGAGTGTAAACATTGCAATAATTACACTCTTTTCCTCAATTGACAAATATCTTAAAACAACGAGAACATGGACAAACACAGTGAAACGAGAAGTAACACGCACATCTCATACATGCAAAAGTTTGCAAAATTAAAGCTAGGTAATTATAGTGTCATCGTCCAGAAGGGATGCACGACAAACAGTACGTGCGTGATGTATTTACACAGGGGCGGAGATGGGCCTCGGGCCGGTTGGGTAACAGCCCGAGGCCTAGAGAAAATAGTAGTGGAATTTTTTTAGTATACTTACAAAAAAATCAACACACAGTGTCAGGCCCGACATTTACCGGCCGGCCTGAGGCCCAGCCAGCCAGCCTAGCTCCAAGCCGGCCTAGCCGAGCGGCCTGCCGCGTGAGGGACCAGCGCCCAGGGGGAGGCAGGGAGCCCTAGCTACCTTCTCCCTTCGGTCTTCCCCAAGCCGCCTAGTGCCTTCGATCTTCACTCTTCCTCCCCTAGCAGTTCCCTAAGGCCCGAGTGCTCCTCTAGTCCTCCTCCTCTCTGCGGCCGACCTGTTGGGTCGCGGGCAGGCTACGATAGCTACAAACAAAAATTTCTACCACGCAAACCAGGAAGCCAAGCAAGTAGATGATCACAGATCATTACCACCAAACGCGCAGAGCAGCGGAAGAAGGGTTGGAGCAGCCTGGTCCAACGAAGAGTGCGTCGATGTAGTGGTCGTAGTCGATCGTCCAACGTCGATCATGTCGATGCAGTGGTCGTAGTCGATCGTCTCCTCCAGCAACCTCTGCAGTTCCTTGTGAAGATCGCAGATCGTCCTCAAGCGCAACAGTCGTAGTAGCGCCTCTATGGTATCCACACGTCCAGGGAAGGAACAACCGTACGTCAGTGTACTAGCACCAAGTCACACGGCAGAGCTCTCAGGAAGATGGCGGCTAGGGTTTCGGTGTGTCAAAAACTCGTAATCCCCAACAGCCTCATGCATCTCCTTATATAGTGCTTGTGACGGATTCTATCTGAACACGTTTACGAATCGTATTCATATTGGTTTGTTCCAACCCGTTAAGTGTGTGACCCTGTAGGTTCATGTGTAGTTTGGTTGTGAATCGGAAACCCTTTCCGACCACGACTCGTAGCGGTTCCTAGCAGAACATAGCGATTCCCGAATACACACAAATTATATCGGACGAACCTAAATTTAATATGATCTACGACCAGGTCCTCATCACTTATGACCAGTTCGTATTTGGTCACGACCAGTTCGTAACTCTTTACGACCAGGTTATGACCACTCTGTGATTACGTTCAACTAGTCTACGACCAGCTCGTATCTCCGTACAACCAGTTCATAACTTATCGAACTAAACGACCTACTCGTGTATTCTCCCTTTACCTCACGATGTCTGGTTGAACTCCAGGTGAGATGTTGTGTCATCCATGGACTTGTTCAATACTTTCTCGATCGAGTGTCGGATAACTTTTCGTGGTCGAACACTTCGACTACTAGTGGCATGGCCATGCACTTTCTTTATCCATTCACAACGAGGGGCCTAGAGACATCTCTCCTGTTATGTTAGGAGGGGCAAATCCCATATCCGACCAGTCACATTCCTCTGCATGTTTCATAGCATACCCGAAAGCTACCTTTATAACTACCCAGTTACGGTGTAGTGTTTGGCAACCCCTAAGAGTGCTATTACACATGTAGGAAACCATGCTGATCTCAGGTCTAAGGATTATACATCATCATTGCTTGAGACCAACTAACGACACATAGAATTATAACAATCTCAATAGTGTCTCAAGGTGGGTCTTATCCAACATCATGTTCTTTTAACATGTGTCCATATTATTGGTTTGATATCTCCATATCCATGACCCGTGAAACATGGTCATCAACCAATACACATGCTAGTCTATTCATATGTGTCCTCATATGTCTACGACCAGGGATTGTATAAGAATAATTATCGCAGAAATATAGAGTTTCACAATGAAGTCACATACTTGATAACAAATATTAACAATATTATTCTAGGAACAAGATAACATATTATCCAATGTCATGAACATAATGAAATATAATCATCTCTATGATTGCCTCTAGGGCATATTTCCAACACGACTGCCTCACTGCCTCCTCTCTGCCACGGCACCGCCCAGCAGCCAGCGCCTCCTCTCCTCACGGCTCACGCTCACTCGGAGCCTGGAGGCCCCCGCTGCCCCCCCTCCTCTCTACTCCACGGCGCATGGCTCCACCGCCACCCTCCCCGGCTCCCCCAGCAGCTAGCACCTCCTCAGGCCTACACTGCTCAGCTGCTCCACCTCGATGCCTCCCCTAGCGGCCAGCCGCCTCCCAGCTCCCCAGCAGCAGCGGCCGCGCCCAGCGCCTCTTGGCTCCTGTTCCGCCCTCCTTAGTCCTCAGCTCCTCGCCTCACCGCCAGTGTCGGCTCCCGATGAGCTCCTCCTTAGACCTCAGCACTTTGGCATTGGCTTGTATGAGTTATGACTTATGATTTATGAAGTTATGAGTATCAGTATGACTGTATGACAGTATGAGTGTATGTCTATTAATTTTCTATTTGAATATTTGATGTACTAGAATTAGAAATACATGATGAAGAGGACCAAGACATTGGCATCATATTTTCTATCACAATCCAATCAATACCCGTGTTGTGCTTAATCCGGATGAGTTGCGGAATTAGATGAGTGACGAATGGATGAATGATTGCATGATATGCTATATTAAGCAAGATGTATTTGCAAGCATTAATGATGATAAGATTTTACAATGTTTTCAAAGTATGAGGACGTGTAAGCAGAAACTACCTCGTGCTAGTGGTATGTTATATCCTTATTTCGTAATTTGCATTAAAAATAACGTTGTGGTCTTGTGTCCCTGATTTACATATGCAATTTTATCTTTGCAGGTTCAGATTCAGGTTCTCGTACTATTGTTGATGATGATATGATAGGCTGAAATGAATCAAATCTTTGTTAATTAAGCAAAAATTACCTCGTGCTAGTGGTATGTTATTTTCTTTTTTTTTGCTATGTTTTATCTATTTTGTTGTTTCGTTAAACATGGAATTCAATTTTTATTTCGATTGTGTATTTGTGTTGTACTTTTGTTATGCCTCAGTATTGATAGTATTCGACGTTAGTTATAGACTTATAGCCCCTTAGTTTTGGGCCCAAGGCTTATTCAAATCCTTGCTCCGCCACTGTATGTACATGAGAAAGGAAGGAATGATGTCACCTCATGGAGAGCCAAGGCGACCCGGTCGTTAGCCAGCATGCGCCAACGCGACAGCCATGTCTGCTCCACACGTGTGCGCAAGGGCGGCGGCAATCGCCATGCCACATCGATCGACATTGCTCTACCCGATCGAGTGGGTATTGCCCGTGTAGCCATTTTGTCAAACACAATTCAGGCACCCATCTCTCCCACCTTGTAGTGGCATGGCGGTCGATGCGGTTCCGAGCTACGCACCGCGGTAGACAGGATAGAGGCTGCAAGCAAAGCCGAAGGGAGAGCTGGCTAGGTGGAGTCTAGTGTGTCAGATGGAGCAACCGGAGGGAGAGCTGTTAGGATTTTTTTTAAATGATGCATTTTTATATAAAATTATAGAAATAAATGTTTGTTTAATAAAATTACAAAAATAAGTTTGTTGCCCAAATGAATTTATCGGCCAAATGAATCAAAGATAAGATTGTCGGCCAAACAATACTCTGTCGCCAATTCATTTGGCGATAGGGCTCTGTCGCCAAATGAATTAGTGATAGTTGGACAGGGAAGCTCCTATCATCAATTCATTCGGCGACATGGTCCTGTCGACAAATAAATTGACAACAAAATCTGCCACATCAGCCTGTTGCCAATTCATTTGGTGACAAGGCTTTATCGCCAAGTGAATTGGCAACAGAAACTTATTTTTGTCATTTTATTAAACAAGCATTTTTTTGTAATTCTATTAAAAATGTATTACTTTAAAAAAAATCGAGCTGTTGGGCGCCGCGCCACTGATTTGCTAGATGACACAACCACGTTTGTAACGTGCGCAATCGGGAGGCAAAGGTAGAGGTAGCAAAGTTATCAATATTGTTTCGGTGCCGGCCGGAATGTACCATTCTGGCATGCAAAACGACATAGAAGAGGGTTTGTTCCATACCGGCCACAATTCTAGTTGATTTCCGTCATCCTGGCCAGTTCCAGCAATCCCGAGAGGAATCCAGCCTTCCATCTATTTTGGTACCGGTCAATGGAGGTGAATATGGTGGAGGAACGAGCCAGCGATGCTTAGGAATACATGTGATGCGCCCCACGCGGCAACTAGAAAGCGCGCTCGATGCCACGGGCACTGCTACCAGCGCCCATCACTCAGCGAGGAGGTGCTCCACGCCATCTCCGATGTGGGCATTTGCCACCGACAGGTATGCCTGGATGTCGACGATAGTCATGCCAGGTCCTCCTCCACCTTCCTTGCCTTCTCCTCTATCTCTTCTTGCTTTATTTGTTCACTATAAGTCTTGGTTTCTAGTCGGAGATGGAGACGAGGAGAGACAGAGAAAGAGAGAGAAGCCAGTGACTAATAATGGCTAACGAGTGGTTGGGTGAGCTCCGTGGATTGGTGGGCAAGTTAAAGATAAGAGCAAAAGTGGGGCCCACAGTGTGAAAAAAGGCATGTTAAGAATAAGAGCAAAAGTGGGGCCTATGGTGTGAAAAAATATATAATCACTTCCATCGCTCAAGCTTCGTCATGCATGGCAGGATGACATGATGAAGTCATACGTTATTTAGCAAATATCAAACATATATTATATATTGGAATGATAGTATTTGGGTCTTTATGCATTCTAGTGACAATATGGATGATCATGTCAATGCAAGCATGCTGTTTCTTGGTTATAGACTATTGATAAGTAGCCTCTGTTGGACTCTGCTGTTTTGTTCTGCCTTATATATATATCCTCAATTCCCTATTGATTGCTGATGAATCCTCATATTTCATATTGCAGAAGTTCCAACTGAACCGTAGTCTGACGTTGCAACATCTCTTGCCGAAGCTAGAATGTGTTACTCAGATTGAGAAGCTGGAGCAATTGAATGTGAATGCAACATCCTGTTTTCTGAAGAAAATGATTATATATGTAATGAAATTAGTACTTGGAACTGTTATATGTATTATGCCTTATGCCTAGATTTTCGAATTTGAACTCGAATGTTGTGGATGTACGATCTCTCTCTCTCTCTCTCTCTCTCTCTCTATATATATATATATATATATATTGTGAGCTTGGGAATTATGTCAATGTTGTTCAATCTATATATGTAATGATTTGTGGTATTTATCTTGCTGTGGTATTATGGTTTATTTGATTGCAAATCGGTGCAACTCCCGAGTGCCTTCTTTGACAAACACTAGGGAAAGAAATTAAATATCCCGAGTGTTCTCGGTCCTGAACACTCAGGGAAATTTGAGTGACAGCGTCGGGAAAGGATGGCCACGTGGCTATATTTCCCGAGTGTTTGCACTCGGGTGACACTCGGCACACAAAACTTTATTTCCCGAGTGTTTAGGACGAAAACACTCAGGAAATATAGCCACGTGGCCATCCTTTCCTGACGCTGTCACTCCAATTTCCCCGAGTGTTCAAGACTAAAACACTCGAGAAAAATATACTTTTCCTGAGTGCCATTGGTCGACATACACTTGGGAAAGTATTTTGTTACGGTGGGGAAACCCATCGTGCGAGCTAGTTTCCCGAGTGTTTTAGGTTTCCCGAGTGTAAAACCAAACACTCGGAAAAATTAAGTTTCCCGAGTGTAAATCTCTGGAACACTCGAGAAATCAGTTTGAATCTCGACTAATCTATCCCGAGTGGTTTTTCCCGACGGTCGGCCTTTGGGAACGATGTTCCTGAGTGTTTCGGGGACTTTCCCAAGTGTTTTGGGCACTCGGGAAAATACGGGTTTCTGGTAGTGGTAGTTGTGCGGGCTCTGGGATGGTTGCTTGAGGGGTTCCCGTCATTTCTATGTATGGGGTCAAAACCTCTGACACAACGGTGGGTTCCTCAGGGTTAATGTTGTTCCAACTCCCGAGATCTAAAATCCATCGGGCGGAGCAAGGTTAGGGTTAAGCAATGTAAAGGCCTTGTTATGATCACTCTTATCGGGTACTTTTTTGTATCACGAGTCATCATCGACATGGGGAGTTGATTGTGTCTTGTGGGTAAAGTGTACAACCTCTGCAGAGTGTATAATCTATTCGAATAGTTGTACCCTCGATTATGGGCAAAGCTTAGTGATGTCGCTAAGGCTAGTCTTATGTTTTCAAACTTGGTTGGGGGTGGAGGATATCCACTCAATGAAACATGGTCATAGTTATGCAAATGTTGATGTTTATGGCTATGGAGACCAATGTGTTGTTTATGTTTATGTTATCTACTTATTACTTTATTTTATCAAATGTCAATTGCTCTAACAAATTCCATTTCAAACTTCTTACTTGTTGATGTTTATCATTTATTCCGCTGCTACTTCTTTGTTATGTGAACTATTTGGCCAGTCAGCCCTTTTGCTGTGACACTACTACAGGAATCCACATCACAGACGGTTCGGAACTGTAACATCCCAAATGTATAATTAGGGTTATTCAAGCATAATTATATGTGTAGAAATTAAAACTTGTTCTCACATCTTGAAAAACCCTAAAATCTCATGTGATTCTTGTCCAAGAGTTGTGTAATCCAAAAACACAAAGCTCTTGTTGACCAAAAGTCAAATTCCTTTTCCAATTATCTTAAATCTTGTGCCAAACAATTGGAAAGTATTTTCCTTGGTCCTAAAACTGAGGTGGGACCCCTCTGAAAAATATCACAAGTTGTAAGACTTGTTTGATAATTTTTGGAGGCAAAACAATCCTTTAAACAACCTTAACAAATTTCCTGAGAAAAATGCATTGCATAATAACCTCTGGAAATTTTATGCAAGGTTGATCTCATTGTCAGCAAGCTCCAGTTAAAATTTCATCAAATTTGGAGTTCATTTGCTATCTCAAATAATTCTGCTAAGTTTCAATTTGTTAAAAACTAAATTTAAAAGCCTACACTTGTTCCTTGGGCTAGCCACTTTGCAAAGTGGTCCAAATTTCAACCCCATCGACCTCCTTCCCCACCTTGATGAGGTCGTAGCCATTGGATCCAATCCAAAGGCCACGACCTCCCCCTCAACCAACGCACCCAGGACCTCCCCTTCGAAGTCCTCCGGACCGCGTGGACCTCCTCGGGTCAACGTGGGCGCCACGACCTCCTCCGCGGTCAACCCCGCAAGGACCTCCCCACCTCATCAGGTCGTAACCGTTGGATCAAAGATCCACGGTCATGACCTCCCCTGTGTGTTAAACCTCAAAGACCTCCTCGAGCTGTTAAACCATCGCAGCGGGGTCATCCCACCTTGTTGAGGTCGTAGCCGTTGGATCAAATCCAACAGCCACGACCTCCTCCTCAACATACTCAGTCAGGTCCTCCCACCTGCGTGAGGTCACAGCCCTTGGATCCAAGATCCATGGCCCTGACCTCCCCTCACTGTTAAACTAAACAAACCTCCCACCTAACCAAGGTCGTGGCCGTTGGATCGAGATCCAACGACTCACGACCTCCCAGCTATCAAGCGCCACAACCTCCCCATCTTTTGTTGTGCACCGTTAGATTAAAATCTACGGTCACGACCTCCTTTGTCTCATGCGCACTGAGACCTCCCGGCGCCAAGACGTGAGATCGTAGCCCTTAGATCTAAATCTAAAGGCCCCGACCTCCCTTGTGCGTTGCAAGCTCAGATCTCCACCTCTTTTGATCGGAACCCTTAGATCTAAATCTAACGGTCTGACCTCCCTTGCTGTATGCATCATATCGACCTCCCCATCGTGTCGGTGCCCTTGGATTTAAATCCAAAGGCCATGACCTCCCCTCATGTCCTTTTGATCGCGTGCGTTAAGTCCTCACCGGAGGTCCACACCGTTGGATGGAGATCCAACGCTTTGGACCTCTGTCCCTTTTCCTCACGTGCGTTTTCGCGATTAAGGAAATCGGAGGGCCACGACCTCCCCGTCCTTGATCGTATGGCTGGGACCTCCACCCAGCCACTTAAAACATAACGGTTCAAAAATTGGATCTGATGGTTAGGACCTCTCCCAGGTCTTATCCAACGGTCACCAGGACCTCCCCTGTTCTTCTCCTACCTTGGTCACGCATGCGTGCTCTGAGCGGTGGAGTTAATGCGCACCAGGCCTCTGTGCACCTTTAATAGCTCTCTGCTGACCCGCATTTAATGCAGGTCAGCTTTCCGCCTTTCAGGTCAGCACAGGCCTGCTCACCTTGTCAACCTTTATGTCTTGTCCACCCCATGGACCAACCCGTGGGCTAAGCTCACCATGGAGCTTAGCCCCAGCTCATAACCTTCACCTCAGTCTATAAGTCACCCCCAGAATCCTCCCTTGGCTTCCTTTGCACACAATTGATCTCGGCCTTGCACTTGTGCGTGGTGAGCTCCTCATCCCAAACTCACCTCCCATCTTGGCTGCCATTGTTGATGTCCTTGGAGCTCCTCGGTGAGACAAGGGTTCGATGGCTCCCTCCTTCAAACCTTGCTCACTTTTGCTCCTGAAAACCTCTTGGAAGTTAACCCTAACTTGAATTGTTTGGGCATTTTTCAGAGGTGGACAAAGTCGAGCTTGGAGCTGGAGCTTTGGGCTGTGAAGCTTCACTGCCTTCCCCAACTCCGGTCATCACCTCCACGACCTCCCGGACCTTAGGACCTCCGGTACACCTCCTGTTAGTCCTTTAGATGCTGGCACCCGCTGAATGCATGTTGCGGAGCTTAAGTTTTGGCACACGCTTGATTGGCGCGCCGAGCTCCATTTTGCATTTTCGTAGTTTGGGTGTTGTTGGTCATCTTTTGACCTCTCCGGCTCGACGGCGTTCAAGGCCGTCGCCGCCGTTGAGAGGAGGACCATTGGGTGCGCATGGTTATTGCGGACCGCGGTATCATTGGACCTCACCGGCGGGCTCTACATCGCCGGCGAGGATCACTTCTTCGCGCTCGGGATTTTGTCGGACGTCCCGAGCGTGTCATTGTCGTTTTTAGGACATAAATTCACCGTTTTAAATGCCCAATCATTGAAATCATGGGGTTAGCGATAAATGCCATTAAACCTGTCTCTTGTGCGCATTTAAAACCTCCCTCGCGCGGACCTCCTCATGGTCCCGCGCGCATTTATTCATGTCCAAGCGGCGTCTTGCGAGTTAAAGCGCTAGTGCAGGGCGTCCAGACCTCCTCCGAGGAGATCTGGAGCGTCCAAGACCTCCCTTGCGCAATCGTAGCCGTCCAGACCTCCCTGGAGGTCTGTGATGTTTAGATCTATCGCTTAGGACCTCCTCGAGGTCATCTCACCGTTGAGGACCTCCCCTTTAGATCTGGTCCGTTCCGGACCTCCTTTCTGTGTTGTGGTCCGTTGGATCTCCCATCTACGGCCACGACCTCCCCCTCACCTCGCGCATGTGAGTTGCTAAGAGGTCCAGGACCTCTGGACTTCACGTGTGCGTGTGTGATGTTCTCCTGGGAGGTCTTGAGCCGTTGGATCTGAAATCTGTGGCTCACGTCCTCCCATACCCTTGTGAGTTTTAGAAATTCCAGTGAAGTCTTAGTTAAACTGAAATAAGGTATAGACTTTAGAATTTCATATCTCTTTCATTTTAATTCCAAATGAGGTCATTCAAATTGTGTTAGCTCTGTCTTGAACTTGACTTTAATCCAAAAATGATTGTAAGTTTAGTTCAGCTCCAGAGCACAGTTTTGCAATTAGATTTTAAAACTCACTTTAAATATACACTCAAATTAATGCTTAACTTGTAAAATACATAACTAATGCTCTATAGATTATTTTTGGGTGAGACCAACTTTGTTGGTTTCCTCTCTTAGTGAACTCACTGTGAAATTTGGTTTTGAGCATGTTGCTGTTAGGAAATTGAGGACTTGTGCATTATAATTTTGTTCAAGTTCTTGTTTTGAAAAATGGTAGGAAGTGCATACTAGCTCCAAATGAGGTGAACTCAATTGTGTTATTCATCTCATGAGGTGCTGGTTTTACAGTAAAAATTTCAGCTTCACTTCTATTATAGAAAATTCTGTGATGAACAGTAACATATTTCTAATTAATAGGCTGAGCAGAATTGTTTTGCTCATAACTTTTGCATTGAGAATCCAAATCAATTGGTTCTTGTTGCAAAATTTCCTAAAATCATCCCTTGCTGCTGTAGAAAATTCAGAGAATTTGGAGTTCGTTTGTTGTGCTGTCTTTGTTGTGTTTAAATCGTTCTTATCGGTTCTTTCCGCTTTTCCGTTAGGGCCGACATTTGTGGTGATCCCGAGAGCGACCCTCTGCCACAACTTGGCCAGCAACAAGGCAAGCAGTTTGACCATTTCCATCATGTCCCATTACTTTAAAGCTTAATACTTTGTTTTACTTCTATGTATGCATGCTACTTTGTGTTAAATGTCGTTAGTAATCCTATAGTCGCATAATCTGTAGGAATTCTTTATCCTCTACTACCAATGAGCCTAGGTTATTCGCTGTGGTTTGAGCTCGTTGGATGAGCTCTTATCACTTAGTAGTTGCGCTTCCTAAATTGCTTAGACATGCTTAGCTATCGGTAGTATTGGGCGATCATCGACTTAGTCGATGATCTTGATCACTCAAAATGATTATTACTCCTATATGTCGAGCACTTGTGCTTTGATTAATTGTAAAATCAAAAACTGAAAATAAAAGATTGATTTAGACTTGGGCATATTGGATGGATGGTGCGGTTTTGGATGTGGTGGTATGCTGGGTCCCTAAGGACCGAGTACTTGGGTCACTAAGCCAAGCGATTTCGTGTACTAACCACGCGAGGCATATGGAACCCTCTTGACTAAGTACTCTAGGAGGTGTTAATTATGAGCGAGCTCGGTTGGTGTGTTTTCAAAACAAATGTATATGTATAGTGTGGGAGGGAGCATTAGCTTCCGGAAGGTTGTGTGATGTCTCCTTCTCCCGTGGGTTGTGCAGCTCGTAATTAGCATTCATCCTTTGGAAAGGTCTCGTAGGACTTAGCCGTGCAAAGACACCTTCTAAGTGTGTGTAAAGGAAAGGCGGTCGGCGTGTGGGTGCAGTGGTACACCTGCAGGATAAAACTATTGAATAGCCTCGTCCTAGGTTATGGACATGCTTGGTAAGGTCGTTCAAGACTAGACTACAACCTTTAATTAAAACTTGACATGGTTGGTATGAACGGGGAGTTTATGCTATTGTTGTGGTGACTTGGGTTAGTCACTTCCAGGTTGATCTTGTTGTTGTTACTATTTATTATCTCGTTGTTACTTCAACATTTAAAAATGCTTTGCCAAATTGCCTTCAATCTATTATGTTATTGCAAATAAATGTTGCTTTATGCTAAAATGAGTCCAAAGCCTCATCCACTTAAATAAAGCTTGCATGTATCTATTTATAGTTCTGTTATCTCACACGTAAGTCTTGCGGAGTACTTTATGTACTCATCTGCGTGGTTGTGGCATTTTGTGGCTTTTGTTGCAGAGGAAGAAGGAGAGCTCCAAGAGCCTCTCTTTTGTGCTACGTGTTGCGCTTTCTTGACGACTAGCTTGGCGGTCGGTCGAGATGCCTAGGGGTTAAGGCACACCGATTGGCTTTGTGTTATAGCCATCTTTATGGCACTTTTGCTTCATTGTTATCTTTGTAGAATTGTTGCTATTTGGCCTAAGGGCCCTCTTTTGTAATAGCTTTTCCTTATTAATATTAACTTCGGTTTGTTGCTTATGTTCTATGTGTTGTATGGAATTGATACATTCTTTTGGTGTGAGGTATGTATACTGCATCCCGGGAGTATACATCTCTCGAGACCGGTTTATTTGGTTGATAATACTAGGGTCAATTGGATGACTAAGTATTATGAGCCTAATAAACGTCGAGTCTCACAAAAGTTGGTATCGAGCCGTTATGACCGTAATAACGCAAGCTTGGTCGATCCTTAGGATATTTTGAAAACCTATTTTCAAAGCATCAAAGGAGTTTTGAAAGCTTAGGTAAATTCTCGGATTTTATTCCTTACCTATCTTAGCTTTCTTTCTCATCCCACTCTAATTTGAGTTTTAAAAGTTGTTTTCCTCTCTTCCCTTCTACAAAATAGTTGTTATCGATTAACACTGGGTTTTGGGAGAACCAATGAGATTGGCAAATTGAAGTGTGAGCTGCCCACTACAAGGTTTTGAAGTTCGAGTCGGTGATTCGACAAGGAGCTTGGATGCGAAACCTGGACAGCAAGCATCAAATTTCCGGACAGCAGTCTCAAAGGTGTCTAATTAGGATAGATAATGAGAGGTTAATCAACTAAAACTTGTGGGAATAAAAGGGTAAGATGTGATACTAGTTAGCTAAGTATCTAACACTTATTTCGCTGCATTAACCTTGCTCTCTAATAGTTTTAGATCTCATCTTACAATCTGATTTTTGATCTTCTCGACCAATTACTCGTTCATTCAATACGGGTTAGTTGAGTTGAGAAGTTGAGCCTTGCGTTTGGTGTTTCTTGGCTGTTTTTAGAGTCTTTTAGAAGCTTTTTAAAGTTTAAATAACCGCTGATTTTGGCTTTCGGTTGGGGTGATATTCCATTCCCCTAGTCGTTGGCTTTGCTTTCCTTAAGGCTTTGTTTTTGGGTCTAGTTGCTAACCAAATTTCATTGTAACAGGATGGCCGGACGCACTCGTAGCGGCCAAGGCCAGTCAGCTGGTCCGGACGAGGAGCTTCCTCCTCCTCCGACCATGGCCGAGGTTCTTCTTCAGATCGAGCGCAACCGCGCGGATGACCGGAGAGTTCTACTGGACGTCATCGCGCGCAACACCACTGCACTTACCGGAGCTTCAGGATCTGGGCCAGGGAATGCCCATCAGCCGCGTGGAGGACTCGCGGAGTTTCTTCGTACTCAGCCCCCTACCTTTTCCCGGTCTGAGGACCCGCCGATCTGAGCGATTGGCCGTTTGTTTGAGCGAAGCTCAAGATCGCGCAGCGATCAGAGCACGAGAAGGCGCTGTTCAGATCGCACCACCGGAGGGTGCAGCCTTGTCATGGTGGGAGAACTTTCTCGCCATGCAGCCCGTGGATCACACCGTCTCTTGGGAGGAGTTCCGTCTTGCCTTCCGACGGGCTCACATCCTGCCGGCTTGATGGAGATCAAGAAGCGTGGAGTTTCTTGCGCTCAAGCAAGGCGTGCTTCGATCATGGAGTATGTCTACGAGTTCAACCATCTAGCTCGTTATGCTCCCGAGGACGTGGCCCGATATGGCTAAGGTGCCAAGTTCAGCGTGGCTTGTCCGAGGAGTGAAGGACAAGCTATCCATTGTCGACTTTCTGATTTTCAGACCTTGGTCGACAAGGCCATTGTCGTGAGCATGCGGCTCGAGCTTATGGACTCCATAAGCGCAAGTGGGAGGCCCATAAGTCATCGAGGCAGTTCCTCCGTCCCGCTTGGCGCCTCGAAGTACCGGTCTCACTCTTGGCGCCCGAGATCACCTGCCTATTCCTCGTCCTTCGCAGCCGTGTCTCGATCCGCACACTGCGAGTCACAGAGCGGCCCCGCAACCCGGCTGCCGGGTCACATGTTTCTCATGCAATCGGAAGGGCATTATGCGAACCAATGCCCTAAGAAGACAGGAGCGACCCCTCGTCCTAATGGAGGGCGGGCGAGAGGTGGTGCGGCTCGGGACGGAAGATCGTCCGGCTACCCAAGGCGTGGGTAGTGGTCGCGTCAACGCCATCACCACAGAGGAGGCTCAGAAGCACCCAGCGTCGTGCTAGGTACACTTTCGTTAACTCTCATCCCGCCATCTTTTTTTGTTTGATTCAGAGCATCTCATTCATTTGTTTTGAGTCTTTTGCTGCTGTTGGAGAGCTTCTTTTCTCTCCATTGTCGGTCCCGCTCTCATTCGCTCTCCGGTTCGGAGTTGAGAGTGAATCGAGTGTAGGATGTCCCTATCGAGATCGAAGCGTAGGTTTCTTAGCAAACCTTATCCTTCTCCATTCAATGAGTCTTGATGTGATTCTTGGCATGGATTGGTTGTCCCAAAGATATGGGGCAAATCGATTGCGCCAGAAGCTCATCTCTCTATCTAGTCCCTCCGGCGGCGGGTTAAGCTTTCGCTAGATCCGCATCTCTTGGCGCTTGAAGCGAAGCCGCTCTAGATATTAGCGAAGTCCCAACAGTTTGTGACTTCGTTGATGTCTTTCCCGCAGATCTTCCGGGATGCCACCCGTTCGAGACCTCGAGTTTGTCATTGAGTTGGCTCTGGTACCGCCCCTATCTCAAAGAGGCCCTATCGGATGCCACCGAACGAGTTGGTAGAATTGAAGAAGCGATTAAGTGAGCTGCAAGAGAAGGGTTTCATCCGCCTAGCTCATCTCCTTGGGGTTGTCCAAAGCAATCTTCGTAAAGAAGAAGGATTCGTACTTTATGCATGTCGTCGATTATCGCCCACTTAATGAAGTGACGATAAAGAACAAGTATCCTTTGCCCGCATTGACGATCTCTTGATCAATTAACTGGAGCTCGAGTTTTCTCCAAGATTGATTTGAGAGTGGGATATCATCGAGGTTCGATTCGCCCGAGGATATTCCAAAGACGGCATTCCCTACTCGCTACGGCTTGTACGAGTACCTTCGTCATGTCGTTCGCAACCAATGCTCTGCCTTGTTCATGAACCTCATGAATTCGGTATTCATGGAGTATTTGGATAAGTTTGTCGTGGTCTTCATCGATGATATTCTTATCTATTCCAAGAACGATGAGGATCATGCCGAGCATCTGAAACTTGTGTTAGGCAAGCTACGTGAGCACCACCAGACGCAAGTTCAGCAAGTGTGCGTTACTCGTTGAAGGAAGTGGCTTTCTTAGGCCATATTCTTTCAGCGGAGGCGAGTATTGATCCTAACAAGGTCACCGATGTTCTTTCATGGATCCGCCCGGTTCGGTCACCGGCGCGGAGTTTTCTTGGTTTAGCGGGATATTATCGCCGCTTTATCGAGAACTTCTCCAAGATCGCTGGCCAATGACGGAGTTGCTCAAGAAGGACAAGAAGTTCTTGTGGTCCGATGCTTGCATGGCAAGTTTCCATATACTCAAGAAGCGCTTGATCACCGCTCCGTTCTTGTTCTTCCCGATATCCATCGCAGCCGATATCTTTTGCGATGCTTCTCGTCGAGGCCTCGGTTGTGTCCTTATGCAAGAAGGCAAGGTAGTGGCCTATGCATCAAGGCAATTGAGACCTCATGAACTCAACTACCCTACTCATGACTTGGAGTTGGCTTCTGTGATTCATGCACTTAAGATTTGGCGACATTACCTAATCGGTAATCGTTGTGAAGTGTATTCGGATCACAAGAGCCTTAAGTACTTGTTCACCCAACCTGACCTGAACCTCAGGCAAAGGAGATGGTTGGAGTTGATCAAGGACTATGATATGGGTATTCACTACCATCCGGGCAAGGCTAATGTCGTTGCCGATGCGCTTAGTCGCAAAGCGCATTGTAATGCCTTAGTGCTCAAGGAGCATTCGCCCTCTCTTCTCGAGGCATTCCAGCGTCTCAACTTGGAGATAGTTGAGCATGGATCTCTCGCTGCCATGGTTGTGCAACCAACCTTGGTGGATCGGATCAAGTCCGCTCAGCAGTCGGATTTGGGAGTGAGCCACATTAAGGCAAATGTCAAGGCCGGAACAGCCAAGTGCTTTTCTGAGGATGAGCATGGTGTTGTGAGGTTCGGGCAGCGCCTTGTGGTTCCAAAGGACATGGAGTTGCGGAATTTGATCCTCCGCGAAGCCCATGATTCGCCTTTATCCATTCATCCCGGGGCCACAAAGATGTATCAAGATCTCCGCCAGAGATTTTGGTGGACCCGAATGAAGAGGAGATCGCGGTTCGTTGTCGAAGTCACGGCGTGTGTCGTCGTGTCAAGGCCGAGCATCGGCGTCTCCGATCGCTTGACCTTTGCCAATTCCTGAGTGGAAGTGGGATTCGATCGGAATGGATTTTATCACCGGTCTACCCACGTCCCCGAAGAAGAATGATGCCATTTGGTTCGTCATCGATCGATTGACTAAGGTGGCACATTTCCTTCCCGTCAAGACTGAACTTCGGGTAGGTCTTTTGGCGGAACTCTATATCGCCCGCATCGTGAGTTTGCACGGTGTGCCGAAGACGATTGTGTCGGATCGTGGATCCCTTTTCACGTCTCGTTTTTGGCATAGCTTGCAAGAGGCCATGGGCACTCGTCTTGCTTTCAGCACGGCATATCATCCCCAAACTGATGGTCAGACCGAGAGGGTCAACCAAGTTTTGGAAGACATGCTTCGTGCTTGTGTCCTTTCATATGGGAAGCATTGGGAGAAATGCTTGACATTCGCCGAGTTTTCTTGTAACAACGACTTTTCGAGGCCGGTCTCGGCATGGCACCATTTGAGGCCTTATGCGGAGAAAGTGTAGAACCCGTTGAACTGGTCGAGACCGTGAGAGACCTCTCTTTGGCCCAGACTCAATCAATGAGGCCGAGCGCCAAGTCCTTATTCGTGGCGTTTGCGCGAGCTCAATCGAGCAAAAGAGCTATGCGGACCGCCGTCGGCGTGAGTTACGTTTTGAGCCTAATGACTTTGTTTATCTCAAAGTCTCTCCTTTGAAGGGCCATCAACGTTTGGCGTCAAGGGCAAGTTAGCTCCTCGATATGTCGGTCCTTACCGCGTTATCGAGAAGAAAGGAGCTGTTGCCTATAAGTTGGAGTTGCCGGTGCACTTGAGGGGTACATGATGTTTTCCATGTGTCCCAGCTTAAGAAGTGCCTCCGTGTTCCAACTGAGGAAGCTCCGTTGGAAACCCTCGATGTCCAGGAAGATTTGACCTATCGCGAGCACCCTGTTCGCGTACTCGATGAGTCTGAACGAAGGACAAGGAATAAGACCATCAAGTTCCTTAAAGTTCAGTGGTCAAACCATTCTGAGGATGAGGCTACTTGGGAAAGAGAGGATCGTCTGCGTGCAGACTATCCATCTTTCTTTACCGAGTGAGCCAAATCTCGGGACGAGATTTCTGTAAGGGGGAGAGATTTTGTAACATCCCAAATGTATAATTAGGGTTATTCAAGCATAATTATATGTGTAGAAATTAAAACTTTTTCTCACATCTTGAAAAACCCTAAAATCTCATGTGATTCTTGTCCAAGAGTTGTGTAATCCAAAAACACAAAGCTCTTGTTGACCAAAAGTCAAATTCCTTTTCCAATTATCTTAAATCTTGTGCCAAACAATTGGAAAGTATTTTCCTTGGTCCTAAAACTGAGGTGGGACCCCTCTGAAAAATATCACAAGTTGTAAGACTTGTTTGATAATTTTTGGAGGCAAAACAATCCTTTAAACAACCTTAACAAATTTCCTGAGAAAAATGCATTGCATAATAACCTCTGGAAATTTTATGCAAGGTTGATCTCATTGTCAGCAAGCTCCAGTTAAAATTTCATCAAATTTGGAGTTCATTTGCTATCTCAAATAATTCTGCTAAGTTTCAATTTGTTAAAAACTAAATTTAAAAGCCTACACTGTTCCTTGGGCTAGCCACTTTGCAAAGCTGGTCCAGCCCAACCCCATCTGACCTCCTTCCCCACCTTGATGAGGTCGTAGCCATTGGATCCAATCCAAAGGCCACGACCTCCCCCTCAACCAACGCACCCAGACCTCCTTGAAGTCCTCCCGACCGCGTGGACCTCCTCGGTCAGCGTGGGCGCCACGACCTCCTCGCGGTCAACCCCGCAAGGACCTCCCCACCTCATCAGTCAGAACTGTTGGATCAAAGATCCACGGTCATGACCTCCCCATGTGTTAAACCTCAAAGACCTCCTCAGTTTGTTAAACCATCGCAATGGGTCATCCCATTTGTTGAGGTCGTGGCCGTTGGATCAAATCCAACACCCACGACCTCCTCCTCAACATACTCGATCAGGTCCTCCCACTGCGTGAGGTCACAGCCCTTGGATCCAAGATCCATGGCCCCGACCTCCCTCACCGTTAAACTAAACAAACCTCCCACCTAACCAAGGTCGTGGCCGTTGGATCGAGATCCAACACCACGACCTCCCGCGCTATCAAGCGCTCACAACCTCCCCATCTTTTGTTGTGCACCGTTAGATTAAAATCTACGGTCACGACCTCCTTTGTCTCATGCGCACAGACCTCCCAACAAGACGTGAGATCGTGAGCCCTTAGATCTAAATCTAAAGGCCCCGACCTCCCTTGTGCGTTGCAAGCTCAGATCTCCACCTCTTTTGATCGGAACCCTTAGATCTAAATCTAACGGTCCTGACCTCCCTTGCCTGTTGCGCATCATATCAGACCTCCCCATCAGGTCAGTGCCCTTGGATTTAAATCCAAAGGCCATGACCTCCCCTCATGTCCTTTTGATCGCGTGCGGTTAAGTCCTCACTGGAGGTCCACACCGTTGGATGGAGATCCAACGCTTTGGACCTCCTGTCCCTTTTCCTCACGTGCGTTTTCGCGATTAAGGAAATCGGAGGGCCACGACCTCCCCGTCCTTGATCGTATGGCTGGGACCTCCACCCAGCCACTTAAAACATAACGGTTCAAAAATTGGATCCGATGGTTAGGACCTCTCCCAGGTCTTATCCAACGGTCACCAGGACCTCCCCTGTTCTTCTCCTACCTTGGTCACGCATGCGTGCTCTGAGCGGTGGAGTTAATGCGCGCCAGGCCTCTGTGCACCTTTAACAGCTCTCTGCTGACCCGCATTTAATGCAGGTCAGCTTTCCGCCTTTCAGGTCAGCACAGGCCTGCTCACCTTGTCAACCTTTATGTCTTGTCCACCCCATGGACCAACCCGTGGGCTAAGCTCACCATGGAGCTTAGCCCCAGCTCATAACCTTCACCTCAGTCTATAAGTCACCCCTGGGAATCCTCCCTTGGCTTCCTTTGCACACAATTGACCTCAGCCTTGCACTTGTGCGTGGCTGAGCTCCTCACCCCCAAACTCACCTCCCATCTTGGCTGCCATTGTTGATGTCCTTGGAGCTCCTCGGTGAGACAAGGGTTCCAAAGTGGCTCCTCCTTCAAACCTTGGTCACTTTTGCTCCTGAAAACCTCTTGGAAGTTAACCCTAACTTGAATTGTTTGGGCATTTTTCAGAGGTGGACAAAGTCGAGCTTGGAGCTGGAGCTTTGGGCTGTGAAGCTTCACTGCCTTCCCCAACTCCGGTCATCACCTCCACGACCTCCCCAGCACCTTAGGACCTCCAGGTACACCCCCTGTTAGTCCTTTAGATGCTGGCACCCGCTTGAATGCATGTTGCGGAGCTTAAGTTTTGGCACACGCTTGATTGTCGCGCGGAGCTCCATTTTGCATTTTCGTAGTTTGGCCGTGCTGGTCATCTTTTGACCTCTCCGGCTCGACGGCGTTCAAGGCCGTCGCCGCCGTTGAGAGGAGGACCATTGGGTGCGCATGGTTATTGCCCACCGCGGTATCGTGGACCTCACCGCGGGCTCTACATCGCCGGCGAGATCACTTCTTCGCGCGGGATTTTGTCGGACGTCCCGAGCGTGTCATTGTCGTTTTAGGACATAAATTCACCGTTTTAAATGCCCAATCATTGCAATCATGGGGTTAGCGATAAATGCCATTAAACCTGTCTCTTGTGCGCATTTAAAACCTCCCTCGCTGACCTCCTCATGGTCCCGCCGCATTTTATTCATGTCCAAGCGCGTCGGCGCGAAGTTAAAGCGCTGGTGCAGGGCGTCGCACCTCCTCCGAGGAGATCTGGCGCCCAAGACCTCCCTTGCGCAATCGTGGCCGTCGCACCTCCCCGGAGGTGCTGTGATGTTAGATCTATCGCTTAGGACCTCCTCGAGGTCATCTCACCGCTTGAGGACCTCCCTTTAGATCTGGTCCGCTTCGGACCTCCTTTACGTGTTGTGGTCCGTTGGATCTCCCATCTCGGCCACGACCTCCCCTCACCTCGCGCATGTGAGTTGCTAAGAGGTCCAGACCTCTGGACTTCACGTCTTGGCGTGTGTGATGTTCTCCTGGGAGGTCTTGAGCCGTTGGATCTGAAATCTGTGGCTCACGTCCTCCCATACCCTTGTGAGTTTTAGAAATTCCAGTGAAGTCTTAGTTAAACTGAAATAAGGTATAGACTTTAGAATTTCATATCTCTTTCATTTTAATTCCAAATGAGGTCATTCAAATTGTGTTAGCTCTGTCTTGAACTTGACTTTAATCCAAAAATGATTGTAAGTTGAGTTCAGCTCCAGAGCACAGTTTTGCCATTAGATTTTAAAACTCACTTTAAATATACACTCAAATTAATGCTTAACTTGTAAAATACATAACTAATGCTCTATAGATTATTTTTGGGTGAGACCAACTTTGTTGGTTTCCTCTCTTAGTGAACTCACTGTGAAATTTGGTTTTGAGCATGTTGCTATTAGGAAATTGAGGACTTGTGCATTATAATTTTGTTCAAGTTCTTGTTTTGAAAAATGGTAGGAAGTGCATACTAGCTCCAAATGAGGTGAACTCAATTGTGTTATTCATCTCATGAGGTGCTGGTTTTACAGTAAAAATTTCAGCTTCACTTCTATTCTAGAAAATTCTGTGATGAACAGTAACATATTTCTAATTAATAGGCTAAGCAGAATTGTTTTGCTCATAACTTTTGCATTGAGAATCCAAATCAATTGGTTCTTGTTGCAAAATTTCCTAAAAATCATCCCCTTGCTGCTGTAGAAAATTCAGAGAATTTGGAGTTCGTTTGTTGTGCTGTCTTTGTTGTGTTTAAATCGTTCTTATCGGTTCTTTCCGCTTTTCCGTTGAAGCCGACATTTGTGGTGATCCCGAGAGCGACCCTCTGCCACAACTTGGCCAGCAACAAGGCAAGCAGTTTGACCATTTCCCATCATGTCCCATTACTTTAAAGCTTAATACTTTGTTTTACTTCTATGTATGCATGCTACTTTGTGTTAAATGTCGTTAGTAATCCTATAGTCGCATAATCTGTAGGAATTCTTTATCCTCTACTACCAATGAGCCTAGGTTATTCGCTGTGGTTTGAGCTCGTTGGATGAGCTCTTATCACTTAGTAGTTGCGTTTCCTCTTGCTTAGACATGCTTAGCTATCGGTAGTATTGGGCGATCATCGACTTAGTCGATGATCTTGATCACTCAAAATGATTATTACTCCTATATGTCGAGCACTTGTGCTTTGATTAATTTGTAAAATCAAAACTGAAAATAAAAGATTGATTTAGACTTGGGCATATTGGATGGATGGTGCGGTTTTGGATGTGGTGGTATGCCCGGTCCCTAAGGACCGAGTACTTGGGTCACTAAGCCAGCGATTTCGCGTACTAACCACGTGAGGGCATATGGAACCCCTCTTGACTAAGTACTCTAGGAGGTGTTAATTATGAGCGAGCTCGGTTGGTGTGTTTTCAAAACAAATGTATATGTATAGTGTGGGAGGGAGCATTAGCTTAGGGAAGGTTGTGTGATGTCTCCTTCTCCCGTGGGTTGTGCAGCTCGTAATTAGCATTCATCCTTTGGAAAGGTCTCGTAGGACTTAGCCGTGCAAAGACACCTTGGAAGTGTGCGTAAAGGAAAGGCGATCGGCGTGTGGGTGCAGTGGTACACCTGCGCAGGATAAAACTATTGAATAGCCTCGTCCTAGGTTATGGACATGCTTGGTAAGGTCGTTCAAGACTAGACTACAACCTTTAATTAAAACTTGACATGGTTGGTATGAGCGGGAGTTCATGCTATTGTTGTGGTGACTTGGGTTAGTCACTTCGAGTTGATCTTGTTGTTGTTACTATGTTATTATCTCGTTGTTACTTCAACATTTAAAAATGCTTTGCCAAATTGCCTTCAATCTATTATGTTATTGCAAATAAATGTTGCTTTATGCTAAAATGAGTCCAAAGCCTCATCCACTTAAATAAAGCTTGCATGTAGCTATTTATAGTTACGTTATCTCACACGTAAGTCTTGCGGAGTACTTTATGTACTCATCGCCCGTGGTTGTGGCATTTTGTGGCTTTTGTTGCAGAGGAAGAAGGAGAGCTCCAAGAGCCTCTCTTTTGTGCTACGTGTTGCGCTTTCTTGACGACTAGCTTGGCGGTCGGTCGAGATGCCTAGGGGTTAAGGCACACCGATTGGCTTTGTGTTATAGCCATCTTTATGGCACTTTTGCTTCATTGTTATCTTTGTAGAATTGTTGCTATTTGGCCTAAGGGCCCTCTTTTGTAATAGCTTTTCCTTATTAATATTAACTTCGGTTTGTTGCTTATGTTCTATGTGTTGTATGGAATTGATACATTCTTTTGGTGTGAGGTATGTATCTTGCATCACGGGAGTATACATCTCTCGAGACCGGGTTTATTTGGTTGATAATACTAGGGTCAATTGGATCACTAAGTATTATGAGCCTAATAAACGTCAGGGTCTCACAGGAACCATCATCACAGACGGTTTCCGAACCGTCTATATTTGTTCGTCTGTGATAACAGGTAGTTATCATAGACGGTTCAAAACCGTCTGTGATACGCACTATCACATACGGTTTTTTGTTAAAACCGTCTGTGAAGGTTAGTGTCACAGACGGTTTTCATTAAAAACCATCAGTGATACGTGGAATATCACAGACGGTTCTATTTAAGAACCGTCTGTGATACGTAGAATATCACCGACGGTTCAATTTACAAACCGTCTGTGATATTCCACGTATCACAGACGGTTTAAATTGAACCGTCGGTGATATTCTACGTATCACAGACGGTTCTTAAATAGAACCGTCTGTGATATTCCACGTATCACAGACGGCTCTTAAATAGGACCGTCTATGATATTCTACGTATCACAGGATTGGAACCGTCTGTGATACTACCTTCACAGACGGTTTCAATAAAAAAACCATCTATGAAAGTTCATAATCCTAACTACTTTTTTTTGCTATTTTTTGGCTAGCCTCAGGAATTGCTAGCCATGCCCTCTGAAAACAAGCATGTAGAAAAACAGATACATCACAGATAATCAATTGTTGACAAACTCAAACTGATCCTTACTCAAAATAAATTACAAAAGATCCCATTTGTTCATGTATTATCGCTATAGTTACAATTGGATTACAATTGAGTCAATTGTTTGCAGGTGGTTGAAAGGTGTCGGCGGGGTGATGCTCTGGGTCAGTGACGGAGTGAAAGTCTCCGATGCCCTTAATGATATCTGTTATGATAAAGCCGCAGAGCTTCCCTCGAATGTCCTTGATCTCATTCGCAAGGAGTCCATCTAATTCTATACTCAAGGCACATAAGCTAGCAAGAGTAAATTGGTAAGCATATATATTTAAATTTATAATTAGGAAATAATTATTTCGAGATTGACAAACCTCGGGATCCTTCTTCCTAGCTCTAGTGATTTGCTGCATATGAAAGCAAACGTAGATTGCACATAACTCATCACTTTTTTGCTAGCGGCACTGCAAAAATAGAATTACATATATCAATTTGAGACGCGTTATTATGAAGTATGATATAGGATTATCGTGTTGTAGCGCGTACCGGAAATTTCATCCTATGTGTTAGCTGGGCGCTCTTTCCATCGTATATTCCTTTGTTGGCAACATAGTCGATGAACGACCTACATGATTCCAAAAAGTTATCCTCGGCCATTTCAAACTAATGAAGACTACAATAGAGTTATGTATGGAGGAAATGAGCATACCTATCGAGTATTCCTCTCAGAATGCTGAACTTGTGGTCACTGCAGATTAGGGAATCAAGGTATATCACATGGTTCCTCCTTGGTATAATGACTAAAAGGATCCAGTGGTACCTACTCATGTATGTCGCTATAGTCACTAAACCTAAGTTCGTGCTGCGTATAAAGTACAAATGAAATTTGTAGAGCATGTAGTGACACTTACCCCTCATTGTAGGGCACCAATATGTACTTCATGTTCTGCTGAGCAAGAAATGCCTCCGTTATGTATTTCTCGACGAAGGACGAGTCTGCTTGGATGGTTTGCAATGATACCACATGTGGGTCGAGGAAACCCACCGGTTCTTTCCATTCCCGGACATTTTTATCGTGTATCTATACATAAGCAATGAGTTGTGATATTTATCAGTATTACGTGAATGTAGAACTTGATTGTATGCACTTACAGTGTCCAACATCGTAGAAGCGAGGCGTCGAGGCCAACGAGGTTGAATAGGTCATATAAGTCATTGAAGCCCACAACGAAGTGGTTCGTCCCGTTGAAGAAATGCTTATGCTCGTATCTGACGGTGATTCCAGTATCGCACCACTCCTTTTGGGTCTTCTCCAAGTACCAGGCATGCAAAGCCTGACAAGCATATCTAGCGCGCCCTAATACTGCGTTGGAGCACAACGGTTTTCCGATGATGTGGTTCCCGGATATCCCGGACTTCCCGGACTTGGGAGGCGCCTTAACGTTCGTCGATTTCAATTTGGCCTTAAGGATTGGCAGCGTCTTCTTGCGAGATGACTCAGGACCCGATATAGCGGCACGCTTTTCTTGTTCCTTCGGCGTCTTCTCCATGGGAACCAATACGGCGGCACGCTTTTCTTGTTCCTTCGGCGTCTTCTCCACAGGAACCGATAAGGTGACCTTCTGAGGCGAAATATGCGGTGGAGTCATCGAGGGTCCCGTTGGAGAGGAATGGTCGTGTTGAGATCGCGACACTGCTGGGTCCAGGACGATGTCCTTCTTGGGCCACTGGATAAAACTGTGCATGGCACCCCCTAGTGTTGTGATCTCTTTGTTCGGGTGAATCTCCAGCGGGACGGTCAAGAAATGTTCATGTACCATGTCCACCTCCACCCTGGCGTAACCCTACGCCACCTTGACACCGTGCTACACTACCCCTTCCTAGTATGGATACACCATCCCCCGCACAGCCTTAATAGAAATGGACCCGACTATCCTCACTTGGAGCTTGCAGCGCGTCGGCTCCTACAAAACGATACACAATTAGCTAAGGCGTCCTATAGGTCTATCTTTGGCGCATTCCATAGATGTACATTACCTTGATGTCGTCTATTGGTAATTGGACGTCGTCATGTTGAATTATGCGTGGACGCGACGCTACCCCGATGTCGAGCAGGACTGGCTCCCAAATTAACAGGGGCGGCTTGCAACTAGCTCAGGAGTTGATTCATTTGATCCTGCAATGCTGCTATCTTTCCCTCAAATTTTTCAGTAAGCATCTGTACCAACCGGTCGTCGTGCTCGGCCTTGGATCTCTTCCTACTCCTATACGTGCAGTAGTCGTCCACGAATCCATGACTCCAAGGTACGTTAACCCCAAGGCCTCGCGTGCGACCCGGGTGCTCCTTATTTCCCAAGGCCATAGATAGTATATCCTTCTCCCTGTCTGCTTGGAAGGAGCCTTGGGAAGCTTGGGCAGTCAAGTCACACTGCAAGAGGTCATTATGTTATTATAGACACTATGAAGTTATGGACTTATTAACAACTAGGTAGTTCGACATATTTACCACACGTTGGGACACTTCCTGGTCTGCCGGGTTTGTGAAAGAGATGCTACCCGAAGACGAGACTTTTGCCCTCACTTTTAACCAGGATAGGGAACGCGGGTATGTGACATTAGGAAACGGGTTCTCCTCCTCCGCTGCCCATTCCTCGTATTTACCCGCGTACCCAGCGGTGCCGAGTCTGTGCGGGTGAGTGTTTCGTGTCTGGAGAGCTTTGTGTGCCGCACTTTTCTCCTTAAATTCGACCGTCGTCTTCATAGCCACAAAGGCGTCCCATGCTTCCCGCGTCAAGAATCCATACTTCGCGAAGGGCGTCTGACCCGTGTTCACGTACTTCGTGACAAGAATGCTCTTGAAGGTCCTCCACGATTTGTCCATCGTGAGCATCGCCGTCCGTCGCACGCGTGTCACGTCTGACTCTGGAATAGTGAACTTGCTTGAAAGTTTTGTCCACAGCGCGCCTTTCGCTTGTTTCGTCAGGTCCTTCCACCTTGGTGTGGTGATGGAGACCCGTTCCCTTCCAAGTATCCTGTAGATGGTCCGAAATCTCGCCGCTGATCTCTTGGGACTTAGAGGGACCCCAAAGTCACTGACCTCCGTGATGACTAGTCGGCTCGCAGGCATTTTCGATTGTCCTCTGCCATCTCGCTTCCGTGTCATTATCGCCGATCGGCGATGGCGGGCCTCGTCGGCGCCTCTTCCATCTCGCGTCGTAGGCCCTCGTCGGCGCCTCTTCCATCTCATGGCGTCGGTGGCCGGCGAAAACAGATGCATCTGCCATCTCGCTTACTTGCTATCTATATAAGTTACATATGCAATAAAATGGATTGCATGTGTCCCAAATTAACATATACATATGAAGTATCTCCATGTCATTTAAAATGAATAATATGCTCAACATGTGCAATATTAGCAAATAATCATAATTAATTCCAACATAAATATGAAACAATAAAGCATTAATCCAACGGCATTTAAATGACCAAATTAACATAATCAAATGTAAATCATTCAAGTCATTTAAATTAATTGAAATGCTGAACATATACCACATGTATATGAATGAAATTGCATAATTAATTCCAGACAAGGCACGAGGGAGGACCAAATTAACATAATCAAATGTAAATCATTCAAATCATTTAAATTGATTGAAATACAAAACATGTATGACATGTATGTGAGCTCTCATATGGGAAGTTGCACAAGAAACAAACTCTTGTGATGTTTGTATAGATAGAAACTAGTGATACGAATCTTTTGCCCGAGCCTACTTCATCGAGCCCGACACACTGGAGTGTACTATTTGCTTTATGCCGTGGAGGATTGGCATGAAGCAAAGGTACACTCAAGTGTATCAGGATCGACGAAGTAGGCTGTGTTTCACCTGAACGTTTAGGATGAACGCCCAAGGAGCGAGCTAGCTAGCTGAATTCAGGCCTCAAGTTAGCTCCTATTCTAACACACCTAACACTCCTTAATCCACCAGCTTCTCTAAGGAAATGCTAAGCAAAGGTTTAATGCTTCATGTACAGAAGACTAGCCTTTAATGAAGACATAGAAACAAAATAGAATCAAGTAAAACTTTGCCCGAGCCTACTTCATCGAGGCCGACACACTTGAGTGTACAATTTGCTTCATGCCGTGGAGGATTGGCATGAAGCAAAGGTACACTCAAGTGTGTCAGGATCGACAAAGGAAATGCTAAGCAAAGGTTTAATCCTCTAGGGCACGCCGCCTCCCTGCTCCTATTCTAACACTCCTTAATCCACCAGCTTCTCTAAGGAAATGCTAAGCAAAGGTTTGATGCTTCATGTACAGAAGACTAGCCTTTAATGAATACATAGAAACAAAATAGAATCAAGTAAAACTTTGCCCGAGCCCATCTTTGCCCGAGCCTGCTTCATCGAGGCTGACATGCTGGAATGTACCATTTGTTTCATGTCGTGGAGGATTGGCATGAAGCAAAGGTACACTCAAGTGTGTTAGGATCGACGAAGGAAATGCTAAGCAAAGGTTTAATCCTCTAGGGCTCGCCGCCTCCCTGCTCCTATTCTAACCCTCCTAACACTCCTTAATCCACCAGCTTCTCTAAGGAAATGCTAAGCAAAGGTTTGATACTTCATGTACGGAAGACTAGCCTTTAATGAAGACATAGAAACAAAATAGAATCAAGTAAAACTTTCTTTCTGGATTGTTGTAAAAAATGCAGTTTTAGCAAAATTTTAGAATTAATCCCAACAAAATTAATTAGCATTAAAGCATAATTCCTAAAGAACACACCACTTTGCAATTTCTCTCTCTGTACTAAAGATTAACAATCACAACACAAATGCAAAGGGACAAAGTGAGATAAGCAACAATGTAGAAGTAGCACACTATCAAGCAAGCACAAGATGAATATAAATCTAACTACAATATGCACACAGGGTACAGTCGGCAATGATGGATGGGTTTTAGGGAGGAATATCTAGCGGAATTTTCAGACGCCAGGGTACAGTCGGCAATGCCATATATGAAAGGCTAGAAATCAAAGAGGGTATGCAAAAGGAATTGACTAGCTTCTAAGAACTTTCTCTTCCAGGTGGATACAAACTTGACAAAGCTCACTGAATAGACAGATTGCTAACAAATGGGCTTTCAAATGTTCTAATCTAAATTTTGGTTGTGGTTGGCATACACAGGAATACCTCCAAGGTCGGGGGCACCAAGGTCAGGGGCGCCGAGGTCGGGGGCGCCAAGGTCGGGGGCGGCAGCGCCGAGGTCGGGGACAGCGGTGTCGAGGTCAGAGGCGCCGAGGTCGGGGGCGTCGAGGTCGGAGGCGGCGGTGAACGGGCGAGCCCTAGAGGAGGTGAACGAGCGCGCGAGAGACTAAGGGGCGCGGGAGAGGAAGTGACGAGTGAGAGCAAAACCCTAGCGGTTCCCTCCTTATAAAAAGGCTATCACAGACGGTTTCCTAATAGAACCGTCTGTGATACGTTCCATATCACAGACGGTTCTAGTATGAAACTGTCTGTGATATATCACAGATGGTTTCATACTAGAACTGTCTGTGATATGCAACGTATCACAGATGGTTCTATTTAAGAACCGTCTATGATTGCTTATCACAAACGGTTCCATAATAGAACCGTCTGTGATATCCTAACAAAACCTAGTGACAATCTGTGATATCATGACAAAACCTGGTGACAAGCTCATAACACATTTGACTTCAGAAATTCATATCTAATTCAACTCAACTCCAAATCAAGTGAAACCACTTTTGATACTCCACATTACAATGAACGTCCACATTGACATCAATATCAAAGATGACAAGTGTAACATCCCAAACTAAGGGTTGTGTTTCAAATGTATGAAAATGAGGATAATTTAAAACTTTTGATGCATCACTGTTGTTATTTGAAATTTCTGGAAATTCTTTCAAAAGAATTGTTGATTTCAAAACTAAATGCTTTAATTGACTAGAAATAAAACAATTTAAAACTTTCTAATCAAATTATCTTGTGATCATCCTCTCGAAATATTCATATCTAATTCAACTCAACTCCAAATCAAGTGAAACCAATTTTGATACTCCACATTACAATGAACGTCCACATTGACATCAATATCAAAGATGACAGGTTCATAACACATTAGCACATGACAATTCCACGTTGACATCAAAATATATGAGAGATTACAAGTCCATAACACATGATGTTATGGAATAAATTAATTACAATGAAGTAAATTATTAATTAAAATATAGCCCTTCATGATGATCAACGCGCATATAGCTAGCTTCCTCACTGGGTTCTTCCTCGAGCTTGATGCCATCTCCGAAAGGAGGCAGCTCGTCAAATTGATTGTATTCTTCCTCGTCCACTACATTCTCAACTCCGACAATCCTCCTTTTTCCATGGAAAACTACGTGGCGCTTCTTATTTGCCGGGTCGGTTACATAGAAGACTTGAACAACTTGGTTACCCAGTACGAATGGTTCATCTTTGTATCCGACACGTTCGAGGTCCACGGTAGTGACACCGTACTTGTCGACCTTCACCTGTGGGAGATGGACCCAACGGCACCGAAATAGGGGGATCTTGAAAAGCACGTAGTCGAGCTCCCATATCTCCTCTATTTGCCCATAGTAGGAGCTCCTCAGCCCATCCATACTGAATGCATCTATGCGGACACCGCTGTTCTGGACTGTGCTCTTCCTATCTTGAGCTACCGTATAAAATGTGTACCCATTTATGTCATATCCTTGCCATGTGACAATTGTAAATTGTGGCCCTTGTGCCAACCATAGCAGCGTATCATCACTTGATGACCTCCCAGTGATTCGCACCTTTAACCATTCGTTGAACCGACTATTGTGCTCTCTCGTGATCCAAACCTTCGACCGGTTTGGATTCTGTTGGCGTACCATGTCTTTGTGCTCGTCGATGTACGGGGACACTTGGGTCATGTGTTGCAAGGCCGTGAAATGGGCTTAAGCGTACGTATCCAGATCGGGAGTGATTGATTTCCTTCCGATGGTCCCGATACCATCCAGTCTCCTCTCATGACGAGATAGAGGCACACCTATCGGATCCACCTAAGCCATGTAGTCGATGCAGAACTCAATGACCTCTTCCGTTGCATAACCTTCGATGATGCTGCTCTCCGGTCGAGATTGATTCCGTACGTAGGACTTGATAATTCCCATGTACCTCTCGAATGGGTACATATGACGTAGGAACATGGGGCCGCATATCTTTATCTCTTTCACAAGGTGAATAATGAGATGGACCATGATATCGAAAAATGACGGAGGGAAATACATCTCAAGATGACATAGAGTCGTCACCACCTCGGCCTGCAGAGCATCTAGTCCTTGGGGATCGATGACCTTCTGAGCAATTGAGTTGAAGAATTAACATAACCTCAAAATTGCCACTCGGACCTTGTTCGGCAAGATACTCCTAATTGCAACAGGGAGCATTTGTGTCATCAGCACATGACAATCATGAGACTTCATACCAATTAATTTCAAATCTTGCATAGAAACAAGTTTCTTAATGTTAGCGGAGTAACCAGACGGGACTTTCACACCATGCAAGCTCTGGCACAGTTCATTTCTCTCAGCCTTGGACAGAGTGTAGCAAGCTGGGGGAAGGTACGTTCGTCCTGTATTGGTCTCTTTCGGTGCTAACTCGGTCCTTATGTTCAAATCGACCAAGTCACGCCGTGCGTTAACACCATCCTTTGTTTTGCCACTAATGTTCAGTAAGAGACCAATCAAGCTATCACATACATTCTTCTCCACGTGCATGACGTTGATGTAGTGGCGAACTTCTAAGTGCTCCCAATAAGGCAAGTCCCAAAAAATTGACCGCTTCTTCCAGATGTTCTTCTGATGGGTTCTTAATTGACGTCCCTTCCCAAGTACAACATCGATATCCTTAACCATATCATAGACCTCTTTCCCTCTAAAAGCCCTTAGAGCTGAACCGTCCTCCTTATTTCCGTCGAATTGTTTCTTCATCCTGCGGTATGGGTGACTCCTAGGAAGGAACCAACGGTGATGCATATACACAGTTTTGCGTGAGTTGTTCAGCCATACACTCTCTATAGCATCTAAGCAGTGTGGACAGGCTTTGGCTCCTTTTGTACTAAAGCCCGACAGGTTACCAAGGGTAGGAAAATCATTGTTGGTGCAGAACAACATGGCGCGTAAAGTGAAGTTCTCTCGTTTGTACGCATCCCATACCTGTACCCCTTCGTTCCACAGTGTCACAAGATCTTCCAGCAATGGTGCTAGGTACACATCAATATCATTCCCAGGTTGTTTCGGTCCTTGGATAAGTAGTGACATCAAAATGTACTTCCGCTTCATACACAGCCAAGGAGGAAGGTTGTACATGCATAGATTCACGGGCCAGGTGCTATGTCGGCTGCTCATGTTACCGAAAGGATTCATTCCATCTGTACTCAACCCTAACCTTATGTTCCTCGGTTTTGCACCGAACTCTTCGAAGCTCTGATCGAAGTTTCTCCACTGGGCAGAATCAGTAGGGTGTCTTAGCTTTCCATCTTTCTTATGCTCCTCTGAGTGCCAACTCACCAATCTTGCCTCCTTTGGGTTCGCAAATAAATGCTTCAAACGTGGGATCACAGGCAGATACCACAACATCTTAGCAGAAGGTCCTTGCTTCACCTTAGCAGTATTCTGACGCTTGTATCGGGATGCTTTGCACAAGGGACATACATGCATGTCTGCATACTCTTTCGGTAGAGGATACAATCGTTCGGACATGCATGTATTCTTTCTACTTCCATTCCCAATGGACAAAGAACCTTCTTTGCTTGGTAGGTGGTGCTGCGCAACACGTTTCCCTCTGGAAGGATGACCGCTAGGAGACCTAACAACACCGTGAAACTCTTATCGGACCAACCATTGCTTGCCTTCAATTTAAGCAGTTCAATCACGGTTGACAACCTTGTGTATTCCGGCTTGCAGCTAGGGAAAAAAGGTCTCACCGAGTCCTCCCTTAAGCCCTCGAATTTACAAAACTCTCTCTCACTGTAGTTCTCTTCTGCATCGCGTAGCATCTGATCCAGATTGTCATCGTGCGACCTATCATCATCAAAAGCACAGTCCACATCCGGCATATCGTTGACTTCCTCGGCAATGTCATCATTATTAACTTCCGATATAATCTGCTCTTCACCGTGACTAGTCCAACATGTATACCCTTTTTTGAAACCCCTTCG
This sequence comes from Phyllostachys edulis, assembly GCA_036346405.1. Taxonomy (NCBI): domain Eukaryota; kingdom Viridiplantae; phylum Streptophyta; class Magnoliopsida; order Poales; family Poaceae; genus Phyllostachys; species Phyllostachys edulis. The sequence continues at coordinate 50,230,938 of CM070563.1, read as the reverse complement.
AATCAATTGCGCTTCGATCTGTGCCGAGTTGTTAAACATTTTCAGATTACCACAATCAATGCATGGAAAGTACATAAAATTTATCCCCTTCTTCAACATATCCTGCTCGGCGGCTCTTCTAAAAGCAACCACGCCATTAATGTACTCTTGACTCACACGGTTCACACCGTACATCGATTCGATCCATCTCGCCACGCATGTAACAAATTAGTGTCAAATTAGATTAATAAACCACAAGTACGTACTCTTCCTATTTACCAAACATACTTAAATTGATTGGCGATTAATTTGTAGCAAACATAAAGGGTTATAGATCGTTACCCTCGGAGCTCACGAAGAAAATACGATTCCTCTCCTTTCCTTCTCCTCTCTAAGGTGGCGCAATGGGGGAGGAGGCAGCGGGGTGGAGGAGGCGCTAGGGGCAGGGGTCCAACCTTCTCCTCTCTAAGCTAGCGCAACGAGGGAGGAGCCGTAGGTTGGAGGAGCTAGGGCAGGGAAGTGGCGCATGGGGGAGGAGCAGCAGATCTAAGTGGAGCCAGCGGCAGGGTTGCAGCAGAGGCAGGGTTGCTCCAGAGCGGTAGAGGCAGCGGCAGTGCGGCAGTGGACACAGCGCCTCTAGAGCGGTAGTGCGGCAGAGGATGTGTCGGGAGCTAGGGCAGGGAAGTGGCGCATGGGGGAGGAGCAGAAGATCTAAGTGGAACCAGCGTCAGGGTTGCGGCAGAGGCAGGGTTGCTCCAGAGTGGTAGAGGCAGCGGCAGTGCGGTAGTGCGACAGTGGACACAGTGCCTCCAGAGCGGCAGTGCGGCAAAGGCAGCGGCACTGCGGCAGAGGATTGTCGGGCACAATTTATATAATGCTAGGATATCACAGACGGTTCGTAACTAGAACCATCTGTGATAATGATATCACAGATGGTTCCCTAATAGAACCGTCTGTGATACGTTCCATATCACAGATGGTTCTAGTAGGAAACCGTCTATGATATATCATAGACGGTTCTATTACGGAACCGTCTGTGATATGCAACGTATCACAGACAGTTCGTAACAAGAACCATCTGTGATAAGGTCATATCACAGACGGTTTCTAAATAGAACCGTATGTGATTCCTTATCACAAACGGTTCTATAATAGAACCGTCTGTGATAACCTGACATCCTACCGACAAATCAACAAGTCTCTTCATTTTCCCGCGTGTGTCTCTTCGACTCACGATCGCAAGCCTGTTTTGTATAGATAAATGCAAATTCACATACATAAAACCGCTAATTTTACGGCAAGAAGTTCAACACCTGTGCAAAGAATTTTGCATACTCATGCCTAATCCTATAGTCATCGCTGCAGAAGTTGATGTAGTCGTCCCACCCTTCTATCACGCCACAGTCGGTGCTCGTGCACCAGTGGCCGTCCTCCGACAACGCCCACACCCGGCCCAGCGGCCCGTCCATCTTCCATGATGCCTCCTAGACCGCGCCCGCAGCGATCCTCCGGCACTGCCTGCACTCCCAGTTGGTCCTCTTGGCCGTCTCGCCCTCGACCTGGCTAATGTAGTGCTTCCCAACGTCGCGTGACTCGTCGACCATGTAGAGAAGGAGGCCGAGCACGTAGGCCGCAGCCTTGTGGCCGGCGACGGCCGCCCATTCGAGGCACACAAGGCCGCGCTGCATGGCTTGGTGCGTGAAGACAAGCGGGAGGCCGATGATGAAGCAGGCCTTCGGGTTGCCAGTGCCGGCAAGGTGGTTGATGATGGCGACGTAGCGCCCATTGTCCAGCCACTTAATCACCTCCTCCTGCTCCAGCGCCACGCGCCTCCCCACGGTGCCGTCCTAGCACGCGTTGTACATGGCCTTGCAACTCCAATATACGTACATACAGAATTCAAGACGTTAGAATAAATAGTAGTACCTACGTATTTTTGTAAGTATAAATATGTACGTACGTGGCTCGTAGGCTGCATAGGTCCGCCATGGGCTGAGGAGAGCTCACAGCCACGCGGCCGACGATGTCAACAACAACATCGTGAGGAATAAGAGCAAAGGCAATCACCGACCTCATCGCCTTGGTCCTCGCCGTAGTCATTCATACGTATTCAATACCGTGAGATGAAGAAGCGATGGGAGGTTTCATCTTCAGTGGAGGATGATCGGTCTTATAAAACAGGAGTAACCGGCGCGCGAGATGAAGAGACGCATGTAACGTTGGCATGCGAGACGAAGAGACGCAGCGCGCGGGAGCCGAAGCGAATTTATCACAGACGGTTCCAACCACCAACCATTTGTGATATCTAATTATCACAGACAGTTCTAATTAAGAACCGTCTGTGAATTATCACAGACGGTTCTAATTAAGAACCGTCTGTGATAATCCAGCTAATCACAAACAGTTCCTAATAAGAACCGTTTGTGATAATTCACAGACAGTTTGTTATGAGAACCGTCTGTGATGAGCTGGATTATCACAGACGGTTCTTATGAGGAACCGTCTGTGAATTATCACAGACGGTGCTATTAAAAAACCATTTGTGATAATTAATTATCACAGACGGTTCTAATTAAGAACCGTCTGTGATAGGGTCACAGTGCAAATGCCGCGTCCAGACAGACCCAACACAGACGATTCCAAAGGAACCGTCTGTGATGGGGTGTCTACTATAGCCTGTTTTGTAGTAGTGTAAACTCAGTTAGTTAAACCTATGTTCGCATGTTTATTACTATCAGGGGTGGAAAAAAATCTTGTTATTAGGGCTCGTTGGCTCAGTTCAAAATTGCTCCAATTTACACTCGTTAATTGGTTAGACAATGAAATGAGTCAATTTCAAATGAAATTGGATTTCTCTCTGGCCCAGCTCGTTAGCTCGGTTCTAAAAGTACTTCTAAACTATAAATAAAATGATATTAAATCAAACTGTGTCAATTTGAAGTAAAGCTCGATAAAACGAGTACCTAGCTCAATATCCACCCCTAATTGCTATAGGCTACTCTGTTTATTTATGCATGTATGGATGTGATATAAATTTGTTGAATGTGTGTACTAGCCACTGATCATAAAATTAGTATGATATACACATATTGGTTCAGAATTTGAATTCCGGGTCCCGACAATTGGGTACAAGAGACCTTTCTCTGGTCGGCCGATTCATATCCTTTCTGATGAGCAAGTATTCCAACCATGCATGCCTGGAGAAAGAAGCTGCTGGATAGGCTGCAGCAGCTTCTGCTCAGGGCTCACATGATCGTGGAGGAGGCAGATGGGCGATACATCTCAAACTCCAGCATGCTGGTACAAATGAAGATGCTCGCGGAGGCCATGTACCGAGGCTACCACGTGCTCGACACCTTTTAGTACAGGCACCTCAAGGAGAGTGTTGAAGAAGAGGTGAGCGACTCATCTGCCTGGTTCCTCACCAATCCTATCAAACGTTTTCGGCCAGCAGTTGGTATAGCAAGTTACAGTTCTCCCCATCTTGATCTCCAAAGTGCCTTATTAGATTTAGAAGATATTGCTGCAAATATGAAGGAGTTTGTTATACTTTTGGGGGCATCTGAACGCATGTTGTGTAGACCATATGACACATATCTTTACATTGACAACTTTATGTTCAGCCGTCATACAGAAAAACAACATGTTATCAACATCTTATTGAAGCACAACCTCTTTGTTCTCCTACTGTTGTTCCAATCATTGGTGACTATCTTGTTGAGAAGAAAACACTAGTAGCACATGTTTGCAATGATGAGAGGGTCCATTCCTACTTCTCTTCAATTTTGCACTTCAACGGTGAAGACCTTCATAGAATAGACCACAACAATTTTGCATCTGGAAGGTTATTGATTGTTGTTAGTTTTGTTTCTGATGTTGATGATGAGGACTGGACAAAATTTTACCTGTCACTGCACAAAGAAAGCAAGGTGGTAATCATATGTAGGATTGAAAGATTACTGAGATTTGGCGCAATGAAGCCAATTCGTCTTAGTACGTTATCTCACCAGACACACAAAATTTCCCCCTTTACTATCGACACAGAAACTAAGAACGATCAATCGAGAAACAAAGACTGGCCTTTCTCCGGTAGTTCTTGGTGGAAGAGGGCGCCGCGGGCATCGCAGGAGCGCCGCTGCGGCTCCAAGTAGGCGGCGGCGGAGCGTCCGTAGGAGAAGGAGCTACAACGGCGGAGGTTCGTGGAGTTTAGGTGGGAGCCGGGTGCACGGAGAAAGGAGCACACTATCAAGCAAGGGGGAAGACGAATCTCGACGCTGGAAGAGCAAGCGGCGGGAGAGGAGTTCAAGGGCGGGGCTTGGAAGAGGGAGGGAGCGGCAGCGGTGGGGAAGTGAGGCTGAGGGGGCAGTGAGGGAGCGAGAGCGGTGGCGGGGAGGGAGACCGAACGGGCAATGGGTTGGAAGAGGAAGGGAACGGCAGCCGCGGGGGAGCGAGGCCAAGGGGGCGGTGGGGTAGTGAGAGTGAGGAACGGCGCCGACGTGGCGGCCGTGGAAGGAGACTAAAAGGGCGGGAGGGAGGAAGAGTTACCAAGCGCTGGCGGCGGGGGAGGGAGGCCGAGCGAGCAGTGGGGGAGGAAGAGCGAAGGACCTGTGGCACTAGCGAAGAAGGGCGGCACCGGCGGAGAAGGGCGGTGGAGGAGGGATACGGTGGCACTGGTGAAGAGGGGCGGCGAAGGAGGGAGAGGGAGGGGACAGGAGGCGGAGGGGAAGCGATGGGAGAAGCGGCAGCACGGTCCCGAGCGAGAGAGAGAGAGAGGAGACCGGGAGATGCGCTATGAGCGGAGATGAAGGAAGAAGTTTCGCGATGCAGCGACTGCTGGGGCGACGTGGCCACGTGAGGGATGCGTGTTTCCACGGAGCTAACCGGGCACAATCGGGCGGTAGCGAGCCGATCAGCACGCGATTGAACGCGCGCCATTGTTCGGGCAACGTGGCCGTGTGACTGGGGGAGAAGCCCTCCGGCTGTTAAATTAAGTAATGAATGCTACTAGAAACTGAAACATCAATGGCATGACTATCAGTTAGCCATGCACAACAAAAACTGAAATAGTAAACACAAAAAACTAATATCAGGGATTATTCAACAAAATACACATGTGGGTTCGGAATTTGAATTCTGGGTCCCGACAATTAGCTACAAGAGACCTTTCTCTTTATCTCCGTTCTTTCTTACACTCGCTAGAATTCGATCGAGATGGAACTTTTGTTAGGGGAGACCGTGGAGGTCGTACGCCCTACGCACCACGAGGGTGGTCTCTCGTGCTCTAGGTCCAGTAGGACACGAGCCGCCATGTTTGAGGTGACGGACGCCCAAGCCACCATGGACTTTTGTTAGGGGAGACCGCGGAGGTCGTACGACCTAAGCACCACGAGGGTGGTCGCTCGTGCCCTAGGTCCAGTAGGACATGAGTCGCCATGGTGGACGCAACGGACGCCCAAGCCACCATGGACTTTTGTTAGGGGAGACCGCGGAGGTTGTACGCCCTACGCACCACGAGAGCGGTCGCTCGTGCCCTATGTCTAGTAGGACACGAGCTGCCATGGTGGAGGCGACGGACGCCCGTGCCACCATGGACTTTTGTTAGGGGAGACCACGGAGGTCGTACGCCCTACGCACCACGAGGGTGGTCGCTCGTGCCCTAGGTCCAGTAGGACACGAGCGGCCATGGTGGAGGTGATAGACGCCCAAGCCACCATGGACTTTTGTTAGGGGAGACCGTGGAGGTCATACGCCCTACGCACCACGAGGGTGGTCGCTCGTGCCCTAGGTCCAGTAGGACATGAGTCGCCATGGCGGAGGCAACGGACGCCCAAGCCACCATGGACTTTTGTTAGGGGAGACCGCGGAGGTCGTACGCCCTACGCACCACGAGTGTGGTCGCTCGTGCCCTAGGTCCAGTAGGACACGAGCCGCCATGGTGGAGGCGACAGACGCCCAAGCCACCATGGACTTTTGTTAGGGGAGACCGCAGAGGTCGTACGCCCTACGCACCACGAGGGTGAAATCCCTTGGTGGGAAAGTGTCTTGAGAGCCTATATGAGATTTATACGTCGGGACTATCCCCTAACAGTAGCGTGTTAGGGAGCAGCCCTTGTAGCGAGCCTTCATGGCTCGCGTCGCATGGACATCATGCGTCCCAGGGGTGATGGTTGGCCTCAGAATCCTTAGCCTTCTGGCTTTGAGGGTGGCTTGAATTGCTCGCCCTTGGCTGGGCCTCGCATTGACCCGCACAAGGGTGGAGGACGCGCATGGGAGCCCCAGGGCATGTAGGACGTCGCCATCCCGAGGTGGATGGCCTTGATCTCCGACGAGGGTGCTCGACTGGGCCTCCTTCAAAGAGTCGATAGGTCGTCCACGAGATCATTGCCCTTCGGAGCCGGAGGAGATTTCGTGGACTTAGAGTATTTTTTTGGTAGGGAACATAGCCTTTAGTCAATTAGCTACGTCCCCACGGTTGGCGCCAATGTTGTAGGTGTAAAAACCAAACACAAGTGAGGGAGTGGACATCGGCCGTCTGACGGGCTGTCGTGGGGCACCAAATGGCCTATAAGGGTGGTAGCCCCCCAGTGGACTTGGAGGCACACATGAGGCTAACTCAAGTGTATCTTGAAGGTGTGCCCGCAACACTAGGTCACAGGCACACAGGAGGGGCGTACACGAGGCTAAGTCGTGGGGCACCAAATGGCCACTAGGGGTGGTAGCCCCTAGTGGACATGGAGGTGCCCATGAGGCTAACTCATGGGCACCTCGGACGTGTGCCCTCGATCGTAAGTTACGGGCACACCGGTGGCGCCCACGAGGCTAAGTCGTGGAGCACCGAACTATGAGGACGATAGAGCCCTTTTACCCTGTAGGTGGGTTTTTTGTGGTGATCGAGAATGCATGAGAATGGTTAACCCTTGCGAAGCAATGGAACTAGGCATGCGGGGACCCAGAGGTCGTTCGGCGTGAAGGCCTGGAGTCTAAGGGGAACGAGTCCTCAGCACATCCATCAACTTGGTATTGGACCTAACTTGTCGCTCATACCCTAGGTCTAGTAGGGCACGAGCCACCATGGTGGAGGCGACGGACGCCCAAGCCAAGATGGACTTTTGCTAGGGGAGACCGCGGAGGTCGTATGCCCAACGCACCACGAGGATATCCTCTCGTGCCCTAGATCCAGTAGGACACGAGCCGCCATGGTGGAGGCGACGGACGTCCAAGCCACCATGGACTTTTGTTAGGGGAGACCGCGGAGGTCGTACGCCCTACGTACCACGAGGGTGGTCCCTCATGCCCTAGGTCCAGTAGGACATGAGTCGCCATGGTGGAGGCAACGGACGCCCAAGCCACCATGGACTTTTATTAGGGGAGACCGCGGAGGTCGTACGCCCTACGCATCACGAGAGCGGTCGCTCGTGCCCTAGGTCTAGTAGGACACGAGCCGCCATGGTGGAGGCGACGGACGCCCAAACCACCATGGAATTTTGTTAGGGAAGACCGCGGAGGTCGTACGCCCTACGCACCACGAGGGTGGTCGCTCGTGCCCTAGGTCCAGTAGGACACGAGCCACCATGGTGGAGGCGACGGACGCCCAAGCCACCATGGACTTTTGTTAGGGGAGACCGCGGAGGTCGTACGCCCTACGCACCACGAGGGTGGTCGCTCGTGCTCTAGGTCCAGTCGGACACGAGCCACCATGTTGGAGGTGACGGACACCCAAGCTACCATGGACTTTTGTTAGGGGAGACTGCGGAGGTCGTACGCCCTACGCACCACAAGGGTGGTCGCTCGTGCCCTAGGTCCAGTAGGACATGAGTCGCCATGGTGGAAGCAACGGACGCCCAAGCCACCATGGACTTTTGTTAGGGGAGACCACGGAGGTCATACGCCCTACGCACCACGAGAGCGGTCGCTCGTGCCCTAGGTCTAGTAGGACACGAGCTGCCATGGTGGAGGCGACGAACGCCCAAGCCACCATGGACTTTTGTTAGGGGAGACCGCGGAGGTCGTACGCCCTACGCACCACGAGGGTGCTCGCTCGTGCCCTAGGTCCAGTAGGACATGAGCCGCCATGGTGGAGGTGACGGACGCCCAAGCCACCATGGACTTTTGTCAGGGAGACCGCGGAGGTCGTACGCCCTACGCACCACGAGAGCGGTCGCTCGTGCCCTAGGTCTAGTAGGACACGAGCTGCCATGGTGGAGGCGACGGATGCCCAAGCCACCATGTACTTTTGTTAGGGGAGACCGCGGAGGTCGTATGCCCTACGCACCACGAGAGCGGTCGCTCATGCCCTAGGTCTAGTAGGACACGAGCCGCCATGGTGGAGGTGATGGATGCCCAAGCCACCATGGACTTTTGTTAGGGGAGACATGGAGGTCATAGGTCAGACTCACCACGAGGGTGGTCGCCGTGCCCTAGGTCCAAGATGGGACATGAGTCGCCATGGTGGAGGCAGCGGACACCCAAGCCACCATGGACTTTTGTTAGGGAGACCATGGAGGTCGTCGCCCTACGCACCATCAGAGTGGTCGCTCGTGCCCTAGGTCCAGTAGGACACGAGCCGCCATGGTGGAGGTGACGGACGCCCAAGCCACCATGGACTTTTGTTAGGGGAGACCGCGGAGGTCATACGCCCTACGCACCACGAGGGTGGTCGCTCGTGCCCTAGGTCCAGTAGGACATGAGTCGCCATGGTGGAGGCAACGGACGCCGAAGTCACCATGGACTTTTGTTAGGGGAGTCCGCGGAGGTCGTACGTTCTACGGACCACGAGAGTGGTCGCTCGTGCCCTAGGTCCAGTAGGACACGAGCCGCCATGGTGGAGGCGACGGACGCCCAAGCCACCATGGACTTTTGTTAGGGGAGACCACAGAGATCGTACACCCTACGCACCACGAGGGTGAAATCCCTTGGTGGGAAAGTGTCTTAAGAGCCCATATGAGATTTATATGTCGGGACTATCCCCTAACTGTAGTGTGTTAGGGAGCAGCCCTCGTAGCGAGCCTTCATGGCTCGCACCGCATGGACGTCATGCGTCCCAGGGGTGATGGTTGGCCTCAGAATCCTTAGCGTTCTGGCTGTGAGGGTGCCTTGAATTGCTCGTCCTTGGCTAGAACTCGCATTGACCCGCACAAGGGTGGAGGACGCGCATGGGAGCCCCAGGGCATGTAGGACGTCACCATCCCGAGGTGGATGGCCCTGATCTCCGACGAGGGTGCTCGACTGGGCCTCCTTCAAAGAGATAGGTCGTCCACGAGATCATTGCCCTCCGGAGCCGGAGGAGATTTCGTGGACTTGGAGTATTTTTTGGTAGGGAACATAGCCTTTCGTCAATTAGCTACGTCCCCACGGTCGGCGCCAATGTTGTAGGTGTAGAAACCAAACACAAGTGAGGGAGTGGACATCGGCCGTCTGACGGGCTGTCATGGGGCACCAAATGGCCTATAGGGGTGGTAGCCCCCCAGTGGACTTGGAGGCACCCATGAGGCTAACTCACGTGTATCTTGAAGGTGTGCCCGCAACACTAGGTCACAGGCACACCGAAGGGGCGTCCACGAGGCTAAGTCGTGGGGCACCAAACGGCCACTATGGGTGGTAGCCCCTAGTGGACTTGGAGGTGCCCATGAGGCTAACTCATGGGCACCTTGGACGTGTGCCCTCGACCGTAAGTTACAGGCACACCGGTGGCGCCCACGAGGCTAAGTCGTGGAGCACCGAACTATGAGGACGATAGAGCCCTTTTACCCTGTAGGTGGGTTTTTTTGTGGTGATCGAGAATGCATGAGAATGGTTAACCCTTGCGAAGCAATGGAGCTAGGCGTCCGGGGACCCGGAGGTCGTTCGGCGTGAAGGCCTGGAGTCCAAGGGGGACGAGTCCTCAGCACATCCATCAACTTGGTATTGGACCTAACTTGTCGCTCATACCCTAGGTCTAGTAGGGCATGAGCCACCATGGTGGAGGTGACGGATGCCCAAGCCACCATGGACTTTTGCTAGGGGAGACCGCGGAGGTCGTATGCTCTACGCACCACGAGGGTGGTCTCTCGTGCCCTAGATCTAGTAGGACACGAGCAGCCATGGTGGAGGCGATGGACGTCCAAGCCACCATGGACTTTTGTTAGGGGAGACCGCGGAGGTCGTACGCCCTACGTACCACGAGGGTGGTCACTCATGCCCTAGGTCTAGTAGAACATGAGTCGCCATGGTGGAGGCAACGGACGCCCAAGCCACCACGGACTTTTATTAGGGAAGACCGTGGAGGTCGTACGCCCTACGCATCACGAGAGCGGTCGCTCGAGCCCTAGGTCTAGTAGGACACGAGCCGCCATGGCGGAGGCGACGGACGCCCAAACCACCATGGAATTTTGTTAGGGAAGACCGCGGAGGTCGTACGCCCTACGCACCACGAGGGTGGTCGCTCGTGCCCTAGGTCCTGTAGGACACGAGCCACCATGGTGGAGGCGACAGACGCCCAAGCCACCATGGACTTTTGTTAGGGGAGACCACGGAGGTCGTACGCCCTACGCACCACGAGGGTGGTCGCTCGTGCTCTAGGTCCAGTAGGACACGAGCCGCCATGTTGGAGGTGACGGACGCCCAAGCCACCATGGACTTTTGTTAGGGAGATCATGAGGTCGTGACGCCCTCGCACCACGAGGGTGGTCGCCGTGCCCCAGGTCCATGGGACATGAGTCGCCATGGTGGAAGCAACGGACGCCCAAGCCACCATGGACTTTTGTTAGGGGAGACCACGGAGGTCGTACGCCCTACGCACCACGAGAGCGGTCGCTCGTGCCCTAGGTCTAGTAGGACACGAGCTGCCATGGTGGAGGCGACGGATGCCCAAGCCACCATGTACTTTTGTTAGGGGAGACCGCGGAGGTCGTATGCCCTACGCACCACGAGAGCGGTCGCTCGTGCCCTAGGTCTAGTAGGACACGAGCCGCCATGGTGGAGGTGATGGATGCCCAAGCCACCATGGACTTTTGTTAGGGGAGACCGCGGAGGTCATAGGCCGTACTCACCACGAGGGTGGTCGCTCGTGCCCTAGGTCCAGTAGGACATGAGTCGCCATGGTGGAGGCAACGGACACCCAAGCCACCATGGACTTTTGTTAGGGGAGACCGCGGAGGTCGTACGCCCTACGCACCATCAGAGTGGTCGCTCGTGCCCTAGGTCCAGTAGGACACGAGCCGCCATGGTGGAGGCGACGGACGCCCATGCTACCATGGACTTTTGTTAGGGGAGACCGTGGAGATCGTACGCCCTACGCACCACGAGGGTGAAATCCCTTGGTGGGAAAGTGTCTTGAGAGCCCATATGAGATTTATACGTCGGGACTGTCCCCTAACAGTAGCGTGTTAGGGAGCAGCCCTCGTAGCGAGCCTTCATGGCTCGCGCCGCATGGACGTCATGCGTCCCAGGGGTGATGGTTAGCCTCAGAATCCTTAGCCTTCTGGCTGTGAGGGTGCCTTGAATTGCTCACCCTTGGCTGGGCCTCGCATTGACCCGCACAACGGTGGAGGACGCGCATGGGAGCCCCAGGGCATGTAGGACGTCGCCATCCCGACGTGGATGGCCCTGATCTCCGACGAGGGTGCTCGACTGGGCCTCCTTCGAAGAGCGGATAGGTCGTCCAGGAGATCGTTGCCCTCCGGAGCCGGAGGAGATTTCGTGGACTTAGAGTATTTTTTTGGTAGGGAACATAGCCTTTCGTCAATTAGCTACGTCCCCACGGTCGGTGCCAATGTTGTAGGTGTAAAAACCAAACACAAGTGAGGGAGTGGACATCGACCGTCTGACGGGCTGTCGTCCACGAGGGTAAAAAATGACACACGGATTTATACAGGTTCGGGGGTCCGAGAGGACCACCCTACTCCTGTCGGTGAGCCAACAGGGGGTTACCTCCGGAGAATGAGCCCCCGAGGGCTCGCCAGTTTGAATATGTTGCTTTATTGCTCAAGAGAGCTCCCCCTGAAATGAGGGATACATGGGGTATTTATAGGCTCCCAAGCCTGTACAAATGACCAAAATACCCCTTGGGGATAGCTACACTAGGAATACAAGTGGGGGGTATTACAGTCTTTTAAAAGCATCACTGCATTCCTCGGACCTGTACGTGAGTCTTCTGCAAAGCGGGCCCCTCCAAGATGATAGATGAATTATTCTTACAACAGTACATATTGACAAATGTGCCAGAGATGGATGATTACTTCTTGTATGTGCTGAAATTATGCAACCCAACTCACATTTCTTTAATTATATTGACGTAATTGTAACGAACTCTTTTTATGTAGTAAATTTTATAAAGAACATTGGAAGAGCAGAATGAAACCAACTGAAAAGCAACTTCGGGATTTAAGGTTAAATGGTTGGAAATCGAGTCGCCCTATGCATCCTGGGCCCAATTTTTTTGATTGGTTCAAAACTCAGGTAATTATCGTCAATGCTTCAACTTATAACACTTGAGAAATATCTTTGTAGCAATCTAAAATCACCTAAAGCTAATACAATTAATTGTCTATTTGTTTGCAGTGCATGAAGTTATCTACCATTCCTAATACCTTACGCCAAATGTCTTACGGTTTTCACACAAGAGTTGCCACTTATGGATGCCATGATGTGAATGGATACAGATTTCGCTCATCAAAGTATGACAACGGGAAATCTGGACTGACTACAACTAACAGTGGTGTTTGTGTGTGTAGTGTTGACGAGAACAACAATGTGTTGGAATATTATGGTGTCATTGAAGACATCATAAAAATTACTTGGGAAGGCAGCATGCATCTTGAGCTGGTTTTATTTGATTGCCATTGGTTTGATCCAACACCAAATGGAGTTAGGCGAACTGAAAATTTGGGCTTGATAGAGGTCAATCACACATCTAGGCTTTCAAATTTTGATCCATTTGTCATGGCAAGTCAAGTTACACAAGTCTATTACCTGCCATACCCTTGTAAGACTAGACCGGATCTATTAGAATGGTGGGTTGCATATCATGTAGCCCCACATGGATATATTAATCCTCCAAATAGCACCGATGGTGGTTTCAACCCTCGTAAAGGACCAATAGAACAAATGGAGTTCTATTAGGAGGATGGTTTGCAAGGCACCTTTGTCATCAACTTAGGGAATGACTTCGAAATTACACTTCCATTGATCTCAGACAAAATAACAAATCCAAAAGATTTGGAAATTTTGCAACACCAGAATGTTGATCCTCAAAAAGGAATTGTTGAAGATGAGGATGAAGGTGAAGATGATGAGGATGAAGATGAGGAGGATGAAGATGAGGAGCTTCAACCTCCAACTTATGATCCAAATGATTTCTAAATTTCCTGTTGTTGTGCTTGAATTGTTTCTTGCAACAACAACCATGCTGCCATTCTGTGACTTTCACTGATCTCTTGTAGTTCTTTTGACTAGCTGAAGTTGAATGTAATGGAAATGGGGACTTTTGTGACTTTTGTATGCAGTACTTGACTTTAGATGTCTTTTGGATGGATGAACCAATCTGGAGGCGAAGTTTATGAATTTGTATGCTTGTGCTAGTGAACATGAATCTATTGACTAAGGACTGTTTATGAGAGCTGAACTTTTTATATGTCGAAATAGATATGACAAGTTTTGTCCATTTTACAAATCTGTTTGGATGATGCACAACATTATTCATTTATATGCACTTCATATAACTATTTCATTTGCTGACAACATTCTATAGCAATTGCACAACAAGTATGGTGCAGCTTGTGGTAAGTTCTTTTTGATAATCTTAACAAAATGTTGTATTTTTCAAAATGAGAAACAGTGATTTTCAAAATTTATCTGGGTCATATATCCTCCTAGTAGCCTCTTTGCAAAATTTCGTATTTTTATAAATTTATTTGATATTTTTAAACCTCCGGTCAAAACTTTTCAAGTTAATGTTGGGTTCAAGTCAACTTAAACCCAACCCTAGCCTCTTGGGCACTGTAGCGACCGGACCCAACCTCTAGCAAACTTGTGCGACCCAGCCGCGTGCCCCTGGAATCGGCTCTATCATGTTTCGCACCCAGCCAAACCCTAGATCAATCTCCACCGTTCGTTTTCAATCCAACCGCACCTTTGCTTTGGTTTGAACACCTAAACGTGCCTTATCTCTGGACCCTTGGATTCAAACTCAACGGACCATATGCATTGGGCCGTTCGGACCGTCCGAACGCACCATGCAATCTGGACTGTCCATCTCAGATCGGGCGGTGCGCATTTTATCGGGTGATGTCATTTTCACGTGGTAAAACCCCACGCGCGCGTGAGCCCTTGGATTCAAAATCAATGGCCACGATCAATTGGGCCGTTCGGACCTGTAGGACCGGAAAGGCGACTAGAGGGGGGTGAATAGACGCTTTCTCTATTTTTCACCTCGATCGAACTCAACACTACTTTCACTCCAATAGCTATAAAAGCTATGAAGATCAGATCTGAGCACAATGGATGACCTGTGTTGAATCCGATCAAACCCCGAAGCCAAAAGACAAAAACGTTTCACAACCGCAAAGGAAGATGCGCATGAATAACTAGCTACGGTACAAATGAGATGAACGAACGCCATCTGCGTGTAACCCCGCCACAAGACGCACAAGACAAAGCAGGATCCACACCACACGACCGAGCCGATAAGCAAGCACTAAAATAAGCTAAAAACAATGATCGATGGATCTTGGATCAACCAATGGAATAGCAAAGGAAAATCGCATTCAAGAAATCGCTCAAGGGCTCCGGCTTTTTGCAAGAAAGGCGCCACGACTGGGGATTCCACAGCCGCCACGCATCTTCCAGATTTCGGGTGCTCCACACGCACAAAGACAGATGGAAAAACTGCCGATCAAAAATCGCCGCACCGATCAATTCACTCAGGAAACAGGAACAACAAGATCTACAAAAACCAAGCACAGATGAAAATATCTCAAATCAAATAATCAACAAGATACACCATTCTCGGCTTTTCTCCCAGCGCCTCACGCGTTGCTTTTCTGCCTGGGCGCTACACACGACAAAGACAGATGAGCAACAGTAGGGCAAACATTTCTCAGGGAAACAAGCCGTAGCAATCCACAAATTACTAGATCAATCCATACGCTACAAAGAGCTACAAGCTGCCGAGCAATAAAATTTTTAAAGACTCAATGCAAAAGCTTTGGATTGCAACCAACATGATGGAACAACCTAGATTAATTTTCCTCAAACCTCTACAAGGTGTCACCTTACTACAACCAAGATGCTCCTATTTCTGCGAGACTTCTGTAGGGTGCACAGGCAGCCACACAAAAAACTAACCCAAAAGCTAGAAAGGGGATTCGGTTTCACACAGATGGGACACGCAGTAAGCTGCCGATCCTTGGATATTGAACAGAACAAAGAAAACAAAACAGGAACAACTAGTCACACGCAAGAGGAAAAATCGGCTAAAAACTGCAGCCGCTGCAATCTCTTACTTTCACTTGTCTGCTCATCAGGCTACAAGCTGCTGCCACCGACTCACGATTTTACTGAGGCGAGAGCAGCACGCCAAGCACCGATTTGCAGGGAACAAGCGCGCCTCGGATCTATTTTTCTTGGACTACGTATGCCGCTACCAAAGCTCTCCTTTTCTCGGAGCAAGCCCACAACAGTATGCAGCCCACCACAGGCTCAAAATGCCTCACCCTAATCTCCCAACTCCTATTCCTTTTGTAGGGCAGCCTCTAACCCTAAAGACCTTAATGGGCTTCCGTTAAGGTCCAACAACAACAGAACACATACACACGCAAATTAAAGCGCTGTATTCATCGTCGATTGATCTAAACCGCTTCACCATGCGCCGACCCACGCCGCGACTTAGTCAAAAGGTCACCAAGATGGTATTTGGTAAAATTACCAAAATACCCCTTCTCGATCCTTCTCCAAAAGACCGAGTCCACAGATCGTGAAGCAATCCCATGCTTCGCCACGTGTAGGTTGATCAACGGCTCCATGTCGTCAAGTCTCTCCCGTCCGGATCCCACTGGCACCACTGAGCACTTGCAACGACTCCCGCGCCGCTTGATCCAACCAGCTGCACTGAACTGCCTGTTCGGTCATCCTTATCCATTCTGCGCCATGCTTGAATTCATTGACCTCACCCGGCATCCTTGATCGTTCTGGACCTCAGCTCTCCAAGCTTAGTCCCGATTCACCTCGCCGTTGACCGTCATTGACCTGCAAGCCACCTGCACAGTAATAGACCAAGAAATCGTCTCCAGGAACAAGTTCTTCACAACTTGACCCACGTTAACCAAAATATGCAATATGCAACACATATGCATTAACAAATATGGATATGACCTAACACATAATCAGTTCATCGCTTATATCAACATTCAACACAAAAGCCAGTCAGACCGCCGCTGACCTGACAGATCTGAAACTTTGTCGAAAACACTTGAAACTTCAAACCAAAAGCACAATTGCCAATTGTTTCATCATCCTAAGATCATAAGCATATCCTCATGATATCCACAATCTCCCCCTTGATGAACACATTTGCAATCTCTCAGAAAATGTAAGTTTGTGGTTTGAAAAGTAAAAAAAAACTCGCAGTTTTCGCACAAAGGCACAACTTGGTCCATTAGCAAGAGAAAGCAATGGAAATGACCAAGCTGGCTTCAGAATAGCACGGGCAAGTGAGATACAACAAAAGAAAGCAAGAAAGCTTCCAATTCCAGAGAATCGACAAAAATCTCACTTAAGGTCCATATGAAAGAACAATTGTTCTATTTGACCTTAGATCATTGTGAGGCTTCAAGATTTGCAATTCAAGTTCAGAAAAGGCAATAAGACCAAAAGAATACAATATGAATGCTCCCCCTCACTATGATCATCATTTTAAAAGAGAGAATATGAAATTTCAATTTCTCCATTTCTCCCCTTACAAAACTTCTCCCCCATAACCAAAAAGCTCTTTATTAACAATACATTTTCGCTATATCTTCTCCCCCTTTGACAATGGATTCATCAATGAATCATCCCTTCCTCTCATCCAGAGATGACAAATGCACAAGCAAGGAAGAAGCAAAAGAAAGAGCATGCATGAAATGCAATGGGGTGGCTTCATTTTTGTTTTGATTTTTCACTTTTTTTGTAAAAGAAGCTTTGGAGATTACTCAATTGAACAGGCTAGCATTTCTACCATTACTCAAGATACAATAAGCCTGACAAAGCTAGCAAGATCATGTTAAGACATATATAGCAAAGCTAGGCTAATGAGCTCAATATATCACATGTTGTTGGATTAAATTAAGCAATGCATCAAAATTAGCAAGTTCAACAACAGTTATCCTAAAGTGATAATGGCCTTGTCAGAATGTCATTGTGAGAACCAGAAGCTAGCAAAGGCCATCTATGAGACAAAGTCCTAAAATGAATCATTTTGCACAAGTTTTTGTCAAAAGCCCAATTCTCAACTGTTTCTCATTTGCAATGAATGTTCAAGTTGATAAAAGGTCTATCTCAGTAAAGAAGATCCTGGACTAGGAGCGATCCACAATCTCTTACTAAGCTTCAACCAATTTTGACAATTTGCATTTTTAGCCATGTGCTAGATCTCAAGCCTTGCCGCGACCATCTCAAGCACAAAAAGCTTAAAAGAGTGGTCTAGGTCATCCAAAACTCCCTCTGAGTTCATGCCTAGTACAATGGCAAGCCGTCTCATAAGAAAGAATTGGTGAGATCGGTTTTTTCGCACAAAAGAGATCATTTTTCATTTTGCACAAAGGTTGTTTTAGATTCTTTAATAAACTGAAAGCTCAAGGATGTTCAATTCTAGATTCCAGAGCTAACAAAGCAATTTTGACAGGGCCAATGTCACAAAAGGATCACTAATTGTGCAACTAGCTAAAAGATCCACAAATTGTTGTTTTCAGTTCAGGTTAATTAACAGTTCTAGCTCATTTAGCAAAGACATTGCTGCACATGTAAAAGCATGATAATTCTAGCAAGTCAAAGAACTAGATACGATCTTGAGCAAGAATTTGAAATACTAAAGCTCAAGAGGGTAATAAGCAAAGCTTCATTAATTAAAAGAAAGAAGCGGAAAAGCTTATATAACAATGCATCTTTTTGGATTTTTCATTTGTATGCAATATGATACAATGAGATGCACAAAAGATGTAAAAGCCTAAAAAGATCACAAGGATCAAAAAGATCCAAAGAAGATACCACTTGAATAAGGTATCAGAAAAGATCCACAAAAGTTCAAATGAACAAGGAAAGTTCAGATGAACAGAGAAAGTTCAGAAAAGAACTAAGAAAGTTCCGAAAAGAACCAACTCCCCCTCAAACCAACCCAAAGAGATAAATTATCCCTTACTCGCATCTCAAGGTGGCAAACCTTGTTGGGTTAAAAAGCTTTGAGGGGAGAAACCTGCCAAAAGAGCCAAAAAACTCCGCAAGATAGCACAAAGACTTCAAACACCACACGATCTCTAGGAAAAGCAACTCGAAAAGCTAGGGAGCGAAACACCAACACTAAAAAGCTTACAGGCAACTCAAAAACCTGCTAACACTAGTGATTGGGAAACAAGCTCGACCTAGGCTGTGAGAAGAATGCATCCTAGCAAATCATGGGATAAGAAGAGTGTCTAGAAAGGACACGTGCTAAGATAGATCCTCCTATCTACCCTGAACTCGACAAGCCCAACACCTGACACAACCCAGATGGTATGCAAGGTAGACTAGGGATACCAAACATAAAAGTAAGGTATAGAAGCTCGAACCTGAGTCGCACTGCTTGGCAGTGAGATGTAGTCATGATGGATGAAGATCCATTCCTTGAAGCTTCAGAAGATAGTTGCGCTCACCCATCATCCTCATCTCAAATTCCTTCGTCTCCAAGAAGTGATAGTCATCATTAAAGGCACAAATGAAGAAGAACCAACAGGTTGAGGTGATAACACTTGTTAGACCACATGTTCTTCTTCTCACCGAAAGACTACACCAAAGAGACAGAAAAGTCTATGCCTTGGTATCAAGTTAGTGAAACAATATCTAGGAAAACAAGATGCCAAGACACATGACTAGCAAGGATAGCGACAAATGATCCAAAACTCATAAAAGCATATAATCAACAATTTAAGACATGAGCATGGAGATAGACAAGACAATTTCAGCACATGCTATCCAAGATATGATAAAGCTCAAACTATCCTTAATCCACAATAAGGCATAAGAGCAAGCAAACAAGCACATAGCATATCACCCATCATATACACAGTCAAAAGCAAGCTAGTGAAAGCTATGGCAAGACTCATGCATCCACAATTAATAGTAAAGCACAATAACCATGTAAGCATAAAGCAAGTTATAGAACAAATCATGGATAAGGTATGCTAACATGGATATCAAGTGAACAAGTGGATACATAAGACAAAAATCAACAAGAGCAATATGATAAATGTATGAAATCAGTACAAGCTCTTGAAGACAACCAAGCTTATACAACCATAGAAATTAAGAACTACAAAATGATACATGGATATATAAGCAAGAATCAATCATGAGCAAGATAATAAGGGTACAAGACAGCACAAGCTCATGATGACAAACCAAAGCTCACATAACCATGAAAATAATGAACAACAATCTAATACATGGATACATAAGCAAGGTAAAAGTATGATAAAGGATATCAAAAGAAGTAACACATGCCAAAAAGGTACAAGTGAGCACAAAGATAAGCACAACATGCCAAGATTGAATAATCACGAAAGTAAATGCATGACGATATAAGATAGCTCACCAAACATGTGAAAGCACCAATCATGAAAGCACATGCCTCTTGGAGGCCATCGTTGAGGTAGAGAACCATCAAGTGTCCCGATCATGTGATGAAGCAAAAGATTGGAATCTTTAAGTCTATGTTCTCCAACCCGCATTCTTGGTACCTACACATGAGAAAGGCAAGGTGTCCGAGTCTTGGGTCCCAAAGGGTTAGAGAGCAAATGCCTGGGAACCCAAATCTTGGACACACCACCACCAGAAGCAGTCGAAACATTATGTGAGTTAGCATGATGCAAATGATGGTCCATGCAAGAAGATCCAATCTCACCCTTGAATGCACGCCGCGAGTGGACAGCTCGATGAGGAAAACGAGGTCCAACTCTAGAAAAGCGACGATGGCCTTGCTTGAAAGCACCAAGATGAGAACCAACAAAAGCATCAAAAGAACTCACACAACCTCGCCGTGGGTGAGTACCTCGATAAACAAAACGGGGTCCACCTCTTGGACAACGGCGGAAATCCTGCCTCGGGGCAGCTCGTGGACCAAAACCAAAACTATGCAAACCATGTCCACGGTGTTGTCCGACACCACTAGAAAAGGTGTCAAAGAAGCCATCAACAAAGCGAGTCCTCATGCTCGGCTCTTTAGTGTGCATGTCATGAGAAAGACTATGCCCACTAAGAGACTTAGAAGCATGAGCTCGACGCATTTGTTTTGCACGCCGGAAACAAAAGTCTACATGATGTCCATTCTTCCCACAAAATGAGCAATGGTGTAAAGGTCTACTAGTAGACACGGTCCGAGAGGACGAAGCACCATTATGGCTCAAAGAAAAAGTCCTGGAAGAACTAGCATCATGACTCGTGCTCGTATCGACACTAGACCCACACATGCCATGAGAAAGGCTATGTGTGTTCGTAGAGGTACGACGACGCACTCGATGCTCATATTTCAGACGGCGAAAGCAAAACTCAAAAGTGTGTCCATTCTTCTTACAAAAGGTGCAATGGTACTTCTCTTTTGAAAATTTAGTACCATTTGAGAGAGAAGCACCCTTGTCTCTAGAAATACGTTGGACAACACAAGAAGAGTCCGAAAGAGTCGAACTCACCAAAGAAGAGCTATCCAAAGCGATGCCACAAAAACCAACATCAAGTGACTCACATTTAGAATAAGAAGACTTCAACTCCGAATGCAAAGAAACAAGATAAATCTTAAGAACATCAATTTTGGAGTGAAGGCAAATACAAGAGTCACAAGATTTGGCGCTCATATCATCGCGCAAAGACTCAATCTCGCTCTTCAAAGAAATGCAAGATGTGCAAGAAATTAATGATGCTTTCGAATTAAGCATGCAATTCAAGTCATCAATTTCAATTTCTAAACGAGCATAATTCTTGTAAAAGACTAAACCATCCTTAAGCAATTTTTTAAATTCTAAGCACATGCTACAAGGCCTAGCATTGATTTCAATAATCTCAGCCCTAGCATTCTCTAATTGCTCAAGGTGAAAGGAATTAGTCAATTTAAGCTTCTCAAAATCAGCAAGCATGCCTACACAAGAATCACAATTATTTCTAGCCATAGATCTAAGATTGCTTATTTCTAACTTAGCATTGTCAAGCTCATGATGTAAGGCAATACAAGAATCACATGGCATAGAAGCATTTGATCTCAATAATTCATTTTCAGATTTTAGGCATGCAAGTGAATTGTTTAAGTTCTCCATGTCTACAAGCAATGAATCATAAGCATTCATAGAGGTGTTCAGTTCGGAGAGCTCATGAGACAAATCACCCTTCTCTTTTTCTAACAATTTGACTTCCTTCCTAAGAGCAAGTAGTTTAAGATCATATGAATATAAGACATTTGCAAGTTTTTCTTTGCTCACCTTGCTTAGCTCAAGTAGGGGATCGTCCTCATAAGAGTCATCACTATCATCAAAAGGCTCATCATCAAAATCCTCTCCATCATATTCATCCTCAAAAGCTGCTGTACATATGTCACTGGGCTTCTTCTCCTCGGGCTCTAAAAATGACTTATCCCTGAAACTAGGACAATCAAAACAAAAGGATTCGCCCCAAATATCACAGGAGAATTCCTCCTCCATCGCCATTAGACTTATCATACATTCAAATGTCTTGTTACGACCAACACCATTGGTAAAAGAACTACGACAAGATGCAAGGAAACGCTCACAAGTCCTCATATTTGTCACCATACTCAAAGATCGGTTAAGATCACAAAAGAGCAAACTTGGCTCTGATACCAATTGTAGGACCGGAAAGGCGACTAGAGGGGGGGTGAATATACGCTTTCTCTATTTTTCACCTCGATCGAACTCAACACTACTTTCACTCCAATAGCTATAAAAACTATGAAGATCTGTATACAAGCACAGCGGATGACCAGTGTTGAATCCGATCAAACCCCGAAGCCAAAAGACAAAAACGTTTCACAACCGCAAAGGAAGATGCGCAAGGAATAACTAGCTTACGGTACAAATGAGATGAACAGTAACGCTACTGCGTGTAACCCCGCCGCCGCACGCACAAGATAGCAGGATCCACACCACACGACCCGAGCTGATAAGCAAGCACTAAAATAAGCTAAAAACAGCAGACTGATGGATCTTGAATCAACTGAATGGAATAGCAAAGGAAAAACTGCATTCAAGAAATCGCTCAAGGGCTCCAGCTTTTGCAAGAAAGGCGCCGCCGACCAGGGGATTCCACAGGCGCCGCCACCAACGCATCGCTTGATTTCCGGTGCTCCACACGCACAAAGACAGATGGAAAAACTGTCGATCAAAAACTGCCGCAGCCGATCAATTCACTCAGGGAAACAGGGAACAACAAGATCTACAAAAACCAAGCACAGGATGAAAATATCTCAAATCAAATAATCAACAGTATACACCATTCTCGGCTTTTCTCCCAGGCGCCCTCACGCGTTGCTTTTCTGCCTGGGCGCTACACACGCACAGCATAGGATGAGCAGCCGCAGGGCAAACATTTCTCAGGGAAACAAGCCGCAGCAATCCACAAATTACTAGATCAATCCATACGCTACAAAGAGCTACAAGCTGCCGAGCAATAAAAAATTTAAAGACTCAATGCAAAAGCTTTGGATTGCAGCCAACATGATGGAACAACCTAGATTAATTTTCCTCAAACCTCTACAAGCAGGTCACCTTGCTACAGCCGCATGCTCCTATTTCTGCGAGACTTCTGCAGGGTGCACAAGCAGCCACACAAAAAACTAACCCAAAAGCTAGAAAGGGGATTCGGTTTCACACAGATGGGACACGCAGTAAGCTGCCGATCCTTGGATATTGAACCGAACAAAGAAAACAAAACAGGAACAACCAGTCACACGCAAGAGGAAAAATCGGCTAAAAATTGCAGCCGCTGCAATCTCTTACTTTCACTTGTCTGCTCATCAGGCTACAAGCTGCTGCCACCAGCTACTGATTTTACGGGCGAGAGCAGGCTGCCGCCAAGCACCGATTTGCAGGGGGAACAAGGCGCCGCCTCAGATCTATTTTTCTTGGACTACAGGGCACCGCCCCAAAGCTCTCCTTTTTCTCAGAGCAGCCACAACAGGGCGCAGCCACCACAGGGCTCAAAAGTGCCTCACCCTAATCTCCCAACTCCTATTCCTTTTATAGGGCAGCCTCTAACCCTAAAGACCTTAATGGGCTTACGTTAAGGTCCAACAACAACGGAACACATACACACGCAAATTAAAGCGCCGTATTCATCGTCGATTGATCTAAACCGCTTCACCATGCGCCGACCCACGCCACGACTTAGTCAAAAGGTCACCAAGATGGTATTTGGTAAAATTACCAAAATACCCCTTCTCGATCCTTCTGCAAAAGACCGAGTCCACAGATCGTGAAGCAATCCCATGCTTCGCCATGTGTAGGTTGATCAACGGCTCCATGTCGTCAACTCTTTCCCGTCCGGATCCCACCGGCACCACTGACCACTTGCAACGACTCCTGCGCCGCTTGATCCAACCAACTGCACTGAACTGCCTGTTCGGTCATCCTTATCCATTCTGCGCCATGCTTGAATTCATTGACCTCACCCGGCATCCTTGATCGTTTTGGACCTCAACTCTCCAAGCTTAGTCCCGATTCACCTCGCCGTTGACCGTCATTGACCTGCAAGCCACCTGCACAGTAATAGACCAAGAAATCGTCTCCGGGAACAAGTTCTTCACAACTTGACCCACGTTAACCAAAACATGCAATATGCAACACATATGCATTAACAAATATGGATATGACCTAACACATAATCAGTTCATCACTTATATCAACATTCAACACAAAAGCCAATTAGACCGCCGCTGACTTGACAGATCTGAAACTTTGTCGAAAACTCTTGAAACTTCAAACCAAAAGCACAATTGCCAATTGTTTCATCATCCTAAGATCATAAGCATATCCTCATGATATCCACAGGACCGTCCAAACACACCATGATTGTGAGCCGTTGGATTTAAAATGAAGCGCTGAGATCAATTGGGCCGTTCGGACCATCCGACCAAACCCGTTGATCTCAACCGTTGGATTTAGATCCAACTGCGCCACCCTTTTTTATTTAAAACTCAATTGTGCACAGTTAAGCGTAGCCGTTGGATTTAAATCCAACGTTCCTCCTTGAGTGGGCCGTTCGGACCACCTACAGTGCCCCTCGATCTCAGCCCTTAATTCAAAATCCAACGGTGTCGCTCTTAACCTTTAAAGCTTTAAGGCACGCTCGTTATCGTGACCCTTGGATTTCAATTGAACGGTCAAGATCGATTGGGTCGTTCAGACCGTCTGAACGTCCCAATCAATCTGAGCCGTCCATTTTTGATCGGACGATCAACGTGCGTTTGAGCTCGCTGTTTTGTGTCTTCTCTGAGATTGACAGTGGGGCCCGCATGTCAGTGACTCGTCATCGTATCTGGGCCATTCATTTTTTATTGTAGGGCTCGCGTCGCCAACAGTGGTAGCCCAAGTTTTCAAAATAGTTGACCAAGAAACAAAAGGGTTTGACCAAGGCTTTAAAAATAGGAATAAAATTCCTAAAATTCTGAAATAAATCAGAGGGGTTTTTGGGACATCTTAGGACTCAATTAAAATCTTAAACTTAACTCTTCAAGATTTAATTTGAATAATTTAAATTCAAACTTAGAATAGGTCTTCATTTGAGTTTGAATTTTTAGAGGGTCAAATTATGTTCCAAAAATTTGGGAAAAATTATATTAATACATGATAATTATTATAGTATTTCAATAAATTATTTCCAGAAGATGAACAAGAGTTTTTGTTCTTGTTTTCTTTTGGAACTTATAATTCAGTTGTAGGTTTAAACTTTATTTGAGATTTTCCAAGTGCAATAAAATATGCAAAATTTTCCAAAAAGTCATGCATGGATTCAATTCGGTGCTTGATCAGTTTTACGACCTAATTGAGGTTGGTAAGGTGTACTTCATATCTAGAGGATTAGTGAAACTTGCTCAGAAGTAGTTTACAATGACTATGAAGTAACTCTCGATGTCTCAACATGTATAGTCGTCAAATGTTGTCAATTATCGTCAAATGTCGTCAAATGTCGTTAAATGTTGTCAATTATCATCAAATGTCATTAAATGTTGTCAATTATCGTCAAATGTCGTTAATTATCGTCAAATGTCGTTAAATGTCATCAATTATCGTCAAATGTCGTCAATTATCGTCAAATGTCGTTAAATATCATCAAATGTCGTCAATTAGGACCGTCAGGACCTCCCCTTGAGTTGATCCGACCGTCACGACCTCTCCTTGAGTTCATTTGACCATCAGGACCTCTCCTTGAGTTGATCTGACCATCAGGACCTCCCCTTGAGTTGATCCGACCGTCAGGACCTCCCTTAAGTTGATCCGACCATCAGGACCTCTCCTTGAGTTCATCTGACCGTCAGGACCTCCCCTTGTGTTGATCGGACCGTCAGGAGCTCCCCTTGAGTTCATCCGACCGTTAGGACCTCCCCATGTGTTGATCCGACCGTCAGGACCTCCCCTTGTTAGATATGACTGTCAGGACCTCCCCT
The DNA here is from genome assembly GCA_036346405.1 of Phyllostachys edulis. Taxonomy (NCBI): domain Eukaryota; kingdom Viridiplantae; phylum Streptophyta; class Magnoliopsida; order Poales; family Poaceae; genus Phyllostachys; species Phyllostachys edulis. The sequence continues at coordinate 50,205,089 of CM070563.1, read as the reverse complement.
TGTGTTGATCGAACCGTCAGGACCTCTCCTTGAGTTGATCCGACCGTCAGGACCTCCCTTGAGTTGATTCGACCGTCAGGACCTCTCTTGAGTTCATCTAACCATCGGGACCTCCCCTTGTGTTGGTCGGATCGCCAGGACCTCCCCTTGAGTTGATTCGACCGTCAGGACCTCCCTTGAGTTGATTCGACCGTCAGGACCTCTCCTTGAGTTCATCTAACCGTCAGGACCTCCCCTTGAGTTCATCTGACTGTCAGGACCTCTCCTTGAGTTCATCTGACCGTCAGGACCTCCCCTTGAGTTCATCTGACTGTCTGGACCTCTCCTTGAGTTCATCTAACCATCAGGACCTCCTCTTGTGTTGATCGGACTACTAGGACCTCCCCTTGAGTTGATCCGACTGTCAGGACCTCTCCTTGAGTTCATCTGACCGTCAGGACCTCGCCTTGAGTTGATCTGACTGTCAGGACCTCCCCTTGAGTTCATTCGACCGTCAAGACCTCCCCTTGAGTTGATCCAACTGTCAGGACCTCCCCTTATGTTGGTCCGACCGTCAGGACCTCCCTTGAGTTGATCCGAACGTCACTCTTGATCTGGATGGTTCGTTTGGAAATCAACGGTGGAGATTGCGTGGATGGTTCAGTTTGCAAACCGTTATGCCTGAAATCATAGATGGTTCTGTTTACAAACCGTTATGCCCGTCAGGTTAATTGTTTGGGTTTTCCCGCATTTTTGCGCGTGGAAAACTTCTGTTCGCGTGCAACAAAATTTCAACGCGCGCCCACGGGGAAAAAAAGTACCGCGCCTGTGCGCACACTGCCCAGCAATCAAAGCTGCTTCCTCCCGTCAAAATCCCTAGCACTAGCTCCACACACATCCCTGGCACCTCTCTGTCCCCTGGCGCCGCCGCCGCTGCCGTCGGGCTCGGCCCCGCGCCTCCTCTCCCTGTTGCTTGCCTCCCCGAGGCTCGGCCCATGCGCTTGTCGTGCCCGCCACCTCCAAGCCAGCTCCGACTGCGCCCGCCGCCTCCACACCAGCTCCGGCCGTGCCCACTGCCTCCACGCCAGCTCCGGCCGCAGCCACTAGGAGCTAACAGCCCTTCCCTTCCTTCGCCCTCTTGGGCTGCTCTTTAGTTACTGGTGGCGGCGCTGTTTGCTACTAACATTTCGCGTGCTTGCTTCAGGCTCCAGATCCCTCCCCTTGTAGTCAACTCGATCTTTTGGTGCACAGGATATGAATCATATTCCCTCCAAACGATGTGGAGGTCAGCAGCATGGAGGAAATGCCTCCCAAAGGAGCAGTATCGCTGGTACCAACAGCAATGTGAATGCCTCACAAAGGATTATTGCTGGTGGCACTAGCTACAATGGCAATGGCTCTCAAAGGAGCAGTGATCATTCCACTGGTGAAGTCAATGGAGGTTCTACAAAAAGGGGAAGGAAGAAGAAGTCGCGAACTCAATTGAAGATGCCTTCGCGTGCTGGGAAGATTGCCTTGAGACCTAATGGCGACAAGTAAGTATAGACATGTGCACTTGACCATAAAGAAGTGTTGTTCTGTTTTTTCCTTGATAAGATTAACATGGCCAGCAATACATACAAATGTCATTCTTAATTCATGTATTGTAGGCAATTCAAGTATGCCAATTATATGCCCCAAAAAGACTACACATATCAAGCACAACTTGGAGTTATTCTTAGACATGAGTACCCAGGTGTTGTAGAGGACAAGGATGAGCAGGGTAGAACCTTTAATACTCACCCTGCGTTGACATGGGATGATTACTTTGTTGATGAAGATGATCTTTGGAATGATCTGCGGTCGAGTGAAAAATGAGTTTTGGGTAAGAAACATTTAGTACTCATTTCATTTAGTCTTTTGAGTCTTTGGTATAGGTGGTTATGTTCATGTAACAACTAACTAATGTGGTGGTCCCTATTGCAATACATTGTGTCACTATCAAACAGCGTAACCACCACCTTTCAGTAAGGGCTTCCTAAAATCTATTTGATGTAAGTATGCATAAAAAATAATGGCCATATTAGCTCCATGATTCCAGTATGCATGAAGGGCCACTACTACATCATATATATACATGATGGCCATATTAGCTCCATGATTCCAGTATGCATGATTATAGTGTATGCAGTGAAGAAGCATCCACATTGACACTACAAAATAAAATACTTACATTTGTCGACAGAAGGAGTACTTAAGTTTGCCAAAGGTCAACTCATGTTAGGAATTATTGCATCAACATATGGCAATATCCTTAAGTTGTTACCATTGACAAAGTACACTATAAGCACTGACTTGTATTGTAATGAACACAGCGTGATCTATAGGAAAAAGGACTCAAATTTATTTTGTCCCTATGTAGCATTTATTCAAAGTCAGCGAAGACGACGAGGTAGAAGCAGATCGAGTGCTTGAAAATTATGCTTCGGACCGTGTGAAGCAAATGATGTATAATGCTCGTGTTGATGCTGACAAGGAGTACTACAAAAAACAAGGAGAGGAGATTGATGACACGCTGTCACGTCCAAGAGAGTTAGAGTATGAGCAATACTTGATTGGTAGGATTTGGTGGTGCAATGAGCAAGTATGGCCACATCTTTGTCGTAACTGGTGCAGTGACCAATTCTTGACAAAACGAAGGAGAGGTCAGGAGGCACGCTTCAAATCTGAAGATGTTGCTCAAAACCGATCAGGTTCACGATCATACTCGGAAACCCAACAATATCTGGTATATTATACATGTTCCCTCTCTCTTTTCCGCCTTTGGATATTGTAAGGTAGCAGGTTGTGATTGGGTTAATTGTGTTCTTCACCGTGTTGTAGGAACACAAGTTTGGACCAGAAAATGCTACATGCCTGAAGACATATGTAAGTATGAAGTGCGGCATGAAAAATGTGACGATGAGTGGCGTGATGGTCAATTTGCGACCAAAAAGCACGAAAGGCATTGTAAGTTGGAGCAAATTGACATATACATCCACCCAGTTCTGTTGCTTTCTCTTTACATATATGTGTACTACTCTGCAGTGGTCATATGAAATGTTGCTTTTGTTCTAGGATGATTACTCTGCGGTGCGAGTGCTCAACATCCAGATGGTGAGTGGGAGCAAAGAACCACTGATGGAGCAATACTTTACAACACCAATGGTGGCTTGCCCCATGGCCGTGTATCAATAGGGAATGGTGCCGCCAAGAAGGTGAAGTTCTACTAGCAACTAAATCAAGAAATATCGTGGCCATCAATTCCACCTCATATCGTAATGTGCTCAGACATAATCAAGAACTACTCAGGACACAAGAAGTTCACCGCCAAATGATTGTGGTAACATTGTTAATACACACATTAATTTACATCAATGTTATTATTGCATACTTCAAGTATTAGCTTGATTATTTAGTGAGAACATTGCCTATATTGATATAGTCACAATAAGAGTGAGTGTCCATGCATGTGTTGGGCTGGTCACATCTTAAGCACCACTATCAATCTGAGATGGCACCACTCTTTGTGCTTCTCCTATTGTCACTGCCATTTGCATGGCAGTTTCTTGATGCTTTTTATATGATTCGTTGCATGTTTTTAGGCTCTATGATCTGTGCATGTTTTGTTCTTCTACTCCTATGCTAGTTTGGTTACCTTACATCACTTTTTGGCCAGCCAATTGTGCACTTCTGATGTTTTGGGATTTGCCTTCGCTTTTATGCTGTGTACTTTCCAATAGAAATACAAATAGTGTTAGCTTTTGGCTACCTTATCTATTTATTCATATCAAACTGCAAGTTGTAATCTGGATCTGTATCATGATTTATCTTAATGTCAATTAATTGAATCGATAGGAGACATACTGATATTGATCGAAATAGCTAGAAAGCCAAAAATCTAATCTTGTAAAGTTTCCAAATGTAGATGCTTTTCCAGAAGATGGGTGAAGAACCACCACCAGAGATGCTACACCGTGAAACATCTGCACAATCACATGTAAGAATACTTAGCAACTAAAATTACTCCCAATGCTACAAATAATATCTCATGAAAGTTACAAGGTCGTCCAAACCTCTATCATTTGGAGGACTAATTTGGACTAGACACTAATACTTTCGGTGTGTCAGAGTGACAACAAGCAAATGTCACAGAAAGCGAGTGGACTCATGTTGAGTGTTCTATCACATGGGCTTAACCTCAATCCCATTTAGTTATATATTCATGGTAAGGTGGCAATAGGCTTGTTTAGAATTTTTGTCCACATGTGCAACAATTTTTTAAAAAAACAGGCTTGTCATAGATTTCGATTGCTCCAGCTCTTCTTTTAGCAATCATAATGGTTCTAATTGTGCTTAGGCAGACTTATAATGCTAGTGTTTAGTGGGTTGTTTTAGCTCTTCTGTTAGCACTTCTACTGGTTTTAATTGTGCTAAGGTAGACTCATAATGTTGGTCTACTCTATTCATCTTACAAGAAGGGACCAGGACTGGGACTGGATCCTCCCATGTGGGCTCAGCACCAGATGACGACAATGCCATTGATGGCAACTATGCTAACAATGATGGCGACAACTGCAATGCTGACATTAATGGCGGCAACAACCATGATGCCAACAACATCGACCACGACAACAACCATGATGCCAACAACATCGACCACGACAATAACCATGATGCCAACAACATCGACCGCGATGGATGCAACTAATTGTCTACATGAACTTTGATGATATCTTGCTAGCTCTTTTGAATAGTTCAACATGAATGGTATTACTGGACTTTTAGATGGACTTACATGACTTGTATGTGATATTGGTCTTTAGGTGCATTTTGGTAGTACTGGACTTTTAGATGTCTTTTGTGCGGATTACAATGTTGGTTTTTTCAAGTGAACCTTATGGATGGTATTGGGCTCGAAATGATGCTAGTTTAAGCTTGAACTTATTTTGTATGTGAATTAATGTATAGATGTGTATTGTGGATATTATATGATGCATGGATGTGTATTGTGGATTATATGATGCATGGATGTGTATTGTGGATGATGCATGGTGTGTATGATCATTGACACTTTCTGCGAGCATTGCTATCTTGGCTGCTAATAATTTTGTTGACAGCCACGGAGTTATTTTGGTGACGGTAATACACTCAGGAAAAAACAATTCGCTTACGGGGAAAGAACCGTTAGGTAAAAATTTCTTGACGGTAATGTCCCACCCGCCAAGTTTTATTTCCTTGACGGTAATGTCCAAACCGTCAAGTTATAATTTCTTGACGGTAATGGGCAACCGTCAATTTTAATTTTCTTGACGGTAATACCCCAACCGTCAACTTTTATTTTCTTGACGGTTCTGTTATAACCGTCAAGGTTTATTTTATTCACGGTAATGTCCCAACCGTCAGGTTAATTTTTCTTGACGGTTAATACCCGTCAGTAAAATTTGTTTTATGGACGGTTCATAAAACTGTCAGGAAAATATGGAAAAACCGTCAGGAAATATTGTCTTGACGGTGAACCGTTAGACAAATTGAATTTTCCCGACCACCTAGACCTGAGGGGATTTGCCTGACGGTTAACCGTCAGGAAAATAAAACCTGGCGGTTTTTTGTATTTTCCTGACGGTTTTCAACCGTGGGGAAATCCCCCTTTTCTGGCAGTGAATCGTTCCTTACTTGGAATTTTTCCAGCTCACTGCTCCTCCATTCAAACAAAACACAAACCCTAACTGCGATCTGAAATCATTCTTGTCGATTTGGAAGCTTGCATCGGTGTAACCATTTACGACCAGCTCTTCCTCACCCCCATAAACAAGGAATGCATCCTTAGTCCTTTTCAAGTACTTAAGGATATTCTTGACTGCTATCCAGTGACCTTCACCTGGATCTGATTGATATCTGCTCGTAACACTTAGAGCATATGACACATCTGGTTGTGTACATAGCATAGCATACATGATAGATCCTATAGCCGAAGCATATGGGATTCTACTCATTTTGTCGCGCTCATTAGTGGTCGTAGGACACTGACTCTTGCTAAGATTAATACCATGTGACATGGGCAAGAAACCTTTCTTGGAATCTTGCAAGTTGAACTGTTTCAACACCTTGTCAATGTATACATCTTGGCTTAACCCAATTAGCCTCTTAGATCTATCTCTATAGATCCTTATACCAAGAATATATGCTGCATCTCCTAAATCTTTCATCGAGAAACTATTTATTATTGAAGTTTTAACAGATTCAAGCATTGGAATCATTTATGACCAGTAGTATGTCATCCACATACAAGATCGGAAACACAAGCTTGCTCCTACTAACCTTTTTGTAAACACAAGGTTCTTCTTCGTTCTTGATGAAGTCAAACCCTTTGACTACTTCATCAAAATGAATGTTCTAACTCCGAGACGCTTGCTTTATTCCTGTCGGTGTTTTAGAACCGATCTTACGTAAAGATTGTTTGATTCGGGGGGTCTCCTAGAATGGAATCATGCAGAGAGATTGACACGGATTTTTATCTGAGTTCGGGCCTTCTCGGAGAGAATAACAACCCTACTCTGTGTGTGTATGGTATTGAGTGTATTACGAACAACGAGGAAAATACTAAGCCTATTACAAAGAATAGTACTTGTCTTCCTAGTTCTTTGTTGACACATATAACTATCTTGCTCTTGTCTTTTTTTTTCCGTCTCCCTGTCTGATGATTGCCCTTATATAGTCGTGAAGGAGTGGCCGTTCTGCCCTGCTGAAGATGCGCCTCATCAAGTCCAGTAATGGGCGTGTAATTGGCAGTAATTACCGGCGTAGTGGCTCCTTCACGTCGCTGGCGACTAATTATCGAGATAATGGGGTATTAAGCGCTATTATTATTCAGAGTAACAACAAGATATCTTGTTGTTTGAACTCCTTAATCAATTGGGCCCACATGTGCATAGGTTTAATTGATCCTAAGGTGGTCGTGGTGACCGATGCCGTGGAAGGACTTACGACCATAACACAGTCGTAGAAGAACTTACGACTGGGTGGTGGTCGTAGAAGATCTTACGACCATAAGATAGTCATAGAAGAACTTACGAATAGGTGGTGGTCGTAGAAGGATTTACGACCATAAGATAGTCGTAGCAAGACTTACGACTATGGGGGTGATCATAGAAGAACTTACGATCATTCGGTAGGCTAATCCCTTGTAAACATAAGGGGTACTTCTGGGGTCCACATGACATCATATTTACTCATAATAGGAATTATAGATAAAAGATAAAATGAGGATTATTAGATCCTCGTCATCTAGCCCCCCAGCTTCAAGTGAAAGTAACTTACTTGGTGAAAGGGTCATGAATGGTCTTTATGAGTAAAAAAGGATTGCGGAAAAACGGTCGAAGGAAAAACTCTTCGACATTTCAATGTTTCTTCGACCAGAAGTATGCTTGGTCGAGAGAGCTATTTTACTATCAAATAGTCGTAGTAAAGGTGATCGGAGAAAACCTTTCCGATTGATATTCGTTCGACCGTAAGAACTTGGTCAAGAAAGTAACTTTAAGCTGAGGTGTAAAAGCGAACTGATTTTCTTTAATCGGACAATCTTGAGAATTGCAACCGACTCGCCAGGATCTGTCCGTTGCGTCGGTTCCTGAAGCGGTGCCAACCTTTGGGCGATCGCTTCGGCCCAAGCCGTGATTATAAATATTCTTGGGGAATGAAACTTGGGTTTTTACCTTTCCCCAAATTGCTCCCACTGTTCTTTGAGCTCTCGCCTTCTCCGCCTCCGACGCAAACTCGCCTTCTTCGTCGCCAACCCAATCGTGCCTTCTCTGAAATCTTTCTCAACCCAAAGTCTCCTGTTTCCGAGAGAGATGGCTAGAAAAGTTTCTGAGTGGGAGGAGTCGGAGATGGACTTTGCGAAGATTCAAGCCCTAGAAGTTGCCGGGAAGATTCCAGAGAGGAGTCTCGTGAAATGGCTTCCGGCGATTGGACAACATTGGCCGTCGGGGAGAATGGCCAAATTCTGCCTTCAAGCGTCTTTGTGAGTGTGGTTTTCGACTACTGCTCACCCTTTTCTCCAACCGTACTCAATCACTTGAGGTGGAATTAATAAACCTAGGTCCTAATTCCATCACCATGCTAAGTGTTTTTGTGTACCTGTGTGAGGCGTACTTAGGCATTCCTGCTGACCTCGAGCTTTTCCAATATTACTATGGAATGTCTCGGCAAGCTGGAATTGCCGGAAGTTGTGGTCTGAAACTCCACGACTTGAAGTCGAGGGAGTATATTCAGAGTTTCACCCGATCCTCATGGCCGGGATGGAGGAAGACGTGGTTTTACTGGAAAGTCACCTCGGAAGACAGCCTTTCTTTTGTGGGACAGGCTGCTGAGAAGAATTCTTCATGGGATTCGACCCCTGAAGATATCAGTCGGATTGCCCCCTACATCCAAGCCATTAAAGATTTGAAAAAAGAGGGGCTAACCGGTTGGCATGTGGTGAAAGATTTCATCACACGTCGAATTAGTCCTTGAAGAAGCGAGCATCTCCTATGTGGAGATACGGGGTTTGAAGACCCACCGGGGATTCGATGATTGTAAGTGAACTTTCGACTTAGCCCTCGGTTTGGTCTTTCTTCAAAGTTGTCTAATTTTCTTATCTGTTTACACAGATCTTTCACAATCGGAGATTGATTTTAGAGTCAAACTCGTTTGTGAGAAGTCTCCACCACCACGAGAAGTGGTTCCTCAAATCCTTGCAGTCGTATCCGCAGAGGAAAGGATGGAGCGCCTAAAGGTAAAAAATTGATTTTTTCTTTAGGACTTTATGGTCGTAGAATGAGCTTACGACTGCAAGTGATCGTAGAATATCTTACGATCGAGGAAATGTCGTAGAAAAACTTACGACTTGATACTGGTCATAGAAGATCTTACGACCAGTTAGTAATTATTCCTTTCCTGTTTTGCTTCACAGAAAGTAGGTATGGAAAATCGTCGGGACGACGAAGAAATTGTCCTGGTGACCATTGGCGCAGGGGCGCCAGTGAATAAGGGTTTATCTCCTCCAACGAAAAAGTGTCGACTTACAAGACTCGCCGACAAGGGAGGATCAAGCTCAAGTTCTTCTGTTTCGACCAGATCCTTGGCAAAACCTGCAGCACACACACTCGCAACAATAGCCGAGGTCGAAATATCTGAAATTGAGGAGGATGAAGAACCTCTTGTGCGCAAGGCCCGTAAGGGCAAGGGCACATCCTCGTGAGAACCGAGGCTGAAGCGATTCTACCGAGGAGACCGAGGAGGTTGAAGAACCTCGCAGGCGTAAAGTCCACAAAGCCAAGGTACCTTTCTACTACGACAAAAAATCTTTCGCAGTTTCTGCCGCTCCTGGTTTTGTCAAACATTTGGAAAAGGAGATCTGGAAGGATTTTATGTCTTTTGTGAAGGATAATGTCGCTCCGGCAGAGCCTATGGCTGAGGGCGGAGCTACTCTCGAGTGGTCGAGGCCGATCTCGGCCCTCAAAAATCGAAGACCGGAGAGATGGTCTCTGTTCAAAATCCACGACTGGCGTGGTCGTAGAAAGAAGAAATCGCCGTTGGGAAAGTGATTCCCAAATTCTCGTTTAGGTCCAAGGTGCGAGGTATGTGAAATATACTAAAGTGTAAAACAAAGCATTTACCTTTTCCTTTTCACAACCTCGATCGCTTTCCTTTTGTTGATTTTAGCCCGACTCCATCAAATTTCAAGAGTGTTTAGTTGAGAAACCTATTGCTACCTCTCCGGTTACTGGAGAGACAACAAGGGAGGTAGTCGATGGATCATCCTTGGCCCCGGTGGTAGAGGAAGTCGTGGCGCTGAAGTGGTTACGATAACCACAAGTACCCATCTTGTGCTTCTTGAGGTAGCGAGTGCGACTTCAAGTGGCGGCTCGACCATTGAGGTAGTGGCGGCGACCACTGAGATGGTCGTGGAAACTCCGGCGGCGGTGTGACCACCGAGATGGTCGTGGAGGCTCGACAATGCGACCAGCGAGGTGGTTGCTATGACCATCGAGGCCATTGCTCACGACCCTTGAGGCGGTCGTAGAGAACAGAGGCATTGCGGTAGCCTCTGGTCAAGATAGTGGCGATCTGTCCACCGTCTTTAAAGGAGATCGTTCGCGTCGTTCCTTAGGTACCCAAAGAGAAACCGGTTCTGAATCGAAAGATGAAGAATATTTCAACCATCTTTGACTTCTTTAGGCCTATTAGCTTCCAGCGTAGGGTCTTCGCTTTTAGACCCCAAGACCGAGTCCCCATCCCAAGGATATCCCCAGCAATGGGGACACCTTTAACAATGAGCATCTTGAGAAGGTTTGGTGGGACCAGTCGCTAGGGTAGACAAATTTGAAGATTCGAGCTGGTTTACTCGATGTTTGCTCGATCAACCATGAATGTAAGTACCTAAGCATACTTATACTCGTGGTCTTCCCTTGTTTCTCACTGTCTTTCTTTTTGCAGAAAGCTCTAGAGCAAATTGCCGTTGTAGGTGAATATCACCGGCAACTTCTAGAGCTACGACAGGAGAAAGAGGAACTCTGCAAACAGGCAGAGAGGTGGTAAGTCACTATTATTCATAGTCGCTTTGGATTTGACTACTTATATAGTGCTTACGAGATATGTCATGGAAAAAACTCACGACTGGGTACTGGTCGTAAAATACTTACGACCAGTGGCTTTGTCGTAGAAAAACTTACAACCAGGTAGTGATCGTGAAAGGCTTACGACCGTAAGCTTTGTCGTAGAAGAACTTACGACTAGGTCAATGGTTATAGAAGAACTTACAACCGATTGACCACTGCTCATGTCCACTTTTATCCTTTGCAGGTTAAATAGTGACGCTAAGAACCTAGCCGACTCACTCGATCGTGAAAAAGAGGAGTCGAAAAAGTTTAGGGAAGAGGTAATAGACCTCCGGAAGAAGCTTAAAGAAGCTAACTCTGCGACCATGAAGTCGCAGGAAAAATTAAACAGTAAGTGCTGAACTTAAGACTGCTTATATCTTTGATCTTTACCTAACTCTCGTTTCTTTTTTAGACAAAGAAAACGAGATGAGAAATCTCGAAAGAAGTCGGAGAAAGCTTTGGTTATTCAGAGATTTCTCGTATCTCCAAGGATAAAGATCGAGAACTCGAGGGGCCGAGAACTTCGAGTAATGTAAGTAATTCTTTACAATCGTCCATTTCGAGTTCTCTTCCTTTTCTAATTCTCATTTCTTTTTCGACATTGGTCTTGAATTGAGAAAACTTCGAGGCCGAGATCAATGATAAAACGTTGATCTACACCGAGATCGCATTGCTAAGAAAAATGCCGAGGTCATCAAATCATGGGAGAAAAAGCATCTTTGAGGCTATTGCTTCCATGGTGAAGAAGTCAAGAAATTGGATTCTCGACTAGTGGGTAAGAAATGCTTTTACCTACTATTATTTTTGTTTCCTCTTCCTCTAGGAGTCTATTTTCATCGACCGGTTTTATTCTTTTGAACAAGTGGTGAAATCAAACAACATGAGGTTTCACTCGTACCCAACAGAGATGGAAGCGATGAAGGTTAATCTTCAAGGCAACATCACGCTCTGAACAATGTACTTAGTGAGCTACATCTTTGAGGAAAAACTCCTCAAGATGCTACGATAGCTGCTCACATAAGCACCATTGGGGATCAAGTCGGGACTTTGAAAGAATTGGTGACCACTCAAGACCAACCAAGTCAATCGATAAAGGAGGCGGTCGAAACGCATAAGTTATGCATTGGCAAAACTTAAAGCTCATGACCCCAACCTTAATTTTCAACGATCGAAGATTTACTTCAACCGCTTCCGAGGCGAAGGAAAACGTCGATGGAAGAAATGCAATCGGTTATTTGAAAGTTTGGAGGAGGCATATCGGGTTCTCCTCTTGAGTAGCTTGTAATAGACCCGTGAAAAACAAGTTTTTGTTGATGTAATATATAACCCATCTTGCTTCCTGCAAATCATCTTGTCGAGTAGTTAGTAACTCAAAAGATAATTAACTAATTTAAAGACTACTTAATTGAAGTCAAAATAATGACTTTATCCTAGCCCCCGACTATTTGCTTAGTTTGTTAAAACTAAGTAAAAAGTCTTGTCTCCTGCAAATCATCTTGTCGAGTAGTTAGTAACTCAAAAGATAATTAACAAATTTAAAGACTACGAATTGAAGTCAAAATAATAATGACTTTATCCTAGCCCCGACTATTTGCTTAGTTTGTTAAAACTAAGTAAAAGTCTTGTCTCTACAAATCATCTTGTCGAGTAGTTAGTAACTCAAAAGATAATTAACGAAATAAAGACTAAGAATTGAAATCAAATTATCCTAGCCCCAACTATTTGCTAAGTTTGTTTAGACAAACTAAGGAAATAGTCTTTAAAAGGTTTACAAAACAGAGAGGTTTGTTTAACTTGTAGTTTTGGTCTCAATTGTCATGCCTTTGGCGAAAGAGTGGTAGCGAATTGACACTAGGAAGTTCCTTCTAGTGGGCAGGACCACGTGCAGAGAGGAGAGGCTTCGACTAGGTAATGTTAACATCTCCGACTAGTTTAATCAAACCGAGAACAGCAACTTGAGCTAAGCAAACATCTAGAGGACTTTAAAAAATTTACTCGCCCTTCTCCGGTGGACTCGATAAGTCTGTCCTAGTAGCAAGAGTTGGAAACTGAACAAAGCTAGGAAGTTCCTTCCAGTGGGCAGGACCATGTGCGGAGAGGAGAGACTTCGACTAGATGTGTCTCTTCCTCCGACTAGTTGAGACGAAATGAGTACACCCAAGGCAGTTAAGTAAATCTGAGAAAGTGCGCTCTACTTAGAGTATTTTTCGAATTGACTGAAGAAATAAACTAAGGTGATAAGAGTTGGCTTAAAAAATATTTCGACTAAATAGAACCCGAGCTCTTTGTATTGGCAGTAAAAGTGAGTAACAAGTCGACACTAGGAAGCTCCCTCTAGTGGGCAAGACCACGTGCAGAGAGGAGAGGCTTCGACTAGGTGGTGTTACTTGTCTTTCGACCAGTGTAAAGAAAACCGGGTGTTTGGAATATAGTCGAAAGATTATAAAAGCTCTACTCAAAAAGTAAGACAATAGAGGTAGAAAGAACCTGAGTCTTCATAGAATTTATGTGGCTCGGTCGATGTTCCAAGAATTCGAGAGAACCTGGCCGTCTTCCATTGCTAGTCGTCTTGACTCGGGCGAGTAACCGACCATCGTGTAAGGACCTTCCCATTTGGGGAAAGTTTGTTCGATTTGACTTGGATTGGCGAGCCTCAACACCAAGTCACCTCTGACAAAAGGTCATGAGGTTGGACCTTCGATCGTAGTATTTCTTGCAGGCTTGTTGGTAGACCATTGAGCGGATTAAGGCCTTGTTTCTCCTTTCTTGAGTAGTTTGATGTCATCCGCTCGAAGTTGTTCTTGGTTGGAGTCATTGAAAGTTTCACTGTGTTGACCGCAGACTTTAGTTCCGGAGGAAGCATGGCTTCAGCTCAAAGACTAGAAAAAGGGGTTTCACTTGCATGACTAGTAGTCGTACGAACTGCCCATATTACGGAGGGTAATTCTTGTACCCAAGCCCCCGAGCGCTTGATGAGCTGGTCGAAGACTCGAGTTTTGATTCCCCGCATTATTTGGCCATTTGCACGTTCGACCGCCCCATTGCTCTGAGGATGTGCAACAGAGGCATAACAAAGCTTGGTGCCCAACTCGTCGCACAATTCCTGAAATTTTGCGCTCGCAAATTGTTTACCATTGTCTGTAATTATTCGACTTGGAACTCCAAATCGGGTAATTACGCTTCTCATCATGAACCGTTTCTTTGCTTAGTTGTTATCGATCCACGGGTTCGCCCGATCCATTTTGTGAATGTGTCAATAGCCACAAAAAGGAACTCGAAACCTCCTGGAGCTTTAGGGAACGGTCCTAGGATATCAAGACCCCAGTTCGCAAAAGGCCAAGATAGAGGTATCGTTTGTAATGCTTGAGTTGGTTGGTGTATTTGCTGCTATAAGCGGCATTGAACACACTTTTAACCAACTCTTTAGCATCGTGACAGGTCATTGGGCGAAGAGAAACCTTGTCGAAAGGCCTTACTGAGCCGATGTTCTCAGAGGAAGCATGAGTTCCACAGATGCCACCGTGTATGTCATGAAGGAGTATTAATCCTTCGCTCTGCGGAATGCATCGCATGAGCACCCCTTGAGTTCCTCTTTTATAGAGGACTCCTTCGACCAAAGAATACATTTTGGCCTTTCGGGATAAGCGATCTGCCTCGAGATCGTCCTCGTCTACGGAACCCTTCTAAAGATACTCGTAGATGGGAGTCATCCAGGTATCTTCGTATTCTAAAGAGGCCATCTCAATAGGAGGTGTCTCTGGTTCTTCGACCAGGGACGGCTTCTGGAGTTGCTCCAAGAAGACTCCTTTTGGTACTGTAGATCGGGAAGAAGCTAGTCGAGCAAGTCGGGTTCATGAGAAATTATCCTTCGAGGATGAATTGTGCCTCGAAACCTAAAAATGCTTCTCTAGCTTTCGTACTTCGATAAGTATCGAGACATTGTAGGGTTAGAGCACCGGTACTCTTTCCCGACTTGATTCACGACAGCTTGAGAGTCTCCTCTCACGAGTAGTCGATTTAATCGAAGAGCTTTCGCAGACTTCGCATGCCGCCTAGCAAACCTTCGTACTCTGCCACGTTGTTAGTGGCCTGAAAGTTTAATTGTATGGCATACTTTAAGGTTTCTCCGGTAGGAGATTCCAGGACCACCCCAGCCCCCGAGCCACTTAAAGTGAGTGACCCATCAAAGTACATCGTCCACTGGTCGTGGGAATCGTACTGGGGATCCTGAACGGGTTCAGGATTTGTCCATTCGGCGACAAAGTCTGCCAAGATCTGGGATTTTATGGCCGTTCGGGACACGAAATGGAGGTCGAACTCCCCAAGTTCTCTCGACCATTTTGCCATCGTCCATTGTTTCCTTATTACGGAGGATCGCTCCCAAAGGAAACTCGGGCAGCCAGACTATCTTGTGCTTTGAAAATAATGCCGTAGTTTCCTCGAAGACATGAGGAGGGCATAAAGAAGTTTCGGACACGAGGGTAACGCCTTAGGCCCGTAAAACTTCATCGACGAGTAAATCGGTCGTTATGCGTTCTCACGTTCTCTGACCGATCTCGCGCCCTTGCACTGTGGCGTGGCGGCTAAGTAAATTAAGAGCGTCTCTTCTGGTTTCGGAGAAACCAAAACAGGAGCACTCGAAAGATACCTCTTGACATCCTCGAAGGCAATGTTTGCTTTGTTCGACCACCCGAAACTGTCATGTTTCCTTAGAAGCTTAAAGAAGGGAAGTCCTTTTTCTCCTAGTCGCGCGATGAAACGACTTAAAGCCGCCATGCACCCAGTGAGTTTCTGGACTTCTTTCTTTGTGGTTGGAGGGCGCATTTGGAGAATGGCCTTTATCTTTTTGGGATTTGCTTCGATTCCACGTATAGATACTAGGAATCCAAGCAATTTTCCTGAAGAGAGTCCAAACACACACTTCTCAGGATTAAGTTTCAAGCGATTCTTTCTGAGGTTGTCGAACGTTTCTTGTAGGTCAGTAATATGATTAAGTTTCTTAATGCTTTTGACGACTAGATCATCTACATAGGCCTCTAGATTTCGGCCTAATTGAGATGAAAAAGTTGATTGCATTAAGCGTTGAAAAGAAGCGCCAGCATTTTTTAGACCAAATGGCATTTTGACATAACAAAATATACCAAATGGTGTAATAAATGCGGTCTTTTCTTCATCGTCTAAACACATATTGATCTGGTGATATCGAATATGCATCTAAAAACTTAACATTTCACAACTGCGGAGAATCAACCAAATGATCGTCACGAGGTAAAGGAAAATCATCTTTTGGACAAGCTTTATTAAGATCGGTGAAGTCTCGCACATTACGCCCATTTGCCGTTTGACTTCCTAACCATTACTAGGTTAGCCAACCACTCTGGGTGGTTGACTTCTCTTATAAAGCCCGCTTTTATTAGCTTATCAATTCGATTTAATTGCATCTCGCCGATCGGGCGAATCTCCGTAATTTTTGTTTTACTGGGTACTTTGTCGGTAGTAAAGCTAGCTTCGTGCTCGATCACTTCCACTGGGACTCGGGCATGTCGGATGCTTGCCACGCGAAGACATCTGCGTTAGCTCGGAGGAAAGTGATGAGGCGTCTTCCTATTTGGGGTCGGAAGTATCCCGTCGATGCGAGCGGTCTTGAGGGCTCCCTGCGTCGAAAGGAACCTCTTTGACCTGGTCGTTCGGCTTTGGTCTGACTTTTAGGCCGACTTGCTAGTCGAAGGTGACTTTCTTCTCGAGTTGGTACGACCAACCATCTCGAGGATCGATGATCGCAAGTATCGCCATCTTTTGTCACATTGGATTGTGATCACTCCTTTGGGACTGGCATCTTAAGACATTGATACGTAATGAGTTGCCATTAAGAATTTTGCCAAAGTTGGTCGTCCGAGTATGGCGTTATATGCTTGACGAAATCGACCACATCAAAGGAGACTTTCTCGTCACGAAATTACTTGGTGAGCCAAATGTTAAAGGAAGAGAAACTTGGCCAATAGGTTTGGCCGAAGACCCCGGTACGATCCCGTGAAAAGAGTATCGTACCGGTCTTACCTTTGTCCTGGGTACCTGCATCTCGTCCAGGGCATTGGTGAACAAAATGTTCAAAGAACTATCACCATCAACTAAAACTCGATTGACCCGACAGTTGTTGATGGTGGGTTCGACCACGATCGGATATCGACCTGATCGATTCGAAGAGATCGGACAGTCACCCTTCTCAAAAGAGATGGTGACTTCCGACTACTTCGGTAAATTATTGACGAGAGGAGTATCTATGGAGTTTACCTCACGTTCGGCAGCTTTGAGCTGTCGCTTGGATTCGTATGCCGATGATCCTCCGTAGATGTGCTTGACGGTATGTTGCGGATCCTGGAACGGCATCTCCTCCTCGTCATCTGACGACTTAGGACCACTCGTTTGTCCTACCTGTTCGAGAGTAGGAAGTGGACCTTTGCCGTTGTAGTAGTCCTCGAGCCGTTGGAAAACTTCGGCGATTCTGAGGTCATGTCCTTCTTTTTGTGAAAAGGACACCACCTAGGCTTGTGATTCTTCCGATCGTATGCTTACCTTTGCCTTGGTCGGAGTACGGCTTGGTGGTTCGTGGCTCTTTTTCATTCCCTGCCAAAACCTCCTTGGTGGTATTGGTATGGGGTTTGTGAGCTTTCACCTTGTTCTTGGACTTCTTTGCTTTCTTATCCTTTTTCTTAGCGACTTCGCCTGGCTCTCGAGATGGATTGTCTTCCTGATCAATCGTGTTGTTCCATTTGACCGCCTCAGAAGCAGTCGCATATCGATCGGCCATCTCGAAGAGTTCGGCCACAGAGGTTGGAGGATTTAAAGTAATATCCTCTGTTATCCTTCTACTGCGGACTCCTTGCTTGAAAGCCCTAATAACAGATGAATCAGAGACTTCTGGAATTGAGTTACGAACCTGACTGAAGCGCTTGATGAACTGGCGCAAGGTCTCATGGTCGTTCTGCCTCATCCGGTGCAAGTCGTCCTCCTTTCCAGGGCGATTGTATGTGCCTTGGAAATTCGCCAGTAAAAGGTCGTAGAGGTGTTGCCAAGAATAGATCGACTCGAGTGGTTGGTTTAGTAACCACGATCGAGCAGACCCTTCGAGCACAGTAGGAAGGTAATTCGCCATTACAAGCTCTCCTCCTCCTGCTGCTCGGACAGCTGTTGTATAAATTTGAAGAAACTCGATGGGATTCTGAGACCCATCAAATTTCTCCATGTTCACTGGTCGAAAACGAGGAGGCCAGCGAACTGCTCGAAGGTCAGGCGAAAATGCCCGACATCCGGTAATAACTTCTTGACGCCTTCTTTGCAGGAAAGAAGGGTTGATATCACCAGGTGGTCGTCCTCGACGATACCCAGTGATAGGTTGACCTGACCTGTAGTAAGTCTCGCCCCACGAGGGAATACTCTCATGATCTATCTGGCATTGCGATTTCCACGTCGAAGTGGTGAACGATCACCTCTCCAAGGGGCTTGTTGATCATCAGTCATTCTTGAGATATTTCTCCGAGTAGGAGATTGATGCGACTTGCTGTTGCACCGATTTCTACGCGGTGATATATTTGAGTGACTAGTAGCTGAAGAAGTCGTATGATTACGACTACTTGAATGATGTCGGCGAGGGGCTTCCAGCTTTGCTATCGTACCCCGAAGCTTTTGTGCGATCTCTTCAACGAAGAGGTCGTAGCCTGGCGCTCGGGCGAGCTCTCGAGTTGGGTTCTCGAGCAAGTCGTGGATGTGCTGGAGCTCCTTAGCTTCCTCTGTTTGATAATGAATGCGCCCGGGCAGGTTCTTCTGGGCTGCAATCTTTCTCCGTCGTATAGCTTCAAAATCTTCTTCATCAAGTTCTTGAGGCAATCTTAATGGAGTGCGAGAATGTCGAGGATTTCCCTCGCGTTCACGAAGGTGTTGTTCGTGTCCGCCAGCGGTGGTGTCCTTGCCAATGTCACAAGGGGGCGCAGTGCGTGATCTTCTGGGAGGGTCTCCAGCTCGGTCTCCAGGAGAGTAACCTTGATCCAAGGGAAGGACGAAGACCTCCCGTTGATGATTCTCACTTGCGCTCGAGGCCTCCTCGCTTGAGGAGTTGTCGAGAGACACCATCTGGCGACTTGGAGTAATCCCCTCCAGGTAGGGGAAGTCCGGGTTATAACCGTCTTTGTCGGCAGGTGTGATCTGCGGAGAGATGGTCGAATTTGCAGGAAAAGCATGCTTGATCCCGCTCTCTCTGGAGTTATCCTGAGAGAAAGAACCACCAGATGCTGGTGGAGTCCTGGGATTGTGGCTTCCAGAACTTGCCTCACCAGGTCGGACCGCCTTAGGGGGGCTTGAACACTTCGAGGAAAAACTCTCGTCGTGTTGTGAAACCTCCTGAGCGCAGTCCTGGTCGGATTGACCCTTGTCCTTTGAGAGGATTGATTCCTCTGCTGGACGTACAGCTGTGGGGGATAAGGATCCCTCCTCAGCTCTATTAGTGGGATGGTCTCCTGGAGAATGATCTCCGGAGGCGACATCACCATCACATGAGGTATCGCTCGGTTCATAGTCAAAACCGGCATCCATGTCGACGTCTGCGTAATCTGCCAAGTCAAACCAGTTCTCCTCGTTCCATTCCCCTGCCATGATTGCATAAGGTTTGGAAAAAGGGAGAGTGTTGACAAGAGATTACCGGAAGATCCCCACGGTCGGCGCCAACTGTCGGTGTTTTAGAACCGATCTTACGTAAAGATTGTTTGATTCGGGGGGTCTCCTAGAATGGAATCACGCAGAGAGATTGACACGGGATTTTTATACAGGTTCGGGCCTTCTCGGGAGAGAATAACAACCCTACTCCTGTGTGTGTATGGTATTGAGTGTATTCTGAACAACCAGGGGAAAATACTAAGCCTATTACAAAGAATAGTACTTGTCTTCCTAGTTGCTGTTGACAGCATATAACTATGCTTGCTCTTGTCTTTTTTTTTCCGTCTCCCTGTCTGATGATTGCCCTTATATAGTCGTGAAGGAGTGGCCGTTCTGCCCTGCTGAAGATGCGCCTCATCAAGTCCAGTAATGGGCGTGTAATTGGCAGTAATTACCGGCGTAGTGGCTCCTTCACGTCGCCTGGCAGCTAATTATCAGAGATAATGGGGTATTAAGCGCTATTATTGCGCAGAGTAACAGCGCATACTGACTGTTTGAACTCCTTAATCAATTGGGCCCACATGTCTGTAGGTTTAATTGATCCTAAGGTGGTCGGGTGACCGATCTTGTGGAAGGACTTACGACCATAACACGATCGTGAAGAACTTACGACTGGGTGGTGGTCGTAGAAGATCTTACGACCATAAGATAGTCGTAGAAGAACTTACGAATAGGTGGTGGTCGTAGAAGGATTTACGACCATAAGATAGTCGTAGCAAGACTTACGACTATGGGGGTGATCATAGAAGAACTTACGATCATTCGGTAGGCTTATCCCTTGTAAACATAAGGGGTACTTCTGGGGTCCACATGACATCATATTTACTCATAATAGGAATTATAGATAAAAGATAAAATGAGGATTATTAGATCCTCGTCAATTCCATAGATAGATTTATTAAGCTTGCATACCTTTCTAGCTTCCTTTGGATCGACAAAACCCTCAGGCTGTGTCATGTACACATCCTCACTTAGGTTTCCATTCAGGAAAGCCGTTTTGACATCCATTTGCCATATCTCATAATAGAAATCTGCAGCAATAGCTAGAATGATCCGGATAGACTTAAGCATTGAGATAGGTGAGAAGGTTTCATTATAATCAACACCTTGAATTTGTCTGAAACCCTTCACGACCAGTCGTGCCTTATGAATGTGAACATTTCCATCCATATCTATCTTTTTCTTAAAAATCCATTTGCACTCAATGGTTTTAACACCATCAAGTGCATCAACCAAGTTCCAAACTTGATTATCATACATGGACTTTATCTCGGATCTCATGGCTTCAAGCCATGACTCAGAGTCTGGGTCCACCATCGCTTCCGAATAAGTTTTAGGCTCATCATTATCCAATAATAAAACGTCATGCGCATACCTTATAGGTAATTGAAGTGGCCTTCGAGATCTTTATGGGGCTGATGCCTCTTCTACAGGTTCAACAACATTTTGTTCATCCTGTAGAGGTTTAGTAGGAGTTGAAACATTTTCAAATGCTTCCCGAATTTCTTCGAGTTGCACCTTGCTCCCACTGACTCCTTTGGAAAGAAAACTCTTTCTCCAAGGAGACACCATTACGGGCAACAAACACTTTGTTATCAACCCGATTATAAAAATAATATCCTTTAGTTTCCTTAGGATATCCCACAAAGAAACACTTATCAGAATTGGGTGTGAGTTTATAAGATGTCAAACGTTTGACATAAACCTCACAACCCCATATCTTTAGAAAAGACAATCCAGGATATTTCCTAGTCCATATCTCATATGGTGTCTTCGCTACTGTTTTTGATGGAACCCTATTTAAAGTGAAAGCTGCTGTTTCTAGAGTGTATCCCCAGAATTGCAATGGAAGATCAGATTGGCTCATCATTGATCAAACCATGTCTAACAATGTTCGGTTCCATCATTCCGACACTCCATTCCATTGAAGTGTCCCCGGTGGAGTAAGCTGTGGAACAATTCCACACTTCTTTAGATGATCACCAAACTCATGGCTTAAATATTCACCTCCACGATCAGATTGTAGACATTTGATTGTCTTGCCAAGTTGATTCTGTACCTCATTCTGAAATTCTTTGAACTTTTCAAAGGATTCACACTTATGCCTCATTAAGTGGATATAGACATATCTACTAAAGTCATTAGTAAAGGTTATGAAGTACTAAAAACCACCTCTGGCTGAAGTGCTCATTGGTCTACCTACATGTTTATGTACGATGGCCAACAGGTCACTCGCCCTTTCACCTCTGGTCGTGAAAGGCGTCTTTGTCATCTTGCCAAGTAAGCAGGATTCACATGTTTCAATTAATTCAAAATCAAATGAGTTTAGAAGACCAGCTTTATGGAGCTTCATCATGCGCTTCTCATATTTATGACCTAGATGACAATGCCAAATAAAAGTGGGAATCATTTCATTAGGTCGAAATCTTTTAGCATTAACATTATAGATAGGCATATCCTCAAGATTCAAAACATACAATCCATTCACTAATGGAGCATGTCCATAAAGCATATCTTCAAAATAAATTGAACAACAATTGTTCTTTATTCTGAACTCATAACCTTCTGCTCCTAAACATGAAGCAGAAATAATGTTTTTGCTTAAGGCTGGAACATAATACAATTATTTAGTTCTATAACTAATCCTGAAGGTAAAGCTAATGGTAAAGTGCCAATAGCTAATGCAGCAACTCTTGCTCCATTGCCCACCTGAAGATCAACATCTCCTCTTGCCAAACTTCTACTCCTTATCAGTCCCTACATCGAATTGCAAATATGAGCAACCGATCCAGTATCAAATACCTAAGAACTAGTCGGAGAAGTGGCAAGATTAATTTGTATAACATTTATAACTGAACTGGAAGTATTACTTCCTTTGTTCTTTTTCGTCTCAACTAAGTACTACTTGCAATTTCTCTTCCAATGCCTAGTCTCATGACAATGGTAACATTATGTATCAGGCTTAGGACCCAGCTTGAGCTTCTTAAGCTTAGCCTTGATACTCTCGATCTCATCTTGAGTCTTTCCTTTGCCCTTTCCATTTCCTGACTTACCCTTCTTCTTGAAGGTTGTAGTCTTTTAAACCATCATCACATGATTGGAACTTTTCTTGATGCTCTCCTCAGCACCCTTAAGCATGCCATGCAACTCGGTCATTGTTTTCTCCATGCCATTCATATGAAAATTCAATATGACTGGCTCAAAGCTCGTAGGGACCGATTGAAAAATCACATCAGTAGCTAACTCTTGGCTAAGGGGAAAACTAAGCTTTTCCAAGCTCTCAATGAGACCAATCATTTTGATGACATGACGACTGACCGGGTTACCTTCTGACAGCCTACAAGAAAACAATGTCTTAGAGGTGTTAAACCTCTCTCCCCTTGCTTGATCCTGAAACATACCGTTCAGACTTACAATCATATTGTAAGCATCCATGGTCTCATATTGCTTCTGAAGCTCAGAGTTCATGGTTGCAAGCATTAGGCAGTGCACATTGACTACGTCATTGCAATGCTTCTCATAAGCATTCTTTTCAGCACGAGGTGCATCAGTACTTGGTCCCTGGGGATAGGGACCCTCTAGAATATATTCCTTCTTTTCTTGCTTGAGAACAATTCTCATATTACGAAACCAATCAATGAAATTTGAACCATTCAACTTTTCCTTTTCAAGAATAGATCGCAAATTAAAGGTAGGTGCAGAAGAAGTAGTAGGTGCCATGATCTACAACAGAATATGCAAAAATTCAACACTATGTTTATGTAAGATCTTCTATTATACATTCATGTTGGTGGTTATGTTCAACTAGACTACAAGCAGATCGTATCACCATACGACTAGTCTTTACCTGGTCGTACTTAATCATCAACAGTCAATAAAAGATACTCCCACTATAAACCATGTTTCCCTCAAACAACATATAGTGAGTTCAAGATCCATAAATCATTAAGTCCTAGTGAGCTTTGGCATCACTGCTAGAAACTTAGTGATTTTAGGTAAGTAACCATTTGCTAATCATATCACATATGACTCTTGTTTGACTGGAGACATCTCCATGTACTTCCGATCAACACTATGCCCCAAGTCCCAAAACCCTTTTGATAGCCTTGTCAAGTTAAACCAACACTATACATGTGGGTGTCCGACACCCACCCCATCTTATTAATATAGTCAATGGCATCCTACTTTGGTAGACCTACCAATTAACGATCAAAATCGTGATGGTCACAGCAATTGAAAAGGCATCAAATTAACTTGATTTTTCTTGAGGGATACTATTCTACCATGTTAAAACATCTAATGATAAAACATGATTAAAAGCATGACAGGAATAAACACAAACATTCACAGATAATCAAATTAAACTGTGAAATTGTATGGCCCTTAACATGTCGATCTCCATCAGCATGCTTCCTGTTCTCCGACCACCATGCTTGACGTTTCCAACTGCATTCATCTACTAAGAAATTACTCCAAATGTCACATCCCCAAGTAAATAAATAAGTAATACTATGCATCTCATCAGCATGCATCATGTTTATAAACATTTGCATAATTTATTGCACTTGGAAAATCTCAAACAAATATTAAACATACACTTCAAAATTAAACTCCAAAGGAAAACTGAAACTAATGCTACTAAAGTTCCTCTGGAAATAATTTATTAAAATACTACAATAATTATCATGATTTAATATATTTTTTCCCAAATTTTTGGGATTAGTTTTAACCATCAGAAAATTCTAACACAATCCAATAACCTAAATTAAGTTTGAATTTAAACTGAACAAAACGTAACATGGACAGAGGGGTTTCAAATTTTATATGGGTACTAGGTCATCCTAGGAACACCTTTGATTTTTTTCAGATTTTTAGGGATTTTATTTCTATTTTTAAACCCCCGGTCAAAGTAGAAGTTTGGTTTTGAATCTCAGTCAAACTTTAGGTTCGGACCGGACCTACTAGCACTGTTCAGACCCGAGCCACTTGACTCGGCTGAGTCAACTAGCTACACCGCACCGAATCCAATGCACACAAACTATCCGATTTGAAATCAACCATTAGTATTGAGCGGGACCGTTCGAACGGTCTGAACGCGCAGCGATTGTGGACCATTAGAACTTAATCGGACCATCCACGCACATGGTCCAAACGTTACTCACGTGCGACACCTTGTATCACTGACGAGGCGGGCCTGCTTGTCAGCTTCATCTCCCTCCTCTCGCTGCGACGAACAGAACGCATGCGCCACGCGCCCACGAGCTCCTGCGTCGCGCCAGAGATGGCGTCAATCCACCGCCCTAATTAACCACTCCTGGAGCTCCTCCACTTCACGCCGCCTCTGTTGTCGTCATCGCCTGAGGATAATATCCCTCGCACCCCGCTCAATTCACCATCTTTCCTCTCTGTGGCTGTGGAAAGAGGAGCTCTCCCGCGTGCATTGCTCGGGTAAGATTCAACCGGGTGGTTTCTCTCTTGTTTTACTCCAATGCCATTTCCATTTTGCCTAATCCCAGCTCCTACCTTGCCTTGTAGCTCACGGTCCATCTTTGTGCCCTGTGAAGCTCTAGAGCGTGCACCCGAGGACATCCTAGTGCCATTCTTCACTTCTAGGAGGTATGGTCCTCAATCCACCGCGTCATCCTGTACCATTGAGCATAAGATTGAAAACCCCTCATTCAATTTCATCAATGCACGACAGGTTCTTGGTGAATTGAAGCTTTCCCCTTTTCGGTCGAAGAACAAACCTTTCGACTCCCACTTTGATTCGGTAAGACATTTGTCGATTCCTTGCTCATGAAGCATCCTAAAATGGTCCTTGAGCTATTTCGACCATTCACTTCTCTTCTTGTTGCTCAAGGCCTTCTCTCCATGTTAACCCGCACCGCCGTCGTGACCATTGTCATCGTCAAGCTGCTCCAAGCTTCCCCGAGCACTCTTCTTCGCTCAGGTAGCTTCCTCATAGTCTGTAGATGCTTGGGCACCCGCTTGTATGTGCTGCAGAGCTTTACTTTGCTCATGCATGTTTTGGCCAAATAGCAGCGCCGCCCCTCTCCGGCTCGCCACCGGCACGGTCCACCTTAGCTGCTGAAAACACTATTGCGCATCTATCCCAAGTCTTGGTCGGCGCATGTCAGCGTAGTCTTGAAACAAGCCGTTGGGCAAACGCGGAGCACATTGTCGTGCGTGGATAGCTCTCAGAGTGGCGTTCTGACAAATGACTACCATTAAGTGCTAATGATTAGGTTAGGAGTTAATGGCTGTTTTAACAGAAGTAATATGTCACTTACACGTGGGCCCGTGTACAGAAAATGGTGGGGTTAAATGAAAGCCGTAAAGCGACTGACAATCATCCTGGTTGCTTAAGCACTGTGCGCTGTGCGTGTGAGCACCCGGATTTATTAAGCTCATAATACTTAGTCATCCAATTGACCCTAGTATTATCAACCAAATAAACCCGGTCTCGAGAGATGTATACTTCCCGAATCAAGATACATACCTCACAACAAAAGAATGTACCAATTCCATACAACACATAGTACATAAGCAACAAACCGAAGTTAACATTAATATGGAATAGATATTACAAAAGAGAGGCCCTAAGGCCAAATAGCAATAATTACAAAAGATAACAATGAAGCAAAAGTGCCATAAAGATGGCCAAAACAAAAGCCAATTAGTGTGCCTTTACCCACAAGGCAACTAACCTGACCGCCAAGCTAGTCGTCAAACCCGGCACAACTTCATAAGAGTGAAGCCCTTGGGGCTCACCTTCTTCCTCTGCAACAAAAGCCACAAAATGCCACAACCACGGGCGATGAGTACATAAAGTACTCCATAAGACTTACGTGTGAGATAACAGAACTATAAATAGCTACATGCGAGCTTTATTTAAGTGGATGAGGCTTTGGACTCATTTTAGCATAAAGCAAGTTTCATTTGCAATAACATAATAGATTGAAGGCAATTTGACAAAGCATTTTAATTGTTGAAATTCAACGAGGTAGTAACATAGTAACAACAACAAGAACAACCTAGAAGTGACTAACCCAAGTCACCACAACAATAGCATGAACTCCCCATTCATACCAACCATGTCAAGTTTTAATTAAAGGTTGTAGTCTAATTCTTACGGGAAATAACCAAGCGTGTCCATAACCTAGGACGAGGCTATTCGAATAGTTTTATCCCTGCAGGGGTGTACCAATGTACCCACACGTCAGACCGCCTTTCCTTTAAGCACACTACCTTAGGTGTGCTGGCACGGCTAAGTCCTACGAGACATTTCCAATGGACAATGCTAATTCTGAGTCGCACAACCCACGGGGAGAAAGAGACATCACACAACCTTCCCGGAAGCTAATGCTCCCCTCCCACATCACACACACATTTTATCTTTAAAAACACACCAACCGAGCGACCCCAATTAACACCGCCCAAAGTACTTAGTCAAGAGGGGTTCCATATGCCCCTCGTGTGGTTAGCACGCAAAATTGCTTGGATCAATGGTGCAAGAATTCGGTCCTTGTTGACTCAGGCATACCACCACATTCCAAAAACCACACCATCCATCCAATATGCCCAAGTCCAAATAGTTTTCATTTTTATTTGTTTACAAATCATACAAGGGGACATAATGGAATGATAGTTTTTGTGTGATCAAGGTTATCGACATAATGTCGACAACCGCCCATTTCTACCGTTATCTAAGCATTGCTAAGCATGACACCGTAAAAGCAAAAAGAGCATACTTAAATCACGGGCTCTAATTCACCAGCGATATTAGTAACTTATGGTTTGTGGCAGGGGTAACAATTTAGGGGCAACTATGCAATAGGAATAGCTACCTCTAAACGATAAAATACTTTGACACAAAAGCATGCATACATACAAGTTAAACAAAATATTAGACTTTAAAGTAATGGGACAATGATGGAAATGATCAAACTGCTTGCCTTTACTGTTGCTGGCCAATTTGTTGCTGAGGATCGCTCACGGAATCAATACACTCGTCGGCACCTAATCGGAAAGACGAAAACAATCGATAAGAACGATTTAAAACGACAAAGACAGCACAGCAAACGAACTCCAAACACTCTGAATTTTCTACAGAAGCAAGAGGGTGATTTTAGGAATTTAGCAACAAGAACCAATGGATTTGGATTCTCAATGCAAAAGATAGGAGCAAAACAATTCTGCTCAGCCCTAAAAATACCAAACTGCACTATTCACTAATTTAATTATGAGGCAACATTTTCTAGAAAAGAAGTGAAGCTGAAATTTTTACTGTAAAACCAGCACCTCATGAGATGAATAACACAATTGAGTTCATCCCATTTGGAGCTATGTTGCACTTTCTACAATTTCTCAAAAACAAGAACTTGAACAAAATTATAATGCACAAGTCCTCATTTTTATAACAGCAACAAGCTCAAAACTAATTTTCATAGTAAGTTCATTAATAGAGGAAACCAGCAAAGTTGGTCTCACTCAAAAATAATCTACAGAGCATTAGTTATGTATTTTACAAGTTAAGCATTAATTTGAGTGTATATTTAAAGTGAGGTTTAAAATCTAATGGCAAAACTGTGCTCTGGAGCTGAACTCAACTTACAATCATTTTTGGATTAAAGTCAAGTTCAAGACAGAGCTAACACAATTTGAATGACCTCATTTGGATTTAGAATGAATTAGTTATGATATTTTGAAGTTCATACCTTTTTCAGTTTATAAATAAGAGTTCACTGGAATTTCTAAAACCAAAAGAGAGGGGGAGGACGTGAACCGTTGATCTAAATCAAACGGCCCAAGACCTCCAGAGGAAACGCAGACGCTATCTTTCTTGCAGTCCAGAGAACACGGGCCGTTGATCTTGGATCCAACGGTCCATGTCCTCCCTGCCACGCTGCGCGCAATAGAGGGGAGGTCGTGGCCGTTGATGCCGCATCCAACGAACCACAACACAAGAGGGAGGACCAGGACGGTCCAGATCAAACGAGGGAGGTCCTGGACGGCTGAGATCTTCCAAAGGAAGATCTAAACTATCAAGATCTCCCCAAGGAAGATCTACATCGTCAAGACCTCTCGAGGGAGGTCCTGGACGGTCCAGATTTTCCAAGGGAGGACCTTAATGGTCTAGATTGTCCCAGGGAGGACCTTAACGGTCAAGACAACATCAAAGAGGTCCCGGCGGTTCAGATCCACTTGGGGTGGTCCCGAACGGCCAGATCTAACAAAGGAGGTCCTAAGCGGCTCAGATTTCCACCGGGAGGTCTGCGGCTAAGATTTACCCGAGGAGGTCCACAAGGTTAAGAGGACCTCGGGAGGTCCTACACGGTGGAGATCAACACAGGAGGACCTCAACGGCTAAGATCTCCCACAAGGAGGTCCTAGCGGTCAAGATCGCAAGGAGGAAGGTCTGGGGTTGTCCTACAAAAGACCAGGGGTGGTCTTTGCAAAGAGGACCCCGAGGAGGTCTTTGGGAGGTCTTGGGAGGTCTTTGCCTAAAGTCCACGGGTGATCCTTTGGCAAAGAGGTCCCAGAGATGCACGCTGCTGGGAGATTAGGGCGCTGCCTTAATTGCGCAACAAGGACGTAAAACAAGGCATTAAAGGCTGACCTGAGTTTACCAATGATAAGCAATGATGATCGCATTTAAGGGGAGATCTTTGTCCTAACGACAATGGCACGTGCCATTGTCGTCCGACAAAACCCCGAGAGGCTCCCAAGGCTTGTCGCCGGGCGATGAGGACCTCGGCCGCCATCCAAAGGCACCAACGTGTGCGCAATAGTGTCAAGACACGCCAGACCATTCCCTACGGGGTGGTCTGAACGGCGACGAGTCAAGATTGGCGGCAAAAAACACACGGCTAAAACACAAACAGCGATAATGAGCTCCGCAACAGACATCCAAGCGTGTGCCCAAGAAAAGCTCCGCGAACGACATACACGCGGTGCCAAGATCTGGGACTACCAGAGGGTTACCCGGAGGTCGCGGAGGTGCTGAGGAGGTTGGGGACGTGGAGGACCGGGGTTGGGGAAGAAGGGTTGCTCCACGGCCAACTCCAAGCTCCAAGCTCCAAGCTCCAAGTTAGGCCTCTCGAAAATGTCCCAACCAACTAAGTTAGGGCTTTTGGTCACAGAGGGTAGTGGCTTAGATTGAAGCAAAGAGACGGAGAGGAAAAGCCACGGAGCACCGAGCCACCGAGGAGCTCCAAGGGCATCAATGGCGGCCAAGGAGGTCTGGGTGGTTTGAGCTCCACAGAATCGAGAGCAAATGGTGAATGGTGGAAAAGAAGCCAAGGAAAACAATGGGGAGGTATTATAGCCCGAGGAGAAAGGGTCATGAGCTAGGGTTAAGCTCATCGTGAGTTTAGCCCATGGCTCGGTCCATGGCTTGGACAGGACGTGGAGGTGACAGGAGCAGCTCAAGACAATGACTTTGGGGCGAAAAGCTCTGACCCGCATTAAATGCCTGCAGGCAAAGAGCCGTTGGACAAGACAGATCACTGCCTCCTCCACTGCCATGGCGTACGCGTGCGCCAGAGCTAGGAGAAGAATAGGAGTTGCCCTCCACCGTCCGATTAGAAATGAGGGGGAGGTTGTGACCCTCAGATCTAAATCGAAACGGTAAGTTTTTTAAAAGGAGAAGGAGGAGATCACAGCCATTGGATCTGGACTGGGGAGGTCGTGACCCTCCGATTTCCATAATGCGAATGCGCACGTGGAAAAAGGGACAGGAGGTCCAAGGCGTTGGATTTCAATCCAACGGTGCGGACCTCCTGTGAGGTCTTAACCGCATACCTAACTTAAGAGCATGAGGGGAGGTCATGGCCTTAGGATTTAAATCCAAGGGCGCACAACCAAAGGGAGGTCTTAGCACTACTCGTAGCGCACAAGAGGTTATGGCCATCAGATTAAGATCTAATGGTGATGAGAAGGTGAGGGAGGTCTGAGACGTTGCGCAAAAGACAAGGGAGGTCAGGACCTTTGGATTTTTGATCCAACGGTTCTGATCAAAAGAGGGGGAGGTCCTGAGCTTGCGCAACGCACCAGGGAGATCATGGCCTTTAGATTTAAATCTAAGGGCTACGACCTCACGTGCGCGGGGAGGTCTAATGCGCACAAGACAAGGAGGAGGTCGTGACCGTGGATTTTAAATCCAACGGTGCACAACATGAGATGGGGGAGGTTGTGAGCGCTGGATATTTTGAGGGGGGAGGTCGTGGGCTGTTGGATCTGATCCAACGGCTACGACCTCAAGGAGTGCAAAAGGGAGGTCAAGGTGGTTTGAGTCATGGGGGAGGTCGAGGCCATGGATTTTGATCCAAATGCCAAGACCTCGATGAGGTGGGAGGTCCCGACCGAGTATGTTGAGGAGGAGGTCGTGGTCGTTGGATTTGATCCAACGGCCACGACCTCAACAAGGCGGGATGACCTCACGCGATGGTTTAACAAATGAGGAGGTCCTTGAGGTTTAACACACAGGGGAGGTGTAACATCCCAATTCTGAAAATGAGGGGAAATTAAAACTTTTTATTTATCTTTAGGTCCTTGAACCTTTTCTGTAATTCTTGTAAAAGAATTATGGGAATAGAAATCAAATCCCCAATTTAAACTCCAATCAAAAACCTCCTGGATAAAAAATCTTTTGTCCAACACTTGTAAATATTTTTCCTGAGTACTAAGGAAGCCTTGTGACCCCTCTGAATTTTCTTACAATTTTTAGAAATTGTTTGAATAATTTTAGAGGCAAGTCAAACCTAGTCAAAGCTAGGTCAAACCCTTGTTTCAAACCTTCTGGAATTTCCCTAGAAAATTACATTGTTCAAACATCTCTGGAAATTTTATGGGAGGTTAATATGTTAGTCATAAAGCTCCTGTAAAAATTTCATAATTTTGGTGTTGATTTGATACCCCAATTAAATCCCCAAAGTCTGCTGTTCAATTCAAACTCAACTCGATTGTACTGCTCCACGGGCTTGAACCCGAGCCTGCTCGCCCACTTGACCTGGTCAGACCGCCTAGCTGCACTAAGCGGCGGCGCTGGCGCTATGTTCAGCCATTGATTCTTATCGCTGCCCACCAAGGCGTACCCTTCGCTTTCTTTGAAGCGTCTCACCGCCGATCAAAATCGGCGGCGCCCTGTCGCCGTCCTCCTCGTGATCTCCCCGCGCTCTCTCTGGCCATGGCAGAGGGTGGGGGCGCAGCGTCGAGTCGCGTCGGGCAGTCTTCAACGGGCCGCCTGCGCGACACTGCTCATCGTGCTTCCTCCCTAAGTCCACACTCCACCAACTCCGCCGCCTCGCCGCTCTCGGGTGCAGTCGAGCACCCGAGGCTCCTCCCGTTGCTCTCGGCCTCCCTCTACTTAAGCTCCTGGGGCTGCCTCCTTTAGCTTCCTTTGCTCACCCAATAGCTCTAGCAAGCACCAGAGTCTTTGTTCGAGCCCCACTCGCCTTGTCACCGACACGCCATTGCCGCCGGAGCTTTGGTGAAGGCGGTAACCCGTGGCTCTTTCTCGCATTTTCTTGCTCTCTCGGCTCCCTCACCTCTCTCTCGAGCTAAGCCCTCATCCAATTTTGATTCACCCGCAGTGTGAGCTCAATTGAAGATCCCCATTTTCGCCGCTTCTATTGTTTGTCTTCTCCGCGCCGGTGAGTGGACCTCCTTCGATTCCTTGCTCCAAAGAAGATCGGTGAGGTCCCTTATGTCCCGCTTTGATGTTGCGCCTTTGCTCGTGGCTCAGGCGACATCTCCTCGATCGCCATTGCCGCCGCCGACTTCGCTGGCGAGCAGCTCGAGCACTCCCAAAGACCGCCAGCGTCACGGGTAAGTCCCTTTGGCTCATCAAGCTTCGGGCACCCGCCGGTTTAGCCGCCATGAGCTGAATGTTGTTGTCGTCGCTTCCGTGAGCCGTGCCGCCGCCATCGCGGCGCGCCGCCCGTGCACTCCAAAGGCGTGTGAGTGGTGCCGCGTGATCAAGCAGGCTAATGTGCATCCAATGATACCCTTAGATCACGCTGAGGTGGCGCGCATCGCCGGCGATTGGCCGGAGACCATCTCGGTGCTTTTGTCGGACGCGCCGCCTTCGTTTTCGGACGGGCGACGTGGCTCCTTGTGCGCCCTCCATTTCGTGGATGTGCGGTTTAGATCTCACCGCGTTTTGTTCCTTGTCCACTATGGACCGTCCGTTTCGCGATCTGTGGTTGAGATTCGCCGACATTTGTAGTTCATCAGGCATGGTCGTGAGCCGCCCATCTCAAGATCAACGCCCACGACCATCGCTCCATTTCGCGAAGCGTGATTTCAAACGCGTCGCTTCCGATTCAACGTGAGGCCATTGGATCCAAGATCAACGGCCCACGATGGTCGATCTCGCCTGTGCACACGTAGCGCGCTGTCGCCGTGGAGTTGGACCGTAAGATCTAGGATCAACGGCCCATAAGAGGCCACGCCTTAATAGGTTTATGAATTTCCGAGAGCTTTATTTTCAAACCGGAAAAAGGTATAAACTTTGAAAATGTATATCTTTTTCATGTTAATTCATTTTAGTTGATTCCAATTGTATTAATTCTGTTATGCTCTAAACTTTAATCTAAAAATGTTTAGAAGATTAATATGACTCCAGAAAAGCATGAAATTAGATTTTGAACCTTCTCAGCTTTATTAATTGCAATAAAATTCCTGTTAAATGGAAAAATGCATAACAAATTCTATATAACTCCTTTTTAGTTAAACTCAACTCTGTTAATTCTGTTATTACCTATACTTTAATCTAAAAATACTTGTAATCATGTGTTGGTTGCAAGAATGTCCAGAATTAACTTTAACTTTGCATAGGCTTTAATTGTTTACTAGAAAACATTGCAACTTGTAAAATACATAACTAATTCTCTGTAAATGATTTTTGAGTGAATCCAAGTTTGTTGGGTTCCTCTAATAATGAACTTGCTAGGAAAAATAGTTTTGAGCATGTTACTGTTTTTAGAAAGAATAATTATGCATTATAATTTTGTTCAAGTTCTTGTCTTTGAAAAATTGTAGAAGTTGCAATGTAACTCCAAAAGAGTTGAAACCACTTCCATTAGTCTTATAATGTCATTACCTATCTACCATAAAAATTTCATGTCCAGAAGACCCATATAAAATATTTTGTGAACAGTAGCCCTTTTTAATTTAAACTGTTATTTTTCTGGCCGAATTGAGTTGTTTTGGTCATATCTTTTGCATCAAGGATCCAAATTGATTGATTCTTGTTGCTAAATTCATGATAAATCTTTATCTTGCTGCTGTAAAAATTTCAAGTCATTCGGAGAACTTTTGCTGTTGGGTCTTGTTGCTTTTCTTTATTCTTATCGACTCTTTATCGCCTTTTCGTTAGGGTTCGACATTTGTGGTAATCCCGAGAACGATCCTCCGCAACAAAGTGACCCTCAACAGCCAGCAAGCAGTTTGACCATGATTCATCCTATATTTGCAAGTCTATTATATTGCTTAAACTCTATGTATGCATTGCTACTTTGTTTTAAATTATGGTTAGTGAATCCTATAGTTGCACAATCTGTAGGGATGCCATGTCTTTACTACCTTACGCCTAGGTTACTGGCTGTGGTTTGAGCTCGTCGGATGAGCTCATATCACTTAGTAGATTGCGACTTGAAATGCTTAGCAATGCTTAGATAACGGTAGAAATGGGCGGTTGTCGACATTATGTCGATGACCTTGATCACACTAAAATTATTATTCCATTATGTCCATCTTGTGCTTTGTTAATTTGTAAATACAAAATCTGAAAATAAATGTGTGGATTGGACTTGGGCATATTGGATGGATGGTGTGGTTTTTGGATGTGGTGGTATGCCTGAGTCAACAAGGACCGAATTCTTGCGCCATTGATCCAAGCAATTATGCGTACTAACCACGCGAGGGGCATATGGAACCCCTCTTGACTAAGTACTCTAGGAGGTGTTAATTATGAGCTGCTCGGTTGGTGTGTTTTAAATGAAAACGATATGTATAGTGTGGGAGGAACATTAGCTTCCTGCTAGGTCGTCTAATGTCTCTTTCTCCCGTGGGTTGTCTTGACTCGTAATTAGCATTATCCTTTGGAAAGGTCTCGTAGGACTTAGCCGTGCACAAAGACACCTTCGGAAGTGTGCGTAAAGGAAAGGCGATGCAGGCGTGTGGAGTGCAGTGGTACACCTGCAGGGATAAAACTATTCGAATAGCCTCGTCCTAGGTTATGGACACGCTTGGTTATTTCCCGTAAGAATTAGACTACAACCTTTAATTAAAATTTGACATGGGTGGTATGAACGGGGAGTTCATGCTATTGTTGTGGTGACTATTGGGTTAGTCACTTCCGTGATTGTTGTTGTCATCTACTTATTGTTATTATCGTTGTCAAACTTGATGTTTGAATGTTAAAAACAGATTTGACAACTTGCCTTTAAATGTATTACCTTATTGCAAATAAATGTTGCTTTATGCTAAATGAGACATACAACCTCCACTTACATAAAGCTTGCATGTAGCATATGTTATAGGCTGTTATCTTACACGTAAGTCTTGCGGAGTACTTTATGTACTCATCGCCCGTGGTTGTGGCATTTTGTGGCTATTGTTGCAGAGGAAGGGGTGAGTTCCAAGAGCCTCACTTTTGTGCTATGTGTTGCGTGTTCTTGACGACTAGCTTGGCGGTCGGTCGAGATGCCTAGGGTTAAGGCACACCGATTGGCTTTGTGTTATAGCCATCTTTATGGCACTTTTGCTTCATTGTTATCTTTTTAGAATTGTTGCTATTTGGCCTAAGGGCCCTCTTTTGTAATAGCTATTCCATATTAATATTAACTTCGGTTTGTTGCTTATGTACTATGTGTTGTATGGAATTAATACATTCTTTTGTTGTGAGGTATGTATACTGCATTCTGGGAAGTATACATCTCTAGAGACCGGGTTTATTTGGTTGATAATACTAGGGTCAATTGGATGACTAAGTATTATGAGCTTAATAAATCCAGGTGCTCACAAAAGTTGGTATCAGAGCCGTCCCGACCGTAGTAACGCAAGCTTGGTCGTCTTTAGGATATTTTGAAAACCTAATTTCAAAGTGTTAAATGAGTTTGAAAGCTTAAGTAATTCTCAGATTTTACTCCTCATCTATCTTAGCTTTCTCTTCTCATCTCACTCTAATTTGAGTTTTAAAAGCTGTTTTCCTCTCTTCCTTGTTAAAAGATAGTGTTATCGATTAATTGGGTTTTGGGAACTAATGAGTTTGGCAAATTGAAGTGTTAGCTGCCCTCTACAAGGTTTTGAAGTTTCGAAGTTGAAGAATTCGCTTGGAGGCTTGGATGCAAAATCTGGACAGCGATCGCCAATTTCGGACAGCGAGCTCATAAGTTCTAAATAGGGTAGAAAATGAGAGGTTAATTCAACTAAAACTTGTGGGAATAAAAGGGTAAGATGTGATACTAGTTAGCTAAGTATCTAGCACTTATTTCGCTGTTTTAACCTTGCTCTTTAGTAGCATTAGATCTCATCTTACAATCTGATTTTTAATCTTCTCGATCAATTACTCATTCATTCAATACGGGTTAGTTGAGTTGAGAAGTTGAGCCTTGCTTTTGGTGTTTCTTGGCTGTTTTGAGAGTCTTTTAGAAGCTTCTAAAGTTGAATTACTCGCGGTTTTGGCTTTCGTTTAGGGTGATATTCCATTCCCTAGTCGATCGCTTTTGCCTTCTTTAAAGGCTTTGTTTTTGAGTCTAGTTGCTAACCAAAATTTCTTGTAACAGATGGCGGACCTTTTCGTAGCGGCCAAGGCGATCGGCTGGTCCGGACGAGGAGCTTCCTCCTCCTCCGACCATGGCCGAGGTCCTTCTTCGATCGGCGCAACCGCGCGGATGACAGAGAGTTCTCTTCGGCGTCATCGCGCAACACCACCGCACTTTCCGGAGCTTGAGGATCTGGGCTGAGGAATGCCCATCAGCCTCGTGGGGGCCTTGCTGAGTTTCTTCGTACTCAGCCCCTACCTTTCTCGGCCCGAGGACCCGCCGATGCGAATGATTGGCTTGTCGGTGAGCGGAAGCCAGATAGCGCAGCGCGAGAGCACGAGAAGGCGCTATTTGCTTCGCACCACCGGAGGGTGCAGCTTTGTCATGGTGGGAGAGCTATCTCGCCATGCAGCCCGTGAGACCACACCGTCTCTTGGGAGGAGTTCCGTCTTGCCTTCCGTCGGGCTCACATCCTGCGCGGCTTGATGGAGATCAAGAAGCGGGAGTTTCTTGCGCCAAGCAAGGGCGTAGCTCGATCATGGAGTATGTATCTGAATTCAACCATCTAGCTCGTTATGCTCCCGAGGATGTGGCCACCGATATGGCTAAGGTGCCAAGTTCAGCGTGGCTTGTCCGAGGAGTCAAAGGACAAGCTATCCATTGTCGACTTTCGATTTCCGACCTTGGTCGACAAGGCCATCGTTCTTGAGCATGCGGCTCGAGAGCTTATGGATTCCGTAAGCGCAAGTGGAGACCTACAAGACTTCTAGGCCCGCTTCTTCCCGCCTCGCTTGACGATCTTGAGGTTCGATCTCGATCCTCGGCGCCCCGAGGTCACTCCTTGTTCCTCGTCCTTCGCAGGCCGTGCCCCAGTCACGTGCGCCTGCCGGTCAGCAGAGTGGCCCCCACAATCCGGCGGCCAATGTCACTTGTTTCTTCTGTAGCCAGAAGGGCCATTATGCAAATAATTGCCCTAAGAAGACAGGAGCAGCCCCTCGTCCTAATGGAGGACGCGGGCAAGGAGGTGGATCTTCGCAGGACCAGAAGATCGTCCCAGCTACCCAAGGCGTGGGTAGTGGTCGCGTCAACGCCATCACCACAGAGGAGGCTCAGGAGACACCCGACGTCGTGCTAGGTACACTTTCTGTTAACTCTCACCCTGCTACTGTCTTGTTTGATTCAGGAGCATCACATTCCTTTGTTTCGAGTCTTTTGTCTGCTGTTGGAGAGCTTCTTTTCTCTCCATTGTCGGTCCCGCTTACTCATTCGCTCTCCGGATCGGAGTTGAGAGCCGAGCTTGAGTGTAGGGATGTCCCCATCGAGATTGAGGGAGTGGGATTCTCGTGAATCTTATTCTCCTCAAGTCTGCGAGTCTGGACGTGATTCTTGGTATGGATTGGTTGTCTCGCCATATGGGACAAATCGATTGCGCCAAGAAGTCCGTCTCTCTTTCTAGTCCCTTCGGTGTTCGCGTTTCCTTCTCGCCGAAGTTGCTAGGTCCACATCTCTTAGCCCTCGGTTAAGTCCGTTCTAGATATTAATGAAGTCCCAACAGTTTGTGACTTCATTGATGTCTTTCCCACGATCTTCCAGGATGCCACCCGCTCGAGACCTCGAGTTTGTCATTGAGTTGGCTCCGTGCACGCCCCTATCTCAAAGAGGCCTTATCGGTTGCCACCGAACGAGTTGGTGGAGTTGAAGAAGCGATTAAGTGAGCTGCAAGAGAAGGGTTTCATCCGCCTCTAGCTCATCCCCTTGGGGTTGTCCGCTATCTTCGTTAAGAAGAAGGACGGTACTTTACGCATGTGCGTTGATTACCGCCCACTTAATGAAGTGACGGTAAAGAACAAGTATCCATTGCCCCGCATTGACGATCTCTTCGATCAATTAACTGGAGCCCGAGTTTTCTCCAAGATTGATTTGAGAGTGGGATATCATCGAGTTCAGATTCGATCCGAGGATATTCGAAGACGGCATTCTCTACTCGCTACGGCTTGTACGAGTACACCGTCATGTCTTTCGGCTTAACCAATGCTCCTGCCTTGTTCATGAACCTCATGAATTCGGTATTCATGGAGTATTTGGATAAGTTTGTCGTGGTCTTCATCGATGATATTCTTATCTACTCCAAGAATGATGAGGAACACGCCGAGCATCTGAAGCTTGTGTTGAGCAAGTCTGCGTGAGCACCACCAGTCTGTGAAGTTCACAAGTGTGCATTCTCGTTGAAGGAAGTAGCCTTCTTAGGCCATGTTCTTTCACCGAGGCGAGCCGTTGATCCTAGCAAGGTCGACGATGTTCTTTCTCGAGTCCGCCTACTTGGTCACCGAGGTACGGAGTTTTCTTGGTTTAGCGGGATACTATCGTCGCTTTATCGAGAACTTCTCTAAGATCGCGGAGCCGATGACGGAGTTGCTCAAAAAGGACAAGAAGTTCTTGTGGTCTGATGCTTGCATGCAGAGCTTCCAAATTCTCAAGAAGCGTTTGACCACCGCCTCCGCCCTCGTTCTTCCCGATATCCATCGAAGTTTCGATATTTATTGCGATGCTTCTCGTCGAGGCCTCGGTTGTGTCCTTATGCAAGAAGGCAAGGTAGTGGCCTATGCATCAAGGCAATTGAGACCTCATGAGCTTAACTATCCTACCCATGATTTGGAGTTGGCTGCTGTGATTCATGCACTTAAGATTTGGCGACATTACCTAATCGGTGATCGTTGTGAAGTGTATTCGGATCACAAAAGCCTCAAGTATTTGTTCACCCAACCTGACCTGAACCTCAGGCAAAGGAGGTGGTTGGAGTTGATCAAGGATTATGATATGGGTATTCACTACCATCCAGGCAAGGCTAATGTCGTTGCCGATGCGCTTAGTCGTAAAGCGCATTGCAATGCCTTGTTTCACATGGGGCGTCAGCCTACCCTTCTGGAGGATTTCCAGCGTCTCAACTTAAGTATAGTTGAGCATGGTTCCCTCGCTGCCTTGGTTGTGCAACCAACCTTGGTGGATCGGATCAAGTCCGCTCGGCGATCGGATGATGGAGTGAGCCACATCAAGGAAAATGTCAAGAACGGGACAGCCAAGTGCTTCTCGAGGACGAGCATGGTGTTGTGAGGTTCGACAACGCCTTGTGGTTCCAAAGGTCATGGAGTTGCGGAATATGATCCTCCGAAGCCCATGATTCACCTTTATCCATTCATCCGGGGCCACAAAGATGTATCAAGATCTCCGCCAGAGATTTTGGTGGACCCGAATGAAGAGAGATCGCGGTTCGTTCTCGAAAGTCGACGTATGTCGTCGTGTCAAGGCCGAGCATCGGCGTCGATGGGGCGCTTCACCTTTGCCTATTCCGGAGTGGAAGTGGGATTCGATCGGGATGGATTTTATCACCGGTCTACCTGTGTCGCCAAGGAAATGATGCCATTTGGGTCGTCATTGATCGGTTGACTAAAGTGGCTCATTTTCTTCCCAGAAGACCAAGATTCGTACCGATCGCCTAGCCGAGCTCTATGTCTCGAGGATTGTGAGCTTACATGGCGCATCAAGACGATCGTTTCGATCGTGGCTCCATCTTCACTTCCCATTTCGCATAGCACGCAAAAGGCTATGGGAACCCGTCTTACCTTTAGCACGGCATTTCACCTCAAACCGATGGTCGACCGAGAGGGTTAACCAGTTTTGGAAGACATGCTTCGTGCTTGTGTCCTTTCCTATGGGAAGCATTGGGAGAAATGCTTACCATTCGCGAAGTTTTCCTACAACAACTTTTCGAGCCGGTCTCGGCATGGCACCTTTCGAGGCCTTATACGGGAGAAAGTGTAGAACCCCGTTGAACTGGTCAGAGACCGGTGAGAGACCTCTCTTTGGCCCGGACTCAATCAATGAGGCCGAGCGCCAAGTCCAGCTTATTCGTGAGCGTTTGCGCACAGCTCAATCCAGGCAAAAGAGCTATGCGGATCGCCGGCGTCGTGAGTTGAGCTTTGAGCCCAATGACTTTGTTTACCTCAAAGTCTCTCCTTTGAAGGGCCATCAGCGTTTCGGCGTCAAGGGCAAGTTAGCTCCTCGATATGTCGGTCCCTACCGCGTTATCGAGAAGAAGGGAGCTGTTGCCTATAAGTTGGAGTTGCCATCTGCACTTGAGGGGGTACATAATGTTTTCCATGTATCCCAGCTAAAGAAGTGCCTCCGTGTTCCAACTGAGGAAGCTCCGTTGGAAACTCTCGATGTTCAGGAGGATTTGACCTATCGCGAGCACCCTGTTCGCATACTCGATGAGTCTGAACGAAGAACAAGGAATAAGACCATCAAGTTCTTTAAAGTTCAGTGGTCGAACCATTCTGAGGATGAGGCTACTTGGGAAAGGGAAGATCGTCTGCGTGCGGACTATCCCTCTTTCTTCCCCGAGTGAGCCAAATCTCGGGACGAGATTTTTGTAAGGAGGGGAGGTTTTGTAACATCCCAATTCTGAAAATGAGGGGAAATTAAAACTTTTTATTTATCTTTAGGTCCTTGAACCTCTTCTGTAATTCTGGTAAAAGAATTATGGAAATAAAAATCAAATCCCTAATTTAAACTCCAATCAAAAACCTCCGGATAAAAATCTTTTGTCCAACACTTGTAAATATTTTTCCTGAGTTCTAAGGAAGCCTTGTGACCCCTCTGAATTTTCTTACAATTTTTAGAAATTGTTTGAATAATTTTAGAGGCAAGTCAAACCTAGTCAAAGCTAGGTCAAACCCTTGTTTCAAACCTTCTGGAATTTCCTAGAAAATTACATTGTTCAAACATCTCTGGAAATTTTATGGGAGGTTAATATGTTAGTCATAAAGCTCCTGTAAAAATTTCATAATTTTTGGTGTTGATTTGATACCCCAATTAAATCCCCAAAGTCTGCTGTTCAATTCAAACTCAACTTTGGATTGTACTGTTCCACTGCTTGAACCCGAGCCCTGGCTCACCACTTGACCTGGTCAGACCGCCTAGCTGCACCAAGCGGCGCTGGCCTTGCAGCGCTCTTGTTCAGCCGTTGGATTCTTATCGCTGCCCACCTGGCGTACCCTTCGCTTTCTTTGGCGCGTCTCGGCCATTGGATCAAAATCGGGCGGCGCCCCTGTCGTCGTCCTCCTCGCGTCTCTCCGCGCTCTCTCTCTGGCGTCATGGCGAGGGTGGGGCGCGCAGCGTCGTCGCGTCGGGCGATCTTCAACGGGCCGCTCTGGTGCGCACTAATTGCTCATCGTGCTTCCTCCCCCGGAAGTCCACACTCCACCAACTCCCGTCGCCCTCGTCGCTCTCTGGTCTGGTCAGAGCACCCGAGGCTCCCTCCCGTTGCTCTCGGCCCTCCCCTCTACTTAAGCTCGAGGGCTGCCTCCTTTAGCTTCCCTTTGCTCACCCAATAGCTCTAGCAAGCACCAGAGCCCTTGTTCGAGCCCCACTCGCCTTTGTCACCGATTGCCGCCATTGCCGCGCCGAGCTTTGGTGAAGGCGGTAACCCGTGGCTCTTTCTCGCATTTTCTTGCTCTCTCGGCTCCTCACCTCTCTCTGAGCTAAGCCCTCATCCAATTTTGATTCACCCGTGCAGGTGTGAGCTCAATTGGAAGATCCCCATTTTCGGCCGCTTCTACTGTTTGTCTTCTCCGCGGCCGGTGAGTGGACCTCCCTTCGATTCCTTGCTCCAAAGAAGATCAAGAGGTCCCTTATGTCCCGCTTTGATGTTGCGCCTTTGCTCGTGGCTCAGGCGACATCTCCTCGGGATCGCCATTGCCGCCGCCGGCCGACTTCGTTCTTGGGAGCAGCTCGAGCACTCCCAAAGCCCGCGTCACTCGGGTAAGTCCCCTTTGGCTCACTGAAGCTCGGGCACCCGCTGGTTTAGCCGCCGCGGAGCTGAATGTTGCTGTCGTCGTTTCCCGTAGCTGTGCCGCCGCTCATCGCCGGTGCGCCGCCGCTCCGGTGCACTCCAGTGCGTGTGAGTGGTGCCGGCGTGACTGCAGGGCTAATGTGCATCCAATGATACCCTTAGATCACGCTGAGGTGGCGCGCATCGCCGGCGATTGGCCGGAGACCATCTCGGTGCTTTTGTCGGACGCGCCGCCTTCGTTTTCGGACGGGCGACGTGGCTCCTTGTGCGCCCTCCATTTCGTGGATGTGCGGTTTAGATCTCACCGCGTTTTGTTCCTTGTCCACTATGGACCGTCCGTTTCGCGATCTGTGGTTGAGATTCGCTCGGACATTTGTAGTTCACTGTGTAGGCATGGTCGTGAGCCGTCCATCTCAAGATCAACGGCCCACGACCACTGCTCCATTTCGCGAGCGTGATTTCAAACGCGTCGCGCCCGATTCAACGTAGGCCATTGGATCCAAGATCAACGGCCCACGATGGTCGATCTCGCGCGGCCGCGCGTGCGCTGTCGCCGTGGAGTTGGACCGTAGGATCTAGGATCAACGGCCCATAAGAGGCCACGTCTTAATAGGTTTATGAATTTCCCGAGAGCTTTATTTTCAAACTGGAAAAAGGTATAAACTTTGAAAATGTATATCTTTTTCATGTTAATTCATTTTTAGTTGATTCCAATTGTATTAATTCTGTTATGCTCTAAACTTTAATCTAAAAATGTTTAGAAGATTAATATGACTCCAGAAAAGCATGAAATTAGATTTTGAACCTTCTCAGCTTTATTAATTGCAATAAAATTCCTGTTAAATGGAAAAATGCATAACAAATTCTATATAACTCCTTTTAGTTAAACTCAACTCTGTTAATTCTGTTATTACCTATACTTTAATCTAAAAATACTTGTAATCATGTGTTGGTTGCAAGAATGTCCAGAATTAACTTTAACTTTGCATAGGCTTTAATTGTTTACTAGAAAACATTGCAACTTGTAAAATACATAACTAATTCTCTGTAAATGATTTTTGAGTGAATCCAAGTTTGTTGGGTTCCTCTAATAATGAACTTGCTAG
The DNA here is from genome assembly GCA_036346405.1 of Phyllostachys edulis. Taxonomy (NCBI): domain Eukaryota; kingdom Viridiplantae; phylum Streptophyta; class Magnoliopsida; order Poales; family Poaceae; genus Phyllostachys; species Phyllostachys edulis. The sequence goes on along the minus strand of CM070563.1, from coordinate 50,162,017 downwards.
GAAAAATAGTTTTGAGCATGTTACTGTTTTTAGAAAGAATAATTATGCATTATAATTTTGTTCAAGTTCTTGTCTTTGAAAAATTGTAGAAGTTGCAATGTAACTCCAAAAGAGTTGAAACCACTTCCATTAGTCTTAGAATGTCATTACCTATCTACCATAAAAATTTCATGTCCAGAAGACCCATATAAAATATTTTGTGAACAGTAGCCCTTTTTAATTTAAACTGTTATTTTTCTGGCCGAATTGAGTTGTTTTGGTCATATCTTTTGCATCAAGGATCCAAATTGATTGATTCTTGTTGCTAAATTCATGATAAATCTTTATCTTGCTGCTGTAAAAATTTCAAGTCATTCGGAGAACTTTTGCTGTTGGGTCTTGTTGCTTTTCTTTATTCTTATCGACTCTTTATCGCCTTTTCGTTAGGGTTCGACATTTGTGGTAATCCCGAGAACGATCCTCCGCAACAAAGTGACCCTCAACAGCCAGGCAAGCAGTTTGACCATGATTCATCCTATATTTGCAAGTCTATTATATTGCTTAAACTCTATGTATGCATTGCTACTTTGTTTTAAATTATGGTTAGTGAATCCTATAGTTGCACAATCTGTAGGGATGCCATGTCTTTACTACCTTACGCCTAGGTTACTGGCTGTGGTTTGAGCTCGTCGGATGAGCTCATATCACTTAGTAGATTGCGACTTGAAATGCTTAGCAATGCTTAGATAACGGTAGAAATGGGCGGTTGTCGACATTATGTCGATGACCTTGATCACACTAAAATTATTATTCCATTATGTCCATCTTGTGCTTTGTTAATTTGTAAATACAAAATCTGAAAATAAATGTGTGGATTGGACTTGGGCATATTGGATGGATGGTGTGGTTTTTGGATGTGGTGGTATGCCTGAGTCAACAAGGACCGAATTCTTGCGCCATTGATCCAAGCAATTATGCGTACTAACCACGCGAGGGGCATATGGAACCCTCTTGACTAAGTACTCTAGGAGGTGTTAATTATGAGCTGCTCGGTTGGTGTGTTTTAAATGAAAACGTATATGTATAGTGTGGGAGGGAACATTAGCTTCCGCTAGGTCGTCTAATGTCTCTTTCTCCCGTGGGTTGTCTTGACTCGTAATTAGCATTATCCTTTGGAAAGGTCTCGTAGGACTTAGCTGTGCAAAGACACCTTCGGAAGTGTGCGTAAAGGAAAGGCGGTCATGCGTGTGGGTGCAGTGGTACACCCTGCAGGGATAAAACTATTCGAATAGCCTCGTCCTAGGTTATGGACACGCTTGGTTATTTCCCGTAAGAATTAGACTACAACCTTTAATTAAAATTTGACATGGGTGGTATGAACGGGGAGTTCATGCTATTGTTGTGGTGACTATTGGGTTAGTCACTTCCAGGATTGTTGTTGTCATCTACTTATTGTTATTATCGTTGTCAAACTTGATGTTTGAATGTTAAAAACAGATTTGACAACTCGCCTTTAAATGTATTACCTTATTGCAAATAAATGTTGCTTTATGCTAAATGAGACATACAACCTCCACTTACATAAAGCTTGCATGTAGCATATGTTATAGGCCTGTTATCTTACACGTAAGTCTTGCGGAGTACTTTATGTACTCATCTGCCCGTGGTTGTGGCATTTTTGTGGCTATTGTTGCAGAGGAAGGGGGTGAGTTCCAAGAGCCTCACTTTTGTGCTATGTGTTGCAGCTTCTTCGACGACTAGCTTGGCGGTCCGGTCAGATGCCTAGGGGTTAAGGCACACTGATTGGCTTTGTGTTATAGCCATCTTTATGGCACTTTTGCTTCATTGTTATCTTTTAGAATTGTTGCTATTTGGCCTAAGGGCCCTCTTTTGTAATAGCTATTCCATATTAATATTAACTTCGGTTTGTTGCTTATGTACTATGTGTTGTATGGAATTGATACATTCTTTTGTTGTGAGGTATGTATACCGTGCATTCTGGAAGTATACATCTCTAGAGACCGGGTTTATTTGGTTGATAATACTAGGGTCAATTGGATGACTAAGTATTATGAGCTTAATAAATCCAGGTGCTCACAGGAGGTCATGACCATGGATCACTGATCCAACGGCAATGACCTCATGAGGTGGGGAGATCTTTGCGGTGTTGACCGCGGAGGAGGTCGTGACGGTTGGATGTTAATCCAACGGCTACGACCTGATCAAGGTGGAGAGGAGGTCTGACGAGCCAGGGGGAAAAGGTTGGGCTAGACCAGCTTTGGGAAAGTGGCTAGCCCAAGGAACAGTGTAGGCTTTTAAGTTTAGTTTTTAACAACTGAAACTTAGCAGAATTATTTGAGATAGCAAATGAACTCCAAAATTCATGAAATTTTAACTGGAGCTTGCTGACAATGAGATTAACCTCACATAAAATTTCCAGAGGTTATTATGTAATGCATTTTTCTCAGGAAATTCATGAAGGTTGTCCAAGGATTTGTTTTACCTCCAAAATTTATCAAACAAGTTTTACAACTTGTGATATTTTTCAGAGGGGTCCCACATTAGTTTTAGGACCAAGGAAAATATTTTCAAATGTTTGGCACAAGATTTAAGATAAACGGAGAATGAGTTTGACTTTTGGTCAACAAGAGCTTTGTGTTTTTGGATTACACAACTCTTGGACCAGAATTACATGAGAGATTAGGGGTTTTCAAGATGTGAGAAAAAGTTTTAATTTCTACACATATAATTATACTTGAACAAACCCTGTTTATACAGTTGGGATGTTACAAAATCTCCCCCCCTTACAGAAATCTCGTCCCGAGATTTTGGCTCAGGCGGGGAAGGAAGATGGGTAGTCTTTCCGTTTCCAAGTAGCTCCATCCACGGAATGATTTGGCCATTGAACTTTTAGGATCTTGAGGACACGATTCCTTGATCTTCGTTTAGCTTCTTCAAAGATACGAACCTTCCTTTAAGACTCTTATCCATTTATAATATTTTTGTTGTACTGGGACCTAATTCTCGAACTATGTTCAGTCCAACCAACACTTTATTTAGTTACATATTGTTCCCAGCTCGTTCCTTGTCGAGCCGGATTTTATTTGATTTGTTTTATTGCATTGTTTCTCGTCAGGTCACAATTCTGACCCAACTTCTTGCACAACAAGAATTTCCAACGGAGCTTCCTCGGTTGGAACACGGAGGCACTCCTTACTGGGACACATGAAAACATCATGTACCCCCTCAAGGGCAGCAGGTAATTTCAATCTTATAGGCGATAGCCCCTTTCTTTTCGATAATGCGGTAAGGATCCACATATCGAGGAGCTAACTCGCCCATAACGATTTAAATGTTGATGGCCCTTTCGGTCGACCATCGGTTTGATGAGGGTAAGTCGATCTGAAAGAAACTCGAGTTTCAGTAGCCTCTTATAGGCTATGCCAAAATTGAGACGTGAGCAGAGAAGCACGATCAGCACGATCGTCTTCAGTACACCGTGCAAATTCATGATGCGGAATATGTAGAGATCCTTTGGAAAACCTACAAGAAGGTTATTTTTGACAGATGAGAGCTTGTTCTTGATTCGATGGTTGGTGGTGCATGGTCATTTGTTAGTTGGTGGAATGATTTATGCGGTTAATTCCTAACAACTTGTCTCGGTTAATTCGGAGGCGATTTATTTGGTTAATTCCAAGAACAATGGGATCTCGACCGCTAACTAGCTTTTACGGAGTCATCCTCCGCAGACTAGCTATCTTAGAGGACTAAGGTCGTTCTTAGTTGGTGGAGCAATTTGTCCGGTTACTCCACTAACAAACGAGACCTTGGTCGGTTAACTAGCTATACGGAGTCATCCTCATGCCTAGTCTCTTACAAAGGATTATGGCCGTTTAGGCCACGAAGGTTCGAGGCAACAACAGGGAGGTGATGCCTTTAAAATGTAAAGGGACGGAAATGTGCCACCTTAGTCAAACGATCGATGACAAACCAAACGGCATCATTTTTCTTAGGGGTTCAGGGTAGACTAGTAGACCTTTTTGAAACTGGGGTGGTGCCGAGCACCGGATAAAAGAGCGAAATAAAGATCGCTAACAAAGGGCAAAAGATGGAGGTACAAAGGAATGAGGCGCTCTTGAACTGAATAAAACAAATGAAGGTGGGCAAGAGTTAGCGAGAGCGTACCTAACACGACGTCGAGTGCCTCGAGCTTTCTCGGCTAAGATGGAGTCGATCGATTACAAACGATCTTGTCTTTGCTTCAAAGGGCAATTGTTGGCGTAGTGCCCTTCTTGCTACAAAAGAAACAAGTGATCCCAGATCGATTTGCGGGGACCACCTTGTCGACTTGCAGTGCACGTGATGGAGGCACGACTGCGAGCAACGAGGGGTTCTTTGCAAGCTTCTTAGGACAATTATTAGCATAGTGGCCCTTGAGATTGCAGAAGAGACAAGTGACACCGGCGACCTTCTTTGGAGTCACCACGAGTCCTCTCTTGACACTGTGACGATCCTCGACTTTCTTTTTTCGCCCACAAAGAATACAGCAGGATTTTCAGCCACAAGCTGAAAGTTGGGGAAGGCATGGACTGGTAATTTGTCCCGCAACTCCTCAGACAAATCACCCAAGAACTTCTCTGATTTGGAGGCATCGGTGATTGCGATGCTTGCAGATGACCGAAGAAACAGTCGCTGCAGTTCCAATGACTTGGCAATCACCAAGTTCATGCTACATTCCTTGGGATAGTGATCGCTTCCCTCGCAAAGGAAACAAGTAACTTTGGCGATTGGACAATCTTCGGGTAAATGGTCTTCATCACAGTTTGGACAAGCAGAAGTACACTGATTGCTGTAGTGTCCTTCCTCGCCACAACGCCGACAGACCTTGATTCTTCCTAGTCCGCAATTTTCGGCGAAATGCCCCTCTTCACCACAGCCAAGGCAAAAAGGAGGCGTTTGCCGCTTTTCAGGGCAATAGGGCCACAATCCGAAACACTTGCTAGAGCGGAGTCGCTTACAAGTCTTGTCTCGGATAGTTGGAGCTAGGAGAATTTCGTCCCAACCGACTTTTGTCGACCTAGTCCGCCATCGACTGTTCGACATCCTGCTCTGAAGAGATGGGTTAACACGAAACCCAACGACTAGAAGTTGAAGAAAGCGAAAAGGATGCCAACGACTAGGGAACGGAACATCACCCTAACCAAGGCCAACAAAATAGACAATCTGATTCCTACCGAGTTAATAATGGATTAGATGATAGTAAATGTAAACTAATGAAACAAGCAGAATAAAAGAAGTTATAGGGAGCATAATAAAGGAGAAGCAAAAACAGCGAGGAAATGCACTTTAAAAGCTCCCAAAATGACTCCAAAACAGCAAGACATAAGATTAAAGGCCAACTTCCCAACACAACTAACTTGTATTGAATGAACGAGTAATTGGTTGAGAAGATTAAAAATCAGATTGTAAGATGAGATCTAAACCTATTAGAGAGCAAGGTTAGTGCAGCGAAATAAGTGCTAGATACTTAGCTAGCTAGTATCACATCTTACCCTTTTATTCCCATAAATTTTAGTTGATTTAACCTCTCATTTTCTACCCTATTTAGAACCTTTGAGCTTGCTGTCCGGAAATTGACGCTTGCTGTCCAGATTTTGCATCCAAGCTTCCAGTCGAAATTGGCCATTCCAGAAGCTTCAAAACCTTGTAGATGGGCAGCTAACACTTCAATTTGCCAAACTCATTGATTCCCCAAAACCCCATTAATCGATAACAACTATTTTGTAGAAGGGAAGAGAGGAAAACAACTTTTAAAACTCAAATTAGAGGGAGATGAGAAGAGAAAGCTAAGATAGATGAGGAGTAAAATCTGAGAATTTCCTTAAGCTTTCAGAACTCATTTGACACTTTGAAATTAGGTTTTCAAAATACCCTAAAGACGACCAAGCTTGCGTTACTACGGTCAGTATAGCTCTGATACCAACTTTTGTGAGCACCCGGATTTATTAAGCTCATAATACTTAGTCATCCAATTGACCCTAGTATTATCAACCAAATAAACCCGGTCTCGAGAGATGTATACTTCCCAGAATGCAGTATACATACCTCACAACAAAAGAATGTACCAATTCCATACAACACATAGTACATAAGCAACAAACCAGAAGTTAACATTAATATGGAATAGATATTACAAAAGAGAGGCCCTAAGGCCAAATAGCAATAATTACAAAAAGATAACAGCGGAAGCAAAAGTGCCATAAAGATGGCCAAAACAAAAGCCAATTAGTGTGCCTTTACCCACAAGGCAACTAACCGACCGCCAAGTCGTCAAACCCAAGCACAACTCATAAGAGTGAAGCCCTTGGGGCTCACCTTCTTCCTCTGCAACAAAAGCCACAAAATGCCACAACCACGCGCGATGAGTACATAAAGTACTCCGCAAGACTTACGTGTGAGATAACAGAACTATAAATAGCTACATGCGAGCTTTATTTAAGTGGATGAGGCTTTGGACTCATTTTAGCATAAAGCAAGTTTCATTTGCAATAACATAATAGATTGAAGGCAATTTGACAAAGCATTTTAATTGTTGAAATTCAACGAGGTAGTAACATAGTAACAACAACAAGAACAACCTAGAAGTGACTAACCCAAGTCACCACAACAATAGCATGAACTCCCGCTCATACCAACCATGTCAAGTTTTAATTAAAGGTTGTAGTCTAATTCTTACGGAAATAACCAAGCGTGTCCATAACCTACGACGAGGCTATTGAATAGTTTTATCCTGCAGGGTGTACCAATGTACCCACACGCCGGACCGCCTTTCCTTTAAGCACACTACCTTAGGTGTGCCGCACGGCTAAGTCCTACGAGACATTTCCAATGGACAATGCTAATTCGAGTCGCACAACCCACGGGGAGAAAGAGACATCACACAACCTTCCCGGAAGCTAATGCTCCCCTCCCACATCACACACACATTTTATCTTTAAAAACACACCAACCGAGCGACCCCAATTAACACCGCCCAAAGTACTTAGTCAAGAGGGGTTCCATATGCCCCTCGTGTGGTTAGCACGCAAAATTGCTTGGATCAATGGCGCAAGAATTCGGTCCTTGTTGACTCAGCATACCACCACATTCCAAAAACCACACCATCCATCCAATATGCCCAAGTCCAAATAGTTTTCATTTTTATTTGTTTACAAATCATACAAGGGACATAATGGAATGATAGTTTTTAGGTGATCAAGGTTATCGACATAATGTCGACAACCGCCCATTTCTACCGTTATCTAAGCATTGCTAAGCATGACACCGTAAAAGCAAAAAGAGCATACTTAAATCACGGGCTCTAATTCACCAGCGATATTAGTAACTTATGGTTTGTGGTAGGGTAACAATTTAGGGCAACTATGCAATAGGAATAGCTACCTCTAAACGATAAAATACTTTGACACAAAAGCATGCATACATACAAGTTAAACAAAATATTAGACTTTAAAGTAATGGGACAATGATGGAAATGATCAAACTGCTTGCCTTTACTGTTGCAGGCCAATTTGTTGCTGAGGATCGCTCACGGAATCAATACACTCGTCGGCACCTAATCGGAAAGACGAAAACAATCGATAAGAACGATTTAAAACGACAAAGACAGCACAGCAAACGAACTCCAAACACTCTGAATTTTCTACAGCAGCATGAGGGTGATTTTTAGGGAATTTAGCAACAAGAACCAATGGATTTGGATTCTCAATGCAAAAGATAGGAGCAAAACAATTCTGCTCAGCCCTAAAAATACCAAACTGCACTATTCACTAATTTAATTATGAGGCAACATTTTCTAGAAAAGAAGTGAAGCTGAAATTTTACTGTAAAACCAGCACCTCATGAGATGAATAACACAATTGAGTTCATCCCATTTGGAGCTATGTTGCACTTTCTACAATTTCTCAAAAACAAGAACTTGAACAAAATTATAATGCACAAGTCCTCATTTTTATAACAGCAACAAGCTCAAAACTAATTTTCATAGTAAGTTCATTAATAGAGGAAACCAACAAAGTTGGTCTCACTCAAAAATAATCTACAGAGCATTAGTTATGTATTTTACAAGTTAAGCATTAATTTGAGTGTATATTTAAAGTGAGGTTTAAAATCTAATGGCAAAACTGTGCTCTGGAGCTGAACTCAACTTACAATCATTTTTGGATTAAAGTCAAGTTCAAGACAGAGCTAACACAATTTGAATGACCTCATTTGGATTTAGAATGAATTAGTTATGATATTTTGAAGTTCATACCTTTTTCAGTTTATAAATAAGAGTTCACTGGAATTTCTAAAACCAAAAGAGAGGGGGAGGACGTGAACCGTTGATCTAAATCAAACGGCCCAAGACCTCCAGAGAAGCGCGCCGACGCTGCACAAGAGTCCAGAGAACACGGGCCGTTGATCTTGGATCCAACGGTCCATGTCCTCCATGCCACGCAAGCAAAGCAGGGGAGGTCGTGGCCGCTGATGCCGCATCCAACGAACCACAACACAAGAGGGAGGACCGGACGGTCCAGATCAAACGAGGGAGGTCCTGGGCGGCCGAGATCTTCCAAAGGAAGATCTAAACTATCAAGATCTCCCCAAGGAAGATCTACATCGTCAAGACCTCTCGAGGAGGTCCCGGGCGGTCCAGATTTTCCAAGGAGGACCTTAATGGTCTAGATTGTCCTGGGAGGACCTTAACGGTCAAGACAACATCAAAGAGGTCTGGGCGGTTCAGATCCACTTGGGGTGGTCCCGAGCGGCCAGGATCTAACAAAGGGAGGTCCTAAGCGGCTCGATTTCCACCGGGAGGTGCAGGCGGCTAAGATTTACCCGAGGAGGTCCACAAGGTTAAGAGGACCTCGGGGAGGTCCTACACGGTGGAGATCAACACAGGGAGGACCTCAACGGCTAAGATCTCCCACAAGGAGGTCCTAGCGGTCAAGATCGCAAGGAGGAAGGTCCTGGGTTGTCCTACAAAAGACCAGGGTGGTCTTTGCAAAGAGGACCCCGAGGGGAGGTCTTTGGGGAGGTCTTCGGGGAGGTCTTCGGGGAGGTCTTTGCCAAAAGTCCACAGGGTGATCCTTTGGCAAAGAGGTCATAGAGATGCACGCGCGCGGGGAGATTAGGCGCGCGGCCTTAATTGCGCAACAAGGGACAGAAAACAAGGCATTAAAGGCTGACCCGAGTTTACCAATGATAAGCATTGATGATCGCATTTAAGGGGGAGATCTTTGTCCTAACGACAATGGCACGGTGCCATTGTCGTCCGACAAAACCCCGAGAGGCTCCCAAGGCTTGTCGCCGGCGATGAGGACCTCGCCGGCGCCATCTAAGGGCACCAACGTGTGCGCAATAGTGTCGCGCACACGCCAGGACCATTCCCGGCTGCGGGGGTGGCCCTGAACGGCGACGAGCCGAAGATTGGCGGCGCAAAAACACACGGCTAAAACACAAACAGCGATAATGAGCTCCGCAGCGTACATCCAAGCGTGTGCTCAAGAAAAGCTCCGCAACGACATACACGCGGGTGCCAGCATCTACGGGACTACCAGGAGGGTTACCTGGAGGTCGCGGAGGTGCTAAGGAGGTTGGGGACGTGGAGGACCGGGGTTGGGGAAGAAGGGTTGCTCCACGGCCAACTCCAAGCTCCAAGCTCCAAGCTCCAAGTTAGGCCTCTCTGAAAATGTCCCAACCAACTAAGTTAGGGCTTTTGGTCACAGAGGGTAGTGGCTTAGATTGAAGCAAAGAGACGGAGAGGAAAAGCCACGGGAGCACCGAGCCACCGAGGAGCTCCAAGGGCATCAATGGCGCCAAGGAGGTCAGGTGGTTTGAGCTCCACAGAATCGAGAGCAAATGGTGAATGGTGGAAAAGAAGCCAAGGAAAACAATGGGGAGGTATTATAGCCCGAGGAGAAAGGGTCATGAGCTAGGGTTAAGCTCATCGTGAGTTTAGCCCATGGCTCGGTCCATGGCTTGGACAGGACGTGGAGGTGACAGAGCAGCTCAAGACAAATGACTTTGGGGCGAAAAGCTCTGACCCGCATTAAATGCCTGCGGGCAAAGAGCCGTTGGACAAGACAGATCACTGCCTCCTCCACTGCCATGGCGTACGCGCGCGCTAGAGCTAGGAGAAGAACAGGAGTTGCCCTCCACCGTCCGATTAGAAATGAGGGGGAGGTCGTGACCCTCAGATCTAAATCGAAACGGTAAGTTTTTAAAAGGAGAAGGAGGAGATCACAGCCATTGGATCTGGACTGGGGAGGTCGTGACCCTCCGATTTCCATAATCTTGAATCTTGCGTGGAAAAAGGGACAGGAGGTCCAAGGCGTTGGATTTCAATCCAACGGTGCGGACCTCCTGTGAGGTCTTAACCGCACACGAACTTAAGAGCATGAGGGGGAGGTCTTAGCACTACTCGTAGCGCACAAGAGGTTATGGCCATCAGATTAAGATCTAATGGTGATGAGAAGGTGAGGGAGGTCTGAGACGTTGCGCAAAAGACAAGGGAGGTCAGGACCTTTGGATTTTTGATCCAACGGTTCTGATCAAAAGAGGGGGAGGTCCTGAGCTTGCGCAACGCACCAGGGAGATCATGGCCTTTAGATTTAAATCTAAGGGCTACGACCTCACGTGCTTCGCGGGGAGGTCTAATGCACACAAGACAAGGAGGAGGTCGTGACCGTGGATTTTAAATCCAACGGTGCACAACATGAGATGGGGAGGTTGTGAGCGCTGGATATTTTGAGGAGGAGGTCGTGGGCTGTTGGATCCGATCCAACGGCCACGACCTCAAGGAGTGCAAAGGGGAGGTCAAGGTGGTTTGAGCTCATGGGAGGTCGAGGCCATGGATTTTGATCCAAATGCCAAGACCTCGATGAGGCGGGAGGTCTGATGAGTATGTTGAGGAGGAGGTCGTGGTCATTGGATTTGATCCAACAGCTCGACCTCAACAAGATGGGATGACCTCATGCGATGGTTTAACAACTCGAGGAGGTCCTTGAGGTTTAACACACTGGGAGGTCATGACCATGGATCACCGATCCAACGGCAATGACCTCATGAGGTGGGGAGATCTTTGCGGTGTTGATCGCGGAGGAGGTCGTGGCGGTTGGATGTTAATCCAACGGCTACGACCGATCAAGGTGGAGAGGAGGTCCGACGAGCAGGGGAAAAAGGTTGGGTGGACCACTTTGGGAAAGTGGCTAGCCCAAGGAGCAATGTAGGCTTTTAAGTTTAGTTTTTAACAAATTGAAACTTAGCAGAATTATTTGAGATAGCAAATGAACTCCAAAATTCATGAAATTTTAAGTGGAGCTTGCTGACAATGAGATTAACCTCACATAAAATTTCCAAAGGTTATTATGCAATGCATTTTTCTCAGGAAATTCATGAAGGTTGTCCAAGGATTTGTTTTACCTCCAAAATTTATCAAACAAGTTTTACAACTTGTGATATTTTTCAGAGGGGTCCCACATTAGTTTTAGGACCAAGGAAAATATTTTCAAATGTTTGGCACAAGATTTAAGATAAACGGAGAATGAGTTTGACTTTTGGTCAACAAGAGCTTTGTGTTTTGGATTACACAACTCTTGGACCGAATTACATGAGAGATTAGGGGTTTTCAAGATGTGAGAAAAAGTTTTAATTTCTACACATATAATTATACTTGAACAAACCCTGTTTATACAGTTGGGATGTTACAGTGCGCAAGTGCGAGTGGACCTCGTCCAATGGACCAAGTCGCTGACATCTGGCCCCACATGTCAGTGCGCAATTTAAATCGGAAGTTAATTAGAAAATGTACTATTCACTAGGTCCCGCTAGTCAGCGGCTGTGGCTAGCGCAGCCCTCGATAAGAAAAGGAATAAATACTTTATGAAATTCGAAATCTAATTATTTGCACACTAAAAATTGGAATAACTTCAAAAATACATAACTAATTCATCTCAACTCCAAAATGGATGAAACCAGTGCTGATAATTTTCATTTTTAATTAAACTTATATTAAAATTGGTTTCAAACTTGTCTCTATAGCAGAGAGTATTTTTTACTGGAAATTGATCCATAACTCTATTATTTTTATAATAGAAAAAGGCTAATAACTTTGAAAATACATAACTAATTCATGAAAACTCCAAATGAGATGAACCCAGATGTTTTGGACTTGTAATAACATTCTCTATTTATCTATATAATCCTTGTATCCCCCACTATTCTACATATTTTGACCAATTAATTAAACTGCATGAACAATGACCTATTGGAATACGAAATTCAATTGCTATAACTTTCACATAATAACTCCAAATAGAATAAATATTTCACCTAAATTCATATAAAATCGTACACTAGCCACTGTAGAAAAATCATGCATTTTTTAGCACTTTGATTTTTGAAGTATATCACGGTGTTTATCGATATCATTAATTCTATAGATTCTGAGGCTATTGATATTGTCTCGTACGCCACCGAGAGCGAGCAATTAATCTTCCAGCAAGGCAAGCATCATTTGAACTTTCTTTTGCATCATATTTGATCCCAGTTTTTGATAAGTTAGTGCAATGATAATTGCTTGCATGCTTATTTTGGTATGTCGCTATTTTTGTGATGTGTAGATAGCTATATCCTAAATCATAAGGTTATCCTTGAATTATTTAAGTACCATATGCTTAAGTTAGGTTGTGTGAAATATATTGTATGAGTTTGCTTAGCCATGCAACTCTAGAAACGATAGTTTGATTGTCGGGATTGACACGACAATTATGGGAGAAACACACTTTCTTATATGCTTTTTATTCCAGATCTTTGTATCTATTTTATGAGTTAAATTTTGTCATTTTAAATGAGTTTTGGGGTCTAGACAAGTGGTTGCTAGTGAGGGTGCCTTCGTGCACGAGATCGGGTATGTGGTTGTCTTGTCCGGACCATTAAGGACCGAACTTTGGTAACGTCGATTCAAGTAAAACTCATGCTATCACACATGGCATATGGGTGTTGTACGGTTAAGTAGGGGGAAGGTTTTATTGTGTTAAGTCCCAAGTTGGTGTAAGGGCACTTGTGTTCGATTATTTGTCCTTAGGAGCTGATGTAATTTTCTATAGTGTGCATGGGAGCACCACTTTCGGTTATTTACATTGCATCGGTATTCCCAATACAACTTGTGAGCCACTTAGCAAGTGCTATCCGTTGCTTGTACTAAGTAATGACCATCTTGCAGGAGGGACTTATCCCAATAGGATTTTCTTGCTAAAAATGACCGTATCTCGATTCTCCCCGGCCGACACACCATAGGAAATGTGTTAATTCCGATGGCTTACGGGCTAGTCGAGTCATGTGGGTAAAGTATTACACCTTTGTAGAGATAAATCTATTTGAATAGCCGTGTCCGCGGTTATGGACGATCGCTTGAGTTCGGTAGTTACTATTGTTAGACTTTTAATTAAAATTTGTGGGTACAACTTGGTATTCGGCATGAACGGGTGTTCATGCGTTGTGTATCAAAGTGGGCTGCCACTTTGGTTATTGTATGAATCATTTGTTTACCATTGTATTACTTTATCACATGCTTTACTTCTACTTCAAATCTGATTTCAAAATGGCAAATGAAAAACTAGCATGTGTAGGTTGAAAATTGTTGCGTCTTTTCGCAAAACTAAACCCCTATGTGCCATCCTTTGGAACAACCTCTAGCATAACTAATTTTTATTTGTGTAAGACTTGCAAGTACAATTGTACTTAACCCAGTTGCTACAAATTTAGGTGAGGAAGACTACGAGCCCAGTGAGCTCGTTAGTGCCGATTTAGGCGACGCTAACAAGTAGTGCTATTATTTAACTCCCAATCGGTTGCCAATGGGTGTTGGGCATACCATGCTGGACTTTTGGTTTATTTACTTTGTTTCTGTTGCTACTTTATGATCTTATTTGAATTTGGTCGGTCGGCCACTTGTAATAGTTGTAGACTTGAACTACTATGATGTATGTCTTTTGAACCACTAATGTAAGAATGTTGTATGGATGTGATCAATGTTGTATGTGAGTTTGGGGCATGTTGGTCGCTGATCTTGGGAGCCAACATGATCTCATGCTCACTGTTCGTGGATTCCATTTTAACTCACTTAGTGTGGTCTTTGATTGGTTAGAGAACCGATAATCATGCAGTACTTGCAGAGGAGCGGTACACATGATCACCGGGGCTTTAGTTTCAGTAAAGACCTCTCACTTAGATGGAGTTAACTTAGAATCCATTTACTTGAGGCCCAGAGTTATTCCCATAAGACTGGGAAGGCCTCAGTCTTACGGGAATAACCCGGGGGCCCCCACACCTAAGAGCTAGTAATGAATTACATAGGATAATTTCAAGCATGACATGTCGGTACGCAGACCGTTATACAATAATATGTAGCTCGATGGCTATCACACAACATGACATGCAGGCCATGTCAAATTCATTCATGCATCACATACAAAATGGGCCATACTATTCACATCAATCCCTAAAAAACGAGTTATGCATAGAATCTAATTCTATCAGGCGACATGAACACATACTACTATATATAACACGGCTACGACCACGGCGGTCCTGAGACATTAATCTCATTCACATAACCGAGCCTTGGAAATCATCAGATTAATCATATTAACCCAATTCCGAACCAATCTGATCACTGCCTTGATACGACCATGCACTGCGGCATACTCCGATGGCGGAATTCCGACCGGTAGGAGTATCATGCAAGGCAGTCGAAACCAAGTCGAGTAAATCATCTGGTGCTCTTAACTTGTACCTCTTCGCTGAAACCCATCTACTACCGCCGAACACTCAATCGATCTTATCTTCTTTTTTTTTGATCGAAAACAGGAGGAGCAGAAACCCCTACTTTAAATATATTAAAAAAAATTATGTACAAGAGAGGGGAGATTACAAACAAGAACCACAAAATAACTTAGCCAAAATCTCTCAACCACTTAACAAAACAATCTCTCAGCGAAGGTTTTACCCTATGGATAACCATGGCAAAAGCTTCCCGGAACTCAAATTTCCAATTGGAAATAGAAACCCTCCCTTGATTAAATATAATCTTATTGCGATGCAGCCAGATACTCCAACAAGCAATAATCGTAATCTCCTTGAATAACTTCTGACAGAACTAACTCTTACCCTATTGAATAAGCCCAACCACTGAAAGAGTTAAATCCCAATCAAAACCAACTAAAGACCAACATTGTTGACTAAACGAACACTCAAAGAAAAGATGTTTCAAAGATTCCTGAAAACCATCCTGGCAGAGAACACAATCAGCATTGTCAATCAAAAACTTCTTCCGGATTAGAAGTTCCTTAGTATTTAATCTGTCCTTCAATAGTAACAAAAAAAAAGAACTTTTGCTTGCTTGAACATGAAGAGGACCATATCCAGATAAGTGGACGAGGCGGGAGAATAGTACCCAACATCTGAACATAAGCTTGCTTGGAAGAGAAAGACCAAGAACCCCAAATAAAACTCCATTCATCATGCCGAACTGCCTCTGATCCCAAAGAATTAATACAATCCCTCAGATCCTGTAATTGTAACGACGCTGTGGGAGAAAGAGGAAGCTGAAAGAAACAATGAAGATTTTCCGAAAGTTGGACAGCAGCAACTGAGAAAGTAGGATGGCTCTGATACCATTGAAGGGACATGGGTAGGCTACGATAGCAACAATTAAAAATTCTACCACGTAAACCAGGAAGCCAAGCAAGAAGATAATCACAGATCGCTACCACCAGACGTGCAGCGCAACGAAAGAAGAGTTCGAGCAGCCTGGTCCAACGTAGAGCGCATCGATGTAGTGATTGTAGTCGATCCGCAAGCGTCCTTGCTAGCCGATCGTCTTCTCCAGCAATCTCTGTAGTTCCTTATGTAGATCACGGATCATCCTCAAGCGCAACAGCAACTGTAGTAGTGCCACTACGGTATCCACACGCCCAGGGAAGGAACAACTGTACACTGGTGTGCTAGCACCAAGTCACACAGCAGAGTTCTCAGGAAGATGGCGGCTAGGGTTTCGGTGGAGCAACTCACGTCCATCTGTCCTTCCCAATGGCCTCAACCATATCCTTATATAGTGCCCATGACAGATCCTATCCGAACATGTTTTGTTCTAACCCATTAAGTGTGCGACCCGTTAGGTTTATGTGTAGTCGGTTGTAACTCGGAAACCCTTTCCGATCACGAGTCGTTAGCGGTTCCTAGCAGGACGTAATGATTCCCGAATACACAAAAATTAAATCGGACGAACCTTAATGCAATACGATCTACGACTAGGTCCTCATCACTTACGACCAGGTCATATCTCTATATGACCAGTTCGTATTTGGTCACAACTAGTTCGTAACTCCTTACGACCAGATTTCGACCACACTGTGATTGTGTTCGACCAGTCTACGACCAGCTCGTATCTCCATACGACCAGTCCATAACTGATCGAACTAAGCGATCTACTCATGTATTCTCCCTTTGCCTCACGATGTTTGGTTGAACTCCAGGTGAGATCTTGTGTCATCCATTGACTGTTCGATACTTTCTCGATCGAGTGTCGGATAACCTTATGTGGTTGAACTCTTCGACCACCAGTGGCATGGCCATGCACTTTCTTTATCCGACCACTTCAAGGGACCCAGAGGCATCTCTCTTGTTATGTTAGGAGGGGCAAATCCCATATCCGACCAGTCACATCCCTCCGCATGTTTCATAGCATACCCGAAAACTACCTTTATAACTACCTAGTTACGAGTAGCGTTTGGCAACCCCTAAGAGTGCTATTACAGATGTAGGGAACCATGCTAATATCAGGTCTAAGGATTATACATCATCATTGCTTGAGACCAACTAATGACGCATAGAATCTTAACAATCTCAATAGTGTCTCAAGGTGGGTCAATCCAACACCATGTTCTCCAACATGTGCTCACATTATTGATTCAATATCCCTATATCCATGACTGGTGAAACATGGTCATCAATCAATACATGTTTTGGTCATAGAATCATAGGTGTTCCGACCAATGACATCCGACCAGGGATTCATTTAGAACGACATCATATAAGTTAAAGAGTTTCACCAACAAGTCACATACTTGTAATCTTTATAACCAATGATTCATTTAAGGAACAGAATAACATTTATTCAATAACTCATAAACATAGACGTGATACAATCATCTCTATGATTGCCTCTAGGGCATATCACCAACAGTTTCACCGTGACCACCATTACCGTCGCAGGAGCCGCCGCAGTTCCTCTTCTCCTTCAGTCCCGATCGACTCCTTCGTCGCCATCCTCCGACATCTCTGACCACGAGCTTCACCACCACCGTCCGTCGACCTCCTCGGGCCTCCCTCTTGATCTTGGTGAGTTCCCCGTGCCCTGTTTCCCCTCTTGTTCTTTTCGACCAGGTCGTGTAGTTGAAAAACCTCCTTTCAACCAGTTTCAACCAGGTGGTCGAAACCTCCTTTCGACCAGGTGATCGAAAACCTCCTTTCGACCATGTCTACGACCACATCTACGACCAGGTCCATGACCAGGTAGTGGTGTAGTCGAAACCCCTTTTTGACCAGTTACTCAAAGCCAACAGTACTCAAGTGAGCATTACTCAAAGCCAATAGTACTCGAAGTGAGCAGTACTCGAAGCAAACAGTACTCGAACCAGTAGTGCTCGAAACCAAAACTTTGGAAGGTCCGTTCTCCACCGTTATAACTCCAATTTTTCTGAAATTTGTTTCTAAATTTGTCTAAATTCAAGACCTTGCTAATGGCACTGGTCTTATTTAATTTAGAGTTCATTTATTATTTCTTCAGTATTTATTTGTTCTCTTTTGCTTGTTGTTCCTTTTTTCAGTACGTCCGTCCGAGTAGAATTCTTAGACGTGGGAGATCTCCAATTTGATGAAGCACAAGACCACCAAGATTCTCTTACCTTAAATATAGGCGAATCGATACTTTGATCATTTTGAGCCTATATTTTATGCAAATTATATTCCTTTGAATTACCAAAATTACATTCTTTAATTTTTTAATCAATTGTATGTTAAATCTTAGCGTAATTAAATACCCATTTGATGATTAATTAATTATTATACCATCCTTTGGTAATTGAATCCGTTATTCCATGTCACCCTAGTAACTATGTGGTAATTACTAGTTATAGGTTGTACTTAAGCGACATGCTAGTATTGCTTAAGTACCAGGGCATTAAAATGCCCTAATCATCATCTCTTAAAACATGAAGTGGTTTTGGGCAGTCATTGGGGGCACATGACTGAAGTAAATGAGATAATTTGGTTTTACTCCTCAAAACCTTAATAAATTGCTATTACCACATCTAGGCGGATGTTATGGTGGTGGGTGTCGTTGGAGCACAAGAGTGGTTGGTATGTGGTATGAACCGCCCAGATGGATTAAGGACTTAACTTGTCATGACCTCCCATTGCAAAACATGTGCAACCGCAAGTCTGCAATGTGCAACTTGGCTTAGTAAATTTATTTGACCTTGGAAATCATCTCACTGGTGGAAGAGTAAGGTCGTGCAAGCATTGGTTACAGTTGAGCTTGAACGGGACACCAAGGGAGGCTGAAGTTGCCAGCTATGCTAGTCGTGGTGGTGTACATCCCGCACAACTTATGAGACCCACCGCAACTGGGAGAAGACCATATGGGTGAGATCACTACAAGAAGAACATACATACACCAACACATAACTCGCAACAGAAAAAACATGCGTTGCCAGACTAACTTATTCAACATGCATGAAGTTTACTTGGCCCACCACCTCCCACGTCCAAATAAAAATTAATAAAGGAATAATTCAGAACTCCCACCCCACCTCGCTGCCACGCACGAAACCTCACCCACCCCGTTTTAGCTTCCCCTTCCCCATCCCCTTTAGCTCCCACATTTCCCTCTTCCCAGCTCCTCCTCCCCCCCGCTCGCCTGCACTGTTTCTCCAACCCGGCTGCCCGACTCGCCTCCCTACCTCCCATTCCCCTCGCCTGATGCCGCAATCATCGCCACCCCTCGCCTTAACCATCACCCCATCCCTACCTCCCATTTCCCTCGCCCGATGCCACAACGCCCTAGCCACGCCCGCCGCCGAGCTGCCCTCGCCCTCACCCTTTTTCCCTTTTTGTTTCCCCTCTCCCTCCTCTCTCTCTCTTCTCACCCTCCGACCCAAACTCCCCATGAACGCCACTGCCCCAATTTGAAACCCTAGGCCGCTGCATCGATCTGGGGCGGTGGTTGCAGCGGAGGTTGCTAGGCTGTAGCGTTTCGTCTAGTGGAGATGATGGAGGCTGGCCATGTAGACGGAGGATGAGAAGCTCCTCAAGGAGGCGAAGAAGCTGCCATGGGATGAACTGGAAGGTGTGAAATGACACCAACATCGACCTCGCTGCCCTCAACGACTCCATCACCGACCCCAAGGACGCCCGCCTCTGCGAGTTCGGTGAGATACACTCCCACCACCTCCCGATCCGCCCCCATTTCGTGCTTAGATCTTCGTTATGCTTGATTCGTGCGGTTTCATTTCGAGATTTCCGTGGGACCTTTTGATGTTAGATTTGAAGGGCAGTGTTTTTTTTGTGGTGGTGGTTAGGGTCATTGTTTAAGAAGATGGTCGCGGATTCGAACGCGCCAGTGCAAGAGAAGGCGTTGGATGCCCTGCTCACTTTCTAGCGAGCAGCTGATGTTGATGCAGCGAGGTGCGTGTCTACATGATGCTACGTCATTTGCTATTGTGCTTCTGATTGTTTTTTCGAGTGATTTGTGGAGTTGGTCTATCCCAAGTATGCCAAGGAGGTGTGTGATGCAATCGTAGCAAAGTGCCTCACTAGTTGGCTTAAGACCATTGAGAAGGCTCAAGCTGCATTCCTCCTTTGGGTGGAGCTGGAGGCGGCGAAGGTCTTCCTTGTAAGTTGAACTGCAATTGGTGATTATTTTGGTTATGAATTATGATAAATCGTATGGATTGAGCACATAATGATGGCGTGGTGCATGAAGCCATGAATGAGTGCCTGAAACAGCAAACACCAATTTCCCTCCTTTACCCTTCAGCCCTCTACTTTGATTGTGATATAGATTTGAGGTGATTGATGAATTGTAGGGGTTCAATGATATATTCGACATGTCGCAGTATTTCATATTGTTACATTTCTACTTAAGTTGTGCTGCAATTGGTTTTTGTGAGACTCCAGTAATCAACACAACAAAACTATACATTAAGGGAAAAGAAGTATATTTCTGAATGCTATCCTGACTTCTATATGATTGTAGGATCAAGTAAATCGAGCGATGGCTCACGTAGTTATGGCCGCCGCTATGAGGGAAGTAGCCACGATATGAATTCAAACTGCCAATATTTGATCTGGGGACAATTGCAGCTACTACTGATGGTTTCTCAATCAATAACAAGCCCGGTGAGGGTGGCTTTGGACCAGTATATAAGGTAGCACTCAATATGAATCAATTCCAATGCATATGAATGCAAAGATTTTGAATGTAAAACTAAGTGGCATCGAGAACACTAATTAATTTTAGTGGCAACTCATGATTTCAAGCATTAAAAGGTGACAATTTAGGTTTCTTGTCGAGGTTATCATAGGACAACATAAGCATTCCAAATGAACCAACATCGATGGCAATTTAAAATTTTCTGATCTAAATTCTGAATTACTGCCACTGTATGTCTAATTGAAATGGTTTCTTCAAAATTACAGGGTAAGCTCGAGGATGGACAAGAAATAACTGTTAAAACACTTTCAAAAACATCCATGCAGGGTCTTCAGGAATTCAAGAGATTATGTTGATAGCTAAACTCCAACATCAAAACCTTGTTCGCCTTCTTGGATGCAGTATTAGTGGACAAGAAAGGATACTTGTATATGAATACATGGAAAACAGGAGCCTAGACTACTTTCTATTTGGTACGCTCTCAACCTTTCTTTTTTGACCCTGAAAATTGACTGATAATTCTGAAGAAAAAATAAGTATTTGTGTGTGTCAATAGAAAAGTCCAACAGTGTCCTACTTGATTGGCAAATGCGATACCCTATCGTAGAAGGCATTACTTGAGGTTTACTGTATCTCCACTAGGACTCAAGATACATAATCATCCATGGAAATATGAATGCAAGTAATGTTCTTCTAGACAAGGAGATGACTCCCAAAATTTCAGACTTTGGTATGGCAAGAATGTTTGGCAGTGAAGAGACAGAAATCAGTACCCGAAAAGTGGTTGGCACATAGTAAGTATAGTAACAGGGAAAACACTATTGATTATATATATGAATTTTTCGATATTAATCATATTCATTATACCACTGAGACACATATTTTCCTTGCCGACAATTATGCACCCATTGTTTGAATATCAGAACCAAACAGAATATGTAGTCAACTTACTGATATAGTGTAACATTGAACCAACAATTTTGTTCTATTAGTAAACCGTGCGATGACACAAATGACTTTCAAGTGAGATGTTTATTAGTTTTCAATATTTCAGTAAGTTCCTCTTACAAATTGAATCTTATTTTTTCTAACAGGAAATTTGACATTACTAAGTTCTGCAGATTTGTTCAATCTACAAGTTATATATTTTTGCCTTAGGTAACAAACTTTTTGAAATGTCCATTGCATGGCATCATGTCGTCATGGATTTTTGTGTTTTTTCGATAAATTTTCAGCACTTAAACCATCTACCCCACTTAAGATTAGGAAATGATTTACTATTGAGGACTTCATCTGACAGCTTATGTTTGCTTGATTTCCATATTGCATTTACTTGATTTATTTTTGGCTTAAAAGGTAGTCTTCCTATAAGCTTGCGATTAATGATTGGGAATTGCTGCTCCATGTATATACCTGCCAATTGTTTGGAAGAGTTGGAATGTTACATTTTACTTTAATAATGCACTAAGAGAACTTTATTTCTCTTTTCAGATTGAGAAGATATGTTGATGGTTTGGACTATTCATCAAACTTGTGTGTAGAATGGAGAGTGCTGGAGAATGAAGAATTTTTTTTATAGAACCACAGGGACATAGAGAACGAAGACTTTCCACTAAAACTATGGACGTGTACTTAAAATTCATGTTTTAGGGTGTACTATGTTATTAGATCATGATGGTACCAACTGTGAATGCCTCGAGTCTAGACTTGTGAAGCTAGATGGAAATTCTTTGTAATGATACATTTTTTGTTGATGTCAATGAAATTTTTTTGTTATACACTTTGATATGTGTGTTTTGTTTAACCCCATGGGCCCTAATTGATAAGTCCTGCCTGGACATGAAAATGGCACCTTATGCAATGATTAGATGCGTTGTAAACAATCCTAGAAGTGATTTGCTAATGTCCAATGCCAACACATATATATATAATTTGCTAATGTCCAATGCCAATGCTATATATATATATAGGACGCCTGTTTCGTACTCCCGGGAGTACATACTCCCACTTCGAATATACCATTTAAACGAATGTGTTATACTTCTTTATCATTTTGAATATACTTAAATATCAATTATAAGATACTCCAATGCAACTTGATTAAAAAATTCATTGGAGTCCTTTATTTTTGCTATATACCCTTTTTCATATATAAAAGAAGTATATACATAAATTTTGCTATAATAAGTGGACTTTAACGAATTTTTCATAGAACTTACTTTGGAGTATCTTAGAATCATTATTAGAGTATACTTAAATAGATAAAGAGGTATCATCATACAATTTAAGTGGTATATGAGAAGTGGGAGTACATACTCCCTGAGTACCATACCATTTTCCTATATATATATATATATATATATATATATATATATATATATATATATGCCACTATATCAAAATATGCGTTGCAACCTTACAACGCTTTTATTTACATGTTACCAACACTTGTATATGTGTTGTCACAGATCTTGGCAACGGCCTCAATGGCAACGCATACTAAATGCGTTGGTATAGACCCTAACAACATTTATTTGGACTTCTACCAACGCATATATGCGTTGCTAAAGGGGTGTTCATGTTGTAGTGGATGGTGGAAGGGATGAGGTAATTTGAAAGGTTACTGTGATGATCTCTCAACTACATGACTAAGGAAACATGTGGGGTAACGAGTATGATTGTCTCTTGTGGGTACAGTGTACAACCTCTGCAGAGTCTAAACTATTTAAATAGTCATGCCAACGGTCAAAGGCGAACATAGGAATTTACTAGAGTTAGTTCTATTTCAAAAACCTTTGTGTCGGGCTCACCTAGCCCTGACATTGGATTTTTCCTAGGTCGTCGAACTCAGCGGTGTTAATAAATGGGGATAGCCCCAATCAAAAGTAAGCATAAGGTGGAGGAAACCTCTGCTGTTATTAAATATTGCACAATTACTCTCTTCAATAAAATGCAATTTGGTTAAAATGCTAAGTGATAGGAATTTGTAATTATGATAATTGAAAGCATTGCTTTAGCAAATAAAAGAACCCAGGCCATCCTTGTAAGCTTTGCATGTATATTATTGCATCTTGTGTGTTGGCTCGCAAGCACGGAAGTTGTGCTCATTCTCACTCTTTCCTCCAAAACCTTCAGATCATGCGAATCAAGGAGACTATGCAAATTTTGAGGACCCAGATGTCGGTGGACAAGGCCACGATGAAGAGTAGTCTAGTTCTGTTAGTCTAGGTCTCACCTCAGTCTAGCTGGCTTGTTCGGTACTTGCGTACAACTGATATTATCGAAACCCTTGGTTAATATCAGTCGTACATAGGTTAACCTAGTCGCTTGCCTATGGAGAGATGAGATCTACCCTTTTGCTTCTGCTACCGCTTTCGCTACTTTTATGTAATGTAATGTAATCAGTTTGGCCTGTTCGGCCCTTTTGTAAAACTCGACCGATGTGGTCTATGTCACTCTGATGCTTGTAATACATTGAATGTCTTAGTTCACGCCATGTATGAAATGATTCAGCAATATGCCTGTGAGTGCTATCTACCGATACAGGAAACAACACAGTGTTTTCATAAAGGATTTAGATTTGCGAAATCCGGGTCCGACATTGCCCCACATGATTCCTTGGTCATGTAGTTGAGAGACCATCACAGTAACTTTTCAACTTATCTCACCCCTCCTGTCATCTCACCTATATGGGTTGTTCCCACTTGCGGTGGGCCCCATAAGTTGTGCAGGATGTTCACCTCAGCGACTAGCATAGTTGGACTACACCACTGCGACTGGCAACTTCACCTTACACTGGCAACTTCAACTTCATACCATATACCAACCACTCTCGTGCTCCGTTAGCACCTACCATCATACCATCCGCCCAGATGTGGTAATAGCAGTTTAATAGGGTTTTGAGGAGTAAAACCAAATTATCTCATTTACTTCAGTCATGTACCTCCAATGACTGCCCAAAACCATTTCATGTTTGAAGAGATGATGATTAGGGCATTCTAATGCCCCAGTACTTGAGCAAGACTAGCATATCGCTTAAGTACAACCTATAGCTAGTAATTACCACATAGTTACTAGGGTGACATAGAATAATGGATTCAATTGTCAAAGGATGGCATAATAATTAATTAATCATCAAATGGGTATTTAGCTACCTTAAGATTTTGTAACACTCCAAATCTCATCCCCATGTATGGTTTGTGTTTCAAATGTATAAAAATATGATATTTTTAAAACTTTTGTTGCATCTTGTGTCAATTGCATTTTCTAGTTTTGCATTCAATAGTGTGGTGTTTTTAAAACCTAAAACATCCAAGTTGAAAATACAAACCTAAGAGAAAAATAAAACAAAGTGATTCGAAAGGTGTTATTTAAAACTCAAACTTATTATAATTGTACTGAATAAAATGGGAACTCATTTCAGTCACGTTTTGAAATTTCCCTCACATCAAATAATAAAAGCAAATTGCAAGATAAAACTTGAAAGATTTTTAGAGGAAAATATAATGCATGAAAAGCCCTATAAAAATTTCACAATAATCTACCCTGTGTTAGGAACCTTCCCTAAAAATTTCATGAATTTTAGAATTGTTTTGTTAGTTTAAATCTCTTGGTCAAATCTGTTATGTTTTGGTCAACCCTAACCAGCCGAACCCAACTTGACCAGACCCAAACTGACCAGGTCCGACCCAACTGTTGGACTGGAATGGCGACTAGAGGGGGGGTGAATAGGTGCACGCTCACGTTTTCACCAAGATCGGATTCAACACGTTTTTACGCCAATAGCTATGAAAGCTATGAACATCAAATTACAAGCACAGCGGATGACTTGTATTGAATCCAATCCAAAACCCCAAAGTAGATAGACAAGAAACTCAAAAGATCACACCCTAAATATGAAAGGCGGTATGACCGGAGGCAAAAGACCAAAGACTAAAGTCCAAACCCTAATCTGGTAAATCGATCAAACCCTAAATATGAAAGGCGGTATGACCGGAGCCAAAGACCAAAGACTAAAGTACAAACCCTCATCTGGTAAATCAGTCAGACCGGCGGCAAACGGGCGGTTAGACCGGATGTCGGTCTGACCGGCGGTATAAAATCGGTCTGACCGATTTCTTCAAGAATAGAAGGAACAGCCCGAAAACCAAAACTCAAATCGGTCTAACTTTTAATTCTCACAGCCAAACTCCACGAAACTTGAACCACACCTTCTAAAGGATATTAGGAACCTATTCCAATCAAGGATCGCAGAGATCCATGCCAAAATTCCTATCTTTTTCAGTTTGAACGAAGTGTGCTAAAAAACCGGGTCAAAACGAAAACAAGATCCAAACACTTGCTCGTGGGTGATTGATGATCAAAATGATCCTAGATGTATTTCCACATGTCACAGCAAGCGAGATCAAGAGAAGAAACCAATAGAAAACTCGGGGATCAAAGAAAGACCCAAAATCACCAAATAGAGAGCAAGAACAAATAGAGACACATCTTTGAGGAATCTTGCATAGATTGATTTGTGATTGTTGCTGGTTTACAGCCACTCCCTCAAGGATGACAAAGCTCACAACATGGGCACTCAAATCAATACATCTCTCTAGAACCCTAACCTCCCACTAATCTCCTCTAGCCCTAACAACCAAAGCTAGGGTTTCGAAAATCAAGGGTTGAGGGGGTGCAGCCACCTCCCTCCTCTATTTATAGTGGAGGCTTCGACCTTCTAGAAGCAAAACCCTAATGGGCTCCCGTTAAGGCCCACACACAAACGGGTCACGCACGTACGCATTTTAAAGCGTCGTCTTCATCTCCTCTTGACCTAATCCGATTCTCCTTGCGCCATCTTGCGCCGCGGGTTGGCAAAAGGTCACCAAGGCGGTATTTAGTAAAATTACCAAAATACCCCTTCTCGATCTTTTTGCAAAGACCGAGTCCCATCTTTGTGAAGCACCTCCCATGCTTCGCCACGTGTAGGTTGATCAACGGCTCTCATCATGTCGGCAAGTCTCTCCCATCCGGCTCCTACGGAGACCACCATGGTACTTGCACCAACCCTCGCGCCGCTTGATCCAACCAGTCGCACCGAATTGCCCGTTCGGTTACCTTTGTCCATTCTGCACCACGCTTGAGTCCTCTGACCTCACTCGGCATCCTTGATCATTCTGGACCTCAGCTCTCCAAGCGCAGTCCTGATCCTCCTCGCCGTTGACCGTCATTGACCTTCAAGCAACCTGCACAACAATAGACAAAGCAATCGATTCCGGGAACAAGTTCTTCACAACTTGACCCACGTTAGTCAAAACATGCATCTTGCAACACATATGCCATGAAACCCATGAATATGACCTAACCCAACACTCATCGCCGCCACGAAGGCCGATGAACAAGTCAAAACCGATCAAACCGCCACTTTGGCGGCCTCGACCCTTCGCCGGCCTCGACCGCCTGGCGGCCTCGACATCTGGTTCAACGCCGGCCGACCGCCACTGACTTAGCCATATTTCCTCCCTGGAAATCCGAAACCTACTGGAATTTTCAATACAATAGAACTTTTGCCTAGAAGCTCCAAAAATTATGAGACCAAGAGTAGTAGAACCTACTTTCTTGCCTACACCCTCTATTTTTTGTCTAGCTCTAGAATCCAACATCCCATGAAGGCCGGTCTGACCGATTTCCTAACGCCGGTCTCACCACCCCCTTGGCTGGTCAGACCGCCACCTGGGCCGGTCAGACCGCCACTTGCCTGACAGCCTTTTGAACTTTGCCGAAAACGCGTGATTCGACAAACCTTCAACGTCATTGCCAATTGTACTATCATCCTAAGATCATGAGCATATCCCCATGATATCCACACCAACCCTAGCCCAATCCGCATTGAGCCGCTCTTACCTGTGCCAATAACCAGCCGAGCCCGTTGGTCAGGGCTTCTTCTCCACGCGGCGCTGAGCCCTCGCCAACTCACCCGCGCCGTGGCAGCACCGCCGAGCGCAGTGCGCGCTAACCACCCAAAGTGCCCCCAGTTTTGCTTGCCATCGTGTGCATTGGCCGGCCTCGACCATGCCTTGGCTAGGCATTTACTCCCCCATCAACTCCCTCAACGCTCAAGAGCTTGCCCATGTCGTTGTGTTCGCACCGTGCACGTCAACACCATGCGGTGCTTCCCTCGCACCCTCCGCCCCGACCTGTATAAAGACCCCCTAGGGCTCCATCTCTTGCCATTTGCTACCCCAAGCTACTCTCCTACCTCTCCTCCTCCTTCCACCGTGAGAAACGGCTGAGAGCTCAAGCTCTCCATTTTCGGCCGTGACATGCCACGGTGCTCCGGCCATTGCAGTGAAGATCTTCCATTTCTCCTCGTGTCATATTGTGTTCTAGGCCTCTAGAAGTGTTTCCCCTCATATGATTTTGAGTTTTATCCACAGGAGTTGTCGGATTTTGATTTTTCCACACATCCGGCTGAAAACAGCGTTCATCTTCCCCATCTCCGGTGAGAGGCTCCACTCTCCAATTCCTTGCTCTCACACCATCTTATGAACTTACTCGAACTTCCCCTATCCTTGTTTGATCCAATGTATGCTCAGGGTATCGCCTCCATGGTGAAGCCACTGTCGCCGACTCGGTCCACCACCGGTAGCTCGCCTTCGGCGAACTCCTTAGCTCCGCATCACGTCGATGAGTTCCCCGAGCCATGTGGTCACTTTTGCGCGCATTAGATTGATCAAAGCACCATCGATTTGCATATGGCATTGTAGCCGTAGGATTGCCGCCACATCGGACCTCCGGAGACCACGCCGCCAGCACCAATGGGTGCGCAAGGACTAGGCGAACCCATTTTGGCCTCTCGGCGCCACGATCGACAAAGACCGCTTTGCGACACGCCTTAAGCAAGATCACGGCTAAGAGCAACCTGGGCTGTCCGAACGCCGAACGCAACTGTAGCGCCATTAAGAAACTAAATCCATGTCTTAATGGTCGTTTACTGTGTAGATTCATTTTAATTACTCAAATGTTCCTCTGACACGCGGGCCCATGAATGGATTTGGAGGAGAGATTAAAACCGGGATGTTTTAGAGTCTATGACGCGTGGGCCCGAGGCCCTTAATGGCTCAGTAACCCACCTTGTGAAGTGAAAACACTGTGCTGTGAACTCTGGTCCACGCACTATTCGCGTGCACCTACTCTATGACATGTGGTCCCCGCTTGTCACGAGGGTTTAATTTGGGAATTAAAAGAAAAAGGAAAGCACTGTGTTGTGGACCCCGTCGATCAGTGGTTTTGGCTAGGTCCAGCTGTGTATCAAAAGTAATTAATGCAATTAGAATTTCCGAATTGAATTAACTTTGCATTGTAAATTCAAATAAATTCAAAAATTCATAACTAATTCAATTTAAGTCCAAATTGAGTGAAACCAATTTTGTTGGTTTCTATTCTTTTTGTACTTTAACTTGGAATAGGTCTTATACATGTTACTACCATAGAAAATTTTGGTATTAGAATTAAGTTCCAAAAAGGATTATTTTTACACTAGAAATTCCTTTAATTTTGAAAATGCGTAAGTAATTCATCTTAACTCCAAATGAGATGAATCCAACTCTGTTGTTCATAACTTTTTATTCTCTTTCATACCATGTAAAATTCATGTCCACCACCACTATAGAAATTTTTGGAATTGTAATTAATTTCGGTTTCATGAATAGTAAACGCTAATTCTATTTTCTCTCCCAGCAGAAGTTGATTAGGGCATAACTTTCTCATACAAACTCCAAATAAAAAAAATTGTTTCTAAATTCATCTAAAATCACCCTGCACATTATGTGTAATTTTCATGCATTTTGGATGAATTTGAAATTTTGTTATATTCGGTGTTATTCGTTCTTCTTGTTTGCTTGATAGATTACAGAGATTCGATTGTCTACAAGAGTGATCCTCAGTAGCACTTGGACGATCCTCAATAAGGCAAGCAGCCCCCCCCCCCCCGGTTGATCATATTGATCCTACTATTTTCAGTACAATTATCTTGTTTTGCAACTATATGTATGCATGTTCTAATTGATGATTAATTTCTCGTTAGAGGTAGTTAATCCTAGTAGTTGCATGAGGTGTAGGTAAATGTTATCCATTGCCACTAAACTTAGGTTAATATCCCCACTGATGAATTAGAGCTCAGTGGATGAGTTGTGGTCATAATATATTGTATTAGAGTCTGTGTCGCTTAGCAAATGCTTAGAACGGTAGAATGGGGATCATCGCTTCGGCGATGGCCATTATATCATCACTTAAATTACTTGAGTTAGGGTAATCATGTAGTATTGTATTTGTAAAACTGAAACTGAAAACAAAAAGATTTGGACTTGGGCACATGGTTGAATGGTGTGCTTATCGGGTGTGTGGTTGGTGCCCAAGTCAACAAGGGCCGAACATCTTGTGTCACTGATCCAAGCATCATTGTGTGTAGCCACATGAGGGACATATGGGACCCCTCTTGACTTATTAATTTGTCATGTGTTAACTCTGAGCCGCAGGCTGTAGATGTTAGGGAGAAAAATGTTCTGTTAATGGAAATGTGCGGGCTGGGTTCCTTTATGTTCCCTCGCCTGAGGAGCATCGATAGTTGCTGTGGTTGGGCTAGTGACATCAACACAACGTATGGGTCCTCCGTTGGAGCCTCACCTGCACACACAAGGGCGGTTCACAGAGGGTTTCACCCATAGGGTGGTTCCTAGTTAATATATTTCATTGAAAAATGTCTCGTAGGACTTAGCTCTGTCGGCATACCTTCAGAAGTGTGCTATATAGCTTGGCAAGGGAGCAGTCTGACATGTGGGTAAAGTTGTACACACCTGTAGGGTTATAATCTATTCGAATAGCCACTTCCTTGGTTATGGACACGCTTGGTTAGGTCATGCAAGAGTTAGACTCAAACTTTTCGATAAAACTTGACATCGGGTGGTACGAATGGGCATTCGTGCTATTGGTTGTGGTGGCTATGGGCAGCCACTTATAGGTTGTTGTTTGTGTCTCTAATTATCATCTAATTGTTATTTAATGAAATAAAAACAGATTTGCTAAAGTGCTTTCCAATCTATTACTCTATTGCAAAGAAAATGCCTTTACACTGAAAACTGCCTAGTATAGTAGCCTTTCTTTGATACATGTTTGCGTCTATTTATTCTGTTGTTTGTAAGTCTTCCGAGTACAACTTTGTACTCAACTGCATTGTCCATGCTACAGAGGAGGTTGTCCCCCAAGGGGTGAGCCAGTGTGAGAACAACTGCAACGTTGACGACAAGCTCGGAGTTTTCGGTTGGTTGCCTTGTGGGTAAGGGTAGCCGGTTGGTTTTATTTTGCTGCCATCTTATGGCTCGTTCTTCCGCTGCAAACTCGATGTTTTATTATTTGGTCAGTCAGCCCTTTTGCTGTAAACTGAACTCGTATGTTTATCGTCTTGTAAATTATAAGGACTCGGTATTGTAATAATTTGTGTATGAAATTGATGCTGTATTTTGTGAGGGGGTATGTGTACCACTGTCCTGGGAGGTACATAATATCCCGAGAGCGGGGAAATTTAATTCGGGATGTTAGGACCATTTGGAAGGTTAAGCATTTCGAGTTAAATCGCCCGACGACTCCCACAGATTTAATATACAGTTGATTAAAGAATTAAAGCATGCAATTGTGAGTCTTGGTGGTCTTGTGCTTGACCAAACTGGATATCTCTCGCATCTTCGAATTCTACTCGGTCGGACGTATCGGAAAAAGGAACAATCAAGCAAAAGAGAATAAATAAATAATAATAAATAATAAATGAACTCCAAATTAAACAAGACCAGTGCCATTAGCAAGGCCTTGAATTTATACAAATTTAGAAACAAATTTCACTAAATTTGGAGTTATAACGGAGGAGAACGGAGCTTCCAAAGTTTGAAAATGAAATAAAACAGGAAAATGAAAAGGGGAGAGAGAGATGGTCCCACTGATACGCGGGTCCTAGTGCACAGTGCCACGGCGTATGGAACAGCGCATGGACCTTTGGTCCACAACACAGGCGTGCTGGTCTACGGGAATAGCACTGCTGTGGGGCCCACTGTCAGTGACTCACGAAGGTTAGGGTTTTTAAAGGTGGCCATTACTATTTACTCAGGCCCACATGGCAGTGATTCACGGTGGCATTAGGACAGCAATTAAATGGCTAATGATTGATTAAGCAATGGTGATTGGTGGGCTTAATGGCGCACAATGCCGGTCCGTACGTGCCAGCACGGGGGCTCCCAGGCGCTGGCGGCTCCGGTGGAGGGAGGGATGGCGGCACCGGGGAATGACAAAAATGGGTTGCTCGTCGCACGGCGAAGGTGGTGACAGTGGTGGCGTCACCGGAGAGTTGCTGGAGCGGCGGCAGCGGCGTTCGGTCCAATTCCAACAACAGCGTTTCGTCGCATCTTGATGAAAAATCGTGGAATCATGGGTGAGGCAAGGGCTCAAGGGACTTACCAAACCAAGAGATGGGGTGGGAGATGGCCGGGGGAAGGAGATCGACGGTGGAGAAGAGGGCGGCCGGAGCTGGAGGATAAGGCCGGTTGTGGGAGCTTCGGTGGACCAAAACCGAATCCCTTTGGGGGATTGCTTCCTGGGCTTCGGGCGCACGTGGTGACGAGGGTGACGCGGCGGAGGCTTGGCTAGAACAGCGAACCGACGGTGAGGGTGGCTCGGCTGAAAAGGGGATGCGGGCGTTTCTTGGGGTGACACTTACCAGGGAGCAATGGGGCGAGGTAGGAGGCACAAGGAGAGGCCTGGGGCTCTTTATAGCCAGCGAGAGGGCGAGGGAGCCGTTGGGGGGGGGGTCAAGGCGGTGTGGTGTCCCGTGGGCGACTGACATGGGCGTGGCGAGGTACGGCCGTCACGGTGGTGACTTGGGCGGCCAAAGCGGGTGGGCGCAGAGGGGAGCTGCTCGGTGATGGGACAAGGCAGGGCATGCACGGGTGCATGCCCTCTGGTGACGCGGGCGTGTGCACAAGCGCAGCGCGGCCCAGGCACTCTAGAGCGTGGCAAGGACACGCTAGCGTCACGGGGTGCGGCAGGGGCGAGTTGGTGACAGGACCAGGCAGTGGAGGGGGCGCCGGGGTCAAGACAGGTGAGGGGAGAAGATGCACTATAGCGGCGCAGGCGGAGCATGAGGTGGCAGGGAGCAAGGGGAGCGGTGTGCACAGCGCAGCATGGAGCAGAACGGGGCTGGCTCAGCTGGCACGAGAGAGAAGAAGGGGGGCTTGGGCCAACTGGGCCAAAAGGAGAGGGAAGAGGGCTGGGGTGATGTGGGCTGAGCCCAAGAGAAGTGGGCCAAGCCCAGAGAGAGGAGATGGAAGATTTGAATTGAAAAAGAGACTAAAATTCAATTTTGAATCTAAGAATTTGAAAA
The DNA here is from genome assembly GCA_036346405.1 of Phyllostachys edulis. Classification (NCBI taxonomy): domain Eukaryota; kingdom Viridiplantae; phylum Streptophyta; class Magnoliopsida; order Poales; family Poaceae; genus Phyllostachys; species Phyllostachys edulis. The sequence goes on along the minus strand of CM070563.1, from coordinate 50,129,096 downwards.
GAGGTTGAAGGCTAGAGAATTTTGCAAATACTTCACTAATTGAAATAGGGTTGAACACCAAATGAAAAAAGGAGATTACTATTCACCATCCGAAAAACAGGAATGTTACACTTACAACATCCATGCTAAGCTTGTTGTAGTGCCCCTTCTTCTTGGCTTCATGCCAGAGCGCCTCGTACTTGAACTTGACATCTTCGTACTTGAACTCGTCAAAGACGTCATTCGCCACGTAGGCCACTGTCCTAAGGGCACCAAGCCAAGCTCTTACTCCAGGTCAGGAAGCTCCCTTCTCTGTGTCCTCGATGACTTCAAGGATGACCAACAGCTGGCACTCTAGGATCTTGCGCTACTCGCCCATCACCTTGTACTGGTCTAGAAGGTAGCTGGACGCCTTGTCCTTCACCATGGTGACCAACGGCCCGATCACCAACTCAGCCATTGTTGCACTCACAGCTCACAAGGGCACACGCACAAAAGTGCAGTGAAGAGTGTGGAAGAGAACCTCCCTAAATGATGTGGGAGAGTGAAGAGTACGAAAGAGTGTAGCTCACAAGGCCACACTGAAGTATATTAATTTGGAGTTCATTTATTATTTCTAGAGTATTTATTTGTTCTCCTTGCCTATTTGATCTTTTCCGGTACGTCCGTCCGAGTAGAGTTCGAGGAAGCAGGAGATCCCCATTTCGATCAACCACAAGACCACCAAGACTCTCTTGCCTTCAGCTCAGGTGAGTCAATGCTTTGATCATTTTGAGCCTATAGTTTATGCAAATTATATTCCTTTAAATTACCAAAATTGCATGCTCTAATTCTTTAAGCAAATGTATGTTAACTCTTAAGGTAGTTAACTGCCCACTTGTCGATTAATTATGCATTATACCATCCTTTGGCAATTAAATCCATTATTCCTTGTCACCCTAGTAGCTATGTGGTAAATTGCTAGCTATAGGTTGTACTTAAGCGACATGCTAGTCTTGCTTAAGTACCGGGGCATTAAAATGCCCTGTTCATCATCTCTTAAAAACCTGAAAATGATTTGGAGCAGTCGTGGGAGGTACATAACTGCAGTATTTGAGATAAATTGGTTTCCTCCTCAAACCCCAAACTGTTTTTACCACATCTGGGCGGATGATACGATGGTGGGTGTGGATGTAGCACAAGAATGTGTGGATTGTGGTTTGAACCACCCAGATGACCTTAAGGACTTAATCTGGTGATGGCCTCCCATCGTAAAACATGTGCAACCACAAGTTTGCAAAGTACAACTTGGCTTAGTAAAATTATCAAACTCTGAAAGTCATCTCGCTAGAGAGGACCGGTGCAGTACAAGCGGCTGATGTGTTTTGGCTTGAAAGGGACACCATGGTAAGGTGAAGTTGCCAGCTACGCTAGTCGTTGTGGCTGGGCCAGCTGCGCTAGTCGCTGTGATGAACATCCCGCACAATGTATGGGCGTGACCCCATATGGGTGAGATGACGAAAGGGGCGAGGTCATTTGAAACGTTACTGTGATGGTCTCTCGACCACATGACTATGAAATCGTGTGGGGCTACGATTTGATTATCTCTTGTAGGTACAATGTACAAACCTTTGCAGAGTGTAAAACTATTTAAACAGCTGTGCCTACGGTCAAAGGCGGACATGGGAACTTACTAGAGTTAGTTCTATTTCAAAAACCTTTCTGGGTGTAGTAAAAACTGGTCAGGTGGATATAACCCTAATCTTGGTTTGTTCTTGGGCGGTCGTACCCAGTGTTGTTAATAGTGGTCGTAGCCACATTTTTTCAAATAAGCATAGGTGGAGGTAACCTCTGTTGTTATAAATATTGCACAATTACTCTTTTTAATAAAATGCATTTGGTTAAAATGCTAAGTGATGGAAATTTCTAATTATGATAATTCAAAACATTGCTTTAACAAATAAAAGAACCCGAGCCACCCTTGTTAAGCCTTGTGTGTATATTGTTGCATCTTGTGTGTTGGCTTGCGAGCACGGAAGTTGTGCTCATCCTCGCTCTTTCCCCCAAATCCTCCATACCCCGCAGATCATGGAGACTACGACTACTATTAGGACCCCAAAGTCGATGGACAAGGCAATGATGAAGAGTAGTCTAGTTTTCGAGTAGTCCTAGCCTCGCCCTAGTCTAGCTAGCCCGTCGGTACTTGCGTACGACCGGTATTGTCTAAGTCCTTGGTTAATACTAGTCATACACGAGCTGCCCCAACCGCTTGCCTGTGGAGAGATGTGCTCTACCTCCCCTTTTGCTTCCGCTGTAGTTTCTGCTGTTTTTGTGATGTAATCATTTGGCCTGTTTGGCCCATATTGTAAAAACCTGACCCAATGTGGCCTATGTAAACTCTGATGTGTTAAACTAATGGATGGTTTAGTTTTTTAGCGTGTATGAATTGATTCAGTGATGTATTCTATGAATGCTACCTACTGATCCATGGAACAGCACAGTGTTTTCACAGAGGATTTGGATTTGTGAAATCCGGGTCCGACATCCTTGAACCACTGCTGTGTGGACCCGAGCAACAGTAATGGCAGGTTTTAAATTTGGATTTTTGTGTGTGGCAGCAACAGTAATTGCACGTGTTTTCGTGTGCATCTCCCTTGGTTGTGAGCCCCACCAACTAGCCGCTTTCTCTCTCCTTCATTTGTCTTTTTCTCTTTTTATTTCAAAAGCAAAGCTTCAGAAATTCCTTTCTCCCTCGTTATAACTCCAAAATTATGAAATTTGTTTCTAAATTTGTCTAAATTCAAGACCTTGCTAATGTCACTAGTCTTGTTTAATTTGGGGTTCATTTATTATTTCTTTAGTATTTATTTGTTCTCTTTGCTTGTTTGTTTATTTTTCCGATACGTTCGTCCGAATAGAGTTCGAAGAAGCGGGAGATCTCCATTTTGATCAAGTACATGATTATCAAGACTCTCTTACCTTTAACTCAGGCGAGTCAATACTTTAATCATTTTGAGCCTACATTTTATGTAAATTATATTCCTTTAAATTACCTAAATTGTATGCTTTAATTATTTAAGCAAATGTATGTTAACTCTTAAGGTAGTTAAATACACATTTGATGATTAATTAATTATTACACCATCCTTTGACAATTGAATCCATTATTCCGTGTCACCCTAGTAACTATGTGGTAATTACTAGCTATAGGTTGTACTTAAGTGACATGTTAGTCTTGCTTAAGTACCAGTGTATTAAAATGCCCTACTCATTATCTCTTAAATCATAAAATGGTTTTGGGCAGTCATTGGAGGTACATGACTGAAGTAATTGAGATAATTTGGTTTTACTCTTCAAAACCCTAATAAACTGCTATTACCACATCTGGGCGGATGGTATGATGGTGGGTGCTAATGTAGCACGAGAATGGTGGGTATGCGGTATGAACTGCCCAAATGACTTAAGGACTTTAATCTTGGCATGTCCTCCCATTGTAAAACAAGTACAACCACAAGTCTATAAAATACAACTTGGCTTAGTAAATTTATTGAACCATGAAAGTCATCTCGCTGGAGGGTAATAAGGTAGTGCAAGCACTGGATGCGTCCGGCTTGAATGGGACACCGATGCAAGGTGAAGTTGCCAGTCGCGCTAGATGTTGTGGTGTAATCCAGCTATGCTAGTTGTTGAGGTGAACATCTCGCACAACCTATGGGTACAACCCATATGGGTGAGATGACGAGAGGGGCGAGATATTTTGAAAGGTTACTGTGATGGTCTCTCAACTACATGACTAAGAAATCATATAGGGCAATGAGTTGATTGTCTCTTGTGGGTACAGTGTACACCCTCTGCATAGTATAAACTGTTTAAACAGCCGTGCCTACCGTCAAAGGCAGACATGGGAACTTACTAGAGTTAGTTCTATTTCAAAAACCTTTTTGGTTGGGATAAAAACTTGTCGGGCTGATGTAACCCTTATTTTAGATTTTTCCTGGGTGGTCGTACCAAGTGTTGTTAATGGTGGATGTACCCGCAATCAAAATAAGTATGGGTGGAGGTAACCTCTACTGTTATTTAATATTGCATAATTATTCTATTTAATAAAATGTAATTTGGTTAAAACGCTAAGTGATAGGATTTACTAATATTGATAATTGAAAACATTGTTTTAGCAAATAAAAGAACCCGAGTCATCCTTGTTAAGGCTTGCATGTATAATATTGCATCTTCTGTGTTGGCTCACGAGCACAGAAGTTGTGCTCATTCTCGCTCTTTCCCCCCAAACCCTTCAGACCCTGTGGATTATGGAGATTATGCATACTATGAGGATCCAGAAGTCGATGGACAAGGCAACGATGAAGAGTGGTCTAGTTCTGTTCATCTAGGTCTCGCCTCAGTCTAGTTGGCTCATTCGGTACTTGCGTACAATCGATATTATCCAAGCCCTTGGTTAATATCAGTCGTACATAGGTTACCCTAGTCGCTTGCTTGTGGAGGGATGTGCTCTAGCCCTTTTGCTTTCGCTATAGTTTCCGCTGCTTTTGTAATATAATCAGTTTGGCCTGTTCGACCCTTATTGTAAAACTTGACGCAGTCTATGTCACTCTGATATTTGTAATATATTGAATGGTTTAGTTCACGCCATATATGAAATGATTCAGCAATGTGTCTGTAAGTGTTATCTACTGATCCAAGGAATAGCACAGTGTTTGCACAGAGGATTTGGTTTGCGAAATCTGGGTCCGACACATATAAAGAATTAACTTTATACGGTACCAGAGCCTCCAAAATGACTGAAGATTCGACTGGACTAAACTTAGTCCAAATTCACCATGCAAGCTTTGGCATGGTATACAGCATCAGCATGCTCTGTAAGGTCGCTCACTGACAGAGTGACAGGCAAGAAAATCAGATTTGAGAAGTTCAGAAGGATGAAGTTACGGGGGCAATAACACCAAACTAGAATTTGCATTAAGGAAACCCATCTTAAGATTTCCAAATCCAACCAATAATATTAGCCATTTGGAGTACTATACTCTTCCCTTGGAGATAAAGGACATCAAAATCATTTAATACATCCCGTGCGCTCAGAAACGACCACAGCATCATGCCAGTGCCACACAAGAAAAATGAAAACAGAAGTCTACAGGGTACTGTTCAAACAGGATTTGTCCTGGAGCACACTTGTAATGCACAAAATAAATTTCGGCTTGACCTTCACCAACTGGGATCTGTGTTGTGATGACCTGAGGTTTTCGAGTTGCTTCACAGATCTTAGAATCCAAAAAGGCAAAAACTTCATGCTGGAGATTGTCTTTAGTAGGATAAGTAGAAGCTTATTCTACTTCCAGTCACCTCTCCGTCATTCGCATGTCTAGGAGCAACCTTGCGAGGAAGCGGCACACAATCAGCAATAGAAAGAAGCACAAAATACCCGATGTTTTTAGCTTAACTACCAAAGGAATTAGATTCAAGATGTATAATTAATTCCACATACCTTCATGGTATCTAGATCTCCAATTGGGGCTTCAGTAATGCCGACATCCAGGAATAACATATTTCCACGATTTTGGATCCCTTAGTTTAGGCCCTAAAGATGGAAAATGATGTCAGAATTCTCAAATTAAATGAGCTGCATTTAAGTTGAAACTATTTGTTTTACACTCAGAAGTTAGAACCGAGCAAGTAGATTCTTATAAAAATAGACTGGGCAACCATATAAATTAATGAAATTGGGTTTTCCTACCACAGTGAATTATGTACACAATAGAAAATGTTCCAAGGTATACAGTAACCAAATTATAGAAGAGTACTGGAAAGTACGGATGAAGTCATGAATGTCACCGCAAGTACTGTATGGGTATATGAATTTATTAAAAAGTAGACTGAACAACCATATAAACTAACGAAACTGGATACCCCCATCATAATGAATTGTGTACACGAGAAATATATTTCCTTGGTGTTGGCAGTCACCAAATTATAGAAGAGTAGTGAAAAATAGATGCAGTTACATATGTCATCACAAGCATTGTATAGATGAACGTATCGTAGTGCAAATCAAGATTTACGTGCAATCCAAAATTTTAAATTATGATTTTAATGGCTGTCTTCCGGTTCCTACGGAAAGCAAACCACCCCTCCACCTTGTCTCTCCCTGTGCTTCTTAACTAAGAAGCAGGGGAGGAAAATAACGCACCTTCATCTCAAAACATAAGAAAAGTTTATTGACAAACTTGAAAATGACCTATACTTGAAAATTTCAATGTATAGGTCGCAAGTTGTAGCTTTGTTGCATAATGGGCAAGGGGAAAAACAAAAAGAAGGAAAGAAAATCGAATGGTACCTTCCTTCGGATCGCTTGAACGAGCATGTGATAGATCCTTGTATTCAAGGCCATCGAGCCGTTTTTCTAGGTTTTCATAAAGAGGTTTCATATTTAAATCTGGACAATATTCAATCCAAATCTTCCGAAGACCTGCGGAACTCCCAAGACTAGCTGGCAAGGATGCCAGCCGTTTGCACCTCTCAAGCCCAAGGATTTGTAATGATGGGAGGTCACCCAAACAGTCCAGTGACTCCAACGTATTGCAGCTCTTAATACGTAAATACTCGAGTGCATCCAGCTGTCCTGACACGGACTCCAACGTATTGCAGCACTCAATACTTAAATGCTCGAGTGCATCCAGCTGCCCTGACACGGAGCGAAGCTTATCACAAGAATCAATGGCTAACCACTTGAGGGACGGTGGTAAATACGAAAGTGTTACCAATTTATCACAATTTAGTATGTTTAGAGTTTCTAGGCATGATAGAGAATTATTTCTCGGTGATAGCAATTGCTCTGGCATACTTGTGGATGAGAGGTCATTGCAGTGTTCCGATGATGCAAATGTATCAAGTTGTTCCACCTCCACACTCTCTGACCCCGTATCCTCCTTCCCCCATTTGAACACAAGATTAGGGCAGTGATAAATAATAACATATTTGAGAGATGGGGGAAGAATGAAGAGCTCTGTCAATGTATAACAACCCTGTATATGTAGCGAGGTTAGCTGCGGCAGGAGCTGATCCCTTGCTCGAGTTGGGTGTCCTTTCACCTGTGTCTGTGTGGGCCCTATTAGCTCATGGCAATAATTAATGTACAGATTCTTCAAGGATACCAAGCATCGGAACTCTTCCTCTGGCCAGTAGATGAGAGCATCGCATGATCTGATATCCAAATCTACAAGCTGTCTAAACCATTTCCAAATCCCAATTGTTGGCTGCGATGGACTTGAGGGGAAGAAAAAACTGCAGCCTTCTAACTCCATTTCCGTAACAGATGCTTCATGGTTCTCATCGAGCTGCAGTGTTGGTGTTGCTTCCCTGTCACGCACAAATAGTACTAAACTGGACAGAGTAGACATATATCTGGATCTAACTATTGATAGGGATAGCTGTGCTTTTTCTTCTTTTACCTGTACAACCTTGAGTTTTGGTGCTTCAGGTAGCGTTGTCAGCTTTGGACAGTTGCCAATATGGAACTTCTCAAGCAGAGGAAATGTTAGTTCTTCTTGGGTTGCCACCCATTTCTCCAACCCCTCCAAATCATGTAACCAGAGTTCTTTTAATGCTGGAAATGCTGTGCATGCCGTGTCACTGCTTAGGCTTTGCATTTTATCCAATCTAATCAAATAAAGAACTTGAAGGAACTTCAAATGCCAGAAGTGAGGAAATTCCTCACAAGTTGTACACCCAACTAGACGGAGTTCAGTCAAGTTCTGTAGCACACCAATATCTATCGTCCATACCGGTAAACCAGTGCTTTTGTACGAATCTATCCTTAGCATTAGCAGTCCATTATGAGGTCTTAGAGCATCTAGGGCCTTCTTATGACAATCTGATACTGGTTCCGCTCTGCTGTGATCACTCCATTTAAGAGATAAATGTGTGAGTTTCTCTTTATTTATAAGACCGACTGCTTTTGCATGCGCTTCAGTTACATTTTCTAGACAACATAGCTCTAATTCGCCTCCAAGGTTTAAGTTCCGCAGTTCTCTCACAGTACTGCAACCTGAGCTATCACCCGCCACAAAATATGTTAGAGTCTGTAGGGAAGTGAGATGCCCAAGGTCCGGGGGCATGCACTTCAATGATGTGCATCCATTAGTATAGACGTGTCGGAGGCTTGTCATATACTTCATATCCTTTGGAAGTCGATCAAGACTCCAGCAACCAGAAAGGTCTAAGGTCTGCAGATTATACAGTAAGCTTATTTCTTCAGGAAGTTCTTTGATCATCGTGTTGCGTGAGAGACTTAGATACCTTAGGTGCTGTAAGTGCTTTGGTCTGACTGGAAGTTCTCTCGATTGCAAGAGCTGTAGTGCCCGTAGAGAATTGTACTTTGATAAATGTGGTACCGAGCCACCAGTATACCATGGATACAACAATGTCCGAAGACTTGGAGATTGTTTCTTCAGAAAATCATCCAAATGAGTTCCGAATTTATGGTATGATGAGAACAAGTGGCGAGTAGAATTTAACCATAACGTCTTGTGATTAGGCCAATCAGTTATAGTGAGACATTCTTTTCCCAAAACAGACACAGCAATGTCATGCATAAGATCGTGTATCTTGCATATGGTTCTGTTACGAAGTTGTTGCCTTCCATCAAAGTCCGACGGGGTGTCCTTCACATCTTTCACATCTTGAAAGAATGATCTCCAAGCCAGCTCCCTGAAAAAATTTTCGCCTAGGGTTTCAAGATGGACTCCTTCCTGCAGTGGTATGAAGTCATGTGCCATCCATAATCGGATCAAAGTCTCCACATCAATCTCATAATCTTTGGGAAATACGGCACAGAATGCGAAGCACTCCTTCATGTGAGGCGGAAGGTCGTCATAGCTGAGCTTGAGTATAGGCAGAATTCCGGTCTTGTCATTGCAAATGTTAGCTCTGTCTAATATAGCCTTCCATTCCTGCATGCTAATCTTCGTACTCAACATAGAGCCAAAGGCTTTGGCAGCCAAAGGAGAGCCAGCACATCTCTCCACAATCTTATCAACAATGCCATCTAGCTCATCGCTGTTTGGCTTTTGCAAACTGAACGCTCTACTCTGAATCATTTCCTTTATATACTCATCACCTAGCTTCTCAAGATTATGGGCTTCAACTATACCCATGGACATAACTCGAGCTACTTCTGCATCACGAGTTGTTGTCAGTATTGCACTACCCTTGCCACCTTGCTTAAGGCAGGTCTTCAGTTTTCCCCACTTATCAGCTTCACGATTCCATACATCATCCAACACAATCAGATACCTCTTTCCACTTACTTCTTTCTGGAGGTCCTGCAATGCTTTTTCACGATCTCTTTCATTGGTCTTGCAGATGCCATTCGCAATATTAGCAACGTCAAAATCATCTGACACACAACACCACCTCTGGAACTCGAAATACTTCATGATTTCAGGGTCATTGTAAATGAGCTGCGCAAAGGTGGTCTTGCCCAGCCCACCCATCCCAACAATGGGAAGGACTCTCAGATCACTATCGCAAGCTTGATCAAGCAATATCTTCACAATCTTCTCCTTCTCTTCATGTCTGGATCTTTTGACAATATCCTCCTCAGACTCGAGCATGATGGGATCTGTCTTCCGCCAATCATTGGATGGTGGTGCCTGTTGCCGGTGTATGAACCCAAATGTATTCATCTCTGCAACAAGGACCTCAATGGTCTGCACAATCCTTCGCAGCTTCTTGCCCATCCTGTAACGGAACACAATGGAGTTATGAGCAGGGAAGAGGCTTACAACATCCATGCCAAGCTTGGTGTAGTGCCCCTTCTTCTTGGCTTCACGCCGGAGCGCCTCGTACTTGAAGTCTTGAACTCGTCGAAGACATCATTTGCCTCATAGGCCACCTTCTTCAGTGCGTCGAGCCAAGGACCAACTCTAGGTTGGTATGGTCCCTTCTCCTCCGCGTCTTCGACGACGCCCAGGATAGCCGGCAGCTTGCGCTCCAGAATCCCAAGCTGGTCCTCCATGCCGTCCATCACCTTGTACTGCTCCAGAAGGTAGTTGGATGCCTTCTGCTTCACCATGGAGAGAAGTGGTCCGACGACCACGCTGGTCACCAACTCAGCCATCGTTGCACTGACAACTCACAAGAACACAAACAAACACAACTGCAGTGCAGAGTGCTGAAGAGAAATGATGTGGGAGAGCGCTTCAGAGGAAATTGATGGGGAGCATGAATGTTGACTGTTCTTAGAGCCAGAAGTCAGAGTGGTTGCTCCGTGACGTGATGTCACCCACGATCGGTCACTTCACAATGTGAAAGCATGTGCGCTCATAGAAAGGTGCAAGGAGACGAATCGGCTGATCAGCTCGGCAGTAATCGCTGATATAGCAGTCTCCATCTCAATTTTTGAGCGTGGCTGTGGTTCCGATCTCTAAGAGCTGTCCACAAGTTTTGTGTCAAATTCTGTAGTATTGGTACCTATTAGTAGTATAAAGAACAACTGTAATAAAAAACGGTAATTAAACGCTTGATGGGGAAATGGGGGAGACAGGTGAAAACTTTGTCCCCTATTTTTTCTTCTAATTATATGTTAATAAAAATTACGAAAAATAAAATGATATGAACGTATTGTTATGACAAATCTACTTGTATCATTTTCATGTTACAAATTCAAATATATATATATATATATATATATATATCAAAGATTTAAAATATTAACTGCATGCACTCTAAAACACGACATCTTAATAAACGGAGGAGTGTCAAAGAGGAACAGCCGTTTCGTATTCCTAAACCATTGAAGCCAATTGAAACCGATAAGGGCCTGCTTGGATAGTGGGAATTTGAATCCAAATCCTTAGGATTTAAGAAATTCCACACATCGATCGAAACACCGTCTAAGTCCTTCCTAAAGCATGAGGTGCAAGGATAAATTTAGGAAGTTGTACTTTGAGAATTTCCTATTTTCCTTGGCATTTTCTTTCCAAAGCAAGAAGGCCTGAAAACTGAGGCAAAACTGAGACGACTTGGAGGTGTTCCTCAAGGAGACGAGGACACCGACAAAATGGGACAGCACTGTGTATTTTCTGGCAATGTCTAAATGAACAGAACAAACAAGTATGCAGCTGATATCAAAAGAGTTGCCGAGTGATGTTGATGGTCGCCATTGGCCGCCAATCAAGACTTCTTACACGACCCATGGTCTCCCTGTCGATCACGGCAACATGAATAATTGATTCGATATTTTTAATGATTTTTTAAAATAATACATTTTAGTAGAATTACATAAATAAATGTTCGTTTAATAAAATTAAAAAATAGGTTTTTGTCACCATTTGGATTAGCGACAGGAGCTCTGTCGCTCACTGAACAGTGTCAAATGTCTATGTCGCCATTTAGAACGCCGATTTGCCTAAATTTTTTTGGCAAATCATCATTCCAATTGGTGACAGAGACCCTGTAGGTCACTGGTGCCATTTGGAATGGCGACACAATCTCCTCTATAATAAGCCCACAAAATTCGGCCGAAATTCACTTTTATTACGAAAAAAGAGAAAGAGGGGAGGGAAGGAAAAGGAGCAGACAAGAGTAGAGGGGAGAAGAGGATATTATCTTGTTCCCAGAATAATATCGATAATATTTATTATCAAGTATGTGACTTGATTGTGAAACTCTATATTTATGCGATGATTATTCTTAAACATTCCCTGGTCGGAAACATATGAGGACACATATGAATAGACTAGCATATGTATTGGTTGATGACTATGTTTCACGAGTCAAAGATATGGAGATATCAAACCAATAATTAATATGGACACATGTTAGAGAACATGGTGTTGGAAAGACCCACCTTGAGACACTGTTGAGATTGTTATGATTTCGTGTGTCATCAGTTGGTCTCAAGCAATGTTGATATATAATCCTTAGACCTGAGATCAGCATGGTTTCCTACATGTGTAATAGCACTCTTAGGGGTTGCCAAATGCTACACCGTAACTGGGTAGTTATAAAGGTAGCTTTCGGGTATGCTATGAAACATGGGGAGGAATGTGACTAGTCGGATATGAGATTTGCCCCTCCTAACATAACAGGAGAGATGTTTCTAGGCCCCTCGTTGTGATTGAATAAAGAAAGTGCATGGCCATGCCACTAGTGGTCGAAGTATCGACCACATGAAGTTATTCGACACTTGATCGAGAAAGTATTGAACAGTCCATGGATGACTTAATCTCACCTGGAGTTCAACCAGATGTCATGAGGCAAAGGGATAATACACAAACAGGTCATACGGTTGATATCTGTTCTCCACATATGGAAGACCTCTCGGGTGGTCCTAGAAAACCTCTTGGGTGGTCTTGGAGGACCTCCTAGAAGACCTCCCGGGTGGTCCTGGAGGAACTCCTAGAAGACCTCTGGGTGGTCGTGGAAAACCTCCTGGGTGGCCGTGGAGAGCAAATTATCACCAACTAGTCGTAAGGAGTTACGGGCTGTACGTAAGTGATAAAGACCTAGTTATAGATCATATTGCATTAAGGTTCATCTGATATATTCTGTGTATGTTCGGGAATTGTTATGTGCTGCTAGGTACCGCCAACGAATCGTGGTCAGAAAGGGTTTCCGGATCACAACCGATCACATATGAACCTATAGGGTCACACACTTAAAGGGCTGGGATTTGATTTGGATGGTGATCCGAATTTTGGTAGGCTACGAGTTGGAAATATATTGAGGGGCGGTGGCATGGGGTGATAAGATTGAAGCTTTTAAAAGATCATCCCAAAACCCTAATAGCCACGCCTTCCTCAACTACGCTGCCTACGCTAGCACTCCAGCGCGTGGTGTACCTGCCTCGTACATGTGGATACATTGGAGGTGTTGTTGCGAAGCATCAGCACTAGGACGATCCGCAACTCGTGACGACCTCTCGGAGGAGAAGACGTGCGGTAAGAATGACCACAACTGCATCAAATCGCTACATCGACTCTACTTCCGCTACGAGTCGGCACGTCTAGTGGTAATCTCATGATCTATTACTAGCGAAGGTTCCTTGGTAATACAGTAAAATTTTTGTTTTGTGCTATCGTAGCCTTCCCGTGATCGAAAGGGGTTAATGTGATTAGCCCAATGCGATTTTCATAGATGGAACAGTAGATTGGATCTATGTAGTCCTGGAGGTCTCTCCAAGGGAGGTCCAAGAGGACGTCCTAGAGGTCCTGCCGCCCCTGTGACCCCGCTCCAATGCCTTTACATTCATGTTCTTTTATTTCCATGCATGTTTCAATTGCTTTAGATGCTTTCAACATGGTAGAAGTAAAATTCTCTCACATAATATTAAGTTAAATTGATGTCCTCTCAATTAGCTGCACCATCCAAAGTCATGTATTTTAATGGTAGGTCTTGCTAAAGCAGAGTGCCATTAACTTTCCTTGAGTAGATGGGTTTGTGTCGGACACTTACATGCATAGCATTGGTTTAACTTGAAAAGGTCATCATAACGGTCATGGACCTTGGGGCATAGGGTTGGGTGTTGAAGTATAGAGATGCTGCCCAACAACAAGAGTTATATAGAGATATGATTAGCAAAAGGTTGCTTACCAATTTCACTAATCTTCTAGTAGTGATGCCAAAGCTCAGTAGTAGATTAACTGATTGAGGGTCTTGAATCACTAAATGTCATACGAGGGATATGTAATTTAGTGGAAGTATCTTTGTTAAATTGTTTAATAGAAGTTATTTTAATTGAACATATGTCTTAGTTTTGCATATTTTATGTTGTAGATTATGGCACCAACTGTTGTAACTACATCCAGTTTTGCTTTACGTTCGATACTTGAAAGGGAAAAACTGAATGGAATAAATTTTGCGGATTGGTCCCGCAACCTAAGAATTGTTCTTACGTAAGACAAAAGGAACATGTTCTAGAGGAACCAATTCCAGATGTGCCTACAGAGAATGCTGCTACTACTCTTAAAACCACCTATAAAAAGGCATGCGATGAGTCCCTTGATGTTAGCTGTCTCATGCTTGCTGCTATGAACTTAGATCTTCAGAAGCAGTTTGAGAACATTGAGGCATACGATATGATCGTGGCACTCAAAGGCAAGTTTGAGACACAAGCAAGAACTGAGAGATATGAGATCTCAAAGAACTTGTTTGGATGTAGGCTAGCTGAGGGTGGTCCGGTGAGCCCACATGTAATCAAGATGGTTGGTTACACACAGAGATTGAAAAAACTTGGTTTTCCACTTAGTCAAGAGTTGGCTACAGATTTGATTCTTGCTTCGGTTCCTGCAAGCTATGGCCAGTTTATTTTGATCTTTCATATGAATGGCTTAGACAAGAATCTCACCGAACTGTATATGATGCTTAAGACAGCAGAGGGCAGCATTAAGAAAAGGAACAATCATGTGATGACGGTGCTAAAGAGTACAAGCTTCAAGAAGAAGGCTAAAACTTGGGTCAAGAAAAAGGGCAAAGCTAAAGTTTCGGATGAGATCAGAACTAGCAAGCCTAAGCCCAAGACTAAGTCTGGCCCGACTCAAGAGAATCTCGTGATCTATTACTAGCGAAGGTTCCTTGGTAACGTGGTAAATTTTTTGTTTTGTGGTATCTAGCCTTCCCGCGATCCTACAGCAAAACTGTTGCATTGGCACTCAGAGGAGCATAAGAAGGATGGAAAGCTAAGACACCCTGCTGATTCCAACCAGTGGAGAAATATCGATAGGAGGTTTGCAGACTTTGGTGCGGAACCGCAGAGTATATTTTGCTGTCGATACTTATCCAAGGGCCGAAGCAACATGGGAATGATATTGATGTGTACCTAGCACTATTGATGGAAGATCTAAAAATACTATGGATCGAAGGGGTACAGGTATGGGATGCGTACAAACGAGAGAACTTCACTTTATGCTCCTTGTTGTTCTGCACCATAAATGATTATCCTGCCCTTGCTAACCTGTCGGGCCAAAGAAAAAAAGGGGCCAAAGCATGTAATCACTGCTTAGATGATACCAAGAGTGTGTGGCTGAAGCACTTGCGTAAAACCGTGTACATGCGTCACTGTAGGTTCCTTCGGAGGGCTCACCCATACCGCACGATGAAGAAACAATTTGATGGAGAGAACGAGGACATGTCAGCTCCATGACATTTAAGAGGAAAAGAGGTCTATGATTTGGTTAAGGATTTAGATGTTGCGTTTGAAAAGGGACGTAAATCGAGGACCCGTGAGAATAATATTAGGAAGAAAAGATCAATATTTTGGGACTTACCTTATTGGGAGCACCTAGAAGTTCGCCACTACATCGACATCATGCACGTAGAGAAGAATGTGTATGACAGCTTGATTTGTCTCTTACTGAACATTCGTGACAAAACAAAGGATGGTGCCAATGCACGGCTTGACTTGGTTGATATGGACATCACACCTGAGTTAGCACCAACAAAGACCGATAAAGGATGAACGTACCTTCCCCTGCTGGTTACACTCTGTCCAAGGCCGAGAGAACTGAATTATGCCAGTGCTTGCATGGTGTGAAAGTTTCATCCGGTTACTCTGCCAACATGAAGAAACTTGTTTCGATGGAAGATTTGAAGTTAATTGACATGAAGTCTCATGATTGTCATGTGCTGATGACACAGATTCTTCCTATTGCACTTAGAAGTATTTTGTCGATCAAGGTTTGAGAGACAATCATGAGGCTGTGTTATTTCTTTAACACAATTGCTCAGAAGGTCATCGATCCCGAAGGACTAGATGCTTTGCAGGACGAGGTGGTGACAACTCTATGTCATCTTGAGATGTATTTCCCTCCGTCGTTTTTCGATATCATGGTCCATCTCATTGTTCACATTGTGAGGGAGATAAAGATGTGCGACCCCATGTTCCTACGTAGCATGTACCCATTCGAGAGGTTCATGGGAATTCTCAAGTCCTATGTATGGAATCGATCTCGGCTAGAGGGCAGCATCGTCAAAGGTTATGCAACCGAAGAGGTCATTGAGTTCAGCGTCAATTACATGGCTCAGGTCAAATCGATAGGTGTGCCTCGATCTTGCCATGAGGAGAGGCTCAAGGGTATCGGGACCATCAGAAGGAAAGCAACCACTATAGATATGGATGCATATACTCAAGCCTATTTCACGGTCTTGTAACACATGACTGAAGTGTCCTCGTATATTGACCAGCACAAGGACGTGCTCGGCAATAGAATCCGGAGCAGCCAGATGTTTGGATCACGAGACAGCACAATAATCGGTTCAACCAATGGTTGAAGGAGTGACTCGCTACGAGCTCGTCAAGTGATATGCTGACATGGTTGGTAAAAGGGCTAACATTTACAATTGTGATATGGCAAGGATACGACATAAATGGGTACACATTCTATACGTAGGCTCAGGATATAAAGAGCACTAACTAGAACAACGGTGTTCGCATAGATGCGTTTAATACAAATGGGCTAAGAAGCTCCTACTATGGGCTCATATAGGAGATATGGGAGCTCGACTATGTGCTTTTCAAGATCCCCCTGTATCGATGTCATTGGATCCATCTCCCACAGGTGAAGGTCAATAAGTATGGCATCACTACCGTGGACCTCGAATGTGTCGAATACAAAGACGAACCATTCGTACTCACTAACCAAGTTGTTCAAGTCTTCTATGTAACCGACGAGGCAAATAAGAAGCGCCACGTAGTTCTTCATGGAAAAAGAAGGATTGTCGGTGTTGAGATTGTAGTGGATGAGGGATAATACAATCAATTTGATGAGTTGCCTCCTTTCGGAAAAGGCATAAGGGTCGAGGAAGAACAACATGACGAAACTAGCTACATACGCGTCGATCATCATGAAGGGCTAATTTTTAAAGATTGAACAATGTATGTATATGTGTTCTGAATGGTTAATTTTAGTTCATTTGTGTTAATTGATTTGTACTGTGAAATGGATGTGCTTGTTTCTGAAATGAATGTGAATTGGATGTATACATGTACGTGTTGTGTTTCTGCTTGTTTCAGAGGGCATGGTTAGCATTTCCTGAGGCTAGCCAATAAACAGAACTAGATTTACCAATACAAAAGAATATCACAGCCGGTTTTATCTACAAACCGTCTGTGATAATATATTACAGAAGGTTTTATCTACAAACCGTCTGTGATACGTAATCTATCACAGACGAATACACAATCTATCATAGACGGATATTTATTGGAACCGTCTGTGATACACAATCTATCACAGGCGGTTATTTATTGCAATCGTCTGTGATATTATGTATCACAGACGGTTCTACTTTAGAACCATCTGTGATGTCCAACCCTATTTATATTCAGACTCTAGGGTTTGCCTGCTTCCCCCACTCAAATGATTAAGTTTCTCAACTCTCCCTCCTCCCCCATGCACATCGCCGCCTCCTCCTCCTCGAGCCCAACGCGACTCCTCCCCTGAGCCCGTCGCCGCCGTTCTCGACGCCGCCTCCTCCTCGAGCCTGGCGTGCCTCCTTCCCCGAGCTTGCCGCCTCCTCCCTGAGCATGAGCACGCATCACCTCCTCCTCCCCCGAGCCTGGCATGCCTCCCCTTCGACGTCGTCCTGCCACTCCGGTGCTCCCTACTTGTCCTTCTCCTCGACGCCCAAAGGTAACTGATGCACTGTGGTGGGCTTGATACTGCTGCTGGAATATATTACAATGTGGGGTGTGGTGGGCTTGAGATGAATGCTCTGTGATGATAATAGTCTTGTGCTGAAATTGTTTTGATAGTCGGGTTTGAACTTGAGCTCTAATTGGAATGCTTACTACTGTTGATTGATCTTTGTCATTTAGTTTGATACATTTGGTTGGTTAATTAATTGAACCTCCAGGCCGAAAGTATAATTATGTAATGTCTTTTGTTTAAAGATCATGTTAGCAGATAAGTAAAACACTATTTTAGAGCTCAAAGTTTGAATTAATATTGTCAAATTGAATTAATGAAGAGTATAGACTAAAGTAGCGAGAAGGCCAAGATTAAATCTTGTGCAACTCTACATCTGAGAGCAATATCAAAATGTTAAATATTAGCTTTGTGCTGATCTCATTTGTTCACATGATGTCAATTATGTCATTATATTGGTCCTAATTTGTTCATGCGTGTCAGAACTTCTATTTCTTGTGAACATGTCTTATGCTCAGAATTTCTTGTTTCCTCTTTAATACAGAAACAACACTGTTTGCTTCCCCTCCAATTTCTTTTAAGCAAGTTATCTTTAGTTAAAATTACCCCTCTTTTGAGATACCATAGGAATATTTTTCACTTTTAATGGAATTTTAATTCACTAGAAGAAATTCGTAATTGGGGCATGATAATTTTCAATTAGTGCCCCATATAAAGACTGTACCGAAAAAAGTCCAGATTTGTTCAAATTCTACCTGAAAACATCCTTTTGAGAGTCTAATTGTAAGTTAGAAATTCTTAAAATTAACTCATTCCAAGTATGTAACTTAGGCCCAACAATAGGTCTTCGGAAAGAAATATTTAAAGGAGTCAATCTCAGAATATTTGCCACTGTATCAGCATTTCTCCTTACCACATTATAAAGAAGAGCATATTGTCCTTTCAGTGGAGAATCTCCAAACCAGATATCTCCCCAAAGCCTAATTTGCATTCCATTTTTAACCTGGAATGAACCATAGCGAAAAAATTGATCTTTAATTTTCATAAGACCTGACCAAAACTGGGAAGTCATAGGTTTATTAACCACCTGCAAAAGACTATTCTCACCCAAATATTTCCTTGTTAGCAGATATTGTCAAACTCCTTCTTCATTAAGTAACTTAAATAGCAATTTCCCGAGTAAACTTTTATTTGTTGTATCTAAGTTCTTAACTCCTAGACCACTATGTTCTTTGGACAAACAAACCAAACTCCATTTAGCAAGTCTATATTTACGTTTATGACTGTCACTCTGCCAATAAAATCTAGAGCAATAAAAGTCTAATCTTTTGAGAACCTCTCTAGGAATCTCAAAAAAAAAACATAAACATCGGCAGACTACTGAGTACTGAGTTAATAAGAACTAATCGTCCACCCACAGACATATTTTTTTCTTTCCAACTGCTAAGTTTTTTCTCAACTCTATCCTCAACCCCTTTTCAATCATGATTCCTTAATTTTTTTAAAAGTGAATTGGGATACGTAAGTACATGAACCGAAAAGTACCCATTTCACAACCAAATAAATACGTGTACTGAGATTCAACTTCTTTGGCAGTACCAAAACAAAAAATCTCGCTCTTATAAAAATTAATCTTTAAACCAGATAATTGTTCCAAGACACTAAGAATCAGCTCGAGATTTTTTGTTTGTTCTAAATCATTATTCAAAAAGAGGATCATGTCATCAGCATACTGTAATATTGACAACCCATCATTAATCATGTGAGGAACTACTCCTGATAAAAGATCTGCTTGTTGAGCTCTTGAAATAAAGATGGCTACACAGTACATACAGATTCCAACGTTTCAAACCAGAAGAAGGTGGATCACGGTGGCAATCAACAACATCTAGAACACCAAGTGATGTTAATCTTGCCAGCCATGTCCCCTGCGTTGCAAGTAATCTCGACAATTGTGTTTTTCTCCACAAGTAAATGGATAAGTTTCTTCGAGAAAAATAAAGTAAATGGATAAGTCGTCACTTGGGACGGAAGTAACGGAAGGTGCGCCGCCTCTGAACTGCGACGGCAGAGCATTTGGCGCCCATCCTCGATCTTTCCTGACGTTACAAGATCTAGATAATCCGCGCCAGTCACCCCAGTAACCTCAGCTTGCCGATCTTAAATTAAAGCGGCGTCACGATCGATCACGCCAGATACGACCCGTCTCTTCACAAATGTCTATATCAGTGCATCGCACGTGTGTAGACTAGTAGTACTAAACTCCGGACTTGAAGCTTCCAAGTTCACACCTGGACCCGGGCATGCGCTCAAGTCCAAACGAGAGATGATGGCATGTTGTAAATTTGTCATCGCTTCAGACTGGACAGAGAGCACGCGACGAGGCGGCAGCTCCCTCCTAGGAAGACAGATGAGCGGTGACATGGTGGGTCGTCCATCCTAAGGAGGAACGGATAAGACGGCTCTATTTTAAGATGGTACGGACAAGACTACGTGGCAGCATGAGAGTCGTTCGTGCCACCGAGAAAACGGTGTCAAGCGTCAATTTAGCAAAAACGGCGACGAGAATGCCGTTTTTGCTAATGTCGCTTGAAACAGTACTATTTCGGCAAAAAATTATTGCACAAACATCCGGTTCTTTTGTCTGACTCAAACCAGGGGCATCTTCTGATAAGCCTGACGACTCAATGTGTCTACTACTGTGGCGCCTCTGTAGTCTGTACCTCGCAAGGCCTCGAGCACCTGTATGTCTTGCTGGATGAGATGCACAACCTGTTGGCTACTGAGCGAGAACAAAATCCAGAGCAATACCTAGATATGGAAAAACAATGAGGTTAATGGAAGGAAAACAAAACACGGTGGAGCTAAAGATTTCAAACAGTCAAGAACGAGGTGTTAATGTAACACATCGGTGCAATACTAAGTCCGGAATGTCACTAAGCCACACTAACTACTAATTTTAACAGCATATTACATCAATATCCAGCAAGCATATAAATAATAAAACCTGTCCATAGGTCACAATAAAAAAACTTCAGACGCGACACATCAACATACTAAGTAGCAACACATGCGCCAACTCCCATCCTTTCTCTCACTATCCAGTACCATCCAGGCAAGGTGAATGTGGTTACAGATGCCCTTAGTCGCAAGGAGACACCCTCCACTCTAGGCTGTCTTATTGCTGACTTCGATCGAATGGAAATATCCTATTGCTATGCTGGTACAGCACCAGCTGAGACGCAGCTGCTGCTGGAAATGGCGATTCCGGAGCGAGTGAGAGAAGCACAACAACATGATCGGTTGCTTCAACAAGTGAGGAAGCGCCTTGATGAAGGGAAAAAGGGGGACATTAGCCTTGACGAGTCGGGCGCATTGCGGTTTAAGGGCCGCCTTTGCGTGCCACAAAAGGCTCAGGTCAAGGACGATATAATGAGAGAGGCACATCGTACCCCGTACACAGTACATCCTGGCGAGACCAAGATGTATCGGGATTTGAAAAAGAGTTTCTGGTGGAAGAGGATGAAGGTGGATGTCGCTCGATATGTGGCATCTTGCGGGGTTTGCCAGCAGGTGAAGGCTGAGCATAAACGTCCTGCTGGGCTATTGCAGCCTTTGGATGTTCCTCAGTGGCCATGGGATGATATTACCATGGATTTCGTAGTTAGCTTACCTCGTACCCAGCGAGGTAAGGACGCAATTTGGGTAGTGGTGGATCGATTTAGCAAATCCGCGCACTTCATCCCTATTCGTACGACGAACTCGGCAAGTGACTTGGCACCCATTTATGTGCGTGAAATAGTAAGATTGCATGGAGTGCCCAAGACGATAGTTTCTGATAGAGATGCCAAGTTTGTCTCCATGTTTTGGAAGAGTTTGCAGGATGCACTGGGCACGAAGCTATAGTTTAGTACCGCTTTCCATCCACAGACGGATGGGCAGTCCGAACGCACCATTCAAACACTAGAGGACATGCTGAGGTCCTGTGTTCTGTCCTGGAAAGGTAGCTAGGAGGATCATTTGGCGATCGTGGAGTTTGCCTATAACAACAGCTACCACTCCAGTGTTCGGGCAGCGCCATTCGAGGTTCTGTACGGACGGAAATGTAGATCGCCACTTTGTTGGGATGCCGCAGGCGAGAAGGCTATTTTGGGTCCGGATTGGGTCCAACAAACAGTGGAACGAGTAGCGGAGATTAGATAGAATCTGTTAGCTGCCCAGAGTAGGCAGAAAAGCTATGCGGATGTGAGGAGGCACGATCTAGAGTTCGAAGCGGGGGATCAGGTGCTCTTGAGAGTGTCTCCAACTAAAGGAGTTGTGCGATTTGGTACCAAAGGGAAACTTAGCCCGCGGTACATTGGGCCATTTCCGATTTTGGCACGAATTGGAAAGTTGGCATATCGTTCGGACCTTCCTGAATCCATGCGAGGAGTGCACAATGTGTTTCATGTTTCTATGTTGAGAAAGTATTTAAGGGATCCGGAGCATGAGATTGGGCTAGAACCGTTGTCCCTTAAGCAAGACCTCACCTTCGAGTCCCGTCCAGTTCGGATTCTGGAGGAATCAGAGAAGGTGTTGAGGCACAGATCGATAAAGTACGTTAAGGTGCTCTGGTCGCATCAAACTGAGCAAGAAGCGACTTGGGAGTTGGAGTCTCGCATGCGCGAGAAGTACCCAGAGTTGTTCTCTACGGGTATGAGTTAGAGTTATTATCTATCTACAGTTGTTTCATTTTGTTCTTTCGTGTAGATTGTTGGACACCGCATTCTGGTCGAATTACATTAAGAAGGTGGAATGTAATACCAGTAGAGAGGAACAGGGAATGGAAGGGTTATTGAGAACATATTTACTAATTCACCTCCCCACATTAGAAGGAAAACAACAGGAGTGAGAGAGAGAGAGAGAGGGGGGAGATAAGACCAAGCCACAGCCCACTCTCTCCTCCCATTCCATTTTTCTTCCAGCAAGCAAGCAAGCACCACCAGGGAAGCACCACTCGGCGGTAGCCACGGCAAGCTTCGACGACGACGTCCAACCCAAAACCAGTGAACCAAGTAGGTCACTCCATCCCTCCATCTCATCTATTGGACACACACCACTAGCAAACGTGGAACAAGGAGAGGGAGGGGTAAGGAGAGGCGACTGGGCGGGCACCAGAGGCGGCGGCAAGACGGCGGCCGAGGCCGAGCCGGCTTGGGTGCGCCCGGGGAGAGAGGCCGGCGGTGCTTGTAGGGCGGAAGAACCGGAGGTGGCGCCGACGCAGGCATCAGTTAGGCCAAGCCAGCCAAGAGGCGCCGAGCGAGGCCGAGGCGAGGCGGCGCCGAGCGGCACTGGGCGCGGGCGCACATGGGGGAGAGCGGCGCGCGGGCGAGGCCGGGGGAGGCGCCGACCGGGAGAGCCGTGAGGGAGAGGGAGAGGATGAGGGTGAGAGAAGGGGGAGGTGGAGATGAGGCCGGCTCGGGAGGCGTCGGCCAGAAAGAAAAGGGGAGGAGGAAAAGAAAGAAAGAGAAGAAAGGAAGGAAAGGAAAAGAAAAGGGGAGGAGGAAAGAAAGAGAGATAAGGAAGGGGGTGGAAAAGAAATTAGGGGCGCGCACCTAAATTTTTTTCCGCAAGTATTTCAACGCGAACCCTAACTAATTAATATTGTTGGCGCCGGGATTAGTGGAATAATACTCGGTGAGAGGGGTTTACTCGTGTCATCTTTGCGCGTAGGATTAACACCGCTCGTGTGTGTATGCATGTATTGCTATATATATTGAGTCAGGTTGAATGCCTGTTCAGGTGGAGGTTCGGGAACGGCGTCGTCCGCACGTTACTCTGCTCCGCTTGATTAACAGGCAAGTGCATAGTAAACGATAACCTGTAAGTGCTAAAAAGAATGTGATGTTCGCGTGATATAATGATGTTCTCATAATAATGCTTATGTGATGGTGCTTACGTGATAATGTTTGTATGGTGATGCTTCCTTGGAAATGTTTACATGATGTTGTATGATAATGGTTTCAATGTTAAATGTTGATGCTTACATGATAACGGTTTCATGTTGAGGGCAATGAAGATGGGACAAGGTGAGCAATGAAACTACCTTGTCAATGATGATTCATGTTAATGACAATGGATAGGTGCATTTGCATCATGGCAGAATGCATGAGCCAGGTCGGTGAGAAAGTCATATAACTAATCCGGTGAGGTCGGTGAGAAAGTTACATGACTAGTCCGGTGTGCTCTAGATAAAGTCTTACATCTGTAGGGACTGGATAAGTCCGACAATGTAAGGACCCCATCCTAACGAAGA
Organism: Phyllostachys edulis; assembly: GCA_036346405.1. Classification (NCBI taxonomy): domain Eukaryota; kingdom Viridiplantae; phylum Streptophyta; class Magnoliopsida; order Poales; family Poaceae; genus Phyllostachys; species Phyllostachys edulis. The sequence continues at coordinate 50,105,183 of CM070563.1, read as the reverse complement.
TGGGGGAAGAGTGTTTCATCAACGGGTGAACACTCCGCGATACCGGTATCAGCTGACGAGATGCATATGAGCATGAGCATAATGGTGCATTTGCATGTATGGGCAATGCATTGATCTTTTGAGTGTGTAGAATAATGATGTGTTGCACTAATGGAAAGCTAGTGGTGGAAGTAATGACATGCTTATGGTGTGTTGTTTCGGGTAGTGTTTATCGTCTCTATTATGTGCTTGCTGAGTCTTTGGACTCACCCTTGCTTATCAATGTTTTTAGGTGAATGTTGCAAATAGCATGCTTCGGGAGGGGAGATAGATCATCTACATCACACGTAGTTCTCTTGCAAACCTTACTCCCAAGGTGTTTCACTTTTGTGATTGTAATATGGTAATTGTTAAGTTGGTTGCGCTAAGTTTGTAATAATTCAAGTCTTGCTCCTTAGAAACTCCACTTTTGTTGTAAGATGTTTAATCGTTAAACATGTTACACAATATTTGTATTTTGTTATGTATGGTGGTAGCATTCTGGACCCAAGTGGCGAGTCGGGGTGTTACAGTTGGTATCAGAGCGGGCGTTAGGTCCGTGGTGAAAAGAAATTGTATACCTAGGTTGGTTAATTACTAAAATTTGATCTAGGCCAAATAATTAAATTAAACTTGACACACTCTGGAGCACAGTAGGATGGGTTTCGGGTCAAGTGTTGCATTTATGCTTTAGCTAGTATGTTGTTGATGTGCAATATTTCGAGGTAATTGTTGTGAATTGATTGTGTGAATGCTTGGTTAATAGAAATGCCGAGGGGTAGAGGTAGAGGTTGCAGTCGCGGTCATGGCCGTGGTCGTGCTCAAGCGGAGCCACCGCTTGAGGCTCAGCAAGAAGCACCTGATGCAGAGGTTGTTTCACGAAAGCGATCTGTGGTGGGAATCGTAAGGTCTTGACCTTCTTTGCGAGTTTATGGAAGAAGTCCGTGGCCGCCAACAGCGCCAAGCGGCCGGCCGCTTGCTTTGTACCGCATGGCGGTTCCCTCTTGCTCCAACCACGTCGAGGCGGGGATGAGTCTTCGTGAGTGGTTGGCGTTACGTCTAGACACTTTCGATGGGGCAGGTACACCACTCCAAGTTGCGGATTGGTTACGTTATATGGGAAGGCAGTTTGAAGCCCTAGAGATGAGCTCCCAACTGAGAGCTCGCTATGTGGCATTCCAGTTAAAAGGTCGAGCGGACATCTGGTGGGAGGAGTCCTTTCACTAGGTCCCGCTCTTGGGAGATCTTCGCCGAAAGCGCTTCAAAAGTACTACCCGTAATCATTTGTGGAAAGTCCGAGGTCGCCTTTGTCGACCTTCGTGCGAGGAAAGAAGTCCGTGGTGAGTCTGCGGCGGGGTTCAATGATTTGATCCGTTTCGTACCATCGGTTGCGAGCAATGATCTAGAGAAGGCTAAAAGGTTTCGCCGAGGGCTCAACTCTGAGTTTCGGCATGTTATGGGAGCCACTGCGCCACGTGATTTTAGGTCAGTTGTAGAACAAGCCAGAGGGATGGAGATGGAAATGCAACTCACTAAAGGACTGCAACCCTCTGGTGGTCCAAGTGCTTCTGGTAATGACCAGAAGAGGAGTTTTAGTGAGGAGGGTGGGTCATCTCAGCGACCTATTCCCAAGAAGTCTAAGTAGGGCCAGCGTCCCCCGCAGTCATTCAAGTCCAAATCTTCGAGGCCGTCCTCTGCAGCACCTCGTACGTCATCAGCGACCCCAACCTATCGTTCTGTCCCAGGGCAGGGCATGATGTGTTTCAAGTGCGGTGGTGGGCACCGTGCTGCTGAATGTTCCTGGTTGGGAGAGTGTCGGCTTTGTGGCCGGTCGGGCCACATGGAGAAGGTTTGTCGTCAGAACCCCTCTAGTATCATCAAGTGGGAGCCGGCACCTATGTCATCGACACATGCTACGCCTCGGGGGTCTGTCCAGACGTTGGTGGCTGCCCCTGCACCGCAGCCTCCTCTTTCTTGGACACCACCCGCCGGGTATTACTGGCACCCTACACCGCCTCGGTTCACCTGCATGCACCGCCACCATTTCGATTCTGGCCTCAGCAGAGTGTCGGGGCTTCCGTCACCTCGGCGCCACATGGAGTCTATGCATTACCTGCCGCTGAGTCCACGGGACGACCAGACGTGATGACAGGTACCCTGTTAATAGATTCGTGTGACGCCTTTATTCTTTTTGACACTGGTGCTACCTATTCCTTTGTGTCCCGCGAGTTCGCTAGAAAAGCAAAGTTGAGTATGCAGCAGATCTCACAGTCTATTATAATTAGTTTTCCAGGGGGAATTATTGCTAGCTCCACGGTATGCCCTGGATGCGTAGTCACGTTAGATGGAGAGGATTTTGTTGCCAACCTAATGGTTATGCAGATATAACATTTTGATGTTATTCTTGGCATGGACTGTTTGCGTTGCTACCGAGCTGTGATTTCCTGCTTCTGGAGGACAATCACCTTGCAAGCTCCTTCCAGGGAGGAGATAACTTTTCAGGGGAATGCACCTCCGTGTTCTCTTTTTGTGTTGGCCAGCCTGTTTCCTGGCCGACGAATGGTGAAGTCTGGTACACTTCTAGTACTTGCGGAGAAACCGAGCGCATCTTTGCGCATTGGGGATATTCCAGTGGTATTTGAGTATCCCGATGTATTTCCCGAAGAGCTTCTGGGTAAGCCACCCGAAAGGGATGTGGAGTTTAGGATTGATCTCGTTCCTGGCACAAGACCTATTTCCTTATCTCCGTACCGGTTGGCACGGCCTTTCTAGGAAGAGTTGAAGAAACAATTGGATGATTTGTTGTCCAAAGGGTTGATTCGTCGTAGTGTGTCACCTTGGGGAGCCCCTGTTCTATTCACTGAGAAGAAGGATGGGAGTTGGCGCATGTGCGTCGACTATCGTGCTCTTAATCAGGCAACTATCAAGAATAAATACCCTTTGCCTCGTATCGAGGATTTGTTTGATCAATTGAAGGGGGCCAAGGTGTTCTCCAAGATTGATCTACAATCTGGGTATAATCAGATTCGAGTGCGAGAACAAGATATAGAAAAGACCGCTTTCTCTACAAGGTACGGGCACCATGAGTATAAGGTTATGTCCTTTGGACTAATGAATGCTCCTGCTATCTTTATGGAGATGATGAACAGATGCTGCATAAGTACCTGGATGACTTTGTGGTTGTGTTCATCGACGATATCCTGATTTATTCCAAGACTGAGGGAGAGCATGAGCGGCATTTGAGGCTCGTGCTTGAGACTCTGAGGGAGAATCAGTTCTTTGCCATGTTAAAGAAGTGCGAGTTTTGGATTTCTAAAGTAGGCTTCCTGGGTCATGTAATTAACCAGGAGGGTATTTCAGTAGATCCTTCCAAGATTTCGACTGTAGTGAACTGGAAGAGGTCAACGAATGTCAAAGAAGTGAGAAGTTTTTTGGGCTTAGCTGGTTACTACCGGTGTTTCGTAAAAGACTTCTCGATTATTGCCAAGCCAATGTCTCAGCTCACGCGAAAGGGTGTGAAATTCCGGTGGACCGATGAATGCAAGTGCAGCTTCTGCACTTTGAAAGAAAAGTTAGTTACTTCCCCTGTTCTAATCCTCCCTGAGCCAGGGCAACGTTTCACGGTTTACTCGGACGCCTCACGTGTGGGTCTGGGTTGCGTGCTCATGCAAGACAACAAAGTAATTGCGTATGCCTCACGACAGTTGAAGAAGCATGAGCAGAACTACCCTACTCACGATTTAGAGCTAGCCGCAGTGGTTTTTGCTCTAAAGATTTGGAGGCACTATTTGTATGGAGAGTCTTGTGATATCTTTACTGATCACAAGAGCCTCAAGTACATCTTTACACAGAAAGAGTTGAATTTAAGGCAAAGAAGGTGGCTGGAATTGATCAAGGACTATGATCTCACTATCCAGTACCATCCGGGCAAGGCGAATGTGGTTGCAGATGCCCTTAGTCGCAAGGAGACACCCTCCACTCTAGGCTGTCTTATTGCTGACTTCGATCGAATGGAAATATCCTATTGCTATCTTTGATGCGGCACCGAGACGCAAGAATTCTTTGGAAATGGCGATTCGGAGCGAGCGAGAGAAGCACAACAACATGATCGGTTGCTTCAACAAGTGAGGAAGCGCCTTGATGAAGGGAAAAAGGGGGAATTTAGCCTTGACGAGTCGGGCGCATTGCGGTTTAAGGGCCGCCTTTGCAGGCCACAAAAGGCTCAGGTCAAGGACGATATAATGAGAGAGGCACATCGTACCCCGTACACAGTACATCCTGGCGAGACCAAGATGTATCGGGATTTGAAAAAGAGTTTCTAGTGGAAGAGGATGAAGGTGGATGTCGCTCGATATGTGGCATCTTGCGGGGTTTGCCAGCAGGTGAAGGCTGAGCATAAACATCCTGCTGGGCTATTGCAGCCTTTGGATGTTCCTCAGTGGCCATGGGATGATATTACCATGGATTTCGTAGTCAGCTTACCTCGTACCCAGCGAGGTAAGGACGCAATTTGGGTAGTGGTGGATCGATTTAGCAAATCCGCACACTTCATCCCTATTCGTACGACGAACTTAGCAAGTGACTTGGCATCCATTTATGTGCGTGAAATAGTAAGATTGCATGGAGTGCCCAAGACGATAGTTTCTGATAGAGATGCCAAGTTTGTCTCCATGTTTTGGAAGAGTTTGCAGGATGCACTAGGCACGAACACTACTACGTAAATGCTATCTTCGGCCGCCGATCACGCACGGTTCATCAAACCGCTCAGATAAATACAATCTCGAGCGGTTTTGTTTACCCACCGTGCGTGTTATTCTTCACGCTAAAAACCGCTCGTGAAGATGTCATATCACGACGGTTCATGTTTGGAACCGCTCAGGATATTTCACGACGGTTCCAAACATGAACCGTCTGTGATATTACCCAATATCACGAGCGGTTTTTGGTTAGAACCGTCTGTGATACTTCACAGACGGTTCCAAACATGAACCGTCTGTGATATTACCCAATATCACAGATAGTTTTTGTTAAAAACCGTCCGTGATAATTAACTCATCACAGACGTATATATAGCTCCGCCTCCCCGGCCAACAGATATAGTCTTCTTGATCTCCATCTCTGGCGCGCCATCAGAGGTCCATCGCCGCGTCGCGTGCGGGCTTGAGTACATCGCCTCACCTCACTGAGCCGGCCTGGTCCATTTCAGCTATATATTGTCGCCGAGGAGCTTGCCGCCGTCGCCTCTCTGTTCACCGATCGACGACCCAGCCGCGCCTTGGACCTTCCCCGACTTTCATTGACACCTTCCTCGTGATCGAGGTGAGATATACTGAAGCATAAGCATCCTTTAATTTGAGTAGTTTCAGGCGTTTACGCCGAAATCGCTAGTTTCAATCAGGCGCCTCCATGGGACATCACCGTCGGTTCGCCTGAGGCGAGACCTTAGGGCCGAGAGCCACGACTATATAGCAATGCGATGTCACCCCTAAGCCTAGTTTGAGCTTCAAATTAATCCTACTGTTTAATTTTAATCATTTAGTTAATAAACTAACGAGTCTATGACATGTGGGACCGCCATAGATTTTATAAATAAAATCATGAAATAAAAAATGAGTCACTAACAAGTAGGGCCCACATGTAAGTTAATAAAATCCGAAAAAATGAAAAAATGAAAAAAATCGTAATTAAGCCTCAGAAAATACGCTTTCGAAAGTCATCACCCTTTTATTTATTTTCAGGGTTTTCAATACGAACCGTGTGATGGACCGAAGCCGGATGTACACCGAGAACCGTGTGAGTGAAGAGTACATTAATGGCATGTCTGCTTTACAAGAGCCGCCGAGGAGGATATGTTGAATAAGGGGCGGAATATATGTATTGTCCCATGCATTGATCCGCGAGAATCAAGATGTTTAACAACCGAGCGCAAATCGAAGCACACTTGATTCAAGGGTTTCAAAAGGGTTATATATGTTGGACCATCACGGTGAAGAGCATATTATACAGAAGTCAACGATATGCATATTATACAGAAGTCAACGATATGTCACCGAATGATGTCGATTGTGGTTCGATTCGGATAGTCTCGCACGATGACAATCTAGATCGAGATGCTTCATGATGCGTAAGGAACTGTGATGAGAGGGAGTATGTTCAATTCCGGGCGTGATGGAGGACTCGGAGAAACCTTTGTTCCCGGGCTGCAAGTCGGAATACACAAGGTTGTCATCCGTGCTTAAACTGCTGAAATTGAAGGCAAGCAACGGTTGGTCCGACAAGAGTTTCACGGAGCTATTAGGTCTCTTAGCGGACATGCTTCCGGAGGGAAACGAGTTGCCCAAAACCACCTACAAAGCCAAAAAGGTTCTTTGTCCATTGGGAATGGAAGTAGAAAGAATACATGCATATCCGAACGATCAGATCCTCTACCGTAACGAGTATACAAACATGCATGTATGTCCGTATGCAACGATCCCGATACAAGCGTAAGAAGCAATTAGATGACGACGAGGAATCGAGGTGAAGAAAGGACCTCTGCTAAGGTGGCGTGGTATCTTCTGTAATTCCCCGCTTGAAGCGGTTTTTATAACCCAAAGAATGCAAAACTCAGATTGGCACTCGAGGAGCGTAAGAATGACGGAAAGTTAAGACACCTGCTGATTCCGCCCGGTGGAGAAACATCGATAGGAGGTTTGCGAGACTTGGTCGAATCGAGGAATATAAGGTTTGGATTGAGTATGATGGAATGAATCCTTTCGGTAACATGAGCAATGACATAGCACTTGGCGTGACGCTCAGATCTACAACCTTCCTCCTTAGTTGTGTATGAAGCGGAAGTATATTTTGTTGTCGATACTTATCCAAGGGCGAAGCAACACAGGAATGATATTGATGTGTACCTAGCACCATTGATGGAAGATCTAAAAATCTTGTGGATTGAAGGGTACATGTATGGGATGCGTACAAACGAGAGAACTTCACTTTACGCTCCTTGTTGTTACGCACCATAAATGATTATCCCGCCCTTGCTAATCTGTCGGGCCGAGTACAAAAGGGCCAAAGCACTGTACTCACCGCTTAGATGATACCGAGAGTGTGTGCTGAATCACTCAAAAAAACCGTGTACATGCGTCATCGTAGGTTCCTTCGAGGGCTCATCCATACCGCAGATGAAGAAACAATTGACGGAGAGAAGGAGGACAGTTCAGCTCCAAGGCATTTAAGCGGAAAAGAGGTCTATGATATGGTTAAGGATTTAGATGTTGTGCTTGGAAAGGGATGTAAATCGAGGACAAGTAAGAAGAACATGTGGAAGAAGAGATCAATATTTTGGGACTTACCTTATTGGGAGCACCTAGAAGTTCGCCATCGTGCATCGACGTCATGCACGTGAGAAGAATGTATGTGATGACTTGATTGGTCTCTTCTTGAACATTCGTGACAAAACAAAGGATGGTGTCAACGCACGGCTTGACTTGGTTGATATGGACATCAGACCTGAGTTAGCACCAACAAGGACCGATAAAGGACGAACGTACCTTCCCCCTGCTTGTTACACTCTGTCCAAGGCCGAGAGAACCGAATCGGTGCTTGCATGGCGTGAAAGTTCCGTCGATTACTCGCCAACATGAAGAAACTTGTTTCGATAAAAGATTTGAAGTTAATTGGCATGAAGTCTCATGATTGTCATGTGTTGATGACACAAATGCTCCTGTTGCAATTAGAAGTATTTTGCCGATCAAGGTCCGAGAGACAATCATGAGGTCAGTGTTATTTTTTAACACAATTGCTCGAAAGGTCATCGATCTGAAGGACTAGATGCTCTGCAGACGAGGTGGTGACGACTCTATGTGATCTTGAGATGTATTTCCCTCCGTTGTTTTTCGATATCATGGTCCATCTCATTGTTCATATTGTGAGGAGATAAAGATGTGCGGGCCGTGTTCCTACATAGCATGTACCCGCTCGAGAGGTTCATGGAATTCTCAAGTCATATGTACGGAATCGATCTCGGCGAGGGCAAGATCGTCGAAGGTTATGCAACCGAAGAGGTCATTGAGTTCTCGCCTCGATTACATGGCTCAGGTCGAACCGATAGGTGTGCCTCGATCTCGCCATGAGGGGAGGCTCGAGGGTATCGGGACCATCGGAAGGAAAGCAATCAATCCAAATATGGATGCGTATGCTCAAGCCCATTTCACGGTCTTGCAACACATGACTGAAGTGTCCCCGTATATCGACCAGCACAAGGACATGCTTCTGCAACAGAATCCGATGCGGCCGGATGTTTGGATCACGAGACAACACAATGAGCGGTTCAACCAATGGTTGAAGGAGACTTGCTAGGAGCTCGTCAAGTGATATCTTGACATGGTTGGCAAAAGGGCCAACGCTCTGATTGTAACATGGCGAGGATACGACATAAATGGGTACACATTCTATACGCAGGCTCAGGATATAAAAAGCACTAACCAGAACAGCGGTGTCCGCATAGATGCATTCAGTACCGATGGGCTGAGGAGCTCTTACTATGGGCAAATAGAGGAGATATGGGAGCTCGACTACGTGCTTTTCAAGATCCCCCTATTTCGGTGCCGTTGGGTCCATCTCCCACAGGTGAAGGTCGACAAATGCGGCGTCACTACCGTGGACCTCGAGCGTGTCGGATACAAAGACGAACCATTACGTCTTGGCTAACCAAGTTGTTCAAGTCTTCTATGTTACCGACCCGGCAAATAAGAAGCGCCACGTAGTTCTTCATGGAAAAAGGAGGATTGTCGGAGTTGAGAATGTAGTGGACGAGGAAGAATACAATCAATTTGACGAGTTGCCTCCTTTCGGAAACGGCATAAGGGTCGAGGAAGAAGAACATGATGAAACTAGCTACATACGCGTCGATCATCATGAAGGGCTAATTTTTAAAGATTAATTGAACAATGTGTGTATATGTATATATGCGTTACGATGAATGGTTAATTTTAGTTCATTTGAGTTAATTAATTGATTTGTCTTGTGAAATGGATGTGATTGTTTCTCAAATGAATGTGAATTGGATGTATATACATGTACTTTTGTCTTTTCTTCTTGTTTCAGAGGGCATGGCTAGCATTTCCTGAGGCTAGCCAATAAACAGATCGATCTAGCTAGATATTAACCAATAATATCACGCATACGGTTTGAACTACAAACCGTCTCACATGTATATCACAAACGGTTGTTTATTAAAACCGCTCATGATATATGTATATCACAGACGGTTGTTTATTAACACCATCTGTGATACATCACATATCACAGACAGTTCTAAGTGAGAACCGCTCAGTGATACATCCATATCACGAGCGGTTCTAAGTTAGAACCGCTGCAGTGATAGTATATCCTGAGCGGTTCTAATTTAGAACATGCGTGATGTGCATCTCTATTTACATTCGGACTCTAGCTAGGGTTTGCCGCGCCTCCAACTCTCAAGCGATTAAGTTTCTCAACTCCTCTCGCTCCCTCCTCCCCGAGCCTGTCGCCACCGTCCTCGACGCCGCCTCGAGTCTGGACGCGACTCCTCCCGATCCGTCTGCGCCGCCTCCTCCTCCGGCCAAGCGCCTCCCCCCGAGCTCCGCTGAGCCTCCTCCTCTGACCCGTGCGCCTCCCCGAGCCCACCGCGCCTCCTGCCCAGAGCCTCGCCGCCTCCTCCCCTCCCAGAGCCAGTGGCGCCTCCCCTTCGACGTCGCCCTGCTTGCAGATCTTGCTCCCTACTCGTCCTTCTCCTCGACGCCCAAAGGTAACTAATGCCGAGTTACCGATCGACCCCCACGCCCCTTTCCCTAACTATTTCTATCAATAATCTGTCATTGAGAGACCATGTGGTCGTGTCTCCATGAAAGTGATGAGTAATTGACAAAGGTTTTAGGTCAGTCGAGTTTGGTTTGTGTGGTCGGACCATGTCGTTGCGCGGTTCACGCGCTTTCGTGAAGTCAATCGTATTTGTCGGGATAATCGGAACGTCCGGCGTGTTATGGGCGGTACGACCGCAGGGCGGTTGTACCGATTGGTAAATGGCGGTTGAAGAATTCCAGAGAAGTTGTTTTTCGAGTTCTGGTCTTCATTGGAAATCGGAACGACCGCAGGTATTGGAGCGGTACGACCGGAGTGCGGTTGATCCGCTGGTAACATGGCGGTTGTACCGATTGTATTGTGAGGTTCGGCCATTTTGGTGTTTTGAGTTTTGAAATAGGTCATATCCAAGTGTGTTCGTGCATATGTGTTGCATATTGCATGTTTGAGCTAACGTTGGGTCAAGTTGTGAAGAACTTGTTCCCGGTTTCGTGTTTCTTATGCGTGTGGTCGCAGGACGTCGAGTGGAGTCGTGGCGAGACACGATGGATCGGACTAGGCGCAGTGGCGCCGAGGTCGAACGGTCGATGTGTCAAGACGCGTGGACTCAAGGTGGTTGCTGGCGTCTTGAGACAAGGAGCTTGAAGCTTCGGGAAGGTGTAGAAGGGCGAATCGGAAATTCGCAAGGCTCGCACTGGCGGGGTGGGCTCCGTTGGACATAGCGGGGCGAACGGGCGGAGACCCGTTAGCCAGCGCTTATAAAGGAGAGGAGGGCTGCATGCCCTCTGGAGCACTTGGGTGGAATTAGGGTTTTAGAGTCAAAAGAGGCTTTGTGAGGTTGTTTCTCTTTTGCTCTTTAGTTGTTGAGAGTGGAGGTGTAGGCAGAGTAGTGCTCCCTGCTTGTCCCCTTCTTGGTTTTGTGTTCATCTCCCCTCTAGAATGGATGAGTGTTGGTTCTTGAGTTGTGAGAGTGAGGAGATGGATTGAGCTTACATGTAATCATCCCTCTGGTTCTAATGTCCATGCGTATGGGGATGTATCTATGTGTTTTTCGCTTTTGATTCAATGAATGAAATCTGAAGTTTGTCTCTCGAACTCTTGTTTTGTTCTTCGTTCTTCCGTTTTTGGTTGATTCCTGAGATTTTGTGGATGGATCTACTCAATCGTTTCTTGGAATAGGTTCCTAACATCCTTAGGAAGGTGTGTTCCAAATTTGGTCAAGTTTGGCGCGTAGATCAAAAGTTACGTTGATTTTCGTCTTGAAACCCGGCGGATTTTGCCTGCTCGGGACAATCGGATGAACCGGCTTAACATCTGCGGTTGTATGGGATCTGAGGTACAACCGCCGTTGCTCACGGTTATGCGGATCATGCGGTACAACCGCCATTTGCCCGTGGTTGTACCGATTGTCCCGATTTGTTCGGCTCTTCCTCGTTTTTTGTTTGCTCAGCTTTGGGGGTGAGGAGTGGATTCAACATAAGACTTCCTCTGTTGTTAATCATTGATCTTCATAGCTCTCATAGCTATTGGAGTGATTTATAAGTTGAATCCATTCTCTGCGAAAAAGATTCGGTGCTCCTATTCACCCCCCCTCTAGTCGCCTTTCCGGTCCTTCAATTGGTATCAGAGCCGGTTAGCTCTTTTCAATAGATCTTAACCGGTCTCAAGAGCCATGGCGACGGACAAGTACTCGACCAAGCCGCCTGTCTTCGTTGGCATTGACTACCCTTTACGAAAAGCCGAATGGAAACGTACATCCAGGCTCAAGGGTACGCCATCCGCGCAAGGTCAAGGTCCGGTTTGTTGTTCTGACGATGAGAACATCAATCTTTGGAAATATGCATGATGTTGAGGCGAACGCTAAGGCAAGGAACATCATAATCCAACTTTGAGTCGTAGCGAGTTCGATCGCATCTCCCACCTGTCGTCCGCCTACGATATCTGGGTGACCCTCGACGCATACCATGAGGGTACCACCCAGATCAAGACGGTTCGACAGACCGGTTCAAACGAGAATACAACAAATTTGAGATGCTTCTTTGGTGAGTCCTTAGATGAGTGCTTCAGACGCTTTCACAAGATCTTGAGCAACCTCCGGCGGTCGGTCTCACATACCCGACTTCGGACAACGCTCGTCGATACTTACAAAGACTCGATCTCTGGCGTGTGGGAGATGAAAGTGACCACCATCAAAGACACGACAGACCTCTCGACCTTGACTCTTGATGCGCCAGTACTCACGCCTCAAGACTCACGAGATTGCGTTGTCTCGTGGGTCGAAGTCACAGTCGATGGCCTTGGTCACCGATCCCAGTTCAGCTTCTGAGTCCTCTTGCAATTTCTCCCTTGCTGCTCTCTGTGACATAACTGATGATCAGTTAGAGCAGCTTGCGGATGAGCAGCTTGCCCTCCTTGCTCGTAGATTCTCCCACGCTTACAAAGGAGGAGGGACGAAGAGAGGAGGACCCGTGATTTGCTTCGAGTGTGGTGGCCCCAACCACATCCGAGCAAACTGCCCCAAGCTGGAGAAGGGCAAGAACGACTACGGCGGTTCGGGCAAGAACGACTACACCGACAAGAACCGCAACAAGAAGCCTCCAGCTCAGACGCCCAGCAAGAAGAAGTTCCGCAACTTCGGCAAAGCCAAGCTCTTCCATCAGCGTCCTCACGCTTTGACGACCTCGACCTCGGCGAGGTGGAGGGATGGAGCGGCGATGACGGGACGGGTGACCAAGAGCCCAAGAATGGCGGCGACTTCTCCCAAGATGTGCTTCATGGCCCTCGAGGGCGAACTTCGTGACAATGGTGTACTCCGACTTCGACGAGGTAGATCCCACCTCTGAACAGCTCAATCATGCTTTTCTTAAGCTAGGAGGTTTTCATGCTAAAGCTAAGGCTAGGTGTGCTGAGTTAGAGAAGGAAATAGATAGACTGTCACTAGAGATTATTGCTCTTACATCTGCCCCTTCTAGTGATGATTGTGATACATGCTCGCTTTCTTTCAAGTTGATATGGAGAAGTTAAGGACCTCACATGATAGTATGTCCTCCAAACTTGATAGTGTTAAGGTGGAGAATGTTAGTCCGCTTCTTTGAGTTAGAGTTGAGTAGGATGGTCATTACCCTACTTATTCTTGATGAGACTACTTCTCCCACCTCATGTGAGGGTAAGGACATTCTTTGCTAGAGGATCTTATGCCATGCTCCTTGATCTGCCCGAGTCTTGTGAAAATTGCAATAACTTGAAGATGAACTTAAAACAGGCAGATCATAAAATTCTTGAACTACAAGCTTCTTTACTTGAGCCGATTGTTTCATGCTTGAACTGTCCTAAGTTAATCTGCTTGAACTTGAGGTTTGTCTCCAAACAGTTTCAAGATATGATTGATCATGAAAGGAAGTTGGCTCGGTTTGCTTCTAAGGACCTGTTAGCTCACCATGCATTAAGTGTAACAAACTAAAATCGACTTGATTGCTTTGGATGAGAAATGTGTGAAGCTAACTAAGGATCTTCTAGAGAAGCCACATTGTGCTTGCAATATGATTATGGAGAAGGGAGAAGCCCGGGGGTAAGGATGAGGCGCTTAGCAACGTGAACCAAGCGGCTAGCGATGGGATCGTCCTTGAGTCGGTTTGTGCTTGCACAAGCCATTCTTCCCTCGCTCTCGGGGTTCTTCTTTTGCTCCCTTACCTTCTGCATCTCTTCTTCCCCTGCTCTTCTTGCACCTCTCTCTTTCGGGAGTGTCGGTACCTTATGAACACTCTCGAGAGATTTGTAGGAGGCAAGAAGAAGCTCAATCTTATTCTAGACCAATCTAAGATCTGCAGATTTAATCGGGGTCTAGGATATGACTTCTTTGAGGACATGAGGAAGCATCCACCGCCGTGCTCGGACCCATAGCACTGTGTGTGATCGAGGCCGAGCCAGGACCGAGAAAGTCCATTTCAAGTCGGCGGGCTATGTCGAGGGATTTCGACGAGAAGGTAATTTCACATGTCGCTTCTACCTCTCGTAAGGTGAAGTATCACCGCACCTTCTGTCGGAAGGATGGACACACAATGTCGATGCTTGGTAGCGCCAAGATCGCGTAGAGACCATGTTGAGTCTCTTAGGCGCATTCAGGGTCGGCCCCAGACCTTGAGTGCACCTAAGACCAACACGAGGTCTAGGCTTGTTTCTTCTGATGGGTTTGTGCAACATCGAGGACTTGGTTTTTCCGAGTTTTCTGGTTTTCGTCCTCATGCTGCTTTCAGTCGTGACTTCCGCCGTCCTGAGGGTAGATCTCGTTTTCCCCATCGAGATAGCTACCCATGGCGTGTTCGATCTGTTGCGTGCTCGACTCGCTCCTTCAGAAGCGATCGGACTCGAGAACGACTTCGGTCTGCTCTTAGACCTTCTGCGTGAGTGACAGAGAGCGTGGGGTAGATAGAGGTCGATCGGGCTTGACTACTTCATCGCTCGACGTGTTACTCAAGATTGGGTGCCAAAATCATTGTTGATTTATCGATCTTGAGACTTTACTCTGTTTGACTCAGTTCGCGGGTAGGGAAGGAGAAGGTTTGGCTTGTAGACTCGGTTGTTCTCGTCATATGACCGGAGACTCCGTTGGTTCTCCTCCTAGCCGCGCTCGGTGATGAGGCGATCACCTTCGAGACGCTTCGTGCGGGCGTCATCGCCAAAGGTACTGTGCGTATTAATGCTTCTTTTATTCTTAAGGATGTTGCCTTGGTTAGTAAGCTGCAGTACAATTTGCTTTCCGTTTCTCAGCTTACCGATGACGGTTTCGAGGTGAGCTTCAAGAAAAACGCTTGCAAAATTCTTGACTCTTCGGGTAGTCTGGTTTGCGGGATTTCTCGTTATGGGAGGATCTTTCGTGCTGATTTTTCCGATTCTTCTGGTGATCCTCTCCGGTGTTTGGTTGCTTCTGAGTCCCGCGATCTCTCCTTCTGGCATAGGAGACTTGGTCATATTGGATTTGACCATTTGACCCGAGTTAGCAGCCATGATCTCATTCGTGGTCTGCCGAAACTCAAGATGGTCAAAGATCTTGTTTGCACTCCATGCCGGCACGGCAAGATGGTTGCCGCTTCTCATCCTCCCACACGAGCACTATGACCGATGCACGACAATTGCTCCACATGGACACGCTTGGACCAAATCGAGTCTTGATCGGCGGGAGGGAAGTGGTATGTTCTTGTTGTGGTCGATGACTTCTCGAGGTACTCTTGGGTGTTTTTCTTAGCCTCGAAGGACGAGACATTTACACATTTCCGAGGTCTTTTTAGTAGGCTGTCTATTGAGCTCCCGGTGCCTTCTGAGCGATCCGCATGACAATGGCACGGAGTTCAAGAATTCCTACTTTGAGAGTTTCTCATGTGAGGCAGTGTAGAGCACCGCTTCTCTTCTCCATCGTTCCTCGGCAAAATGGCGTTGTGGAGAGGAAGAACCGTACCTTGGTCGAGATGGCGGGGCGATGCTTGATGAGTACTCTACGAGAGAAGTTTTGGGCCGAGGCCATTGCGACCGCGTGCCATGTTTGAATCGAGTTTTTCTTCTGCACTCCTACATCGCACTTCTTATGAGTCGAGATACTGAGGCGAAAGCCAGCGTCTCTCATTTTCGTGTGTTTGGTTGCAAGTGCTTTATTTTGAAGTCCGGGAACCTAGATAAGTTCGAGTCACGTTCTGTGGCGGTATCTTTCTAGGCTACTCGACTTCTTGGCGGGCTTATAGGTGCAGGCTGCGAGTCTAGCAAAATGGTAGAGACTGCGAGGTGACTTTTGACGAGGCGGTCAGGGACTAGGCCAGATATCTCGAGTTCTTTAGAGCGTCCGAGACCATCTTTGTGGATGATGAGGACGATGGAGATGACGGTTGTCTACGATCCTGTCCCTCATCCACTCCTTGAGGTGCCGTCTTCCACCGCACCTCGAGGTGATCGACCCTGCCTTCGCTTCCTCTGGAGCTAGTGGCTCTGTTCCTACCTCGTCGGCTCATGAGGTAGAGGCCACTTCTTCATCTCTCCCAGACCTCCTAGACACTTCCAGAAAGTTCATCCTTGAGCGAGATCATTGGAGATCTTTTCGAGCGTGTTACCCGCTCAAAATCGCTTATCTCAATTCTGTCTCCATTACGCCTTCATTGCCTCTTTTGAGCCCAAAGATGTTTCTCATGCTTTATCGATGAGTCATGGGTCAATGCCATGCATGAGGAGCTAGAAAATTTCGAGAGGAACAAGGTGCTGGTCGCTTGTTGAGCCCCACGAGGCCACAATATCATTGGAACCAAGTGGGTGTTCAAGAACAAGCAGAGAGGATGGGGTAATCATCCCAAACAAGGCGAGATTGGTAGCTCGGGGTTTTCCTGTGTTGAGGGTCTAGACTTTGAGGAGACCTTTGCCCTCAGAGCTCGACTTGAAGCCATTAGAATCTCGCTTGCCTTTGCGACTTCTAAGGGTTTCAAGCTTTACCAGATGGACGTGAAGAGTGCCTTCCTCAATGGCCTTATTGAGGAGGAAGTCTCGTCCGACTGACCTCCGTGTTTCGAGAACCCCAAATACCTAACCATGTCTTCAAGCTTTCCAAAAGCACAGATGGACTTAAGCGTGCTCCCGAGCTTGGTATGAGAGGCTTAAGTCCTACTTGATAAGTCATGGTTTTGAGATGGGTATAGTTGACAAGACCTTGTTCATCCGCCAAGCATGGCATCGACCTTCTGCTCGTCGTCAGATCTATGTCGATGACATTATCTTTGGCGGCTCTTCCCATACTCTGGTTTCCCGGTTCTCGGATGTCATGAGCACCGAGTTTGAGATGAGTATGATGGGTGAGTTGACCTTCTTCCTTGGCTTCCAAATCAAGCGGACTCGGAGGTACATTTCTTCATCAAGGAAAGTACACTCGTGACCTCTGGCGCGCCGACATGAGTGATGGGAAGCTTTGTGTCGACTCCATGGCTTCTCTGACCTATCTTGACCCAAATGAGGATAGCGAGCCGTTGATCGAAGGAGTTGAAGTATGATCGGCTCCTTCTTTACCTCATTGCCTCGAGACCGGACATACACTTCTCCGTGTGTATGTGTGCTCGATTCGAGCTTCTCCTCGCGTATCTCACCGCCAAAGGGTGAAGCGCATCTTCCGTACCTTGAGCTACCATTGACTATGGTATCTGGTACTCTTCCTCATCCTTTCTTTCCTTGAGAGCCTTTTAGGATCACGAGACTTATTTGGTCAGAGGATAGATAGGAAGAGCACTTCGCACCGCCAATTTCTTGGCACTTCTCTTGTTTCTGGTCTTCAAGGAAGCGATGCAGTGTTGCCTGATCCACCGCAGAGGCCGAGTGCGTTCTTTGCGGCCGATTCTTTGTAGTCAAGTGCTCTGGATGGCCGACCTGCGGGACTTTGGGTTAGTTATCGATGTTGTTCCACTCTTTTGTGATAACACTTCTGCGATTAACATTGCCAAGAACCCAGTCAACATTCGGACCAAGCACATCGATATTCGTTTCCACTTCCTTAGAGACCATGTAGAGAAGGGCGATATAGTGCTCCAGTTTGTGAAGTGACCACCGGTTGGTGACATTTTCACCAAGCCATTGGATAGTTCGAGGTTTTCACTCTGAGGGAGAGCTTGGGGTGGTTTGTCCTTATGGACTGTGAGTGAGGGGAGCTTTGGGTTTCTTGCTCTACTATATTATTTATACTCTTGCTCCTTCTTTGTTGCATTGCATTTTGGGTGCATTTGGGATTAGTCCTCCTAGCATAGATTAGAGTGCTTCTTTTGTCTAGTTGTTTAGATTTACGCTCTTATCTTGTGATTCTAGGATCTTGCTTATTAGTGTTACTTATCTCACTAGGTTGAGCTCACTCACTTCTTGTAGGTTCTAGCGAGGTTGGGCCACCCTCGGGTAGGCAGTGCGTGTTTGCTCCTAGGTGTGTTAAGTGGGCGCTTGATAGTCCTAGAGTCATATGGGGTAGATGAGAGTCGATCTGAGCCATAGTATTCTCTATATCTTATCTATGCTTTAAGGATCCATTGTTTTATGTTTTCTTTGCCGACTTCTCGATTTATTGTTTTGGTTCAAGGGAGTTCATTTGGGAGCTTCGGGCTTAATATTGAGTTAACTCAACTTGAACTAAAAGTTGCATCTAATGTTGAGGGGAGCTGGATCTTCGCATTTCTAGCATTACGCATTGTAATATAACTACATTGAGCCTTGATTATTATCCTGCTATGACATGTTTACAATGCTTTACACCTTGCCATGACTTGTGCTTATTTGCTAGATTTATCATGACTTCATATGTGTAGCCTAGCTTTTGCCATGATAAGTTAATTAAAATTGCTCAACTTAAACTAAAACTTGTCATGTTAGCACTTTCGAGATTAGTCTTTCTTGAGCTATCCTTTTATGATTCATGCCATGTCAAATAAATTTGGGTAGAGTGATGAATCTATATTGAGCCTTAGAAAGAGCTGTTTTAGTCTCTTGGTGATGCATGAGTTAGTACAACTTGTTAAAAGGCCAAAAGATCTCTTTTGTGCGAAAAAACTGATCTCACCAATTCTCTCCTATGAGACGGCTTGCCATTGCACTTGGCATGAACTTAGGGGGAGTTTTGGGTGACCTAGACTATCTTCTCAAGCTTCTCGCTTGGAGTAGTCGCATAAGGCTTGAGACCTAGCACATGATAAAACAAAAATCTGGTTGGAAACCACCATGAATTTCAAAAGAAAATATGTTTCATGTGTTCAATGTGCTTAAAGCCACAAAAAGTATCATGTACTTTAACCAATGTTTCAATCTTGAGCATAGCACTCTATTTGGTCTCAATTTAAGCTTCTTAGTTCCGCTTAGCTTATTGACATGGCCTGCATCATCCTTGGATATCTCTAGCGAGACTTTGCTCATTGATGACTTGACTTGCTCACATAATGTACCTCATTTTCAGATTATCATCTATGTGTTCTAGCTAGCTTATACATATCTTGGCATGATCTAGATAGCCTTTTTATTAAGTTATGGCTTGGTGTATTACATGTTGGTCATTATGGATAATTCTCATGGCTCAAAATGCTTAAATAAACAAACTTGACCATTTTCATCCATTAACATGTCATATTCTCTCTATTGCATCTTGATGCATTTATTGCCAAAAGGGGAGAATAGAGAAGAAAAAAGTCTGTTGGGAGCAGTTTAGAGCTTTGGAGATCAATTTGCTTTTTTCAGGTTGTTGCGCTTAGCGTTCATACTGTCGACATGGTCATTAGCTTCATTTCATTTCTTGGACCATGTTGGTTTCTTCAAACTCAAACTCTTCTTAAAAGCTTTTTACGAGTTTGTCAATATTCTCATCAAGGGGGAGATTGAGAGACCATGTGGTCGTGTCTCCATGAAAGTGATGAGTAATTGACAAAGGTTTTAGGTCGACGAGTTTGGTTTGTGTGGTCGGACCATGTCGTTCTTGCCGGTTCACGCAGCTTTTTCGTGAAGTCAATCGTATTTGTCGGGATAATCGGAACGTCCGTGTTATGGGGTGATACGACCATGAGGCGGTTATACCGATTGGTAAATGGCGGTTGAAGAATTCGAGAGAAGTTGTTTTTCGAGTTCGGTCTTCATTGGAAATCGGAACGACCGCAGTATTGAGCGATCGGCCGAGTGCGGTTGATCCGCTGGTAACATGGCGGTTGTACCGATTGTATTGTGAGGTTCGGCCATTTTGGTGTTTTGAGTTTTGAAATAGGTCATATCCAAGTGTGTTCGTGCATATGTGTTGCATATTGCATGTTTGAGCTAACGTTGGGTCAAGTTGTGAAGAACTTGTTCCGGTTTCGTGTTTCTTATCTGTGTGGTGCGGGGCGTCGAGTGGAGTCGTGGCGAGACACGGTGGACCGGACTAGGCGCAGGTGGCGCTGAGGTCAGAACGGTCAGGATGTGTCGAAGACGACGTGGACTCGAGGTGGTTGCGAGGCGTGCGAGACAAGGAGCGCGGAAGCTTCCCGGAAGGTGCAGAAGGGGCGAATCGGGAAATTCGCAAGGCTGCACAAGCGGGGGCGGGCTCCGTTGGACATAGCGGGCGTAACGGGGCGGAGACCCGTTAGCCAGGCGCTATAAAAGGAGAGGAGGGGCTGCATGCCCTCTGGAGCACTTGGGTGGAATTAGGGTTTTAGAGTCAAAAGAGGCTTTGTGAGGTTGTTTCTCTTTTGCTCTTTAGTTGTTGAGAGTGGAGGTGTAGGCGAGTAGTGCTCCTGCTTGTCCCTTCTTGGTTTTGTGTTCATCTCCCCTCTAGAATGGATGAGTGTTGGTTCTTGAGTTGTGAGAGTGAGGAGATGGATTGAGCTTACATGTAATCATCCCTCTGGTTCTAATGTCCATGCGTATGGGGATGTATCTATGTGTTTTTCGCTTTTGATTCAATGAATGAAATCTGAAGTTTGTCTCTCGAACTCTTGTTTTGTTCTTCGTTCTTCCGTTTTTGGTTGATTCCTGAGATTTTGTGGATGGATCTACTCAATCGTTTCTTGGAATAGGTTCCTAACATCCTTAGGAAGGTGTGTTCCAAATTTGGTCAAGTTTGGCGCGTAGATCAAAAGTTACGTTGATTTTTGTCTTGAAACCCGGCGGATTTTGCTGTTCGGGACAATCGGATGAACTGGCTTAACATCTGCGGTTGTATCGATCGAGGTACAACCGCCGCTTGTTCATGGGTTGTCTGGGACTCATGCGGTACAACCGCCATTTGCCCGTGGTTGTACCGATTGTCCTGATTTGTTCGGCTCTTCCTCGTTTTTGTTTGCTCAGCTTTGGGGGTGAGGAGTGGATTCAACATAAGACTTCCTCTGTGCTTAATCATTGATCTTCATAGCTCTCATAGCTATTGGAGTGATTTATAAGTTGAATCCATTCTCTGCGAAAAAGATTCGGTGCTCCTATTCACCCCCCCTCTAGTCGCCTTTCCGGTCCTTCAGTCATGATCCTTCATGATAATTGTACTTGTTTTAGGAATTTGTATTTGTTCTAGTCAGTTATTCATATGGTATTTGTTTTGATCTCTCTCTTGGAATACATTGCAATGTGGTGTGGTGGGCTTGAGATGAATGCTCTGTGATGATAATAGTCTTGTCTTGAAATTGTTTTGATAATCGGGTTTGTACTTGAGCTCTAATTGGAATGCTTACTCTACATCGATAGCAATATCAAAATGTTAAATCTTAGCTTTATGCTGATTTCATTTGTTCACATGATGTTCTATTTCTTGTGAAGATGTCTTCCGCTCATTACGAGTCGGCACCGCCTCATGTGTCGATGATGCACCATCCTCTGGAACAATATCCAAGCTGCGGTAGAAGAAGAGAATATCGAAAAGGCCCACGGGCGATTTACCATCACGGAGGTCGATCGATGCGGGACCCTATCAATCCTCGCCGAAAGCGGCGTCGCATTCCGGAGAATGGTCGGAATAGTTGCACGGAACGGGTCAAGATCACCTACGATTCGTGGAAGGTGGTGCGGACCATCGGCTTCTTGTCTTTGGCGGAAATTCTCGCATCGTTCGACATCCCAGAGAACTCACGGACTCCGTCTTGACGACACGCGTTACTCTGCGTGCAAAGCGTGGAAGAACTTCAAGAGCACGCTTGTCAAGAACTACGTGGAGAAGGATCTGAAGCGCCCTTCCACAAGTATCTATTCTTGGAAGAGTCTGGGCGAGTTTGTGGCGAAGAAGATGACAGATGAATTTAAGAGTGAAAGTCTGGCGCTACGGCCCTCGGGCAAAAACAAGCACCCTACGGACTCGGCATCGCTGGGTATGCGGGTAAAGCCCGATATGGAGGGATCGAGAACAATGAACAGCGGTTTGAATCTCTCCTGCTATTTCGAGATCACCGATGTCTTGCGCTTGACAAAGGGTTATTTGCGAGGTTATCTATTCGGCCTCCGGGGGAAGTGTACTTTCCAAACCCCGAAGACCAGGAAGTGTCCCAACGCCTGGTAAGATATCGAACTACCTAGTTTGTAATTACTCCATAACTTCATAGGAAGTGAAATGACATGTCGGGCTATATTGCAGATAACGCTGAGTGCACAATCTTCCCAAGGCTCATTCTAAGCAGATAGGGAGAAAGATATACTCTCTGCGGCCCTAGGAAACAGTGAGCATCCGGGTCGCACGAGAGGCGCTGGTGTTTTTGTTACATGGGAACAATGGTTCCAAGCGGACTCGGATCGTCCCGGAGTAGGAGGAGAGCCAAAGCCGAGCACGATGCAAAGCTACGAGAGGATCTTCGTGCATCCCTCAGAGATGAGCTCACTGAAAAAATCAGAGCGGAGGTCAGTGAAAAAGTCACACAGGAGGTCACTCAATCCTTTGAGGAAAGGATTCGTGCGTTCGAGCAAAAGCAGAAAGAGACCTTTGAGGAAAGGATTAGGGATTACAAATGCCAAGTCAGTTGGAAGCCCTGCCCTACTATACCGCTAGCCCCCCCCAAACATCCGAGTAGTGCATTCCAACCCTAACCCTACCACAATAGGTGATGACAGATTTTCGTCGATGACATCCGGTAATAATTATTATCTCGAATGCTCAATCCATTGATAGGCTGTTGGAGTAGCTAATTTTGTACCGCTATATACGTGGGTGGCTCTGAAGTGCAAGCTCCAAGTGAGATATGTCTCTGTATCCCCAGATCTTTGCTTGGGGCAGTGTATCCATCCCATGTCGAGCTTTGGTGCACGTGCAAATCTAGCGGGGTTTCGCAAAAGTGAATGTGGACGGTGTTTGTGCCAATTTCGAGGCCATCCCACTGAAAATTCCCCCAAACGATGAGGTCATGACTCTAGGGCAAGCCGTTGGAACATTCATCCAGTGGCCCAAGGAGGACATCTGCTTGGAGCTACCTGCTCCGGTGTCAACTTCACGGAATGTCTGCAGCGGCATCAAGTCCACGGACTGATCCGCACCGGTTACCTGTGACCGACACGGCAAGGGCCCGCCAGATCACATGCATCTACACCTCGTGCTCGATCGTCTCTTGTGAAGTCGACCTATACAAAGCGAGGCAGCAAGGGCAAGGGCAAATCGAAGACGATCGAGTCCTCTCGATATCCCTTCTTGCCGTTGGCGGAAATACAAGCTAGGCGAGCCGTTGCTCGAGAAGTTAGACGACCCTACCTTAGGACCGGATTGCACGGAATTGCATGCATGGTACATGGAGCATACCCAACAAGCGGTTGATCAACGGCGCTCGGGTGTCACCGTCAAGTTCAAGGAGGATCATTTTAACCACGTGTATCAAGACGCTGTCTTCACGGTGACCTTTGACGACTTGTTCTGTCTCTTCAACCTCGACGAGCTCGACGTCTCACTCATACGATGCTGGACACTGTAAGTGTGTACAATCACGGTCAATGTTCGTGTAATATCGATAAATGTTATATATAACTCCTAGCTTTTGTATAATAGATACATGATCTGTGAAGCCGAAAGAAGAAAATCACCGGTAGGTTTCCTCGACCCACACATTGTCTCTGAGCAAAGCATCATGGCGAATGCAACATTCGTCGAGAATTACATTATAGATTTTTTTCATGGCTCACCGCAACAAGGAATTCATACTTTTGCCCTACAACCAGAAGTAAGTAGTGTTGCACTATTGGCTATACTTGTTGATTTGTACTTTATAAGCAACACGAACTTAGGTTTAATGACCATGCTGACATACCTGTACTGTAGGTACCATTGGATCCTAATTGTAATTATACCAAAACAGAAATACATAATATACCTAGATTCCCTACAGAGGGCCACTCACAACTTCACAACTATCCGGAATTTAATCATCAGGTAAACACATTTCCTCCATAGAAACTCTATTATAGTCTTTCCTTCCTTTGCAATGGCTAAGGCTAACTTCTTGGAGTCACGTAGGGTGTTCGACGTGTTACATGCTAAAGGATGGAATACCAAGGGAAGGACGCTGCAACATGATCAAAAATTCCCGGTACTTGCTAGCTAGTACACATTAATCCTATATAACACTTCGTAGCAATGCCTCTCGAACTAACCAATTCTATTTTTGCAGTGCCACCAAAGAATCACGTCAGCATACGTCTGTGGATACTATGTTTGCCACAACATGCAACTACTCATCGGTTCCGCGATCACCAATGATCCTCAGGTTTGTCAATCTTTCAACAATTATTTCATATATACTTACCAATTTATATAAGCCCGAATTTAACCTTCATATCCGACAGGTTGCGACCATCGGCTAAATCGTTGGAGCAGGCGAGCTCATAAAAATTCGATCACACCTTGCGTCATTCCTGAACAGACAGGTCATAAATCCAAATGGGAGTTTCCACAGTGTAGCAGATTGAACTTGATTGGGATAGATTGAACATAATGGTACATGTGTGTAAATTAATGTACATTAATGGTTAATTTTAGTTAATTGATTTGTGAATTGGATGTGCTTGTTTCTAAAATGAATGCAATTTTGATGTGCTTCTGAAATGAATGAGAATTGGATGTGCTTGTTTCAGAGGGCATGGCTAGCATTTCCTGAGGCTAGCCAATAAACAGAAATAGATTTAGCAATGCAAAAGACTACCACAGACGGTCTGTAGATGAAACCGTCTGTGATAGTCCACTACATCGATGCAGCCGTCAGATGAAACCGCCTCGTGATAGTGGACTATCACGAGCGGTTTCATCTACTGCACCGTCTGTGGTAGTGACTATCACGACGGTTTCATCTACGCATCGCTTGTGGTAGTCGACTATCACGAGCATTTGTTTCACCTACGGGCCGTGCAGTGGTAGTCGACTATCACGAGCAGTTTCATCTGAACCGTGCATGGTAGTCGATTATCACGACGGTTGCATCTACACCGCCTCGTGATGACCTAATGCATTCTTGACCCATAAACTCGGGCGGCTCACGGAACCGCTGCGTGATGGCGTTACGAACCGTCAGTAAGGCCTTTTACGTAGTAGTGGAAGCTACGCTTTAGTACTACTTTCCACCCACGAGCGGATGGGCGGTCGAGCGCACCATTCAAACACTAGAGGACATCTTTGAGGTCCTGTGTTACGTCTGGAAAGGTAGCTAGGAGGATCATTTGGCGCTCGTGGAGTTTGCCTATAACAACAGCTACCACTCCAGTGTTCGGGCAGCGCCATTCGAGGTTCTGTACGGACGGAAATGTAGATCGCCACTTTGTTGGGATGCCGTAGGCGAGAAGGCTGTTTTGGGTCCGGATTGGGTCCAACAAACAGTGGAACGAGTAGCGGAGATTAGACAGAATCTATTAGCTACCCAGAGTAGGCAGAAAAGCTATGCGGATGTGAGGAGATGCGATCTAGAGTTCGAAGTGGGGGATCAGGTGCTCCTGAGAGTGTCTCCCACAAAAGGAGTTGTGCGATTTGGTACCAAAGGGAAACTTAGCCCGCGGTACATTGGGCCATTTCCGATTCTGGCACGAATTGGAAAGTTGGCATATCGTTTTGACCTTCCTGAATCCATGCGAGGAGTGCACAATGTGTTTCATGTTTCTATGTTGAGAAAGTATTTAAGGGATCCGGAGCATGAGATTGTGCTAGAACCGTTGTCCCTTAAGCAGGACCTCACCTTCGAGTCCGTCCCGCCGGATTCGGAGGAATCAGAGAAGGTGTTGAGGCACAGATCGATAAAGTATGTTAAGGTGCTCTGGTCGCATCAAACTGAGCGAGAAGTGACTTGGGAGTTGGAGTCTCGCATGCGCGAGAAGTACCCAGAGTTGTTCTCTACGGGTATGAGTTAAAGTTATTATCTATCTACAGTTGTTTCATTTTGTTCTTTCGTGCGGATTGTTGGACGCCAGAATTCGGGGTTGAATTCTGTTAAGGGGGTGGAATGTAATACCAGTAGAGAGGAATAGGGAATGGAAGGGTTATTGAGAACATATTTACTAATTCACCTCCCCACAGTAGAAGGAAAACAACAGGAGTGAGAGAGAGAGAGAGGGAGATAAGACCAAGCCACAGCCCACTCTCTCCTCCCATTCCATTTTTCTTCCAGCAAGCAAGCAAGCACCACCAGGGAAGCACCACTCGGCGGTAGCCACGGCAAGCTTCGACGGTGACGTCCAACCCAAAACCGATGAACCAAGTAGGTCACTCCATCCCTCCATCTCATCTATTGGACGCACACCACTAGCAAACGTGGAACAAGGAGAGCGAGGGGTAAGGAGAGGCGTGCTGGGCGAGCACCAGAGGCAGGCTGGCGTCGGCCAAGGCCGAGCCGAACTTGGGCGCACCCGGGACAGAGGCAGCCAGGTCTTTGGTAGGGCAGAGGAATCGGAGGTGGCGCCGAAGGTGGCATCGGGCTAAACTGCCAAGCCAAGAGGCGCCAGGGCGAGGCTAGAGGCGAGGCGGCGCCGAGCGGCACTGGGCGCGGGCGCAGGCGTGGAGAGCGGCGCCTAGGCGAGGCCGGCGGGAGGCGCTCAATCGGGAGAGCCATGAGGGAGAGGGAGAGGATGAAGGTGAGAGAAGGGGGAGGTGGAGATGAGGCCGGCTCGGGAGGCGTCGGCCAAAAAGAAAAGGGGAGGAGGAAAGAGAAGAAAGGGAGGAAAGGAAAAGAAAAGGGGAGGAGGAAAGAAAGAGAGATAAGGAAGGGGGTGGAAAAGAAATTAGGGGCGCGCACCTAAATTTTTATCCGCAAGTATTTCAGCGCGAACCCTAACTAATTAATATTGTTGGCGCCGGGATTAGTGGAATAATACTCGGTGAGAGGGGTTTACTCGTGTCGTCTTTGCGCGTAGGATTAACACCGCTCGTGTGTGTATGCATGTATTGCTATATATATTGAGTCAGGTTGAATGCTTGTTCAGGTGGAGGTTCCGGAACAGCGTTGTCCGCACGTTACTCTGCTCCGCTTGATTAACAGGCAAGTGCATAGTAAACGATAACCTGTAAGTGCTAAAAAGAATGTGATGTTCGCGTGATATAATGATGTTCTCATAATAATGCTTATGTGATGGTGCTTACGTGATAATGTTTGTATGGTGATGCTTCCTTGGAAATGTTTACATGATGTTGTATGATAATGGTTTCAATGTTAAATGTTGATGCTTACATGATAACGGTTTCATGTTGAGGGCAATGAAGATGGGACAAGGTGAGCAATGAAACTACCTTGTCAATGATGATTCATGTTAATGACAATGGATAGGTGCATTTGCATCATGGCAGAATGCATGAGCCAGGTCGGTGAGAAAGTCATGTAACTAATCCGGTGAGGTCGGTGAGAAAGTTACATGACTAGTCCGGTGTGCTCTAGATAAAGTCTTACATCTGTAGGGACTGGATAAGTCCGACAATGTAAGGACCCCATCCTAACGAAGATGGGGGAAGAGTGTTTCATCGACGAGTGAACACTCCGCGATACCGGTATCAGCTGACGAGATGCATATGAGCATGAGCATAATGGTGCATTTGCATGTACGGCCAATGCATTGATCTTTTGAGTGTGTAGAATAATGATGTGTTGCACTAATGGAAAGATAGTGGTGGAAGTAATGACATGCTTATGGTGTGTTGTTTCGGGTAGTGTTTATCGTCTCTATTATGTGCTTGCTGAGTCTTTGGACTCACCCTTGCTTATCAATATTTTTAGGTGAATGTTGCAAATAGCATGCTTCGGGAGGGGAGATAGATCATCCACGTCACACGTAGTTCTCTTGCAAACCTTACTCCCAAGGTGTTTCACTTTTGTGATTGTAATATGGTAATTGTTAAGTTGGTTGCGCTAAGTTTGTAATAATTCAAGTCTTCCTCCTTAGAAACTCCACTTTTGTTGTAAGATGTTTAATCGTTAAACATGTTGCACAATATTTGTATTTTGTTATGTATGGTGGTAGCATTCTGGACCCAGGTGGCAGGTCGGGGTGTTACACATATATCATATCTTCCACTTTTCTTTAATGCAATACAACTCTATGCTACATGTCAACATGCTCTTTTCTTCAATTATACCGGTATAGCATGAGTGAACACCCACAACAGTGTTCACTCTTTCATTAAGCCTGTTCTCAAAAGGATCGGGGATCTCTCCACTCCCGTAGAGACTTTACCAACGAGGTAGATATGTGATCACCATGACCACCTTCTCTCTTATACAATGATGCACATGATGCAATGATTTAATTTAAACTCATAAACTATTCAATTATCAACATTCCATGTCTTCATCATCAATAAGGATATCATAGTCATTCTCAAGAAGGTATAATTAAGTATTGTATGGTATAAAAAACATCATGACAATGAATAATAAAGAAAACAACAATCAAACCATTGATCACCGTCCTACCATGCACTTGCCTCTTATCCTCTAGGAGCTAGGTGATGGAATGTCTGCAAAGTGCTTGAGGCAACACTCCCTGAAGAAAAACAAAATTAAAATACACTAAAAAACAAACCACCACAGTGATAAAACATCAAACTAATCACCATCGAATCTACACGCAAAATTGATGCCTTTAACTCAACTTTACCGGGCACACTACCCGCTGTTCCAGTAGTAAAATGACCCTAACTCCCTCCTCTGAACTCAAAACATAGTGAAATATATCCTTTCTAGAAACCCCACAAAATTATATACAGATTTCTAGTTATTCAAAACCTCTGAATTCGCCGTTTAGTTCACCGTTTCCAACACCGAAGATCCAACTTGAATCTGCTAGCTAGAACAGTCTTCTTCAATTTTTAGTATCTATTTTTCTATAACTTGAAAAGTAGTAAACAATGGTAGTTCTGGAAACTACTAAGAATTATCTAGCTTATTCAAGTTATGACAATAATTAAATTACTCCATCTACCACGTGTAATAATTACATCTACGCGATTTATCTAGCTTATTCAAGTTATGACAATAATTAAATTACTCCATCTACCACGTGTAATAATTACATCTACGCGATAGCTGCAATTGACAACCGTTTTCTGCACAGTGACCTTCCCGAGTCTATAACTTTCCTCTCACAACTCCAAATTTAGTGTTCTAGACCTTTCTGAAAAGCTAGTGAGATGCCCTACGTCTTTTCTAACTAGCCAAAACCCTTAATCCGAAAGTAAATATTCTTTATTGGCCCGTTAAGGTTGTGCAGCGCACTTCGACGAATAAGGGCTTACTAAAAACTTTTCCTCCCATTAACCAAACGATCAACAAATTGAACAATGATTAATATAGGGTCAACTAAAGGCTATCAGATCATTACCCCTGAATAAATTCAACGATGAACGCGTTGCCCTTGTCTTTTCCTCCTTTCTTCCCTTTTCTTCCTTCCTTCCTTTCCTTCCTTCTTCTTCCTCTTGATCTGCAAGCAACTCACCAGCAGCAAACGGCAGCAGGGCGGCGGCCAGAGGGGCGCAGGAGGGGGTGTGGCAGGAGGAGGCCTGACAAGGAAGGTGCTGGCCAAGGGGAGGGGTGGTGGCCTGTAGGGAGGAGCTTGACAGGGAGGGGAGGTGGCGCAAGGGAGGAGCAGCGCGGGGGCAGTGGCTTAGGGTTTTGGGGGCTGCCGCCCCTGGCTCCAATTATGGGGCCGGCCGGCCCCCCTTGGGCCAAGAGGTATGATGGCCCTTCGGCCCAAGTTCTATCTCTCCCACTAAATTCTAAAATTCCACTTTAATTCTATTTTAATTTTTTTATTCATTTAATTCTTTAAAGTTTAAACGGGATATTACAGTTAATTCCTCACAAATAAAAGAAGAGAACAAGGTGTTAATTTAGGCGTGCCGGTAAAATCACAAGTTCTCGTTTCATCAGAAGCAGGGTGTTTTCATGACTGAAAACACGTGAGGTGGTTGAATCGGCCAACGTTGTTGCGTTAATCCCAAATACTATCATCTCGTTTTATGTTTCTAAGAAGTAATGTCCACTGCAGCCACAAAATTAGTGGAGCTGGAAGCACAGCTCGCGCCAGTGCACTAGTGCCTCCCGGGGCTCGTCGCTGTGGTCGCGATGAGGAAAGCGTCTACCACCACCACGCCGGAGTTGTCACCGAGTCAGAACCAGTACTTGCATAAGCCGATGTGCCGCCGTCGAGCATTAAGGATTGAAGATAATTTGACGGAAAATGCGGTAGATGAGTGATGGCTAATAAGGCAAGCTGTGCATATACTAGTATCACTCTTTTCATATAATTTACTTTGTTGTTGAGATATCAATACGCTGTGTGTGAAATATGATCCACGATGGTGATGTATCCGCAGGAGACACCAATATGGCCCAGGCAGATAGCGTCGATAATAGTGCCATATTTAACTCGGTGAACCGGGAAATTTGGAAAAGAAATGCTTTCGGGAAAAAATAACTAAAATTGATGTTTTATATTAAAAAAAAATGTTTTCTAAATGAAAACTTGGAGTTACGAAGGTAATCATATTGTGCTGGTCACGGTTCAGATAGGGGACTGTCTAGTTCTCCAAAAAGGATGGCTCTTGTTTTGAACAAGGTACTTGGTGATGGATCCGTAGGAGCGACCAGTACTAGTAAGTCAAGAGATGTGATTCTCGGATGGCCAAATAGCTATGCTCTTCTGGAATATGTGTTCTAGTAGAGGTTGTCAATGTCTAGGTACCCCTCTTAGGGCTTGTTTGGATGCTAGGGGACAAAATCTCAAGGAAGAAAATCCTAAGGGGAATAGCATATTTCCAAACCTTCACAGTATCCAGATCTCTATTCAGGACTTCAGTGACTCTTGCTCACCGGCTCACCGCCACCGAGAAATAGCATATTTCCAGGATTTTGGATCCCTTAGTTTAGGCCCTAAAGATAGAAAATGATGTCAGAATTTATCTATGTAAAGTAACTGAATCCAAGTCAAAACGATCTGTTTTACACCCAGAACTAAGTATGTTTATTAAAAAGTAGACTGAACAACCATATAAACTAACGAAACTGGATACCCCCATCATAATGAATTGTGTGCACAAGAGAAATATATTTCCTTGATATTGGCAGTCACCAAATTATAGAAGAGTAGTAAAAAATAGATGCAGTTACATATGTCGTCACAAGCATTGTATAGATGAACGCATACGTGTTGTGCTGAAATACGTTAATCACTGAAAAAGGGGCGTGTTGTGCCGAAATACGTTAATCACTGAAAAAGGGGCATATCGTAGTGCAAATCAAGATTTACGTGCAATCCAAAATTTTAAATTATGATTTTAATGGGCTGCCTTCCTAGTTCCTAGTTCCTACGCACATTCATCTCAAAACATAAGAAAAGTTTGTTGACAAACTTGAAAATGACATTGAACTATAAAGACAAAAACACAAGGGGAGGTGAATAAATTTTCAATGTATAGGTTGCAAGGTAGAATCTAATGGTACCTTCCCAACGATCGCTTGAACGAGCATGTGATAGATCCTTGTGTTCAAGGCTATCAAGCCGTTGTTCCAGGCTTTCATAAAGTGGTTTCACATTTAAATCTGGACAATATTTAATCTTAACCCAACGCAGACCTGCGGAACTCCCAAGACCAGCTGGCAATGATGCCAGCCGTTTGCAGCTCTCAAGCTCGAGGGTTTGTAATGATGGCAGGTCACCCAAACACTACAGTGACTCCAACGTATTGCAGCACATTTTTTTTAGATAATGAAAGAGATAACTCTCTTCCGGCCTCTGCATCAAAGATGCACACAGCCTAAATTATTAAAGCAATCAAAGTAGCAATCGTTCCACCCACGATAAAAAACGGCTAGCAGCCATACATCCAAAAAAACACTTAAAACAAAATTTCAATTATTGCAAATCCTATGGCTAAGCCTCCACCAACGAAAATTGAGGAATTGCTTCGCCACCAATTCCAGTCTTTGACTTCCCGCCACCATGATCTGCTTTTGGTCCGCTTTCTGCAAGCATGCCCATGCATTCAGCCATGATCCACACAATAAGATAGCCTGCAACGGATTAGTTAAAATCTTGCTGTTAAAAACAACATCATTTCGACATAACCATATAGACCAACATAAGGCACTAACTCCCACCAGGAGTTGTGACTTAAGCTTTTTTGGAATTCCATCTAACCAAGTCCCAAACATGTTAGCCATATTCACTGGAGAATCTAAATTAAATGCACATTTCACAATCCACCATGCCATACGTGAAAAGGGGCACTAAAAGAAAAGATGTTGAATTGTTTCCTCTTTAATACAAAAACAACACCTTGTACTTCCCCTCCAATTTCTCTTATGTAGGTTATCTTTGGTTAATACAATCTCTCTTTTGAGATACCACATAAAAATTTTTACTTTTAAAGGAATTTTTATGGCCCAAAACCAATTCCTAATGGGGGCATGAAATGTACCAATCAGCGCAGCATAAAAAGATTGCACCGAAAAAAGACCAGACTTATTCAAGTGCCATATGAAAACATCCTTACTCAAGCCTAATTGTACATTAGAAATTATCACATGAAGCTCATTCCAAGCCTGTAACTTAGCCCCAACCAGAGGTCTTCGAAAAGAAATATTAAAGGGATTCGAACTCAAAACATTAGCTACTAAATCGTCCTTTCTCCTAACCACATTGTAAAGTATTGGGAATTGCCTTTGTAGCGTAGAATTTCCCACCCAAATATCATTCCAAAACCTAGTTTGCATTCCGTTCTTAACCTGGAATGAACCAAGTCGTAAAAATTGATCTTTAATTTTCATAAGGCCCGACCAAAAATGAGACGTCCAAGGTTTGTTAACCACCTGTGAAAGACTCTTCTCACCCAAATATTTCTTTGTTAATAAAGATTGCCACATACCTTCTTCGTTAAGTAACTTAAACAACCACTTCCCTAACAATCCTTTATTTTTGGTGTCTAAGTTCTGAACTTCTAGACCACCATACTCTTTAGGTGAACACACTAAACTCCACTTAGCAAGTCTATATTTACGTTTAAGATTGTCACTCTGCCAAAAAAATCTAGATCGAAAAAAATCTATTTTTTTGAGAACGGCTCTAGGAACCTCAAAAAACGAAAACATAAACATAGGTAAACTGCTTAGCACTGAGTTAATAAGCACCAAGCGACCCCCCACCGACATGTTTTTACCTTTCCAACTGCTAAGCTTTTTCTCCACCCGCTCTTCAACCCCTTTCCAATCACTATTCCTTAACTTCCTGAAGTGAATTGGAATACCTAAATACCTAAAAGGAAACACCCCACTTCACATCCAAATAAGCAGTGCATCTTTGGTTCCGCTTCTTTGGCAACCCCAAAATGCAAAAATCTCACTCTTGTGGAAATTAATCTTTAAACCGGATAAATGTTCAAAGACACAAAGAATAAGCTTAAGATTTTAGCTTTGCTCTAAATCATTATTCAGAAGCGGATCGTGTCATCGATATCTTGTAAAATTGACAACCCTCATCAATCAAGTGAGGAACTACTCCGATTAAAAGACCAATGACTTTAGCTCTCGAAATGAAGATGGCTAACATATCCGCCACAAGATTAAAAAGAACAAGAGACAAAGGATCACCTTGTCTAAGGCCCTTATGAGTTTGGAAAAAATCACCAAGATCATCATTGACCTTTATCCCAACACTCCCTCCCTTGATCACACTTTCCACCCAAGCACACCACTTAGGGGAAAAGCCTTTCATCCTCAGTGTTTGCATTAAAAACGGCCATTTTACTTTGTCATAAGCTTTCTTAAAATCCACCTTAAAAACAATTCCATCCAGATTCTGCTTATGAAGCTCATGGATGGTTTCGTGTAAAATAACTACACCATCCAAAATAAACCTCCCCTGCATGAACGCGGACTGAGAGGGCCGAACAACCTTTTGAGCTACTCTCATAAGTCTATTAGACATTACTTTAGTAAATATCTTAAAACTAACATTCAGCATACAAATAGGCCTATATTGCTGTATTTGCTTAGCATCTATTTTTTTGGGAAGTAAAGTAATAATCCCAAAATTCAAGCTAAAAGTAGCCAACAAGCAACTATGAAAAGCATGAAACATGGCCATCAAGTCATTTTTAATGACTTCCCAAAACACCTGATAGAATTCAGCTGGAAAACCATCTGGCCCTACCGATTTGTTATGATCCATTTGAAAAATGGCCTCTCGCACCTCATTCTCGTCAAAAGGTTCAGTAAGATAAATGTTTTCCTCATCTGACACTTGAGCCATATCATCTGTAAACGCCTCAATCATAGCTAAATGATTTTCTTCGGCTGGCCTGAACAAATCTTTATAGTAATTGGTGATATACTTTTTTAATTGTACATCACCCCGAATAATCCCTTCCTCTTGCTCAAGCAAATAAATTTTTTGTTTTCTATGCTTCCCATTCGCAATCAAATGATAATAGCGAGTATTCCTATCACCCTCCAAGAGAAACTTCGCTTTGGCCCTTTGAAACCACTTAATTTCTACCTCTCTTAACAGCATGGCCAACCTCTCATTGGCAGCTTTTTTAATATTTACCTCATGATTTGACAACCTCAACCCATCCGCCTTTTTATCAAGCTTATCAATTAACAAGTTAAGCTCTAACTTTTCCTTTTTGTAATTACCGCTGGTACTTTTTGCTCAACCTCGGAGATAACGCCTAAGATATCTAACCTTATTTTGCCAGATATGCAAAGCCGACTGACCTCTATTAACCTTCCTCCACACCTCTGTGACCAACTCTCTAAAACCCTCCATACACAACCAGCCTAATTCAAATTTAAACAAAGGCTGGCAACCTCTAAAAGAAGCACCTTTGGTATTTAACAGTAACGGCGTGTGATCAGACAGGGACCTCTCAAGAGCCACAACAGATACCAAAGGAAACTTCTGCTCCCATTCTGTACTCATTAAAACTCTATCTAGCTTCTCGAAAGTTGGGTTATCTAGAGAATTGGCCCAAGTAAACTGTCTACCAGATAAAACTACTTCTCTTAAATCCAAATTATTAATCACAGCATTAAACAAAAAAAGGCCATCTAAAGTCAACATTATCCTTATTTTTTTCACTTGAATTCCTAATAATATTAAAATCACCTCCAATTAAAATGGGAAGTGTTTCTTTTCTACAAGCATTAACAAGCTCATTAAGAAACTTCTCCTTGAATTGAGGCTGAGCTGCACCGTAAACAGCCACCAGAATCCACTGAAAATCATCCACTCTATTCTTTAAATGGAACTTCACATAAAAATCCCCAGCATCAATCGACCCAATATCAAATACCCTCAGATCCACCCCAAGGAGGATACCCCCTGACCGACCTTGAGGAGGAGAAAAGTGCCACAAAAAATCCCGACCACCACAAAGATGATTAAGACAAGCCACTGAGAAATCCTTTTTAACAGTTTCAAGAATGGCCACAAAATCCAAATGATACTCTTTAACCACATCACAAATAAACCGATGTTTAGCCAAGTCACCTAGACCTCTGCTATTCCAAAAAATACCTTTCATTTTAACTTTTGTTTGATGGATTTAAGCAGAGGGTTTTTTCCTTTCTTCTTTCCAGAAGAACGCTTCTTATTAGTGACCAGAGTAAAATTGGACACTTCGTCCTCCAAAGCATCTACATCTATATCACTACTTAAATGATTAAGAGCTGAGATCGTTGTAATCCTCATTCTCATCCTCCCTCTCCTCTACAACTACCCTTCTTTTCATTTTCATTCTACCAGATTCAATCTTTTTAAGATTGTTAATAGAACTAGCAATCTCTACTTCATCTGATCCTAAAGATATTCCAATGCTAGCCACTTTATCAAATACTTGCTTATCAGAAAAAGATAAAAAGGACAGATGATTAACAGACTTACTTGAGTCAAAATCAAGGTTACGAATTTGTGCACGCCTTTTAGCCCTTTGAACTATGTCCTCATCTGCGGAAAAATGCTTCATTAACCTCTCACTTTGCCTAAGCTCTGTCGCCTCGATCACCTCATGAACCAAAGCCAGCTGAGCATCTTCGTCAGCACATAATACATAAATGCTCGAGTGCGTCCAGCTGCTCTGACACGGAGCGAAGCTTATGACAAGAAAAAATGTTTAACGACTCGAGGGATGATAGAGAATTATTTCTTGGTGATGGCAATTGCTCTGGCATACTTGTGGATGAGAGATCATTGCAGTGTTCCGATGATGCAAATGTATCACGGTGTTCCACCTGCACACTCTCTTACTCCGTATCCTCCTTCCCCCATATGAACACAAGATTAGGGCAGCGACCAATACCAATATTTGTGAGAGATGGGGGAAGAATGAAGAGCTCTGTCAAGCTTTCACAACCGATTATTGTTAGCGAGGTTAGATGCGGGATCATGCGGCACGAGCTGATCCCTTGCTCGAGTTGGGTCTCCTTTCACCACCTGTGTCTGTGTGGGCCCTATTAGCTTACTGCATTCAGCAATGTACAGATTCTTCAAGGATACCAAGCATCGGAACTCTTCCTCTGGCCAGTAGATGAGAGCATCGCATGATGTGATTATCAAATCTACAAGCTGTCGAAACCATTTCCAAATCCCAATTGTTGGCTGCGATGGACTTGAGGGGAAGAAAAAACTGCAGCCTTCTAACTTCATGAATGTAAGAGATGCTTCATGATTCTCATCGAGCTGCAGTGTTGGTGTTGCTTCCCTGTCAGGGACAGACAGTACTAACCTAGACAGCAAAGACATGTATCTGGATCTAACTATTGATAGGGATAGCTGTGCATTTTCTTCTTTTAGCTGTACAACCTTCAGTTTCGGTGCTTCAGGTAGAGTTGCCAGCTTTGGACAGTTGTCAATATCCATCTTCTCAAGCAGAGGAAATGTTAGTTCTTCTTGGGTTGTTCCTTCCGTTGCCACCCATTTCTCCAACCTCTCCAAATCATGTAACCGGAGTTCTTTTAATGCTGGAAATGCTGGAAATGCCGTGTCACTGCATAGGCTTTGCATTTTATCCAATCTAATCAAAGAAAGAACTTGAAGGGCCTTCAAATGCCAGAAGTGAGGAAATTCCTCACACGTTGTACACCCAACTAGATGGAGCTCAGTCAAGTGCTGCAGCACACCAACATCTGTCGTCCATATCGGTAAACTGGTGCTTTTGTAGGAAACTATCCTTAGCATCTGCAACCTATCATGAGGTTTAAGAGCATCTAACACCTTATGACAATCATGAGGTTCCGCTCTGCTGCAATCCCTCCATTCAAGAGATAAATGTGTGAGTTTCTCTTTATTTATAAGACTGGCTGCTTTTGCATGCGCTTCAGTCACATTTTCTAGACGACATAACTCTAATTCGCCTCCAAGGTTTAAGTTCTGCAGTTCTCTCACAGTACTGCAACCTGAGTTAGCACCCACCACAAAATATGTTAAGAGTCTGCAGGGAAGTGAGATGCCCAAGGCCTGGGGGCATGCACTTCAATGATTTGCATCCATTAGTATAGACGTGTCGGAGGCTTGTCATATGCTTCATATCCTTTGGAAGTCGACGAAGACTATCGCAACCAGAAAGGTCTAAGGTCTGTAGATTATACAGTAAGCTTATTTCTTCAGGAAGTTCTTTGATCATCCTGCTGCGTGAGAGACTTAGATACCTTACGTCTGACTGGAAGTTCTCTCGATCGAAAGAGCTGTAGTGCCCGCAGAGAATTGTACTTTGACAAATGTGGTGCCGAGCCACGGGTATAATACTCTGGATACAATAACGTCCGAAGACTTGGAAACTGTTTCTTCAGAAAATCATCCAAATGAGTTCCGATTTCACGGTATGATGAGAATAAGTGGCGAGTAGAATTTAACCATAACGTCTTGTGATTGGGCCTATCAGTTATAGTGAGACATTCTTTTCCCATAACAGACACAGCAATGTCATGCATAAGATCGTGTATCTTGCATATGGTTCTATTACGACGTTGCCTTTCATCATACACCAAGGGTGTTTGCTTCACATCTTGAAAGAATGATCTCCAAGCTAGCTCCTTGAAAATTTCTCCTCCTATGGTTTCAAGATGGACTTCTTCCTGCAGTGGTATGAAGTCATGTGCAATCCATAATTGGATCAAAGTCTCCACATCAATCTCATAATCTTTGGGAAATACGGCACAGAATGCGAAGCACTGCTTCATGTGAGGCGGAAGGTCATCATAGCTGAGCTTGTGTATAGGCAGAATTCCAGTCTAGTCATTGCAAATGTTAGCTCTGACTAATATATCCTTCCATTCTTGCATGCTAATCTTGTTACTCAACATAGAGCCAAAGGCTTTGGCAGCCAAAGGATAGCCAGCACATCTCCCCACAATCTTATCAACAATGTCATCTAGCTCATCGCTATTTGGCTTTTGCAAACTGAACGCTCTACTCTGAATCATTTCCTTTAGATACCCAGCTTCTCAAGATTATGGGCTTCAACTATACCCATGGACATAACTCGAGCTACTTCTGCATCACGAGTTGTTGTCAGTATTGCACTACCCTTGCCACCTTGCTTAAGGCAGGTCTTCAGTTTTCCCCACTCATCAGCATCACGATTCCATACATCATCCAACACAATCAGATACCTCTTTCCACTTACTTCTTTCTGGAGGTTCTGCAATGCTTTTTCACGATCTCTCTCATTGGTCTTGCAGATGCCATTCGCAATATTAGCAACGTCAAAATCATCTGACACACAACACCACCTGTGGAGCTCGAAATGCTTCTCGATTTCAGGGTCATTGTAAATTAGCTGCGCAAAGGTGGTCTTGCCTAGCCCACCCATCCCAACAATGGGAAGGACTCTCAGATCACTATCGCAAGCTTGATCAAGCAATATCTTCACAATCTTCTCCTTCTCTTCATGTCTGGATCTTTTGACAATATCCTCCTCAGACTCAAGCATGATGGGAACTGTCTTCCGCCAATCTTTTGATGGTGGTGCCTGCTGCCGGTGTATGAACCCAAATGTATTCATCTCTGCAACAAGGACCTCAATGGTCTGCATAATCCTTCGCAGCTTCTTGCCCATCCTGTAACGGAACACAATGGAGTTATGAGCAGGGAAGAAGCTTACAACATCCATGCCAAGCTTGCTATAGTGCCCCTTCTTCCTGGCACGCCGGAGCGCCTCGTACTTGAACTCGTCGAAGACATCATTTGCCTCATAGGCCACCTTCTTCAGTGCGTCGAGCCAAGGACCAACTCTAGGTTGGTATGGTCCCTTCTCCTCCGCGTCTTCGATGACGCCCAGGATGGCCGGCAGCTTGCGCTCCAGAATCCCAAGCTTGTCCTCCATGCCGGCCATCACCTTGTACTGCTCCAGAAGGTAGTTGGACGCCTTCTGCTTCACCATGGAGAGAAGTGGTCCGACGACCACGCTGGTCACCAACTCAGGCATCGTTGCACTGACAACTCACAAGAAACAAGAACACAAACAAAAACAACTGCAGTGCGGAGTGCAGAAGAGAAATGATGTGGGAGAGCGCTTCAGAGGAAATTGATGGGGAGCATGTTGACTGTTCTGAGAGCCAGAAGTCAGGGTGGTTGATCCCTGATGTGATATTTTAGGCCATATGCTACATAGCCTCCCCTGCATGATTCCAAACTGTCATAATTTTGCCAAAATACCTTTCCTTGAAACACTAACTGTATAATCTCTCAAGTGGTAGACAGGGTTATCAATTTCAGGTATGGAAGCTTATATGCAAGTTGCAATCCAAAGAAGTCGAAAATTTTATGGGAGTGATTCCCTTGAAGAGGACAATTATCGATTATACTCCAATTCACCTGCTGATCACTTGTTTGTCCTGGTGCATTCCTGCAAGGAAGCCACACACAATCAGCAAAACCAAAACCAATCTTTTAGACTACCAAACTTATTGGATTCAAGATGTAATAATTAATCCCACAAACCTTGATACTATCCAGATGTCTATTCAGGACTTGTGACACCGGCTCACTGTCATCCAGGAATAGCATATTTCCAATATTTTGGATCCCATAGTTTAGTCCCTGTAGATAGAAAATGATGTCCGAATATATCTATATAAATTAACTGCATCCATGTCAAAACTACAGAACCATATAAATTAATGAAATTGGGTTACACATGTGAGAATGAATTGTGTACGTAAGGGACAAATATTTCCATGGTATTGGTAGTGGATTGGATCCTCTGCACAATCTACAGTGCAGGAGATTAGGAGCGATCTCTACCGTCCGATCAAAAATCAAAGGACGAGATCAAGTGATAAAGTGGTTTGCTACAGTGCTGCAGATGATCTGGATCCATCAGCAGTCACCGAATTGTTGAAGAGTATTAATAACCATAGATGCTCCCATTGTGGTACCCCGTATTTTAAGGCTCATTAATTAAGTACCTGTAAAAGTAATTTAATAATTAATCACTCTGTCTTCCTAAACCTAAAATGACAACAGTGGTTCTTGCCTTTACATTCTCAAGATACGATTATCATAAAAGAATTCAATAGTGAATTCTGCAAACTAGTAAAAGTATTAGTTTTGATTAAGCGACAAAGAAAAGTCAAATAAGAATTAATCGGGTGATATATGCTGCCAGAATTACTCACATTAAGAAATAATTTTTTACTTGGGACTTTGGCTGCAAGCTAGGTTTAGACAAGGAACAAATGGTCACATAGTTGCTTGCACCGAGTGTAACGACTAAGACTCGGGAACTTCCCGAGTGAAAAGATATGAGCATGGTCGCCGCCGGTGCACAGTGAGGACCCGTACGTCGTTCTCGACATCAAGCTGCGCCGGACGTCCACGGCACTACAAAAGTGGGGGCAGCGCAAGCTTAGTGGCCTCGGTCTGCAGCTCCAGATCGCCCACGAGATCATTCTTCGGCTCGATCAAGCACAAGACCATCGCCTTCTCTCCAGCGGCGAGCGTAGGCTCCGCGCTATCCTCAAAGGGAAATGCCTCGCTTTGGCGTCCCTGGAGCGGATTCGCCAACGTCAGCGAGCGCGCATCATGCACCTCCGCGAGGGGGACGCCAATACAAAGTACTTCCACATGAAGGCCAATGCGCGACGCCGCAAGAAGCTTATCCCTAGACTTTCACATGGTGGCCGCGTCGCCACGAGCCAAGAGGACAAGTTGGAGATGTTGGGAGATTACTTCACGGAGATCATGGGTTCCCCGGCGCCAGCAGCACACCCGTTGAGGCTGCATGCGCTCAGTCTGCCTTCCCTCCTCCCCCTCGAAGCCGCTTCTCTTGAAGCCCCTTCTAGAGGATGAGGTCGAATCGCCATCATGGCAATGCCGTCGGAGAAGGCTCGGGGCGGATGGATTCTCCTGCTATTTTACAAGCTCATTGGCCAACCATCAAGGAGATCTCTGAACGCTATCGCCAAATTCCACAATGAAATGCTCAAAACTTTCACAAGCTCAACTCCGCCAACCTTACACCGCTTCAAAGAAGGATGAGCCCTGAAGTCGCCAAGGGCTTTCGTCCGATCAGCTTAATACACAGCTTCTCCAAGATCATAACTAAACTAATGTCACTACGACTCATCCCCGTAATTGGCAAATTGGTGTCGCCAGTGCAATCGGCCTTCATTGCAAAGCGGTGTATCCATGAGAATTTCAAGTTGGTCCGTAACACCGCGGTGACGCTGCATACGAAAAAGATTCCCGCCGTTCTCCTCAAGATTGATATTACGAAGGCCTTCGATACTCTATCTTGGGAGTTCCTGTTGAGTGTTTTGGCGCAACTTGGCTTTGGCGGCGAGATGGCGCTACCGATCGCCGTCATCCTTCGTCACCACCACCACGTCGATCCTACTCAATCGGTGTCCGTGGTCCACCACCGCCCTTCGCGAGGAGCGCGCGAGGGGACCCACTCTCCCCGCCTGCTCATCATGGCTATGGACGTCCCAGAGGCTGCGGCGAGATGGGCCACGTGTCGGGGGTTGCTAAGCCCCCTCGATGCGCCTCGGGACGGAGCCGAGCGTCTCCATCTACGCGGATGATGTTGTGATCTTCTTCAGCCCTTCATCCCAAGGCTGTGAGGTGGTGAGGGAGCTGTTGTTCATCTTCGGCAGGGCTTCTGGTCTCACCTCCAACCTGGCCAAGAGCTCCATCACGACCATCCGCTGCAGCGACGAGACCGAGGCAGCCGTCGCGGCCGCGTTGCAGTGTCGACGGCTCCGATTCCCGATTACTTACCTTGGACTCCCACTCTCAATTCGCTCTCTCCGGAAGAGCGATTTTCAGCCGCTCGTCGACAAGTTCTCGAAAAAGTTAGCCGGGTGGAAACCTAAGCTCCTAACCCCGAGCGGGCGTGTCATGCTCACCAAATCTGTCTTGATGGCGCTGTCGGTTCACTTCATGATGGTCTTCAAGCTTCCTCAGTGGGTAATCAAGTTAATAAACCGTAAATGTCGTGCTTTCGTTTGGAAGGGGTCTGACTCCATCAACGGTGGTCATTGCTTGCTGGCCTGGTCAAAAGTCTGCAGACCGCTTCGATGTGGGGGGCTAGGTATCCACGATCTCACGTCGTTCGATCTTTGCGCCCGCCTTGGCATCGAACAGTGGGATCCCGAGCCAAAGCCATGGCACGGCGTGACGACCAACGAAGACGCTGACATCATGCCCATGTTTCGGGCAGCCACGACTCTTCGACTGGGTAACGGCACGCGCGCACGTTT
This sequence comes from Phyllostachys edulis, assembly GCA_036346405.1. Lineage (NCBI taxonomy): Eukaryota > Viridiplantae > Streptophyta > Magnoliopsida > Poales > Poaceae > Phyllostachys > Phyllostachys edulis. Next base: position 50,062,695 of record CM070563.1, on the reverse strand, counting down.
CTGGCATGATCACTGGATCGAAGGTGGGCACTCGGTTGCTGAGGTCGTGCCGGCCCTGTTCTCCTTTGTTAGAAAAAAGAACAAGTCTGTCGCGGAGGCTTTCACCAACAATTCCTGGACTAAAGACCTGAGAGGGGCGCTGTCGCTGCTGGCATTGGCGCAATACTTGAAGCTTTGGGACATTGTTGCTGGCACTCCACTCCACGCCGGCAGAAACGACGAAATTACCTGGAAGCACTCGGTCGCCGGCAAGTACTCGGCTAGTTCTGCCTATCAGCTCTTCTTCGCTGCTTCAACCACTTTCGCTTGCCACAAGTGCATCTGGAAGTCTAAAGCGCCGTCGCGATGTAAGTTTTTTATGTGGTTGGTCATTCATGAGAGGTGCCTCACCAACGATAATCTCCGGCGACGTGGCTGGCCAAATCTTGGGTGTTGTTCTCTTTGCAATCACCCCGACGAGAGTTGCAAGCACTTGTTCGTCATTGTCCCTTCTCGACCGAGGTCCGGGCAAGATTCGGGACATGGAGCGAAGATCCGGTTCCGATCCTCCGTTGTGATGTCTAGCTCCAAAGATTGGTGGCTTACCACGAGGAAGTTAATCTCAAAACCGCCCGACAGATTTCGACCTGATGACCATTCTCGCTCACCGTGTATCTGGAAAGAGCGCAATGCCGAATTTTGAGGGACGCCGACTGCGGATGTGCTCTGGAGTATCAAGGAGGAGATCTTCTCGTGGAAGGTCACGGATGTGTTTAGCTACTTAGTCTCAAAGTATCGGTGCTACCTTAGCACGGCCTTTTGAGGTCAGAAGGTGTTTCGAGAGCTTTCTCTCTCTCTTCTTGTTTCTGAATTTGTTCTCCCTTCTTAATATATTTGGCCTAGGAATCTTCCCGACGGCCGTCGAAAAAAAAAGATATGCACTTGGTATGCTGAACAAAAGACAAGAGTGTCTTGAAGGTACACTAGGGAAGTTTAGGTGCACTTATAAGCACGGATTAGAATACCGCTTCAGAGGAATCCGTTGGTATGGTGGTAAGGTTACTGTGTAACCGAATTCGAAAAAAAACTCGATCAAAATTAGTCCAAATAAATTTGAATTTGAAGTTTTCCGGCCTGTATTTCGAATCCTGGTTCCCACCGGTAAATTCGGTTACCGAATTATGCGCAAATCCCCTGTTTGTGCTTAAATATTGCTATGATGTTGGTAAATTCTGTATATATTAATTTACGACCTTTTGGGTCCAATGGGTACGATCTTTTGGGTCCAATCGGTATGGAAGAAGCTCCAGGAAAAAAAAAAGTAGCAATTAGTTAATCAGGTTTTTTTTTCCTTCCAATTAAAATGGCAAAATTGACTATATGACTCTCAACTTTTATGTCCATAGCTATTGGGCACCAAAAATCATGTCTTAACCAAAAAGACACTAAAAAATTACAGCTCCTTGCTGTTAGACACTCAGAACATTAAAATATTATTTTTCGGGCTGAGGAGGAGAGAGAAAGGTAGTGAAAAGTTTGTTTTGCCCTTCCATCTCCTTCTTCCTTCTTTCTTCTCTTCCCTTCTTCCCCACCGCGGCCGCCTCCTCCTCGGCCTTCCGTCGCCTCGCGCTATAAGAACCTCCCTAGCTTCCGTCCTCGCCACCCCATGCTGCCTCCACCCTTGAAGCCCTAAACTTAGGAAACGAAGTCGTCGTGTGTCGCCGGATTCGGAGCTCGAAGTCGTTGCCCGCCACAACCTTTGTCGCCATCATCTTCTGCCACCGACGGTGAGTATTGTTCCTCGCTGCTGCCACATTCTTCTTCGCTGCGTCCTGATCTACCCTACCACCTCCTCGGTGTCGTCGTCTCGCCACCCTAGCCCCCCCTCCACCGTTGTAGCCGTAGCGCCACGTGTGGCCAGATAGCTTCACCGTCGTCTCGTCTCCCCGACTTGCTGCTCCAAGCCAGCCAAGCCGCAGCTGTTCCCCATCGTCGCCGCAAGCCCGAGCTCCGCCGTCGCCTTTTCTCGTCGCGCTACCACCTCCGACGACTATCAGTCTCCGTGCATCGCTCGTCGTCTTCATCATCAGCTCCGCGTCATTTTTTGCCGCTCCAAGCTAGCCGAGCCGCATCAGTTCCCCGTCGTCGCCGCAAACTCGAGCTTCGCCGCCACCTCCGATGACCATCTGTCTCCGCGTGCCACTTCTCGTCTTCACCATCGCCTCCGCGTCTCATTTTCTGCTGCTCGCGTCCCGAAACTCACCGCTATTCACCATCGACGCCCTCACCAGAGTTGTGTCGCCGCTCGTCGTGCCTTTTGTTCCCGTGAGCAACACTGTGTGTTGAGGTCATTTTATAAAGTTTTTCTCTCCTAATTAGCCACATATATTATTTTAATGGTCTAAGTGTTTAACAGCAAAGAGCCATAAATTTTTACTGTCTTTTGGCCAAGACACGGTTTTTGGTGTCCAATAGCTCATACTAAAGGTTGGTAAGACATCATTTGCCTCATAGGCCACTGTCTTGAGGAATTTTTTGAAATGATATTATTTTAAAAGAAATTTACAAAAATAAATAGTAAAAAAATTACAAAAGTAGTCTACTATCACCATTGGAATGGTGAAATTGTCTTGTCGCCATTCCAATGGCGACATTAGCCTAGAGAACGGCGACAGTAGTCTAGAACAGTGTAGAGAGGTCTCTGTCGCTAGTTGAAATGGCGATAGGGCCCTATCACCACTCCATCTGGCGATGGGACCCTATCGCCATTTCAAATGGCGATAGGGACCTCTGCCTGTTTTTTTACTATCTATTTTTAACCACATATTTTATGGACAAATCACAATGATATTACAAAACATTCAGCACAACGTCATTACATTTTTTGTCGACAAATCACAATAATATTACAGAACTATCAGCGCAATGTCCTCAGATATTTTGTAGACAAATCACAATGATATTAGAAAATATTCAGCACAACGTCATTACATTTTTGTCGACAAATCACAATGATATTACAGAAAATTCAACGCAACGCCTTCGCATATTTTGTCGACAAATCACACTAATATTACAAAATATTCAGCACAACGTCATCACCTAGTTTTTCGACAAATCAAAATGATATTATAAAGCATTGAGCACTACATATTTTAACAAGACGAACCTTTCCCGTGGCCGCGACCTCAACATCCGCCCTATCGATCGCCTCGAGTAGGGTGGTCAGATGAGGTCCCCGCGACGCCGTCCGAATTGCCGATGTCTCCTTCATCCTATGGATTTCTAGTAGGGTATTTCTCGAAGGTGTGCCCAGACTCCCTGCAAATGGAGCACTTCTTTATACGACGCCCGTCTTCTGCTTCATCAATGTCGTTCCTAATACGCCTTACCTGTCGTCGGCCAACCTTTACCTTTAGCCTATCAATGTCCGCGGCCCAGATAAGTTGCTCCCAGGTCGGATGGACAGTGAAATGGCCAACCACGCCATAACCATACAACTCTGCACTCCAGGTTTGCATCACCTCCTCCTTGTTGAAGTAATCAGAGAGGTATTGGGATGCTAGGCCACCGTCGAACATACGGCCATGACATGTGAGCAGAGCCTATAGAGAAGAAGAGGCTTGTTGCAAGTATGCTCGCAACTAGCGCGGCGTAGCGTGCACTCGTGGGTGATGCTCTTGCGATTTGTCCCGCGGTGTTCTTTATCCCTGCACAGTTTCTCGAAGCGAAGCTCTATTGTGCCCATATTGAATGTCCAGTGCATCTCACCCTTCTTGCTCTTCTTCTCTATGTTGTTGGTGATCATGACGGAGAACAGTACTCTGTCATTTGCCATGGCGAGCGATGCATTGTTGCTTCTGTTAACAAAGTAATTTGTGGTGCCACAGAGAATTGCCTCCACAATACCAACCAAAGAGAGGCACCTGGCGCCGTGCATGACCCAATTGTACTCCTTGGCTAGATTGGTTGTCATGACACCATATCGAGCACCACCCCTGTCATATAGCAGCGATCACTTCTCCTTAGGCTCATGCTCAATCCAGTCTGAGAAGCATTTCACCTGCGCCCCTATCTTCCTCGCCACACTAGGACCATCTGTGGGTAGTTGTGGCAATACTTCGGGGGCTTGGTCAGCACTTGTAGTGGCCTTTTTCGCTGCTTCCTTTCTGTGTATCTAGGTCCGGTCATCCAGAATCTTCCAGGGTGTGTCAAACTTTCGCTGCTGGTTCTAGTTGCACAGCCGCTTGAACATGTTCATCAAGTTCTTGTTGCGGAACTACTTGTAGAAGTTTGCACCCAAGTGCCTGATGCACTACTTGCTCTGCAGATCCACCCATGGAAGTAGTTCGTTCTCTCCTTGTTGTAGCTGAGTTATTGCACTCAGCAGGCCCGCATGCCGATAATGTATGACGCATACATTAGGATGGCCCTGTACAATAGAAATCCTCAAATTCCTCAGGAACCACAACTAGTTGTCCGTGTTCTAGCTTTCAACGAATGCGAATGCGAATGCCATGGGAAAAAATTGATTGTTCCCGTCCGTCACTATTGCAGCCAATATCTAGCCCTTGTACTTTTGTAAGATCGAGGAGGCCGACTAGAGGGGGGTGAATAGGCGGTTTTAAAAACTTCTTTGGCTAAAACATTTTCTAATGCGGAAGCTAATATCAAATCGGTTTTGCCCAATTAAAACATAAATCAACTAGTCTCAACGAAGTGCACCAACAATGATATGACTAAGGATTAAGATCAATTAAGCACATACAAGATAGCAATCATACAAAGATGAATGTAAGCAATTTAATTCTAGGAATATAAATTGCAATAGTAAAGCACAAGAATGCAAACCACAATTGACACGTTGGTGTTTTACCATAGTGTTCGGAGACTTGCCGGTCTCCCCTAATCCACGTTGAGGTAAGCCCAAACTAATTGGACCGGCTCCACAAATTAAGCCAACACCTCCGAGGTAAGTCCAAACCAATTGGACCGGTTCCAAACCGAGCCAACACCTTGCTCCACTATGGTTGCTCTTTCCTCTACTCCGGAGATGGCGAGCACCACACCACTCACAAACCATCCGGGTCTTCTCACAAGCTTCTTGAGAAGATCACCGACGCACGACGCCTCCACGCCGTCTAGATATCAGGAAACACCAAGAGTAATAGGTCTATGACTCTCACTTGAACCAATCAAGTGTCTAAACTCAATGGATACTTAATCCACCACCTAAGGCAACACATGCATTTAGGGTTTGCCTCTCAAAACTCATTAGGTGCAACACATATACAAAGTAGTGTAGAGGACTTGCTCTTTGCTCAAGGGTAAGTGTAATAGCACCAGCAACTTCTCCCAATAGGCCAAGGTGGCTATTTATAGCCCACACATAAAGACTAGCCGTTGGGCGAAAGTCTGCTGAAAAAATCAGCACAAACGGTAGTACCGCCAACTAATGGCCGGTACTACCGCACCAGGTTTCAACGGTCGAATCAGCAGCTACAAAAGCTCTGAACTAGCCGTTGCAAATGCGGCGCGGTACTACCGCCAACAAACACGCGGTAGTTCCGATCTCCGGTAGTTCCGCACAAAGCACTGTGGTACTACCGCACTTCCAAGAGACCAAAAGGGTGTCTCTCTAGAAAATACGTACCACATAAAGGTTCAGTACAACCGGGGTGCGGTAGTTCTGCGCACACACCGCCGGTACTACTGCAAGCACAAGATCAGCCAGATCAGCTTACAAGGACGGAGTGTCCACGTGGACGGCTTAGATCAAAGCGAACCATTCGGACTTCACGCCCTGACCGCATGATCGGCTGAGACGTTCGGAGGTCCGAACGTTCCTCTCGATATGGCCCGTCAGATCAAGTTCTAACGTCCGCTCGGCAGCACTCGATCGGAGGTCCGAACATTCAACACGGTTTGAACCATTAGATCAAGATCTAATTGCCCAACACCTTCCGATCGAACAACTTGTGGTAATACCGCACAAAGAACGCCGGTACTACCGCAGACCGGATCAACTCTGCCCGATCGGACCAGACACGTGGATGGCAAAGATTCACTTGGACCTTCGGACTTCACGTTATGGCCACACGATCGCCAGCTACGTTCGGAGGTCCGAACGTGCACCGGTAGTTCCGCCAAAGACACTACGGTACGACCGTAGTGCGGTAGTACCTCCCAACACACGTCGGTACTACCGATAATTCTAAAAACAACAGAATTATCAGAAACTCTAACTCAAATTGCAAAACACATTTGCAAATTGATTCAATATGCACACAAGGCATGAAGGCAAGATTCTCAACAAGTTGCAAAACACATTTGCCAACTTTTAGAATCAAAGCCACAAATTGCACTCCGTTTTAACTCAATTTGCAAAACACATTTGCACAATTGATGCGCGATGCAAACAAGGATTAAAGTGAGATTCTCAACAAGTTGCAAAACACATTTGCACATTTTTAGAATCACACCACAAGGAATAAGTTACATGGACTTAAACCATTGGCAAAACACATTTGCAAACTAAAGTCACATGCTACAAGGATTAACCAAGAGTCTCGACCATTTGCAAAACACATTCGCAAATACAGGCAACATGTTAACGAGAGCTAAAGCAAGCACAACGAGCTATCAACACATGACTAACTCAAGCTATTAGTCAAGACCTGACGAGGATATAATAATCCTCATTTTACCTTTTATCTATAATTTTTATTATAGATAAATATGACGTCATGTGGACCCTGAGTGTACCCCTTAATGTTATGAGGGAAGAGCCTAATGGATGGTCGTAAGTTCTTCTACGACCACCCCCATAGTCGTAAGTTATGCTACGACTATCCCATAGTCGTAAGTCTTGCTACGACTACCTCATAGTCGTAGATTCCTCTACGACTAGGTCAGCTACGACCACCTTATGATCAAATGAACCTGCAGACAAGTGGGTCTTATTGATTAAGGGATTCAAATCATCATCATATTGTTATTCTCAGAAATAATGGCACGTAATACCCATTATCTCGGTATATAGTCATTGAGCGACGTGGAGGAATTAATACACCGGTAATTACTACCAACATGCGCCCGTTACAGGAGGTGATGAGGCGCCGCTTTACCTGGAGTAACTGTCGCTCCTTCACGTACTATAAAAAGCGGCAACTAGAGAAAGGAGGAAAGGATCGGGCCATCAGGAATACAAGCACTATCTGTAATAGTCTTAGTTTTTCCCCTGATTGTTCAGTATACACTCAATACCATACACACACAGGAGTAGGGTTGTTATTCTCTCTGGAGAAGGCCCGAACCTGTATAAAAATTCTCGTGTCAATCTCTCTGCGTGATTCTATTCTAGGAGACCCCCCGAATCAAACAATCTTTACGTAAGTTCGGTTCTAAAACACCGACAGTTGGCGCCGACCGTGGGGATCTTCCGGTAATTTCTTGTCAACATTCTCTCTGTTTTCCAAATCTCATGCACTCATGGCAGGAGAATGGAACGAGGAGAACTGGTTCGACTTGGCGGTCTGTGCAGACGTCGACATGGATGCCGGATTCGATTCTGAACCGAGTGATGACTCATCCTATGGCATTGTTGCCTCCGGGATCTTCCCACAGATCCAGGAGACAATGTCGCCGGTGGAGTTGAGGAGGGATCCTTATCCCCCATAACAGTACGTCCAAGAGAGGAATCTACCCTCTCAAGGGACAAGGGTCAATCTGACCAGGACCACACCCAGATGGACTCACGACACGACGAGAGTTTTTCCTCGAAGTGTCCAAGTCCCCCTAAGGCGGTCCGACTTGGTGAGGCAAGCTCCAGAAGCCTTCTTTGGTCGAAGAGCCAGAGACACCTCCTATTGAGACAGCCTCTCTAGAGTACGAGGATTCATGGATGGCGCCCATCTATGATTATCTTCAGAAGGGTTCTGCAGACCAAGACGAGCTCGAGCATTACAAACAATACCTCTATCTTGGCCTTTTGCAACTGGGGTCTTGATATCCTCGGGACCGCTTCCTAAAGCTCCGGAGGTTTCGAGTTCCTTTTGTGGCTATTGATACGCTCACAAAATGGATTGAAGCGAACTCATGGATCGATAACAACGAAGCAAAGAAAAGCGGTTTATGATGAGATGCGAATTACTCGATTTGGAGTACCAAGTCGAATAATTACAGATAATGGTAAGCAATTTTTGAAAGAAAATTTCGTGAATTTTATGCACGAGTTAGGTACCAAGTTATGTTATGCTTCTGTGGCCCATCCCCAGAGTAATGGGGCAGTCGAACGTGCAAACGGCCAAATAATGAGAGGAATTAAAACTCGAGTCTTCGACCAGCTCATCAAACGCTCGGGGGCTTGGGTACAAGAGTTACCCTCTGTATTATGGGCAGTTCGTACAACTACCAGTCGGGCTACAGGAGAAACACCTTTCTTTCTAGTCTTCGGTGCTGAAGCTATGCTTCCTCCGGAACTAAATATACGGTCAACACGAGTCGAAACATTCACGGACTCCAACCAGAAACAAATTCGAGCAGATGATATTAATCTACTTGAAGAAAGGAGAAACCAAGCCCTAATTCGTTCGGCAATCTACCAACAAGCCCTGCGAAGATACTACGATCGTAAGGTTCAACCTCGCACCTTCTTTGAGGTGACTTGGTATTGAGGCTTTGCCAATCCAAGTCTAATCGAACAAACTTTCTCCCAAGTGGGAAGGTCCTTACACAAAGGGTCGGGTTACTCGCCTAGGGTCGATGCGATTGGCAATGGAAGACGGCCAGGTTCTCTCGAATTCTTGGAACATCGACCAGTTACGCAAGTTCTATGTGTAACTAGCCATTCGGACAATAAAGAATCAGGTTTTTTCTATCTCTATTGTCTTACTTTTGAGTAGTGCTTTCATTATTTTTGACTATGTTTTAAACACCCGCTTTCTTTACCTTTGGTGGGAAGGCGATAACATCACCTAGTCGAAGCCTCTCCTCTCTCAAGATATGGTCCTCGCCCACTAGAAGGAGTTTCCTAGTGTCGACTCGTTACTCGCTTTTGTGGCCAACACAAAGAACTCGGGTTTTATTTAGTCGAAATATCTTTGAAGGCCAACTCTTTTCACCTTAGTTTATTTCTTCGATTAATTTGAAAAATACTCTAAGAAGAGCGCTTTTTCTCGATTTGCTTAACCGCCTTGGGTGTACTCGTTTGCCTCAACCGGTCGGAGGAAGAGACACATCTAGTCGAAGTTTCTCCTCTCTCGACGTGGTCCCGCCTAATCGAAGGAGCTTCCTAGCTTTGTTCGGTTTCCTACTCTTGCTACCAGATGACTTATCAAGTCCAACGGAGAAGGACGAGTAAATATTTTAAAGTCCTCTAGACGCTTGCTTAACTCAAGTTGCCGTTCTTGATTTGATTAAACTGGTCGGAGATGTTAACATTACCTAGTCGAAGCCTCTCCTCTCACGTGGTCCCGCCCACTAGAAGGAACTTCCTAGTGTCAATTGCTACCACTCTTTCGACCAAAGCATGACAATTGAGACCAAAAACTACAAGTTAAACAAACCTCTCTTTTTCAAAAACCCTTTCTCTGAGACTATTTACTTAGTTTGTCTAAACAAACTCAAAGAAATAGTCGGGGCTAGGATAATTTGATTTCAATTCTTAGTCTTTATTTCGTTAATTATCTTTTGAGTTACTAACTACTCGACAAGATGATTTGCAGGAGACAAAACTATTTACTTAGTTTTCACAAACTAAGCAAATAGTCGGGGGCTAGGATAAAGTCATTACATTTGACTTCAATTCTTAGTCTTTAAATTTGTTAATTATCTTTTGAGTTACTAACTACTCGACAAGATGATTTGCAGGGAACAAGATGGATTATATATTACATCAACAAAAGATTGTTTTTCACAAGTTCATTACAGACTACTCTGAAGAGGGAGAACCCAACTGCATCTCCTCTGAAACTTTCCAGCCAACTGTTTGCATCTCCTCCATCAGACGTCTTCCTTCTGCTTCAGAGCAGTTGAAGTCGGCTTCGAGTGGTTGCACATTAAGGTTGGGGTCATGAGCTTTAAGTTTTGCTAATGCATAGCTTACTGCAGTTTCGACCGCCTCCTTTATCGATTCAGCTTGGTTGGCCTTCAGAGTGGTCACCAGATCTTGCAAAATCTCGACTTGATCCCCAATGGTACTTGTGTGAGCAGCTATTGTATCATCTTGAGGAGTCTTTCCCTCACTATGTAGCTCACCAAGCACATTGTTCAGGAGCGTGATGTTTCCTTAAAGTTTAATCTTCATTGCTTCCATCTCCTGTTGGGTACAAGTCGAAGCCTCGCGGAGCTTTTTGATTTCGACCACTTGTTCTGAAGAAAATAAGATTGGTCAAACAAAAATAAACTCCTAGAGGAAGAAAAAAAAACAAAAATAATCACGGGTAAAAGAATTTCTTACCCACTAGTCGAGAATCCAACTTCTTGACCTCTTCATTATGGGAAGCAACGGTCTCAGCATACTTTTTCTCCCATGATACAATATCCTCTACATTCTTCTTTGCAATAAGGATTTGTCGGTTATAAATCACGGCTTTATCCGCGATTTCAGTCTCAAGTTCTCTCAATTTAACGTCCATTGCTAGAAAAGAAGTGGAGGTGAGAAAAGGGAAATAGCTCGTAAAGGACTGCAGGTAAAGAATTACTTACCTGATATTCGAGTTCTCAGCGTCTCAAGGTCTTGATCTTTATTTTTGGACATACGAGTAAGCTCGTGAATGACTGAAGTTTTCTCTCTAACTTCATTCTGGAGCTTTTTCATCTCATCTTCTTTTTCTGAAAAGAAGCAAGAGTTAGGTAAAGATCAAAGATATAAGCAGTCTTAAGTTCAGCACTTACTGTTTATTTTTTCCTGCGACTTCATGGTTGCAGAGTTAGCTTCTTTAAGCTTTTTCCGGAGGTCTATTACCTCTTCCCTAAACTTTTTCGACTCCTCTTTTTCATAATCGAGCGAGTCGGCTAAGATCTTTGCGTCACTGTTTAACCTGCAAAGGATAACAGTGGACATGAGTATGGGTCAATCGGTTGTAAGTTCTTCTACAACCATTGACCTAGTCGAAAGTTCTTCTACGACAAAGCCATCGGTCGTAAGTCTTTTACTTACCATTACCTAGTCATGAGTTTTTCCATGACAAATCCGTAAGCACTATATAAGTAGTCAAATCCAAAGTGACTATGAATAGCGATGACTTACCACCTCTCTCCTCGCTTGCGAGTTCCTCTTTTTCTGTCAGACTCTAGAAGTTATCGATGATATTCACCGACAACAGCGATTTGCTCTATGGCTTTCTGCAAGATGAAAAGACAGTGAGAAACAAGAGAAGATTATACCTGTATATATAAGTACGATTAAGTACTTACATTCATGGTTGATCGAGCAAACATCGAGTAAACCGACTCAGGATCTTCAGCTTGTCTACCCTCGTGACTTGGTCCCACCAAACCTTCTCAAGACGTTCATTATCAAAGGTATCTCCTCTATTGGGAATATCTTTGGGATGGGGGACTCGGTCGTGAGATCTGAAAGCAGAAGACCCTACGATGGAAGCAGGCCCAAAGAAGTCAGCACAGAAGTTGAAATATTCTTCGTCTTCTGATTCTGTAACTTCAACTTCTCTTTGGGTACCGGGAGGAACGTCTGCAACGATCTCCTTTCCGGCACGGTGGATAGGATCGCCACCATCTCGACCAGAGGCTTCTACAGCTGCCTCTGTTCTATCTACGACCATCTCAGTGGTCGTATCGACCGTCTCAGTGGTCGTAGCGACCATCTCAGTGGTCCCAGCTGCTGCTGGAGTCACTACGACCATCTCAATGGTCGTAACTGCTACTTCAGAAGTTGTAGCCGCTACTTCACTAGGTACAACAGGTACCACAGTGGTTGTCGTAACCACTTCGGGCGCCACGACTTCCTCTACCACCTGGGCCGAGGATGATCCATCGACCACTTCCCTTGTTTTCTCTCCAGTAGTTGGAGAGGTAACAATAGGCTTCTCCATTGAAGCATTTTCGAAATTTGAAGGAGTCGGGCTAAAAAAAGACAAAAGCGAAGAGAAGAATTACTAATCGGTCGTAAGATCTTCTCGACCAATATCAAGTCGTAAGTTTTTCTACGACCTTTCCTCGACCGTAAGATTTCCTACGGTCACGACTAAGTTGTAAGTTTTTTCTACAACATCTCTCTAGTCGTAAGTTCTTTCTACGACTATAAAGTCTTAAAGATAAAATCAACTCTTGGTTACCTTTAGGCGAACCATCCTTTCCTCTCATGGATACGACCGCAAGGATTTTAGGAACTGCCACACTAAGTGGCGGAGACTTCTCACAAACGAGTTTGACTCTAACGTCAATCTCCGCTGGTGAAAGATCTGTTCAAACAGATAAAGGCATCCTTTAAACAACTTTGCAGAAAGACCAAACTGAGAGCTAAGTCGAAAATTCACTTACCCTCGTTGTAGTCCCTGGTTGGAGTGCATAGCCCCAGTATCTCCACATAGGGATGCTCGTTTCTTCAAAGGACTAATTCGCGTGATGAAATCTTTCACCACATGCCATCCGTCAACCCTTCCTTCTTCAAGTCCTTGATAGCTTGAATATAAGGGGCAATCCGGCTGATATCTTCAGGAGTCGAATTCCATGAAGATTTCTTTTCAGCAGCCTTTCCCACGAAAGAGAGGCTGTCTTCTGAGGTGACTTTCCAGTAAAACCACCTCTTCCTCCATCCCGGCCACGAGGACCGGGTGAAACTCTGAATATACTCCCTCGACTTCCCGTCGTGGAGTTTTAGACCACAACTTCCAGCAATCCCGGCTTGCCGAGACATTCCATAGTAATATTGGAAAAGCTCGGGTCCGCCGGAATTCCTAGGTACGCCTCGCACAAATATCTGAAAACACTCAAGATGGTGATGGAGTTAGGACCAAGGTTCACTAACTCCACCCCAAAATGCTCGAGCACAACGGTGAGAAAGGGTGTGGCAGCGATCGAAGGCCACACTCACAATAAGCCCGAAGACGGAATTTGCCCATTCTCCTGACGGCTAATCTTGCCCAATTGCCTAAGCCATTTCACAAGAGTCTTCTCTGGAATCTTCCGTGACAACTAGGGCTTGAATCTTCGCAAAGATCCATCTCCGACTCTTCCCACTCGAAACTTTCCGCCATCTCTCTGGAAACAGAAATTTTGGGTTGAAAAAGAGGGCACAATTGGAGTTGCAATGAGAAGGCAAGAATGACTCTACAAGAGAAGGCGAGAGCTTGAAGAACAAAGAGAGCAATTTGGGGAAAAGTAAGATCTTAGGTTTTACCCTCCAAGTGAGTATTTATAATCACAGTACCTTGAGCCGAGGCGTAACATTCCAAAGGTCGCCACCGTCTCGAACCGCTTCAATGAACAAAGCTAATCAAGTCGCTTGAGATTCCCGCAGTGTCCGCTCGAGAAATTCAGGTTTATGCTACACATCTCAAGCGAAATTACTTCCTTGGTTAGATCTTTTCAACCAAAGGAAATGATAATCGGAAAGTTCTTTCTTCCGATCACTATACTACGACCACCTTGTGATCATAGAAATGCTTTTACGACCACTTGATAGTCGTAAGTAATTTTCTTGACCAAGCACATTTCTGGTCAAAGTAGTATACAATCGAAGAGTTTTTCTTTCGATTATTTTCTACAATCCTCTCGTGATCGTAAGACCATCTATAACCCCTTTACCAAGTAAGTTGCTTTCACTTGAAGCTGGGGGGCTAGATGACGAGGATATAATAATCCTCATTTTACCTTTTATCTATAATTTTTATTATAGATAAATATGACGTCATGTGGACCCTGAGTGTACCCCTTAATGTTATGAGGGAAGAGCCTAATGGATGGTCGTAAGTTCTTCTACGACCACCCCCATAGTCGTAAGTTATGCTACGACTATCCCATAGTCGTAAGTCTTGCTACGACTATCTCATAGTCGTAGATTCCTCTACGACTAGGTCAGCTACGACCACCTTATGATCAAATGAACCTGCAGACAAGTGGGTCTTATTGATTAAGGGATTCAAACAGTCATCATACGGTGTTATTCTGCAGAATAATGGCACGTAATACCCCATTATCTCTGGTATATAGCTGTTGAGCGACGTGGAGGAATTAATACACCGGTAATTACTACCAACATGCGCCCGTTACAGGAGGTGATGAGGCGCCGCTTTACCTGGAGTAACTGCCACTCCTTCACGTACTATAAAAAGCGGCAACTAGAGAAAGGAGGAAAGGATCGGGCCATCAGGAATACAAGCACTATCTGTAATAGTCTTAGTTTTTCCCCTGATTGTTCAGTATACACTCAATACCATACACACAGGAGTAGGGTTGTTATTCTCTCCAGAGAAGGCCCGAACCTGTATAAAAATTCCCATGTCAATCTCTCTGCGTGATTCTATTCTAGGAGACCCCCCGAATCAAACAATCTTTACGTAAGTTCGGTTCTAAAACACCGACAAGACCCCTCTTAATAGTACGACAACCTATACTAGCAATCCAGTCTCCAACCAAACACCAAGACCGGTAAAAGACTAGGAACAAATCCTTAGCCCTAGCTAGTCATACCTTTGCCTTGCATAAACACTTGAAGATTGATGACACACATCTTCTCTTCAAGTCCGGGTCCTAGACTTGATATGCATCAACACATGATGCATCCTTTACTTGACTTCCATCAACACATGATGTATCTTCTCTTGATGATCAACTCATGATCATCTCCACACGATGATCTTCTTTACTTCGGGATCTTCACTCGAACATTATCAACACATGATGATTTTATTTATCCCGAATCTTGACTTAATGACAATCAACATATGATGCCATCCAAAATCTTCATCACCCTGGAACATAACCTATTCATCCAACTCATGAAAAATGTTAGTTCCACAATATGATTATCATTAATTACCACATCATACCATTAACTCATAATGGTGGGACAAGATTCCACAATCTTTCCCTCTTTGGTAATTGATGATAAACACTTCAATTGCAAATAATTGAATGTAAATTGGTATGAGTATATATGAACTATACAAGTTGTATATACTCAAAAGTCATATGAGTAAATATGAACTACACAAGTTTTATATACTCAATGGATTTGTTTCAGCGTAGAGATCCCAAATATGTGGACAAAGGAATATGGATCAATACTAATGAAATCACAAAACATAGAATGAACTCCCCCTAAATGTGTGCATACACGAATGTGTAATAAGAACATATGCACATATTCAAGTTAACCTTTTGGTGGAGTTCAACCTATATTTTGAATCCGAGGAATGCAACAATTATATGAATATGATGTAGAATGCATACCTCTTTGATTTTCACCTTTATATCCAATTGAGACTAAGCAACAGGTATTACAATAGAAGTGTTAGTCTCACAAATAGATTTATCATTAATAACCAAAATACTCCATTAACTCATAATGGCGGGTCTAGATTCTTCAACTTTCTAGTCAGGAATGTGCCATCCATGCACAAGATTGGACGGCAGTGCCGGAATGCATTGATGCATGGACCAAAGGGGAAGAATGCTCACTTCAGTACCCTTTTATTGCCCCACTTCGGATGCTTGAAATCTTGAATGTCGACATGAGTGCCAGGATTCCTTTCTTGTATTTCTCGGAGTTGGCCGAGAAGGTTGTGGTAGGAGTCCCTGAACATACCGAACCTTGATTCCAATGCTTCTGTTTTGCCCTCCACGCCTTAGGATATCTGATTGTGTGTTGGAACCTTGCCTCAATCGCTTGAATGTTGGATCGTGGATTAAAATCTAGATTATCCACGATCTTACCGTAGATAATGTTCGTGATGAAGCCTGATGACAGGTTCTTGTGGGACTGCTCTGACTCAGCGACGACACATGTGTGAGGGACCGCTATAGAGCATTTTTAGTAGGTGTTCCACTTAGGCTAAAATGCATGCAGTCGTCAAGCACATCCCTTTATGTCGCACTTCATGTTGTAGCATCTTGGGTTAGACTTGACGACTGTGAATGTACGCCGCACTGACAAGGCCCAGAATTTGATCGCCTCTTGCACGGCCTCTTTGCATTTGTACATAGCTCCTTGCCTGACCTCGCTCTGGTCGTACTCCCACAACACATGGGAGCCTTCGTTAACGATGAGGTTGTCGAACTAGTATATGTTCCACTCGGATGGAACCACCTACTATTCCACAACATCCTCATCATCGGATCCTTCATCTTCTGATAATGCCATGTAGTTCTGTTCTTCGAGATCCATCCTTTGGACTAGGGCTTCCAGCTCCTCACCCTCGTCAACAAGCCGACTAGCTTATCTGACTGAAGGAGCTCCTTCCACACGGTCTTCATCGACAGCATCAGCAACTCTCGGACCTTCAACCATTGTGTTCGCCGTGCTATGGTTGGAGTCCCTGATTTTTTCTTTGGCATCACCACCCCCTTCTTATTCAACCGCTGATGCAGGTGTGGGCTTGGTATATGCTTGGGCTAGAAGGACCAAATACCACTGCTCCTCCCTCACCCTGCGTACATATGACTGTTATGACCTTGTTCCCTTGAGTTGTACTAACTCCCAATATATGCCCTATGGTGTTCGGTTGACAGGGCAGCTCAATCTCAGATCATACATAGCATGGTCCAAATCGAATGTGTGGAACAACCACCGCATCACAATGCTACATGTACGCTGCTCTGGTCTTGTTAGGGTCACGGTCGCCGATTGAAAATAACACAAATAAATCCCCTCGGGACGCTCAGGAATAGTCCTCTGACCGTAATAAATTTTAAAACTGGTGGCGTTCGACACATTTGACGTACTACACTGTAAACAAGATTTCCACGATTAACCATATATCTAAAACTAAACTTCCAACTGAAAAGGATTATGTATAACATACTACACTACATAACTGTACATCTAAAACTGTGTAATCCATTCGGTTAAAAAAACTACCTAAAAGGTAGACGATCGGATGGGCAGCGCTTTGCCAGCTTCTCTCCTCCCCTCTACTCCTCTTTGCTCCTCTCCCTTTCCTCCCCTCTTTCTCTTTTTTCTGAATAAAAATGAGTTATGCCAGAATTTTGGGGTTTTCATAGGATAGATTGTGCCGTAATTTGGAATGGCGATAGGGACTTGCGGGATCCCTGTCGCCATTTGAAATGATGATTTAAAAAAAAATTAATATTAAAAAATTTAGAAACTTGCGTGATCATTGTGCAATTTGAATTGGCGATTTTCTTAAATTTTAATATTAAAAAATTTAGGGACTTGTGGGATCCCCGCCAGAATGACAATTGTCCTAAATTTTAATATTAAAAATTTTTAACCGAGGGATCCATGTCGCGGTTGAAATGTCGACAGAATTCTATCGCTAGTTGGAGTGGCGATAGCGCCCTGTCCCCATTTCAACTGGCGACAGGGATTTCTCTGCTCTGTTCCAAGCTCCTGTCGCTATTCCCTAGGCTACTGTTGCAATTTGGAATGATGACAGGATAATTTCATCATTTCAAATGGCGACGGGATAATTTCGTCATTTCAAATGGCGACAATAGTATAGTTTTGTAAAAAAAAATCGACTATTTATTTTTGTAAATTTTTTTTTAAAATAATATTGTTTCAAAAAAAATCATGACCTGAGAGCGTCGAGCCAAGCACTTACTCCACGTCGGCAAGCTCCATTCTCTGCATCCTCGATGACATTCAGGATGTCAGGCAGCTTGCGCTCCAGGATCTTGCGCTGCTCCTCCATGCCGTCCATCACCTTGTACTGGTCCAGAAGGTAGCTGGACGCCTTGTCCTTCACCATGGTGACCAGCAGCCCGATCACGAACTCAGCCATATATTGTTGCAGTGAAGAGTGCGGAAGAGAACGTTGTACTGGTCCAGAAGGTAGCTGGACGCACAAAACTGCGGTGAAGAGTGCGGAAGAGAACCTCCCTAAATGCACAAAACAAAGGCAAACACAACAGAAATGTTATGGAACTGGCAGATTGCAAACGAGCAAAAAAAGTACACTGCGGTAAATGAGTTTATTTGGTTGGGATGCCATCAATTATTGGTCACTTCAAGGTTCACATGTAACTCTGCATGCATCCTAGTATTTGAGTTTACTTATCAGCCTAGCATTTTTTCAAGAATACTCAGGAGGAACTAGCTATTTTTTTTTAGAGAATTGATTATTTGCCACTACAAAGAATGGTTTTTTACTATTTGCCACTGTAAAGATTGGTTGATTAATAATTTACCATTTTGGCCTTTTAATTATATTTTCTCTCATTTCTCCCCTTTTCCCCAAATGAAATGTCTTTACTGCCCTCGCTTATTAACACATCCCATCTCATAACTCACAACATCTCGCCCGGCGTTCTCCAGGGGCGACGACGGTGTCGTTCTCCAAGGGTGCATCCTCTGCAGCCACCCGTCCCTCGTCATCGTGTACACCGTCCCCGCCTCGCGCGCGTCACGTACACGACCTCCGGCTGGTCGACCTCCTTCCCCAAATTCTCCAAATCTTGATTCACGCACATGCATGCGAACACACCATTCGATCGGCACATAATTCCGCATAATGTCATATGCACAAGATACATGCAGCGTCCACGCATTTACATGGCACGGCAAGATCAATTCGTGCATGCGTGCGTGAGCTTAGTAGCATAGCAGACAATGAAGTTGTCTTTGTTTGTTTTTTTAGATAATGGAAGAGTAAAAACCCTCCCGGCCTCTGCATCAAAGATGCACACAGCCTAATTTATTAAAAAGTTAAGGTACCAAAGAAGCCAAACTGTTAAAACTGGCATAAGCCTTACAAGCAAATCTTGACTGAAATGTAAACTCAATCATTACAAATTCTTTGACTAAACCGCCACCCATGAGCATATAAAATTTGCTTCGTCAAAACCTCCAGACAGTTGCTTCCATCCAGCATGGCCTTCTTTTGATCCGGTTTCTGCAGATTTGCCCAAGCCCTCAGCTAGTGCCCGGTCAAAAGGATAACCTGTAATGGATTAGTAACAATCTTTTTATTAAAAACGGCATTATTCGGCTTAACCAGATAGACCAGCATAAAGCACTAGCTCCCACTAGAAGTTGTGTCTTTAGAATTGTTGGAATTCCAGTTAACCAATTACCGAACATATTCACTATGCTTCTAGGGGGAGATAAATTAAACGCACAACTGACAACCCACCAAGTGAGACGCGCAAAAGTGCAATCAAATAAAAGATGCTGAATTGTTTCCTCTTTAATACAAAAACAACACTGCTTGCTTCCCCTCCAATTTATTTTAAACAGATTATCTTTAGTTAAAACTACCCCTCTTTTGAGATACCAAAGGAAATTTTGTACTTTTAAGGGAATTTTAATTAGCCAAAATAAATTCCTAATAGGGACTTGATAATTGTTAATCAAAGCCCCATAGAACGAATTGACCGTAAACAGTCCAGATTTATTTAAATTCCATCTAAAGGTATCCTTTTGAGAGCTTAACTGTAAATTAGCAATTCTCAAAATTAGATCATTCCAAGCATGTAACTTGGGACCAATAATAGGTCTACGGAAAGACATATTTAAATGTGTCGATCTCATAATATTTTCCACAGTATCCTCCTTTCTCCTAACCACATTATAAAGAAGAGGGTATTGTCTTTTCAACAGAGAATCACCTAGCCAAATATCTTCCCAAAACCTAGTTTGCCTTCCATTATGAACCTGGAAAGACCCAAACCGAAGAAATTGATCTTTAATTTTCATAAGCCCCGACCAAAAATGAGAAGTCCCAGCCTTATTAACCACCTGCGAAAGACTTTTGTCCCCCCAAATATTTCCTCTTTAGCAACGACTGCCAAACACCTTATTCATTTAGCAGTTTAAATAACCATTTCCCAAGAAGGCTTTTATTTTTTGCGTCTAAGTTTGGAACACCTAGACCACCATGCTCTTTGGGTGAACAAACTACACTCCATTTAGCAAGTCTCAGATTTACGCTTATGATTGTCACTCTGCCAAGAGAATCTAGAACGATAAAAATCTAGTCTCTTGAGGACTTGTCTAGGCACTTGAAAAAAGAAAACATAAACATAGGTAGGTCATTAGTACCGAAGTTAATGAGTACTAACCGTCCCCCACGCATAAAATTTTTCCTTTCCAACTACTAAGCTTCTTCTCATTCTATCCTCTACCCCTTTCCAATCCATATTCCTTAACTTTTTAAAGTGGATAGGAATGCCTAAGTATCTGAAAGGAAAAGCATCCACTTCACAACCAAATAATTGTGTAAACTGTGGTTCAGCAGCTTTGGCAGAACCGAAACAAAAAATCTCACTCTTATGAAAATTAATCTTTAAACCCGATAATTGTTCAAAGACACAAAGAATAAGTTTCAGATTTTTAGCTTGTTCCATATCATTATTCAAAAAGAGGATGGTGTCGTTAGCATACTGTAAAATTGACAAACCATCTTCAATCAAATGAGGAACTATGCCTGCTAAAAGGCCTGCTTCTTTAGCTCGAGAAATAAGAATGGCAAGCATGTCCCCTACAATGTTAAAAAGAATAGGAGACATAGGATCACCTTGTCTAAGACCTTTATGAGTTTGGAAAAAGGATCCAATATCATCATTAACTTTTATTCCAATACTCCCTCCCTTGACTATACTTTCCACCCAGAAATACCACTTACCAGAGAAACCTTTCATTCTTAAGGTTTGAATAAAAAACGGCCATTTAACCTTGTCATAAGCTTTCTCAAAATCTATCTTGAAAACTATTCCATCTAAATTCTTTTTATGCAATTCATGAATTGTTTCGTGAAGAATAACAACTCCATCAAGAATAAACCTCCCCTGCATAAAAGCCGACTGGGAAGGTCTAACCACCTTTTGAGCTACCCCCATAAGCATATTAGTAACAACTTTAGCAAAAACTTTATTTGTTAAAGATTGAAATATTATCGGGCACTTAATTGTGATGTTCAGGCCTCGGCTATAAATATCGTGTTTCAATGTCGATCAATTTCAGACGTATTGGTAAAATTTTATGGCCTCAGTCTCATCGTACGTTGAACTTTTAAGTACCGGTAACATCGACATATATATAGCTGGAGGAATATATATATATATACCTGGAGAAACTCTCCCTAGAGAACGCCACCGCCGCCATCGCCCCTGGAGAACGCCTGGCAGGATGTTGTGAGTTGTGGGATGGGCTGTGTTAATAAGCGAGGGCAGTAAGGACATTTCATTTGAAGAAAAAGGAGAGAAATAAGAGAAAATGTAATTAAAAGACCAAAGTGGCAAATTATTAATCAATCAATCTTTAGAGTGACAAATTATCAATTACAATGTTAGCAGTGGCAAATAGTAAAAGACCATTCTTTGTAGTGGCAAATAATCAATTCTCCCATTTCTTTTCCATTTAGTAGAAGTTTTTTTTTAAAAAAAAATCCAGAATTTCCCCTCCAGCTCGACCCTCGGGTGAGATACCACAGCCGAGCCCCATGCTCGAACCCTAGTCGGCTGGGTGAACCACACCACCCCTAGCCAGGGAGCCCCCGCTCGTTTCTCTTATCAGCCTAACTCTTTCCAGACAATGTTAAACGGTTACTAACATGAGATAATTAGTTGCTGCGCACTATGTACGTAGTAACATATTGTTGGTACATTTTGAAAATTAATTAATGGACCATTCCCACTAGTGAGGTTCATGCGAAACTGCAAGTAAGAACATATATGTCCTACCTATGTTAAAAAAGATCACGTACCATACTAACCTCCCGACTTAGTGGCCTTAAATAATGCTTGATATCAATTAATTTTCTAATAGATGTTTGTCAAATCCAATAGAATCAAGTATTCTGATAGGAACGTACATCTCTCCTGTGCATGCGCGTAAAGAGAACGCAACAAGATAGCAGCATTCAGGACAAGCACTCAGTGCATAGCCAGTCTTGGTTTCTAGTCGGAGATGGAGACGGAGAAAGAGAGAGAAGCCAGTGACTAATAATGACTAACGACTGGCTGGGAGAGCTCCGTGGGTTGGCGGCCAAGTTAAGGATAAGAGCCAAAAGTGGAGCCCACATTGTGAAAAAAAATATAATCACTTACATCACAAGCTTTGTCATGTGTGGCAGGACGACTGGATGAAGCCATATCGGAACGTTCCATTCCGATAGACAAATCCGAATAATCTCCTGAATGAAATTAACAACGAGAGGTAAAGCTTCCGGGTGGTCCCTGACAATACAGAACTTTTTTATTAATTAATTTTTTTTTCAAATTTTATTTTAAAGTTAACCCCGTGTACTTTATTTCCACTCGATCTCTTTACCACGCTGGATGGTGGCGTAATAAAACAATCTTATTCTGTAGTAGATAAGTTCCAAAATAGCATTTTTGTCACGCCATGGTGGCGTACATTTACTAACAACACCGCCACGCTCTTTGGCGTGACAAGAGTTTTGCTTGAAATGGTGGACGTGACAATGTTGTTTTGTCGCGTTACCACCGCAATACTAAAAGGCACGAATGAAAATAAAGTCTTGACCGTTAACTTTAAAATAAAATTTGAAAAAGAATTAATTAATAAAAAAATCGACAATACACTGGTAGACCAGTGAAAAATCAAAACCACTGGCACAAGCATGTATATGAAATGTACTATATCCACACCATATTTTTGGCTTTGATATTGGTGCCCATGGGACGCAAAATGCAGTTCCAAAAAAATCATGTGGAGGCAGATATATGTGGTCCCTCTCTCTCTGTCATCTGTCTTCCATCTCTCTCAGCTCCGGTCCCTCTCCCTCTTACCTCTTCAATCCCATCTCTCTCTCATATTAAGACTTTACGCACTCAGTATCAGCATTAGGGAAACCCATCTTAAGATTTCCAAATCCAACCAATAATATTAGCCATTTGGAGTACTATACTCTCCCCTTGGAGATAAAGGACATCAAAATCATTTAATACATCCCGTGCGCTCAGAAACAACCACATCATCACGCCAGTGACACAAGAAAAATGAAAACAGAAGTCTACAGGGTACTGTTCAAACAAGTTTTGTCCTGGAGCACACTTCTAATGCACAAAATAAATTTCGGCTTGACCTTCACCAATTGGGATCCATGTTGCGAAGGCCTGAGGTTCTCGAGTTACTTCAATTTATCAGATCTTGGAATCCAAAAAGGCTAAAACTTCATGCTGGAGATTGTCTTTAGTAGGATAAGTAGAAGATTATTCTACTTCCAGTCACCTCTCCATCATTCGTATGTCTAGGAGCAACCCTGCGAGGAAGCGGCACACAATCAGCAATAGAAAGAAGCACAAACGATACCCGATGTTTTTAGCTTAACTACCAAACTAATTAGATTCAAGATGTATAATTAATTCCACATACCTTCATGGTATCTAGATCTCCACTTGGGGCTTCAGTAATCCACTGGGGGCTTCAGTAATACATATTTCCAAGATTTTGGATCCCTTAGTTTAGGCCCTAAAGATGGAAAAATGATGTAGAATTCTCAATATAAATGAGCTGCATTTAAATTGAAACTATCTGTTTTACACTCATAAGTCAGAACCGAGCAAGTAGATTCTTATAGAAATAGACTGGGCAACCATATAAATTAATGAAATTGGGTTTTCCTACCACAGTGAATTGTGTACACAATAGAAAATGTTCCAAGGTATCGACAGTCACCAAATTATATAAGAGTATTGGAAAGTACGGATGAAGTCATGAATGTCATCGTAAGTACTGTATGGGTATATGAATTTTTATACTGTTGACAGTGAGAGACCATGTGGAGGTCGTCCCGTGTGTGTGATGAGTAATTGACATAGGTTTAGGAAGTCGAGTTTGGTTTGGGTGGTTTGGACCATGTCGTTGCGTGGTGCAACAGGCTCAGTCGGTTTGGTCAAACTTGGTCGTATGGGATTAGGATGCATATTCTTTGATTCGACAAGTTTGGATTTTGTCATGGTAAGTTGTTGGTATTTACGCTTTCATGTATCGGCGGTGCTATTTGATGTGTTTCTTATGCGTGTGATTGCAGGACATCGGGTGGAGTCGTGGCGAGACACGCGGACCGGACTAGGTGCAGTGGCGCCGAGGTCGAACGGTCGGGATGTGTCGAAGACGATGTGGACTCGAGGTGGTTATGCGGCGTCTTGAGACAAGGAGCTTGAAGCTTCGGAAGGTGCGAAGGCGAAACGGGAATTTCGCAAGGTCGCACAAGCGAGCGAGCTCTGTTGGATTTAGCGGGCGAACGGGTTGGAGACCCATTAGCCAAGGGCTATAAATAGGAGTGAGTGGTCTGCTTGTATTGGGGGCTTTTTGAGATAGTTAGGGTTTGCTAGGGTTAAAAGAGGCTTTAGTTGGTGAGTTGTTGGGATAGGCGGATGAGGTTCCTCTGTGTTTCATGTATGAAATCATTCCTCTGGCGGCTTGCCCTTCCCAAAAAAAAATCTGGCGCTTGGGAGAAAATAGTGGGCGCTGTAAAGAGCTCTGGCGGTCTTGCCTTAGAGAGAAAAAGAATTAAGGCGCCTTGATCTAGTGGCGGCTTTTAGTGCTAGCAAATATCTGAATCGGCGGCGCCAGTGTGAGCTCGGTGGAAATCTCATGCCATTGTTTTCAATCGTTTTGCTTCTTTCACTTAAACCAGATCTGTGTGTGGGCTGCGGCATGTTCCTCACTGTATGATCTGATGTGTGATTGGATTGAGTCTGAGCGGTGGCTGCAGTTTATCCGGTTTGATGTTTTGATTTTCCTCATTTCCTTAGCTTTTTATTGCTCGGCTTCTTGTAGATCACAGGTTTCGCATTAAGTGCTTGGCTCGGGTCGCCGCCTCGGTCTTTGTAAATCTGGTTTGTGTAACTTTGTTGATTATTTTATTGCCCAACTTTCCTTTGACCGATAGAAAATTTGATGCATACTGTGAGATCTTGTTTGACGGTTGATTCAAGTTCTTAGCGCCTAAGCTCATACTGTTGTGTCGATAGAAAAATCAATGCTTGCGATCGCTTTTTGATGCTATTAAATCCTTGATCTTTTTTTATTTTTGTTTATTGATTGGTCTGCAGGCGCTAGAATCTGGTATTTTTTGGTTTTTGAGTTTGGTGCGGTCATGCAGTTCTTGATCTGTTCGGTTTTGGATAGTTTATTTACTTGGTTGCTCTTTGTTCCTACCGAGAAATTCTGAGCACTCAGGCGGTGAAAAAGGTGCTCGGTGTGAAACGGATCTCGGCTGCCAGCCTCTGCCATTGGAAAAATCTATCTTTATTCTTGTTCTTTGCTCTTCATTATGCTTGCCGAGTGGCGAGATCTTGTTGTTTATTTTATTCTGTTAGCTGTTGGTTCTCTGTTGATTGATCGGCTCAAGATCGTGTGCTTGTACAAGCTTGTCCTCCCGCACGTTCAGATCTGGTGATTTCTGTGCTCTGAGCTCTGAGTTTTGGGGGCTTATGGCGCCGTGTTGTTCTTCTGTAAAATCTGGGTCTTGTGGTAGTGCAGAGACACAATTATCAAGGGCCGGTAATTAGAGGTCTTGGTCACGCCTGGAGCTCTGCCGAAAAACCCTGAGCACTGGTTACGGCTTGTCCCATTGGTTTGTGAAACACACAGTTTTTGAATTGAGTTATTACTTGTTTATTGCTTGAGGTCTAGATGTTAATTCTTTGTTGCCTTCAATGATCCGATTGAGTTTATGGTCTTAATTGTTGAAGGTCTGCTTTGGGCAAGAAGCGGTAGATTGATCATTGTCTTGGCCTTTTTTCTTTTGCGGGTTCTGCGGTCGAGTCTCAGAGTTGATCGACAAATCTTGTAACCTCTTGAAGAAAAATTCGTGATAGATTTCATCCACTAGTTTGATTTTGTGCTTGCGCTTTGAGGTGGTTTTAGTCTTTTGTGTCGGGGTTTGATCGGATTCAACATGGTCATCCACAGTGCTCAGATATAGATCTTCATAGCTTTTATAGCTATTGGAGTAAAGTAGTGTTGAGTTTGATCGAGGTGAAAATTAGAGAAAGCGTCTATTCACCCCCTCTAGTCGCCTTTCGGTCCTACAATTGGTATCGAGCGGTTAGCTCTTTTCAATAGATCTTAACCGGTCTCAAGAGCCGTGGCGATGGACAAGTACTCGACCAAGCCGCCTTTTCTTTCGATGGCATCGATTACCCTTCGGAAGAGCCGAATGGAGACATACATCCGGCCGGGGTATGCCATCTGGCGAAGGTCAAGGTTCGATTCATTGTTCTGCCGATGAGAACATCAATGTCGGAACATGGCTGATGTTGAGGCAAATGCAAAGGCAAGGAACATCATCATCCGGGGTTTGAGTCGTGGCGAGTTTGACCGCATATCTCACTGTCGTGCGCCTCGACATCCGGGTGACCCTCGGCGCGCCATGAGGGCACCACCCGGATCAAGGCGATGCACGACAGACCGGTTCAAACGAGAATACAACAAATTTGAGATGCTTGCTGGTGAGTCCCTAGATGAGTGCCATGCGTTTTCACAAGATCTTGAGCAACCTCCGGCGGTCGGTCTCACATACCCGACTTCGGACAACGCTCGTCGATACTTACAAAGACTCGATCTGCAAGGTGTGGGAGATGAAAGTGACTACCATCAAGGACACCACAGACCTCTCGACCTTGACTCTTGATGCGGCAGTACTCGCGTCTCAAGACTCACGAGATTGACATTGTCTCTCGAAAGTCGAAGTCACGATCGATGGCCCTAGTCACCGATCGGTTAAACCGGTTCTCTTCTTGATTCGTTGTGTGGTTTCTCCTTGCTGCTTCTCTGTGGCGTATCGATGATCGGTTAGAGCAACTCGAGGATGAGCGGTAGCCCTCCTAGCTCGGAAGTTTTCTCATGCTTACAAGAGGAGGAGGGAGAAGAGAGGGAGGACACTGTGATTTGCTTCGAGTGTGGTGGCCCCACCCACATCCGAAACAAAGCGCCCTAAGCCGGAGAAGGGCAAGAACGACTCTGGCGGTTCGGGCAAAACGACTACACCGACAAGTACTGCAACAAGAAGCCTCCACTCGGGCGCCCAAAGAAGAAGAAGTTCGCAACTTTGGCAAAGCCAAAGCTCTTCCACCGCGTCCTCGCGCCGACGACCTCGACCTCGGCGAGGTGGAGGATGGAGCGGCGATGACGGGACGGGTGACCAAGAGCCCAAGGATGGCGGCGACGACTTCTCGGCATGTGCTTCATGGCCCTCGAGGCGAACTTCGGCGACAATGAACAGATCTCGACTTCGGACGAGGTAGATCCCACCTCTGAACAGCTCAATCATGCTTTTCTTAAGCTAGGAGGTTTTCATGCTAAAGCTAAGGCTAGGTGTCTTTGAGTTAGAGAAGGAAATAGATAGACCGTCACTAGAGATTATTGCTCTTACATCTGCTCCTTCTAGTGATGATTGTGATACATGCTCTGCTTTCTTTGGTTGATATGGAGAAGTTAAGGACCTCACATGATAGTGTGTCCCCCAAACTTGATAGTGTTAAGGTGGAGAATGTTAGTCCGCTTGTTTGAGTTAGAGTTGAGTAGGATGGTCATTACCCTACTTATTCTTGATGAGACTACTTCTCCCACCTCATGTGAGGGTAAGGACATTCTTTGCTAGAGGATCTTATGCCATGCTCCTTGATCCGCCTGAGTCTTGTGAAAATTGCAATAACTTGAAGATGAACTTAAAGCAGGCGGATCATAAAATTCTTTGAACTACAAGCTTCTTTACTTGAGCCGATTGTTTCATGCTTGAATTGTCCTAAGTTAATCTGCTGAACTTGAGGTCGTCTCCAAACAGTTTCAAGATATGATTGATCATGAAAGGAAGTTGGCTCGGTTTGCTTCTAAGGACCTGTTAGCTCACCATGCATTAAGTGTAACAAACTAAAATCGACTTGATTGCTTTGGATGAGAAATGTGTGAAGCTAACTAAGGACCTTCTAGAGAAGCCACATTGTGCTTGCAATATGATTGTGGAGAAGGGGAGAAGCCCGGGTAAGGATGAGGCAGCTTAGCAACGTGAACCAAGCGGCTAGCGATGGGATCGTCCCTTCAGAGTCGGTGTGCTTGCACAAGCCATTCTTCCCTCTCGCTCTTCGGTTCTTCTTTTGCTCCCTTACCTTCTCTTTGTCTCTTCTTCCCTGCTCTTCTTGCACCTCTCTCTTTGGGAGTGTCGGTACCTTATGAACACTCTCGAGAGATTTGTAGGAGGCAAGAAGAAGCTCAATCTTATTCTAGACCAATCTAAGATCTGCAGATTTAATCGGGGTCTAGGATATGACTTCCTTGAGGACATGAGGAAGCATCCACCGCCGTGCTCGCACCCATAGCACCGTGTGTGATCGAGATCGAGCCAGGACCGAGAAAGTCCATTTCAAGTCGGCGGGCTATGTCCAGGATTTCACGAAAGGTAATTTCACATCTTGCTTCTACCTCTCGAAGGTGAAGTATCACTTGCACCTTCTGTCGGAAGGATGGACACACATCGTCGATGCTTGGCGCGCCAAGATCGCGTAGAGACCATGTTGAGTCTCTTAGGCGCATTCAGGGTCGGCCCTAGACCTTGAGTGCACCTAAGACCAACACGAGGTCTAGGCTTGTTTCTTCTGATGGGTTTGTGCAGCATCGAGGACTTGGTTTTTCCGAGTTTTCTGGTTTTCGTCCTCATCTTTGCTTTCGATCGTGACTTCCGCCGTCTGAGGGTAGATCTCGTTTTCCCCATCGAGATAGCTACCATGGCGTGTTCGATCTGTTGCGGTGCTCCGACTTCGCTCGCCGTCAGATCGGACTCGACTCACGAATGCCGGTCTGCTCTTAGACCTTCGATGTGAGTGACAGAGAGCGTAGGGTAGATAGAGGTCGATCGGGCTTGACTACTTCATCTGCCGGCGTGTTACTCGATATTGGGTGCCAAAATCATTGTTGATTTATCGATCTTGAGACTTTACTCTGTTTGACTTCGGGTTCGCGGGTAGGGAAGGAGAAGGTTTGGCTTGTAGACTCGGTTGTTCTCGTCATATGACCGGAGACTCCGTTGGTTCTCCTCCCTAGCCCGCGCTCGGTGATGAGGCGATCACCTTCGGAGACGCTTCGTGCGACGCGTCATCGCCAAAATCTTGTCGCGTATTAATGCTTCTTTTATTCTTAAGGATGTTGCCTTGGTTAGTAAGCTGCGGTACAATTTGCTTTCCGTTTCTCGACTTCTGATGACGGTTTCGAGGTGAGCTTCAAGAAAAACGCTTGCAAAATTCTTGATTCTTCGGGTAGTCTGGTTTGCGGGATTTCTCGTTATGGGAGGATCTTTCGTCTTTGAGTTCTCTGAGTCTTCGGCGATCCTCTCGGTGTTTAGTTATTCGAGTCCCGCGATCTCTCTTTACGGCATAGGAGACTTGGTCATATTGGATTTGACCATTTGACCCGAAATTAGCGACCATGACCTCATTAAGTGGTGCGCCAAAACTCAAGATGGTCAAAGATCTTGTTTGCACTCCATGCCAAGCGGCAAGATGGTTGCCGCTTCTCATCCTCGGTCCACGATTACTATGACCGATGCAGGACAATTGCTCCACATGGACACAGTTGGACCAAATCGAGTCTTGATCGGCGGGAGGAAGTGGTATGTTCTTGTTGTGGTCGATGACTTCTCGAGGTACTCTTGGGTGTTTTCTTAGCCTCGAAGGGCGAGACATTTACACATTTCGAGGTCTTTTTAGTAGGTCAGTCTGTTGAGCTCCGGGTGCCTTCTGAGCGATCCGATGACAATGGCACGGAGTTCAAGAATTCCTACTTTGAGAGTTTCTGCGGTGAGGCAGTGTAGAGCACCGTTCTCTTCTCCATCGTCCCTCGGCAAAATGGCGTTGTGGAGAGGAAGAACCGTACCTTGGTCGAGATGGCGGGCGATGCTTGATGAGTACTCTACACCGAGGAAGTTTTGGTGAGGCCATTGCGACCGCGTGCCATGTTTGAATCGAGTTTTTCTTGGGCACTCTTGCAAGACTTCTTATGAGTTGAGATACGGGCGAAAGCCAGCGTCTCTCATTTTCGTGTGTTTGGTTGCAAGTGCTTTATTTTGAAGTCCGGGAATCTAGATAAGTTCGAGTCACGTTCTGTGGCGGTATCTTTCTAGGCTACTCGACTTCTTGGCGAACTTCTGAGTGCAGGCTGCGAGTCTAGTAGAATGGTAGAAACACGTGAGGTGACCTTTGGCGAGGCGGTCAGGGACTAGGCGAGATATCTCGAGTTCTTTAGAGCGATCCGAGACCATCTTTGTGGATGATGAGGGCGAGGGAGACGATGGTTGTTTACGATCCGGCTCCTCTTCCTCCCTTGAGATGCCTTCTTCCACGGCACCTCAAGGTGATCGGCCCTGCCTTCCGTTTCCTCCGGAGCTAGTGGCTCTGTCCTGCCTCGTCTGCACACGAGGTAGAGGCCACTTCTTCTTCTCATCCAGACCTCCCGACATATCCGGAAAAGGCATCCTTGAGCGGATGATTGGAGACCTTTTTGAGCGTGTCACACGCTCTAAGTCGCTTTTCTCATTTCTGTCTCCATTACGCCTTTGTTGCCTCCTTTGAGCCCAAGGATGTTTGTCACGCCCTTTCGATGAGTCTTGGGTCAATGCCATGCATGAGGAGCTAGAAAATTTCGAGAGGAACAAGGTGCAGTCGCTTGTTGAGCCCCCACGAGGCCACAATATCATTGGAACCAAGTGGGTGTTCAAGAACAAGCAGAGTGAGGATGGGGTAATCATCAAAACAAGGCTAGATTAGTAGCTCGGGGTTTTCCTGGGTTGAGGTCTAGACTTGAGGAGACCTTTGCCCTGTAGCTCGACTTGAAGCCATTAGAATCTGCTTGCCTTTGCGGCTTCTAAGGGTTTCAAGCTTTACCAGATGGACGTGAAGAGTGCCTTCCTCAATGGCCTTATTGAGGAGGAAGTCTCGTCAAGCGACCTCCTGTTTGAGAACCCCAAATACCTAACCATGTCTTCAAGCTTTCCAGCATGTATGGACTTAAGCAGGCTCCCGAGCTTGGTATGAGAGGCTTAAGTCCTATCTGTTGAGTCATGGTTTTGAGATGGGTAAGGTAGACAAGACCCTGTTCATTCGTAGGCATGGCAGTGACTTTCTACTCGTCCAGATTTATGTGGATGATATCATCTTTGGTGGCTCTTCTCATACTCTTGTTTCTCGGTTCTCCGATGTTATGAGCTCGAGTTTGAGATGAGCATGATGGGCGAGTTGAGCTTCTTCCTTGGTTTCCAGATCAAGCGGACTCGGGAGGTACTTTCTTGCATCGGGGCAAGTACACTCGTGATCTCTGAGGCGCTTCGATATGAGTGATGGTAAACTGTGTCAACTCCCATGGCTTCTACAAATATCTTGACCCAGATGAGGATGGCGAGCGGTTGATCAAAAGGAGTTTCGCGGCATGATTGGCTCCTCTTGTACCTCGGCGCCTCGAGACCGGACATACATTTTTACGTGTGTTTGTGCGCTCGTTTTCGAGCTTCTCCTCGCGTTTCTCCGCCAAAGTGATGAAGCGCATCTTCGATATCTGCGAGCTACCATTGACTATGGTATCTGGTACTCTTCTTCATCTGTCTTTCCTTGAGAGCCTTCTCGGATCACGAGACTTATTTGGTCATAGGATAGATAGGAAGAGCACTTCCGGCACTGCCAATTTCTTGGCACTTCTCTTGTTTCTGGTCTTGAGGAAGCGGTCCGGTGTTACCTGATCCATCGCAGAGGCGAAATCGTTCTTTGCGGCCGATTCTTTGTAGCCAAGTGCTCTGGATGACTTCGACCTGCGGGACTTTGGGTTAGTTATCGGCGGTGTTCCACTCTTTGTGATAACACTTGCGATTAACATTGCCAGAACCCAGTCAAACATTCGGACCAAGCACATCGATATCGCTTCCACTTTCTTAGAGACCATGTAGAGAAGGGCGACATAGTGCTCCGGTTTGTGGAGAGTGACCACCGGTTGGTGACATTTTCACCAAGCCATTGGATAGTTCGAGGTTTTCACTCTGTGAGAGAGCTTGGGGTGGTTTGTCCTTATGGACTGTAGTGAGGGAGCTTTGGGTTTCTTGCTTTACTATCTTATTTATGCTCTTGCTCCTTCTTTGTTGCATTGCATTTTGGGTGCTTTTGGGATTAGTCCTCCTAGCATAGATTAGAGTGCTTCTTTTGTCTAGTTGTTTAGATTTATGCTCTTATCTTGTGATTCTAGGATCTTGCTTGTTAGTCATTACTTATCTCACTAGGTTGAGCTCACTCACTTCTTGTAGGTTCTAGCGAGGTTGGGCCACCCTCGGGTAGGCAGTGCGTGTTTGCTCCTAGGTGTGTTAAGTGGGCGGTTGATAGTCCTAGATTCATATGGGGTAGATGAGAGTCGATCTAAGCCATAGTATTCTCTATATCTTATCTATGCTTTAAGGATGCATTGTTTTATGTTTTCTTTGCGACTTCTCGATTTATTGTTTTGGTTCAAGGGAGTTCATTTGGGAGCTTCGGGCTTAATATTGACTTAACTCAACTTGAACTAAAAGTTGCATCTAATGTTGAGGAGCTGGATCTTACGCATTCTAGCATTACGCATTGTAATATAACTACATTGAGCCTTGATTATTATCCTGCTATGACATGTTTACAATGCTTTACACCTTGCCATGACTTGTGCTTATTTGCTAGATTTATCATGACTTCATATGTGTAGCCTAGCTTTTGCCATGATAAGTTAATTAAAATTGCTCAACTTAAACTAAAACTTGTCATGTTAGCACTTTTCGAGATTAGTCTTTCTTGAGCTATCCTTTTATGATTCATGCCATGTCAAATAGGTTTGGGTAGAGTGATGAATCTATATTGAGCCTTAGATTGAGCTGTTTTAGTCTCTTGATGATGCATGAGTTAGTACAACTTGTTAAAAGGCAAAAGATCTCTTTTGTGCGAAAAACCGATCTCACCAATTCTCTCCTATGAGACGGCTTGCCATTGCACTTGGCATGAACTTAGGGGAGTTTTGGGTGACCTAGACTATCTTCTTAAGCTTCTCGCTTGGAGTAGTCGCATAAGGCTTGAGACCTAGCACATGATAAAACAAAAATCTGGTTGGAAACCACCATGAATTTCAAAAGAAAATATGTTTCATGTGTTCAATGTGCTTAAAGCCACAAAAGTATCATGTACTTTAACCAATGTTTCAATCTTGAGCATAGCACTCTATTTGGTCTCAATTTAAGCTTCTTAGTTCCGCTTAGCTTATTGACATGGCCTGCATCATCCTTGGATATCTCTAGCGAGACTTTGCTCATTGATGACTTGACTTGCTCACATAATGTACCTCATTTTCAGATTGTCATCTATGTGTTCTAGCTAGCTTATACATATCTTGTCATGATCTAGTTAGCCTTTTTATTGAGTTATGGCTTGGTGTATTACATTATGGTCATTCTGGATAATTCTCATGGCTCTAACTGCTTAGAATAATCAAACTTCAGCCATTTTCATCCATTAACATGTCATATTCTCTCTATTGCATCTTGATGCGTTTATTATAAAAAAGGAGAATAGAGAAGAAAAAGTCTGTTGGGAACAGTTTAGAGCTTTGGAGATCAATTTGCTCTTTTAGTTGTTGCTCTAGTGTTCCTTCTGCCGACATGGTCATTTGTTTCACTCTTCTTCTTTGGACCATGTTGGATTCTTCTAACTCAAACTCAACTTTGCGCTTTTTCGGAGTTTGTCAATATACTCATCAAGGGGGAGATTGAGAGACCATGTGGAGGTCGTCCCGTGTGTGTGATGAGTAATTGACATAGGTTTAGGAAGTCGAGTTTGGTTTGGGTGGTTTGGACCATGTCGTTGCGTGGTGCAACAGGCTCAGTCGGTTTGGTCAAACTTGGTCGTATGGGATTAGGATGCATATTCTTTGATTCGACAAGTTTGGATTTTGTCATGGTAAGTTGTTGGTATTTACGCTTTCATGTATCGGCGGTGCTATTTGATGTGTTTCTTATGCGTGTATTGCGGGACATCGGGTGGAGTCGTGGCGAGACACGGTGGACCGGACTAGGTGCAGTGGCGGCGAGGTCGAACGGTCGGGATGTGTCGAGACGATGTGGACTCGAGGTGGTTGCGGCGTCTTGAGACAAGGAGCGCGGAAGCTTCCCGGAAGGTGCAGAAGGGGCGAAACGGAATTTCGCAAGGCTGCACAAGCGGGAGCGGGCTCCGTTGGATTTAGCGGGCGTAACGGGTTGGAGACCCATTAGCCAAGGGCTATAAATAGGAGTGAGTGGCTGCTTGTATTGGGGGCTTTTTGAGATAGTTAGGGTTTGCTAGGGTTAAAAGAGGCTTTAGTTGGTGAGTTGTTGGGATAGGCGGATGAGGTTCCTCTGTGTTTCATGTATGAAATCATTCCTCCGGCGCTTGCCCTTACCAAAAAATCTGGCGGCTTGGGAGAAAATAGTGGGCGCTTTGTAAGAGCTCTGGCGGTCTTTGCCTTAGAGAGAAAAAAAATTAAGGCGCCTTGATCTAGTGGCGGCTTTTAGTGCTTAGCAAATATCTGGGCTGGCGCGCCGTGATGAGCTCGGTGGAAATCCTGTGCCCATTGTTTTTCAATCGTTTTGCTTCTTTCACTTAAACCAGATCTGTGTGTGGGCTGCGGCATGTTCCTCACTGTATGATCTGATGTGTGATTGGATTGAGTCTGAGCGGTGGCTGCAGTTTATCCGGTTTGATGTTTTGATTTTCCTCATTTCCTTAGCTTTTTATTGCTCGGCTTCTTGTAGATCACAGGTTTCGCATTAAGTGCTTGGCTCGGAGCTGGCCAGTTCGGTGCTGTAAAATCTGGTTTGTGTAACCTGTTGATTATTTTATTGCCCAACTTTCCCTTTGACCGATAGAAAATTTGATGCGCCCTGTGAGATCTTGTTTGACGGTTGATTCAAGTTCTTGGCAGCTAAGCTCGCCCTGTTGTGTGCCGATAGAAAAATCAATGCTTGCGGCGACTGCTTTTTGATGCTATTAAATCCTTGATGCTGTTTTATTTTTGTTTATTGATTGGTCCTGCAGCGCTAGAAATCTGGCTGTTTTGGTTTTTGAGTTTGGTGCGGCTGCAGTTCTTGATCTGGTTCGGTTTTTGGATAGTTTATTTACTTGGTTGCTCTTTGTTCGGTACTGGAGAAATTCTGAGCACAGAGGCGGTGAAAAAGGTGCTTTCGGTGTGAAACCGGATCTCGGCGGCGGCCTCTGCATTGGAAAAATCTATCTTTATTCTTGTTGCTTTGCTCTTCATTGTGCTTGCCGAGTGGCAGATCTTGTTGTTTATTTTATTCCTGTTAGCTGTTGGTTCTCTGTTGATTGATCGGCTCGGCCTTTGTGTGCTTGTACAAGCTTGTCTCCCGCGTTCGAGGATCTGGTGATTTCACGTGCTCTGAGCTCTGAGTTTTTGGGGCTTATGGCGCCTGTGTTGTTCTTCTGTAAAATCTGGGTCTTGTGGCTGTGGTCTGTAGACACAATTATCAAGGGCCGGCAATTAGAGGTCTTGGTCACGCCTGGAGCTCTGCCGAAAAACCCTGAGCACTGGTTACGGCTTGTCCCATTGGTTTGTGAAACACACGTTTTTGAATTGAGTTATTACTTGTTTATTGCTTGAGGTCTAGATGTTAATTCTTTGGTGCCTTCAATGATCCGATTGAGTTTATGGTCTTAATTCTTTGGCGTCTGCTTTGGGCAAGAAGCGTATTGATTGATCGCTGTCTTGGCCTTTTTCTTTTTTTGAGTTCTTGCATGAGTCGTAGTTGATCGACAAATCTTGTAACCTCTTGAAGAAAAATTCGTGATAGATTTCATCCACTAGTTTGATTTTGTGCTTGCGCTTTTGAGGTGGTTTTAGTCTTTTGTGTCGGGGTTTGATCGGATTCAACACAGGTCATCCGCTGTGCCTGTATATAGATCTTCATAGCTTTTATAGCTATTGGAGTAAAGTAGTGTTGAGTTTGATCGAGGTGAAAATTAGAGAAAGCGTCTATTCACCCCCCCTCTAGTCGCCTTTCCGGTCCTACAGACAGATTACACGGGTAAAAGAGGGAGGGACCTTCCACCAATCTATAGATCATTTTTCAATTCATGCTGGAAACTCCAGTTCAGATTTGCTAACCGCTACAGTGTTCCCATGTTCAGGTAATTTGGAGGCCATGTGCTAAATTGAAAATTAGGCACCACACTTTGGAAAAGTACATTAAATAGAAAAAATTCATTTTGGAATTTGGCCCTAACATTTAGCTCTTCGTTCGCCTTTTTTTTTGTCTTATGCTTTTCGTAACAAGATTCTTTTGAGTCTCCTCATTTTATAAGGGATGGATGAAAGCTAGAACAATACCAAGATGCACAAATACAAGAAAGAACAATAATAGTAGGTCTTAAAAATTTAGTAAGAAAACTGAAGTTCTAGACTCCTAGTATGACAGTGACGAGTGGCTACGAGATAAGAGACTAAACAAACTAATTGATGTGGTGTATATGGCTCATGTAGTCCACGATGTCGCTTCGGCGACCAAGCAGCACAGCACAAGAGCCCAATAGATGAAGATCAGGAGAATGCGACAAGAACATAAATTAATTGTTTGAATTCACAAAAAACACAACAATATATACGTATTTCTCTTGATGCCTCATTAGTCATCATCTCAGTCTGGTTGTATCACCTTGATGTAATTGGCTGAGTTCAATAAAATCTTCCTTTATCAAAAAAAAAAGTCATCATCTCAGAACACACATATCTCTGCGTGTGGCAAAACCTTAGTACGTGTATTTGGAGAAGAAAAGAAGGCGAACGTGGATTGGAATCGGGAATGAGTGGGATGGGCTATTGGAATTCCCGTGTTAACGGGGGATTCGTAGGATGGGTGCTTCAAGATTAGCGTTGCCACGTGTCATGGTTTAAGATGTTTCCAAGTTCTGGGTCCCTTAGTTTAGGCCCTAAAGATAGAAAATGATGTCAGAATTTATCTAGGTAAAGTAACTGTATCCAAGTCAAAACTATCTGTTTATGTAAACTAACTGCATCCAAGTCAAAACTATCTGTTTTACACCCAGAACTGAGTAAGTATATTTATTAAAAAGTAGACTGAACAACCATATAAACTAACGAAACTGCTAACGAAACTGGATACCCCCATCATAATGAATTGTGTACACAATAGAAATATATTTCCTTGGTATTGGCAGTCACCAAATTATAGATGCAGTTACATATGTCATGACAAGCATTGTATAGACGGAAAATCACTGAAAAAGGGGCATATCGTTGTGCAAATCAAGATTTACGTGCAATCCAGAGTTTTAATTTATGATTTTAATGGGCAGCCTTCCAGTTTCTACGGAAAGCAAACCACCCCTCCACCCTGTCTCTCCCTCTGCTTCTTAACTAAGAAGCAGGGGAGGAAAATAACGCACCTTCATCTCAAAACATAAGAAAAGTTTGTTGACAAACTTGAAAATGACCTATACTTGAAAATTTCAATGTATAGGTCGCAAGGTGTAGATTTGTAGCATAATGGGGGCAAGGGGTAAAACAAAAAGAAGGAAAGGAAATCGAAGCGGTACCTTTCTCAGGATCGCTTGAACGAGCATGTGATAGATCCTTGTGTTCAAGGCCATCCAGCCGGCTTTCATAAAGTGGTTTCATATTTAAATGTGGACAATATTTAATCGTAATCCTCTGAAGACCAGCAGAAGTCCCAAGACCAGCTGGCAAAGATGCCAGCAGTTTGCAGCGACCAAGATGGAGGGTCTGTAATGATGGGAGGTCACCCGAACACTCCAGTGACTCCAACGTATTGCAGCCCCTAATTCTTAAATGCTCGAGTGCATCCAGCTGCCCTGACACAGAGCGAAGCTTATCACAAGAATAAATGTATAACCACTTGAGGGACGGTGGTAGATACGAAAGTGTTACCAATTTATCACAACTTTGTATGAACAGATCTTCTAGGCATGATAGAGAATTATTTCTTGGTGATGGCAATTGCTCTGGTATACTTGTGGATGAGAAGTCATTGCAGTGTTCCGATGATGCAAATGTATCAAGGTGTTCCACCTCCACACTCTCTGACTCCGTATCCTCCTTCCACCATTTGAACACAAGATTAGGGCATTCACCAATAGCAATACGTGTGAGAGATGGGGGAAGAATGAAGAGCTCTGTCAATCTTTCACAACCCCATATGTCTAGTGAGGTTAGATGCGGCAGGAGATGATCCCTTGCTCGAGTTGGGTCTCCTTTCACCTGTGTCTGTGTGGGCCCTATTAGCTTACTGCATACACTAATCTCCAGATTCTTCAAGGATACCAAGCATCGGAACTCTTCCTCTGGCCAGTAGATGAGAGCATCGCAACATATGATTAGCAAATCTACAAGCTGTCTAAACCATTTCCAAATCCCAATTGTTGGCTGCGATGGACTTGAGGGGAAGAAAAAACTGCAGCCTTTTAACTTCATGAATGTAAGAGATGCTTCATGATTCTCATCGAGCTGCAGTGTTGGTGTTGCTTCCGTGTCACGGACAGACAGTTCTAACCTGGACAGAGCAGACATATATCTGGATCTAACTATCGATAGGGATAGCTGTGCCTTTTCTTCTTTTAGCTGTACATCCTTGAGTTTTGGTGCTTCAGGTAGAGTTGTCAGCTTTGGACAGTTATCAATATCGAACTTCTCAAGCAGAGGAAATGTTAGTTCTTCTTGGGTTGTTCCTTCCGTTGCCACCCATTTCTCCAACATCTCCAAATCATGTAACCGGAGTATTTTTAATGCTGGAAATGCTGTGCATGCCGTGTCACTGCATAGGCTTTGCATTTTATCCAATCTAATCAAATAAAGAACTTGAAGGGCCTTCAAATGCCAGAAGTGAGGAAATTCCTCACAAGTTGTACACCCAACTAGATGGAGTTCGGTCAAGTTCTGTAGCACACCAAGATCCGTCGTCCATACCGGTAAACTGGTGCTTTTGTAAGAATCTATCCTTAGCATCAGCAGTCCATTATGAGGTCTTAGAGCATCTAGGACCTTCTTATCACAATCTGATACTGGTTCCGCTCTGCTGTGATCACTCCATTCAAGAGATAAATGTGTGAGTTTCTCTTTATTTATAAGATTGGCTGCTTTTGCATGCACTTCAGTTACATTTTCTAGACAACATAACCCTAATTCGCCTCCAAGGTTTAAGTTCTGCAGTTCTCTGACAGTACTGCAGCCTGAGCTAGCACCCACCACAAAATATGTTAGAGTCTGTAGGGAACTGAGATGCCCAAGGTCCGGGGGCATGCACTTCAATGATTTGCATCCATTAGTATAGACGTGTCGGAGGCTTGTCATATACTTCATATCATTTGGAAGCCGACCAAGACTCTCGCAACCAGAAAGGTCTAAGGTCTGTAGATTATACAGTAAGCTTATTTCTTCAGGAAGTTCTTTGATCATGCCGTTGCGTGAGAGACTTAGATACCTCAGGTGTTGGAAGTGTTTTGGTCTGACTGGAAGTTCTCTCGATCGAAAGAGCTGTAGTGCCCGCAGAGAATTGTACTTTGACAAATGTGGTGCGGAGCCATGAGTATAATACTTTGGATACAACAATGTCCGAAGACTTGGAGATTGTTTCTTCAGAAAATCATCCAAATGAGTTCCGATTTCATCGTATGATGAGAACAAGTGGCGAGTAGAAGTTAACCATAATGTCTTGTGATTAGGCCTCTCAGTTATAGTGAGACATTCTTTTCCCATAACAGACAGAGCAATGTCATGCATAAGATCGTGTATCTTGCATATGGTTCTGTTACGAAGTTGTTCCCTATAGTCATACTCCAACGGGGTTTGCTTCACATCTTGAAAGAAAGATCTCCAAGCCAGCTCCTTGAAAATTTCTCCGCCTATGGTTTCAAGATGGACTTCTTCCTGCTGTGGTATGAAGTCATGTGCCATCCATAATCGGATCAAAGTCTCCACATCAATCTCATAATCTTTGGGAAATATGGCACAGAATGCGAAGCACTGCTTCATGTGGGGCGGAAGGTCGTCATAGCTGAGCTTGAGTATAGGCAAAATTCCAGTCTTGTCATTGCAAATGTTAGCTCTGTCTAATATAGCCTTCCATTCTTGCATGCTAATCTTGGTACTCAACATAGAGCCAAAGGCTTTGGCAGCCAAAGGAGAGCCAGCACATCTCTTCACAATCTTATCAACAATGCCATCTAGCTCATCGCTGTTTGGCTTTTGCAAACTAAACGCTCTACTCTGAATCATTTCCTTTAGATACTCAACACCCAGCTTCTGAAGATTATGGGCTTCAACTATACCCATGGACATAACTCGAGCTACTTCTACATCACGAGTTGTTGTTAGTATAGCACTACCCTTGCCACCTTGCTTAGGGCAGGTTTTCAGTTTTCCCCACTTATCAGCATCACGATTCCATACATCATCCAACACAATCAGATACCTCTTTCCACTTACTTCTTTCTGGAGTTCCTGCAATGCTTTTTCACGATCTCTCTCATTGGTCTTGCAGATGCCATTCGCAATATTAGCAACGTCAAAATCATCTGACACACAACACCACCTCTGGAGCTCGAAATACTTATTGATTTCAGGGTCATTGTAAATGAGCTGCGCAAACGTGGTCTTGCCCAGCCCACCCATTCCAACAATTGGAAGGACTCTCAGATCACTATCGCAAGCTTGATCAAGCAATATCTTCACAATCTTCTCCTTCTCTTCATGTCTGGATCTTTTGACAATATCCTCCTCAGACTCAACCATGATGGGATCTGTCTTCCGCCAATCATTGGATGGTGGTGCCTGCTGCCGGTGTATGAACCCAAATGTATTCATCTCTGCAACAAGGACCTCAATGATCTGCACAATCCTTCGCAGCTTCTTGCCCATCCTGTAACGGAACACAATGGAGTTATGAGCAGGGAAGAGGCTTACAACATCCATGCCAAGCTTGCTGTAGTGCCCCTTCTTCTTGGCTTCACGCCGAAGCGTCTCGTACTTGAACTCGTCGAAGACATCATTCGCCTCGTAGGCCACCTTCTTGAGGGTGCCAAGCCAAGCTCTTACTCCAGGTCGCTAAGCTCCCTTCTCCTCTGCGTCCTCGATGACATCAAGGATGGCAGGCAGCTTGCGCTCCAGAATCCCAAGCTGGTCCTCCACGCCGTCCATCACCTTGTACTGCTCCAGGAGGTAGTTGGACGCCTTCTGATTCACCATGGAGAGAAGTGGTCCGACGACCACGCTGGTCACCAACTCAGCCATCGTTGCACTGACAACTCACAAGAACACAAACAAACACAACTGCAGTGCAGAGTGCAGAAGAGAAATGTTGTGGGAGAGCGCTTCAGAGGAAATTGATGGGGAGCATGTTGACTGTTCTTAGAGCCAGAAGTCAGAGTGGTTGATCCGTGATGTGATGTCACCCAAGATCGGTCACTTTACAATGTGAAAGCATGTGCGCTCATAGAAAGATGCTGCCCATTTGCAATTAGAAAATGGAATCCACTTGGAGTAAGATAAAGAATTTGTGGCCATCTTGGGGGCCAGCGAACAACATTCTTTTAGACCAGATGCACATAGCCTCCCCTGCAAGATTCCAAACTGTCTTAATCTCTCGAGTGGTAGACAGGGTTAACAATTTCAGGTATGGAAGCTTAATTCCATCAAGGTGTATATTACACCGGCTGCTGTTACACACAACTGTGCCTCTCAAATTTACTACTCCAGCTCGTAGTTGGTTGCACCGAGTGTAACGACTAACACTGGGGAACTTCCCGAATGAAAACAGAAGCACTAGGGAAGTTTAGGCGCACTTATAACATTCCTATAACAAAATTGAGTGCAAAATGTAACGTCCCATTTTCAAAACGGGAATAGTAATTATTTTCGGTTTTCGTTTTTCAATTGTATTTCAAATTAGCAAATTATTTTCGAAAATTTCCTTTCTCCCCTTAGCTCAGGTTTGTGTTTCAAACATTTTCACAACTTCGGAATTTAAAATTCGATTTGAATTTCCTCTTTTGCAAATTGGGCCCCTTCTCAATTTGCTTTCCTTTCTTTTCTCTTTGGTTTGTGTTTTAAATGTAATGTTCTTAACATTTGAAAGTCAAAGTCAAGTTCGAGTTTCCTCTTTTTAAACCTCGGGCTTCCCTTCCTTCTTTCAGGCTCAGCCATTTTCCTTTCTTGGGCTCAGCCCAGCATCTCCCTAGGGCTGGCCCACTCCCCATCCCCTTTTTGGCCCCCTTCCTTGTTGGCCCAGCTCCTGGCCAGCCCACCTCCCACGCGCAGCCTGTTTCCCCCTTTCTTCTTCCTTGAGCAGCCACAAGACACGCCTGAAGCTTCACTGCAGCACCTTGCTGTCACCTCGTGCGCCACCACTCCGCCCGCCTCGCGTCAGAGTCCCCAGCTCCCATCGGTGGCACCAAGCGCCACGCGTTAGCTCCTCTGCTCGCCTCCACCACGAGCTCACTGCAGCCGCCTCACACCTCGGCTACACCCGACCTACAAGTCGTCGCTGCCATTGTTGGCAAGCACGAGCGCCCGGTCACGACCTCCCTACAATACCACGCCTCTCTCTTGCCCCGCTCTACCATCCTCATGTTCACTTTGCTGTCAGGCATGCCTCCTCCTCGCCTCGTCATGTCGCCATGACGCCAGCGCCATGACCGGAGCTGCTCGGTCCGCGAGCGCCCTGCCACCACATGGAGCCGCTTTGGTCCAAAAGCTGCAGCCACCTGCCTACATGCAGCATAAGACGCCGCGCTCACACACCCATCTGCGCTGCACCCTCCTCACCATGTCGCCTCCGCCACTCCTCTCTCTGCTGGCCCACGCCGACCTCTGCTCCCACAGGCGCCCATGCTTGGTCGTCTCCTCGGGACACATGCCACCACCTCGCCAACGGCTCCAAGCCCTCCTTGACCTATAAAGCCCCTCCTGTGCTTCCACATCTCCCCCACACCGCCCCCAAGCTCCCGGTAAGAACCACCAAGCATAGCACCGCCGCGCTCCCTCTTTTGGCCGCTGCGCCTCGCCGCCTTCTAGACGCTCCGATGAGCCTCCGACTCCGGTGACCGCTTCACGGGATGCCCGCGACGCGAGGATTCCATTCCCCACCTCCATCCCTCCTCCCCGCCGCCGAGACAAGCCGCCACCACCGCCCCCCTTTTTTTCTTACGCCGCCATCGCCCGACCGCCACGACCACCCTCGAGCCACCCCGGCTCCACCTCCAGGTTCCCCACGCTACCACGCAGCGGTCGCGTGGCGTCGCTTGCCTGCAGCCACTCCACCGCCGCGCCACAAGATAACCCTTGTACCGTGGCACCGCCGCCACTCTAGCCAGCCGCCACCGAGGCCAGTCTCTCCGCCGCCACCGCTTGCCCAAGGTCGCCATCCTCGGGGAGCCGTTTGGGCACTCATCCGCCACCTCACTCGTCGGTGCCACCACGCTCTCGAGCCGGCCCGAGCGCCTCCCTCTACTGCCCCCTCTGTTCTTCTCTGTGAACTGAAGATGAAATCAAATGGGGATCATTTTGGATTTGGTGGCCCACTGTCATTGGCTTCCCCCCCCCTATTTGACTGCCACACGGGCCCGGCCATGTGTTGGGCCACACTCCTGTGCGCCAGAGGCTGCACCGTGGGCCCCACCGCCAGCTCATTTCTCCCTCCCCTTTTTCTGGTTTTCTTTTTAGGGTTTAATTCAAAAGAGAACTTCAAAAATCTCGTTCTCCTCCGTTTTAGCTTCAAAAATTATGAAATAAATTCCTAAAAATTTTTTAATTCAAGATCTTGCTAATGGCATAGGTCTTGTTCAATTTGGAGTTCATTTGTTGTTCTTTATTATTTATTTGCTCTCTTTGCTTG
Organism: Phyllostachys edulis; assembly: GCA_036346405.1. Lineage (NCBI taxonomy): Eukaryota > Viridiplantae > Streptophyta > Magnoliopsida > Poales > Poaceae > Phyllostachys > Phyllostachys edulis. Next base: position 50,018,692 of record CM070563.1, on the reverse strand, counting down.
TTTGTGCCCTTTTTTCGGTGCGATCGTCCGATTAGGATTTAAAGATGTGGAGGATCTCCACTTCGATCAAGCACAAGATTGTCAAGCTCCTCTTACCTATACCCAAGGTGAGTCAATACTTTGAACATATTGAGCCTACATTTTATGCAAATTTTATTCGTTTAAAATACTAAAATTGCATGCTTTAATTCTTTAATCAAATGTATGTTAAAGCTTAAGGTAGTTAAATACCCATTTGATGATTAATTAATTAATGTACCATCCCTCGATAATTGAATCCTTTATTCCATGTCACCCTAGTAATCTATATGGTAATACTAGTTATAGTTTGTATTTAAGCGACATGCTAGTCTTGCTTAAGTACCAGGGTATTAAATACCCCAATCATCATCTCTTTAAATATAAAAATGGTTTTGGGCAGTCATTGCGGGGAAATGACTAAGGGGAATGTGATAACTTGGTTTCCCTTCTCAAAACCCTAATAACCTGCTTTTCCCTATCTGGACGGATGGTATGATGGATGATGTGATGGTGGGCGCTAATGTAGCCCAAGGGATGCTGGTATGTTGGTGGGTGCTAATGTAGCCCAAGGGAATACTGGTATGTGGAACGAACCGTCCAAATAACCCTAAGGATTTAATCTTGTCATGACCTCATGTGTAAAACAAGTACAACCACAAGTCTGTAAATTACAACCTGGCTAAATAATTTGTATCCACCAATACGAGTTGCACTAGGGAGATGGCTCATGACGCCGTAAGCCTCTGTGGCGAAGGGTGTCAGGATGCGCGACATAAGTCGTTAGATGGCCCAAGAGGGGGTCTAAGCAAGGGTTAACGGATCTATACGGGCGTAACCCTTCGAGGATGAAACCTTAGCGGGTGTAACTAATACTGTTGGATGCATTGTAAAGGCTTTGTGGTGATCTCCCCTTGATTCACATGTCTCGGGAAGCGTGTGTATATATCAAGACGATTATCTCTTGTGGGTAAAGTGTACAATCTCTACAGAGTAATAAACTGTTTAAACAGCCACGCCTACGGTCAAAGGCGGACATGGGAACTTAACTTGAGTTAGTTCTATTTCAAAAACCTTGTGGGTGGTATAAAAATGTGGAGGGCTCACCTAGCCCTATGTTGGATTTTACCTAAGCCTTCGAGCTCAGTGGTGGTAATATTGGAGGTAACTCCAATCAAAATAAGCATAAGGCGGAGGTAGCCTCTGCTGTTACAAATATTGCACAATTACTCTCTTTATAAAATGCAATTTGTTTAAATGCTAAGTGATAGGAATTTGTAATTATGATAATTGAAAATATTGCTTTAGCAAATAAAAGAACCCGAGCCATCCTTGTTTAGCCTTGCATATATATTATTGCATTGTGTGTTGGCTCACGAGCACGGAAGTTGTGCTCATTCTCGCTCTTTCCCCCAAAACCCTCAGAAGCAGGAAATCCAGAGGATTACGACTACTACGAGGATCCCGAAGTTGGAGGCCTTGAATGAAAAGTTGTTAGTCTTAGTTGTTCTAGTCTCACCCAGTCCAGTTGACTTCATTGGTGCTTGCATGCATCCAATATTATCCAAGTCCTTGGTTAATATCGGACGCACACGGGTTTCCCTTGTCGCTTGCTTGTGGAGAGAAGTGCTCTACCCCTTTTGCTTCCGTTGTCACTTCCGCTTTTGTAATGTAATCTTTGGCCTTGTGCGGCCCCTTTTGTAAAACCCGACCCGACGCGGTCTATGTAAACTCTGAAGTGTTAATTAATGAATGGTATGGTTTAATCTACGACTTGTATAATTTGATTCAGTGATGTATCTGTGAGTGCTATCTACTGATCCAGGGAATAGCATAGTGTTTTCACAGAGGATTTGGATTCTCAAAATCCGGGTCCGACACAAATCCCCTGTTTATGCATATATATTGCTATGATGATCGTAACTTCTGTATACTAATTTATAATCTTCTGGGTCCAATTGGTATGGAAGAAGCTCCAGGAAAAAAACTAGGAATTATTCAAACAAGTAGTGTTTTTTTCCTTCCAATTACATTTAGATGCCTACTGCGTATGCTATGCTTGTTTGTAAACAGTTCATGCTATGCTCATATTTTGAATTTGTAATATCTATGGGTTGTGTCTCTAGTTTCAGAGACAAGTGCTTGCTGCTACATAATTCATGCGTGTGAAAGGATAAACTAGTGCCTGGATGCCTGGATAAGTGGCATGGTGTAATATCCCAATTTCCTGAGCTTTAAAAATCTTTTGAATAGTTTAGTATTTGGAAAATTCACCCAGGAGATTTTATTTGATTTTTAATAAAGCTTAACATGGACTTTCAGTATCAAAATAATTTAATATGATTAATGTCAACATCAATAATTGTCAAAACTATTTTATTTGGGTTCTATGTGCTTGGATATAATTTCTAGATTTTTCTAAAAATTTTCCAAATGCATTTGCTATTTTTTTAATTGCTATTTGCATTTTCTGGTATTTTCTAAAAAGGAAAACCTATTATAAATCTCAAAAACTCCAATGGGCTGAATCTCCTTTTGTTCGGCCCATTTTCTCTTTCGTTCGGCTAGCATGCTTGGCTTTCCCTTTCGCTCCAGTCCGAACGCGTGCACGCCTCCTTTCTCACTGACCGGTGGGCCCGCATGGCCTTTCGCTCTGGTCCGATCGTGCGCATCCGCTTGCTCTCGCTGATGTGTGGGGCCCACACGTTAGTCATCCCCAACTTCATCTTTGTCTTCGTCACGCCCGAGTCCTTCTCGTTCGCCATTGCTGCCCTTTTGTGAGCTCCGTCTGACAACGGAGTTTCCAACAGAAAAATCTCATGGTGATACGATTTCTAACACCTTCTATCTCTCCGCAACCGAATTTGGTGATTATCTTGGCTGAATCGTATCCAAATCCCGTTCAAATCTTTTTATCTCTTTCGGTTCCGAAAAGAACACCACCAATACGCCTCCTTAGCCACGCCCGTACCCTATAAAAGGCCCCCAAGGTTCGCCCTCGTCCCCTCATCCCGAAACCCCAAGTTCCCTCATCTCTAGAACCCTAGCGCCGCTACAATTCGAAGTTTAGGGTTTCGGCCAAATCTTCTTGTTTTGCGAATTCTGCCACCGCCGTGGACGCATCGTCGACGTTGACTGCACCGTCGTCTTCACCATCGCGAGAGCTACCTCCAGCACTCATCCACACCGCTAGAGCTCCACTAGGGCTCAATTCTGACAAAACCCGAAGTGCTTCTCACTTAAAGCTTGTCACCGGCCATCACCGTTGTCCTCGACCACCCGGGAGTGCACCCATAGGTTCGCAACAACCTCCTCTACACGCCGGTACCAGTCACAGCCGGTGAATCGCTGCCGTTCGTTGGAGCCTTTGGTTCCCGAGCCTTATCGTCGGTGAAGCTGATGTGTCCGTCCACGTGGCTCGCCACATCAGCACATGTGCGGGTGTGTCATCATGTGTGGTGCTGCGTTAGTGGTCACGTGCGTGTACACGTGGCAAACCCAAACCCCCCAGATCCAAAGCTTGGTGGATCCAGTCCACCGTGAGCCATCTCCATGACGTGTGGGTCCCACATGTTAGGAGATTTTCTATTTTCTTTTCCTTTTTCTTTTCGGCTGAAAAACCAGGGCTGACGTCATGCTTGTGTCATAATCTGATTTTCCAGTAGAAAAAGAAATCAAGAAATTCCAATTTAGGTTTTTCTGTAGATTTAGAACTTCCAAAAGCCATATCTTCTTCATCCGAATTCTGATTGAGCCCATTCAAATTTCTAAATTCATCTAAATTCGAGCTCTATTTTACTAAGTTTTTTAATTAATTTTTGGAATTTTTTCTCTCTATTATTTATTTATTTTATTTATTTGCTTTCGTTTGTGAGTAGACGTTGATTCGTTGGGGAATTTTGAAGAAGAAAGAGTTCACCAAGAGCAAGACCAGTACCAAGATTTATTCCAAGGAAAATTGTACATTTGATTGTGTTGAACCCAGTTTTGTAAAATTACTTTTATTCAAAGTATTGCACTTTACTTTAAGTATTTATTTAAATGCTTTGGGATTAGTTATACAGCATTTGCTTATATCCACCATGCCTATTGTATCGTCATGATCTTTTGTAACCCTAGCTTGGTTAATTATTAGTTGGTATTATCATAGCACCAACTTGGGTTGGTTAGATACGAGTAGATTGCTTAGCCATGCAACGAGTCATCATTTCATGTGAGTTGCAAATATGAATTTGACTAAGTGACTACGGAACTTTGTGATAAAACTGTGTGCGCTGTGTGTTATTACTTGTTGATGGCATGTGTTGCACTTAACTAACAGAGTGGGAAAGGATTTAGATTGAGACAAGTAGTGGAAACTCTGTGATATGGTGGAGCTTAGTGCTTGGGATATATGAATTGTGATTGCTTAGTTAGAAATTGGAAGTCTTGCCTTGGTCAATTAAGGACTTAACTTTGTGCGTCACTAAACTGAGCCACAACTGTATGACCACATGCCTGGTAGGGACGGGTCTAACTTAGTAAGTTATGGAGTCTCGACATTGACTACGCAGATAGTAGGTTAGGCTCTGTGCCAGGGTGGAGGTGTGTTTCTGTCTCCGTGCCGATTCACATTGCGGAACGGTTCACTTCTTCCCTGTCCAAAGGTGTGCGATGGACTAATTTCCTGTGTGGCCGTTAGTGTCGTTAGTAAAACACATCGGGAGTGTCAATGTTTGAGATGAAGTTTTAGAAAAGTTTTGTTATGATTGGTGCTAGCTACACTGATTGTATCGTGTGGTTAAAGTGTATAACCTCTGCAGAGTGTTAAATAATCTATTTGAATAGCTGCGTCCATGGTCATAGACACGCTTGAGGATTTCCCATGAGGGTTAGTTTTCATAAAATATTTGGGAAGGGAGCTATGTCATCTAAGTCATATAACTGTGTGAATAATTTGATTAGACTTTGTGTCCTTTGTGAAAACAACTGTTAAATTAATATTGTTTATTTGTTTTAAATTGTGTTTTAATCTTTTATTCATATTCAATTGCAAATGTTGCATTTCTACAAAAGAACCACAGAAGCCATTCCATTGGAATAAGCCATCATGTATACATTGCATTATGTGGTATGACTTGTGAGTACGGTTGTGTACTCATGCTTGATATAATCAATCAACAGAAGTGGAGGAGTCTTCGCATGATTTTAAGGAGGAGTTCTATGAAGGTGTTGATCGCTAGGTCTTGATCCCAGTCGGTTGCCTGCGGCAAACCGATGTGTTTCCGCTGAAGTTTATTTTGTTCCGCTGTTGCTTATTTAATTATTGCCAGCCTTGCGAGGCTTAATTAGTGTAAACTCGACCATAAGGTAACAACAGTTATTTGTTATTCAAAATACTCATTTATTCTATTATTTCGTCTTGTGTGGATCGGTATTCATCTATGTTAACACTGTGTGCACTAGCGTGATCCTGGACTAGTGCATTATACACAGAGGGTCCAGAATTGCATTTTTGGGTCCCGACAGAGGTGGTATCAAAGTCATATTGACTGTAGGTCTTGACCTCAGTTAGATCGGCCGTCTTAGAGTGTCTAAACTATTTTCTAAAGTAAAATTAACTTGCAAGATTAATTGAACTGCTTAACTTCTCTTATGTCTCTCTTGACTCAACTATTGCTGACATTTTTCTCCCTATTGTTTTAATTTGGCTCTTACCCTCTTGTTTGTGTTGACAGATGCCTCATTTCCAGAACTATAGTGAGCGTAAGAGAGGACTTGTTGCAGAACTATGGAAGCTTTTGCAAGTACTCGGAGGATTCGACCGACCGATGTACAAGAGCACTGACTGGGTGGTGAATGGCTGAAGCCGTGGAGTGCTTTGTCGTTTAACCATCGATGCCCAGAGGGACACTAAAGCTAGCCGTCCTTTGAATATCTCTGTTCGGAGGATGGCCTTTTCAGAAGGAATCCAGGAATCCTCACGCCTTGCTATCTTGGAGATTTACAACATCTACACATGCGAGCTTCAGGGTACAGTCTTCCGCTACCATCCATGTGCCTCCGCAGTGGATCTATAGATGGAGAGTGCAACGCCACCGTGGTGCATTTTGCCCAGTTTGCTGCTGCTCAAGAGGAATCCCTAGAGTTCGCCACCACATAGTTGGAGTGCGTCTACGAGACTCTGCAGATGGCAGAAGAAAGGATCGCCACATTAGAAGAAGCTCTCTATAGTCAGCATGAGCACGAAGAAGACCATGACGAGGAAGACCCTGAAGAGGAATATCCAGAGAAGAGCCGAAAGAGGCTGAGGAGCCAGCCGAAGCACCGGAGGAGCTCACAGTACTGCACCGGGGCGCTGTTCTTCTTTGCACCGATCCTAGGTCACAAAGACCAGTTTGCAAGGATGCCCGCGTAGTTCAAGGTCTACACCAGGCGGGAGCACTGTTGTGGCTGTGGAGGTTATCTCATCGACTAAGTTCGCTGTCGGACCCGGATTCTGAGAATCCAAATCCTCTGTGAAAACACTGTGCTATTCCCTGGATCAGTAGATAGCACTCACAGATACATCACTGACTCAAATTATACCAGTCATAGATTAAACCATACCATTCATTAATTAACACTTCAGAGTTTACATAGACCGCATTAGGTCTAGTTTTACAAAAGATGCCGCACAAGGCCAAGGATTACATTACAAAAGCGGAAGCTATAATGGAAGCAAAAAGGGTAGAGCACGTCTCTCCACAGGCAAGCGACTGGGGAAAACCCGTGTGCGTCCGATATTACCCAAAGGCTCAGATAATATAGGATGCACGCAAGCACCAACGGAGTCAACTAGACTGGGGCGAGACTAGAACAACTAAGACTAACTACGCTTCATTCATCTCCAAGGACTCCAACTTCGAGATCCTCGTAGTAGTCGTAATCCTCTGGATTTCCTGCTTCTGAGGGTTTTGGGGGAAAGAGTGAGAATGAGCACAACTTCTGTACTCACGAGCCAACACACAATGCAATAATATACATGCAAGGCTTAACAAGGATGGCTCAGGTTCTATTATTTGCTAAAGCAACATTTTCAATTACCATAATTATAAATTCCTATCACTTAGCATTTTAACAAATTGTATTTTGTTAAAGAGAGTAATTGTGCAATATTTATTTCAGTAGAGGTTCCATCCGGTGGAACCTATACCGCATGCTTCTTTTGATTGGAGCTACCTCCAATTACTACCATCACGAGCTCAAGACTCGGTAAAATCAACACGTATTAGGTGAGCCCTTCCACATTTTCATACCACCCACCAAGTTTAAAATAGAACTAACTCGAGTTAAGATTCCCATGTCCGCCTTTGACCGTAGGTGCGGCTGTTTAAATAGTTTAGACTCTGCAGAGGTTGTACACTGTACCCAAAAGAGATAGTCATACTCGTTACCCTACACAATTCCTTAGTTGTGTAGTTGAGCGACCATCACAGTAACCACTACTACAGAAATGCTAATATCGACGCCGATCACGCAGCGGTTCATCGAAACCGCTCAGATAAACACAATCTCGACGGTTTTTGTTTACCCACCGTCCGTGTTATTCTCCGCGCTAAAAACCGTCTGTGAAGATGTCATATCACAAGCGGTTCATGTTTGGAACCGTCTGTGATACTTCACAGACGGTTCCAAACATGAACCGTCTGTGATATTACCTAATATCACAGACGGTTTTTGGTTAGAACCGTCTGTGATACTTCACAGACGATTCCAAATATGAACCGCTCGTGATATTATTCCAATATCACGGCGGTTTTTGTTAAAACCGTCCGTGATAATTAACTCATCACAGACGTATATATAGCTCCACCTCCCCACCAATGATATAGTCTTCTTGATCTCCATCTCTGGTGCTACAGAGGTCCATCGCTGCCTGCGTGCGGTTTGAGTACATCGCCTCACCTCACCGAGCCGGCTGGTCCATTTCAGCTATATATTTTGTCGCCGAGGAGCTTGCCGCGTCGCCTCTGTTCACCGATCGACGACCCAGCCGCGCCTTGGACCTTCCCCGAATTTCATTGACACCTTCCTCGTGATCGAGGTGAGATACTGAAGCATAAGCATCCTTTAATTTGAGTAGTTTCAGGCGTTTACGCCGAAATTGCTAGTTTCAGGCGCCTTCATGGGACATCACCGTCGGTTCGCCTCAGGCGAGACCTTAGGGCCGAGAGCCACGACTATATAGCAATGCGATGTCACCCCTAAGCCCAGTTTGAGCTTCAAATTAATCCTCTTGTTTTTAATCATTTAGTTAATAAACTAACGAGTCTATGACATGTGGGATCGCCATAGATTTTATAAATAAAATCATGAAATAAAAATGAGTCACCGACAAGTAGGGCCCACATGTTAGTTAATAAAATCCAAAAAATGTAAAAATGAAAAAATCGTAATTAAGCCTCGTAAAATACGCTTTGAAAGTCATCACCCTTTTATTTATTTTCAGGGTTTTCAATATGAACCGTGTGATGGACCGAAGCTGGATGTACACTGAGAACCGTATGAGTGAAGAGTACATTAATGGCGTGTCTGCTTTTACAAGAGCTTCCGAGGAGGATATGTTGAATAAGGGGGCGGAATATATGTACTGTCCATGCATTGACTGCGAGAATCTGAAGATGTTTAACAACCGAGCGCAGATCGAAGCACACTTGATTCGAAGGGGTTTCAAAAAGGGTTATACATGTTGGACCATCCACGGTGAAGAGCATATTATACTGAAGTCAACGATATGCATATTATACAGAAGTTAACAATATGCTTGCGAATGATGTCGATTGTGGTTCGATTCGGATAGTCTGCACGATGACAATCTAGATCGAGATGCTTCATGATGCGAAGGAACTGTGATGAGAGGGAGTATGTTCAATTCCGGGGCGTGATGGAGGACTCAGAGAAACCTTTGTTCCCGGGCTACAAGTCGGAATACACAAGGTTGTCATCCGTGCTTAAACTGCTGAAATTGAAGGCAAGCAACGGTTGGTCCGACAAGAGTTTCACGGAGCTGTTAGGTCTCTTAACAGATATGCTTCCGGAGGGAAACGAGTTGCCCAAAACCACCTACAAAGCCAAAAAGGTTCTTTGTCCATTGGGAATGGAAGTAGAAAGAATACATGCATGTCCGAACGACTGTATCCTCTACCGTAACGAGTATACAAACATGCATGTATGTCCGTGTGCAACGATCCCGATACAAGCGTAAAGCAATCGATGACGACGAGGAATCGAGGTGAAGAAAGGACCTCTGCTAAGGTGGCGTGGTATCTTCTGTAATTCCCGTTTGAAGCGGTTTTTTGCGAACCCAAAGAATGCAAAACTGCTGTATTGGCACTCAGAGGAGCGTAAGAATGACGGAAAGTTAAGACACCCTGCTGATTCCGCCCAATGGAGAAACATCGATAGGAGGTTTGCAGACTTTGGTGCGGAACCGAGGAATATAAGGTTTGGATTGAGTACAGATGGAATGAATCCTTTCGGTAACATGAGCAGCCGACATAGCACTTGGCCCGTGACGCTCTGTATCTACAACCTTCCTCCTTGGTTGTGTATGAAGCGGAAGTATATTTTGTTGTTGATACTTATCCAAGGGCCGAAGCAACCAGGGAATGATATTGATGTGTACCTAGCACCATTGATGGAAGATCTAAAAATACCGTGGATTGAAGGGCATGTGTATGGGATGCGTATAAACGAGAGAACTTCACTTTACGTTCCTTGTTGTTCTGCACCATAAATGATTATCCTGCCCTTGCTAATCTATCGGGCCAGAGTACAAAAGGGGCCAAAGCATGTACTCACTGCTTAGATGATACCGAGAGTGTGTGGTTGAATCACTCGCGCAAAACCGTGTACATGCGTCATCGTAAGTTCCTTCGGAGGGCTCACCCATACCGCAGGATGAAGAAACAATTCGACGGAGAGAAGGAGGACAGTTCAGCTCCAAGGCATTTAAGCGGAAAAGAGGTCTATGATATAGTTAAGGATTTAGATGTTGTGCTTGGAAAGGGATGTAAATCGAGGACAAGTAAGAAGAACATGTGGAAGAAGATATCAATATTTTGGGACTTACCTTATTGGGAGCACCTAGAAGTTCGCCCTTTGCATCGACGTCATGCGTGAGAGAAGAATGTATGTGACGACTTGATTGGTCTCTTCTTGAACATTACGTGACAAAACAAAGGATGGTGTCAACGCACGGCTTGACTTGGTTGATATGGACATCGACCGAGTTAGCACCAACAAGGACCGATAAAGGACTGAACGTACCTTCCCCGCTTGTTACACTCGGTCCAAGGCCGAGAGAACCAAAGCTGTGCGGTGCTTGCATGGCGTGAAAGTTTCGTCGGTTACTTCGCCAACATGAAGAAACTTGTTTCGATAAAAGATTTGAAGTTAATTGGCATGAAGTCTCATGATTGTCATGTGTTGATGACACAAATGCTCCTGTTGCAATTAGAAGTATTTTGCCGATCAAGGTCCGAGAGACAATCATGAGGCTGTGTTATTTTTTTAACACAATTGCTCAGAAGGTCATCGATCCCGAAGGACAAGATGCTCTGCAGGACGAGGTGGCGACGACTCTATGTGATCTTGAGATGTATTTCCCTCCGCTTTTTTTGATATCATGGTCTATCTCATTGTTCATATTGTGAGGAGATAAAGATGTGCGGGCCCGTGTTCCTCGTACCATGTACCCGCTCGAGAGGTTCATGGGAATTCTCAAGTCATATGTACGAATCGATCTCGGCCAGAGGGCAAGATCGTCGAAGGTTATGCAACCGAAGAGGTCATTGAGTTCGCCTCGATTACATGGCTCAGTCGAACCGATAGGTGTGCCTTGATCTCGCCATGAGGGAGGCTCGAGGGTATCGGGACCATCGGAAGGAAAGCAATCACTCCAAATATGGATGCGTATGCTCAAGCCCATTTCACGGTCTTACAACACATGACCAAGTGTCCCAGATATCGACCAAAGACAAGGACGTGCTTGACAATGTAATCCGGTGCGGCGGATGTTTAGATCACGAGACAACACAATGATTTGCGGTTCAACCAATGGTTGAAGGAGCGACTTGATAGGAGCTCGTCAAGTGATATGCTGACATGGTTGGCAAAAGGGCCAACATTTATAGTTGTAACATGGCGAGGATACGACATAAATGGGTACACATTCTATACGCAGGCTCAGGATGTAAAAAGCACTAACCAGAACAGCGGTGTCCGCGCATAGATGCATTCAAGATGCCGATGGGGTGAGGAGCTCCTACTATGGGCAAATAGAGGAGATATGGGAGCTCGACTACGTGCTTTTCAAGATCCCCCTATTTCGTGCCATTGGGTCCATCTCCCACAGGTGAAGGTCGACAAATGCGGCGTCACTACCGTGGACCTCGAACGTGTCGGATACAAAGACGAACCATTCGTCTTGGCAACCAAGTTGTTCAAGTCTTCTATGTTACCGGCCGGCAAATAAGAAGCGCCACGTAGTTCTTCATGGAAAAAGGAGGATTGTCGGAGTTGAGAATGTAGTGGACGAGGAAGAATACAATCAATTTGACGAGTTGCCTCCTTTCGGAAATGGCATTAGGCTCGAGGAAGAAGAACATGACGAAACTAGCTACATACGCGTCGATCATCATGAAGGGCTAATTTTTAAAGATTAATTGAACAATGTGTGTATATGTATGTACGTTCTGATGAATGGTTAATTTTAGTTCATTTGAGTTAATTAATTGATTTGTACTATGAAATGGATGTGATTTTTTCTCAAATGAATGTGAATTGGATGTATATACATGTACTTGTTGTCTTTTGCTTGTTTCAGAGGGCATGGCTAGCATTTCCTGAGGCTAGCCAATAAACAGATCGATCTAGATATTAACCAATACAAAATAATATCACAGATGGTTTGAACTACAAACCGTCTCACATGTATATCACAGACGGTTGTTTATTAAAACCGTCTATGATACATGTATATCACAGACGGTTGTTTATTAACACCGTCTGTGATACATCACATATCACAGACGGTTCTAAGTGAGAACCGTCTGTGATACATCACATATCACAGACGGTTCTAAGTGAGAACCGTCTGTGATACATCACATATCACAGATGGTTGTTTATTAGAACCGTCTGTGATACATCACATATCACAGACGGTTCTAAGTGAGAACCGTTTGTGATACATCACATATCACAGACGGTTGTTTATTAGAACCGTCTGTGATAGTGTGTATCACAGACGGTTCTAATTTAGCACCGTTTGTGATGTCCATCCCTATTTACATTCAGACTCTAGCTAGGGTTTGCTGCGCCCCACTCTCAAACGATTAAGTTTCTCAACTCCTCTCGCTCCCTCCTCCCGAGCCTGTCGCCACCGTCCTCGACGCGCCTCCTCGAGCCAGCGCGACTCCTCCCGATCCCGTCGATGCCGCCTCCTCCTCGGCCGTGGCGCCTCCCCCAAGCCCGCTGAGCCTCCTCCTCCTGCCAGCCTCCCCCCCCCGAGCCCACGCGCCTCTTGCCCCGAGCCCGCCGCCTCCTCCTCCCAGCCCGACGCCTCCCCTTCGACGCCGCCTCCTCCCGTCTTGCTCCTGCTCGTCCTTCTCCTCGACGCCTAAAGGTAACCAATGCCGAAGTTACCGATCGACCCCACGCCCTTTCCTAACTATTTCTATCAATAATCTGTCATGGTCCTTCATGATAATTGTACTTGTTTTAGGAATTTGTATTTGTTCTAGTCGATTATTCATATGGTATTTGTTTTGATATCGCCATCGAATACATTGCAATGTGGTGTGGTGGGCTTGAGATGAATGCTCTGTGATGATAATAGTCTTGTAATTGAAATTGTTTTGATAATCGGGTTTGTACTTGAGCTCTAATTGGAATGCTTACTCTACATCGATAGCAATATCAAAATGTTAAATCTTAGCTTTATGTTGATTTCATTTGTTCACATGATGTTCTATTTCTTGTGAAGATGTCTTCCGCTCATTCTCGAGTCATCACCGCATGTGTCTCGATGATGCACCATCCTCTCGAACAATATCCAACCGCGGTAGAAGAAGAGGAATATCGAAAACGCCCACAGCCGATTTACCATCACGGAGGTCGATCGATGCAGGGACCCTATCAATCCTCGCCGAGCAGCGTCCGCATTCCGGAGAATGGTCGGAATAGTTGCACGGGAACGGGTCAAGATCACCTATGATTCGTGGAAGGTGGTGCCCGAACCATCGAAAACCGCCAGGTCTTTGGCGGAAATTCTCGCATCGCTCGAGATCCCAGGTAGAACTCACGGACTCCGTCTTGACGACACGCTGCTACAGCGCAAAGCGTGGAAGAACTTCAAGAGCACACTTATCAAGAACTACGTGGAGAAGGATCTGAAGCTGCCCTTCCACAAGTATCTATTCTTGGAAGAGTCCTGTGCCGTGTTTGTGGCGAAGAAGACGACAGATGAATTTAAGAGTGAAAGTCACGGCGCTGCGGCCCTCCAAGCAAAAACAAGCACCCCATAGACTCGGCTCATGCTGGGTATGCGGGTAAAGCCCGATATGGAGGGATCAGAACAGCGAAAAGCGGTTTGAATCTCTCCTGCTATTTCCCGAGATCACTAATGTGCGCTACCGACAAAGGGTTATTTGCGAGGTTATGTATTCGCCTCGGGAAGTGTACTTTCCAAACCCCAAGACCGTGAAGTGTCCCAACGCTTTGTAAGATATCGAACTACCTAGTTTGTAATTACTCCATAACTTCATAGGAAGTGAAATGACATGTTAGGCTATATTGCGATATACGCCGAGTGCACAATCTTCCCAAGGCTCATTCCAAGCGAGATAGGGAGAAAGATATACTCTCTGCGGCCCTAGGAAACAATGAGCATCCTGTCGCACGAGAGGCGCCGGTGTTTTGTTACATGGGAACAATGGTTCCAAGCGGACTCGGATCGCATCGAGTAGGAAGAGAGCCAAAGCCGAGCACGATGCAAAGCTACGAGAGGATCTTCGTGCATCCCTCAGAGATGAGCTCACTGAAAAAATCAGAGCAGAGGTCACTGAAAAAGTCACATAGGAGGTCACTCAATCCTTTGAGGAAAGGATTTGTGCGTTCGAGCAAAAGCAGATAGAGACCTTTGAGGAAAGGATTAGGGGATTGCAAATGCCAAGTCAGTTGGAAGCCCCTACCCCTACTATACCGCTAGCCAGCTCCCCCTAAACATCCGAGTAGCTGCGCGTCCAACCCTAACCCTACCACAATAGGTGATGACAGATTTTCCGTCGATGACATCCAGGTAATAATTATTATCTCTGGAATGCTCAATCCATTGATAGGCCTGTTGGAGTAGCTAATTTTGTACCGTTATGTACATAGGTGGCTACGAAGTGCAAGCTCCAAGTGAGATATGTCTCTGTTGCCCTAGATGCTGCTTGGGGCCAGGTGTATCCATCCCGTATCGGAGCTTTGGTGCATGGTGCAAATCTAGCACCGGGTTTCGCAAAAGTGAATGTGGATGGTGTTTGTGCCAATTTCGAGGCCGTCCCGCTGAAAATTCCCCCAAACGATGAGGTCATGACTCTAGGGCAAGCCGTTGGAACATTCATCCAAAGGCCCAAGGAGGACATCCGCTGAGCTACCTACTCGGTGTCAACTTCACGGAATGTCTGCAACGGCATCAAGTCCACGGACTCGACCGCACCGGCTACTGCACTAACACGGCAAGGGCCTCGCTGCATCACATGCATCTACACTCGTGCTCGATCGTCTCTTGTGAAGTCGACCTATACAAAGCGAGGCAAAGAAGGGCAAGGGCAAATCGAAGACGATCGAGTCCTCTCCTCGCTATCCTTCTTGCCGCTGGCCCGAAATACAAGCTAAGGCGAGCCGCTGCTCGAGAAGTTAGACAGCCCTACCCTAGGACCGGATTGCACGGAATTGCATACATGGTACATGGAACAGTCCAACAAGCGGTTGATCAACGACGCCGGTGTCACCGCTGTTCAAGGAGGATCATTTTAACCACGTGTATCAAGACACTTTTTCTTCACGGTGACCTTCGACGACTTGTTCTGTCTCTTCAACCACGACGAGCTCGACGTCTCACTCATACAATGCTGGACACTGTAAGTGTGTACAATCATGGTCAATGTTCATGTAATATCGATAAATGTTATATATATGTAACATCCCAAATACCTAAACAGGTGTTTGTTTCAAATGTAATTAAAAGTGTTGAAATAAAAACTTTTTCTCACATCTTGAAACTATCGAACTCCTCTAAAATTCTTATCAAAAGTGGTGGAGTTCAAAAACCTAAACCTCCTGTGGACTAAAGTCCAACCCTTATTCAACTTGTCTCAAAATCTTATGCCAAACCTTTGGAAATATTTTTCACTTGCTCCTTGAAATGATGTGGGACCCCTCTGAGAAATATCATAAGTTATAAAACTTGTTTGATAATTTTTGGAGGTAAAACAAACCCTTGAACAGCCTTAATGAATTTCCTGAGAAAATGCATTGCATAAAAACCTCTGGAAAATTTATGTAAGGTTAATCATGTTGTCAACAAGCTCCATTTAAAATTTCATAAATTTTGGAGTTGAATTTCTATCTCAAACAAATCCCCAAAGTCTCAGCTGTTAAAATTGAATTCAAAACTTTACACTGTTCCTTGGGCTGAGCCATTTTCCTATCTGGGTTGAACCCAACCCACTCCTCAGCTCACCGGACCTCCTTTAAACCACTTGAGGTCGTAGCCGTTGGATTCATATCTAACAGCCACGACCTCCTCCTCTCAACCAACTCATCAGCCTCCTTCCCACATTGCAGTGAGGTCATGGCCGTTGGATCAACATCCAACCGCCACGACCTCCTCTGTTTGTCTTGTGCACCAGACCTCCTCTGCGGTCAACACCGCAAGGATCTCCCCACCTCATCGAGGTCATAGCCGTTGGATCAGATCCAACAGCCATGACCTCCCCTCATTAGCAAACGCTTCTGTCCTCCCCCTTCCTCATGTTGTGTGCTGTTGGATTAAAATCCAAGGCCCACGACCTCCCCTCGCTATCAAACCACTCAGACCTCCTCTCCACCTTGTTGAGGTCGTAGCCGTTGGATTCAGATCCAAAGGCCACAACCTCCACTGCAAACCATCGTAGCTAGGACCTCCCCTTGATATCTAGCGCTCAAGACCTCCCCGCTTCAATTGTTGTGCGCCGTTGGATTAAAATCCAAGGCTCACGACCTCCCCTCTCCTCATCGCCGTCGATGAAAATCTCACTACCGACCTCCCATCCCTTTCCAAAGATGTCTTGCCCAGGCCAAGACCTCCGACTTCGTGTCATGCTCGTTGGATTAAAATCCAACCGCCACGACCTCCTTTATCATCTCGTAGTCGTTAGATTTTAATCTAACCGCCATGACCTCCTTCTCATTGTGCGCTTTGGCCATGACCTCCCTCACTTTGATCTGCGCCATTGGATTAAGATCCAATGGCTAGGACCTCCCACATGTTGTGTGTCGAGTGCTACCAGGATAAGTCCTCCCATCAGTCCGAGCCCTTGGATGTAGATCCAAAGGCTAGGACCTCCTAACCCCTTACCACAAGATGACCTCCCCGACTGCTTCACACTGCAAGTGCGATGGAGATCGCATGGATAGGACCTCCTCCCGCCTTTTAAAACTTATCGCTTCAAAATCATATCGAGGGTCATGACCTTCCTAGCGCTTCTCATCCAACGGTGGAGGCCTTGCCTGTTCTTCTCCTTCCTCACGCAGCGTCGTGAGCCATGGAGTGGGTGTGCGGTCCCTGTCAAATCTCAACAGCCTCAGGCTTTGGCGCATTAAATGCATGTCGGTGCCTTTCCGCCCTAGGCCATGCCCTAGGTCTGCTCTGACCTGCCCCCATCACCTCCATTGTCTTGTCCAGGCCATGGATCGAGCCATGGGCTAAGCTCACCATGAGCTTAACCCTTGG
This sequence comes from Phyllostachys edulis, assembly GCA_036346405.1. Classification (NCBI taxonomy): domain Eukaryota; kingdom Viridiplantae; phylum Streptophyta; class Magnoliopsida; order Poales; family Poaceae; genus Phyllostachys; species Phyllostachys edulis. The sequence continues at coordinate 50,001,669 of CM070563.1, read as the reverse complement.
CTCACGACCTCCATGTCCGGGGGTATAAAACCTCCCCATTGCCTTCATTGGCTTCTTTTCCACACCTCACCGTTTTACTCTCGGTTCTGAGGAGCTCAAACCACTTTGACCTCCTTGGCCGCCATTGAAGCAGCTTGGAGCTCCTCGGTGGCAGTTCTCTAGTGGCTTCCTCTCCTCTCCTTGTTTCCATTTTGAGCGCATCATCACCCAAAGTGCTCCCCTCTAACTTGAGTTTATCTTGCCTCCACAGGCGCTTTTATTTCGAGTTTGGATCTTGGCCGGAGCTCGTCATCTTCACCAGCGCCGGTCCTCCTCCTCTCCAACCTCCTCGGCTTCTTCAGACCTCCGGTACTTCTGATAGTCCTTTAGCGCTGGGAACCTGCATGAATGAAGTTGCAGAGCTCCAATTTCTAAGTATTGCTCTTGGCCGTGTGCTTGTGCGCCGCCAATCTCCGGCTCGTCGCCATTCAGGGCCACCTGCGCCAGGGAATGGTCTGGCGTGTCAAGAACACTATTGCGCACACGTTGGTGCCTATGGATGGCGCCATGAGGTCCTCATCGCGCCGGCGCAGCATTGGTTTACCTCTGTGGTTTTGTCGGACGGGGACGTCCCTGTGCTGTTGTCGTACAGGACCTCCCCGGGTGAATCGTGTCCGTCAAAGTCCTCCCTGTGTTGATCTCCACCGTGTAGGACCTCCCCGAGGTCCTCTTAACCTTTGTGGACCTCCCCGTGTAAATCTGAACCATCCAGACCTCCCAGTGGAGATCTGAGCCGCTTAGGACCTCCTTTTGTTAGATCTTGGCCGTTCAGGACCACCCCGAAGTGGATCTGAACCGCCCAGGACTACTTCGTTGTTGTCTCGACAGTCCAGGACCTCCCTTGAGTAATCTGGACCGTCCAAGACCTCCCCTCTTGTGAGATCTTGACCGTTAGGACCTCCTCGTGTGAGATCTTAACCGTCGGGACCTCCTCTTGTAGATCACAACCTTTAGGACCTCCTCGAGGTCATCTTCGCCGTTGAGGTCCTCCCAGTGTGGATCTCAGCCGTTAAAGACCTCCCCGAGTTGATCTTAGCCGTTAAGGTCCTCCCTCGGACAATCTAGACCATTAAGGTCCTCCCTTGGAAAATCTAGACCATCTAGGACCTCCCTCGAGAGGTCTTGACGATGTAGATCTTCCTTGGGGAGATCTTGATAGTTTAGATCTTCCTGTGGAAGATCTCACCGCTTCAGACCTCCTCGTTTGATCTGGACCGTCCGGTCCTCCTCGTGTGTTGTGGTTCGTTGGATGCAGTATCAACGGCCACGACCTCCCCTCCGTTTGCACGCAGTGTGGCAGGGAGGACATGGACCGTTGGATCCAAGATCAACGGCCCATGTTCTCTGGACCTACGCAGGCGCGTGCGCGTTTTCCTCTGGAGGTCTTGGGCCGTTTGATTTAGATCAATGGTTCACGTCCTCCCCCTCTGTTTTGGAGTTTAGAAATTCTAGTGAGCACTTATTTGTAAACTGAAAAAGGTAGGAACTTTAAAAATGCATAACAAATTCATCTTAGCTCCTTATTAGGTGATTCCAATTTCTGTAGCTCTAGTTTGGACTGAGCTCTAATCTAAAAATGGTTATGAACTCAGTTCAGCTCCAGGACATAGTTTTACAAATAGGTTTCAAAACTAACTTTAAATGCTGCACTAAAAACTCATTTAACTTATAAAATGCATAAGTAATTCTCTGTAGGTTATTTTTGAGTGAATCCAGCTTTGGTGGCTTCCTCTGTGAATGCACTAAATGATAGAGTAGGATTTAGGCATGTCACTATTTTTAAAACCTTTGTGGGAGCAAATTAGTTGTGCTCATTATCATATCTTTGAAAAATCATAAAACATGCATAACAGCTCCAAATGAGATGAACTCAATTGTGTTATTCATCTCATGAGGTGCTTGTTTTACTGTAAAAATCTCAGCTGCACCACCTTTCTAGAAAATGTTGCCTAATAATTAAATTAGTGAATAGTAGCAGTTTTGATTTTCAGAGCTGAGCAGAATTCTTTTGCTCATATCTTTTGCATTGAGAATCCAAATCCATTGGTTCTTATTGATAAATTCCCTAAAATTCATCCTCTTGCTGCTGTATAAATTTCAGAGCATTTGGAGTTTGTTTGCTGTGCTGTCTTTGTGGTTTTCGTCGTTCTTATCGTTTCTTTTCGCTCTTTCGTTAGGTGCCGACGAGTACTTTGAACCCGTGAGTGATTCTCTACAGCTTAGTGATCAGCACCAGCAAGGCAAGCAGTTTGATCATATCCCATTATTGTCCCATTACTTTAAAGTTAATACTTTGTTTCACTTGTATGTATGCATGCTACTTTGTGTTAAAATATCGCTAGTGATCCTATAGATGCATATTCTGTAGGTAAATGTTCATTCTCTACTACTAAGCCTAGGATTATCTTGCTGCGATTTAGAGTTCGATGGATGGACTCTTATCGCTTAGTAGTTTACGTTGATAATGCTTAGCAATGCTTAGATAACGGTAGAAATGGGCGGTTGTCAACATTATGTCGATGGCCTTGATCACACTAAAACTTTTATTCCCTTATGTCCATTTTGTGCTTTGTTACTTTGTAAACAAATAAAACAAAAATGAAAACAAAATTGTTATTGACTTGGGCACAATGGATGATGGTGTGATTTGTTGGGTGTGAACGGAATGGTGCCTAAGTCCCCAAGGACCGAGTTACTTGTGTCACTAAGCCAAGCGCTCTTGCGTGCTAACCACACGAGGGGGATATGGGACCTCTCTTGACTAAGTACTTTGGGAGGTGTTAATTATGAGCTGGTCGGTGGGTGTGTTTTAAATGTGTATGTGTGGTGTGGGAGGGGAGCATTAGCAGGCCGGTTAGGCTACCTAGTGTGTCCTGATCCCCGTGGGTTGCGGCTCTTAATTAGCATCATCCATTGGAAATGTCTCAGAGGACTTAGCTGCGCAGCATACCCAAGGAAGTGTGCTAAATCATGTGGCGAAAAGGCGGTCTGACGTGTGGGTACATTGGTACACCCTTGCAGGGTTAAAACTATTCAAATAGCCTCGTCCTAGGTTATAGACATGCTTGGTAAGGTCGTGCAAGAACTAGACTACAATATTTAAATTAAAACTTGATGGGTTGGTATGAATGGATGTTCATACTATTGTGGTGGCTATTGGGTTAGTCACTTCCAGGATTGTTGTTTTCATTTATCTTTTGTTATCTTGTCTCGTTGTTTCTTGCAAATGAAAAATGAATTGCAAAATTGCTTTGGAATCTATTTAAATATTGCAAATGAAAACTTGCTTTATGCTAAAATAAGTCCAAAGCCTCATCCACTTAAATAAAGCTTGCATGTAGTTAAACTATAGTTCTGTTATACTACACGTCAGTCTTGCGAGTACAATTTTGTACTCATTTGCTTTGCTTAATAACTTTGTTGCAGAGAAAGAAGGTGAGCCCCAAGGGCTTCACTCTTGTGAGATGTGCTTCGGGTTTGACGACTAGCTTGGCGGTCCGGTTGGTTGCCTTGTGGGTAAAGGCACACTAATTGGCTTTTGTTTATGGCCATCTTATGGCACTTTTGCTTCCGCTGTTTATTTAGTTTTGTATGTGTTATCTTGGCCTGTTGGCCTCTCCTTTTGTAATAACTAACTCTATATGATGTATGTCTTTTATTCTAGTCGTGCTTTGGTTCTATGTCTTGAATGGAATTGATGCATGATTTTGTAAAGGGGTGTGTATACTGCATTCTGGGAAGTATACATATCTCGAAGACACGGATTATTATGTTTGTGATGCTAGGGTTAATGGTTGACTAAGTATTACAAGCCTAATAAACCGGGGTCCTCACAATATAACTCCTAGCTTTTGTATAATAGATACATGATCTGTGAAGCCGAAAGAAGGAAATCACCGGTAGGTTTCCTCGATCCACACATTGTCTCCGAGCAAAGCATCATGGCGAATGCAACATTCGTCGAGAATTACGTCATAGATTTTTTCATGGCTCACCGCAACAAGGAATTCATATTTTTGCCCTACAACCAGAAGTAAGTAGTGTTGCACTACTGGCTATACTTGTTGATTTGTACTTTATAAGCAACACGAACTTAGGTTTAATGACCATGCCGACATACCGTGTAGGTACCATTGATTCTAATTGTAATTATACCAAAACGAAATACGTAATATACCTAGATTCCCTCTGAGAGGGCCACTCATAACTTCACAACTATCCGGAGTTTAATCATCGTAAACACATTTCCTCCATAGAAACTCTATTGTAGTCTTTCCTTCCTTTGCAATGGCTAAGGCTAACTTCTTGGAGTCACGAGGGTGTTCGACGTGTTACATGCTAAAGGATGGAATATCAAGGAAGGATGCTTGGGACATGATCAAAAATTCCGGTACTTGCTAGCTAGTACACATTAATCCTATATAACACTTCGTAGCAATGCCTCTCGAACTAACCAATTCTATTTTTGCGGCCACCAAAGAATTACACCGTCATAACGTCTGTGGATACTATGTTTGCCACAACATGCAACTACTCATCGGTTCGCGATCACCAATGATCCTCGGGTTTGTCAATCTTTCAACAATTATTTCATATATACTTACCAATTTATATAAGCCCAAATTTAACCTTCATATCGACAGGTTGCGACCATCGCTGAATCTGCGTTGGAACAGAGCGAGCTCATAAAAATTCGATCACACCTTGCGTCATTCCTGAACAGACAGGTCATAAATCCAAATGGGAGTTTCCACAAGGTAGCAGATTGAACTTGATTGGGATAGATTGAACATAATGGTACATGTGTGTAAATTAATGTACATTAATGGTTAATTTTAGTTAATTGATTTGTGAATTGGATGTGCTTGTTTCTGAAATGAATGCAATTTTGATGTGCTTCTGAAATGAATGAGAATTGGATGTGCTTGTTTCAGAGGGCATGGCTAGCATTTCCTGAGGCTAGCCAATAAACAGAAATAGATTTAGCAATGCAAAAGACTACCACAAACGGTCTGTAGATGAAACCGTCCGTGATATTCGACTATGATAGTCGACTACCACGACGATGCGTAGATGAAACCGTCGTGATAGATCGACTATCACAGACGGTTTCATCTACAGACCGTCTGTGGTAGTCGACTATCACAGATGGTTGCATCTACAAACCGTCTGTGATAGTATGTATTACAGACGGTTCGAAAACCGTCTGTGATGACCTAATGCATTACTGACCCATAAACTCAAACGGCTCACGGAACCGTCTGTGATGGCATTTTTGAACCGTCTGTAAAGGCCTTTTCTGTAGTAATGAACCTTTCAAATTACCTCGCCCCTTCCGTCATTTCACCGTATGGGCCGCGCTTGCGGTGGGTCCCATACGTTTGTGCGAGTTGTCACCCCTACGACTAGTCGTAGCAGGCACTTCACCCTTCTTTGGTGTCCCATTCAAGTTGGGCCGCGTCCACACTTGCATAGTTCTCTTAGTGAGATGACTTTCAGGGTTTAATAAATTTACTAGGCTAAGTTGCACTTTGCAGACTTGTGGTTGTACTTGTTTTACACAGGAGGTCATGACAAGATTAAGTCCTTAGGGGTTCTCTGGGCGGCTTATTACATACACCAACTCTTTGGGCTGTACCCATCCACATTATACCATTCACAACCAACATTCTTTGGGCTACATTAGCACCCCATTCAACACATCATCCGTCCAAATAGGAACAACAATTAGTGTTTTTGAGGAATAAAATACATCCACTCAACCATCTCAGTCATTTCCCCGCAATGACTGCCCAAAACCATTTTCATATTTAAAGGATGATGTTTGGGACATTTAATGCCCCGATACTTAAGCAAGACTAGCATGTCGTTTAAGTACAACCTATAGCTAGTATTACCATATATTTACTAAGGTGACAAGGAATAATGGATTCAATAATAATATCAATGGATGGCATATTAATTAATTAATCATCAAATGGGTATTTAACTACCTTAAGCTTTAACATACATTGATTAAAGAATTAAAGCATGCAATTTTGATAATTTAAATGAATATAATTTTCATAAAATGTAGGCTCAATATGATCAAAGTATTGACTCACCTTGGATATAGGTAAGAGGAGCTTGACAATCTTGTGCTTGATCGAAGTGGAGATCCTCCACATCTTCGAATCCTAATCGGACGATCACACTGGAAAAAGGGCACAAACAAGCAAAGGGAGCAAATAAATAAAAAAGAACAATAAATGAACTCCAAATTGAACAAGACCTATGCCATTAGCAAGATCTTGAATTAACACATTTTTAGAAACTAATTTCACTTGAATCGGAGTTACGATGAGGGAGAACGGAGCTTCTGAAGATTGAACGGGAATTAAAAGAGAGAGATAAAGGAAATGGTCCACAACACAGTGCTTGAACCGGGTCTACGTGCACAGGGGGCGCCGGTCCACGGGTACAGGAAGGGAGGGGGCCCATTTGGTAGTGAATGAGAGGGGGGTTCAAGCCCAATGACCGGTGGGTCCTCTTAGCCTCCTTCCCTATTTCCTTTACTCGGCACAGAGAAAGGGAGCAGAGGGGGTGGCGGCGCGGAAGTGGAGGCGGCGTCGGCGAAGCGGCGGCGAGGCGGCCGGCGGTGGGCAGAGCGAGTCGCCGGAGGGCGTGGAGGCCACAAGCGCGGGGCGGTGCCGAGAGGAAGGCGGCACGGCAGATGGCGGAGGCAGGCGCAGCATGCTCCACGGCTTCACACGGCGCCGTGGCGCGCAACGAGGGGAGGAGGCGGCGTGCACCACCGCAGTAGTGAGGGGAGGCTAGCGGAATGACCCGAGCGGCCTAGGGGTGGCCGATTTGGTCCGGCGACGGCGGCCATGGACGAAGAAGAAGGAAGCCTGGCGGCGGCACGTCTTGGCGACAGGGAAGGCGAAGGGAGGAGGGGAACAGCATCCTTGCATCGCGGGGCTCACGGTGACACGATCATCGGAGGCGGAGGCTCACCGGAGCGACGGCGAGGCGGCGCGGCCAAAGGAGGGAGCTTTGGTTCGGCGGCGCTCGACGTAGAAGGAGAAAGTGAGGTGGGGATGGGGAGACAAGGGGAGTGCACTGGGGTCTTCATAACCGACGAGTGCACCTTGGAGCCATTGGAGGGAGGAGCTGGCGACTCGGGCGCACGCGCTGGGTGATGATGGTGCTCGAGGGCGGCAGCAGTGGCGCAGGCACACGCGTGGATGCGACGAGGCGGCGTGCACTAGGCGCAGGCGTCGCAGAGGACACGCGAGGGCGCAGAGGACCGCGGTGGCTCGAGGTGGCGGGCGGCGCGCGGCAAAGACGGGCGCAGCTTAGCGCCGAGTAGACGGGCGAGCGGTGGCGTGTGCGCCAGAGGGGGCGGCAGCATCGCAGCAAGGGCGTGCGAGGCGCAGGAAGGAGGTGGTGTGCTTGCGTTTCAAGACCGCCCACTGGAGAGAGAGAGGCGTCAAGCCAACACTGTGGAGAAGCGGCTAGGAAGAGGAGCCAAGGGGAAGATGCCAGGGGAACGACCAGGCGCTAGGTGCGGCTCGGGCTAGGAGGAAGCAAGGCCGAAAGGGGGAGGAAAAGAAAAAGGGCCGGGGCAAGGCTGGGCCAGAGGAGAAACGGGCCGGGTGGGCCGAAAGCAAGAGGGCTTGGCCCAGAGGGAAATGGGCTGAGCCCAAAAGAAAGAGGGGGCCCAACTTGGAAATGACCCGGGAAGTAAAAGAGAGGGGAAACTCCAAACCGTGAATTTGAATTTCAAATGCTAAGAACATTACATTTGAAACACAAACCGGAGCTAAGAGCAGAAAGAAAATTTTCGCAATTAGTTTGATAATTTGAATTACGGTGAAGAATGAAAACCAAAACGGTAAACACTATTAACCGTCCGAAAAACGGGACGTTACAGAACCTACCCTCCTTAAACGGAATCTCGACCCCAAGATTCGAGTTTCCCAGAGAACGTACCTCTTACAACGCCTGAGGCTGCTTGGGTTTTTGCGGCGGTGACATAGTCCACACATCCGCGGCTTGGTGTTGAAGCACCTCTAGGTGATTGCGAAGTCTGATGACTTTTGCTTGGAGTTGAAATCTTGCATCAAGCGGGTGTGGCTCTCAAGTTGTACTTCTTCGGGGTGACTTGGCGTTGAGGGCACCTTTTGGCAAAGTGTCCTTTTTCTTGGAATGCAGAGTTGCGATTGGAGCGGGAGTTGGAATTGGAATTAGACAGCTGTAGTGGTGGCTCCAACTTGGTAAACTGATGCCAACTGCTAGTTCACAACTATGTACTGGAGTGCCAACTAAAAAGCTATCAATTTATCTTCCAAATTGCTGGATCCAAGTCTCACTATTATTGGGATCCACCATTCCAGCATAGCATAAGGTCAGACAATTAAAAGAAAGTCCAATCATGAAATAAATCTCATCTTCTATTGATATGATAACATAATTCCCAAATCTTTCTTCCGCCAATCCAATAGATTCACTGCTTTGATTGCATGATTTATTCATTTTATAAATCCACAAAATCTAGTAGCAATACTCGCATCATCCAATCTGATAAACTCCAAGATCATGCTAAATTTCATTCTATCCCTTTTTAGAACGAAATTCTCCAAAGATTATAATCGTGCAATTGCGTCCTCCAAAATTCTTGACTAAGTCCACGACATAATTCACTTAATTCCTCAAGTATATTTATCAATTGCAATCCTCCAAATTGTCTTTATACAAATCCAATATCTGCATTATGGAACCTTCCAAAAGATTGCTTGTAATCCATAAATCCAAATTTAATCCGCCGAATTATTTCATCACTATCTATCCAACAGTTATTTAGTCCATCTCCAATATTAGTAAGATATTTATCAATACAACAATTATTTGGACTAACTCCCATATCAGTAAGGTATCCTTCAATCATATATTCCAATATCCCACAATCAAATGTTTGTATAATCCAATATCCTACAATTATACCCTTCTATAATCCGGTCAAGACATATCTCTATAATCCAGCCAAAATTTCTGATAAATCCCAGCTTCTTTATTCAAGCATATCCAATTGAATACAACGTGACCAACATATCCAATTAATTTCACATTTCTTTATTCAATCTAATCCACCAAAATCAACATCATGAATTGGTAATCCTATAATCCAATCTTCAACAATCATGTAATTCTTTGATCAAAATCCAACTGTAATATACTTCTATAATTTAACATCCAACAATTATGTTTTTGTAATCCAATGAAAATTCAACTTACTCTTCCAAAGTTAATATCATGAATCAATATGAAGATCCAATTTTCTTCGCAATCCACTTTATGCCTTTAATGCACACATATCTCAATTCCAAGTTTCCACCCAACATCATAATCAACTTAAGATTCGATGAAAATACAATTTTTCCTAATAATCAAATTGGTATTTTAGATTTCCTATGTCCTTCATGATCAATCAAAATTTTCTTCCATGATCATCTTATTTATCCATAATCTATATAATCCACCGGTCTGCTATCCTTTAAATCATTCATAATCCGTGTTCACAGGAACTTCTTACAACATCGGCAAATCTTAAGATTTTCAATTCCCAAAATTAATCCTATCAATGACTTCTCAAAACTCTCTAGCGTGGCATCCAAACATAGTAGTATCCCAACAAGAGTAGCTTCCATGCGATTTACCCCTTTCAACGGTCTTTAACAACTCTTCACAGGTTCATCGATGAGAGGAAGAAAGCACAATAGGCGAGAGGGAAAAGCATACCAAACGAGGGAGAACAAGGGAGGAAGACATGGACTGCTACTCTCTTGGGTTCCATCGGAGGGAACAACTCAGCTTAGAACTAGATGGGTTATATGAGGGTTTACTGGCCCTCTAGAGCACAACGGAAGAACTTTTAAACCAGCGAGGAGAAAGAATCAAGTACAATACAAAGCCTAGAGTAGCTGCATTACATTAAGGGGTTAGGTGTTACATGATTCCTGAAGCACAACATATAGGCCATGCTAAGTCACGACACAAGATACAAACACAACGTCTACAAAAGAAGGAAACAGAAAGTGCTTGCAACAAAGGACTGCCTAGCAAGCACTGTTGGCTAATCTAGACTAATCCTGACTACCACAACGGGGTACAGGCTACCACAAATGGTGCAGTTGCCCGGGGAGTGGGAGCGAGAACGGTTCTGACCGAAGCTCGGCGAGCGGGGATGACTGAGATTGTGTCCATGGTTAGACTCTTCAAGGTTGATGATGGGCAGCGGACTGGGGCGTCACATGCTCTTGTACGCAGTCATCCTGGTGTGGGGTCGGAGTGGTCGATCCAGTGCCGGGTTGCGGGAGATAACAGCTGATCTTGGTGCTGGAGCTTGCGTCACGGTGGCTACTGCAAAGACGATGTTCTTCTCTTGATGTCGATGAGCTTCGGGTAGCGTTCTCCCTCCTGGAGAGACGGGAAGGAACAGAATGACGACCTCAACAAGAGATCCTCGTGCATCTAGCACAAGTGAGTCGAGGCGAAGCGCACTATGTTTGGACGGCATCAGAACAGCGGCTCCTGGGAAGCTTGGTCCAGAAGGTGTGAGCGATGAACTCAACCTCCATGGAACGAGACTCTCGATCTAGGACCTAGGTCTTCCAGCCTCTGAAGATGGGCTGGTGGCGAACCAAGGTACTACTTGAGTTTGCGGGGGAAAACCGACAAACTCGTCATCGTTCTCGCCGTGAGGGAAAAAGGGCCGGGGCAAGGCTGGCCCAGAGGAGAAACGGGTCGGGTGGGCCGAAAGCAAGAGAGGCTTGGCCCAGAGGGAAATGGGCTGAGCCCGAAAGAAAGAGGGGGCCCAACTTGGAAATGACCCGGGAAGTAAAAGAGAGGGGAAACTCCAAACCACGAATTTGAATTTCAAATGCTAAGAACATTACATTTGAAACACAAACCAGAGCTAAGAGGAGAAAGGAAATTTTCACAATTAGTTTGATAATTTGAATTACGGCGAAGAACGAAAACCAAAACGGTAAACACTATTAACCGTCCAAAAAACGGGACGTTACATCTGCTCAGGTTTAGGTTAAGTCAGTTGAGGCTCAATGTATTTGAGCCGCGTTAGTTTAAGATTAGGAGTGTCGCCCTTTAGGCGGTAGTGTGTGTGTTTGGTTTGCGTTTGTTTTCTTGTGTGCTAGTATGAGCTACAAAGGCCCTTAGGCATTTGTTGTAGCCATGCTAAGACCCCAATTAATATAAGTATTTCAATTGATTTCTTGAAGCTGTGTTTGTTGGGTTTAATCTATCCTCCTCGATTAGTTCTTAACTTATCTTGTGCTTGCTACCTTATCTAACCCATAGAGCTTTCGCTAGATGGTTCAGACTCATCACGCTGCTGCCAGTGGATCCGAAACCCCTAGGTCAGAAGAGAATGATTAGACATCAGCAGGAGTAGTACCGCCGTAAGCACCTCCAATTGATTTGCAGAGAGATATTTTGGAGCATTCATGGCAGCTCAAACACAAACGATGTACACGATGATGAACCAGATGCAAAGTATGTTACAGAGAGATATTTCATTGCGAGTATGGAATGGGATTTTATTACATGGAATAAGTGGATTTCTCAAGGTCTTGGTGGGAGGAATTAGATTATTGGAAAATTAGGATGATTAATATTGGTGGATTAACCTAAGTGATACAATTGAAAATGAGGGGTGATGAATTATTACCGTGGGGTATAGAATTTAAGACCTTGTAATGGAGTTACCAACGATTGATTTTAGTGGTCAATTAAATTAACAAGGGTAGTCAAAGGATGAGAATGATTGGATTTTTACTAGGAAGTACGAATTCAATGTGGTAGATAAACTCACAATGGATTTTAACTATTTTAGGATATTTTGTGGAGATATGATTAATTATTGGATATTAGATGACTATATACTTAAAGTGCGATGGGGATAAGTTTGATGGATTAGGAAGTCCTTGAAGAAGTTATTGGAGTATCTTTGAGGAAAATTGGGAAGATTATTACACAAAGTTTGTTCGATGGGTTAATTAAAGGATTCTACAAAGCCATATGAGACTTGATTCGATGAGGATTTCACGATTTCAGTTTTTGAGAGATTTGGTGGTAATTAATGGAAACTGTAATTGCATTGGAATCTAGGTACGATTAACAATTCCTATAATTACTTGGGGGCTTATGTTGAAGACAACTCAACTATCGTATTTATAGACCTATACAAAATTACGTGTGGGATCATTTAATGATAAACTGACTCGGAACCCTACTGTGTATCACTACACTAGTCCCATAATCAATGGCTAGTGCACACAACCAGCATCATCCTACCGTGTATCACTGCACTAGTCCCATAATCATTGGCTAGTGCACACAACCAGCATCATTGCATCACATCTATACATGAATTTAAATAAAAGAGTACTTATATATTATTAAGTAGTCTTACAAACAAGTCCTTGAAACAAAGTCTATAGTGAAAGACAAAAGATAGTTCCCACGTGGTTTTCCATAGACCAACATGCAACCGACTAGGGTTTGCACCCTAGTATTCGGCCTCTTGATCGTGTCCAAATCTGGCAGCATACAACTAATCCTTGCTGGATCTTCCTCTTCAACTGTTAAATTTTCAACAAGTAAGGTGAGTACTTTCGTACTCTACAAGACTTTTGAAAATGCTATTAACTATATGCACGACCTTTCAAAGGAAGTATATATGTCTGGTTGCATAAAGCAATTTTTCAGTTTAAATATGGGTAACAGCAATTTCGAATCAATTGATGTAAAAGCATGAAATTAAACCAATGTAAGTACATAACAAGTAATGATATCCACGATACTTTGAAAGGGTACACTCCAAGGTACCTACGCTAGTATGGTAGCACAAGTCCATTAGTGTACCATATACGATGTATCCCAATGAGTCCAACATCATTTCCTTAAACTAGTTTCTGAAACAAGTATAACCAAGTGTGTGAAGGGATATGGGTAGGCTGGGATACGGGTAGGCTACACTAGCACACAATCCAAAAAATAAACCACGTAAACTAGTAAGCCATGCAAGTAAGAGATCACAGATCATTACCACTAGATGCGCAGTGCAGTAGAAGAACAGTTGGAGCAGCCTAATCCAACGTTGAGCGCGTTGATGCAGTGGTCATAATCGATCGTCCAACATCCTCAACACCGGTCATCTCCTCCAGCAACCAATCACGTTCCTTGCGTACGTCACAGATCGTCCTCGATCAATGTATCAGCAATTGCAGCAGCACCTCTACAGTATCCACACGTCCAGGGGTAGAATGCGGTAAACCGGGTGTGCTAGCACCAGCGTGCATGGCAGGGCCTTCGAGGAGGTGGTGGCTAGGGTTTCGGTGGTGTAATTCTTATCTCCCAATAGCCCCCATGCATCCCCTTATAAAGAGCCCATAATGGATCCCATCCAAACTAGTTTGTTTTAACCTGTTAAGTATGTGACCCACAGGTTCATGCGTAATTGACCGTAATTCAGAAACTCCTTTCTGACCATAAGTTGGTAGCGGTTCCTAACAGGATATAATGACTCCCGAATACACGTAAATATTATATTGGACGAACCTTATGTAATATTATCTGCGACCATGTCCTTATCACTAACGACTAGCTCGTTTCTCCATACGACCAATTCACATCTAGTCACGACTAGTTCGTAACACCTTACGTCCAGTTCGCCGACCAGTTTGTGATCATGTATGACCAACTCGTATTCCCATACGATCAGTTTGTATCTGGTTGGACTAAACGACTTGCTTACATATTCTCTTTTTGCCTCATGATATTTGGTTGAACTCTAGTTGAGATATGTCATCCATGAATAGTTCAATATTTTCTTTATCTAGTGACAGATAACTTCGTGTGGTCTACTCTTTGATCACTTGTGGCACAGTGTCAGGACCCGCATTTCCGAATTTGGAACCCTTTGTGTATATCTGCACTAGTCTCTAGATCAGTAGCTAGTACATAGTTACATTATTGAATATCAACACATAACTTGCAAATATCAAACTATTGTATAATATTGAACAAAAGAGTAATGACCTTATGGTCGAAGTTTACAATTACCTCCCTTTCAGGCTAAACAACTCGAATAAACTCTAGCGGAAGAAGATAACTCCAAGTGACGGCCCATCCATATGCTCACAGGCAATCGACGAGGGGTTTGCAACCTAGTATTCTTGTGTCCTTCGTTGTAGCCACACACGTAGAAGTTGTAATCCTCCTCGGCAATATTGAAGGTTTCTGAGATTTATTTTGAGTGTAGCATGTGAGTACATTATAAGTTGATTGTCTCTTATGGGTGAAGTGTACGAACTCTGCAGAGTGAGAAAACTATCTAGATAGTCGTGCCCACGGTCACAGGCAATGCCAAGAACTTGATTGAAGTAGCTTTTATTATTATAAAACAATTTATGGGTAGGACTAAAAAAATTGGTTGGAGCCCAGAGATTTGAGATGGGTTGGAGCCTAGATATTTGAGATGGCCTGGTTGAGAATCAGTGATAAGTATGGGATGTGACCCGAGAAAGAACATGATTATTGGGTGGATGGAGCCACTCAGTGATATAGGAGGTTGGAGCCTCCACTAGTATTTTACAACAAAACTCAACTTTGTTAAAACCATTGTTAGTTTAAAATGCTCGGTCTCAGAATTTGCTACTACGTAATCTATTTCAATAAGTGGCTTTATGCAAACAAAAAACCACAACCATTTATTTGATTAGCCTTGCATATTATAACATTGTATTATGTGCATTGGCTCGCGAGGACGGTTGTGTACTCATGCTCGCTCAATATATATTATTCAGTAAGCATAAAAAAGAAGGCTATGTGGGCACCTCTGAGCATTCGTCAAGACTGTAGATCAAGATGGCCAAGAACTAGGTCGCGGGTCCCAGTCGATTGCATGTGGGTATATCGTAAGGGTTCCACATGGTATACTTTTATTCTGATTCCGCTGCTGTTCTTTGAAAGGTATTTGGCCTGTCTGGTTATTCTGCGAGTGAAAAGTCTTAGGGTATATTTATGATTTGTTTATTATTATGCAATACCTTTACATATTCATGATATGTGAATGATATTCAATGATGTAACTGTGGGTACGAGACTAGTATTGTGAACATAGGAAATTCCGAATTTCAAATTTTGGGTCTAACAATAGCTGTGCCTTGTCTTCTTTTAGCTCTACAACCTTTAGCTTTGGTGCTTCGCATAAGTTGTCAACTTTGGATTTTTTTTAGATAATGGAAGAGAAAACTCTCCCGGCCTCTGCATCATGGATGCACACAACCTAATTTATTACAAAGTTCCAAGTTCAAAAATAACCATAAAGTTGAAAATGGCTCGAAGCCTTACAACCAAAAGACGACTGAACATTAAATTCAATCATTACAAATCCTGTGACTAAACCACCACCCATGGTTGTTGAAAATTTGCTTCGCCATATATTCCAACCTGGCACTTCCACTCATCATGAATTCCTTTTGGGCTGGTTTCTGCATACTTGCCCAAGCCCTCATCCATTGCCCACTCAGTAAGATAACCTGCAAGGGATTAGTAATAGCCTTTTTTTTTATCAAAAACTGCATCATTCTGACATAACCAAATAGACCAACAGAAGGCACTGGCTCCCACAAGGAGTTGTGATTTTAAAGTTTTTGGAATACCGGCTAACCAATTCCCAAACATATTGGTCATATTCATAGGAGGGGATAAATTAAACGCACATTGAACAGCCCACCATGCAAAACATACAAAGGGACAATCTATAAACAGGTGCTGAATTGTTTCCTCTGTAATATAGAAACAACACTTTTTTACTTCCCCTCCAATTTCTTTTGTGCAGATTATCCTTAGTTAGGACTACCCCTCTTTTGAGATACCAAAGGAATATTTTCACTTTTAATGGAATTTTAAGTAACCAAATAAAATTCCTACTGGGGGCTCGATAATTTCCAATAAGTGCTGCATAGAAAGACTGTACCGAGAATAATCCGGACTTATTCAAATTCCATCTAAAAATATCTTTTTGAGAGCTCAATTGTAAATTAGCAATTCTCAAAATTAACTTATTCCAAGCCTGTAACTTAGGTCCAATAATAGTTCTGAACATCGAACTTCTCAAGCAGAGGAAATGTTAGTTCTTCGCCCTCTTCCTTCCGTTGCTACCCATCTCTCCAAGCTCTTCTAATAATGTATTCTGAGTTCTCTTAATGCTGGAAATGCTATGTCACTTCATGGCATTTACAATTTATCCACCCTTATTAAATAAAGAATTTGAAGAGCCTTTTAATGCACGAATTGAGGAATTCCTCACACATTGTACACCCAACTCGGTGGAGCTCATCTTCAATAGTCAACACCTCAGCCGGCTCTTAGTTGATATGTTACTTAAAAATCTAGCTAGAGGAAAGAGAATGTGAAGAGAAAAATATGTTATCTCTTATATAAGAGACAAACTGGGCACGCAAATCATCGTAAATGGTGAGTGTAAGGAGAGAAGTTGTGTTGAAAATTATTGATTTTATAGACAAATTATTAGAGATGTTGTCTCTAAAATTATCTATAAATGAGTTAGAGCCTTTAGAAACAACTTTAAAAGATAAATTGTTGTACATAGCCTAAGTGTTGCAACACACCAAGATCTGTGGTCCATATCGGTAAAATCCTCTCAACCAAAGAAGGCGGGGGTGATCTATGATCTTGGCTTCATTCTTGCTCAAGGAGAGCATGCAATGGCAGCGCAGCCAGTGTCTGCCCCACGGGCCCCGCCCATGAAGCCCTCGGCGTCGGCTTAGCAGGTACCGTGGCGTCTTGCGGAGGAGTTGAGCAAGTGGGTTTGTGGAGATCCGGCACACCGGACCGGAGCGGCTCTACCTCGGTCACTTCGACACCGCCGGGGCCGCGGCGCCCTCGACCAGGTCGCCCGCCGCCAGTCGGGGACGCTGCGTCGCTCAACTACCCGAACAAAGCCATTGTCACGGCTGCCGCGACACGGCAGGCCAGTGGACACGAGGCGGTGGGCTGGACGCGAAGCAAAACAGGAGGAGGCGGACTAGGGAAAATGTGGCAACGAATAGGGAGGCGGGATTTGAGGTGTAGTCACATCCTCCGAACTTTCTACTTGTTTCAGTTTGACAATGAAATGAAAATGGGGTGTCATCTCGATATGTTCCTTGTAATAGCATATTCGCTGTCCCATGGCCATGCATCATCTCTAGTAGCATACAAGACCGACAACACCAAGAAGGACATGGAGCTCAAAATTCACTCTGTACATGCATATATCACAAAGTAGGTAAATAGGTTAAAATTCACTTTAACAAGTATATTACAAGGACTACTAGTCTACTACATATCCATCCTCGGCGTTTCCCTCGGTGAGACTTCATCTTTGAGGCTTTTCATTAAACGACATGCAAAATATTTAGTGTACGGTGGTATCCGTGATTCCCATAGCACAACCTCAAACTCGCCCCTAGGTACAACACTTAAACCTATCATTAGATCTAAGGGCGTCACCTTGGACATTTCTTTCCGTCTGCAAAAACCATCTCCTTCAATACAAGACGGCATTACGCAAAACACGATGGATGAGGAAGTAAATTTTGGCATGTTTACTGATCCATCTTTGTCAAGAATATGTTTCGGATGCTCACCATGTACTGAGAAATTATGCTCCACGGACCTCCTAAACTTGTTAAATAGGTGTCGCCAGAAATCAACATCTAGGTTTGATCTCAGTGCATTTGCAGTCATATTTGCAGAGACGAATGACCCACTCAACATTGTAGCAAACTTATTCACCATGGATGCTAACCTTGGGTGGTCGTCTGGATTTGAGCTCCCAAATGCCAGTTCTTTGAACATGTAGCTATACTCCTCGTATGACAAGCGTTTTACACGAATTGGATTTACTGTTCCAAACCTTGCAACTCCTCGATCCTACTAACGATTATGACCTTGCTTCCTCCACCTATACATGATGTCAACGATGAATAGAATTTTACCCACTCCTCATCGGTAACATCAGAAATGAACTCAATAACAACCAAAGTCTTCTCATCCATGAATTTGTCAGAGTCAATTTGGAAATTGTCCCCCTTTAAGTGCAATATTGAAGAGAAGCTGGACCGTACCCTTTTGTCGTTGCATACATGCATGAGCAAAGTTTTCTTACCGACTCTGCAACCACCGACGATGGGAAGAACGGGTGGACCAACAACAGGGTAAATATTTTGCAGGAGCATGTTGATAATTTGCTGCTTTTCAACTTGACGGCCAAACATGGAGTTGTCGATGTAAATATGCATGTCACAGGGGCTACCTGAAACTCTTTCATGTTGGCAACAGCACTCACTAGATTTCCTAATGCAGATTGAAGCTCATGGCGAATGCCTACAGTACCCTTTGGGGGAAGAAATGGCTGTACGAATAACTGCCACCTCTTCGACGATTATTTAAAGATGAAGTACAGAGAAACGAAGGCATGAGATTGAAGCAAGACAATCAGCATTAGATTCATGTTTTTAAGACTGATTCAACTGTGTAGCAAGCATTACGCTCTGTGTAATTAGGATTAGTCCACTGCCTTGTCGAGGGCATCCTCTGTAATAGCTAGTTCATAGCAATAAAGAGCAGTCTCAATCTCCCTCAAGAACTCTTTGTCATTTTTCACTATTTATTTTGTAAGATCGGCGACTCGATCGTCAACACATGTGTATTTGTGCTCGCGGGCCGGTGAAATTCGGGTGGCCGAATTGTGTGCCCGCGTTTTTGGCAACGCCCAAGTCTTCAGATGCTATTTGCTTTGGTGAGGTGTTAGTCAACTGTTAGTTGCATTTAATGCTTGAATGGTTTGATTAACAAGTTTCAAACGATGATATTTTCTAAACAGAGTATCCGATTTGTGACCTGTTTGAACCGTTGTGTTCCTTGTCATTTTATCAACAAAACAAGACCAATGTTGACATATTTTGGGGCAAAAACAAATAGATGTCATGCCGAACCCACGTGTCATACTCATAATTTTAGTAAATTTTGGTATGGCTGCAATCCAAACACACCAATTTTGGTATTACCCATGAATTAGTATGACTACGATCCAAACACTATTTTTTTGCTTAGATTTTGGGATTGCCTAGGTTTTAACAATACCAAAATTTTAGTATGCCTACCTAGACGCTAAACCAAACAGGCCCATACTCCTCGACTCTTCGTATGACAAGCGTTTTACATGAATTGGATTTACTGTTCCAAACCTTGCAACTCGTCGATCCTACTAACGATTGACCTTGCTTCCTCCACCTATACATGATGTCAAAGATGAATAGAATTTTACCCACTCCTCATCGGTAACATCAGAAATGAACTCAATAACAACCAAAGTCTTCTCATCCATGAATTTGTCAGAGTCAATTTGGAAATTGTCCCCCTTTAAGTGCAATATTGAAGAGAAGCCCCTACGCTCTTCAGACCTGGACTAGGGTGTTCAGCTTCACAAACTGCAACATTCTAAGTCGTGTGCCTCCTCAGAATTTTAGCACCTTTATAACTTGGTGGTAACAAGCGAGCCTTCTGACCCCTAAAGGTGACAGAAAAAAACTTCAACGGCTTAGTCATCTACATAGTTTGGAACATCTGGAAGGAAAGAAATAGGAGGATCTTCCAACAGGTGGAGCTGACCTCGTTGGAGCTCGCTTCTAAGATCAGAGAAGACATCAACTTGCGGGAGCAAGCCTTTCTAGTTTAGTTTTTGTATTTTTTTCTCTTTCTGCAGTGAGTCTTTGCGGCCCTCTGTCGCTTTCTCTTGCTGCCGATCCCTCTCTTCCTCTCGGGCTTGTTTCTCCTTTCTTTCTTTAATGAAATTGGCAGAGCTCCTGCCTTTTGCTAAAAAAAAAAGAAGAGAAGCTAGACCGTACCCTATTGTCGTTGCATATATGCATGACCAAAGTTTTCTTACCGACTTTGCAACGATGGGAAGTGTTAGAGATATATGTATAGTGTGTTATTCCCCATTGTTATGAGGGGTTATTTGCATATTCACCACCTATACTTTGTGTATATATATTGGCCCATTGGCCTCATATTGAATACAAGCGCTACTCATAACATGGTATCAGAGCGTACCTAGGGTTTGTTTTCATCGAGCCGCCGCCGCTCGACTTCGCTTGACGTCCGGACCCGGACTCGGCGCGCCTTGCTTGGCGTCGCCTCCACCACTGTCGCCTCGGTGTCGCCACGCCTCGTCCTCAGCGTCGCCACCGTGCCTGAAGCCGACCGGGAGCCCGCCGCTGCCGTGTCGATCGGGCCCGACGCGCCGCCTACTAGACTCGACGAAGACGCTGACTCTCCCCCGCCGGATCTTCGTCTGCGCCCGGTCTAACCGAGCCCGACTCCCTTCGGCGCTTCCGCCTGGGCTCGAGCATTTGGAGTTGTTGTCGCCTCCGCCGCCTCGCCGATCCGCGAACGAAGCTCGGCGCCGTCGCTACACGGTGATCTTCGCCGCCCATTTGCTCGAGCCGTTACCGCCGCCGTCGCCTCTCGTCGCCGCCCGCTCGACCACCGTCGCCGCTCGAATTCGCCGCCGCCGCCGTCACAAGAGCGAGGGAACCTAGTTTGGTTCCCCCGTGCGTCTTCATGTTTGCACGGGCTGGGCTGAGCATTTTTAGTTGGGCGGCGGCCCGAAGAAAAGGAAATAAAAAAGAGAAAATAAAAGCGTTGATCTAACCGCCGCCGTCGGCCCAATACCGTTAGACCGTTGCCTTCGTCGCCGTCTTAGTCGGACCGCCTACCAATGGGTACTGCTTTCTCTCCCTCGTTGCGGTGATCTTCGATGGTGTTAATTACACCAACTTCGTGTCTCACATGCGCATCCATATGCGTGGTCTTCGTCTCTGGGGCATCCTCTCTGGCGATGTCATCTGCCTGCCTTGCCCTACTCCTCCGACGGAGTTACACTGTCGCGTTGCGCGCGACGGTAAACAAAAGGTTCTTTGAGGCCGCTCACTTTGCTGATGATGAGGTTGCCTCTGCCTACCAAGAGGCTTTGGATTCCTACAAGGATCGACTGACCGTCTATACTCGGTGAGTGCGATGGCGGCCTTCGCCGCTGCTCTTGTCCTCATTACCCGGTGTCAACCTCAGTTCTCTTCTGAGGTTGTGGAACTCTCCTCGGCTTTCGAGATGTGGACTCACCTTCGTCAGCGCTACGAGCCCTCTGGTGATGCCTTGTACTTGTCCGTGGTCCGCCAGGAGCACGGGTCAGAATTAGAAATAAAGTTTGCTGGCGGATAACTTTAAAATAAAATTAAAAAAGGATTGATTAATAAAAAAATTCCCCGGGTGATTGCCCTCCACAAGAATCCTGGGCTGTACTGTCAGCATTAATGTATCGGCCCTTTGCCTCGTCAATTACTCTCGGGAGTTTTTGCAGCCTCCCGGCGCCTTGCTTGATGCTTGCATGCACACCAGCGTACTTATGGCATCTTCAATAGCACCGACCCTAATTTTGCTATATTAACTCTATTTCACTAAAAGACAAATTTAGAGACAACACCTCTAATAAGCTATCTCTAGCAAGTTGTCTCTAACATTCATACCAAATTTATAATATTCCCACTCCTTCACCTCTCGTTCACGTGCACTAGTTGTTTTTTCTTGGTTCGTGTGTAGGGATAGTTGTTTAAGAAAAAGACGACTTCCCTTCTCTCTCATGCTTCTCTCTTTTTCACCTAGGATTTTGCTAACATAAAAGAGCTAACCGACGGCTAACATAGCACTATTGGAGATCCCTGGGACGACCATGAGTCCATGCTATCTTGAAATGAATGAACTACTCGACGTTGATTCCTCGAGAAAAAAAAAGCATTGTCGACATTTTTGATATCCGTGATCCTTTGAGATATAAGCTGTGACTATTATTATCTATCTTAATATATTTGTAAATTCTATAGAATAGTCGATTATGAAAGCATTTTTTTTGACAAATCTGCTATTTTCATATGATCAACCTAAATATTACGATGACAAGATATACATGTTGGTCTTGAAGTTTCTTACATTGACAAGAATTTCTGACCACAGTGAGTGAAACAAGTCACTCATTACTAACACTAGTCACGTGCCCGTGCGTTACAACGGAAAATCAATTTTGCATAGAATATGTTGTTGTAACTCACCAATCTCCTTTGCTTAACAGAAAACTACAAAGCAAAGAAATTATAAATTGTGCAATACTTGCTTTGAAAAATAGGGAAGGAAAATCTGAGAGAGTTGCATCTCGATTCAAATAATTTATAGCAACCTTTTGTTAGTGATTTCACTATCACAATTATTTTGCTTGGAGTACCTGCAAGTACGACACATGAGATTTCTCTTCAGTATTGACCAGGTTCAGGATGACACTCAAGAAGTGCTTTCTTTTCATCACCAACCTCACGAACATGCTAGTATATGTTCTGGTTGTCTGGAATGGAAGGAACCACCGGCTTATGTTAAATGCAGTCGGTCGTGTAAGCTTGCCATGGTGTGCTCGGAAGG
Source organism: Phyllostachys edulis (assembly GCA_036346405.1). Taxonomy (NCBI): domain Eukaryota; kingdom Viridiplantae; phylum Streptophyta; class Magnoliopsida; order Poales; family Poaceae; genus Phyllostachys; species Phyllostachys edulis. Next base: position 49,979,031 of record CM070563.1, on the reverse strand, counting down.
TGGTATCGACTGCTACTCGACGGGCCTTCGTGTGCATGCCGGTTGGACTATTTGGCCGGACCAGCTCGGACATGATCGTCCCGCTCGTGTTCGCCGTCGGGTTCACAACGGCCACCGGGCTGTGGCAGGATGACGACAACGATGAGGCTGCAATAGTACAAGTGTAGGCTGTAATGCTTGTGTTGTACATATGGATCTTGGTTTTAAGTTTCTGATGTTTTCAGTTGCAAGAAAGCATAGACAAATCTTTCTGAATGTTGTAAAGCATCCAGTGGCCATGAGACACTGAAATAATTGAAGAAGTTTCAGGCAAAACAAATCTGAAAGTAGGATGATAGCTAGGCCAAAATCCGAGGCCCAGCGGCATGTATATTGGACAAATATTAACAAGAGTGCAAAGTTGATCTTAGCCACGATCCAAAGAAGCATGAAGAATTTATTTACGAACAATATGTGTTCACCACTTCACCATACGGTATTTTCCTACTTCTCTTTGCTACATATTCAATCAATCACTTGTAGTAGTAAAACAAGGAATAAGAATTAGTGGGTGGCTGGGTGCATAAGAAAATGTACGAGCACCATCAAATCAACCAAGCATTTCTATGTTGTTTCCTCCATGACTGAATGGTTCAAGTATAGATTTGCTGGCCAAATTTAAACAAAGGTTGACTACAATACCTCAGTGAATGTAGGTGCCGAAGCAGGCAATGGTATAGGCGCACCACTTCATCATCTTGCTCATACCAATACCAGTATCACACAACCACAAATCAGAACTACTGAACACAACACAATTGCAATAAAGGAGGAGGAATCCCTGACATCATTTACCTAAGCCCACTGCCTTTCACCATTTCCCTCGTGCATTGCTGCAACCAAGCATTTCTATGCATGCAGATAATATAATTGTGACAATAGCGGTTATAGCATATTAACAATTAGCAACTTTGTCATGTCAGTTTTAGGATTAAATATGTTCAACAATTGTAGTTACAAAACTCACACTTAATTTCTCATCTGCACATGGAAAATAATGAGATGGCTTCATCAAACATTTTCCAATAGAAACGTACCTCGATTTATGGCATATATTGTCGCTTAACTGAAGGTCACCACAATAGTGGTTTTTTTTAGCTTCTTTAATTCCTACTGGTACTGGTAAGCACATCTAAAATAAGCAGTCACAATTGACTCATTCTGAAACAACATTAATAATTTCAATGTTCCTTGTATAAGATGGATTATTCCAATGTTTTTTATTTTGCACTAAAGCATTACATGATGAAGTTGCAGATAAGTATAAACTGATTAGATTCAGTCCATAAAAAGATAACAATTAGAAATTATGGTAAGTTGACACATACGTGTTCATCAAGAAGCGATCATCAAAGCAATTGAGTTCACTTATGTTGCAACTCGAAATTTCTTGCCTAGTCATACCAAGCATTATAATTAGCCACAGAATTCAAAGAAAAAGCTAATGCATAATCTGAGTTAGTGGGTCTGAAAATCTAATGGTGGAACTTGAAACAAGAAGGGCTTGCATTCTTTCATTTGGGCCATCACAGGCAACTATGCTTCCATGTATGTCAATTACTGAATCAAACCTTGAAATAAGAATGAGCTAAAGGGCAATGTGCACAATTAAAAAGGGGAAAATTACAAAAACCAAAAGCTACCTTAACCTTTTTTAAAAGCCACCTTATCTTCAGTGTTCTAGCATTGTATGCACCCATGTTTAATCCTTAGTTCAACTCTGGAAGCAAAACATGCAAAAGAAGCTTATGGGATTAATCTTGATAAATTGACCAATAAAAATGGTGACAAAACGGAGAATATAATGTTAGAACATTGCATGGATGGGTTCATGTGAGCTCATAGTATTGTAAAAAAAAGGTTTCTTGTATAGATGAGCACTTGTTTACACTGTCACCACTCATCCCCTAAAACCTAAGCAGTAGAAGCATTATGTTATATATCGATAATTATACATCACCAATTGTGTGGTATTTTTACAATAAATATGCATCTAGACATTGACTATAAATATCTAAATGCTCTAAGACAGGAAATGAAACAGCAGGTAAAAAAATTTGCCCAAAGAACCAACCGGTGTTCAATCACCATGGGTCAAATTCAAGGATAGAAAGTAATATATGATTCAACTTACTGAACATATGCTAAACAATGTGGTCCGCTTTTAATCATAACTTGGCAAACAAATTTTAGAATTTTATACACTACATCAGTTATGGGGAATAAGATCTATCTTGCAAACCAGAAAATTTTAGTTCTATAATCAGTTCTCCAGGTAGCACTTAAATTTCATTGTACAATCATATCTTGAAAGAATACCTCCAACCAAAGAGACGGTAAAAGTGTTTAGGGCACGATTAAAATGATAGTAATTGCCAATCAAGATTTGTAGAGGACATGCGTGATACAAAGCATAACTTGCATCGTTGTAAGTTGTAATTGAAAGGGCCACATACAAATATGCATAGATTCAATGTACTATTTGTGAGAAAATGTACTAACCAATAGGTAACAGTGCTACCAGAACCAAGCTTCTACTCAAAGCTACATAAATACACAATCCATTCGACGACCCGTTGAAATCTCTTCGTTCTCAATGACCTAGTACTTTGATAAGCAAAGGAAAAACATGAGATCTCATAAAGCTAGGAAAATACTCCATAAGAAAAACCTTACTTGTAGCTTTGCATCTCATCCCATTACTTCAACGATCACAAAACAGGCACCTGCTAGGGCCATTGAGCTCATGTACATAGCAGCTGTGCAAAGTAATTCCATATCTGTCACAAGAACATTGATTGTAAATATTTGATTTAGCAAAAAGGACACATCACTCTCCAGTTTTACTAAATGCAGGAACTTCGAAATCAGATTAATCAATCGACAAAAGTAAATGCAAAATATAAGACATGTTTGAGATGGGAGACGGATGCAGCATGCTGATGGAGTAGAGCACAAATCTCTCTGTATACAGACTCAAAATAAACTAATAGAACCACATACCATTGTCTACCGTGGCTTCTATCTCAGCGGGCTCTAGGCTGGTGCTGCCATTCTCCGCACATCGTCCCGCATGATGAGTGCCACACGAGATGAGTGGTGTATCCTGAGAGAGAGAGAGAGAGAGAGAGGATACCTGGATGGAGGTTACGTAGCGGGACTAGTGAAGGAAAATGGCATTCTGCTTAGCAAAATTGGCGACAATCTGCACTAAATTAAAGAATTCACCTGATAAATGGCATTTTCTTGACATAATACCTTCAAATTTCATCAAACTTTGAGTAAACATGATCACAAGCCATACATAATTTCTACTTTGGCATTTAAAATAAACAAGATCACAAGACATACATAATTTACGCTTGTTCCTGTATTCACGCATCTTGATCTCGTTTTCATCAATTGAGATCCTACTTGTATATTATCGCTCTTGAATTAGCGGTGGTGTAATGTTATTTCTGAATAAGTGTGGTGAATTCAAGCAATTATAGATGACCTTCAAGATATTTCCTCTCTTCTTATCAAGAACCAGTCCTCTAAGCATATATTTCCAGTCAAATTGCCATGTTAACAACTGCACGGTGAAAACACAATAAATAAAAATAAACATGATCACAAGACATACATAATTTCTGCTTGTTCCCTTTATTCCTGCATCTTGATCTCGTTTTCATCAATTTAGGTCCTACTTGTATATTAACGCTACTGAATTAACTGGTGGTGTAATGTTATTTTTGAATAAGTGTGGTGAATTCAAGCAATTATAACTGACCTTCAAGATATTTCCTCTCTTTTTATGAAGAACCAGTCCTCTGACCATATATTTCTAGCAAAATTGCCATGTTAACAAATACACGGTGAAAACACAATAAATAAAATTCAGAACAAAAACTAACAAAGAAAAAGATCAATGGGTTCAAAATATCAGCATCAAAATGTTAATTCAACCCTGAATAAGTAAAAGTAAAAGTTTCTGTACTTCAGTACACTAAACAATCAAAAGCACAAATTCCTAAAGCATAAGACGATCAAAATATCATCAAGTTTAGTAGGGTATACAATCGGACCATATTTATCCCCAATAAATAAGCAGAGTGAATGGTTAAACAATTCCCATGTATTATTAAATCGATCAATTCTTAAATACTCAATGCAATGCTAGTGAGAGAAGGTTCACCATATACTTAATCCTCTGGCAAGAAAGCTACCAAGCTAAACCTTGCCAACCGACTTAACAAGCATAACAAGGATAAATTAAGGGCACCATGATTACAAAGAAAATGTAACATGGCATGATTCTAGCAAGTTGCAGGAGATCATTACAGATATCCTAAAAGAAGCTAGTACTATCTTATAACTACAAGCATACTGTTTTCACTCAGGAAAGCAAGAGTTCAATAGAAACCCAGCATTAAAACATAGTTCTCAATCTCTAGTTTATTGAACTTCAACTCCACATAGGCTCACAGTTCAAGAATTCAATTGTGCATAGAAACTCAAACCGGACAGCATGATATTTCTGCAAACAGTTGGAGAACCCATTATAAAAGTTCACAGAGTAAGCTACCCCTCTCAGTAACATAGCATCATCATCAGAGATGCCCAATTTGAAACTCTTATCAATACAACAAACTATATCATATCATGCGCATAGTAAATTAAGGATGAGGAACCCCAAAATAAACCCTCCTATTTCCTCACAGGAATTTGACATATCCTATTATCCCGAGAACAGAGACCATAGGCTATTTCAGATAGGAAATCGGTATAGCGCCGCACCCCAAATTAAACCCTCCCAAGTGATGAGCCCCAATCATCATGCAAGAACTCCAAAAGCGAGAGAAATTAGCGGGAGTAGAGCTAGCACCTAGGCGTAGTAGAGCTCGAGGCCCATGCCATCATGGATCTCGTAGTCCTTGAGGTAATGTGGCCCTTGTAGATGTTGTACCACTACGGATGCAAATCTTCTCGGGCCTCATCCTCGTCTCACGCCGAAGATCCACGGAAGTCAGTAGCCGCCATCGGAAGAGGAACCACACCGCCATGGTGCCCACCACAGGCCAGAGGGTGTGTTCTCCACCGCCACAATGAAAGACATCGGCGACTAGGGAAGGAGCGATAGGAAGAGTCAGAGATCGAAGGAACTGGGCGGGGATGAGAAGACATTGGGAAAGGAGGGAAGCGCATGTGCGTACTGCGTGAATTCTTGAGGTAAGCGCGAGACGGCCGAGGGACGGGCGTGGAAGTGATGGCCGAATGGCAGAAGACGACGGAGCCGGCAAGGAGGTCCCGGACTTGGCCTTTGGCGAGGAGGCGCAAGCAGCCCGGGGAGAATGCGAGAGGAGGGAGAGAGGACAAGGACCGACGCCACGGGGGAGAAGAGAGGGAGGGGTGGCGGCGGGGGGGGGACCTAGGGTGGGATCTAGGGACTTGGCCTTGTTGGAGCAGAGAGGAGGGGCGCCAAGGACCGGCGGCTGGGAGCGAAGGCGAGGGAGGTGGCGAGGCGCGAGGGAGGTAGGCGAGGAGCGAGGGAGGTGGGCAAGGGCGGTGGCGGCGCAGAGCTAGGGGCGAGGAGGCAGGCGGATGGGGAAGTCGTGGGTGAGGTGGGACGAGAGAAGAGGGGGGTGTCGGTGATGGTTTCGATGGATGGTAATGGGAGGCAGACGGTTTCGATGGATGAGATGGGAGGCGGGGTGTAGAGAGCAAAAGATCAAAGGGCTCACATCGCATGAATAAGGATGGATCAACGGTTCATATCACATGAAGGAGGATGGGCGACCACTACCAACTCTAATATTTAAGTAGTAGAGATTAAAGGATGCAAGAAAGGGCCAGCAACCACGCGGGACACGTCACCAAGAAAAGAACGCCCGTCCGATTGCCTTCACGCGCGATCGCGGCCGCCTGATCTGAGCCATCGCCGCTATTGGGAAGGCTTGGCCCGGCGAGAACCACGCGTCGTCCAGTGCCTCCTCGCGTCCGTCGAGCCCGCACGCGCCTCCGCGCCTTCCATTCTGAGCCTGTGCGCGTCGACCGAAGGCGCAATCACACGCACTCCACGTCGCTCCGAGAGGTACGGCCATTCGATCGCGCATGCACACGCTCGCGCCGGACCGATTGCATCTCTCGCGCCGCGCATGCTGAGGCTGTCGCTCACGCGGCCCACAGGTGCTCATCTAGTTAGTATGATTTCTATAGGCGATAGCAGCAGTAGCTGCCTTGGTCGAATTATTTGCATTTATTTCATGGAGTTTCTTTGTACGATTGGAAAAGGAGTGCTTTAGGTCGGAGAAACAAGAAGATTTGTTCAACAATCTTGAGTTTTTCATCTTTTATATGGTCTTGAGATGTAACTTTGAGTATTATGCATTGTTATCACAATGAATTATGTTTATCGGTCATGTGACCTATCTGAATTTTTAAAAGGACAATATTGATAAAACTTACATAATTTTGACCACACGCTTCCCACGACAAAAGATTATGACCTAAACGCTAGAGTAAAACACATCACTCATTAATGTATTGTTGTCTATGGAGCATGCGTAGGTTGGAATTAGTCCGTTGTTGTCTGCGCAAAATCCTTTGGTAGCTAAGATCTTATCCATTCTTTACTCTCAATGTATTTATGCAGACAAATTAATCTGACGAGGAGATGGAGCAAGCGACAATTAATGCTACTTTTTTTTACTCAGTTCTTATCCTATTTAGGTTGACAAATACTAAGACACAACAAATTTCATATTGTGATTGTCAAGCATAATGGATATGCCGGCCATATAGTATTATCAGTACCATTAGTTAATTAGTGATATGGGGTAGCACATGACGCTTTGTTGTATCTGAGGGCATGTTTGGTAGGGCTCCTACTCCCGGATTCTTAACTGGAGTTGTAGGAGCCCAGCCAAACACCTCAGCTTTGAGTTTTTTAGAATCAGAATAGGGGAGGAGCGGAGTAGGTTCTCTGTACAAAACTCGAAGCGGCCCAAGGGTCGCACCCCACAAGAATCCGGCCTCCCTGATATGCAAATGCCCTTAAAATTGAAAGTATTTACCCACCAAATGCCACTGATATAACCCCTGTACCCCTCCTCCCGTTCGCACCTCCCCCGCATCATTTATGTCGCCCCTCTGTCTCACCCACATGGATTCCCCCCTCCCTCCGTGGTCGGCCTACTCCCTGCGCCCCCTGCGCTGGCCTCCCCTCCACCACCCTGCGCCGGCCTCCTACCCGCCTCCTTCCTACCTTCACACCGGCCTCCTCCCCACGCCCCCTTGCGGCAACCTCCTCCCCACCTTCCCCCTCCCTCCGCGCTCGCCTCCTCCCCGCGTCGGCCTCCTTGTTGCCACCATCCACGGAGCAGCTCCTTCCCCCATCTGCATCCTCAACCGTGAACAATCGATGACTTCCCCTCCATCCGTGCTTCCCAGATCCAATCCTCGCCGCCATGGAGGGCCTCGCTGCTGGCCTGGCCGGAGCCCATCATCGCTGTCGGCCCTAGAGCCAGCGACCATCGGCGACCTCATCTGCTGGTGTCAAGGTTAGAGCTCATCAGACTCCCCCCCTTGGTCTCTATCCTCCCTCCTCCCCCTTTGCCTCAAGTCCCCTTTGTACTAGGTTTTTTTTTCTGGTTTGGATTGTGTAGTTTTGCATATCTAAGCAAATAATGGTGCTAGTAGATGGAACATGTATAGGATTCAGTTAATTTGCTTCATTCGGTTGTAATATTCCTGCCCTCATATGCTGATGAGAATATGTTCATCGGTTCATGGATGAGAATATGTTGCATACACTAGACCTCTGTACAATGCGATCTTGTACTCTATTGTATACACTAGCTTAGATGAACTATTGCCCCAATTACATCAGGAGCATACACTACTACACAAAGGGTCATCACAGATGGTTCTAAACCGTCATCACAGACGGTTTTCTGAACCGTCTGGAATTATGTGTCTGTGATGACGCCTGTCATCACAGATGGTTTTCAAACCGTCTGTGAAAAAAGCTATTACAGACGGTTCTAAACAAGAACCATCTGTGATAGTAACTATCATAGACGGTTCTTGTTGAGAACCGTCTATGATAGTCTATTTTTACAAACGGTTCTGAACAAGAACTGTCTGCGATAGTTTTTTCTGTAGTAAAGAAAATTGGATTTTGAAGCCTTGCCGGCAGCGACGAGAGCCGACGCGAGTGGCATGACTATGACAAAGAAAACGAATGAATAAGTGCGATGACTCTAGTAAGCAACCACAATGCTATCGGTAGTGGCACGAAGACCTATGGTCATTGGAGTTGTGCGGCGATGGCGGCGGCGATGGCGAAGCTAAATGGTGGCAGCGAGTTAGAAGGTGTGGGGATGCTATTTAAACCTCACACTTCCACTCACGAGGGTCCAAGAGCTCACGAAGGTGGTTGACAACGACGGAGCCACTCTGGGACAGCTTGACGGTGGCGAGCGGATTTGACGGAGGATGTTTCACGGTAACTGCGAGCTTAAGGCAGAACTAGGCAACGAGATGCGAGTATTAGTATCTAAAGGATCTAGAGATGACATAAAGCCAACGAATCAAATGATAACTTACCGGACGGGGAGAGACAAAGGAAAATGACGACGGCGGCCGGAAATGGAGCGGATGACGCGGCTCGAAGAAAATATGCAAGAACTCCTAGTTAGCCTCTCCCCAGCGTGTCCCACCTTGACTTGGCTCTAATATATAAGCACAGCACCAAAATATGTTGCCTCTCGCACACGCGTTCAAAATTTTTTGAACTCCCGCGCTGCGAATCACGGATGGTTTTTTATACGAACCGTCTGTGATAAGTATCTCATCACAGACGGTTTGTATTAAAAACCGTCTGTGACTTGGATTTTACCATGGCTCGAAATCCTCTACCATGGCAACCAATCCTCTGTCGTGATAGCTAATCATCTGCCGTGGTAGGTAGTCCTCTGCCATGGCACACATTCCTTTGCCGCGGCACACAATCCTCTGCTACAGCACACAATCCTCTGCTGCGGCACACAATCCTCTATTGCGACACACAATCCTCTGCCGCGGCACACAATCCTCTGCTGTGGCAGCTAATCCTCTGCCGTGGCACAGATTCCTTTGCCGTGGCACACAATCCTTTGCCGTGGTAGCTAATCCTCTACCATGGCACCCAATCCACTACCGTGGCACACATTCCTCTACCGTGGCACACAATTCTCTGCCATGGCACACAATCCTCTGCCGTGGCACACAATCCTCTACCACGCCCCTGCCGTCGCACACAATCCATGGTAAAATCAGAGTAAGAAATTCCAGGCCATGGTAAAATCACAGAGTAAGAAAAATTTCAGGCTAGGGGAAAATTCCAAGTCACAGACGGATTTTAATATAAACCGTCTATGATATACAGAGCCATCACAGACGGTTTGTAAATAGAACCGTCTGTGATCATTCACAGACGGTTCTTAACAATAACCGTCTGTGATATCTGTGATTATCACAGACGGCTTTTATTAAGAACCGTCTGTGAATTATCATAGACGATTTTATTTACAAACTGTCTGTGATAAGTCCGTATCACAGACAGTTCTTAAGGAACCATCTGTGATAAGACGTCTAGTATAGCTTGTTTTGTAGTAGTGATAGGAAACAATAAGTTGTCTTGTGTTTTCTATTTAGCGTAACTATGTTTCCTTTTGAATGATATTCTTGTTTCCCTAAAAATGGTTGTGGGCTTCTGCATAAAGTTTTCGAGACATGTTCTTTGTGCAAAGCTCTGGTACTAGCTCTGGCCTTGCGGCCATTTTCAAAGAAAATAGTCAGGCTATGGAATTTTTAGTGTATCTTTGTCTCTTTTATTCTCTTGAATAAGCAGATACAAAATCAACGTAATTGAATTGGGATCAACAATATTGCTTTACAACTCGGTGTGACTCGGCGAAAAGGATATTGATGTTATTTCAATATATAGCTTTTTAGTATTTTGCTTTACAACTCTGGTGTGATCATCAATATTGCTTTAAAACTCTCCACTAGGATATCCGGGAGTTACGTGTGGTTTTCTATTCAGTGATCCTGCAATCTTTTCTAGATTTTTAGCTTGGTTTTGCATGTTGTAAAGTGTTCTGACTCTATCTGCGATGTCGATATATAGCTTTTGTATAACACCGTTGGTTTCAATATTTCTCTTAGTAGTTGTCGCCATCCGCTTGTGTATATAAGCTAAAAGAGCTTTGCTTCACTGTGTATTGTTCATGTGGAAATCTATCGATACTCTGATCTCTTGTTCCATAGGAATTTGTTTGTACATCTTATATCTGAAGTTTAGTTTATCTCTGTGTTGTCTATAACTGCTTTACTGTGAAGAAAATGCTAGGTTGATGTCATTTCACCAGCATGGTTTACTTTTAGTTTTTATGTCACTTTGATCTGAGAAGTTTTGCTGCACTCCATCAGTCATCACTGTTTCACATAGTGCAGCCCTCTATGATAGGATCAATCCAACTGTTCCCGCTTGTACACATGCCCTGCATGGTCATGAGTCGCAGGTTTAATGTCAACATTGCCTCCTTGTTATGTCGACATTTGCCGGCTCAATGTTTTTTGCCCCTGGAGATTAACTGAACTGACAGAAATGGGTTTATTTATACTTGCTATTATTCTTGACAATAGGAAATGATAAACTCATGCCACTCTCTCCTATTTGTAGCTCTATGGTTCGAAGAAGGTGAGCTACGCCATTGGGAATCGGTTCAAACACCCTGGCTTATAGAGTGATCTTCCCAGATTACTACAAGAACTAGATCCAATGCTTTGTTTTGGTCGACTTGATTGGAGGCAGCTGTTGTATTTTGAGGGCCATTTTGGTAATTTCTCAATTAGAGAAAAGGAGAAAATGGTGGGGCTCACCTGTCATTCGGAGGCTTGAGGAGATAGGCTCCAACCACGACGCGCATCGATGGGGTTTTTCCCCTTTCCTCTAGTCCGTGTCTTTGCTTGGGCGGAAGACTCGCGATGGCGGTAGCTGGAGGCATGGCGCCTGGGCGCCGCCCATTAGCGATGGTCGCGTCATGCCCCCTTCGTCCTACTCATCATAAACAACTCCTCCTCTCCCTTTTCTATGTACCCGAACAACACTGAGTTTTCCCCTCTCTTGATTCTTCTTCTGCCTCGATTTGGCTTTGATTTTCTTGGGCCTTTGAAAGCCGTTGCACCACCGTGGTTTGATCCGCCGCCATCGGTGGTGAGGACTAGTTTCCCCTCCTTGCGCATCTCAGTTTTCCCTCTTGCTTCTCCTTCTCTATTCAGGTGCGGTGAGGGCTTTGATTTCCACCGATTGGAGGTGGGAACCGACTGATCTTGGCTTGATCTTGGTGTGGGAGAAGAGCTTTGGTTTCTTGTCAATTGTTGCTCCTTGGTGCATTTGGCCTGTGCATCTCGATTAGTCTTGTGTGACATTCTCTTTACCTTGGCTTTATCTTTCGGTGTGTCCCGAATTGTGAAGATTGGCATTGTATCTCCGTCAACCTCATCTGGTGTTTGCGTTACAGCGGGGCGATTGGTTTTCTGAGACACCGCATTTCGTGTGCCTTGCCTGGTTCTACTCGGTGGCTTTGAATGCCATCTGCTTGATGAGTTTACTATTTTTCAGAATCCAATTACTTTGCATTGTGTGCTGTACTAGTTGAATTACATTCTATAATATTTTCCTAGTACTGGGAGACTTTGCTAAGTGATGATGGTGGGATCGGTTAATGCTCGATTATGAAGTGATGTCAAATTGAGATTGAATGTGACAATTGAGTATAATTTGGTCTTGAGCTAGAAGATTACTTGCTGTTTTCTCTTGTTACGTGCAAGTGGTTCATTCGGTTATACTTGCTATTCACTTTGTGATTGATTTAGTCAATATTATCTGCTTCTTGAGATTCACATTGGTTCATTCTGTTCTACTCTCAGTTCACTGTGATCCAATTTTGATCAGCGATATACATTATTGTTAATTGATATATTGAGTTTCATAATCTATTGCTTGTTGTTTAGCAAAAGTTAGACTTGATGATTTGCATAAATATGTCGACTAGAATAGCAAAATTTTATTTTGAGCTCAAGGCCTAATCTATTTCAAAGTAATTGTCATATTCAATTTGTGATTAAACTTTGACACAAGTGTAAATGCGGGCCAAGATTTCATCTTGTGCAACTCGACATCTCGAGCAAATAAACAAGCATTTAAATCTGAGCATTATTCTGGTTTTGTATGTTTACGAGTCATATCTTTTGAGCACATTATCCTACTTAATTGATGTGAAGATATTACATGCTTATATGATATTTTTGTCATTTAAATGATGCTGGAAATATGCTTTAATTATGATTATTACTGCTGGAATTATGTCTGAATATTTGCTAAAACCGCTAATTTTACAACAGCGGCCATGTATGAGTAAATATTGAATTAGCTAGTATTGTTTGAGCACTTAGAGCAATTGTTTACTGGAATTTGTTGATGCCTCCAAGGCTGTGGTGTTCAATGAATTGCCTTCTTGGTTGTGTGAGTGTGATGCTTGATGAAAGTTTTGCATTGTCATACACATGGCTCCTTTTGCTTGATTTGTACATTTATGGCAATGCACATGCGTGTTGCTTGGTTTAATCCATCTCCATTTATGTACTAGTGATGTTCATTTCACAGATATATCTTCCTGGTACATTGATCCGACTTTTCGTGAAATGGTTGTCATGATAGGGAGCTAGGCTCAATAAGTTTTATGAGTCATGGGAAGACAATCCAGACATTGGTTTCGTCATGATGAAGGTATGGTGCTACTCTGGGTGGTGGAGGAGGTGTTTCCATTCCTGGAACATTTCGTATTGCCATTGATAGAACAATACGTCAAAACTTGTGATTGTATTGTGGTTCGGACTTTTATCAAAATTTTGGGATTGGCAAATTAATCGAACTCCTAATTAATGTGGGGATTGACAGCACAACACAAACACCATAATTCCATGTTGTTTGTGGTTCGGACTGTATCAAACTTTTAATTGATTGGCTTTATTATTGGTATGAATGCATTCATCTCACTACATTCATATGATATAGCATTCAGATAGAATATCGAGAGAAATTTGTACCTAAAAAATTTTAGAAATGAAAGGTACAAATATAAATAAGTAACAAATACACTTGAAGTGTTAAAACTAAGGGTATGATGGTCTTGTTGCCTCAAATTCTCACTTTTAGAGTTTTGGGAGTCAACCTCCTACCAAACGCTTCTCCCAGTCAGCTTCAGATTTTTATAAGAGTAGATCCTCTGAGAATCAGGAGCTGAGAGCTGAAAAATGAGGAGCGGAGCTATACCAAAGAGGCCCTAAGTGATCTCTACTCTGTAAAATTTTGATAACCATGTAAAATTTAAAAAAAAAGTTTTGTTTACAAAACAAACATGCCACCCCTTTACATATACAGAAAATCTCATAGAAATGAATTCTAACTCAAACAAAACATATGCTATTTTCCAATTAAACAAAGTATATGTAACACACAGAATTGCCTATAAGAAAGATTCTTATTTTAGGGGTACAATGACAACACTAGCTAGGTAGATAAATTAGGATTACAAATATCAGAGCGTGCTATTAGTTCTGAAATCCTTGGCGTTTCCCTAGTATGGTGGTGTCTTTGCGCTTCTCTTCAACACAAGTTGCAACGAAATGAACAAGCTTGGTATATGGGGGTATCCGTGCTTCCCACGACACTAACTCGAAATCCTCCTTTGGTACCATGGCGCAACCTGCTATCAGGTCTCCAAGCATCAGTCTAGGCAGTTTTCTCCGAGGAACATCCTTTTCGATATGCGGAGGCATGAGACGGAGTGAAACAGTGTTGGTGGTCGAAGCAAATTTGGTGATGTCTATTGCTTGCTCTTGGTCGAGAATATCTTTTGGATGTTTGCCAAACTTTGTCACATTATTTTCTACCATCCGTTTGAAACGTTGCAATATGTGGAGCCAGAACTGTGCATTGAACTTCTTCCTCATCTTGTCGGCAACCGCATTCGCTGTAATGAATGAACCACCCAACACTCTTGCTAACTCATTTGCTATTAAAGTCAACTGTGGATAGTCTTCAGGGTTTGCACTTCCAAATGCAAGCATCTTGAAGAGGTAGCTATATTCCTCATGTGACATCCTATTTAGACGAATTGGTTCTACAGTTCCAAACCTTAGAACCTTCTCAAGCCTACTTATGATTATCACCTTGCTCCCTTCACCCATGAGCTTCACAGAAGAATAAAACTTTAACCAATCCTCATCATCCACATCAGAACAAAATTCAACAACAACTAAAACCCGCTCGTGATTAAACTTTTTGTGATCCAATCTACAAATGCTATCTCCCTCGATATTCAAAATCGAGGAGAAGTGGGAGCGGACTTTGTCATCGTTACATACATGTGCGACTAGAGTTTTCTTTCCAACTCTACAACCACCGATGATTGGAAGCACCATCGCAGCACTAAGATGACTTGAGTTTTGCAGTAACATATTGATCATCTGCTGCTTTTCAACATAACGGCCAAACATGAAATTGTCAATGTAAAGATATGTGTCGTATGGTCTCCGGAACATGCGTTCGCATCCCCCCAAAAGTATAATAAACTCCGACATATTAGCAGCAATTGTTTCTAAATTCTCCAATACACTAAGTAGCTCATCATTGTCAACTATGTTCTTATCGGTACCAGCAATCGTACGAATGCGTTTCATTGGATTGGAAAAAGAAATGGAAGATGAGCTACCAACCTCCTCTTGGATGCTTTCCACAAGGCGTTTGTACTTGACAGTGTCCAGCACACAATACCCTCGGTACATGCCTTGGACAAATATCCCGAGTAGTATTAGCATTCTTGAGTTGGTGACGTATCGCCCATCTGCCTCTTCAACAACTGTATGAACTCTCAGCAAGAGATGCTGCAGCCTTTGCAACTTGTCTTCTAAACATGCCTGATTTTTGTACTTCTTGATCAGAAAGGAGATGAATCGGCTGATTGGCTCAGAAGTAATCGCTGATATAGCAGTCTCCATCTCAAATTTTTGGGCGTGGCTGATGGTTCCGATCTCTAAGAGCTGTGCACAAGTTGGATTCCTTAGTTTTGTCTCAAATTCTGTAGTATTGGTATTAGTAGTATAAAGAACAAGTGTAATGAAAAAGGGTAATTAAATGCTTGATGGGGAAATGGGGGAGACAGGTGAAAATTTTGTCCAGTGACGGTGATGGCCATCAAAGTATCAAACTCACCATTCACTGCCAATAAATTTGATTCTGACATGACTCTTTGTCTATCATGAATTTCGATTGCATCACTTCGCAAAAAAGAAACGGGTGCTTCGGGTGCTTAGGCTGCTCCCAATGGATAGTATCTTAATGCAGTTTCTTCAGTGTATGAGAAGTGTTAGGATAATATCTTTCCAATGCATGATTTCTTATGGTGTAGTATTTTAGGCTGTTTTATTTAATTACATACATGATCTTTACTAGTATTTGAGCATTGTGGCCTATTTGTGGCATGTACTAAAGCAATACATGCATGATCTTCTCAATGCACGGAATCGATCACAATAAATTTTATGCGTTGGATTTCGAGACCGAACTGGTATTCAGATTAGATACTAGAGTACCCTCTCTCTTCATTAACTATGGTGCCACATCATCATTTTGCCTACATGGCAGGCTTAAGATACTAGCCAGAGTGGAGCACTGGAAGCAGCCTTAGAGCTTTTACGATAGTTTGTTTACCGAGAGAAAAAAGAGTTCTCAATCTAATAAAAAAGAAATAAGTCTTTCAATAGATTGTTTTTTAAGCTTGTATCTAAGACTTTAATTACTACCCATAAAACAAGTTTTTAGGTAAGAAGCAAGTCTCCAATAACTATTTTGTTGTTTCTTATGTCTTGGTATCAACAACTTGCTTGTTTCTTCATCTAGAAACAAGTTCATCTTCGCTCCTCACCTTCTCTCCTCCACATCACCTAAATACTGATATGTTCATCCCTTAGTAATAAGTGACATGGACTGTTGTAGATGCTCTTAGGTCTCTTTTTTTCTCTAATTAAGAAGAAAGAAAGTACCCAAATTTGAGTCGAAGATAACTTGAACATGCACACCTCCTACAAACTAAGCTAGGCTAAAAAAATTTACCCCACATGTAGTAAATAAGTTTTGAAAATTTGATGGGGATGTTATACTACCTCTGTCATTTTTACTTGTCATTTTGGACATCAACACAATTTTGAATACACAACTTTGTCCAATATTTTTTCTAATTATATGTTAATAAAAATTATTAAAATATAATGATATGAACTTATTTTTATGACAAATCTACTAGTATCACTTTCATGTTACAAATCCAAATACTTTTATATATATTAGTCATCAAAGATTTAAAATGTTGACTACACGCACTCTAAAACACGACATCTTAATAAACGGAGGAGTATCAAAGAGGAACAGTCGTTTCGTATTCGTAAACCATTGAATCCAATTAAAACCGATAAGGGCCTGCTTGCATAGTGGGAATTTGAATCCAAATCCTTAGGATTTAAGAAATCCCACACATCGATCCAAACACCGTCTAAGTCCTTCCCAAAGCATGAGGTGCAAGTATAAATTTAGGAAGAAGTACTTTGCAAATTTCCTATTTTCCTTGGCATTTTCTTTCCAAAGCAAGAAGGCCAGAAAACTGAGGCAAAACTGAAACGACTTGGAGGTGTTCCTCAAGGAGACTGTCGGACCCAGATTTCGAGAATCCAAATCCTCTATGATTCCTTAGATAAGTAGATAGCACTCACAGGCACATTGCTGAATCAATCATACAAGTCGTGAACTAAAACAAATATATTACAACTCAGAGTGATATAGACCACGTCGGGTCGAGTTTTACAAAAGGGGCCGAACAAGGCCAAATTGATTACATTACATGAAGATAACGAAATCTACAGTGGAAGCAAAAGGGGAGGTAGGGCTCATCTCACCACAGGCAAGCGACTAGGGCAACCTGTGTACAACAGATATTAGCCAAGAGCTCGGTAATATCAGTTGTACACAAGTACCAACGAGTCCACTTAGACTGAGGTGAGACCTAGACTACAGAACTTTACCCACTACTACAAAAAAAAGGCCTTCACAGACGGTTCAAAAATACCATCACAGACGGTTTCGTGAGCCGTCTGAGTTTATAGGTAAGTAATGCATGAGGTCATCACAGACGGTTTTCGAACCGTCTGTAATACATACTATCACAAACGGTTTGTAGATGAAACCGTCTGTGATACTCGACTACCACAGACGATTTGTAGATGAAACCGTCTGTGATAGTAGAAAATCACAGACGGTCTGTAGATGGAATAAATGCGTGATAGTCCATTATCACGAGCATATTTCATCTCTGATCGTGCGTGATTTTCTACTATCACAGACGGTTTCATCTACAGACCATTTGTGGTAGTCGAGTATCACAGACGGTTTCATCTACAAACCGTCTGTGGTAGTCTTTTGCATTGCTAAATCTATTTCTGTTTATTGGCTAGCCTTAGAAAATGCTAGCCATGCCCTCTGAAACAAGCACATCCAATTCGCATTCATTTCAGAAGCACATCAAAATTGCATTCATTTCAGAAACAAGCACATCCAATTCACAAATCAATTAACTAAAATTAACCATTAATGTACATTAATTTACACACATGTACCATTAAGTTCAATCTATCCCAATCAAGTTCAATCTACACTGTGGAAACTCCCATCTGGATTTATGACCTGTCTGTTCAGGAATGACGCAAGGTGTGATCGAACTTTTATGAGCTCGCTCTGTTCCAACGCAGTTTCAGCGATGGTCGCAACCTGTCGATAGGAAGATTAAATTCGTGCTTATATAAATTGGTAAGTATATATGAAATAATTGTTGCGAGATTGACAAACCTGAGGATCATTGGTGATCACGGAACCGATGAGTAGTTCCATGTTGTGGCAAACATAGTATCCACAGACGCTATGCCCTGACGACCCGCCGGTGGCACTGCAAAAATAGAATTGGTTAGTTCGAGAGGCATTACTATGAAGTGTTATATAGGATTAATGTGTACTACCTAGCGAGTACCGGGAAAGTTAGATCGTCTTTGCAAAGAACCTTCCCTGTAATACCCTCCTCAGAGCATTTAACACGTCGAACACCCTCGTGACTCCAAGAAGTTAGCCTTAGCCATTGCAAAGGAAGGAAAGACTACAATAGAGTTTGTATGGAGGAAATGTGTTTACTTGTTGATTAAATTCCGGATAACTGTGAAGTTGTGATTGGACCTCTTTAGGGAATCTAGGTATATTACCCATTTCCGTTTTGGTATAATTACAATTAGAATCCAGTGGAAGCTACACAGGTATGTCAGCATGGTCATTAAACCTAAGTTCGTGTTGCTTATAAAGTACAAATCAACAAGTATAGCCAGTAGTGCAACACTTACTCCTGGATGTAGGGCAAAAGTATGTATTCCGTGTTGCGGCGAGCCCAGAAAAAATCTATAACGTAATCCTCAACGAATCTTGCATTCAGCTTGATGCTTTGCTCGAAGACCACGTGTGGGTCGAGGAAACCTACTGGTGATTTCCTTCTTCTGGCTTCATACATCATGTATCTATATACAAAAGCAAGGAGTTATATATAACATTTATCGGTATTACACGAATATTGACCGTGATTATACACACTTACAGTGTCCAGCATCGTCTGAGTGAGACGTCGAGCTCGTTGAGGTTGAAGAGACAGAACAAGTCATCGAAGGTCATTGTGAAGACACAGTCTTGATGCTCGTGGTTAAAATGATCCTTCTTGAACTTGACGGCGACACCCGAGCGTCGCTAATCAACCGGCTTGTTGGACTGTTCCATGTACCATGCATGCAATGCCATGCAAGCCGATCCTAGGGTAGGGCTGTCTAACCTCTCGACCAATGGCTCGCCTAGCACGAATTTTCGGGCCAACGGCAAGAAGGGGATATCAGGACAGGAGTCAACCGTCTTCGATTTGCCCTTGCTGCCTCACTTTGTATAGGTCAACTTCACAAGAGTCGACTGAGCACGAGGTGTAGATGCAGGACATTCCTGTGAAGTTGACACCGGAGCAGGTAGCTCCAGGTAGATGTCCACCTTGGGCCACTGGATGAATGTTCCAACGGCTTGCCCTAGAGTCATGACCTCGTCGTTTGGGGGAATATGCAGCGGGATGGCCCCGAAATTGGCACAAACACCGTCCACATTCACTTTTGCGAAACAAAGAGTAATTGTTGCACCGTGCACCAAAGCCCGAAAGACCGGATGGATACACACGCCCCAAGCAAAGATCTAGAACAGAGGCATATCTCACTTGGAGCTTGCACTTCATAGCTGTAACATCCCAAGTCTTGGGTTTGTATTTCAAATGTATAAAACTGAGAAGAATTTAAAACTTTTGAACATGCATTGGTTTTATGGAGTTTTTGCAGAATTTGTTGGATTCGAAATTGTTGAAAATAAAGAAAACATACAACTCAAATTTAAGTTCCAAAAGAAAGCAGGATAAAAAACTTATGATAATCCTTTGGAAATAATTTATTCAAATACTAAGATAATTATCACGAATTAATATAATTTTTCCCAAATTTTTGGAACCTAATTCGACCCCTAGAAAATTCAAACACAAGTCAAAGACCTATTCTAAGTTGGAATTTAAATCACACAAAGTAAATCTTGAACAGTAGGTTTTCAAATTTTATTTGGAAACTAGGTTGTCCCAGGAAACCCTCTGATTAATCTCATAATTTTAGGAATTTTATTTCTATTTTTAGAGCCTTGGTCAAATCTACTACTAGTTAGTCAAACTGATTTGAACTTCAGGCTCAGCACTGTTCCTCCGACCCGAGCCACCCATCTCGGTCTAACCCCCTAACCCGCACCGCACCACATCTATTTGAGCCGTTCGATCTCGAATCAGCGGTTCCGCAACTCTCTCTCCCTCAGCCGTTGTCAAGTGGAGCCCGGCGCCGACCTTCTTCTCCGTGGGCCGCCTCCCGCTTAGCTCTCCCAAGACAGCCCATGGCATCGTCTTCACCGCGTCATCTTCGACGGTCCCGCCCCCGGTTTTTGACCGTGTGCCCATGGTTTGGCCGTGTATTCCGCGCTTGCCCATGCCCTAGTCACCTGTCTCACCTGCCCTGTCCCCTCGAAGTCACCTCAACCTGCCATGGACCGAGCTCATGCCGAGCGCTCCTCCTTGCGTTTCTCCGCCCTCCTCCCTACTTAAGGACACCCAAAGCTTCCTCTTCCTTCTTTAGACACATTTAAGCCATTCCCTACCATCCTTGCTTCCTCCGAGCTCAAACCGAGGAAGAACGCGAGCTCTGGCTCGCGGCCGTGGCGCCGCTGCCGTGTCATCGCCGCAACTGTGGAGCCCTCCTCCTTCACTTCGTGTCAGCTTACGTTATAGGGCTCAAGAATTGTTTCCCCTAAACTTATTTGGTGTTTCGATCACAGGAGATCTCTAGAGGCCCCTTCTTCTCCATCTCCGGCAGTAAGCCCTTCTTCACCGCCGCAGTAGCTCCGGTGAGCTAGGTTGCAATTCCTTCCTCTTTAACCATCTCGGGACCTCACTCAAGCTGTCTCTACCGTCTATTTGCCCTCTCCTTCCTCAGGTTGTGCGCTCCACGTTGAAGCGCCGCCGCCGCCTCGGGCCTACGCCACCGGCTCAGCTCCGACCTCCTCTGTGTGCCCGCATCACTCTGGTAAGGTCACTGAGCCTCCCTAATGCTCATGTGCGCATTGGTTTGCCTTTGGCGCCATCGTGTCGCGTTTTGTCGTTTCGGCCGTAGCTCGTCGCCGCCTTTCCACGTCGCGCCGCCGCTCCGGTTCCCCTCCAGCAAAGATCCGGACACCAGCAAGCGCACCATAGTATTAAGGTTCTGTTTTGACCACCCGGTCGTGCTTTCGCGGCTCTGTTCACTAGCAATTGGCCGGAGGACCCATCGGCCGGGAGCGCCATTGTCGGACGGGGCCAACACGCACTGCAGCGTGGTTTAATTAGTGCTAATCTGTGTCAGGTTAAGTTAATCCATGCTTATCGGGAACAAATGACCTTTTAGTACTCTAGTGTCTCAATGACGAGTGGGCCCTTATAGCTGGTTATGAGAATGTGTCTGTTGTGGAGTACATTTTCTTATAAGCAAAACGTATTGCTTATTCGCGAAGAACCTAAAGTACGCCTTCGAAACCCGTAGACGTATTACCTAAAATACACCTTCGGTGTCGCCTTTGCTCGGGCTAAGTCAAATTTGACCAGGTCAAACTTTGACCACGGCCCCACTGGTCAGTGATCGTGGCTAGGTTAGACTTGGTATAAAAAAATATTCTATGTTTATATGAAATCCAGAATGCTTTATTTATGAACTGAAAATTGGTTAAACTTCATAATTGCATGAGTAATTCATTTTAGCTCCAAAATTGATGATTCAAATTTTGTTAGTTTCCTTTTTAAATGTACTTTAATATAAAAATGGGTTGAATCATGTTACTGTTACATAAAACACTTTTGGCAAAATTACTTTAGGTTTAGTATTATTGTTGCACTAAAAATTGTTTTAACTTCAAAAATGCCTAAGTATTTCTCTGTAACTCCAAATTGAGTAAACTCAACTTTGTTGGAATCCTCTATTAGTGTGGTTTATTGTAAAATAGATTTTGAGAATGTTACTATTACTAAAAGCTCATCTTACAAATGTTTTGTACACTACTTTCATAACTTTGAAAAATCATAGAAAATTCATCGTAGCTCCAAATGAGGTGAATCAAATTCCATTGTTCATCTCATGTGGTGCTCTACCTACCATAAAAATTTCAAGTGCACTACCTCTCTGGAAATTTTCACCAAAAACAATTAATTCGGATGAACAGTAACCAGTGGCAATTTAATTAGATTTTCCAGAAAACTGACCTTCAAACTGTCATAACTTTTGCATAGAACATCCAAATCAATTTATTCTTGTTGCTAAATTCACCTAAAATCATGATCTACCTTCTGTGAATTTTTCATGATTTTGGATGACTTTGAATTTTTGGGTCTTTTCGGTATTATTCGTTCTTATTGTGTGCTTTTGAATTCTTTCGGTAGGTTCCGACGATCCTATTGTATACGAGAGTGCTCCTCTACAGCAAGAGAGTAATCCCCAGCAAGTCAAGCAGTTTGATCATAAATACCCCATTACTTTCAAGTCTAATACTTTGTTTACAAATTGTATATATGCATGCTTTTGTGTCAAAGTTTATTTTCCCGATTAGAGGTAGTTAATCCTATTGCATGGTTGCCATTAAATTGTTCATCCCCTGCCACTAAACATAAAGCATTAATCTCGCCGGTGAATTAGAGCCCGGTGGTTGAATTATGTTTTTTTATTGTCTTTACGGTGTCATGCTTAGAAATGCTTAGCTACCGGTAGAATTGGGTGGTTATCGACTTAGTCGATAACTTTGATCACACAAATCAATTTATTATCACTATGTTCAGCACCTTGTGCTATGTTACTTTGAAAACTAAAAGTGTAAATGAAATGATTTAGACTTGGGCAAGTGGTTGGATGGTGGATATCGGGTGTGTGAATGTCTTGCCTAGGTCAACAAGGACCGAACATCTTGTTTCACCAAAACCAAGCATAATTGCGTGCTAACCACATGAGAGGCATATGGAACCTCTCTTGACTTAGTCGGGTCGCATGGTGGTTGTGTGCGTTGTGTTGAAAAAGAAACTTGTGTGTGTTTGGGTGAGCAAAGGTCTTTGGAGGTTATCCTTGCAAGGAGCATCGTCCTTTTAAAAGGCGGTGAGCATCTTTGATGACTCCGTATCAACATATGGGCTTTTTCCATATGGGCGACTCGTAGTTAATACACAATATTGGAAATGTCTCGTAGGACTTAGCCTTGCCGGCATACCTTCGGAAGTGTGCTTAATCTAGTGGCATAAGAGGCGGTCTGGCGTGTGGGTACATTGGTACACCCCTACAGGGTATAAACTATTTGAATAGCCTCGTCCTAGGTTATGGACACGCTTGGGATTGGATTTGCAGGAGTTAGACTCAACATTTTGGAATTTTAATTAAAACTTGATGTGGGTGGTATGAATGGGGAATTCATGCTATTGTTGTGGTGGCTATTGGGTTAGCCACTTCTAAGATGTCTTGTTATTATTGTTACTTGTATGTCGCTGTTTTTGTCAAATAAAAACAGATTGTAAAACTGCTTTAAATCTATTACATTATTGCAAATGAAAACTTGCTTTATGCTGAAAATGAGTCTAGAGCCTCCTCCACTTAAATAAGCTTGTATGTAGCATATGTATAGGCCTGTTACCCTACACATAAGTCTTGCGAGTATATTTTTGTACTCATTTGCTATGCTTTAATTTAATTGTTGCAGAGGAGGAAGCTGATCCCCATGGGATCCACTTTTGTGAGATGTGCGGCGGGTTTGACGACTAGGTTGGTGGCCCAGTTGGTTGCCTTGTGGGTTAAAGGCACACTAATTGGCTCTTGTTTATCGCCATCTTATGGCTGTTTGCTTCCGCTATTTATCTAACTCTTTAGTTGTTTTTTGGCCGGTCGGCCCCTTTTGTAATAACTCTATATTGTATGTCCTTTGAATTGCTTAGTTGTACTTCGGTTCTATGTGCTGAATGGAATTGATGCATAATTTTTGTGTGGGGTATGTGTACTGCAATTCTGGGAAGTACATATACGCCGAGAGTCGAGATATTTGATTTGTAATGCTAGAACCAATTTGATGGTTAAGTATTACAAGTTAAATACCCCGGGTTCTCACAAAAGTTGGTATCAGAGACATACTGACCGTAGAAACCCCTAGCTTAGTCGTCCTTAGGATGTTTGAAAAACTTAGTTTCAAAATGTCAAATGGTTTATGAAAACTTAAGTAAGTTCTCAGATTTTACTTCTTACCTATCTTAGATTGTTCATCTTACCTTGTTCTTGATTGAGGTTTGAAAAGTTGTTTCCTCTCATCTTTATTTCAAAAGATAGTTGTTACCGTTTAAATTCGGTTTTGGAATTCAATGAGTGTTGTAAAATTGAAGTGTTGGCTGTCTTTTAGTGAAGATTAGAAGCATTTGGAGTTGGAAAATTCAGCTTGAAGCTTAAGTACAAAATCTGGACAGCAAGTATAAGTTTTGGACAGCAAGCGCTTAGACCGTCGTTAGGGCTGAAAATGAGAGGATAATTCATCTAAAACTCTTGGGGTTTAAAAGGGTAAGATGTGATATTAGATAGCTAGTGTCTAACGCACCCTAGATAGTTTTTACCATGATCCTTATATGCGATAAGACTTGAGTTGCGTTCTGAAATTTTCTTCTCAAACCGATTACTCGTTCATTCAATATGAGTTAGTCATGCCGAGAATTTGAAGCTTATGTCTTATGAGTTTTGCATTGGATCTTATGCCTTTTTGCAAATGTTGGAGTTCTTTTCTTGCTGGTTATATGTTTATAATTGGGTTAGGATAATATCTCACTTCCCTAGTCGATAGCTTTTCTTTTGCTACCTTTCGCCTCTAGTTTTCGGGTTTTTATTGCTAACCCGCCTCAATGAAACAGGATGGCTGGAAGAACTCGCAGCAGCCAAGGTCAGCCAGCCGATCAGGATGAGGTGCTCCCGCCTCCTCCGACCATGGCTGAGGTTCTCGCTCAGATTGAGCGAAATCGCATGGATCAAACAAGGATCCTTGAGGCGATTGCATAGAACACCTCCAACCTTTCCGGTGCCTCCGGATCAGGAGGGGGAGGTGGTCATCATCAGAGGGGGGGACTCTCAAAGTTCCTTTGCATGCAGCCACCCACCTTCATGTAGTCCGAGGATCCACTTGACGCAGACGATTGGTTGCGTCTAGTCGAGCGGAAGCTCGATGTCGCTCAGTGCCAAGAACAGGAGAAGGCACTCTTCGCCTCCCATCAGCTGGAGGGGGCAGCACTTTCATGGTGGGAAAACTTCCTCGCCATGCAGCCCGCGGGCCGGGCTATCACTTGGGGGGAGTTTCGCACTGCCTTCCATCGGGCTCATGTTCCCGCTGGATTGATGAAGCTTAAGAAGAAGGAATTCTCGGCGCTCAAGCAAGGGCGCAGATCAGTGACTGAGTACCTCCATGATTTCAACCATTTGTCTCGGTACGTCCCTGAGGACGTGTCCACTGATGAGGCTAAGCAGGAGAAGTTCATGGATGGCTTATCTGAGGAGCTTCAGGACAAGCTGTCTATCGTCGACTTCCCCGACTTCCAGACATTGGTCGACAAGGCTATTGTCGCTGAGCACAAGGGGAGGGCGCTAGGCGATTCTCGCAAGCGCAAGTGGGAGGCCCAAAAATTGGCAAGGGCCAGCTTTCCTCGTTCTCACGGCGGGCAAGCCCCGGTGCATCACTCTCAGACTCCACTACCACCGAGGGCACCGGCGTTTGTGCCACACCCACCGCAGGCCGTGTATCAACCATGTGCACTTGCAGGGCAGCAAGGAGGCCCCCGCAATCCGGCTGCGGAGGTCACTTGTTTCTTCTGCAACAACAAGGGGCATTATGCTAATCATTGCCCTAAGAAGATTGGAGCGGCCCCTCGTCGTAATGGAGGACACGGGCAAGGAAATGGGCAAGATCAGAAGGCTAATAAGAAGGCCCAAAATGTGGGCAGCGGCCGAGTCAACCATATCTCGGCCGAGGAGGCAAAGGAGGCACCCGACGTCGTGTTGGGTACGCTTCTTGTGAACTCTCAGCCTGCTACCGTTTTATTCGATTCCGGAGCTTCTCATTCTTTTATATCAAAGTCTTTCACTGCACTTAGTGATCTTCAAATTGTTCCTATGCATGTTCCTTTGATTATTCATTCTCTGGGGTCGGAAATGAGAGTTGAAAATGAATGTCGAGATGTTCCTATTGAGATTGGAGGAGTGGGATTTTTGGCAAACCATATCCTCATCAATTCAGCAAGTTTGGATGTGATACTTAGCATGGATTGGCTGTCCTAACACTTGGAGCAAATCGATTGTGCTAGGAAATTCATCTCCCTCACAAGTCCATCCGGCGAGCAAGTTGGAATTTCTTCGAAACTGCAAGAACCACATCTTTATGCACTTGAAGCGAAGCCAACTATGGAGATTCATGAAGTCCTAGTAGTGGATGCCTCCAGTCAGAGATATTGAATTCGTCATCGAGTTGCTGCCCGGTACTGCCCCGATTTCAAAGAGGCCGTATCGGATGCCTCCAAATTAATTGGAGGAGTTGAAGAAGCAGCTTGGTGAGCTTCAAGAGAAGGGTTTCATCCACCCAAGCTCATCACCATGGGGCTGTCCTGTAATCTTTGTAAAGAAGAAAGACAAGACTTTGCGCTTATGCGTTGATTACCGTCCGCTGAATGCTGTGACGGTTAAGAACAAGTACCCGTTGCCTCGGATTGACGACTTTTTCGATCAATTGACCAGCGCTTGGGTATTCTCCAAGATTGATATGAGGTTGGGCTACCATCAAGTCCAAATCAGGCCTGAAGATATTCCGAATACAGCTTTCTCTACTCGCTACGGATTGTACGAGTGTACAGTCATGTCTTTTGGCTTGACGAATGCTCTTGCTCTTTTCATGAATCTTATGAATATGGTATTCATAGAGTATTTGGACAAGTTTGTGGTGGTCTTTATTGATGATATCCTCATCTACTCAAAGAATGATGAAGAGCATGCTGAACACTTGAAGCTAGTGTTGGGAAAACTGCGTGAACATCAACTCTATGCGAAGTTCAGCAAGTGCGAGTTTTGGTTGAAGGAAGTGGCATTCTTGGGCCATGTTCTTTCAGCGGAAGGCATAGCCGTGGATCCTAGCAAGGTTAGTGATGTGCTCTCATGGGGTCAGCCCAAGTCAGTGACTGACGTAAGGAGTTTTCTCGGTTTAGCGGGATACTATCGTCGCTTTATTGAGAATTTCTCCAAGATTGCAAATCCGATGACTGAGTTGCTCAAAAAGGACAAGAAGTATGTGTGGTCCACTGATTGTGAGAAGAGTTTTCAAGAGTTCAAGAAGAAATTAACCACAGCTCCAGTTCTTGTTCTTCCCGACGTCCACCGAAGCTTCGATATCTATTGTGATGCTTCTTGTCAAGGACTCGGTTGTGTTCTTATGCAAGAGGGCAAGGTAGTGGCTTATGCATCAAGAAAATTGAGTCCTCATGAGCTTAATTATCTGACCCATGACTTGGAATTAGCTATAGTGGTTCATGCACTAAAGATTTGGCGACATTACCTCATCGGTAATCGTTGCGAAGTGTATTCGGATCACAAGAGTTTGAAGTACTTGTTCACCCAACCGGATCTGAACCTTAGGGAAAGAAGGTGGTTGGAATTGATCAAAGATTATGATATGGGTCTCCAATACCATCCGGGCAGGGCTAATGTTGTTGCCGATGCTCTCAGTCGCAAAGTTTATCGCAATACAGTGATGCTCAAGGAGCAGCAGCCCGCCCTTCATGAAGAATTTCAGCGGCTCAACTTAGGAGTGGTTGAGCATGGTTTTCTCACTGCTTTGTTTGTGCAACCAACCTTGGAGGACCAGATCAAGGCTGTTCAACAATCAAATGAAGGTGTGAATAAGATCAAGCAGAATATCAAGAACGGAACAGCCAAGTGTTTCTCGGAAGATGACCATGGAGTCGTATGGTTCGGATCACGTCTTGTTGTTTCGAAGGATGTGGAATTGCGGGACTTAATCCTCCGCGAAGCCCATGACTCTCCCTTGTCCATTCATCCCGGGGCCACGAAGATGTATCAAGATCTCCGGCAGAGATTCTGGTGGACCCGAATGAAGAGAGAGATTGCAAAATTCGTTGCCGAGTGAGACGTATGTCACTGAGTGAAGGCCGAACACCAGTGACCAGCGGGCATGTTGCAGCCTCTTCCCATTCCTGAGTGGAAGTGGGGTTCCATCGGAATGGATTTCATCACCGGTCTGCCCCGTACCTCTGCGGGAAAAGATGCCATCTGAGTTATCATTGATCGGTTGACAGAAGTAGCCCATTTTCGTCCTGTGCGTGCTGATCTTAGTGCGAGTCATTTGGCGGACCTCTACATATCCCGCATCGTGTGCTTGCATGGGGTACCGAAGACAATTATTTCAGATCGCGGTTCCCTCTTCACCGCCCGGTTTTGGAAACACTTGTATGAAGCTATGGGGACTCGCCTTTCTTTCAACACTGCATACCACCCTCAAACTGATGGCCAAACAGAAAGAGTAAATCAAGTTTTGGAAGATATGCTCCGCGCTTGTGTTCTCTCCTATGGGAAGAATTGGGAGAAATGTTTGCCTTTTGTCGAGTTCTCCTACAACAACAGCTTTCAAGCTAGTCTCGGAATGGCACCATTCGAGGCTTTATACGAGAGAAGATGTAGAACCCCGTTGAATTGGTCTGAGACTGGCGAAAGACCACTCTTTGACCCGGACTCGATCCAAGAGGCCGAGGATCATGTTCAGTTGATACAAGACCGATTGTGCACGGCTCAATCATGACAAAAGAGCTATGCAGATCATCGTCGTCGCAAATTGAGCTTTGAACAAAATGATTTTGTATATCTCAAAGTCACTCCTTTGAAGGGCACTCGACGATTCGGCGTCAAAGGCAAATTAGCACCTCGATATGTCAGACCCTTCCGCATCATAGAAAAGAGAGGAGCTGTGGCCTACAAGTTGGACTTACCCGCTGCACTTTCTGGGGTACACAATGTATTCCATGTGTCCCAGCTGAAGAAGTGCCTTCGTGTCCCAACTAAATAAGCTCCTTTGGACGGTCTTGATGTACAGGAGGATCTGACCTGCAGTGAGCGTCCTTTTCGCATCCTTGAAGTAGCTGAACGAAGGACAAGGAATCGTGCCATTAAGTTCCTTAAAATTCAGTGGACAGATCATTCCGAGGATGAAGCAACTTGGGAACGTGAAGACCATATGCGAAATGAATATCCAGATCTTTTTCCTTCTGCTTAAAGTGCCTTTGAATCAAGAAAGGAAAGGTTAAACAAAACAATGGAAAGGAAAATGTATTAACCACTCCATGTAACCTTGTTAAGGATATCCTAACACTATCTTTAAACGAAATCAAAACAACAGATGTTGTATAATCTTTTGGAACCTTCCTATCCGACTTTCGACCTACCCAAATCTCGGGGTCAAGATCAGCCGACTTGTTGGACTGTTCCATGTACCATGCATGCAATGCCGTGCAAGCTGGTCCTAGGGTAGGGCTGTCTAACCTCTCGACCAATGGCTCGCGTAGCACAAATTTCCGAGCCAACGGCAAGAAGGGGATATCAGGACAGGAGTCGACCGTCTTCGATTTTGTACCATACACTGTGTATGGTTTGGTATGACGTAAGCACATCGGGAGTAGCTATGTTAAGATGAAGTTTCTGAAATGCTTTGTTACAATTAGTGCTTGCAACACTGGTTGTATCTTGTGGGTAAAGTGTACAAACTCTACAGAGTGTAAACAATCTATTCGAATAGCCGCGTCCGCGGTCATGGACAATGCTCGGGGATTTCACACGAGGGCTAGATCTTCATAAACTGCGTGGGAAGGGAGCTGTGTGATCTAAATCATATGGCTATGTGAATAATCCGTTTAGGCTGTGTGTGTCTTTGTGAAATCAAACTGTTAAAATTATTATTGTCTATTTGTTTTACCTGCTTTCAATCTATTATTTGTATTCAACTGCAAATATTGCATTTCTGCAAAAGAACCACAAAATGCCATTCCCTTGTAATAAGCCTGCATGTATAATTGCATTTCTGTGGTGTGACTTGCGAGTACGGTGTGTACTCACGCTTGCTTTAAACTAAATCAAGCAGAAGAGGAGGAGTCTTCGCCAGCATTCGAGGAGGAGTTTATCGAAGGTGCCTGATCGTGGGGTCTTGATCCCAGTCGGTTGCCTATGGTGAATCGATGGGATGCCGCTGCCGTTTCTGTTTCCGCTGCTTTATTTCTCTGCTAGCCCTGCGTGGCTTAATAAATGTAAACTCAACCGTAAGGTCAAACCATTATTTATTAATCAAACTATTCGTTTATGTTACTATTCGCTTGTGTGGATCGATATCCATCTTTGTTGATACTGTGTGCACTAACATGATCCTGGACTAGTGCATTAAACACAGAGGGTCCAGAATTGTATTTTTGGGTCCTGACAGAGGTGGTATCAGAGCCATACTGACTGTAGGTCTAGACCTTAGTTAAATCGGTCGTTCGAGTGTCCAAATTATTTTCTAAAGAAAATTTAACTTGCAAGACTAAATGAATTGCTTAACTCCTCTCATATCTCTCTTAACTCATCTATTTCTAGAATTTTTCCTCTCCCCGCTGTTTTAACTTGGTTCCTGCCTCTTGTCTATCTTAACAGATGCCTTATCTTCAGACCTTCGGAGATCGCAACGGAGGACTTGCCGCAGAGCTGTGGAAGCTGCTGCAGACGCTTGGAGGCTTCGACTGCCCAATGTACCGCGGCAATGAGTACATGGTCAACGGGCAAGATCGTGATGTGGTATGCCGCCTAACAGTCTACGTCAGGAGGAACACTAGAGGTAGCCAGCCATTGGACATCTCAGTCAGGAGGATCACTTTTGCGCAAGGAATCCAGGAGTCGTCATGCCTGGCCATTCTCCAAGTCTGCAGTGTCTACGCACAAGAGCTGCAGAACACTGTTTTCCGCTACCATCCCAAATCTCCTTCAGAGGAGCTAGTTGCACGCTTTCCATCTACAAATGGGGAAGGCAATGCTACAGTGGTGCACCTTGCTCAGTTCACAGCTGCTCAGGAGGAGTCACTGGAGTTGGCCGTCACCGAGCTGGAGTGCGCCTATGAGGCCTGGGAAGAAGCCGAGGAAAGGATCGCCGTCCTAGAGCAAGCTCTCTACGGTCAGCATGAGCCCGAAGATGATCAAGAAGAAGATCCGGAGGAACCAGATGAGCCAGAAGAGGATCCAGAGGAGGTTCTAGAAGATCCAAGCAGAACACCAGACACCAGAGAATCGGTCGAACTCAGCACCAGAGGAGCCATGAAGCTACAGAGCCGGAGGAGCCAACAGACCAAGACTCCAAAGACACCTGCCTCACGCACAGTTCCTGGGCATTAGAACCGATTCATGAGGATGCCACTCACTTCCGAGTCTCTGACAAGCAGGTGAGCGCCGTGGTGGTCAGGAGGCTTTCTCGAGTAGTTTGTTTAAGTTCCAGTTCAGTCGGGCTTAGCCAGTTTTCCCTTTTCAAAGTCGCCCTTTAGGCGGTAGCTTGTGTGCTTAGGTTCGTCTTATTTCCTTGTGTGCAAGTGTGAGCTGCAAAAGCCCTTAGGCATTTGTTGCAGCCATGCTAAGACCCTAATAATAAAGTTATTTCATTTGAGTTTATTGAGCTGTGTTTGTTGGGTTTAATCTATCCCCCTGTTTAGTTCTTAACTCATCTTGTGCTTGCTACCTTATCTAACCTATGGAGCTTCACCAGATGGTTCAGACTCGTCACACTACTGCAAGTGGATCCGCACCCCAACATTCAAGAGAATGATCGAGATCCTCGAGGACGGTGCCACCCCAAGCACCACCTCTTGACTTACGAACTTTGGAGCCTTTATGGCAAAGACAAACACGATGATGTATGCAATGATGAACCAGATCATGTGCTATGAACAACAACAACAACAATCGTCAGGGAGGAGCCCCAGTCACTCAGGGTCATCAGGGACCATCCAAGTTGGCTAAATTCATGAGGACCCGTCTGCCAACTTTCTCTGGACATGTCACGCCAATAGAAGCTGATGATTGGCTTCGCGTAATTGAGAGAAAGCTACTAATCACTCAATGCAGCGATCACGAGAAAGTTTTGTATGCCACTCATCAGATGGAGGGCATAGCTGCTGAGTGGTGGGAGAATTTTTGCACAGTGCATGAGGCACCGCAGAATATCACTTGGGAAGAATTCTCCGCAACTTTCCGCCAGTATCATGTACCTGAAGGGATCATGGATTTAAAGAAAGATGAGTTCCGTGCTCTTAAGCAAGGAGCTATGTCAGTGACTGATTACCTGAATAAGTTTACTCAGCTAGCTCGCTATGCTGCAGAGGACGTCGCTACCGACAAGGCTCGTCAGAGTCGTTTCTTGAAGGGATTGAACTCAGGACTACAGGTCAATCTGCTTGCCCACACCTTTCCAGATTTCTAGGAGTTGATTAACAAGGCGTTGGTTATAGAGGACAAACGCAAAGAACTGGAGGACTACCGCAAGCGTAGAATGGCTCAGCAGGGAAGCCACCAGCCACAGTAGCAGAGAGCAAGGATAGTGCCCCAGCAGATCAATCGCTTTCAGTCGCAGAGTTCTTTCAGGACACCTACACCGCCTTTAGCACCTCGTCCTTTTGTTCAGAATTCTCGCAACCCTACACCAGTCAACCCTACACCCGGGAACAACTGGCAGAATGAACCAAGAGTGTGTTACAATTGCCGTCAACCAGGTCACTTCACCAATCAGTGCCCCCAGAAGGGAACAATCACTCCAGTCCACTTCAACCTTGGAGCAACACCTGCCAAGACCCCAGCGCAGAACAACCAAGGAGCCTCTCGAAACAAATAATCAGAGGAGCGCCACGGCCGGTTGAGGTCGAGTTAACCACGTCACTCTAGAAGGAGCCCAGGAAGCACCAGACGTCGTACTGGGTAAGTTCCTAGTAAATTTAGTACCTACATCAATTCTATTTGATTCTGGAGCTTCACATTCGTTTGTTTCTGGAGTTTTTACAACTAAGAATAAATTGGACGTTATGCATCTTAAGCATACTTTGCTAGTCTAGTCGCTTGGAGCAGAGCAAAGTTCTAAAGTGGGTTGTTTAGGAGCTAAGTTACTCATAGCTGGAGTTGAGTTTCTAGCTAACCTAATCGTTCTAGACACCCAAACCATAGATGTCATTCTTAGCATGGATTGGTTAACCAAGCACAAAGCCGTGTTAGATTGTGGCCGAAGAGCCGTTACAATCAAGGATACCAAAGGAAACAAGGTAGAATTGCTAGCTACCTCAGTGCGTAATGGACATCTGCTAGCCAATAGCCTAAAGACCGTTGCTTTGGAAGATGTGCCCGTTGTTTGAGAGTATCTAGATGTGTTTCCGGAAGAGTTACCAGGGATGCCACCAGATCGTGACATCGAGTTTGTCATCGATCTAGTGCCAGGAACAACACCAATCTCAAAGATACCGTATCGGATGCCAGCCGATGAGCTAGTAGAGATGAAGAAGCAGATAGAAGAACTTTTGGAGAAAGGTTTCGTGAGGCCCA
The DNA here is from genome assembly GCA_036346405.1 of Phyllostachys edulis. Classification (NCBI taxonomy): domain Eukaryota; kingdom Viridiplantae; phylum Streptophyta; class Magnoliopsida; order Poales; family Poaceae; genus Phyllostachys; species Phyllostachys edulis. The sequence continues at coordinate 49,945,578 of CM070563.1, read as the reverse complement.
GTTCGTCGCCATGGGGAGCGCCAGTCTTGTTCGTCAAAAAGAAGGATGGAAGCATGAGAATGTGCATCGACTACCGATCTCTCAATGAAGTCACTATCAAGAATAAGTACCCATTGCCCCGGATAGATGATCTATTTGACCAGATGAAGGGAGCCGGAGTGTTCTCGAAGATCGATCTGCGATCAGGTTACCATCAGTTGAAGATTTGTCCCAAGGATATACCTAAGACCGCTTTCTCAATGCGGTACGGACATTATGAGTTCTTAGTCATGTCCTTTGGTTTGACTAATGCCCCTGCCTATTTCATGAACATGATGAATAAGGTATTCATGGAATATTTGGACAAGTTCGTAGTTGTATTCATCGATGATATTTTGGTCTACTCCAAGTCAGAAGAAGAACATGCTGAGCATTTGAGATTAATCCTAGAGAAGCTCAGAGAGCATCAGTTGTATGCTAAGTTTAGCAAGTGTGATTTCTGGAAAAAGGAAGTTGATTTCCTTGGTCATGTGATGATAGCCGCAGGAGTAGCAGTTGACCCCGGTAAAGTTAAAGCAGTATTACATTGGGAACAACCCAAGACTGTCACTCAGGTTCGCAGTTTCTTGGGATTAGCAGGATACTATCGTCGTTTCATTGAAGGATTCTCATCGACTGCTAAACCTCTTACGCAATTGTTGAAGAAAGAGAAAAGTTTACTCCGACCCCACTTGTGAAGAAAGTTTTCAAGAATTGAAGAAGCGTTTGACCTCAGCCCCAGTGCTGATTTTGCCAGATATTCGCAAGGATTTCGATATCTATTGTGATGCTTCGCGTCAAGGATTAGGATGTGTCCTGATGCAAGAAGGAAGAGCTATCGCTTATGCGTCAAGGCAGTTAAGGCCGCATGAAGAGAATTACCCTACCCATGATTTGGAATTAGCTGCAGTAGTGCATGCTTTGAAGATTTGGCGTCATTACCTCATTGGTAATCGCTGCGAGATATACACAGATCATAAAAGCTTGAAATATATTTTCACCCAGTCAGACCTGAATATGAGACAAAGAAGATGGCTAAAATTAATAAAGGATTATAATCTTAGAATCCATTACCATCCTGGTAAAGCTAATGTAGTTGCAGATGCCTTGAGCCGCAAGAGTCACTGCAATACAATGGAAGTAAAAGAGGTTTGTTCAGAACTCCAAGTGGAATTCCAGAAGCTGAAACTAGAAGTGGTATCCGAAGGATTCGTGGCTAATTTGGAAGTGCAGTCTACCTTGGAGAAGCAGATTCGCGAGGCTCAGCCAAGAGATTCGGAGTTTTCAGACATCAAGAAGAAGATGGTAGAAGGGAAGTTCAAAGACTTCACCGTGGATGATCAGGACATACTGTGGATCAATGGACATATTTGCGTGCCAGATGCTGATGGTTTGAAACAGCTAATTTTGAAGAAGGCCCATGACTCAAAGTATTCGATTCACCCTGGTAGTACTAAGATGTATCAGGATGTTAAGAATAAGTTTTGGTGGCCGAATTTGAAACGAGATGTCACAGAGTTCGTTGCCTTGTGCGATGTGTGTCAGAAAGTCAAAGCAGAACATCAGAGACCAGCAGGTCTGTTGCAACCGTTGAAGATTCCTGAGTGGAAGTGGGAAGAAATCGGAATAGATTTCATTACCGGATTACCCAAGACTCAATCGGGTTATGATTCGATTTGGGTAATAGTGGACCGTCTGACTAAAGTTGCCCATTTCTTGCCAGTCAAAACTATGTACTCAGGAGATCGTTTGGCAGAGCTGTATATGTCAAGGATTGTCAGTTTGCATGGTGTGCCCAAGAAGATAGTATCAGATCGAGGATCTCAGTTCACCTCCTATTTTTGGCAGAGTTTGCATGAAGCCTTAGGGACTCATCTGAATTTCAGTACTGCATATCATCCCCAAATAGATGGGCAGACTGAAAGGGTCAATCAGATATTGGAGGATATGTTGAGAGCCTGTGCTCTAGCTAATGCCACCCGCTAGGATAAGAGTTTGCCATATGCAGAATTCTCGTACAACAACAGTTATCAAGCCAGTGTGCAAATGTCACCGTTTCAAGCTTTGTATGGTCGTGCTCAGAGAACCCCGCTGAATTGGTCGAACCGCCGAACGTCACATCTTTTGGTCCAGATATCATTCAAGAAGCAGAAGAGCAAGTGTCCATGATCAAAGAGAGATTAAAGATAGCTCAGTGAAGGCAAAAGAGTTACGCTGATAATCGCCGTCGTGATCTCAATTTCGAGCCAGAGGATTTTGTTTACCTTCGAGTTACGCCCCTCAAAGGTGTGAAAAGGTTTCATGCCAAAGGGAAGCTTGCCCCTCGATATGTTGGTCCGTTCAAGATTTTGGATCGCCGTGGAGAAGTGGCTTATCAATTGGAGCTGCCTCAGTCACTAGCAGGAGTACATGATGTCTTTCACGTCTCTCAGTTGAAGAAGTGTCTTCGTGTGCCAGAAGAACAAGCCCCATTGGAGTCAATTTAATTGAAAGAAGACCTCACCTATAAAGAACAACCGGTCAAGATTTTCGATATCGCAGAATGTCGAACCAGAAGTAAGACAGTTCGATTTTGCAAAGTGCAGTGGAGCAACCACTCAGAAGGTGAAGCCACGTGGGAGCGTGAAGAAGAGCTGAAGGCCGAGTTCCCTAGCCTTTTCTCCAGCTAACCTGAATCTCGGGTTGAGATTCCTTTAAGGGGGGGAGGTTTGTAACATCCCAATTTTCTGAGCTTTAAAAATTCTTTAAATAGTTAGTAGTGAGAAAATTCACCATTTGGATTTATTTGAAATTAATTCAAAAGCTTAAATATGAACCTTGAGTAACAAAATAATTTAATATGACTAAAGTCAACATGAACAATGGTCGAAACTATTTTATTTGGATTCTATGTGCTTGGTTATATTTTCTAGATTTTTCTAGAATTTTTTCCAAGTTCATTTGCTAATTTCTATTGCCATTTGGAATTTTTGGTATTTTCTAAAATAGAAAAGCTATTAAAATTCTCCTAATACTGTTCGGGCCGAATCTCTTCAGCCCATTCCTATTCATCTCATGCCCAAAGAAATTTCAACCCACCTTTTTTTCAGGGTCATCCGATTGAAATCGAGCGGTTGGATTAGATCGGCGACTCACAAGACGCCTCGCCTCCTGCCTCTCGCCAGTGGGCTCGCTGAGGTCGCTGCCTCCGAGCCGCTTTCATCTCATGTGGCGCTCGTTTATGGACTCTTCGCAAGCTCGTCCGACAAAAGGGGAAACGGCCCCGATTCTCCGCGCGGGTGACGCCTTCTAGAAGCCTTATCCTCCCCGAACTCGTTCAAACGAATTTGAATTCAAATCCGTCTCTATCCCGTTTCCTCCGCGAGCACTTCTTGGGCGGTTTTGATCTCCGCCGCCGGCACGTCACCTCGAGCTTCGCCCTGCCTCCCTTTCCAAAACCCCCAAACCAATTGCCCCTCCCGAGCCCTTGCGCCGACGCATTTTCCCATCTAAGGTTTTCGGCCGCGTTTCGTCGCCATCGAATTGCGCCGCCGTCTTCGTCGCCGCGTCGTCCTCAAGCACACCACCGGGATCGCCGTCACCAGATCTACCTCCCGGACCCTTCCCCGACGCCAATACCCTATCGGAACGCCCGTCCGACAAAACCCGAACCTCTCTACCGCTCCAACCTCGCCGCCGGCCACCACCCTCATCCCCGACCACTCGGAGCTACCTCATCAGGTTCGCAATAGACTCACCAGACGCACCAGACCACCCATTTCAATGACAAGCCATTGTCACGGCGACCTTCGGTCCAAGGTCGCCACCGCCGCCGTTGTCGCCTCGCCGACGTGGGCGCCGAGTCACCCGGCCACCTCAGCACCCTTGCCTCCGTGGCGCGTGCGTGTCAGCCATGTAGGCGCCACGTCAGCGCCACGCGTGCGCATGTGCGCCACGCCAGCCCAATCCAGATCTAGAGGCTTAGTGGACTTGGTCCACCGTGAGCCATGTCACTGACGTGTGGGTCCCACACGTCAGGTTTTTCTTTTTATTTATCTTTTTCGAAATTCCCAGGGCTGACGTCATGCTGACATCATGCTTGCGCAATATTCCAATTTTCTTTTGAGAAATAATTCGGGATATTCCGAAAATAGGATTTTCTTTAGATTCAAACTTCCAAACCCCATAACTTTTGCATCCGAACTCCAAATCAGTCCATTCAAATTTCTAAATTCCTATAAATTCAAGATATATTTAATGAAGATTTTTATTTATTTTTTAGAGTTGTTTTGCCTCTGTTATTTATTTAGTTTGTTTGTTTGCTTCATTTGCGAGTAGACTTCGACGCTTCGGGAAGATTTGAAGAAGAAGGAGCACAACAAGACCAAGATCAATTCCTAGACCTATTCCAAGGCAAGTCATGCTTTGACCATGATTGAATCCCAGTTTTCTAAATGTTATTTTAATTCAAAGTATTGCATTTTATTTCAAGTAATTATTTAAATACTTTTGGGATTAGTTATTAAATCCAATCTGTTATGCCTTCCTTGTATAATTGTTATGCCTTGATCCTTTGTCACCCTAGTTGATATTTAGTTGGTAATATTGTAGCACCAACGTGGGTTGGTTAGACGCGATTAGGTTGCTTAGCCATGCCATGAATCATTTATTCATATAAAGTTGCGATTATTAACTTGACTAAGTGACTATGTAACTTTGTAATAATCTGTGTGTACTATGTGTCTTTGTGGCATGTGTTGCACTTAAATCAACCGGGTGGGAAAAGGTTTGGACTGAGGCAAGTGGTGGGAACTGTGTGGCATGGTGGCTATGTGATATGGGAATGTGAATCTGTGTGTCAAATTAATCTGTGTGCCATAGTTAGAATTTGGAAGTCTTACCTCGGTCATTTAAGGACTGAACTTTGTGCGCCATTGAACTGAGCCCTTCCGTACGACCACATGCCTGTTATGGGACGGGCCTAGCATAGTAAGATACGAATTCTTGGCATTGATTGCTCAGGCAGTAGGTTAGGCTATGTGAAAAGGGTGGAGGTGTGTGCTACCATGTAGTCGCATCTTTGCCGCTTCCCTGTCCAACGGTGTGTGTTGTACCATACACTGTGTATGGTTTGGTATGACGTAAGCACATCGGGAGCAGCTATGTTAAGATGAAGTTTCTGAAATGCTTTGTTACGATTAGTGCTTGCAACACTAGTTGTATCTTGTGGGTAAAGTGTACAAACTCTACAGAGTGTAAACAATCTATTCAATAGCGCGATCCGCTGTCATGGACAATGCTCGGGATTTCACACGAGGGTAGATCTTCATAAACCGTGTGGGAAGGAGCCGTGTGATCTAAATCATATGGCTATGTGAATAATCCGCTTAGGTGTGTGTGTCTTTGTGAAATCAAACCGTTAAAATTATTATTGTCTATTTGTTTTACTCGCTTTCAATCTATTATTTGTATTCAATCGCAAATGTTGCATTTCGCAAAAAGAACCACAAAATGCCATTCCCTTGTAATAAGCCTGCATGTATAATTGCATTTCCGTGGTGTGACTTGCGAGTACGGTGTGTACTCACGCTTGCTTTAAACTAAATCAAGCAGAAGAGGAGGAGTCTTCGCCAGCATTCGAGGAGGAGTTTATCGAAGGTGCTCGATCGTGGGTATTGATCCCACGGTTGCTGTGGTGAATCGATGGGATGCCGCCGCTTCGTTTCCAACGCTTTATTTCTCTGCTAGCCCTGCGTGGCTTAATAAATGTAAACTCGACCGTAAGGTCAAACCATTATTTATTAATCAAACTATTCGTTTATGTTACTATTCGCTTGTGTGGATCGATATCCATCTTTGTTGATACTGTGTGCACTAACATGATCCTGGACTAGTGCATTAAACACAGAGGGTCCAGAATTGTATTTTTGGGTCCCGACAGATTTGCCCTTGATGCCTCACTTTGTATAGGTCAACTTCACAAGAGTCGACTGAGCACGAGGTGTAGATGCAGGACATTCCTGTGAAGTTGACACCGGAGCAGGTAGCTCCAGGCAGATGTCCACCTTGGGCCACTGGATGAATGTTCCAACGGCTTGCCCTAGAGTCATGACCTCGCTCTTTGGGGAATATGCATGGGGGGCCCCTAAATTGGCACAAACACCGCCCACATTCACTTTTGTGAAACCAGAGTAATTGTTGCACCGCACCAAAGCCCGAAGACGGATGGATACACTTGGCCCCAAGCAAAGATCCAGGCAATGTAGCATATCTCACTTGGAGCTTGCACTTCATAGCCACCTACATAACGATACAAAATTAGCTACTCCAATAGGCCTATCAATGGATCGAGCATTCCAGAGATAATAATTATTACCTGGATGTCATCGACGGGAAATCTGTCGTCACCTATTGGGGTAGGGTTAGGGTTGGACACGCACTACTCGTGTTTGGGGGTCATTTGGCTAGCACAGTAAGGGCAGGGGCTTGCAACTGATTTGGGAGTTGCAATTCCCTAATCCTTTCCTCAAAGGTCTCCATCTGCCGTTGCTGGGCAGCTCTGATCTCACCTCTGATGGATTCAGTGATCTTATCTCTGATGGATTCAATGAGCTCATCTCTGAGGGATTGACGAATCTCCTCTCGTAGGTTTGCATCGCGCTCGGCTTTGGCTCTCTTCCTACTCCGGTACGATCCGGAGTCCGCTTGGAACCATTTTTCCCATGTAACATAAACACCAGCGCCTCTCGTGCGACCTGGATGCTCATTGTTTCCTAGGACCGCGGAGAGTATATCTTTCTCCCTGTCTGCCTGGAATGAGCCTTGGGAAGATTGTGCACTCAGCGTTACCTGCAATAGCCCGACATGTCATTTCACTTCCTACGAAGTTATGGAGTAATTACAAACTAGGTAGTTCGATATCTTACCAGGCGTTGGGACACTTCCTGGTCTGCGGGGTTTGGAAAGTAGACTTCCTCCGTAGGCCCAATACGTAACCTCCCAAATAGCCACTGTCTGGAGCGCACATCAGTGATCTCAGGAAATGGCGGGGAGACATTCGAACAACTTGCCTGCTGGTCGTGATCCCTCCATATCGGGACTTTATCTGCATACCCAGCAGTGCCGAGTCTGTGGGGATGCTTGTTTTTTGCCTGGAGGGTCGTGTGCGCCGCACTTTCACTCCTAAATTCATCTGTCATCTTCTTCACCACAAACTCGGCCCATGACTCTTCCAAGAATGGATACTTGTGGAAGGGCCTCAAATCCTTCTCCACGTAGTTCTTGACAAGCATGCTCTTGAAGTTCTTCACGCTTTGCACGCCTGTAGCAACGTGTGTCGTTGCATGGAGTCCAGGTGTTCTGTTGGGATCTCGAACAATTTGAGAATATCCGTCAGCACAGCAGGTTTCAGTTGTTCGGGCACCACCTTCCACGAATCGTAGGTGACGCTGGCCCATTCCCGTGCAACTATTCCGACCGTTCTCCGGAATGCGGACACTGCTCGACGAGAATTGATAGGGGTCCCAGACTGATCGACCTCCGTGATGGTAAATCGGCCCCCGGGCCTTTTCGATATTCCTCTTCTTCTACCGCGGTTGGATATTATTCTGGAGGATGGTGCATCATCAGACACATGAGGCGGCGACGACGAATAATGAGCGGAAGACATCTTCACAAGAAATAGAACATCATGTGAACAAATGAAATCAGCATAAAGCTAAGATTTAACATTTTGATATTGCTATCAGATGTAGAGTAAGCATTCCAATTAGAGCTCAAGTTCAAAGCCGATTATCAAAACAATTTCAGTACAAGACTATTATCATTACAGAGCATTCATCTCAAGCCCACCACACCACATTGTAATATATTCCAAGAGATATCAAAACAAATACCATATGAATAATCGACTAGAACAAATACAAATTCCTAAAACAAGTACAATTATCATGAGGGACCATGACAGATTATTGATAGAAATAGTTAGGGAAAGGGGCGTCAGGTTCGGCAACTCGGCATTGGTTACATTTGGACGTCGAGGAGAAGGACGAGCAGGGAGCAGTACTGGAGCAGTAGGGCGGCGTCGAAGGGGAGGCGCGCCGGGCTTGGGTGAGGGGAGGAGGCGGCGGGCTCAGGGGGAGGCGCGCCGGGCTGGAGGAGGAGGCGGTGTCGACGGGATCGGGGAAGGAGTCGCACCGGGCTCGAGGAGGCGGCGTCAAGGACGATGGCGATGGGCTCGGGGGAGGAGGGAGCGATGAGTTGAGAAACTTAATCGTTTGAGTGGCGGGCGCGGCAAACCCTAGAGTCCGAATGTAAATAGGGATGGACATCACAGACGGTTCTAAATTAGAACCATCTATGATATGTGTATCATAGACGGTTCTAAAGTAGAACCGTTTGTGATATGTGATGTATCACAGACGGTTCCAATTAATAACCGTCTGTGATATATTGTATCACAAACGGTTTTTACCAAGAAACCGTCTGTAATATATAATCAAAGACGGTTTGCAGCTCAAACCGTCTCTGATATTATTTTGTATTGGTTAATCTAGATCTGTTTATGGGCTAGCCTCAGGAAATGCTACCAACTCCTTCTTCCTCCTTCACTCTCACGTCGACATGCCACCCGGCTCCCTGGCACCATGCAGCCACTAGGCTCTCGCCGTCGCTGTAACCTGCATCACCCATGCCACCATAGCGCCGCAAAGGTGGGTTGGCCACCAACTACCGTAATTCAGTCTTGTCCGCAATGCTATTCCCACACCGTGCAACCACTTCTCTACCTACCTTCGTCGTATCGCATGCCACACACACTCCAGCCACCTTGACTGCCTCCCTCCTTGCTCCCACGGCTATATAAGCGCCACATTGTGCTCACCTTCTCCCCCACTGCATTTCCCATGCTCCATTTCTTCCCTTCGAGCACCATAAGTTAGAATGCCCGCAAGGCTGTGATCTCTGCTCTGACGACCGCCTCCGTCTGCCGCTCCCGTTCCACCACCTAGGTGAGTCCTCGCCGCCTCGATTTAGTACTTTGGGATCACAATAGCCCCTCCACCCCATGCTCACATCCACTCACCCCATTCTCCACAGGATCACCGTTGCCACTCCATCTTCCTTATCTCCATCAACTAAGCCAACTGCATTGCCCCACTTCTTCACATTGTGCTAGTCCTTCAGGTGAGCTCTGGCATTGGTTCCTTGTCCTCTACTATTGCCTCGTCCTCATCCATCGGATGCTAATCTCCTTCTTCACTCTCTTCTACAGAGCCACTCGGAACAACATTGCTGTTTTCCTCCACACTGTCAACCACGAGCCACACCACCACCCTCCTCCACAGCCCAACTCCATCATACCGGTCACTCTACCAAAGGTAACCATGTCACCTTGTGTTCTACGGGGAGCTGTTACTCGGGCGTTTATTGATGAGGACCTTAGCGCCATAGCACCTTCATCCCCGATGTCGTGCGGGTGATAAGCCTAGAACCCCCTCAGGCAGTACGTGCTAATGTGCACACTGCCCGACGTGATCAACCACCGGCTAGTCAGCTCCGCCACGAACCAGAAGGCCACCACCACATTGTGCAGCTACACCGCTGCTACAGGCCACCATTTCCCTTGCTTTCAACACCATCAGAGTCACCGAGGACATGGGGTCCCATTTTGGTCAACCCCGGATGCTCTCGAGGCTCAGCTCGCCGTTGTCGAGCATAGCCAGAGTGTGCTCTAGCGCATCCTCCCCTACTCTGGTTGGAATTGGGGAAAGCGTTGTAGCATACTGTAGCGGAGTAATTAATCCATAATAATGTCATTAGGGCAATGGTTAATTAAGGGTTAAGTTAGTATGGCGTGTGGGGCCAAGATGATTAGTAAAGTATGTAGACCCTCTTAAACAAACAATGTAGACCTGGTCTATAGACCAGCACCATTGACACGTGGGCCCTCAATCCATACATTGTTTAATGGATCGATTCCGTATGTGTCAGGCCCCACCTGTTAGTGACTGTAGCCATTTCTAATTAGAAAAAGAAATTAAACACTAGGGGTCCCACCTGTCAGCTAGAGTAGGATTTTCTAATTAAGAAATAGATAAAAAGGAAATAAAATCCGGTGGATCCCACCTACAAGTGAGAGAATTATCTCTCTTCTCTTAATTTCAAGAATTGTTTTGGATTTAAAACTTTGGAGAGCCAATTCTCTATTGTTTTAAATCCAAATCCAACAATTCTTGTTTCTAAATTCATCTAAATTCAAACCCTACCCAACGAAACTAAAAACATGAATTGAGCAAGACCAAGGCCATCAAGACATCGAGTAAGGTGAGTTAACACTTTGATAATTTTGCACCTACATTTGAAATTCAATTATATCGTTTTAAATTATGTAATTTGCATCGCTATACTTTATGCAAATATGTTGACAATGCTTATATATAATACCTTAATGTTAATTGAGTATAAATTTCTAATCCTTAAACTTAGACACTATCCCTTATCACCCTAGGAATAATGATATACATGAATAGTCACTAAGTCTGTATCTAAGTTCCATGCTTAGTCTTGCTTAGATACATTGACATGTGGGTATTAATTTCCCCAATATCATTCAATTTCAAAAGTAAATTTGGGTGGCCGAGGTTGGATCCTAGCTAGTATGTTGAAACTAGAAAGGATTTTCAAAAAAAAAAAAAAACTGAAAAACCAATTTAGACTTGGGTGGAAGCCAAGTCGGGTGGGTGTCGATAAGAGCACGATAGAGTGGATATGGGGAAGTACCGCCCAAGTCAGTTAAGGACTCGATTCTTGTAGCATATTCTAATGTAAAAATAGTGCAACCAAAAGTCTATAATGGGTATGACCTAGTTGATTAATTTGTTCACCTCAACATTTGCTTCACCACAGGTGGAATGTGGCATGGGTAGAGAGTAATGAAGCCATTGGAAAACCACACGGTGCAAGAGGGGGCTTCCGTGAGCACACAGCCAGTGGTGGTGAAACCTTACTGAGTGATGATGCGTTGGGGTGGGGCATTGTAAATGCATTGTGATGATTATCTTAGCCTCACGCCTACGATCGCGTGTTGACAATATATGATGATTTTCTCTTGTGGGTTAAGTCGAGCGACCTCTGCAGTGTGAAAACTGTCCAGATAACCATGAAGAAATTTAATGTTGAAGGCACAATTGACTATTGAATTTGAGATGAAGGATCTCGGTGCAGCAAAGAAGATTTTTGTTATGGAAATTACCAAAGATAGTCAGTTTGAAAATTATATCTAACACAGAAAGGGTATATTGGTAAAGTTCTTTGTCGTTTCAACATGCATAAGGCCAAACCTATGAATATTCCGTTAGCGGCATATTTCAAACTTTCTTCAGCGTCATGTCAAAAGTCAGATGGTGAAGTTGAGTACATGTCAAGAGTTCTATATGTCAGTGCAGTTGGTTCACTTATGTATGTCATAATATGTTCTCGCCCCAATTTATCTCAATAATTGAGTGTACAGTTTGGGAAGAGCATTAGAAAGCAGTTTAATGAATTTTCATATACATACGGGGTATATTTGATGCTTGTTTACAATTTGGAAATATTAAAGATGAAATCATTGGCTATGTGGACTCATATTTTGCTGGAGATTTGGATAAGAGAAGGTCTCCTATTTTTTATGTGTTCACTGTTGGAGGATGTGTCGTTAGTTTGAAAGCAACCGTGTAAACCACTCTTGCCTTGTCCACTACAAAAGATGATTATATGGCTATTTTTGAAGCTTGCAAAGAAATCATTTCGCTAAGAGGTTTGTTTATTGAGTTTTGTGGAAGTACATCTTGCACTACAATATTTTACGATAGAAAAAAGCACTATTTGCCTTTTGAAGGATCAGATGTTTTATGAGAGAATGAAGAACATTGATATTAGATATCATTACATCAACGTGTCATTGTTTAAGGTGATATTAAAGTCGGCAAGATAAGTACTCATGATAATCCAACTGACATGATGACAAAGTCAGTTCCTACCACTCAGTTTGAGGTTTGCTCAGACTTAGTTGGTATCATTCAGTAGTCCTATAGAAGTTTGACGCACAAGGTGTTCACGCTAATCTATTTCAAGGAGATCACGTTTGTTTTGGCTACAAGAGGAATTCGTCTCAAGGTGGAGCTTGTTGAGTTTGAGTGTGATACGAATTGAGTTTCGACTATAAATATATCCCTGTAGTACATAGGGAAGAGCAAATTAAAGCTTCTTTGAAAACATCTCCTCATATAGTGATATTGCATCCGTGCGCTTGTGGTTTTTTTCAAAAGGGTTTTTTACGTAAAATTCGTGTCTCCCGTTTTTATTTTTCTATGCATTATTTCAACACTTGTCGTGTTAAAAAATTGTTCTAGTTAGAATAGCAGGAATGGCCAACCACAAAAACACCTTCATCTCAGAGGCAGACAAGTCTTGCAAAGACAAAATTTTTTTTTTGCCAAAATAGCACTGTTTCTGGCAACATTAGGAAAAACGGCATCCTTACAGCCGTTTTTGTAAAATTGACATTCGACACCGTTCCTCGGTGACACTAACGACTCCCGTGCTGCCACGTAGCCTCATCCACACCACCCTAAAATAGATCCATCTTATCCATCCCTCTCTTTTCTTATTTTGGCCCTCTCACCCAAATCAATTGCAAAAATGACTCTCATCCCATTTTAGAATTTTTTTTTAAATAATCTATTTTTTATTCGAAATATCAAAACTATTCCAGCCAATTTTTTTTTTTACAAAAATATACCTCTGTCGCCCAATGGTTGGGCGACAAGCTTCTATCGCCCAACCGTTATGGCGTCGCTTTCGTCGCCATGAGGTTGGGCGATCAAACCACGCCCAACCCTGCGGCATTTACGCTGCGATCGCTTATAATGGGCGACAGGAACTAGTCGCCCAACCCTATGGCGACAGGAACCAGTCGCCCAACCCCATGGCGACAGAGGCGGCAACAAAAACCCTATGGCGATAGAGCTCCTCATCCTTTTTCCCTTTAATTATTGTTTAATTGAGTTGTAATGAATATTATATTTTGTAGGTTAATTAAATTTAGGAAATCTGATTATATCATGTTATTTATTTTGAAAATAATAGTGCTGTGATGATGTTGGTTGGTCTGTTTGTTATTTTTGTAGAATATCATGGGTATGAAATTTGTCAGACTCGCAATAACATTTTGTGATCGTTGTATATTGTTGTAGTGCGGTAAATTTCTGTTGAATTTTGTGAGGACGATTGAGACAGTAATGATATGTAAGTACAAAGGTAAGTGATATTACGATGCGCGAGGGAGTCTCTCCTCGATGAAGTCAACCGCATGAGCCCCTTAGTTGGTGTGGTGTTGTGTAGTGTTGGGTTTGGTTCAACCCCCTTTTATAAGCCCCTTAGTTGGCATGGTGTGGTTAATTTGATGCGGAGTATAGAGTCATGTCTTTGAATTCTAAAAAGATGAGGAGGTAGAGTGTTGTCATGTCGATCCGAAAGTCGGCAAGGCATAGTGTTGTCACGCCTCACTTTGCGGGAGAAGTAATGTCTTGCTTTGCGAGTCTTTGTCTTATCGGTCCGAAAAATTCAAGCGAGGCAGAGTGTTGTCACGCCTTTCTTTGCGAGTCTTGTCTTTTCGGTCTTAAAAGTCGGCAAGGTGGTCGGGGTTGTCAAGTCGATCCGAAAAGCCTAACCCTAAACCTAAACCATAAAGCGCGTAAAAATCGCTCCTTTGGTCTTATCATCGCGCAAAGCTGGCCCGTGTAGTCTTGTCACTGCAGAAAGCTGTCTCCTTCGGTCTTATCACTACGCAAAGCTGCCTCGCGGGCCTATAAAATGCGACCACTCGACCGTTGAAACCGTAGGAGGAAGAACCTTCTCCGTTTCTACAAGAATATACGATGGCGAGACGCCAGGACCACCCAACCGGTCACCGGCGGACCTTCTCCCCGAAAGGATGGAGGACTTCAGCCCTAACCACCGGTTGATGCCGAATAAGCATGCTCAACCTAAGTGGCCGAAATGCGGACACGGGGAGGACGCTATCGTGCAGGCCATAGACGGCCCTTTCGATGGTGGACGGCGTTTCTTCCGATGCCCATACTCTGGGGTAAGTAGTTTTGTTTATGTTACTGGAAATACATCGTCCTTACTAACCGTCCCTTGTAGCAGATGGCTAAATGCAACTTCACCCGCTGGATCGATCCTCCCCATGAACGACCTGTTGTGCGGTACGTGGATGTATTGTGGAACCGAATCTTTGATTTGGAGGCACAAATTGACGATCTGAACGAGCAAAATGACGACCTCCGCCAACAGATGCAGCGCGAGAGGGGCAATGAGGAGGTCGTCAACATAGGAAGTTCCTATGATCCCGCATGCTGCTGTGCGAACCCAAGCTGCATATGTGCGTGCCACTACAACGACAGCCAGCCACGTCCGAGGCGCCCAACTGGGGAACACTCTATGTGGGTTGCGAGAGGCACCTTCTACAATTAGGGAGGGGCGGAGAAGCTCGTACGTCGCTAGTGTCCCCTTCTGTATGCACTTATGTTGAATCTCATGAAGCATGTAACTAAATGGTGAACGCGTTATTGCGGTTGCCTTTTATCGAGTTGACATGTTGTATCGATGTGTCGCATTTACGTTCAATCTCGTAACGTATGTAAGTGAATGGTGGACGTGTCATTGCAGTTGCCATTTATCGAGTTGGCTTTTGCATCGAGGTGTCGTGTGCATTAAGCTATAGGCGTTGATATGCATTGAACAAACATGCATTATATCAAAGAGTATACAGAAGAACGCAAAAGTAATCCAGGCATTATATATTAAGTGCAAAATTAAAGTATCACATAAAGAACAAATGTGCGGCGGTCAATCAAGACGCCCCACTAGCCCCCAACCGCACCCCCAAAGATCCTCCTGCCGCCACCGCCCAGTCCACCTCCGCGTCCTCCCCTACGGGCTCGCTTTGGCGCCTTCCTCTGCGCTGGGTGTCGGGGCCTCGGCCCCGAGAGGGAAAGACGGTCTGGAGCCCTGATCTGACGAGGACCGAGGTGCGGCAAAGGGTGGACAACCTTGGTGTCTTTGTGTGCCGTCTTTAGCGCACCGAGAAGCTGTGAGCCGGACAGAACCTCAGCGGGTGTGGGCTGAGGTGTGGGCTGAGGTGTCGGGTCCTCGTCCACCAAAAAGTCCTGCGCGTCCTCGTCCAGCTCGTCCATGTCCTGCGCGTCGACGTGATGCGCGTCCACGTCGTCATAGGGCAATGTACCTGCACAGCAAAATATTGTTAGTTAATAAAAGAAATGCGAAGCGTGCTGACCAACAGAGACGTGACGTACCCTCGGCTAGCGCCATGGCGTGTACAAAGCTGTCCACACGGAAGTGTGGCACGACGTAGTGCGAGGCTGCCGGTGTCGGACGTGCTCTGCTCGAGCTAGCTGGTCGTATGCGTCATTTGTCGGAGGTGGTCTCGCCGAGCCACTGGTCGGTAGCGCGATGTCGGAGGTGGTCTGCTCGAGCCACTGGTCGTATGCTGTCGATGTCGGACGTGGTTCCTCGTGTCCACGTGTTTCTGCTTGTGTTAGTCAAAGAATACGCCCATAAGGCGTCAAATTTGCGCTGCTGGTTCTGCATAGCCAGCCTCTTGAATAGCTTCACCAAGGGTTGCTTCGGGAACTTCTTGAAGAAGTTGGCCCCCAAATGGCGAATACACCATCTACTCGTCATATCCGGCCAAGGGAACGGCTCCTCCGGGTCTTCCTGAAGTTTTTTTATGGCCTTCATCATCCCAGCGTGGCGATCATGGATCACGCACACACCAGGACGAGCTCCAACAACTCCCACCCTCAGATGTTGAAGGAACCACAACCAGCTGTGGAAATTCTCACCTTCGACAAATGCGATGGCCAATGGCAGAATTTGATTGTTCCCGTCAACGCCTATGGCGGTAAGGATCTGCCCCTTGTATTTCCCGGTCAAAAAGTCCCGTCAACTGAGATCACGGGCAGCATATGCCTAAAAGCCTCGATGCAGGGACCGAAGGCTACGAAGGCCCTATGCATTACTAAAAAACCTCGCGGAATTTTAGATGGCATGTCCTTCACAGCAATGTACGTGCCCGGGTTTCTCTCCTGCAGCACCTCAAGCATACGAGGAAGGTTGTCGTACGCCGCCTCAAAAGATCCAAACCGTCTTTCCATAGCCTTCTGCTTCGCACGCCACGCCTTCCCATAGCTGATCTTGTACTTGAATTTCTTCTCGATAGCCACCATAATGTGCTTGGCCTCTATATCCTTCTTCTCCACTATCTCTCCATACATCAAATTAGCTATGAATGTCGACGTTATGTTACGATGTTCCGCACAAAATAAGTCTGAGCATGCACGAGCGCGCTCCACCTTCGAGACAATCCAAAGAGTCTCATACTTCGGTCTATGCGCGTGCACTCGCCAAGGACAACCGGTCTGCTCGCATTTGACGGTGTACTGCTCTTGGCTAGATTTGACGACCCGAAACGTCCGCTGCATAGACATAGCCCACAGCTTAATGGCATCCTGCAAGGATGTCTTATCAGCAAACATTGAGTGCAACCGAACCTCCGTGGCATGGTACTCCCACGGCGATTCGTGCTCGTCGTCGCGTACATAGACCCTCGGCGTCAAATCTGCTCCATTCTCGGATGGGAGCTCCGTCCTCATCGGAATCGCTCGTCGTCTTCTTGTAAAGCTTCCTCTTGACCAAGGCCATCCGGTCATCGCTTCCATTTGATGCAATATGTAATCCCTATGCTCTCCTTCATCACTGTCTCAGAGGCTCACCATGCGTGGCCGATCTTCCTCTCTGTATGTACCGCGTCGGGCTCATCACAAGCAATATTCTCTGAACTCTTCAGAAACCTGACCCTCCGGGTCCTCTTCTTCACCAACATGCCGCACCCGAGTCTTTCATAACACCGGATGATATCCGTGAGGGCCCTGCCTGACTTCTTTTGGGCATGGTTGCACAAGTATCACACACTCATATCCACGGGCCCCGCACAGGATTTTCTAAAGTTTTTATCGCTTCTACTTACATACAAATCAACTCGATTTTCTACTGCTTTTTCTCTAACTACGCTTTCCTCTGAGCGCTACTTACACTATTATTTTATCTAACCAAACTATTTACCTACAAAAAATACACTACAAAATAAAACAAACTTACCTCGTAGTCGAAATTTTCCTCCTCTCGCCTCTTCCTCTCCTCTCTTTTCCTCTCTTTTTCTTCTCCTCTCCTCTCTTTTCCTCTCCCGTGGCGGCGAACCGCTTTCGGGCGAAATGAGCGTCGGGGACATGCAGGTGCCTATATAGGCCACCCAGTCGCCCTTGACTGTTAGGCGATCGAACATCTGCAATCGTATGACGGTTGGGCAATCGATCCTATCGCCTAATCAGGCGGGCGATCGCAATGTTGTCGCCAACCGCTCGTCTCCTGTGCAGTTTTAAAGCCCAACCGTTGGGCGACAGGCTTTCAGTCGCCTAACGGTTGGGCGATAGGAGCTTGTCGCCCAACCATTCGGCGACAGAGGTATATTTCTGTAAAAAAAATTCGCTGGAATAGTTTTGATATTTCGAATAAAAAATAGATTATTTAAAAAAAAATTCTCCCATTTTATTTACAAATCTAGACCCCCTCCCTCACCTTCCGCGCTCGGCCACCACAGAAAGTTTGCTTCCCGCGCTCGTGGGCCACCCTCTGGTGTCTTTCCCCACTCTCCGACCGCGGAAGGTGAGGGAGGTGGGTCTAGATTTGCAAAAAAAAATGGTATGAAGGTTATTTTTGTAATTGCGTGACGCCGGGGGTTCAAAATGAAAAAACATTCGAATGGATCCACCTCGTCGCGTGCTCTGTCCAGTCTGAAGCGATTACAAATTTACAACATGCTATCATCTCTCGTTTGGACTTGAGCGCATGCCCGGTCAGGGTTGGAACTTGGAAGCTTCAAGTCCGTCTAGGGAAGCGAGAAGGTCGATATCGGTCAAATCCGGACTGATCATCTGAAATTACAGTCCTCGCAAGCCCAACCCAGGAGTGCGCTCGTTAGCCAGCCCTACCAACAGTTATGCGAGTCTCGGTCAACAGGTCAAGCTAGGTCCGATTTGGCTGGCAGTGGTAGGTCGTGTCAAGCGCCGATGGGCGACAACACCAGCACATGATTGGAATGGCCACTGAAGTTTTACTTACGAAGTACATACAGATTCCAACGTTTCAAACCAGAAGAAGGTGGATCACGGTGGCAATCAACATCTACAACACCAAGTGATGTTAATCTTGCCAGCCATGTCCCCTGCGTTGCAAGTAATATCGACAAGTTTGTTTTTCTCCACAAGTAAATGGATAAGTTTCTTCGAGAAAAAGAAAGTAATGGATAAGTCGTCACTTGGGACGGAAGTAACGGAAGGGGCGTCGCCTCTGAACTGCGATGGGAGAGCATTTGGCACCCATCGAATGTTTATCATAGCTGCTTTGTTCCGAACATACTCTGATCAAATCCTCGATCTTTCCTGATGTTACAAGATCTAGATAATCCGCGCCAGTCACCCCAGTAACCTCAGCTTGCCGTCCTTAAATTAAGGTGGCGTCACGATCGATCACGCCAGATACGACCCGTTTCTTCACAAATGTCTATATCAGTGCATCGCACGTGTGTAGACTAGTAGTACTAAACTCCGGACTTGAAGCTTCCAAGTTCACACCTGGACCCAGGCATGCGCTCAAGTCCAAACGAGAGATGATGGCATGTTGTAAATTTGTAATCGCTTCAGACTGGACAGAGAGATGAGGCGGCAGCTCCGTCCTAGGAGACGGATGAGCGGCGACGTGGTGGGTCCATCCTAGAGAGGAATAGATAAGGCGGCTCCGTCCTAAGGTAGTACAGACAAGGCTACGTGGCAGCACTAGAGCTATCTGTGCCACCAAGGAAACAGTGTCGAGCGCCAATTTAGCAAAAACAATGATGGGAATGTCGTTTTTGCTAATGCTGTCCGAAACAATACTTTTTTGGGGGCAAAAAAAGTACTGTACAAACATCCGGTCCTTTTGTCTGACTCAAACCAGGGACATCTTCTGATAAGCCTGACGACTCAACGTCTCTACTACTGTGGCGCCTCTGTAGTCTGTACGTCGCGAGGCCTCGAGCACCAGTATGTCTTGCTGGATGAGATGCACAACTTGTTGGCTACTGAGCGAGAACAAAATCCAGAGCAATAGATAGATATGGAAAAACAATGTGGTTAATGGAAGGAAAACAAAACACGGTGGAGCTAAAGATTTCAAACAGTCAAGAATGAGGTGTTAATGTAACACATCGGTCTAATACTAAGTCCGGAATGTCACTAAGCCACACTAACTACTAATTTTAATAACATGTTACATCAATATCCAGCAAGCATATAAATAATAAAACCCGTCCATGGGTTACAATAAAAAAACTTCAGACACGACACAATAAGTATAATGATCAACATACTAAGTAGCAACACTGATAAGGATCCAATAACAAATAAACAGTCCATAGCAAGTCTATTGAATGAATAAAACAAGCCCCAAACCAATCATCTGTAAATATTCAAGTCTATCGAATCCTAAGGGGAAATATCATCACACTATAATAGAAGATTTCATGGCATTATAAATCAAATATTTGAGGTCAATGCAAGTGATCCATGTGAGTTATCTCTTCCCATACGAGGTGTCGTCAACGTCCACCTATAGCAATAATAGACTAAGAGTGAGTCCACAACTCAGTAAGAACATAATAAAACAATGAACAACAATTTAATAACCATTATCAATATCATCATCGACAACATCTACTTATTTCTCTTTGTGCTTATACTCAAATATCATATCTTCCACTTTTGTTTTAATGCAATGCAACTCTATGCTACATGTCAACATGCTCTTTTCTTTGATTATACCGGTATAGCATGAGTGAACACCTGCAACAGTGTTCACTCTTTCATCAAGCCTATTCTCAAAAGGATCGGGGATCTCTCCACTCCCGTAGAGTCTTTACCAACAAGGTAGATATATGATCACCATGACCACCTTCTCTCTTAAACAATGATGCACATGATGCAATGGTTTAATTTAAACTCATAAAATATTCCATTATCAATATTCCATGTCTTCATCATCAATAAGGATATCATAGTCATTCTCAAGAAGGTATAATTAAGTATTGTATGGTATAAATAACATCATGACAATGAATAATAAAGAAAACAACAATCAAACCATTGATCACTGTTCTACTATGCATTTGCCTCTTATCCTCTAGGAGCTGGGTGATGGAATGGCTGCAAAGTGCTTGAGGCAACACTCCCTAAACAAAAACAAAATTAAAATACACTAAAAAAACCACCATAGTGCTAAAACATCAAACCAATAACCATCGAACCTACATGCAAAATCGACGCCTTTAATTCAACTTTACCGGGCACACTACCCGCTGTTCTAGTAGTAAAATAACCCTAACTCCCTCCTCTGAACTCCAAACATAGTGAAATATATCCTTTCTAGAAACCCCACAAAATTATATACAGCTTTCTAGTTATTCAAAACCTCTGAATTCGCCGTTTAGTTCCCCGTTTCTAACACCGAAGATCCAACCTGAATCTGCTAGAATAGTCTTCTTCAGTTTTTAGTATCTATTTTTCTATAACTTGAAAATTAGTAAACAATGGTAGTTCTGGAAACTACTAAGAATTATCTACCTTATTCAAGTTATGACAATAATTAAATTACTCTATCTACCATGTGTAATAATTACATCTATGCGATAGCTGCAATTGACAACTGTTTTCTGGACAGTGACCTTCCCAAATCCATAACTTTTCTTTCACAACTCCAAATTTAGTGTTCTAGACCTTTCTAGAAAGCTAGTGAGATGCCCTACGTCTTTTTTAACTAGCCAAAACCCTTAATCCGAACGTAAATATTCTTTATTGGCCCGGTAAGGTTCTGCAGCGCAATTCGATCTACAAACAATCTACAAATTAAACAATGATTAAATTCAACGATGAATGTGTTGCCCTTGTCTTTTCCTCTTTTCTTCCCTTCTCTTCTCTTCCTTTCCTTCCTTCTTCTTCCTCTTGATCTGCGGGCAACTCCACCCACCACCAGCAAACGGCAGCAGGGCGCCAGCCAAAGGGGTGGAGGAGGGGTTGTGGTAGGAGGAGGCCCGACAGGGAAGGTGCCGACCAAGGGGAGGGGAGGTGGTGCAAGGGAGGAGCAGGGCAGGGGTAGGGGCGATGGCTTAGGGTTTTGGGGCTGCCGCCCCCTGGCTCCACTTATGGGGCCGGCCGAGGTATGATGGACTAAGTCCCAAATTCTATCTCCCCCACTAAATTCTAAAATTCTACTTTAATTCTATTTTAATTTCCTTTTTTATTCATTTAATTCTTTATAGTTTAAACAGGATATTATAGTTAATTCCTCACAAATAAAAGAAGAGAACTAGGTGTTAATTTAGGCGTGCCGGCAAAATCACAAGTTCTCGTTTCGTCAGAAGCAGGATGCTTTCATGACTGAAAACACTTGAGGTTGTTGAACCGGCCAACGTTGTTGCGTTAATCCCAAATACTATGATCTCGTTTTATGTTTCTAAGAAGTAATGTCCACTGCAGCCACAAAATTAGTAGAGGAGCTGGAAGCACAGCTCGCGCCAGTGCACTAGTGCCTCCCGGGGCTCGTCGCTGTGGTCGCGATGAGGAAACCGTCTACCACCACCACGCCGGAGGTGTCACCGAGTCAGAACCAGTACTTGCATAAGCCGATGTGCCGCCGTCGAGCATTAAGGATTGAAGATAATTTGACGGAAAATGCGGTAGATGAGTGATGGCTAATAAGGCAAGCTGTGCATATACTAGTATCACTCTTTTCATATAATTTACTTTGTTGTTGAGATATCAATACGCTGAGTGTGAAATATGATCCACGATGGTGATGTATCCGCAGGAGACACCAATATGGCCCAGGCAGATAGCGTCGATAATAGTGCCATATTTAACTCGGTGAACCGGGAAATTTGGAAAAGAAATGCTTTCGGGAAATAATAACTAAAATTGATGTTTTATATAAAAAAATGTTTTCTAAATGAAAACTTGGAGTTACGAAGGTAATCATATTGTGCTGGTCACGGTTCAGATATGGGACTGTCTTAGTTCTCCAAAAAGGATGGCTCTTGTTTTGAACAAGGTACTTTTTTTTAGATAATGAAAGTATAACGTCCGGCCTATGCATTAACTAGGAATGCACACAGTCATTATACCACCATCAGCTAAAAACTTAAAACAAAAAACGGCCAAAAACCAATAAGACAAACAAATTGTCATGCAAAGGCTAGCCTAAAAAAACCACCAGTCCCGCCACCGGGACCAACCAGGAAATCGTCCACACGCGAACAGCAGCTGCGCAACACAGAGGTGATGATGGGCTAGTCTCCGTAGCGACGCCTCCAAGAAGGGATACGACTCACATCGTCGTCGCCGGATTCAACCAGTGAAGGTCAAATAAGGAGTTTTCACTATGGAGCTCAGGTACCGATTCTCCAAAGCAACACCTTCAAGAACGTAACACCGCTCAGGTCGACATCGTTGCTGGATCCAACCAGCGAAGGCCGGATCAAGAGTTTTCACCCCAGATCAAAGGTACAACGCTCCAAGACCACGCCATAGTACGACCTCGTCGCTGGATCCAACCAATGAAGGCAAGATCGTCAAGACGACGTCCGCAACATCCCCAACAGTCAACCGCCGCCAACACCAAAGGAAGGCAACGTCCACCGTAGCCCATGCGTCGGCCGGTTAACAACCGTATACCAGGGAGGAGTCGAGCGTTGCACAAGCCGCCGCCACTGAGTCGTCGCGATTTCTACCAACTGCGCCAAATCTGGATCTGCACCACGCCACCTCCGTCATCATACCATCGACGAAGCCGCGCCACCAAAAGAAGTCGGCGGAGAAGGGCCTCAGATCGCTACGCCCGAAGACGGGCTGATGGAGATGGGCTCCAGATCCAACCCCGATGAAAGTCCACACCGTTGGAATCGGCGGGCAGACGTCGGGCGATGCAGATCAGGCCCTACCACCGAGAAGAAGAAGCCCCGTCACCACCGCTGGCTGGCCAGCAGCGGCGAGGAGGAAGGGAGGAGGAGAGGGGGGCTTGTTTGGTGGCGGCGAGGAGGAAGGGAGGAGGTGCCTTGAACAAGGTACTTGGTGATGGATCCGTAGGAGCGACCAGTACTAGTAAGTCGAGATGTGATTCTCGGATGACCAAATAACTCTGCTCTTCTAGAATATCTGTGTTCTAGTAGAGGTTGTCGGTGTCTAGGTACCCCTCTTTGGGCTTGTTTGGATGCTAGGGGACAAAATCTCAGGGAAGAAAATCCTAAGGGGAATAGCATATTTCCAAACCTTCACAAGATATCGAGATCTCTATTCAGACTTCAAGACTCTTGCTCACCGCCGCCCACCGCCACCGAGGAATAGCATATTTCCGTGATTTTGGATCCCTTAGTTTAGGCCCTAAAGATGGAAAATGATGTCAATTTATCTATGTAAAGTAATCAATCCAAGTCAAAACGATCTGCTTTTACACCCGTAACCGAGTAAGTATATTTATTAAAAAGTAGACTGAACAACCATATAAACTAACGAAACTGGATACCCCCATCATAATGAATTGTGTACACAAGAGAAATAGATTTCCTTGATATTGGCAGTCACCAAATTAATGAAATTGGGTGACACATATGAGAATGAATTGTGTACGTAAGGGACAAATATTTCCATGGTATTGGTAGTGGATTGGGATCCTCCGCATTGAATTCACAGTGCAGGAGCATTATAAGCGATCTCCACCGTTTGATCAAATATCAAAAGACGAAATCAAGTGATAAAGTGGGTTGCTACAGTACTTTTCCCGCTGTTGTTGCGTATTTTGCTGCAGTACTACGTTTGAGCACTGTTCACTCTCTTACAAAATATTGTTCGCACGATGAACCTATTCAATACTGCAGAGGATCCGGATCCATCAGCAGTCGCCGAATTCTTGAAGAGTATTAATAACCATAGATGCTCCCATTGTGATACCCCATATTTTAAGGCTCATTAATTAAGTACCGGTAAAAGTAATTTAATAATTAATCACTCTGTCTTGCTAAACCTAAAATGATAATAGTTGTAACATCCTGTTTTTGAAAATAGGAATAGTAATTACTTTCGGTTTTCGATTTTCATTCGTAATTCAAATTATCAATTAATTTCAAAAACTTCTAAGCTTCCTCTAGCTCAGGTTTGTGTTTCAAACCTTTTCGCAGCTTCTTGAATTCAAATTCAAGTTTGAATTTCATGTTTGCAGTTTGGGCCCCTTGTCTCTTTGCCTTCCTCTCTTCTTGGGCTCAGCCCCATTTCATCTTGGGCCCTAACCCATTTGCCTCAGCACCGGCCCATCTCATTCCCAGCCCATGGCCTTCTCCTTTCCTTCGGCCCAGTTGGCCCAGCCACTCCTTGCCTGCCTTGGCCCGGCCGCTCCCCTCCTGTCTTCTTCCTTGGGTTAGCTCACCCAGCGCCTCCCTCTCTTTGTCCTCCGTGGGCACGCCTTGTCACTGCGCCAAGTCTGCTGCCTCCTCACGCGCCTCTGCCCGATCAGCTCATGAGCTCGGCCGACCCACGACCACGAGCCCCTTGCCTCGCCACTGTCCTCTCCGCCGAAAGCACGGCCACGTCGCGCCCGTCCTTGCCGTCAGAGCTCTAGGACCAGCTCATGTGTCTTCAAGCAAGACACACGTCGTGGTGCTACCCGGTCCCCCCCCACCTGCTCTCGCCTACCCAGACCGTGCAGGCTGGCTCGCGCTTCGCCCGACCTGCGTCGTGCGCCGCAAAGACGCGCCCATCCCGTGCACTCGCCGCTTCCGCCGGCGCTCTGTCCCCTCCCCGTGCTCCATCAAGCCGCAACGGCTCCTCCTTGCTGGCTATAAGAGAGCCCCCCTTCACCTCCCTTGCTCTCCCCACCCTCTCTTCTTCTCCACTGCCGGGCCGAAGCTCCGCTCCGTCTTGCGCGGGCCAAGCCTGTCGCCACACCGTCGTGCCGGTGAGCCGCCGCCCGGCCGACCACGTCACGCGATGCCCCGTGATGTGAGGAAGATATCCCCCTCCTCCATTACTCCTCCCCGCCACCGAAAGCTTCCGTCGTCGCCGCCTCGAGCTTTCCCGACCACCCGTCCGGCTTCCCCTCACCGCCGCGCAACCCGTGCGCTCGGCCCCTTCTTCACCGCGCCACTACACCGTCGGAACCATCGCATGCTTCCACTCCCGTGCCACTGCCTCCACTGCCACCGCCGCCCTGATGCCTTGCCGGCGCCGCCGCCGCCTCCTGAGGGATCCCCGTCCCTTTGGGATCCTGTTTTGCCAACTCGCCGGCCGCCCCGCCACCCACCTCGCTGGCGCCGCCAGCGCTCCTTGCCGCCCGCCCCTTCCTCTGCTCTCTTCTCTTTGAACCGAGAGAAATCAGAAGGGGGGATTTTGGTTGAGTGGCCCCACATGTCTTAGGCTTAAGTCCTTTCCCTCTCTCTTCCAAGTGGGGCCCATGAGCAGCACCCCCATTGAACTGGTGTGGCTGAACTTGGTCCATACACTGTGCAGTGCACCCAATCCTCTCTCCTCCTTGATTTAATTCAAAACCCGATCTTCGGAAGCTCCGTTCTCCCTCGTCGTAACTCTAAAAATTATGAGATTTGTTTCTAAAATTTTGTTAATTCAAGATCTTGCTAATGGCATAGGTCTTGTTCAATTTGGAGTTCATTTATTGTTCTTTTTTATTTATTTGCTCTCTTTGTTTGTTTGTGCCTTTTTCCGGTGCGATCGTCCAATTAGGATTCAAAGGCATGGAGGATCTCCACTTCGATCAAGCACAAGATTGTCAAGCTCCTCTTACCTATATCCAAGGTGAGTCAATACTTTGATCATATTGAGCCTACATTTTATGCAAATTATATTTATTTAAATTATCAAAATTGCATGCTTTAATTCTTTAATCAAATGTATGTTAAAAGCTTAAGGTAGTTAAATACCCATTTGATGATTAATTAATTAATATGCCATCCTTGATAATTTGAATCCCTTAATCCTTGTCACCCTAGTAACTATATGGTAAATACTAGTTATAGGTTGTACTTAAGCGACATGTTAGTCTTGCTTAAGTATCGGGGCATTAGATGTCCCAATCATCATCCTTTAAAATATGAAAATAGTTTTGGGCAGTCATTGTGGGGAAATGACTGAGATGGTGGAATTGGTGGATCTTACTCCTCAAAAACCCTAATTGCTAGTTCTATCTGGGCGGATGGTGACGCGGTGGGTGCTCGGGGAGCACGAGGATGGTTGGTTTGTGGAATGAACTGCCTAGATAACTCTAAGGACTTAATCTTGTCACGACCTCCCGTGTTAAACAAGTACAACCACAAGTCTACAAAGTGCAACTTGGCTTAGTAAAATTATTAAACCCTGAATGTGTCTTATACGATGGAGAAGGGAAAATGCGCAAGCGTACGGTACATCCAGCTTGAATGGGTGAGGTTGCCAACGTTGTGGGTAGTCCAAATCTACACCCAATGCTGCGTGTACAACGATCTCGCGCAACGTATGGGCGCAACCCCATATGGGTGAGATTACGGAAAGGGCAAGGTAGTTTGAAAGGTTACTGTGATGGTCGCCCAACTACATGACTACGGAATCATGTGGGGTAACGGGTGTGACTATCTCTTGTGGGTAAAGTGTGCAACCTCTGCATAGTCTAAACTGTTTAAACAGCCGTGCCTACGGTCAAAGGCGGACATGGGAATCATAACTTGAGTTAGTTCTATTTTTAATCTTTGTGGGTGGTATGGAAAATGTGGAAGGGCTCACCTAGCCCTATGTTGGATTTTACCTAAGTCATCGAGCTCAGCGGTGGTTGTAATTGGAGGTAGCTCCAATCAAAAAGATGCATACGGTAGAGTTTCCGCCGGAGGGAACCTCTACTGAAATAAATATTTTACAATTACTCTCTTTATTAAAATGCTAAGTGATAGGAATTTGTAATTATGATATTTCAAACATTGCTTTAGCAAATAAAAGAACTTGAGCCATTCTTGTTAAGCCTTGCATGTATATTATTGCATTGTGTGTTGGCTCGCGAGCACGGAAGTTGTGCTCCTTCTCGCTCTTTCCCCCAAAAATCCTCAGAAGCAGGAAATCCTAAAGACTATGCATACTACGAGGATCCAGAAGCTGAAGGTCCAGGAGATGATGAAGCGTAGTTTAGTCTTTAGTTGTTCTAGTCTCACCGTAGTCTAGTTGACTCCGCTGGTACTTGCGTGCATCCAATATTATCCAAGTCCTTGGTTAATATCGGGCGCACACGGGTTTCCCCAGTCACTTACATGTGGAGAGATGTGCTCTCACCCCTTTTTGCTTCCGTTGTCGCTTCCGCTACTTTTGTAATGCACTCAGTTTGGCCTGTTCGGCCCTTATTGTAAAACTTGACCCGATGCAGTCTATGTAAAACTCTGATGTGTTAATTAATAAATGGTATGGTTTTATCTACGCCATGTATAATTTGATTCAGTGATGTGTCAGTGAGTGCTAGCTACTGATCTAGGGAATAGCATAGTATTTTCACAGAGGATTTGGATTCTCAGAATCCGGGTCCGACAATAGTGGTTCTTGCCTTTACATTCTCAAAATACAATTGTCATAAAAGAATTCAATGGTGAATTCTGCAAACTAGTAAAAGCATTAGTTTGGACTAAGCGACAAAGAAAAGTCAAATAAGAATTAATCGGGTGATATGTGCTGCCAGAATTACTCACATTAAGAATTTTTTTTTTACTTGGGACTTTGGCTGCAAGCTAGGTTTAGACAAGGAACAAATGGCAAATGGTCACATAGTTGCTTGCACCGAGTGTAACGACTAAGACTCGGGAACTTCCCGAACGAAAAGAGAAGCACTTGGTACGCTGAACAAAAGACCGAGTGCCTTGAAGGTACACTAGGGAAGTTTAGGTGCACTTCTAACAATCCTATAACCGAATTGTCCGAAAATCCCCTGTTTGTGCTTGAATATTGCTACGATGTCGGTAACTTCTGTATATATTAATTTACTATCTTTTGGGTCCAATCGGTATGGAAGAAGCTCCAGGGAAAAAAACTGGCAATTAGTCAATCAGTGTTTTTTTTTTTGGCAAAATTGGTTACATGACACTCAACTTTTATGTCCATAGCTATTGGACACCAAAAATCATGTCTTAGCCAAAAGACACTAAAAAATTACGGCTCCATGCTATTAGACACTTAGGCCATTAAAATATCATTTTTCAGGCTGAAGAGGAGAGAGAAAGGTAGTGAAAAGTTTGTTTTGCCCTTCCATCTCCTTCCTTCTTTCTTCTCTTCCCTTCTTCCCCGCCGCGGTCGCCTCCTCCCTGGCCTTCCGCCACCTCACGCTATAAGAGCCTCCCTAGTTTCCATCCTCGCCACCCCGTGCCGCCTCCGCCCTTGAAGTCGTAACCTTAAGAACCAATCTTTTAGCCTACCAAACTTATTGGATTCAAGTGTAATAATTAATCCCACAAACCTTGATACTATCCAGATGTCTATTTAGGACTGGCGACACCGGCTCACTAACATCCAGGAATAGCATATTTCCAATATTTTGGATCCCTTAGTTTAGTCACTGTAGATAGAAAATGATGTCCAAATATATCTATATAAATTAACTGCATCCATGTCCAATCTCAAATTTCCTCTCTTGACTCCCAATCGCTCTTGCACTCGCCTTCCTCTCTGAGCTCGCCTCTCCTCCTCCTCCACCACCACCTCCCCACCCCTCTCTCTCGCATTCCTCTCCTCCTTCGCCACCCCATACGCCTCCCTCTTCCCCGCCTCCTCCCTCTCCCCGCACCCCCTCCCCGGCGCCGTCGCGTACCTCCACCTCCCTCTCACCCCTGCCTCCCCGCTCATCTCTCTCTTCTCCCTGCTCCTCTTCCTCTCCCTCCTCCTCGCCCTCTGCAAGGCGGCGTCTGCCACCGCTTATAGCTACCCTAACCTTGGCTCTGGCAACGCCAACCCCCACAAGCGTAAGAACCAGCACCAACCGACGGCCTCATGGGCTCCGTCCCTCCTCCCCGAGGCGCTCTCCCTGCTCTCCATCTAGATCCTCACTCCTCTCCTCTTGCCCCCCTCCTCCCGCCCGGCGGTCTCCCCCCTGTCCTCACGCCCGGCCGCATCGGATGCGCACACGTGGCGAGATGGCAGCATTGGAGGGGTACATGGACAAGGTGCAGCTCCCGTAGAGCTACCACAACGTCTGGCACACTGACCTCATGAATGTCATCCAGGCAGACTTCCTATGTGTGTATCCTGTGAAGAATTCAATCTTTCTAATGATCCTGGGCTATTAATTTCCTTTATTTAAGGAATTGATGCAATTTGTGTTTCTTTCTTTCTTTCCTGCAGACTGCTGCCTGTCGCTGTGGTGATGAGTGGGCGCTCTTATGGTTTCTGAATATCTGCATCTCCAACTTCGAATTCGAAGAGTTCAAGATTATTCAGATTGGCCAGGTCCATAGCATGCTAGTTTTTCATGTTTATTGCTTATTGAGCGTGAGTGTTTAGTTGTTGCATTACTACTATATTATGATTTTGTATGGTGTATTTTGGTTAAAGGTATATAAACATTAGAGTTCCTCTGCAATTGTTGTACATATGCATGTTTCTTGATTCATATTATGTAGCTGTAATGTTACTATATGCCATCTACTAAGTTCTCTTTTTTTCTGCTCCCTCTTGTACGTGAATTGTGAACAGATGAATTATGTTGTGGCAGGTACACGGGCATGCCCACAGGCAACGGGCATGGGCAAGGCTCTTTGCCTGTCGTCCTTCGTACGCATGCCCGTGGGAAGAAATCAGGGTCGCGGGCATGGATATGGGCGAGCACTACCCGTGCCCGCCGTGCCCGATTGCTATCCCTATTCGCCACCCTAGCCCCTCCATCGCTGTAGTCGTAGCGCCACCGACCTCCCCCGGGCCTCCACATGTGACCAAATAGCTTTGTCGTCGTCTCGTCTCCTCGACCTGCCACTCCAAGCCAGCTGTGCCGCAGATGTTCCCTGTCGTGGCCGCAAGCTCGAGTTTCGCCGCCGCCTTCGACGACCATCGGTCTCCGCGCATCGCTCGTCGTCTTCATCGTC
Source organism: Phyllostachys edulis (assembly GCA_036346405.1). Classification (NCBI taxonomy): domain Eukaryota; kingdom Viridiplantae; phylum Streptophyta; class Magnoliopsida; order Poales; family Poaceae; genus Phyllostachys; species Phyllostachys edulis. Next base: position 49,915,289 of record CM070563.1, on the reverse strand, counting down.
GCCTCCGTGTCATTTTTCGCTGCTCCAAGCCAGCCGAGCCACATCAGTTCCCTGTCATCACCGCAAGCCTGAGCTTCGTCGTCGGCTTCCCTCATCGCGCTGCCACCTCCGATGTCCATCGGACTCCACGCACCGCTTGTCGTCTTCACCATCACCTCCGTGTCATTTTCTGCTACTTCACGTCCCGAAACTCACCGTTGTTCACCATCGGCACCCTCACCGGAGTTGTGCTGCCACTCACCGTGCCTTTGGTTCCCATGTGCCGCACTGTGCGTTGAGGTCATTTTATAAAGTTTTTCTCTCCTAATCAGCTGCATATATTATTTTAATGGTCTAAGTGTTTAACAACAAAGAGCCATAGATTTTTAGTGTTTCTTGGAGAAGACATGGTTTTTGGGTGTCCAATAGCTCATACTACAAGTCGGTAAGACATCATTTGCCTCGTAGGCCACTGTCTTGAGGAATTTTTTTTGAAATAACATTATTTTAAAGGGAAAATTGGCTACAGGGCACTGCCCATTTCACTTATTGCCAACAGACATCGAAAAAACGTAGTGCGGCCAGAAGACACTGCAAAAAGATGTAATTTTGCCGTAGGACACTAAGGGCACTATTTTATTATTTTCAGGTCAGAGTGGAGAGAGAAAGCACGTGAATTGTCTATTTTGCCCTTTCTCCTTCTGCCTCCTCTTCTTCTTCCCCTTTTTCCTCTTTCTTCCTCTTCTATCAACAAACCGAGTCGTTGCTGCCTGTCGCTCGCCAACTCGGCGCGCGCCGCCTCGCTAACTCCCCAATAGCTGCATACTGCGCCGTCGCCTCGCCAACTCGGCACCACGCGCCCGCTAACTCCCAGATAGCCTACGCTGCGCCCGTCGACCTCACCAACTCCGGCGCATGCGTCGCCCTCGCCAACTCCCCCGACAGCCTGCGTTGGAGCCCTCCCGTCGCACCCAACCCCCTGGTGCCCTCCACCGACTGGTGGGCCTTCGACACCGCCGCTGTCTGCCCCTCAGACGCCCTCCTCATTTCCGCCGCTGCCGCCTCCTCCTGCCGCTTCCCGTCCTCCGTCGTCTACTGGATCTACTACACCGGCTCCACCGACGGACGCCTCGTGTCCCCATTCCCCGCCGCGGACGTCCCCACGCTGCCCGGCCTCGCCATCAGCCAGGACGGCCGCCACTGGGCACGCATCGAGGGGGACCATCACACCGGCGCGCTGCTGGGGGTCGTGGAGGAGGAGCCCCATGGATGGGAGGCGCGCAACGGTGGCTCCATGGCCTCGACGATGCCATCGAGGGATACGCGCGCCGCGCCATGGCCAGGTACATCGACGCGATGAATAGCTTCTTGGAAGCGGACGACGAAGACGACGGCAGTGCTCCCCAGTGCACCAAGAGGCTCCGGCTCGAGTTCTTCAATCTGTAATGGATCGCAAAAGGGAAACGCGATTCAGAAGCAGTCTGTAATCATTTCAGTTTTCTATAGCTTGTCGAGTTTGTTATCGGTTTCATGTTTTTCAGTTTTGGTGGAGAATCTGAGTCGTGAAACCGATTACAGATTCTATTTGTAACTCGCTTTTGATGTCTATATAAGAAATCGTAAAAGTCATATTGCAATGTGTGGCGAAAATTGAATCAAAGGTTTCTCTATTTCAATAGAGTTTGTGATTGAGATCAAAGTTTTCGTTCCAACATTGCTCATGACCTCGCCGGCGCCTACGATGCAAATGCCGCCCCATCGAGCTGATCAACCACACCTCTAGACTTTGATAACTATGGAAGATCCGTCTCAGCCAAGTCCAACTGAAGGGCAAAATTGTCATTTCTGAAATTTTCTCTCTCCGTTCGGGCTGGAAATGATAAAATAGTGCCCTCAGTGTCCTACGGCAAAATTACACGTTTTTGAAGTGTCTTCTGGCCGCACCACGTTTTTTCGATGTCTGTTGGCAATAAGTGAAATGGGCAGTGCCCTGTAGCCAATTTTCCCTATTTTAAAATAAATTTACAAAAATAAATAGTCGATTTTTTCAAAACTAGTCTACTGTCACCATTTGAAATGGTAAAATTGTCCTATCGCTATTCCAAATGGTGACAGTAGCCTAGGTAATTATGATAGTAGCCTAGAACAGTGCAGAGAGGTCCCTGTCGCCAGTTGTAATGGCGACAGGGCCACATTGCCGCTCCAACTAGCGATAGGACCCTGTCGCCATTTCAACTGGTGACAGGAACCTCTGCCTATTTTTTTACTGTCTATTTCTGACCACATATTTTGTGGACAAATCATAATGATATTACAAAACATTTTGCACAACGTCATCATATTTTTCGTTGACAAATTACAATGATATTACAGAACATTTAGCACAATGTCCTCACATATTTTGTGGACAAATCGCAATGATATCAAAAAACATACAACACAACTGTTGGAAATATGCCCTAGAGGCAATCATAGAGATGATTATATTTCATTATGTTCATGACATTGGATAATGTGTTATCTTGTTCCTAGAATAATATTGTTAATATTTATTATCAAGTATGTGACTTGGTTGTGAAACTCTATATTTCTGCGATAATTATTCTTATATGATCCCTGGTCGGAAACATATGAGGACACATATGAATAGACTAGCATATGTATTGGTTGACGACTATGTTTCACGAGTCATAGATATGGAGATATCAAACCAATAATATGGACACATGTTAGAGAATATGATGTTGGATAAGACCCACCTTGAGACACTATTGAGATTGTTATGATTCTATGTGTCATTAGTTGGTCTCAAGCAATGATGATGTATAATCCTTAGACCTGAGATCAGCATGGTTTCCTACATGTGTAATAGCACTCTTAGGGGTTGCCAAACGCTACACCGTGAATCGGGTAGTTATAAAGGTAGCTTTCGCATGCTATGAAACATGGAGAGGAATGTAATCGGTCGGATATGGATTTGCCCTCCTAACATAACATGAGAGATGTCTCTGGGCCCCTCGTTGTGATCGGATAAAGAAAGTGCATGACCATGCCACTAGTAGTCGAAGTGTTCGACCACGTAAAGTTATCCGACACTCGATTGAGAAAGTATTGAACAGTCCATGGATGACACAACATCTCACCTGGAGTTTAACCAGACATCGTGAGGCAAAGGGAGTATACACGAGTAGGTCGCTCAGTTCGAACAGTTACGGACGGGTCGTATAGAGATACGAGCTGGTCGTAGACTGGTCGAGGTCGAAACCTAGTCGTAAGGATTTACGAACTGGTCATATACAGATAGGACCTGATCGTAAGTGATGAGGACCTGATCGTAGATCATATTGCATTAAGGTGCGTCCGATATAATTTGTGTGTATTCGGGAATCGATATGTTCTGCTAGGAGCCGCTACGACTAGTGATCGGAAAGGGTTTCCGAGTCACAACCGATTACGCATGAACCTACAGGGTCACACACTTAACGGGTTGGAACAAACCAGTACGAATACGATTCGTCAAAACGTGTTCGGATAGGATCCGTCACGAGTACTATATAAGGAGATGCATGAGGCTGTGGGGAGATACAGTAACGAGTGAATAACCACCAAAACCCTAGCCGCCATCATCCTGAGAGCTCCGCCGTGCGACTTGGTGCTAGCACACCGGTGTATGGTTGTTCCTTCCCTGGACGTGTGGATACCGTAGAGGCGCTACTATAATTGTTGTGCTTGAGGACGATCCGCGATCTTCACAAGGAACTACAGAGGTTGCTGGAGGAGACGATCGACTCGCGAGGACGTTAGACGATCGACTACGACCACTACATCAACGCGCTCTACGTTGGACCAGGCTGCTCCAACCCTTCTTCCGCTGTTCTGCACGTCTGGTGGTAACGATCTGTGATCATCTACTTGCTTGGCTTCCTGGTTTGCGTGGTAGAACTTTTTGTTTGTAGCTATCGTAGCCTACCCGTGACCCAACAACAACGTCATCACATTTTTTGTCGACAAATCACAATGATATTACAGAACATTGAGGGCAACATTGTCACATATTTTGCGACAAATCACACTGATATTGTAAAACATTCAGCACAACGTCATCATCTAGTTTTTCAAAAAATCAAAATGATATTACATAGCATTGAGCACCACATATTTCAACAAGACGAACCTTTCTCGTGGCCACGGCCTCAACGTCCGCCCTGTTGATCGCCTCGAGTGGGGTGGTCGAATGAGGTCCCTGGCCACGATGCCGTCCGGACTGCCGATGTCTCCTTCATCATGTGAATTTCTCGTAGGGAATTTCTTGAAGGTGTGTCCAGACTCCCTACAAATAGAGCACTTCTTCGTACGATGCCTGGCTTCTGCTTCGTCCATGTCGTTCCTGATACGCCATACCTGTCGCTGGCCTACCTTTGCCTTCAGCTTATGAATGTCCACGACCCAGATAAGTTGCTCCCAGGTCAGATGACCAATGAAATGGCCAACCACATCGTAACCATATAGCTCTGTACTCCAGGTTTGCATCACCTCCTCCTTGTTGCAATAATTAGAGATGTACTAGTCGGGATGCTTCGCCACTGTCGAACATGCGGCCATAACATATGAGCATGACCTATGCAGAAGAAGAGGCTTGTTCTAGGTGCACACACGCAACTAGCGTGACATAGCGTGCACTCATGGGTGATCGTCTCGCGGTTCATGCTCACAAGGCATGCTTACGCAAGATCGGGGTGCAGAGCCGAGGGGGAGGAGTACAAACGCAGCTGAACTTCGAGGCCGATGGCTCTGTAAGTACTTGAGTATACAACCTGCTTTCTGCCCGTGAGGAAATCGCTAGATATATTGTTGCGGAAGATCAACCGATTAGGATGGGTGAAAGCCGCGCGTTCGAAAAAATGATTCAACGCGGCTTTTGCCCACAATACCAACATGTTCGTAGGAGAACCACTACATCTGATATTTTACAGCTGTACTATAAGGAACCAGTAGAGCTAAAAGAACAATTCCTACAAGTTCAGTTCTCTTTTGCTATAACTTTAGACATTTGGACATCATCACACCAGAGAAGTGCCTACCTTAGTGTTGTAGCCCATTATTTAGATGACAATTACAAACTAAACAAGAGAGTCATAAGGTTTAAGCCAATTAATGAATCACACACGGGAGAGGCCATTGCCAAGCGTATACTACACTTACTTGATGATTTTAAGATAGATAATAAGATTGCTTCTATCACTCTTGATAACGCATCAGCGAACACGACTGCTATGAACATCTTTACCCCAAGACAATTAATTGGTAGTTACCAATTTAGATTGGCAGATTGCTAGTCATTTTCAACAATTTTTACAACCTTTTTATAAAGCAACAAAGATGTTATCTTGCGTTTATTACCCTACCTCTTGCTTAGTTATAGAATTTATTTGGTTAATTGCAGACAAGATTGCCAAATCTAGGAAGGATCCCCTTTTAGGTCATGGTGTTGCACTAATGGAGGAAAAGTTTATTAAATATTTTAGTTCTATTTCACATGTGTATTGCTTTGCTATTATTTTCGATCCTACGAAAAAGTTGCCAGGTTTGCAGATGGGTATGGAAGGAATAGGTGAATGCCTTGGTCTTGATTACTCAGAAGCTTTTGCACATGTCAAAGAGGAGCTTTTTCGTGTTTTCCGCATGTATCATGACAAGTTCGGTAGCAGCGCTAGATCAGAGACCGCACAGCAGACGCAACAAGAAAAGAATAGCTTGACATCCCACTTGTGGAAGAAGCTAAAGGGCAAGTCCAGTTCTTCATCCTCTTAGTCTCAGGCAGCCCCCTTGTGGAATTCTGTCTCAGAGCTAAACCATTACTTGGAGCATGATTTTGCAAACATCGATCCAGATCTTTTCGGTGGAAAGATAGACTTGCTTGAGTGGTGGAAGAACAACAAGCGGATATTTCCTGTGCTATCACATTTCGCACGGGATGTTCTCTTGGTGCCGGTGTCCACTGTATCTTCAGAAGCAACGTTCAGCATGGCAGGGAGAATAATTGAAGAAAGAAGATCATTCCTCACACCTAAGATGGTGGAGGCAATCACATGTGCCAAGGATTGGGAATTGGCTAAAGAGCGGCAACAGCATCAACTGGAGGATCTTGAGATCGTGCAGGCGTACGCTGACCTCGAACACATGAACGATCTCGACATTGATGAGTAGTTAGTATGTACACATGTTGTTATTGTACTCTTTTCCTTACTCGGGGAACCCCACTCTGGGGCGTAAGGTTTTTAATGAGGCAGTAACATTGTATCTATAAAATTTCAATAAAATTTCACTTTTTCCCGAAATATTTATGTGCCTATGTTTTTACGCAATTAATTCAATGGGGGTAATTAAGTCAATGACATCGCGTTAGAGCGTAATCGGAGGAATGACACCCCGTTCTCCTCGGATTGGAAAATAACCTCCAAGCCAGTGCGCCGCCGCCGCCTTCAAGCACGCGCCCGTATGCCGCCATGCCTTCACTACAGACGTCGCCGCCTCCAGTGGGGCCCCGGTCCCCACAGGGCTCCATTCTGCCTGCTCGCCGGCCGCCCACCTCGCCGGTGTGAGGACCCCTGAAATTGAATTCGTTTCAAATTAAAAGATTATACCACGGTATAATTTTTAACAAGGAACGAACCCAATTTCAACTTCCTGAATATGTGTCTTACATTAGTTCCTAAGATCAAAGACTAATGTACACATATCCACAAACAACATTGTACAAAGTCATACAAAGGCCATATATTTATAACAAAACTTTACAAGACCTGTGTTTCAGTATATTAGTTACATATGTGAACAACTATTCAACTAAAAGTAAAAGTCTGCAGCGGAAACAACTATAAACACCAAAAGATACCACCAAGTGTGCCCAACACCCTTAGGCAACTGAGTGAAGGTAGAAACAGCATCATTCGTTAGCGTCACCATAATCGGCGCTAACGGATGAGATGTAAACATAATCGTCGTCACCTAGAACAAGTGGTTAAAGCAACTGAGTACAAAAGGTACGCGCAAGACTTACACAATCTACTAAAAGAAAGTGTTTAGTAGAACCTATCCAAAGGATTAGAATTTTTATATATGTTAAAGGGTGTCCAAGGGAAGGCTATAGTGGCATTAATTTTTGCATAAAGCAAGTTTTATTCCTACACTTTATAATTTTTTGCAAAGGCCATTTTATACACAAGTTTGGACTAAAACAACAAGTAATTAGGAATTTAATCAACTCAAAACATATCAAAGTGGCTGTCCACTTTGACTCGCTAACATGCATGAACAACTATTCATGATGCCGATACCAAATATTCCCTTGTCAATTTTATTTCAGAGTCTAACTATGATGTCAATCAAAACCAAGTATTGTCCATAACCGGGGACACGGTTATTCGAATAGTTTTAACCCTGTAGGGGTGTACATCTTTACCCACATGACTCGACCAGCCCATAAGCCTCCGGATAATAACACAATTCCTTTGGTGTGTTGGTCGGGTAGATCGAGATTTGGTACTTTTTAGCAAGAACACTTTATTAAGTTGAAAACACCCATGCATGACGAATCCCGCTTAGTACAAGCTACTGATAGAGCCTGATAACTGGGGCACGCAAGTTGTGTTGGGAATGCGGACCCATTGAACTAAAATCTAAAACTGTGCTCACTCACACATATTAAATTGCAATCGGATCCCTATGAACATATGATTAAACACATATATCCCCACACCACCTGTGTTCCAAAACAATAAAGTCCTCCCCTTACTTGACCAAACCGGCCCCAATCCAGCATGTGGAAGTATGAGTAGTTCTTGGCATGACAGCCCAAAGCTCGGTCCTTAATGATCCGGACAAGACTACCACATTGCCCAATCTCATGCACGAAGGCACCACCACTATCAAACACTTGTCTAGATCTAAACCATGTTTTTGATACACAAATTTAAACTTAAAATTAAGTTTTAATAATCTGAACAAAGAAATCGAATCTAAATTTCATTTAGTGTCTCCCATGACCAACAAGATAATCTTGTCAATCAAACTACCGGTCTATTGACTTGCATGGCTAAGCAATTACCTAAAGGTCGTAACTTTCAACACATGATTCCTATCTTAAACATAAGTGTATGAATTGATTAAGGATAAGCCACAATGATTAGGAAATAACTATCTAACTAAGAAATTATTGATTCATACAAAAATAGCATGCACACAATTATTATTGCATTTCAAAAATACTAATTACCAAAACTAGGATCAAAATGATGCAAGAGGATGCTTGCCTTGATTATAATCCACTTGTTTAAACTTAGGTTGATCAGAAGTATAATCACTCACATCGGGTAAACTAGAATCTGAAAATAACAATCGCAAGTAAATACCGACAAAAAATAGTAAAATTCAAAAAAATACTAAAAATGTGGATGATAAAATTACAGTATGATGCTTCTGACCTAAGAAATTTTTAGTGAAAATTTCAGTTTATTTGGAGCGCATATGAATTTGTTATGATTTTTATAAGATTAAAGTCTTTAATGTATAATTAATTTAATTATCGAAATTTTCCATAATAGGGTTAGTTTTAAAAGTTATTCTAGATTAAATTTCAGTAAAAATAAAATTAAAAAATTTATTTCACTTGATTTGGAGTTATAATGAATTACTTATGAATTTTTGAAGTTACAACCATTTTCAGTGTAAAATCAATTCAATTCGGAATTTTAAAATGAAGTCAAAACTTTTGCTACCGAGCTGCAGCTAGCTAGAGGCACTGACGAGTGGGTCCCTGGGTCCACAGTTGGCTTAGTCAGCATTGACCCAGCCCAGCCGCAAACGTGCTGAAGGAGTAAACTCGAAAATACGTTTTCTAGTTACAAAGGCGAACTTTTGAATTGCAATGTAAACGAAATATGTTTTCACTTAACAAAAAGCATATAATATAAACTTGCGCATTCACTTAAATGATCGACTGGGCACACGCGTCAGTGTCTTAGCGTGAAAATCAAAAGCTAAAGCGCTCGATTTGGCTCACGGTCCCACCTGGCAGTGAGATAAGTAAAGACATCAATTAATACCTAATCATTACTTAATCAAAACTGATAGCGGATTAGTGCTAAATGCCCCTCTACAGTGTTGTCGGGCTATCCGACAATAGAGCAGCGAGCTCCATGAGCTTTGCCGGCGGCTAGCCGGCGTGGTGGCCTTCGGCCGCGTGAGCTAAAGGCTAAAATGGAACCACAATAGCTTGGCGGTTCTGGCGGTGGCCGGAATTTGGCCGGCAGCGAATCCTAGCGGCGGCGCGATAAGGAACAACGGCGGCGCAAAAACGACAAAAGTGGCTATGCCGATTCGGTGACGCATTAAGCAAACTAGAGCATGCTTATGCTACTAAGGGACCTTTGGAACCTACCTGAGCTCAGAGGGCGGCCAAAGATCCATGGAGTAGCTCCGGCGACAATGGACCGACAGCAGCAAATAAGAGCTTCCCGTTGACACGACACCCTGTGCACGAAAACAAAGAGTGAGTGGTTGGAGTAGGTTACTTAGGCATATAGGATGCTAACATAGGAAGTAATTGAGAAATAACCTACCCGACCGGAGATGGAGACGAAGGGGGCAATGTCGGCCGGAAAAAGAAGAAATCCAAAATTCGACAACCCTGTTAGATCAATGACGCAATTAGTTTAGGGGTTTTACTCCCCATAACATAGCACGTGAAGTGACGCACAAGAATGAGGATGGAGCTCACCGGATGCTAAGATGACACACCGGCGGCCTTCTGTGCGCGCTCCGGGAGACCAAATGGCAAACCCGTGGTTCCAAAGCTACAAGAAAAACCAAGAGCTCCAATTAGCAGGATGGACAAGGCATAAAGAGAGAAAAACAATGGTGCAAGAAAGAGGGGATACGCCTTCATGAGGAGGAAGAAACGAAAGCTCCGTCAGTTCGGCCGAAGGAGTGAAACGAGGGTTTTTATGGCTTCCTTGTCGGAGGGAATGAGGGCGACCATGCGTGGCAGCATTAGACAGCACAATGTAAGCAATGGGATGCCAAGTGGTGCTGCATGCAATGAAACGTGCGGGATTGACGCCACCTCGCTCTCGGCTTGCACAGCGTTGGCATGGCGCGCGGAGAAGACGAGGGTGAGTGGCTGACATGGTGGGCCCGGGGCTATCTGCGAGACGAGGCAAAGCGGCACGGTTGGATGCAAGTGTGGTGAGCTGGCTTGGTTCAGTCAAGCCAAAAGGCGCGGGCCGCTACAGTGAAGAGGGGTTCGGTCTGAGCCTGAAGTTGACCAGATTTAAATTCAAAATACTCTAGTTTGACTAAGTTGTTAAATATAGCAAATAAATTTATAAAAATATAAAATTTTTCAGAGGTGCTTCTGGGATGATGTAGATCCCACAAAAATTTTGAAACACCACTGTTCATGTTTTAAAAACTTAGATAAATAATCTTAACCTAATAGGTTCAAAAATTGAAGTTAGGTTTTTCTTGAGGTCAAAATGATCTCTAAAAATTTGAAAAAAATATATTTATTATTGATAATTAATCTAATATTTGATTAAATTAATTTCTAGGTTTCATTATTAGCATTGACTTGCATTTTCCTTTGGAGATTTATTTCAAGCTTTAGATTTGGTTTGAATTTGAGGTTTTCAAATTGTAACAATTTATGCACATGATTCAAAATGTCAAAAATGCTATGAAATGCATACTATTACAGTTTACTTAAATCGAGGCTGTTACAAACCTACCCCCTTAAGAGAATCTCGTTCCGAGATTTTGGTAGTTTAGAAATTGGAACGGAGTGATTCTAATCAGTTCTTTTCTAGAAATACAACTTCTGTTGTCTTTATTTCCTTCAAAGATAGTAAAGAAAGAAAAACAACATCTGTTGTCTTGATTTCCTTCAAAGATAGAAAAGAAAGATCACAACGTCTGTTGTATTAATTTCCTTCAAAGATAGAAAAGAAAGATTACAACATCTGTTGTCTTGATTTCCTTCAAAGATAAAAAAGAAATATTACAACATCTGTTGTCTTGATTTCCTTCAAAGATAGAAAAGAAAGATTCTAAGGAACAACATGGTGTTGTTATTACATTCTCCCTTTACAACGCTTTGCTTAATCTTTCCTTTATTGATTCGAATGCACTTCAATCATGGAAGAGGTACGGGTGCTCAAGTCTCATTAGGTCTTCATGCTCCCAAGTGGCTTCTTCTTTCGTGTGGTTACTCCACTGAATTTTTAAGAACTTAATGGTGCGGTTTCTCGTCTTGTGTTCCCTTTTATCAAGAATACGCACCGGTTGCTCTTGGTAGGAAAGGTCGGGTTGAAGATCAAGGTTCTCATAGGCAGTCGCTTCAGTAGGAACACGGAGACATTTCTTCAGTTGGGAGACATGAAAAGTATCATGTACTGCTGAAAGAGAGTTGAGCAATTCCAGTTGATATGCCACATCGCCTCGTTTTGCAAGAATTCGGAAAGGTCCGATATAACGAGGTGCTAGCTTTCCCTTCACCTGAAATTGCTGAGTTCCCTTCATTGGTGAAACTTTAAGATAAACATAATCGTCTACCTCAAAGATTAACTCACAACGGCGATGGTCGGCATAGCTCTTCTGACGAGACTGTGTAGTGCGCAATTGGTCTTGGATCAAATGACCACCAAGTCTGGACCATAGAAGGGTCTTTCTCCAGATTCGGACCAATTCAAAGGCGTCCTACAAGCTCTTCCATACAATGCTTCAAACGGTGACATGCGAATGCTTGCTTGGTAGCTATTGTTGTAGGAAAATTCCACATACGGCAGGCACTTCTCCCAGTTCTTGCTATAGGACAGCGCACAGGCTCGGAGAAGATCTTCCATTACTTGGTTCACCCTCTCGGTTTAACCTCTGGTTTGTGGATGATAAGCAGTGGTAAAAGAAAGTTCTGTCCCCATTGCTTGTTGAAGACAACTACAGAAGTACGAGGTGAACTAAGGGCCACGATCAAAGACAATGACCTTCAGTACTCCATGGAGACAAACAATTCTGGAAATATATAGCTCTGCTAGTTTATGGCCATTGAAGGTGGTTTTGATGGGAATAAAATGCGCTACCTTTGTCAGACGATCAATGATCACCCAAATTGCATCAGACCCATTCTGAGTCCTTGGAAGATCGGTAACAAAATCCATACCGATCTCCTCCCATTTCCACTTGGGAATAGGCAGCGGTTGGAGGGTACCAGCTGGCTTCAAGTGTTCGACTTTGACCCTTTGACAAATATCACACTCGGCAACATACCGTGCGATATGCGGCTTCATCCGGCTCCACCAAAATTTCTTCTTCAAATCTTGATACATCTTGGTACTCCCAGGATGTACAGAGAATTTGGAATTGTGAGCTTATTTGAGAATTAAATCCTTCAATTGGTGATTGAATGGCACTACCAAATGGTTTCCGAACCATAAGACACCTTGCGCATCTTCAACGAAACCCTTGGCCTTGCCTTGTTTCATATCCTCTCGAATTCGGGCCACATCGAAATCATTCTTCTGACCCTCCTTGATCTAGTCTTCAAGTGTGGATTTCACCTCAAGAGCAGCGAGGAATCCTTCTTCAGCCATCTCAAGACTAAGGCGCTGAAACTCAGCACACAAGCCTTTCGCAAAAGGTGTTATCGATAAGCAGTTGCATTGCGACTTTCTGCTCAATACGTCGGCAACTACATTGGCTTTGCCTGGGTGATAATGAACCCCTATATCGTAGTCCTTGATTAGTTCAAGCCATCTTCTTTGTCTCATGTTCAGATCAGCTTGAGTGAAAAATGTATTTCAGGCTCTTATGATCAGTATAGATCTCGTAACGATTACCGATCAGGTAATGTCGCCAAATCTTCAGAGCATAGACTACGACTGCCAATTCCAAGTCATGTGTAGGATAATTCACTTCATGAGGTCTCAACTGCCTGGATGCATATGCCATAACTCTGCCCTCTTGCATGAGAACACAACCAAGCCCATGACGAGATGCATCGCAATAAATACGAAGCTCTTGTGAATATCTGGCAGAGTGAGCACTGGAGCTTTGGTCAGAAGTTCTCTCAATATCTAAAAACTTTCTTCACACTCAACTGTCCATTCGATCTTCTTCTCCTTCTTCAAAAGCTGTGTCATGGGCCTTGCAATTTTGGAGAAGTTTTCAATGAACTAGCGATAATAACCGGCAAGTCCAAGAAAGCTTCGGACTTCAGTGACATTCTTGGGTTGACTCTAGTTTAGTACATCTTGTACCTTACTTGGATCAACAGTGATACCACCTTCGGATAACACATATCCCAAAAAGCTGACTTTCTTGAGGCAGAACTCACACTTGCTGAATTTTGCATACAGCTGATGCTTACGGAGTGTTTTTAACACAAGTCTCAAATGCTGCTCATGCTCTTCCTTAGACTTGGAATAGATGAGAATGTTATCAATAAATACGACAACAAACTTGTCCAAATATTCCATGAACACTGAATTCATGAGGTTCATGAAATATGCTAGTGCATTTGTCAAGCCAAAGGACATGACAGTGTACTCGTACAAACCGTAGCGAGTAGAGAATGCTGTCTTTGGGATATCCTTAGCCCTGACCTTGATCTAATGATAACCCGATCACAAATCAATCTTGGAGAATACTTGGGCTTCAGTCAATTGGTCAAAAAGATCATCAATGCGAGGAAGAGGATATTTATTCTTGACAGTGATTTCATTTAGCGGACGATAGTCCACACACATCCGCAAAGTCTTGTCTTTCTCCTTGACAAAGATGGCTGGGCATCCCCAAGGTGAGGAGCTCAGTCGAATAAATCCCTTGTCAAGCAATTCCCCAAGTTGTTTCTTCATTTCTTCCAACTCATTGGGAGGCATCCGATATGGTCGCCTTGATATTGGCGCAGTACCGGGTACTAGTTCAATCACGAACTCCACCTCGCAATCTGGGGGCATGCCTGGAAGGTCTTCAGAAAAGACATATGGATACTCACAAACTACTAGTACCATCTCCAAGGTAGGTGTGGTATCAACTTTCAAAGCATAAAGGTGAGAATCGACTGTCTTGGAGTGGAAAACAACTTGTTTGCCATGTTCATTTGTAACAGAAATGGACCGTTGAGCACAATTAATTTGTCCCTGATTCTTGGACAGCCAATCCATTCCCAAGATAACATCCAACCCATCTGAGTCTATTACTATCAGATTTGCCAAAAATTCTACCCCCTGAATCTCTACCTTTATGCCCCAGCAGATTTGATTAGTTCGAAAAACTGATCCCGGTGATTGAATAATGTATGGAGGCTGAAGTATATGCATATCTAACTAATGTTGAACAGCAAATTGATTCTTTACAAAAGAATGGGATGATCCAGAATTAAATAAAACAGTAGCTGGGTTGGAATTAATAAGGAGCATACCGAGAAGGATGTCAGGTGCATCAATCACCTCTTCTACAGTAATTTGATTGACTCGACCGCGGGCCTGAGCTGGATCAGACATGACCGGCTGCTTCTGAGGTGGTGCTGGTCGTACTGGTGCTGGAGAAGGCCAGATAGGAGGCAAACCACATGCCTTTGCCAAACACTAATTGGCGAAATGTCCAGGACGTCTGCAGTGATAGCAGATAACACCAGGCTTGTCATTGTTAACATTAGGAGGCTGATTCCCACTGGCTCTAGGCTGCCCAACAGGTGGTGGTGGACGAGGTGCAAACATTGGTGGCCTCTGTGGTGCTGGAGCTGGAGCACGAGGAGGATGGGGTTGCCACATGCGCGGTCTTGGCGAACCGCTACTAGCTGAAATTTGTGCAACCCTCTTTCGCTTGCGTGCTTCTTCCAAAGCATTGCCCTTGCTTTCAGCTATGATGGCCTTATTGACAAGATGCTGGAAATTTCTGAAGTCATGAACTGCCAAGGCCATCTGCAGGTCCTCAGTCAAACCATTCATGAATCGATTCCGACGACGAAGGTCAGTCGAAACATCATCAGGTGCATAACGGGCCAGAAAATTGAACTCATGAAGGTACTCGGTCACACCCTTTCGCCCTTGCTTAAGAGCGAGGAACTCTTGCTACTTGATCATCATGACTCCCTCTAGAATGTCAGCTTCACGAAAGGCTTCCTTGAACTCGTCCCAAGTCAGGACATGTCCAGCAGGCTGGATGGCATAGAAATTATCCTACCATGCACTGGCTGCGCCATCCAACTGATAACTGGCAAAGAGAACCTTCTCTCTCTCAGAACATTGAGCAATAAACATCTTCTTCTCTATCGCCCTAAGCCAGTCTTTTGCTTCCAAAGGGTCTTTGGAGCTAGAGAACACCGGTGGGTTGGTCCGCTGGAAGTCAGCGAGCCCTCCCTATGCGCGATGATTCCCTACCCCTCCAAATGATCCAGGAGCTGAAGAAGTGTTACATGCAATTTGCTCCAGAATGCGTGTTTGATCCATACGGTTGCGCTCTATCTGCACGAGCACCTCAGCCATTGTGGGCGACGGAGGAAGCTCTTCCTCATGCTGACCACCCTGATGCCCATGGCGGCTAGAAGGCTCTGCCTGCTCTTCCCAAGTGTAAAGATCATTAACAGAAACGAAGTAGGATCTCGGGGGTGGAGATCCCTCTTCTTGCTGTGCGCGAGAACGAGTAGTAGGTCCTGTCATACTATTGCCATACAACTGTTAGAAACTCAACAAGATTACACCCGAATGAGCACAAATTAAAGTTTTGGATAGCAAAGGTAGTGTACTAATTTAGCATGCAAAAAGATATGAAATGTGCAAAAATTGATACCAAAAGAGCACAAATCCATTAAACAGCAAGATCTCGGCGCAGTTGTATCCATTTACATCTGTAGACGAAATGGCAACTAACTGAAACAATAGTCTTACAACATATCATACATAATTATACAAATGCTATCGTATTACATTTATTTAGGGACAGCTACTAGTTGATTACAACCTCCATGTCACGAGTCCTCAACATTCATACCCTAGCCATAGTGATATCAGTTGAAGTTCACCGGAAACTCATCTAAAAGATGAGCTCCAGGTGATCCCGTGTGTACAGGGTCCAATGGACTGATGAGACGCCTCGGAGGGCCTAGCAAAGGAACATGACCTCCATGGGGGTGCTGGCCGCTGTGCGCGTGGAAAACCTGCAGACATCCGGGCTTGGCGACGCTGTCCATAAGTAGGTATGAGCCCCGCCACTTCCGGAAGTCGATAATCTGGTGGTGCAGTAGCAGCTGGGAAGGTCTCGTTATCACTATAAAGCATGTTATGAGGAACGCGATTCATGCTGACTCTAATCCTGAGGTACTCCTGGGCTTCTCTAAGACGACGTCGGGTTTCCCACAACTCATACACATGGCAACGATGGATTTGGTCCATAATATGAACTAACCTCACCAACTAGCGTACTTGTAGGTCTTCTCCAAACTGGATCTCCTCGAACGTGTTCACCTCCGCTCCAGGACCTCATTTTGGGAAGTGGTCGTAGGGTGGCTGAGACAACTCCGTCAGATCATGACGAACCTGGCACATAACCCCACTAGCCGCTTCCAGAATGGCCATGGCTTCAGAGGTGGCATGAACTTGGATACAGTATGGAATGCTCCCCGTCACCTGTCTTGCAATAATATTGACTACAGCTCGATATTCCTCCATCCCGGGTCCTCGGTCCCTACGGTAGATAGCGTACTCCGGTTGGTAGGTGAAATTAGCCCTCCACATCATGTCCCGCAGCAATGTTGGGTATCCATCCACTTCGTCAGCAAGGGTATCCTTAACCAAATACCACCTGCTCATCTATAGACAAAAAGACAAGATAAGTGAGCAAATTAGTTTGTAAATCCAATTGAAAGTTGGGGGTAAGAAATGATACTAAGATGGATAAGAAATAAAAGACGTCATACTTAAATTTTCTGAAATTATTTTGTTATCTAGAAAATAATTTCACAGAAGACTTATAATTCTAACGACCATGCTATTTCTAACCCACAGTCAGTATGCCTCTGATACCAACGCTGTGAGGACCCCTGAAATTGAATTCGTTTCAAATTAAAAGATTATACCAACGGTATAATTTTTAACAAGGAACGAACCCAATTTCAAGTTCCCGAATATGTGTCTTACATTAGTTCCCAAGATCAAAGACTAATGTACACATATCCTTAAACAACATTGTACAAACTCATACAAAGGCCATATATTTATAAAAAAACTTTACAAGACCTGTGTTTCAGTACATTAGTTACATATGTGAACAATTGTTCAACTAAAAGTAAAAGTGTAATACCCCGATTTATTCTAAAGAAGAAATCATTCAAAAGAGAAGAATATAATTAAGAAAGAGGAGTTTTTCGCTTTTCTTCGGCAACCTGGGCCTCGGGCCTTGGCCCAGGAGGCCCATAGGGGGCCGGCACCTATAAAAGAAGGGAAAAACCCTAGGCAGGCACTGTAGCTACAGTAACCGCCGCTACAGTGCCCTGCCTCTTGGAGCCGCTCCTTCCCGCTGCCGGTGTTCGCAAAGGAAGGAGAAGGAGGGACTGCAGATGGGTTGGCCGGAAGGAGGGACGAGGGATCTTCTTCATGGGGGATCGTTCAGCTTCTCCCTAAGGTTCTTCAAGGGTAACGAGAGTCGTTCCTCGCTGTTTAATTAAAAATAGATGCAAAACCGATTAGATTTGATTGGAGCAAAGTCTGTCTGCAGTAGATTCGATTCTGTCCAGTATGTTGCACGGGCTGTTTCGATGTCTTAGATGCCGAATCAGTAGTTTTGATCTCCTAGAGATATCTAGATCTTGTTCTTAACTTTCTGTAGCCGCTGAGTTCACTTGATTCTGACGTACGAGTCAAAAGATATGATAGATTTAGTATCTGCTGTCCAGATTCCTGACGAGATTAATCTGTTTTGTTATTTCGTAAAATATGAAAATGTAATTGGAAGAATCTGTGTTTTCACCCAACTAGGTTATTGTAGGTAATTTGATAACCTTTCCAGATTGTTAAAGAACGATCAATTCGGAGTTATAGATTAAAAGTTATGATCGTTTTAGTGCTGCTGTTTATTCTGTTAGATAGTTTCTGTGCTGAAAGTTCATCTGCCTGTTAACGTACTAATTTGGCCGAATTGGATTAGCTTGTCAACTAGAGTATTGTAGTTTTGTCAGTTAAGAATCCACAGAAACTGGGCTCATCTCTTTTCGAGTTCCAGATCATGAGTTATGTTAATTACCGTGCTGCTGTCCAGAGGCAGTTTATGGCTGAATGCGTTGGTTTTCAGTTTAGGGGTTCTAGTAACTCTTGATTCGCCAGGGAAGCATTGTAGAACATTAATCAGTAGTGTCGTGTTCATCGTATCCTTATTTCAGTTATTTAATTGTTTAGGCGGTGAAGCTTCGGGTTTAGGAGTACCACCATTGCCTGCTAATGCGTCGCTTCGTGGAAGGCAAGTACATTGCTTATCTTAATGATTGTGATTGATGAATGCTTTTATGATTATACTGTGAGTTCTTATGATTCAAGAGAAGTTGGATTGTCTATGGTCTTTTATATGTGTTGAATCCATGATTGGAGATGATAATATTTAAGTTCATGTTTCTTCCATATGTGTGTTATCTCCATGATTAGAGAGCGTGTCTTTTCAATATACATATTTTATTCCATGCATTCATTATTCATGTTCCATCCACGGGAGTGGATTAAAAAGACCCATCAATTCCAGGATGGGCACGTAAGACCCACCATTCCAATGTGGGCCCCACTATTCCAATGTGGGCGTTTTGGGACACCCGTATGAAATGTTCTTCATACAGGACTTGGATCCCCATATTTTTGTTAAGATGCGGGCTTAAGTGAACACCGACGGGTGTGTCACTAGCAATACCGGTATATGCATGTGTGTAGTCCCTCCATTCCATGCACTTCATTCATTCCATTCATTCAAATACTCGTTCTGTGATTTCTTCATATGGTTCAATGATGTTGACTTGTTAATGTTTGTGGTATGTTCCATTTATTCACTGTACTTGCTGAGTCTTGGACTCACACTTGTTTGTTTGTTTATTTTTTTAGGTAATCACCGATGTTGGCTCATTTGGGAGGGAGTAGACACGCACTACTCATTCACAGCATCTTATTCAAGTTCAGGATTATAAATTAATTCTATCTTTCACTTATTATTGACGAACTATAATAAATAAGTTTAGATGGAGAAGAAAGGATACCTTCTCCTTGATACGGTTGATTTATTATTGCTTGTGAACCTTGTTTAACGATGAACTGTAATAAATACATTTAAATGGTGAAGGAAGGATACCTTCTCCATGTTAGGTTGTTTTACTTATGCCTTTAGATGTTATATCATTCAGATTCTTCCGCAATGTGGCTGTATGTTAGAGTATTTAAGTGACATCTTGGCTTCCAAATAGCCAGGGTGTTACAAAAAGTCTGCAGCGAAAACGACTATAAACACCAAAAGATACCACCAAGTGTGCCCAACACCCTCAGGCAACTGAGTGGAGGTACAAACAGCATCATTCGTTAGAGTCGCCACAATCGGCGCTAACGGATGTGTCGTAAACATAATCATCCTTACCTGCAACAAGTGGTTAAAGCAAGTGAGTACAAAAGGTACCCGCAAGACTTACACAAACTAATAAAAGAAAGTGTTTAGTAGAACCTATCCAAATGATAAGAATTTGTATATATGCTAAAGGGTGTCCAAGCGAAGACTGTAGTGGCATTAATTTTTGCATAAAGCAAGTTTTATTCATACACTTTCTACTTTTTGCAAAGGCCATTTTATACACAAGTTTGGACTAAAACAACAAGTAATTAAGAATTTAATCAAACATGCATGAACAACCATTCATGCTGATACCAAATATTCCCATGTCAATTTTATTTCAGAGTCTAACTATGATGTCAATCAAAACCAAGTATTGTCCGTAACCAGGGACACGGCTATTCGAATAGTTTTAACCCTGCAGGGGTGTACATCTTTACACACATGACTCAACCAGCCCATAAGCCTCCGGATAATAACACACTTCCTTTGGTGTGTTGGCCGGGTAGATCGAGATTTGGTACTTTTTAGCAAGAACACTTTATTAAGTTGAAAACACCCATGCATGACGAATCCCGCTTAGTACAAGCTATAGATAGAGCCTGCTAACTGGGGCACGCAAGTTGTGTTGGAAATGCCGACCCAATGAACTGAAATCTAAAACTGTGCTCACTCGCACATATTAAATTGCAATTGGATCCCTATGAACATATGATCAAACACATATGTCCGCACACCACCTGTGTTCCAAAGCAATAAAGTCCTCCCCTTACTTAACCAAATCGGCCTCAATCCAGCATGTGGAAGTACGAGTAGTTCTTGGCATGACAGCCCAAAGCTCGGTCCTTAATGATCCGGACAAGACTACCACATTGCCAAATCTCGTGCACGAAGGCACCACCACTATCAAACACTTGTCCAAATCTAAACCATGTTTTTTATACACAAATTTAAACTTAAACTTTAGTTTTAACAATCTGAACAAAGAAATCGAATCTAAATTTCATTTAGTGTCTCCCATGACCAACAAGATAATCTTGTCAATCAAACTACCGGTCAATTGACTTGCATGGCTAAGCAATTACCTAATGGCCGTAACTTCCAACATATGATTCCTATCTTAAACATAAGTGTGTGAATTGATTAAGGATAAGCCACAATGATTCGGATATAACTATCTAACTCACAAATTATTGATTCATACAAAAATAGCATGCACACAATTATTACTGCATTTCAAAAATACTAATTACCAAAACTAGGATCAAAATGATGCAAGAGGATGCTTGCATTGATTATAACCCACTTGTTCAAACTCAGGTTGATCAGAAGTATAATCACTCACGTCGGATAAACTAGAATCTAAAAATAACAATAGCAAGTAAATACCGAGAAAAATAGCAAAATGCAAAAAATATTGCAAATGTGCTTGATAAAATTACAGTATGATGCTTTTGACCTAAGAATTTTTAAGTGAAAATTTCAGTTTATTTGGAGCTCATATGAATTTTTTATGATTTTTATAAGATTAAAGTCTTTAATGTATAATTAATTTAGTTATCAAACTTTTCTATAACAAGGTCAGGTTTAAAAGTTATTCCAGATTAAATTTCAGTAAAAAACTAAAATTAACAAAATTAATTTCACTTGATTTGGAGTTAAAATGAATTACTTATGAATTTTTGAAGTTACAGCCATTTTCAGGGTAAAATCAATTCAATTCGGAATTTTAAAATGAAGTCAAAAATTTTGCTACCGAGCTGCAGCAGCCAGAGGCATTGAAGAACGGGTCCCTGGGTCGATGGTTGGCTTGGTCAAGATTGACCCGATTCAAATTTCACCAAAACGTCTTTGAAGGCATAAACTTGAAAATACATTTTCTAGTTACAAAGGCGAACTTTTGAATTGCAATGTAAATGAAATACGTTTTCACTTAACAAAAAACGTATTATCTAAACTTGCGCATTCACTTAAACGATCAATTGGGCTCTCACGTCAGCGTCTCAGTGCGAAAATCAAAAGCTAAAGCGCTCGGTTTGGCTCCCAGTCCCACCCGGCAGTGAGACAAGTAAAGACATCAATTAATACCTAATCATTACTTAATCAAACCGACAGTGGATTAGAGCTAAACGCCTCGCTACAGTGTTGTCGGGCTGTCCGACAACAGAGTAGCGAGCTCCGTGAGCTTTGCCGGTGGCTAGCCAGCGCGGTGGCCTTTGACCGCGTGAGCAAAAGGCTAAAATGGAACCACAAGAGCTTGGCGGTTCTGGCGGTGGCCAGAATTTGGCCGGCAGCGAAGCCTAGTTGCGGCGCGACATGGAACAACGGTGGCGCAAAAATGGCAAAAGTGCCTATGCCGATTCGGTGACGCATTAAGCAAACTAGAGCATTCTTATGCTACTAAGGGACATTAGGAACCTAGCTGAGCTTAGAGGGCGACTAAAGATCCACGGAGCAGCTCCGGTGACAATGGACCGACGGCGGCAAATAAGAGCTTCCCGTTGACACGACACCCTAAGCACAGAAACAAAGAGTGAGTGGTTGGAGTAGGTTACTTAGGCATATAGGATGCTAACATAGGAAGTAATTGAGAAATAACCTACCTGGCCAGAGATGGAGACGAAGGGGGCAATGTCGGCCGGAAAAAGAAGAAATCCAAAATTCGACAACCCTATTAGATCAATGACGCAATTAGTTTAGGGGTTTTACTCCCCATAACCTAGCACGTGAAGTGACGCACAAGAATGAGGAAGGAGCTAATCGGATGCTAAGATGACACACCGGCGGCCTTCTGTGCGCGCTCCGGGAGACCAAATGGCAAACCCGTGGTTCCAAAGCTACAAGAAAAACCAAGAGCTCCAATTAGTAGGATGGACAAGGCATAAAGAGAGAAAAACAATGGCGCAAGAAAGAGGGGATATGCCTTCATGAGGAGGAAGAAACGAAAGCTCCGTCAGTTCGGGCGAAGGAGTGAAACAAGGGTTTTTATGGCTTCCTTGCCGGAGGGAACGAGGACGACCATGTGTGGTAGCATTAGATAGCGCAATGTAAGCAATGGGATGCCAAGTGGCGCTGCATGCAATGAAACGTGCGGGATCGACGCCACCTCGCACACAGCTTGCGCGGCGCTGGCATGGCGCGCGGAGAAGACGAGGGTGAGTGGCTGACATGGTGGGCCCGGGGCTATCTGCGAGACGAGGCAAAGCGGCGCGGTTGGACACAAGTGCGGTGAGCTGGCTTGGTTCAGTCAAGCCAAAAGGCACGGGCCGCTACAGTGAAGAGGGGTTAGGTTTAAGCCCGAAGTTGACCAGATTTAAATTCAAAATACTCTAGTTTGACTAAGGTGTTAAATATAGCAAATAAATTTATAAAAATATGAAATTTTTCAGAGGTGCTTCTGGGATGATGTAGATCCCATAAAAATTTTGAAACACCACTATTCATGTTTTAAAAACTTAGATAAATAATCTTAACTGAATAGGTTCAAAAATTGAAGTTAGGTTTTTCTTGAGGTCAAAATGATCTCTAAAAATTTGACAAAAATTATATTTATTATTGATAATTAATCTAGTATTTGATTAAATTAATTTCTAGGGTTCATTATTAGCATTGAATTGCATTTTCCTTTGGAGATTTATTTCAAGCTTTAGATTTGGTTTGAATTTGAGGTTTTCAAATTGTAACAATTTATGCACATGATTCAAATTGTCAAAAATGCTATGAAATGCATACTATTACAGTTTACTTAAATCGAGGTCTGATCAGTGCCGCCCCCAATGCCGCCTCGAGCGCCTTTGGTTCCCTCAAGACCGAGGCACCTCCCTCTTTCTCTCTTTAGCCAAGGGGGCCCACCCGTCATTTGCTCTTAACCCCTCCCCTCTCTGGCTGCCAAGTGGGCCCGGCCATAATAAACCCACCCATGGACCGGCGCGCATGGACTAGGTCCATGTACTGTTGGGTGCGCCAATCCTCTCCCCTCTCTTTATTCTTTTGATTTAATTCAGTAGCTCAACTTCGGAAGTCCCGTTCTCCCTCGTCGTAAGCACGATTCAAGTGAAATTTGTTTCTAAATTTTGTAAATTCAAGATCTTGCTAATGGCATAGGTCTTGTTTAATTTGGAGTTCATTTGTTTTTCCTTTTGTATTTATTTGCTCTCTTTGCTTGTTTGTGCCTTTTTTCGGTACATTCATCCGAATAGGATTCGAAGACGCGGAAGATCTCCACTTCTATCAAGCTCAAGATTTTCAAGACCCTCTTACCTTTAATCCAGGTGAGTCAATTCTTTGATCATATTGATCCTACATTTTATGTAAATTATATTCATTTAAATTACCAAAATTGCATGCTTTAATTCTTTAATCAAATGTATGTTAAAGCTTAAGGTAGTTAAATACCCATTTGATGATTAATTAATTAATATGCCATCACTTGATAATTGAATCCCTTATTCCATATCACCCTAGTAACTATATAGTAAATACTAGTTATAGGTTGTACTTAAGCAACATGCTAGTCTTGCTTATGTACCGGGACATTAAATGTCCCAATCATCATCTTTTAAATGTGAATGTGGTTTTGGGCAGTCATTGTGAGTAAATGACTGAGATGGTTGGGTTAATGTATTTTTTCTCCTCAAAACCCCAATAACTTGCTGTTACTATCTGGGCAGATGATATGTTGATGGGTGCTAATGTAGCCCAAGGTGGATGGTATATGGAATAAACCGCCCAGATAACCCCTAAGGATTTAATCTTGTCATGATCTCCCGTGTAAAACAAGTACAACCACAAGTCTGCAAAGTGCAACTTGGCTTAGTAAATTTATTGAACTCTGAAAGTCATCTCACTGGTGGAGGAGTAAAAATGTGCAAGCGCGTGCTACGTCCGGCTTGAATGGGACACCGGTATTGTCGGACCCAGATTCTGAGAATCTGAATCCTTTGTGAAAACACTGTGTTATTCCCTGGATCAGTAGATAGCACTCACAGATACATTACTAAATCAAATTATACATGGCGTAGATAAAACCATACCATTCATTAATTAACACATAAGAGCTTTACATAGACCGCATCGGGTCGGGTTTTACATAAGGGGCCAAACAGGCCAAGGATTACATTACAAAAAAGGAAGCGACAACGGAAGCAAAAGGGGTAGAGCACATCTCTCTGCAGGCAAGCGACTGGGGAAACTCGTGTGTGTCTGATATTACCCAAAGACTCAGATAATATAGGATGCACGCAAGCACCAACAGAGTCAACTAGACTGGGGTGAGACTAGAAGAACTAAGACTAACTACGCTTCAATCATCTCCAAAGGCCTCCAACTTCGGGATCCTCGTAGTAGTTGTAATCCTCCGGATTTCCTGCTTTTGAGGGTTTTGAGGGAAAGAGCGAGAATGAGCACAACTTCCATGCTCGCAAACCAACACACAATGCAATAATATACATGCAAGGCTAAACAAGGATGGCTCGGGTTCTTTTATTTGCTAAAGTATTATTTTCAATTATCATAATTACAAATTCCTATCACTTAGCATTTTAACAAATTGCATTTTTATTAAAGGGAGTAATTGTGCAATATTTATTTCAGTAGAGGTTCCATCCGTCAGAAACTCTACCTTATGCTTCATTCGATTGGAGCTACCTCCAATTACTACCAACGCTGAGCTCGAAGTCTTAGGTAAAATCTAACACAGGGCTAGGTGAGCCCTTCCACATTTTCCATACCACCCACAAAGTTTAAAATAGAACTAACTCAAGTTAAGATTCCCATGTCCGCCTTTAACCATAGGCACGGCTGTTTAAACAGTTTAGACTCTGCAGAGGTTGTACACTGTACCCACAAGAGATAGTCATACTCATTGCCCCACATGCATGATTCCGTAGTCAAGTGGTTGAGCGACCGTCACAGTAACCTTTCAAACTACCTTGCCCTTTCCGTCATCTCGCCCACATGGGGTTGTGCCCATACATTGCGCGGGATCGTTGTAACCCTAGCGTTGGGTGTAGATTTGGACTACCCACAACTACTGGCAACTCACCCATTCAAGCTGGATGTACCCAAGTTTGTGCATTTTCCCTTTCTCCACCGTGTGAGACACATCTAGGGTTTAATAATTTTACTAAGCCAAGTTGCACTTTGCAGACTTGTGGTTGTACTTGTTTAACACGGGAGGTCGTGACAAGATTAAGTCCTTAGGGTTATCTGGGTGGTTCATTCCACATACCATGTGCTTCGTTAGCACCCACTGCCTCACCATCTGCTCAGATAGTTTTAGCAATCCATGGGGTTTTGAGGAGTAAACCAAATTATTCCATTCCTTTTAGTCAATGGACCACCAATGACTACCCAAGTCATTTCATGTTTGAAGAATGATTGTTTGGGGTATTTTAATACGCCGGTACTTAAGCATGACTAGCATGTCGCTTAACTACAACCTATAGCTAGTATTACCATATATTCACTACAGTGACAAGGAATAATGTATTCAATAACAATGGATGGCATATTAATTAATTAATCAACAAATGGGCGTTTAACTACCTTAAGCTTTAACATACATTTGATTAAATAATTAAAGCGTGCAATTTAGGGTTAATTTAAACGAATATAATTTGCATAAAGTGCAGATCAATATGATCGAAGCATTGACTCGCCTTGGATATAATTAAGATGATCTGGATATTCTCGTGCTTGATCCACTAGGAGATCCTCCGCGTCTTCGAATCCTAATCGGACGATCGCACCGGAAAAAGGCATAAACAAACAAAGAGAGCAAATAAATAATAAAGAATGATAAATGAACTCCAAATTGAACAAGACCTATGCCATTAGCAAGATCTTGAATTAACCAATTTTTAGAAACAAGTCTCATATTTTTTGGTGTTACGACGAGAGAGAACGAAGCTTCCGAAGATTGAAAAGGAAATAAAAGGGAGAATCCAAAGGAAGAGAGAGAGAAATCCACCCACTGATATGTGGGACCCATTGATCAGTACATGGCTCATGTGCATAGTGCATGGACCGAAGGTCAACATGCACTGTGCACCGGTCCATGGTACACCGGGTGCATGGGAATAGCAAAAGGGGGGTGGGACCCACTTGTCATCGAAAGGAGTAGGGTTTAAGGGCTGGCATTCACTGTGCTTAGATCCATGTGTCAGTGAGAGCAAGGGGCTTAGGACACACATTAGCAATTAAGGATGGCTTTGAGAAGGTCATTAAAGCGGCTAACCACCGTGTCTTAAATCCCGACCGGGATTGGGTTACGCACACACGCACTCCACCGAATGGGCGGCCACAGAGCGGCGCCAAGATGGCTGGCGGCTTCGCCGTTGGCGCGGCGACCAGAGCGCCGGAAAGGGCGAAAGCAGGAAGCTGGTGCTGTGGTGAAGCTCATGATGCTGGTGGCGGCGCCAGACATTGACCGGAGAGGCGGCGCGGCGAAGATAAGCGGTGGCAGTGGCATGGCTATGGTGACAGAGGGGTTCTGGTGGCGCCCGGGGCCAGGGAAGGGGAGCACGGGGGATAACATGGCGAGGAGGTCCTATCGGGACGAAGATGGGGGCCGGAGGCGGACCGTAGACAGTGGAGGGTGCTGAGGAAGACGGCGGCCGGACGCGAGGAAGAACGCGAAATCCGGCAGTTGTGGTGGTCTAGAGCCGAGGGGACATGGGGGGAAGGGTCCCTCATTGTCGGTGGCGCACCGTGACGGAGGTGGCGGTGTAGCGACGGTGCCGGAGCGGCGAGTCGGCGAAGAGGGCGTCGCGGCCGGAAAGGGGAAATGGGGAGAATCTTCGGTGGAGCTTACCGGATCTTCAGGGGGCGACGTGGGGAGATAAAGGGGGCAGAGGAGGCATTTTATAGCAGAACAAGGAGCCGTTGAGGGTGCTCTGGGTGTGCACGCGTGGGCGGGTGATGATGGTGTCTTGGCGGTGGCCAAGGCGTGCTCTGCGCATGGAGGTGACAGGGCGGGAGGTAGGTGGTGGCGCAGTGAGCTAGCAGGCATGAGGCGGCGCGCAGAGGGAGCTCGAGCTTGGCAGGCTTTGGCCAGGCGATGGAGTGCGCAGAAGGAGGGAGGCACAGGCAAGTCGGTTGTTGAGAGGAGAAGGCGGCAGCAGAGGGGTCAGGCGAAGCGGCAGGGCTGTGGGAGCGGAGGTGGCGGCACTGAGAAGAAAAGGGGCCAGGGGCGGCACTCATGCGGAAGCCTATGGCCTTGACCCGGCTAGAGGAAAGGGGGAGGCCTAGAGCCAGGGGAGGTTGGCGGTAGTGGAGAGGAGCCAGTGGAGGTGGCATGCGAGGCGGCGTGCACGTGCGTGAGGGGACAAGGCGAGGCAGGGCGAGCTGGCCTGGGCGAGGTTGGTGGCGGTGCTAGGCGCAGGCGGCACGGAGGGTAGAGGTAGGCGTGGCGCGGCAGTGGTGGCAGATGGAGGTGTGCTCACTGGCAAAGAAAGAAGGGATGGGAGCTCGAGCTGCTGACCGCAGGAAGAAGAAGAAAGCGCTAGGCGCACAGGAGCTGGTCCTAGGGGAAATGGCCGAAGGCCAAGGAGATGGGTTGTGCCGGGACATGTGGCTGGGCCGGGCCAGAGGGGAAAAAGAGATGGGGGCCCAAGGGAGGTTGGCTGGGTCGGGGAAAATGGACCAGGCCCAAAAGAGGAAATGGGCGGAGCCCGAAAGAAAAAGGATGCCCAACTCGAGATGGCCTGGGAAGTCAAAAGAGAGGGGAAACTCCAAACCCAGAATTTGAATTTCAAATGTTAAGGACATTACATTTGAAACAGAAACCGGAGAGAAAAGAAAGGAAGTTTTTTGCAATTAGTTTGATAATTTGAATTACGGCGAAGAACGAAAACCAAAATGGTAAACACTATGCGCCGTCCGAAAACGGGACGCTACAAATCCTACCCACCTTAAACGGAATCTCAACCCCGAGATTCAAGTTTCCCAGAGAACGTACCTCTTACAACTTCTGAAGCTGCTTGGGGCTCTACTACGGTGACATGATTCACTTGACCTTGGTTCTGGCTTTGGCTTCGCGCTGAGACGGCTCTGGCTGACTGTGAGGTCTGATGACTTTTGCTTGGAGTTGAAGTCTTGGATCAAGCTAGTGTGGCTCTCACATTGTATTTCTTCAAGGTGACTTGTTGAGGGCACTTGTTGGCAAAATGTCCTCTGTTTTTTCCACGGTTGAAACAACGAAGAGGGGCTATCCGGTTGTGTGTTGCAACTTGGTAAACTAATGCCAACTGCTAGTTCATAACCATGTACTGGAGTGCCAACTAAAAAGCTATAAATTTTATCTTCCAAATTGTTGTATCCAAGTCTCACTATTATTAGGATCCACCATTCCAGCATAGCATAAGGTCACACAATTAAAAGAAAGTCCAGTCATTTAATAAATCTCACATTCTATCGATATCATATCATAATTCCCAAATCTTTCTTAGGCATAAGTTTAATTAATCCAATAGATTCACCATTTTGATTTGCATGATTTATTAATTTTATAAATCCACAAAATCTAGTAGTAATAATCGCATCTTCCAATCCGATAAACTCCAAGATCATGCTAAATTGCATTCTATCTCTTTTTGGAACGACATTCTCCAAGGATTATAACCGCGCAATTGTTTCCTCTAAAATGTCTTTATATAAATCCAATATCTGCATTATGGAACCTTCCAAAAGATTGCTTTTAATCCATAAATCCAAATTTAATCCGCCAAATTATTTTATCACCATCTATCCAACAATTATTTAGTTCAACTCCAATATCAGTAAGATATCCATCAACAATTATTTGGATTAACTCCAACATCAGTAAGGTATCCTTCAATCATAGGTTTGTACAATCTAATATCCCGCAATTATATCCTTCTATAATCTGGTCAAGACACATTTCTATAATCCAACTAAAATTTCTTTTAAATCCCAACTTCTCTATTCAATCATATTCAATTGAATCCAAAGTTACCAACATATCCAATTAATTTCATACTTCTTGATTCAATCCATTCTACCAAAATCAACATCATGAATTGGTAATCCTATAATCCAATCTTCAACAATTATGTAATTCTTTGATCAAAATCCAACCGTAATACACTTCTATAATTTAACATCCATCAATTATGTTTTTGTAATCCAATCAAAATTCAACGTACTCTTCCAAAATTAATATCGTGAATCAATATGAAGATCCAATTTTCTTCACAGTCCACTTTCTGCCTTTACTGCACACATATCTCAATTCCAAGTTTCCAACCAACATCATAATCAACTTAAGATTCGATGAAAATCCAATTTTTCTTAATAATCAAATTGGTATTTCAGATTTCCTATGTCCTTCATGATTAATCAAAATTTTCCTCCATGATCATCTTATTTATCCATAATCTATATAATCCACCGGTCTGCTATCCTTTAAATCATTCATAATCCGTGTTCATAGGAACTTCTTACAACATCGGCAATTCTTAAGATTTTCAATTCCCAAAATCAGTCCGATCGATGATTTCTCAAAACTATCTAGCTTGGCATCCAACATGGTAGTTAATTTCCAACAAGAGTAGCTTCCATGCGATTGACCCCTTTGAAGGTTCATAGATGAGAGGAAGAAAGCACGATAGGCGAGAGGGAAAAGCATGCTAGACGAGAGAGAACAAGGGAGGAAGACTTGGACTGCTGCTCTCTTTGGTTCCATCGGAGGGAACAACTCAGCTTAGAACTAGATGAGTTATATGAGGATTTACTGGCCCTCTAGAGCACAACAGAAGACTTTTAAACCAGTGAGGAGAAAGAATCAAGTACAATACAAAGCCTAGAATGGCTGCATTATATTGAGGGGTTAGGTGTTACATGACTCCTGAAGCATAGCATATAGGCCATGCTAAGCCAGGACACAAGATACAAACACAACGTCTACAAAAGAAGGAAACAGAAGTGCTTGCAACAAAGGACTGCCTAGCAAGCACTGCTGGCTAATCTAGACTAATCCTGACTACTCCAATAGGGGCACAGGCTACCACAAACGGTGCAGTTGCCTGGGGAGTGGGAGCGAGAACAGCTTTGACCGAAGCTCGGTGAGGGGGAACAGTTGAGGTTGCGTCCACGGCTGGACTCTCCAAGGTTGATGACGGCGGGTGCAGCTGGAGCTGGGGTAGGAATCGCAGTGGCTACCGTGATCCGTGCTATCTCTGCGATGGTGGCATCTCTTTCCTGCTTTACCTTAGAGAGGGATGTATCTGATCTGAGCAGCCGGTTGCAGAAGGTGTTGGAGAGGTTGTAGCTTCTGCTGAGATGCATCCGAAGTTGTCCAATATTGTACACGACACTGGTGAGGGAAGCTGTCAAGGCCTGAGTGAACTGCACTTGGTGAGTCGGACGGGGGTCGTCTGCTCTGATTTCAAAGATATCAGGGTAGCGCAATCCTTCCTGAAGGGTCGGATAGAAGCGGAATGGAGATTCCAGCAGGTCGTCCTCGTTTATCTAGCACAGGCGAGCTGAGGCGAGACGCGCAGCGTCCTGAACTGCATCAAAACAGCAGCTCCTGGAATACTCGGCTCCGAAGGTGTGGGTGAGGGACTCGCCTTCCCTCGGATAGAGGTACACCTCCACAGACAATGATTCAAGGGCCATGATTTGAGTCTTTCGGCCCCTGAAGATGGGTTGGCGATGGTAGCCCAGTGTAACATCCCAAATGTATAATTAGGGTTAATCAAGTATAATTATATGTGTAGAAATTAAAACTTTTTCTCACATCTTGAAAAACCCTAAAATCTTATGTAATTCTTGTCCAAGAGTTGTGTAATCCAAAAACACAAAGCTCTTGTTGACCAAAAATCAAATTCCTTTTTCCAATTATCTTAAATCTTGTGCCAAACATTTGGAATATATTTTCCTTGGTCCCAAAAACTGATATGGGACCCTCTCAAAAATATCATGAGTTATAACACTTGTTGATAATTTTTGGAGGCAAAACAATCCTTTAAACAACCTTCATGAATTTCCTGAGAAAAATGCATTGCATAATAACCTCTGGAAATTTTATGCAAGGTTGATCTCATTGTCAGCAAGCTCCAGTTAAAATTTCATCAAATTTGGAGTTCATTGCTATCTCAAATAATTCTGCTAAGTTTCATTTGTTAAAAACTAAATTTAAAAGCCTACACTTGTTCCTTGGGCTAGCCATATTCAAAGTTGGTCCAGCCCAACCTGTCCGCACCTCGCCAGACCTCATCTCCACCTTGATCAGTCGCACTGCTTGGATTTACATCCAACACCCACGACCTCCTCATGTCAACACCGACAAAGCTTACCCACCTCATGAGGTCAGAACTGCTTGGATCAAAGATCCATGGTCATGACCTCCCATGTGTGTTAAACCTCAAAGACCTCCTCGAGCTATTAAACCATCGCAATGAGGTCATCCCATTTGTTGAGGTCGTGGCCGTTGGATCAAATCCAACACCACGACCTCCTCTTCAACATACTCGATCAGTCCTCCCATTTCACGTGAGGTCACAGCCCTTGGATCCAAGATCCATGGCCCCGACCTCCTCCTCTCAACCTAAACTAAACAAACCTCCCACCTAACCAAGGTCGTGGCCGTTGGATCGAGATCCAACAACCACGACCTCCCGTGCTATCAAGCACTCACAACCTCCCCATCTTTTGTTGTGCACCGTTAGATTAAAATCTACGGTCACGACCTCCTCCTTGTCTCATGCGCACTGAGACCTCCCAACAAGACGTGAGATCGTAGCCTTAGATCTAAATCTAAAGGCCATGACCTCCCTTGTGCGTTGCAAGCTCAGACCTCCACCTCTTTTGATCGGAACCCTTAGATCTAAATCTAATGGTCCCGACCTCCCTTGCTGTGCGCATCATATCGAGACCTCCCCATCGGTCGGTGCCCTTGGATTTAAATCCAAAGGCCATGACCTCCCTCATGTCTTTTGATCGCGTGCGGTTAAGTCCTCACCGGAGGTCCGCGATCGTTCGATGGAGATCCAACGCTTTGGACCTCCCGCCCTTTTCCTCACGTGCGTTTTTGCGATTAAATCGGAGGCCCACGACCTCCCCATCCTTGATCGTGTGGCTGGGACCTCCTCCCACCACTTAAAACATAACGGTTCAAAATGAGATCCGATGGTTAGGACCTTCCTGTGTCTTATCCAACGGTCATAAGGACCTCCCTGTTCTTCTCCTTCCTCTGGCGCGCATGCGTGCTCGAGCGATGGAGTTACGCGCCCAGAGCCTCAGGCACCTTTAACTGACTCTCTGTGACCCAAGATTTAATGCAGTCGACTTTCACTTTTCAGTCAAGACAGCCTGCCCCCTTGTCAACCTTTATGTCTTGTCCACCCATGGACCAACCCGTGGGCTAAGCTCACCATGGAGCTTAGCCCCACTCATAACCATCACCTCAGGGCTATAAGTGTCCACTCGAGCTCCCGTTGGCTTCCTTTACACACTTGGAGCTGTCATACCGATGTTTGGTGAGCTCCTAACTCACTCACCTCCTCTCTAGTGGCTGCCATTGTTGAAGTCCTTGGAGCTTCTCGAGCTCAGAGTTCCAGTGGCTCCTTCTTCAACCCTTGCTCACTTTGTGCTCCCCAAACCTCCTGGAATAACCCTAACTTATTTTGTTTGGGCATTTTTGAGAGGTGGACAAAGCCGAGCTTGAGCCGGTGCCGTGAGTGCAAGCTTCATTGTCTTCCCCAACTCCGGTCATCACCTCCACGACCTCCCGGCAGACCTTAGGACCCCAGTGCGTCTGTTAGTCCTTTAGTTGTTGGCACCCGCTGAATGCATGTTGCGGAGCTTAAGTTTTGGCACACGCTGATTGTCGCGCGAGCTCCATTTTGCATTTTCGTAGTTTGGCCGTCTTGGTCATCTTTTGACCTCTCCGGCTCGACGGCGTTCAAGGCCGTCGCGCCGTTGAGAGGAGGACCATTGGTGCGCATGGTTATTGCGGACCGCGGTATCGTTGATCTCGCCGGCGGGCTCTACATCGCCGGCGAGATCACTTCTTCTTCTGGTTTTGTCGGACACAACGGCAGCGTCGTTGTCGTTTTTAGGACAGAAATCCTCCATGTTTAATGCGCTAATCATGTGTTCCAATCATTGTAATCATTGGATGTCTTAACTGCCTTAAATCCACCCTTTAATGCGTGCATTTAAGACCTCCGTAGCGAACCTCCTTGATGTCCAGCGCATTTATTCATGTCAGCGGCGTCGGCGCGAAGTTAAAGCGCTGGTGCGGGCGTCCGACCTCCTCCGAGGAGATCTGGGCGTCCAAGACCTCCCTTGCGCATCGCGGGTGGCCTCCGCACCTCCTCGGAGGTCTGTGACGTTAGGACCTCCGTTTAGGACCTCTCCGTAGCCATCTCAGCCGTTCATGACCTCAGGGAGATCTTGATAGTTTGGACCTTCCTTTGGAAGATCTCAACCATTGAGGACCGCCCCTTTTGATCTGGTCCGTTCCGGACCTCCTTTCTGTGTTGTGGTCCGTTGGATTTCGCATCTACGGCCCCGACCTCTCCACACCTCGCGCATGTGCGTTACTAGGAGGTCCAGGACCTCTGGACCTCCTGAGCGCGTGTGCGTTGTTCACCTGGGAGGTCTGAGCCGTTGGGTCTAAGATCTGTGGCTCACGTCCTCCCATACCCTTGTGAGTTTTAGAAATTCCAGTGAGGTCTTAGTTAAACTGAAATAAGGTATAGATTTTAGAATTTCATATCTTCTTCGTTTTGAATCCTTTTGAGGTCATTCAACTTGTGTTAGCTCTGTCTTGAACTTGACTTTAATCCAAAAATGATTGGAAGTTGAATTCAGCTCTAGAGCACAGTTTGCCATTAGGTTTAAAACTCACTTTAAATATACACTCAAAAACAATACTTAACTTGTAAAAGGTATAACTAAGGCTCTATAGATTATTTTTGGGTGAGACCAACTTTGTTGGTTTCCTCCATTGATGGTCTTACTGTGAAAATTAGTTTTGAGCATGTTGCTGCTAGGAAAATGAGGACTTGTGCATTATAATTTTGTTCAAGTTCTTGTTTTTGAAAATTTGTAGAAAGTGCAATATAGCTCCAAATGAGGTGAACTCAATTGTGTTATTCATCTCATGAGGTGATGGTTTTACAATAAAAATCTCAGCCTCACCACTTTTCTAGAAAATGTTGCCTCATAATTAAATTAATGAATAGTGCAGTTTGGTATTTTAGGGGCTGAGCAGAATTGTTTTGCTCATAACTTTTGCATTGAGAATCCAAATCAATTGGTTCTTGTTGAAAAATTCCTAAAATCACCCTCTTGTTGCTGTAGAAAATTCAGAGAATTTGGAGTTCGTTTGTTGTGCTGTCTTTGTTGTGTTTCGTCGTTCTTATCGGTTCTTTCTCGCTTTTCCGTTAGGCTTCGACATTTGTGGTGATCCCGAGAGTGACCCTCCGCAACAAAGTGACCACCAACAACAAGGCAAGCAGTTTGATCATTTCCATCATTGTCCCATTACTTTAAAGCTTAATATATTGTTTTACTTCTATGTATGCATGCTACTTTGTGTTAAATGTCGCTAGCAAGCCTATAGTTGCATGATCTGTAGGAATTGTTTATCCTCTACTACCATGAGCCTAGGTTATTTGCTGTGGTGGGAGCTCGTTGGATGAGCTCTTATCACTTAGTAGTTTCGATGTAAATTGCTTAGACATGCTTAGTTATCGGTAGAAATGGGCGATCATCGACTTAGTCGATGGTCTTGATCACTCAAAACTGATTATTACTCCTATATGTCCAGCACTTGTGCTTTGATTAATTTGTAAAATCAAAACTGAAAATAAAAGATTGATTTAGACTTGGGCATATTGGATGGATGGCGTGGTTTTTGGATGTGGTGGTATGCCTGGTCCCTAAGGACCGAGTACTTGGGTCACTAAGCCAGCGATTTCACGTACTAACCACACGAGGGGCATATGGAACCCTCTTGACTAAGTACTCTGGCGGTGTTAATTGGGGTCGCTCGGTTGGTGTGTTTTTAAAGATAAAATGTGTGTGTGATGTGGGAGGGAGCATTAGCTTCCGGAAGGTTGTGTGATGTCTCCTTCTCCCGTGGGTTGTGCGACTCGAATTAGCATTGTCCATTGGAAATGTCTCGTAGGACTTAGCGTCTTGCACACCTAAGGTAGTGTGCCTAAAGGAAAGGCGGTCGGCGTGTGGGTACAATGGTACACCCTGCAGGGATAAAACTATTCGAATAGCCTCGTCCTAGGTTATGGACATGCTTGGTAAGGTCGTTCAAGACTAGACTACAACCTTTAATTAAAACTTGACATGGTTGGTATGAACGGGGAGTTCATGCTATTGTTGTGGTGACTATTGGGTTAGTCACTTCCAGGTTGTTCTTGTTGTTGTTATTATGTTATTATCGCGTTGTTATTTCAACAATTAAAATGTTTTGTCAAATTGCCTTCAATCTATTATATTATTGCAAATAAATGTTGCTTTATGCTAAAATGAGTCCAAAGCCTCATCCACTTAAATAAAGCTTGCATGTAGCTATTTATAGTTCTGTTATCTCACACGTAAGTCTTGCGGAGTACTTTATGTACTCATCTGCCCGTGGTTGTGGCAATTTTTGTGGCTTTTGTTGCAGAGGAAGAAGGAGAGCTCCAAGAGCCTCTCTTTTGTGCTACGTGTTGCGCTTTCTTGACGACTAGCTTGGCGGTCCGGTCAGATGCCTAGGGGTTAAGGCACACTGATTGGCTTTGTGTTATAGCCATCTTTATGGCACTTTTGCTTCCGCTGTTATCTTTGTAGAATTGTTGCTATTTGGCCTAAGGGCCCCTCTTTTGTAATAGCTTTTCCTTATTAATATTAACTTCTGGTTTAGTGCTTATGTACTATGTGTTGTATGGAATTGATACATTCTTTTGTTGTGAGGTATGTATACTGCATTCTGGGGAGTATACATCTCTCGAGACCGGGTTTATTTGGTTGATAATACTAGGGTCAATTGGATGACTAAGTATTATGAGCCTAATAAACGTCGGGGTCTCACAAAAGTTGGTATCAGAGCTATACTGACCGTAGTAACGCAAGCTTGGTCGCCTTTAGGATATTTTGAAAACCTAATTTCAAAGTGTCAAATGAGTTTTGAAAGCTTAAGGAAATTCTCAGATTTTACTCCTTATCTATCTTAGCTTTCTCTTCTCATCTCACTCTAATTGGAGTTTTAAAAGTTGTTTTCCTCTCTTCCCTTCTACAAAATAGTTGTTATCGATTAATGGGGTTTTGGGGAATCAATGAGTTTGGCAAATTGAAGGGTTAGCTACCCATCTACAAGGTTTTGAAGCTTCGAATGGACAATTTATTGGAAGCTTGGATGCAAAATCTGGACAGCAAGCGTCAATTTCCGGACAGCAAGCTCAAAGGTTCCAATTAGGGTAGAGAATGAGAGGTTAAATCAACAAAAACTTGTGGGAATAAAAGGGTAAGATGTGATACTAGTTAGCTAAGTATCTAACACTTATTTCGCTGCATTAACCTTGCTCTCTAATAGTTTTAGATCTCATCTTACAATCTGATTTTTGATCTTCTCGACCAATTACTCGTTCATTCAATACGGGTTAGTTGAATTGAGAAGTTGAGCCTTGCGTTTGGTGTTTCTTGGCTGTTTTTAGAGTCTTTTAGAAGCTTTTTAAAGTTTAAATAACCGCTGATTTTGGCTTTCGGGTGGGGTGATATTCCATTCCCCTAGTCGTTGGCTTTGCTTTCCTTAAGGCTTTGTTTTCGGGTCTAGTTGCTAACCAAATTTCCTTGTAACAGATGGCGGACGACTTTCAGTGCGGCCAAGGCGATCGGCCACCGTCCGGACGAGGAGCTTCCTCCTCCTCCGACCATGGCCGAGGTTCTTCTTCAGATCGAGCGCAACCGCGCGGATGACCGGAGAGTTCTACTGGACGTCATCGCGCGCAACACCACTGCACTTACCGGAGCTTCAGGATCTGGGCCAGGGAATGCCCATCAGCCGCGTGGAGGACTCGCGGAGTTTCTTCGTACTCAGCCCCCTACCTTTTCCCGGTCTGAGGACCCGTTGGATGCGGACGATTGGCTTCGTCTTGTGGAGCGTAAGCTCCGCATCGCGCAGTGCCAGGAGCACGAGAAGGCGCTGTTCGCATCGCACCAGCTGGAGGGTGCAGCTTTGTCATGGTGGGAGAGCTTTCTCGCCATGCAGCCCGCAGACCACACCGTCTCTTGGGAGGAGTTCCGTGCTGCCTTCCGACGGGCTCACATCCTCGCCGGCTTGATGGAGATCAAGCGGGAGTTTTTTTGCGCTCAAGCAAGGCGTGCTCACCATGGAGTATGTCTACGAGTTCAACCATCTAGCTCGTTATGCTCCACGAGGATGTGGCCACCGATATGGCTAAGGTGCCAAGTTCAGCGTGGCTTGTCCGAGGAGTCAAGGACAAGCTATCCATTGTCGACTTTCCCGATTTCCAGACCTTGGTCGACAAGGCCATCGTCGCGAGCATGCGGCTCGAGAGCTTATGGACTCCATAGCGCAAGTGGGAGGCCCATAAGTCATCCAGGGCGGTTCCTCCGTCCCCGCTTGAGCGATCTCGGGGTACCACTCTCACTCTTGGCGCCCGAGGTCACTCGCCTGTTCCTCGTCCTTCGCAGCCGTGTCTCACCACGCACTGCGAAGTCGCCAGAGCGCCCCCGCAACCCGGCCGCCGGGTCACATGTTTCTCATGCAACCGAAGGGGCATTATGCGAACCAATGCCCTAAGAAGACAGAGCGACCCCTCGTCCTAATGGAGGACGCGGGCGAGAGGTGGTGCACCAGACCGAAGATCGTCCCGCTACCCAAGGCGTGGGTAGTGGTCGCGTCAACGCCATCACCACAGAGGAGGCTCAGGAGGCACCCGACGCCGTGCTAGGTACACTTTCGTTAACTCTCATCCCGCCATCTTTGTTTTGTTTGATTCAGAGCATCTCATTCCTTTGTTTCGAGTCTTTTCTTTGCTATCGGAGAGCTTCTTTTCTCTCCATTGTCGGTCCCGCTTACTCATTCGCTCTCTGGTTCGGAGTTGAGAGCGAATCTGAGTGTAGGGATGTCCTTATCGAGATCGGGCGAGGTTTCTTAGCAAACCTTATCCTTCTCCATTCAGCGAGTCTTGATGTGATTCTTGGCATGGATTGGTTGTCCCAAAGACATGGGGCAAATCGATTGCGCCAGAAGCTCATCTCTCTATCTAGTCCTCCGCGGCGGTGGTTTGCTTTTCGCGAAGTCGCTAGATCCTCATCTCTTCGCTTGAAGCGAAGCCCGCTCTAGATATTAGCAAAGTCCCAACAGTTTGTGACTTTGTTGATGTCTTTCCCGCTGATCTTCCAGGGATGCCACCCGTTCGAGACCTCGAGTTTGTCATTGAGTTGGCTCCCGCTACCGCCCCTATCTCAAAGAGGCCTTATCGGATGCCACCGAACGAGTTGGTGGAGTTGAAGAAGCGCTAAGTGAGCTGCAAGAGAAGGGTTTCATTCGCCTAGCTCATCTCCTTGGGGTTGTCCAAAAATCTTCGTGAAAGAAGAAGGATTTGTACTTTACGCATGTGCGTTGATTACCGCCCACTTAATGAAGTGACGGAAGAACAAGTATCCTTTGCCCGCATCGACGATCTCTTCGATCAATTAACTGGAGCTCGAGTTTTCCAAGATTGATCGAGAGGGATATCATCGAGTTCGGATTCGCCCGAGGATATTCCAAAGACGGCGTTTCTACTCGCCACGGCTTGTATGAGTACACCGTCATGTCATTCGCTTAACCAATGCTCTGCCTTGTTCATGAACCTCATGAATTCGGTATTCATGGAGTATTTGGATAAGTTTGTCGTGGTCTTCATCGATGATATTCTTATCTATTCCAAGAACGATGAGGATCATGCCGAGCATCTCAAGCTTGTGTTAGGCAAGCTACGTGAGCACCAACCAGACGCGAAGTTCACAAGTCGCGATTCAGTTGAAGGAAGTGGCCTTCTTAGGCCATATTCTTTCAGCGGAGGCGAGTCATTGATCCTAGCAAGGTCACCGATGTTCTTTCATGGAGTCCGCCCACTTCGGTCACCGGTCGCGGAGTTTTCTTGGTTTAGCGGGATATTATCGCCGCTTTATCGAGAACTTCTCCAAGATCATGGCCGATGACGGAGTTGCTCAAGAAGGACAAGAAGTTCGTGTGGTCCGCTGGGTGTGAGAAAGTTTCCAAATACTCAAAAGCGTTTGACCACCGCTCCGTTCTTGTTCTTCCCGATATCCATCGAAGCTTCGATATCTTTTGCGATGCTTCTCGTCGAGGCCTCGGTTGTGTCCTTATGCAAGAAGGCAAGGTAGTGGCCTATGCATCAAGGCAATTGAGACCTCATGAACTCAACTACCCTACTCATGATTTGGAGTTGGCTCTGTGATTCATGCACTTAAGATTTGGCGACATTACCTAATCGGAATCGTTGTGAAGTGTATTCGGATCACAAAGCCTCAAGTACTTGTTCACCCAACCTGACCAAACCTCGGGCAAAGGAGATGGTTGGAGTTGATCAGGATTATGATATGGGTATACACTACCATCCGGCAAGGCTAATGTCGTTGCCGATGCGCTTAGTCGCAAAGCGCATTGCCATGCCTTGTTGTCGAGGAGCTTCACCCACTCTTACGGAAGAGTTTCAGCGTCTCAACTTGGGTTTAGTTGAGCGTGGTTCTCTCGCTGCCATGGTTGTGCAACCAACCTTGGTGGATCGGATCAAGTCCGCTCAGTAGTCGGATTTGGGAGTGAGCCACATTAAGGCAAATGTCAAGAACGGAACGACCAAGTGCTTCTCTGAGGATAAGCATGGAGTCGTGAGGTTCGGGCAACGCCTTGTGGTTCCAAAGGACATGGAGTTGCAGAATTTAATCCTCCGCGAAGCCCATGATTCGCCTTTATCCATTCATCCCGGGGCCACAAAGATGTATCAAGATCTCCGCCAGAGATTTTGGTGGACCCGAATGAAGAGGGAGATTGCGAAGTTCGTTGCCGAGTGTGACGTATGTCGTCGTGTCAAGGCCGAGCATCAGCGTCCAGCAGGACTACTTCAGCCTTTGCCAATTCCTGAGTGGAAGTGGGATTCGATCGGAATGGATTTCATCACCGGTCTACCCACGTCCCCGAAGAAGAATGATGCCATTTGGGTCGTCATCGATCGATTGACTAAGGTGGCACATTTCCTTCCGTCAAGACCGAACTTGGGTAGGTCTTTTGGCGGAACTCTATATCGCCGCATCGTGAGTTTGCACGGTGTGTCAAGACGATTGTGTCGGATCGTGGATCCCTTTTCACGCCTCGTTTTTGGCATAGCTTGCAAGAGGCTATGGGC
Organism: Phyllostachys edulis; assembly: GCA_036346405.1. Taxonomy (NCBI): domain Eukaryota; kingdom Viridiplantae; phylum Streptophyta; class Magnoliopsida; order Poales; family Poaceae; genus Phyllostachys; species Phyllostachys edulis. The sequence goes on along the minus strand of CM070563.1, from coordinate 49,874,280 downwards.
ACTGTCTTACCTTTAGCACGGCATATCACCCCAAACCGATGGTCGACCGAGAGGGTCAACCAAGTTTTGGAAGACATGCTTCGTGCTTGTGTCCTTTCCTATGGGAAGCATTGGGAGAAATGCTTGCCATTCGCCGAAGTTTTCTTATAACAACGACTTTTCGAGGCGGTCTCGGCATGGCACCATTTGAGACCTTATACGGAGAAAGTGTAGAACCCGTTGAACTGGTCGAGACCGTGAGAGACCTCTCTTTGGCCCGGACTCAATCAATGAGGCCGAGCGCCAAGTCCAAATTTTATTCGTGGCGTTTGCGCCTGCACTCAATCCAGCAAAAGAGCTATGCGGATCGCCGTCGACGTGAGTTACGTTTTGAGCCTAATGACTTTGTTTATCTCAAAGTCTCTCCTTTGAAGGGCCATCAACGCTTAAGTCAAGGGCAAGTTGGCTCCTCGATATGTCGGTCCCTACCGCGTTATCGAGAAGAAGGAGCTGTTGCCTATAAGTTGGAGTTGCCACCTGCACTTGAGGGGTACATGATGTTTTCATGTGTCCCAGCTTAAGAAGTGCCTCCGTGTTCCAACCGAGGAAGCTCCGTTGGAAACCCTCGATGTCCGTGAAGATTTGACCTATCACGAGCACCTGCTCACAGTGCTCGATGAGTCTCGAACGAAGGACAAGGAATAAGACCATCAAGTTCCTTAAAGTTCGTGGGTCAAACCATTCCGAGGATGAGGCTACTTGGGAAAGAGAAGATCGCGTCAAGTGCGGACTATCCATCTTTCTTTATCGAGTGAGCCAAATCTCGGGGCGAGATTTCTGTAAGGGGAGAGATTTTGTAACATCCCAAATGTATAATTAGGGTTAATCAAGTATAATTATATGTGTAGAAATTAAAACTTTTTCTCACATCTTGAAAAACCCTAAAATCTTATGTAATTCTTGTCCAAGAGTTGTGTAATCCAAAAACACAAAGCTCTTGTTGACCAAAAATCAAATTCCTTTTCCAATTATCTTAAATCTTGTGCCAAACATTTGGAATATATTTTCCTTGGTCCCAAAACTGATATGGGACCCTCTGAAAAATATCATGAGTTATAACACTTGTTGATAATTTTTGGAGGCAAAACAATCCTTTAAACAACCTTCATGAATTTCCTGAGAAAATGCATTGCATAATAACCTCTGGAAATTTTATGCAAGGTTGATCTCATTGTCAGCAAGCTCCAGTTAAAATTTCATCAAATTTGGAGTTCATTGCTATCTCAAATAATTCTGCTAAGTTTCAATTTGTTAAAAACTAAATTTAAAAGCCTACACTGTTCCTTGGGCTAGCCATATTCAAAGTTGGTCCAGCCCAACCTGTCCGCACCTCGTGAGACCTCATCTCCACCTTGATCAGTCGCACTGTTGGATTTACATCCAACACCACGACCTCCTCATGATCAACACCGCAAAGCTTACTTCCACCTCATGAGGTCGTGAACTGTTGGATCAAAGATCCATGGTCATGACCTCCCTCGTGTTAAACCTCAAAGACCTCCTCGAGTTGTTAAACCATCGCGTGAGGTCATCCCATTTGTTGAGGTCGAGGCCGTGGATCAAATCCAACACCACGACCTCCTCTTCAACATACTCAACAGTCCTCCCACCTACGTGAGGTCACAGCCCTTGGATCCAAGATCCATGGCCCTGACCTCCTCCTCTCAACCTAAACTAAACAAACCTCCCACCTAACCAAGGTCGTAGCCGTTGGATCAGATCCAACAGCTCACGACCTCCCCGTGCTATCAAGCACTCACAACCTCCCCCATCTTTTGTTGTGCACCGTTAGATTAAAATCTACGGTCACGACCTCCTCCTTTGTCTCATGCGCACTGACCTCCCAACAAGACGTGAGATCGTAGCCCTTAGATCTAAATCTAAAGGCCATGACCTCCCTTGTGCGTTATGCAAGCTCAGACCTCCACCTCTTTTGATCGAACCCTTAGATCTAAATCTAACGGTCTGACCTCCCTTGCTGCGCATCATATCGACCTCCCCATCGTGTCGGTGCCCTTGGATTTAAATCCAAAGGCCATGACCTCCCTCATGTCTTTTTGATCGCGTGCGATTAAGTCCTCACCGAGGTCCGCACTGCTGGATGGAGATCCAACGCTTTGGACCTCTGTCCCTTTTCCTCACGTGCGTTTTGCGATTAAAAAATCGGAGGGCCACGACCTCCCCATCCTTGATCGTGTGGTGGGACCTCCTCCCACCACTTAAAACATAACGGTTCAAAATGAGATCCGATGGTTAGGACCTCCCTGTGTCTTATCCAACGGTCATAAGGACCTCCTGTTCTTCTCCTTCCTCTGGCGCGCATGCGTGCTCGAGCGGTGGAGTTACGCGCCGAGCCTCATGCACCTTTATCACTCTCTGACCAAGATTTAATGCGGTCGCTTTCGCTTTTCAGTCGGCCAGGCCCGCCTTTGTCAACCTTTATGTCTTGTCCACCCATGGACCAACCCGTGGGCTAAGCTCACCATGGAGCTTAGCCCCACTCATAACCATCACCTCAGCTATAAGTGTCCACTCGAGCTCCCCCGCTGGCTTCCTTTACACACTTGGAGCCTGTCATACAGTGTTTGGTGAGCTCCTAACTCACTCACCTCCTCTCTAGTGGCTGCCATTGTTGAAGTCCTTGGAGCTTCTCGGTGCTCAGAGTTCAGTGGCTCCTTCTTCAACCCTTGCTCACTTTGTGCTCCCCAAACCTCCTGGAATAACCCTAACTTATTTTGTTTGGGCATTTTTCAGAGGTGGACAAAGCCGAGCTTGGAGCCGGTGCCGTGAGTCAAAGCTTCATTGTCTTCCCCAACTCCGGCCATCACCTCCACGACCTCCCCAAAGACCTTAGGACCTCCAGTACGTCCCGTTAGTCCTTTAGTTGTCGGCACCCGCTGAATGCATGTTGCGGAGCTTAAGTTTTGGCACACGCTTGATTGTCGCGCGGAGCTCCATTTTGCATTTTCGTAGTTTGGCCGTGCTGGTCATCTTTTGACCTCTCCGGCTCGACGGCGTTCAAGGCCGTCGCCGCCGTTGAGAGGAGGACCATTGGGTGCGCATGGTTATTGCGGACCCAACGGTATCATTGGATCTCGCCGGCGGGCTCTACATCGCCGGCGAGGATCACTTTTTCTTCGGGTTTTGTCGGACACAACGGCAGCGTCGTTGTCGTTTTTAGGACAGAAATCCTCCATGTTTAATGCGCTAATCATGTGTTCCAATCATTGTAATCATTGGATGTCTTAACTGCCTTAAATCCACCCTTTAATGCGTGCATTTAAGACCTCCCGCGCGCGCGAACCTCCTTGATGTCCAGCGCGCATTTATTCATGTCCAAGCGCGTGCGCGAGTTAAGGCGCTGGGTCTGGGACGTCCAGACCTCCTCCGAGGAGATCTGGAGCGTCCAAGACCTCCCTTGCGCAATCGTGGCCGTCCAGACCTCCCTGGAGGTCTGTGACGTTAGGACCTCCGTTTAGGACCTCTCCGTAGCCATCTCAGCCGTTCATGACCTCCCCGGGTAGATCTTGACCGTCAAGGTCCTCCCTCGGACGATCTGGACCATCAAGGACCTCCTTGAACATCTGGACCGTCCAGACCTCCCGTGAGGTCCTCGACGATGTAGATTTTCCTCGGGGAGATCTTGATAGTTTGGACCTTCCTTTGGAAGATCTCAACCGCTGAGGACCGCCTTTGATCTGGTCCGCTCCGACCTCCTTTCGTGTTGTGGTCCGTTGGATTTCGCATCTACGGCCCGACCTCTCCACACCTCGCGCATGTGCATTAGGAGGTCCAGGACCTCTGGACCTCCCGAGCGCTGCAGTGTCGTTGTTCACCGGGAGGTCTGAGCCGTTGGGTCTAAGATCTGTGGCTCACGCCCTCCCATACCCTTGTGAGTTTTAGAAATTCCAAAGTGAGGTCTTAGTTAAACCTGAAATAAGGTATAGATTTTAGAATTTCATATCTTCTTCGTTTTGAATCCTTTTGAGGTCATTCAACTTGTGTTAGCTCTGTCTTGAACTTGACTTTAATCCAAAAATGATTGGAAGTTGAATTCAGCTCTAGAGCACAGTTTGCCATTAGGTTTAAAACTCACTTTAAATATACACTCAAAACAATACTTAACTTGTAAAAGGTATAACTAATGGCTCTATAGATTATTTTTGGGTGAGACCAACTTTGTTGGTTTCCTCCATTGATGGTCTTACTGTGAAAATTAGTTTTGAGCATGTTGCTGCTAGGAAAATGAGGACTTGTGCATTATAATTTTGTTCAAGTTCTTGTTTTTGAAAATTTGTAGAAAGTGCAATATAGCTCCAAATGAGGTGAACTCAATTGTGTTATTCATCTCATGAGGTGCTGGTTTTACAATAAAAATCTCAGCCTCACCACTTTTCTAGAAAATGTTGCCTCATAATTAAATTAATGAATAGTGCAGTTTGGTATTTTAGGGGCTGAGCAGAATTGTTTTGCTCATAACTTTTGCATTGAGAATCCAAATCAATTGGTTCTTGTTGCAAAATTCCCTAAAAATCACCCTCTTGTTGCTGTAGAAAATTCAGAGAATTTGGAGTTCGTTTGTTGTGCTGTCTTTGTTGTGTTTCGTCGTTCTTATCGGTTCTTTCTCGCTTTTCCGTTTCGACATTTGTGGTGATCCCGAGAGTGACCCTCCGCAACAAAGTGACCACCAACAACAAGGCAAGCAGTTTGATCATTTCCATCATTGTCCCATTACTTTAAAGCTTAATATATTGTTTTACTTCTATGTATGCATGCTACTTTGTGTTAAATGTCGCTAGCAAGCCTATAGTTGCATGATCTGTAGGAATTGTTTATCCTCTACTACCATGAGCCTAGGTTATTTGCTGTGGTGGGAGCTCGTTGGATGAGCTCTTATCACTTAGTAGTTTCGATGTAAATTGCTTAGACATGCGTAGTTATCGGTAGAAATGGGCGATCATCGACTTAGTCGATGGTCTTGATCACTCAAAACTGATTATTACTCCTATATGTCCAGCACTTGTGCTTTGATTAATTTGTAAAATCAAAAACTGAAAATAAAAGATTGATTTAGACTTGGGCATATTGGATGGATGGCGTGGTTTTTGGATGTGGTGGTATGCCTGGGTCCCTAAGGACCGAGTACTTGGGTCACTAAGCCAAGCGATTTCGCGTACTAACCACACGAGGGGCATATGGAACCCCTCTTGACTAAGTACTCTGGGCGGTGTTAATTGGGGTCGCTCGGTTGGTGTGTTTTAAAGATAAAATGTGTGTGTGATGTGGGAGGGAGCATTAGCTTCCTGAAGGTTGTGTGATGTCTCCTTCTCCCGTGGGTTGTGCGACTCAGAATTAGCATTGTCCATTGGAAATGTCTCGTAGGACTTAGCGTGCGGCACACCTAAGGTAGTGTGCCTAAAGGAAAGGATGCGGCGACGTGGGTACAATGGTACACCCTGCAGGATAAAACTATTCAATAGCCTCGCCCTAGGTTATGGACATGCTTGGTAAGGTCGTTCAAGACTAGACTACAACCTTTAATTAAAACTTGACATGGTTGGTATGAACGGGAGTTCATGCTATTGTTGTGGTGACTATTGGGTTAGTCACTTCCGTGTTATTCTTGTTGTTGTTATTATGTTATTATCGCGTTGTTATTTCAACAATTAAAATGTTTTGTCAAATTGCCTTCAATCTATTATATTATTGCAAATAAATGTTGCTTTATGCTAAAATGAGTCCAAAGCCTCATCCACTTAAATAAAGCTTGCATGTAGCTATTTATAGTTCATTATCTCACACGAAGTCTTATGGAGTACTTTATGTACTCATCCGCCGTGGTTGTGGCAATTTTGTGGCTTTTGTTGCAGAGGAAGAAGGAGAGCTCCAAGAGCCTCTCTTTTGTGCTACGTGTTGCGCTTTCTTGACGACTAGCTTGGCGGTCCTGGTCGATGCCTAGGGTTAAGGCACACCGATTGGCTTTGTGTTATAGCCATCTTTATGGCACTTTTGCTTCATTGTTATCTTTGTAGAATTGTTGCTATTTGGCCTAAGGGCCCTCTTTGTAATAGCTTTTCCTTATTAATATTAACTTCGGTTTAGTGCTTATGTACTATGTGTTGTATGGAATTGATACATTCTTTTGTTGTGAGGTATGTATATCGCATTCGGGAGTATACATCTCTCGAGACTGGTTTATTTGGTTGATAATACTAGGGTCAATTGGATGACTAAGTATTATGAGCCTAATAAACGTCGGGGTCTCACACCCAGGTACTGCATGAGCTGGCGGAGGATTTCCACAAACTCTCCGATGTCTTCTTCATGAGAGAAAAAGTCCCATGGGGCATCGGATGGAGCACCGGCCATCTACAATTTTTTTTGAAACAGGAGAAAAGATTAGAACTAAGTAAAAACTCAAGTGAAGTCAAGGTAAGTAAAGAACTAAGAGTGATGAGAAGGAGCAATAAATATGCTATGTTTTAACAAATCTTTTCTTAATTTTTGAAAATAGGACTCAAGTCCTTAGGGCTCGACCAATCTAGCTAAGGCTCCTACAGTCGTATGCTCTCATACCAGTTCTGTCAGACCCGGATTCTAAGAATCCAAATCCTCTGTGAAAACACTGTGCTATTCCCTGGATCAGTAGATAGCACTCACAGATACATTATTGAATCAAATTATACATGGCGTAGATAAAACCATACCATTCATTAATTAACACATCAGAGCTTTACATAGACCGCATCGGGTCGGGTTTTACAAAAGGGGCCGAACACGCCAAGGATTACATTACAAAAGAGGAAGCGACAACGAAAGCAAAACGGGTAGAGCACATCTCTCTGCAGGCAAGCGACTGGGGAAACTCGTGTGCGTCCGATATTACCCAAAGACTCAGATAATATAGGATGCACGCAAGCACCAACGGAGTCAACTAGACTGGAGTGAGACTAGAACAACTAAGACTAAGTACGCTTCATTCATCTCCAAGGCCTCCAACTTCAGGATACTTGTAGTAGTCGTAATCCTCCAGATTTCCTGCTTCTAAGGGTTTTGGGGGAAAGAGCGAGAATGAGCACAACTTCCATGCTCGTGAGCCAACACACAATGCAATAATATACATGCAAGGCTAAACAAGGATGGCTCGGGTTCTTTTATTTGCTAAAGCAATATTTTCAATTATCATAATTACAAATTCCTATCACTTAGCATTTTAACAAATTGCATTTTTATTAAAGGGAGTAATTATGCAATATTTATTTCAGTAGAGGTTCCATCCATCAGAAACTCTACCTTATGCTTCATTTGATTGGAGCTACCTCCAATTAGTACCAACGCTGAGCTCGAAGGCTCAGGTAAAATCCAACATAGGGCTAGGTGAGCCCTTCCACATTTTCCATACCACCCACAAAGTTTTAAATAGAACTAACTCAAGTTAAGATTCCCATGTCCGCCTTTGGCCATAGGCACGGCTGTTTAAACAGTTTAGACTCTGCAGAGGTTGTACACTGTACCCACAAGAGATTGTCATACTCGTTACCCCACATGATTCCGTAGTCAAGTGGTTGAGCGACCGCCATAGTAACCTTTCAAACTACCTTGCCCTTTTCGTCATCTCGCCCATATGGGGTTGCGCCCATACGTTGCGTGGGATCATTGTAACCCTAGCGTTGGGTGTAGATTTGGACTACCCACAACTACTGGCAACTCACCCATTCAAGCTGGATGTACCCAAGCTTGCACGTTTGCCCTTTCTCCACCGTGTGAGACACATCCAGGGTTTAATAATTTTACTAAGCCAAGTTGCACTTTGCAGACTTGTGGTTGTACTTGTTTAACACGGTAGGTCATGACAAGATTAAGTCCTTAGAGTTGCCTGTGTGGTTCATTCCACATACCAAGTGCTTCGTTAGCACCCACTGCCTCACCATCCGCCCAGATAGTTTTAGCAATCCTTGGGGTTTTGAGGAGTAAACCAAATTATTCCATTCCTTCTAGTCAATGGACCACCAATGACTACCCAAATCATTTCATGTTTGAAGAATGATTGTTTCGGGTATTTTAATACCCCGGTACTTAAGCAAGACTAGCATGTCGCATAAGTACAACCTATAGCTAGTATTACCATATATTCACTAAGGTGACAGGGAATAATGGATTCAATAACAATGGATGGCATATTAATTAATTAATCAACAAATGGGCGTTTAACTACCTTAAGCTTTAACATACATTTGATTAAATAATTAAAGCATGCAATTTTGGGTTAATTTAAACGAATATAATTTGCATAAAGTGTAGGATCAATATGATCAAAGTATTGACTCGCCTTGGATATAGGTAAGATGATCTGGATATTCTTGTGCTTGATCCACTGGGAGATCCTCCGCGTCTTCGACTCCTAATCGAACGATCGCACCGGAAAAAGGCACAAACAAACAAAGAGAGCAAATAAATAATAAAGAATGATAAATGAACTCCAAATTGAACAAGACCTATGCCATTAGCAAGATCTTGAATTAACCAATTTTTAGAAACAAGTCTCATAATTTTTGGAGTTACGACGAGAGAGAACGGAGCTTCCGAAAATTGAAAAGGAAATAAAAGGGAGAATCCAAAGGAAGAGAGAGAGAGAAATCCACCCACTGATATGTGGGATCCATTGATCAGTACATGGATCATGTGCATAGTGCATGGACCGAAGGTCAACATGCACTGTGCACCGGTCCATGGTACACCGGTTGCATGGGAACAGCAAAAGGGGGTTGGGACCCACTTGTCATTGAAAGGAGTAGGGTTTAAGGGCTGGCATTCACCGTGCTTAGATCCATGCGTTAGTGAGAGCAAGGGGCTTAGGACACTCATTAGCAATTAAGGATGGCTTTGAGAGGGTCATTAAAGCAGCTAACCGCCGCATCTTAAATCCCGACCGGGATTGGGTTACACACACACGCACTCCCTGGTCCGAATTTGCCAAGACAGAGGGGCGACATGGCCAAGGCTTCGCCGTCGTGAGCGCATGATCTTGGGAAAGGACAAAAGCAGGAAGCTGGTGGTGTGGTGAAGCTCATGACGCTGGTGGCGGCGCCGGAGGTTGACCGGAGAGGTGGCACGGCGAAGATAAGCGGCGGCGGAACGGCTATGGCTGCAGAGGGGTTCCGACGGCTCCCAGGGCCGGGGAAGGGGAGCACGGGGGAAAGCTTGGTGAGGCGGTCCTACTGGGACAAAGATGGGGGCCGGAGGCAGACCGTAGATGGCGGCGGGTGCTAAGGAAGGCGGCGGCCAGAGACGAGGAAGAACGCGAAATCCGGCGGTTGTGGTGGTCCGGAGCCGAGGGGACTTGGGGGGGGGGGAAGGGTCCCTCGTTGTCGGCGACGCACCGTGACGGAGGTGGCGGCGCGGCGACGGTGCCGGAGTGGCGAGTCGGCGATGAGGGCGTTGCGGCCGGAAAGGGGAAATGGGGAGAATCTTCAGTGGAGCTTACCGGATCTTCAGGGGGCGACGTGGGGAGAACAAGGGGGGTAGATGAGGCATTTTATAGCCAAAGAAGGAGCCGTTGAGGGGGCTCTAGGTCTGCGCGCATGGGTGGGTCATGATGGCGTCATGGCGGCGGCCAAGGCGTGCTCTGTGCATGGAGGTGACAGGGCGAGAGGTAGGTGGTGGCGCAGTGAGCTAGCAGGCATGAGGTGGTGCGTAGAGCAAGCTCGAGCTTCGCAGGCTCTGGCCAGGCGGTGGAGTGCGCAGAAGCAGGGAGGCACAGGCGTGCGGTTGAGAGGACAAGGCGAGCGCGGCAGAGGGGCTGGTGGCGCAGGCGGCGGTGCTAGGGAGCGGGAGGTGGCGTGCACCTGAGAAGAAAAGGGGCTAGGGGTGGCACGCATGCGGAAGCCTACGGGCTTGACCCGGCTAGAGTAAGGGGGAGGCGTAGAGCCAGGGGAGGTTGGCGGCAGTGTAGAGGAGCCAGAGGAGCTGGCGTGCGAGGCGGCGTGCACATGCGTGAGGGGACAAGATGAGGCAGGGCGAGCTGGCCTAGGCGAGGTTGGTGGCGGCGCCAGGCGCAGGCGGCACAGAGGGCAGAGGTAGGTGCGGTGCGGTAGTGGTGGCAGAGGGAGGTGTGCTCACGGGCAAAGAAAGAAGGGATGGGAGCTCAGGCTGCTGACCGCAGGAAGAAGAAGAAAGCGCTGGGCGCACAGGAGTTAGTCCAAGGGGAAATGGCCGAAGGCCAAGGAGATGGGTTGGGCCAGGACATGTGGCTGGGCCAGGCCAGAGGGGAAAAAGAGATGGGGGCCCAAGGGAGGTCAGCTGGGCCGAGGAAAATGGGCCAGGCCCAGAAGAGGAAATGGGCAGAGCCCGAAAGAAAAAGGAGGCCCAACTCGAGATGGTCCGGGAAGTCAAAAGAGAGGGGAAACTCCAAACCCAGAATTTGAATTTCAAATGTTAAGGACATTACGTTTGAAACACAAACCGGAGAGAAAAGAAAGGAAGTTTTCGCAATTAGTTTGATAATTTGAATTACGGTGAAGAACGAAAACCAAAATGGTAAACACTATGTGCCGTCCGAAAATGGGACGCTACAAGTATAAGGTGAAGTAAGCTAGTCGTTGTGGGGTAGTTCAACTACTCTAGATCGCCGAGGCAAACATCCCGCACAATGTATGGGTGTAACCCCATATGGGTGAGATGACGGAAGGGGCGAGGTAATTTGAAAGGTTACTGTGACGGTCGCTCAACTACATGACTAAGGAATCATGTGCGGTAGTGAGTATGACTATCTCTTGTGGGTACAGTGTATAACCTCTGCAGAGTCTAAATTGTTTAAACAGCCGCACCTACGGTCAAAGGCGGACATGGGAACTTTACTAGAGTTAGTTCTATTTCAAAAACCTTTGTGGTAGGATGAAAAATGTGGTGGGCTCATTTAGCCCTGAGATTGGATTTTTCCTGGGTTTTCAGACTCAGTGGTGTTAATAATGGAGGTAGCTCCAATCAAATGAAACATAAGTTAGAGTTTACGACAGAGGGAACCTCTGCTGATTTTAATATTGCACAATTACTCTCTTTAATAAAATGCAATTTGGTTAAAATACTAAGTGATAGAAATTTGTAATTATGATAATTGAAAACATTGCTTTAGCATATAAAAGAACCCGAGCCATCCTTGTTTAGCCTTGCATGTATATTATTGCATATTGTGTGTTGGCTCGTGAGCACGGAAGTTGTGCTCATTCTCGCTCTTTCCCTCAAAACCCTTAAAAGCAGGAAATCCTAAAGATTACGCATACTACAAGGATCTAGAAGTTGGAGGCCTAGGAGACGATGAAGAGTAGTTTAGTTCTTTTAGTCTAGGTCTCGCCTCAGTCCAGCTGACTCTGTCAGTGCTTGCGTGCATCCTATATTATCTAAGTTTTCGGGTAACATCAGACGCACACGGGTTTCCCCAGTCGCTTGCCTGTGGAGAGATGTGCTCTCCCCCTTTTGCTTCCGTTGTCGCTTCCGCTACTTTTGTAATGTAATCATTTGGCCCGTTCGGCCTTTATTGTAAAAATTGACCCAATGCGGTCTATGTAAACTCTGATGTGTTAAATTAATAAATCGTATGGTTTTATGCCATGTATGAAATGATTCAGCAATGTGTCTGTGAGTGCTATCTACTGATCTAGGGAATAGCACAGTGCTTTCACAGATGATTTGGATTTGCGAAATCCGGGTCTGACACTATTCAAGACACTAGCATTTGGAAGTGCAAACCCTGAGGACCATCCACAATTACTATCCATAGTACAAAAGTTTGTAACAGAGTTGGGAGGGTCATTGGTCGGAGCACATATTGTTGCTGATGTGCTAAGGAAGAATATTAACATCCAGTTCTGGCTTTGTATATTGGAAATATGCAGGAGTGTGGTTCAGAAAAACATTGATATGTTTGGTGAGCATCCAAAAATACTTTTTGGAAGAGATCATCCAGTAGAATTGGCATATGCTTCTGCTGCTGCTGCTCCACTCCAGCTCTTAAGTAATGTTCCAAAAATTGAGTTACCTAGGGTGACATTTGGAGACCTAGTAGCACATCCTACGATACGACCGACGGGGGAGTTTAATCTGGTCGCATGGGAATCAAGGATACCACCTTACACTATGTTTGGTCACTATGTTCCAACTTGTGCTGATGAAAGTCCTGAAACATCGTTGCAAGGGAAGTTGTCGCCGACTTTTCGTCTAGCCTTCTGCCATGATGTAGTACAAAATTTTATTGCTTCCGTTTATGTCAATTTTAGTGGTATGTAGATAGTAAAGCTATATCACCATGCCAACAGAGCTGTAATAGCTATAATACTTAATGGTACATTTTGCTATATATGGCTAATAGAGTGGTGTAAAAGCTAGCTATTGCTTTACTACATAATTTAAGCGCAAACCAGGTGGACCATCCATGCTTAGTATCAATGATTAAATAGTTCGAACCAGAATTGGGAGGGTTGATTGTGGGAGCATACACAGTCGCTGATATGTTGAGGAAGAATGTTAATCTCCAATTCTGGCTTTGCATAATGGAAATATGCAGGAGTATGGTTCAGAGAAACTTTAACTTGTTTGGTGAGCATCCAAAAATACTTTTCGGAACAGATCACCTAGTAGAAATTGCATATGCTGCTACTGTTTCTCCACTCCAACTCCTACCTTACCATAGTGCATCTAATGTATCTGAAAGGGAACTACCTAAGTGATATTTGGAGACCTAATAGGAGATCATCCTATAGTTCGACCGAAGGGCGACTTTCAACTAGTTATGTGGGAATCATCAATACCGCCTAATCTCATCAAGCATGACGATCCAATCTGGGTAAGTAACTTACCAGACTGGTCAGGACCGACTTGTGTCCAGCAGAAGCTTGCTTCGATTTTTAGTTTCGTCCGGGTGTTTGTTCTGATGTCTTTTTCATTCTTCTTGCACATACCTCAGTCTCATAGCAGCGTCCGGGTGAGTTGAATTGAATAAAACAAGTCATCGTCAAGGTCCTATAATATATCAAAAGGTAGATTTGATTAGTACCACACAAGCTGAAGACCATGACTCCGAGTCTTCGACTGCTCAAGTGCTGTAAGCGCACGCTGGGAAATTTCTTCTTGGCACCTATATAACTTGGAAATTTCTGGGAAATTTCTTTTGGGAAATTGACTTGGGCTAGATATTTATATAACTTGTGTTGCAAGGGGGAACTCGCATGTAGTTGTAGGTTGATGGAGATTCTCGCTCGGTTCAGTTAAGGACCGTGCTTATGTGTTGCTGATCTAAACCTTTTCATACAACCACAAGTGCCTTTTATGGGGAGGCCCTCGTGTAATAAGTTGTTTTGGTCTAATCTTGTACCCATGGTAAGTCGTAGTTGTGCGAGTGCCGAGATGGTTTCTTGAGGGGGTTCCTGTCATTTCTATGTATGGGGTCAAAACCTCTGACACAACGGTGGGTTCCTTGGGGTTAATATTGTTCCAACTCCCAAGATCTAAAATCCATCAGGTGGAGCAAGGTTAGGGTTAAGCAATGTAAAGGCCTTGTCATGATCACTCTTATCGGGTACTTTTTTGTATCACGAGTCATCGCCGACATGGGGAATTGATTGTGTCTTGTGGGTAAAGTGTACAACCTCTACAGAGTGCATAATCTATTCGAATAGTTGTACCCTCAGTTATGGGCAATGCTTAGTGATGTCGCTAAGGCTAGTCTTATGTGTTCAAACTTGGTTAGGGATGGAGGATATCCACTCAATGAAACATGGTCATGGTTATGCAAATGTTGATGTTTACGGCTATGGAGACCAATGTGATGTTTGTGTTTATGTTATCTACTTATTACTTTAGTTTATCAAATGTCAATTGCTCTAATAAATTCCGTTTCAAACTTATTACTTGTTGATGTTTATCATTTATTCCCCTGCTACTTCTTTGTTATGCGAACTATTTGGCCGGTTGGCCCTTTTGTTCCTATGTTCACATGTTTATTACTATTAGGGGTGGAAAAAAAAGCTTGTTATTAGGGCTCGTTGGCTCGGTTCAAAGTTGCTCCTGTTACACTCGTTAATTGGTTAGACATTGAAATGAGTCAATTTTGAATGAAATTGGATTTCGCTCTGTTCCCGCTCGTTAGCTCAGTTCTAAAAATACTTCCAAACTATAAATAAAATGATATTAAATCAAATTGTGTCAATTTCAAGTAAAGCCCGATAAAACGAGTGCCTGGCTCAATATCCCCTCCCCCCTAATTACTATGTGCTCAACATCCACCCCTAATTACTATGTGCTACTATGTTTATTTATACATGTATGGATGTGATATAAATTTGTTGAATGTGTGTACTAGCCACTGATCATAAGATTAGTACGATATACACATGTGGGTTAGGAATTTGAATTCAGGTCCCGATAATTAGGTACCGAGACCTCTCTTTTTAGCCATTAATATATATATATATATATATATATATATATATATATATATATATATATATATATATATATATATATATATATATCTGTATCTCGTTCTTTCTTGCACTCGCTAGAATTAGATCGAGATGGAACTTGTCAGATTCTGCAATTACGGTGATCTGGTGGCCGATTCATATCCTTTCTGATGAGCAAGTATTCCAACCTTGCATGCCTAGAGAAGCGGCAGAATGGATAGGCTGCAGCAGCTTCTGCTCAGACCTCACATGAATATGATCGTCGAGGAGGCAAATGGGCGATACATCACAAACTCTGGCATGTTGGTACAGCTGAAGATGCTCGCAGAGGCCATGTACCGAGGCTACCACGTGCTCGACACCTTTCAGTATAGGCACCTCAAGGAGGGTGTTGGAGAAGAGGTGAGCGACTCATCTGCCTCGTTCCTCACCAATCCTATCAAACGTTTTTGGCCAGCGGTTGGTATAGCAATTTGCAATTCTCCCGATCTTGATCTCCAAAGTGCCTTATTAGATTTAGAAGATATTGCTGCAAATATGAAGGAGTTTGTTATACTTTCGGGGGCATCTGAATGCATGTTGTGCAGACCATATGACACATATCTTTACATTGACAACTTTATGTTCAGCCGTCATACAGAAAAACAACATGTTATCAACATCTTATTGTAGCGCAACCCTCTTTGTTCTCCTACTGTTGTTCCAATCATTGGTGAATGGTGATTATCTTGTTGGGAAGAAAACACTAGTAGCACATGTTTGCAATGATGAGAGGGTCCGTTCCTACTTCTCTTCAATTTTGCAATTTAACGGTGAAGACCTTCATAGAATAGAGCAGGACAAGTTTGCATCTGGAAGGATATTGATTGTTGTTAGTTTTGTTTCTGATGTTGATGACGAGGACTGGACAATATTTTACCTGTCACTGCACAAAGAAAGCAAGGTGGTAATCATATGTAGGATTGAAAGATTACTAAGATTTGGCACAATGAAGCCAATTCGTCGTAGTACGTTATCTCACGAGGAGTATAGCTACCTCTTCAAGATGCTAGCTTTTGGAAGTGCAAACCCGCAGGACCACCCAAGTTTAGTACTGGTGACAAATGAGTTTGCCAAGGTGTTGAAAGGGTCATTTGTAGCAGCATATTCCATAGCCAATGTGTTGAGGAGTAATCTGAACCTTCAATTCTGGCTTTGCATATTGAACAAATATAGGATCGTGCTTGGGAACAACTTCACCATGTTTGGTGAGCATCGACACTCCGCCTTAAAAGACGTAGTCCAAGAGATTTTACCACTTTCTTCCATGTTCTCGCTACTCCACTCGCCTCATGCCTCCTCGAATCAAACCGAGGTTTCTAAAAGGAAGCTACCCAAGTTGAGGTTTGGAGACCTCCTTGTAGATCATACCATCCGTCCAAAGGGTGATTTTTATTTACTGACATGGGAGTCATGGGTGCCACCTTATACTAAATTTATTTACTTTGTTCCATCTTCTGCTGAAGAAAAGGTGCTCTCACCTTGGAGGAAGCATCGAGGACTACGTGCTTAGTGTTCTTCCCTATTGTGTGTAACAACCATAGAAAAATTAGAGGTGGCCCATGTGTAGAAGTGTTAGGTTTACTCATGGGAAGTTTAAAGTGAGCTGTGGAGTTACTACTTTTTTTTCCGGGATAGACCTGTTTAGCTCTGTTGTATCAAATTTGTTTGTTCATTGATAGACCTGTTTAAGTTAACGTTCTTCGTTAAATCAACTTAGTTCTGCTATGATATCTATGGAGAATTTGAGATAAAGCAACTATCTTTCACGCGAGACAAGATCTTGTTGTGATCAGGTTGCTTCTATACAATAAACATGTAATCTTGTTGCCTAATCTTTCTCTCTTTTTCTATTCGTGAATGTAGATTTTTCAATATATAAAACAGAGCAGCAAAATGTTCCTGCAATTTCAAATCTGCAGAGGCTACAACATATCCTTGTCCACTCTCTGAAGTGAATTCAAGATGTAATTTGCCATACCTGCAAATGAAAGTGACCTAGTTAATTATCTTATTCATCTCTAATATGATCAACAAGTTATCAAACGATTCAAACCTTGATAGAGAGTAATGTTTATTTTTTGGAAGGGAGATAGAGGGTAATGTGAGAAAGGTTAGCACAATCAACTATGTCAAATGTCAACAATGTTGAAGTACACAAGACAATGATGGAGATGCTTCCCAAACTAAATGTGTTGAGTTGTCAATCCTCTCTAAATTGCATAATCTCTATGTCTCATACGTCAATACATGTATCTATCCTATGAGTATGCATCCATGCACCAGCAAGGCAATCAGTGTCGTATAGGTCGCTTTCATCTCTTCATATTGTTCTGCCGAACAGAATTTATGGAAACTGAAACAAAAAAGGTGTGCTGACTTCCTCGTTGCGCTATGGATCTTCTTTTCAAGTTTATTCCTTTCACAACTTTTGTTACAATTGAAGCTTTCAGCTGTGTGGATGACATGGAATATTTGATGTTTTAACCTTCAGAGGTAAAAGAAACCAAGGTGATATATAATGATAAGTAGGGTCGAGAAACTAGCAAGACAGTAAACCCAATCTGCATCAATAGTTGTCGAGACAAATACAGTTACGTTTTGAATTCCTCACACACGGAAATTCCAATCCAGGGGACCACCCACAATTACCTGTAACAGGGAAGGAGTACGCAAAAAAATATTGATGGAAGGGTCAACTGTTCCTTTAAACATATATGCAAGTGTGCTGAGAAACAATTTGAATGTTCAGTTCTAGATCTGTAATCTGAAATCTTTTACTACTTAAAAACACTTAGTTGGAAATCTTAAACATATTGTAGGAATTTTCTAATATAGAAAATGAGGTCCAAACATTGTAAAATTATTTTTTCAGGCTCCTTACATATTGGACTTGATTGTGTAATTTTTTCAGAATTTTACAAAATTAAGTAATACAATTTCATAATATCCACTCTATGAGGAGTCTAATATTTCATAATGTAAGGACATTATGAAATTGCATTAATTAATTTCGTAAAAACTAAAATGGGCTAAAGAACTCTACAATCCACACCAAAGTAAAAAAAGAAACCCACAGACAATGACTACTAAAAAACTAAACTGTTACAGATATATGTATAGTGTGTTATTCCCCATTGTTATGAGGGGTTATTTGCATATTCACCTCCTGTACTTTGTATATATATACTAGCCCTTTGCCCCCCTGGCAATATAAGTGCTATTCATAACATAGTATCAGAGCAAACCTAGGGTTTGTTTTCGTCGAGCCGCCGCTAGTTTGTCCTTCCAGCCGCCGTCTGACTTCGCCGCTTCACTTGCCGTACGGATTCGGCGCGCCTTGCTTTGGCATCGCCTCCACCACCGCCGCCTCAGTGTCACCTGGCGTCGTTTTCCTCGGCGTCGCCTCGCTTCTTTCGACTCGGAGTTGTCTTCCACCTCCGCTCCACCGCCTGACGAAGCGCCCGCCGCCGACGCAGCACCCGCCTCCGCTCGGTCATACCTGCCACCTCTTCCGCTTGGCCGTTGCCACCGCTGCCTCCACCCTCACCGGCCCGCGCCACCCAGACGCCGCCGCCGCCTCGCCCGCATAGTGCCGCCGCCGCCCCGAGCCGTCAGCACCACCGCCGCCGAGTAGGCGTGCCTACCGCTCGGGAGCCGGAACTGCCGCCGCCACTTGAGTGTGCAAGGGGGTAGGAAACCCTACGGGGTGAAGGCGTTAATAGGCCAAAGGTCTTTTTCTTAGCCGAGCGCTCGGAAAAAGAAAAAAAAAGAAAAAAAACATCGTTCTAACCACCGCGCCGTCCAATGCCGCCTGTTAGACTTCGTTGCCTTGGTCACCGCGCTGTCCAACGCCGCATACCAATGGGCACTGTTTCCCTCCCTCGCTGCCCGGTGATCTTCGATGGTGTTAATTACACCGACTTCGTGTCTCACATGTGCATCCACATGTGTGGTCTTCGTCTCTAGGGCGTCCTCTCTGACGATGTCACCTGCCCGCCTTGCCCTACTCCTCCGACAGAGTTTACGCTGTCGCTACCGCTCGACAAATGACTAGGGTCTTTGCTAAGGCCTTCGCCTTTGTCGATGATGAGGTCGCCTCGCCTACCAAGAGGCTTTGGATTCCTAAGGATCGACCGACAAATTACACTCGGTGGTACGATGAAGACGCCGGCCGCCGCTATCTTCATCGCCGGTGTTCAGCGCCGCCTCTCTTCGAGGTTGTGGGACTCCCTTCGGCTTTCCAGATGTGGACTCATCTTCGTCAACGCTATGAGCCCTCTGGTGATGCCCTCTACCTGTCCGTGGTCCGCCAGGAGCACTCTCTTCAGCAGGGTGATGCTACTGTTGATGCTTTTACGCTTAGAGCTCGTTGTCCGCGCCAATCGGACTCTCTCCGCATCGCTTCTTGCCGCCCTGTCCGTGTTGCGGGTTGTACGCGTGCTAACACAGAGTTTCAGCGTGTCTATGATTTCCTTACTCGCCTTTGTCCTGAGTTCGAGCAGAGGCATGCCCAGCTCCTTGCACGCCACCTTCGTGTCACTCTCCTGGAGGCTCTTACCGAGACACGCGTAGAGGAGACTCGCCTGAGTGGTGCTGGTCTGATGCCACTCCCCTCCGTGCTTGCTGCTCGTCCACCTGCTACACCGACTGCTCCACGCTTTAGCACACTACCTCCTCCAGTGGCTGCCACAAGTGGTGGTGGCCACCCTCCATCTGGAGGTGGCCGTCCTCACTGCTCCTACTGCAACAAGGTCGGCCACATTGAGTCCCAGTGCTATAAGAAGCAGCGGCATCTTTCACGCCGTTCTTCTACTAGCACTGGCACTAGTGCTTCTACATCGACGTCTGCATCGACTCCTTCAATAGTTTCTCTCATTGAGCAGGAGATAGCCAGACTACGACGCCTGCTTGCCGCTTCAGATTCTCCTCGACAGGTTCTACAGCTCTCTCATCGACTCTTCGAATCGCTAAACCACCCCCTACACACCATGTACCTCCCGTGGATTCTTGATTCGAGCATCTTTTCACATGACTTCGATTCTTCCACTGCCTTTCATTACACCTCTTGATTCTCCGTTAGTGTTCTTACTACTGATGGTACCTCTCTTTCTGTCTCTGGTCGAGGACCTCTTAGCAACTCATCTTTTCATGTTCCTTCATGCTCATGTTCCTCGCCTTACCATGCGCCTTCTTCTTCACAAGGGCGACATCGACCTTGGTTATCGGGTCATTCTCGACTCGACTCTTATTGTGTTCGAACCACCACACGGAGCTCTGGTTGGTTCTGGCTCTTGGCGCCTTGACTGACAGCGTCTATGGGAGCTTGACTGGCTTCACCTTCCTTCCGCTACCACCGTCGCCGCTAGTCTCTCCGCTTCTGTCACTCCATCTACCAGCTCTTTCCAACAGTGGCATCACCGTCTTGGTCATCTGTGTGGATCTCGTCTGTCGTCTTTAGTTCATCATGGCCTTCTGGGGTCTATCTCAAGAGACGTGTCTTTAGATTGTCAGGGCTGTAAGTTAGGTAAACTGATTCAGCTTCCTTATCCTCATAGTGAGTCAGTGTCTCAGCGTCCCTTTGATCTTGTTCATTCAGATGTTTGGGGTCCGACTCCCTTCATTTCAAAAGGGGGTCATCGATATTATAACATATTTATAGATGATTTCTCTCGCCACACTTGGATATATTTCATGTCTTCTCGTAGTGAGGCCTTGTCTATCTATAAACAATTTGCCACTATGGTTCGCACACAGTTCTCCACTCCTATTCATGTCTTTCAGGCTAACTTTGTCAAGGCGAGTACCTCTCTCGCTACTGCAAGAGATTCCTTGTTGAGCAGGGCACTCTCGCTCAGTTCTCTTGTCCTAGTGCTCATGCTCAGAATGGTGTTGCTGAGCGCAAGTATCGTCACCTCCTTGAGACGGCTCATGCGCTGATGATTGCCGCCTCTATTCCACCTCACTTTTGGGCCAAGGCTGTTTCCACTGCCACCTATCTCGTCAACATCCAGCCCTCTTCTGCTCTTTAGGGTGCGATACTTGTTGAGTGTCTCTGTGGTCTTCTTCCTGACTACTTTGCCCTTCATCTGTTTGGCTGCGTTTGCTAGGTTCTCCTCGCCCCTCGCGAATGCACCAAACTTACTGCTCAGTCTATTGAGTGTGTCTTTCTGGGATACAGTGCCGAGCACAAGGGCTATCGGTGCTGGGATCCTGTTGGTCGCCGGATACGGATTTCTCAGGATGTGACTTTCGACGAGTCTCGTCCCTTCTACCGACGTCCTGCCTCTCCTTCGGCTTCCTCTGTGGAGTCTCTGTCTTTTTTGACCTTTCCAGATACACCTATATCTTTCTTGCCCTCATCCACCCGTCCCACTGAGTCTCCACATATTCCTCCTGTGGCCTCTCCACCGTTGTCGCCACCTGCTTCGTCTTCTTCGGCTCCTCAGGCTCCTCCCACTGCAGTACCTTTTTCCCCTGTCTTCTACACTCGTCGACCTCGTATTGAGGATCTTCTAGATGAGCCATCTTCTCTTGATGTTCCATCTTCTCCTGATGCTCCATCTTTGTAACAGCCCAAAGTTCTGTTACCAAAATAAAAATGAATAAAGTTATTTTATTGGTTTTTCTGAAATTTGAAAGAGTTTTATTGCTTTATTTGAATTTCTGAAGTTTTAAAAGTCAAAAATAAAATTTATTGAAGTTTTTGAAGTTTTATTTGAGTCAAAGTTGAAAAATGAAAAGTAAATTAATTTCTAGAATATTCTGAAATTTTAAAAGCTTTCCTAATTATTTTAAAACCAAAATAAATTATGTGCAAAAACTATTACCATTTAAGTTGAATTATTTTTATTAAGTTCAAAATAATTCTAGGAATTTTTGAGAATTTTTCTAGAATTTTTGAACTCTATTTGCTATGTTCTAAAAATATTTGACTTATTGCTTAATCTTTATTTCGAAAATAAATAAATAATAATAAAATAATATTAATAATAATAAAAAAACCTGTCGGCCACACCGAACTTCCAAAACATTCACCTGTGAACAGTAATTCGAATTTTTAAAAAATATATATATATATATTTATTCAGTTCCCATCGGGTCACCCCTCTCTATGCTGCTCCCAACACAAGCACACTTAACTCCAACACAAGCATTGCATGGCTGCCAACGTGAGCATTTGGTTTGTATTAATTATCTACTCCCTCTCATCCTTTTATAGCTTCTTTTCCTTCTCTCTCCCAAACAGTTTTCTTCTCAAACGTTTTGTTCTCTGTTGATTTCTTTTCCACCCGTGGAGCAGCAGCCGTGACTGATCACCTCCTGGCCGAACCTCCCTCATCACCTCGCCGCCGACCGGCCAACCACCACCGCCGGTAGCGCCGCCCCGGTCCCACACCACCGCGCCACCTTCTATTCTCCTCTCCCATGCCCCTATGCTTTACAGCCAACCCAACGGTTGAGCTTCAAGCCATTAATGGCCGGTTACCTCTCCTCTCTCATTCCTCTCCATTCAAAGCTTTCAACTCTTGTCCGTTTGCAGCACTAAGTCTGTATTAATCTCCCTCTTGATACCATGCTTTCAATTGTGCAGTTCATCAAGTGCAGCCACTGTCTCTTCCTTTTCCAAAACCGAACTGACTACTGTCGCCGCCGTAGCTCTTCCTCTTTCCGATGGTTCAGCTTCCAGTCACAGCTATATAAGGGCATGCCATCTCCCCCAGAAACTCGGTTGCACCCTCTCCAAGTTGTAGATTCACCGTAGCAGCCACCATTTCATTCCTATTTCTCCCTTTTGACAGTAGCTTTCCTAGATAGTTTGGTTCTGTTCTTGTAGCAGAAAGATGTGCAGTGCTTGCAACTAGTCCATGATGACCCTTCATGCAGTCCACTAATGTCCAGCCTTCACTTTGATGCTTCTGTGATCTAGTTCGGCTGCATGCTAGTATTGCTGCTGCATGCTAGTTTCATTCGGCTGCAGCTAGTGCTTTCTTTTGGTTTCCTTAGAAAGAAGATGAACAGTGCATTTCCAACATATCTCTCCTCCGTTCTCTCTCCTCGGTCACTCATTTCCCGAGCCGACTATGTCGCCGCGTGCCCCTCGGCTTCCTCTACATATCCTTAGAATTCGGCCCTTAATCTCGCCACCAGCAAAAATTTTCCGCAAACGGCCCAACCATATTCTATCGTCGTTTCCGGTGCCGTCGTTGATTCCCCGACGACATCGTCCACGTCGTTGGCTTCGCCTCGCAACGCTCTACGCAGTGCTCCCTTCCTTTTCCCTGAAACACCCCCGGCTCATCGGTGCTACTATTCATCCGACACTATTTTGCGCTGCCAGCAAAGACCGGACCTCCGCCGATGACGCGACCACCACCATTGGGTCCGTCTAGTTCCCGGGATTCCATTTTTGTGCTTCGCCGGCCGCCACCCCTTTCCTCTCGCCTGGCATCGCCATTTCTCCATGCACTTGGTTACTATTCACGTTGCATGGTAAGCTACAGTGCCATGCAAGCACATACATTTTTTTTTTATTTTGAGATTTAAACTTCTACAATTTCGTTCGTTGTCATACGAACTCCAAATCCAACGGTTCTTTCTCCTAAATTCATCTAAATTCATTCTCTACTTCCAGTATTTATGTTATAATTTTTGGATTTTTATTTGAATTTTATTTGAATTTGGCTTATTTTCGCGTATAGATTTCGACGACTTCAGACGACCAGGATTTCAACACCGTTTGAGAATATCATCTAATTAAGCAAGGCAAGTTACATTCTTGATCATATTTAATCCCAGTATTTAAAATTATTTAAATTATGTTTTAAATTATTATTGCATGCGTATTTATATTCAAGTAATTTAAATTCTGTTTTTAGCTTTATAGTTATTCCCAATGCCTTTTCATGTCCAATTATTGCCAAGAGAGGTGGTATGGAGAATATTACCAAATGCAATATATTTTGGGGTTAGAATTGATGTTGTTTGGTTAATAGAAGAATTTTGTGCATGGATGTGTGAAGTTAGAGGAAGATTGTTAATAGTTAATGGATGTTGAATTACGTAAATAGGTGATTATTGGTATTGATTATGGAAATATATTATTATTAAGGATTGATTGTGGTATTATTAGAGTCATATGATTGTTGGATATTAGATGTCAATCATAGACATAGATTATTATTGGATTATTGGATATTAGATTGAATAATGTTGGATTATTAGAAATACATGATTATTATGGTTGAATTATAGAAATAAATAATTATTGGATACCGGATTTTAGAGGTAGATTGTTGTTGATGTTGGATTAATAAAGATTGGATGATAGATAGATACTATAGTCAAATGTCAATTGTTGATGTTGGATTCTAGAAATAGATTGTCATTGGATATCGACTATCTAAAAATTTGATTATAGGATTACATAGCTATTGGATTGATGTTGAATTAATAGAAATAGTTTATTAAGGAATAATGGATTGATATCGGATTATAGAATTAGAGTATAGTTAAATATTGGATCAATTGAAGTTGGATCATAGAAATATATCTATATGGTGTAGATTGACTAATGGATATTGGATTGTCAAGATTGGATTATCACAATATCGATGGTTTACATATCGAACTCGTTCTTGACAAGTCTTGGACATTTAACCCTCACCTAGATAAAATCTAGTTGATACAATAGTATGAACTAGAACATTTTGAGAAAGATTATGCTTAGCAATGCTTAGACCCAAAAATGTTTGATTTGGGAAACTTTCAGCCAAAAATCAAATATTGTTTAAAGAATCTATGGCATTGGTTTGTCATGGAAGTTTTGTCGTAAATGAATTTGAGAAAAATAAAATAAAATTATGGTTTGTACTTGGGCAAAATGGTTGTTTGATGGTGCATGTTAATGCACGGATCGAAGTCATTTCCATGATCGAGGCCCATGAGTTTTGTGGAAAGTCGCCAAGTCAATTGAGGACCGGCCTCGAGCTGCCTTTGCTATGCCTATAATGGGCTATGCCTCACCGCACAACCACTTGTCCTCGAATGGGGCGAGGACCTGCTAATTAATTTGTAAGTTCCATCGCTGGTCGATCCCATGGATTGTGTGGGTCCATCTCGGATGGTCGGTCATATTATGACCTCGTTAGTCCCATCGGCGTAAGAGGGGCCCTACAAACTCATGGATTTCTATCCAAGGAGGGATGCGAAACCTTAATCTGGGTGGATCATGGGATGGCGATTGTAAAGGCCTTGTCATGTGCTCTAGATCGCTACCTAAGGTAGTGAGCTGTGGCATAGATATATGCCGAACAAACTAGAGAAGTCATGTCATGTGGGTAAAGTCGCATAACCTCTCGCAGAGTGTAAAACTATTCAATAGCAGCGTCATGTCATGGACATGCTAGCAAAGCCACTCAAAGTTAGACTTGGATTTTGATTTAAAAAGACTTCATCAACTGGTTTATCCAAATGGGATTCGGGCAGTTAGCCATTGTGATAGGAGGGTATCCTTCACCATTCTTGTGTGAATGTTATCTGACTATAAAATTGATTTAGAAAATGAATTTTAGTTATAGAATAACTGCTTTGGAACTTAGTACAAGTATTTACCGAAAATGCTGTTTTATGCAAATTCAACCATATTAAGCTTTCCTTTGAGATATCCATATATGCATGTCATTCTCATTATTTGATTGTGTAACTTAAGTAGCACGGTAGTTGTGCTCATCCTGCTTAATGCAAATAATTTCAGAGGAGAAGGACTTTGCTACGGTGTGGATCTCGACGACTAGGCCGCTTCTCACCGATTGCCTCGTGGCGATTAACCGGACTCTACTACATCTTCTTCGCCTTCCGCTGTGTTTATTTTATTGTTGGCCTCAGAACCTCCTTTGTAATCAACTCGTTGTTATTTATTAATAAGTTGTGATATGATTTTGTTACCATATTTGTTTACTGTGTGGACTAGCTACCGATCATGGGACTAGTTCGAATACACGAGGATTTGGGAGTGTTAATCCCGGTCTTACAATCTTCCCCGATGGGTCATCTTCTCCTCGCTTCGCCTCCGTGATTGCCACCGACGGTGCCCCGCCTTTTTTGGTTTTGCTAGTGCGCTTACTCATGAGCTGTCTCCTCCACCGGATGTCAGCACTCATCCCGAGTGGTAGCATGCCATGGCCGAGGAGATTGTCGCCTCGAGCGCATCGGTACTTGGGATCTTTTTCCTTTTCCATCTCACTCTCGTCCCATCACGTGTAAGTGGGTCTATAAGATTAAGACTTGCTCTGATGGCTCTCTTGAGCGCTATAAGGTGCGTCTTGTTGCTCGTGGCTTCCAGCAAGAGCATGGTCGGGACTATGACGAGACTTTTGCTCCTGTGGCCCACATGACCACTGTCCACACTCTTCTTTCGGTGGCGTCTGTTCACCACTGGTCTGTTTCTCAGCTTGATGTCAAGAATGCCTTTCTTAATGGAGAGTTGCGTGAGGAGGTCTACATGCATCCGCCACCTGGGTATTCTGTTCCTGAGGGTATGGTCTGTCGCCTTTGTCGCTCTCTCTATGGCCTTAAGCAAGCCCCTCGTGCTTGGTTTGACCGCTTCTCCTCTGTGGTCACTATTGCTGGCTTTTCAGCTAGTGATCATGATCCTGCGCTCTTTATCCACGCTTCGTCTTGTGGTCGAACTCTTCTTCTTCTGTATGTTGATGATATGATCATTATCGAAGATGATTCTGAGTACATTGCCTTTGTCAAGGCTTGTCTTAGAGAGCAGTTCCTTATGTCGGATCTTGGTCCTCTTCGTTACTTCCTTGGGATTGAGGTTACTTCCACTCCAGATGGTTTCTTTATGTCCCAAGAGAAGTATATTCAGGATCTTCTTGATCGCGCCTCTCTCACTGATCAGCGTACTGTTGAGACTCCTATGGAGCTCAATGTTCACCTCCGACCCTCTGATAGCGAGCCTCTTTTTGATCCAACTCGCTATCATCATCTTGTTGGGAGTCTTGTCTACCTTGCTATTACTCATTCAGATATCACTTATCCAGTCCACATTCTGAGTCAGTTCGTCTCTGCTCCCACTCAGGTCCACTACAGCCACCTTCTTCGAGTTCTGCGATACCTTCATGGGACTATCTCTCGTCGTCTCTTCTTTCCACACTCCAGCTCGTTACAGCTTCAGGCTTATTTGGATGCTACTTGGGCCAGCGATCCCTCTGATCGCTGGTCTATTTCTTCTTACTGTGTTTTTCTTGGTGGTTCTCTCATTGCCTAGAAGACGAAGAAACAGACTACAATGTCCCGTTCGAGTGCAGAGGCTGAGTTGCGAGCTATGGCTCTCTTGACAGCAGAGATTACTTGGCTACGGTGGTTACTTGAGGATTTTGGTATTTCTGTCACTACACCGACTCATCTCTTGTCAGACAGTACAGGTGCTATCAGTATTGCCCGTGACCCTGTGAAACATGAGCTTACCAAGCATATTGGTGTTGATGCTTCCTTCATGAGGTCTTGTGTGCATGATCAGGTGATTGCTCTTCAGTATGTGCCTTCAAAGCTTCAGATAGCGGATTTCTTCACAAAGGCCCAGACTCGAGCACAGCACGGCTTCTACCTCTCCAAACTCAATGTTGTTGATCCACCATGAGTTTGAGGGGGGGGTGTTAGAGATATATGTATAGTATGTTATTCCCCATTGTTATGAGGGGTTATTTGCATATTCACCTCCTGTACTTTGTATATATATACTGGCCCTTTGGCCCCCTAGAAATATAAGCGCTATTCATAACATGAACAACATTAACGGGCTACACAACAGACACATATATAATCTCTGGTGCAGTTTGGCTACGAGATTTTAGATGCAGGGGACCAGGGGTGAAGGGTAGTTGTTATTGTAGTTGGGTTTTAGAAGTAGCTAGCTTTTCTGGGGAGAATTACAAGGTTTTTGCTTGTTTATCTTCGAGGTTGTTCAACCTTTTATTGGTGAACTTTGCTTGTAAGCTGGAGTCCCCAGCATTTGGATGTGGCTGAAGTTGTAAGACTATGTTACTAGCTTTCAATAAAAGCTGGGTTACCCTTTCTCTAAAAACACAACGGCCAAACGCAATCGTTCATCCTGAGAGAACCTAACAAAAGCGTTATGTTCAAAACTTCACTGCAAGGCGTTAGTACTAACTCATTGCCGAGGGAGAAGCATGGGAAGGCAAGCAAAGGAAAGCAAGGAACCAGGAAGGAGAAGAGAAAAAAGAGGAAGAAGTTAGGGTTTTGTGATCCAATCCCGTTTGTCGTTTGAGGGATAAAGATCTGAAAATCCTTGACATGCTATTAGATTGGTGTTTAATCAAAGATTAGGTTAGATTGATAGCGGGAATCGATAAATTGGTGATGCCCTGTTTCAGTTAATTGTGTTGCTGAGCTTTGCGAGGGAGTTTTGGGGTATCTACGTCCTATTTCATAAGTTTGCATTGTTAGTAAAGTTGTAGGTTATTGTCTAGCCTTTCCATAGACAGCAAGATCACTTGATTTGGTTAAGGGGTGTAACAGTTATGGCTTCTAAAGCGCTGCTATCCAAAATTCCATCGCCATTAGCAGTAGTCAAGTAGATTGCTTTATTACGTATAGTAGATGGTTGAATTAAATTATGGTCATAACTAGGAATAGTTAGATAATTGTAGGATCGTTAATGACAATCAGAGAGCGGTGAGTGATTGTGGAAGATTTTTCGCACCGAACAGAACTTGATGTAGATGCAATCTAGTGGAAACCAAAAACCCAATTGCAGCACCGGTGTCTCTGCGCTTGGCGATGCTCGTGTCCCACACTGAAGAAAAAAGGAAACAAGCCACTACAAGCCCTTTCGTCAAGCACAGCAGCCACAAGGCCTTGCGTCGGCCAAAACAAATCTGTCCAGCTGCTTAATATCGAGCCGCAACATACATGCAGCCGCCTGCACACATCCACGTCCCGAGAAAGCAAGCTACTGCTAGCACCCTGACTTTTCTTCTGGAGATCACACAAGACAAAAAAAGCTTTACCCATTAATGTGCACATCAAAAGCATATATATGTGATGGTGTTCTCACGTGATGAGAAAAAAAATCAAGCCCCCGAAGCATGCCTGGCCTTTTTCCTGGAGATCAAGCACCAAACAAAAAACGCGGCTGACACATGATCTTTCACCAACAATTGCTTTTGCGTGTTGAGGCCACCAACTCATTAACTCAACAAAGGATGTTTTCTCTAGTACATCATCATGATCACACAGGAAAGCATCTAATCAAAACATGGCCAGCAATCTCCAGTCGCCAGCCCTTCTTGATTCCCTGCCGCTGCACCTTCTTTCTTCAAAGCCGCGCGCAGAGAGAAATTAGGCAGCCGCCGCCAGCTATATATTCCACAGCTCATACACGTGAGCAATAAACCTAGAATCCCTAACGGACCTTCTAGCGTTGGCACATAAACATCTACGTATGGTCTACTAAAATCTTAGGACCCAATACGTAGACTTTTACACCAGATTACAAAACCAACTTTGGACACTCCAAAATTATTATGTGTCGTAGCCTCTGGACCACAACTCCTTAGCTCAAACACGCATCATCCATCTTTGATCTCCACGCATCTCAACTCGAGCTCAATCGTCTCCCCCAGCATTCTCGACCCTCTGGACCAAGACTTCGCACCAAGCCATCTCCCGGTCACCGCCGTAGACCACGATCGCCTCCGAGTTACCTTGCACATACAAAGACCAAAACACCATCTTTTCCCAGCACAAGTTCTTCCTAACTTGATCGACATAAGTCCACACACACGCCACACATCTCAAATAACATCAGTAAATAATATTGTCAATTATTCATCAACTAAAATATACTAGACCTAGCCACATGGTCTAACAATAATTCTTCGTAGTTTCCAGAAGTGGTAGGGTTTTCTATTTTTCATGTGGTAGAAAAGTAGATACAAAATTGTTATGTCTAATGTTCTGTAATATTCCAGATTGACCTTTGAGGTGAAAAATAGGGATTTAGATAGTGTAATCAGAGAATTTGCATAATTAGGAAAGTGTAGCAAATTTTTCTTAGATTCCATAATACATAGAGTTTGCTATGTTTGAATTGATGGGGTAAAAGTTATGACTGTTTGATCACCGGGACATCGGGTGGGTTGTCCGGTGAAGAGGGGTTAAATTGTGTCAGGTTTGAGCGTAGGAGCGATGTTGAGTTGTTTTATATTTTTGTACCGTTGTTGCACATTTTTTACGTGGATTATTGGTTTTGTCCAGGGAGTGTTGCTTCGAGTTCGGTGTCATCTTTGCATCGTTTTGACTTCCGTGGCTAAAAGACAAGTGCATAGTAGAGTGGTAAACATCAGTTTATTTGCCACTTGTCTTTACAATTATATTGTCATGATATTTATTTATGCTTTATTTATGCGTGGTCTCAAGCTGCGAACATTAATCCTTTATGTATTTATATTGTTATGATCATTGAAAAGTTACCGGTCGTGGGTTTTTATTCCATACATTGCTTGCTAGAATTATAGGTAATTATGGTTTAAATTGATAGTGAGAAAGGTTTAGGTGAAATTATGTGCTCAGTGTTGGGCCGAAGTGTTACAGTTATTATCAGAACAGATTTTAAGTTCGTGGCGAATAATTTGACAACTTAAGACATTGGCATGTTCCCATTAACTGCTATTTCATTAATTCTCTATATGTAAGTTTGTTATTATATCCACGTTCTAATGACCGGACATCGTGTCAACCATTAATAGATCCATTGAAACCGGATAGGACATCGAGGACTTGATTGTGGTACTGAGAACGACAAGAATATGACAATACTCTCGTTCCCTTAGTTTCATAATATAAAATCCTCTTGCACTTTTCACATGGATTAAGAAACCGGAATTTTTTACTGTTTTAGCCCTGTAGCGCGGATTAATTTCGAAATTAGCCCCTATTTGTCATAATTGTTAAGAGTGGTCCTGAATGTTGGTCATATGCTGACTATCGCCATGGCGGTAGGGACTCCGCTTGACCCGGCGCTGCGAGGACTCGCCGCCCGGCGCGCAGTGCCCCCCACGTCGCAATTTTTTTTTCCTCTCATGGCGTCATTTTTTTTTCCTCCTCGCCGCCACCTTTGCACCGAAAGAGTGTTGGAAGGATGCGTTTTTTACTGTTTACTTTTCTTTACATCGCGTCCCTGTCTTTCGCCGTCTGATTAGTGAGGCGATAAAACCAACGCTGCGCCGAATCGTGAGAACTTCGAAGCGCTTGGTAGCGCATTTTGATTAGTGAGGTAAGTTCGTGTTTAATTTTTTACTTATTGCATTTTTTACCGTTAAGTACGTACTTAGATTTTGCTAACTGTTAGTTTTTGTCTATTTGCAGCAATGGCACGTACTATACCACCCCTACTTGAAGCGGCATGGGACGGCAAGCATCGCTGTCACGCTTGGATCGATGGCGATGGGCCGCCAAGTCTGGTGACACGGGGACCGAGGGAGACCTGGCCGCTGGACGAGCGGTATGGTCCGAGACTTCGTCAATGCGGGCTGATTGCGTTCGCCCGCATGCTGAACACGGGGCAAAACTTCTTAATTGATGCCTCTCTTCTTCCGCCTTGGTTGATCGTTATGTCGGAGACCCACACGCCCACTTCCTGGGGAGATGACGGTGACATTGCAAGATGTCGACTTCATTACCGCCTTCCGCTATGCAGCGTCTGCTTGTTCCTCCGAGGTCGCCGGATCGAAGGCGATTCCATCATCGCTTTCGCCACCCTATCCCCGAGAGGTCAAAGGGCATTCCACACGGTTGGTGCGATAATTCATGCATTGCCCAATTGACGAACGGAGGAGGTGGTTCGATGCCACCTTATTGCATATTTGTTGTTTATATTCGGTGGATCATGTTCCCTAGCACGCAGGGGACATGGTGTACCCGAAGTTATATTCACCTTCGGAGTCTATCGTGGACGCCGACGATGAGGACGTGCGCATCATGCTTGGGGTTCACCAGATGCGGCGCGACATACCGCTGACTTTGTCGGCGACGCTTCAGCTGCGGGCACGGAACAGAGCCGTGCTCTCGGGTTGCCACACGCTATTACTGGTGTGGTTGTGGGAGCACTTCAGCGGTCGGACGGCGTTGTTCCTTGATCCACCCTTACCCGCACACACAACATTTCTATGGTGAGGTGGAGGCGGAGGAGGAGGATCCGTGGAAGGCCCGACCATGGGATCCCGGCGGATCGCGGGCGATTTAGGGTGGTCTAGGAGAGAGTCGTCAGATATACCCCGAGTTCCACAATGAATTCGAGACCGCACGAACGCGACATAGTATGGGCTCCTTGACGGATCAAGACGTCGCAGGCACGGCGCCCGACGGCCGAGCTTGCTATGCCACCAGATGCGGCGATTGAGGACAACTTGTCATTTGGTGTTCTCCCACATGGTTGAGCCGCACAACCCACAACGGGTGATGAGGCGATTCGAGCCGCACTCAGAGATCCCCCGCTCTAGGGCGCATTGCAAAGGCGTAGTCATTTGTAAGTACATTGCATTACTTAATAATGTTGTAGATCCTTTAGACATACGTTATGCCGGGTACCATAAGTTATTTATTTTGTTCCACTGAGCAGCGACGAAGAAGGGTCGCAAGAGCGATGATCGGCTTCTGACGCAGCAGCGTGGGTAGATGCATGGCGACGGCCATCGATTCCATTTTGCAGAGGCACACCTTACGATGCGAGGACTTCGACACGCATTTTGAGTGGTAATGCGTCACGAACACGCGGACGAGATTGACAGCGCCCCGCCCGACATGCAGATCCTAGCCACGCGAACGCTGACTTAGGGATGGACCCGCACGTGCAAAGACGCTAGGGCGATTGACGCGTTGAGCATGTAGTAGATTAACCACCCTCCAAATAGGGTTAACTAACAAAATTTTGTGTGTTCTGTAACCATGCAGTCGACCGCTTGAATATCGCTATCGAGCGGCACGAACTCGAGCGGGTACGACAACACATGGAGCGCCTTTTACGGCCTTGAAGACGGTTATTGATGATGTCAAGGTGTCGTTCAGAACATTTGCCGCGAAGGGCCAAATATGTCGACTCGAGGCATCGGACGGAGCGCCGTCGCGCACCCTCGCCTCCATCTTCCCGTCCGAAGCGAAGTCGACCAATGGGCGGCGAAGAAGATGGGCGGCGGATCGTCCGCTGCTGCTTGCCACGCCAGGACTCTACGCCGCTGCCGTCGTCATCTCGGAGGGACCCTCGCCGATGCCGCCCTCGCCCCTCGGAGGACCCTACGCTGATGCCGTCCTCGTCTCGGAGGGACCCTACGCCGGTGCCGCCGTCGTCACAGAGGCACGAAGAGGACATTCCGGAGAGCACGGACGTGCAACCCGGAACCGCGGCGGATGTTATCCCAGATTCTCCCTTGCAGGCCCACACTGTTGGACAATTTCCAATGGGCGATACGGCGCCATGGTATGAGTCCGGGTACACAATGTACCCTGCGGCGTTCACCCCGCAAGGCGAACCGTACCACGAAAGCGCTTCGCCACCCATCCTCGGCAAAGACGAGCAATTCACCCAGTTCATTCGCAGAACCAGAGCCGAGTTGGTTCCCTCCACGGATCCTACTACGGCTTGGGTCACAGACTTGTTGTCAACGCCAGCTTCTACATGTGATGCCCTCAGATACGCCGACCACGGCGGTTGAGGACCTCGGTATGACTCGCGGCAGAACCCACTACACCGATAGGTTGACGCTTCCACAGAAATGTATTCGCTTGGAGACCTTTGGGAGGAACACTTGCTGAAGGCCAAGACAGGTACTATGCCCGACAAAGAAGGAGGAGCAAAGGTGAGCGATAGTAGCGATAGTAGCATTAGTAGTCTATTGTATGTTGTAAGTTGTGCTTCATTAAGTGATTTGTAATCCAAGCAGAGTGTGCTAATTGGAATGTAATTGGACTCTTGTACTTCGTTATCTATGTCAGTAGAACAATTTTATTCTCATTCATCAAGGATCATGCGATGCATAGATAACGAGTGAACATTACAATCTCATTACACACTTACGTTCTACTTGGCAAGAACAAGATACAAAAGAAGAAAGACTACTCGGGCAGTTCCAACGCAAATCATTACAACACTCACATCACTACAACACTGACATGACTCAAATACACCGGATAGCTTACAGATACTAAGTGGCACCGGAGGAAGAAGGTCTACTCGGGCGCTTCTGAATGAGTGCCCACGAGTCTTACATAGCCTACACCTTATTGGTGTTGGCGATCTCCACGCTGGCTCGCATCCATGTCGTTCTTGGATGCGCTTTGATCGACGCCTCCCACGGCCTCGATGCCGTAGTGCTTCATTCGGTGACCACTTCATCGCTCCCCGCCATAGGTCCTCAGAGTGGCTTTCCACTCCGTGAGGAGTTGAACTCCCTGCTCCATGTATCATACAGTGTCGTATGTCGTAGTACTCCGACATGTACATGCTAGAAGATTGGTGAAATACAAAGACATGCAAAGATATACGTGGGAGCAAGGCTTGTGCAGCAGCTTGAGGCTTGTTGCGTGCAAACCGCCACATCGCTTATGGTACAAACATGCTTCCGGTCACCTCTCATGTGGCCGCTGAACGATTTGTCCATAGCGATCTCGAACTTCCTTCTCACGCCATCCATTGTGATAGCTACATGGGATCGGACCCGTAATTTTCTTCTCCATGTACGCAAGGGTAACCTCCGAGTATCGCTTCCCTTCGTCCAAATGTCGCTTGGCCATCATTGCCCGATTTATTTAAGTAACCGACCGCATTTGTTCCATGTCTCGCCTACAACAATGGTGATGGGGAGGGCACGGACCCCTTTCAACACACCGCTGTAGACCTCGGACATGTTGGTTGTCATGATGCCGCATCAAGCACCATAGGTGTCGTGAAGAAGGGACCATTTCTCATAGTCGGGGCATGCTCGCTCATCCACTCGCTGAACTCACTTTGCGATGCGCCTCGCCGTAACCTCCACTTGCATCGCTGGTTTCGACCTCAAGTTCCCGCCACACGGCATCGAACTTGCGCTTCGGTTCTCAGAGGCGAGCTTCTTGAACTTCTTCATGAGGTCTTTGCTCGAAGCGTGTGGAAATTGGCGCCTAGATGTCGCGATGCACCAACGCAGCGCATGTCGCTCCATTGAACGGTGCCCTAGTACCGGCTCGCATGGTGCGCAACGCGACAACAACCCGCATGACGACCGGTTATGACACACACATTCTTCCGATCCCTTACAACATGTTGCTTTATGTTGGCTAGAAACCATAGCCAATCGGCAAGTGTTCTCATTCTCCACAATTGCAAAGGCAATCGGGAGCAATTGGTCGTTGCCATCGGCGGCAATAGCGGTGAATGGTGCCCTTGTATTTCCAAGAAGAAAGTACCGCCCATACTCGGGGACGGACGATAGTGGTGAAAGCCTGACCGCCGTGCCAAAAGCCCGTAAGACTCGATCAAGGATTAGGGAATTTGGGTTGTTGGACTGCCGGGCCTATCGTCCCTATTGACGCATGTCCCCGGATTAGCATCCGCAATTTGCTTCAGCATTCTGGGGACTAGGTCGTACGCCTCCTTGTAGGTACCGTACAACCCTTCAAGGACCTTCCGCTTCGCCGCCCGGACTCTTCAGAAGCTAACGGCATACCCTATTGTATTCGCTACGTTAGCCATCAGAACCTTTGGCGAAATGGTCAAATCGGCGACAACTGCATGGCTTACAATGCTCGCGATGTAGGCTGAGGTTACATTCTTATGCGTCTGCAATGGCTCCTGAAGCTCACATGTGTGATTCGTCACGACTGTGATACGGAAGGCCGTTCCCGCCCCAGGGAATCTCTGCGCACGGACTTTGCCAGGGCAAGAGGTAAGAACGCACTTAACTATGTAAGTGTCAGGATTAGACCTACACATAACAGACGACATATATTAGTTAGTACAACGCATCAGATGGTTGAAGATACATCAAACAAAGTTCAAACTCACCAGACACTCGGTAAGTCCGACGTGTCTTCACCGCTGAAACTCATGATAGCTTGCTCGGCGGCACTTTGTGTGGGAAATGTTGCCCCTGGCTGTGGTGTCCAGATCGAAGGCCCACGACGACTCGTGCTCCGGGCCGTAACAAGGAAGAGGCGCAGGCAATCCAACCGACTTGGAACATAGTCCGTGTCACGAAACAATGCCACCGACGATCCCGCCTCTTCGTCGGCCGTCCTCGCCGGATTGCGAGTCAAAGTCGCCCTCATCTTCGGTGGCGGTTCCCTCGCCATGCCATCGATAATCTCGTGACAATCAACACGAGCATCCCGCCATCTATCCACACCTTCATTGGGTTGGAAAGTACTAGAATCTCCATCAACTAGAGCATCCCACGTAACGACGCCCCGCGCCTCGAGACCTCTCCCATCGCCATTAAACCAAAGAGGGGACAAGAGCGTCGGCGGCTCCTTGAACGGCGCCCCTGCAGGATTGAGCAGATAAACAAAATGGACGTACACCATGGGTCGCCCATAGATCGGAGCGTGAGGATTGCTAACGATCTCCATGTACTCTGCCCACATGCCATCGCTCGTCACCTTCACCAGCCCCACAACATCTCGCCTGTGGTGGGACCATGGTGGCGGATCGCCTCTATTACTATCTTGTTCCTAGCGACGTGGCTATCAAACAATCGCCAATGCACCATCGTAGTTCTACCAAATCGACGCGTGCGTTGGGAACGCTATCAAAGCGCTACGGTGGCAATTGGACAAATCAACTCCGTGCTCGACCGCACGACGTTACCATGGAACACGTACAGTGTCTCCATTTCTGACAAAAAGTAAGAAAATATTTCAACCAACACACAACATAAGAACCATACGCGTTGCTGAAATGAACTTACCGCTACGACGCTACCAACTCTTAACCTCCGACACTAAGATCGCAAATTCAAACATGCATCGCATTAGTAACGACTAACGATCTGCATAAAGGACAAAGAAAAATGTTAGGTACGGAGAGGGAGGCACCTCACAAAGAGGGAGAGATTCCTGAGAGGAATGATCGAGCGAGTGTGTGGCCGCGCGTTTAAATAGCCGAGCACCGGAGACGCAACGCATGGCGGGGGGCGAGGTCCATACCGCGCCGCTGGCGGAGGGGGCAGTGTCTGCATCAGTCATAAGACCAAAGGAGGCAGCTTTGTGCGATGACAAGACCACACGGGCGCTTTCCACAAAGGACAAGACCACACGGGGCAGCTTTATGCGATGATAAGACCAAAGGGCGCAGCTTTATGCAAAGGACAAGACCACACGGGCCAGCTTTATGCGCGATGATAAGACCAAAAGGAGACAGCTTTCCGCAATGGATAAGACTAAAGGAGACACTTTGCACAAAGGACAAGACCACACGGGCCAGCTTTGCGCAGGATAAGACCAAAGGAGACAAATTTCCGCAGTGATAAGACCAAAGGAGACAGCTTTATGAGTGACAAGACCACACGGATAGCTTTGCGCATGATAAGACCAAAAGGAGACAGCTTTCCGCGAGTGATAAGACCAAAGGAGACAGCTTTTATTGCGCAGTTGACAAGACCACACGGGTAGCTTTATGCAGCGATGATAAGACCAAAGGAGACAATTTCACAAGCGCGGACAAGACCACACCGGGCAAGCTTTATGCAGATGATAAGACCAAAAGGAGACAGCTTCCCGCAGTGATAAGCCCAAAGGAGACAACTTTGCGAAGGACAAGACCACACGGGCAGCTTTGCTCAAAGATAAGACCAAAGGCATAAAGGAGACAGCTTTGAGTAGTGACAAGACCACACTGGCCAGCTTTATGCTAAAGGATAAGAAATTAACCATACCATGCTAACCATGGGGCTTATAAAAGGGGTTGAACCAAACCCAACACTACACAACACTACACAATACATACCCACTATGGACTCTTCGACAAACTTCTACGTGAGGTCATTGAAGAAGCAAAATTGGCTTAAGCGGAAGGAAACACCATAATACCCAGATAAATCAATGAAAGATGCTTCAAGACCACCACGCTTTCGATCCCGCAATGTGTGTGTGGCGAACCAAGAGATCATTCACCCACACACCCACCACCGCAGGCGGGCGTACTACACGTCGGGCACCACCGTAAGCATTTCTTTCACGCGCATTGATTTTCGCCAACGCGTTGACTTCCGTAAAGTTTTAACTTCATCCCCACGAAATAGCACCCGGAGATGCGCTGCCACTTCTTCCAAAGGATCGACGGCGGAGATGTACGACAGGGCATTCATCCAAATGATATATCTTTGAACTACTCGGTGCGGGCGAGAACTTCGTGCGGTGGAAACCTTACGCATCGGACCGCTGAGGATGCACCGGCGAGCCCAAGAGTCGCTCGGGCGTAATCCATGTCGACGACGTGAGTTATGAAGAATTTACATCCTTTTTACGTTTTCACTTACATCGCATAATCACAGACATGGACGACTTCGACATACCAAACCCACGTGGACAATCCCGCGACAAGGGCAAGGAAAGGCTCATCTTGGCTCGGCCGACGCCACAGCGTTCCGATCGCCGGGCGTACTCGTATTCAGAT
The DNA here is from genome assembly GCA_036346405.1 of Phyllostachys edulis. Lineage (NCBI taxonomy): Eukaryota > Viridiplantae > Streptophyta > Magnoliopsida > Poales > Poaceae > Phyllostachys > Phyllostachys edulis. The sequence continues at coordinate 49,836,069 of CM070563.1, read as the reverse complement.
TCACGACGTGAGTTACTGAAGAATTTACATCATTCTTACAATTTTCACTATACTCGGCGCACTAACATCATGGAATCGCAGGACATAGACGACTTGACATACCACCCGATGTGGGCGATCCGCGACAAGGGCAAGGAAAGGCTCATCTTGGTGAGCCCTACGCAAGATGTATCCGGTCGTCCGGCGAATCCAGTGTCGACGACGTGAGTTATGAAGAATTTACATCATTCTTCCGATTTCCACTATACGATGAACTTACATCGTGAAATCGCAGGACATGGACGACTTCGACATACCACCGACGTGGACACTCCGCGACAAGGGGAGGGAAGGGAAGGCCACGAGGAGTTCAATGCCGAGCTTGCAAAGAAAGGAAATGGCCCCTGCACGAGAGGTCGGTCATTACGTAGTAGTCTCCGTCGTACCCCCATGTATTTTACTATCCCTAAAGGCATGTGTACTTATATGGTCCTGGATGCTTGTGTCGCAGATGTATCGTAGTAGTAGCGAGGATGACTAAAGCAATTAGCCGGACCATCATGCCATGTCACTACGTGTAGCGTGTCTTTCATCGCATAATCTAATGTAGTTCTTGTTCCGTGTCTCCGCTAAGCTTATATTGCAAGTATGTCTTCATCGAGGAGAGACTCGTGATTTTCGGACATCTTCATCATCACAACGACCTTTCCCAACCCCTCCAATCACATTGTGTATAAGCTTCATAAAGTACCTCATCGATTGCTCGTCTATATACGTGTATACGCTTAGACGATTTCATCGTGGAGACACTCCAATAGTCCTCATACCTTTTTTATATATATGCTTTCTGTGATTTAAACCCCGATTTGGATTAAAAAACCCTACTCCTTCCCTTATTTCTTAATGAAATTTTTTATAAATCTCAGTCTTTGGTATTCATTTTCAATCAAATATAATGAAATTTCGTTTTTTTACAAAATATAATGAAATAATATTTCAACGAGGAGAAAAAATGAAGAAATGCTTGTGGGAACTGCCACGCCACCGAGGCAGGTGACTGCACATACTGGCCGAGGCAGAGTCCTCCGGCACGGCCGGGCGAGTCCTCACACCCGATGGGCGGAGTCCTACCGCGCCGAGGCCAGATGACCACTGCTCAGGCCACTCTTAAAAATTATGACAAATGGGGGCTAATTTCGAAATTAATCCGCGCTACAGGGCTAAAACAGTAAAAAATTCAAGAAACCGTGAGATTGATGTAATAAGTGACCATGGCAAGGGCAAGTTTTTTCAACACCATTACACCAGGTTTCTTCGACTCGGGGAGACATGAATTTGAGCTATGGGTGGTCATGCGCACGACTCATGTGAAATTCGTATGTTTCCAAAAAGCCTCTCAACCCAACAAATATATCGGACTAAGGGGAGAAGATGGAACCCGAATAGAATGTGATAGCCCATGCTGAAAAGGAAAAGAGAGCCCATCCGAAACAAAATGTTAGGCCATTCCCGTACATGGTTAAGGCCATGCGCTCTTCGAAGAATGCCCTGCCTCCCGAGAAGGACGACGGCCACGATTCTCATCCTCATCTTCTGGGAGATTTGGAAGGAACGGAATGCTAGAATCTTCAACAAAAAGTCTTCCTCCGCCGTGGATCTACTGGCAAAGATAAAAGAGGAGGGTTGAGCTTCGTCCCTCGCAGGGGCGAAATGTCTGGAGCAATTTTCTTTTTGTAATTAAGGCTCTCTCTTAAACTGGTTACTTTGACGGTTCTGTTCCGCACCACCTTCTTTATTAATATAATAGGCAGCTCTCCTACCTGTTTCTTCAAAAAAAAAGGCCATGCGCTCTTCGGAAGCCCCCTCATCGCTAGGAGAGGGATCCTCTGCATTAATGCTCTCAATGCAGAGAGATGCTATAGTGCACGGGAATTAGGAGTGATCTCCACCGTTTGATCAAAAAGGGAAGGACGAGATCAATCAGTACAGTGTTTTTGATAGAGTAAAATCGATACAGTACTTTTCCCAACTATTGCTGCATTACTACGACAGAGCACTGTTCACATTAGTGTGAAACACTATTCGTGCAGTGTCCTCTGCGTTTACTCTAGAGGATCTGGATCCCCATCGCCAACATGCGCCGCGGCCGTTTGAGTGTCTGCAGGACCGTGCGGTTGCGGCAATGCACATGCTCATGAGCGTCTGCTTCCCATCTTCACTCTACTCCTCACACTCCTCGGTCCCAAAAAGGTGTAACGTGTCTCAAAAAATGGAAAAATAACAAGAAGAGGGTGTGACACCCGGCTCGTCGGAGTGGCTCAAGTGGAGTTGTCGTGGTGATTTAGTTCTACCTTGCATATTTAAGTGAGTTGTAAAAACATATAATATTTGTTGGATCCAAACATATCACTCCCAGTAAACCCTTCTGCATAGAGTAAACCTTTCTTTCGGCAACGCGGCTTCGTCGATGGCATGACGATGGAGGTGGCATGGTGCAGATCCATTTTTAGCGCAGTTGGTAGAGATCACAATGGCTCGGTGGCGGTGGCTTGTGCGGCACTCGACTCCTCCCCGTTGGACGGTTGTTAACCTGCCGACGCATGGGCTGCAATGGACGTCGCCTTCCTTTGGTGCTGGTGGCGGTTGGCCGTTGGAGATGTTGTGGACGTCGTCTTGACAATCTAGCCTTCATTGGTTGGATCCAGCGACGAGGTCGTACTGTGGCATGGTCTTAGAGCGCTGGTACCTTCGATCCAGGGTGAAAACTCTTGATCTGGTCTTCGTTGGTTGGATCTGGCAACGACGTCGACCTGAGCGGCATTACCTTCTTGAAGGCATTACTTTTGAGAACCGGTACCTGAGCTCTGGAGTGAAAACTCCTGATCTGACTTTCGCTGGTTGGATCCAACGACGACGACGTGAGTCGTATCCCTTCTTGGAGGTGCCGCTATGGAGATTGGCCCATCATCACCTCTTTGCTGTGCAGCTACTATTTGCATGTGGACGATCTCCTGGTTGGTCCCGGAGGCGGGGCTAGGTGGTTTTTTAGGCTAGCCTTTGCGTGACAATTTATTTGTCATTGTTTTCTTTTTGGCCGTTTTTTGTTTTAAGCTTTTAGCTGATGGTGGTGTAATGGTTGTGTGCATCCCTAGTTGGTGCAGAGGCTGGGAGTTGTACTTTCATTATCTAAAAAAAATGTGTCTGTCGACCCATCTCATGTGGGACAAATTTTGGGTCTAGGATGTTACAAAGAGGATAGCTACTCACGGTGCTTTGGAAATTCTGGAAATCACATCACTATGGTCTCTGGAGCCACCACATGCACAACCCAGTTCTTCGGTAGCAAGACTACCTCTCCTCCAAAGTAGTTTAATTAGGATACCACCTCCTCTTTTACTTGCTCTGTCTTGTACCCTTAACTCAGACCATGTTCTGTAACTTTAACATTTTTTGAGTAATGATGATCGCAATAAAGAAAAAAAAGCAAAACATGGAAGGCAAAAGTATCAGGTGCAATCCCACCCGGCCCTTTAAGTATCAGGCAAACATGGAGCACCAAATCAAAATGAAAAATTCCCCGAAATATTGATGATGGAGCACTAACCAATATGAATTGGTACCCCTCAATGTTTTGTGCAAACTAGTCATTTAAGTTTGATTTTGCTGATCATAGCCCCTCTATTATTTTATTTTGTTTAATTAAGCCACTTTATTTCTAAAATCGTCTAATCAAACCCTTCTAACTAATATATCTACGACGTGGACGTTATTTGAACCAATATGAATTGGTACCCAAAATTTTATATGGTAATTAACTATTATCTATACTTGTTAACATTGTCAAAGCTGGAAATTGGCGAAAACTTTGTATGCAAAAGACCTCTACATATCATATTTGCAGAAAAATTATCTCTGAAACATATTAAGAAGCTTTAGTAATAGTTGCATTTTTTTTATTTGAACTAATTGTCCAAATTGACACAAATTTGTCATGGTGTCACTAATATGTTGATCGTACAAAGAAAAGGGCGCAACTAGACAAAATCAAATAGTAAAAAAAAGGCTGGAATAAACATAATGAACTTCAAGGGCTTGATTGCACATAGTTGAAGGGCTATTTGGATCGAAGGATTTAACTTTTACTCCATTCAAGAGATAGAAAGATCTACTTTACATCCTTTATTTTTTGAAAGAATATAGAGGCTCTACCAAATTAACCTATTTAACAGCTGGAGGCATTAGCTTCTGACCGCTCAGCCACGTCGCCCGGAAACTTTCGTCCGTTTGATCGTGCTCCGCCACGCCCGCGCCCGCCGATCTGTAACATCCTGTTTTTCAGATGGCGAATAGTAATTACCTTTCGGTTTTTGTTCTCCATCCACATTTCAAATTACCAACTATTTTCAAAATCTTCTAGCTTCCTCTAAGCTCGGGTTTGTGTTTCAAACTTCCTCAAATTCTGAAATTCAAATTTCAGCTTGAATTTCTCCATTTTCGGTTTTGGGCCCCTTTCTCATTTTGTTTCCTTTTCTTTCTGGGCTCAGCCCATTCCTCTCCTTGGGCTGGCTCGGTTTCCCTTGGGCCCCCTTCTCCTCTTTCCTCCGGCCCACCTGGCCCCTTTTCTTTCCCTACTCCCCCTTAGCCTCCTCGTTTGGCCAAGACCCTCTGGTCATCGCTCCCACTGCTTCAAATGAGCTCCACTGCTCCTCCTGCTCCCTTTTTTTTCTTCAAGCACAAGAATGCCTGCCAGTCGTCACCTTCTTCGGTCAAGGTTCGCCGCCAAGCCGCTGCTCCACCTCCTCCGCCGTCTCTGCCGCCCACCGCTCCGCGAGCTCACGACACCATGACTTCCCTCGCCTTGCCTCGCCTCGTTTTGTCGTCCTCGCTACCCTCGTTTGCCCGGTCTGAGCACCGCGCCCGTGCCATGGCGTCCCGCAAGTCGTCGGCCACACTCGTTTTCCCGGTCCAAGCCGCGCGCCCACGTCACGCTTGTCCTCGCCATCCTCACCGCACAGGAGCTCTGAGACCAAGCCGTGCGCGCTATGCAGCGCACGCGCGCCAGCGTGGACTCCCAAAGTCTTCTACCGAGCCCCCACGCTCGTCCTTGGTCGGTCCAAGTCGCGCCCAGCGCTCACGCGCGTCAGAGCTGCCGTATCGCTGCATCGAGCCCGCGCAATGACCATGACACCCCTTCCCCCTCCAGCGGCTCCCTCGCCTCCCATGGCCGCCTATGTAAGCTCCCCTGTGCACCCTTGCTTCCCTTACGCCGCTCCATTGCTCCTGGTAAGTCCACAGAGCTGCCACCATTGTTTCCCGTTACACTGCCACGCGCCTCGCACTGCTCACCGCCAAGTGAGTCTTCCACTGTGCTAGCACCGTCACGAAAAGCTCCCGGCGCTGAGGACTCCATCCCCCTCCTCCCTACTCCCTCCCCATCGCCGAGATGAGCCGCCACCGCCGCCCCTCTTCCTCATTGCCATCTGCCGGACCGCTTTCACCGCCCCCGAGCCACTCGACCCGCCGGCGGCCTCTCCACACCACAGGTAACTCATGCGCACTCGCCTCCTCAAGCGCACCACCACCGCGGTGATGCCACACGCCCATTCCGTCGCGCGCCGCAGGCCCGCCTCCCGAGCCGCCATTGCCTCCAAAGAGGTCGCCACCCTCGTGGGGCCCCTTCGCCTTTTCACCACCATCGCTGCATGCCGCGGCTACGTGGCAAGGCTCCCGAGCCGCCCAAGCCATCCTCTGCCTCTTCTCTCTGTGCATCGAAGGGAACCGAAGATGCAATCGATTTAGGAATTGTTTTGAGTTAAATGGACCATTGTCATTTGGCTTGCCCCCCCCTATTTGACTGCCATGTGGGCCCGACCATGGGTTGGGTCACGCATGCCCGTGCGCACCGAGCATGGACTCGGTCCACCCGTGTTTCCATGCACCCGTGGGACTAAGCCGTGGGCCCCACCGCCGGCTCTTTTCTCTCTCCCCCTTTTCTGTTATTCTCTTTTAAAGGTTTAATTCAATTGAGAAACTTCAAAAATTCATTCCTCCCTTGTCGTAACTCCAAAAATTATGAAACTTCACTACTACAAAAAAGGTGTTCACAAACGGTTTCGTGAGCCGCCTCGAGTTTATGGGTCAGTGATAAAATGAGGTCATCACAGACGGTTCCAAAACCATCTGTGATGCATGCTATCACGCACGCTTATTAACTCGTAACCATCTGTGATATATAATAAAACCTCCAAGCAATGGTCGCTGTGCCTTTATATATATATATATATATATATATATATATATATATATATATATATATATATATATATATATATATATATATATATATATATATATATATATATATATATATATATATATATATATATATATATATATATATATATATGTATATGTATGTATGTATGTATGTATGTATATATATATATATATATATATATGTATGTATGTATATATATATATATATATATATATGTATGTATATATATACATATATATATATATATATATATATATGTATGTATGTATGTATGTATATATTATACATCGCTTGTAGTCTCCACCACTTTGGGTCGTGAGGAGGATGACACAAATGCCACGGGTAACCTCTCATCGAGCCTTGCATGCTGGGATTCAGGGCTTAGGAGGCACAGTCATGGGCTAGTGCATCTTGGGGTGGGCGAATCGGGGCCCTGTGGCTCGGCTCCCAACGACGGTGGGCGGGCGACATGGTGGTGGTGGTGGGAAGGGGAGGAGAGAAGGGAAGGCAAGGCTCTAGGGTTTGGCGGTCACTTTGGAGGGAGTGGTGGGCGTGGCAAGGGCAAGGGGAGGGAGGAGGGAGAGGTGGGGAAGGCAGCAAGGGAGGATAGGTCGGACACTGCATGCTTGTCTTCCACGAAGAAGGGCAGGGCGGTGGTTGCAAGGCGATTCTTGGTGATTTTGTGCGCTTTTTGTTTTTGGGTGCGCGTATAGGTCAGGGACGATTCGGTGGTGGGGGTGGGGAGAGGGGATGATGGGAGTAAACTCCAAATTATAGTAGTTAAGAGAAGTGAGCACTCAGACCGGTTCTAGGACTTCAAACAAGGTGGACGAGTAGGGTAAAATAGCCGACGTACACTCACCATCCGAGCCACGTGCCGGATCTACTTCCTTCTGAAGTGTAGTGTATATTGACTCACTATGACAAATGTCAACATTGTTGAAGTAGAAAACAATAATAGAGGATGCTTCCCAAACTAAACGTGTTGAGCTGTTAATCCACGTATACATCTCATACGTCAATACTGTTAGGAAACCATGGGCCTGGCCCAGAAGCCGGCCCATGTATGGGCTCCCCATCCCAAACCCTAGCAGGGTCTCTAGCCTATAAATAGGGGGTGCTATTCATTGTAAACGTTTGATCGATTGAAGGAATAAAGAGAAGCAAGAAACCCCCTACATCTCTGTGTTCAATCTCTTATTATGTTCTTGTGTTCTTGCATTGTTCTAAGCGATTCTACGCTTGTCTACGAGGTAATCGTTCGGACTGGACTCGCCAGCGATGGTTACTCAACACGTTATCAGCACGATCGACTCGGCCTACTTCTAGGCCTACTTTACTCGGATCGAAAGGTAATCGTCGATGAACCACACTCGTAGATTGAATCGCCTTCTTTCTAGATCGCTTTCAATTCTCGCAAATTCGCTTAGATTGTTTTTCACGGTTGCAAATCCTTTCTAATCTACCGTGAGTCGACTTGAAGTCGCCAACACAATGTCGATGGGTAGATTGCACGAAAGATTGGATGTCGATTGTACCGTAGATTGGAAGTTGTAAATCTGTTGTAATCTACCATGAGCCGACTTGAAGTCGCCGACATAATGTCGATGGGTAGATTACACGTAAGAACCGATGTTGATTGCACCGTGTTGTATTGCATCGCATTACATGGCATAAATAGTAATTGCAAGAAGAGAAATCATGGCCGAAGTCAGAAGTGTAGCATCTGCGTGCGACGCGTTTATAGCACGTCGGCGCGCACGGCAACTATGGGCCGCCCGTCACTTTCAGAGCCGCCGCCAGTAAAGCTTTAAGCGCCGCCGCCGCTAAAGCGACCGCCGCCTTGGTCCAACGCCGCTGAAGCGGCCGCCACCACGCTTTTAGCGCCGCCGCTGCGCGCGTTGACTCGCTGCCGGCCGAACGGGCCACGCCGCCCGCCAGCCAGCCCGCCGCCCGACCGCCCAGACCAAGCCGGCTGCCAGCCTGCCGCGGCTTGCGCCGCCGCCGGATCGGCCAGCTTGCTGCGCTGCTGCTTAGTTGCCGCCAGCCAAGACGCGCCCAGCCCGCTACATGCCCTTGCGCTTCGCTTCTGCACGCACCGCCGCCTCACGGCCGCGCGCTTTTGAACGGACACCGCCTGCTGCAGCGCCGCCGCCGCCGCCGCGCCGTGGATGCTCGCATACCTTGTGCGCTCAACAGCGCCGCCATCGATTTTGAACAGGTAGGGGAAACCCTACCCCAACCAGTGTATGAAGCGGCATGGGCCGGATGGGCCGGATGGGCCGGCCGATTTTCAGAAAGAAAAAAAAAAAAGGAAAAGAAATCCTGTTTTTGTAATAGGCCCTCCCGAATTGAATTTACGTGAAATTTTTCTCTGAGCTGAAAAATTTCGCGTTTTAACCCCTGGAATTGTAGAATTCGCCGAAAGTCATTTTTCCAGCAGAAAAAGCCTCGGGAATTCAACTTTTTGCATATTTTGCACTTTTGAAGCATATTTAACTTTATTATTATTATTTCTATGCAATTTATTGTATTTACTGTTTTGATTATCTGTTATTGTTTATATTGCTTTTAATCAATGAAAATAGCAGTATATCATGAAAAATGCATAGAAAAGAATTGAACACGAACCGGAGTTCAATAGCATTATATGAATTTTGCAACCATTTTATGTAAATTACTAGCAGTAATCATATGAACTCTTTGCATGAATATGAATATGATCGCATCACGATCCAGAGTTCAAGAACCGACCCAAAGATGGCGAATTTTATGTAATTTGTATAAGTCTTCAACTCGTGATAATATAATCACGGATAAGCGAAAGATTGAGAAGACTCTCTACCTTTCACCCAAATGCGGTGCAATCCGCATGCAACTATCGCCAAGACGGCTACACGAGTATGCGCATTAATTGACATCATGCAAGTTGCAGAAGCTTAAGATAATGTTCTAAGGAAGAACTGCATCTCATAGCCACCTAGTAGCAATGTTGGCCATGGAGCCAATGCTAGTAGCTACAAGGTGATAAAACCTCTCACGAAGGAGAGGAGTAAGAAAGGTAAGGTCGTGAGTCACACGTTATTGATGTTTTCTAGTCTAACAAGAAGGGCATAGGACAGCATGAGGCACACCTCGCCATTGCAGGCGCGGAAGATCCACACCCATTAGTTGCACTCATGGATGTGGACAACCTAGCAAAGAAATTTCCATTATCCCTCCTTTGGACATCGCAGCGTCATGACGTAGTAGTTGCCCAATAGGAGAAGATCTCCATGGAGCGATTAAGGCGAAGTTTACGAATACTTCACGATTCGATCTAGTGCACGCATTGCACTTGGATCTTTTATAGTAACTTGCAGTTTGTAATTAAAGCAGAACATTGAATTATTTTTGAATAATGGTTGTAAGCTCTAGGAGAGCAAGGCATTAAATTCTTATGATGAGTCCTGCAAGACTTATTCCCGTACTTATAATAGCAAGTTATGTTCTGATATTTGAAGTATTTTATTTATGTGTTGCTTGCTTTCTGCTACATATTAATAAAGTACATTATATTAGAACGCGTGTGGCGCCTTATTGGAGGAGGTGTGCTTAGCCTAGAGCAAAGCACAATAAATACCATCTTGAGAGGCGAAAATCTTTTGGTCGATCAGCAAGAATGCTGGTAGTCTTACGACAATCGCAGGCAACGATACTCTCAAGGATATTCGCGCAAACGGTTTCCACGTAGAGACTGAAGAAGAGTATGGTAAGAAATACCTGCTCATTATAAAGCGTGAAGAAAGTAGAAAAATGGTATCAGAACGACTTCCTTCATTTGAAACTGGGCTATACTACACTAATATTAAGGCATCTGCAGCCTATACTGCCCTGAAAACCGTATTTAGAAGCTCTGAACCTTTTCTATCTCTGGCATGATAGATTATGCCGCCTAGGTCTTAGAATGGTGAGAAATATAATTAACAATTCACAGGGACATAATGTCAATGTAAAGAATTTCCTAATCGGGAAGATTTTGTGTGCCTACAGTGCCACCGAATTTAATTACTAAACCTTCGCTCGAAGCGAAGGATGAAGTCCCTACATTCTGGACCGTATCGGGGAGACTTTTTATGTCCTATACAGCCCCTGTAAGGGCCATTTAGGTATTTTATAGTGCTCATCAATGCTTCCTTGAAATGGTCGCATGTATGTTTATTGTCTATGAGAAACTACGCTTTTGCAAAGCTAAATCTCACAGATAATTAAAATTAGAAATAATTTCCCTGATCATCATGTGATGTCCACCAGAATGGACAACGTCGGAGAATTTACTTCAAAGACATTTGATGATTATTGTATGGCAATGGGAATTAAAGTTGAGCATTCCGTACCGCATGTCCACACCTAGAATGGACTAGCAGAGGCATTAATTACAAGGAGTAAATTTATTGCCCGACCACCTTTGAAGAATTGTAATTTACCAACTGCATGTTGGGGACACGCAGTCCTGCTCGCAGCAACTCTCATCAATTTTAGACCACCGGCATATAACATCCATTCACCTATGCAACTAGCGCAAGGGTCAGCACAGAAAACTTCTCATCTTTGAAGGTTTGGTTGCAAGGTTTATATACCTATACCATTACCACAGCGAACTGCAATGGGCCTTCTCCGAAAATCTGGGATATACGCTGATTATGTGACAGCATCCATAATTAGGTATTTGGAACCTATGATGAGAGATTTGCATACTGCCCGATTCGCTGATAGTATATTAGATGAGGCTAGTTTCCCATCATTAGGGGGAGGAAATCAACCCCTTGATGAAAATGTCGGGAAATAGAGAAGTCCAGAAGATAATTGAAATCTATGCACGTGACCCGCGCACTAGTGAAGCAAATAGAGAAGTCCAAAAGATAATTGAAGTCTAGAAGACAAATGAAGTCTAGAAGATAATTGATTTGCAAGTATTAGCAAATCAACTGCCTAACCACTTTAGTGATTTGAAGAGCGTGACCGAGTCGCATATGCCTGTATGCAATGCACCGGAGAGGGTTGAAATACCAATGAAGGTATCCCTTATCCCGTCCTAAGGCCTCTGAAAGGACGAGAACTCTGGCCCCTCAAATCCCAAGTAACCGGGGACGCCTGGCGAAAAAGGATAAGAAGGACTTGACACAGCCGATCACCAAAGTTCCCCAGAATCAGAAGGGGAGCCAGTTGAGACCTGGCACCAGTATGGAACCTTCAGGAAAGGCATACTAGAATTGAACATCAGCATGGATGTGTGCGCACACATCGGAGCTGAAAACTAAAGGGACTTGCCCCCCGTAAATGAAAGTAGTGGTGAGCAAGTAGAAACATTAGAAGAATCGCCCCTTGAAGAAATAGCTATAAACTTTGTGACCTCGGGAGAATCTATGAATAAGACAACAGCCAATGTCAACATTGATTTTGTAAAGAAAATTGCCACAATCGTCGATCTTGATCCAGAGCCTGTATCGCTCGCTGAATGAAAGAAAAGATCAGATTAGAAAGATTGAAAGAAGGCAATAGAAGCAGAATTATTATCTCTGAATAAAAGAAATGTGTTTGGGCCTGTAAGCCGTTCGCCTTCCCATGTGCACCCTGTAGGGCATAAGTGGGTATTTGTTCGAAAGAGAAATGAAAATAATGAACTAAAGAAAGGCTTGTTGCACAAGGTTTCACTCAACATCCAGAAGTTGTTTATGAAGAAACCTATTCCCCAGTCATGGGCGAAACCACCCTTTAGATATTTAATCTCAATGGCAGTAAACTTGAAGTTAAAAGTGAAATTGATGGATGTGGTAACAGTATACCTTTATGGAATATTGGATTCGGACATTTATATGAAGATACCTGAATGTATCCCTGTCCCGAACCAAGACAGAGCAAATAAAAATTGGTATAGCGTGAAACTCAGAAAGTCACTGTGCAAACGTAAGCAATCAGGCAGGATGTGGTATAATCGCTTGAAGCGACTTCCTATGCAGGAAAGGTTACACGAACAATGAGAATAATCCCTGTGTATTTATACAATGATCCCAGGATGGATTTTGTATAATCTCAGTGTATGAAGATGATCTAAATATCATTGGAACCCTGAAAGGTATTAAGAAAGCAAGCACTTACTTGAAGTCAGAGTTCGAAATGAAAGCTTTGGGTAAAACCAAATATTGCTTAGGCTTGCAGCTTGAGCATGCCCCTGAAGGGATTTTAATGCATCAGTCAACCTACACTCAGAAGGTGTTAGAAAGGTTTGATTTTGAAAGACATACCCTTTGAAATTGCCAATGGTTGGGAGATCTTTGCAGCAAGACAAAGACCCGTACAGACCAAAAGAAGAGGGGGAGGAAGTCATGGGACCGGAATTCCCTTACTTAAGTGCGATAGTAGCACTCATGTATTTAGCAAATTGTACTAGATCGGCCATTGCATTTGCCGTTAACCTATTAGCAAGGTATAGTGCAGAACCTACCAAAGGCATTGGTAGGGAATGAAGAACATCTTCCGATACCTCCAAGGAAGCAAAGAACTTGGTCTATTCTATAGAAAGAACCAAGACCTGAATATGAATGGCTATGCAGATGCCGGTACCAGAGAACCCGTGATACAACCAAATCATAAGCAAAGCTATGAACTTCTATGTGGTGGATCGCAATTTCATGGAAATCGTCTAAGCGAGTCTTGTATCGACTTGATTTAACCACTCGAAATAATAGCATTGTACGAGGCCTCACAAGAATGTGCTTGGCTTTCATGTGATGATTCACCACATCTAGCAGTTATGTGGATTGAATACCGCACAAACTCCCACTATTATCTATGAAGATAATGCAGCTTGTGTTGCACAAGTGCAAATGAGTTATGTTAAGAATCCTCTCATAAAGCATATCGACCCCAAGTTCTTCTATGCTCATGAATTGCAAAAGATGGACGAAATTAAAGTACTGCATACTAAGTCATGTGAAAGTCTTGCAGATTTATTCACTAAGTCACTCCAGCATCTAGCTTTGAAAGATGCATACGTGGAATATGAATAAAAAGACTTAGAGAAGTGCAGAATTGAGGGGGAGAATCTTCATAAACTCATTATTGAAACTTGATCACGAAGATCGAGTACCCAAAGAGTAAATCTTGGAGATTAAATGAAATTGGGTGGATTGTACTCTTTTTCCCTTGACGAGTTTTCCTGAAGTTTCTCGGCTAAGGTTTTTAATGAGGCAATTCGTGCAATGCAGCAGAACTTGTATCATGTGCTCTTTCTCCAAATTTTTCCCACTGGGTTTTTATGTAGTTTTGACGAGACATGAACATGTAAGGATGGGTGCCCAAGGGGGAGTGTTAGGAAACTATGGGCCTGGCCCAGAAGCCGGCCCATGTATGGGCTCCCCATCCCAAACCCTAGCAGGGTCTCTAGCCTATAAATAGGGGGTGCTATTCATTGTAAACGTTTGATCGATTGAAGGAATAAAGAGAAGCAAGAAACCCCCTACATCTCTGTGTTCAATCTCTTATTATGTTCTTGTGTTCTTGCATTGTTCTAAGCGATTCTACGCTTGTCTACGAGGTAATCGTTCGGACTGGACTCGCCAGCGACGGTTACTCAACAAATACATACTTGCAGGTCCAGTAAGGCAATCAACGCTATCTAGGTTGGCTGTTTCAACAAGAGTAGTTTAGTCTAGTATATAAACCAACTGTGCAAGTTTTATATATAGTGTACCTCTCTATGTTAATCTCGTTCTAACACACTTTCAAAGAAGAAACACAAAGAAACCTAGCTACATATGGATATTGCTCTCTCTGCAGTGGCAAGCGAGCTAGTTAGTGTCGGACCCGGATTCTGAGAATCCAAATCCTCTGTAAAAACACTGTGCTATTCTCACCACAAGCAAGCGACTGGGGTGACCTGTGTACGACGGATATTATCCAAGAACCAGATAATATCGGTTGTACGCGAGTACCAACGAGTCTACTTAGATTGGGGTGAACCTAACTACAGAACTACACTAATCCTCATCATTTCCTTGTCCATCATCTTCCGGTCCTACATAGAAAGCGTAGTCTCCTTCATCTTCATTGTCTGAAGGGTTTGGGGAGAGGAGCAAGAATGAGCGCAATCTTTTCAATTATCATAATTACAAATTCTATCACTTAGCATTTTAACAAATTGCATTTTAATAAAGAGAGTAATGTGCAATATTTATTTTAGTAAAGGTTCCATCCGGCGGAAACTCTACCTTATGCATTTTTTTGATTGGAGCTACCTCCAATTATTACCACCACTGAGCTCGACGACTCAGGTAAAATCCAACACAAGGCTAGGTGAGACTTTCCACCATTTTCCATACCACCCACAAAGGTTAAAATAGAACTAACTCAAGTTATGATTCCCATGTCCGCCTTTGACCGTGAAGGGCACAATTTGTTTAAGCAGTTTAGACTCTGCGAGAGGTTGTACACTGTACCCACAAGAGATAGTCATACTCGTTACCCTACAGAATTCCTTAGTCATGTAGTTGAGCGACCGTCACAGTAACCTTTCTAGATATCTCACCCCTTCTGTCATTTCACCCATACAGGGTTACACCCATATGTTGTACGGGATGTCCACCACAACGACTAGCGCAGCTGGCCCCGGCCACAACGACTAGCGCAGTTGGTAACTTCACCTTTTTGGTGTCCCTTTCAAGCCGGAGTATCTCCGCCACTTGTACATCTTTGATCCCCTCCAATGAGATGACTTTCAGGGTCCAATAACTTTACTAAGCCAAGTTGCACTTTGCAGACTTGTGGTTGTACTTGTTTAACACGGGAGGTCGTAACAAGATTAAGTCCTTAATCCATCCGGGCGGTTCTTTCCACATTTCCAACCATTCTCGTGCTCCCGGAGCACCCACCGCCTTTCCATCCGCCCAGATGTGGTATTAGCAATTATTAGGGTTTGAGGAGTAAAACCAAATTAATCCATTCCTTTTAGTCAATGGACTACCATTGACTACCCAAATCATTTCATGTTTGAAGAATGATTGTTTGGGGTATTTTAATACCCTGGTACTTAAGCAAGACTAGCATGTCGCTTAAGTACAACTTATAGCTAGTATTACCATATATTTACTAAGGTGACAAGGAATAATGGAATCAATAACAATGGAAGGCATATTAATTAATTAATCAACAAATGGGTGTTTGTTGGACCGAAAAGGCGACTAGAGGGGGGGTGAATAGGAGCACGCTCACTTTTTCACAAAAGATGGATTCAATACATAGATCACTCCAATAGCTATGGAAGCTATGAAGATCAATATACCAGTACAGCGGAAGACTAGTATTGAATCCAATCCAAAATCCCCAAGGCAAAAACCAAAACTGAACCAAAACCCTAAGGAGCGGTCAGACCGGCGGCTTAAGCGCGGTCAGACCGGGGTGCGGTCTGACCGGCGTTCAAAGGGCGGTCTGACCGGTTGATAGCTTGCGGTCTGACCGGCGTGTTAAGAGCGGTCTGACCGGCCCTGTCCAGAGACACTGTTCCAGATCTGAAATCAAAACGAAAATCGATCTAACTTTTGATATACCCGATCAAACTCAACCAAATTTGGAACACACCTCCCTAAGGATATCTGGGACCTATTCCAAGTGATGATCGAGTAGATCCACGTCAAAGTTTTGATCTTTTTCAGATTGAACGATGGAGGCTCAAGAATGGGTCAAAAACGAAAACATGATCTAGAGACTTGCTCGTGGGTGAATGATGATCAAGATGATCTTAGATACGTTCCCACATGTCACAGCAAACTAGATCAAGTTAAAAGACCAATCAAAAACTCGAGAATCAAAGAAAGACCTCAAATCATCAAATAGAGAGAAAGAAAACAAATAGACTCATCTTGGAGAACACTTTCTTTGGATTGATTTGAGACGATGAATGATTACAGCCAATCAACGATGAATGATTAACGAGGCCCATGGACACGAAATCAATTCATCTCTCTCTCTCTAGAACCCTAACCTCCACTAATCCTTCCCTAAGCACCAAAGCCAAAACTAGGGTTTACAAGCATGAAAGGGTTGGGGAAGGTGCAGCCACCTCCCTCCTATTTATAGTAGAGGCCTAGACCTTCTAGAAGAGTAACCCTAATGGGCTCCCGTTAAGGCCCACACACAAACGGGTCACACACGCACGCTTCTCAAAGCGCCGTCTTCATCTCCTCTTGACCTACTCCGCTTCTCCACGCCATCTTGCGCCGTGGGTCGTCAAAAGGTCACCAAGGCGGTATTTGGTACAATTACCAAAATACCCCTTTTCGATCTTTTCCAAAGACCGAGTCCCATCTTTGTGAAGCACCTCCCATGCTTCACCACGTGTAGGTTGATCCAGCGGCTCTCATCATGTCGGCAAGTCTCTCCCATCCGGCTCCCACCAGAACCACCATGGCACTTGCACCCCCCGCAGCAGATCCAACCAACAGATCGAATCGCCTGCTTCGGTCACCTTCGTCCATTCTGCGCCACGCTTGACTCCATTGACCTCACCCGGCATCCCCGATCGTTCTGGACCTCAGCTCTCCAAGCCTAGTCCCGATCATCCTCGCCGTTGACCGTCGTTGGCCTCCAAGCAACTTGCACAACAATAGACAAAGCAAATCCAAACCGGGAACAAGTTCTTCACAACTTGACCCACGTTAGTCAAAACATGCATCATGCAATACATATACCATGAAACCTACGAACTTGACCTAACCCAAACCACAATGCCAATTTTCAAGTCAAAACCGGTCAGAACGCCAGATTGGCTGGTCTGACCGCCCCTTGGGAATTAACCAAAAACCCAAACGAGACATGGCGGTCGATCGCCCGGATGGCGGCTCGACCGCCACCGTCCGACCGCCCGGCACAAGGCCGGTCGAGCACGCCACCGGCTCGACACTTGACACAAGGCGGTCGGACCGCCTGACTGACGACAAACTTGCCTTTAGCCAAAAGCGTGTTTCGACAAACCGTAAACGACATTGCCAATTGAAACATCATCCTAAGATCTCAGGCATATCCCCATGATATCCACAGTGTTTAACTACCTTAAGCTTTAACATACATTTGTTTAAATAACTAAAGCATGCAATTTTGGTTATTTTAAATGAATATAATTTGCATAAAATGTAGGATCAAAATGATCAAAGCATTGACTTGCCTTGGTTAAAGGCAAGGGAATCTTGGTACTCTTGGTCTTGATCAACTTGAGGATCTCCGGCGTCTTCAAATCCTAAACGGGCAAAAATACCGGAAAAAGGTACAACGGCAAAGAGAGCAAATAAATACACAAGAATACACAAATGAACTCCAAATTGAACAAGACCTATGCCATTAGCAAGATCTTGAATTAACAAATTTTTAGGAATTTATTTCATAATTTTAGGAGTTATAACGGAGGAGAACGGAATTAACAAAGATTAATTGATTTAAAAAAGAGAGAGAAAGAGAGGAGCCGGTGCACCTGATGTGGACCGGAGTTCATGGCATAGGGGTTGGCTCATGGCACGATGCAGAAGGGGTCCACTTGCCAGTGAGGGTGAGAGTCTGCAGATTCTTTAGCAAAATGGGCCCACATGTCGGTGAGAGTGGGGGGGAGGGTTAATACAGGTTTAAACTGGCTAATGACCGGCTTAAGGATTAACCACCGCCATTAAGGCTGGGTGGCGGCACTAGAGGAGGGCGGTGGCCGGCGGCGGGTGGTGCTAGGCGGCGACGGTGGCTGGGTGATGGTGGCGGGGTGGTTCTGGTGGCGGATTGAGCCGGGGGATGTGAGCACAGCATAGCCCTCGATGAGGTGAAGCTAATGGGCTTGACAGGGAGGCCGGAGGAGGCTTGTAGGCAGCAGCGCATGGTGAAGAAGGCGGCGGCCGGAAGTGGGGAAGAATGGCGATTGCGGCGGCAGCAGTGGCCATGAGATCGTCTGGATCATCAAACTATCTCCAAGTTTATGTCTATGACATGTAGTCTCGTAAGAGTAGTTTGGCACAATTTAAGCATAAGACAATCTTTAAATTGATTTTCATTTTTCATTTGGCACAAGAGCAGTTTTAGATTCTCAGAAGCACAAGTAGCTCAAGTAATGATCAATTTTAGATTGAAGAGCTAACACAGCAATTTTGACAGGGCCAATGTCACAAAAGGAGCACTATTGCGCAACTAACTAAAACATCCACAGATTGCAGTTTTTAGTTCAAGTTGTTTTAGTGTTCTAGCTCAACAGCAAAGACTTAGCTACACATGTGAAAGCATGATAATTCTAGCTAGTCAAAGAACTAGACATGGCATTTAGCAGAAATTGAAATACTAAAGCTCCAAAAGGGTAATAAGCAAAGCTTCATCAATTTTAAAAGATAAGCAGAAAAGCTTATATTACAATGCATCTTTTTGGATTTTTCATATGAATGCAATATGATACAATGAGATGCAAGAAAAACTCAAAAAGCCTAAAAAGATTAAAAAGATCAACAAGAAGATCAAATAAAAGATCAAAAGAACAAGAGAAGATCAGAAAAGATCCAACTCCCCTTCAAACCAACCCATAGGGATAAATTACCCCTAACTCGCTCCTCAAGGTGGCAAACCTTGTTGGGTCTAAAGGCTTGGTGAGGATATCAGCCAATTGAGCCTCGGACTCCACAAAATGCAGCACAATATCACCCTTCTCGACATGGTCTCTAAGGAAGTGATAGCGAATGTCTATGTGCTTGGTCCTAGAATGTTGCAATTTGGGTTCTTAGCAATGTTAATAGCGAAGTGTTATCACGAGAAAAGAGAACACTAGCAAAATTTAACCCAAAGTCCTTAGAGTGGACACCATCCACAAAATCGACTCTGACAACTAGCGGCTGACTACATATTCAACTTGAAAGATGGATTGTGCAGCAGTAAGACTGCTTCCTAGAAGACCAAGAGACAAGAGAAGTGCCTAAGAAATGACAAGTGCTAGAGGTACTCTTCCTATCTAGCCGACGACCCAAAAATCAGAATAAAAAAACCCCCGAATGGACAACGAAGAAGAGCAGGAATACCAAATGCCATACTGAAGGGTAGAGTGTAAATACCTGAAGACGCGCTTAACGGCTTGGCGATGTGAAGTCCTCGATGGCGCTGAAACCTCGCCTGAGAGGCGGGCCGTGAAGTGGATGTCGATCTTGAGGCCGTCAAATGCGAAGGAGCCGATCATCTTTGCGGTACTCGCGTTGATCCATGGCTTCTCCTTCCTCATCTGGATCCAGCGATCGAAATCGCCATGGGAGTGGCGATCGCCTTCGATCACCCATATCGAAGCGCTTGAGCGAGATCCTTGGTGTGCCGTCGATGGATGAAGATCCTTACTTGCATTGCTTGATTTGTAGCCCCAGAAAGTAGTTGAGCTCGCCCATCATACTCATCTCAAATTCCCTGGACATGGTCTCAGAAAAACTGGAAACAAGAGCATGAGAGGAACCACCAAAGATAATATCATCAACGTAAATCTGAACAAGCAGGAAATCATTGCCCTGCCTAAGAATGAATAGAGTCTTATCAACTATTCCCATTTTAAAATCATTCTTAAGCAGAAAAGTCTTAAGTCTATCATACCAGGCTCTAGGGGCTTGTTTAAGACCATACAAGGCTTTGGATAGCTTAAAGACACGATCAGGGTGCTTGGGATCCTCAAAGCCAGGGGGTTGTCTAACATACACTTCCTCCTCTATAAAACCATTCAGGAAAGCACTCTTAACATCCATTTGATGCAACCTAAAACTTTTAGATGCAGCAAATGCAAGCAAGATGCGAATGGCTTCTAATCTAGCAACAGAGCGAAGGTCTCATCAAAATCTAACCCCTCAACTTTGGCTAAAACCACGAGCTACCAGTCTAGCCTTGTTTCTAACCACAGAACCATCCTCATTTTGTTTATTTTAAACACCCAGCAGGTGCCAATTACATTATGACCACTAGGAAGTTCTACAAGGTTCGGACTTTATTTCTTTCAAAATTCTCTAACTCCTCATGCATGGCATTGACCCAACTAGTATCGAGATAAAGCATGTGATATATCTTTGGGTTCAAAAGAAGCTACAAAAGCGAGTGAGAGAAAAGACTGGGATCATGATACAGGCGAGTGACTCGCTCATGGAGATTACCGATCATCGATCCGGAGGTGTTGCTACGGATGTGCAAAGGAGCGCTGGGGAGATAGTATCTCCTCAACCTCCTTGAGTCTTCTTGATGAAGAAGATCTGTGAGGAGCCTCAATTGGAGGTGAAGTAGTCGTCGCGGAGTTCGGAGCTTGGATAGGAGCATCGACAAGTGGGAGAAGCGATGTCGAGATCATCCTCTTCTTCTTCAACAAAAATACTCTATGTAACCTGTAAGTCACCTGAAACATCGGATCTAGCTCCAGGGCTAGTCTCATCAAAAGTGACATTGCATGTCTCCTGGACAATGTTAGTTTCAACATTAAAAACCCGAAAACCCCTCGAATGAGCAGGATAACCCAGAAATAAGCCATCACAAGTTCTTGCTTCAAATTTATCTAGGTTTCCTATCTTGAGAATAAAACACTTCGATCCAAAGACTCGAAAGTGCGAAATAGAGGGTTTTCTGCCAAAACGAAGCTCATAAGAAGTCTTGCCCAAAGACGGTCTCAAAAAGACACGATTTGAGATATGGCAAGTCAGTAGCAATAACCCGACCCAAAACCTCCTCGGTGTGCTATACTCATCTAGCATCGTCCTAGCCATCTCGACTAAGGTCCTGTTCTTCCTTTCCACAACGCCATTTTGTTGAGGGACGTGTGGAGAAGAGAACTGATGCTCAATTCCGCGCTCAGCACAAAAAGAGGCAAAAGAGGCATTCTTGAATTCCGTGCCATTGTCACTGCGGATCGCTCTCAAGGCACCAGGAAGTTCAGAAGCCAAACGAAGAACAAGATCATGATAATGATCAAAAACCTCATCCTTCGAAGCAAGAAAGAACACCCAAGAATATCTCGAAAAATCATCGACTATGACAAAAATGTACCAATTGCCACCGACTGACCGAACCCTAGTAGGACCAACAGTATCCATATGAAGCAACTGTCCCGGTCCATCAGTCATGACCATAGTCAATGAAGGGTGTGAGCGACAACTTGCTTGCCATGCCTACAGGCGCACATCTGACATCCTTAGCGACTTTGAGTTTAGGCGGACCTCTCATGAGATCAAGGCGCTAACTCGTGTCGATGATCAAAACCAATGTGCCCCAAGCGTCGGTGCCAAAGCGGATATCGAAAGAAGAAGCAATTAAGCACTTTAAAGATCCGGCAAGAGATTCAGAAAAATCAGCTCCAAAAATTCTACCAACTCTAGAAATCCCAAAAACGAGCTCACCAAAAGAATCAAGCACCCGACAAGCATTCTTCTTAAATCTAGTCTCATAGCCGTCATCGAGAAGCTGTGAGACAGGAGATTGTACCTTAGCTTGGACACAAGAGCGACGTCCTTGAGAATGAACTTGTCGTTCACCCTGATCGATCCAGTTCCTTCGATCCGCCCTTGTGAATCATCTCCGAAGGTGATGAAGTCATCACCCGTCGCCCGCGTGAAGGAAGTAAACCATCTTGAGTCTCCGGTCATGTGACGTGAACAGCCGGAGTCGACGAGCCACGTGTTCTTTCTCCTTCCGCGGCGATCCTGAAAATCAAGGCACAAAAGACCGATGTGTCTCAATACTGGGGTTAGTTAAAATAGACTTGGGAACCCAGTACTGAGACACCTGTCTGCGAGAAGTATGCAAAGCAGAACGAGTGTCCTTGATCCTAGTTGAAGTTCTATCATGAGCAATGGTCACACGAACATGAGATGCATTCTATCTAGGAACATGATGATGATGAGCATGTGCAGCAAATCCTAGACCAGGTTTCTTCTTCTCTACATGACCATGTCTCATAAAAGCTCTAGGCTGATGAAATGAAGTTCTAGCATGATTATTAGCATTTTTCAACCTACGCCAACAGAACTCAACCAAATGTCCACTCTTCTTGCAATAGGTGCAATGGTATTTGGTACCACTGGGAGAAGCACCTTTTGACTCAAAAGAAGGTTGGACAAAACCTGCAAATTTGAAATCAATTTTGGCAGGTAGGGTTTTGAATTCAACTAAGCCTTTTTCCAAGACCTGAATGATCTTAGTCTTGGATTTGTCCTGGGCAGAGTTGTATCCTAAACCTTGCTTCTTATAAGGAGTTCTAGATTTGTCAAGAATCATGTTTAATTGTTTTTCACCACTAAAGAATCTTTGCAAAGTATTCTCTAGATAAACATTATCTTTCCTAAGATCAACACATGATTGACAAGTTTTAGGTTTAGTAGCTTTTGCAAGCTTCTCCTTATAATCAGCAACTTCAAGCTTAAGAGCAGGACATGAAGCACAAGTAGCAGAATTAATACTGTCCTTAAGCTTGGCATATTTCGCTCTAGCTGCTTCTAAGATGTCTTCAATTTCACGTTCACGATCTAAGCAGAGAGAGCAAGAGCGAGACTCTACTGGTTCAGAAGCAACCAACTTGCTAGACTTTAAGCATTTAAGACATGGAGCAGATTTGACCTCAATTAGCTCAGTCCTAGCATTTTCAAGTTGATGCAAAGCAGTGTCATGAGCAGATTGCAGTTTAGACAATTCGAAGTGTAAAGCATGGCAAGATGAACATTCATCAACATCTAGACTCTTAGCATTCACAAGCTCTACTGTCAAATTCTCAACTTGTGACTCTAGATCCTTGTTCTTAGCCATGGTGAACTTTAAAGCCTTATCCTGACTAAGCAGTTAGTCATACATGTTCTCGCATCTAGCAGAAAGAACATCATAAGAGAGAGGTACCTCATCGTCATCGTCGACGTCGACGGAGTCGGCCATGAAGCACATGCCGGTGAAGTCCTTGGCCTTCCCTTTCTTGTCTTGAGGTGGCTCCTCCTCCTCCTTGTCCTCCTCACTCCCAGAGTCCACATCGCTCATGGATTGATCTCCAAAAGCGGCAAGGACCCGGTGAGCGGCCTTCATCAGCTTGGTAGCATCAAACTTTGATTTGTTCCCTTGAGGCTTCTTCCAAGCTGGCTTTCCCTCCTTATGGTTACCCTTACCCTTCAGCTTGGGGCAGTTAGCCCGAATATGGTAAAGCTCACCACACTCGTAGCATGTCACAGGGCCACCTCTCTTTTTGTTTCTCATATTGTTGTAAGCCCGTGTGGCTTTCTTGACTAAGAGGGCTAGCTCGGGCTCAGGAACACTCTCAAAATCCTCTTCACGAATTGCAGATAAACAGGCGAGAGAAAAACCCGAAGAGGACTCAGAAGAACCATCAGAAGCTCTTGAAAGAGGATCAGCTACCAAAGCCATGCTGTCCTTCTTAGGAAGACTACCTCTCTTGATCTCATGAGTCTTGAGCTTACTATAAAGCAGCTCCAAGGTGAGAGTAGAGAGATCGACGTTCTCCTCTATGGCAGTAGCCTTCATCTCCCACTCCTTGGTGTTAATTGCAACCAAGAGGTGAGTGGCATTCTCAGATTGAGAGTACTCAATATCAACAGCTTTCATCTGATTGATAACCTTGTTGAAGCGAGTAAAAACGTCATCGATGCTCTCGCCAAGACGCATCTCGAATTTGTTGTACTCTCGCTTATAGACCGTCTGGCGCACTTGTTTGATCTGGGACGATCCCTCATGGTAAGTTTCGAGGGTGTGCCAAATTTCATGTGCGGTCGCAAGGTTGCAAATCCTATCATACTCCTGTCTACCAAGCCCAGCATATAGGAGGTTCTTTACCTTGTTGTTGTTAGCCAAAGGTATTGCCGAAGCTTGCGTGGCAATCTCGAACAAAACAATGGTCGAACAACCTCCCATATAGCTTGTCCTTCGCTCTCAAGGAAGACTGCATGCGATTCTTCCAATAGGCATAATCGAGCCCATCGAAGACATGCGGCTTGGTCGATATTTATCCATCGCCAGTTCATGACGGTTAAGATCAAGATTGAACTAGCAGGGCTCGATACCACTGTTGGACCGAAAAGGCGACTAGAGGGGGTGAATAGGAGCACACTCACTTTTCACAAAGATGGATTCAACACATAGATCACTCCAATAGCTATGGAAGCTATGAAGATCAATATACCGATCTGTTGGAAGACTAGTATTGAATCAATCCAAAATCCCCAAGGCAAAAACCAAAAGCGAACCAAAACCTAAGGAGGCGGTCGGGCCGTGGCAAGCGGTCGTCGAGCCAGAGTCTTGATCGACCGGCGTTCAAAGGCGGTCGACCGGTTGATAACTGCTTGATCGACCGGCGTGTTAAGAGCGGTCGACCGGCCTATCGAGACACTGTTCGAGATCTGAAATCAAAAGCGAAAATCGATCTAACTTTTGATATACCGATCAAACTCAACCAAATTTGGAACACACCTCCTAAGGATATCTGAGACCTATTCAAGTGATGATCGAGTAGATCCACGTCAAAGTTTTGATCTTTTTCAAATTGAACGATGGAGGCTCAAGAACGGGTCAAAAACGAAAACATGATCTAGAGACTTGCTCGTGGGTGAATGATGATCAAGATGATCTTAGATACGTTCCCACATGTCACAGCAAACTAGATCAAGTTAAAAGACCAATCAAAAACTCGAGAATCAAAGAAAGACCTCAAATCATCAAATAGAGAGAAAGAAAGCAAATAGACTCATCTTGGAGAACACTTTCTTTGGATTGATTTGAGACGATGAATGATTACAGCCAATCAACGATGAATGATTAACGAGGCGCATGGACACAAAATCAATTCATCTCTCTCTCTCTAGAACCCTAACCTCCACTAATCCTTCCCTAAGCACCAAAGCCAAAACTAGGGTTTACAAGCATGAAAAGGTTGGGGAAGGTGCAGCCACCTCCCTCCTATTTATAGTGGAGGCCTAGACCTTCTAGAAGAGTAACCCTAATGGGCTCCCGTTAAGGCCCACACACAAACGGGTCACACACGCACGCTTCTCAAAGCGCCGTCTTCATCTCCTCTTGACCTACTCCGCTTCTCCACGCCATCTTGCGTCGCGGGTCATCAAAAGGTCACCAAGGCGGTATTTGGTACAATTACCAAAATACCCCTTTTCGATCTTTTCCAAAGACCGAGTCCCATCTTTGTGAAGCACCTCCCATGCTTCGCCACGTGTAGGTTGATCCAGCGGCTCTCATCATGTCGGCAAGTCTCTCCCATCCGGCTCCCACGAACCACCATGGCACTTGCAGGCCCGCGCCGCAGATCCAACCGATCGCCGAATCGCCCGTTCGGTCACCTTAAATCTATTCTGCGCCACGCTTGACTCCATTGACCTCACCCGGCATCCCGATCGTTACGGACCTCGGCTCTCCAAGCCTAGTCCGATCATCCTCGCCGTTATTTGTCGTTGGCCTCCAAGCAACTTTGCACAACAATAGACAAAGCAAATCCAAACAGGAACAAGTTCTTCACAACTTGACCCACGTTAGTCAAAACATGCATCATGCAACACATATGCCATGAAACCCATGAACTTGACGTAACCCAAACCACAATACCAATTTTCAAGTCAAAACCGGTCAGACCGCCAGATTGGCCGGTCTGACCGCCCCTTGGGAATTAACCAAAAACCCAAACGAGACATGGTGGGTCGGTATGCCACCGGTCGACCGCCCGACCAAAGGCGGTCGGACCACCGGTAGGTCGACCCTTGACCTAAAAGGCGGTCGGACCAAGACTGACTGACGAAAACTTGACTTTGACGAAAGCGCGTGTTTCGACAAACCGTAAACAACATTGCCAATTGAAACATCATCCTAAGATCTCAGGCATATCCCCGTGATATCCACGGTGTTTAACTACCTTAAGCTTTAACATATATTTGTTTAAATAATTAAAGCATGCAATTTTGGTTATTTTAAATGAATATAATTTGCATAAAATGTAGGATCAAAATGATCAAAGCATTGACTTGCCTTGGTTAAAGGCAAGGGAATCTTAGTACTCTTGGTCTTGATCAACTTGAGGATCTCCGCGTCTTCAAATCCTAAGCGGGCAAAAATCTGGGAAAAAGGTACAGCGGCAAAGAGAGCAAATAAATACACAAGAATACACAAATGAACTCCAAATTGAACAAGACCTATGCCATTAGCAAGATCTTGAATTAACAAATTTTTAGGAATTTATTTCATAATTTTAGGAGTTATAACGGAGGAGAACGGAATTAACAAAGATTAATTGAATTAAAAAAGAGAGAGAAAGAGAGGAGCTGGTGCACAGCACAGTGTGGACCGGGTTCATGGCATAGGGGGGGTTGGCTCATGGCACAGTGCACCGAAGGGGTCCATCGCCGGTGAGGCTGAGAGCTGCTGATTCTTTGCAAAATGGGCCCACATGTCGGTGAGAGTGGGGGAGGGTTATCTGAGTTTAAAGCGGCTAATGGCCAAGCAAGGATTAACCACTGCCATTAAGGCTGGGTGGCGGCACTAGAGGACGGCGGTGGCCGGCGGCGGGTGGAGCTAGGCGGCGACGGTGGCTGGGTGATGGTGGCGGATTGAGCCGGGGGAGGTGAGCATAGCATAGCCCTCGATGAGGTGAAGCTAATGGGCTTGACAGGGAGGCCGGAGGAGGCTTGTAGGCAGCAACGCATGGTGAAGAAGGCGGCGGCCGGAAGTGGGGAAGAACGGCGATTGCGGTGGCAGCAATGGCTAATCCTCGAAGGGGTTTCAGGGGAAAGGATCCTGGGGGCCGGGGGCTCACGGTGACGGGGTTGGTGGCGCCGGAAGATGGCCGGAGTAGCGAAACGGCGGTGGAGGTGGCGGCGGCCGAAAATGGAAGGGCGGTGGCTTTTGCTTGTGGGCTTACCGGAGCTCAGGGGTGGCGTGGGGAGCTCAATGGTGCTGAGGGAGGGCTTTATAGGCCGCGGGGATGAGGGAGGCCAACGGAGGGAGTGCCGTTGGCACGTTGTCCCGAGGAGGGTGGCGTCTGGCCTTCTGGCTCGAGGCGACAAGGCGGCGGGTTGGTGGCGGCGAGGCGATGGCGTCTGGCGCGAGAATTGCGAGAACGCGAGAGGCACAGCAGCAGCGTCGCGGCCTGCTCGAGATGTGGCGGCGGGGTGCGAGGCGGTGCGCGTCTGCAAAGAGGTGTGCTTGGTGCCGAGGTGACGGGGCGACAATGGCGTGCGCGCCAGAGGGGGCGGCAGCATCGCAGCAGGGGCATGCGGAGCGTAGGAGGAGGTGGCATGCTCACTGCGGCTCGGCGTCGCCCACGGGAGGAGAGAGAGGCGGTGATCGGTGCTGGAGGCTAGGGAGATGGAGCCAAGGGGAAGACGACAGGGGAGCTGGGGAGCTGGGCGCCGGCTTGGGCCAGAGAAAGGCCGAAGGGGGAGGGAGGAAAAGAAGGCCAGGGCAAGGATGGGCCGGGTGGAAAACAGGCCAGGTGGGCTGGAGGTGAAACGGGCTTGGCCCAGGAGGAAGATGGGCGGAGCCCGAAAGAGAAGGGAGGCCCAACTCAAAATGGCCTGGGGATTCAAAGAGAGGAGGAACTCCAAACCGCGAAATTTGAATTTCAAATGTTAAGGACATTACATTTGAAACACAAACCAAAAAGGAAAGAAAGTTTTCGCAAATACTTGGTAGTTGAATTACGGCGAAGAACGATACCAGAACAGTAATTACTATGCGCTGTCCAAAAACGGGACGCTACAGTTAGCCGGTTCGTGTCTTTCCTTATCAGCAAGTACAGAAACCAGGCATGCCTGAAGAAGAACCTGGAAATGTTGCAGCTTCTCCTTCTCAGAGTTCATACAGTTACAGAGGAGGCAGAGGGGCGATACATCATAAATTCAAGGATGCTGATGCAGCTCAAGATGCTTACTGAGGCTATGTATCGAGGGTACGATGTCCTGGACACCTATATGCCCTTAGAGAAGATCAGAGCACAAGAGAAGGTTAGTAGCTCATACACCTTGGCTTTCCCTATCAAACATCTTCATCTAGCAGACAAAACCACTGCTAGCCATGAGGTACAGAGTGCACTGGAAAATTTGGAAACCACCATTGCTAACATGACAGAATTTGTCGTACTCTTAACGGGCTGTGATCGCATGTTTCGCAGCCCCTACAGTAGCTATCTTTACATTGACAACTTTATGTTCGGCCGCCGAGTCGAAAGGCAGCAAGTCATCAACATCCTGATGCAGGATAACCCAACTAGGGTTCCAACCGTGCTGCCTATCATTGGAGGTTGCAGAGTTGGTAAGAAAACGTTAGTTGAGAGTGTTTGTGCTGATGAGAGGATCCGCTCCCGCTTCTCTTCCATTTTGCATTTCAGTGGAGATGAGATTCAGAAAATTGACAATGACAGGACGTTTATGCCTGTGCGGACTTTGGTTATTGCTGAATTTCATTCAGATGTGGATGATAAGGAATGGTGGAGGTTTTATTCATTAGTAGGGTTCAAAGGTAAAGGAAGCAAGGTGATAATCATAGGTAGGCTTGAGAAACTAGCAAGGTTTGGAACAGTAAAGCCGATTAGAATAAACAGCTTTTCACGAGAGGAATACAGTTACCTTTTCAAGATCCTCGCATTTGGGAGTTCCAACCCGGTAGACCACCCAGAGTTAGCCTTAATAGGGAAGGAGTTGGCAACAATGATGGAGGGGTCACCTGTCCATTTAAACGTGTATACGAGTATGCTGAGAAACAATCTGAATGTTCAGTTCTGGAACCGTGTTCTAAACTTGTATAAAACAGTGATGGAGGATAATTTATCGTTGTTCGGCGAACATCCAAAAACTCTTCTGGAGAAAGGTAGCACCATATATAACACCGAGTTTTCTTTGTCATCTACCACCTCGTTCCGATTTATTCTACTGATTGGTGAGAGGGATTCTTCCAAAGGTGAACTCCGCAAGATGTCATTTGGGGATATAATAGCAGGCTCTGTAGTTCTTCCAATGTGTTTCAGCTGGTGTGGGAATCACGGTTACCCCCATATACTGTTATTTCTGCGACTTGTGTTGCCGAGAAGCCTCAGGGCACAGCCTCACCAAGGAAGAAACGCCGGAAATTATATATGTAACAACAACCATGATAGTCTATAGATTATTAATTGTCAGGCAATCTGCCTCCATGATGTGAACTTCAACTGTATTATATGGCACTTGATACTTCTGAAAGAAAACGATAACGATCAGCTATAATTGAAACTCAAGTATTCCGGTTTACAGTTCGATTTCGCTTTCCTTGCAAGATTCAGTTTACACAAGAAATCCATGCCACTTCTTGAAGTTGAATCCGGTGTGTTGCACCTGTGCTTGTCTCCATCAATCCACCTTTCACGAGACAGATTAGCTGTCCAGGTGTCCTTCTGCAGAACTACATCTGCTGCACAATGCGTCATTATCTGGTATTGCACTCACTTTACTTTTTTTTCCAACAGAGAAAGACACGTACTGAAAAATATCACCATGTGGTGTAAAATACTCCACTTTGTGCTTACCATTCCACACTGAATTAGACTGGTTAGTCTGATTCCTAAAAGTGCACCTCACAGTCTTTGACGCTACATAGCAATACCATGGCACCAGATTAAACAAACCGTAGCTCACAAACCTGATCACCACAAGGTGAAATATATCAAGTAACCCCAGGAAATAATTTCGTCATCATACGTCAGTATTCCCCTTCAGTCTCAACCTCAAGTTATTCGACAAGGAAGCTGTTGTATCTGCGGTGACTGGTGACCTTGTTAGCTGATTTATCCCCTTTGTGATGAACAAGTTTCCAGATTGTTGAGTTTGAGTGTAATAGAAATTTGGTTTGCTACTCTAACTCATAGTTTTACCGATACACGGAGTCTTTCAAATAACACTATAAATATATCTCTGTAGTCCATATCTAAGAGCAAAAAAAAAATTTTTTTTTTTGATAGAAGGTTTGCACCCCATTTCCATTAAGGAAACAACATTACAATAGTTCAAAGCCAACAAAGAATATATACAAAGCTGAAAACTGAAAAGCAGGCACTAAGATCTAAGGGTAGCTAAACAAAATGAAGAAGCACAGGCATCCCCTTAAGCGCAAAACAGAAACAGCATCATCCATGAGATATCCTGCTAGTCCATGGCGCCCATCTGCTTCTAGCTCCAAAAACTTCACTAGCAACCTTCCCCATAGCCCTAGCGCCCTTGAGGAGCACCTCCCGTCCTCCCGCCTTCTGTAGATTGGACCAAAAGTCAATCCAATGACAAATATTATGAATTACTGAGATAGGTTCGGCAGGCCATTTTTTATGGAAACACGCCGTATTACGTACTTTCCAAATGCCCCACACAATAGCTGCTACCCCAACTATCACCAATTTCCTGGTTTTTCTAGCAAACCGCCCTAGCCATCTGAGAGAACAACCGAGCCAGTGTCTGCTTTGGAGGGCTAAGCGAATAAAAATACTGACTTATGATATTCCAAATATATCTTGACAAAGGACACAACAAGAACAAATGGTCAATGCTTTCATCGACTCCACAAAACATACATTTTTGTCTCCTTTAACCCCATGAGTAAGGATGTCTTTGGTCGAGAATGCTTTGTTTGAAATCAACCAGATAAACACTTTGAGCCTTAGGGGAGTTTAACATCGAGATGAACTTATGAAAATCAACACTCTGAGCCCTCGAAAGTTATAGAAAGATTTGAGAAAAAGGTCCCGAAGGAGACAACGACCACACCACTGTCATTTTCCTCCTTTAATGTCACACCATTGCAATCTGCTATAAGCCTATTCCACAAAACAAGCCTATCTCCACACACCAACCTTGAAAACGAATATTTTGATACCCGTGCTCAAAGACCTTCGCTCTGAGGTGTTTTTGGATATGGCAATATTATGCGATCTTGCATACTTCACTCTGAAAGGCACATCCCCAAACCACCGATCCTCCCAAAATCTGGTTCTAGCACCATTTCCCAACTTTCTTCTGCAGACAAGACAAAAAGATATCCCTTATCCTAAAACACCTTTCCAAAACCAAGAATCCCCGCTTTAGGCACCGGTGAGCCAACGTGTTCTTACTAAGATATTTCCTTCTAATCAGCTCTTGCCATTGGCCATCCTCATTCTCCAACCTCCATAGCCATTTGGCTAACAAGGCTGAATTCATGGCACCCAAATCTAGCACGCCCAAACCACCCTGATCCTTAGGCAAACATACCATCGACCATCGAACCAAATGGTATTTCTTTCTACCTCCATCGAGTTCCACAAAATCTGGATCTAAAGCGGTCCATTCTTTTCTGACCCCACAGGAAGCTTGAAAAGAGACATCATATACAAAGGTAAACTACTAAGAGAGGAGTTTACTAACACCAACCTTCCCCCTATAGAAAGAAGTTTTCCTTGCCAACAACTCAGCCTACGTTCAAATTTATCCTCTACCATTTTCCAATCCGAATTTTTGGCTTTCTTCCTATCTCTGAGGATTCCCAAGTATTTAAGAGGTAATTCTCCCACCTTACACGTGAGAATTTCCTCATATACTCTGTCTCTCTCTGCCGAACCAATGCGAGAAAAGTTCACTTTTATGAAAGTTAACCTTCGAACTGAGACTTGCTCAAATAAGCCTGAATAAACTTGATTTTTGCACTTTCTACATCATCTGGATAGAAAAATTGTATCATCTGCATATTGTAAGATGACTAGACCCCGTCGACCAAATGAGAATTTATCCTTTGATCAAACCCAATTCTTGAGCTTTGTTAACCAAAAGGGCTAAGATATCCCCACTAGGTCAAACAATAGAGGTGAAGAGGATCACCTGTCTAAGACCCTTGTAGGTTCTAAAATAGTGCCCCGGTCATTATTGACTTTCACACAAACTCTCCCGCCACTAACTACTTTTAGAATCCAATCTATCCACTGCGAAGGGAAACCTTTCATATTCAGCGTCTTATAAAGGAAAGGCCATTTCACTTTATCATATGCCTTTTCAAAATCCACTTTGAACAGGATCCCTGACTTTTTTTTTTCTGTGAAGTTCATGTAGAGTTTCATGTAAGGTTAAAACCCCTTCCATGATATATCTGCCTTTAAGAAAAGCTGTTTGTGTTGAGAGAACCACTTTGTCAATCACTCTAGATAGTCTGAAGGCTAAGACTTTGGTTAGGATTTTATAACTGACATTTAAGAGGCATATAGGTCTGAATTTCTGGATTTTATCTGCATTCTTCTCTTTTGGAATCAGGCATATCAGTCCATGGTTAAGTCTAGCGATGTCGGGTTACCGACAAAAAGCCATCGAGCGACTTTGAGATCGGCCTTCACGAGAGGCGGAATCTCGATAGAATTCTATTTGGGAAGCCATCTGGGCAAGGTGCTTTATTTATTTCCATGGAAAAAACCACCACTCTCAACTCTTCCAAGCTGAAATCTTGAGTCAGGGCGACCTATCACTTTCGTTCATTTGGTGGGGAGTGTCAAGTATGTTCAGCCGAATACTTGTGTTCTCTGGTTGCCCAAAAGATTCTTATAAAAGTTGGTAATGTACACAAGCAAATTCCCTCACCCTCAATAACCCCTCCTCACGGTGTAGAGCAAAGATGCTATTCTTCCTATTCCTGCCATTTGCTTTGGCGTGAAAGTATTTAGTGTTGTTATCACCTTCTAGAAGGTTTTTTTCTTTGGATCTCTGGAACCATTTCAATTCCTCTTCTTTTAGGATTTGGGCCAATTGGGCATCCAACCTAGCCTTATACTCTCTATTGGAAGCATCTAGCCCACTTTGTTCACAAAGTTTATCCAGTCGATCTAATCTCTCCAGAATATCCCCTTTCCTTTTCTTATACTGACCTTCCACAGTTATTCCATCCTTTTAACACCTTTCTGAGATTCCTTAGTTTGTTTTGCCAAGCATCCAAAGGAGACAAACTTCCTCTTGATTGCTCCCATGTCCTTTGAATCACACTAGAGAGATCATCCCTCAAGAGCCAGCCACTCTCGAATCTAAAGACCGAATTGTGTTGACACCTCTCTGCTGTATCTAAGATGAGAGGAGCATGGTCTGATAAGACTCTAGGCAAAGCCTTGATGCAAACCAAAGGATGATGTTGCTCCCATGAAGTACTGACTAGCACTCTGTCAAGCACCTCAAAGGTCGGATTTTCATGGTCATTGCTCCAGGTAAAGCTCCTACCACTCAAGTTAATTTCCATCAACCCAGCATTTTCAATAATAGAGTTAAAAAGGAGGCTCCATCTATGGATGCCTCTTGGTTTGTTCTTCTCACATGCCTTCCTGATCATATTGAAGTCACCAGCCAAACATATTGGCCTGATTGCAGCATTTAGCATTTGTGCTAGCTTAACCAGGAAGGCTTCCTTGCCCTCATTTTGTGCAGGACCGTAAACAACGACCAAGTCCCACATGAACTTGTCATTTTTGTTTTGCAGAGAAATTTTGACAAGACGGTCATCCACATACGAGTTGACCACATTGAAACAATTCAGGTTAATGCCAAGCCACCTGATCTTCCTCTAGGAGGAGCAAAAATTATATTAGAAACATCTCATCATATAATGATATTAACTTCGTGCACCTCTAGTTTTTTTTTCAAAAAAAGTTTTCCACATAAAATTCATGTCTCCCATTCCTATCAGGAAAAATCGTCGCAACGGCTCACCATCTGTCGTTTCGACGAGTCAGTGTCTCTGGCTATAGTCGTCGAATCCGAAGCGAATAGCAAAGCGAAGTGCATCCATGCCTGGAAGTCATCTCGAAAATGATCTCGTCGTCAGATAAAGCAACAGCACCGGTACAGAGCGGACACGCACCGAACCCGAGGAAAGTCATCTACGAAAAAGAAGCACAACACACATTGATTGTAACCGAGGATAACACGTCAAAACAAAACAAGAGAAAATCACGGTCCGAGAGACTCAACAATAAAATGTTTTTTTCAGCATACCTAAGATTTCAGGAGTCCTTTGCTAGGTACACACACATTTGTGTTGGTGATATGCCCTAGAGACAATCATAGAGATGATTGTATCACGTCTATGTTTATGAATTATAGAATAAATGTTATTATGTTCCTTGAATGAATCATCGTTTATAAAGATTAACAAGTATGTGACTTGTTGGTAAAGCTCTTTAACTTAAATGATGTCATTCTAAATATATTCCTGGTCGGATCTCACTAGTCGGAACACTAGTGATTTATCGAGCAGCACATGTATTGATTGATGACCATGTTTCACCGGTCATAGATATAGAGATATCGAATCAATAATGTGAACACATGTTAGAGAACATGGTGTTGGATTGACCCACCTTGAGACACTATTGAGATTGTTATGATTTTATGTGTCATCAGTTGATCTCAAGCAATGATGATGTATAATCCTTAGACTTGAGATCAGCATAGTTTCCTACATGTGTAATACCCTTAGGGGTTGCCAAACGCTACTCCGTAATTGGGTAGTTATAAAGGTAGCTTTCGAGTATGCTATAAAACATGCAGAGGGATGTGCCTCGTCAGATATGGGATTTGCCCCACCTAACATAACAGGAGAGATATCTCTGGACCCCTCGATGTGGTTGGATAAAGAAAGTACATGGCCATGCCACTAGTAGTCGAAGAGTCGACCACATGATGTTATCCGACACTTGATGGAGAAAGTATTAAACAGTTCATGGATGGCATATTATCACACCTGGAGTTCAACCAAATATCGTGTGGCAAAGGGAGGATACATGAGCAGGTCGTTTAGTTCGATCAGATATGGACTAGTCGTATAGAGATACGAGTTGGTCATAGACTGGTCGAACATGATCACTAACTGGTCGTAAACTAGTCGTAAGGAGTTACAAACTGGTCATGACTAAATATGAATTGGTGGTATAGAGATATGAGTTGGTCGTAAGTGATAAGGACCTACTCGTAGATCATATTGCATTAAGGTTCATCCGATATAATTTATGTGTATTCGGGAATCGTTATGTCTTGCTAGGAACCGCTAACGACTCGTGGTTGGAAAGGATTTTCGAGTCACAACCGATTACGCATGAACCTACAGGGTCACACACTTAATAGGTTGGAACAAACGTGTTCAGATGGAATCCGTCACGGACTCTATATAAGGAGATGCATGAGACTGGTGAGAGACACACGTGACAGACAATGTAAGTTGCTCCGCCGAAACCCTAGCCACCATATTCTCAGAGAGCCCTACCGTGCGAGTTGGTGTTAGCACGCCAACATACGGTGTTCCATCTCTGGATGTGTGGATACCGTAGAGGCGCTGCTATGGTTGTTGTTGCGCTCAAGGACGATTGGCTTCGAAGAAGCGGGACGATCGACTACATTGGACGATCGACTACGACCACTTCATCAATGCGCTCTTAGTTGGATCAGGATGCTCCAACTCTTCTTCCATTGCGCTGCACATCTTGTGGTAATGATCTATGATCTCTTACTTGCATGGCTTCCTAGTTTGTGTGGTAGAATTTTTGAATTGCCAGCTAGTGTAGCCTACCCGTATCCCTTCAGTGGTATCAGAGCCATCGTGCGTAGTTTTTGATCTAGATCGGTCGCATATACTTGATATGTGACAGTAGTAGATTGGATCTATTACTGGTCAGGTCTAGTATCCTAGATCGGTTCATATGGATGGAACGGTCTAGGTACTGGTCGATAAGATCGATCGATTTTCGGCAATATTAGATGGGTTTGCAGGTAGTATGAATTGAAAGCACCAGATGATTACTTGACTTGTTTTATGACCGCATTGCATGATACTCCTACCGGTCGGAATTCCGCCATCGTGGTATACCACGGTGCGTGGTCATTTTGGAAGCGATGTGTAATGTCCCGTTTTTGGATGGGAATAGTAAATATTATTTCGGTTTTCAATTTTCGTTTTTCGTTCGTATTTGAAATTAGCAAGTATTTCCGAAAATCTTCAAGCCTTCCTTAAGCTCGGGTTTGTGTTTCAAACCTCCCTGAAGTTCCAGAATTCAAAATTCAACTTGAAATCTCCTTTTCGTATTTTGGGCCCCTTTTCTCTTCTAGCTCTTCCTTTTCTCTTGGGCTCGGTCCTGTTTTCTTTGGGCCGGCCCCCTTTGCTCCCTGGCCCACCCGGCCCTCTTCTCCTTCGGCCTACCCTAGCCTGTTTTTCCCCTTCTTTCTCTTGGTCCAACTGGCCATTTCCTGCCCCCGGCTTAGCCCCTTTTCTCCTTGGCCCGGCCTGCCCCCTCCGGCCTTTTCATTTTCACCCGACACCCACGCCTCTGGTCTTCTTCTTCTTCCTTTGACCAAGCGCCCGTGCGCTCCTCTCTCGCCCTTGTGCGCTCTGGCGCTTGCCTGCTGCAGATGCACCTCTGACTCCATCTTTGCGCCTCCATCGGTAACAGCTAGCTTCGCCGGGTATCCTTGGTTGCCCATTGCGCCGCTACCGTGATGCCAGCATCACCTCCACCCCTTTCGCCTTGTCCCATCGTCGCTTGGCTCCTCCGTGCGCCCACGTCACCCGCCTGCGCCACCCTCGTGTGCAGTGCCACACCTTTTCTCCTCCACCACCTGCTCCAAGTCGCCGAAGTCGCCCCTCTGGCCGTCTGCCACCACCAGCTCCCACCCACCTAGTCCTGTCGCCACTCGATGCCCATGCCGCACCATGCCTCGGGACCAAGCTACGGCCCTCAATGGCTCCTCCTCCCGGCTACAAAAGACGCCCCTATGCATCCCTTGCTCCTCCCCATGTTCACCCTCCTCTCGCTGGTAAGCCCCCAAGAAGAACACCCGTAGAAACCGCTGCACTCCTCCCTTCGGCTTAACCGCCCCGCCGCCGTTCTTCACCCTGGTGAGCCCCCTCACCGCGTTGGCCCCGTCAGCATGAGCGCCGGCCCCCAAGGGACCTCCTCCCCCCCTTGTCATGCTCGATTCGCCGTCGGGGAGCTCCATCACGGCCGCCCCTTCTCCTCCGCCCATGGCCGCCGCCGCCCCACCGATTCGGGCCACCTTAGGCCGCCCCGAGCACCCATTCGGCTTCTCCACCTCTAGGCGTAGCTGGTGTGCGCCCCATCTCTTCCCCAGCACCGTCGTCTTTCCCACTCCTTCGCAAGCCCATGCGCCGCCACCGCCCTTTTGCGCTGATTACCGCCACCGTCGCCTCTAGTGGGGCCACCGCCCTCGTGGGACTCTGTTTCACCCACTCACCAGCCGTCTCGTGCCTCCTCCCGCTGGTGCTGCCACTGCTCAACGCTGCCCAAGCACCCCCTCTGCTCCCTTTTCTCTGTGCCGAGTGAGAGCAAATAGGGAATGGGATTAAGAGGGCCCCACCTGCCATTGGCTTAACCCCCCTCCCTCTCTCTTCCAAGTGGGCCCACCTCAACACTGTTCACCGTGAGCCCATGGACCCATGGACCCGTGCGTATGAACTCAGTCCATGCACTGTGCAGTGCACCCCTCTCTCTCTCTCTCTCATTTTCCAATTTAATTCCAATTTAAACTTTGAAAGCTCCGTTCTCCTCCGTTATAGCTCCAAAAATTATGAAATTTGTTTCTAAAATTTTGTAAATTCAAGATCTTGCTAATGGCTTAGGTCTTGTTTAATTTGGAGTTCATTTGCTTATTCTTGTGTATTTACTTGCTCTCTTTGCTTGTTTGTGCCTTTTTCCAGTGCGTCCGTCCGATAAGGATTCGAAGACATAGGGGATCTCCACTTCGATCAAGCACAAGATTATCAAGATCCTCTTACCTATATCCAAGGCGAGTTAATACTTTGATCATTTTGAGCCTACGTTTTATGCAAATTATATTCATTTAAAAATACCAAAATTGCATACTTTAATTCTTTAACTGTATGTTAAAGCTTAAGGTAGTTAAATACCCATTTGATGATTAATTAATTAATATGCCATCCTTGAAAATTTGAATCCCTTAATCCTTGTCACCCTAGTAACTATATGGTAATCACTAGTTATAGGTTATACTTAAGCGACATGCTAGTCTTGCTTAAGTACTAAGACATTAAATGTCCCAATCATCATCTTTTAAACATAAAAATGGTTTGGGTAGTCATTGTGGGTAAATGACTGAGATGGTTGAGTTGATGTATTTCCTCAAAAACCCTAATTGTTGTTCCTATATGGGCGGAAGCTATAATAAATGGTATTTTAGTGGGTGCTAATGTAGCCCAAAGAATGTTGGTTGTGATTGGTATATTGAATAAACCGCCCAGATAACCCCTAAGCACTTAATCTTGTCATAAACTCTCATGTAAAACAAGTACAACCACAAGTCTACAAACTGCAACTTAGCTTAGTAAATTTGTTGAACCCTGAAAGTCATCTCACTGGAGAGACGATGAGAATGCACAAGCGTGCGGTACATCCATCTTGAATGGGACACCGATACAGGGTGAAGTTGCCAACATTGTGGGTAGTCCAACTACACTAGATGCTGCAGTACAACAATCCCGCGTAACGTATGGGCGTAACCCCATATGGGTGAGATGGCGGAAGGGGCGCGATAATTTGAAAGGTTACTGTGACGGTCGCGCAACTACATGACTAAGGAATCGTGTAGGGTAACAAGTATAACTATCTCTTGTGGGTACAGTGTACAACCTCTGCAGAGTCTAAACTGTTTAAACAGCCGCGCCTACGGTCAAAGGCGAACATGGGAACTTTACTTGAGTTAGTTCTATTTCAAAAACCTTTGTGGGTGGTATGAAAATGCGGTGGGCTCACCTAGTCCTGAGATTGGATTTTCCCTGAGTTTCAAACTCAGTGTGGTGATAAATGGAGATAGCTCCAGTCAAAAGAAGCATAGGTAAAGTTTCCGATGGAGGGAACCTCTCCTGTTATTTAATATTGCACAATTACTCTCTTTAATAAAATGCAATTTGTTAAAATGCTAAGTGATAGGAATTTGTATTTATGTTAATTGAAAACATTGCTTTAACAAAAAAAAGAACCCGAACCATCCTTGTTAAGCCTTGTATGTATTATTATTGCATCTTGTGTGTTGGCTTATGAGCACAGAAGTTGTGCTCATTCTCGCTCTTTCCCCCCAAAATCCTCAGAAGCAGGAAATCCTGAAGATTACGACTACTAAGAAGATCCAGAAGTTGGAGGCCCAGAAAATGATGAAGCGTAGTTTAGTTCCTTTAGTCTAGGTCTCGCCCCAGTCTAGTTGACTCTGTTGGTGCTTGCATGCATCCTATATTATCTGAGTCTTTGGGTAATATCAGACGCACATGGTTTCCCCAGTCGCTTGCCTGTGGAGAGATGTGCTCTCACCGTTTTGCTTCCGTTGTCTCTTCCGCTTTTGTAATGTAATCAGTTTGGCATGTTCGGCCCTTATTGTAAAAATTTACCCGATGTGGTCTATG
The DNA here is from genome assembly GCA_036346405.1 of Phyllostachys edulis. Classification (NCBI taxonomy): domain Eukaryota; kingdom Viridiplantae; phylum Streptophyta; class Magnoliopsida; order Poales; family Poaceae; genus Phyllostachys; species Phyllostachys edulis. The sequence goes on along the minus strand of CM070563.1, from coordinate 49,796,378 downwards.
TAATCTCTGATGTGTTAAATTAATGAATGGTATGGTCTTACGCCATGTGTGAAATGATTCAGCAATGTGTCTGTGAGTGCTAGCTACTGATCTAGGGAATAGCATAGTGTTTTCACAGAGGATTTGGATTCTCAAAATCCGGGTCCGACACGATGATCAAATTGGTTGGAATAGGGTTAATATCATTAATTCGATGATTTCCAAGGTTCGATTACATGAAAAAGATTCATGTCCCGAAAAATTTTCCATTAGCGCTGCCCCTTCGAACCCCGCTGGCTAGCAGGGCTACCGTGCTAGGTGATCGTTGTCGCGTCATATAGTATTATGTGTTCATGTCATCCGATAGAATTGGATTCTATGCATAACAGCTTTTGTAGGGATTGATGTGAATAGTATGGCCCATTGTGTATGTATATGTATGTATGTATGTACACACACACAGATATATATATACACACACACACACACACACACACATATGTGTGTGTGTGTGTGTGTGTGTGTGTATATATATATATATACACATACATACATACATACATACATACACACACACACAACATTGTGTAAGTGGCAAATAAGTTAAAGATAAAGTAATTAACCAATATGCCTTTGCCATCTAATTTAAAATGCAGTTTAAATTTGAAGTCTTGCTGAAAATATAATTTTGCCCAAATATCAGTCATCCTATCTTTATCGCTGGACCAAGAATTCAAGACCACTGACTGAGAAGGCTTTGAGTAAGATCAAGGCCGTGGTAAATAGACCTAGGCAAGTTGATACTGTGATCATTTTGAGCCTACATTTTATGCAAATTATATTCCTTTAAATTACCAAAATTGCATGCTTTAATTCTTTAATCAAATGTATATTAAAACTTAAGGTAGTTAAAATACTCATTTGATGATTAATTAATTATTATACCATCATTGATAATTTGAATCCCTTAATCCTTGTCACCCTAGTAACTATATGGTAACTATACTAGCTATATGTTGTACTCAAGTGACATGTTAGTCTTGCTTAAGTACTGAGGCATTAAAATGTCCTAATCATCATCTTTTAAACATGAAAGTGGTTTTAGGAAGTCATTGTGGGTAAATGACTAGAGTGTTGAGATAATGTATTTTTGCTTCCCCCAAAACCCTATTAAAATGATGTTACCACATCTAGGCGGATGGTACGGTGGTGGGTGCTATCGGAGCACGATAGTGGTTGGTATGTGGTATGAACCGCCCAGATGGATTAAGGACTTAATCTTTTCATGACCTCCCATTGTAAAACATGTGCAATAGCAAGTCTGCAAAGTGCAACTCGGGTTAGTAAATTTATTGGACCTTGGAAATCATCTCACTGGTGGCAGAGTGAGGTCGTGTAAGCGTTGGTTATGGTTGAGCTTGAATGGGACACCAAGGGAGGGTGAAGTTGCCAGCTACACTAGTCGTGGTGGTGAACATCCCGCACAACTTATGGGACCCACCGCAAGTGGGAGAAGCCCATATGAGTGAGATGGTGGAAGGGGTGAGGTAATTTGAAAGGTTATTGTGATGATCTCTCAACTACATGACTAAGGAATCATGTGGGGCAACAAGTATGATTGTCTCTTGTGGGTACAGTGTATAACCTCTGCAGAGTCTAAACAGTTTAAACAGTCGTGCCTATGGTCAAAGGCGGACATAGGAACTTACTAGAGTTAGTTCTATTTTAAAAACTTTATGGGTGGGATGGAAATCAAGTCGGGCTCACCTAGCTCTAAGATTGGATTTTTCCTAGTTCGTTGAACTCAGTGTTGTTAATAAGTGGGGATAGCCCTAATCAAAAGTAAGCATAAGGTGGAGGGAACCTCCGCTGATATAAATATTGCACAATTACTCACTTTAATAAAATGCTAAGTGATAGGAAATTATAATTATGATAATTGAAAACATTGCTTTAGCAAATAAAAGAACCCGAGCCATCGTTGTTAAGCCTTGCATGTATTACTACTGCATCTTGTATGTTGGCTCGCGAGCACGGAAGTTGTGCTCATTCTTGCTCTTTCCCCCAAATCCCTTAGAAACCGCGGATGAAGGACGTTACGCATACTACGAGAACCCAAACGTGGATGGTCAAGAAGATGGAGGAGTTTAGATAGTCTTTGTCATCTAGGTCTCAGCTCAGTCTGGCTGACTCCACTGGTACTTGCGTGCATCGAATATTATCCAAGTCTTTGGTTAGTATCGGACACACACGGGCTACCCCAGTCGCTTGCCTGTGGAGAGATGTGCTCCACCCCTTTTGTTTCCGCTGTCACTTCTGCTTTTGTAATATAATCATTTGGCCTGTTCAGCCCTTATTGTAAAACTTGGCCCGATTTGGCCTATGTAAACTGTGATGTTGATTAATCAATGAATGGTTTGGTTCACGATATGTATGAATTGATTCAGTGATCTACTGATCCAGGGAATAGTACAGTGTTTTCACGGAGGATTTGGATTTACGAAATCCGGGTCCAACATGTTTATTCTAGCCCCTCTATTATTTTATTTTGTTTAATTAAGCCACTTTATTTCTGAAATCGTCTAATCAAACCTTTCTAACTAATATATCTACGACGTGGACGTCATTTGAACCAATATGAATTGGTACCCAAAATTTTATATGGTAATTAACTATTATCTATACTTGTGAACGTTGTCAAAGCTGGAAATTGGCGAAAACTTTGTATGCAAAAGACCTCTAACATATCCTATTTGCAGAAAAATTATCTCTGAAACATATTAAGAAGCTTTAGTAATAGTTGCATTTTTTTATCTGAACTAATTGTCCAAATTGACACAAATTTGTCATGGTGTCACTAATATGTTGATCGTACAAAGAAAAGGGCACAATTAGACAAAATCAAATAGTAAAAAAAGGCTGGAATAAACATAATGAACTTCAAGGGCTTGATTGCGCATAGTTGAAGGGCTATTTGGATCGAAGGATTTAACTTTCACTCCACTCAAGAGATAGAAAGATCTACTTCACATCCTTTATGTTTTGAAAGAATAGAGGCTCTACCAAATATGTATAAAGAAGTGAGAACTCAGACTTCAAACAAGGTGAACGAGTAGGTTAAAACAGCCAATAATAGAGGATGCTTCCCAAACTAAACGTGTTGAGGTTGTCAATCCACGTATACGTCTCATAATACATACTTGCAGGTCCAGTAAGGCAGTCAACGCTGTCTAGGTTGGCTGTTTCAATAAGAGTAGTTTAGTTAGTGTAGTATATAAACCGACTGTGCCAGTTTTATATATAGTGTACCTCTATGTTAATCTCGTTCTAACACACTTTCAAAGAAGAAACACAAAGAAACCTAGCTACATATGGATATTGCTCTCTCTGCAGTGGCAAGCGAGCTAGTTAGCCGGTTCATGTCTTTGCTTATCAGCAAGTACAGAAACAAGGCATGCCTGAAGAAGAATCTGGAAGTGTTGCAGCATCACCTTCTCAGAGTTCATACAGTTATAGAGGAGGCAGAGGGGCGATACATCACAAATTCAAGGATGCTGATGCAGCTCAAGATGCTTACTGAGGCTATGTATCGAGGGTACGATGTCCTGGACACCTATATGCCCTTAGAGAAGATCAGAGCACAAGAGAAGGTTAGTAGCTCATACACCTTGGCTTTCCCTATCAAACATCTTCATATGGCAGACAAAACCACTGCTAGCCATGAGGTACAGAGTGCACTGGAAAATTTGGAAACCACCATTGCTAACATGACAGAATTTGTCGCACTCTTAACGGGCTGTGATCGCATGTTTCGCAGCCCCTACAGTAGCTATCTTTACATCGACAACTTTATGTTCGGCCGCCGAGTCGAAAGGCAGCAAGTCATCAACATCTTGATGCAGGATAACCCAACTAGGGTTCCAACCGTGCTGCCTATCATTGGAGGTCGCAGAGTTGGTAAGAAAACTTTAGTTGAGAGTGTTTGTGCTGACGAGAGGATCCGCTCCCGCTTCTCTTCCATTTTGCATTTGAGTGGAGATGAGATTCAGAAAATTGACAATGACAGGTTTATGCCTGTGCGGACTTTGGTTATTGCTGAATTTCATTCAGATGTGGATGATAAGGAATGGGGGAGGTTTTATTCATTAGCAGGGTTCAAAGGTAAAGGAAGCAAGGTGATAATCATAGGTAGGCTTGAGAAACTAGGAAGGTTTGGAACGGTAAAGCCGATTAGAATAAACAGCTTTTCACGAGAGGAATACAGTTACCTTTTCAAGGTCCTCGCATTTGGGAGTTTCAACCCGGTAGACCACCCAGAGTTAGCCTTAATAGGGAAGGAGTTGGCAACAATGATGGAGGGGTCACTTGTCCATTTAAACGTGTATACGAGTATGCTGAGAAACAATCTGAATGTTCAGTTCTGGATCCGTGTTCTAAAATTGTATAAAGCAGTGATGGAGGATAATTTATCATTGTTCGGCGAACATCCAAAAACTCTTCTCGAGAAAGGTAGCACCGTAGATATCACCGAGTTTTCTTTGTCATCTACCACCTCGTTCCGATTTATGCTACTGATTGGTGAGAGGGATTCTTCCAAAGGTGAACTCCCCAAGATGACATTTGGAGATATAATAGCAGGCTCTGTTGTTCTTCCAATGATGTTTCAGCTGGTGTGGGAATCACGGTTACCCCCATATACTGTTATTTCTGCGACTTGTGTTGCCGAGAAGCCTCAGGGCACAGCCTCACCAAGGAAGAAACGCCGGAAATTATATATGTAACAACAACCTTTGATAGTCTATAGATTATTAATTGTCAGGCAATCTGCCTCCATGATGTGAACTTCAACTGTATTATATAGCACTTGATGCTTCTGAAAGAAAACGATAACGATCAGCTATAATTGAAACTCAAGTATTCCAGTTTACAGTTCGATTTCGCTTTCCTTGCATAATTCAGTTTACACAAGAAATCCATGCCACTTCTTGAAGTTGAATCCAGTGTGTTGCACCTGTGCTTGTCTCCATCAATCCACCTTTCACGAGGCAGATTAGCTGTCCAGGTGTCCTTCTGCAGAACTACACGTCTGCTGCACAATGCGTCATTATCTGATACTAGTCGTCAACCCGTGCACCTGCACGGTTTGCAAATTTTTTTTAAAATGCACTCTTTATTTTTATTTTAAAAGTACATCAGATATTTTAAAGAAATATTTTTTGTAACGACTGTTTTGAGGAACTTAACTTACCTCCCAGGCTCCCCTCCTTTTTCTTTCCCGTGCGCTCGCGCAGTCATCTTCTTCCTCTCTCTTCTCCCGTGGCCGACGCCGCCGCTTGCGTGCACACTTCGCCAACTCCCCTGCCGCCACCTACTCGGCATGGTCGCGCACGCCGCTCGAGTCAGCAGCAGCAGCAAGCCGCAGTCACCTGCCTCGCTCGTCGTCCTGTCGCATCGCCGCACCAACCCGTCTCGTCGCCACTTGCCGCTCCTGTGCCGCGCCGTGCGCTGCGTCGCCTGCCGCGACGCGACATGAGCAACCTCGAGCCGCGTCCTCGCCGGCGCTTCCTCCGCCACAAGCGCTGCGTCGTCCTTGCCGCCTCGCCAGCGCCCCCCGGACCGGGCCCTCCTCCTCTTCCGCCGGGCCTCCTATAAAGCTCCTCCATCCCCATGCCTGAGCTTCCACGCCGAAACTCGAGTAAGGTCCACCGAGCCCGCGCCTCTCCTCGGCGCGCCGCCTCCTCGCCTCATCGCCGCTCGGTGAGTCGCCCGCCCGGCCGACAGCGTCCGGAGTGCCCGTGATCTTGGGATTCCATCCTCCTCCTTCATCTTCCGTCGCCGGAAGTGCCCCGCCAGCGCCTCCTCTTCCTCCGCCGTGGCCGTCGTCGCCCGCCCGCTCATCTCGCCTCGCCCGGCCACCACCAGCCGGCCTCCCTCCTGCCTTCGCGGCGCCCGTCTGCGCCCTCGCCATGCATTTCCCCGCCGCCCGCCAGTGCCGCTTTGCCTTGCCATGCCGAGTCATCAAAACCCATGCAGCGCCTCACTCTTCTCTCACGGCACAGCCGCCCTTGCCTGCAGGACTCCGCCGCCTCCGCGACCCACCCGCCACCCACTGACCTCCCCGCCTACTACCCATGGCGCCGCCTCCACCCCATGCGCCTCCTCTGTTCTTCCTCAGGCGGAAAGAAAGCAAGCAATAGAATAGGAATTTGGAGAAATCGGTTAGGGTTTCTTTTGAGTGGTGGCCCACCATCATAGGCTCCTCTCCCCTTATTAGGCGCATGCGAGCTGGCCCTGCCTTGTTGGGCCACGCCATCATGCACCAGAGGCTGCACCGTGGGCCCCTTGACCCATTTCTTTTTTCTTTTTCGGTTTTCTTATTGGGGTTTAACTCAAAAGAGAACTTCTAAAATTCATATCTTTTCCATTTTAACTCCAAAATTATGAAATAAATTTCTAAAATTTGTTAAATCAAGATCTTGCTAATGGCATAGGGCTTGATTAATTTGGAGTTTATTTATTGTCCCTATTTATTTATTTGCTCTCTTTGCCGTTGTGTCTTTTTCCGGTATTCTCGCGCGATTAGGATTTGAAGACGCCGGCGACCCGCAAGCTGATCAAGACCAGGATCCCCTAGCCTTTAACCAAGGCGAGTCAATACTTTGATCATATTGCCCCTACATTTTATGCAAATTATGTTCTTTTAAATTAGCAAAATGCATGCTTTAATTTTTAATCAAATGTATGTTAAAGCTTAAGGTAGTTAAATGCCCACTTGATGTTTAAATAATTATTATGCCATCCTTGATAACTTGAACCCATTATTCTTTGTCACCCTAGTAACTATATGGTAATACTAGTTATAGGTTGTATAGCGACATGCTAGTCTTGCTTAAGTCGGGATATTAAAATATCCCAATCATCATTTCCTAAAACATAAAATGGTTTGGGTAGTCATTGGTGGTCCATTGGCTAAAGGATTGTGAAAATAAATTGGTTTCCTCCTCAAAACCCTAATGCTAGCTTTATGCAGGCGGATGGTGAGGTGGTGGGTGCTCGAGGAGCACATGGTTGGTTGGCTTGTGGAATGAACCGGGATAACCCTAAGGACTTAATCTTGTCATGACCTCTGTGTTAAACAAGTACAACCACAAGTCCGCAAAGTGCAACTTGGCTTAGTAAAGTTATTAAACCTTGGATGTCACCTCACCGGAGGAACGAAGAACGTACAAGTCTTGAGATACTCGGCTTGGAAGGGACACCAAAAAGGTGAAGTTACCAGCTGCGCTAGACGTTGTGGCCGGGGCCAGCTGCGCTAGTCGTTGTGGTGAACATCCCGCACAACATATGGGCGTAACCCCGTATGGGCGGATTGACGGAAAGGGCGAGATAGCTAGAAAGGTTCTTGTGGCGGTGCCGCCCAACTACATGACTCTGGAATCATGTGGGGTAACGGTAGACTATCTCTTGTGAGTAAAGTGTGCAACCTCTGCGAGTCTAAAACTGTTTAAATAGTAGTGCCTCTGGTCAAAAGCGGACATGGGAATCATAACTTGAGTTAGTTCTATTTCAAACAACTTTGTGGGTGGTATGGGAAAATGGTGAAAGGGCTCACCTAGCCCTGTTTTGGATGTTTGCCTGAGCCGTCGAGCTCAGTGGGTGTGATTATTGGAGGCCGCTCCAATTAAAAGGATGCATTGGTAGAGTTTCCGCCGGATGGAATCTCTACTAAATAATTATTGCACATGCTCTCTTTATAAAAATGCAATTTGTTCAAAATGCTAAGTGATAGGATTTTGTGATTATGATATTTGAAAAGTTGCTTTCGCCAATAAAAGAACCCGAGCCATCCTTGTTAAGCCTTGCATGTATAAAATTGCATTGTGTGTTGGCTCGCGAGCACGGTAGTAGTGCTCATTCTCGCTTCTCCCCAACCCTTGAGATAATGAAGGCGATGGAGACTACGCCTTCTCTGACGGCCCGAAGATGATGGACAAGGCTATGACGAGGAGTAGTATAGTCCGTAGTCTAGGTCTCGCCGATCTAAGTAGACTTCGTTGGTATTCACGTACAACCGATATTATCCAAACCATGGTTAATATCCGTCGTACACGGGTTACCCCAGTCGCTTGCCTGTGTGAGATGAGCCCTACCTCGCCTTTTGCTTCCGCTATAGTTCACGTTACTCTTTTGTGATGTAATCCATTTGGCCTGCTCGGCCCTTTTGTAAAACTTCGACCGGCGTGGTCTATGTTACTCAGTTGGTTGTAATAATTAATATTTCAGTTCACGCTTGTATGAGTGATTCAGCAATGTGTACTGTGAAGTGCTAGCTACTGATCCAGGGAATAGCACGAAGATTTCACAGAGGATTTGGATTCACGAAATCCGGGTCCGACATTTTTTTAACATTACTATAGTCTACAATTTAGTACTTTTTTATCCTGAATATAAAATTTCAAACTACATGAATCAGAACCGAAAGAGAAGTTGAAAGCTATATTTTTTGACATTTTCTCTCATAGAACTATTGTAGGAGCTTCTAATAGAGTCGCTAGTTAATATAGATTTAGATAAAAATAGATTGTTTTTGTCTCCGTGTGAGCAACTATATATATTGGCGGGAGAAGTTATGACAGAGAAGAAAAAAAAAGAGGGAAATATATTCATTAAAAAAGGAAAACATTGTTGGACTTCATCGTGCTGTCATGGATCTATGGTCGATCTCTCTGTTTGACGATATTGTGTACACGTCCTATAATAAATATCATGTGATAATATGCACCAATACAAATTCAAATATTTGTGTTTGCTAGCCAATAAGTAAAGGGTACATGCAATGCAACGCAATGCATGTGTATTCATCGACTGGAATCAAGTACTAATGCATTTAGGCATGTATGTGTACGTATGTACGGGCCAGAATCAAAGTCTATCGTATGGAGGCATGTATGTGTTAAACGAACCAAGTGATATTGTATATATGCATGCATACGTACTGGTCATCTTTCTCTTGAGCCAACTACACGTACGTATAGCTTTTGGCAGTGCTCATGGGCCGGCCAGAGATGCCGATAGACCGAGGTGCCCTGGCTCGTGACGCGGACGCGGCTGCTACACGGGCTCAGTACAAATTCGGTTTCAATCTCTATCTAGAGTTCAAACTACTAAACTCTATCTACAGATATTCTCACGCGCAAGTCGCGGAACAAACCGCACGGCTACATCCCTTATACATAGATTGGATGACCAGGATCGTTTCCTAGAGAATTGGATGGTTAGATTTCTCTGATTAATATGAGAATTTCTAGTTTCTCCAATTAATGTGGGAATTTCTAGCCTTTTTACCTCCTAGGATTAACGTGGGGGCTTCTAAAAGAGCCTCCAATTAGTATAGATATAGATAGATTGCACTCACTTTACTTTTTTTTCCAACAGAGAAAGACACGTACTTAAAAATATCACCATTTGTGGTGTAAAACACTCCACCTCTCGTGCTTACCATTCCACACTGAAACAGACTGGTTAGCCTGATTCCTAAAAGTGCACTTCACAGTCTTTCACGCTACATAGCAATACCATGGCATCAGATTACACAAACGGTAGCTCAAAAACCTACTCACCACAAGGTGAAACATATCAAGTAACCACACTGGTCTAAGAGTTCGCCCACCCTGGTCTAAGACCCCTATTCTAAGACTTCAACTAATAGAAAGTGCTTGGTGCATCTTTTGCTCTTGCCTTTTCTTCCACATCAAGGACATCAATGAGATCCTCAATAGACATCTCTTCCCTCTTGTGCTTTAAGCCAGTGGCAAAACCCCGTCATGAAGCAGGAAGTTTGGCAACAATACCGGTAGCCACAAACTTAGGAGGCAAAACACAACCCAGATGTGCAATCTCTCCGACCAGTAACTATAGCTCATGAGCCTATGCAACTATCGATTTAGCATCATTCATGCTGTAGTTGAAGAATTGCTCGCACATATAGAGCCACCGACCAACCTCAGCTTTGGCATATTTGTGCTCGAGTGCATCCCACAATTCTATGGCGGACTTGAAGTCCATGTACACATCATACAGCTGGTCGGATAGTATGGTCAGGATGCATCCAACGGTTGTGTTGTTATCTATGTCAAAACGCCTGGTCTATTCATCCGTAATTAGATACTGTGTATGGATCACCCACCACAGCCCCAAAGACATGAGCCAAAACCTGATCCTTGTCTGCCATCTACGAAAGTTCTGACCAGAAAACCTCTCAGGTTTCATAGCATCAGAAGCACCAGCCATTGCTAGATCACAAAAATATCCACAATAAGGTTTCTGGATTGTTGTAAATGTGGACAACATTCTAATTCTAGATTTTATTATGAGACAAAGATCACAAATAACTAGTGATGCATAAATCGATACTAACAGCAGGCTACACATTGCACTTTTAAACATACTCAATATCATGATTATAACAGAATATACTGGTCGTACACACAACTTACAGTATAAGTCGATGAAGAACGATGGCGGTCTGAGTTGATGCACGGTCAGATGGTAGATGTCGAGTCAATGGCGGTCGCATGAGATGTGCTGCCCAGAAACATTATTGCTGCCCCGTGTAGGTGAACTCTGCGATAATGGTTCGGAGATACCGCTCACCCTCCTTCCCGGTGCACGCCGAGGAGAAGGGACGACTTGGTTCAAACAGCACAACCCTCCAGCACAAGAGAACCGAGAGGAAGAATGTTTTGAACTATAGAAGTTGATTGATCAGTCCTGGTCTGGACCTTTCCAGATCATTTTAAGGGTCAAGTCAATTACTCTCTAGTAACAACTCAATAAAGCACACATTAAAACACTGGTAGCTGCTAATTCAAACCCAATTAATGGTCATTTAAGCAGTGTTCATTGATCCTGATTACACACTGGTCTTCAGCCTCAACCACATTATTTGGACCACTATGTTTTGACACTTTATTTGACCACTGTATTCCAACCACACTGTTTTATAGCTCCGAGATCCTGGAGTGGTCCGAGGAACTCTCCAAGGGAGGTCCAAGAGGATCTCCACACTCTCTTGGAGTGATCCGAAGCAATCTCCAAGGGAGGTCCAAGAGGATCTCCACACTCTCTTGGAGTGGTCCGAAGCAATCTCTAAGGGAGGTCCAAGAGGATCTCTTAGAGGTCCAAGAGAATCTCCACACTCTCTTGGAGTGATCTGAAGCAATCTCCAAGGGAGGTCCAAGAGGATCTCCTGAAGAGGTCCAAGAGAAATCTCCAAGGGAGGTCCAAAAAATCTCCCGAAGAGGTCCAAAGAGACTACGGTGTTCCGACCACACTCTCTTGGAGTGATCCAAGGGAAGTCCAAAAGATTTCCCGAAGAGGTCCAAGGAGAGGTCTAAGGAAAACTCTCACTGGTCATATGTGACACTTGTTTCGAGAGAGAGAAATACACAGTTAGCAACAGAAAGGTGGACTTGGTTCACGACACGTTCACGGTCGTGTGTCGCAAGTCACAAGTCACGCGATTACCACGCAAATAAACGCACGCGCGTGCGTACGTGCATATGTGTGACTTTACCTATAGTCCTCCCCATGTCGCCCCATGACATGTATCACATGTATCAAGGGGTGGCAAGGACTCCATCTTATAAATTGCTCTCCCACCACTTGGCTAGGCAGTATGGGACTAAACCATGCATGCTTTGGAATTTAGGAATGAATGAGCCTTTACAAATAAGGGCCCAATTCTAACATTACATCAGCTGTCTATAGTCTTTGCCACATAGGATTTATGCTGATGTGGATGAAAGAGAATTGACGAGGATTGTTGACCAGTCAGTTATCCAAATATATCTTTATTCGCTTATTAATAAGTAAGCACAGTTTTTACTAGGCCCAAGTTAGCTTTCTAGGCCCAAGATCAATCAAACAGTCAGAAGGTGGGCCTATAAAGTCTTTCCTTTGACCGTCCCCGAAACTCCCTCCGGAGGCCCAGCAAGACCTCCTTGAGGACTTCTCCGGGACCTCCTCAAGGACCTCTCCAAGACGTCTCTAGTTTCTCTCCCCTGCAGAGGAGGTCCTAAAGGGCGGTTACCCACGTGCGATTAATAGCGGTTGCACGTGGAGATATCAGCGATAACGGTCATCATGAAGGGACGCGACGATTGGCGAGAAGAGACACGACGATTGGCGCGAAGAGGCACCACTGTAGTTAACTACCGACGCTTGTAAAACTATAAATAGCTTGACCTGAGTGTCCTTGGAAGATAGATTTGCATCCAATCCATAATCCTCATGTATTCACAGCCACTTTCCCTGTAATCAGAACATACTCTTTGCAATACACATTCGCCATTTCGAGTCCCTTGGCAAACAGATAGTACTCTCCATATTATTTTTATTATATTCTTGTTTGTCCGTTCTGAGACAAGTCCCCCAGACGTCGACAGCTGGCGCCGTCCGTGGGGATTGCTATCATCATCTTTGCCTACTCGATTCTAGTAATGTGTGTTGTATTTTGTTGATGAATCACAACCTTCCTGCTTGGAGAAAAGAAAGCATTCTCGACATCTCTGACTACGATGAAGGCATGGAAGAAAACTTCGTCCTCGTGTCCGGCAACGCCCATGGTTCCTCTGGGACCGTTGCTAAGGCATTGTCGTCCATCGAATCTTCTGCCTCCACCGACTCCACGCTGGTTGTGCCTTCGTCCACAGGTACCACTATGGACGAATACTATCCCGAGCCTGTCTCCTTTGGAAGAGGAGATTCGCAAGGTCCCAAGAGCCCAACGAACCATGATGATCTCGCTGGCGGCATCCACCCTAAAGGCTTAGAGAGAGCATCTTGAGAGAATCTTTTATTCACCCTATAGTACGCCTCGTCCTCTTCCTCAGAGGACGAGGGCATGTTCACCCCCTCCGCGTGTTCCGACGGTCGTCAAATTGCCGCCGTTAGTGACGTTCAACCCAATCACGACGATAATCCCGGAACGTCCGGGCAACGCCGGGAGCAGTAGGAATGAGAACGTCTCCAACGAGAGGAAAAGGCCCGACAAGTCGAGATACGTGCCGCCACACAAGCGCACATCTCGCATGTTCGAGACCTCTACAACCAAGACGCCCCTGACTCCTCAGCAAGGGCACCACCGTCGACGATGTGTACACCACCGCCACAGGCGACGATGGTAAGAGGTTCAAATGCCTTACCAACCCCCATGCAGGAGGATTCCCCTGCAGAATGCGTTCACTACTTAGCGACCGCCCTCGCACGACCTCTGGAAGGATTGACTCCGGAGCAAGGAGTGCAAGTGATGCGTGCAATTGCACAGGAACTACAAGATGCGGCAGAGAACATCTCTGCCCGATCACCAATGGCTCTTTCCAAAACAGACTCGCACCTAGAGGGTTCCTCAATCGGGCGCCGAAGGTAGAGTTGCAATCATGATGCACCTGGTTGTCGTGTCCAAGACCAAGGTGAGCATGACACTCGTTTTTCGGGACGTAGCAAACATCCCAAATCTCCTGTAGCTCATAATAATCGTCGTAATACACGGCAATGTATTGGACCTTATGCAGGATGCAAAGCTTTTTCCCCTGGATTGAGGGACGTCACCTGGCCAAAAAAGTTCAAGCCAGGGAGCATGGAGACTTTTGACGGAATGCAAAACCCATCTGAATTCCTCCAAATCTACACTACCGCCGTCCAAGCTGTTGGAGGCGATGATAAGGTAATGGCCAATTATATACCCACAGTTTTAAAAGCTTCCGCCAGGACCTGGTTATTCAACCAATCTGAAGGATCCATACATAACTGGAAGATACTCTGTAATGCATTGAAAAATAACTTTAAAAGTTGCTATGCAAAACCGAGGAAGGAAGACAATTTACATCGGCTTCGTCAAACCCCCGAGGAAAATTTACGACAATTTGTGAAGCATTTTATAGAAGTCCGTAATACTATCCCAAATATTTCTGACGACTTTGTAATTCGAGCTTTTAAACAAGCGGTGAGATATCGAAGGTTCACGGAAGACCTCAACATCAACCCGCCTAGGTCCGTGTCGGAACTTTTTGACATGGCGGATCGATACTCCGACGCCAATGAGGCGGTGGAATGGAATTGGATGGTGGATAAGGGGACCACTCCTCCTCAGCCAGGCCTCGAGGAAGTCAAGGAAAAGAAATCCAAGAGGTCTGAGGGCTCCATGAGCAGCAAAGGTAAACCCAAAAGGAAGAAAAAGGGGAGGTCTAAGCAGTCCACCAGGGAGGTCGCGGCAATTGACCAACGACCACCCTACGACAAGACCAAAGGTCCCTGGACCAAGAGGAGGCAGGGAGATTGTTCAAACGAACTGACTGCCCCACGGTCTACAAGTACGTCCAGGAGCAATGGGCGCTAGTGCCCATTACATAAAATTTCTGGTTATGACCTCCGCAACTGTTGTACTTATTAAGAGATCTGGATGCTCTAGACCCTGCACACAAGGAAGCACTAGAAGTTATTACCCAGGAAAGGTCGGGAGGTACATTTGAGAGCACCGGCAAGGTAACGGGGGCACATCTTGGGATTGCTTCCTCGGGAAGAAAGAGAGATATTTGCATCATATGGTCCTCGCTCATTAGTGCAAATGCATACTTGACAGCGCTCGTTGACTGATAAGTACCATATGATAGTAATATGTCCGATTTAGAAAAATGGCGAAGTATGAGATTTGCAATTTTCTTGAGAAATGAGCATAATATGCTCTACCTATCTTGTTAACCTTTGGCTGTTGATTGAAAATTAGCTTAAAGCATCTTGGTCATGTCACTAGGACTACATACCTAATGTACTGGTAAGAGCATCTACAATAGTTTGTTTCTTAACTTGTTACTAAGAGGAGAGAGAGTACTCAATCTAATAAAAAAAACAAGTATTCCAATGAATTGTTTCTTGAGTTTGTGTCTAAGACTTTAATTGCTACAAGTGTGCATGATTCTAAGACTAAGTGATTGTGGACTTGTGGTATGCCATTTAATAGGAGTATGTATGATCATTTCTCATTAAGTATTTTTTTTATATTTAATGCTTCCTTGGTCTGTGCGCATGATGGGTTGTGGACAAATATAGCGAAACAGAGGGGGTAATATAGATTTTATTGGATTGTCCTGATTGGGCCATGTCCAATGGTCTGATCACTCCATAGATTTTAAAAAATCTTGAATAGATTTCTATGATATTTTTCTACTGTTTGTATGAAACCTGATATTCATGATTTTTTGTTCATATAAGATGTTTTTTTTCCTGGTAATCATCCTGTTTCTTTCTTCAGATTGATGTTTCCTTAGCCATTCTCATTGTGCAGGTGATGAGAAATCGATGGCAGACATGTCTCAGAAGGCACTAAATGCAGCCCGACCAAATGCTTCAGCTGATATTATTCGTCACATCTGTTCGCTGGTTGGCTCATCCTACCCAACATAAATCTCATTTTACACATTACAAGAACTCTTCATTGCACTAGTGCATGTGCTAGTGTCACTTGCTGAGTTGCTGTGCTCTGAACAGCATCTCATCCTTGAGATTGAAAATGAAGATTGGAATCTCATTTTCCATTACCTTTTGATGATTCACGTGAATGATGACAAAGCAATTTGTTTGGGCTCAAAAAGATTGGAAATGGTGCTTCCAGGTAACGTTCACTTTGTCACATTTATTAACATTCTTCTTTTTGAGTAAAGATTTTCGTAAATGAGTGATGCATAAAGCTTGCCTCTTGCTAACTGTAGGAAAGACCTCATAACTTCACTGAATTGTGTGGTACAATTGCTGAATGAAAACGAACTTAAGAGCATTGTGTTTGCATTTTCCTCATTTGTTCAACAATCAGCAGCTCAACAAGGCACCTAAAATGTAGCATTCTCACATCTTAAGCATAGATAGACAAATTCCTCATGATTTATCATGGGATGCATAACACTGTGCTAGTTATACATTTCTTTTGAGGTAACTATTCTTCTGTGAGCTGGCATATTTAGAAAAGAACTGGTTTGCAGCTAAGGAAAGTAAAATGTGATCCATGATTATTCAGTAGTAATCCATTTGACAGTGTTCTGGCCTTACGTGTATATGATGACCCAACAACATTTTCCTACATTTAATTATGCTCTGGAGAACTTAATAATGGTTACACGAATCAATTTCTCCTCTGATTCAGATGACTGGTGTGATTGTCGCAACACGTTTAATGCAAAGTGCAATGCTCTTTACTCTTTAGTATAGGTTTCCATATAGTAACCATGTATTTGTTTCTAATAGCTGACAAGGGCCTTGTAGTTTGTAATATACAGCACCTTTTGTGAAGCGATGGAGTCCCCCATTGTGTGCCTGTATAAGGGTTTGTTTGGTTGGTGCCTTGGATTCCATGCCTAGGAAAAAGTGGTGCCTATAGATAGCCTGGAAAGTAGATGATTTTTGTATGATCAGGCAAGCCTGAAGATATAACGTTTGGTTGGTGACTTGTGCCTGGAAGAAAGCCTTCACTGTTTGGAGGGAGTGCCTGGACCAGGCATTCATTTTTTGAGCCTGGCTTCGAGGGGCTGGTCCAGGGAGATAACCAGGTTTGCAAATTGCTACCAAGCGAATTCTGGCGGACATCCGCGATGCCACAGCTAGCGAGGCGGACCCACAGGTATGCGGGGTGGGCCATGCATACCACAGGCTCCACCGTCATAGACACATAATAGAATTTTTATGTGAAAAAAAGAAAGATGAAGCAAATTGCGGCTAATCTGCTCGCTGCTTTCGCCTGCGACGCGCCGCTGCAGCATGCGCGGATGCCCGATTATTGCGCCAGAATCGCTTCGCGGAGATCGCGAGGAGGCGTCTTCTCCTCACGATCCGCAATACGCCGCGCCGCCGCCGCAGGCGGGGCGGCAGCGGACGGCCGGCGGCGCGATGGCAGCGGCGAATGAACTAATGAACTAGCGGGCGGCCTTTGCCTAGCGTAGGATGGAGGACGCCTACGTATTTGGCGGACCGGCGTCCGGCAGACTGGCGGACTGCAGGTTTTGTTTTTTATAGAATCGGACTGCAGGTGCAGGTATTGATCATTTGATCTTGTAATCTCGTATCAGCAGTCAGCAGTGTATCGTAATCTCGTATTGATTTATTTACTTATGAGTGATTTCTTAATTCTTATTATTTCAGATTTTCGATTCGTGTTAAATCGGTTCGTTGAATGCAGACCTAATTACTTAATTAGCAATTTAGTATCAATCCATCAAAGAAGCCAAGAACGCAAAGATGTGAGTTTTAAAACGATAACATGATTCCATCATCGCATGTGAGTTTTGCTAGTTGTCGTACTCATGTTGCCTAATTTTTTTTCGAAATTTTCAATTATGTAGAGAAGTGGAATTGCGTCTCTTTTTGAGAAACATGCAGACAAAGAGGCGGCATTTGCAATTGCACTTCAAACATTGCCCCACCTTTGGTTGAAGAGCATAATCGAGCAAGATAGAGTGGTGGTTGAAGATCCCGTGCCCTCGCCCGTCACCGTCGCCACCACCGCCACCGTTGCCACGCCGCCATTTTATGACATCAATCACTTCCATATGATCCGGTGAAAGGCGCCCATAGAACATTATCTGTTAATGATCAAGATGCAATCCGTAGAGCATATATTACTAAAGGTCCTTGCAAACCTTATATACATGATTTTCCATACCGAAACATTGGAGACGCACCTCGTCGATTCAGTTTGCAATGGTTGTATAATTATGAGTGGCTTGAATATAGTATCAAGAAGGATTACGCATTTTGCTTTATATGCTACTTGTTCAAGAAGGCGATGGGTCAAATGCATTTGTTGATGGATGGAATAATTGGAATATAGGAAACAGCTCACTCATCAAACATAGTGGTTCTAAGGCACACAATGCATTTCGGAGAGGTATATTGGTTTTATAAATCCAAAGGTAGCAATTGATTATCACATTGACAGTGGGTGATGAGGATCTTCGTCTTTACAAGAAAAGATTGACATATTCACTTAGATGTATCAAGTTTCTTTTGCGTCAAGGATTGGCATTCCGTGGACATGATGAAAGTGAAGAGTCTAGCAATAGAGGCAACTTCATTGAACTTTTGAAGTTTCTTGCGGAAATAGTGATGAAGTGAACAAGTATGTCTTGAACAATGCACGAGTAATTGCACTTTGACTAGCCCAAAGATCCAAAAGCAAATTATTCATTGTTGTGCCATACAAACTAGAAAGAAAATAATTGAGGAACTTGGTGATGAGCCCTTTGCAATTTTAGCCGATGAGTCTAGTGACATATCACATAAAGAACAACTAGCTCTTTGCTTGCATTTTGTTGATAAACTTGGAAGACCACGTGAGCACTTAATTGGAGTTGTTCATGTAGATGATACTACCTCTTTATCACTTAAGGAAGCAATCGAAGGTTTACTTGTTAGTCATGGATTGAGTATGACTTCGGATTAGAGGCCAAGGTTATGATGGGGCTAGCAATATGAAAGGAGATATTAAAGGGTGAAAACATTAATCAAGCAAGAATCACCTTACGCTTATTATATTCATTGTTTTGCACATCAACTCCAACTAGTTCTTGTAGTCATTTGCCAGGAAATCTTGTTGTAGTACCTTTTTGATCAAGTATCTATCTTGTTGAACATTGTTGGGATTTCTTGCAAGCGTCATGGTATGCTTCAAATGCTAGGCTTGAGAATGTCAAGAAATCACTAGAGTGTGGTGAGCTTGAATCGAGGAGTGGATTAAATCAAGAGATGGGCTTGCCTAGACACAGTGACACTCGGTGGGGCTCGCATTACAAAACTATATGCAGAGATCATCACTATGTATTCCTCAATCCATGATGTGCTCATTGAGCTTGGTGCGGATATTGCATATAAGGAGGATTGGACAAAGATTCATTTTGTGCTTGGAGCATTTGAAAACTTTGAGTTTGTTTTCTTTGTGCACTTAATGTTTGTTATTCTTGGATACACAAATGAGTTATCCGAGTGTTTGCGAGAGAAGGGATCAAGATATTCTTAATGCAATCTCACTTGTTAATGTGGCAAAGAGCGAATCAGCAGCTTGAGGTCGATGGTTGGGATAACTTTCTTAAGAAGGTCACTTCTTTTGTACTACACATGGTGTCGAAGTTCTGCTATGGATGGTGCCTCGTGCCTTATGGAAAATCAGCAAGGTATGCCCGTGCGAAACCAAATAAATGATGACCATTTTAGAAGAGAAGTGTACATTGGTGTCATTGATCAAATTAGTCAAGAGCTTGATAATCGGTTTGATGAGATCAATATGGAGCTACTCTCTTGTATGTCGACCTTTAGTCCTTCGATCCTTCGCTTCATTTGATGCACAAAAGGTACGTAGATTGGCTGAATTTTATCGTCTTCGACTTCTCCGAACAATTTGCTACAACTAGAATTGCAACTTGACAATTATATTGATGACATGAAACGAGATGAACGCTTCCAAGGGCTAGACAACATTGTTGATCTCTCGCTTAAGCTTGTTGAAACAAATAGGCACAAAGTGTATGATATGGTGTACTTGCTTCTCAAATTAGTATTGCTTTTACGGTGGCAATGCGGCGTTGAAAGGGTATTTTACGGACTGGTTTTAGTGAAAACAAAATCAAGGAATAAACTAGGTGATCTTGTTTTGGATGATTGTCTACTCACATTTATTGAGCGGGATATTTTCCTCCAAGTTGATGAAGATGATATAATGGAGACATTCATGTCATTAAGAAAGCGACGGATCAACAAGTAATATTGTAAGCCTCTTCTTTAGCTATATTTTGAAGTATTTTGTATTCATTGGAACGCTTTATATGGTTTTAGAATATTGCTTTACGAATTAGAATATGGTTTTATCGAATTATAAATGGTTTACCGAATTGCATAAGAAAATTTTTAACGTCGCATACCCTGAGGTAAAATCCTAGGTCCGCCACTGCTGGCTAGGCCACCGCGTCCTAGGTATCAATCCAAACTGACCCAAAGCCTTGTAGTATGCCCAGGAATCAGCACTGACGAGTCAAAATATCCGACGCTGAAGAATATTCTGCAGTTTTTACTGCTAAAAGCAACTATAGTTGCAAATCTTTTTATTGCATGAAACTGAATCTATTTTTGTTTACCTTTCGGGTCTTTACTCAAGGCAAATGGTTCTTATTTCATCCAAGTTTTCACTTATCTTTTGGTAATTGCATAATTGGTGATTACAAATTAGAGAAGCTAAAAGATGTTACGCCTTTTTTGCTCACTGAGGATTTCTAGCTGTATTATTTTTAAGAATTATTTTTATGTTATTTGGAGGCCTCGGAATGCTGTTGCCACCTGAGTCTAATGTCGTAGATGCCTAGGTGGAGTTCTTGAGTTGGCTCTGTTCGTCAATTTAGTGTTTAGCTAAACTCTGGAAGTTTTCTTTCTTCAATCAATCCGGAAAGTGCTATGGTCTTTCATCGACTTTCGATGTTCATGTGTCTCGATGTAATGATTGATTACCTAAAATCGATGTAGTATATTTGAATTTGGAAGTCAATTTCATGTTTTTGGATCTTTGAACAGAAGCTATGATCGGTGGGTCATGTGCTAAAATCCAAATGCGATGATAATCATGCTTTACTTTTAAAGGCAAGTTGCAATTGCTAAATCTGATTAGGTGTCTTAAGATCTAGATGTTCTTCTCTAGCTTTCTTGGCGACCGATTTATGCAGATTTAGTAGAGTGAGTCACGGTACTGCCAGGTAAATAACAACATATGAGGGTAAATACTAGAATATACGGCTAATAGTAATCCGGCAAGTAAATAGGGATTGTAACTGCTCGGTAGGCTAGGCCTTCAACAAACTTGCATAGTACGACAATGAAGAATTATCAAGGTTTATCAATAAATGATAGTTCAGAGGAATTATCAAGGTTTTCATGGAGTGAGTAAAAACACCAAATTTGCATAGTACGACAATGAAGGGTTTCTATTCCTACTCGCACACATGGACCCAACATAACCACCCCTGGTGCTTAATCTCAATGAGCACCTTTGCTTACCCATGAATAATTCTACATTTCTGTTACCTTGATTATGTGCAGACAACGCAAAACAATCAATATAATATGATATGAGTTGGCCATGTTAGATAACCATTTCGTAGAACTGTAGAAGAGGGCGATATCCAAAGCAACTTGATTCAAATGGACAAATACAAATAACTAGGATTTACAAGACAAACTAACAGATAATATATAATCAAAAGCAGTTCATGATTGGCAGCTGTAACGACTGTTTTGAGAAGCTTTACTTACCTCCAGGCCCCCCCTGCCTTTCTCCCCTCCCTCGTCCGTCTGACGCTACCGCACACCAACCCGTCTCTCCTCGGCGTCGCTTCTAGATGGTCGTCATTTGCGAAGCAGCAGCAGCACCGCAGACTACCAACTCCGCAGCGCTGGTCTTGTCGCCGCTCCTATGCCGCCTTGCCTTGCAAGACGCCGCCATGCAAGACGCGCACATGTATGCCGCCAGGCGGGCCCCCCTCCTCCTCCGCGCCGTAGCCCCTATAAAGCTCCTCCATCCCCATGCTTGAGCTCCACGCCGCCCGAGCTCCGGTAGATCGAGCTGAAGCCGCGCCTCCTCGTCTCGTCATTGCGGTGAGTCGCTTCCGCTCCCCACCGCCGTGTCGCCCGAGGAGCCGCCGCCATCCGCTCCACCGTGCCTCCTCCTCCACGCCTTCCCTCGCCGCCGCCTTGAGCCGCCATCTCATGCGCCGCTTCCCTGCCCTCGGCGCCTCCTGCCCTCCGGCCTTGCCTGCCTCTCTCTGGGACCACGCCCGCCGCCCCGCCGCCGCGCATGCCCGGCCTCTCATCAGCCCGCCCCTCTCTGCTCACTGTTTCTTCTCTAAAGCACAGGTGCAAGGATGGGGATTTGGTGATTGGGGATTTTAGTGGGAGTGGTGGGCCCCACCTGTCATTTGCTTGAAATCCCTCACTTTGGCTGCCTTGTGGGCCCCACACCCAGCCCATTTCTCCTTTTTTCTTTTTTCGGTTTTTCTTTTTGGGGTTTAACTCAAAGAGAACTTCTAAAATCCATATCTTTTCCATTTCAACTCCAAAAATTATGAAGTAAATTTCTAAAAATTTGTTAAATCAAGATCTTGCTAATGGCATAGGACTTGATTAATTTGGAGTTTATTTTCTGTTCCTTATTTATTTATTTGCTCTCTTTGCCGTTGTGTCTTTTCCGGTATTGACGCTCGATTAGGATTTGAAGACGCGGCGACCATAAAGTGATCAAGATCAAGATCCCTAGCCTTTAACCAAGGCGAGTCAATACTTTGATCATTTTGCCCCTACATTTTATGCAAATTATGTTCTTTTAAATTAGCAAAATGCATGCTTTAATTCTTAATCAAATGTATGTTAAAGCTTAAGGTAGTTAAATGCCCACTTGATGTTTAAATAATTATTATGCCATCCTTGATAACTTGAATCCATTAATCCTTGTCACCCTAGTAACTATATGGTAATACTAGTTATAGGTTGTATAGCGACATGCTAGTCTTGCTTAAATCTTGGGATATTAAGATATCCCGATCATCATTTCATTAAACATAAAATGTTTTGGGTAGTCACTTGTGGTCCATTGGCTAAAGGATTGTGAAAATAAATTGGTTTCCTCCTCAAAACCCTAATGCTAGCTTTATGCAGGCGGATGGTGAGGTGGTGGGTGCTCGAGGAGCACATGGTTGGTTGGCTTGTGGAATGAACCGTCCGAGACAACCCTAAGGACTTAATCTTGACACGACCTCTGTGTTAAACAAGTACAACCACAAGTCGCAAAGTGCAACTTGGCTTAGTAAAGTTATTAAACCTTGGATGTCATCTCCTTTGGAGGAACGAAGAACGTACAAGTCTTGAGATACTCCGGCTTGGAAGGACACCAAAAGGTGAAGTTACAATTGCGCTAGACGTTGTGGTTTGGGCAGTGCGCTAGTCGTTGTGGTGAACATCCGCACAACATATGGGCGTAACCCGTATGGGTGGATTGATGGAAAAGGGCGAGATAGCTAGAAAGGTTCTTGTGATTTGCCGCCCAACTACATGACTACGGAATCATGTGGGGTAACGGTAGACTATCTCTTGTGGGTAAAGTGTGCAACCTCTGCAGAGTCTAAAAGCTGTTTAAGCAGTAGTGCCTACGGTCAAAAGCGGACATGGGAATCATAACTTGAGTTAGTTCTATTTCAAAACAACTTTGTGGGTGGTATGGAAAATGGTGGAAGGGCTCACCTAGCCTGTTTTGGATTTTGCTGAGTCGTCGAGCTCGATGGTTGTGGTTATTGGAGGCCGCTCAATTAAAAGGATGCATTGGTAGAGTTTCACGGATGGATTCTCTACTAAAATAATTATTGCCCATGCTCTCTTTATAAAAATGCAATTTGTTAAAAATGCTAAGTGATAGGACTTGTAATTATGATATTTGAAAAGTTGCTTTCGCAAATAAAAGAACCCGAGCCATCCTTGTTAAGCCTTGCATGTATATAATTGCATTGTGTGTTGGCTCGCGAGCACGGTAGTAGTGCTCATTCTCGCTTCTCCCCCAACCCTTCAAAAAATGAAGACGATGGAGACTACGCCTTCTACGACGGCCCAGAAGATGATGGACAAGGCTATGACGAGGAGTAGTATAGTCTGTAGTCTAGGTCTCGCCCAGTCTAAGTAGACTCGTTGGTATTCGCGTACAACTGATATTATCCAACCCATGGTTAATATCCGTCGTACACGGGTTACCCCAGTCGCTTGCCTGTGTGAGATGAGCCCTACCTCGCCTTTTGCTTCCGCTATAGTTCACGTTACTCTTTTGTGATGTAATCCATTTGGCTCGCTTCGGCCCTTTTGTAAACTTCGACCCGACGTGGTCTATGTTACTGCAGATTGGTTGTAATATTTTAATATTTCATTTACGCTTGTATGAATGATTCAAATGTGTGTTTGTGAAGTGCTAGCTACTGATCCAGGGAATAGCACAGTAATTTCACAGAGGATTTGGATTCATGAAATCCGGGTCCGACAGCAGCACTCATAACAAAAAGAAGAAAATAAAAGAGAATTGGACATAGCCACCACGATTATCTCCCAACAGAACGGGGACTCAAATATGTAGAACGGTAGAAGAGGGCGATATCCAAAGCAACTTGATTCAAATGGACAAATAGAAATAACTAGGGTTTACGTGACAAACTAACAGATAATATATAATCAAGAGCATTTCAAGATTGACAGCACTCTAACAAAAAGAAGAAAATAAAAGAAAATTGGACATAGTTCAGCAGAACAGGGGCTCAAACATGTATGCGACATGTTTAAGGACTCAAACAACTTGAAACCAATATGCTAATCTTCAACATGAGCTTCCAAATTGTTTTCAGGGAACTCTGCCATCCAGCAAGGTGTGTACGGAAAAGACAATTTGACGTGTCCGGCGATGTCATCATAATATTTTTGGTATAAGTTACCTAAGTCCTGAACCATCGAACTATTCAAATGATAGGCCACCACTCTCGTCAATGAAACATTCAAGAAGACAACGTCTTTGTAAGGATGAAATCCAAGGAAAGTAATATATCCAAGGCGGTACCCTTCAACCTCATATTCAGTGTTGAGAACATTATCATTGTCAGAGTCCCATTCAAATTTCTCTTCCACAAGTGCTTTGTTGTTGTCATCTTCATCATTGTCAGAGTCGCATTCAAATTCCTCTTCCACAAGTGCTTTTCGTTAACGTTCTGTAAAATCCAGGGCCCTTCAATTTGTGGACCATAGTTCAGTACATGCAAGAAAGTGGGCTAAGGTCAATCTGATGCTTCAACACCCACTCTATCTGACCACACGATTCGTCAAGGATCCAAACCTGAAGGTCGTACCAATCATGAACAAATGCACAGCACACCCCTTTCTCTGATCTTCCTAGATAACGTTCATCATGTTCCTCCCATTCAATACCTGTTGGCATTTTAATTACTTGGTACTTATCATTTGACAAGGATATTCTGCAAAAAATCAAATCATGGACATTTTTTTAATAAATCACAGAATTGACTAATCTTTCAAGGGAAAAGTAGCAAAACGGTTGAATGTAACTACTTGTGGGTACATGAACACACAAAAAAAAGGACAGAAGAAATCGTATTTTACAAATATAAGCACTAACATAAATAAAAAAAAGGATCAACCAAAACATGTGCACCGAAATCAAAAGTCACATAATTGAATTCTATGATGCTTACCTCATAACAAAATCGCCACTATTGCACTGCACATAGAATGCACCCCGCCAATAAACGCTGTAGCCCCGCTCGAACCATATGTACTCCTGCCCCGCTCGAACCAACCCTGCGGCCTCGCCTTCACGGGCAAATGCCCTCTCCTCCCACTGCCCTGTCCGTGACGAGAACACACACAGTACGCATGTTGATGCTGGCCATTCCATCAAGCGATCATCCTCACACTCGCACGGTGATTCCATCGTTTCATCTTTGCACCCTTCCTCTTTCGTGTCGTCAGCAGCCGATGACCGCAGCTCCTTGTCAAACTCCTCTGTGCCGGGATTGTCAGGAACGAGCAAGACCTCATAGTGTGGCGACTCGGTGGGATCAAACACGAGGCGCGCGACGTTACACAAGACCCCAGGCGACCCCAGGCGCGGCGGTGGGGGCAAGCGCGCCCACCGCCGCGTGGCGGGGTTGGCCACGTGGAGCCCGTGCGGGTCTTTGTAAAGCAAGAGGCCATTGCAGTGATCCAGGACGTCGGCGAACCTGCACCGGTCGCGGTCGGGGTCGAGCAAGAAGTCGAGCTTGCCGGA
This sequence comes from Phyllostachys edulis, assembly GCA_036346405.1. Classification (NCBI taxonomy): domain Eukaryota; kingdom Viridiplantae; phylum Streptophyta; class Magnoliopsida; order Poales; family Poaceae; genus Phyllostachys; species Phyllostachys edulis. The sequence goes on along the minus strand of CM070563.1, from coordinate 49,770,511 downwards.
GATCTCGGGCCCCGTCGAGGGGCGGGAGAGGAAGACCGGGTAATCAAGATCATGGTACATGAGGAAGATGCCGCGCACCGAGTGCGGCAGGAGGTCCGGGAGCAGCAGCCGGCGAGTGTCAACGATGGCACGCCACGCCTTGCAGACGCACCGCGACGCGGCGAGGCTGCGCGGCGCGAGGCGGCGGAGGACGTCCGCGAGCACGTCGTCGGGTAGCGCCATGCCCATCTCCTTCCAATTCGCAGCTAGGCGAGGGGGATCTCGATTGGTGGATTCTTTTGGTTTTAGGGTTAAACTTGGCGGCTCATGTGGCCGTCACCACTCCAATCCTTAGCCCTTACTTAGGTTTTGCTTGCTTCTCCGCCTGCTCAAATAGTAGCTAGCCCTAAGCGGAGATTATACGAGAGAGAGAAGAGAGATCGAGTCGGAGATGGGGAGGGGAAGCGAGCCGGATGGGAAGACGGAGGACGAGGATGGGCCGGCCTCTGGGCTTTGAGTTGGTATGGGATGGGAGTCCGTACGTACGGCCCGGCCTGGAACGTACGTACCGCCACCGGGCCTATTCGATTCACGAGGCAGACGATCGAGGGCTGATCTCACTCAGCCCATGTTGAACAGGACGGCGCACCCGCCGAGCCAGACGACGACGACCAGGGGCACGACGGAGGCCCCCAGGACGGCCTTACCGAATGTGCGGCGGCCGTGGACTTGGGAAACCCAGAAGGCGGTCCAGACCTCGGCCAGTCCGGCGAGGAAGATCCCCACGAGGGTGAGGTAGTAGGCCGTTACGCGGTGCTGGAACCAAAGCGTCTGCGCTAGCTGCTGCTTCGACGACTCGCCGCCGCCGATGTCGATCCTGATGGCAATGGCATCGACGACATTGTTGCTGCCGATCTCCCGATGCAGCATGGTGGACATTAAGCACGCCTGTATGTATACATAGGTTCTGGATGCTACTGTGCAAGCAAGCTAGGAACAAGCAAGCTAGTGGGATCGTGGTGCTGCAGTGCAATGCAGTGGAGGAACGAACTGAACTGGTGAGTTGTATATATACAGTTTATTTATACACCATGCGTCTCCCTTGCCTGATATGGTTACTCTCTCTGCCCAGTGCCCACGGTAGACACACATATGTATCCACCTCCAATAGATTGCCAATCTATTGGGATTCATTGCCCATTTGCCCGAGCTGAGAGTCTGAGAGGCATTCGCGCCGAAAACATAACCCCGTAGCGCTAGGCTATAGAGTGGATTATACAAGTCGAGTTGTGGCAGATCATATATCATGGGCCCGCGAGGCGGATCATCGCATAAAGTAGTGGCACAACCTGTATTATGCCAATTGATTCGGGGATCACAATATCTCAATGATCCGTAATTCTCCTATATGGCTATATGTGGTTGTAAAACCTTGGGACATCTCTGTACATACCAATATGACTAGCTCATTTTTATCTATTTTGCCCTAGTTTTGTTCACTTCTTATCATATTGTCATTTTCAAATAATTTTAAAAAGTAGTGGCACAACCTGTATTATGCCAATTTTAGAGTTTCTTTAGAAAAATAATAATAATATGAGCTTGACGTTAGGGTACCACATGGCTGGCGACACTGTGCAATCCCAACAAGCGCACAACCCGGATGTGGCTATCACACGGGCCTCTATATATGCTATGGCAGTTAGAATCCAGGTGATGATTTGGATAAGTATTGATGGTTTTATACCGAGTATGACTCTATTTTCCTTAGCCTTCTAGAAAATTTGAAAAGTTACCATGTCGTATGACATGGGTCCTTGCTTGTCATGGGCGTGGGTCTAAGGCCCAATGAGACGGGAGATATTAGATATGACAGGATCAGGCGCATGACTATTTTCTTAAATTAGATATTAGATATGATTAGTTTCTTTATAGATAAGATTATATTATATTAGATCGGATTGTTTCCATTGGGGATAAATAAGTTATCCCTATAAAAGGGTACAACATGTACCTATTAGCGAGGAACGAAGAAATATATCAAAAGGAGTCATTAGACTACCTTCCTCCTACCTTCTCTGATGCGGACATCCTTAGCTATGTTGTTCCATATAGTGTTTTCAATCCCTCTAAGTACATCAGAACAACACAAGCTCACTAAAAGAACTAAAAAGCAAGAGAAACCTAATCAACGGGTGAATCCTTTCTTAACTGAGTATGTTTTTTTATTCTAATGAGAATTGGCTACTACCTCACACACATACATTGTGTGTACTCAAGTTTGATAGAAAGGAAGCTTGGCAAGCTGCACAGGAGAAGATCGGGCAACCCGTATCATCTTGTTATTAGAGCTCCGTTCACTCGGTAGGATTGTGTATCTCACAACTTTGTTTGCACATTAGGATTTCTATTCCATATTAGTGTTGATCAAACACCACAGGTTTGGGATAGGTTTGGGTGAGTGATCTTGTGGATATCATGGGGGATATGCCCATGATTTTAGGATGATGAAACAATTGGCAATAGTGCTTTTGGTTTGAAGTTTCAAGCGTTTTCGACAAAGTTTCAGATCTGTCAGGTCAGTGGCGGTCTGACCGACTTTTGTGCTGAATGTTGATATAAGTGGTGATTTGATTTTGGGATAGGTCATATCCATATGTGTTAATGCATATGTGTTGCATATTGCATGTTTTGGCTAACGTGGGTCAAGTTGTGAAGAACTTATTCCCGGATTCGTGTTTGCTTGTCTATTGTTGTGCAGGTGGCTTGAAGGTCAACGACGGTCAGCGGCGAGAGGATCGGGACTAAGCTTGGAGAGCCGAGGTCGAACGATCATGGATGCCGGGTGAGGTCAATGAATTCAAGCATGGCGCAGTGGACAAGAACGACCGAATCAGGCGGTTGATCTTGTTGGTTGGATCAGCGGCGAGAGTCGTTCAAGTGCTCAGTGGTGTCGGTGGGATTTGGACGGGAGAGACTTGGTGACATGGAGCCGTTGATCAACCTACACGTGGCGAAGCAGGCGATTGCTTCAACTGGATTGGACTCGGTCTTCGGAAAAGATCGAGAAGGGGTATTTTGGTAATTTTACCAAATACCATCTTGGTGACCTTTTGACTAAGCTGCGGCGCGGGTTGGCGCATGGTGAAGCGGTTTAGATCAATCGACGATGAAAACGGCGCTTTTATATGCGTACGTGTGTGTTCCGTTGATGTTGGGTCTTAACGGAAGCCCATTAAGATATTAAGATTTTTAGGATTAGAGGCTGCTGAGATGGGACATCTTAGGGTTGGGGCGTTTTTGAGCCATGGTGACGGCGCCCCCAAAATTTGTGCACCTATAGCGCTGCTGCTGAGGAAAAATTACATCACGGTGGCTTGTTCTTGCCGCCCGTGAGAAAATGAGTGGCTCTGGCGGCGGCCTGTAGGGCGTTTTTAGCCGTCTGTACTCCCGAGAAATCTGGTCTGGTGCGGTAGCAGTTGCTGCTTTTACTTGTTGAATCACAAGTATTTTCTTTGAGCACTCCCGTCCGCAGGAACCTCGGTGGCTGCAGTTAATCTCATACCTTGTTTGATTTGATGGTTGAGTTTTTTTTATTTTGCATTGACTGCTCTTTGATCCGATTGCTGGATCTGCCGATTCCTGAAAAAGATTAGAGCTCTATGCGGCTTGTTCTTGCTGCTTTATCATTTCTCCTGTCAGCTGAGTGCGGCGGCGCCCCTGAAGAAAATAGCTGTGGGCGGCGCCCTGTTTGCCTCGCAGAAATTGGGTTTTGGCGGCGGCGTCCCGAGTCTCGTAGCTAGACAAAAGAAAAAATCAAGATCTGCAGATTTTGGATTTGTTGTTTAGCCTTCAAAGATCCGATCGGTTTCTTGGTTCGTTGCGACTGTTCTTTCTGCCAGCGGGTTTGGTGATTAATTAGTTTAATTGCTTCTCTGTTGTGCTCAACTGTGTTTAGATTAGTTTACTGCCTGGCTATTCAATGATGCGAGTGGATTGCTTGTTTGACCTGGTGGCAGCGCCTGTAGATAGCAGTTTGAGCTTTTTCTTCTTGCGTGTTGAGGATTTGATCGGCAGTTTTTCTTTCCCTGTGTCGCCTGTAGAGAGCCCTGTGAGGCGGCGCTGTTGAGTGCCTGCGGCGGCCTCTGCTCCGGCAAAATCTTGTGTGTCCTGCAGATCCCAGTGTTTGCTTAATCAAGATGCATGTTGGCTGCCATTTTTTTATGCGATGAGGTGTTAGTTTAATCTCCCTTCAATTGGCCTTTTGGATTATTTTATTGCCTTAAGCTGGCTGCATCTTGATGCCTTTTTATTACTTGACTGCACCCATTTGTTGCTACTGTGACCAAATCTGTGTTGAGTGATTTCGGCTGTGCGTGCGGTCTGCTTCAGTGAAGAATCCATGTGTGATTAGATTTTTTCATTGCAGTTTTGCATGCGTGTAAGAGGTCTCATCCTGTTGATCTGTAGTGCCTTGGCTGGCCATCATTGATTCGACTCACTGTGCCGTTCAGTTTTAATCTCTTGCTAGCGATGGGATTGTCCTGGGCGGCTGTAGTTTTTCTCTGAACCGATCCTTCTTCTGGCAGTTTGCTACTTGACCGAAATTATTTATTTGCCTTGGGCTGCTGGTTCTTGTGATTGCTTGTGAGCTGCCATCTATATTCGAGTGTTGATTTGGTTTTGACTCCCAGAGCACGAGCCGTACGTTTAGGCAGAGAAATCCTTGATTACCGTTTTTGCCTCATGCTGGTGAAAGGATTGTCATTAGTGGCGGTTGTGTATTGTGTCGGCCGAAGAAAATTGCTTGATTGTTTTTGTGAATGCCGTTGTGAGGTGATTTTAGTCTTGTGCTTCGGGGTTTGATCAGATTCAACACAGGTCATCCGCTGTACCTGTATACTTATCTTCATAGCTTTTATAGCTATTGGAGTGAAAGTAGTGTTGAGTTTGATCGAGAAGAAAAATAGAGAAAGCGTCTATTCACCCCCCCCCCTCTAGTCGCCTTTCCGGTCCTACAGATCTGAACAATTGTTCGCTCTCATGTCTCATCAGGGTCTATCGATTGCTGGTTTTGGTTTTATTAGATTGAGTTGTATCTGAATCTTCGGAACATCCATTATCCAAGCAAGCAAGTACGTGAACAAAAATGAATACTTCCATCACCATCCGGACACATTCATGAATACTACAATTGACCAGAGATCAAAAGAAACACCCCCTTGACCATCCATGTGGAAGGTCGAGTTGCTTGCTACTCTAACACTTAAGAAATAGATAACAATCACCAATGGATGCATATGTGCATCGCCCTGGCGCCTGCTCCCACGCGACCGCGCCTGCTCTGGCCTCCGGTGCTCCGTGACCCGCCTCCGGCTCTTCTTGCGCAGTTCTTTCTTTGCCCTTCCAGTTCCCAAATCGGGGTGAGTCTAGGGAGTGCCAGTGGGGAGGAGAGATTTCAGATTAGGGTTGGGGATTGGGGAATGGGGAGATCAGGAGACTAGGAGAGCTTGAGAGGATTTGGACCGGCTGGGCTGGTGAATTAACTATTGGGCTGGGCTGAAATATGAATTACTGAAGATATGATGTTTGTTGTTTTTTTGAAATTTTGGGGGTGCCGGTGCATACCCGGCACCCCTACTGGCTCCTCCCCTGGCATCTATATGCTCGTTTTGAGAAGCTGGTTGGCGGTTAGGTCTTGTTCTTTCCGTCACATTTGTGGAAGTGTAGCAGCACGGGGCTCTTGCACCTGGACTGCTTCTCTTCCTTTGACCATCGGCTTTGTGGCCGTTGTCGCCACCTCCTCTGCATCCGACGGCTCTCCAGGCGGTGGCGGCACTCCAGGTGGATCCACAACAACCCCCAATCCTCGCCTGTGGTTGCTTCCAGGCAGCGGCTGCACCCCGAGGTGGGGGAATTTGGAATTTTTTTAAAATAATCTTTTTTTATTTTGCAGAAATAATCCTCTATCGTTGTGCCATTGGGCGACTTAGATCAAGTCGTCCAAAAGTTGAGACTAGATCCAAGTCGTCCAATAGTTGCGCGACAAGTGAAGTAGACGTTCAACAGTTTAACGGCTAGTCCCTTCAGCTACTAGTTGTTCAACGGTAGAGCGACACGTCGACTAGTAGCTCTACCGTTGGACGACTACTTGCTGCCAAGTTGTCCACCGGCGCATCGACTAGATGGTTGTATAGAAAAGCACACTCGGCCCCCTCACGGCCATTTCTCTCGGAAGAGAACAAGAGAAGCTCGGGAGAGAAGAAAAGGAGAGGGAGAGAAGGAAAGGGGAAGTGAAGAGGGGGAGAAGGTCGGGAGAGGGGGAGAAGGAGAGGAGAGGAGAAGAGAGATCGACGTGGGAGAAGCAGAGGAGCTCGGGAGAGGGAGAGAAGGAGAGAGAGAGAGAAGCAGAGGAGAGGAGCTCGGGAGAGGAGTGGAGCATGGGATTATTTCTATTGGATTAATAAAATAATAATATTATTATTTTAAATCGCCCATCTGATGAACAACTTGTTGATGTGTTACTCAACAGTTGAGCGAATATGACACGTCACTCATCAGCTAGGTGACTTGTATACTAGTCGCTCAACCTTTAGGCGACTTCTACAGTTGCCCAACGGCGCAACGATAGAGGATTATTTCTGTAAAAAAAAAATGGAGGCATATATCTGTATTTCGGAATTAAAAAAAAGAATATTTTTTAAAAAAAATTCAGGGAATTTGTACCGACCAAGCTGCCGCCACGCGACCGTCGGCTTGCATCCGATACAACCATTTTCCCGCGCCTCGATCCTCACCGTCGATTCCCCGACGCTCGTTCGAAATCACACGCCTCGTCTCGTTTCGCTTCTTTCTCTTCTCCTCGATCTAGCTGTGTCCCTGTCAAGCGGGCCCCACTGGTCGCTGGCTGGATCTCGCTGGTGCTTTGTAGTTGCGACCTCGTGCCTCTCTGGCATGGTGCACAGCTTTGCTTTCTCTATGATCGGATTTGAAATGAATTTAGTTCCTTGTTCTTGCGTGGTCTTAAATTGATCTTGTAGCTGTGTTAAGTAATGTACCTTGGCGCACAACCGATATTTTACGGAAATTTGGTTGGGAAGTGCCGGGCGTATTATCTGCAGTGGTGCATTAACATTTGTAATAGTACGAAATAACCGTATAAGCGAAAAGAGACGACAGAAAGATAACATAGGGGTATTCATTTTTATCTTATTATTTGTAATTTCGAGATGGTGTAAGTAAAGTGCTTCTTTAGTTTATTCGGATTGAATCACTCAACTGCCTAGTGCCTACCTTGATAGAGCCATGCCATTTGTAGAACAACAGTACAAGCACTTTTTTTTTCCTTTGGTGAGATCTTATTACAGGTAGATGTTACTTATCCTTGTATAGTATTTCAATCAAGTAAAGTTCGGGCTGAGGAATGCTAGATAGAAGAGTAAAGTGAACTTAGTTGCTTGGCTGTCATAGTATATAACATAATAATCCAATTTACTTGACTCATTTTTTGCGCAAGCTTATCCGGATAAAGTATGTGGTGTTTACTTGCAATATGCCAGCTTTATTAGCAGGTTCGTGAGATGAATCACGTCTATGTTGTTGTTCACAGGTGCTGATCCACAGAGTTTGCTAGAAGAGAAAATAGCAGCGGAAGAAAAATTGGCGCTCACTGAGTATGATCTCCGACTGGCCAAAGAAGATCTTTCCCAGTTGAAGCTTGAGTTACAAAAGCAACAAGAATTATCCCCTGATGACTCAAATGGTTTGTGAACTTGGAAATGATGGATAATGAGATACATGATATATTAGCATGCTTTGACTTTTCATGTTGTAGTGCTGAATGAAAACAATCAATTTTCTGTCTCAACGACGCCACTTTGTACATGCTGTCAAATAGACAGGTCAATTATGAGTTACTACCTCCGTGTTTTTATATTTGACGCTGATACGTATCTGTTTAGCCTCCACAACGTCAAATAAATAAGTACGGAGGGAGTATTATATAAGAACATGATGATGGCTATAAAGAGATGAAAGTGCCGGATCAGGGATCGGAAGAACACACGCGAGCACAACTGGATAAACACAGAGGAAGAACTCAGTTGTGGTGCTGAACCAACTGCGCACCTTTTCAGTTTTTTTCTTACTCTGTTATTGCTTTTCAGACGTGCTACAGTACCTATTACCTGAACCAAAGATATAGAGTTCAGATAACACACGCACGCACGCACGCAATAGCTAACATACTCCGTCCGACTCTCTAGCAACTAACACCCATGACTACTGAAGATATCTCTCTAGTTGCAGGAAATCCCGTTGCAAGTTGTGCTGGAGATATCTCTCGAACTCGAACCAGTGCCCCGTGATATTGGTGAACCCCACTATGTAAATGTTGTCGTCTCGGATGGCGACCGTCGTCTTGTCCGCAACGGCGTCCGTGCCGACGAACTTGACGTGGATCCATCGGGCAGGAATGCGGTCCGTGCGCCAGAACAGGAGTGCCCCTCACATGCCTTCCCGTTGGGTTGACCGCCAGCACCCGGAATAGCTTGACCAGTAAGGTCTCGTAGTCGTCCGTCACGACCTTGAAATCGATCGTGACGATCTGAGGCGACAGGTCGCTGCAGACGGACAGACAAAATAATTATGAAAGAGGAGTCGTAAAGGTGTATTTGGATAATATGTTTCTATTACTCTAAGAGCGTACTAGCTTGACTGAAAATTTCTATCAAAACTTCACTTAAGCTTCCCCAGCATGTATTCTAGCTACAAGTTTTTTTTATAACTTAAGATGCTTATCTAACGACACACAAACATCTCAAGGCTGATAGAATGGAAAATGAAACCGACTTATAATTAGGAAAAACATCAACCAACAAACGTGCAGACAGGAGAACTTACTCCATCGGAGACAAACGGGACACATTTCCTCGGGCCGGCTGGGGCGTGGGCACGAGTAGGACGAACACCAACAAGAGCAAATGCAAATGAACGGCCATTGTGGTGGGTGCGAGCTAGCCAGAGCTTTGGGATGGAGAGCGGAAGGGAGGAGGGACTTACGCGAGCTAGCCAGAGCTTTGGGATGTTGAGCGGAAGGGAGGAGGCCTGTACTTATAGCGGAGGCCTGCCCTTTTACTCTGTCAGTGGATGCCCCTACAAGCTCTATGTCAGAAAATTACTTCTCATAATCTTGCCTAAACCTGTATGCAACATAAGTTGTCTCCATATGTGACCTTGTCTGTTAACTAAGCAATAGGGGTAGACTCGGTCAAGGCCAGGGCATTTCTGATGGGCTACAGCATGTGCCGAGGTTTCAATCACTCAGGCAAGATTGCCAGAAGTGTGTTTTTTCAGTTTCTTCAGTGCTGCCTTCTCTGCTTAGAAATTGTCGGTCGGCGTTGAGTTTTTTACTGTGTTTTGTTTTCGTTTTGATTTTACTGCGTTGAAGACTAGCATTCAAAAATATCAACCCGCGGTGATAAGGTGCAAGATAAATGTTACACTAAAAATTAAGAGTTTATCTTGTGTGTTACTACTAGAAGCTGCCATTGTCAGTGCTTTAGCACAGAGGTTAGGCACTATCTTCAGCCATTCTCAGTGCTTTACCACAGAGGTTAGGCACTATCTTCAGCACATCACATGCACGGAATGATTAATTTGGGTGTTGAACAATACTACACAGCTATATGTATACAAGATTATAAGAGGAAGGGAGGAGGCCTGTACTTACAGCGGTGGCCTGCCCTTTTACTCCGTCAGTAGATGCCCCTACAAGCTCTTTGCCAGAAAATTACTTCTCAGAATCTTGCCTAAAACTGTATGCAACATAAGTTGTCTCCATATGTGATCTTGTCTGTTAACTAAGCAATGGGGGTAGACTCGGTCAAGGCCAGGGCATTTCTGATGAGCTACAGCACATGCGGAGGTTTCAATCACTCAGGCAAGATTGCCAGAAGTATGTTTTTTTTTCAGTTTCTTCAGTGCTGCCTTCTCTGCTTAGAAATTGTCGGTCTGCGTTGAGTTTTTTACTGCGTTTTGTTTTCGTTTTGATTTTACTGCGTTGAAGACTAGCATTCAAAAATATCAACCCACGGTGATAAGGTGCAAGATAAATGTTACACTAGAAAGTAAGAGCTTATCATGTGTGTTACTACTGGAAGCTGCCATTTTCAGTACTTTAGCACAGAGGACAGGCACTATCTTCAGCCATTTTCAGTGCTTTAGCACAGAGGTCTGGCACTATCTTTAGCACATCACATGCACAGAATGATTAATTTGGGTGTTGAATAATACTGCACAGCTATATGTATACAAGATTATAAGAGGAAGGGAGGAGGCCTGTACTTATAGAGGAGGCCTGCCCTTTTACTCCGTCAGTAGATGATGCCCCTACAAGCTCTTTGCCAGAAAATTACTTCTCAGAATCTTGCCTAAAACTGTATGCAACATAAGTTGTCTCCATATGTGATCTTGTCTGTTAACTAAGCAATGGAGGTAGACTGGGCCATGGCAGGGGCATTTCTGATGAGCTACAGCACATGCCGAGGTTTCAATCACTCTGGCAAGATTGCCAGAAGTGTGTGTTTTCAGTTTCTTCAGTGCTGCCTTCTCTGCTTAGAAATTGTCGGTTTGCGTTGAGTTTTTTTACTGCGTTTTGTTTTCGTTTTGATTTTACTGCGTTGAAGACTAGCATTCAAAAATATCAACCTGTGGTGATAAGGTGCAAGATAAATGTTACACTAGAAATTAAGAGTTTATCTTGTGCGTTACTACTGGAAGCTGCCATTTTCAGTACTTCAGCACAGAGGTCAGGCACTATCTTCAGCCATTTTCAGTGCTTTAGCAAAGAGGTCAGGCACTATCTTCAGCACATCACATACGCGGAATGATTAATTTGGGAGTTGAACAAAACTGCACAGCTATATGTATACAAGATTACAAGAGGAAGGGAGGAGGCCTATACTTATAGTGGAGGCCTGCCCTTTTACTCCGTCAGAGTAGATGCCCCTACATGCTCTATGCCAGAAAATTACTTCTCAGAATCTTGCCTAAAACTGTATGCAACATAAGTTGTCTCCATATGTGATCTTGTCTGTTAACTAAGCAATAGAGGTAGACTGGGCCATGGCCAGGGCATTTCTGATGAGCTACAGCACATGCCGAGGTTTCAATCACTCTGGCAAGATTGCCAGAAGTGTGTTTTTTCAGTTTCTTCAGTGCTGCCTTCTCTGCTTAGAAATTGTCGGTCTGCGTTGAGTTTTTTACTGCGTTTGTTTTCATTTTGATTTTACTGCGTTGAAGACTAGCATTCAAAAATATCAACCTGCAGTGATAAGGTGAAAGATAAATGTTGCACTAGAAATTAAGAGTTTATCTTGTGTGTTACTACTGGAAGCTGCCATTTTCAGTACTTTAGCACAGAGGTCAGGCACTATCTTCAGCCATTTTCAGTGCTTTAGCACAGAGGTCAGGCACTATCTTCAGCACATCACATGCACAGAATGATTAATTTGGGTGTTGAACAAAACTGCACAGCTATATGTTAATATGTATACAAGATTATAAGAGGAAAAGAAGAATAAGCAGAAGCTGGTCAGCACTCTTCATTGCACTAGTGCATGTGCTAGTGTCGCTGAGTTGCTGTGCTCTGAACAGCATTTCATTCTTGAGGTTGAAAATGATGCGCTGCTTGCTTTGGGTGCTACAGGTAGGCCTTATCCGAAATTAGCTAGTCCAGTCCTTAATTTATACCAAAGTCCTCAACTTTGTATCGAGTCTGCCTCTTATCTTTATCTGTAGCATTGTTAGTATCTTTTGTTTACATTTCTACGGTAACTCTTTGGTTCTTGAATCCTTCAACTCTACTAGATGGTAATTTAGCTAAACTGTTAGAATCATCCTCCAGCTTGGCCACAACTTGGATAAATCAAAAGCAAAACTAGATGTGCTCCGTATGCCACCCTTGACTGATGTATGATAATTTTCTACGGTAACCCTTGTTCACTGCAGATCTTCCTGCTACGAGTGTACGCGATCTGCATTTGCCCTCAATACAAAACTTATTAAGAGATCTGGATGCTCTAGACCCTTCTCTTTTCTGAAAGCAAGGTAGGAAATGCGGGTTTCAGATTACTCACATGGAAATGCCAGAATGAAAATGATTACGGCAAAGCCTACTCCGACAAAAGAACCAAATCTAGGGCTGGAAAGTTACTTTCGGCTGTTTGAGGAGCCTCCTCGACGGCTGAGAAGATGTTAGAAAGCACACGGCAAAATAGAATATGATCAAGTGTTGTAACATGGGCAAAATAGCCTAAACCGGCTTCTAATGGACAGTAGACCCATTAGTAGTTTAGTCCCATATTACTTAGCTTTAGGGGTGAAAACGGATCGGATACGGACAGATAATGGCACTATCATATTTGTTTTCATATTTTTTTCCCAGATCCAGATACAAATACGAATACCTCGGATACGAATAGTATCGAATACGAATACGGAGTGAATACGAATCGAAACAAATACGGTCGCGGATATTTTTCGGAACATGAAAACCCCTTAAATTGTATGCTAGAAATTAACGAAAACATGTAACTAGTTTATTTGATGCAAACACTCATGAATTGTTCATATTTTCAGTAACCACACATAATATTGACACTAGCAAGCTACATTAACTAGTTCATCACAAACATTACACTTAGTTTACCATATTTAGCCCATAAGTCATAACTCACAAAGTCACAAGTCATCGCGCATTCACACTTAGTTCATCACATACATATATAAAACTTAGTTCACACTAAGATTGATCAGGCAGGATGGTTAATCTATACGCAAATGACTGTAACATCCCAAAGTATGTTACCAAAAATAAAATTAATAAAGTTATTATTTTATTGGATTTTCTAAGATTTAAAAGAGTTTTCTTGGTTAAAAAGAAAAATAATAAAATAAAGTCAATTATTTAATTTCCCAGTTTTAATGTCAAAAATAAAATCTATTGAGTTTTCTAGGATTTTATTGGATTTAAAGTGAAAAGGAAATTTTAATTAATTTCTTGAATTTTTGGATTTTAAAAGGTTTTTCCTATTTTTCAGAAATTTAAAATAATTTATGTGCAAAAATAAAACCAACTTTAAGTTGGAATTAATTTTATTAAGTTCAAAATAATTCAAGGAATTTTTGTGATTTTTCTAGAATTTTTTTAACTCTATTTGCTATTTTCTAATATGCTATTTGATTTGTTGCATTTTCTGAAATTTGGAAATAAATTAAAATCTCATTTTCTCTTTTGGGCCGAAATCCGGATATCCGGACTTCATCTTATCTAGATAATCCGTATTTGTATCCGTATTCACCGGATAGCATGCCTACCGTATTCGTTTTCGTTTCCGACAAAAAAATCCGAATTCGTTTCCGATCCGAAAATTATCCGAGAAAAACCTGATCCGAGATAATCCGTTTCCGTCCGGATCAGTCGAAAACTATCCGATCCATTTTCGCCCCTACTTAGCTTATCATGAAGGCGACCCACCTTTCCATATGAAGGGGGAGTCAAGGACTTTTATTGTACACACACCGCCTACGAGCAAAATCGATAAAGTTGAGAGAGGCTATGAGGAGTATATCATGTGTTCAGCTACTTTTGTTCATGTTTGAGTACTTGATCGTCAACAAAGTGACCTCAATATTATAACAAAGACTACTTGAATGCCCATATGTTACTACGGATAGAAAAACATTACCTTAGCATATCGGACCATTTAGAGGTGGTCAAATGGGTTAGGCCGGCCCGAAGCACAGGACTATTGGTCCGGCCCTGGTATGGCCTGACGAGGCGTGTTGTGCTTGGGTTGTGACTGTAACATCCTGCAATCTATTTTTATTTCAAATGCATGAAAATGTGGAATTTTTAAAAACTATTTAATGCACTTTATTGACACTCGAATTTCCCTGGATTTTATTTGAAGCTTTGTTGTATTTTGAACCTTGCAAAATCAATTAACAAGATGCATATTGGCTAAAGATAAGAAATCTGAAATTAAATTAAATTAAATTGATAATTGAATTTGAAACACAAGATAAGTACTTATACTAAGAAAGCTCTCTCACCCGACCTATCAATATAAGCATTTTCACCTTTACCTCTACCACAAAGGGCAGCAAGCACTGTACTCCATGATACTGGTACATCATGGAAGTTTCAAAGAAGCAGCGGGTAGTGAAGTAGTGGTCTTGGTTCCTAGCGTAGGGTAGTGCCAAGGGTTGGCGCAGGTTAGCATGCTGTTGGCGCTAGCCGTGCTACCTCCTCATATCTGTGCTTAGCATGGTGTTGGGTGATTCCTTCTCGAAATTTTTATATTAACTAGTAGGATGCCCATGCGTTGCAACGGAATCATATATTTTGAACAAAATAATTTCCATATTATGTGAAGCAGCTGAAGCTTTCTGAATCAGCTCACATTGAAAATTTTCAGTAGTCAGGAATGCAAAACAATTTCGCATTGCATTCCATAGCTCAAAATTTGTTTGAACAAAATCTCAAACGGTTGTTCAAAGGAAGCAAAAAAAACACACATTTATCCGTGAAGCACATCATTACAACTAACCACAACTCCAGTATATGAACAATGATGTTGTAACATGAAGTAACAAGTCCTTCTTGCTCATTCTTCTGCTTCAACCGCTGGTAGGCCTTACTTGAACCATGTGTAAAGTCCTCCATCAGATGGAACACATTCTTGTAACCATTTACAACCAATAGGTATGCTGCTATCAGAGACCTGCCAAAGTAAAAAAAAAATCAATGAGTAACTTTGTGCTCAGAAGTGGATTTATAATTTCCTTTGGAACATAATACAAAGTTACGGTCGGGTGAAGGATCTAGACCCGCCATTATGTGTTAATGGAGTTTTGGTGATTAATGACAAATCTAATTGTTGGACTAACACTTTCATTGATATACATATTGTGTAGTCTTATTTGGATATAAAGGTGAAAACCATGAAGGCATGCATGTGATTAATGACAAATCCAATTCATTGGATAAACAAAAGGAAAATCCAAACAGGTATGCATTTATAATGACAAATCTATTTATGAGACTAACTCTTCTATTTGCCTTATCTCATGATTAGTCTCGTTTGGATATAAAGAATAAAAGAGGTATGCACTCGACTTCATAGTTCTTATATATTATTGCATTCCTTGGATCCAAAATATAGGTTGAACCCACCAAAAGATTAACCTAAATATGTGCATATGTTTCCATTACATATTCATGTATGCACACATATAGGGAGAGTTCATTCTATATTTTGAGGTTTCATGAGTATTGATCCATATTCCTGTTTCCACACATATTTGGGGTCTTTACTTTGAAACATATCCTTTGAATATATTTAACTTGCATAGTTAATATATTCATGTGAGTATATAAGACTTGTGTAGTCTAAATATACTTATATGTGAGTATAACATAACTTGTGTAGTTCATGTGTACTCACATATCCTTGAATATATATAACTTGTGAAGTTAATATATTCATGTGTGTATATGAGACATGTGTGCTCATATATCCTTTGATTATATATAACTTGTGTAGTTATATATATTCATATGAGTATATACAACTTGTGTAGTGCTTATATACTCATACCTATCTACATTCATTTATTTGCAATTGTGTTGTGGGACTAACATGTGTGCTAAGATGTTTAAAGGCTTAGTCCCAGTTTATGGATGGTGACATGGTAATGGAAATCATGACAATAGAGGGATCATGGCTAGTAGCTTGATAGCATGTTCTTGTACCATATGGATCAATTTAGGATCATGCATGCATTTGAATTTAAACTTGAATTTAAATTGAAAAGCTTTAAGTGCTTCTGTCCAAAATCGGTAGTACCGCAGTTATAATTGCGGTTGTACCGTTTGATGCGGTATGACCGGACTTTACTTGGTGGTAGTACCGGATTTTGAAGGGAACGGCCAACTGAGCTCACATGCGGAACGACCGGCTGCTTGAGCGGTTGTACCGCATAGCGGTCATTCCGAATTTTAGTTGGCGGTTCAAGAAAACCAGAAGCGTTGCAACCTACCTCAGAATCACTCATGGAAATCGGTCATACCGCCCGTGACAATCGGTCGTACCGATGTGCGGTCGCATCAAATTTGTGAGGTGGTTCAATAAAAAGCAAACAAGTGTAAATCTGCTCAAAAACTCAATCTGAAATCGGACGTTCGCTTGGGAACGGTCGTATCTCTTGGGTCATTCCATTTTTATATGGCGGTACAAAAATTCCGAACACTTGAAATCTTCAACAAATTGGAAACCACGAATCGGTAGTACCGCTCCTTCAGGCTTGATGCGATCGATAAGCGGTAGTACCGCAACTTGGTTGGCGGTAGTACCGGTCCAGGATTTTCAACGGCTTATTTAGAAGCATTATTGCAGGTATATCTTAGTAATTGATGTTAATCATTATGGGACTAACATTTTCCATGAGTTGGATGAATAGGTTATGTTCCAGGGTAATGGAGACTTCGGATGGCATCATGAGCTGATCGTCATCAAGTCAAGGTTCAAGAAGAGGATGCATCATGTGTTGATGCATATCAAGATCTCGAAGAAGAGATGATCATGAGTTGATCATCAAGTCAAGAGAAGACTCATCATGTGTTGATTGAGGTGAAGTAAAGGATGCATCATGGGTTGATGCATGTCAAGACGATGACCCGGACTTGAAGTGAAGATGTGCGTCATCAACCTTCAAGAAGATACTCAAGGCAAAGGTATGACTAGCTAGGGCTAAGGATGTGTTCCTAGTCTTTTACCGGTCTTGGTGTTTGGTTAGAAGACCGGATTGCTTGTATAGGTTGCCGTACTATTAAGAGGGGTCTTGTCTAGTAGCTTGAGTCTCATCATGTGTTGATAGCTCAATTTTACTTGCTCTAGCTCACCATGGCATGATGCTATTATTTGCAAATGTGTTTTGCAAATAGTCGATGCTCATGCATTTAATCTTTGTAGCATGTGACTATACTTTGCAAATGTGTTTTGCAAATGGTTGAAGTCCATGTACCTACTCCTTGTGGCATGATCTAAGTTTGCAAATATGTTTTGCAAATTGTTGGGATTCATGTATTTTCCCTTGACATGGTCTAAGATTGCTTGTTGTTGATTCTTTGGACTTAGACCATGGTAGTGGCTCTTGGAGTTGTGCTTTTGATTTGATAAAATGTATTTGAGATCAAATCAAATAGGTGGGTTGTGTAGCCCACTGAATAAGCTTTCCATAGAGTCCAAGATCACTCAATTCCGACATCGAGTCAAAAGTTATGACCTTTTACCGAGTGTCGCTCAGGCTGATTTTGGGTTGCGGTACGACCAGCTGTGTAAAGAGCGGCACGACCGCCAGAACGGTTGTACCGCCCTTGTGAGTCTTGATACGACCGCCCGAGGTCAGAACGGCTAGTTTTGGCTGTTTAGTCTCCCAACGGCTAGTTTTTGGTGTAGGGGCTATAAATACCCCCTTGGCCGGTTGAGAGGTAACCTTTGGCATCCCATTTCACTCTCTTGAGCTAGTGTGAGCCTCTCCTCTCAATTGTGCATGTGTTGCACCTTGTGAGCAAGGAGAGAGGTCTCTAGTTGCATGTGTTGCATCTAGAGGTGGATTTCATATCCACTTGAGCTTGTGCATTCGTTGCACGTGGTGAGAGTCAAGCAAGGGGCTTGGCTTATTACTCTTGGTGTTTGCCGACACCTAGACGGCGTGGAGGCGTCGTGGACCGGTGATCTTCTCAAGAAGCTTGTGAGAAGGCCCGGTGTGTTGTGAAGGTTGGAGCTCACCTACCCGGAGCGGGAAAGAGCTACCACTAGTGGAATTGAGGTGTTTGGCTTAATTCGTGGAGCCGGTCCAATTGGTTTGGGCTTACCTCAACGTGGATTAGGGAGACCGCAAGTCTCCGATTACCACGGTAAAACATCGCCGTGTCAATTGTGGTTTGCATTCTTGTGCCTTACTTTTGCATTAACATTCATTGTGTATGAATGCTTGCTTTACATTGTGCAATTTATATACCTTGTATTAAATTGCTTATCCATTGTGTGTGATTGCAATAGTTATTCATTGCTTTGTGCTATTCACCTTGCTAGAATTGAATAGCTTACAAGTCATATGTTTAATTGCTATATTCATCAATAGACTTGTACTGTTGGCACACTTAGTTGAACCTAGTTGTTTTAGGCTTTAATTGTGCAACCGTATTTGTATTAGCTTCCTTATTAGAAATCGGTTTTAACCAAAAGAATTTTAAAACCTCCTATTCACCCCCCCTCTAGTCGGCCTCCTCAATCTTACAAGTGGTATCAGAGCTTGGTCTCTCATTTATTAGACTTAACCGTCTAGAGAGTAAAGGATGGCGACTAGAGATTTAGTGCACCTTGGTGAAGCACCTCAATTTGATGGCACAAATTATGCACATTGGAAAATCCGCATGTCATGTTATTTTAAGGCCATGGGCCTAAATATATGGCGGATTGTAGATGTTGGCTTTTCTCCTCCATTGGATCAACATGCTCCAACAAATGAGGAAGAGAAATGCTTACATCTCGACGCTCAAGCAACTAATGCTTTATTTAGTGCTTTGAGTGTAGATGTGTTTGATGTCAGATGTGATCTCAAAATGTTCATAAGATGTGGACCTATCTTCAAGAATATTATGAAAGGTCCATTTCAACTAATGAGGATTGCATACAAGAGTGGACGTCGGGAGAAGAATGCTCAATCTCTAACTCCGACGATGAAGAGTCCACAAGCCCCTCCACATCAACTTCTAGCTTCAACGATGATGACACATCAACTCCATCTACATCGCCTCATTGTTTTATGGCCAAAGGTAAAAAGGAGGTAAACGATGATAATGAACCTTCATATGATGAGTTGTTAGATATGCTAGAAGAACTAAATGATTATTTAGGAAAGGAGAAATCTAAATTCAAGGTTTTGAAGAATGAGTATGTCTCACTTCAAAATGATTATAATGTTTTAAAAGATGAACATGAAATTCTCCTCCTAAATGAACTTAAAAAGCCTAAAGTGGATATTGGCATTGCTTGTGATTTATTAGATGATATGCCATGTGTAATTGCTAACTCTTGCATTTCATCTAAAATCAATATATCCACATCTTGTGATGATTTGATTGATATGCCTTGTTGCTCTAAATTAGATGATTCTATTTCTTCTATGCTTGTTGAGACTAACCTTGTAGAAGAAAATAATGAGCTCAAGGCCCAAGTCAAGAAATTGACAATTGACTTGGAAAGAAGCTATAAAGGGAAGGCCACTCTCGATGAAATATTGAGCAAGCAAATATGCTTGCAAGATAAGAGTGGAATTGGCTTCATTCCCAAGAAGAAGAAGGAGAATAGCAAGATGAGGCACAATGCAAGACACACGAAGAATATTAAGTGCCTTAATTGTCATGAGAAGGGTTACATTTCCTCCGTGTGCCCTAATAAGAAAAATGGAAAGGGAGGACTTGGTTCCACCACCAAGGAAGAGGTGAAGAGCATCCCAAAGCAAAATGGAAAACAATTCAAGATTATCAAATGCTTTGGATGCAAGAAGAATGGTCACATTGCCTCGGTGTGCCCAAATCAAATGGATGACAAGTCAATGTCATCAAAGAAGAGGCAAACCGGAATTGAGCAGGATAAAAAGACATCAAAGGGAAGCAAAAGCCCTACTTGCTACAATTGCTGAGAAAAAGGACATTTTAGTAAGGAATGTCCCAAAGGTATCACTCCTAAACCAATTATTTATAATAATCATTATTTGCTTAGGAAGGATAAATATGGCAATGTGTTTGCTAGGAATGTTAGCTCACATAAAACTATTATTAGGGCCATTTGGGTGCCCAAATCTATTGTGACTAACATTCAAGGACCCAACCGAGTTTGGGTACCAAAAGATGCTTAATTGATAAATAGGTACTTAGAGAAGCATTGGAGGTTTGGCTCACTCATGAAGAGGTGGATTCCATCATATACAAAATATGGAGCCAAGCTTGAGGAAGATAAATTTATATCATAAACCAATGCTATCTCGGTAACAAGTATTTACATTGAAGTATCTAGCCCTTATGCCTTGTGTAGGTTGCATTCATGAATAATCTTAAAAGGGTGTTCTAGCTCTTGTGCTAAAACTTGTTTATTGAAATCTTGAGCAAGATAGAAGTGACACATTAAGGGGGAGTGCTAAATCATAACCATGTATACCACATCCCTAAGTGTGCCCAAATAAATTAAGTGCTGGTATTGTTTTTCAAAATGAGCCATTTAGCCAAAAGTCAAGATTTTGAAATTATTAGTATAAACTTTGAAAAACTAGTTGCAAAATGTATACAAATGATTTCCAAATGTTTTGCAAAGGTTTTGTTTCAAGAAAAACCTATTTCAAATGAAAATGAGTTTTTACCCAAAATTGTAGATCATAGTATCTTGTTTTTGACCAAAACTAGATTTTTGTGTAAAATCTATTCTAGAAAGAATTTGACATTTGTCCCAAAATGAAAATCCTAGAGTTGGCCATTCTAAACAATTTTGGTATTCAAAAGGTTTCCAAAATGCCAACCTAGCAAAAGTTATTTGGTTTTGAAATTCATCCAAAATCCAAATTTGACCTAAATGGTCACTTTCTAGCACTTAAGTGAGTTTTGCCATTTGAGCCTAAATTATTCACATGAATAGGTCCATGATGGTATTTATGACTCATACATACAATTGGATGCGCAAAACTTCTTCATGTGCTCTTTTGGTTCGTTTGGAGAATTTTCTCAAAAATGAGTTTTATTTGCAAAATCAAAAGACTAATTCATAAAAACTATATTCATTGAAGTTTCTATCTCCAACCTAATGCATAATGATCATAGATATATTTATTTGAATACTAAAACTAAGGATCATTTGCATAATTCTCCATTCCAAAATCTATCCTTGAATCTCCATGAAAATCGGAACAACCGACGTTATTCCCGCGGTATAACCGTTTTTCGGTACGACCGGCCTTTGAATGGCGGTTCGTCCGAACATCGGTATGACCGGCCATTGAACTGCGGTAGTACCAATTTTGCTGATCTTGCATTCAATTGAATCCATTTCAATTCTATTCAATTCTAAATCTTTTTGACTGCCTCCCTCAAGTCAAGTTGATCCCTATTATCCTTGTAAGCTACTCATATATATTTTGTTGACTCCAAATACCATTTTGATCGCCTTGTGATATATTTATCATTCAAGTGGTATTCCCTCAAGTGGTAGCTCATTCTTGATCACCTTGACCTCGGCATGGAATTCATATTACTTGTTTTTACAAGTGGTATTCTTCAAGTGATATCATCTTGTCTTTATAAGTGGTATTCTTCAATTGATATCATCTTATACTTTCTTGTGATATCCTTCAAGTGGTATCTTTTTGTACCCATCTACAAGTGATATCTATTTCATTGCTTGCCGATCAATTCTTTTCAAACCAAGCTCTCTCCGATACCTTCAATTCATGATATGCTTTTTCAAGTGGTATCTCTCTTTAAGTAATCATCTCTCCAAGTGGTACCAAGTTTCTACAAACGGAATTAATTATTCTTGGTATCATCTTTTCTCTCAAGTGATTCACTCGTTCTCTCTTCTCTTTGGATGCTTTCTTTGAAGATCGTTGCAAGAGAAGTTCAAGCACCTTGAGATTTCAAGTCTTGTCGACGCATGTTCTCTACAAGTGGTATCGACATGTGGATTTACAAGTGATATCTACGAGTATTATTTACAAGTGGTATCTACATGTATTACCAACAACTGGTATCGTCGACTCATGGTATCTACAAAGTGATGTTTAAGGATTATCTTACAAGTTGATACACATAAAGACTTTGGGGGAGAATGCTTTTGTGCTTAATGTCAAAAGAGAGAGTTTTTGGATGCAAATCAAAGATCTAGTGGAAGAGGTTGAAGTCATCAAGGGTTTTGGATGGACATATTTCAAAAAGATGACAAAGAGGGAGATATGGAATGGATGGAGAAAGCTTTTGTGTGTCAAAAGCAAATATATGGATTGGACGAAGAAAACTCTTTGTGTGTCAAAGGAGTATCGTCAAGAAGAAAACATTTGTGTGTCAAAGGAGAAGATTGTCAACGAGAAGAACCTTTACGTGTCAAAGGAATGTCTTCAAGAGGAACCTTTGTGTAAGGGGGAGTTTTCCTAAAAGGTTTTGAAAAGGTATTAATGAAAATGTTTTGATTTTTAAAATGGGTAATCTATTATATGGGAAAATTAATTTGAAAAGACTCCCTTATGGCTTCGTTTTATTCTGGATTTTTGTTGTTTTATGCCGAAAGGGGGAAAATGCTTATTTGCTCAAAATAAAATGAGTTTTATTGCCTAGCTCATAAGTGTTGCAAAGACTCTCCTTTTGCTTAAGATTTGTTTCGGTTTTTGGTGCTTAATGCCAAAAGGGGGAGAATTTGTATGAGCTACATTTGGATGTTAATTTGTATGAGCTTTGTTTGTTATTCTCTTGATCTCTTGTGTTGCCAAAAGGGGGAGAATCTTGTGGTGCCAAAAGTGAGAGTTTACCAAGATTCTCTTATCATTTCAATGCATGCAAATAGTCAAACAAGCATTATTTCTTATCCTTTGTTGATTTATATCCAAATGTTCTCATTTATAAAGGATTTGTCATCAATCACCAAAAAGGGGGACATTGAAGGATCTAGACCCGCCATTATGTGTTAATGGAGTTTTGGTGATTAATGACAAATCTAATTGTTGGACTAACACTTTCATTGATATACATATTGTGTAGTCTTATTTGGATATAAAGGTGAAAACCATGAAGGCATGCATGTGATTAATGACAAATCCAATTCATTGGATAAACAAAAGGAAAATCCAAACAGGTGTGCATTTATAATGACAAATCTATTTATGAGACTAACTCTTCTATTTGCCTTATCTCATGATTAGTCTCGTTTGGATATAAAGAATAAAAGAGGTATGCACTCGACTTCATAGTTCTTATATATTATTACATTCCTTGGATCCAAAATATAGGTTGAACCCACCAAAAGATTAACCTAAATATGTGCATATGTTTCCATTACATATTCATGTATGCACACATATAGGGGGAGTTCATTCTATATTTTGAGGTTTCAAGAGTATTGATCCATATTCCTGTTTCCACACATATTTGGGATCTTTACTTTGAAACATATCCTTTGAATATATTTAACTTGCATAGTTAATATATTCATGTGAGTATATAAGACTTGTGTAGTCTAAATATACTTATATGTGAGTATAACATAACTTGTGTAGTTCATGTGTACTCACATATCCTTGAATATATATAACTTGTGAAGTTAATATATTCATGTGTGTATATGAGACATGTGTGCTCATATATCCTTTGATTATATACAACTTGTGTAGTTATATATATTCATATGAGTATATACAACTTGTGTAGTGCTTATATACTCATACCTATCTACATTCATTTATTTGCAATTGTGTTGTGGGACTAACATGTGTGCTAAGATGTTTAAAGGCTTAGTCCCAGTTTATGGATGGTGACATGGTAATGGAAATGCATGACAACAGAGGGATCATGGCTAGTAGCTTGATAGCATGTTCTTGTGCCATATGGATCAATTTAGGATCATACATGCATTTGAATTTAAACTTGAATTTAAATTGAAAAGCTTTAAGTGCTTCTGTCCAAAATCGGTAGTACCGTAGTTATAATTGCGGTTGTACCGTTTGATGCGGTATGACCGGACTTTACTTGGCGGTAGTACCGGATTTTGAAGGGAATGGCCAACTGAGCTCACATGCGGAATGACCGGCTGCTTGAGCGGTTGTACCGCATAGCAGTCATTCCGAATTTTAGTTGGCGGTTCAAGAAAACCAGAAGCGTTGCAACCTGCCTCAGAATCACTCATGGAAATCGGTCGTACCGCCCGTGACAATCGGTCGTACCGATGTGCGGTCGTACCGAAATTTGTGAGGTGGTTCAATAAAAACAGAACAAGTGTAAATCTGTTCAAAAACTCAATCTGGAAATCGGACGTTCCGCGCTTGGGAACGGTCGTACCGGCCTGCGGTCATTCCGTTTTTTATATGGCGGTACAAAAATTCCAGAACACTTGAAATCTTCAACAAATTGGAAACCCTGAAATCGGTAGTACCGCTCCTTCGTCTTGATGCGATCGACTAAGCGGTAGTACCGCAACTTGGTTAGCGATAATACCGTCCGTGATTTTCAACGGCTTATTTAGAAGCATTATTGCAGGTATATCTTAGTAATTGATGTTAATCATTATGGGACTAACATTTTCCATGAGTTGGATGAATAGGTTATGTTCCAGGGTAATGGAGACTTCGGATGGCATCATGAGCTGATCGTCATCAAGTCAAGGTTCAAGAAGAGGATGCATCATGTGTTGATGCATATCAAGATCTCGAAGAAGAGATGATCATGAGTTGATCATCAAGTCAAGAGAAGACTCATCATGTGTTGATTGAGGTGAAGTAAAGGATGCATCATGGGTTGATGCATGTCAAGACGATGACCCGGACTTGAAGTGAAGATGTGCGTCATCAACCTTCAAGAAGATACTCAAGGCAAAGGTATGACTAGCTAGGGCTAAGGATGTGTTCCTAGTCTTTTACCGGTCTTGATGTTTGGTTAGAAGACCGGATTGCTAGTATAGGTTGCCGTACTATTAAGAGGGGTCTTGTCTAGTAGCTTGGGTCTCATCATGTGTTGATAGCTCAATCTTACTTGCTCTAGCTCACCATAGCATGATGCTATTATTTGCAAATGTGTTTTGCAAATAGTCGATGCTCATGCATTTAATCTTTGTAGCATGTGACTATACTTTGCAAATGTGTTTTGCAAATGGTTGAAGTCCATGTACCTACTCCTTGTGGCATGATCTAAGTTTGCAAATATGTTTTGCAAATTGTTGGGATTCATGTATTTTCCCTTGACATGGTCTAAGATTGCTTGTTGTTGATTCTTTGGACTTAGACCATGGTAGTGGCTCTTGGAGTTGTGCTTTTTGATTTGATAAAATGTATTTGAGATCAAATCAAATAGGTGGGTTGTGTAGCCCACTGAATAAGCTTTCCATAGAGTCCAAGATCACTCAATTCCGACATCGGAGTCAAAAGTTATGACCTTTTTACCGAGTGTCGTCTGTGCTGATTTTGGGTTGCGGTACGACCGCTGTGTAAAGAGCGGTACGACCGCCCAGAACGGTTGTACCGCCCTTGTGAGTCTTGATACGACCGCCCGAGGTCAGAACGGCTAGTTTTTGGCTGTTTGCCTCCCAACGGCTAGTTTTTGGTGTAGGGGCTATAAATACCCCTTGGCGGTTGAGAGGTAACCTTTGGCATCCCATTTCACTCTCTTGAGCTAGTGTGAGCCTCTCCTCTCAATTGTGCATGTGTTGCACCTTGTGAGCAAAGAGAGAGGTCTCTAGTTGCATGTGTTGCATCTAGAGGTGGATTTCATATCCACTTGAGCTTGTGCATTCGTTGCACGTGGTGAGAGTCAAGCAAGGGGCTTGGCTTATTACTCTTGGTGTTTGCCGACACCTAGACGGCGTGGAGGCGTCGTGGACCGGTGATCTTCTCAAGAAGCTTGTGAGAAGGCCCGGTGTGTTGTGAAGGTTGGAGCTCACCTACCCGGAGCGGGAAAGAGCTACCACTAGTGGAATTGAGGTGTTTGGCTTAATTCGTGGAGCCGATCCAATTGGTTTGGGCTTACCTCAACGTGGATTAGGGGAGACCGGCAAGTCTCCGATCACCACGGTAAAACATCGCCGTGTCAATTGTGGTTTGCATTCTTGTGCCTTACTTTTGCATTAACATTCATTGTGTATGAATGCTTGCTTTACATTGTGCAATTTATATACCTTGTATTAAATTGCTTATCCATTGTGTGTGATTGCAATAGTTATTCATTGCTTTGTGCTATTCACCTTGCTAGAATTGAATAGCTTACAAGTCATATGTTTAATTGCTATATTCATCAATAGACTTGTACTGTTGGCACACTTAGTTGAACCTAGTTGTTTTAGGCTTTAATTGTGCAACCGTATTTGTATTAGCTTCCGTATTAGAAATCGGTTTTAGCCAAAAGAATTTTAAAACCTCCTATTCACCCCCCCTCTAGTCGGCCTCCTCGATCTTACATCGGGTGAAAGAACAAATAGATGTTTGGATAACCTACATGATCTTGCTTCATAGCAAACTAAGTAGCTTCCCAACTGATAGCCTGGAACAAGTACATCTTGCAGATTGTTCATTGTAATGCAGTTTCTATCTATTTTATTTTCTTAATGTGGATATCATGGGGATATGCCTGAGATCTTAGGATGATGTTACAATTGGCAATGTCGTTGACGGTTTGTCGAATCACGTGTTTTCGGCAAAGTTTCAGTTCTGTCAGGTCTCTGGCGGTCTGACCGGCCATTTTGGCGGTCAGACCAGCCATTTTGGCGGTCAGACCGGCCATACCTGTTTGGTTTTCTGAAATGGTGCATTTGGTGGTCTCGACGCCAGTGGCGGTCGACCGCCATGGAGAGGTCTAACCGGCTTTGCCTGAGCGGTCAGACCGGCCATTGCAATGTTTTTGGATTTTGGAGCTGGGCCAAAAATAGAAGGTGTAGGCAAGTGAGAGGGTTCTTCTGCACTTGGTCCCATAATTTTTGGAGCCTCCAGGCAAAAGTTCTATTTGATTGAAATTTCCAGAGAAGATTCGGGTTTCCAGGTTGGATTTTTGGTTAAGTCATGAACTGGCGGTCAGACCGGCCTTTGGCTGGCGGTCTGACCGTCAGGGGGAGCGTTCAGACCGGCCAAGGTGGCGGTCTGACCGGTTGTGATCTGGTTCGTCGTTGTGAGCACCCGGATTTATTAAGCTCATAATACTTAGTCATCCAATTGACCCTAGTATTATCAACCAAATAAACCCAGTCTCGAGAGATGTATACTCCCCAGAATGCAGTAGACACACCTCACAACAAAAGAATGTATTAATTCCAAACAACACATAGAACATAAGCAACAAACCAGAAGTTAATATTAATATGGAATAGCTATTACAAAAGAGGGGCCCTTAGGCCAAATAGCAACAATTCTACAAAGATAACAGCGGAAGCAAAAGTGCCATAAAGATGGCTATAACACAAAGCCAATCAGTGTGCCTTAACCCCTAGGCATCTGACCGGACCGCCAAGCTAGTCGTCGAAGAAACTGCAACACGTAGCGCAAAAGAGAGGCTCTTGGAGCTCTCCTTCTTCCTCTGCAACAAAAGCCACAAAAAAATTTGCCACAACCACGGGCAGATGAGTACATAAAGTACTCCGCAAGACTTACGTGTGAGATAACAGAACTATAAATAGCTACATGCAAGCTTTATTTAAGTGGAGGAGGCTTTGGACTCATTTTAGCATAAAGCAACATTTATTTGCAATAACATAATAGATTGAAGGCAATTTGGCAAAGCATTTTTAAATGTTGAAGTAACAACGAGATAATAACATAGTAACAACAACAAGATCAACCTGGAAGTGACTAACCCAATAGTCACCACAACAATAGCATGAACTCCCGTTCATACCAACCATGTCAAGTTTTAATTAAAGGTTGTAGTCTAATTCTTACGGAAATAACCAAGCGTGTCCATAACCTAGGGCGAGGCTATTGAATAGTTTTATCCTGCGGGGTGTACCAATGTACCCACACGTCGACCGCCTTTCCTTTAAGCACACTACCTTAGGTGTCTTGGCACGCTAAGTCCTACGAGACATTTCCAATGGACAATGCTAATTAGTCGCACAACCCACGGGAGAAAGAGACATCACACAACCTTCCCGAAGCTAATGCTCCCTCCCACATCACACACACATTTTATCTTTAAAAACACACCAACCGAAATTCCCCCAATTAACACCGCCCAAAGTACTTAGTCAAGAGGGTTCCATATGCCCTCGTGTGGTTAGCACATAA
This sequence comes from Phyllostachys edulis, assembly GCA_036346405.1. Lineage (NCBI taxonomy): Eukaryota > Viridiplantae > Streptophyta > Magnoliopsida > Poales > Poaceae > Phyllostachys > Phyllostachys edulis. Next base: position 49,742,449 of record CM070563.1, on the reverse strand, counting down.
AATTGCTTGGATCAATGGCGCAAGAATTAGGTCCTTGTTGACTCAGGCATACCACCACATCTAAAAACCACACCATCCATCCAATATGCCCAAGTCTAAATCAATCTTTTATTTTCAGTTTTGATTTTACAAATTAATCAAAGCACAAGTCTTTGGACATATAGGAGTAATAATCAGTTTTGAGTGATCAAGACCATCGACTAAGTCGATGATCGCCCATTCTACCGATAACTAAGCATGTCTAAGCAATTTAAAACGAAACTACTAAGTGATAAGAGCTCATCCAACGAGCTCAAACCACAGCAAATAACCTAGGCTCATGGTAGTAGAGGATAAACAATTCCTACAGATTATGCAACTATAGGATTGCTAGCGACATTTAACACAAAGTAGCATGCATCCATAGAAGTAAAACAACATATTAACCTTTAAAGTAATGGGACGTTAGAGGGGATATGATCAAACTACTTGCCTTGTTGCTGGCCAAGTTGTGGCGGAGGGTCACTCTCGGGATCGCCACAAATGTCGAAACCTAACGGAAAAGCAATAAAGAACCGATAAGAACGACGAAAAACAACAAAGACAGCACAGCAAATGAACTCCAAATTCTCTGAATTTTCTACAGCAGCAAGAGAGTGATTTTTAGGGGATTTTGCAACAAGAACCAATTGATTTGGATTCTCGATGCAAAAGTTATGAGCAAAACAATTCTGCTCAGCCCCTAACATACCAAACTGCACTATTCACTAATTTAATTATGAGGCAACATTTTCTAAAACAGAAGTGAAGCTGAAATTTTTACTGTAAAACCAGCACCTCATGAGATGAATAACACAATTGAGTTCACCTCATTTGGAGCTATATTGCACTTTCTATAATTTTTCAAAAACAAGAACTTGAACAAAATTATAATACACAAGTCCTCATTTTCCTAACAGCAACACGCTCAAAACTAATTTTCACAGTGAGTTCATTAATAGAGGAAACCAACAAAGTTGGTCTCGCCCAAAAATAATTTACAGAGCATTAGTTATGTATTTTACAAGTTAAGCATTAATTTGAGTGTATATTTAAAGTGAGTTTTAAAATCTAATGGCAAAACTGTGCTCTGGAGCTGAACTCAACTTACAATCATTTTTGGATTAAAGTCAAGTTTAAGACAGAGCTAACACAATTTGAATGACCTCATTTGGAATTAAAAAGAAAAAGATACGAAATTCTAAAGTTTATACCTTATTTGAGTTCATAATTAAGAATGTCTTGGAATTTCTAAAACCCATAAGGACATGGGAGGTCATGAGCCACAGATCACAGATCTAACGGCTCGAGACCTCCCAGTGAACAACGCACTCTCGCCAGAGGTCCAGAGGTCTGGACCTCCTAGCAACGCATATGCTTGTGAGGTGAGGGAGGTCGGGCCGTAGATGGGAAATCCAACGGACCACAACATGGAAAGGAGGTCCTGAGCGGACCAGATCTAAAGGGGAGGTCCTCAGCGGTTGGGATGTCCTCGAGGAGGTCCCAGCGGAGGTCCTCAACGTCCACGAACCTCCGGGGAGGTCAGGCGGCTCTGATGCGCAAGGGAGGTCTTGGGCGCTCCAGATCTCCTCGGGGAGGTCTGGCGTCCTGCACTCCACCAGCAGCGCCGCAGCAGACAGAGCGTTAATCTTGGCGGGACCACGAGGAGGTCCGCTACGGAGGTCTTAAATGCACGCATTAAAGGGTGGATTTAAAGGCGGTTAAAACGCCCATTGATTACAATGATGGGAGCAAATGATTAGCGCATTAGAATGGTGAATCTTTGTCCTAAAACGACAATGACACGCTCGGGACGTTCGACAAAGATCCCGAGCGTGAAGAAGTGGTCCTCGCCGGCGATGTAGAGCCCGCCGGTGAGGTCCAATGGTACCACTGAGTGCACAATAACGTTGCGCACCCAGTGGACCTCCTCTCAACGGCGACGGCGGCTTTGAACGCCGGCGAGCCGGAGAGGGCAAAATTGACCAGCACGGCCAAAACCGAAAAGCAAAAATGAAGCTCCGCGCGACATTCAAGCGTATGCTCAAACAAAAGCTCCGCGACATTCATTCATGCGGTGCCAAAGAACTAAGGACTACTAGGGGAGTTACGGAGGTCCTAAAGATGCCGATGAGGTTGAGGACGGTCTTGGCCGGAGTTGGGGAAGATGGAGAGCTCCACCGCTTCAAGTCCAAGCTCCAACTCCAAGCTCCCAGCTCCACTAGGCTACCTCTGCAAATGCCCCAACCAGTGAAGTTAGGGTTGAGGTCACAGAGATGCCCAGATAGAAACAGAGAGAGGAGGAGAAGCCACTTTGAAATCTGAGCCACCGAGAAGCTTCAAGGACCTTGACAATGGCAGCCACCAAAGAGGAGGAGAGTTTGGGGATGAGGAGCTCACCACGCACAAAGTGCAAGGCCGAGATCAATTGTGTGCAAAGGAAGCCACGGAGTGTTCAAGGGGTAACTTATAGCCCGAGTGAAGGTTATGAGTGGGGCTAAGCTCCATGGTGAGCTTAGCCCACTGTTGGTCCATGGGGTGGCAAGGACATGAGGTTGACAAGGTGCAGGTTTGAGCCGACCAAAGAGGCGGAAGGTCGGCTGCATTAAATCTTGGTCAACATAGAACTGCTGAAAAGGTACCAAGTGGACAGACGCGTGCATTAACTCCATTTGCTCGAGCTCATGGCGCGCCAGAGGAAGGAGAAGAACAGGGGAGGTCTTTATGACCGTTGGATAAGACCATGGGGAGAGGTCCTGGCCCTCCGATGGCATTTTGAACCGTTATGTTTTAAGTGGCTGGGAGGAGGTCCCAGCCACACGATCAAGGATGGGGAGGTCGCGGCCCTCCGATTTCCTTAATGTGTACGCGCACGTGGGAAATGGGACAGGAGGTCCAAAGCGTTGGATTTCAATCAGCAGTGCGGACCTCTGTGAGGTCTTAACTGCACGCCAACATAAAACATGAGGGGAGGTCATGGCCTTTGGATTAAAATCCAAGGGCACACAACCAAAGGGAGGTCTCGAGGCTTTGCGTGAAGCGCGAGGAGGTCAAGACCTTTGGATTTTGATCAACGGTGGTGATCAAAACAGGGAGGTCTGAGCCTCGCACGTGGCGCAAAGGGGGTCTTGAGCTTGCACAACACACACGGGAGATCATGGCCTTTGGATTTAGATCTAAGGGCAACGACCTCACGTCTTGTGGGAGATCTCGATCGCGATGAGACCGGAGGAGGTCGTGGCCCGTGGATTTTTATCCAATGGTGTGACCTCATGTAGGTGGGAAGTTTGCTTAGCTTAACAAAGAGGGAGGTCAAGAGCGGTTGGATGTAAATCCAACACTATGACCTCGCCAAGGTGGAAGGTGGTTTTGAGGTTTGATAACAAGGGAGGTCGAGGCGGTTGGATCTTAATCCAAGGGCCAAGACCTCAACAAGGTGGGAGGTCTTTGCGGTGTTGATCATGAGGAGGTCGTGGTGGTTGTTGGATGTAAATCCAGCGGTCTGCGACTGATCAAGGTGGAGAGGGAGGTCTGTTGGGTGCAGACACGGTTGAAATGGACCCGACTTTGAATGCGGCTAGCCCAAGGAATAGTGTAGGCTTTTAAATTTAGTTTTTAACAAATGAAACTTAGCAGAATTATTTGAGATAGCAAATGAACTCCAAATTTGATGAAATTTTAACTGGAGCTTGTTGACAATGAGATCAACCTTGCATAAAATTTCCAGAGGTTAGTATGCAATGCATTTTTCTCAGGAAATTCGTTAAGGTTGTTTAAAGGATTGTTTTACCTCCAAAATTTATCAAACTAGTTTTACAACTTGTGATATTTTTCAGAGGGTCCCACATCAGTTTTGGGACCAAGGAAAATATATTCAATGTTTGACACCAGATTTAGACAATTGGAAAATGAATTTGACTTTTGGGTCAACAAGAGCTTGGTGTTTTAGATTACACAACTCTTAGACAAGAATCACACGAATGATTAGGGGTTTTCAAGATGTGAGAAAAAGTTTTAATTTCTACACATATAATTATACTTGAATAACCCCAATTATACATTTGGGATGTTACAAAATCTCCCCCCCCCTTACAAAAATCTCGTCCCGAGATTTGGCTCACTCGGTAAAGAAAGATGGATAGTCCGCACGCAGACGATCTTCTCTTTCCCAAGTAGCCTCATCCTCAGAATGGTTTGACCACTGAACTTTAAGGAACTTGATGGTCTTATTCCTTGTCCTTCGTTCAGACTCATCGAGTACGCGAATAGGGTGCTCGCGATAGGTCAAATCGGGTTGGACATCGAGAGTTTCCAACGGAGCTTCCTCGGTTGGAACACGGAGGCACTTCTTAAGCTGGGACACATGGAAAACATCATGTACCCCCTCAAGTGCAGTAGCAACTCCAACTTATAGGCAACAGCTCCTTCTTCTCGATAACGCGGTAGGGACCGACATATCGAGGAGCCAACTTGCCCTTGACGCCGAAACGTTGATGGCCCTTCAAAGGAGAGACTTTGAGATAAACAAAGTCATTAGGCTCAAAACGCAACTCACGTCGACGGCGATCCGCATAGCTCTTTTGCCTGGATTGAGCTGTGCGCAAACGCTCACGAATAAGCTGGACTTGGCGCTCGGCCTCATTGATTGAGTCCGGGCCAAAGAGAGGTCTCACCGTCTCGACCAGTTCAACGGGGTTCTACACTTTCTCCGTACAAGGCCTCAAATGGTGCCATGCCGAGACCGCCTTGAAAGTTGTTGTTATAAGAAAACTTCGTGAATGGCAAGCATTTCTCCCAATGCTTCCCATACGAAAGGACACAAGCACGAAGCATGTCTTCCAAAACTTGGTTGACCCTCTCGGTCGACCATCGGTTTGGGGTGAAATACCGTGCTAAAGGTAAGACGGGTTCCCATAGCCTTTTGCGGCTATGCGAAAACGGAAGTGAAGATGGAGCCACGATCGAAGCGATCGTCTTAGGTACGCCATGTAAGCTCACAATCCTAGAGACATAGAGCTCGGCTAGGCGATCGGTGCGAATCTTGGTCTTGATTTGGAAGAAAATGAGCCACTTTAGTCAATCGATCGATGGCGACCCAAATGGCCTCATTTCTTCGGGGCGTGGGTAGACCGGTGATGAAATCCATTCCGATCGAATCCCACTTCCACCCGAATCAGGCAGCGGTCAAGCGATCTCTTGACGCCGATGTTTCGGCCTTGACATCGACGACATCGTCGTGACTTTCGACAACGAACCGCAATCTCCCTCTTCATTCGGGTCCACCAAAATCTCAGGCAGAGATCTTGATACATCTTTGTGGGCCCGGGATGAATAGATAAAGGCGAATCATGGGCTTCACGGAGGATCAAATTCCGCAACTCCATGTCCTTTGGAACCACAAGGCGTTGCCCGAACCTCACAACACCATGCTCATCCTCAGAGAAGCACTTAGTCGTTCCGTTCTTGACATTTGCCTTAATGTGGCTCACTCCAATATCCGACTGCTGCGCGGACTTGATCCGATCCACCAAGGTTGGTTGCACAACCAAGGCAGCGAGAGAACCATGCTCAGCTAAACCCAAGTTGAGATGCTAAAACTCTTCCAGAAGAGCGGGCTGAAGCTCCCTGGACAACAAGGCATTGCAATGCGCTTTGCGACTAAGCGCATCGGCAACGACATTAGCCTTGCCCGGATGGTAGTGAATACCCATATCATAGTCCTTGATCAACTCCAACCATCTCCTTTGCCTGAGGTTCAGGTCAGGTTGGGTGAACAAATACTTAAGGCTCTTGTGATCCGAATACACTTCACAACGATTACCGATTAGGTAATGTCGCCAAATCTTAAGTGCATGAATCACAGAAGCCAACTCCAAATCATGAGTAGGGTAGTTAAGTTCATGAGGTCTCAATTGTCTTGATGCATAGGCCACTACCTTGCCTTCTTGCATAAGGACACAACCGAGGCCTCGACGAGAATCATCGCAAAAGATATCGAAGCTTCGATGGATATCAGGAAGAACAAGAACAGGAGCGGTGGTCAACCGCTTCTTGAGTATTTGGAAACTTTCCTCACACTCGGCGGACCACACGAACTTCTTGTCCTTCTTGAGCAACTCCGTCATCGGCCATGATCTTAGAAGTTCTCGATAAAGCGACGATAATATCCCGCTAAGCCGAGAAAACTCCGCACATCGGTGACCAAACAGTGACTCCATGAAAGAACATCGCGACCTTGCTAGGATCAACGGCTCGCCTCCTCTTGAAAGAATATGGCCTAAGAAGGCCACTTCCTTCAACTGAATCGCGACTTGTGAACTTGGCGTCTGGTGGTGCTCACGTAGCTTGCCTAACACAAGCTTGAGATGCTCGGCATGCTCTTCATCGTTCTTGGGTAGATAAGGATGTCATCGATGAAGACCACGACAAACTTATCCAAATACTCCATGAATACCGAATTCATGAGGTTCATGAACAAGGCAGAGCATTGGTTAAGCGAATGACATGACGATGTACTCATACAAGCCGTAGCGAGTAGAGAACGCCGTCTTTGGAATATCCTCAGGCCGAATACGAACCTGATGATACCCCACTCTCAAATCAATCTTGGAGAAAACTCGAGCTCCAGTTAATTGATCGAAGAGATCGTCAATGCGGGGCAATGGATACTTGTTCTTTACTGTCACTTCATTAAGTGGCGGTAATCAACGACATGCGAAAAATACCGCCCTTCTTCTTTACGAAGATTGCTGGACAACCCCACGGAGATGAGCTAGGGCGAATGAACCCCTTTTCTTGCAGCTCACTTAACTGCTTCTTCAACTCCACCAACTCGTTCGGTGGCATCCGATAAGGCCTCTTTGAGATAGGGGCGATGCAGGAGCCAACTCAATGACAAACTCGAGGTCTCGAGCGGGTGGCATTCCTAAGATCTACGGAAAGACATCAACAAAGTCACAAACTGTTGGGACTTCGCTAATACCTAGAGCGGGCTTCGCTTCAAGCGAAGAGATGCGGATCTAGCGACTTGGCAAAAGCGAACACCTCGTCACGGAGGGACTAGATAGAGAGATGAGCTTCCTAGCGCAATCGATTTGTCCCATGTGCTGAGACAACCAATCCATGCCAAGAATCACATCAAGACTCGCTGAATGGAGGAGGATAAGGTTCGCTAAGAACCCTACGCCTTCGATCTCGATAGGGACATCCCTACACTCAGATTCGGCTCTCAACTCCGAACCAGGAGAGCGAATGAGTAGCGGGACTGACAATGGAGAGAAAAGAAGCTCTCCGACAGCAGCAAAAGACTCAGAAACAAAGGAATGAGATGCTCTGAATCAAACAAGACAATGGCAGGGTGAGAGTTAACGAAAAGTGTACCTAGCACGGCGTCGGGTGCCTCTGAGCCTCCTCTGCGGTGGCGGCGTTGACGCGACCACTACCCACGCCTTGGGTAGCGGGGCGATCTTCGTCTGAGATGCACCACCTCGGCCCGCGTCCTCCATTAGGGCGAGGGGCTGCTCTCGCTTCTTAGGGCATTGGTTCGCATAATGCCCCTTCAGTTGCATGAGAAGCATGTGACCCGGCCGGGTTCGGGGCCGCTCTGGCGACTTCGCAGTGCGTGGTGAGACACGACTGCAATGGACGAGGAACGAGGCGGTGACCTCGGGGTGCGAAGAATGAGACCGGTACCCTCGAGACCGCCTCAAACGGGACGGAAGAATCGCCTGGATGACTTATGGGCCTCCCACTTGCGCTTCGCGGAGTCCATAAGCTCTCGAGCCGCATGCTCGTGACGATGGCCTTGTCGACCAAGGTCTGAAAATCGTGAAGTCGACAATGGATAGCTTGTCCTTCACTCCTCGGACAAGCCACGCTGAACTTGGCACCTTAGCCATATCGGTGGCCACATCCTCGGGAGCATAACGAGCTAGATGGTTGAACTCGTAGACATACTCCATGGTGAAGCTCGCCCTTGCTTGAGCGCAAGAAACTCCCCGCTTGATCTCCATCAAGCCGGCAGGATGTGAGCCCGACGGAAGGCGATCTGAAACTCCTCCCAAGAAACGGTGTGGTTCTGCGCTGCATGGCATGAAAGCTCTCCCACCATGACAACGCTGCACCCTCCACCGGTGCGTCTGACAGCGCCTTCTCGTGCTCCAGCGCATCGATCTCTGGCTTACGCTCCACAAGAAGGCCAATCGTCCGCATCCAAAGGGTCCTCGGGCGGGAAAAGGTAGGAGGCCGAGTACGAAGAAACTCCGCGAGTCCTCCACGCGGTGATGGGCGTTCCTTGCCCGGATCCTGAAGCTCCGGAAAGTGCGGTGGTGTTGCGGCGCGATGGCGTCGATAGAACTCTCTGTCATCCGCCGCGGTTGCGCCGATCTGAAGAAGAACCTCGGCCATGGTCGGAGGAGGAGAAGCTCCTCGTCCGGACCAATGATCGCCTTGGCCGCTACGAAAAGTCCCGCCATCCTGTTACAATGAAATTTGGTTAGCAACTAGACTCGAAAAATAAAGCCTTAAAAAAGCAAAAGCTAACGACTAGGGAATGGAATATCGCCCAAATCGAAAGCCAAAACAGCGAGTAAATCAACTTTAGAAGCTTCTAAAAGACTCTAAAAACAGCCAAGAAACCCCAAAAGCAAGGCTCAACTTCTCAACTCAACTAACCCGTATTGAATGAACGAGTAATTGATCGAGAAGATTAAAATCAGATTGTGAGATGAGATCTAAAACTATTAGAGAGCAAGGTTAATGCAGCGAAATAAGTGTTAGATACTTAGCTAACTAGTATCACATCTTACCCTTTTATTCCCACAAGTTTTAGTTGATTTAACCTCTCATTTTCTATCCTATTTAGAACCTTTGAGCTTGCTGTACGGAAATTGACGCTTGCTGTCTAGATTTTGCATCCAAGCTTCCAGTCGAAATTGGCCATTCCAGAAGCTTCAAAACCTTGTAGATGGGCAGCTAACACTTCAATTTGCTAAACTCATTGATTCCCCAAAACCCCATTAATCGATAACAACTATTTTGTAGAAGGGAAGAGAGGAAAACAACTTTTAAAACTCAAATTAGAGTGAGATGAGAAGAGAAAGCTAAGATAGATGAGGAGTAAAATGTGAGAGTTTTCTTAAGCTTTCAAAACTCATTTGATATTTTGAAATTAGGTTTTCAAAATACCCTAAAGACGACTAAGCTTAAGTTACTACGGTCGATATAGCTCGATACCAACTTATGTGAGCACCGGATTTATTAAGCTCATAATACTTAGTCATCCAATTGACCCTAGTATTATCAACCAAATAAACCAGTCTCGAGAGATGTATACTCCCGAATGCAAGATACACACCTCACAACAAAAGAATGTATCAATTCCATACAACACATAGAACATAAGCAACAAACCGAAGTTAATATTAATATGGAATAGCTATTACAAAGAGGGCCCTTAGGCCAAATAGCAACAATTCTACAAAGATAACAATGGAAGCAAAAGTGCCATAAAGATGGCTATAACACAAAGCCAATCAAGGTGCCTTAACCCTAGGCATCTGGACCGACCGCCAAGCTAGTCGTCAAGAAAGCGCAACACGTGGCGCAAAAGAGAGGCTCTTGGAGCTCTCCTTCTTCCTCTGCAACAAAAGCCACAAAAAAATTGCCACAACCACGGGCGGATGAGTACATAAAGTACTCCATAAGACTTACGTGTGAGATAACGAACTATAAATAGCTACATGCAAGCTTTATTTAAGTGGAGGAGGCTTTGGACTCATTTTAGCATAAAGCAACATTTATTTGCAATAACATAATAGATTGAAGGCAATTTGGCAAAGCATTTTTAAATGTTGAAGTAACAACGAGATAAAAACATAGTAACAACAACAAGATCAACACGAAGTGACTAACCCAATAGTCACCACAACAATAGCATGAACTCCCGTTCATACCAACCATGTCAAGTTTTAATTAAAGGTTGTAGTCTAATTCTTACGGAAATAACCAAGCGTGTCCATAACCTAGGGCGAGGCTATTCAATAGTTTTATCCTGCAGGGTGTACCAATGTACCCACACGTCGATCGCCTTTCCTTTAAGCACACTACCTTAGGTGTCTTTGGCGGCTAAGTCCTATGAGACATTTCCAATGGACAATGCTAATTCTGAGTCGCACAACCCACGGGAGAAAGAGACATCACACAACCTTCCTGAAGCTAATGCTCCCTCCCACATCACACACACATTTTATCTTTAAAACACACCAACCGAGCGACCCCAATTAACACCGCCCAAAGTACTTAGTCAAGAGGGGTTCCATATGCCCCTCGTGTGGTTAGCACGCAAAATTGCTTGGATCAATGGCGCAAGAATTCGGTCCTTGTTGACTCAGGCATACCACCACATCTAAAAACCACACCATCCATCCAATATGCCCAAGTCTAAATCAATCTTTTATTTTCAGTTTTTGATTTTACAAATTAATCAAAGCACAAGTCTTTGGACATATAGGAGTAATAATCAGTTTTGAGTGATCAAGACCATCGACTAAGTCGATGATCGCCCATTCTACCGATAACTAAGCATGTCTAAGCAATTTAAAACGAAACTACTAAGTGATAAGAGCTCATCCAACGAGCTCAAACCACAGCAAATAACCTAGGCTCATGGTAGTAGAGGATAAACAATTCCTCAGATTATGCAACTATAGGATTGCTAGCGACATTTAACACAAAGTAGCATGCATACATAGAAGTAAAACAACATATTAACCTTTAAAGTAATGGGACGTTAGAGGATATGATCAAACTGCTTGCCTTGTTGCTGGCCAAGTTGTGGCAGAGGGTCACTCTCGGGATCGCCACAAATGTCGAAACCTAACGGAAAAGCAATAAAGAACCGATAAGAACGACGAAAAACAACAAAGACAGCACAGCAAACGAACTCCAAATTCTCTGAATTTTCTACAGCAGCAAGAGAGTGATTTTTAGGAGATTTTGCAACAAGAACCAATTGATTTGGATTCTCGATGCAAAAGTTATGAGCAAAACAATTCTGCTCAGCCCCTAAAATACCAAACTGCACTATTCACTAATTTAATTATGAGGCAACATTTTCTAAAATAGAAGTGAAGCTGACATTTTTACTGTAAAACCAGCACCTCATGAGATGAATAACACAATTGAGTTCACCTCATTTGGAGCTATATTGCACTTTCTATAATTTTTCAAAAACAAGAACTTGAACAAAATTATAATACACAAGTCCTCATTTTCCTAATAGCAACACGCTCAAAAATAATTTTCACAGTGAGTTCATTAATAGAGGAAACCAACAAAGTTGGTCTCGCCCAAAAATAATCTACAGAGCATTAGTTATGTATTTTACAAGTTAAGCATTAATTTGAGTGTATATTTAAAGTGAGTTTTAAAATCTAATGGCAAAAGCGTGCTCGAGCTGAACTCAACTTACAATCATTTTTGGATTAAAGTAAAGTTTAAGACAGAGCTAACACAATTTGAATGACCTCATTTGGAATTAAAAAGAAAAAGATACGAAATTCTAAAGTTTATACCTTATTTCAGGTTCATAATTAAGAATGTCTTGGAATTTCTAAAACCCATAAGGACATGGGAGGTCATGAGCCACGAGATCACAGATCTAACGGCTCAAACCTCCCAGTGAACAACGCCTGCAGCTCGGGGAGGTCCAGAGGTCTGGACCTCCTAGCAACGCATATCTTGTGAGGCGAGGGGGTCGGGCCGTAGATGGGAAATCCAACGGACCACAACATGGAAAGGAGGTCCTGAACGGACCAGATCTAAAGGGGAGGTCCTCAGCGGTTGGGATGTCCTCGAGGAGGTCCCAGCGGAGGTCCTCAACGTCCACTGACCTCGGGGAGGTCTGCGGCTCTGATGCGCAAGGGAGGTCTTGGGCGCTCTAGATCTCCTCGGGAGGTCTCGACGCCCTGCACCCAGCAAGCACGCAGCTGACAAAAGCAGATCTTGCGCGGGACCACGAGGAGGTCCGCTACGGAGGTCTTAAATGCATGCATTAAAGGGTGGATTTAAGGCAGTTAAGACGCCCCATTGATTACAATGATGGGAGCAAATGATTAGCGCATTAAAATGGTGAATTTTTGTCCTAAAACGACAATGACACACTCGGGACGTTCGACAAAGATCCCGAGCGTGAAGAAGTGGTCCTCGCCGGCGATGTAGAGCCCGCCGGTGAGGTCCAATGGTACCACTGAGTGCACAATAACGTTGCGCACCCAGTGGACCTCCTCTCAACGGCGACGCGGCTTTGAACGCCGGAGCCGAGAAGGCAAATTGACCAAAGACGGCCAAAACCGAAAAGCAAAAATGAAGCTCATGCGACATTCAAGCGTATGCTCAAACAAAAGCTCCGCGACATTCATTCATGCGGGTGCCAGCAACTAAAGGACTACCAGGGGAGTTACCTGGAGGTCCTAAAGATGCCGATGAGGTTGAGGACGGTGCTGGCCGGAGTTGGGGAAGATGGAGAGCTCCACCGCTTCAAGTCCAAGCTCCAACTCCAAGCTCCCAGCTCCACTAGGCTACCTCTGCAAATGCCCCAACCAGTGAAGTTAGGGTTGAGGTCACAGAGATGCCCAGATAGAAACAGAGAGAGGGAGGAGAAGCCACTGGAAATCCTGAGCCACTGAGAAGCTTCAAGGACCTTGACAATGGCAGCCACCAGTGAGGAGGGAGAGTTTGGGGATGAGGAGCTCAGCCACGCACAAAGTGCAAGGCTGAGATCAATTGTGTGCAAAGGAAGCCACGGAGAGTTCCAAGGGTAACTTATAGCTTTGAGTGAAGGTTATGAGTGGGGCTAAGCTCCATGGTGAGCTTAGCCCACGGTTGGTCCATGGGGTGGCAAGGACATGAGGTTGACAAGGTGCAGTGTCTGAGCCGACCAAAGAGGCGGAAGGCGGCTGCATTAAATGCGGTAACATAGAGTCATTGAAAAGGTACCAAGTGGACAGACGTGCATTAACTCCATCGCCGAGCTCATGCAGCGCCAGAGGAAGGAGAAGAACAGGGAGGTCTTTATGACCGTTGGATAAGACCATGGGAGAGGTCTGGCCTCCGATGGCATTTTGAACCGTTATGTTTTAAGTGGTGGGAGGAGGTCCCACCACACGATCAAGGATGGGGAGGTCGCGGCCCTCCGATTTCCTAATGTGTACGCCAAGACGGGAAATGGGACAGAGGTCCAAAGCGTTGGATTTCAATCCAGCAGTGCGGACCTCTGTGAGTCTTAACTGCACGCCAACATAAAACATGAGGGGAGGTCATGGCCTTTGGATTAAAATCCAAGGGCACACAACCAAAGGGAGGTCTCGAGGCTTTGCGTGAAGCGAGGGAGGTCAAGACCTTTGGATTTTGATCCAACGGTGGTGATCAAAACAGGAGGTCCCGAGCCTCACGCGTGGCGCAAAGGGGTCTTGAGCTTGCACAACACACACGGAGATCATGGCCTTTGGATTTAGATCTAAGGGCAACGACCTCACGTCTTGTGCGCAGGAGATCGATCGCATGAGACCGGGAGGAGGTCGTGACCGTGGATTTTTATCCAATGGTGTGACCTCATGTAGGTGGGAAGTTTGCTTAGCTTAACAAGGTGAGGGAGGTCGGAGGCGGTTGGATGTAAATCCAACAACTATGACCTCGCCAAGTCGAAGGTGGTTTTGAGGTTTGATAACAAGGGAGGTCGGGAGCGGTTGGATCTTAATCCAAGGGCCAAGACCTCAACAAGGTGGGAGGTCTTTGCGGTGTTGATCATGAGGAGGTCGTGGTGTTGGATGTAAATCCAGCGGTGCGACTGATCAAGGTGGAGAGGAGGTCTGTGGGGTGCAGAACACGGTTGAGGCTGGACCCGACTTTGAGTCTTGGCTAGCCCAAGGAATAGTGTAGGCTTTTAAATTTAGTTTTTAACAATTGAAACTTAGCAGAATTATTTGAGATAGCAAATGAACTCCAAATTTGATGAAATTTTAACTGGAGCTTGCTGACAATGAGATCAACCTTACATAAAATTTTCAGAGGTTATTATGCAATGCATTTTTCTCAGGAAATTCGTTAAGGTTGTTTAAAGGATTGTTTTACCTCCAAAATTTATCAAACTAGTTTTACAACTTGTGATATTTTTCAGAGGGTCCCACATCAGTTTTGGGACCAAGGAAAATATATTCAATGTTTGACACCAGATTTAGACAATTGGAAAAATGAATTTGACTTTTGGGTCAACAAGAGCTTGGTGTTTTTAGATTACACAACTCTTGGACAAGAATCACACGAATGATTAGGGGTTTTCAAGATGTGAGAAAAAGTTTTAATTTCTACACATATAATTATACTTGAATAACCCCAATTATACATTTGGGATGTTACAGTCGTCCTTCGTGGCGGCGATGTTTGCTTGTTAGGTCAAGTTCATGGGTTTCATGGCATATGTGTTGCGTGATGCATGTTTTGACTAACGTGGGTCAAGTTGTGAAGAACTTGTTCCCGGATTCGTTTGCTTGTCTATTGCTGTGCAGGTTGCTTGTTGGTCAACGACGGTCAACGGCGAGGATGATCGAGACTAGGCTTGGAGAGCTAAGGTCCAGAACGATCGACAATGCCGGGTGAGGTCAATGAACTCAAGTGTGGTGCAGAATGGACAAGGGTAACCGAACGGGCAGTTCGGTGCGATTGGTTTGATCAAGCGGCGCGGGGGTCGGTGCAAGTGCCATGGTGGTTTCGGTGGGAGCCGGATGGGAGAGACTTGCCGACATGAAGAGAGTCACCGGATCAACCTACACGTGGCGGCATGGGCGTGCTTCACGAAGATGGGACTCGGTCTTCGCAAAAAGATCGAGAAGGGTATTTTGGTAATTTTACCAAATACCGCCTTGGTGACCTTTGCCAACTCACGGCGCAAATATGGTGCAAGGTGAAGCGGATTAGGTCAAGAGATGAAGACGACGCTTTAAAAGCATGCGTATGTGTCCTGTTTGTTTTGGGCCTTGAGGAGCCCATTAGGGTTACTCTTCTAGAAGGTCTAAGTTTCCACTATAAATAGAGGAGGGAGGTGGTGCACCCTTCAACCCTTTCATTGTGTTTGAAACCCTAGTTTGCTTAGGGAGAGGATTAGTGGAGGTTAGGGTTCTAGAGAGTTGGATTGGATTCGTGCTCATGTATTGAGTCTTTGTCCTCCATTGATGGAGTGGTCAGTAAACCAATACCATATCAAATCAATCCAAAGAAAGTTCTCTCAAAGATGAGTTCATTTGCCTTCTTTCTCTCTATTTGATGATTTTGAGTCTTTCTTTGATCCATGAGTTTTTGGTTGGTTTCTTGCCGTGATCTAACTTGCTGGGACATGTGGGAACCCATCTAGAATCATCTTGATCATCAATCACCCACAAGCAAGTCTCTAGATCATATTTCACTTTTGGCTCGGTTTTTGAACCACCTTTGCTCAAACTGAAAAAGATAGGAACTTTGGCATGGGTCTCTACGATCTTTGATTGGAATAGGTTCCTAATATCCTTAAGAAGGTGTGGTTCAAATTTCGTGGAGTTTGGCCTTACGAATCAAAAGTTAGATCGATTTTAGTTTTGGTTTTAATTTTTCTTTGTTCATCGTCGGTGGAGGTCGACCGCCCATACCAGAGGTCAGACCGCCCCATGTAGCGGTCAGACCGCCAATATCAGAGGTCTGACCGCCCAACACTTGGTGATTTGAGTTCTTGGCTATTTTGGGTGTTTTGCTTTGGGGTTTGGATTGAATTCAATACAAGTTATCCGCTGCACTTGTACTTTGATCTTCATAGCTTCCATAGTTATTGGAGTGAATTGGTGTTGAATTCGATCCTTGTGAAAAAGTGAGCGTGCTCCTATTCACCCCCCCCCCCTCTAGTCGCTTTTTCGGTCCAACACTTAAAGATGCAATTACAGAACTACTAAACGATCTGAAGATGTCATTTCCATTTTCAAACTATAGAAGTGAATGTTGTATGCCTGCATGTAAGTTCTCCAAGTACAATAATTTATTGTGCTTGCCAACGATGCTTACCAGCCTAGCTCCACATCAACAACATCCTCTCAGCGCAATAATTTATTAGTAGATTAAATCACCCTCAACTTGCTTTTGTTTGATTAGTGACCCATATAAGCAAACTAAACACTAAAAGTTCTTTGAAATCAATTACGCAGATCTTGCATCTGAAGACAAGATCAAGATTGCAAAATCGTAACCTGAGCGATTCTGGCCAAAACTTGCCAAGACAACGAAAAGTGACTCAACTTTAGGTTCAACAACAAGATGACTTACTTTCAAAACAAACATTGAAATAACGATAATCGTGATCGATATCCGTGAGTCGAGGATGAAAAAGTATATTTGAACAATGGTAAATAATACGGTTATTCTAAATGATATAAATTTGACTCACCTAATAGTGCATGACTCTCTCGAGTGCTTCTTGAGATATGGGCCCATCTGGAGAAAATGATACTTCTAGCGTTCAACGAGTTCTTTATTTTTGGCGTCTTGCACTTCAATGTATTATTGAGAAGATACAAAGCTGCCTAGCTTCGAAGGCTCTGTTTGAATTGCAATCCAAAGACCTAAACAACGTTCAATTTATCCACAGTTGTGATGATGGAGCACTGAGCTATCAATCCTTGCACCTACCAAAGCAACAACGAAGATATTTTGTGACATTATCCATGAATAGTCTCCTGAAAGTAAGACATACAGTTTGAAAGAGTTGAAAGCTTATGCAACTGTTTTAAAAATGCTTAAACCTATGCACACTAAAATGTGCTTTTAGAGTGTTGTACCATATTCTTAACACGAAATTGACTTTTTTAATTAGTTTAGCACCAGTTTTTACATGAAAAAAAGTTCAAGGTTGATATTTCCCTGATATAGTTGTTATTATAAACATCTCAGCCTCTTGGATAAAAACTTGTGTTGTTAAAATGGAATATAGTAGTTTACTGCTGAAGCCGACTCAAAGCTATATCATAGAAGCTTTCTTCCACAAGGAATTGTCCAACGACTTGTAGGACCTCATTTGCAACCTCATTTGAAAGTTGATCCTGGCTGGTCGGTTTGCTCCATCAACTTTACAAGTAGTTCAACATCTCCGGTTGAAAGAACCTCGGCATAAGCGAATCCATGTCACCAACATGAGCAAGATCCATTGCACGAGTCCAGACTCCCAAAGTGGGCCTCTTTCATCCCTTGATTGTCATTATTCAAAGCTTCTCCATCCGATTCAGAATATCAACTCTTGCAAAGAACCCTTGAACTTCCATTATCTTCACCGGCCACTCTAATAGCTTCGATGTCGCTTCATTTTTCGAGGCTCGCCATGCACTTCAAGCAAATGGACCCTCCCCAAACCTAAATGGCCCCTATCCTTTATCCCACCTCGCCTAGGTCCCGCTTGATCATTGCTTCGTTCATTTCTAGGCACCCTACTATCGGATGAAATGAGAATCTAAACCTCTCACGGCATTCATACCGCTTCTTGATCCGAATAAGCATATGAGTCCCATTGTTCGAATCTGGTCTCCAAGATGGACTTCTTACACTAGAAGCCATACTATCTGCAGAAAAATACCTTTTGCAAGTCCTATCATCCCATCGCCACCCTCCCAAATTTTGAATTAGAGTATTCATGAAAACCATTGTATTTCATAGATGATCTGCCAGAGATGAATCGAAGCCCAAAGATTGAACCACCACCTCTCCCTTGATGATAGTGAAATATCCTAGCCATTTCCTCAACAACTCTCTCAAGACCACGTACTCTATTCTCTAGAGTAACCATCTTTGTCATGAGATCCTCCCATGAAATCTCGAAATTTGTAAAACAAGTGAAATTAGGTAGCTTTCCCACAGATGTCTAATAAGCTTAAATTATGTCCTCAAAAGTAGCACACATCACAACAATATGTGGTTTTATTTGGGATTTATCTTGAAGAAAGTTCGGTATAACAAAACAAAGCAGGGATCTGTTATGACTCGAACCCAAACTACGGAAATGGCAATAAACCACCAGTAAGGTAATTATTTTAAACTTCAGACTTACATGAGATGGATTGAACATAAATATCAATAACTATCAACAAGTAGGCAACTGTCACCCTAGGTGGCCATA
The DNA here is from genome assembly GCA_036346405.1 of Phyllostachys edulis. Lineage (NCBI taxonomy): Eukaryota > Viridiplantae > Streptophyta > Magnoliopsida > Poales > Poaceae > Phyllostachys > Phyllostachys edulis. Next base: position 49,724,250 of record CM070563.1, on the reverse strand, counting down.
AAAGCAGTTAACTTTATTTCCAAAGACATTGAAGGTTATTTCTAAAATAACTAAATAATATCAACTCAGTTCATTTGTGTTATTGTGTAATTGCATGGAGATAGTGGTAGATTTGGATTCAGAAAGACAACAACAACAAGAAGAAGAAGCGCGGGGTTCAAGGGCGGCCGAGAGATGGAGAATTCCATCCAGGCTCTGATGCAATTACCTGAAGTGGCGAAGATTTGATCGTTCTGGCGATTCCGACCACCGAGAAAGAGGAAGCGATGAACAAGCCCGGGCGAAACCCATCGGCTATGACAGTGAAGGCGGTTTCTCGTCAGCTTTTTGGAGTGGGGGCGATGTGCTCGTGAGTTGTGTGCGGGGGAGAGCTAGGCGATGACAAATCCGGAAGGGAGACAACCAGTCGGCGGTGGATCTAGCCGGGATCGAGATGGGAACACCACGACGGCAAGGGATCTCACCAAATCTAGCTCGGGGAAGACAATGGTGGTAGCGGATCCAGCGCATCACCTCTCGCACGCTGCGGCGTCCTCCTCCGCCACGACAATCTTTACGAGACGATCGACTCGAGATCGTCACCGCCGGTCTCATCGGCGTGAGCCGACGCAAAGAGGGCGGGAAGGAGGAGGAGAGGCGATGGAGCAGTGGAGCGGCGAGAGAAGCGCGCGCGCGAGGGCATCGCGGCCTTGAGGTTGGGCGCCGCCTCACGTCAGACACCAGCGCCGCCATCAAGCGGGAGAGCGGGCGTGTCGAGTCGGGCGCTAGGAGGAGGACCGTCGCCGCCAGACGGGCGCCGGGGGGCGCTGCGCATCCCGGCCGGGCGGCGGAGAAGGGCCCCGGCCACGTGGGTGCCACTACCGACGAGGAGGATGGGTCGGCGGATGGCGTGGTCGTGGTCGGCTTGCGATCTTAGAATCATTTGTAAAGCAAAAGGCAAGAGAGAGGGGGAGGAGAAAGAGCCTGAGAAAAGAGGAAGGAGAGAGGACGGGGAGTTAGAAGAAGTGGGGAGGGTTGCGCGAGGTGGTGGACGACAAGCAGTTCGGATCGAGGGTGGGACGATTCGTCCCATGCGCGGACTAAACTCAGAATTATAGTAGTTAAGATTAACCCTTTTTAAAATTTTATTTTAAAGTTAACCTCTGGCAAACTTTATTTCCAATTCTGATCTCTTTAGTCACACCACCACCTGTGACGTGACAAAACAACATTGTCACGCCGTAGGATAAGTCCGCTAAATATCACTTTTTGTCACGCGTCTAGTCGTGGCATGACCAAACAACACTGTCACGTCATTGGTCGTGGCGTAACAAGAGCTTGCCCAGATACGGGCTAGCATGACAGTGTTGTTTTGTCATGCCATGGGTGGTAACGTGACCAAAGGGGTAAGAATTGGAAATAAAGTTCGCTGGAGGTTAACTTTAAAATAAAATTTAAAAAAGTTAATTAATAAAAAAAATTCTTCCTTCTCAACTACTTGAGCAAAAAGAAAACAAATTTTAATATATGTCACTTAGAACACATGGGACTTCGAGATATGACACTAAGTATGTTGAAATTAGAAATGTCACTTCAGTTTCTTTCTCCTTTAAAATTTACCATTATCTCTACTTTTATTCTATTTTCTTTTTTTTTTCTCTTATTTTTCATTTATTCAGTAATAAACTACCTATTTTGCCCCTCTTCTATTCGGATTCATCCGTTCTGAACCGGCAGCAAACATCCATCAGGCACACACCAGCGTCCCTTCTGGTTACTTCTACCCCAAGCGTCACCGCTCGCCCACCCACTCCCGAGTTGAGCCGCTCCTCCCACCAAACTAGCAGCCAAAGCCCACTTGTCCCCTCGCGCGAGAGCACAGATGGCCTCGCCGCCGTTGTAGTGGGCCATCCTGGCCATCATCCCGCGTGTCTGGCACCAACGAGGAGCTCGGCGGCGCCGACCTCTCCCTCGCGCCGGCCGCGCCGCCGGGCGTCACCGTCCTGACCGTGCCCCCGTGCGTCTCCCCCGACCCCACCACGCCCCGCAACTTCCCCTCCGTCCTCACCGCCGACTCCTCCGGCCTCCTCCTCCTCCTCTCCGCCACCCAGGGCCGCCCCACGGGCCCACTCGTCATCGACAGACCGGGGAACAAGCTCGTGCTCTGGCGCCCCTTCCTCCAGGGCTACTCCATCTACAACGCCGCCTCCGCGACCGCCCATTAACTACTCCGGCAACCTCGGCCTCGCCGTCGCCACTGAGCTCCATCCCATCATCGGCAGCGACAAGGCCACGCTCCTCTGCTTCTCGTCGGAGACCGGGGAGTGAGCCGAGAAGGACCTCGAGTACCCCCTCCCGTGCCGGCCGTGGGGCAGCCACCGCGTCATCTCGCACAAGGGGAAGCTCTGGTGGGTCGACGTCTCCGGGGCCTCCTCACCTGCGACCCGTTCGACGATATGCGGGTGTGCGGCTGATGGATGCTGGGGATGGAAGGGATGAATCTGAACAGGAGAGGGGCAAATAGGTAGTTCACTAGTAAATAGATGAAAAATAAGAGAAAAGAAAATGAAAATGAGAGAAAAGTAGAGATAATAACAAATTTCAAAGGAGGAATAAACTGGAGTGACATATTACTAATTTTAACGTACCGAATGGCATATCTCAAAGTAATGTGTTTCTAAGTGACGTATATCAAATTTTGCGAAAAAAAAAAATCCTAACTTGACTTTTCTCTATATTTTTGTGGACTTTTTCTCCGAATTTCTAGAATATTTTTTGCACGCACGGTAGAGTCAGCACAACCAATGTATACAGGGACATCAGCTCAAAATTTCGTAATTGTTCCCAGACTTCCAATTTTGGATCTTAGAAGTTTTCTCCGGTTTTTCTTTGGAAATCCTGATTTTCTTTCCTTTTTTGATATTTTTATTTGGGAAGGCTCTGGAATTCCATCTTTTTATCCTTTTTAGTGCATATTCCTACACGTAATATAATTACAATATATCTCTAAAATTTGTTAGTGTTAGTTGCCAAATGGCATAATTAAGTCTAATAATCATAAAATCAATTGCTATATCAGTGAGTATATAAAACAACCAACAACCATGGGTGGACCCTCCATGGGTCAAGGGTGTTCAATTGAACACCTTTTTTTTTTTTGCAAAATATCTGGTATATAATAGGTATATTAGATATATATGTTATTAGTTGAGCCAAAATTATATATTTATATTTACAAATGAATTCAGTCTATACTCTCCACACATCGTGCACGGGCCATGTAATAATATATTATGCTTATTTTCCTTCCTACTCTAGCCCACCAAACCCTAATCTCTATTCTCTCTCTCATCCCTATGGCTGTTTGTGTGTGGGGGGATGGGGCTCCGGCCTTCAAGTGGTGAACGAGCGGAGGCATTGGCTACGAAGGCGAGCAATGGTCGGTGGATACGACGCTATGTCGCGACGACAAGCGAGCGTGGTGGCCTTGAGGCGGCGTCTTGACGAGATCTGACGCGAGCAAGCGGGTGACAGTGTGACAAACAGGGAGGAAGGGAGCGGACGGCACCAAGAGAGCAACATGGTGGCCAGGAGGGAGCCTTGGACAATGAACAAATAGTTGGACCCTTGTTACATATGTTTACATGCTAATTTCTGCTATATGGAATGAACATTATTAGATGGGGTTCTTGCTGACGGGAAAAGAGCAGGATCAGTAAGGTATGCAATTATCAAAAAAATTTGAAAAAGAAAGCAGGAGCTCTACGGATCACTATTAGAGGAAGAAAATAAGTTTTAGCAGTCTAGCTGCTATAACCCAGAACAAAAAAAAAAGTGAGAAAACAAAAACGACCCAGCACCAAGCACAATGCTTTTTTAAAAAAGAAGACAGGAGCTTTACCTATCACTATTAGATGAAGAAAATAAGTTTTAGTAGTATAACTGCTACAACCCAAAACAGAAAAAAAAATAGAGAAAACAATAACGGCCAAGCACCAAGCACAAGTCTTGGCCGCACCCTGCAAAAACAATATAACTCAGCAAAATATGAAGCTTGGAGCTAAAATGGCTCTATTCCTAGTTTCCACCTCCTTAACTGTAATTGATATCTATAATTTGATGTTTAATTCATGCCATTGTGATTGCCTTATATCGTCCATTTCCTCATAGATATCATTTATTTCTATTTGTTTTTGTATTTTATTATATATACGTGTATCATCATATAGTGTTTTTTTTTTGGGAAATGATGTTTCATGGTATCGGCGTATTGGTATCGGTATATCAAGATAACCTAGCTCCGAAATCCGAACACCCATCATAAAAATCTTGGGTCAGCCACTGCCAACAACCATTGCCATGCTTGTTAGAGAGAAGTTTATTTAAGGGCGGACATGTGGCTTAGTGGTGGGAGCGTGGTTGCTCATTTCTATCCACATGGGTTCGACCCCTAAAATCAACACAATGTACTTTATTTAATTAGAGTACCACATGTGTGTACGATTAGTGAAAAAACGTATGCTCATATTCTTAGAGGTCCCAGAGGCTTCGCAAAATTCCTAGCGTCTATTGAGAACGTGCTAACGTGTATGGTGCCGTTGTTGTACTGTTAAAAAAGAAATGATTTTTTACAAAAAATATTAAAAAAACAATTAAATGATAAAATGTCAGCACGATAATAGATGCCAGAGTTGACTAACCAAAGAGCCCGTTGCCTTCCTTTCTCTAGTAGTAATCGAGAAATCTCCGATGGTTGATAGCTCTGTTGGGAACTAGGATCTAATCACCGTCTGAACAGGAGTTGGAGTAGCTGAATGTGGATTTTTTTTAAAATTTGGCCTCTGCTGCCACTTTTTTTCCCTCCAAAAATAGCCTCCTTGCGCAAAAATTTGCAATTCTAGCTCTCTCTTGAGTGCGGAAATAGCTGAAGCTGACACCTGGACTTCATACGGTCAGGGAGCGTATGAAGTCGACTTCATGCAGGCTAGAATTGCAAATTTTGGCATAAGAAGATTATTTTTGAAAAAAGGTGGCAGTAGAGGATCAATTTAACGATTTCTTCCTGAACGTGCAAGCTGATGGATTCTTGGACTTGGAGCACCTGCCCACCCATCAAAAGTAGAGCTGGCCAAATGGGCGGCCCGACCCGGCACGACATGGGCCCATGGCGGCCCGGCCCATTCTAACCCGGCTACTATTAGATGTGAGTGTCGGTGGCCCAGCGCCAGTGGTGACGACTTCGACCTGACCCATCGCCCTTTAGTGTCGTCTTGGGGCAGACGTCGTCTGTTAACCCATCCAGACCAAATGTAACCCGTTTAGCCCATTTGGCTGAATGAGAATGAAAAAATTCTAAAAAATCCAAAAATTAGAAAAATGTGTAGAATTCAGAAATTGACATGAAAATTGAAAAACAATGAGACAACCAGTTGAAAATGTAATATAATTTTATTAATGTTCAAATAGCTAGCTCTTTAAAACATTTGTCATTTAGCTCATAAGACATGAAAAATTGAAAAACAATCCTAGAAAAAAATATATATTTAAAAAACCAAAATAAATTTATATATACTAATAAAATGAACTATATAAATTTAAAAACTACAAAATAAAACCATATAAGTATTAAAAATAGAAAGAAAATCGTATAAATATTAATAAATAAAAATAAAATTATATATGTATATTAAAACAATGTCATGCCTAACGGGCCCTATCGTCTTGAGTGTGCAGGTCTGGTCGTGCCGTCGTGGAGCAAATAAGTCGAGTGTCGGCTCGAGTGCGACCCGAGCTATCGTATCGTGCCTGTCTGGCCCGTGAATAGAGTCGTACCGTGTCGGTCCGTATCAAGTCAACAGTATCATACCTCGTACCGGCCCATCAGGCACGCCCGTTCGGCCAGCTCTAATCAAAACTGTACAGAGTAATACTTAAGCAGGTGTATGTCGACTTCCGATCTTACCAAAATGGAGGATCTTTCTTTTTAACTTCAATTCTTGAATCCGCTAGTGAGTGCCATTTTTTTTTTTTAAAGAAAAATCAGTTCTTGCAGCGATTGGTGAGTGCGGCGGCGCTTGTGAAGCTGGATTCGCTGGCGTCCCATCCGTCTCTTGGGATGTGAATTGATAAGAGGAGGAAGAGGAGCGGTTACCCTCAATCTTCCGTCGCAGCGGCCATGAACTGGTTGGCGGCCGCGGCTCCGGCGGTCTCAGGCTGCAACGCCTGGTCCGAGTTCATCCAGAAGTTGTTCTCCGGCGGCTCACGCCTGCTCTCCCTAGCGGGCGGCGAGCACCACCATCGGCTGCTGGACCGGCTCGAGAGGTGCATGCTCAACCTTCCAGGCCTAATCAGCCAGGCCGAGTGGTTCATCTACAAGGATACCGTCGCTCCGCTCCTCCACAGGCTCAAGGACCGGTTGCTTGACGCCCATGACCTTCTTGACGCCTTCAATTGCCATTACGAGCTCAAGGTTACGGCAGAAGGCACTCATCACCTAAGGGCCGATTTCTTTAAGGAGGTCATCAATTTCAACCGTGCAAAGAAAATCCGAGAGGATATCGAGTATCTTGATGATAAGCTGGCGGTGCTCATTGACCGCCGTGCCGAGATGCAGCGATTTGACAAGTTCATAAGGCCAGATATGGATCATTGCTGTGATGATTCTCAGGTTCGCGGCCGTGAGGCTGAAGTGGATGAGGTGATTCGGCGACTGGGGGTCCTGCCTGAGCTGCATCACACCAGACTGCTCTGCATCCTCAAGCAAACGTTGCACAAATGCGAGCACCACATCTACTAGCAAAAGGACCAGGAGGACTCTGACAGCAAGCAATTCTGCATCATTGACTAACACCGGGGCCATGGCCCAGACTGCAACAATTGTGCCCGCAAGTGAGCCAATTGGTAGTGAGCAAACAAGGGAACCGATAAGCTTCCAATGTGATGAACAAAGAACTGCGAATGTATCAGTATTCACAATAGTTGGCATTGGGGGTATAGGAAAGACTACTTTGGCCCAGAAAGTTTTCAATGACAAGGGAGTCCATGATCACTTTGACCTGAGAATCTGGATATCTGTCTCCAATGACTTCGACCGCGAAAAGGTTAACCAAGGAATTTGTACATCACATTCTCAAAAATGAAATGCAGTATGATAATTTGTCTTGCCTTCAGGATATTCTCACTGGTGTCATCATTGCATCTAAAAAATTCTTGCTTGTACTGGACGACATATGGGATGATGTATACATAAATCATGAGAGCAGATGGTACAAATTTATCAAACCATTACAGTCTGCCCAGCGGGGAAGTATGGTTTTACTCACAACAAGGTCACAAAAGGTCACGGACGAAGTGAACAGAAACAAGCAATTCAACATTGGAAGGCTTACCTCCTGATATTTTCAAGGAATTCTTCAATGACTGCGCATTTGGTATTGATCGTTCACAGTACAATCCAGACCTGGATAATATTGGTGGAGGTATACTTCCGCATCTGAAAGGTTGTCCATTAGCTGCTAAAACTCTTGGAAGGTTATTAAACTGTATGCTGAATAGAGATAGCTGGAATGACATTGCATGAAGTGAACTTTGGGAGGTAGATCAAAAGAATGATGACATTTTGTCTATCCTCCATTTGAGCTACCAGTATCTGCCCTCCCATCTGAGGAGCTGTTTCTCGTTCTGTTCCATGTACCCTAAAGGTTACCAGTTTGATAGAGATACTCTGGTAGACAATTGGACAGCAGCCGGCCTACTAGAGTCTCTCAAGTGCCCGCCAATAATTAATGGGCCTAAATGTTTCAATGATTTGCTGAATCGAACCCTTTTTTCAGAAAGCACCATCATCTTCCAAATATGTCATACATGATTTGATGCACGATATGGCACAGCTGGTCTCTGGGAACGAGTGCTTCATAATAATGAGTCAAACAGACCTAGAAAAGATTCCTGAGAATGTTCGTCATTTGTCAATTCTAGACAGCAGTGGGCTTGATGCTACGAACTGGAAAAGTTTGTGCAAGTGTAAAAAGTTGCGCTCCATAGTGTGCCATGGTATCCCCTCTGATGTTATCACTCCTGCAGTGGAATGCTGGTTTAAAGAGCTTACAAACATCCTCATTTTGAGCTTTATTTCTTGCCAGTTGGATCATCTACCAGAGAGCATAGGGAACTTAAAGCTTCTCCGCTACCTAAATATTGGTGAATGTACTTTTGAAAATCTTCCCAGATACTTTTCGTGCCTCTATAATTTACAGACCGTTGATGCACAAAACTGCAGATTCCATGACATACCCGAAGATTATAATCGGCTAGTCAACTTGTGGGGATTTAAATTCAGGGGTACCCTTGTAAGTGGACCTGGTCAAGTGCCTTAACATTGGGAAATTTAAATTTGATTTGAGGGCATGCGCAAGCTGTATATACATCAGTGATCAATGCATGAGCCATCCTTCAGGGAAGTGTGAAATTAGAGGTTTTGCTTAGTCTCGTGTTGCGCAGATACCGCCTTTCGTTGTTTTGTAGGCTAAGCGGCCTGTTGTTCTGTTTAGCATGGAGTTAATTTGTTCTGTTGTTACAAATTTGTGTTGTAGGCTGTCATATTTTGGTTAGTCCTTGGAAACCAGGTTATGTAAACTAATACTACTGATCAGGTAAACATCGTATGATTACTATAAAAACTTGTTTATATTCAAATGCAAGGCACCCTGGTTTTGTGCATGATAAATCCTGAATTCCTGATCACTAGTATGGATTGTGGTCAGTTTTGCATGACATTTTGATGTCAAATCTCGGTGCTTGGTAATCTTATTTACTGATTAGGATCAACACTGCAACATTGTGTATCTGAATCCTCTGCGATGACAACAACGATCTTTTGAGTATGGGTGTAGCTCTCTGTCTCCTTATTGAGAACCTCTTCCATTTTTGCTCGTGCTGTTTTGTTTAAAGTTATACCATTTTATTTGTTGCGAGATATGCTGAGCAAGAACTTCTTTGTGGATTTAGAATTCTATGCTTAATGCTCTCCCGATGTCTTGGAGGAGTGGAAACATCTCCATTTCACCTGCAAATTCAGCAAGATTGTTGGAGAGTAATTAATTGGTATAGAATGGGATGTATCTTCAGATCCATGTGAAATGTTGCAACAAAAAATAAATCGACCTTCACAAACTCTCTTTTTCAAAGAATTGGAAATTAACTCTGGAATGCTGTCATATTTAGTTCCATGCATTTTTAATGGAGTGCTTCCAAATAAGTACAGATGGGAAAAAAACCCCTAATCCAGGATGGTGGAACTCGTTAAAGGAAGAGCTTCTAAAACTATGATGAAGCTATTTCCAGATTAGTTGAAAATATCAGAAAGTTTAAAATAGGAAAGGCAGATGGGTTTGATCCTGGTTCTTAGAGACACTTCTTAAGAAAGGGTTTAGCCTTTAACCTATATAATTTGTTGGAGTTTTTCTCCTTGCTTTCTGTAGTTTTTTTTCGTTTCTAGATTGATATCCTTTTTTGTACCTTTTTATTCTATATATATTTATTTATATTTCACAAGAGTCATGCCCTACTGTTTCTGTCAAAATAAAAAATAATAATTTGAGCATAATTCGATTGCCAAAGTGTCAAGTGCATCAGGAAAAAATATATAGGCTTTATAATTTTATTGTGGAGCTTATTGTCACGCCTGAGCCGAAGAAGAAGGCGGAATCGATGGAGGAGCAGACACGTGGCACGCCACATTGGTTAAAATCAAATGAGGAGAAGCTGACAGTGGCCCTAGAGAATAGCATACACGGAGATGCTGTTGAGTGGGGTGCCATCAATATGAATTGGTTTGTGAGCCTGGTTCATAGTCTTTGGGACCCAGGTGTCAGGTGAGTGAGAGGGGCTTAAAAGCAAACGCTTGTAACTGAGAAGGGCATCGAATGTTGGGAATTAAACTGCTTTCCCCACCTGTTCTTCCTTTGTCTCGTCTCTGATTTCTCATGCCAAATTGTCAAATCATCCCCATGTATCCACCAATCTGCTACTACTCTGAGTGTTAGAGTTAATCTTGATTCTTATTACTAGTTCTTTGATTAACACATATAATTAGGGAGTTAATTATTTAGTGGCAACATGCGTGTGTTAGTGGGAGGTGTGGCTGCATGTGTGCTAGTAAGTGTATGTGTGTGTGGTTTATATAAAGCCTATGTGATCAGATTGTTAAGTGGGTTGAAGAGAGAAATACGAGAAGAAAATTGCCCCACTGTGTTCCTCTTCCTGTGTGCGTTAAACATCGAGTTTGGCGTTTGATCTTAGGTGTGTCCAGCAGTCCTAGGTTCAAAGACAACATTTGGTATCAGAGCGAGGTTCAATGTGAGGAGAGTGCCCACCTGGTGGCGCCGGCGGCAGGGCACGGCGTGGCGCCGGTGGCGTGGCGTGGAGTCTTGGCGACAAGCGGGGCCTGGCGCAAGACGCGGGTGTGTCGCATGGTGGCGGCGTCGGGCAGGGGCAGCGCCACGGAGCATGGGTGCAGTCTGCGGCTTTAGGCGCAAAGCGCGGCGGTGTCGGCGGCGAATGACGTTCTTCCACCATCAGCAGTGTCATGGTGTAAGGCGTCGCGGACATGGCGATGTCTAAAGCAGCGGCGGCATTGGCAAAGTTGTTTGCGTATATGGCACAGTAGGAGTGTTGCATGTGTCATTTATTTCTTTGTATGCACGTAGGAGGTGTGTTACATACGTGCGTATATTTGTGTTATGATCATGCATATAGGTGAGTCAGTGCATGATGCATGTGTGTGTGCATGAGTTCTTGTAGGTGTGTCCAAGTTCTCATGTGTGTAAGCTCTAATGAGAGTCTCCGTCGCCGTCTAGTTGTGTTACCGGTGAAAGATAATCGGAGCTGTGGTAGAAGCAAAAGATGCCGGCAAGTTGTGTCACCGGCGGCATGGTCAGCAAGAAGGCGGCAAAACTCCTTGGAGATGTGTCAGGAGATTGGACGTCGGCTTATGAGTCGATGCATCAAGATTAAGGGAGAGAATGTTAGAGTTAATCTTGATTCTTATTACTAATTCTTTGATTAACACATATAATTAGGGAGTTAATTATTTAGTCGCTACATGCATGCGTTAGTGGGAGGTGTGGTTACATGTGTTCGTGCGTTAGTAGGAGGTGTGGTTAGCGGGAGGTGTGGCTGCATGTGTGCTAGTAAGTGTATGCTTGTGTGGCTTATATAAAGCCTATGTGATCAGATTGTTAAGTGGGTTGAAGAGAGAAATATGAGAAAAAAATTGCCCCACTGTGTTCCTCTTCCCGTGTGCGTTAAACATCGAGTTAGGCGTTTGATCTTGGGTGTGTCCAGTAGTCCTAGGTTCAAAGACAACACTGAGATTTGACCTCACGCGCGATGGGGTCGTCACACATATTTTGTAGAGATCTTTTGTTTATGGACTGAACTCCATTTCCATTTTTCCCCCGAGAATTTTTCCATATTTATTGGCAAAAAGAAAAGGAATATAGGTACAGAGAATTGTGATCACTCAATAGGCCAGATAGAAAGGCTCACGGCTCAAAAAGAAAAAACAAACAAAGACGACTATGGAAAACTCTATCGGCGAAATTTCACCGGTAATCGGTGTTATCAGTGGGATCCGATAAAATTTTCTACTAGGCAAAAAAAATTGGATTTATCTAAATTTCATTTAAATTCAAATTTTCATTCAAAATTTAGATAAATTTCACCTTTGCATTTGGAAAATTCAAATTTCAACTCAAAAATTTCGACCAAAATTTTGTTGAAATATCTGGTAACCGACGGTTACCGATTCTATCGGCAGAGTCCGATAAAATTTCCGAAACCATATTGTTTTCCTACCTTAGACTCGGACTCGAGTCCTGGCCTGAGTCGAAGTGTGTAGCACCTCATCCACCTCGATCTCACCACTATAATTCATCAACGATACGACCGTCTTTCCCCATCGTTGCAGCAAACAAGCAACCAACCACTGCCATGGCCTCCCGGTTCGCGCAAGTCAGGGCGCGGCTGTTGACGAGCGTGGTCCTGAGCGGCGGCCTGATGAAGGTGGCGAGGGCACTCGACGCGCCCATGGCGACGGCGGTGCCGCAATAGGCCGGTGAGAAGAGCCTCATGGCATGCCAGGTGTTCACGCGGATGAAGGGGCTCTTCTTCCAGCGGTATAATGTTGCCGTGCACGCTGGCCGCATCGATGGACTGCACTGATCATTGTCGGTGCAGTATTCATACATGGGAGCGTATATGCTTCAGGTGACTGGAATTTCTTTATCCATCGGTCACCTTTCTTACTTGTAGGATTTTGATCCAATGGATACTACAAGTTTATGTGTTAAGACAAAAAAAATTAAACTAGACAAAAGTAAATATAGGTGAATCCTACAAATACAAAAAAAAATTCTAAACTAGACAAAAATAAATCTAGATGAATCCTACAAATACAAAAACAAATAGAACTGAAAGTTACAGTAAAACTATGCTAAAATTGCACATTACTTGGCAATGCAATTTTAGACTTGCAATGCAATTTTAGGCTTAGTACTGTACAATTGTAGATGACTAAGAGATTAAAAAAATTTTAGGCAACTGAGAATTAGCAAACCCGTTCATATATACAGCATGCGTGCATGATGACAAGTTTTTAGTACGTTGACTTCGGAACAATCTTGGGGTTGTACGTAGTATGGAAATGTTGATATTATGTATTCTTTAATTCCTTTAATTGTTGTACTGAATTGCATCCTTAAAGTTAATTAATTGTATGTATGAACGAAAAAGCGCTAAGTTTTATAGCATCAACTAAGAGCATCTCCAATAGTGCCATCTCTAATTTTGCTATATCAACTCTACGTCATCGAAAGACAGATTTAGAGACAACACCTCCAATAAACTGTCTCTAGCAAGTTGTCTCTAATATCTTGCCAAACCTATAATATTCTCACCCCTTCACCTCTCTCTCTCACATGCAGTGGTTGCTTTGTTTTGATTTGTGTATAGAGATGGTTGTTTGAGAAAGAGATGGCTTCCCTTCTCTTTCATACTTCTCTCTCTTCCACTTATAATTTTGCTGATATGAAAGAGCTAACCGACAGCTGACATTGCACTATTTGAGATGCCCTAACAAATCAAGTTGGAATGGAAGATGGAAATTTGTGCTTGAGAACTCCTTGGAGGAGCATCCATCATGGATCACAGTTTACGCAACAACGACACTACCTAGCCAATAGTATGTGTGTGTTTTTCTGGACTGTACATTTATTCTGTTAGTACCGCTGGTTCCGGATAACTATTTGTAGTTCTTCTCCATGCATTTTGTGATGCTACCTTGAACAACTTCGTCTTCAACTAATCAGGCAGAAAAGAATACTGTCAAGCCCAGTTTATACGAATTACTCATGGGCCAACATTCTATTGGCTCTTCTTAAAAGTTTTTCATATTCTCAAATAATTACTCCATTAGGTTTGCCTGGCTCACTCGTACGCTCATCCTGGGCGACTGGCCGAAACTCACAGGCTGCATCGCGGGGTCTGGCTGAGCTAGACGAAAGCAAATCAACCCATCACTAGTTTTGTTATATTGAACCAAGCATCATCACTAGTGTATGAGCGAAAAAAGTACTAAATTGATCACAAAAATCAAACTTTTTTAGACAAAATTTTTCCTCCTAACCATCGGATCTTAGCTCTGTAATAACCTCAATCCTTTGGGTGAGTACTTTCACCAAGGCCCATGGATTCTACAGCACGCCATTGGTCTTGGATAATATCTTTTGATATAACTTCACAATTTTATGAAATGTTACACACCATCTGGTGAAGTAATTTTTTTTTTCGTTTCAAAAAAAGGAAAAAAAATGCTTAGCATTCTCCTGTATATGGACGTATCTTCTGAATGTGGGACAACCTAAACCTAGATGGTATCAGGGAAACAAATTTCGTTGGGGCCGAAATAACCGAAATTTCGGTGGGTTTTCAAACTGGTTTGAATCAAATTTGAATTAAAAATTTAAAATAATTGCAAAAATTACCTTGAGTAGGATTCGTTCCCATGTCTCGAAGAGACAAGCAAGAGGGCCTTGCCACTGCGCTATCTACAGTTTGTTGTTCGTTTACTAACTTTGACTTCCTTTAACCCTTTAAATTCCCTCCAAATTCAAACCAAACCGAATTTTTTTTTTTGAATGAATTACATTTCTTTCAGAGGGTAACAAAATCACCGAAATTTCAACGAAATTGTGAACCCTGGATGGTATATCCATTAAATAATAATTTGTGCATAGTTAACTAATACTGAATACAGCGCAATGAAGAAATCAGCCAAACTAGCCAGCAGTTCATCATATACGATCTCCTTTTGAAAGAAAAAAGCTCATCATGAGCTAGCTAGCGTTCAAGCAGTAAACTGAAGCTTCCATCCATCTAGCTCGCAGAAGGACACCCTAGAACTGGAGTACTTGAACTGACAGGAAGCAAGAACAGAATACAAATATACAGGAGCGTAGAGCTAATTAAGAAGCATCAAAGTGTGCAGAGAGCACGACCGAGCTTCATCTCGACGGAGCACGGACATGAAATGGCATGGCAAATACAGTGCTTGACTGTCTTGGAGGGCACAGGCGAGAGGCGTGCACAATTAGGTCGATGTTGACGAAATCGCTGCCTTATAGCTGCAATGGCACGCAAGAGGACATATATGGCTTAGTTTAACAGTATCCCGAAAACATAGTTCAGTTCAATTCAATTCATTAAACTATATATGGCTCAAGCAATGGTTGAACCAACGATCGTTCCAGCGTGAAATGGTCAATGTGAATTGAGAACCAACTCATAACCAACCAGACTGTATCGATCGATCCTCCAACCTAGCATTAATCTCACAATGTTTGCTAATCCGGATTATATATGTCATACTAGTTGACAGGCCGCAGAAACAAATCACATACAGTTGAAATTGCAATATTCTTGATACTTTGTGATTGAAACGAAGTAGCAGCAGCATTGGTAAAAATGAAAGAATGAATGTAATTATTACCTGCATGCAGGATTTATTCAAGGTCAAGTCCATCGATCAGTTTCGATCATTCTTCTTCCTCTGGCTCCGACTGAAATTGAGAGAGAAAGAAAGGAAAAACACGTACGTGAGGGAAAAGGCAAAAATAGATCTGGTGCATTGGGGTTTGATCGGAGGGTCAAAACTCAGATAATATCAGAGCACTGCGATGCAGATCCATCGAAATGGGAATGCACGCTTCGATAAATCCTGTCTTATGATAGGAATGGTAGGATGGTTGGGATGGACGTCCGCCGCGTGCCTCAGCGCTGCCTCCACTTCCTTCACCTTCGCAACCGTGGCTTTGTTATACCAAAGTGTAACGAAAACACGCTCAAGCGAAGGGAGGTTCCCCATGCGCAAGTCAAAATCACCACTGGCGAAATCCCATGCTCGCAAATTGAATGCAAGGTACCGAACCCTTGGCATAGCTCCTTTTGGAAACATAGATGGAACCGTTACAAAATTGGCGAATGCGCACTCTTTCACACACTGGAATGCATCGGCGCTAACCACGAACCTTTCCACTGTGCGCTCTTCTATGGGTCCGGTCGCCCTCAGGACGAGCGAACGAAGAGCGGGCAGCGTCCCAAGGATTTGAATGTCCTCCCGCCGAACTTCATCAACCCATATGTCCAAGTAGGAGATGAGAAACGACGAATTAATCCACGTCGGCAGCGTCGAGAACGATCCAAATTGTGACCCAAATCTACGGAGGTGTGGAGGGGGCACCCAGCCTTCCCGCATGAGATTAAGGAGTCCACCATAATCATGCATCTCTAGACTTTGCAATTTGTGCAGACTGCCTAGGCACTCCACGAAAGCTGTGGCCATGCTCTCATCCATCCTTGCCCACAGGATCTTGAGCACTCTCAGTTTGGTCAGCTGGCTCAGCTCTTTCACAATATCTGCATAATGGCTGGTTTTGATCACGGACAAGTCTTCTAGGGATGTCAGGTTCCCGAACCCATCTGGCAATCTTGTATTGACAACATGTAGGCACATCAAACGTCTTAGCCGAACAACAGTCGGTGGCAATTCTTCTATACCAGCACGTTCTAAGTCCAGTGTCTGCAAAAACTGTAAGTTTCCTATTTCTGTTGGTAGCTCACAACTTTTTGGAAAATATGTACCTCCTAGTCCTAGGTACCTCAGGTGAAATAAAAACCTGACATACCTAAGATTAAGATGGCAACTTTCCCCGAGACGACAACCTTCCAAATCCAATACACGTATTACTTGGAAGCATGAAAGGGATGGCATCAAATTAATAGCAGGACTAAAGATAGTGAATGACCTCACTTGTGACATGCTCGTGGTAGCCTGAAGGGTGGTGAGCTCTGCCATGCTATTTTGGAGGGATAACCTGCGAACTTTTCTTTGCGAAGAAGTGTTTTGCTCAATACCATCCAATTCAGTAACAAAGTTTACCTCACTTGACAAGTAACAAATGAGATCAAGCACCATGTCATGTACACGACATGCTTTTGCTTTGCCTTCAGCATTGATGTCTACCGGTTGGATCATGCTTCTATTTATGAGCTCGTTGAAGTAACTCTCACCTAGCTCAAATACACTATCCCCCCTTTTTTCATGTTGGACAAAACCTTCAGCTATCCACCTCCATATCAATCGATTAGTCCTAATCTCATAATCTTCTGGAAATATGCTTAGATACAATAAGCAAGGCTTTAGATGAGAAGGTAGATCGTAATAGCTAAAGGATAATATCTTTTGCATGTTCTCCACGTTAGCACCTTCTGTAAGTCCATGGCCAATAGAGTTGCACAGAGTATACCATTGATCCTTTCTTTGTATCTCCTGATTAGCCAAAAGGCTAGCTATAGTAATGATGGCTAATGGTACCCCGCCACATTTCTTCAATATATCGTTGGATACATCCTCCAATTCATGAGGGCATCCATTCTCTTGCGAAAATATCCTTTTATAGAAGAGCCTTTTGGAGTCATCAACAGAAAGAGGTTTCATTTCATAAATTATATCATCATTAGATGAGCAACATGCTTTAGAAACATTGACTTTGCGGGTTGTCGTGATTAGTCGACTACCGAGATTGTTCCTTGAGAAAGCACACTTGATATATTCCCACGATTTTTCATCCCATATGTCATCGATAATGATGAATACCTACATATCAATTTGTGAGAGCGTTAATTGGCAAATCTGGATAAACAAGCCTTATATAGATGCTTGGATGTCTTAAAGGAATCATTCCCTCCAAGTATGATTGTGGCTGTTCTATGTGGATCAGACAAGTTGAAGGGCCCTAACAGTTAGCTGTGGCATATCTCGAAGCATCTGAGGTTATCTTTTGATTTCATTTGCATGTTGTAGGTGAGTCCTCTTTAGTTAAGTAGCTAGGTATTTTGGTGCTGTGGTCAGTGTCACTCTGCGGGGTGCTGTTTTGTGAAGTGGTGGTGCATAGGTGGTGTGTTTTGGTGTTTTTCCTCTCGACAAGTCTATCGGACGGGTGTTGTAATTTTTAAACTCTATTCCTCTCTGAAATGAATGGGCAGAGTTCCCTTTCAGAAAAAAGCAAAGAAATCAAGCATAACTAATGGTTTTGTTATTTCAGTTTTGGTGTTCGTCCAACGGCTAGTTTTTATAGCCGCTTGGAGCTAGGTGGTCTGACCGGCCATTGGTTGGCGGTCGACCGGTTTTCTGTTTTTCAGAGATTCTCTTCCAACGGCTAGTTTTGGTGTGTAGGCTATAAATACCCACTATGGCCGGTTGGGAGGCAACTCTTGGCATCTCATTTCACTCTCTTGAGCTAGTGTGAGCTTCTTCTCTCAGTTATACATGTGTTGCACCTTGTAAACAAAGGAAGATTTTCTAGTTGTATGTGTTGCAACTAGAATAGGATTAAGCATCCAATTGTGCATGTGTTGCACTTGGTGAGAGTCAAACAAGAAGCTTGGCTTATTACTTTTGGTGGTTGCCGGCAGCTAGGCGGAGTGGAGTCCAACATTTTTAATAAGGATGCATTACTAGATTAAGGTGTATCTCTGGCATAAGCGGACTAGAGCAAACTCTAGGAATTTGTATCAACAATGTAAATTTATAATCGAATACCAACAGTGCTAAAAAGATGCATGCATGCATGCACAAACTCGATCACTTGGTGCTCTCTTGAAAAGAAAAAAGGAATGATCAGCATTAGGTGATGCATACCTCTTGTCCCGAAGGAATTTTCTCAGTTCGTCGATGAGTTGTGTCTCATCCCTTGTTGCTTCATTGATTTTTGTATACTTGTCTTCGTCAAGCTGATGGAGCATCTTCTTGAAAATCTTCGTTATGTTGGGATTCTGAGACACCGAAACAAAAGCCCAACAATTAAATTGCACTTTAATGTTCTCATACACTGCTTTGGCAATAGTTGTCTTGCCCAATCCTCCAAAGCCAACGATGGAGATTATCCTCGATTCTTTGCTTGGACGCATCATCATCACCCTGTGTCAACATCTTGATCAGCTCATCCCTTGCGTGGTCAATGCCAACGAGCTCTATCACCTCGCTGTACAGAGCCGTCATGCGAGGGTCAATGGTAGCGCTAGAGCTGCTACTGTCTTGCAGCTCGAGCCCCCCGTACCTTTGGCGCAGCGCAACCAACTGCTCAGGGAGGTCCTGGGCTTCTTTGATGGCGTCGGCAACACGATGGAGAGCCTTGTCTTTGCTGAACAGTTTGGTGGTCTTCTTAACTAACCTCTTGACTCTGCTCTTCAGATTGGCAGTGGGCACGCGTTCACGGCCCACCATGAAGGCGTCGACGGCGTCCTCCATGTCGTACGACAGCTCCGTCACTTTGGCTGCCCAGGTCCTGACCTGCTCGTCGAGCTGGTCCGGGGGCACCTCGGCCACCTTGCAGAGGGCGGCGTGCATCATCGTCAGTTCTGTCTCGAGAGACCTGACGCCTTTCCTCACACGCTTCCCCAGGTTGTATTCGTCCTCGAGCAGCTCACAGAGCTTTGGGAGGAGGGCTTTCATCGCCCCGGCCGCCACGAACTCCATAGCTCTATCTCGGCGGCAAGCGCTTGGTGCTTGCTCGGCGATGGATCTTACCACCAGCAGTTGACTGGCTTGTTCAGTAGCATCATTTTCATTTGGTGAAGCGTCGCGAACTCACGATCCGATTGCCTCCTCAAAAATGGAACAATCTGTCGGAGAGTTAGTATCAAAATCCAATCAGACTCCGTATTATGGTCGAATTGTAATTTAGCACTATCAATAATAAGGTATAAATAAAGGATGTGGGTGTGCCGAGAGACACAATTATTCCCCAAATCTACGTGATAGCAGATAGAAAAAAGCTTACCCGTCCTCATCCCAAAACCTGATCGGCTAATCGCAAATTCGCAATACCGCCGCCACAATCCTCCACCGCCGCCGCACCACCATTATCCACAGCCCAGCAGCCACCGTCGTTCTCAGCAACAAGGAGTGGACTGTAGCCCTCGCCTCCGGGCTGCCGTCTGGCCGCAGCACAGGTTGCCACCGGGATCTGGCTTGGCCAGATCCGAGTAGAGGAGGGAGTGGTGGATTTTTTAGGAGACGGGAGCGAGCTTGTATGTGTGGGTTTGGGTAGAGAAGAAAGGGAGAAGTGAACTGAACAACTGTTGTGCCGTGTGCGGGTAGAGAAGAAAAGGGGTGCAAGCTTGACTTGTAGCCAGTAGCTTGACTTGAACAGTAGCTGCCGTGCAATTCCGTTCGCACGACCTTCTGCTTAGCAACACGGTAGTCGTAGACTGGGGTGTCAAGGCATTCAATACAAATCAAAATAGTCTGGATAGGTACGCCAGATAAAACGGATAATCAAGATCTGAGACATTCTTTGAGTCTTAACATATTAAATACGAATGGAATGGTTTAGATACAGATGTCGAATAAAACAGATAATCCGGATCCGATTGACACCTCTATCATACGCTACCTCCCGTCCAAAATAGAGGTCGTCGTATATAAAACTAGCCTGATTCCCCTCATGTTGCTGTAGGTATTGAAGAACAACAAATGTATTCACGTTTTGCTCCATTCAGCTCAGAAGAAAGTAGCCAATCACATAGAAGGCACATATATAGTAGCGCACAACCGATTCTCAAAGCAAATATTAAAGAGTAGAGCGAGCAATATGCATACAGGGAAGAAATTGTGTTGTGTTAGTAACACTTAAGAAACAAATGATAAACCTATAGAGGCATAATGTAGCGAAGTTGTATGCATCCTTAATTTATTTGAAATACTTCATGCATCCATACCTCACTTCTCCGTAGTAAACTGCTTCACTAAGATAAATCAAATACACAACCGTAAACTGGGTGCGGCAAAAGAAATATTGGCAGCCCATTGGTAAACTTTGTTGTATTTGAACATATAAACAACCCATCGCCAAATATGTGTCGTAGCAAAGATAGCTAGACAGTGTAAAAAAGGGACATTCGGTAGTAATGAAGAGAACCAGAGGATCCTCAGAGGGGGACCAGAGGGATAGGAGCCTGAAGCACAAGATGTATAAGTGCATTGCCTTGTGAATAAGAGAATGAGGGAGCACCCCCTCTTACATGCCCTTAGGGCTCTATATATAGAGGCTAAGAAGGGACATTTTCCTTCTTGCCTATGCATTGTATTGAGAGAGGGAGGAGCATTTATGTACATTTGTCTAAGTACACCATATAGATTTGGTCTATACAGATGTATCATATCCCCCACGGCACACTAGTATTCCTGACGACCTTAAGGGACGAGGCACCTCTTGGTGCCCTACTACGACAACTCCCTCGTCTGCAAGGGCCGAGATCGCGAGAACAGGTCTCGCGGTCCCGAGGAGCGAGCGGACGCAGCCCTTTCGCCCCCGGTCCCTCGGGAGTCAGGATACCCGACAAAAATCGACATGGGGCTGCCCCACCAATTTATGGCCTTCGAAGCGGGCGGTAGCCCGTGTGGGCGAAGTCGACGTGATGTCGCCACACCAAGGCATGGCCTACGAGGTGGACGACGTGCCGTGGCCGTCCCGTTGAGGCTATGTCCTCGAGGTGGGCGGCAGAGGTGGAGCCTGTGTGGGCGAAGTCGACGTGGTGCCGCCACGCCGAGACATGGCCTACGAGGTGGGCGACACATCGTGGATTAAGAAATTTTTGCAGAAACATCAGGAGAGCATTAAGCACAGAATTCTGAGTCCACAAAAAAGATCTTGCTCAGCATGTCTCGCAACAAATAAATGGTATAAATTTTAAGAAAACATCACAGGCAACAATGATAGAGGTTCTCATTAAAGAGAGAGAGGGAGCCACACCCACACTCAAAAGATTGATGTTGTCATCGCAGAGGATTCAGATGCACAATGTTGCATTGTTGATTCTGATCTGTAAATAAGATTAGCAAGCACATAGAGATTTAACATCCAAATGTCATGCAAAAACGCGACCGGGGTCAATATCAAGAATGATCGAGAATTTCACGGTTTCCAACGACTAACCAAAATATGACATGACCTATAATGCAAATCTGTAACAACAGAACAAATTAACTCAATGCTAAGCGAGAATAACAGTCGCTTAGTCTACAAACAAAGAAAGACGATGTCGCCCAACACAAGAGACTAAGAGCATCCGGAATCGACACAGCTCGGTTAGATGCCTCATCCTTCTTGAATCCTTGCTAATGATGATAAGAAAACCTTTAATTTCACACTTCCTGAAGGATGGTTCATGTATTGATCAGCGATGCATATATAGCTTGCGCATGCTAAGATCCGAACTTGCCCCAAAAAAGGGGTACTAATACCCTGAAATAAAAGAGAAATTTCCCAATGCTAAGGCACTTGGCCAGGTCCTCTTACAAGGGTACCCTCAATTTAAATTTCAGCAAGTTTGGTAGCCGATTATAATCTTCGGTATGTCATGGAACCGAGTTACATCTGTGGTGTCTCATGAAAAGTAGAGAATTCATAATTAAAACTTGATCAATTTGACAACAAATGTTTCGAAAACTATCTAGCATATTCTCAATTATGACGGTCATTTACTAGTATAGGTTTGGTATAATTGGATAGTTAGAGCGTATAACTGTTGGCTGCTATGCTTGAACTTGTTGAGTACTTTCTGTACTCAGCCCTATATTATAATTACCTTTGTTAGACTTTGGAGAATTTGACCTTGAGAGTCTCGTTACCGAGGAGTAAGATAGAGGTGATCCATAGTGGTAGATGGAAGAAGCTTAAGAGGATCATGACTTCGATGGTTCAACCTTCGGTGCTGAAGATGAAGCTTGAGAGTTGTGTAGTGGAAGTAGCTTTTGTCCACCCTGCGTGACGAGTATAGGCATGAACTTGGCGTTCGATGTCATATATCTTAAAAACCTTATGTTTAAAACCATGTTCTAGTTGTAAGATAACTATGGAATCGTTGCTATTGTTTCTCTGCGATACTCTGATGTGTACACATCTGACAAAGTTATAATTTATTCAGTGTGGGTTGTAAACTGACATGCTGCCCAAGGTAGTAACATGTGTGGGTCGTCACATGGAGGCAACCAAACCCTAGTCGCACCACCCCCTGCCCCTGCCTACCTTCAATTACTTTGATCTGAAATTTTGTTCAGATTTCTTTTACGGTGCGCACGCCGACCCTCGGTCTGCTCCTCCGCCATAGCCACCAGGCCAGGCCATCAGGTCCTCTTTCTCTCTCTCATGCCATGCTGATTAAATTTCTAAATTGATTTTGGTATTGTTCTTCGTATCTTCCTTTTTTATTTATGTGATTATGTCTCCGGTTGAAGTGTGGAGAGAAATCCTCCCAATCGGGTATTGTACTTCTTTCATTCGTTTATTTTCCTCTGTTATAATGATTTCTTTGTGGATAATATGCAGGAAATCTACTGCTTTTACGAAGCAATGTAAGCTTTTGTAGCCCTGGTGAAGCAGAGCTGAACACTCGAGAACCTGTAGAGGATGTGCATATGTCTGTGTAACTTGGACCTATTTGTTTTGGGTTTGTCACAGTACTCTTCGATTCTTATCGTGAGCTTTGGCCTTCCCATTAATCTACTTGGCTATATGAAATTTCTTTCGTCATGTATTCATGTATGATTTATGGATGGCTATCTTCCATCGTTTCAGATTGCTTAATGATAACTGTTCATCGTATTTATGTAGAATTATTCATTTGTCTTAAAAAAAAAGCGAGGAGAATTCATTTCTCTCATGATAGAAGCTGCCTTATGGTGCGAGGAGCAACTCTCGATTTTTACTGTGCTTTTGGCTGGTATATACAGTAAAGGTTAAGTATAATATTTCTGCTTTTCCATGATTTGTAGCAATACGACAAAGTTGATTACTGCGATCCATTAATATACTCATCTATGGTCTATGGAAAATATTTTCTAAAGTCTAAGTCAATTTTTGTAATCATTAGATTTGTGTAGAGATTGATACACCATATAATTGGATGTTGATCCAATGGATAAAAAAATGTGACTTATGCAGAAAAATTCAGTCCCCTTATGAATAGACAACCCCATATATTTATCGGATTTGCTATTTCTAAGTCGACTAAAATTTTCTTAGATTTAAGTCAATTATTGTGGCCGTTGGATATTAGTGCAGAGATATTGATGTATTATATAATTGGATTTTGATCTAATGGATAAAAAATGTGACTTTTGGTAAGAAAATTTTAGTCACCTTACGAATAGACAATCCCTCTATTTATTTGTATTTCAGCATGTCATGCCCTACTGTTCCCGCATAATAAAAATTTTCTGCATAGTTTGGTTGTACATTAATCGCCGAAGCGCATCGAAAAAAAAAGGCATTAGCCATTTTATTGTGAAGCATATTTCGCCAAAGTGATCGAACCAGAGAAAATTTTGTTCGTTTGATGTGGATAAGCAGGGCAGCTGAACTGAAGCCCAAGCCAGACAAGCAAAGCCTGACGCACTCTCCATGCATTGTTGACTCCGAGTTACCTCTGGCATAGTCAAAAGTCAAACAGAAAGATCGACTTGAAGTCGGAGTCGGAGTACGTAGCACCTCATCCACCTCTCGACCTCACCTCCATAAATCATCAACGAGACGGCCGGCCGGTTCTCCCCGTTGTTGCAGCAAGCAAGCAAGCAACCAGGACTGCCATGGCCTCCCGGTTCGCGCAAGCGCCGCCGCTGCACGCCGTCCATAGCAACCCGCCCGCCACGCAGCAGCAGCAGCCCGCCGTATTCGTCCGGCCGGTGAGGGCGGCAAACCTAGCCGACGAGCTGGACACGATCCGGTTCCTCCTCCCTCTGTACCCGTACATCACCATCGACACGGAGTACCCGGGCAACGTCTGCCGCTTTCCGGCGCCCGGCGTGCGTGAGGAGGACCTGACCCCGACAGCGCGCTATGACGTCGCCAGGGCCAACGTCGACGGCCTCCACGTGCTCCAACTCGGCATCACCCTCTGCAACGCCAGCGGCGACCTCCCCGTCCTGCCCGGGCCCTGGGGCCCCGAGCCGTCGGTGTGGCAGGTCGGGTTCTCCGACTTCGACCTCCGCCGCGACCCTCACTCGGAGCCGTCCATCAGGTTCCTCCGCTCCATGGGCGTCAACTTTGACGACCTCCGCGCCGATGGCGTGAGCGCGAGGGCGTTCGCGGCGACGCTGGTCGGGTCGGGCGTCGTCTCCTCCCTGAACCGGAACTGGAGTTAGTTGGTAATGTGGTGTACAAATGTAGGTGTGTCTGCACGGTCATAAACGGTAACACTAAAGTATGGCTCCTGTAAGATACTGTAGAGTTGTATGAAATAGATGGAACCGTGTGTGATATATTGTGTTAGGACAACATGCCTTTTAGCTGGCAGTCTTCGGAGGTTTCTCAGCTGGTGTGGTAGGGTGTCTAGTCCGCGACTCTTCAAGCTACTGTTCTGGATCAGTGAAAAAAAAATTCGGCGAAATTTTGCGACAGTATTTGTTAGAGCGGAGCGAGGAAAAACTGTAAATTTATATATGTAAGATGCTGTAGGAAAGTTTCTGGTGGAAGTAAAAATGAAATAGCTATACATGCATGGGTTAGTCCTGTATTTTCTGTCAAAGGATGTGGTTTTTCGGTTTGTTTTTTCGTACGAAATGTAGGCGTTGGTACCTTGCTGTATTAGCTGCGGGTCTGGCTGCATGATGGAAAACGGTAGTATATATAAAAGTTGAATTGTTTGAAGAGATCAATAAGAACTTTAAGAACTCTGTAAATCCTGAAACAATGTTGTTTTATGTAGTGTATATCTAGGACTGGGATTTCCACGTAAAATTTTTAGGTGTACCTCAATGTCCATGTCTTGTTTCGCAGATGCATGATCAGGAAATAAAGCTTTGCGAACAGTTTGCGGTAGAGGGACGTTTTTTTTACTGCATTAAACAATATATAGTAGGCTCAGCGATAGTAAAAATCTGGTGGCAAAAATAGTGGAATGGCAGCGTGAAATAGAAGACGTTGGATTTAAAGATAAAGACCCTGAGGAATCGATTGCTGGAACTTTTTGCTTTTTCCGCTGAGGATGGTGTAGTTAGAGGATGATCACTGACCTGTTACGGCGACGAAGAGTTAATTGTTTACGGGAAGGAAGTACTTGAACAGGAAGGAGCATGGCAGACGTTAGTGGCATGTACCGGTGAAAGTCAGGCTTAGGACAGTTAAGCAGAATCCGATCATGTAGTATTGTCGGATGGCTGTGCTCTGTAACACTAACAGCAAGCTGTAGCCAGGTGCAGTCACACGCTGGAAATAAAGGAAATCGATTCTTGCAGAAGCAGAAGCAGAAGCAGAAGCGGCCGCATTAGAAGGCAGCGTTACTTGCAAAATCGATTCTTGAACAAACGAACGCGGCCGGCAGCAGTGAGGAAGAAAGTAACAAAGGAGACGATCAGAACAAACAAATATAGGACACAAGCAAAGCGGAGGTAAAACAGAACTGGAAAAAGCAGCGAATACCAACCTGGACGAATCTGTGCACGCAAGAACCAAAAGGCACCCTGAAAAAAAATCGAAAGAAAGGGCGATGCTAGCCGTTAGTCGAAGACACTGGTGGAAGAACGTGAGAAAGTATGGCTGAAACGACCGGGAAAATCGATGACGAAAGAATCTTCGCGTCACGACCGCCTAGGCAAAAGGCATCGCAAGAATCGAAGATGAAACGGTGAAAAAAAGGCAAAGCGATGAACGGCGAGCAGAACGACGCAAGCAGGCAAAAGTTGAAAATCGCTGCAAATTGCAAAGGAAAGGAAGCGCAGCAGTCGGAGATAGCAAGGAGAAAGTAGCGGTGGACTAAGAGGGTAGGTCTTTAATGCAGAGCGTGAGTCACTGTACGGCTTGCGAAGCCACGAGACCCAGAGCGAAGACGCCAGCGAAAAGAGCGAGCGACGCGCTCGGACCGGCAGCACTCGGGTGGACACGCGGGTGGACACAGAAGCGGGCAGGCGCGATCGGACGGGCGACGATTTGGCGACGACGTAGACAGCCCCAGCGAGCGGCCTTTCCACCGGCAGTTAAAATAGGGAATAACGGGCGTTCCTTAAAAAAAGGAACTCCCAGGAGGAGCATCCATCCTGGATCACAGTTTACACAACAACAAAGGACACTACCTAGCAAATAGTATGTGTGTGTTTTTCAGATTGTATATTTTGTTCAGTACCGCTGGTTCCTGCTAACTATTTGTAATTCTTCTCCATGCATTTTTGTGATGCTAAATTGAACTAATTGTAATTCTTCTCCATGCATTTTTGTGATGCTAAATTGAACAACCTCGTCTCCAACTTTTTTAAAAAGAAATCCTCTGGTTTATATTAATGATAACAAAATATTATTAAAAGTGCATAAGTACCTCATTTGTACATTGAAGAGCCTAGATGAACAATATATTACCACCAAGCCCTTGAGTCGATGAACATGTTGAACTTCTTTATCTTCCTCACGGTAGACTCCGGATCTTACAATGTCAACAGGAGTGTCGATGATCAAGTGTAACATCGAACAAATTGTGTCCAAATGCTAGAAAAAAATGTGGGATTTTTAAAATTTTAATGTATGTGATTGTTATTTGAATTTTTGTAAGTCAATTGAAATTTTCTTGCATTTTGTATTTTGCAAAAAAAAAATCAATTAATACAATGCAAACTTAAGTCCAAATTGGGAAATTCGAAAACAAATAAAAATAGGATTTGAATTTAACCCCCAAACCAATATGTGAATTGAAGTTTGAAATTAAAAATAAAAAGGAAATGAAAACCTCGAAATCCTGTTTGGGCCAAAACCTAATCCGACCCAGCGCATCTCTTCTTTTCTTTTCCTAGGTTGGCCCGTTTCCATGTCTCCTCCTGGGCCCATCCCTCCTTCTTCATCCTCGCTACACAGCCCACGCCATCGTGTCCACACGCTGGCCGCACCGATCTTGCTGCCTGTAGCCATGCCATCCTCATCACAGTGTCACTGAGGAGATGTTGTCCACATGTCGACCAACTAGCGCACGACCCGCTACCTCCCCGTCGCTTCGCCTGTTCATGCCCACGCCACGTGTTGACGTTGTGTCGCCGTGCACAGTAGCTGCCTGCGAGAACTCGCCGCCATCTCGCATCGTGCTTCGCCCTACTTAAGCCACCGCGAGTTGCGCGTCGAGTTCGCCTCTCTGCCTATGTCGTTTCCCCCTCACTCCCCTTCTTCCTCGCGCACCCGCACGGAGAAGAGAGCTCGAGCTCTATTCTGGCCGCCATTGCCGAGCCACTCCTGGCGCTCGGGTGAGCCTCCACCACTCCATCTCTGCATTTCAGGCTCACCGTTACCCTCTCAACCTTATGCTCACCTCGGTTTCTCTCCTCCTACATAGAATCGGCGTTGACCGCCCCGTCTTCTTCCCCTCCGATGACCGAGCAGCCCGCGTTGCCGTTCTCAACAAGTCGTGCCAACCCCACCAGTGAGCTTCGACCTTGGCGCTCACGCCCATTAGCACTGCCTCTGTCACATGCTCACCATCACCATCCTAATCTCCCGTAGAACCACTCGAAGCACTGCCTTCTTCTTCCTCTACACCGGTGACCTCAAAGCCATGCTACCTACCTCCTTCACCACCCAGGCTTGTCGTCTCGGCCGAAAACTAGTAAGTGCCCGCATCACTTCATGTTCTACGGGTAGGCTAAGCTAAGGGACTAGTTGAATGGAACCGTAGAGCCTTATTGAGTCGTCGTGCCGTAGTACCCTCCATGGCGTCGGTCGCCGTCGATAGCCGTGTAGGGAGATGTCCATACCGTGTCGATGGCACAATTAGAATCATATCGGGGTGTAGATGCTTGTGCGCGCACTGCCTTGCCAAATTAGCCGTCGGCTAGTCGCCACCGCCGTTGGTCGATTTCGCTGTTGTCCTCTCTGAAAAATCTAAACCCGCCATTATGAGTTAATGGAGTATTTTGGTAATTAATGACAAGCATCATGTGGACTAACATTTTCCATTAGTTGGTGAAACATGTTAAGTTCCATGATGATGAAGACTTAGGATGCCATCATATGTTGATGAGCATCAAGACAAGATCATGGAGTGAAGAAGATCATCATGTGTTGATGATATTAAAGTCAAGATCCCAGACGTGTAGTGGAGATGTTCGTCATCAAGTGACTACTCTAAGATGGATGCTCAAGACAAAGGTATTACTAGCATAGGCTAAGGATGTGTTCGTAGTCTTTTACCGGCCTCAGTGTTTGGTGTGGAGTCCGGATTGCTAGTATAGGTTGTCATACTATTAAGAGGGAGCTTGACTAGTAGCCCGAGTGTGTCATGTGTTGATATCTCTTAGTGCTTGCTCTAGCTCTTTTTAGCATGTTACCGATATGTGCGAATATATTTTGCAAATTGTTGAAGCTCATGCATAATCCTCATAGCATGTGACTTTAGTTTGCGAATGTATTTTGTAAATGATTTAAGTCTATGTACCAAA
This sequence comes from Phyllostachys edulis, assembly GCA_036346405.1. Lineage (NCBI taxonomy): Eukaryota > Viridiplantae > Streptophyta > Magnoliopsida > Poales > Poaceae > Phyllostachys > Phyllostachys edulis. Next base: position 49,695,245 of record CM070563.1, on the reverse strand, counting down.
TTCATTGTGGCATGATTCTAAAAGTTAGCAAATGTGTTTTGTGTAACATCCCAAAATCTTGGCTTATTTTCAAAAAGTGAGAAAAATGTGAACTTTTTAAAAGTTTTTGATGCATTCCATTGTCATTCATTTTCCTAGATTTTAATTCAAGGTTTTTGTCTGATTATAAAACTTAAGCATCAAATTTTGAAATACAAAACCTAATTGATAATCAAAACAAATTGAAATGAAATATGATAATTAAAAATACAAACTTGGCATAATTATACTATTAATAAAATGAGGAATTAATTGAAGCAAGTTTTAAAACTTTCCTCAAATCAAATAATAAAAAATGCATACAAACATAAACTTGAAATATTTTTAGAGAAAAATATAAAACAAAAAAAATTCTAGAAAAATTACACAATGATCTACACCATGTTAGAAGCCTCTCCTAAATTTTTCATAATTTTTAGATCTATATTTTCATAACTAAAAATTCTCCAAACACCCTCAGCCTTTTTAGAAATTCTAGGAACAGAATTCCCTTTTCTCCCTGCCGCTGACATGGAGGGCCCACCCATCAGGGTTCTTCCTCCATGCCATAGCACCAACACCAGCGCCATGGCTCGCTAGCTCTGCAACGCCCATGCCACGCCAACGCCACGCCAACCACCTCGCCACTGGTTTTGACCAAGCTGCCCCGGTTTTGCCACACCCATGCGGCGCCCATGCGTTGCCCCAGTAACATGCCCATGCCTGCCTGCTTCCCCGTCACCACCTAGAGCACATCACCGCCGATTCTCGTGGGCTCCCTCGTGACTACTCCGGCTTTCTTCCCCATAAAATCCAAGCACCGAGTGCACCACCTCTTCTTATCCATTTCCCCTCATTTCCCCCGCAATTCCCATCCTCCTTCAAGCTCAATTCGAGCTCCAACCCGAAGGTCACTCACGGCCATGGCCGCGCTGCCGCAAAGCTTCCTGGTCGCATCGACAAACTTTAACCCTTTTCTTCATGTCCCTAATCATCTCCTCTACCTCCTCTTTCCCTTCCTCACCCTGTTTATCTCTCTGTGCAGCCGAAGCTCCTGGAACGCTTGCGTCTTCCTCACGTCTGGTGATGCCCAGTACGTGGCCGCTGCTTCCACTCACCGTTCTAGCCAAATCGGTCAACTCCTTCACTAATGGACCACGTCACCTCATGTTCTAGCCCTTGAGGAACGTTTCCCCTCACTCAATTTGATTCTTCATGCACAGGAACACTGCACCATCTCTATCTTACCTAAAACTGGCCGAAATCACCTCCACCACCGCCATTTTTTGCCGGGTGATCTTCGCTCCAATTACTCTCGCCCAGAGCATCTCCTTGCACTCCTCTAAATATCCCCACCATTCAATTTCGCTCCTTTGCTCCACAGCACCCCCACCATGGTGACCCCATCGCGTCGCCCCGGGTTCGCACCGCCGAACTGCCTCGGTCGTTTCCCCGCCTTCTCCGACCACATCGGTGAGACCCCCATGCTCCCTGCATGCTGATGCTCCCTCTATTTTGTCCCCTATTCCACCCTACACCGCCATCACCATTTCGTCCTCACGGCCGGCCACTGCTTGCCCTCGCCATGCTGCCACAAGGTTGCCGGAGTCACAACGCCAACTCTCCTAGCTTACTTGTCACTCCAGCAACCCATTTTTTGGGGTTAGCTCTGCCTCACCGCCGCTCCCTCACCGGCGACGAGCGCCGCCCCGAGTAGCCCACAACCTCCTCTGTTCTGCTCCCTTGTGCTCTCTATGTCTTAGTCTCTCTCTGTCACTGACAGTGGGACCTGCCTGTAAAGGATTCAACAACAGCTAGTAGATCTAGTGACTGACAGTAGGGACACGCACAAAATTAGCCAAATTGAAAATTCAATTAGCAAGAATTTTGGTTAGACAGTACTTCAAATAAGAAAATTTCTTCTCAATGTTCAGAATGTCTGAACAGTAAGGGAAATTGAGGATAATTGGAAATAACTGTAAGAAATAACATTTCAACTGCAAGGGGGGGGATTATGTTGGATTAGATAGCCATTAGAGATTGATCTAAAAAGAGCACACTAATCTGAAAAACAAGTATTGAGAAGGGTTATTCAAAATAAGCAGTGAAACTCCACCAGGCAATTGAATGGTTAACAAATTTGATTAGTAAGCTAGATCATCAAGTGAACATTGTAATTAGCAAATGCCCTCTAGTCAAAGTGAGGAAAGATTAGGATGAAGACATTTGACTGAATTAAACAAAAGATTAATTGGTGTGCCATTGGCATTTAATCTAAAAGAGTAAAACTAATTAGAAGTCAAGAATTAGACTATACGATTATCGAAATAACAGTAACCCTATGCCATGGATATGATAATAAAAATAGTGGCAATAGGTCAACGGTGGTTAATCAAAATGAAAAAAATGGTTATATATAAATAATCATCAGTATGGACTTAGAATGAATTCATAAGACAATACTCCAAATTGAAAATCAAGTAAAAATTGCTAGTCTTGCTAAGCGTTTTAATAATGGCCGTAACTTCCACATACAAACTCCAAATCAAATAAATATTTTTGCTAAATTCATATAAAATCATTCTCTGTATGAATACATAAAAATATTTGGATTTGGTTACTGTTGAAATTGTTTTGCTTTATTTAATTTGTTTCCAGCTCTTTTTGGAATAGACGTTGATTGCTCGAGCGAATATTCGACAACCCTTCACTATCATATTCAGAGCAACCAGAGCAAGGCAAGCACCTCCTTTGACCATGTTGATCCCATTATTTTAATTATTGTACTTATTTTTGCAAAATCTATGATGCATGCGTGTATGTATGATATAAAATTGCTATGTTTAGGATGTCGGTAGTTGTAAATCCTATTTGATGCATGGACCTCCTTGAAATATTGATACCCATACTGTTGTAGCCATTAGGTTATCGTTTAGACAAGGAATAATGTCAACTTGGGTGTTTCAAATGTGAATCTCGCATAATTGCTTAGTCGGGCTGTAGTCTTTCATGAAAATTGTAAAAAAGGACGATATGATAAATATGAATTTGAGAGTTTTGAAAAGAAAATCCAGAGGGGTGTACCTCTGTTATTTTGTATAAAAAATAAAAGTAAAAAACCTAGTGTTCGACACGGGCGAGTTATATTATATTCTGAGAAGTGTGAGAGAGGAGTCTCACAAGTAGATAGGGGACATTCTCGCCCGGGTCAATTAAGGACCGAATGCCATCAACTCTAATCTTACCTCAAACGTGCAACCATATGTGCCAGTATGGGATGGCCTTAGCTAATTAAGTCATCAAAAACTAGCCTTGCATGATTGGTAGGCAGTAGTGGTGCAAGCATGTTTGATTGCCGACACAACAGCGAATGCCTCACTGAGACGGGGATGCACCCGGGTGAAGTGAGGATGTTCATTCACCAGGCTAAGTGCAAGGTTAGGGCTAGATAATGTAAAGGCTTCGACGCATGCTCTATATTGCTTACCAAAGGTAGTGAGCGGTGGTATCGACAGATGCGAAATAAACTAGAGAATTCATGTGCTGTGGGTAAAGTTGTAGACCTCTGGAGAGTGTAAATCTATTTAAAGAGCCGTGCTCACGGTCATGTGCATGCTTAGTGCAGACTTAATGGGTATAGTCTTGATTTTTCATACAAACACAATTTTGTTGGAAAACATGGAAAATGTTTTGTTGGTTTATATTTGAGTTGAGTGCCATGTCTATGGCTGAAAATAAAATGTTGCTCACAGCCGAGGAGGGTTGTGAGTTGTTGATTATTCAATTACTTACTTGTTGTCTTTTATCTATTTAAGTGCTCTTTAAAATTTCTGTTGCAAAGTACTACATATTGATATTGTAAATAAAATCTACTTAATGCAAAATAACTTGCAGTATAGAGCCTCATCTTAGATTAGCCTTGCATTTATATAATTTTTGTGATACACTACAAGTCTTGTTGAGTACACAATGTACTCAATCTTATTTAAATTATTATTCAGAGTTAGAGGATGATTCCATGCTAGACAACGACTTCTTTACACCGGGAACCAGTGGGTTCGGTGATGGGCTTTGTTAGGACTTGTCTCTAGTCAGTTGCCTGCGGGCTCGTATGGGCATGTCGCTGGAATTTTGTACTCTTATTAACTTTTGCTTCCGCTGTTATATTTGCTATCTCTGACACTTAAGCTTTTATTTTGTCGGTTGGCCTTGTGATGTAATTATTGTAATCACTTAACTTATGTAGCATTTTATCTTTACTATGTATATATGAATGTGTGAATGTGATATCAATGTTGGAGTTGTGTGTAATAGCCACCAATGACGGGACTAGTACGATACACACATGAGGGCTTCGAGTATTCAAAGCCCAGGGTTCGACATTTTGCAACTTGTTAAGAATCTCACTTTCATCCCTTGTTTGCATCGTGCATCAATTAGCAAATGTGTTTTGCAAAATTGAGTTGAAGCGATTTTCAAAATCTGTTTTCCAAATCTCTAGCGGTCTAGCCTCAGCCTTTGAGCGGTCTGATCGGCCCACCTTGGGTTTGACCAGGCTGAGTGCTGGTCTAAATGTCTTGGCGGTTTGACTGCCAGTGGCTATAGGTTTGACCGGTGGGACCCGGTCCCGATCGCCATGTGTTTGCTTGGTCGACCGGTCCACACGGCCGATCACCCGGTTTGCTTTTTCCAGAAAGGGATGTTTTCCCCTTATCTTGACTCCTCTATGGAGTGGTTTGACTGCCCCCTGGCGGTCTGACCGGTCTTGGTCCGATCTGACTGGCCCTTGTGAGGGAGGTCAATCTAGTTGAGCATCCAACGACTAGTTTTTCATAGCTGTTGGAGCTAGGGCAGTTTGACCGACCATTGGTTGGCAGTCAGACAGGTTTTCCCTGGTTTTCTACAGATTCTCCTCCAACGACTAGTTTCCTTGTGTTGGTGTATGAATACCCCTTGTGACCGGTTGTGGGAGGGTGCGAGCGCCATTTTCGTTTTTCTTGAGCAAAGAGCAAGCCCTCTCCTCTCTTTTGTGCATGTGTTGCACTTAGTGAGCTTAGAGAGCAAATTCCTAATGCATGTGTTGTATTAGGTGTTGGATTTAGTATCTATTGAGCTTAGAAACTTGATTCATTCAAGTGAGTGTCTCCTACTTGTTACTCTTGGTGTTTGCCGACACCTAGACGACTTGGAGGAGTTGCACCTGTGATCTTCTCAAAGAAGGTTGTGAGAATACCCGGGTGGTTGTGAGTCGCTTGGTGCTCGTCTTCTCCAGAGTGGAGGAAGAGCAACCCCGAGTGGATTTGAGGTGTAGGCTTAATTTGTGAAGCCGGTCCAATTCGTTTGGGCTTACCTCAACGTGGACTTGGGGAAACTGACAAGTTTCCGATCACCACGGGAAAAAGTTCAAGTGTTCTTGTGGTTTGCTTTCTTGAGCTTTACTTTCTTGCAATTTATATTTGTAGAATTAAATTAGTTGCTTGTCTCCTTAGGATTGCAATTATTGTCTTAGTCTTAGTTTGTTGGTGAATTTAGTCAAGACTAGTTGATTTAGGTTTTAAATTGTGCAAAACCGATTTGATTTACAATTCAGTATAAAACTTGATTTTAGACAAAAGAATTTTTAAAACTTCCTATTCTTCCCCTCTAGTCCGCCTTCTCAATCTTACACCCTCTCTCTTTTGTGCTGCTTCATGTTCCCTAGAATGTTGTCGTTCGCCGTCATTGGAGCTACGCCACCGTCGCTGTCGACCACGGTTCATGTGCGTCCCTGTCATCATCCACGTTAGCGTCTAGGTCAATTGCCACCTTAGCTCCGCTATCGCAGTCAGCTGCCCATGTGGCCACCGAGCCCAAACCCTAGATCCATGTGGACTTGGTCCACCGTGGACCGTGTCGCCAACAAGCTGACCCCACCTGCCAATTTCTTGTTCCGCAGACCCGATGCATCGTGCACTGTGAACCAACCCTGTGGACTCAGTCCATAGACCATGGGCCTATTGGTGATATGCCCTAGAGGTAATCATAGAGATGGTTGTATCACGTCTATGTTTGTGAGTTATATAATAAATGTTATTATGTCCCTTGAATGAATTATCATTTATAAAGATTAACAGGTATATGACTTGTTGGTGAAGCTCTTTAAGTTATATGATGTTATTCTAAATATATCCCTGGTCGGATGCCACTGGTCGGGACACTAGTGACTTATCGACTAGCACATGTATTGATTGACGACCATGTTTCACCAGTCATGGATACGAGGATATCGAATGAATAATGTGAACACATGTTAGAGAACATAGTGTTAGATTGACCCACCTTGAGACACTATTAAGATTGTTATGATTTTTTGTGTCATTAGTTGGTCTCAAGTAATGATGATGTATAATCCTTAGGCCTGAGATCAGCATGGTTTCCTACATGTGTATTAGTTCATTTAGGGGTTGCCAAACACTACTCCGTAACTGGGTAGTTATAAAGGTAGCTTTCGGGTATGTTATAAAACATGCGGAGGGATGTGACTGGTCGGATATGGGATTTGCTCCTCCTAACATAACAAGAGAGATATCTCTGGGCCCCTCGATGTGGTCAGATATAGAAAGTGCATAGCCGTGCCACTAGTGGTCAAAGAGTCGACCACATGAAGTTATCCGTCACTTGATCGAGAAAGTATTGAACATTCCATGGATGATAAAAATATCTCACCTAGAGTTCAACCTGATATAGTGAGGCAAAGGGAGAATACACAAGCAGGTCATTCAGTCCGACCAGATAGGAACGGGTTGTATGGAGGTACGGACTGGTTGTAAACTGGTCGGACATGATCACTAACTGGTCAGCAAACTGGTCGTGACTAAATATGAACTGGTCGTATGGAGATATGAGCTGGTTGTAAGTGATAAGGACTTGGTCATAGATCATGTTGCATAAGGTTCATCTGATATCATATTTATGTGTATCCGGGATTCGTTGTCCTGCTAGGAACCGCTAACGACTCGTGGTCGTAAAGGAGTTTCCGAGTCACTACCGATTATGCATGAAACTACTGGGTCACACACTTAACGGGTTGGAATAAACAAGTTTAGATAGGATCCGTTATGGGCTCTTTATAAGGAGATTTATGGGGCTATTGGGACGTAAGAGAGTTGCTCTACCGAAACCCTAGCCACCATCTTCTCGAATGCCCTACCGTACGCGTTGATGCTAGCACACGGGTGTACGATGTTGCACCCTTCGATGCTGTGGTTGCTACTGCGCTGATCAAGGACGATCCACGACCTACGCAAGGGACGTGTGTAACATCCCAATTTTCTAAGCTTTAAAAATCCTTTAAATAGCTGTAGTGAGAAAATTCACCATTTGGATTTATTTGAATTTAATTCAAGAGCTTAAATACGGACCTTGAGTAACAAAACAATTGTATATGACTAAAGTCAACATGAACAATGGTCAAAACTATTTTATTTGGATTCTATGTGCTTGGATATATTTTCTAGAATTTTCTAGAATTTTTTCAAGTTCATTTGCTAATTTCTATTGCCATTTGGAATTTCTGGTATTTTCTAAAATAGAAAAGCTATTTAAAATCTCCTAATAGTGTTGGGCCGAATCCTCCTCTTCGGCCCATTCCTGTTCACCCCGGCCCATTCTCCGTAGCCGTCCGATCAGGGAGGGACGCCCAGATCTTCGCCTGGCGTCTGTATCTCGCCCTCTCTCTTTAGCTAGCGGGACCCGTCTTATTGTCTCATTGGTAGGGTGGGACCACTGATGTCGTCGTCCCTTGCCAAGCGTTCTTCTCCATGAGTCTCGCTCGCGCCCGCCATGGACTCCTTCGTGAGCTCGTCCGACAAAAGGGGAAACGGCCCCGATTCTTCGTGCGGACGACGCAATCTAGAAGCCCTATCCTCCCCGCACTCGTTTCAAATGAATTTGAATTTCAAATCCGTCTCTATCCCCATTTCCTATGTGAGCTCTTTTCAGGCGGTTTTGATCTCCGCCGCCGGCACGTCACCTCGAGGCCGCCCTGCACCTATAAATAGGTCCCCGAGGATCGCCGTAGCACCCTTTCCAAAACCCCCAAACCAATTGCCCCTGCTGAGCCCTTGCGCCGCCGCGATTTGAGATTTGAGTTTTGGTCACCGAAACCCTAAACCTCCAATTCCTTCGCCGTCGGTGACGCTTTGCTTCCGGGAAGTGCACCGCTACCTTCCTCGTCTTCAGAGCCATCCCGAGGACCCTTCGTCGTCGCCGGAGCGCCACCAGAGACCCCGTCCGACAACGCCCGTAGCTCACCACCGCCTCAAGCTCGCCACCGGCCACCTCCGTCGTCCCCGACCACCCGGAGTTGCACCCAGAGGTTCGCAGTAGTGCCAGCTACCCTCCCGTACCACCCGCCGCCGGTAAGACGCCGCCGTTCGCCGGAACCATCGGTTCCCGTGCGCCGCCGCCCTTGCGGCCGTCCACGTCGGCTGCCACCTCAGCGCCGTGAGTACGTGTCGTCCTAGGTGGCGCCGCGTCAGCGCCACGCGTGCGCGTGTGCGCCACGCCAGCCCCAATCCAGATCCAGAGGCTCGGTAGACCTGGTCTACCGTGAGCCATGTCACTGACGTGTGGGTCCCACACATCAGATTTTCCTTTTTATTTATCTTTTCCCGAAAATCCTTCTCTGACGTCAGCAGTGCACAATATTCCAATTTTTCTATCGAGAAATAATTCGGGAAATTTGTGTAATTCTAATTTTAGGGTTTTTCTTTAGATTCAAACTTCCAAAGCCCATAACTTTTGCATCCGAACTCCAAATCAGTCCATTCAAATTTCTAAATTCCTATAAATTCAAGATCTATTTAATGGAGATTTTTATTTATTTTTTTGGAGTTGTTTTGCCTCTGTTATTTATTTAGTTTGTTTGTTTGCTTCGTTTGCAAGTAGACTTTGACACTTCTGGGAGATTTGAAGAAGAAGGAGCAACAAGACCAAGATCAATTTCTAGACCTGTTCCAAGGCAAGTCATGCTTTGACCATGATTGAATCCCAGTTTTCTAAATGTTATTTTATTTCAAAGTATTGCATTTTATTTCAAGTAATTATTTAAATACTTTTGGGAATAGCTATTAAATCCAATCTGTTATGCCTTCCTTGTATAGTTGATATGCCTTGATCCTTTGTCACCCTAGTTGATATTTTAGTTGGTAATATTGTAGCACCAACGTGGGTTGGTTAGATGCGATTAGGTTGCTTAGCCATGCCACGAATCATCTATTCATGTAAAGTTGCAATTATTAACTTGACTAAGTGACTATGTAACTTTGTGAAAATCTGTGTGTACTATGTGTCTTTGTGGCATGTGTTGCACTTAAATCAACTGGGTGGTAAAAGGTTTGGACTGAGGCAAGTGGTGGGAACTGTGTGACATGGTGGCTATGTGATATGGGAATATGAATCTATGTGTCAAATTAATCTGTGTGCTTTAGTTAGAATTTGGAAGTCTTGCCTCGGTAAGTTAAGGACTGAACTTTGTGCGCCATTGAGCTGAGCCCTTCCGTACGACCACATGCCTATTATGGGACGGACCTAGCATAGTAAGATATGAATTCTTGGCATTGATTGCTTAGGCAGTAGGTTAGGCTATGTGAAAAGGGTGGAGGTGTATGCTACCATGTAGTCGCATCGCGGGACGGTTCGCCGCTTCCCTATCCAACGGTGTGTGTTGTACCATACACTGTGTATGGTTTGGTATGACGTAAGCACATCGGGAGAATCAATGTTAAGATGAAGTTTTTGAAATGCTTTGTTACAATTAGTGCTTGCAACACTGGTTGTATCTTGTGGGTAAAGTGTACAAACTCTGCAGAGTGTAAACAATCTATTGAATAGCGCGTCATGATCATGGACAATGCTCGGGGATTTCACACAAGGGGTAGATCTTCATAAACTGTGTGGGAAGGGAGCTGTGTGATCTAAATCATATGGCTATGTGAATAATCTGTTTAGGATGTGTGTGTCTTTGTGAAATCAAACTGTTAAATTATTATTGTCTATTTGTTTTACTTGCTTTCAATCTATTATTTGTATTCAAGTGACAATGTTGCATTTCTATAAAAGAACCTCAAAATGCCATTCCCTTGTAATAAGCCTGCATGTATAATTGCATTTCTGTGGTGTGGCTTGCGAGTACGGTTTGTACTCACGCTTGCTTTAAACTAAATCAAGCAGAAGAGGAGGAGTCTTCGCCAGCATTCGAGGAGGAGTTCGTCGAAGGTGCCTGATCATGGGGTCTTGATCCCAGATCGGTTACTGTGGTGAATCAATGGGATCCCGCCATTTCGCTTTCATTGCTTTATTTCTCTGTTAGCCTGCGTGGCTTAATAAATGTAAACTTCGAGTAAGGTCAAACCATTATTTATTAATCAAATTATTGGTTTATGTTATTATTCGCTTGTGTGGATCGATATCCATCTTTGTTAACACTGTGTGCACTAGCGTGATCCTGGACTAGTGCATTATACACAGAGGGTCCAGAATTGTATTTTTGGGTCCCGACAACGTGATAGGTTGCTGGAAGAGACGATTGGTGCTGAGGACGTTGGACGACCGATTATGACAACTACATCGACGCACTCTATGTTGGATCAGGCTGCTCCAACTCTTCTTCTGTTGCACTGCACATCTAATGGTAACAGTCTATGATCTCTTGCTTGTATGGCTTCCTGGCCTACATGATAGAAATTTTGAATTGTCAGCTAGTGTAGCCTACCCATATCCCTACAAGGCCCACTTGTCAGTCTTTCCTATTTTTCAATAATCTAGAAAAAGACATATTCCCAGAATATTCCCTTAACCCCACCTGTCATCCACTGTTTTCTCTCTCCTTTTTCTTTTTCCCGATTTTATCTCTTGTTCAATATTCTGGAAGCCCATTCTCCTTTGTACAAGCTCCAATTAAGTCTGTTCTTCTTTCTAAATTCATATAAAATCAAGATCTTCATTTCAGTTCTATTTTTATTTTATTTGGAGTTCATTTGAGCCTTTGTTTGGTTTTTATTGGTGTTTCTCACTTTCTCTTTCGATAGACCTTGATCCTCGGGATGCGAGCGAAGCATTCGAAGAGCAAGATCCAGTAGCAACAGTGTACAATCATGGCAAGTTGTAACATTTGATCATATTGAACCTATGTTTCAGAAAAGTACTTTGTTTTACATATCAAATTGCATATTACTTTTATATCAACTATTTTTTTGGGATTATTTACATACCTACTTGTCATTATGCTACCTTGATTATTTGAATGCCATGAATCCATTGTCACGTTTGGTTGGGCTATTACTAGTTGGACATAATTGTAGAACCAACATGGGTTTGTCGTATTTATGTTGAGCCATGCTTAGTTGTACGTTGGGCACATTCTCACTGGATTAGTTATATCAATTTGACTTAAATGGGATATTGAATTATTATGCGATGCCACTGTTGTAAAATTTGTCTGCCATGGCAGGGTATGCCATTGGTCTTGGTTATACAAAACTGTTTTTCCTCCCAGGCGAGTGATCGTGTAGTAAAGGGGGTGATGTTTGCTTATTGGGATGAGGTAGTCTCACCTGAGTAATTTAAGGAGTTAACTTTGTACACCATTGAACTGGGTCATATTGTACTATTAATTTGTGATGTCTTGGCTTTGATTTCTCCATTGGTTGGTGTGGGTATCTGGAGGACAGTTTATTCCCACATGGCGTAAGAGGGGGCTTTCTAACTAGGTGGTTAACCTACTCGACAGTGAAACTTTAGTGGATGGAATCGGGTTAAGATAGTGCTTTGTAAAAGCACTGTGATAATCACTTAGTCGCATACCTATGGAAGCGTGTATTGGATGATATTATAAGTTGATTATCTCTTGTAGGTAAAGTTGTACAATCTCTGCAGAGTGTAAAACTATTCGAATAATTGTGTCCCTAGTTATGCACAATGCTCGGTGATTTCACATGAGGTATATAGTTTTTATAAAATCTTTTGGATGACGGAAGGTTGGGAAGTGAACAGATAGTTCACTTGTTGTTTGAATGCAATTGTTTACTTCATTTATTTTAACTTTTCAGATATGTGTTACAATATATTTATTGTATTTACTGTCAACACTTGCTTTATGGAAAAAAAACCATATGGCTATTCCTTTGTTCAAGCCTTGCATGAATATATAATTGCATACTATTCCATACGACTTGGTGAGTACTCTATGTACTCACGACGATAAACATTATTGTTCAGTTGAGGAAGAACTAGTAAATCAAGAGCTCTACGAGGAGGACTAACAAGAAGATTTTGCGAATTAGGATGCGCTATCTAGTCGATTGCCTATGGGTATGTTGAATGACCACCACAAATTATTTTATTTCCGTCGCAAGAGTTTATTAATTTCTTAAAGCCCCGTGTGACAAGTTAAGTAAGCTTTGACCATAAGGTCCAGTTGTTATTATTTAATAATAATTCGCTACTTTCTTAGTCATATCGTTGAATAGTTGATATTTTATCTATGTTGCTACTGTGTACAGTAGAGTGATCATAGACTAGTGCAGAATACACAGAGAGTTTCGGATTTGGTAATCCGGGTCCGACAGTTTAGTGTCATATTATTTATTAAAACTATGAAAATGGACCCTCTCTCCCTATATAAGGGAAGGGTAGGGGCTTTCATTGCACACATCACGTCTATGGACAAATCATCAATAAAGAGAGACTGTTGGGACTATATCTTGTGTTCTTAATCATCTACTTTTCACTCGTGTGTGATTGATCGTCGACAACATGACCACCATCCTCTAACAATACTATCCTTTTGCATTTTTTTCTCTCACCCGCCAACAAAAAATATTGAAACAAAATCAAGTAGTCTAGTCCCAAGCTCCTGATCAAGAAACAGAATTAGGGGATTATTTCTTCCAAAACAATTGATGCTCGCTAGATAACTTTTTTATCCAATAGTTTTATGCAACATCATACTCCCTCCGTTTCGCTATATAAGTATATTTTCTCAGCAAATTGTTATTTCGCAACAAAGTCCCTCGACAAATTCGAAAGCATTTTGTTTTTGCATTTTTCAATCTATATCATTCCTTTATTGTTATGAAAGGGTTAAGTGGCTGTATCATGTGATTTTAAAGGCATATGTATGGTAGAATCAAATTAACTCCCTACATAGGGTGGGTTTGGATTTATATTTGTAGGACCAGAAAGGCGACTAGAGGGGGGGGGGGTGAATAGGAGCTCAACCAAATTTTCTTTTAAAGATTGGATTCAACACATATTTCACTCTAATAGCTATGAGAGCTAAGAAGATCAGTAGATAAGCACAATGGAAGACTTATGTTGAATCTACTCCAAACCCCCAAGCATAGCAATCAACAAACTCAAAGATGTGCTGAAGAAATAGAAATCGGTACAACCGCAGGCAAACGGGCGGTACTACCAATGATCGGTACAACCGCAGTTATAAGGGCGGTTCTACCAATGATCGGTACAACCGTAGTTATAAGGGCGGTTCTACCGATTGTCTTGGAACAGCCCGACGACGAAAGCTAAAATTGGCATAACTTTTGAACCACTTGGCCAAACTCTACGAGATTTGAAACACACCTTCCTATGGAGGTTAGGAACCTATTCCAAGCAAAGATTGACTAGATCCACGTCAAAGTTCCTACCTTTCTCGAATTGAACGAAGACGGTTTCAAAACCAAGTTTCACACCTAAACATGATCTAAACCTTGCTCGTGGGTAAAGAATGATCAAGATGATCTTAGATGCACTCCCACATGTCACAGCAAGCTAGATCATATCTAGTACTTGAGGTAAAACCAACAAGATATCAAAAACACAAAATCATCCAGGAAAGAGAGCAAGAACAAAGGATAAACTCATCTTTGAGAAACTTGTCTGGATTAATTCATGTTTGATGGATGTTTACAGCCACTCCAACCTGGAGGACAAGAGCTCACTCAAGAGCACACACTCACATCATCTCTCTAGAACCCTAGACCTCACTTTTCTCACCAAAACCCTATGACACCAACTAGGTTTTGCAAATGAAGGGTTAGGGGCTGCTGGACAGCAGCCCACTCCTATTTATAGTGAACCCTAGCTTCTAGAAGACTATACCCATTGGGCACCCGTTAAGCCCACTAACAAACGGGTTTAACTCATGCACGCATTTTAAAGTGCCGTCTTCACTTTCTCTTGACCTAAACCACTTCTCCATGCGTCGTCTCGCGCCGTGGTTTAGCCACAAGGTTACCAAGGTGGTATTTGGTGGAATTACCAAAATACCCTTTTCGATCCTTCTCCGAAGACCGAGTCCAATCTTGGTGAAGCAAACACCTACTTCGCCACATGTAGGTTGATCAACTGCTCTCATCATGTCGGCAAGTCTCTCCCGTCTGGCTCCCGTCGAAACCACCAAAGCACTTGCACCGACCCCCGCGCTGCTTGATCCAACCCGTCACACCGAACTGCCCGTTCGGTCACCTTTGTCTAATTTGCGCCATACTTGACTCCATTGACCTCATCCGGCATCCACAATCGTTCTGGACCTCAGCTCTCCAAGCTTAGTCCTGATCATTCTCGCCGTTGACCGTCAAGCAACCTACACACCAATAGACAAAGAAATCGAATCCGGGAACAAGTTCCTCACAACTTGAACCACGTTAGCCAAAACATGCATCATGCAACACATATGCATTGAAACCCATGAACTTGACCTAACGAACAATCAAATTACCAAGTAGGTCGACAAACACAACAAATTCGGTACAACCGCCATGTTACCAGTGGTACAACTGCACTGCGGTCGTACCGCTCCAATAATGGTGGTCGTTCCGATTTTCAATGATGACCAGAACTTCACAAAACATCTTCTCTGGAATTAGGCTACCGCCATCTACCAATCGGTATAACCAAGCTCCGGTACTACCGCCATGAAACCTGTGGTCATACCGCTCTTCAAGAAAACCAAAACACGAAAACACTTGTTCTAGAATTTTTGAACCGCCACACAACTTGCGGTCGTTCCGTTCTGCGGTCATACCGCTCCTTGAATGCCGGTACGACCGATTTCCCTAACACTTTGCTGAAAACAACACTTTCGACAAAACTTCAAAGCTATTGCCAATTGTCTCATCATCCTAAGATCATGTGTATATCCCCGTGATATCCACAATCTCCCCCTTGATGAACACATTGGCAATTTCCCAAAAATGTAAGTTTTGAGATTAGAGAAGGAAAAACTCAACGTTTTCACGCAAAGGCACAACTTGGTCGAAATGCAAGAGAAAGCAATGGAAATGACTAAGCTGGCTCTAGAATAGCATAGGCAAGTGAGATAAGGCAAAAGAAAGCAAGAAAGCTTCAATTTCCAGAAAATTTCAAAATCTCACTTAAGGTCCATATGAAAGAACAATTGTTCAAATTGACCTTTGATCATTGTGAGGTTCCAAGAATTGCAAATCAAGTTCAGATTTGGCAATAAGACCAAAAGAATGCAAACAATATACTCCCCCTCACTATGATCCTCATTTCCAGAAAAACTCAAAAACTCCAAAAAAACATTTCTTCTCCCCCTACATCCAAAAAGCTCTTTGACAATGGATTCATCAAGAAATCACGCCTTCAAGTGCTGAAGTATGGAAGAAGCAAAAGAATGAGCATGCATGAAAGGAAAAAGTCCGGTTTACTCCCTCGAACTATCAAAAAAGTCTGGTTTATCCCTTGAACTACAAAACCGGTTATTTAACCCCGCCCCCCAAACTTGTCAAATCCGGTCAATTAACACCCCACAACAGTTTGGAGTGGTGGTTTTGCTGACGTGGCCAAATTCGGCCAACTCAGCACGCTGAGTGGCAGTCTACATGGCAGTGGAGCCATATAATTGCAGCGCGGCCCCGCATGGAAATGAGACAAGGGGGAGAGAGAAGGCCACGGGCACAATCCCCATTTGGTTTCTTCGGCTGCAAAGAAATGGGAGCAGAGGGAGGGCTCGACGCCAACGGGTGGTGGCGCGGGGAGGCGGGCGAGCGGGCGGAACGGGCTCCCCAGAGGACGGCGACCTCAAGGGCACCGACGGCGGGTCCGGCGGTGCTGCGGAGCGGCGGCTCGGTGGAAGGTGAGCGGCGGCGACAACATGGGTCCATGTAGTGCCGGCGAAGTGGCGACGCAAGGAGGAGGGCGACACGCGCACTGGCTGCGCGGCAGCGAGGGGAACCTAGAGGTGGAGCCGGGGTGACTCGGGGGTTGATCGTGGTGGTCCGATGGCGGTGGCCGGGGCGGGAGGAGAAGGGAGCCTGGCAGCGGGAGCTCTTGGCGACGGGGAGGACGAATGGTGGTGGGGGACGGGTTCCTCGGTGTCGGGGGCACGTAGTGATGGGGTCACCCGAGGCGGAGGCGCTCCGAAGCGGCAATGGAACGGTGAGGTGGCATGATCGTCAATGGGGGCGCAGCTCTGGTTCCGCTCGGTGAAGAGGAGGAAGCAAATGGAGGGGGAGAAGAGCAAAGGAGGTGAAGCAAGGGAGGTGACCTCAGGCTCGCCGTGGGAGGTGATCTCATGCCGGACCAAGTCCGTGACCGCCTTTTCTTTGGCGACGACAATGACGCCATTGCCGCCCTCACTGCCTCTCCCGCTAGCCCACCGCCGCGCTGTGCCTTTGCGATGACTGGGTGGAGAAGTCCCCGCGAAGTGCAACGGGGGAGGTGTAGAGCACGCGGCCGGCAGCGGCGGTGGGGTTTCTTGGGTGGGGAGCCTGACACGACACCGTTGGCTTCTTTGTTGCCGAGCGGGGATGGCGCCTTGGTCGCCTCCAGCAGCATGGCGGTGAATGGGTCGAAGTCCACGACAAAGCCGACCCTGCGGACGTCCACCATGCTTTGGCTGGTTCTCTTGCGAATGCGGCGGCGATGAGCCGGCGGAGGCGTCCATGCAGATAGAGAGAGGGTGAGGGGAAGAGAGAGAGAGGGGGGTGAGGGGAAGAGAAAGAGATGGAGAAGAAGATAGCCACCTCACACATGCTGATTTGGATACCACACATGCTGATTTGGATGCCACATATGCGCTGACTTGGACAAAATCGGCCACATCAGCAAAACCACCACTCCAAACCGCTGTGGGGTGTTAATTGACCGGATTTGATAAGTTTGGGGGGTTAAATAACCGGTTTTGTAGTTCAAGGGGTAAACCAGACTTTTCTGATAGTTCGAGGGAGTAAACCAGACTTTTTTCTGCATGAAATGCAATGGAGTGGCTTCATTGTTTTGTATTTTTAAAATTTTTGAGTATAAGAAGCTTTAAAGATTACCCAAAAGAATAAGCTAGCATTTCAAAAAGGCACAATAACATATCAAGCCTAACAGTGCTAGCAAGATCATGTTAAGACATATATAACAAAGCTAAGCTAGAAGGCTCAATGTAAAGCAATTAATTGTAATAAATTAAGCAAAGCTTCAAATTAGCAAGTTCATCAACAGTGATCCTAAAATGATAATGGCCATGTCAAAATGTCATTGTGAGATCAAAAAGCTAATAAAGGCCACTTTAAGAGACAAACAAGTCCTGAATTGAATCATTTTGCTCAAATTAGCTCAAACGCCCATTTTTCAACAAAATTTTCATTTGCAATGAATTTTAAAGTTGATTAAAGGTCTATCTTAGTGAAGAAGATCCTGGACTAGGAGTCATCCATAAACTCTTCCTAAGCTTCGACCAAAAGGTATATCTTAGGGAAGAAGATCCTGGACTAGGAGCCATCCACAACCTCTTCCTAAGCTTCTACCAGGGCGACAAATCTTGAGGTTCATGTTAATTTTGACAAGCAGTCCCCACGAGATTGTCTGGATCATCAAACTATCTCCAAGTTCATGTCTTGGACATGCAGTCTCGTGAGAGTAGTTTGGCACATTTTATCAAGGACAATCTTAAAATTCAATTTTTCTTTTTACACAAGAGCAGTTATAAATTCTCAGCAGAACAAGAAGCTCAAGTAATGATCAAAACTAGATTTAAGAGCTAACAAAGCAATTTTGACAGGGCTAATGTCACAAAAGGAGCACTAATTGCGCAACTAGCTAAAAGATCCACAAATTGCAGTTTTTAATTCAAGTTGTGTTAATGTTCTAGCTCATTTGGCAAAGGCTTAGCTATACATGTGAAAGCATGATAATTCTAGCAAGTCAAAGAACTAGACATGACATTGAGCAAGAATTGAAATACTAAAGCTCAAAAGGGTAATAAGCAAAGCTTCGTCAATTTTAAAAGACAAGCGGTAAAGCTTATATTACAATGCATCTTTTTGGATTTTCATGTGAACGCAGTATGATACAATGAATGCAAAAGAGTCAACTCCCCCTCAAAACAGGCCAAAAGGACTAATAACTCCCAACTCTCCCCGCAAGAAAGCAAATCGAGAAGAATCAAGAGCCTTAGTAAAAATATCCACAACCTGCTGCTCAGACTCTACAAAGTGAAGCACAACATCACCCTTCTCTACATGATCTCTAAGGAAATGATATCTAATGTCAATGTGCTTGGTCCTAGAGTGTTGCACTAGGTTTTTGGCAATGTTTATGGCACTAGTGTTATCACAGAAAAGAGAAACACTATTCAAAGACAACCCATAGTCCCGCAGAGTAGATAAGATCCAGAGAACCTGAGAACAACTACTCATTGCAACTACATACTCAGCCTTGGCAGTGGACTGTGCAACAGAAGACTGCTTCCTAGAAGACCAAGAGATAAGAGAGGTGCCTGAGAAATGACACGTGCCAGAAGTACTCTTCCTATCCACTCTACAACCCACAAAATCAGCATCAGAAAAAGCTCGAATGGAGAGAGTAAAATCAGAAGAAAACCAGAGTCCAAAATCAAGAGTGTCCTGGAGGTACCTGAAGATGCGATGCACTGCTTGATGATGAGAGGCATGGGGGGAAGCCTGAAATTGAGCGCATAGACACACAGCAAAGTGTATGTCCGGCCTCGACGCCGTGAGGTAGAGGAGGGAGCTGATCATGCTGCGGTACTCCTTCTGGTCCACGGGCTCTCCATCCTCATCAGGATCCAGCACGGTGGAAGTGGCAATCGGAGTAGACATTGGCTTGCTGCTTTCCATGTCGAAGCGTCGAAGAAGGTCCTTTGTGTACTTACTTTGATGAATGAAGGTGCTCTCTTTCAGTTGCTTGACTTGAAGACCAAGGAAGAAAGTTATCTCGCCCATCATACTCATCTCGAATTCCCTGCTCATAGAATCTGAAAATCTGGATACCAAAGCATGAGAAGAACCACCGAATATGATATCATCCACATAAATCTGAACCAATAAAAAGTCACTGCCATGCCTGAGAGTGAACAAGATTTTATGTACCATACCCATTTTGAAATCATTCTCAAGCAAGAAACTCTTAAGCCTATCATACCAAGCTCTAGGGGCTTGCTTCAAACCATACAAGGCTTTAGAGAGCTTAAACACATGGCTTGGGACTTTGTGATTTTTGAAACCAGGACGTTGTTTGATGTAGACCTCTTCTTCTATGAAACCATTAAGGAAAGCACTCTTGACATCCATTTGAAAAAGCTTAAAGCCCTTAGACGTCGCGAAAGCTAACAATATGCGAATGGCTTATAATCTAGCTACAGGAACAAAGATCTCTTCAAAGTCTAAGCCTTCTACCTGGGAATAACCTTGAGCTACAAGCCTAGCCTTATTGTGAACTACCAACTCATCCTCACTTTGCTTATTTTTGAAAATCCATTTTGTTCCAATTAAATGTTGATTAGGTGGAGGTTCAACTAAGGACCAGACTTTATTTCTTTCAAAATTTTCAAGCTCCTCATGCATGGCATTGACCCAAGAGGAATCAGATAAAGCATGGGTGACATCTCGGGGTTCAAAAGACGCAACAAAAGTAGAATGTGCATGAGAATCTGGAGAGATAAACCTGGAGCGAGTAACTCGCTCATGAAGATCCCCAATTATCTGCTCAGGTGGGTGTTGTCGTTGAATATGAAGAGGAGGTCCTGGTGTAGATGTGGCCTGTACCTCATTGGCTGTGGAGGTAGGAGCAGAGCCACTCGAAGCGCCGGTGAAAGTGGGAGGAGGCTGCTCTCCTGAAGCTGGAGAAATGGAAGCAGGCTCTCCAACCATCTCATTAGTGCCTAGAGGATGGATTGGGTGCTCATCCTCAGAGTCGTCGTCGACGAAGATGCTTTCTCGAATATCAGAAACCTGTGTACCTGTAGCATTGAGTCTAGTACCAGGACTAGCCTCACCAAAAGAGACTTCACAAGTCTCAATAATTTTGTTAGTATCCAAATTAAATACGCAATAGCCACGAGAATGAGAAGGATATCCAAGAAAAATACCATCATGACATCTAGATTCAAATTTATCCAAGTTGCCATGTTTAAGAATAAAGCACTTGCAACCAAAAATCTTGAAATGAGATACTCTAGGTCTATGACCAAATCTAAGCTCAAAAGAAGTCTTGCCTATAACCGATCTCAAGAACACCCTATTTGACACATAGCAAGCAGTAGAGATCGCCTCAGCCCAAAACCTCCTAGGAGTGCTATGCTCATCTAGCATGGTCCTCACCATCTCTACCAGGGTCCTGTTCTTCCTTTCTACAACCCCATTCTGCTGGGGAACTCTAGGTGAGGAGAACTGGTGCTCAAGATCTCTCTCAGTGCAGAATGTGGCGAAAGAAGAGTTCTTGAATTCGGTGCCATTGTCACTCCTAATGGTTCTCAAGGCTCCAGGGAGGTCAACAGCTAGTCTAAGCACCAACTCCCTAAAAAAGCCAAAAGTCTCATCCTTAGAAACTAAAAAATAAACCCATGAATACCTAGAGAAATCATCCACAATGACAAGCACATACCACTTCCCTCCTATAGACTGAACTCTAGAAGGGCCAACTGTGTCTAAGTGCAAGAGTTGACCAGGTCCATCGGTCATCACTAAAGTAAGAGGTGGATAAGAAGCAGAAACCATCTTACCATGTCTACAAGGAGTGCACACAAGGTCTCTAACAGACTTAAGCTTAGGCAACCCTCTAATCAAGTCCTTGCTACTGATCCTGGTCAAATGGTCAAAGCCTATGTGTCCAAGCCTACGATGCCACAATACTAAATCATATGAATCAGAAGCCACAAGGCACCTAGGGCTGGAAGCAGAAGAGATACTAAAATTAGCACTAAAAATCTTCTCAAACCTAGATATCTCAAAACAAGCTCACCCGAGGAGTCTAGAACTTTACACTCACCACTCTTAAACCTCACTTCTAGACCCTCATCAAGAAGCTAAGAAACAGAAAGCAGATTATACCTCAACTTACTTACCAAAGCGATGGCCTTAAGCATGAAGTTGTTGTTGACGCGTACTGTGCCCTTGGCTGTCATGGTCCCGGTAGAAGCATCCCCAAATGTGATCAACTCATTGCCGGATGCACGTGTGAGGGAGGAGAACCATCTAGAATCTCCAGTCATATGTCGAGAACATCCAGAGTTAACAAACCATATGTCCTCCTTCCTCGCACGACCACTACTACAGGAACCGACATCACAGACGGTTCAGAACCGTCATCACAGACGGTTTCCGAACCGTCTATGTTTGTTGGTCTGTGATAACATGATATTATCACAGACGGTACAAAACCGTCTGTGATACTAAATATCACAGACGGTTTTATTAAAAAACCGTCTGTGAAGTCAAGTATCACGAGCGGTTTGAGCGAAAACCGTCGTGATATGAGAATATCACGAGCGGTTCTAAATACAAACCGTGCGTGATAGGAGAATATCACGAGCGGTTCTAAATAAAAACCGGCCGTGATTTACAATATCACGAGGCGACTTTTGTGTAGAACCGTCGTGATATTCTCCTATGACAGACGGCTTTTTGTAGAACCGTCGTGATATTCTCCTATCACGACGGTTTGCGATCGAAACCGCTCAGATACTTGTCTTCCTGAGCGGTTTTAACACAAAACCGTCTGTGATAGCTCGCACCCCGCTCCCACAATTTGTTTGTTTTCTGGCTAGCCTCGGGAATTGCTAGCCATGCCCTCTGAAAACAAGCATTCACGAAAATGATTCAAGCATTCACGAAACAGATTCAAGGAGCCATGACAACTCAAAGTGATCATTACTCAAAATAAATTACAAAAGATCCGCATTTGTTCAAGTATTGTCGCTATAGTTACAACTAGATTACAATTGTTTTGCGTTGAGAGGTTTTAGTGGGGTGATGCTCAGGTTGGCGACGGAGTGAAACTCTCCGTTGTCGTTAATGATTTCTGTGTTGATAAAGGCGCAGAGCTTCCTCGAATGTCCTTGATCTCTTCCGCAACGAGTGAATCACATTGTAAATTCAAGGCTGCCGCTAGCAAGAGTAAAGTGGTAAGATATACATATTTAAATTTATAATTAGGAAATAATTATTTCAAGATTGACAAACCTCGGGATCCTTCTTCCTAGTCAGAAGGATTAGTCGCATATGATAGCGCGTAGATTGCACATAACTCATCATCTTTTCTTTGGCGGCCTTTGCAAAAATAGAATTACATATATAGGTATAGTCGGTTCGAGACGCGTTATTATGAAGTATGATATAGGATTATAGTGTTGTAGCGTCTATCGAAAATCCATCCTGTGTGTTAGTTGGCGCTCTTTCCATTGTATATTCCTTTGTTGGCAACATAATTGATGAGCGACCTACATGATTCAAAAGGTTATCCTCGGCCATTTCAAGCGAATGAAGACTACAATAGAGTTATGTAAGGAGGAAATGAGCATACCTCTCAGTATTCCTCTTAGAGTCTTTGAAGTCGTGCTTGTTGCGGTTTAGGGAATCAAGGTATATCACATGGTTCCTCTTGGGTATAATAACTAAAAGGATCGATGGTACCTACTCATGTATGTCGCTATAGTCATTAAACCTAAGTTCGTGTTTGCGTATAAAGTACAAATGAAATTTGTATAGCAAGTAGTGACACTTACCCCGGGTTGTAGGGCACCACTATGTACTTCATGTTAAATGCGACGAAGCAATGACCTCGTTATGTATTTCTCGACGAAGGATGAGTCTTGTTGGATGGTTTGCAGCGATACCACATGTGGGTCGAGAAACCCACCGTTCTTTCCATTCCGGACATTTTTGACATGTATCTATACATAAGCAATGAGTTGTGATATTTATTGGTATTACATGAATGTAGAACTTGATTGTATGCACTTACGATTGTCCAACATCGTAGAAGCGAGGCGTCGAGGCCAGCGAGGTTGAATAGTTGAAATAAGTCATTGAAGCCCACGAAGTACCTCGTCCCATTGAAGAAATGCTTGTCCTCGTGTCGGCGATGATTCGATGTCGCACCCTTCTTTTGGGTCTTCGCCAAGTACCGGGCATGCAAAGCGACAAGCATATCCAGCGTGCATTATCTTGCGCGGAGCACAATGGTTTTCCGATGATGTAGTTCCGGCATCGCGGACTTCCGGACTTGGGAGGCACCTTAACGTTTGTGGATTCGATTTGGCCTTAGCGATTGGCGGCGTCTTCTTGTGAGACGACTTCGGGAGCGGATCTGACGGCACGCTTTTGTTGTTCCTTCGGCATCTTCTCCACGGGAATCGAAGAGGTGGCCTTATGAGGCTAAACATGAGGTGGAGTCATCGAGGTCCGTTGGAGAGGAATGGTCGTGTCGGATCGCGGCCTTCTTTGGGTCGAGGCGATGTCCTTCTTGGGCCATTTGGATAAAGAGAGGACGGCATCCCTAGTGTTGTGATCTCTTCGTTCGGGCAAATCTTCACGGGGCGGCTCGGAAATTGACATGTACCATATCCACTGGACCTAGCGTAACCGTGCGCCACCGGCACCGTCTTTGCTTGCCCTTCCTCGTATGGATACACCATCCCTGCTGACCTCAATACAAAGGACCCATCCATCCTCACTTGGAGCTTCTGAGCGTCGGCTCCTACAAAGCGATCGCAATTAGCTAAGGCGTCCTATAGGTCTATCTTTGGTGCAGTCCATAGATGTACGTTACCTTGATGTCGTCTATCGGTGTCGGACGTCGTCATGTTCACAATTATCTTGCGACGCGACGCTACTCCGACGTCGAGGAGGATCGCCTCCCGAATTAGCGGGGCTTACTTCACCGTGGCTCATGAGTATATCCATTTGACTCCGCAATCTTGCCATCTCTACTTGAAATTGGTTAGTAATCATCTGTACCAACCGGTTGTCGTGCTCGCCTTGGATCTCTTCCTAGTCCTATCGTGCGATGAGTCGTCCGCGAATCCATGACTCCAAGGCACGTTAACCCCAAAGCCTCACGTGCGACCAGTGCTCCTTGTTTCCCAAGGCCGTAGATAGTATATCATTCTCCCCGCTGCGCATGGAAGGAGCCTTGGGAAGCTTGGGCGATCAAGTCACGCAAGAGGTCATCATGTTATTATAGGCACTATGAAGTGATGGACTTATTAACAACTTAGTAGTTCGACATATTTACCACACGTTGGGACACTTCTGGTCTGCGGGTTTGTGAAGGAGATGTTGCCGAAGACGAGACTTGTGCCCTCGCTTTTAACCAAATTAGGGAACGCGGGTGCGGACCTCGAAACGGGTTCTCCTTCTCCGCCGCCCATTCCTCGTATTTACCCGCGTGCACTCAGCCGTGCCGAGTCTGTCTTGGTGAGTGTTTCGTGTCTGGAGAGCTTTGTGCGCCGCACTTTGCTCCTTAAATTCGCCGTCGTTTTCATAGCCACAAAGGTGTCCCATGCTTCCCGCGTCAAGAATTTGTCTTTGCTGGCGGCGTTTGACCCGTGTTCACGTGCCGTGACAAGAATGCTCTTGAAGGTCCTCCACGATTTACCCATCGTGAGCATCGCCGTCCGTCGCATCGCGCCACATGTGCTACGGAATAGTGAACTTCTCAAAGCTCATCCCACAAATGGCGCCTTCGCTTCTTCGTCGAGTCCTTCCACGTTGGTGTGGTGATGAGGACCCGTTCCTTGCAAGTATCCCGCAGATGGTCCGGAATCTCGCCACGATCTCTTGGGACTCGGAGGGACCCCAAAGTCATTGACCTTCGTGATGACCGATCGGCCGTAGGCATTTTCGATTGTCCTATGCCATCTCGCTTCCGTGTCATTATCGCCGACGGTGGCAATGACCTCGTCGCCGCCTCTTCCATCTGCGGCGTCGATGTCGGCGACCTTGTCGGCGCCTCTTCCATCTCATGGCGTCGGTGATGGCGGCGAAGACGATGTCTCTGCCATCTCGCTTACTTGCTATCTATATAAGTTACATATGCAATAAAATGGATTGCAAGTGTCCCAAATTAACATATACATTTAAACTTAATAATATGCTCAACATGTGCAATATTAGCAAATAATCATAAATAATTCCAGCATAAATATGAAACAATTAATCTCGGGAAGAAATACAGAGGTTGACTATAGAGATCAAGATGGCAAATGAAAAGTTGAATGAGCTCATACAGAGTACTAACATTCCTTAATCCACTAGCTTCGTAAGGAAGCCTACTTCATCGAGGTCGACACCGGAGTGTGCCATTTGTTTCATGCCGTGGAGGACCGGCATGAAACAAAGGCACACTCAAGTGTGTCGAGATCGACGAAGGAAATGCTAAGCAAAGGTTTAATCTGTAGGGCTCGCCGCCTCCTGCTCCTATTATGTGCTCTCGGAAGGAGAGTAGCTAAAGAACAAGTCTTTGCCATCTCAATCCTATTGTCTATACTCTTCATCGACCACGACACCTTTGGAGTGTGCCATTTGTTTTATGCCGTGGAGGACCGGCATAAAACAAAGGTACACTCAAGTGTGTCGAGATCGACGAAAAAAATGCTAAGCAAAGGTTTAATCTGTAGGGCTCGCCGCCTCCTGCTCCTATTATGTGCTCTCGGAAGGAGAGTAGCTAAAGAACAAGTCTTTGCCATCTCAATCCTATTGTCTATACTCTTCATCGACCCTAACACCTTTGGATTGTACCATATGCTTCTTGCCTTGGAGGATTGGCAAGAAGTAAAGGTACACTCAAGTGTGTCGAGATCGACGAAGAAATGGTAAGCAAAGGTTTAATCTGTAGGGCTCGCCGCCTCCACTGCTCCTATTCTAACACTCCTAACACTCCTTAATCAACGAAGCAAAGGTTTAATGCTTCATGTACGTAAGACTAGCCTTTAATGAAGACATAGAAACAAAATAGAATCAAGTAAAATAGACATAGCAAATAATCATAAATAATTCCAGCATAAATATGAAACACTCCTTAATCCACCAGCTTCTCTAAGGAAATGCAAAGGAATCACAGACGGTTCTTAATAAGAACCGCTCGGATTAAATTCTCGACCAATAAAAGGTCTAGAGATTAACGAAGGCACGCATTACACTATTCCAACATATTGATTGATGATATTATGTGCTCTCGGAAGGAGAGTAGCTAAAGAACAAGTCTTTGCCATCTCAATCCTATTGTCTATACTCTTCATTAAATGAATATGATAATATAAATTCAAACTATGAGCTCTAAACAATACTTTGCTTAAGCGTCAAACGATCTCAACTGTTAATCTAAAACAGATTAAACTTCGATCAAGCAGAGGTTGACTACGAGAGATCAAGATGGCAAATGAAAAGTTGAATGAGCTCATATAGACTACTAGAAGAATCACAAACTAGTCAATAGAAGCGATCAATTTGCAATAGAACTATGAGCTCAACCGAAAGTAACCAATTAACATTACATCATATTGACAATAGCAAGTAATACAATAGAGCTCAAGTATGAACTAACAATCACATTCAATCTCGAGATAAGGCGAGTTCATCACAGAGCATGTCAACAAAGCCCACTGATCTTGTGATCTTTGCATAGATAGAAACTAGTGATACAAATCTTTTGCCCGAGCCTACTTCATCGACCCTGACACACTGGAGTGTACCATTTGCTTTTTGCCTTGGAGGATTGGCAAGAAGCAAAGGTACACTCAAGTGTGTCAGGATCGACGAAGAAAATGCTAAGCAAAGGTTTAATCGTCATGTCTGAAGACTAGCCTTTAATGAAGACATAGAAACAAAATAGAATCAAGTAAAACTTTCTTTACGGATTGATGATATTATGTGCTCTCGAAGGAGAGTAGCTAAAGAACAAGTCTTTGCCATCTCAATCCTATTGTCTATACTCTTCATTAAATGAATATGATAATCTAAATTCAAACTATGAGCTCTAAACAATACTTTGCTAAACTGTCAAATGATCTCAAGCTGTTAATCTAAAACAGATTAAACTTCGATCAAGCAGAGGTTGACTATAGAGATCAAGATGGCAAATGAAAAGTTGAATGAGCTCATCTGAGACTACTAGAAGAATCACAAACTAGTCATTAGATTACCAACGAAAACCGAGTACTCTCAATGAGCCAACATGAAGAATCGAATAACTAGCTTTCAACCGAAAGTAACCAATTAACGATAGATCATATTGACGATAGCAAGTAATACAATAGAGCTCAAGTATGAACTAACTATCACATTCAATCTCAAGATAAGACAGAGTTCATCACGAGCATGTCAACAAAGCCCATGATCAACAAAGCCGAATCGCCACAGAGGAGCAATACTCACAGAGAGGATGCCGCACAAGAACTCACGGTGCAAGGAGGAGGCCGACACGGGAGGAGGACGGCGCGGGAGAAGGCCGGTGCAGAGGGGGAGGACGGCGGGGAGAAGGCCAGTCTGAGAGGAGGAGGCCCACACGGGAGGAGGACGGCAGCATCGAGGTCTGAGGCGGCGACGCTTCTGACGAGGTGAGCAGGGCGCCATGGTCGGGCGGCGGCACCGAGGTCAAGGCGCCGAGGTCGGGGCGGCGGCACCGAGGTTGAAGGCGCCGAGGTTGGGGGCGGCGGCACCGAGGTCGGGGGTGGCGGCGCCGAGGTCGGCGGTGAACTACGGGCGAGCCCTAAACCCTAGAGGAGGCGAACGAGCGCGCGAGAGCCTAAGGGGCGCGGGAGAGGAAGTGACAAGTGAGAGCAAAACCCTAGCGTTTCCCGCTTATAAAAAGTATATCACAGACGGTTTATAACGAGAACCGCTGCAGTGATATATATATCGAGCGGTTCTATAAAATAACCGTCAGGATAATCCTGACGGTTTTTAACTACAACCGCTGCAGTGATATTAACGTATCCGAGCGGTTTTAACTAGAACCGCTCAGGATTCCTTTTCACTGACGGTTATACAACGGAACCGCTCGTGATAACTCTCTTCAGCGTGTCTCTTCGTCTTCATTTTCCTGCGTGTGTCTCTTCGTCTCACGATCACACGGCGCGGCTTCATCTCTTCATTTTCCAACGTCGCTACAGCTCCCCAAATATCTCTTCGTCTCCCGTGCGGCTTTAGAAATTGTTCTATATATAGATGTGTCCCTTCTACAATGTATTTCACACAACCTCCTTGATCCCTCTTTCTCCACAAAAGCGAAATGGTCTGCCTCCTCTTACAGACACGCCTTCAGACGCACACCTCTCTCATTGTCAGACGTTGAGTCGTCTTTGCGGAAGAACACTATTTCAACAATGTCTTCACTCCTCTGTCCGAGAATTTGCCGGAGCGGGTGACAGCCACCTTCCGCCGTCTTGACATTCTCCTCCGCCGTGTCTTCCAGGTGATCTCCCACTTTCGGCGAGTTTACCGTGTCGTCGACGTGGTCCTCCAAAACGAAGTTGCACGTCTTAAGGAGGCTTGTCGTCACTTGGACTGCTTAATCGAGGCAGCAGGCGATCGAGTCGACCAGGCCGAGACCCCTCAAGCAAGAGAAGAGCGTCTATGGGCTATCTTCGACTTGATTCAACAGTCCGAGGGTCTTCAGGACACACTCGAACGAGCGCGTCAGCGGGTGGACGTATTTCAGGATTCGTTCGATCTTAAACCGTCCGGCCCCGACGCCGCCGCCTACGAAGTATTGAAGACGGAGATAGCAGCCTACCTCCACCACTAGATAGGTTTCTAGTTTTTTAATCTTTTTGTAAGCTACTGGCCACGTTGTTTGGCTATATATATGAAAATTCCAAAATTAAAAAAAAAGTTTGGAGGAGAAGTTACTATATCTATTTGCCCATAGTAAGAGCTAGATCCTCATCCCATCGGTACTGAAGTGTGGAGGTATGTTGATCTGGAGCCAGCGGCAGGGGGCCGGCCGGGTTGCTCCACTGCGGCAGTGGCAGAGAGGCAGCGTCCCATCGCGGCGAGGCGGCGATGGACACAGACGTTAGAGGATATCACGAGGCGGTTCTTAATAAGAACCGCTCAGTGATAATCGCTATCACGAGCGGTTCTAAATAAGAACCGCTCAGGATACTACACGCACGGTTGTAACGTAAAACCGTGCGTGATTAGAGATTATCACGCAGCGGTTTGTGAATAGAACCGTCGTGATACTTCCTGACGGTTCTATTTCTCAACCGTCGTGATAGTGACTATCACTGAGCGGTTCTAAAAATACCGTCTGTGATAGTTGTTCCGCGCCCGGCCGGGTTGGATCGACCCAACACGAGCGGTTCCAAAGGAACCGTTTGTGATGGGGCGTCTACTATAGCCTGTTTTGTAGTAGTGGACGGACCTACAGGGCATAAGCAGGGAACATCTATGCCTCAGTACTGGGGTTAGTGATAAAAGACTTGGAAATCCAGTACTGAGCCACACGATGCTTAGGAACAGTAGAAGAAGCAGCAATAAAATGGTTAGTGGAATAATCATAAGAATGCACACGAGCAACACCTGGCTGACCTGCAGGGCCATTCCTGAGGGAGGGCCGGCCGGGGCGACCGCCCAGGGCCCATCAGAGCCAAGGGCCCCGATCCTGATACATCATACTACATATACGTATATGTATAATTGTATATCCTATATATTCTCTATTGCTCTGCAGGGTTGTATAGCTACTAACTAGATTGAGGTTAAGAGTGTACGGATGGATATCCTGATGCATCTCTTTTCTCTAAATTAAGAGTGTTGCAAATGACTTTGCCATGTGACAATGTCTGCTATTGAGATTTTTTTAGTTTGTTAGAGATGTAGATTGTTATCCAAATGTTTCAATTGCTTATCGAATCTTCTTTACTATACCTGTGACTGTAGTATCAACTGAAAGAAGCTTTTCAAAGTTGAAGTTATTGAAAAACTATTCAAGGTCATCAATATCACAAGAAAGGTTGAATGGTCTGGCCACTTTATGCATTGAAAAGGATATGTTAGATCACATTGACGTGGATACTATTATCAATGACTTTGCATCTAGAAATGTTAGAAGAAATTGCTTTCTATGGGCAGTTTGTATCTTTTTGATGTATTGAATAGCTTTGCAGTTAATATAAAAATAGCACTATTTATTTATGTTAGAATAAAGGGCCTCCCATTTTGTCTCACCCCAGGGCCTCCGAAATGTCAGGAACAGCCCTGCTGACCTGATCTCCATGCGGAGTTCGGCCACCCAGCCAGCCAGGCGACGTTTGCGGTGAAGGCTTTCGCCTCGCCCTAGCCCTCACGTACATCTCTTTCCAGCTGACCATCTCGTCGGAGCTCTCGGAGATAGACGTACGGCTGGGCGCTGTAGCTAAGGAGCAAGTATTTGTCCTTCCAAAGGTCGCCTTCGTGCCCGGCGACGAGGCGCCTTACCTCCTTGCTGGTGCACTCCACCCTCGCGAGTTCCTCGGTGTCGTCCAGCCTCTCCAGGATCGCCGCCTTGAGGTCGTCGGGGAGGGACATGAGGCCGGGCTCCACCGGCACGCCGTTCGTGCCGCACACGTTGTGGAAGAGTTCCCAGCACAGCCCGTCGGCGAGCGCCTTCTCGAGCCAGGCGGCCTTTGCCCTCAGCGCACTGACCGCGTCATCGCTATCCAAAGCCCGGCGAGGCGAAGCGCGACCAGGCGAATGCTACAACTTTTCGTTGTTCGCTCGCCGGCCGCCGTCCCTCTCCAAGTAAGCCTTAACAAGAAGATCCGGCCGCCTCGGCCGACAAATAGTCCACACCCTTGAAACGGATTGTTAGTAATATGTCCTAAGAGATAATCATAGAGATAAATGTTTTATGGCTATGCTTATGAGTTATAGAATAAATGTTATTATATTCTTGTATGAATTATCATTTATAAAAATTAGCAAGTATGTGACTTGTTGGTGAAGCTCATGTATGATATCATTCTAAAAAGATCTTTGGTTAGATGTTACTGGTCGGGACATTAGTGACTTATAGACCAACACATATATTGATTGATGATCATATATTCATATCTCACCGGTCATAGATATGGGGATATTGAATCAATAGTGTCAGCACATATTAGAACATGGTATTGGATTAATCCACCTTGGGAAACTACTGAGATTGTTATGTTTCTATGTGTCACTAATTGGGCTCAAGCAATGACGATGTATAAATCCATAGACCTAAGATCAGCATGATTTTCTACATGTGTAACAATACACTTAGGAGTTACCAAACGCTACTTTATAACTAGTTAGTTATAAAGGTAGTTTTTGGCTATGCTATGAAACATCCAGAGAGATATAACTGGTAGGTATATGGGCTCAATCGATGTATCTGGACATTCTAGGAACATGAGATAGAATTATAATTAGGAAAATTATGGGCCCACTTGTCATGGGCTCATGGTAGGAAGAATTTGTATTTGCTATGAGCCATGTGTTTTCATTTCCAAAGAAACCTAGTTGAACGAGTGTACTTTGTCACGGATAAAAAAAACATTGTCGTGATTAGCCAAGCGGAGCCGATGGTGTGGACTAGTAGAGCTTTGCTATTTCTTATGTTTTTTTTTCTTGTTAGATAATTTATAGGAATGCTGCGTTTGTTTGCTAGTAGATTTTTATCAGTTTTTTGTTAGAGATTCTTTAAAGAGGTAGAAGGGGAAGGGAGGTGTGGACGTAAGGGAAGGCAGTAGGGTTGGGGTGAATGAACTACCATCAGTCCATCATCAATAGGTTTTTTTTAAGAAGCAAAGATAATTCAGTCGTATTTGTAATATTTGGATGCCCAGCTCAGCTAAGTGAGTGGATAGGATCCGTAGGGATTGCATGGACTTTGAAGCTCCGATGAGCAAGAGCATGGGTAGCACGAAATGGGAGCACAGAATATGTTTTGCGATTCATCAGCAGTAAGTTCTCTGTTTTCAGGAGCAAGCCAGGTTGACCAATACTTAGCAAGTACAGCAAGATTCGGTCAAGCCCAATGACCAAGCTGGTCGGTCTAGCCTTGGAAAGCCTGGCCCAGCCCATGAGCATGTTTGCCACTTTTGGCCTACGCAAACCCGAGATCTTGTTAGACCGATCCAATCCGTAAATTAAGTTTTCCATACATTATTACATGTCCATCTACATAAGATTTGACTGTTTTCTTAGCCTAAAATAGTCAAATTTTAGTTCATTAATAACATCATTATACATAAATTACAGTAAATTATTTATGTAATTTTTATTTTTGGTCACTGTAATTATTCTCAAAAGTCTTAATAACTTGTATTTCCATCACATAATTCAAAATCTAACATATACTTTGAGAGATTAAGCAAAAACAAAGACAAAACACACAGATAAAAAAATAAAATTCTATACCAACAAAATACGGCAATGTGATGAACCCATTATATTCTGAAGAAAAAATCATAATAAATTCAGACTCAATTCATCAGATAAGAAGTAGTACAAATCTCAAAGTATATCGGACGGATGAAAATTCGACTATTTTGACAAAAGAAAATAATCGAATGTTGTTTAGAAAAACCATACATTATATATAATATGTTGTAGCAATTTTTCTATTGGTAACGCTGAAACATGGATGGTCACAACTTTAGTATGACGCGGAGGCGCCTATAGGCCATTCAATCTCCATCCTACTATAGCTCCACTTTAGGATTTCATTTTGTCTTGTTTCGAAGGTCTTCGCTATATATCACCGCAACCCTAAACTCATCTCCCTTCCCCCTTCATGTATAGTATTTTCCCCCTCATTTTCCATCTCCTAATATGTTTCCGTATAGCCTCCCTATCCAACCATGGAGGTAAGCCACCACATGTACTCACACACCTCCAAGACCATGCATGCCACCGTTGCCCTCGTTGGCGGGATGAAGTGGTGACTCCCACTCCTTGCGTCACCTGCACGACGCACTACCCTATCGGATCTAGTGCGGCCGGATCTCTCGTCCGCCATGTAACAAAAATATTGAGGTGAAAGTTTCCAAACCCTAGTGAGGATTTGATTTTCTCGTCTTGATTTTTTTTTCCAAATTTTAGTTGAAAGTTCAAAGCTAGTTAATTTTTGTTCAAATTTCTAATTGAAAGTTCCAACCAAGGTAGTCAGAGTCGAGATCCTGAGTCGGATCGATTTGCCTCCGGTAGGATCGAATCGTAGTATCGAATCGTAGAATCGGCGATTCTACGGATTTGTAAAAATACACATATTTAACATCTATACTATAAGTTTGTATGATTGTTATATGGTTTACCACTTGCATGTTCCTTAAAAGTAGCTAGACATACTCCAGGAATAAAAAGAGCTTATCATTATCAAGCTCAAGATTGCTCATGCCATAATATAGATATTTGTACTAGCATTACCACCTTGATACAATATTTTGCATGCTCCTTGTTTATTTATAGTTTCGTTCTCGAAATTAATATCAACAAATTTTGCTCTAAAACAAAATATCAAGAAAGCACGGCCTCTAAAAAATTGCCCTAAGTCTCTCACGAGTAGGATCGACAAGTGAGATTTGGATCGACAGTCGTCGTGGGTTAAATGAACCGTAAGACTCTAAGAGTAGGATCGCGATCCTACCGACCTTGAGTAGGATCGGATCGGCAAGAAGACTTGGATCGACAGTCGTCGTGGGTTCAATAGAGTCGTAAGACTTTAAGACTTGGATCGCGATCCTAACTACCTTGGTTCCAACAATTGAGTTTGAAGTTCAGATTATAGTTGTAATTTAAAATCCATGTTCCAAAATATTTGATTTTGGAAGTTTCAGCTGGCAGAGGCACTAGTGCTGAGATGGCAGTGTGATAGTGCTTCCTTTTTTATTTGTTTAGCAGAGAATGAAACCCACTTAGTTAAACAACAATAGTACCTATAGTACTTAGGAATGAACTGTCACACATCACATGCTTACTCAATCGGACATGTCCAACTTTGGAAAGTGACCCAGATCCTCTGTATTATTGTAGCATTTACTGCGCAAAAGAACTATAGAATAATGTTGTAGCAAACCACTATTCGGATTGTGTTGTAACGGTCGATCTGGTTCGTCCACACTCCATCTAAAAGCTGAGAAGTGCTAATGCAGAGAGTATTATGCACCTCTGCGGTTGCTAGTTGCAATGGCAGAGGATCCCGATCCTTTGAAATGACGCCACCACCCAACAAACAATCTTCCATGTTTGCCTTTTTTATGTTGACTCGAGGCAAGGCATGCCATGCAATATGCATAGATATGCAAATTTTTTCTTATGTGGCTGCTTCTAATCAACCTTAATAAGTTTTTGGACCTACGTCGAAGAGAACATAACTAAAGGAAATTTTGGTCGTATTGGCATGTTTGGCGGACAAATTAGCAAAAATGGCACTCGGTGCGTGGTATTTGTAGAAGTGGCGCCTCCACTGCACAGTCACCACGTGGGACTTACCAACGAATGACACGTACTAGCTTCCTCATGGCCACCGTGCGGTGGAGGCACTCCCGCACGGCCACCATGCAATGGAGGCCATGCGGCAGCCTGCCTTCCCTTCTCGCACGGCCACATTGCGGTGGCCTCCCCTCTAGCACGGTCGCACACCACACGGCAGCTCGCCCTGCCCTCCCACACGATCGCACACCACGCGGCAGCTCGCCCTCCCCTCTAGCACGGTTGCACGGCACGCGGCAGCTCGCCCTCCCCTCCCGCACGGCCACCGTGTGGTGGCCCTCCACGCGACAGCCCCTCACCCCAAAGAACCGATCCGATTCTCCAGAGAAACAAAAAACCTATGCGAGGCCACCAAATGTCCTTCGGACAAGCCTCCGAAGCTAGGCACCGAGCATCCGTGACATCCAGTTCTATTAGTCACCATTGGTTTAATCGCCGTCCCATCGTTGTCTGCCACATGCATGCAAGCTTCAATTGTCTCGCGTGCGGGAAGGATTCCCTCCCGCAACGGCTATAAAGAGAGAGCGAGCGCGATTTTGTTTCGTCGTCGCTCGCTCTCTCTGGCTCTCTGTGGATTTCATTTTCGGAGATGTTTTAGTGTTATTAATCGCCGTCATTAGAAGCCATATTAGCAGGTAATTTTTTCCTTGTTTGTAAATTATTTATTAACTGCGTCGTTAGTAAATAAGTCATAGTCAATATTTAACCAGCAATCCACAAAATAAATCCATGCATGCGACATCAAGACATGAATATAGTGATATTTCTTGTGTCCATTAAAATATTTGGATAGCAGTAATCAATGCAACTACCGCATGTAGTAACTGTGTTGCGCTGCTGGCCGTTAAGAAAATGCCATGCAATGCATGCACTGCTAGCCATGCATGCAAGTAGTTGCTAGTTATTCATGTATATATGCATGCACCATGCAATCAACACACATATATAC
Source organism: Phyllostachys edulis (assembly GCA_036346405.1). Lineage (NCBI taxonomy): Eukaryota > Viridiplantae > Streptophyta > Magnoliopsida > Poales > Poaceae > Phyllostachys > Phyllostachys edulis. Next base: position 49,659,536 of record CM070563.1, on the reverse strand, counting down.
AATTAATATTTATTTAGCATAGGTAAAGAATAGGGATTAACTTGTAAAATTATTGAGGCACCGTTAATTAGTTACGGAATAATTAGTCGTAATTAATTAGTTTTAAACAATTAGTTCAAATTAAGTTACAGTATTGTTATCTACATAAATTATGATGGTGTAGTAAATTATTGCAGCATGGTGATTATTTGATCAACCTATGACTATGTGAAGTTCATAATTACTGCAAATAGAAAAATAAGAAAAACTAAAGTTTTGGTTCAATGGAGATGTTACATGTATTCATTAAATATATCATCCATTGTATGTGTATGACCATGTAGGATTTTTGGAACAATATGTGCATGCTTTTTTAATTGTTAGTATGTAACACTGGTTCATTTGCGGTAATCAGTTAGCCCTAATTAATTTAGTCATGTTTAAATAGGCCTATTTAATTTTGTACTACTAAATTAGTGTACATTAATTTGTAGTGTTCATTTGGTCATAGTTTTTAATTTGCATTATTCTATCGTCATTATCAATCTTCTCACTAATATTCTATCTATTCCATCTGTTGCAAGCCATGTCTCTAACAGACCTTTTGGAACCCTTCTACGATGAGAACCACCGGTGCAAGTTATGGATCTCCGGTGACGCGGATGGCCTTCCGCCCCTGCTGCTTCGGTCAGGGAGGTATTACTGGGAGTTAGATGCTCGCTTCGTTCCAATACTCCAGGACACGGGCTTGTTGCCCTTTGCGAGGCTGCTCTCCGTCGGACGCCGGTTCACCCTAGATGTCAGTTTGCTGTTGGCACTTGTCAACAGGTGGAGGCCCGAGATGCACACCTTCCACTTTTCCATGGGGTGAGATGACGGTCACTTTGCAGGACGTCTCGTTTTTTGCCGGTCTACCAATCCGGGGTGAGGCACTTGTTCCAGGCCGTACGCCGCTGGACTAGAAGGCCAGGCTAGAGCATCGGTTCGGCCTACCTATCCTGGAGCATGCACGTGGCGTCCCCCGGACTTGGCTGAGGCATTTCAGTCAATGCCCGCAAGATGCACCTAACGAGGTTGTTAGGACGCACCTCATTGCTTACCTTCTTCAGCTCTTTGGTTGGGTCCTGTTTCCAACCAAACAGGGCGATTGGTGCTACCCCAACTTCATCCGTGTCACCGAGTCTTTGGTTGACGTGGAGGCTAGGTCGATGCCTTACTATAGCTGGGGATCAGCAGTCCTTTTCGCCACATACCTGGGGTTGTGTAACGCTTCACGGCGCGGCAGCGCTGCTACCCCGAACCTAACTATCTGTTACATGCTCCTACAGCTGTGGAGTTAGGAACACTTCCCTATTGGGCGGCTGGCCTTCGAGAGAGTAGTGCACCCGTATCCCGAGTCGGACGACCCGATAGAAGGGCCCACTATGGGCTTCCGGTGGACTTCTGCCCATCTACGCTGGGCCAAGGACAGACTGGCAAGGTGTTACTCATTGTTTCACAATGAGTTCGAGTCGTTGCATGACAATGACATCATTTGGGCTACATGGACTCCAGATTTTGTGCAGAGATAGCGCCACACGGGCTGTCTATGCAATGCACCCAGGATGCTGGGTTATAGGCGACGACCTGTCATCTAGTATTCACACATATGGTGGAGACTTACGTGTCGTAGCGTGTAATGCAACAGTTTGCTTTGTACCAGGTTGTGCACCCTCCGGACGGCAGGGTCCTACAGCGAGCCGTACACCTGTGAGTCAAACTTTATCTAAGTAATATTTACACTTCTTATGTCTTCGTTTCTAACACCAATCCTTCCAAAAATGTAGGCAAATGAGGATCAATCGACATGCTGAGGATTGGTAAGCAGTCCAGCACGAGTGGATTACAGCATGGACGGAGATAGCGTACTCAGACGTACGGTGAGTACCTACAGTGGTACGTACCACGGTCGTGTGCAAGACTCACCCTTCCTACACCGGAGCACTCGAAGCAGGTGACACACCAGGAAAGCCTCCAACACTCATTCGATCGTCACAGCACTTCGCGGCATGACGACACTATAAGACACTAACAACCTCTGGTCGTTTCATTGATGATATTTGTACTCTTCATTGTTGAACCTGTTTTGTATGTTACTTCAGTTGGAGCGGGCGCAGCGCATTGGAGACCGCCATCTGTAGCCCACACACAACACCGGCACTACTGAAAACTTTAAAGTATATCTTCGCGGAATTGAAGAACATAATAAAGAACTTGAGCTGAGGTCGTTCGATGGACAACGTCCTACGCATCAGGTACCAAGTGGGGGGACTGTGCTCACCCACTAGGTCATCATGACCCAGCGAGACTAGCTGACGTCGTAGCACTCCCCGTCGGTCATCCGTGGGCCATATCGGCGGGGAGGTAAGTTATGTATAAATCTACGTTTTGTTTTTTTTGTTATGCCTTACGTTTCGCTAACATCATGTCGTTCTCCTGCCGCAGGTTCGTCGGGATGCATCACTTCTACCGTCCACGTTCGGTACACAGACTATCGCTCCCCCTCGGTCATCTGAACTGCATATTTGGGAGGTACGAGATTCTCAGTTTACATCCAAAGTGTTTATTTTGACTAACATCGTTAAGTCTTGCAACCTTCAATTGACCGTGGGGGTGATGGCCAGTGTTGGAAATATGCCCTAGAGGCAATCATAGAGATGATTATATTTCATTATGTTCATGATATTGGATAATATGCTATCCTATTCCTTGAATGAATCATTGGTTATGAGGATTAACAAGTATGGTACATGTTGGTGAAACTCTTTTAACTTATATGATGTCGTTCTAAATTAATCCCTAGTCGGATGTCAATGGTCGGAACACTAGTGACTCTATCGACCAGCACATTGTATTGATTGATGACCATGTTTCACCGGTCATGGGTATAGGGATATCGAATCAATAATGTGAACACATGTTAGAGAACATAGGGTTGGATTGACCCACCTTGAGACACTATTGAGATTGTTATGATTCTATGTGTCATTAGTTGGTCACAAGCAATGATGATGTATAATCCTTAGACCTGAGATCAGCATGGGTTCCTACATGTGTAATAGCACTCTTAGGGGTTGCTAATTGCTACTCGTAACTGGGTAGTTATAAAGGTGGCTTTCGGGTATGCTATGAAACATGCGGAGGAATGTGACTGGTCGAATATGGAATTTTCCCCTCCTAACTTAACAAGAGATATGTCTCTAGGCCCCTCGTTGTGGTCAGATAAAGTAAGTGCATGGCCATACCACTAGTGGTCGAAGTGTTCGATCACATAAAGTTATCCGACACTCGATCGAGAAAGTATTGAACAGTCCATAGATGACACAACATCTCACCTGGAGTTCAACCAGACATTGTGAGGCAAAGGGAGAATAAACGAGAAGGTCTTTTAGTTCGATCAGATAACATAGACTAGTCGTATGGAGATACGAGCTGGTCGTAGGCTGGTCGAACATGGTCACTAAGTGTCGAAACCTGGTCGTAAGGAGTAACAAATTGGTCGATACCAAATATGAACTGGTCGTATAGAGATACGAGCTGGTCATTAGTGATATGGACTTGGTCGTAGATCATATTGCAGTAAGGTTCGTTTGATATAATTTGTGTGTATTCGGAAATTGTTATGTCCTGCTAGGAACCGCTAACGACTCATGGTCGGAAAGGGTTTCCGAGTCACAACCGATTAGGCATGAACCTACAGGGTCACACACTTAACGGGTTGGAACAAAATATGTTCAGATAGGATCCGTCATGGGCACTATATAAGGAGATGCATGAGGCTGTTGGGAGGTATGGGTGTTAACGTAACAGACAAGACACACGAAAGTTGTGAGTTGAGTTGTTCCACCGAAACCCTAGCCGCTATCTTCCTGAGAGCTCTGCCGTGCGACCTGGTGCTAGCACACCAGCGTACGGTTGTTCCTTCCTAGACGCAGTGGATACTGTGAGAAGCGCCATCGCGGTTGTCGTTGCGCTTGAGGACGATCCGCGATCTTCATAAGGAACTACAGAGGTTGCTGGAGGAGACGGTCGACTACGACCACCGCATCGACGTGCTCGATGCTTGACGATCGACTATGACCACTACATCAACGCACTCTACGTTGGACCAGGCTGCTCCAACTCTTCTTCCGCTGCTCTGCACGTCTAGTGGTAACGATCTATGATCATCTACTTGCTTGGCTTCTTGGTTTACGTGGTAAATTTTTTTGATTTGTTGCTATCGTAGCCTACCCGTATCCCAACACAATTCACGTCCACTGATGATGAGGATACGGGCCTCCCAGTTCCTGCCAGGGAGCAGTACACAATGCTAGGGTTTGGACCATGGTAGCCAGGGTTTGGAGCGTATGCAGGGCAGAGCTCCTCCGAGTTCGCTAGCATACCGTACGTTCAAGGCCAGAGCTCCTCCGAGTTCGTTGGCACACCATACGTCCAAGGTCAGAACTCATATGCACGATTGGAGTTGCAGACATTGTACCTTGGGGGCGGACAATTTAGGAGTGGAATTATGCAGCCCCTCGTTCATGACTTCATTGTAGGTGGCCCCCAGTTCGGCATGTCTTAGCAGGACGACATCGACGCTTACCAGACTCAGCTTCCTTCGACTCAGCTTATTGGTGCACCTCTGCGCACGGAACAGACTCAACGGTGTCCGTACCCCCTCCCATCCGACACACGCTTTCCGGATCGGCTGACGTATTCCACGGGACATGCTCTATGCAAAACAAGACCGCGCACACGGATGCAGACGCTACGAGAAGAGAGTAGTGGCTCAGACAAGTGAGACATATTGTATCCATGTTATACGATTTTGTTTTGGTATATTTGTATGCTTATTTTGTTGTGCTATATTTGTATGCATATTTTGTATGTTATATGTGTACTGTTGTGCCATATTGTATATCGACATTTCCAATGGAGCTGCAATGTAGCTTTTTTCCATAGATAAAATTGACGACATTTTGGAATGGTTACAAGTATTACATGATACACGCGCGGATTTGTAGCACTCGGGATGAAGTTGGATGCAAACTAGTGTGATAGAGAATTTTGACTGTAAATTATGCATTGCCTTAAAGAATTCAAAACCCTCTCCCAAAACCTCCGCCCAAAACCCCCCTCCCAAAACCTTCACTGCACAGCCGCCATGCGGCCACCCCTCCCCATGGCACGGTCTCCGTGTGGCCGCTCCCCACTGCACGGCAACCGTGTGCCCCCACCTCACAGCCACTGTGCAGCCGTCCCCCACCACATGGGCACGGTGCGGTTCTCTCCTCTGCCACATGGTCACGGTGTGGACAGGGGTACATGTCACCCCTTCGTTCATCCTGTGCAGTGACCGCGCGACAGAGACGCCATTTTTGCAAATAAGGGTGCGAAATCGCCATTTTCGCAAATACGGGTGCGAAATCGCCATTTTCGCTAAAACATTGCAGAAACATGCCAATACGGCCAAAAACTCTAACTAAAGTTGGTTGTATTCAAATACTCTTAGTCACGAAGTATAGGCCATTGTTTACTTCATGGTATCCAATGAATGGCTTTGACCATACTTGTTAATAATAAAAATTAATAAAAACTATATATTATGATAGTATTTTCCAAGACAAATACAATGATATTATTTTTATGTGGTTACTATATATAATTTTACATATATTGATGGTCAAAGATTCAAAATTAGACAACATGTATATCCAATGTCGGCTTTATATTAGTGGCTTTTGGACAAGTGTGCGATGCAGGTCAAGCTGCAGATGCATGATACAAATGTTAGATTTTGGGAGAGAAAAGAGAAATAGAGACTGAATTATTGGTTCTATTGCTATTGCGAGAGCCCAAGGGACAATATATAGTGTACAATGGAAACCCTAGACCAGACTACAATTACATAACTACCTCTAACACTTACATGACTATTATACCTCTACCACATATTACACTACTACCCTTAACACCCCAACTCAAACTCAATGTGTATGCAATATTAATGAGTTTGAAGAGGACAACACTAAAATAAAATATCATTCCGAAGTCCGAGCTTGAAGATGTCGTCGAAGCATGCAACTCTTTTAACAAAAAATGCCATTTGGCTCTTCACACACGAATGTCTTAATTTAGAGATGTTGAAACTGACATGAATAGAGGGATATGTCAAATCAAACCGATGAAGAGAGAGATAGAGATGGGGCAAGAACCAAATCCGCCCACCCAAGAAGTGAGGTGACGGTGTCGAATCTGGTGCTCGGCGAAGGCAAAGATGACAGACCTAATCCGCCCACCCAAGATGTGAGGTGATGGAGTCGAATCTAGCTCCCGACGAAAATAAAGACGAAGATACAATTGATGATGATGACAAAGAAGGCCATTAGTCAAGAGTCACAATGATGCGAAGATGTGTAGCAAGATGGCTACAAGATAGGGCCAAGAGGGCAAAGTTGTATTAACAATGATGATGGGCTTCACCGCACTCAATCCAATGGATGGACCGTGACAGCTCGAAAAGGAAGAAGCAATCGACTGACCGACAAAGGTTATGATGAACCGGCACGACTTCAACGAACTCAAAGAGAGATGCAACAGACTTAGATGGACTCGATGGAAATCAAAGAAAAATAGATTTAGGATACTAGTAGCAACAAATGATCACACCTCTCCTCCAAAACCACAAGCAACAACCTGCAGCAACTCAACACCAAAGACCAAAGAACCAGCACCACACTCCACCAAAATGAAGCAGCCCATAGCTCAGTCCAAATTGCATCAGCCAACAACCCAAATCATAGTGCAGCAGCAAACTAGATCTGTAGGAAGAAGATTATTTCCATAGTGGGCTAGCGGCGGCAAAGGATCACCACGAGCTTCGAGCAGAGCGAGCTGGAGGTGGTGCCATTGAAGCAAAAGATGTCGAGCCCAACCAAAGCATAGATGCAGATATGCTGCCGCTGACGGCATCAAGAGGACGCCAACGGTGGATACAGAGACGAGCTAGAGAAGACGAGCAGCACCAGATCCGGTGGTGATGAAGCCCGACGACGATGATCACTGGTGACACCAGGACTTCACGGATCCACCCTGATCTGTAGACGAAGATGACTGACGTTGCCGGTGATAGGAATACCAGAACCAACCAGATCCGAGTTGGAGGATGAGGTGGCTATCGACGACGACGGTCGTAGCCGCCAAGAGGTAGTGACCAACGATGAAGATGAAGTTCGATGATGATCAAAAGGATCGGGGAAGGCGACGATGACTAAGCCGGCGAGATGATCAACCCCAACCGGAGCTAGTGAAGACAATGAAGCCATCGGTGAAGAGGTGAAAATGAAGGGCTCAAAGAAGAGACCAATTGACAGTCGAAGAAGCAGAGCTCCTCACCGAGATGAGCTCCTCAGCTCGGTTGGCCTAAAGTAGAGCAGGGGTCGGTGCTGCGTTAGCTGGCTCCCTCCCTTCGTGGGTCTTGAAGGACTAATCAACAGTAGTACAAGAAAAACGACGGCGCCAGACATGGAGCTTGCTGGAGTTGCAGAGGAGGCGTGGAAATTGCTGGAGCTGCATGCCGAGGAGGCGTTGAAGCTCCAAGCAGAGGAGGCGTGGAGCTTGTTGGAGCTGTAGCATAGAGGGGCAACGACGATGACCAGGAAGCAGCACAGACGAGCTCCAGGCGATGGCACAGATCCAGATCCGTGTTGAGGAGGCGTTGCAGCATGGATCCTCAAGCCGGCGGTAGAGATCCGGATCCGGGTCCGTTAGCCGGTGAAGTAGTGGACGAGGTGGCGAAGCTAAGAAGGGTTGCCGGAGCTGAAGAGGTTGACATCAGATCCCAGTGGTGCGGAAGTAGACGCTGCACTGGGAGGCTCCGCGAGACACGGAGGCACAGGAAGTGGAGGAGCTCCCGCCGAATCCAAAGGAGGAGGCGTTGTGGATGTGTTCCGCAAAGTCTCCCTCGCTGGGAGCAGAGGAACCCCGAGGTGATGAAGCAGAGCACCTCAGCTCGACAGCCAAGAGGCGACGATGAGGTGGGCTCCGCCGGCTCAGATCTAGGAGTGGCAGCACCGGATCCAGTGGTGATGAGGCCCGGTAAAGATGAAGCCAATCCAGCGGGAGTCCAACTGGGCGACACAACGGCGACATCGGGAGACGCCAGATCCAATCGGAGGTGAGGAGTGAGTCATGGTTCCAAGCGGTGGCGATGGCGATGCCGAAAGCAGAGGAGCCGAGGGAGCCAAGGCGAGGAGGTGGCGCTGGATCTAGGCTGAGGCAAGGAGGTGCACCTGATCCAGGTAGAGACGAGGAGGGAGTCATGGCTCTAGGCGGTTGCGACACCAGATCCAGAGGTGTTGACGGCACCGCTGTGTCTGGGCACAGGCTGGGCGGGCTATGGTGAAGGAAGTGAGCCACGGGCAGAAGCTAAGGATTGGAGCGATGGATTTAGGAAGGTAAGTGTTGCTGCTATGCTGTTGAGATGAGGCAAACAAGATGAAGACTACTTGTTGCTGGTACTACTTGACATTAAGAAACTACATATGCTAAAGATAAAAACGAGATTGAGTGCTGCCCCCGAGAGTGGAGATTGCTCCTCCTGGGGGCGGCTTGGGTGGATGTCGTACTCAGATTTCGCAAATCCAAATCCTCTATAAAAACACTGTGCTATTCCCTGGATCAGTAGATAGCACTCACAGACACATTGCTGAATCATTTCATACATGGCGTGAGCTGAACCATTCAATATATTACAAACATCAGAGTAACATAAATTGCGTCGGGTCGAGTTTTACAATAAGAGCCGGATAGGCCAAACTGATTACATTTTATATTACACAAAAGCAGCGAAAACTACAGCGGAAGCAAAAGGGGGAGGTAGAGCACATCTCTCCACATGCAATCAACTGGGGTAGCCCGTGTACGACTGATATTAACCAAGAACTTGGATAATATCGGCTATACACGAGTACCGACTGAGCCAGCTAGACTGAGGTGAGACCTAGACTAACAGAACTAGACTACTCTTCATCGCTGCCTTGTCCATCGACTTCGGGATCCTCGTAGTAGTCGTAATCTCTATGATCCACGGGGTCTGAAGGGTTTGGAGGAAAGAGCGAGAATGAGCACAACTTCTGTACTCGCGAGCCAACACACAAGATGCAATAATATACATGGAAGGCTTAACAAGGGTAGCTCGGGTTCTTTTATTTGCCAAAGCGATGTTTTCAAATATCATAATTAGAAATTCCTATCACTTAGCATTTTTAACCAAATTGCATTTTATTAAAGAGAATAATTGTGGAAGACTAAATACAGCGAAGGTTACCTCCACCTATGCTTATTTTGATTATGGTTACAACCACTATTAACAACACTGGGTACGACCACCTAGGAACAATCCAAAATCAGGGTTACATCAGTCCGACCAGTTTTTAACCCATCCACAAAGGTTTTTGAAATAGAACTAACTCTAGTAAAGTTCCCATGTCCGCCTTTGACCGTACGCACGGCTGTTTAAACAGTTTATACTCTACAGAGACTGTACACTTTACCCACAAGAGATAATCAACTCATTGCCCCACATGATTCCTTGATCATGTAGTTGAGAGATCAACATAATAACCTTCAAATTACCTCGCACCTTCTATCATCTCACCCATATGGGCTTCTCCCACTTGCGGTGGGTCCCATAAGTTGTGCGGGATGTTTACCACAACGACTAGCGCAGCTGGTCCCAACCACAATGACTAGCGCAGCTAGCAACTTCACCTTATATCGGTGTCCTCTTCAAGCCGAAATGTGTACAAAGCTTGCACTACCTCGATCCCCTCCAGTAAGATGACTTTTAGGGTTCAATAAATTTACTAAGCCAAGATGTACTTTACAGACTTGTGGTTGCACATGTTTTACAATGGGAGGTCATCACTGGATTAAGTCCTTAAAGTCATCTGGGCGGTTCATACCGCATACCACACATTCTCGTGCTACGTCAACACCCACTATCATACCATCCGCCCAGATGTGGTAATAGCAGTTTGGGGTTTTGAGGAATAAAACCAAATTTATCTCAAATACTTCAGTCATGTACCTCCAATGACTGCCCAAAACCACTGGTATTATTGATGATTTGCCATTAAGTTCATGTGTAATTGCTAAAATGTCACTCCATGTCTCACTGACAAGTGGGGGGCAGTGCTACATGTCAGTGAGACATGGAGTGACATTTTGGTAATTGCACATAAACTGGTGTGGCAAATCTGCAAATGCCCCAAAACCATTTCATTTTTTTAAGAGATGATGATTATGGCATTTTAATGCCCCGATACTTAAGCAAGACTAGCATGTCGCTTAAGTACAACCTATAACTAGTAAATTACCACATAGTTACTAGGCTGACATAGAATAATGAATTTGATTGTCAAAGGATGGGATAATAATTAATTAATCATCAAATGTGTATTTAACTACCTTAAGATTTAACATACATTTGCTTAAAGAATTAAAGCATGCAACTTGGGTAATTTAAAGGAATATAATTTGCATAAAATGTAGGCTCAAAATGATCAAAGTATTGACTCGCCTGAGCTAAAGGCAAGAGAGTCTTGGTAGTCTTGTGCTTGATCGAAATGGAGGTCTCCGGCTTCTTCAAACTCTACTCGGACGAACGTAACGAAAAAAGGAAAAAAACAAGTAAAGAGAACAAATAAATACTAAAGAAATAATAAATGATTCAACTACTCGGCGTGGTCGAAAGAAGGATTCGACTACTCGGCGTGGTCGAAAGGACAAGAGAGAGAACAGGAAATGGGGAGCTTACCAAGGCTGAGAGAGAGGCCGGAGGAGGTCGACGGACGGCGAACGGCGGTGGGGAAGCTCATGGTTGAAGGCGAAGGAGGATGGCGATGAAGGGGTCAGCCGGGACTGAAGGAGAAGAGGAAATGCGACGGCTCCTACGAAACAAAACTGAAATAGAGTGAGGAGATAGCTTCAAGGAGCTCTGGGACACGAATTGCCGTGGGTAGAAAAGCGGGCTGCACTGGGGCGCGCAAGAATCGAGAGGAGGTGCGCGGCGGCTTGAACTCGGAGCTCAAGGCTTCGGGCAAACCACAGTAACAAGAGCTAGAGAGGGAGAGTTGGGTGGGGGAGGGAGATGAAGGGGGCTACTCAGGCTCTTTTATAGCCCGGAGGAGAGAGCCGCTGAAAGACTCCAACGGGACAGGGCGGAGGCAGGCGCCAGTGGTCGAAAGCAGGTGGACGACGGGACGGAGCAGGTAGGCGCACGGGGGTGCGGTAGAGCGAGCATGAGCATGCCAGGGCGGCTTGGCGCTGAGCCCAGAAAAAGAAATGGGCCAAGCCCAAAAAGAGAGGATTTGAATTGAAATTGAGATTCAAGCTGAAATTCGAAACCCAAATTTTGAAATGAGACAACAACTAGAGCATTTTGCAATTACACAATAATTTAAATTAGGTTTTGAAAACCAAGAAGACAAAAGAAAAGATACTATTCAACATCCGAAAACAGGATGTTACAGTGGAAGAAGATGGAGGCTAAAGTTTGGATCTAGGGTCTGATACTATGTTAGAATTTGGGAGAGAAGAGAAAAATAGAGGTTGAATTGTTGGTTCTATTGCAAGAGCCCAGGGGCAATATATAATATACAAAAGAAACCCTAAATTAGACTACAATTACATAACTACTGTAACACTTACATGACTATTACACTTCTACCATATATCACACTACCACCCTTAGCTTGGCTAGTCACCTCGGTCGAGCAAGGGCGTGGCGTAGGTTGAGCCTAGCTACAACGTTTCAATGTGCTATAATAGTATTTTTTTTTATCTGATAGCAACGCACGAGCATCGGCGATGCCCAGTAATTATACTACTTTCAAGTGTTTAATGTATATACTTGTATAAATAGATGGATGGTTAAATATTCCTAAGTTTGACCGTATGTTTCCAACGACGACTTATAGCTAGTAACACATGGGGCTCACCAAGAGACTTACTCCTAATTCTCACAAAGTTTGACCGTACATGAACAAACACTGCAAATTAGACCATAATTTACTTTAAAATTTATTGTTTTCATTTTTTTTAAATCGCAGCAAACGTAATTCTTCTTCTTCTCCAAAGACGGTTAATTAATCTTAATCTTGTGCCATAAAAAGTGAAATAACCACGAAATTCCCCACAAGCTCTGGTCCATTCGTACCTGGCCTTATTTCATAGAACTCCTATTTTCCGGTGACAAACCATCGCATCATAGCCATGGCCAAGATCTCTCTGCTCCACAGGGTCATCGACGCCGGCTGGTGGGACGCCGAGCTCCTCCTCTGTCGGCTTATAATCGTCGTCTACGTCGCGTTCCTTGACGCGGGCTTCATCCCACACGGCGCCGCCGTGGCCGCAGAGTCCGGCCGGCTACCGAAGCAGGTGGGCAGGACAGCGTCGACGCTCTCCCTCCGGTACGCCACGCCGCAGCTGGTGCAGCACCGGCAGGACGTGGCGAAGGCCGCCGCACTGAGGCCGTACGCGTACGGGCGGCACGTCATCTTCTACGTGTGCATCAGGTTCGCCGACCCATGGCATGGCACGTACTGGGTGTGCCTGGACGCGCTTGCCGTCACGCCGCTCCTTTCTGGCGGCCTTGATGACACGGCGCGCGGGCTGAGGAGCGACGCTCGGCCGCCCGGGTGGCCGCGCTCTGCAGAGCGCTCACTGAAGAACTGTGCCGGTACGTCCTGGTCGATCTTTGCCGCGGGAACGGCGGGGTGCTGGAGCCCACCTTCATGTCTCTCCCCGGCGACGCCAAGGCGGCGATCCTAGCGAGGCTCCCTGACGGAGAGGACCTCGTGAGGGTGGAGCGCACGTGCGCCAAGCTCTGGTGCCTCGTTACCGACCGGGACGGCGATCTCTGGAAACCCAGGTACGAGGCGCTGCATGAAATGTTGATGCTCCCCGTGTTGGAATCTTCCTAGCCTCGCTGTGTTTCTGCACTCGTCTAGAAAAGAAATCAGTGCTCAGTCTTTTACTTCGTAGGACACGCCGGTCACCTTGACGTGACATGGACGGACCCTCTATGGGTCAAGGGTGTTCAGCTGAACACCCATTTCTTTTGCAAAATATCTGGTATATAATAGGTATATTAGATGTATTATGTATATGTTATTAGTTATGCCAAAATTATATATTTGTGTCCTCTATTCTCTCTCTCATCTTGTGGCTATTTGTGTGTGTGGGGGCTGGGGGGGGGGGGCTCTAGCCTCCAAGTGGCGAACGAGCAGAGGCGTTGGCTACGAAGGCGAGCGACGGTCGGTGGACACGGTGCTACATCATGACGGCAAGGTGCATGAGGTCATGTAGTATGAAGGCAAGCGGCGTCAAGACCAAGACGCAAGCTAACAGAGATACGATACGAGCAAGCGGGTGGCAACGCGACAAACAGGGAGGAATAGAGCAAGCGGCACCAAGGGAGCAACGCGGTGGCCAGGAAGAAGCGTGGCGGCGGAAAGGAGCAGCATATCCAGCTCACGCGCACCACTTCTTTTCTCTGGATCTGCTCCGCTCCAGCTCTGGTTCATTCTGGAGTCTAGTCCCTTCCTCTGCTTTCTTGATTCTTTCTAATAGATGTTATACAAAAATACAATCTTTGCCTTGGACAACGAACAGATAGTTGGACCCTTGTTATGTATGTTTACATGCTAATTTTTGCTCTATGGAAGGAACATTCTTAGATGGGGTTCTTGCTGACGGGAAAAGAGCAGGATCAGCAAGGTATGCAATTGTCAAAAAAAAAATTGAAAAAGAAAGCAGGAGCTTTACGGATCACTGTTAGAGGAAGAAAATAAATTTTAGCAGTCTAACTACTACAACCCAGAACAGAAAAAAGTGAGAACAACAACGACCAAGCACCAAGCACAAGGTTTTTTTTTGTTGAAAAAGAAGACAGGAGCTCTACCAATCACTATTAGAGGAAGAAAAATAAGTTTTAGCAATATAACTACTACAACCCAGAACAGAAAAAATAAAGAAAACAACAACGGTTAAGCACCAAGCACAAGTCTTGGCCGCACCCTGCAAAAACAACATAACTCAGCAAAAATATGAAGCTTGGAGCTAAAATAGCTATATTTCTATTTTCCATCTCCTTAATTGTAATAGATATCTATAATTTGTTGTTTAATTCATGCCATTATGATTGCCTTATATCGTCCATTTCCTCACATGAAATCATTAATTTCTATATATTTTATTATATACATGTGTATCATCGTATCAATGTTTTTTGGAGAAATGATATTTCATGGTATCGGCATATCTGAACAACCTAACTCTGAAGTCCGAACACCCATTCTAAAACTCCTGGGTCCGCCACTGTGACGTGACCCTGCCTCCTGAGCACCTAGAGCACCTTGCTTTGTCCACGAGAGGATTTCTGCTCCCTATCCTCCTTGCAGTGTCCCTGGCTCTTATGCACGACGAGCAAGCACGAAGCAGCCCTCTGCCTTTTGACTACACGTGATGATGCGAACCTGCCTGTACTTCCTTCCTACAGGTGAAACAACACGTCGAGAACAAAATGCAAACACATAGAGAACGCGATTGATTTCTTCTTGGGAGCTGCTGCTCCTCTTTTTGATCTTTTTTATTTCTTCTCACAACTCAACTCACCACACGGTCTTACAGGCAGCTAGTGCTACTTATATAGCCACAACAATAGACTAAAAAACAGATATGAATCCGATTCGGTGAGCACAGCGTATACAAACCGGAACCAACTCTATACATGACTCGACTCCTAAAACGTAACGGGAATTAACAAAAAAAAAACAAGATTAACTCTAACAATCACTCCTTTAATCTTGTTTTCTTCACCTTAATCACGCCAATCTTCTCTATTTGATTTTTGATTAATGCTTCTTGTGCTTTCTCTTCTCTTTCTTTTCTTCCTTCTTCTTTTTCTCAACTCCCACTGATTTCTTTATCTCGGTCATCTTGATTGGTTGGATTATTTTTAATCTTTGCAATGACATCTTGCTCCCGCTGCATTATGGACACACCACCATGTGTATGGGGTCCACTTCTTTGACCCAAGGAGCTGCCTTCGAAGCAAACGCATGCATGTGGGGACCACCTGAGGCAGTGAGGCCAACTGCATGCCCAAATAGACATGTACTTAGGGCAGCATGCACTTTGACCTCCTGCCGAAGGGACACGCCGCCTGGGCCTCCTGAAATGCTACCTTGCTGATGGAACTCTTGGCGATGGGACGTGCTGGTTTGATCATCTGAGCCCCTTCCTTGGCTTCCTGGGATGTTCCTTCCTGCGCCTGCTGCATGCCCGCGGGACCCGCCAGCTAGACCAGCAGTCGAACTCCTACACGTTGCGCCTCCAGGGCCAGCATGCGCATGCGGCGCACTGGTGCCATGCGAGCCTACGTGTGCCCCTCGTGCCTGTGCATGGCCCTCTGCGTTGCCTGCACGTGTTCTGTGTTGGTGGCCTGTGCGCTGCGTCTCTACCTGTGCTTGGATGTGCGCCTCCTACATGCACGCCTGCATGCGTTCCTGAGCCACTGCCTGTTATGTCAGCATGTGCGTTTCCTTCGGCACCATGTGGATAGTAGCCTCCTGCTACTACGTTATCGGGGCCCAAAAATAAAATTCTGGACCCTCTATGTATAATGCATTAATCCAGGATCACGCTAGTGCACATAGTGGCAACATCAGTGAAATATCATTTCCATATACAAAGGTGATAAATAAATAGGCAAATAACAATAAACATCAGAGTAAAGACCTTAAGGTCAAAGCTTACAATTAATGCTTCAGAAGGCAAAAAGCTCAATAAAGCTGCAGCGGAATGGAACAGAATAACTTCAGTGAAGCCTATCCATATGCCCACAGGCAATTGGCTGGGGTGCGCGACCTAGTTCTCCACGATCCTTGAAGTAGACTCGTTGACTGACGATTCCTTCACTTCTGCTTGATTTAATAAAGCAAGCATGAGTACACAATCGTACTCGCAAGTCATACCACAGAAATGTAATTATAGATGCAGGCTTATTCCAAAGGAATGGCTTCTGTGGTTATTTTGTAGAAATGCAACATTTGCAATTTAAATATGAATAATAGATTGAAAGCATAATCCAAAACAAATAGACAATAATAATTTAACAGTTTGATTTCACAAAGACACATGTCCTAAACAAGTTATTCACATAGCCATATGACTTAGGTCACACAACTCCTTTCCCAAGGTTTTTATGAAGATCTACCCCTCGTGTGAAATCCCCGAGCATTGTCCATGACCGCGGACGCGACTATTCGAATAGATTGATTTAACACTCTGTAGAGGTTGTACACTTTACCCACAAGATACAATCAACTTGTACGGAGCTGATCACAACAAAACCTTTCAGAAACTTCATGTCAACATTGACACTCCCGGTATTCTTAGACGCCACAGACGCACACCGTTGGACAGGAAAACGGCGAACCGTCCTGTGAAGCGACTACTTGGTAGTACACACCTCCACCCAATCCGACACAGCTAACCTACAACCTGAATAATCAATGTCAAGACTCCATAACTTACTAAGTTAGGCCCGTCCCATACCAGGCATGTGGTTGTACGAAAGGCCCAGTTCAATGGCGCACAAGGTTAAGTCCTTAATTTGACCGAGGCAAGACTTCCAAATTCTAACCTATCATTCCCGCCAACACAGATCCACCATAAAAGCATACAGGACCACTTGCCCCCGTCCAAAACCTTTTCCCACCCTGTTGGTTAAGTGCAACATATGCCATCAACGAGTAATAGCACATAGTGCACACAATTTTTATCACATAATTCCATAGTCACTTAGTCAAGTTTATATTTGCAACTTACATGAGATGATGACTCGTAGCATGGCTAAGCAATCTAATCACATCTAACCAACCCACGTTGGTAATACAATAGCACCAACTAAATAAACCAAACTAGGGTGACAAAAGATTATGGCATACAATTAGACAAGGAGGTCATAACAAATTGGATATTAACTAATCCCAAATGCATTGAAATAAATAATTAAAGTAAATGCAATACTTTGAATCAATATAACTTTTGAAAACTAGGTTCAATATGATCAAAGGTATAACTTGCCTCGAAATAGGTCTAAGTACCGATCTTACTCTTGAGGTCTTTCTTCTTCTTCAAATCTTCCCGAAGTATCGACGTCTACTCGCAAACGAAAGCAAATAAACAAAACAAACAAATAATAGAGGCAAAACAAACTCCAAAAATTAAATAAAAATCTCAGATAAATATATCTTGAATTTAGATTAATTTAGGAATTTGAATGGATTCAAACGGAGTTCGGATGCAAAAGATATGAGCTTGGGAAGTTTGAAATCTAAAGAAAACCCTAATTTTGGATTATCCCAAATTATTTTCCAATTGAAAATTCCGGGTTTATGATGTAGAGCTAACATCATCAAAGAATTTCGGCTGGAAAACAAATGAAAAGAAATTGAATTGGATGTGGGGCCCACTGTCATAGGGACAGTGTACCATGGACTGGGTTCATGCAGATTGGATTTGAGTTTGTGGATTGAGTCTGCTGATTGGGATCCGACATGGCCGCCATGCAAGCAACACATGGCTGCCACGTACGCACGGAGTTTGAGCTGGTAGCTGACGTGGACGGCCACGTGGCATGACACGTCAACTGGCCGCCGGTGAGGCTGGGGTCCGAACGGAAAAGGCGAACAACGGCGCTTCGGTGGGGATGAGCGGTACCAAGAGGTAGCTGATGCTATTGTGCACCCATTGAGGCACTTATGGACGGCTGAGGTCGACGGTGAAGGCCGGCGGCGAGGTCTTGGCGGTGGAGCAGATCGGTTATTATCGGACGAAAGCTACGACGAAGCTCCGGTGGCAGCGAAGGGTCCTGGAGATGGCTCTGGTGACGGTGGTCCCGGTGGCGTGCTCCACAATGATGCAGCGACGACGACGGCGGCGGAATTTTAAGAAATTGAGCTTTGGCCGAAAACCCTAAATTGATGATTGCACCGCCTCTAGGGCTTTAGGAGGAGAACAGGATGGGGATTCGGGATCAGGAGGTTCGAGCGAAGCTTAGGGTCCCTTTTATAGGGTGCGGGCGGCACGGATTTGGAAACCCCCAAATGAGTCCGATACGGCCACAACTTGATTTGGAGATAGAAGGCGATACGAGATAAGATTCCAAGATATTCGGACGCGGAAGATCAGAAGAGATAGGATGACGTGGAAACGAGAGATCGTTTAGTTGGGATTTTGGTGTGCCGGACGAGCTTCTAGAAGACTTCAATGGCGGTTTTCGGGCACGCACGCGCGAGGAAGATGAAGGCTCGAAGACGACGACTCGACGCGGCCCACCGGTCAGCTATGCGAAAGCGAGGGCCCACCCGGCAGGGAGACAAGGAGGCAGGCCCACACGCCACGGGCCGGAGGCGAGGTGCGGCTGGCGAGAATCAAGCGAGGAGGCCACGACGAAAAGGTGGATTGGGCCGGGGAAGATTCGGCCCGATGCCATTATCTGAGATTTTAAATACATTTTCCTTTTTAGAAAAATACCAGAAATCCAAATAAGCAATAGAAAATAGCAAATGAACTTGGAAAAATTCTAGAAAAATCTAGAAAATATATCCAAGCACAAAGAATCCAAATAAAATAGTTTTGATAATAGTTGATGTTGACTTTAGTCATATTAAATTGTTTTGATGTACAAAGTCCATGTTTAAGCTTTTGAATTAAATTCAAATAAAACCAAATGGTGAATTTTCTCCTACTAACTATTCAAAAGAATTTTTTTTTTAAACTCAGAAAATTGGGATGTTACAAACCTCCCCCCCTTAAAGGAATCTCGACCCTGAGATTCAGGCTAGCTAGGGAAAAGGCTAGGAAACTCGGCTTTCAGCTCTTCTTCACGCTCCCACGTTGCTTCTCCTTCTGAGTGGTAACTCCACTGAACTTTGCAAAAACGAGCAGTCTTGATCCTGGTACGATGCTCTACGACATCCAAGGTCTTGACTGGCTACTCTTTGTAGGTGAGATCTTCTTTCAACTCAATTGACTCCAACGGGGCTTGTTCTTCTAGCACACGAAGACACTTCTTCAACTGAGAGACATGAAAGACATCATGTACTCCTGCTAACGACTGCGGCAGCTCCAACTAATAAGCAACTTCTCCCCGACGATCCACAATCTTGAACGGACCAACATACTTAGGGGCAAGCTTCTCTTTGTCATGAAACCCTTTTTACACCTTTGAGTGGCGTGACTCGAAGATATACAAAATCTTCTGGTTCAAAGCTGAGGTCACGACGACGATTATCAGCATAACTCTTTTTCTTTGATTGGGCCATAGCCACTTGTTCTTCTGCTTCTTGAATAATGCCTGGCCCAAGAACCAAACGTTCAGCTGTCTCTGACCAATTCAACGGGGTCCTACAGGCACGACCATACAAGGCTTCAAACGGTGACGTTTGCAGACTAGCTTGATAACTGTTGTTGTACGAGAATTCTGCATATGGCAAACTTTTATCCCAACTGATAGCATTGGCTAGAGCACAAGCTCTCAACATATCCTCCAATATTTGATTAACTCTTTTAGTCTATCCATATGTCTGGGGATGGTATGCAGTACTGAAATTCAGATGAGTCCCTAAGGCTTCATGCAGACTCTGCCAGAAACGAGAGGGAACTGAGATCCTCGATCTGACACTATCTTCTTGGGCACACCATGCAAATTGACTATCCTTGACATGTACAGCTCTGCCAGGCGATCTCCTGAGTGAGTGGTTTTGACTGGCAAGAAATGGGCAACTTTAGTCAGGTGATCTATTATTACCCAAATTGAATCGTAACCTAATTGAGTCCGGGGTAAACCAGTAATGAAATCCATTCCAATCTCTTTCCACTTCCACTCTGGAATTTCCAAAGGTTGCAGCAGACCTGCTGGTCTCTGATGTTCTGCTTTTACCTTCTGACACACGTCGCACCAGGCAACGAATTCTACGACTTCTCGCTTTGACGAAAACTTAACAAACTGGCTGTTGGTAGGAAGGCATCTTGAACTCGATTGCTTCTAACAGGCTGCTTGATCTGTGTTCGAAGACACTCCTGGAGTTGAGGAGATCCTGCTATTGACTGGTAACTTAGGTTGACAACTAACTCTTCTTCTGAGCTTCGGAATCTGAACAGACTAACACACCTCTATCATACAATCCTTAACACAGATCTTCAACATGTATCCTGACGATAGACTTGACTACAAGGTGATAATCTCCATAATCCACGTAGCTTTTCTGCTTGAACTAAGCTATTTACAATTCCTTTAGGATTAATGACACTTGGCCTTATGCTTCATGATTAATGCAAAAATCCACATACTTTGTGATTCGATCTGTCCTTAGCTGAGCAATGACTTACGATCAACCACTGTGAATTTTGGATGGTGACAACTGCGAACTGGCTGACAACTGGTGTTGTAGGGAAACTCTACACAGAACACTTACTTGCTCGACCTGGCACCATGAGTTAAGGCACAACTCACTATTTCTTTCAATCTGTATGCGGATTCAGGGTGGTACACAATGCTGAATTGAAACGAACATCCAAGGCTTCGTAGGCACTCCGTCACTGACATGAGGTAAACTGGGATCCTTGACCTGACACTAACTTTTTTGGCACATCGTGCAAATTGATCATCTCTGTCGATCTGGCACTATACCCATTTCGGTGAATACTATCTCTGTCGTATACAACCTTTGTTGTATACCACTCTGCTAGATGGTCTCCAAACTCGGTGGTATTAATAGGAATGAAACCCTGATTTTCTAGCATCGGTTTGAACTCTAGGGTTCAACAAATATCCTCTTGCACTGACTCAAGACTCAACTTCTAACCTTCATAGGTAACTTTAGCTGACTGATAAATAGATTCCTGAGGTAGCTTTTCTGATTCAAAGCATCTGTCACTATACTGATCTGTCCTGAGGAAATGGACTTTGACCTCATGGTTCTCAAATCCAATAACCATCTTTGTTGCTCCATGAAAGCAAACTTTGAATTACGACTAGGATAATTCACTTCTTGAAACTTTAGTTGTTAGGAAGTGCTGGCGAAACATCTTAACACGCAAATTCTTGGATATTCCATGATAAAAGCTAACAAGGTTCTTCTAATATCTGGCAGTACGAACACTAGAGTCGTGATTAATCTCTTTTGACCTTCTCACTGACTCGGTTTACTTCTAATGGTCTGGACGAACTTGTCTTTTTTCAATGAGTGAGGGATCTTGGCTATCTTGAAACGACTGCTTTACTGATCTTCAACTGACACTGTCTTGTTCACAGATGATTCTGGGGAAAACTAAAATTCTGACTCGAAACTCAAACAACTGATTCTGAGGTCCTAGAAATTAACTCTTGGATAGACTGAAATTCTCGTACATCTTTGTGCTACCATTTTACTTTACAATCAACACTGACACTTGCTAAGCTGATGGGCTTGGTTTGACACTGTCTTTATCTGAGGAAATCCTCTGGTCTGCTCTATCATTTCTTCAAACTCTTTTAACAACTTTTATCACAATTCATCTCTAACGTAATTTCTCCTGACATTGGCTAATCTGGGGTACCAAGTCATAGACAAACTTGACTTCTAGTATGGTTGCATGCTGCATTGATCACTTGCAATGACAACTGCATACTCTCTTGCGGATATAGATATTATCCAATGGTTAGATTCTTCAACCATTTACGGTTAACTTACTGCTATGCAAAATAATGAGTTGGATTTCAACATCACATTCTACGGTTACGGCTCTACGGCCTTCAAACAACATGACTCAAAGCTTGATTACTCGACTTGCAATAACATAGGCTTAGAGATATCTAATACTTTAATGTTCAACAATCCTTTTTCTTCATAACTTGCATACAAAGATGTCTACTTTTCTGCTCTCAAACAAGAGAAAATATTACAATTATTTCTGACTTTATTGCTACGATCGGAGGCATGACACGGCTTGATCTGGTCAAACTAAGATTTCCTTGTAACATCATTGCACAAACGTCTCTTCTTTGACTGCTTCGCTGGACACGCGGATCCTGATGCGTTACCAACTGCTCTGGGTGTTATGATCTTTACTGACCCAACTTCTGGCATTCTTGCATCCGAAGTGAATGACTTTTCCTCTTAGGACACTGGCTAACGTAGTGACCTTTTTCGATAACAATTATAACAGACACGTGGCGGATATTGTGACTTGCCTGGCAACATTGTGGCAGAACGACTATTCTTTTTAAAGGTTGGAGCTTGTCGCTTTGCAGGGTATTGCTTGGCAAAGTGGCCTTTCTTACCACACTCGAAACAACCTCTTGATGATGCTGGTTTCCTTCTCTCTTGAGGCTGATTGCTAAGGTCAACATTCTGCTTTTGTGTTTCTTCAGCTAACATATCTTGCGCTGACAATGGTTTGCCTTCTTTTGCTAAGGCTCTGGTAGCTGCTCGAAAGTTTTCTCACTGAAGTTGTGTTGCAGAAATCAACACTAAGTACATAGGGCTTTGGCTCGGACAGTGATCACCGCCTTCACATCAGAAGCATGTGATCTTGCTCATTAGGCATTCTCCAACGGAATGGTTTCCTTCGCAACTAGAACAATTGATATTGTGCTTATCGGTGCTATGGCCTATTTCTCTGCAACGAATACATGCACAATCTTCTGACTTATCTGGTTGGCAGCACTTCAAGTGACAACGGCTAGATTTGGTGTAGGATGTCGGGATATCAGGTTTCTCTTGATCACTCTTACTTGATGTCGCATACTGTTAACGAAAAGCAGTGGTGAACTCTGACCAGGGGATGGTCTGCTTGTCCTGATGGGCGGCGTGAAATTTTTCCCACTAATCTAATGCAACTCCTTCTAATTGATGAGCGGCATGGAGAACTTTCTCATTATTGTTGCATTGCACAACAGTTAGCTTTTCTTCTATGGTGCGAATCCAAGATTCTGCATCCTCGAGTGCGATTGATCCTTCAAGACAGGGCTTGGTCATCATGAACTTTGCAAACTTGGCCTGAAGGCGTGTCGTTGGGATGGCAACGAGTCGTGTATCACTACAGAGGTTACTACTGTTCGACGGTTGCATCGTCACTGGCATGAGCTGATTCTGGGTGGCAGGGAACTGGCTTGGATTCTATTGTGTTACTACTGGCACTGGAGATAGTTGTTGGTTATCGTCTGTTCTGGTGCTGACACTGGCGACGGTGCGACGGTCTGCTTGATTACTCTGAATTATCAAATTGACTAAAGTAGCAGTGGTCTGATTCTCCTATGTCATCATGTTGTTCATGTTCTGCATCGTCGCGTTCATGAATTGAGTCTGAGCTATCAAGAATTGTTCCATGACTGGATCTGCCATTCCCGACATCGCAACCGCTTCACCGGGGTTGACGAGATCCGAGCCGCACGCATCGCCTTAAGATTATTGACAAGGTCGGCTTTACTGTGGTTCTTCATCTGCTAGCTGACCAGGGCTAATAGATGAAAGGGAAAAGCACAAGGTAAGGGAAGACATTCTACTAAGGGGAGCGGGTTTAACCCAAAGAACACTAAGAAACACAAATAGCCGGAAAGCTATTAAGAAGCACAAAACTAACAGACAAACTACACACAAAAGAAAGAAGACAAAAAACTAATCGTCTAATTGATTAAACTCTAACTTAACTGGGTGACTTGGCTCAACACACGGGAGGAACCAACGATGATTTATCCTATATGGCTGGTCTGAAGACAACTCGAACTGGTCGCGGTCTTCAATAAACGTTGACTGCTTGCGATCTTTGCAGGCGAATCTTGGAGAAAGACAGGGGCGACGTACAACTTCTTCTTGGTCTTCAATTCTTGCGACGAACTTGTCTTAAATACTTGGGGAGATGTAGATACGTTGTTGTTGGTTGCATGGTCTTCAAAGAGTTGCCGGAAACAGCTCTTAGGCATCCACCAAGACATTTGGTACAGATAACGACCACTATAGAAGTTGTGGGGGAAAGCGAGTCCAATTTAATACTCAAAATGGTGAGGAAGAATATAGACGAGAAATGAATAGAATGGAAGAGCATAGAAGCTAGACAAGATGAGAATAGCACATCATTGAGGTTTTCCATTTGTAAAAAAAACTTTTGAAGTTTTCCTTAATCAACGGCCATTCTAACTAAGGTCACGACCTACAGTCGATATGGCTCTGATACCACCTCTGTCGGGACCCAAAAATGAAATTCTGGACCCTCTGTGTATACTGCACTAGTCTAGGATCATGCTAGTGCACACAGTGGCAACATCAGTGAAATATCATTTCCATATACAAAGGTGATAAATAAATAGGCAAATAACAATAAACATCAGAGTAAAGACCTTAAGGTCAAAGCTTACAATTAATGCTTCAGAGGGCAAAAAGCTCAATAAAGCTGCAGCGGAACGGAACAGAATAACTTCAGTGAAGCCCATCCATATGCCCACAGGCAATCGGCTAGGGTGCGCGACCTAGTTCTCCATGATCCTTGAAGTAGACCTTGTTGACTAACGATTCCTTCACTTCTGCTTGATTTAATAAAGCAAGCATGAGTACACAATCGTACTCGCAAGTCATACCACAGAAATGCAATTATAGATGCAGGCATATTCCAAAGGAATGGCTTCTGTGGTTATTTTGCAGAAATACAACATTTGCAATTTAAATATGAATAATAGATTGAAAGCATAATCCAAAACAAATAGACAATAATAATTTAACAGTTTGATTTCACAAAGACACATGTACTAAACAAGTTATTCACATAGCCATATGACTTAGGTCACACAGCTCCCTTCCCAAGGTTTTTATGAAGATCTAACCCTCATGTGAAATCCCCGAGCATTGTCCATGACCGCGGACGCGGCTATTCGAATAGATTGATTTAACACTCTGCAGAGGTTGTACACTTTACCCACAAGATGCAATTAACTTGTACGGAGCTGATCACAACAAAACCTTTCAGAAACTTCATCTCAACATTGACACTCCTGGTATGCTTAGCCACCACAGACGCACACCGTTGGACAGGGAAACGGCGAACCGCCCCATGATGCGACTACTTGGAAGTACACACCTCCACCCAATCCGACACAGCTAACCTACAACCTGAGTAATCAATGTCAAGACTCCATAACTTACTAAGTTATAGGCTCGTCGCATACCAGGCATGTGGTTATATAAAAGGCCCAGTTCAATGGCGCACAAGGTTAAGTCCTTAATTTGACCGAGGCAAGACTTCCAAATTCTAACCTATCATTCCCGCCAACATAGATCCACCATAAAAGCACACAGGACCACTTGCCCCCGTCCAAAACCTTTTTCCACCCTGTTGGTTAAGTGCAACATATGCCATCAACGAGTAATAGCACATAGTGCACACAATTTTTATCACGTAGTTCCATAGTCACTTAGTCAAGTTTATATTTGCAACTTACATGAGATGATGACTCGCAGCATGGCTAAGCAATCTAATCGCATCTAACCAACCCACGTTGGTAATACAATAACACCAACTAAATAAACCAAACTAGGGTGACAAAAGATTATGGCATACAATTAGACAAGGAGGTCATAACAAATTGGATATTAACTAATCCCAAAGGCACTGAAATAAGGCAAAACAAACTCCAAAAATTAAATAAAAATCTCAGATAAATAGATCTTGAATTTAGATGAATTTAGAAATTTGAATGGACTCAAACGGAGTTCGGATGCAAAAGATATGGGCTTTGGAAGTTTGAATCTAAAAGAAACCCTAATAAGGATTTAACCGTATTATCTTTCAAAAGAAAATCCGCGATTTATGATGTCATCAAGGGATTTCGGCTGAAAAGAATAACAAAGAAATTGATTTTGCTTGTGGGGCCCACTGTCATAGGGACGGTGCACCGAGGACCGGGTTCAAGGAGGTTGGCTCGGGTTGGATCATTGTGGTTTACCACATGGCAGTGACACGCATGCGCCACCGAAGCAAAAGGATGATGTGGCGGCTTATTGGGCAGGCTGACTCAGCACAGATCAACCGGGTAAGGAGGGCGGCCATGGCCGGCGGCAACAAAGCTTGACGGCGAGGGCAACCGGAGGCAAGAGGGGCTCGGGGAGATACCAAAACGGAACCCACGGGGATGCTCCTGACGGTGGTGGCTCGGCTCCAACAGCGACGAGACGGCGACGGCGAAGGCCTTGGCAGCGGCGAGCTTGCAGGCGACGGTGCAAACGGCAAAGGAGGGGCGCCCAACAACAACGGATGGGAGCACCTAGTTGGTGAGGACACGGGAATCACCAAGAGCCGCTCCGGGTGGTCGACGATCGACGAACAGCGAAGGATTCCAGCGAAGAAGCTTGCGGCGATGCGAAGCTTCTAGGGCGAAATTCGGTGAAGAGAAGAACGAATCGGTGGCGGCGCTTTAGGGTTTTGAGGGAGGAGCACGAGGCGAAGAAAATGACACGATCGATTTCTTAAATAGGGTTCCGGAGAGGGAGGATTCCAAACGGGGACAGCGGCACCATCGCGTGTTGCACTCGGACTCCAGAGTCCGACTCCAGAGTCCCAGAGGTTGACGATGCTGAGGTGGCGAACCGCGGGCCCACGCGCAGTGACTCAACTGAGAAAGGAATGCGACGGGAAAGGGAAGCTGGGCTTCAGCGCTGGCGGGCTCACGCGGAAGGAAAGGCCAAGAAGTGGGCCGCGCTAAGGGAAAAGAGAATGGGCCGAAACGACGAAGGAATGGGCTGACCGAGTTGGAAATCGGCCCAAAGGGATTATCTGAGATTTAATTACTTTTCCTTTTTAATAAAATACCAGAAATCCAAATAAGCAATAGAAAATAGCAAATGAACTTGGAAAAATTCTAGAAAAATCTAGAAAATATATCCAAGCCCAAAGAACCCAAATAAAATAGTTTTGACCATTGTTGATGTTGACTTTAATCATATTAAATTATTTTGATGTACAAAGTCCATGTTTAAGCTTTTAAATTAAATTCAAATAAAACCAAATGGTGAATTTTCTTCCTACTAACTATTCAAAAGATTTTTTTAAAGCTCAGAAAATTGGGATGTTACAACTATTGTAGATGCTCTAACTGCATTCAAGTCAAAACTATCTGTTTTACAACCAGAACTGAGCAAGTATATAGTTATTAAAAAGTAGACTGAACAACCATATAAACTAACGAAACTGGATTCCCCCATCATAATGAATTGTGTACACAAGAGAAATATATTTCTTTGGTATTGGCAGTCACCAAATTATAGAAGAGTAGTAAAAAATAGATGCAGTTACATATGTCATCACAAGCATTGTATAGATGAACGCATACGTATTGTGCGGAAATACGTTAATCGCTGAAAAAGGTGCATATCGTAGTCAAATCAAGATTTACGTGCAATCCAAAATTTTAAATTATGATTTTAATGGGCAGCCTTCTAGTTTCTACAGAAAGCAAACCACCCCTCCACCCTGTCTCTCCCTGTGAGACCCCGATTTATTAGGCTCATAATACTTGGTCATCCAATTGACCCTAGTATTATCAACTAAATAAACCGTGCCTCGAGATATATGTACTTCCCAAGAATGCAGTACACATAACTCATTACAAAAGATTGCATCAATTCCATTCAAGCACATAGAACAGAACAAGCAACAAACCAGAAGTTAATATAAGTAAAGGATAGTTATTACAAAAGAGAGGCCGACCGGCCAATTAACAACAAGACTACAAAGATAACAGCGGAAGCAAAAGTGCCATAAAGATGGCCATAACCAAAAGCCAACCAGTGTGCCTTTACCCACAAGGCAACTGACCGGACCGCCAAGCTAGTCGAAGATGCACCCACAGCAAAGCTCACAGAAGTAAGGCCACTCGGGCTCACCTTCCTCCTCTGCAACAATTATCATAAGCAAAGCAAATGAGTACAAATAATGTACTCGCAAGACTGACGTGTGAGATAACAGAACTATAATTTAGCTACATGCAAGCTTTATTTAAGTGGATGAGGCTTTGGACTCATTTTAGCACAAAGCAAGTTTTCATTTGCAATACTATAATAGATTGAAAGCAATTTGACAAAGCATTTTTAATTGTTGAAGTAACATCGTGATAATACATAGTAGCAACAACATGAACATCCTGGAAGTGACTAACCCAATAGCCACCACAACAATAGCATGAATTACCCATTCATACCAACCATGTTAAGTTTTAATTAAAGGTTGTAGTCTAGTTCTCACGGGGCGTTTCCGAGCATGTCCATAACCTAGGACGAGGCTATTCAATAGTTTTAACCCTACAAGGGTGTACCAATGTACCCACACGCCGATCGCCTTTTCACCACATGATTTAGCACACTTCCTTTGGTATGCCGCACGGCTAAGTCCTACGAGACATTTCCAATGGACGATGCTAATTACGAGTCAAGAACTCCACGGGAAAAGGACACATTAGACAACCTAACCGTGCCTCGCCAATGCTCCTTCCCAACACCACACACACACATTTTATTTAAACATACCCACCGACCAGCTCATAATTAACACCTCCCAAAGTACTTAGTCAAGAGAGGTCCCATATCCCCCTCGTGTGGTTAGCACGCAAAATTGCTCAGAACGGTGGCGCAAGTAACTCGGTCCTTAATGACTCAGGCATACTACCTCATTCCAAAAACCACACCATCCATCCAATATGCCCAAGTCCAAATCAATCTTTTATTTTCAGATTTTACTTTACAAATTAATCAAAGCACAAGTGCTGGACATAAAGGAGTAATAATAGATTTGTGTGATCAAGACCATCGACTAAGTCGATGATCGCCCATTTCTACCGATGACTAAGCATGTCTAAGCAATTAATGTCGAAACTACTAAGTGATAAGAGCTCATCCAACGAGCTCAAACCACAGCAAATAACCTAGGCTCATGGTAGTAGAGGATAAACATTTCCTACGGATTATGCAACTATAGGCTCGCTAGCGATATTTTAACACAAAGTAGCATGCATACATACAAGTAAAACAATATATTAACCTTTAAAGTAATGGGACGATAGAGGGGGTATGATCAAACTGCTTGCCTTGCTGTTGCTGGTCAAATTGTTGCTGAGGATCGCTCACGGAATCAACACACTCGTCAACACCTAATCGAAAAGACGAAAAGAATCGATAAGAACGACGAAAATGACAAAGACTGCACAGCAAACAAACTCCAAATACTCTGAATTTTCTACAGCAGCAAGAGGGTGATTTTTAGGGAATTTAGCAACAAGAACCAATGGATTTGGATTCTCAATGCAAAAGTTATAAAATTCTGCTCAGCCCTAAAAAAAACAATCTGCCACTATTCACTAATTTAATTAAGAGGCAACATTTTCTAGAAAAGTGGCGATGCTGAGATTTTTACTGTAAAACCAGCACCTCATGAGATGAATAACACAATTGAGTTCATCTCATTTGGAGCTATTATGCACTTTCTATAATTTTTCAAAAACAAATTATAATGCACAAGTTCTCATTTTTATAACAGCAACATGCTCAAAACTAATTTTCACAGTGAGTTCATTAATAGAGGAAACCAACAGAGTTGGATTCACTCAAAAATAATCTACAGAGGATTAGTTATGTATTTTACAAGTTAAGCATCAATTTGAGTGTATATTTAAAGTTAGTTTTAAAACCTAATGGCAAAACTGTGCTCTGGAGCTGAACTCAACTTACAATCATTTTTAGATTAAAGTCAAGTCCAAGACAGAGCTAACACAATTTGAATGACCTCATTTGGATTTAAAATGAATTAGTTATGAAATTTTAAAGTTCATACCTTTTTCAGTTTGCAATTAAAGAATTCACTGGTATTTCTAAAAACATAAAGACATGGGAGGACATAAGCGGCTCAGACCACGCGGGAGGTCCTCAACGGTTGAGATCTTCCAAAGGAAGATCTAAACTATCAAGATCTCCCGAGGAAGATCTACATCGTCGAGACCTCACAGGGAGGTCCCGGACGTCCAGATGTTCCAAGGAGGACTTTGATGGTCCAGATCATCCGAGGGAGGACCTTGACGGTCAAGATCTACCCGGGAGGTCATGAACGGCCGAGATGACCTCGGGAGGTCCTAAGGGAGGTCCTAACGTCCACTGACCTCCGGGAGGTCCGGCCGGCCACGATCGCAAGGGGAGGTCTTGGACGTTCCAGATCTCCTCGGAGGAGGTTATGGACGTCCCAGAGCCAGCGACCACATGCTTGCGCGCACGCACGTGCTCGGACAAGAGATTAATGCGCGCGGGACAACGAGGAGGTCCGCGCGCGGGAGATCTTAAATGCGCAACACGGGAAGGTTAAAGACATTTAAGACACACCATTAATTACAACGATTTGAGCAAATGATGAGCGCATTTACTCGGCGGATCTCTGTCCTAAAAACAACAATAGCGTCGCTGCCTTGTCCGACAAAGACTCGGGTTTGAAAAGATGGTCCTCGCCGGCGATGTAGGCCTCACCGGTGACATCCAATGGTACCACTGAGTGCACAATAACTTTGCGCACCCAGTGGACCTCCTCTCAACGGCGGAGACGGCTTTGAACGCCGGCGAGCCGGAGAGGACAAAAATGACCAGCACGGCCCAAAGACAAAAATGCAAAAATAAAGCTCCGCGCGACATCCATCCAAGCGTGTGCCCAAATAAAAGCTCCGCAACCTCATACACGCGGGTGCCCAGCGCTAAAGGACTATCAGGAAGTACCTGGAGGTCCTGAAGGTGCCGGGGAGGTCGAGGATGGTGATGGCCTGAGTTGGGGAAGATGAGGTGCTCCACCGCTCAGGACCAAGCTCCAAGCTCCAAGCTCCACTAGCTCTCTCCTGAAAATGTTAACCTAACAAAGAGTTAGGTTCACTTTAGGAGATTTTGGGGGAGCTTAAAATGAGCAAGAGGTTGAGAGGGGGCCACTGGAGCAAGCCTTCACCAAGGGCCCCAAGCTTCTCAACAATGGCGGCCAAGAGGGGAGGTCAGAGGAGAGAAAAGCTCAAATGACACCGGTGCAAGCTAAAGCTCGGATGTGTGCCAAAGAAGCTAAGGGAGGAACCCAATGGGGGTTTTATAATTGGTAGGAGTAGGGCACACGAGCTGGGGTTAAGCTCATGGTGAGCTTAGCCCATGGCTCGGTCCATGGGGTTGACAAGACGCGAGGTTGACAAGGTGGCAGGCCTGTGCTGACCAGAGAGGCGGAAGGCTGACCAGCATTTAATGCGGGTCAGCAAAGAGTTGTTAAAGGTACCCAGTTGACAGGCGTGCATTAATTCATTGCTCAGTAGCACGCATGCGTGACCAAGGTAGGAGAAGAACAGGGGAGGTCATTTTGACCGTTGGATAAGACCACGGGGAGGTCCTAACCATCGGATTCTATTTTTGAACCGTTACGCTTAAAGGACTGGGAGGAGGTCTCAGCCACACGATCAAGGATGGGGAGGTCATGGCCTCACGATTTCCTTAATGCGAATGCGCACGTGGGAAAAATGGGACAGGAGGTCCAAGGCGTTGGATTTTAATCCAACGGTGCGGACCTCCGGTGAGGACTTAGCCGCACAGACCTTAAGAAAATGAAGGGAGGTCATGGCCTTTAGATGTAAATCCAAGGGCACACAGTGATCGGGGAGGTCTGAGACGTTGCGCAAAAGGCAAGGGAGGTCAGGACCTTTGGATTTTTGATCCAACGGTTCTGATCAACAGAGGGGGAGGTCCTGAGCTTGCGCAACGCACAAGGGAGGTCAGGGCCTTTAGATGTAGATCTAAGGGCAACGACCTCACGTGCGTGAGGAGGTCTGATGCGCATAAGACAAGGAGGAGGTCGTGACTGTGGATTTTTAATCCAACGGTGCACAACACGAGATAGGGGAGGTCCTGTGCGCTGGATATTTTGAGGGGGGAGGTCGTGGGCTGTTGGATCTGATCCAATGGCTACGACCTCGACAAGGTGGGGAGGACCTGGGCGATAGATATCGAAGGGAGGTCTTTGCGGTGTTGACCGCGGAGGAGGTCGTGGCGGTTGGATGTAAATCCAACGGCTGCGACCTGATCAAGGTGGAGAGGAGGTCTGCTGAGGTGCAGATAAGGTTGGGCTGGACCAGCTTTGCAAAGTGGCTAGCCCAAGGAACAGTGTAAGCTTTTAAATTTAGTTTTTAACAGCTGAGACTTAGCAGAATTGTTTGAGATAGCAAATGAACTCCAAATTTTCTGAAATTTTAACAGGAGCTTGCTGACATCATGACTAACCTTACATAAAATTTCCAGAGGTGATTATGCAATGCATTTTTCTCAGGAAATTCATGAAGGCCGTTCAAGGATTTGTTTTACCTCCAAAATTTATCACACAAGTTTTATAACTCATGATATTTTTCAGAGGGATCCCACCTCAACTTTAGGACCAAGGAAAATATTTCCAAGGGTTTGGCACAAGATTTAAGATAAATGGAGAATGAGTTTGACTTTTGGTCAACAAGAGCTTGTGTTTTTGGATTACACAACTCTTGGACAAGAATTACATGAGTGATTAGGGGTTTTCAAGGTGTGAGAAAAAGTTTTAATTTCTACACCTTTAATTACATTTGATACAACCCTGTTTATACATTTGGGATGTTACACTCCCTCTGCTTCATATCAAAACAACGCACCTTCATCTCAAAACATAAGAAAAGTTTGTTGACAAGCTTGAAAATGACCTATACTTGAAAATTTCAATGTATAGGTCGCAAGGTGTAGATTTGTTGCATAATGGGCAAGGGGGAAAACAAAAAGAGGAAAGGAAATGTCAGACCCGGATTCCAAGAATCCGAATCCTCTATGAAAACACTGCTATTCCCGGATCAAGAGCTAGCACTTCACAAAGACACATAGTCAATCATTCATACAAGGCGTGAATCAAACAAATATATATACAACACAGGTAACATAGACCTCATCGGGTCGAAGTTTACAAAAGGGCCGCACAAGGCCAAATATATTACATTACAAAAGACGACTATATCTACAAATGAAGCAAAAGGGAAGGTAGGGCTCATCTCACACAGTGCAAGCGATCAGACTGCATGCAAATGATATTAACCAAGGACTAGATAATATCGGTTGTATGCGAGTACCAACGAAGTCTACTTAGATAGGGCGAGACCTAAACTACTGTAACTATTCTACTCCTCGTCATATCCTTGTCCATCATCTTCGTCCGTCAGAGTAGGCGTAGTCTCCTTCATCTTCGTATCTCAAGGGTGGGGGAGAGAAGCGAGAATGAGCACTACTATCGTGCTCATGAGCCAACACACACAATGCAAATATATATATGCAAGGCTTAACAAGGATGGCTCAGTTCTTTTATTTGCTAAAGCAAGTTTTTCAATATTATAGTTACAAATCCTATGACTTAGCATTTTTAACAAATTGCAATTTTACAAAGAGAGTATTGTGCAATAATTAATAACGAGCAGAGGTTACCTCCACCTTCATGCTTATTTTGATTATGGTTACATCCACCATATTAACAAAGATCTGGGTACATCCACCGTGGGAAACCAAATTCAGGGCTAGGTGAGCCCGCCACATTTTTATACCACCCACAAAGTTTTGAAATAGAACTAACTCAAGTTAAGTTCCCATGTCCGCCTTTGACCGTAGAGGCACTACTGCTTAAACAGTTTAATACTCTACAGAGGTAGTACACTTTACCCACAAGAGACAATTAACTCGTTGCCATACACAATTCCTTAGTCGTGTAGTCAAGAGGTTGTCACAATAACGTTTTGACTTATCTCGCCCCTTTTGTCATTTCGCACATATGGGGTTACACCCATAATGTTGAGCGGGATGTTTACCTCGGCGACCGCATAGCGGTGCTATACCTCAATGACTAGCAAACGCCACCTCCCTTGGTGTCCCATTCAAGCCGAATGAATCCGCTTGGCTCTTTATCCGCCCAAATAAATGGCATCCAAGGTTCAATAAATCTACTAAGCTAAGTCGCAATTTTTTGCAGACTTGTGGTTGTACTTGTTTAACACGCGAGGTCGTGACCGATTAAGTCCTTAGGGTTATCTCGGCGTTCATTCCACAACCCAATCATTCTCGTGCTCTTGAGCACCCACCGCCTCACCATCCGCCCAGATAGAGCTAGCATTTTAGGGTTTTAGAGAAGTAAACCAAATTATTTTCCACACCATTTTAGTCAATGGACCACCAATGACTACCCAAAGCATTTTTATGTTTTGAAAACATGATGATTGGGGTATTTAATACCCCAGTACATGAGCAAGGCTAGCATGTCGCTCAAGTACACCCTATAACTAGTATTACCATATAATTACTAGGGTGACAAGGGTTAATGGGTTCAAGTTATCAAGGATGGCATAGTAATTATTTAAACGTCAAGTGGGCATTTAACTACCTTAAGCTTTAACATACATTTGATTAAGAAATTAAAGCATGCAATTTGCTAATTTTAAAAGAACCTAATTTGCATAAAATGTAGGAGCAACATGATCAAAGTATTGACTCGCCTTGGTTAGAGGCAAGGTGATCGTGATAGTCTTGGTCTTGATCAACTTGAGGATCTCCGGCATCTTCGAATCCTAAACGGGCGAATTACCGAAAAAAGGCACAACGGCAAAGAGAGCAAGTAAATACACAAGAATACACAAATGAACTCCAAATTAATCAAGTCCTATGCCATTAGCAAGATCTTGATTTAACGAATTTTTAGAAATTTATTTCATAATTTTTGGAGTTATAACGGAGGAGATAAGGATTAACGAAGATTTAATTGGAAAAGAAAAAGAGAGAGAGAGGCTTCATCCACGAACAAGATGGGACCCGATCCTGCAGTGTGGTGGTTCGGTCCCACTGCTGACAAGAGGCGCCTGGGCCCACTTGGCAATGGAAAGGAGGGGGCTTGCGCTTATGTTACTGTTCATGGGGGGGGCCCACGGGTCCATGAGTGAGAGGGGGAGCCGGTTTGTTTACTGCGCACGGGGGTCCCACACGGCAGTCACAGAGGGGAGGTGTTAAGACACCATTAAGGTGCTAATGATTGCCATTAGGGCATCATTAACTGCCCTAATGACGAGGAACAATGCCGGTCGGCACTGTCCATGCGCGGGGGCAGCTGACGGGTGCTGGCGGCTCGAGCTCACCGCCGGCGGAGGAGGGCTCGACGGCGGCGACCAAGGGCCGAAACGGGAAGGGCTCGGCGAGGTGAAGCTGGTGACGCCGGTGTGGTGACCGGAGGAGGGCGGTGGATGACGGCGGGTGGTGAGAGGCAGTGGAGGCGGCACGGCTACGGTGGCGAGGTGATTCCGGTGGCGGATCAGGCCGGGAAAGGTGAGCACGAGGTGGAGCTTGGCGAGGCGGAGCTCATGGGCTAGGCGGGGAGGCCGGGGGAGGGCTGTAGGTGGCGGCGGGTGCGGTTGAAGGTTGCGGCCGGAGTTCGGGGAGAAGGCAAATGCGGCGGCTACGGTGGGGGATTTCCGAATGGGTCTTGGGGGATGGGTTCCTGGAGTGGAGGGGCTCGTGGTGACGGGGTCGAGGGTGCCATAAAGTGGCCGGACACGGGGAAGAACGGTGGAGGTGGCGGCGACTGAAACGGGAGGGCGGCGGATTTGTGGTGTTTCTTACCAGGGCTCCAATGGGGGCGGCGTGGGGGAGCTCCAGGGGGAGGAAAGGGGCTTTAAAGAGAAGGCAAGGCAACGGGAGGGAGCTCGGGGTCAAGGCAAGGACGGGCGGGAGCGCGCTGTCCCGATGCGGCATGGGCGCGCGCGGAGCGGTTGCAGCGAGGTCAGAGCGAGGACGAAGCGGTGTTGTAAATACGACGCGGCAAGCGTGTCTTCTGCGTGTAGCAACAATCCACGAGCGAGGACGCTGTGGTGACGGGGGATGACGCCGGGGCTCGCACGGCCGAAGCGACGGGGCGGGGAGTTGGTGACGACCGTGATGAGGGCGCATGCTGGTCCGCGACGAGGACGGCGATGACACCACGGGGGAGCTCCGAAGTCGTCGCTGCGGTGTGGGCACGCGCAGGGAGCTGGTGGCGGCGCAGGGGTCCTGGGCGCGACAGAGGGCAGCAAGATGGAGGTGCAAAGGGAGCAGTGATGGGCGTGGCTCAAAGTGAGCCGGTGGTGCCTGCGATGGCTGTGGAGTAGGCAGTCAAAGGGAGTAGGGATTGGGCAAAGACGGGAAGCTCAGGCCACGCCCCGGGAGAAGAAGACCAGGAGCGGGCGGCTTGGGCTGGCTGGGGGAGAAAGGGAAGCGGGCTGGGGCAGGCCGAGCCCAAGGAGAGAAAGGCTCGAGTGGGTTGGGCTAGCTGGGCCAAGAAAGGGGGGATGGGAGAGCGGGCGGCTAACGGGATCACTTCAAGTGAGCCTAAGAAAGAGGGAGGTCCAACTCAGAAATTGGCCCGAGGAGACAAAACGGAGGAGAAAAACTCCAACCGCAAAATTGAAATTTCAAATGTTATGGACATTACATTTGAAACACAAACCGAGAAAGAACGGGAGTTTTCGAAAATACTTGATACTTGAATTACGGCGAAGAACGAAATGGAGTTTTGTTTACTATTCATCTGTCCGAAAACGGATGTTACAAATCCTACCCACCTTAAACAGAATCTCGACCCCAAGATTCGATCTGCTCCGAGAACAGGACGGTAGTCTTGCTTCATTGATCTTCGCTCCTGTGTGGCTTCCTTGGCGGTGTGGTGACTCCACTGGACTTTGCAAAGGCGGATGCCTTGACGTCTTGTTCGCTTCTCGATGACGTCGAGGATTTTGATCGGATGCTCGGGATAAGTCAGATCTTGCTGAAGGGCGATGGCTTCAACGGGCGTCTGCTCTTTAGGTACTCTGAGATACTTCTTGAGCTGGGAGACGTGAAATACATTGTGAACTTCTGACAAATTTTCCGGTAGCTCTAGCTGGTAGGCAACTTCTCCACGCTTGGCGGTGATCGAAAATGGGCCTATGTATCTTGGGGCAAGCTTGCCTTTAACTTTGAATCTTCGAGTTCCACGAAGCGGTGATACCTTAAGGTACACGGCATCTCCAACTTCAAAAGTTAACTTTCTTCGACGGTTGTCGGCATAACTCTTCTGTCTTGACTGAGCTGCTTGGAGACGATCTCTGATCAGTCGAACTTTCTCTTCGGCTTGCTTGAGAGTATCTGGTCCGAAGATATATCCTTCACTGGATTCTGACCAATGCAGAGGGGTTCTACATTTTCTTCCATAAAGTGCTTCAAACGGTGACATTTTCAGACTTGACTGGTAGCTATTATTATATGCAAACTCGGCATACGGTAGACACTTTTCCCAATCTACTGTAAACTCCAAAGCACAAGCTCGAAGCATGTCTTCTAGAATTTGGTTTGTCCTTTCTATCTAACCATCGGTCTGCAGATGATAAGCTGTGCTAAAATCAAGGTGCGTTCCAAGGGCATCATGCAAACTGGCCCAGAAATGCGAAGTGAATTGAGATCCTCGATCGGAGATGATCCTCTTGGGTATTCCGTGTAAACACACAATACGAGCCATATATAACTCGGCTAACTTATCTCCCTTGTAAGTTGTCTTTACTGGGATGAAATGGGCTACTTTGGTCAGTCTATCAACTATAACCCATATTGAATCACATCTGGACCTGGTTCGGGGTAGACCGGTAATGAAATCCATTCCAATCTCTTCCCATTTCCACTGAGGGACTTGCAGGGGTTGAAGCAATCCTGCTGGCTTCTGATGTTCGGCTTTGATTCGCTGACATACATCACAACAGGCTACATACTCGGTGATATCTCTCTTCATGTGTGGCCACCAATACAAAATCTTCATGTCTTGATACATCTTGGTGCTGCCTGGGTGCAGGGTATACGCTGAACTGTGGGCTTCTTTCAAAATCAAATCCTTTAGTTCCTTCTGGTGGGGAACAAAGAGACATTTCCCATACCATAGGATTCCTTGCTGATCTTCGATCATCTTGGGGGCTTTTCCTTTTGCCATGAGATGCTTGAATCTCTGGACTCCAGAGTGTCCTTGTTGAGCGGTCTTGATCTGCTCTTCTAAAGTTGGATGTGCTTCCATAGCATCTGCAGTGCCTTGTTCTATCAAACACAGGTTGAGAGCTTCAAATTCCTTATAGAGCTCGGGCTGATGCTCTTGAATCATAACATTACTGCAGTATGACTTACGACTTAATGCATCAGCAACTACATTAGCCTTTCCGGGATGATAATGAACATCTAAGTTGTAATCCTTTATTAACTCTAACCATCTCCTTTGCCGGAGGTTGAGATCTGATTGAGTGAATATGTACTTGAGACTCTTGTGGTCCGTATAGATATCACAATGATTTCCAATCAAGTAATGCCGCCAAATTTTGAGGGCGTGCACTACTGCTGCTAACTCCAAGTCATGAGTTGGA
Source organism: Phyllostachys edulis (assembly GCA_036346405.1). Taxonomy (NCBI): domain Eukaryota; kingdom Viridiplantae; phylum Streptophyta; class Magnoliopsida; order Poales; family Poaceae; genus Phyllostachys; species Phyllostachys edulis. The sequence goes on along the minus strand of CM070563.1, from coordinate 49,620,982 downwards.
TAGTTGTCTTCATGAGGACGGAGCTGTCTGGATGCATAGGCTACAACTTTTCCTCCTTGCATAAGCACGCAACCAAGACCTTGGCGCGATGCATCACAGTAGACTTCAAAGTCTTGATGAATGTCCGGCAGGGTCAATACTGGTGCAGAAGTTAACTTCTTCTTCAACTCTTTGAAACTCTTCTCACAAGCCTCTGTCCATTCGTACTTCTTTTCTTTCTTGAGCAGGTGGGTCATCGGCTTAGAAAGCTTGGAGAATCCTTCTATGAAGCATCTGTAGTATCCGGCTAAACCGAGAAAGCTACGGACTTCTGTCACAGATGTGGGTTGTTTCCAATCCATAACGGCTTCCACTTTGGATGGATCAACTGCTATCCCTCCTGCGGATACAATATGTCCGAGGAAACTGATTTCTTGAAGCCAAAATTCACATTTACTGTACTTGGCATAGAGCTCATGCTCTTTAAGATTTTCCAGACCATTTGCGGATGTTCAAAGATGCTCTTCATTGGTCTTGAATAGATCAAGATGTCGTCTATAAACACGACTACAAACTTGTCTAGGTATTCCATAAATACCTTGTTCATCAGATTCATGAAGTAGGCTGGGGCATTAGTCAAGCCAAATGACATGACTGTGAACTCGTACAAGCCATACCAAGTGGTAAAGGCTGTCTTAGGAATGTCCTCATTCCTTATCTTGAGTTGGTGGTATCCAGACCTTAGATCTATCTTGGAGAAAACTGAAGCTCCTGTCAACTGATCAAATAGGTCATCAATGTGAGGCAAGGGATACTTGTTCTTGATAGTCACCTCGTTGAGTGATCTGTAATCCATGCACAATCTGGCGGAACCATCTTTCTTCCTTACAAACAGAACTGGCGAACCCCGGGGAGAAGAACTAGGTCTAATGAATCCTTTCTCATGCAAGTCTTCAAGTTGTGTCTTCAACTCTTCAAGTTCGTCAGCGGCCATTCTGTATGGTCTCTTAGCAATTGGGGCTGTTCTGGGCTTCAAATTGATTACAAACTCGATATCTCTGTCAGGTGGCATGCCTGGCAATTCTTTTGGGAAGTCGTCGAGGTAAGATTGAACTACAGGCGTTGTCTCTAGGGACAACTCTCCAAGGTGGTGGATTGTTCGATCCAAAGGAGGGGAACAATCCACACTAATCCTTATTGTGGTTTCAGGATCCTTGGCAAGTACCACTTTTCTGTTGGCGCAATCTATTAATCCATGATTTGCGGCCAACCAATCCATCCCTAGGATGATATCCAGTGTTTGGGATTCTAGCACAAGAAGGGTAGCTAAGAATCCAGAATCCTCCAAAGCAATTTCTACTTTGGGACTAACTGAAGTAGCATATAGGGGTCCCCCGGGTGAACTAAGTACCACGGGTTTCTTTAGCTTATAGGTCGGCAACTTAAGCCTTTCAACAAATTTTCTTGAAATAAAGGAGTGTGAAGCTCCGGAATCAAACAAAACTTGTGCGGGTATGGAATTAACAGTGAACGTACCCATCAGTACTCCTGCGGCATCTTGTGCCTCCTCTGCGGTGACATGATTCACATTGCCACGGCTCTGCGTCAGGGTAGACCTTGAAGCTTGGGAAGTCTGGTGGCTCTTGCCTGGAGCTAAGGTCCAACCTTGAACTGGGGTGGCTCCTGGGGTGTTCTTTGAAGCGGGGTTACTGCGATGAGGGCACCGGTTAGCAAAGTGACCTTTTTCTCCACAGTTGAAACAATGGAGGTGTGCTGCGGGGTTGACGGTTGCTGGTTGTCCGGCGGGGCGAAGAGTGTGGAAACCACTTCCTTGGAATTTTAGGGCTAGGGCTGAACTTCTCTGGGGCGTTGCAGCAGATGATCTGAAGGAGGAGCTACCCTAGAATGTTGACTTCTGAGAATAGTTTCCTTGGGATTTCTGGAAAGGCATCTTCCTCTTGCGGCTAGCTTCTGCTGTATTATTCTCATTTTCTAGCAGTAGAGCTTTGTTGATCAACTGGTGGAAGTTGGCGTAGTCATGGAGGATGAGCTTGCCACGCATGTCACTACGCATACCATCCACAAAGCGGTCTATCTTTTCTTCCTCATCGGCTACGTCATTGGGGGCGTAGCGGGCAAGCTAGGTAAACTTAGTGACATACTCGTTGACTGTCATATGTCCTTGTTTAAGAGTTCTGAACTCATTCTTCTTCAATCTCATGGTACCGGCGGGTACGAAGTTGGTGCGAAAGGCGGTTTTGAATTCTGTCCAGGGAATTGGTTGCCATGCGGGTTCATCCTCATCAAACTGTGCTTCTTCAACTTCTTCTACAACGGCGACTCAGGGGCTCTTGGTTCCCCATTAAATAGATGCTACTGACCTCGACATCGCTTCCTCTTCTTCTTCTTCTTCGACTCTGACTTTCATTACCTCTGGTGGCAAGGTAATTCTCCCACCATGCTTGGTGCAAAGACCTTTTAGTTGGTGGGTGGCAAAGTCCACCATGTCTTTGTTGGAGCAATGCAAGAGTCGAAGCTTCTTTTCGGTGTCCCTGAGCCAGTCCTCGGCTTCAAGAGGTTAAATCACCGCAAAGAAATGTGAGGGGTCTCGTCCTTAGGAAGTCAGCGAGCTTGGAATTGCGGCCGGCAGGCCCTGTCTGCTGATTGTTGAGTAAGGCTTGGAGGATCTGAGTTTGCTGAAGCATGACTTGTGCCATTGTCGGATTTGCTGGTGGTGGAGGGGGTAGATCTTGTCCTTGTCCTTGTCCACGACCACGGCCACGGCCTCTTCCTCGGCCAGCGGCAAAGGCTCCACGGACAGGGGCGGCGGCTCTTATTGGCAGCATCCTGAAGAAAAGATGAGATTTAGAACTAGAGAGATCTAGAGAGAGGCATCTATGAGGGTTCACTAGCCCTCTAAGGCACACACAAAAGAACCAAGCAGAAGATCGAAATAAATACAATACAAAGCCTAGAATGGCTGCATTATATTAAGGGGGTTAAGTGTTACATGACTCTCGAACAAAGCTTATATGCTAAGCTAAGTCATGACACAAGATACACATCGTCTACAAAAGGGAGAACAAAAGTGCTTGCAACCCAAAAGACTGCCTAGCAAGCACTGCTGGCTAACCTATACTACCCTAACTACTCCATCGGGGAGCGGGAGCGGCTCTGACTGAAGGTCGGCGAACGGGAACGACTCCGACTGACGTTCGACGAGCGGGAATAGGAGCGGGAGCGGCTGAGGCTGTGTCCACGGCTGGACACTGGAAGGTCGTCGAAGGGCGGCGATCGGGGCGTCGCCGCTCTTGCGCCGATCAACTGGTCGCGGGGTCCTGGGCGGCGGAGGAGGAGCTGGCTGAAGCTGAAGTAGCGATCACCAGGGCAGCTGTGAGACGTGCTACCTCTGCAAGGGTGGCGTCTCTCTCCATCTTGATGATGTCTCTATCCACAGCGATGGTGTCTCTCTCCCACATGACGGCATGGTGGGCTTCATCGCTTCTGATCATGTTGGTGCGAAGGGTGTCGGAGTGGGCCTCGTTGTCGGTGAGAATCATCCGAAGCTGTCGGATCTCGCCGGTGTGGGAGAGGATGTTGTGGATCATGGCCTGGGTCAGCTGCACCTGGTGGGTCAGACGAGGGTCGTCGTCTCTGGCGTCAAAGATCTCCGGGAAGCGCTCTCCGTCGTAGAGACACGGGAAGAAGCAGTTCGGCGACTCTCGCAGGAGGTCCTCGTGTATCAAACACAAGCGGGTGATGGCGACACAGGTTGCATCCTGGATGGCGTCAGAGCTGCTGCGGCGGGGTGCCTTGGCACGGAACCTGTGGGTCGTGAACTCGCCGGTCCTAGCATAGAGGAAAACCTCCATGTCCTAAGACTCGTGAGCCATGACCGTCGTCTTCCATCCTCTGAAGAGCGGAGGGCGGGGGAAGCTAAGAAACTGCATCAGCTGGCGAAGGAGTTCGGCGAAACCGCCGTCAATATCTCCATGAGAGCTATGGTCCCATGGGCCTGCAGCTGGAGAAGAAGCCATCTACAAATTTTGAAACAGGAGAAAAGATTAGTAACACTTAATGAGAATAGAGATGAGTATGGAACTAGGAATGATGAGTAGAAGCAATAAATACTCTATATTTTTGGCAAAACTTTTCTTACTTTTAGAAATAAGATCCAAGTACTTAAGGCAATCGACCAATCTAACTAGGGGTTCTACAGTCGTATGCTCTGATACCAGCTCTGTCGGACCCGGATTCTGAGAATCCGAATCCTCTGTGAAAACACTGTGCTATTCCCTGGATCAGTAGCTAGCACTTCACAGTACACATAGCTGAATCATTCATACAAGGCGTGAACTGAAACAAATATATATACAACACAGGGTAACATAGACCTCATCGGGTCGAGTTTTACAAAAGGGCCGCACAAGGCCAAATATATTACATTACAAAAGACGACTATATCTACAGCGGAAGCAAAAGGGAAGGTAGGGCTCATCTCACACAGGCAAGCGACTGGGGTGACCCGCGTACGACAGATATTAACCAAGGACTAGATAATATCGGTTGTACGCGAGTACCAACGAGTCTACTTAGACTGGGTGAGACCTAAACTACAGAACTATTCTACTCCTCATCATATCCTTGCCCATCATCTTCTGGTCTGTCGTAGTAGGCGTAGTCTCCTTCATCTTCGTTATCTGAAGGGTGGGGGAGAGAAGCAAGAATGAGCACTACTATCGTGCTCGCGAGCCAACACACACAATGCAAATATATATATGCAAGGCTTAACAAGGATGGCTCAGGTTCTTTTATTTGCTAAAGCAAGTTTTTCAATATTATAGTTACAAATCCTATGACTTAGCATTTTTAACAAATTGCAATTTTACAAAGAGAGTATTGTGCAATAATTAATAACAATGAGAGGTTACCTCCACCTTCATGCTTATTTTGATTATGGTTACATCCACCATATTAACAAAGACAGGGTACATCCACCTGGGAAACCAAATTCGTGGCTAGGTGAGCCCGCCACATTTTATACCACTCACAAAGTTTTGAAATAGAACTAACTCAAGTTAAGTTCCCATGTCCGCCTTTGACCGTAGGCACAGCTGTTTGAACAGTTTAATACTCTACAGAGGTAGTACACTTTACCCACAAGAGACAATTAACTCGTTGCCATACACAATTCCTTAGTCGTGTAGTCGAGAGGTTGCCAAAATAACGTTTTGACTTATCTCGCCCCTTTTGTCATTTCGCACATATGGGGTTACACCCATAATGTTGAGCGGGATGTTTACCTCAGCGACTGGCATAGCGGTGCTATACCTCAGCGACTGGCAAACGTCACCCTCCCCTTGGTGTCCCATTCAAGCCGAATGAATCCGCTTGGCTCCCCTTTATCCGCCCAGCGAAATGGCATCCAAGGTTCAATAAATCTACTAAGCTAAGTCGCAATTTTTTTGCAGGCTTGTGGTTGTACTTGTTTAACACGCGAGGTCGTGACCAGATTAAGTCCTTAGGGTTATCTCGGCGGTTCATTCCACAACCCAATCATTCTCGTGCTCCCGGAGCACCCACCGCCTCACCATCCGCCCAGATAGAGCTAGCATTTTAGGGTTTTAGAGAAGTAAACCAAATTATTTTCCACACCATTTTAGTCAATGGACCACCAATGACTACCCAAAGCATTTTTATGTTTTAAAACATGATGATTGGGGTATTTAATACCCCAGTACATGAGCAAGGCTAGCATGTCGCTCAAGTACACCCTATAACTAGTATTACCATATAATTACTAGGGTGACAAGGGTTAATGGGTTCAAGTTATCAAGGATGGCATAGTAATTATTTAAACGTCAAGTGGGCATTTAACTACCTTAAGCTTTAACATACATTTGATTAAGAAATTAAAGCATGCAATTTGCTAATTTTAAAAGAACCTAATTTGCATAAAATGTAGGAGCAACATGATCAAAGTATTGACTCGCCTTGGTTAGAGGCAAGGTGATCGTGATAGTCTTGGTCTTGATCAACTTGAGGATCTCAAGCGTCTTCGAATCTTAAACGGGCGAATTACTGGAAAAAGGCACAACGGCAAAGAGAGCAAGTAAATACACAGGAATACACAAATGAACTCCAAATTAATCAAGTCATATGCCATTAGCAAGATCTTGATTTAACGAATTTTTTAGAAATTTATTTCATAATTTTTGGAGTTAAAACAGAGGAGATAAGGATTAACGAAGATTTAATTGGAAAAGAAAAAGAGAGAGAGAGGCTTCGGTCCACAGAACAGTATGGACCCGGTCCATGCAGAGGTGGCTCGATCCACAAGACAAGATGGCGCCTGGCTCACCTTGGCAATGAAAGGGAGGGGGGCTTATGTTATTCTTGTGCATGGGAGGGGGGCCCACGGTCGATGAGTGAGAGGGGAGCCGCTTGTTTATCACAAGATGGGAGTCCCACACGATCCTGAGAGGGAGGTGTTAAGACACCATTAAGGCGCTAATGATTGCCATTAGGGCATCATTAACTGCCCTAATGATGAGGAGCAAGCTTGGTCGGCCTTGCCCACGTGTGGGCACTCACGGGTCTTTGGCGGCTCGAGCTCGCCGCCGGCGGAGGAGGGCTCGACGGCGGCGACCAAGGGCTGGAATGGGAAGGGCTCGGCGAGGTGAAGCTGGTGATGCTGGTGTGGTGGCTGGAGGAGGGCGGTGGACAACGGTGGGTGGTGAGAGGCGGTGGAGGCGGCACGGCTAGGCGGCGAGGTGATTCCGGTGGCGGATCGGGCCGGGAAAGGTGAGCATGAGGTGGAGCTTGGCGAGGCAGAGCTCATGGGCTAGGCGGGGAGGCCGGGGGAGGGCTGTAGGTGGTGGCGGGTGCGGTTGAAGGTTGCGGCCGGAGTTGGGGGAGAAGGCAAATGCGGCGGCTACGGTGGGGGATTTTCGAATGGGTCTTGGGGGATGGGTTCCTGGAGGGGAGGGGCTCGTGGTGACGGGGTCGAGGATGCCGGAAAGTGGCCGGAGGCGGGGAAGAACGGTGGAGGTGGCGGCGGTCGAAACGGGAGGGCGGCGGATTTGTGGTGTTTCTTACCAGGGCTCCAATGGGGGCAGCGTGGGGGAGCTCCAAGGGGAGGAAAGGGGGCTTTAAAGAGAAGGTAAGGCAACGGGAGGGAGCTCGGGGTCAAGGCAAGGACGGGCGGGAGCGCGCTGTCCCGATGCGGCATGGGTGTAACAGCCTTAGCTTTAATAAACAGTAATAAGATGTTGTTGATAGCATCACTGTTCATTTTGGCAAATTGGGCATTATGTTACAATCTAACTTCCCCAATTTCTGGCCAACAACTCATACTTGATCGAAGCTTCAAAAGAAAATACCAATCACTGTTGGTATTGAGACCGGGAAAATTTTTATTAAAAACTAGATGAAATATCTTGACCAAAAATCATTTTGTTAAACTTCTAAAGACTATTTTGATTTTGAGAAAAATGCTGATCTTTAAATAAACCTATTCGGCCTAGGTGAATTATTTATGTATTTCAAAAGCAGAAGCAGTGATGTCAAAATTTATTTGGGGAATATATCATCCCAGTATTAATCCTGCAAAATTTCGTGTTTTTACAAATTTATTTGCTATTTTTAAAGCACCGGTCAAATTTTTGAAGAATTAAAACTAGTTGGTCAACCCTTCCGGCCTAAACTCAGCCCTCGGCACTGTAGCGACTCGACCCCAACAAGTTTGAGTCCAACCCAGAGCATCAGGTCCGGCTCGATCACGTTCACGCGCACGCCCCAACTCCAAGTGAACGCGAGCCGTCGATCTCTTCGCGAACGGATGAGATCTGCGGCGCTGTGCAGGTCATCCATGCACGCGAGGCGATTTCCACCGTTAGATTTCCATCCTACCGTGCCTTCTCTTCGTGGCCGTCAGATCTTAACAAACGAACCAGATTCTTTGGGCCGTTTGGACCACTCCAAAGAGCCATCCAATATTGACCGTAGGATCTAAATCGTGCGGTGCACAATTATCAGGCTATGCCATTTTTAGATGGCAGGAACTGAGAAACGTGCGAGCCGTTGGATCCTCAATGTATGGACCAGATCAGGTGGGCCGTTCGGACCGGCCGGAAGCAACAGGCATTCTCCTCCGTTGGATCTTGATCGGACGGACCGCATCTAGTGGGCTGTTCGGACCATCCGGACACCCCATTAATCCTCACCGTTGATTTCAGATCCAACGTGTCTTCCTTTTTGGGATTCAAAACCCTTAGGCGCGTAATCCTTTAGCTGTTGGATTTAAATCGTGCGGTGCCACTGCACCTACGTTCACTTAAGACCCTCAGCTCGATGTGGCCGATGGATTGTGATCGAACGGTCCTTGTGGATTGTAACCTTCGGACCTCCCAATTCTCTTAGTCAATCCTAGCCGTTCCCTTGTGATCGCACGGCCCATATGCAATGTAACGGTTAGAACACCCAATGGCCATCTCCATCCCGACCGCCTATTTCTGATCAAACGGTGGTCATTCTTTGGAGCTTGCGATGATGTCCTAGCTGTGGCTGACGAGGGGGTCCCGCATGTCTGTGGCGCCTCTCTCTTCCTCCTCTCGCTGTGCACCGTCGCCGACACCCTCGCCGGAGCGGTGGCATTGCATAGGGAATATGCGAATATGTTTGGACACCTGGCATTAAAATTGCCACCGCATCATCTCTGGATAGTTCTCGTTTGCTCCAGGAGATCAAGCCCTATATAAACCCTAACTATTGGAGCTCTGCCATTGTTGACCGAAAAAGCTCTCCTCACGTTCTTTCTTCCTTTCCAGTGAAGCTTCCTAGCTTATACTCCTTGTTCATCAATAATCATGCCTAATTCACCTAGTAATGTGAGTTTTGGCATTCTCTTGTAGGTTGAACAAGGATTTGCTCTCTGTTAACCTAAGCCGGTTGGAAGCACCACCGTGGCGATTTCTTACTCCGGTGAGATTTTCTTCACTCTCATCTTGTCAAGGGAACATATCATGATCCAAATAGCTTAAGTCTCCATTATTTTCTTTCTTGACCGCGGTGAGGTGGAGTTTGCATCTTTCTTATTCCAAACCAAAATCTTGATCAGATCCTTTCCCACTCGGCCGGTAAGCTATGATCTCCATTCTTTTCATCTTGAGCTCCCCAAGAACATCAGTAAGCCACTTGAAGCACTCACTTGTGCCTATAATACTCAAATCTTGCTTTTACTGAAAAATTGTTTTTATAACTTTTCGGTCTTTCATATCGTTTTCAAGATCTAGGGTTTCTCTTGCTAGCATATCAGCTTATTTAGGTCCTAGGTAAACCCTAGTATCATCTGTAGACCTTCTTTTGATTATTAAGGTCACCAATTCATTTATTGATGCAAACCCTCTCTCTATTGGTTATTGTCGGTCAAAACCGACAGAAGCTTAATCTTTCTTTTCTTTCTGTAAACTGGACATTTAGGGTTAGCAATGATGGTTTGGAATATTACTTACTCTCCAGATAGCTCCAACTCCAATTTAAAGTCCTTGTTTTGTATATTTTTCCAAGTCAACCGAAATCTGTAAAAAGTTATTTGCTGTTTTTGTTGTTGAACCGCCGACAACATGCACAGCAAGCTTCTTAGTCTCTTACTTTTGTCACCTTGTGCTATTAAATGATGAGTTAAATCATAGTATCAGTTTTGGATACTCTTAGTCTAAGGAAAATCATTTACTTAATACATGTTTTAATCAGCCAATCATTCTTTTGTAATATGTCCTGTTTCAATTTTAAAAATCTAAAACTGTAGTTCAACCTAAACTCTAAATTGTGGTAAATAGTACTAGTAAAGGTTAGTTGTAGTTTATTATTCTTAATTAAATTGATGTGCCTTAAGCATATTGCTAATGATGCATTAAGCCATTGACCATGCATTCTTTTTATGCATGCTGTTCTCTGCTTTTTCCCTATGTTCATTGGATTTTATTTTCTTCTAGATTCTGGTTCTTCTGAGGTTGTTGAGTCTGTTGTTGAGTAGCAAGAACCTGAACAAGAGGTTATCTATTATTATCAAGGCAAGCATCCTCTCTGCACCATGTTGATCCCAATCTTTTGAACTGTAGATTTACAAAACACAGTGATACTGTTGCATGCAATTTTCCAAAAAATATTTGTGGTGTGTCCTTAGGTAGTTACAACCTGAACTTGTGGCTTACCTTAAATTTGATCATACTCTCAACTTAAGGTCGTATTTTGTATTACAGTATTTAGTTTAAAATTTTGCTTAGCCATGCAGTCCATAGAACGGTAGTGTTTGGCAAGCTTATCTTGTCAAACAGGGGAACAACAAATAAATCTTATTTATTTTGATTCTTTATTCAGTCTGTTTAAAACAAAAATGAATTTAAATCTTGTTTAATAAACTGAATTTCAAATCTGGACAAGTGGATGCTAGTGGTGGTGCCTGAGTGCACGAGAATTCGGAAATGTGGATGTCTTGTCTGGGTTGATTAAGGATTGAACTCTGACGGCCCAATTCAAGCCCAACGTACTTCCACACGTGGTGTATGGGCGCTGTTTGGTTAAGTAAAGGGTTGATGTTATTGAGTTGAAAGACAGGTGGATAAGTGCATATGTGTAGGATTTCGTATCCGTATCATATGTTCTTAGGGGCGAGAGCATTTGCAAAGGTTGCAGGTTCATAGAGCCCGATTTCAATCTTATATGTACGGGTGAGTACAATTTTATTTTGTTATGGTTGAATCGGTGTTCTCAGCGTAACATGTGTGTCCCCGATTAGCAAGCTTTATCAGAAGTTTGTTTTAAGCGGGATCAGGTGCACATGGGTAATTCAACTCAATAGGGTCAACTTGTTGAAGAATACCAAATCTTAGTTTACCCGGCCAGCATACCAAAGGTAGTGTGCTATTACTCCGGAGGCTTACGGGCTAACTAAGTCGTGTGGGTAAAGATGTACACCCCTGCAGGGTTAAAACTATTTGAATAGCCGTGTCCATGGTTATGGACAACACTTGAATTGATGTCACCTGTATAGACTTTGAATTAAATCCGGATTTGGGAATTATTGCGGCATGATTGGTGTCATGCAATGTTTGATGGTAATCAGTCACTTTATTATTGTTATTGTTTATGATTATGCTCTCATTTACTTACTGTTTTAGTCCAAATTGATTTATAAAATCGCTTTGTCAAAACTTAGTAATTGTAGGTTAAGATGTATTGCTTTCTGCAAAACCGAACCATTATAACCCTTCTATTGTAACCTTATGCACGTAAAATTTCTATTCCTTTGTATAGGTCCTATCAAACACTTTCTTTTATTAGTTTGTGTAAGTCTTGCTGAGTACCTTTCGTACTCAGGGGTTATGACCTCTTGTTGCAGGTGAGGATGGTTATCTGTATGAGATGCCCGTTAGCGCCGATCCGGGTGACGCTAACGAGTGAAGCTAGTTCTAGTCTCCACACAATAGCCTGCGGGTGATGGGGCCATTGGTGGTCTTTTGTTGTTTATTTTGGTTTCCGCTACCATCTTTTGTTGTGGCCCAAGGTCACTTGATGTTGTAACTCTCCAACCGAATTGTAACCTGTTATGTATAATTATGTAAATGAATGACTTGTATGTATGATACAATGTTGTTTGAGGATATATGTGCAATAGTCTTAAATCCTGGGAACTATTGTGAATCATATATCCGGGAACCTAAATATTGGAATTGTTACTTGTTATTATTATGCTTCTAGTATGATTTTTAATGAGGGAATGGAACTGTTCCTTAATTAAGAATTATGCTACCAGTATAATTTTAATTCGGCACATTCCAATATTTGACGGTCCTTACAATGGGCGCGCGCGCGGAGTGGTTGCAGCGAGGTCAGAGCGAGGACGAGCGGATGTTGCAATACGTGCGGGCAAGCGCCTGCGTGCAGCTGCTTGGCGTCTTGGCTTGGTCCTGGCGAGGACGCTGTGGTGACGGGGGATGACGCCGGGGCTCGCACGGCCGAAGCGACGGGGCGGGGAGTTGGTGACGACCGTGACGAGGGCGCATGCTGGTCCGCGACGAGGACGGCGATGACACCACGGGGGAGCTCCGAAGTCGTCGCTGCGGTGTGGGCGCGCGCAGGGAGCTGGTGGCGGCGCAGGGGTCCTGGGCGCGACAAAGGGCAGGCAGCATGGAGGTGCAAAGGGAGCAGCGCGGGATGGGCGCGGCTCAAAGTGGGAGCCGGTGGTCTTCAGATGGCTGAGGAGTAGGCAGTGTGCAGGCGAGGCGAGCAGGAGGGCAAGACAGGAAGCTCCAGCCACGACCACAGGAGAAGAAGACCAGGAGCAGGCGGCTTGGGCTGGCTGGGGGAGAAAGGGAAGCAGGCCGGGGCAGGCCGAGCCCAAGGAGAGAAAAGCCCGAGTGGGTTGGGCTAGCTGGGCCGAGAAAGGGGATGGGAGGCGGGCCACCCATGCGGGGATCACGCAAGCGGAGCCAAGAAAGAGGGAGGTCCAACTCAGAAATTGGCCCGAGGAGACAAAACAAAGGAGAAAAACTCCAACCGTGAAATTGAAATTTCAAATGTTACGGACATTACATTTGAAACACAAACCGAGAAAGAACGGGAGTTTTCAAAAATACTTGATACTTGAATTACGGCGAAGAACGAAACAGAGTTTTATTTACTATTCATCCGTCCGAAAACGGATGTTACAGGAAATCGAATGGTACCTTCCAGAGGATCGCTTGAACGAGCACGTGATATATCCTTGTGTACTTCAAGGCCATCGAGCCGTTGTTCCAGGCTTTCATAAAGTGGCTTCATATTTAAATGTGGACAATATGCAATCATAATATTCCGAAGACTTGCGGAACTCCCACGACCAGCTGGCAAGGATGCCAGCCGTTTGCAGCGAAGAAGAAGGGTTTTTAATAATGGCAGGTCACCCAGGTCACCCAAACACTCCAGTGACTCCAACGTTTTGCAGCGATCAATATTTAAATACTCAAGTGCATCCAGCTACCCTGGCACGGAGCGAAGCTTATCACAAGAAAAAATGGTTAACGACTTGAGGGACGGTGGTAATATGTGTGAGAGATGGGGGAAGAATGAAGAGCGCTGTCAATCTTTCACAAACCTGTATTGATAGTGAGGTTAGATGCGGCAGGAGCTGATCCCTTGCTCGAGTTGGGTCTCCTTTCACCTGTGTCTGTGTGGGCCCTATTAGCTTACTGCAATCAGTAATGTACAGATTCTTCAAGGATACCAAGCATCGGAACTCTTCCTCTGGCCAGTATATGAGAGCATCACAATATGTGATTTGCAAACGTACAAGCTGTCGAAACCATTTCCAAATCCCAATTGTTGGCTGCGATGGACTTGAGGGGAAGAAAAAACTGCAGCCTTCTAACTTCATGAATGTAAGAGATGCTTCATGATTCTCATCGAGCTGCAGTGTTGGTGTTGCTTCCCTGTCACGGACAGACAGTTCTAACCTGGACAGAGCAGACATATATCTGGATCTAACTATTGATAGGGATAGCTGTGCCTTTTCTTCTTTTAGCTGTACAACCTTGAGTTTTGGTGCTTCAGGTAGAGTTGCCAGCTTTGGACAGTTGTCAATATCCAACTTCTCAAGCAGAGGAAATGTTAGTTCTTCTTGGGTTGTTCCTTCTGTTGCAACCCATTTCTCCAACCTCTCCAAATGATCTAACCGGAGTTCTTTTAATGCTGGAAATGTTGTGCATGCTGTGTCACTGCATAGGCTTTGCATTTTATCCAATCTAATCAAATAAAGAGCTTGAAGAGCCTTCAAATGCCAGAAGTGAGGAAATTCCTCACAAGATCTACACCCAACTAGATGGAGCTCACTCAAGTGCTGCAGCACACCAAGATCTGTCGTCCATATCGGTAAACTGGTGCTTTTGTAGGAAACTATCCTTAGCATCTGCAACCTATCATGAGGTTTAAGAGCATCTAACACCTTCTTATGACAATCTGATACTGGTTCCGCTCTGCCGTGATCACTCCATTCAAGAGATAAATGTGTGAGTTCCACTTTATTTATAAGACTGGCTGCTTTTGCATGCGCTTCAGTTACATTTTCTAGACAACATAACTCTAATTCGCCTCCAAGGTTTAAGTTCTGCAGTTCTCTCACAGTACTGCAACCTGAGCTAGCACCCACCACAAAATATGTTAAGAATCTGTAGGGAAGTGAGATGCCCAAGGTCTGGGGGCATGCACTTCAATGATTTGCATCCATTAGTATAGACGTGTCGGAGGCTTGTCATATACTTCATATCCTTTGGAAGTCGACCAAGACTATAGCAACCAGAAAGGTCTAAGGTCTGTAGATTATACAGTAAGCTTATTTCTTCAGGAAGTTCTTTGATCATCCAGTTGCCTGAGAGATTTAGATACCTTAGGTGTTGTAAGTGTTTTGGTCTGACTGGAAGTTCTCTCAATCGAAAGAGCTGTAGTGCCCGCAGAGAATTGTACTTTGACAAATGTGGTGCCGAGCCATTAGTATAATACTTTGGATACAACAACGTTCGAAGACTAGAAGACTGTTTCTTCATAAAATCATCCAAATGAGTTCCGATATTATGGTACGATGAGAACAAGTGGCGCGTAGAATTTAACCACGACGTCTTATGATTGGGCCTATCAGTTATAGTGAGACATTCTTTTCCCATAACAGACAAAGCAATGTCATGCATAAGATCGTGTATCTTGCATATGGTTCTATTACGAAGTTGATCCCTTTCTTCATACACCAATGGGGTTTGCTTCACATCTTGAAAGAATGATCTCCAAGGAAAATTGGCTACAGGGCACTGCAAATTTGCCTCCTTTGCCAATTGACATCCAAAAAACGTGCTGTAGCCAAAAGACATTGCAAAAACTTGTAATTTTGCTGTTAGACACTAAGACCATTATTATATCATTTCCAGGCCTGAGGGAGAGAGAAAATTTTGGAAAAGACTCAGGTGCCCTCGCTCCAAGAAGTTCCTCGTGTTCCCTTCGCCGTCACAGAGCCGGTGCTCACCTCCATCTTCTCCGAGCGCCACCAAAGCACCGAGACCATTGCCACCCATGAGCTCCTCGCCGCCGAAGTCGTCACCGCTGCCACCTCGCTGCCGATGTTGTTGTCGAGCTTCCGCCACCCAGAGAACCGTCGTGCTCGTGGGTACTGTTTTTTCCCTTGGCTGGACTTCCCTTGCAGTGTCGATCTCGAGCGTCTTCACTGGGTCGTGGTGGTCCGTGGACGCGCGCTCCGGCGCCACCGTCGTGGCGGCGGTTCGGACGCTGCTCCTGCTGGAGTCGAACGACGCACGCGACGCCATCCACCTCGCCGCCTAACGCCGCTGCCGTCGCGCCCATCTCCTCCTCGACCGGTTCGGACGCTGGGCCGGGCGACGCGACGGAGAGAGAGAGAAAGGGCACGAGGGCGGCGGTGCAGCGGCACTGAGAGAGGAAGCCGGGCGGGGTAGAGGCCACGGCGGCGAGTTGGGGCAGCGAGAAGCGGGTCGAGGCGGCGCGCTGCCCTGTGCCGCGCCGAACTGGTCGGGCCCGGTAGGAGCAGGAGGAGGCACGACGGTGGCGAGCCGTGGCATAGGATCGGAGGAGCTGGATGGGAGCAGCCGGGTTGGCTCGGTGGCGCCGCAGGCGGCGAGGAGAAGCGGGCAGCTGGTGGCGCGCAGAGCCTAGGCGGCCACTGCCTGGGCTCGTGGCCATCGGAGAGGAGAGCATGTGGCGGGCCCAAGGCAGCGGAGCCAGCAGGCACGTCATAGAAGAGGTGTGCAGGAGCGGCGACGCCAGAAGGAAGGTGTCGACCGGGTTGGGGAAATAGGGAGGCAGGATTGGAAGAAGAGGTGCCAGGGGAGCGGCGGCGCCAGAATGAATGGATGCAAGAGAAGAGGAAGGAGATCGAAGGGCAAAAGAGACATTTTACGTGCTTTCTCTCTCCTCTTCCACCCGAAAATGATATAATAATGGTCTTAGTGTCTTATGGCAAAATTACATGTTTTTGCGGTGTCTTCTGGCCGCAGCACGTTTTTTGGATGTCCATTGGCAATAGGTGAAATGGGCAGTGTCCTGTAGCCAATTTTCCCAAAATTGGGAAATTGTCCGCCTATGGTTGCAAGAGGACTTCTTCCTGCAGTGGTATGAAGTCATGTGCCATCCATAATCGAATCAAAGTCTCCACATCAATCTCATAATCTTTGGGAAATATGGCACAGAATGCAAAGCACTGCTTCATGTGAGGCGGAAGGTCATCATAGCTGAGCTTGAGTATAGGCAGAATTCCAGTCTCGTCGTTTCCAGTCTCGTCGTTGCAAATGTTAGCTCTGGCTAATCTTGGTACTCAACATAGAGCCAAGGGCTTTGGCAGCCAAAGGACAGCCAGCACATCTCTCCACAATCTTGTCAACAGTGTCATCTAGCTCATCGTTGTTTGGCTTTTGCAAACTAAACGCTCTACTCTGAATCATTTCCTTTAGATACTCATTACCCAGCTTCTCAAGATTATGGTCTTCAACTATACCCATGGACATAACTCGAGCTATGTAACGTTCGTTTTCGGACGATAAATAGTAATTACTGTTTTAATTTCGTTCTTCGCCGTAATTAAAACTACCAAGCTAATTCTAAAAAACTTCCTCTGTTTCTCGGTGTGTGTTTCAAATGTAATATCCATATCATTTGAGATTCATTTCCGCAAAGTGGAGTTTCTCTTCTCTTCTGAATTTTCCCGGGCCACCTTGAGTCAGGCCCCTTTTCTTTCGGGCTCAGCCCACTCTTTCCCTCGGGCTCAGCCCATTTCCCCTCCTGGGCCAAGCCCACTCTAGCCCGGCCCATTTTCCCCCTACCCTACCCGGCCCGATTGCTTTTCCCCCCAGGCCCCGGCCTTCTCTTTCTCTCCCTCCCCATTTTCTTTGCGCTGCGCCGCCTGGGTCATCTCCTTCTTCCTCCTTTCCCCGTGAGCAGCGCCACTGCTTGCGCCGCTGTCTCCCATCATGCGCACGCCACCATGACGTCGCTTCTGATCTTCGCTACTGGAGGACCCACGCCACGGCCAGAGTTCCCGAGCCGTGCCTCCCTCGCCCGTCTTGTCGCCGCTCCGCCCCGTCGCGTCATCGCCATCCTCGCCTTTATGTCGATCAAGACGCCTCGCCAGACCTACATGGCCATGACCGTGAGGACACCGAACCGCCCTCGTCCTCGCAACGCTTCCTCCGCTCCCTCACCCTGTCTCCACCTCGAGCAAACCACGCACGTCGTCGCCGCTCCAAGGACCGGACCACCCCCTTGCTCCCACACCTTGAGCCCCCTATAAAGCCCCCTCCACCCCTACTTGAACTCCCCACACCGCCCCCGTCGCTCTGGTAAACCACAGCCAAAGCCACCCCCTTTTCGGCCGAACCGCCCCCACCAGCGTCTAGCCGCTCCGGCTACTCTCCGGCCACCCTGACCCCGTCACCGTGCGCCACTCGTCACCAGGAAGTTTTCCCCTCAAGACTCCTTGAAGATCCGCCACCGAAGCCGCCGGATTTCGTCGTCTTCCTCGCCTCCAGCCAGTTTCTTCTTCACCACCCGCCGTCGGTTGCCGTCGTCCTCGGGTCCTCCTCCCTGACCCAGTAGGACCGCCTCGCCGAGCTCCACCTCGTGCTCCCCTTCCCCGGCCCCGAGCGCCACCGGAGCCACCCCGCCACCATCACTCAGCCTCCACTTTTGGACTCACGCCGCCACCGCCCTCCTCGGCGCCGCCACCCACACACACACCTCCTCATGTTGGCTACTGCCGCTTGCCCTTGCCCGCGCGCCCTAGGCAGCAAGATCACCGCGCCAGGACACGCCACGCCACAAGACCCGCCACGGTCAAAGGCGGACATAGGAATCATAACTTGAGTTAGTTCTATTTCAAAACTTTGTGGGTGGTATGAAAATGGTGGAAGGGCTCACCTAGCCCTGTGTTGGATTTTTCCTGAGCCGTCGAGCTCAGTGGGTGTGGTTATGGGAGGCAGCTCCAATTGAAAGGATGCATGTGTAGAGTTCCGATGGATGGAACTTCTACTGATATTAATTACTGCACTTTACTCTCTTTGTTAAACTGCAATTTGTTAAAATGCTAAGTGATAGGACTTTGTAAGTATGATATTTGAAAAGCTTGCTTTTGCAAATAAAAGAACCTAAGCCATCCTTGTTAAGCCTTGCATGTATATCATTGCATTGTGTGTTGGCTCGCGAGCACGGTAGTAGTGCTCATTCTCGCTCTTCCCCCCCAACCCTCCAGATAATGAAGACGAAGGAGATTACGCTTTCTATGAAGGCCCAGGAGTTGATGGACAAGGCTATGATGAGAAGTAGCATAGTTCTGTAGTTTAGGTCTTGCTCCATAAGGAATTCGAAGCCCTCAACCTTTGTTTGATAGAGCAAGGTAACTCAGATGCCATGGAAGCACATCCAACTTTAGAAGAGCAGATCAAGGCCGCTCAAAAAGGACATCCTGGAATCCAAAGATTCAAGCATCTCATGGCAAAAGGAAAAGCCCCCAAGATGATCGAAGATCAGCAAGGAATTCTATGGTATGGGACACGTCTCTTTGTTCCCCACCAGAAGGAACTCAAGGATTTGATTCTGAAAGAAGCCCACAGCTCAGTGTATACCCTGCACCCGGGCAGCACAAAGATGTATCAAGACATGAAGATTTTGTACTGGTGGCCACGCATGAAAAGAGATATCACCGAGCACGAGCTCACAGTGATGTATGTCGTGAATCAAAGTTTGAACATCGGCCGCCAGGATTGCTTCAACCCCGCAAATCCCCAAAGGAAATGGAAAGAAATTGAATGGATTTCATTACGGTCTACCCCAACCAAGTCCGGATGTGACTCAAGATGGGTTATAGCCGATAGACTAACCAAAGCAGCCCATTTCATCCCAAAAAGACAACCTACAAGGGAGACAAGTTAGCCGAGCTATACATGGCTCGTATTGTGTGTTTACACGAAGTACCCAAAAGGACAGTCTCAGATCGAGGATCTCAATTCACCTCGCATTTCTGGGCTAGTTTGCATGATGCCCTTGGGACACACCTTGATTTCAGCATAGCATATCATCCGCAGACTGATGGTCAGACAGAAAGGACAAATCAGATTCTTAAAGACATGCTACGAGCTTGTGCTTTGGAATTTACCGTAGACTGAGAAAAGTGTCTACCGTATGCTGAGTTTGCATACAATAACAGTTATCAGTCAAGTTTGAAGATGTCCCCGTTTGAAGCATTTTATGGGAGAAAATGCAGAACCCCTCTGCATTGGTCAGAATCAGGTGAAGGATATATCTTTGGACCGGATACTCTCAAGCAAGCTGAAGAGAAAGTTTGACTAATCAGAGATCGCCTTCAAGCTGCTCAGTCAAGACAAAAGAGCTATGCCGACAATCGTCGAAGGAAATTAACTTTTGAAGTTGTAGATGCGGTTTACCTTAAGGTATCCCCACTTCGTGGAACTCGAAGATTCAAAGTAAAAGGCAAGCTCGCCCCAAGATATATAGGACCATTTCTGATTACCGCCAAGCGTGGGGAAGTAGCCTACCAGCTAGAGCTACCGGAACATTTGTTAGAAGTTCACAATGTGTTTCACGTCTCCCAACTCAAGAAGTGTCTCCGAGTACCTAAAGAACAGACGCCCGTTAAAGCCATCGCCCTTCAGCAAGATCTGACCTATCCGGAGCATCCGATCAAGATCCTCGACGTCATCGAGAAGCGAACAAGACGCCAAGTCTTCCGCCTTTGCAAGGTCCAGTGGAGTCACCACTCAGCGAAGGAAGCCACCTGGGAACGTGAAGATCACCTGAAGCAGGACTACCCGTCCCTGTTCTCGGAGCAACTCGAATCTGGGGGTCGAGATTCCGTTTAAGGTGGGTAGGATTTGTAACGTCCGTTTTCGGACTATAAATAGTAATTACTGTTCTAATTTCATTCTTCGCCGTAATTCAAACTACCAAGCTAATTCTGAAAAAACTTCCTCTGTTTCTCGGTGTGTGTTTCAAATGTAATATCCATATCATTTGAAATTCATTTCCGCAAAGTGGAGTTTCTCTTCTCTTCTGAATTTTCCCGGGCCACCTTGAGTCGGGCCCCTTTTCTTTCCGGCTCAGCCCACTCTTTCCCTCGGGCTCAGCCGATTTCCCCTCCTGGGCCAAGCCCACTCCAGCCCGGCCCGTTTTCCCCGTGCCCTGCCCGGCCCGATTGCTTTTCCCCCCAGGCCCCGGCCTTATCTTTCTCTCCCTCCCCTTTTTCTTTGCGCCGCGCCGCCTGGGTCATCTCCTTCTTCCTCCTTTTCCCCGTTAGCAACGCCACCACCAAGCGCTGTTTCGTCTCCTACGCCACACCATGCGACACCGCTATACCTCTGATCTTCGCCGCTACTCGAGGAGCGCAGTGTGCTGCAGCCGGCTGCCGTGCCTCCCTCGCCTGTCTTGTCGCCGCTCATACATCGCTGCCGCCATCCTTACCTCAGGCACAAGGCCAGACGCTACAAGCACCTGCGGACCATGAGACACCGAATTGCCCTCGTCCTCGCAGCGCTTCCTCTGCTCCCTCGCCCTGTCTCCACCTCGAGCAAACCGCGCATGTCGTCGCCGCTCCAAGGACCGGACCCCCCTGCTCCTGCACCTTGAGCCCCCTATAAAGCCCCCTCCACCCCTGCTTGAACTCCCCACGCCGCCCCCGTCGGTCTGGTAAACCACAGCCAAAGCCACCCCCTTTTCGGCCGAACCGCCCCCACCGGCGTCTAGCCGCTCCGCTACTCTCCAGCCACCCTGACCCCGTCACCGCGCGCCACTCGTCACCAGGAAGTTTTCCCCTCAAGACTCCTTGAAGATCCACCACCGAAGCCACCAGATTTCGCCGTCTTCCTCGCCTCCGGCTAGTTTCTTCTTCACCACCCGCCGCCGGTTACCGTCGTCCTCGGGTCCTCCTCCCTGACCCAGTAGGATCGCCTCGCCGAGCTCCACCTCGTGCTCCCCTTCCCCGGCCCCGAGCGCCACCAGAGCCACCCCGCCACCATCACCGTGCGCCTCGCGCTTTTCACCACCGCCGCCACCACCACCGCCTTCCTCGGCGCCACCACCACACGCACCCACCTCCCGGCTGGCTACTCGTTCGCCTTCACCTCACCCTGTCGCGCCCTAGGCCGTCGGGCGCCGCCCAGGACCGTCGCGCACACAAGCCTCGCCAGCCATACCAGGCGTCGTCCTGTCTCGACCGCCATCGTTTCCCGTCATTAAGGCCTTAATGATGTCCTAATCCTTAATGGCAATCACTAGCGTCTTAATGATGTCCTAACCCCCCCCTGTGACTGCCATGTGGGCCCCCATGCGCAGTAAACTAGCCCTTTCCCCCTCCCCTCACTAGCCATTGGGCCCTCGACGCCACTGTGCCATGAGCCAGCCGCCTCTGTGCACGTGGACTCAGTTCATACTGTGTTGTGGTCCGAAGGATTCTCTCTCTCTCTCTCTTATTTCAAGTCAATTCAATCTTCGTTAATTCATTTCTCCTCCATTATAACTCCAAAAATTATGAAATAAATTTCTAAAAATTTGTTAAATCAAGATCTTGCTAATGGCATAGGACTTGATTAATTTGGAGTTCATTTGTGTATTCTTGTGTATTTATTTGCTCTCTTTGCCGTTGTGCCTTTTTCCGGTATTGTCGCCCGATTAGAATTTGAAGACGCCGGAGATCCTCAAGCTGATCAAGACCAAGAGTATCAAGAACCCCATGCCTTTAACCAAGGTGAGTCAATACTTTGACCATATTGATCCTACATTTCATGCAAATTATATTCGTTTAAAGTAGCAAAATTGCATGCTTTATTTCTTTATCAACTGTATGTTAAAGCTTAAGGTAGTTAAATACCCGCTTGTTGATTAATTAATTTAATATGCCATCCTTAACAATTTGAACCCTTTAATCCTTGTCACCCTAGTAACTATATGGTAATACTAGTTATAGGTTGTGCTTAAGCGACATGCTAGTCTTGCTTAAGTACTGGGGTATTAAATACCCCAATCATCATTTCCTCAAACATAAAATGATTTGGGTAGTCATTGGTGGTCCATTGGCTAAAAGGTGTGAAAATAATTTGGTTTACTCCTCAAAACCCCATTTGCTAGTCCTATCTGGGATGGTGAGACGGTGGGTGCTCGGGGAGCACGTGGTTGGTTGGTTTGTGGAATGAACCACCTAGATAACCCTAAGGACTTAATCTTGTCACGACCCCCCGTGTTAAATAAGTACAACCACAAGTCTGCAAAGTGCAACTTGGCTTAGTAAAGTTATTGAACCCTAAAAGTCATCTCACTAGAGGGGATCGAAGAACGTACAAGTAGCGGAGATACTCCGGCTTGGAAGGGACACCAAAATGGTGAAGTTACCAGCTGCGCTAGTCGTTGTGGCCGGGGCCAGCTGTGCTAGTCGTTGTGGTGAACATCCCGCACAACATATGGGTGTAACCCCGTATGGGTGGAATGACAAAAGGGGCGAGATATCTAGAAAGGTTACTATGACAGTCGCCCAACTACATGACTACGGAATCATGTGGGGGTAACAGGTAGACTATCTCTTGTGGGTAAAGTGTGCAACATCTGCAGAGTCTACAACTGTTTAAACAGCCGTGCCTACGGTCAAAGGCGGACATAGGAATCATAACTTGAGTTAGTTCTATTTGAAAACTTTGTGGGTGGTATGAAAATGGTGGAAGGGCTCACCTAGCCCTGTGTTGGATTTTTCCTGAGCCATCGAGCTCAGTGGGTGTGGTTATGGGAGGCAACTCCAATTGAAAGGATGCATGTGTAGAGTTCCGATGGATGGAACTTCTACTGATATTAATTACTGCACTTTACTCTCTTTGTTAAACTGCAATTTGTTAAAATGCTAAGTGATAGGACTTTGTAAGTATGATATTTGAAAAGATTGCTTTCGCAAATAAAAGAACCTGAGCCATCCTTGTTAAGCCTTGCATGTATATCATTGCATTGTGTGTTGGCTCGCGAGCACGGTAGTAGTGCTCATTCTCGCTCTTCCCCCCCAACCCTCCAGATAATGAAGACGAAGGAGACTACGCTTTCTATGAAGGCCCAGGAGATGATGGACAAGGCTATGATGAGGAGTAGCATAGTTTTGTAGTTTTAGGTCTCGCCCAGTCTAAGTAGACTCATTGGTACTCGCGTACAACCGATATTATCCAGCCCTTGGTTAATATCCGTCGTACACAGGTCACCCTAGTCACTTGCCTGTCTGAGATGAGCCCTACCTCACCTTTTGCTTCCGATGTAGTTCACGTTGCTTTTATGTAATGTAATCAATTTGGCCTGCTCGGCCCCTTTTTTAAAACTCGACCCGACGTGATCTATGTCACTCAGTTGGTTGTAATATTTAATATTTCAGTTCACGCTTGTATGAATGATTCAGCAATGTGTACTGTGAAGTGCTAGCTACCGATCTAGGGAATAGCACAGTGATTTTACAGAGGATTTGGATTCGGGAATCTGGTCCGACAAGCTACTCGATCACGAGTTGTTGTCAGATTGCACTACCCTTGCCACCTTACTTAAGGCGTGTCTTCGATTTTCCCCACTTATCGGCGTCACGATTCCATACATCATCCAACACAATCGATACCTCTTTCCACTTACTTCTTTCTCGAGTTCTGCAATGCTTTTTCACGATCTTTATCTCGTGGTCTTGCAGATGCCATTTGCAATATTTACAATGTCAAAATCATCGACACACAACACCACCTTTGGAGCTCGAAATGCTTCTCGATTTCGTGGTCATTGTAAATGAGTCGCGCAAAGGTGGTCTTGCCCACCCACCCATCCCAACAATGGGAAGGACTCTCGATCACTATCGCAAGCTTGATCAAGCAATATCTTCACAATCTTCTCCTTCTCTTCATGTCCGGATCTTTTGACAATATCCTCCTCGACTCGAGCATGATGGGATCTGCTCTTCCGCCAATCATTGGATGATGGTGCTCTTTGCGTGTATGAACCCAAATGTATTCATCTCCGCAACAAGGACCTCAATGATCCGCACAATCCTTCGCAGCTTCTTGCCCATCCCAGAACGGAACACAATGGAGTTATGAGCAGGAATAGGCTTACAACATCCATGCCCGACTTGCGTAGTGTCCCTTCTTCTTGGCTTCACGCCGAGCGCCTCGTGACTTGAACTCGTCGAAGACATCATTCACCTCGTAGGCCACCGCCTTGAGGCGGCAAGCCAAGCTCTTACTCGGTCGGTAAGCTCCCTTCTCCTCCGCGTCCTCGTTGACATCAAGGATGGCGGGCGACTTGCGCTCGTAATCCCAAGCCGGTCCTCCATGCCGCCCATCACCTTGTACCGCTCCAGAAGGTAGTTGGACGCCTTGTGATTCACCATGGAGAGAAGTGGTCCGACGACCACGCTGGTCACCAACTCAGCCATCATTGCACTGACGACTCACAAGAACACAAACAAACACAACTGCAGTGCAGAGTTCACAAGAGAAATGATGTGGGAGAGCGCTTCAGAGGAAATTAATGGGGAGCATGTTGACTGTTCTGAGAGCTAGAAGTCAAGAATGGTTGATCCGTGATGTGCGCTCATAGAAAGGTGCTGCCCATTTGCAATTAGAAAATGGAATCCACTTCGAGTAAGATATTTTATGCCACATGCTACATACACTACCAGAATCGTCTAATTTTTCGAGTGCTCAGAA
Source organism: Phyllostachys edulis (assembly GCA_036346405.1). Lineage (NCBI taxonomy): Eukaryota > Viridiplantae > Streptophyta > Magnoliopsida > Poales > Poaceae > Phyllostachys > Phyllostachys edulis. The sequence goes on along the minus strand of CM070563.1, from coordinate 49,596,230 downwards.
GTTTCCCGAGTGTTTTGAATAATACACTCGGGAACTTCCCGAGTGCCTTACGAAACACTCGGGGAGCGAATAAAACACTTGGGAAATTTTAATTTCCCGAGTGTCCGATCGGACACTCGGGAAAATTTGACAGGAGCAACGGGGAAAAATGATTTCCCGAGTGTTGTTCGTTACAGGCACTCGAAAGCTAAAACAACAGGCCGCGCCAATTTTCCCCACACCGCGCGCTCGTTTCTAACACTCCTACCCCGTTCTCCCCAACCCCCCCCCCCACGCTGCTATCCCCAATCCCCCCGCGCTGCTCTCTCCCCCAAGACCAGCGCCGCTCCCTCCCCGTCCTCCGCCGCCGCCGTCACCCCCTCGTCCGCCGCCGCCACACCCGCCGCCTCCCCCTCGTCTCCTCCCCCACCTCCGCGACCGACGCCGCCTCCCCCTCGTCTCCTCCCCCACCTCCGCGACCGACGCCGCCTCCCCCTCGTCTCCTCAACTCACTCAAGGCACTGGAGCTCCTTCGGTCCTTCCTCCTCCTCCCGGCCAAGGCAAGCGCTAAACCTAGCGGCAGCGAGCCCACGACGTGAGGCGCGTGGCGGCGGGCGAGGGAAGAGAGCGAGGCCGTGAGGGAGTGCAGCGCGAGTGACGGCGACCGAGGGCGCGTGGTGCGGACGGCGGCGGGCGAGGCCGCAACTCGCGAGGCCATGAGGCGGTGACTCTCCCTCCTCCCTTGACGCCGTCGCCTCGACCTCCTCCAGCCACTGGCGTCGCCCCGACTCCACCTCCCCCGACTCCCTCCTCCGCCGGCGCCGCCCCCGACTCCGCCTCCCTCGGCTCCCTCCTCCGACCGGCGCCACCCCCTCCGGCTGCTCTGCGCATCCTCGGTCCGGTGAGGTAAGACTCCACCTCCCCTCTCACAAAATTTCAGATCTAAAATTTCAGTTTCTGTCCAAATGTCCAATGCCCATGCACATGGAGTCAAGGGATGATTGCTGGGAATTGGGAAAGGAGATAACTTTGTGATTAGTGTCATGTAATGTGACCTCAGAATTGGCTAGGCATATAGATGTTTCATGAGGGAATTAAGATTGTACTTCTTAGATGGTAGAGCTTGTGCAATTATGATCTTTAGAGCTAAGACTTGTTAATATCATACTTGTAGATTTGAGTTCTAGTCTTTTGTAGTTTCTAATGCCCTCTCAGCTAGATTTGTAGATAGTAATGCCAGTTCTGTGGTGTTTTACTTACGTGCATTGATATTCCAAGAGTACTTGTTGTTTATGAATTAAAGTTCAATGTTGTAGCATACTGAACCCTGAAATAGTTTCAAGAATCGATTCACTTTCATGCATTGATTTTCCAATATGATTTTAACTACCAGCTACTTCTGACAAATCATGTCATTTATCACAACAAATGAGAACATTTTGTTTGTTCATTCACAATGCTTTATGATGTGTCTATTATTGAATAGTTAAGAGTATCAAGACTTGTGCATGCCTGTTTTTGTCCTTCTTCTGTTATATGAAATATTATGTTTACCATTGACTTCTTAGTGGAGATGGTTAGAGTATTATTTTAATATCCTCTTGAGTTAATATGTGCATGATTCTAGGTGATGATGAAAATCAGACGAATTCCCATTGATTTGTCAATATCATTTTTGAGTTATGCTATGATAATTAGGTTGAATTGGAATTGAAAGGTCTAGTGATAACTGACAGATGCTAATCCAACTCTAACCTACCACTGTACTTGTGTTAGGTAACCATGTTAACATCTGCTACTGGGAGTCCGGGACACATGAGTTTGCATTTCATTTTTTATCTTCTTTTGTTCTTCATAAAAATTTAAAATGGCAACTTTAATTCAATAGACAAAAGCAATCATGTTTTAACTCAGCTCATGAACAAATCAAACAGGTTTGACAAACAATCCACCGATACACAGCTGCAGCCATCTTCCCCACCGCAGCTCCCTCGGCTCCCTCAGCTCCAAGAAGTACTGTAAGGTAGTGGATAAGTGGAAAAAGAAATAAAGTTTGCTTATTTTCTTTCGTGTTGTCCATTTATGGTGGATTGATATGCTGTCATTACAATGATACATTAACGTATTAATAAATAATGATATTCATTTATAATGGTATTCATATATATTGAAAGAAAGTGTTTTTATGCTCCGTTGATCATGTATATTGTCTTCATGTCAATCTGTTTTAGTGTGCATATATAGGGCATGCATCCTAGGGTAGCTTCTAGCTCGCTCTGCAGTTGTAATTTTTGACATAAATAAAAGTTGGATTAAAATATGCATTATGTTTTGCACACTAGGATGGCTGAGGATCGTAGTTGGATGTACACTGGGCGTAAGCGATGGGTGATCAGAGCCAAGAATGGATGGAAAAGTCGATGATTTTGTGGATCGAGCATTTGCTGGGAGTAATGGACGGGGTGTGTTGTGCCCTTGTTCTCGTTGTTCGAACACACGGCCACAAATGAGGGCAACAATGATCGCACACCTGTGCAAGTACGGATTTATGGCAGGCTATATCGTGTGGGTCTATCACGGCGAGTCACAACGTAGCAGATCAGATGTGCTAAGGGAAGAAATGGACGATGGCGGCCACAATGAGAGTAGGATAGAAGACTTGCTAGATGATGTGCGTCATGCATATGGGCCACCTGCTGAGGAAGAACCGGAGCCTGCAACAAGGGCTTTCTTTGATATGTTGTCTGCAGCGAGTCAACCACTTCATGGGCAAACACAGTGTCCCAACTAGATGCCATCACACGACTACTTGTCATCAAGTCTCGATTCAAAGACAAGCATTGCTTGCTTTGATGCATTCTTAAGCGTGTTTAGCACCCTTCTCCCAGATGGTCACAAACTGCCCGCTAACTTGTATGAGGCCAAGAAATTGATAAGCACACTAAATATGCCATATGAGAAGATAGATGTTTGTCCAAATCATTGCATGCTATTTAGGAATGAGAATGTGGACAAAGATCACTGTGATAAGTGTGGTGAGTTTAGGTTTGTTGAGGTTGACTCGGTGATGATCAAGAGGCGACTTCCTATTGGCGTAAAAATACTTCGCTATCTACCATTTGTGCCAGGAATCCAACGGTTATACATGTCTGAGGTTTCTGCCAAACAAATGGTATGGCACAAGTATGGTCATCGGTACCATAATGACAAGATGGTCCACCCATCTGATGGTGAAGCATGGAAACAATTTGACCGAGACTATGTAGAGTTTGTCATGAGCCTCGGAACGCTCAATTGCAATTGCAATCGATAGGTTTAACCCATTTGGTATGGGGCTGCGCCATACAACATTGTTGGCTTTGTGTTTGTCATTCCCCTTAACCTCCCACCCGGCGTTTGCATGCAGAAGCAGTACATATTCCTTTCCTTGATAATCTCTGGTCCTGAATACCTAGGGAAGAATATGAGTGTATTCATGGAGCCGGTGGTGGATGAATTGTTACATGCTTGGGAACAAGGCATAGTGACATATGATCGGGCATTGAAACAGAACTTCACCATGCGGGTCGCGTACCACACATCCATGCATGACTTCCCAAACAGACAGATATATCTGCAGTGGTCTCATACATGGGAAGATGCCATGCCCAATCTGTAGGGAGACGTTATGTGGTCATTGGCTAAAGCATGGTCGCAAGCACTCCTTCTTCGATTGTCATCGTCAATTCCTTCCAATTGACCACGAATTCAGAAGTGACACAACTGGATTTAGGGCCAATATTGCTATCCGCAGTGGACCACCACGTCATCTGGCAGGTGAGGAGGTTCGTGCATGGCTAGATGCTTTGAAGCCTCTTGATGATGGTGATGGGTTCGAGAAATATGGCGAGGAGCACAATTGGACTCACATCCCAAGTTTGTGGCGACTACCATACTTCCATAATCTCATTCTTCCCCGTAACATAGATGTAATGCATAATGAGAAGAATGTTGCAGAGGCCATATTTAGCACATTCTTTGACATTCTAGACAAGACAAAGGACAATGTGAAGGCTCGCCTTGATCAGGAGGAGCTTTGCAACAGGCCCTCGCTGAATATGATCCATAAGCCAGCTAGTGGCAAGTGGGAGAAGCCAAGAGCTAGTTATTGCCTAACTAGGGTTCAGAGGAAGGAGATTTTGGAATGGTTTCAGACCCTAAAGTTTCCTGACGGGTATGTAGCAAATCTAAGGAGAGGAGTGAATTTAGCTACCATGCGCATCAATGGCCTAAAGAGCCATGACTACCACATATTCATGGAACGCCTTTTGCCTGTGATGATCCGTGGCTACGTCCCCGAGTGTGTTTGGCAAGTGATGGCGGAGTTGAACTTCTTTTATCGACAGCTATGTACGAAAGAGATAGATCCCATGGTAATGTCAACTATGGAGCGTGAAGTACCTGTGTTGTTTTGCAAGTTGGAAAAGATCTTTCCACCTGGCTTCTTCAATCCAATGCAACATTTGATTCTCCAGCTTCCCTATGAAGCTAGGATGGGGGACCATTAAAACCGGTGGATGTATCCAATTGAGAGGAACAAAGGAACTACGAGGCAAAGCAAAAAATCGATCGCGTGTTGAAGCATCCATAGCGAGGCGCATATAATTGAGGAAATTTCCCATTTCACATCAATATACTTTCTTGACAATGTTCGTGACGGTGCACAATCAAACCTCACAATACAATATTGGCATCCCTCAAAATAATTGCCAACTTAGCCTCTTCACCGGAAGAGGTGACACTTCAAGCGGTGGTACTCCCAAAGTTTTATCGCGGGATGAGTGGTTGACTGTGATGTTGTATGTCTTTACCAACCTCTCCGAAGTGGATGATTACATTAGGTATGCAACAATTATTTTTTCCTAATAATTGATGCATGAGTGTTTTAATCTACTTGTCTTGTTGCCTATAAGGAATTTGTTAGGAGTGAGTGGAAGCAACGTCGAGACCCATCTGAAAAACAAGTTGAGACCCTTCTTAGGAAGGGTGCTGGGAATTGTAAACCGAATTTCCCGACTTGGTTCTATCAGAAAGTAACTTCTCTATTAGCTAGTCCCCTTGCATATAATATTTACTAAGTAAAGAGGAACTAATACATGAAACCCATTCTATTTATGTTTGTAGAGTTTGAAGGACAAGTCTATGAGCAAATGAATTGAGGCAAGTTGCTCAAGGATGCCACACTCGGTGTCTGTCCTATAGTACCTACGATGTGAATGGGTACCGCTTCCTAACATCGACACATGAGAGGAACGACCTAATGCAACAACAATTAATAGTGGATTGGTGATTATAGGACAAGATGGGAGCAATACACTGTTGAATACTATGGAGTAATTGAAGAAATAATTGAACTATATTTCCATGGTAGCAAACCTCTCAAACTTATGTTATTCAAATGTCATTGGTTCCATCCGCTTAGGGTCGAGTCGACGATACATCACTTGGGCTGGTTGAAGTTGCACATCAATCAATCCTACCAGGCAATGACCCATTCATTGTGGCTCAACAAGCCACCCAAGTATACTACATCCGCACTCCATGCAAAACTATGAGTAGTCTAGTGGATTGGTGGGTAGTACATAAGGTGCAACCATATGGTAAACTACCTACCCCTAGTGAGCAGGACTACAACATGGAGACCAACAATGGTGTTGACCTATTCTTTCAAGAAGATGGGCTACCAGGGACTTTTCAAATAATAATTGGGGAAAAGGACGATCACATGGATGATATTCAAATCGATGCCGATGAGGTTGTAAACCAAGAGGACTTGGAACTACTTAATCGCTTAGACATTGATGGCACCGAAGGGGATGAGGTTGAGTCAACACCTCATGATAGTGACGATGACTTTTTAGAGGGCCCATCTGCGGAGGATCCCATTGTAGACGACTACTTCTAAGCATGATCTTGTATGTCTTCCATCTATTTGCTGCATGTTTTTAATTTTTTGTATGAGCTTACTTGATTACGTTATATTACATTTTTCTATGAGCTTACTTGATTACGCTATATTACGTCTTTTTATGAGCTTACTTCATTGCGCTATATTAATTGATTTATTTAATTTTATTTCATTTCAGGACACCAAAAAATGAGTGGCATCGAAGAGGCAGCATACTCTAGTCGAGGCAGACGCTTGTTTTCCACTCGAGGAGGTAGAGGGGCAGCCGCGGCCACTCGAGGAGGCAGAGGGGCAGTCGCGGCCCCTCGAGGAGGCAGAGGGGCAGCCGCGACCACTCGAGGAGGCAGAGGGGCAGCCACGGCCCCTCGAGGAGGCAGAGGGGCAGCCGCGGCCCCTCGAGGGGGTAGCGGGGGGTCTACCTCTAGTAGATCAGGCTCCTGTACCCTGCAGCCCTCACGTGCTGATGATGTGGAGGATGAGCACCGTGAGGCGGAGGGTGAGGCGGAAGAGCACCCTGAGGCGGAGGGTGAGGAGGATGAGCACCATGAGGCACAAGAATTTTGGTTGCGACGACCTGCGAACCTGCCACGACGACCAACCCGAGAGGAGGAGAATACTGTCATCGTTCCTGTTGGCGACACGTAAGTAACTATTTACACTTTCACTAATTTAGCCCACTTATTTGCATACCTCAAAAAAACTAATATGCAGGCAATGGCGAGAAGAAGGCAGGGGTGAGAAATGTAGACTTCCGAACGGCATAATTGGCGTGTTGATTCGATGGCACTTCCCTGGCTTGGTCACCTATAGAGGAAGGCGGGAGCCTACATGGACATGGTGCCACTATAGGGCACCAAGATACCGCCACAAGGAGAGGTTCCATTTGACAACTGTTTGCAGTGGGTGGAGGAAAGTTTTTGGGTAAGTGACTGAATATTCAAATCTGCTTCTATGTGTTCCTATGTATGTTAGGGTTGATTTGGTCACAACTCTCGAGTCTCAATTTAGTTACTATACTAACTTACCACACAGTAATTAAGGGTTTGTTAACCACAAACAGTAAGAATTTAGGTGAAGAATTGCTCCTCAAGAGCAAACAGTTCATGTTTTATATTAAAATGATTCTGGGAGCGACTTACTAACCATAGGATTAACTGCTCCCTCTAGAAGTACATTAAACTTAGTTGGGAGATTTTGTCAAAGATAGCTAGGTAGTGATAGAATCTACATAAGCAATTTCTTTTTCCCGTATTGTCCCCGTTCACAAGATTGACAAACTAACATTGGTTAGGTACTAAATTATGGTCCATATAATATCAGCCGTTGCAAATGCGTTGTCATGTTTTCTAGAACGGAATTAGGGACCTGAAATCATATACAAGTCATTGTTAATAGGCGTTGTTCGATTTTCAACATCGGTATTACTTGGATGCTGGTATTTTACTACATTGGTATGCACAAAGGCTAATCTGTTGGGAGGGCAGAAAGATAAACTTTTAAAGATAAACTGGATATTGTTTTATCATCAGATCATCTTCAATATAGATCTGTTGGGAGGGCAGAAAGATAAACTATTCAAGTATAATATACTTTGGCATGTAGTGAACTTTGGCTTTACAAAGTATCAAAATAAAGAGTGTTTGACCCAAAAACTAGATACATCAATATTGGATCAGGATCTTTTGGATGTTTAGTAGCCAAGTAATAAATGTCAACTAACTTAATCATTTTATTCTTTATCAATTCCTTTTCGCTTTCATCAACTAACTTAATCATCTTATTCTTTATCAATTATTTATTCTTGGATTGTAGTGGTGGTTTAGATGGGCTGAGGGACAGGAAGCTAATTCTAGGAGAGTGCTGCGTAATTGTGTTAAGAAGCTGATCCCATAGATGATCTACGAAGCACGCATCCAAGCGGTGATCTGTTACCACACACAAGTCCTTGGACAGCAAATTCGTAGGGCCGAGGCTTGCCAAACGCATATCACTTTGGACGAGTACATGCAGGTAACCAACTGTACAAACGATGTCCTTGATTACAATCAATTCTAGTTTATTCATATTTAACACTTGGTTAATTTAGGCAATACCTTGGTGGGCCCTTAAGTGTGAAGATGCATGGCGTGATTGCCCAAGAGAGGTGGTGCAACGAATGATGGTTACTGAGGACTCTCGTCTTTGCTAGGGAGCGGAGATTGTTGATGGGCGGGCAAGACATCGTTAGGGCAGCTCCTCCATGGCTCGTTACAAGAAGAACTCCGTAGGTCAACATGTTCATATTGATTGTATGTTGCGATACATATTTATTGACCGCCGTGGTTTTTGGGTGCAGGAAAAGAATAAGCAGAGGGCTGTCTCCGATATAGAGGCATATGTAGAAGCTAGGAGGGGTGATCAGGAGGGCACCTTGTGCAGCCAGCGCGCAACATAGAACTTGGTACGATTTCTGATCATTTTGTCCCTAATGATTTTCGCTCCCAGATGATTTTGTCCAACAGGCTTCATATACTGACGCTGCTAAGGAGATTCATGGCCCGGACTACGACGTCATGAATTCATCACTAGACGCGACTACTGTGTACAAGGCTGGAAAGGGGAAGAAACATGGTCGTTTCTTCATGGGTGCCGGCTACATTAGTACACCGATAACCCTCTCGGAGGTCCGATCCATGAGTGCTGCATCAACGGATGAAGTACACCTTCAAAGTCGACCGCGACCATCACATGGGATCCAGTCTCAGGTTTTTGAGCTTCAGGCGCAGCTGCGACATGAAATTGAGGCTAGGCAGCAGTTGGAGCAAATGCTCCTACAAAGTTAGTTGGGCGTGGTAGTACAATAACAAAGTAATATGCAATATATATATATATATATATATATATATATATATATATATATATAAATATTTGGCTAATGTATGGCATGGCAATGTACAAACAAATATCACGAGCACTCGGGACCGAGACTCGACTTAATGGCCCTCCGGGGGAACCACCGCCTCACTTATCTCGCTCCTGTTAGTAATCGCATACTTGATTATTATATTGTTAGTCTCTTATGAGTGCTTGATTCAAGACATTGAAATGACATGCAATGTAATTATTGGTCGCTCTTCGCAAATTTCTTATAATGCGATTTCTTATGAAAATGTAAGGAATGGCGGGATCGATTGCTTCTCCGCTAATCTTTGAAGATCTTTGGTGTTAATGTTGAAGATCATGTGAATGCGTCCATCGTCGAGAGGTCTCCACCAGGTGCTTGCTATTTTCATGATCTACTAAAAGGATACCAATATTAGAAAACATTCACAATCAGGTGCTTGCTAAAAATTGGATAAAAATGGCTACATATATAACTAATTCACTATATCTATATCATAAATTCTTTTGAAATGTGTCAACATATAATAATTTGTATGTACACTCCTTTATATGAATTTGATGATAAGTGCTTGAGACATAAATGTTCATCAGTAGTTCACAATGACAAAATATTGAGAGTTGGAGTTTAACATTTTTAGCACCTGTGCTTTTCATGTTCTATATTGTTAGGTGCTAATAAGCACGTCAACATATGAATTTGCCAGAGCTTTTAAAAGGTACATCATACAAGTGGATACCATGCATGTAATTATATATCTAACAAAATATCACTCCTCGCACCTCTTAATTAAGTCCATATATAGTTTCAGCTTATTCCTTTTTACAGTAGTACATCATTATACTAAAATTTCTCTTGCATGTGCTGTAGATAACATAAGTAAATGATCAATTAGGCCACAAGCTAGCTGGCCCACACCCCAAGCATGCCCTTAACTGATTTGCCATGTTATTAGGTTGCTCATCATGATTTAAAGGAATTTTTTCTTTGTCAATAGTTTGGTTAATTATCTTTTCATGTAATATCAATTCCTAACTTTTGTTGTAAGATGGCACTAATATTAAGTTTTGCTCTATCTGCAGAACTCGCAAAATGATGCTTTTGTGCACAGAAGATTGAAGCAGGAAATTCTGTGCATGCAAATGGTTGTAGTGATACTTGCTTTTGTTTGATGTATATAAGACTATGAAATTACTATTTGGAACTGTTATATGTATAATGCCTTATGCTTACATTTTCGAACTTGAACTTGAATGTTGTGAGCTCGGGAACTGTTATCATGTCTTTTGTTCGATCTATACATATATATATATATATACATATATTGTGGAATGGATGGATGGATGGATTATTTGATTACTGTGGAATGGATTTTTTCTTGAATTTGTGAAAAATGGGGTTCTGCTGTTTTGTCGATTTCCCGAGTGTCGACACTCGAGAAATTGACCAAATCTTTCCCGAGTGTCGACACTCGGGAAAGCTTGACCCGTGGCAATTTCCTGTGGGATTCATCGGAAGCTTTCCTGAGTGTCGTTTTCGCCATGCACTCGGGAAAAATAGCCAGGTGTCAATTTTCCCTGGTTTCGTCCGTCAAACGTTGAAAACATTCCCGAGTGTTTCTTCAGCGCATTCCCGAGTGTCAACACTCGGTAAAGATTCCCGTTACGGGTGAAGAAGCCGTTCAGAAGGGTTTTCTCCCGAGTGTATATTTATACACTCGGGAAAGTAATATTTCCCGAGTGTAACACTCGGGAAAATGTTTTTATCCCGACTAATCTATCCCGAGTGCTGTTTCTCGAGTGTGACACTCGGGAAAGATCTCTCCCGAGTGTTTGGCCTCATTTCCCGAGTGTTTTTGGCACTCAGGAAACATCCTGTTTCTGGTAGTGATAGCCTCCCCTGCATGATTCCAAATTGTCATAATTTTGCTAGCCAAAATACACGTAGACGGCGTACCTCCCAAGTGTCACATAGTTGCTTGCACCGAGTGTAACGACTAACATAGTTGCGTGCACCGAGTGTAACGACTAAGACTCGGGAACTTCTCGAGAGAAAAGAGAAGCACTTGGTATGCTGAACAAAAGACCGAGTGTCTTGAAGGTACACTAGGGAAGTTTAGGTGCACTTGTAACATTCCTATAACCGAATTGTGCACAAATGCCCTGTTTGTGCTTAAATATTGCTATGATGTTGGTAACTTCTATATATATATATTAATTTACGATCTTTTGGGTCCAATCGGTATGGAAGAAGCTCCAGGAAAAAAACTGGCAATTAGTCAATCAGGTGTTTTTTTTCCTTCCAATTAAAATTGCAAAATTGGCTACATGACACTTAACTTTTGTGTCCATAGCTATTGGACACAAAAAAATCATGTCTTAGCCAAAAGACACTAAAAATTATGGCTCTTTGTTGTTAGACACTTAGACCATTAAAATATTATTTTTCAGGCTGAAGAGGACAAAGAAAGGTAGTGAAAAGTTTGTTTTGCCCTTCCATCTCCTTCTTCCTTCTTCTCTTCTCTTCCCTTCTTCCCCGCCGCGGCCGCCTCCTCCCTGGCCTTCCATCACCTCGTGCTATAAGAGCCACCCTAGCTTCCGTCCTCGCCACCCCGTGCCGCCTCCGCCCTTGAAGCCCTAACCTTAGGAACTAAAGTCGTTGTGTGTCGCTGGATTCAGAGCTCGAAGCAGCTACCCACTACAACCTTCGTCACCATCGTCTTCTAGCGTCGTCGGTGAGTATTGGTCCTTGCCGCTGCCACCTTCGTCTTCGCCACATCTTGATCTACCCCAACACCTCCTTGGTGTCGTCGTCTCGCCACCATAGCCCCTCCACCGTCGTAGCCGTAGCGCCACCGACCTCCCCAAACCTCTATGTGTGGCCAGATAGCTTCATCGTCGTCTAGTATCCCCGACCTACCGCTCCAGCCATTCCTTGTCATTGTCGCAAGCCTGAGCTCCGCCGCTGCCTTCCCTCGTCGCGTTGTAGCCTCTGACGACCATCAGTCTATGCGCATGGCTCGTCGTCTTCATGGTTTCCTCCACGTCATTTTTCACTGCTCCAAGCCAGCCGAGCCGCATCAGTTCCCCATCATCGCCGCAAGCCCGAGCTCTACCACCGCCTTTCATCGTCGCGCCGCCGTCTCTGACGACCATCGGTATTCGCACACTACTTGTCGTCTTCACCATCGCCTCCGTGTCATTTTCTGATGCTTCGTGTCCCGGAACTCACTGCTATTGACCATCGAAGCCCTCGCCGGAGTTGTGACGCCGCTCGCTGTGCCTTTGGTTCCCTTGCGCTGCACTATGCGTTAAGGTCATTTTATAATGTTTTTCTCTCCTAATCAGCCGCATATATTATTTTAATGGTCTAAGTGTTTAACCAGAGAGAGCGACAAAATTTTAGTGTCTTTTGGCCAGGACACGGTTTTTGGGTGTCCAATAGCTCATACTACACGTCGGTAAGACATCATTTGCCTCATAGGCCACTGTCTTGAGGAATTTTTTGAAATAATATTATTTTAAAAGAAATTTATAAAAATAAATAGTCATTTTTTTTTACAAAACTAGTCTACTGTCCCATTTGAAATGGCGAAATTATCGTGTCGTCATTCCAAATGGCAACAGTAGCCTAGAACAGTGTAGAGAGGTCCTTGTCACCAGTTGAAATGGCGACAAGGCCCTATCGCCACTCCAACTAGTGACATGACCCTATCGACATTTCAACTGGCGACATGGACCTTTGTTTGTTTTTTACTATCAATTTCTAACCACATATTTTGTGGACAAATCACAATGATATTACAAAACATTCAGCACAATGTCATCACATTTTTTGTCGACAAATCACAATAATATTACAAAACATTCAGCGCAATGTCCTCACATATTTTATGGACAAATCACATTGATATTACAAAACATTCAGCACAACGTCATGGCATTTTTTGTCGACAAATTACAATGATCAACGTCGGAGTCGTGCCGCCGTAGTTGCTCCATCACCGTCCCCATTCTCCAGCCGATGCGCCACCACCGGAATTGTTGTTTTTAGGTGACGTTAACAACGTTGCACATAGGAAGGGTTAGCACACTTGGATTCACGTCATATGTTCAATTACATGAAACAGTGGCCATGAGACATTTTATTAGAGTGATGAATAATAACTAGAATTGGATATTATTGCTTAGCCTTAGTTGATTTGTTGGAGTTGATTATTCTTTTAATAGTCTTGATTGAATTGGTTTTGCATTGATCTTTGCTTATTATCTTGCCATGCTTCCTAAGAATTAATTATCCATGATTGTCATATCGTTATGCTGGCGTTATTGTGACCTGTGGACGGGTTTTATCATTGATATGCTTGCTGTAATTTAGTGTTAATTATTGTTAAAATTGGTAGTTAGTGTAGTTTCACTACTACAGAAAACATCTTCATAAACGATTCAAAAACGTCATTACAGACGATTTCGTGAGCCGTCTGAGTTTATGGGTCAGTGATGACATGAGGTCATCACAGACGGTTTTTAAACCGTCTGTGATGCACAATATCACAAACGGTTATTAACTTAGAACCGTCTGTCATAGCTAACTATCACAGACGGTTTATATATAAAACCGTCTGTGATAGTTTACGTGTCATAGACGGTTGGTATTTGGAACCGTCTGTGATAGCCTCTTCACAGATAGTTGGTATTTGGAACCGTCTGTAATAACCTCTTCTCTACAAAATCTCCAAGTAGTGGCTGCTTTTGCCTTTAAAACCAGCTTCGTGTGTGTGTGTGTGTGTGTGTGTGTGTGTGTGTGTGTGTGTGTGTTGTTCGTAGTCCCTTGTTAGCTAACTCGATGCCTGAATTCAGCTAGCTAGCTCGCTCCCTAGCCGTTCATCCTAAACGTGCAGGTGAACCACGGCCTACATCAATCCTGACACACTGGAGTGTACGATTTGCTTCAAGCCCAGTGTGTCAGGATCGATGAAGTAGGCTGTGTTTCACCTGAACGTTTAGGATGAACGCTCAAGGAGCGAGCTAGCTAGCTGAATTGATCAGGCCTCGAGTTAGCTAACAAAGGCTATGAACTATGTATGTATGTATGTATGTATGTCTGTGTGTGTGTGTGTGTGTGTGTGTGTGTGTGTGTGAAGCTGGTTTTAAAGGCAAAAGCAGCCACTGCTTAGAGATTTTGTAGAGAAGAGATCAAGAATAGAGAAGAGGGGAGGCGAGCTTGGGGAGGAGGCGGCCACTGTTTGGAAAACTCTCACAAGGATTGAGACAAAACTCTCATGGATAATACTTGAATACAAGTCCAGTGAAACATATAAAATATGTTGAAACAAATAATTAAGACTCATACAATTACAATCACATCTCGCTCAAGTATTTTAATACCGAGCGGCAAATTTCTTCATACTAAATAAGAAGACCACAAACTTCTGTAAAAAGAACATGAATGGTAATAAGATAGCAATATATGGTAAGTTGACGATATCGTGTTAGGATGTAAAAAAGAGTTTTCCTTAATGGTTAACTCTCTATCTATAAAGCAGATAAGAGCAGCAACCTGTAGAAACTCACCTCTATCCATGTTAAAGTTCGTTTACATTCATATGTGCAAACTATGTGCAAGGATTTTGATTCCATAGATTCATAAGTTTTCATTCCAAAATTATTCATATACAGTTCATCCTATTGTCCCTGGAGATTCATTATTCATATACTTACATGGTGTTATTTATCCTAAGAATAGATGGTGATCAGACTTATTATTAACAGACAGTCATTTGTTAAGATCCTCTCTAGAAGGTAGCCAAATTGCCTCTCTCAGATTGCCACTTCTTAAGGTTGCATCAATGTGTTTTTTCAGCAGCACACCCTGCATCATACGTATCGAAAACAAAAAATGTCTTTAGGAACATACCATGCAGCAGTCACACCCAAACACAATCCCATTCCCCACCTCCAGATCCATCCATCCGGCCAGTAGTCATAGAGGGCAAGATAGCAAGACAACAAGGCCAAGGGTGTCCAAACCGACCATCAACCGACAAGCTAGCTAGGTAGCCTACATTGCAATTCGGTTTACATGAATACCAACAGCACATACCAATAAATCTGTCTTACCTCAATCGACATTGCCGGTGTCGATGGTGAGGTAGCCGAGGTTGAGGTCGGTGGAGCTAGGGGTAGCTGGGGGAGGTCGGTAAGGTAGCCGGGGTCGCGCACGCCGAGGGGAGGAGGAAGAGGGGAAGAAGGGCGGCGTCGGCAACGATGTCACTCGGGTGGGGAGGGGAACGGACGAGAGTAAGGGCGCTGGGGAGTGATGAGTTAGAGCACAAACCCTAGCGGGCTCCTACTAATATAGAGACTTATTACAGTCGGTTATATTATGGAACCGTCAGTGATACTTATCACAGACAGTTCCACAATGGAACCGTCCGTGATATAGTCTCATATCACAGACAGTTCTACAATGGAACCGTCTGTGATACGGTTTTTATAATGAACCGTCTGTGATATTACCTCTTCACAGACGGTTTTTAGCGCAGCCAGTAACACAGACGGTCGCAAAACCAAAACTGTCTGGGATTGCATGTAATACAGACGGTTTTGGTCAATCATCTGTGATGAGGCGTCCAGTATTAGCCTTTTTGTAGTAGTGTTTAGTGGCATTCTGAGTCCTGTATTGGGCCGAGGTGTTACATGTCATTGACACAATGAAGAATTTTGAAAATTTTCATTAGCATATAGGGAATTAACTTTATACGGTACTAAAGCCTCCAAAATAACCGAAGATTAGTCCAAATTCACTATGCAAGCTTTGGCATGGTATACAGTACTCAGCATGCTCTGCAAGGTCGCTCACTGACAGGCACGAAAATCAGATTTGAGAAGTTCAGGAGGATGAAGTAACAGGGGCAATAACACCAAACTAGAATTTGCATTAGGGAAGCCCATCTTAAGATTTCCAAATCCAACCAATAATATTAGCCATTTGGAGTACTATACTCTCCCCTTGGAGATAAAGGACATCAAAATCATTTAATACATCCGGTGCTCTAAAAAATGACCACAGCATCATGCCAGTGCCACACAAGAAAAATGAAAACAGAAATCTACAGGGTACTGTTCAAACAAGAATTGTCCTGAAGCACACTTCTAATGCACAAAATAAATTTCGGCTTGACCTTCACCAATTGGTATCTGTGTTGTGAAGGCCTGAGGTTTTCGAGTTGCTTCAATTTATCAGATCTTGGAATCCAAAAAGGCAAAATCTTCATGCTGGAAATTGTCTTTAGTAGGATAAGTAGAAGATTATTTCACTTCTAGTCACCTCTCCATCATTCTTATGTCTAGGAGCAACCCTGCAAGGAAGCCGCACATAATCAGCAATAGAAAGAAGCACAAACGATACCCGATGTTTTTAGCTTAACTACCAAACTAATTAGAATCAAGATGTATAATTAATTCCACATACCTTCATGGTATCTAGATTCCCACTTGGGGCTTTAGTAATCCCAAAATTGAGGAATAACATATTTCCAAGATTTTGGATCCCTTAGTTTAGGCCCTAAAGATGGAAAATGATGTCAGAATTCTCAAATTAAATGAGCTGCATTTAAGTTGAAACTATTTGTTTTACACTCAGAAGTCAGAACCGAGCAAGTATATTCTTATAAAAATAGACTGGGCAACCATATAAATTAATGAAATTGGGTTTTCCTACCACAGTGAATTGTGTACACAATAGAAAATGTTCCAAGGTATCGACAGTCACCAAATTATAGAAGAGTACTGGAAAGTATGGATGAAGTCATGAATGTCATCGCAAGTACTGTATGGGTATATGCATTTATTAAAAAGTAGACTGAACAACCATATAAACTAACGAAACTGGATACCCCCATCATAATGAATTGTGTACACAAGAGAAATATATTTCCTTGGTGTTGGCAGTCACCAAATTATAGAAGAGT
Organism: Phyllostachys edulis; assembly: GCA_036346405.1. Classification (NCBI taxonomy): domain Eukaryota; kingdom Viridiplantae; phylum Streptophyta; class Magnoliopsida; order Poales; family Poaceae; genus Phyllostachys; species Phyllostachys edulis. The sequence goes on along the minus strand of CM070563.1, from coordinate 49,579,451 downwards.
GCTAAAAAATAGATGCAGTTACATATGTCATCACAAGCATTGTATAGATGAACACATATGTGTTGTGCGGAAATAAGTTAATCATTGAAAAAGGTGCATATCGTAGTGCAAATCAAGATTTACGTGCAATCCAAAATTTTAAATTATGATTTTAATGGCCTGCCTTCCTAGTTCCTACGGAAAGCAAACCACCCCTCCACCCTGTCTCTCCCTCTGCTTCTTAACTAAGAAGCAGGGGAGGAAAATAACGCGCGTTCATCTCAAAACATACGAAAAGTTTGTTGACAAACTTGAAAATGACATTGAACTATAAATACAAAAACACAGGGGGGGGGGGTTGAATAAAATTTCAATGTATAGGTCGCAAGGTGTAGATTTGTAGCATAATGGGCAAGGGGAAAAACTTAAAGAAGGAAAGAAAATCGAATGGTACCTTCCTCAGGATCGCTTGAACGAGCTTGTGATAGATCCTTGTGTTCAAGGCCATGGAGCCGTTGTTCCAGGTTTTCATAAAGTGGTTTCATATTTAAATCTGGACAATATAGAATCGCAATCTTCCAAAGACCTGCGGAACTCCCAAGACTAGCTGGCAAGGATGCCAGCTGTTTGCACTGAGCAAGATTGAGGGTTTGTAATGATGGCAGGTCACCCAAACACTCTAGTGACTCCAACGTATTGCAGCGACAAAGACTGAGGGTTTGTAATGATGGCAGGTCACCCAAACACTCCAGTGACTCCAACGTATTGCAGCTGTCAATATCTAAATACTCGAGTGCATCCATCTGCCCTGACACGGAGCGAAGCTTATCACACCAAAAAATGTGTAACCACTTGAGGGACGGTGGTGGAGAATTATTTCTTGGTGATGAGAGGTCATTGCAGTGTTCCGATGATGCAAATGTATCAAGGTGTTCCACCTGCACTTGACCAATACGAATACGTGTGAGAGTTGGGGGAAGAATGAAGAGCTCTGTCAATCTTTCACAATATGCGATTTCTAGTGAGGTTAGATGCGGCAGGAGCTGATCCCTTGCTCGAGTTGGGTCTCCTTTCACCTGTGTCTGTGTGGGCCCTATTAGCTTATTGCAGTAACTGATCTCCAGATTCTTCAAGGATACCAAGCATCGGAACTCTTCCTCTGGCCAGTAGATGAGAGCATCGCATGATATGATTTGCAAACGTACAAGCTGTCTAAACCATTTCAAAATCCCAATTGTTGGCTGCGCTGGACTTGAGGGGAAGAAAAAATTGCAGCCTACTAACTCTATTTCTGTAAGAGATGCTTCATGATTCTCATCGAGCTGCAGTGTTGGTGTTGCTTCCCTGTCAAGGACATACAGTCTTAACCTGGACAGCAAAGACATGTATCTGGATCTAACTATTGATAGGGATAGCTGTGCCTTTTCTTCTTTTAGCTGTACAGCCTTGAGTTTTGGTGCTTCAGGTAGAGTTGCCAGCTTTGGACAGTTGTCAATATCCAACTTCTCAAGCAGAGGAAATGTTAGTTTTTCTTGGGTTGTTCCTTCCGTTGCAACCCATTTCTCCAACCTCTCCAAATGATATAACCGGAGTTCTTTTAATGCTGGAAATGCTGTGCATGCCGTGTCACTGCATAGGCATTGCATTTTATCCAATCTAATCAAATAAAGAACTTGAAGGGCATTCAAATGCCAGAAGTGAGGAAATTCCTCACAAGTTGTACATCCAACTAGATGGAGCTCACTCAAGTGCTGCAGCACACCAAGATCTGTCGTCCATACCGGTAAACTGGTGCTTTTGTAGGAAACTATCCTTAGCATCAGCAGTCCATCATGAGGTCTAAGAGCATCTAGGACCTTCTTATGACAATCTGATACTGGTTCCGCTGTGCTGTGATCTCTCCATTCAAGAGATAAATGTGTGAGTTTCTCTTTATTTATAAGACTGGCTGCTTTTGCATGCGCTTCGGTTACATTTTCTAGACAACATAGCTCTAATTCGCCTCCAAGGTTTAAGTTCTGCAGTTCTCTCACAGTACTGCAACCTGAGCTAGCACCCACCACAAAATATGTTAGAGTCTGTAGGGAAGTGAGATGCCCAAGGTCCGGGGGCATGCACTTCAATGATATGCATCCATTAGTATAGACGTGTCGGAGGCTTGTCATATACTTCATATCATATGGAAGCCGACGAAGACTAATGCAACCATAAAGGTCTAAGGTATGTAGATTATACAGTAAGCTTATTTCTTCAGGAAGTTCTTTGATCATGTTGTTGTGTGAGAGACTTAGATACCTTAGGTGTTGTAAGTGTTTTGGTCTGACTGGATGTTCTCTCGGTCCAACGAGCTGTAGTGCCCGTAGAGAATTGTACTTTGACAAATGTGGTGCCGAGCCCGTATTCCAAAATGTATACAACAATGTTCGAAGACTTGGAGATTGTTTCTTCAGAAAATCATCCAAATGAGTTCCGATTTCAACATATGATGAGAACAAGTGGCGAGTAGAATTTAAACATAACGTCTTGTGATTAGGCCTATCAGTTATAGTGAGACATTCTTTTCCCAAAACAGACAGAGCAATGTCATGCATAAGATCGTGTATCTTGCATTTGGTTCTGTTACGAAGTTGTGTCCTCCGTTCATACTCCAACGGGGTTTGCTTCACATCTTGAAAGAATGATCTCCAAGTCAGCTCCTTAAAAATTTCTTCGCCTAAGGTTTCAAGATGGACTTCTTCCTGCAGTGGTATGAAGTCATGTGCCATCCATAATCGGATCAAAGTCTCCACATCAATCTCAAAATCTTTGGGAAATATGGCACAGAATGCGAAGCACTGCTTCATGTGAGGCGGAAGGTCATCATAGCTGAGCTTGAGTATAGGCAAAATTCCAGTCTTGTCATTGCAAATGTTTGCTCTGTCTAATATAGCCTTCCATTCTTGCATGCTAATCTTAGTACTCAACATAGAGCCAAAGGCTTTGGCAACCAAAGGAGAGCCAGCACATCTCTCCACAATCTTATCAACAATGCCATCTAGCTCATCGATGTTTGGCTTTTGCAAACTGAACGCTCTACTCTGAATCATTTCCTTTAGATACTCATCACCCAGCTTCTCAAGATTATGGGCTTCAACTATACCCATGGACATAACTCGAGCTACTTCTGCATCACGAGTTGTTGTCAGTATTGCACTACCCTTGCCACCTTGCTTAAGGCAGGTCTTCAGTTTTCCCCACTTATCAGCATCACGATTCCATACATCATCCAACACAATCAGATACCTCTTTCCACTTACTTCTTTCTGGAGTTCCTGCAATGCTTTTTCACGATCTCTCTCATTGGTCTTGCAGATGCCATTCACAATATTAGCAACGTCAAAATCATCTGACACACAACACCACCTTTGGAGCTCAAAATACTTCTTGATTTCAGGGTCGTTGTAAATGAGCTGCGCAAAGGTGGTCTTGCCCAGCCCACCCATTCCAACAATTGGAAGGACTCTCAGATCACTATCGCAAGCTTGATCAAGCAATATCTTCACAATCTTCTCCTTCTCTCCATGTCTGGATCTTTTGACAATATCCTCCTCAGACTCAAGCATGATGGGATCTGTCTTCCGCCAATCATTGGATGGTGGTGCCTGTTGCCGGTGTATGAACCTAAATGTATTCATCTCTACAACAAGGATCTCAATGGTCTGCACAATCCTAAGCAGCTTCTTGCCCATCCTGTAACGGAACACAATGGAGTTATGAGCAGGGAAGAGGCTTACAACATCCATGCCAAGCTTGCTGTAGCGCCCCTTCTTCTTGGCTTCACGCCGGAGCGCCTCGTACTTGAACTCGTCGAAGACGTCATCCGCCTCGTAGGCCACCTTCTTCAGTGCGTCGAGCCAAGGACCAACTCTAGGTTGGTATGATCCCTTCTCCTCCGCGTCTTCGATGACGCCCAGGATGGCCGGCAGCCTGCGCTCCAGAATCCCAAGCTGGTCCTCCATGCCGTCCATCACCTTGTACTGCTCCAGAAGGTAGTTGGACGCCTTCTGCTTCACCATGGAGAGAAGTGGTCCGACGACCACGCTGGTCACCAACTCAGCCATCGTTGCACTGACAACTCACAAGAACACAAACAAACACAACTGCAGTGCAGAGTGCAGAAGAGAAATGAAGTGGGAGAGCGCTTCAGAGGAAATTGATGAGGAGCATGTTGACTGTTCTTACAATGTGAAAGCATATACGCTCATAGAAAGGTGCTGCCCATTTGCAATTAGAAAATGGAATCCACTTCGAGTGTAACGACTAGGAACGGCGTACCTAGTGTCACGTAGTGTTTGCACCGAGTGTACCTCCCAAGTGTCACATAGGTCCCATCGCCTCCGCGTCCTTTTCTGGTGCTTCGCGTCCCGGAGCTCACCGCTGTTCACCATCGACGCCTTCGCCGGAGTTGTGCCGCCGCTCTCCGTGCCTTTGGTTTCCGTGCGCAGCACTATGCGTTGAAGTTATTTTATATAGTTTTTCTCACCAAATCAATCGTATATATTATTTTAATGGTATAAGTGTTTAACAGCAAAGCGCCACAAATTTTTAGTAACTTTTGGTCAAGACACTGTTTTTGGGTGTCCAATAGCTCATACTATGGGTCGGTAAGACATCATTTGCCTCACAGGCCGCTATCTTGAAGATTTTTTTGCAATAATATTATTTTAAAAAAAAATTACAAAAATAAATAATCGATTTTTTTTTTACAAAACTAGTCTACTGTTGCCATTTGAAATGGCAAAATTATCCTATTACCATTCCAAATGGCGGCATTAGCCTAGGAAATGGCGATAGTAGACTAGAACAGTGCAGAGAGGTCTCCGTCACTAGTTGAAATGACGACATGGCCCTATCGCTACTCCAACTGGCGACAGGACCCTGTCGCCATTTCAACTAGCGACCGGGACCCCTGCCTGTTTTTTTACTGCCTATTTTCGACCACATATTTTGTGGACAAATCACAAAGATATTACAAAACATTCAGCATAACGTCATCACATTTTTTGTCGACAAATCACAATGATATTACAGAACATTCAGCGCAACGTCGTCATATATTTTGTGGATAAATCACAATGATATTACAAAACATTCAGCACAATGTTATAACGTTATCACATTTTTTTGTCAACAAATCACGATGATATTACAGAACATTCAGCGCAACGTCCTCATATATTTTGTCGACAAATCACACTGATATTACAAAACATTCAGCACAACGTCATCACCTAGTTTTTCGACAAATCAAAATGATACTCCCTCTGTTCTTTTTTACTTGACGTTTTTGACTTTTTGTCGTCTTCGAGATGCGGCTTTGACCATTACTTTTTATAACTTTACATTAAGATGTAGTAATAAAATTATAATATTACGATAGTATTTTTAACGACAAATGTAATGATATAATTTTTATATAGTCAATCTAGATAGTTTTAAATCTATTGGTCGCCAAACTTTAGAAAGTTTGACCGCAAAAAGTCAAAAACGTCAAGTAAAAAAGAATGGAGGGAGTATTGAAAGGCATCGAGCATCACTTATTTCAACAAGTAGAACATTTCCCATGGTAGCAACCTCAACATTCACCCTGTTGACCGCCTCGAGTGAGGTGGTCGGATGAGGTCCCCGCAGCACCGTACAGACTACCGATGTCTCCTTCATCATGTGGATTTCTCGTAGGGCATTTCTTAAAGGTATGCCCAAACTCCCAACAAATGGAGCACTTCTTAGTACGACGCCCGGCTTCTGCTTTGTCCATGTCATTCCTGATACGCCGTACCTGTCGCCAGCCAACCTTTCCCTTCAGCCTATCAATGTCCGCGGCCCAGATAAGTTGCTTCTAGGTCAGATGGCCAGTGAAATGACCAACCACGCCATAACCATATAGATCTGCACTCTAGGTTTGCATCACCTCCTCTTTGTTAAAATAATCAGAGAGGTACTGCCCGGGATGCTACGCCACCGTCAAACATGCAGCCATGGTATGTGAGAAGTGACTATGCAGAAGAAGAGGCTTGTTGCAAGTGCACACGCAACTAACGCGGTGTAGCGTACACTCGTGGGTGATCAAGTCCTTGTTGTGGAATTGCTTGTAAAAGTTTACACCCAAGCACCTCATGCACCACCTGCTCTGCAGATCCACCCATGGAAGTGGTTCGTTCTCTCTTTGTTGTAGCTGAGTTATTGCATTTAGCAGGCCCGCATGCTGATCATGTATGACACATACGTTAGGATGGCCCTGTACAACAGAAATTCACAAAATCCTCAGGAACCACAATACAGTTGTCGTGTTCTCGCTTTCAACGAATGAGAATGCCATGAGAAGAACTTGATTATTCTCGTCCGTCGCTATTGTAGTCTGTATCTGGCCCTTGTACTTTCCAGTCATGAATGTGCCATCCAGGCACAAGATTGGACAGTAGCGCCGAAATGCATTGATGCATGGACCAAAGACGAAGAATGCACGCTTTAGTATCCTCTTATTGCCCTACTTCGGATGTGTGGGATCTTGAATGTCGACATGAGTTCTGGAATTCGTGTCTTGTATGACTCGAAGTTGGTCGGGGAGGTTGTAGGAGTCCTCGAATGTACCGAACCTTGATTCCAATCCCTTCTGTTTTGCCCAACACGCCTTGGCATAACTGATTGTGTACTAGAACCTTGCCTCAATCACCCGAATGATGGATCGTGGCTCAAAATCTAGATTATCTACGATCTCGCCGTACATGATGTTCACGATGAAGCCTGATGATAGGTTCTTGTAGGACTGCACTGACTCAGCGACGACACATGTGTGAGGGAGCACTATAGAGCATTTCCACTAGGTGTCCCACTTAGACTGAAATGTGTGCACTCGCCAAGGGCATTCCTCTATGTCGCACATCACATCATAGCATCTTGGGTTAAACTTGATGACTATGAATATGCGCCGCACCAACAAGGCCCAGAATTTGACCACCACCTGCACGACCTGCTTGCATTTGTACATAGCTCCTTACTTGACCTCGCTCTGGTCGTACTCCCACATCACATGGGAGCCTTCGTGAATGACAAGGTTGTCGAAGTGGTATGTGTTCCACTAGGGTGGAACCGCCTGCTGTTCCACAGCATCCTCGTCGTCGGGTGCTTCATCTTCTGATAATGTCATGTAGTCCTGGTCTTTGAGATCCATCCTTTGGACAAGGGCTTCCAGCTCCTCACCCTCGTCAGCAAGCCTACTAGTTTGCCTGACTGAAAGAGCTCCTTCTACACGGTCTTCATCGACAACATCAGCAACTCTCGGACCTTCGACCATTGTGTGTACCGCCATTTAGAATGGCGATAGGGACTTGTGGGATACCTGTCGCCATTTGAAATGACGATTTTTCTAAATTTTAATATTAAAAAATTTAGGGACTTGTAGGATCCCTATCACCATTTGAATTGGCGATTTTTCTAAATTCTAATATTAAAAAATTCAAGGACTTGCGGGGTCCCTATCGCCATTTGGAATGACAATTGTCCTAAATTTTAATATTAAAAAATTTTAACCAGGGGATCCCTGTCGCTGGTTGAAATGGCGACAGAGTCCTGTCATCATTTCAACTGTCGACAGGGACCTCTCTGCATTGTTCTAGACTGCTGTCGCCATTTGGAATGGAGACAGGATAATTTCGCCATTTCAAATGGTGACAGTAGCCTAGTTTTATATAAAAAAAAATCAACTATTTATTTTTATAAATTTCTTTGAAAATAATATTATTTCAAAAAAAAATTCCTGTCCAGGGGGCGTGAGCCAAGCACTTAATCCACGTCGGCAAGCTCCCTTCTCTGCATCCTCGATGACATTCAAGATGTCAGACAGGTTGCACTCTAGGATCTTGCGCTGCTCCTCCATGCCGTCCATCAGCTTTGTACCGATCACCAACTCAGCCATTGTGTCACAACGCCGGTGCCTGGGATGTCTGAACGCCACCGGGAGCAACCTGACGAACTACAGTGCGGCAAAAGGAATAGAAGACCGAACGTGAGATTTGCATCTGAAGAATGGACGGTGTGAGTTGGGTTTTTGCTGTTGTTTAGCTGGCATTAGGCCCACCTGTCAAACCTTGTAAGCGGGACTACTTAAGCCCGAGAGTTGGAGAGAAAGGGATAACAAGAAAAGAGACAAGAAACATGTATCTGATATCTACCCTGCTCTTCCTTTCCCTACCCAGTTCATTCTCTCTACCCTTCCGAACCCCCTTTTCCCTTCCAAATCCGACAACCCCACGTTACTTCCGGCGATCGGAGGAGCGAAACGTAACATCTGGTATCAGAGCCTAGTTCCGAAGCCCTGGAGATCCCACGCTACCAAACTCGAGCGGGAGAGATGGATCAACAACTCGCTGAGTTAACCAAAGCAATCCAGAAGTTGCAGGTGCAGAATGACGCAATTCATGCCTCGGTGGAGGAGATCAAGCCAGCGGTACTGGAGTTGCAGAGGTGGAAGCCAGAAATGGAGCAGGTGGTGGAAGGTCTACGATCGGAGGTGGGTGAGCTGAGAACCCAAGTTGTGCAGATATCTCGAAATCCTGTCCTCACCATCAAGCCTGAGGAGTTGCCACCCATCCTGCCTACGCCGACGATCAAGTTGGAGGGAGTAGCGGGGCGTGACTGCGATCCACTGGATGGGGAGGAGCCCCGACATGCATCCGAAGATCGGCCTCCCTGGGTGACCAGTCGTCGAGAAGGATCTGTATCTCGAGGGAAGACAAATGGGGAAAAAATTCTGCTATCATGTCTGGGGGAATCGGAGTGTATCCGCATTCTGATTCGCATACTCATTTGCCCGATTATGCTATTGGGTCTGGAAGACCATCAGGACATTACCATCACCCAGCACCTCCTCGATTGGATTTTCCTTCTTTCGACGGAGAGAACCCCAAAGCTTGGCAACTCAAATGTGAAAACTACTTCCGAATCTGTGCTGTGCAACCGGAATTTATGATCAGCTTGTCCACTATGTACTTTGTAGGGGGTGCGTTGCTTTGGTTACAGGCATCCCGAGCTCATCTCTGCTACGGGACTTGGGAGGCTTTTGCTGAAGCAGTGTGTACACGTTTTGGTCGGGAGGAATTTTAGAACCTTATTCGGCAGTTCAATCGGCTGCCGCAGACCAACTCAGTGACCGAGTACGCAGAAAAGTTCAATGAGATGATGCACAATTTGCTTGCCCATCATTCTTCCTGGAATCCCATGTTCTTTGTTACTCAATTTGTTGATGGTCTGCGTGGTGAAGTCAGATCCGCTGTGGTGTTGCATCGCCCACCGGACTTGGATACTGCAGTTGCGCTAGCATGTTTGCAAGAGGAAGTCTTAGAGTCAACCCAAAGAGACTCTCGACGTCTTGAACTACAGTCAAGCTCACGCTCACTGGTCAGATCATCCTCGCCATCCCTATCTGTACCCAGAAAGACGGCATCAATGGGGGGGCTGCGAACAGATGAACGCAAGAACATGGAAGGAACTAAAAGCACACCATTTGATGAGAAGCTGGTAGCTCTTCGAGCTTATCGGCGAGCAAAAGGATTATGTCACACTTGCGGGGAACGTTGGTCTCGTGAACACAAGTGTGGCCCTACAGTACAACTCCATGTTGTGGAAGAGCTGTGGGAGATGTTGCGAACTGCCGAGATTGACTCCCAAAGTGTTGACGAGGAAGAGGTGCACACTGAGGGTGAATTGTTTGCACTGTCACAAGAAGCATGGAAGGGTTCACAGACTGCCCGTACTCTGAGACTACAAGGAATTATCCAAGGCCATGAAGTGATTATGCTAGTGGATTCTAGTAGTTCCCATTGTTTTATCAGCGAAGATTGTTCTCGTCTGTTAACTGGTGACCAATTGTCGGCTAAATCAGTACAAGTGCGGATTGCTAATGGAGGATTGTTGCAGTGTACTCGGGAGTTTCCTCAATGTTAGTGGAGCATTCAGGGCGTTGCTTTCTGCACTGATTTCAAGATTTTACCATTGGGGTGCTATGACGTTATTTTGGGAATGAATTGGCTTGAAACCAATAGTCCGATGACAGTTCATTGGTTAAAGAAGAGTCTGACCTTTTGGATGGCCGGAAGGAGAATCTGTTTGCAAGGAATTAAAGACCATTCCTCTCAATGTTGTCTAGTGTGGCCGAGGGTTGAGCAGAAAGTTCAGGACCGTCTCAGTACTGCAATATGTACTATAGAGGATGCTGACTATACCATACCCGACATTATTCAAGTTTTGCTGCAGGAGTTTGCACATTTGTTTGAGGAGCCACATGGACTGCCACCACGTTGGGAGTTTGATCATTCCATACCGCTTTTGCCTGGAACCAAGCCGGTTAACCTGCGACCTTACCGTTACAATCCGTCGCAGAAAGATGAAATTGAAAGGCAAGTTTCAGAAATGCTCTCCTAGGGAATTATTCAGCGGAGCTCAAGTCCTTTTTCCTCGCCAGTACTTCTTGTGCAGAAAAAGGATCTTACATGGCGTTTTTGTATTGATTATCGATACTTAAACGCAGCCACAGTGAAGAATCGATACCCACTGCCAATTATTGATGAATTGCTTGATGAAGTTGCGGGTTCTCAATGGTTTTCAAGCTTGGACTTGAGGGCAGGATATCATCAAATCCGGATGATGCTGGAAGATGAACACAAAACGACATTTAAAACTCATCATGGTCACTTTGAATTCCGAGTTATGGCTTATGGATTGACAGGCGCGCCAGCGACGTTTCAAGGATTAATGAATACGATCCTGTTGCCATTATTACGCAAAGGTGTGTTGGTCTTTATAGATGATATATTAGTATATACTAAATCTCTGCAGGAACATGCAGACACACTGCGCAGAGTGCTGGAAATTCTAAATACACATTGCTTGAAAATCAAAAGGTCAAAGTGTATTTTTGTACAGCAACAACTCACTTACTTGGGACATATTATGAGCAGGAATGGAGTTTCCACTGATACAAAAAATATTGCGGCAGTACGAGATTGGCCAATTCCCACCAATGTGAAAGAGGTCCAGGGATTTCTAGGATTAGCCGGCTATTACCGAAAGTTTGTTCGTAATTTTGGTTTAATCAGTCGACCTCTCACTGACATGCTTAAGAAACACTCTGTGTTTGTCTGGACTGATGACAAAACAGTAGCCTTTCAGGCACTCAAGGAAGCATTGATTACTGCTCCGGTACTAGCTCTACCCGATTTCCAGAAGCAATTCGAGATTGAGACAGATGCATCCGACAAGGGAATTGGTGTTGTGCTCATGCAGGAAGGACATCCTTTAGCCTACCTCAGTAAAGCATTAGGCCCTCGCACTCAAGGATTATCCACCTATGAAAATGAGAGTTTAGCCATCATATTAGCAGTGGATCATTGGCGGCAGTACCTGCAGCATGCAATGTTTGTGATTAAGACTGACCAACGAAGCCTTGTGCATTTGGAAGACCAACGTTTGACTACCCCATGGCAACATAAGGCAATGACTAAACTGTTGGGCTTGCAGTATCGGTTAGTCTATAAGAAAGGGAGTGATAACACTGCGGCCGATGCTTTGTCACGCCGCGCTGGCCACTCTGCGGGCGAGCTAGCTGCAGTCTCAAGTTGTGTACCGACCTGGCTGTCGGAGGTAGCTGATGGTTATGCGAAGGATCCCCAGGCCCAAAAGCTGTTGTCCGAACTGAGCATTGAAGGAACTCAGCATCCAAAGTTTCAGTTACAGGATGGGATACTACGGTTCAACGGCCGAATTTGGGTGGGCAATAATACACCAATGCAACAGAAAATTAATACTTCTATGCACGCCAGTGCCATTGGAGGGCATTCCGATTTCCAAGTCACTTCTTCACGGCACGCAAGTCGTTACTTTGGTTAGGAATGAAGAAGGATATCTGAGCCTTTGTATCGTCTGTTGATCACCGACAAGCTAAGGTTGAACATGTCAAATACCCAGGTCTCTTGCAACCATTGCCGGTTCCTGAACATGCCTGGCAAATGGTGTCACTTGATTTCATTGAAGGATTGCCGAAATCATCATCCTATAACAGTGTGATGGTGGTCGTAGATAAATTCTCAAGATATGCTCACTTTGTGCCTCTGTCACATCCCTTTACAGCATTTCAAGTGGCTCAGGTGTATCTAACCAATGTTTTCAAATTGCATGGCCTTCCTCAGTCCTTGGTCTCAGACCGGGATCGTATCTTTACTAGTACCTTGTGGAGAGAGCTATTCAGACTGGTCCATACTCAATTGCGCATGAGCTCTTCCTATCATCCTCAAACAGACGGCCAAACCGAGCGGGTAAATCAGTGTCTTGAAGCTTATTTGCATTGTTTTGTGCATGCCTGTCCTCACAAGTGGTCGGATTGGTTGGCTCTTGCGGAATTTTGGTACAATACGTCCTACCATTCCACATTGGGCAAATCGCCATTTGAGGTTTTGTATGGTCACAGTCCCCGGCATTTCGGTATTGTGGACTCATCTTCTTGTGTTTCTTCTGAATTAGCTGTGTGGCTTAAGGAGCAGGAGCTTATGACCACTCTCATGCGCCAGCACTTGAACCGAGCACGCCAACGAATGAAAGTCCAAGAGATACTAAGCGCTTGGAGAGGAGTTTTGCTGTGGGAGATTGGGTTTACTTAAAGCTTCAGCTGTACGTGCAATCCTCAGTGGCCACACGTGCTAACCATAAACTTGCTTTCCGGTATTTCGGTCCTTTTCAGGTCGAAGGAATGGTGGGCGCTGTTGCGTACAGATTGAAGCTGCCTCCGACCTGTAAGATCCATCCGGTCATACATGTCTCACAATTGAAGAAAGTGCTGGCTCCAGGTGAAATCGTGCAGCCGGAATTGCCTGATGCAACGGAGGACAAAGTACCGGAGCGAATTCTGGGCCATCGTTTTCATCGCTCTGGAGCAGCTTCTGGAATCCAGGTTCAGGTCCAATGGTCCGGAGAGTCAGCCGACAGTGCAACCTGGGAGGACTTTGCAGAATTGAAGACAAGGTTTCCACACATATCGGCTTGGGGGCAAGCCGATGCTGAAGAAGGGGGGGGGGATGTCACAACGCCGGTGCCTGGGATGTCTGAACGCCACTGGGAGCAACCTGACGAACTACAGTGCAGCAAAAGGAATAGAAGACCGAACGTGAGATTTGCATCTGAAGAATGGACGGTGTGAGTTGGGTTTTTGCTGTTGTTTAGCTGGCATTAGGCCCACCTGTCAAACCTTGTAAGCGGGACTACTTAAGCCCGAGAGTTGGAGAGAAAGGGATAACAAGAAAAGAGACAAGAAACCTGTATCTGATATCTACCCTGCTCTTCCTTTCCCTACCCAGTTCATTCTCTCTACCCTTCCGAACCCCCTTTTCCCTTCCAAATCCGACAACCCCACGTTACTTCCGGCGATCGGAGGAGCGGAACGTAACACATTGTTGCACTCACAGCTCACAAGGCGGAAGAGAACCTCCCTAAATGCACAAAACAAAGGCAAACACAACAGAAATGATATGGAATGGCATTGTTATGGAACTGGCAGATTGCAAACGAGGAAAAAAAGAACACTGCGGTAAATGACCAACTTGGGATGCCATCAATTATTGGTCACTTCAAGGTTCACATGTAACGTTTCATGCATCCTAGTATTTGAGTTTAGTTATCAGCCTAGTATTTGAGTTTAGTTATCAGCCAAACTCTTTCCTGACAATGTTAAACGGTTACTAACATGAGATAATTAGTTGCTGCGCATTATGTACGTAGTAACTTATTGTTGCTACATTTAAAAAAAAAAGAACATACGTATTGTAGCAAGGTGTATACTAAACGGGTCACCAATGCATTTTCATTGGTGATAGAATAGTGGAGTAGGTGATATGATCCTTGATGGCCCGGTTTCTTTTTAACAACCGGTTTCTTGGCCAGCTGTGGTATCGATTATTTATATAATCTTACAGCCATCTTAATTGTGTGGAAGATGAATTTTTTTTTATTGTGACTGGTCGGACTGGTCACTTTACAATGTGAAAGAATGTGCACTCATAGAAAGGTGCTGCCCATTTGCAATTACAAAATGGAATCCACTTGGAGTAAGATATAGAATTTGTGGCTATCTTGGGGGCCAGCGAACGAACATTCTTTTAGACCAGATGCACATAGCCTCCCCTGCATGATTCCAAACTGTCATAATTTCGCCAAAATACCTTTCCTTGAAACACTAAACTGTATAATCTCTCGAGGTCGTAGCAGCATCAACCATGCCTCGCGTCGTCCCCCTCGGGCGACTCGGGGCGACTCACCACGCCGCCTAGCACCCCTCCCTCGCCGCACTCGCCCGACCCGCCGCCATCGCCGACCGCCTCGCGGCGGCGGCCCCCCTCCCCCTCTCTCTTCCCCCCTTTCTCCTCTCCCCTCCTCCTTTCTCCTTCCCCGCTGGCTGGGTTTCTCCGTCGCGAGGTGCTCGCCGGGCCATCGTGTCCTCGCCGGATCCGCTCTGGCCTGGCCGGATCGGGCCTCCCGTCGGCCGGATCTGTGTCCTGGTGGCCAGCTCGCCGCGGATCCGCGCCTCTCCGGTGCTACGGCGCGGTGGTGGTCGGCGGCGCGTCGCCGCGCCGGATCGGCGCCCTTCTGGCTGGATCTAAGCTCTGGCGGCGTTCGGCCATTGGTCCCTCTGTCGGGTGACGGCTGCCGTCTTCGCGCGGCATCGATGGTGGCTGCGGCCATCCTGGGTCCTCCGGGCGGCAGCTCGCCCGACGAGCTGGCTCGCTGGATGGCCGAGGCGGACTCCGATGGCGACGGCTCCATCAGCCTCGACGAGTTCGCCGCACTCAACGCCACCGTAGCCGGCCGCGGTCGAGGAGGACCTCCACCACGCCTTCTGGGGTCTTCGACGCCGACGGCAACGGCACCATCCCCGCCGCCGAGCTCGCGCGTGTGCTCCACGGCCTCGGGGAGTCCAGCTGTGCCGTCGCTTGTCCGAGGGCGTTGCGGTGCGGCACGATGTGGAGTCCGTGCCGGTGGTGGTTGCGGTGCGGCACGTTGCGGTGTCGATGGTGCCGTTGCCGGTGCTGGTGTGGCTGGGCGAGGGTCGTTTGGCCCGTACCTCTTTTTGTGCAGGTTTCCGGGGCGCGGAGCCGTGAGCAAAAGCTCTGCCCGGCTTGCTGGTGCAAAGGTCGTTGACGCCCTCGGGCGTCATTCCCTCCCTGGAGGCGACACTTTCGCGTCTCCACCCTAGTTGCTTCTCCGGGTGAAAACCCTGTCCGGGTGTCCGAACGGGCGACGGCGGCATTGTGGTCGTTACCTTCCTGAAGGCGTCGCTTCGAGAAGCCCCTGCTCTCTTCGTTTTTTTCTGTAGGTTTACCCCAATGTCCTCGATTCACGGCGGCTCTTCTTTCTGGTTTGGCGCTCCACGATAGCTTTCCGGTCCAATGCGCACTCCTCCGAAGCGACGCGCTACCGACTTGTGTGACAAGAGAGGAGCGGCGTCGGAGCTAGGCTCCGCCGACAGAGAGGTGCGGCGTGGGAGCAGGGCTCCACCGACCGAGTTGTGTGACAGAGAGGAGCGGCGTGGGAGCAGGGCTTCGCTGATAGAGAGGAGCGGCGTGGGAGTGGGGCTCCGTCGATAGAGAGGTGCGGTGTGGGAGTAGGGCTCCGCCAACCGAGTTGTTGGGTTGGTTGGTTAGCGCGCGAGTTGAGTTGGGTTGGTCTTGCCTGCTGTCTGGTTGTGCCTTCCAGTGTGAGTGTCATTCTGTTCGAGTTGAGGTCGTTTTGTCATCTCGAGGTTGGCTGCCAGTTTTTCTCTCTGAAACCACGCATCTGTTAAGGTTTTCGGGTCCGGTTTTCCTTGTAAACTGGATCAATTCTCTTCTACTTTATATATATGCTCGGTGGAGCTCCATTCAAAAAAAAAATATATAATCTCTCGAGTGGTAGACTGGGTTAGCAATTTCAGGTATGGAAGCTTAATTGTATCAAGGTGTACACTAAACCGGCTGCTGTTACACACAACTGTGCCTCTCAAATTTACTACTCCAGATGATAGGGATCTTGATTGTATCAAGGAGTAGGTATCGCTCAAGGCATGGGAACACAAGTGATATGATCGCGACTACTAGGAACGGGGTAGCTCCCGAGTGTCACATAGTTGCTTGCACCGAGCGTAACAACTAGCACTCGCGAATTTCCCGAGCGAAAAGAGGAGCACTTGGTATGCTGAGCAAAATACCGAGTGTCTTGAAGGCACACTAGGGAAGTTTAGGTGCACTTATAACATTCCTACAACCGAATTGTGCGCAAACAACCTGCTTATGCTTATATATTGCTATGATGTTCGTAACTTCTGTATATTAATTTATGATATTTTGGGTCCAATTTGTATGGGAGAAGCTCCAAGAAAAAAACTGGCAATTAGTCAAACAGGTAGCTTGTTTGTAAACAGTTCATGCTATGATCATATTTTGAATCTGTGGTATCTATGGGTTGTGTCTCTAGTTTCAGAGACAAGTGCTTGCTGCTACATAATTCATGTGTGTGGAAGGCTAAATTAAACACTCGTCATTTTTAGCTATTTGTTTCACAGCTAAGACAGTACAGTTCATTGCTATTTATCTTAATGTGCTTTCCGGTATTGTAGCTCTTTAATTTTATTTTATATTGTTTTTGCACCAACAAAGAGTTGTTATTCCACTTAATGTTGCATCCCACCTTGGTTCACATCATGACCACCGTTCCGGTGCTAGCACCGCCGCATTTCTTTTTCGCCGACTCAACTCCGGTGACCCTAGGTCCCCGTGCCCATCCCCGTAGCATCGCACATACTCCCTCTAGCTCGCATTATGGTCAGCAACCACCCCCAGTCTCTCCTACGTCGAGTCCCTCGCATGGCTGAAGCAACCTTGCCGCTCAATGTCGCCTTGCGGTCACCTTCATACACTATTCTGGCCGCCACCACCACCCACAACTTTGTCGTCCTCTCCCCGTTCCATTTTACTAGTTGCCCAAGCCCCCACCACCATCCTATCACCGCCGGCGAACTTGCCAAGCCACTCGGCCATGGCTCCCTCCCCGCTCCTCTGCTTGGATGGGAGGAAGAAGATGATGGACGCCAGCATGTGGACCCCACCTAGGATATTATAGTTAAAATTAACTCTAGTTGATTAGTGATAATGTTAGTATGACATGTGGGCCATGCGCAATTAGAAAATCTAATTAATGGCTAGATTAAAGTATGTTAGTATGATATGCGGGCTCCACCACTTGATGCACTCGGTATAGACTTAGTCCATACACCGAAGCCACTGACGTGTGGGCCCCCTGGCCCTATGAACCATCGGTTGGGACTACAGTCCTGCCACTCTCTCGGATTTTTCCAAATAAAAATAATTAGAAAATAAATTAAAAACCCGACTAGACCCACATGTCAGCTAGAGATGTTTTTTGTTAAGAAAAATAATTAGAAAATAAATTTAAAACCTAGCTGGACCCCACCTTTCAGCTGTAGAGGATTTTCTTAAGAAAAATAAATGAAAAAAGAAAATAAAAATCCAACCAGCTCCGCCTATGAGGATTTTGAGATTTTCTAGAATTTCGTCTTGGGTCAAACCTTGGAGAGCCCCGTTCTCCCTCGTTTGAAATCCAAATGATTTGATTTTTATTTCTAAATTCATCTAAATTCAAAACCTTTCCAACAGTATAGAAATAATACTTTTAAAATTTTATTTTAATTTTGTTTGAATTAATTTGCATCATGTGTATTTATTCGAAGTCGTTGTTTTACACTTAAATAGATTCGAACATCGCTCACTACAACACAACATCCATGTAGAGACGTCTAATCTATAGGCTAGAGACGTGTTATTTCATCTCTAGAGGACCGTAAAGCCGTTTTTATAAAGCGTCCTTGGAGCGCCTCCCCACGGACCGTGTCAAGAACCGTAGAGATGCTTGTAAAACATGTGTACAGGATATAAAACGCTTTACAGAGACGTTAAAATTCATATCTATGTCTGTAGAGACATTTTAGTACATACACTTACATAACGTCTTTACTGATATAGACACGTCCGATTTACGTGCCAACAAACATAGAGACGCTTTTACAAATTTATTCAATTCATGTGCGCACAATTTATAGACATTTTGTAGAGACGTTATATACGTCTCTAGGTACACAAAAACGTCTTTTGGGCATCTTACTGTGAAAAAAATTTATTTCGAATTTAATTGGACTATTTCAAATTTGATTCGCGCATTTTGCTACAAATGGAAACATATATCGTCATATGAAGACATTATTCCACCTCATCCAAAAAATACTAGAAAACAGTAGAGCACATGTCTTCACATGGAAGCATCATATTCTCACAATCAGTAAACTAAGAAAACTGTAGAGCATGCATGCACTTCATAGCAACAACAAATATTTGAATTTACAACACGTGGAGTTCACAACTAAATCAAACATCTATATAAAAAAAAAGTGCAAATACATCAGGAAAAGATCCTATGGATTAATACAAATTTTTTTCTAAATAATTGGAATCTATCTATAAGCTTTGCCCAGGGAGAAACTAATACATTAGCTCCTTCATCTCCATTGTATTATCTTTGTTGTCCTCAATTATCCTGCAAAACCGGTTGAAAAAGAAATAAATGTCCTGGTTAGAAAAGTGTAAGATAACAAGTTTATATTTGATGAAATTAGAAGAATGTAACATACCAAATTATTTTGTGACTGATTTAAAGCTATTTTCTTAGCTCTTTTGATCTAAAAAGCGCAAAGGTTCTTCATGAATAATAGAGCTTAAGCAACTATCAAACATTGGAATGTACTCAATGATTATATGAAAATGGACTTACATATGACCGAGGCCAAGCAACAACACAACCAATAGCATCTCTTATTGTACGTATATTATCATATGGTCTAAGCAATCTTTCATCCCCAATATTTGTAATAGCATGAACAACAACTCTAAAATATTCATCTCCAAGCATGTCTCCTCCAACCACACATATTTTATCTTTACTCACTAAACCTCCTTTGACCACAACTTTATTTTTGTTTCTTGGGTTCATCGAAAACAAGAAGACTTCAGTATTATTCTATCATTTAAATAAATACAACGTTTGTTATTGATGAACTTGTAAAGGGTTTATTTTATGCAAAAACTAGGAACATCACATATTGAATTATACCAACTATATTCTAGTACTTCCATTCTTTGAGGTACATGTGAGATGTGACAGACATAATTTAAATGAGGAAGATCAGTGAATGCACAAACAAAATCGGTAATACTACTGTACGAAACAATACAGGTGCAGTAATTACGAATATTATATTTTTCTAAACCATCAAATGTATAGGAACATGTTAGCTCCTTTTTTGTGTGTAACAGCTCTAAATCCTACCCTCTAACGGTGAGAATTAGACTACCTTTTTTAGCTTTAACTCATGCATGTTGCATTACCAGCAGCCATTGCTTTGACAACAAATATAATTGTTAACACTGCAATGTTGAGAACATTTCAAAGCTTGATTTCATCATTTGGCAGCTGCTGGCTGCTGCTCTTAGAGTGAATACATCTAGTTGATGATTTGTCCAAGTGCCTAGTTCTAAATAACTACTATGCAGCCAAGTATGGTACAAATTTTCATGCATAATGTGTGTCGCCTAACATGCCATTATATATCAAAATGATACCAAAGTCATACTAGTCCTGTAGTTAAGCCCTATTAGTCCTTACAATCCTAACACTAATGCTGGTCAACCAATTAACATTAGTTTGTCTCTTATGCATACCATGAAGAACAAACAATCTTAATTAATTTCCAAGTCAAACAGAAGGCTGACTTAAAACATTCTAGCACTTGATTAGTTGAAGATATTAATTGGATTCTACCATCCGACATTAGTAAACGAGTTAGCCTGTCTTAAAAGTGGTCTAAACTCTAAAGCAGCAAGGCAGAGACTACAGGGAGTTGAATCCATTGCACAATACTGTCAAAATATTGTTAAAAAAATACGGAGAGGAAGTGGATGATTAAACAAACAGTTATCACTAACTGGCAGTTGCTTTGAGACATCCTGATTTTGCCATCGTTTATTCTTCTTTAGTTCTACTTTTTCTTCCTCTCTTTCATCTTTTCCAAGATCTTCATCAAACCTCAATGACAGGAAGACCTAACAGAAAAATGTGGGCCTGGTCAGAAAGGGGATTGATTCTCAAACAAGTCCCTTCGCATGTCAACTGCATGCATAAATGCTACAAGCTGAACGCTAACCATCCATCACATATAAGAAAGATAGTGATTAGCACATACCTCAATGCTATCAGGATGGAGTTGGCAATCATTGAGCTTGACATGATCTGCGATCAATCTTACTGCTTCAATAGTTGCCTCACCACGATGTTTTCCTTCATTTACAAATAGAGATCTTATTGTTTCACAACATAGTTTCCTACAATTAGTGAGAAAAAGATACAAGTCAGGCCAATGTGACTACATGGACTCCTTTTATGCTCCAATGACTCGAAAACTACTCCTAAGTACAAATTCATAGGTTCATGCGCACATGAAGTACTACTCAATTTACTAATTATTAAACAAAAGAATGCAGTAAAAGAAGTAAGCGATAAATACCTCAGCAAATTAGTTTAGATCCTGATACGTTTCTACCCTTTTCAGTTTTAAGAAAAAGAGCAAGTTTCAAATAAAATTTGGACCATTAGAGGATAAAACTATTTTGCTCCCCAGTTCCACGGTGCAATTGCTTGATGATGCATGATCCACAAAGTAAAGATAACAGTTTGATGAACAAAATATTTCATAAGGAATTCAGTTACATAATTGAAATATTATTTAACAGGCAGAAATGATTTAACATGAGTAAATAAATATAAAGGGGATATCTACCTTACTACATCATCCGAGGAGCTTAAATTTTTTACCACACTAGCCAGTAAGCTTTCACGGAAGTTAAAGTGTGGAGTAGTATCTAATTAAGCACACATGCAACGAACAGCCACATGATAAAAATGGGGCTGTTTCTCCAATGATATCAGTTTCTGTAGGTATGCCTGAAAAGTGCACAGGAGCGGACAGGAAAACCAACTTCAGCAATCAGAACTTTGAGAACTATCTTGAGCATCAAAATTAAAGGTGAAGGGTCAGATGCACATTAGTATTCCAAAAATAAAAGCAAATGACACAGCAATTGAAACATTGTCCATGATCAGATAATTGCATAATAAATTATTTTTTGTCACAAGGTATGAAGGGTATGAAGCAGGGATTCAGAATAAAACCTTGTAGGATCGAATAAGTGTGTATTCATAATATCTTGTCTTCTTCACTTCTTTTGAAACTTCTACTGTATGCTCTTTTTCCGTCAGCTGCCTAATCTGATAGCTGCAGAAGAAGAGAACGACACATATAAGATTAAGGGAACAATTTAGCTACGGTTATAACAAAAATCAACTAGCAGGTACCTAGGAATTATGTCCCTAAACACAGCAAGCAAGGACATCAGACCAAGTTTAACCACCTTTGGGTCTTTGTCATTGCATATGTTTAACAAATCATTCAGGGATCTAATGTTCGACTCAGGATCTTCAAACATAGCCATCCCTATTTCAGCCAGTTGAGCATTCTTTTTCTCGAACAATTCCTCAGCTGAAAGGTCTTCCCTAACCTCTTCTTGTCAATCAGAGTACATAATAAAAAGCAGGTGGGAAAAAAATCACTAACTACATAGGGGGAGTACATAATACCGCCTTACATGAATAATTTTCAAACTTTGATGCACAATATGTAACACCCCAGCTCAACATTGAGCCTGGAATGCTACTAAAATTAAATTAAACCAAACTAAACTAAGACCAATTACCAATTTTCGGCAGAACCTCCTTTGTATAATTAACTATACCGAGATTCCAACAATTAATCATAGCAATTAACACTAAACTCAATATTCAAGTTCATTCGGACATGCAAGATAATCTAATAAACATAAACAAAACTTGCTATTCTCCTTATTACAATTAATCTGAAACTTAAAACCATCCATAATTGATTCTCAAGCAGTTTACTTATTATTGGAATAAAATCTAAATGGCGATGCTTTAAGGATGAGTGGTAGTGAGTGCATCCAAACATCTACTCCCTCCCATGCATGCCGTTCTTGCCGGTTGTACCTAAAACATATCAAAGCAAGAGTGAGCCCAAAGACTCAGCAAGTATCAACAAGGCTAAAGCTAAAATCACAGTCATAGCATCAATATTCCAAAATTGAACATTACACTAAACATAGCCTTCATGCTTATGTAATGCGACCATGCAATGCACCTTTTAAACTTTATCTCTTTTCGCATTTTACCGGTAATGCGAGGTATACAACCGTCGTTGTATACCCTTGCCTATGCACTCTGGCACAGGGACCAAGAGCCTATACTCCACAAGTATAGGGACCTTTGCCCATCGTCATCATGATGGGGACCTCTTTACTCATTGCCCACATTCTACGAATGTGGGGACCTCAAGCCTGTCATTTACATGACGGGGACCTCAACTATTCATACTTGGTCACCACGTGACCAAGACTCAACCATGCTTACTACATGCATATGTACAATTACATCATCTTCCAAACATATGAATTCAACGTGTACATAATAACATGTAAGCATTAACAACATACACCGGAAGCTTTAACCATAACTTGCATTTATCAAGATATATTGTAATTCATCACATTAACATCCATGCATGGCTATTACGAACAAGACACAATCAATCTCAGCAAACAATCATAATTATTCTACAACCCGAATACTTGCCTCAACCGTGCGAGAACGGTGGACGCGAAGAGGGCGCTGCCCCTGAGATCACGCTCCCACCTGAACATAATGATAACCCAAACTAATACAAGCATACTGGACCAAAACATAAATAAGAACACAATTGAACTCGCTTAACCCCCAAGCGTTTCCAATCCTCCAATTTCTACCGATCGATTTGGTGTTCACTGCGGACAGTCAACTTCTAAAATACATAACTTTCTGCTCAGGAGTACAAATAAGATGTTCTAATACTTTCTGGAAAGATAATTAAATTACCTAAATAAACTTAGTTGTAGAGCCCTTCTGATTCTGCCATCTACTGCCCCTACCAAGCCAATCTACAGAACATCAATTATCACGTCGGGTTCTCTGGACAGTACACTAAAATTATCATAACTTTTGCTACGAAAGTCCAATGCTTATGTTATTTAGATTTATGGAAAGGTGAGGAAATTAACCATCTTTTTCATTATAACGAGATCCTCTGATTTCGTATTTAACTAATAGATTAACTCAGATTTCTACAGACTGTCAGGATGTTGACAGGTTAACAGGACAGCGGCACTAAACAATTCATAACTTTCTAACCGTTAATCGGATCTGGGCGTTCTTGGCGGCCACGGAAAAGCTAACAACATAGCCCAACTATTTCTAAGAGGTTGGATCCCTATATTCTGCATCTACAGACATGAAAACCGTCGTCCAATCTACTGGACAGAACGCGATCTATCAACTGACTCTGCTAAAACAACTAATTAAGCATCTAATCAAGGGGGAACAGCGATTACCCTTGACGACACGATGAAGGACCTGCTGAGCATGATGATCCCGCGCCTACGATCTCTTCCCTTCCTCTCTTCTTCCTCTTCTCTCTTCTTTTGGCCGAATCACCACCAATCCCCGGTGTCGTTCTTCCTCCTCCAATCGGCCGGCAGCTACGGGAATCCTCTTTGCCGGCAGCGAGAGGGGCTTCACTGAGGAGGAGGAGGTGCTGGGCACAGGGGAGGAGCCCAGGGGGTGGCGGCCGCAAGGGGAGAGGGTGGCGGCCACAGGGGGGAGGGGAATAGGTGCCCTAGGGTTTGCCCCCCCTTTATATGGCTGGCTGCCCCCACTTCCACCTATGGGCCGAATTGAAATGGGCCAGAAGCCCCGGCCCAGGTTGTCTAATATATGCAGACTTCCCCCTCTAATCTTCTGTTAATTCACTTTTCTAATTGATCCTTCTCCCAAATTTATTTCTTCTTACTTAAATTAAATTTGGGGTATTACACAATAACCAAACACGAGTGTACATTCACCAGATAATTCCTCATGAGCATTCACCAGGGGGAATATTCACCAGATATATCCATTGCAACTATTTTCAACAGAATAATTCCCCGTGAACATTCAACGGATTGCCAGATACCTTGGGTGGAGATGGCCGGAGGCGCGGGCGTGGGGGGAGGCGCAGCACCTGCGTTGGGGGAGAGGCGCAGCACGAAGGCCGGAGGCGCGAGCGTGGGAGGAGGCGTAGCACCGGCCAGCAGCAGCGTGGGGAGAGGCGCAGCACCGGCTTCGGGGGAGAGGCGTAGCACCGGCGTTAGGGGAGAGGCGCAGCACCCGCAGCAGTGTGGGGAGAGGCACGGAACCTGCGTGGGGGGAGGCGTAGCACCGGGCTGGGGAGAGGCGCAAGATCTTGGCGTCGGGAGAGGTGCAAGACCGTGAAGCGAATCCGGCGTGGGGGCGTAGCACTGCAAGCAATGATTGGATTTATTTGGAGGTTGAAGAAGTGGGGGAGGTGGAGAGATGGAGCGTGGGAAAATAGTGTACTAGGGAAAAAAATTCCAAAGAAATGGCGGGGAAAATTCTTTTTAAGCGGTAAAACTAAGAAATTAGTGTGACAAAACAAGTATTTTGCTGTAATATCTAGCAGGTAAGAACGAGTAACATAATATCCGTCCGATCATGTACCTGTAAAATATCTACATGTGTTGATATTTTCTATTTTCTAGATTAAATTTATATTCGACATATTCATTTATGAAATTTTTCATGGGACGTGTGTTAAGATACGGGACAATTAATATCTGAACTTTTTTTATGATTTAATCTTTTTTTAAAATAACCTCTTCCTAACTTTATTTACAATTCTGACTTCTTTACTTTATTTTAAAGATACTTCACCGACGATTTTTAACATGAACCGTCTGTGATGAGCTAATATTACAAACGGTTTATATTAATAACCATCAACGAAAGAATAGACCAAAGACATCCCAGTGGCAAGGCATTGTTGCTGTTTTCTCGGCGAGCAGGGATCAAATCCCCTTCTATGTATTAATTTTTGCAAATGTTTTAAATTTTCAATTCATATTTGATCCAAAACATTTGAACGAAATTCTTCTGAAATTATTTTCAGTAATTTCGGTCGTTTCGGTCCCCACCGAAAAAAAAAATAAAACGAAATATTTTTCCTAGAGCTATAGAGGCAGTTATAGAGGCATATTCTAAAACGTCTCAAGATTCGTCTTATAAGTAAAAGTTTGTCCTCTAAATTCTCAGACATATTCTCAAACGTCTCAAGATTTGTCTCTACATAAATGTAAACGTAGAGATTTTGTGGCGTCATATAAAACGTCTTGAGAAGCGTCTTTACATACGAGGTGTTTCTTGGTGTAGAGACAGACATAAAAGCGTCAAAACAAAAGCGTCTCTACGTGATAGTTTTGTTGTAGTGGCTGCGGTCTTCACCACTGCTTCAGGACAAGATCAAGACCAAGTGATATCCAGTGTTGAGTAAGTCAAGTCCTTACAATTGATCATATTGAACCTACTTTTCAAACGCAAATTACTTTGCTTTAAACTATTACTTGCATGCTTATTATTATTATTATGAAATATTATGTTAAATGATGATACCTAGCTATGTAATATGTTGTTATATACTTTTTTCTTCCTTGATTGTTTATAATCCATTTATCTTGTCACCCTAGGCTAATTATTACATTAAGAAATTGCCATTGGTTAATCAATAATGACTATTAGTTATGCTTAGACACTGCTTAGCGGTTAAATGGAATATGACACAAACATTGCCATAACAATACTTGGGATACAATTTGAATCGTAGTGTGGTAACGTGGGATACCACTGGAACCAGGAAAATGTTTATAAAGTGATGGAGACTTGGGCGAGTGGATGGTATGAGATCGGTGCAGGGGCATGCACGAGAGTTGGGTTTGTGGATTGTCTCGCCTGAGTCGATTAAGGACCGAATCATGTGCCACATTTCTAAACTAATAATCGTGCAACCACAAGTCTAATATGAGATAGACCTGAACAATTACTTTGCTTAGTTTATGGCACAAACCCCACGCATAGTAGTAGGTGGATTTCTATCGTCGAGAATTTCTGATATGATTTTTTTCGTCAAGAAGGGCGGCAAACTCCCTCACAACGGAGGGTCCCTCATTGAAAATGTGTCCCGTAATAGAGCATTCTTGGGGTATGCCATAACGGTCACTATCCCAATGTGGAGGGGTTCCCCACCGGAGCGGGTTAAGTGCTGGGACTAGGTATTGGAAAAACCTTATTATGATCATCTTCGTTGCACACCTAAGGAAGCGTGTCATGACCGACATTATGAGGTGATCATATCTTGTGGTTAAAATTGTACAACTTCTGTAGAGTCTATAATATATTCGAATAGTCGTGCCCCTGGTTATGAGCGTTGTGAAGAAAGCCACACTTGGTTAGTTTTAATAAAATGTGAAATGAGGACATGTTAACATAATCATGGTTGTAGTGATGATCAGTAGATAGGTGAAAGGAACCTCATGAGTAGTAATAGGAGGATGGAATCTTGCTACATGAACCCTGCGAATAGTAGGCAACAGACTCCCTCACAGCGGAGGGTCCCTCATTGAAAATGCGTCCCATAATGGAGCATTTTGGGGGTACCCCGTAACGGTCAGTATCCTAGTGTTGAGAGGTTCCTACCAGGTTGGGTCAAGTGTCAGGACTTGGTATTGGGAAAGCCTTATTATGTTCAACCAGATCCTTTGCATTTTCCCTGGTTTCTTCTATAGATTGTTTGCAGATTATGCAAGAATGAGTACTACCACCGTACTCAACAAGCCACATGGAAAAGCTAAATAATTACATGCAAGGAGTTCAATAGATGGTTAGGGTTTTACCTTAACAGGCATATGTGGATGCAATTTGCAGTTAAAACAGTTTACATTTAAAACAGTAAAACAATAATAAATAATAACATCAGGGGTTTCTCAACAAACCACAATTACCAACTTACCATCTCCAAAACTTACTTATGCCTCATGTACTAGAATCACCCATTAACACAGCTTCATTAACCGGAAGCACAGCGTATTTGAATACCTTTTTATTATACACTCTGCAGAGTTGCCCAACTTTACCCACAAGATATCTCAAACTCATACTGTCAAGACACGCAACATGTTAGCGTGCGACTGAGTTTGGGATAACAAAGCCTTTTCACTACTCAACCTTTCTAGCCTCTACCCGGTAAGTCTATGGACTATTCAGCCCTTGGGAGACTCCAATGGCCACAATGGATCTTGCACCCCAATGCTGACGGCACCTACCGTTGTGTAGACCAGCGAGTGTCCCTTACCGGCCCACTCCTGTCTCATTCTCGATACTATAGATATTCAATTGGAAAAGTAGTGTACTAAGCCAGGGAGTAATGACCACGCTTGTGGTTGAGCGATTTTCTGTGTCTGTTACTTTGGCACAAGGTTCTTGTCCTTACTTGACTCACAGTGAAACGATGGACCAACACCACCACATGGCTATCCATCCTGCAGGCCTCACCCTTGACCCACTTTTCCACAAGTCTATTGGGTTGTCCAACTTCCTGGATACAACCCTCAACTCTCCACCAAAACCATTGGCGAACCGCCAATACTCTCTTTTGATTGATAAACACATTTGTGTGACAAAGCTACTTATATAGCTAATATTTTATGTGAACTTGTCAAGGTGAAAATGGCCTATAAGTGCTGGGTGGGTTTGTATGTGGGGTAATTGGATTTATCTAATCATCATGGCATTCAAAAGTATTATTTGAATAATTAAAGTAATTGGCACAAATATAATAATGAAAGTAATAATAAATATATGAAATGTGGGTTCAAAATGTTCAAGGAATGCGACTTGCCTTCTTACACAAAGTCCTGTTGATACTGGTCTTGTCCAGCGTCTTCTAGAGTTTGGTCGTCAAGATCGTTACCTAACGAGAAGCAATGCAATAAAAAGAAACCAAGTAAAAAACTAGCTCGATAAGGAATGAGCTGGGAACAACAAGAAAGTAAATAAAACCAAAAAGAAACTTAAAGGAAAGGTGGTGTGGGATGGTGGGAATTTATCTGGTGCTTGATTGGACTGAACGTGGTTTGAGATTCGGATCCAAGTACAACAAAAATATTATAAAGGATTAAAGAAATCTATAGAAAGGTGGAAAGATTTATTTGGAGCTTGGTATGGCTGAACGCAGCTAAGAATGGGCCTTCTGGGATCGAGACGGTCGATAAGGGTATAAAATGTCTAATTAGGGTTTCGGCGAAAAAGTGACGGATAGTGAATAGTAGTATTTTTACTATTCACCTACAAATACTGGATTTGAACCGTAACTGGAATTACTATTTTAGCTGAAATGAACAGTGTATAGGCTGAATTAAAAGAATGAACGGTACTAAGGTTTACTGTGCATTTTCTGGATTTTGGAACAGTTGCTATTTTTATTGTGCTGTGAACAGTGTTTGGGCCGGATTTGCAATGAACAGTGTTGGGCTACGGCGCTGGGCCGAAGCCCATTTGCCTTACAGCCCGAAGGCCCAAACCGCGCGGCCTCAAAGGCCTTTGGAGGCACTGGCCTTCGGCCATAGCGCCCTTTACGCCTGCGACCAAGGCGGCGAAGGCGGCGAAGCCGTGGTGCTTCATGAAGAAGAGGAAGGGAACCGATGGCGCTTTGCGGCGGTGGTAACCGGTGACAAAGAGGGAGCAGCGCAGGGAGCTTGAGGTAAGTCTCTTACCTCTAGGGTTTTTGCGTGGGGTTGGATTTGGGGGCTGGTTTCTTGGTTTTGGGCGGTGGTGGCCGCGGGGAGAAGGGGTGGCGGTGGGAGCTCAAATCGGCCGGAGCTGGTAGGGGAGGGGTTTAGGGGAGTGCGGAGGTGGGGGATGAAGAGGAAGTGTTGCCCGGGCAGCCTTTTATAGGCAGGCGGAGGCGGTGGGAGCAGGGCGCGGTGTGGGCAGGCGGCATGGGCGGCGGGCGAGGTGGCGCTAGGGTTTGAGCGCCGCATTGAAGAGGGAGGGGAGAGGTGGCGCGGGTGGTAGCGGTGCCCTCACTCGAGCGGGGCGGGAGCTGGTGCGGCGGTGAAGGGACGGGCGCGGCGCAATAAAGAGGGGGTGAGGTGGCGTGGGAGGTGGCCGAGTTCTCCCACTAGCTCGAGGCTTGGAGGTGGCGCTACTACGATGGGACGGGAGCGGCGCGAGAGGTGGCAGATGACGAAGGCGACGCTGGCGGCGCTGGCATCAGGGCCGTGACGTACGGGGAGGACGAAGGTGGAGGCGCCCGGGGAAGAAACCGCTTTCGGGTGGAGAAGACAGATTGGCCAAAGGGGAAGGCGGATTTGGGGAGTTTTTGATTGAATTTTGCTAAATTTTGAAAGAAAACGAGAAAACAAATCAAACTTCAAATTGATTTTGAAATTTTGAATTTTGCAGATGTTTCAAATCTCCTCTTTCTTCTTGACGGAGCCAGCTAGGCGGAGCAGAGCATCGTTCCTGTGGAGGCGGGATCCGTTGAGGATGATTTCACCGAGCAGAGGTGTATCTGCGAGAGATGCTGCAGCCTTTGCAACTTGTCCTCTAAACCTGCCTGGTTTTTGTACTTCTTGATCAGAAAGGAGATGAGAATCGGCTGATTAGCTCAACAGTAATCGCTGATATAGCAGTCTCCATCTCAATTTCTCCTCTCGGTGCGTCTGTCTGTGAGAGAGAGTGGGGGTGGCTAATGAGTTCCTTAGTTTTGTCTTAAATTCTGTAGTAAAAAAACGGTAATTAAATGCTTGATGGGGCATGGGGGTGACAGGTGAATTTTTTGTCCAATGACGGTGAAGGCCATCAAACTCACCATTGACTGCCAATTAATTAAGACCCATGACACTTTGTCTAACATGAATCTCGATTGCATCACTTCACAGAAAAGAAACGGGTGTTTAGGTCTCTCTTTTTTTCTCTAGTTAAGAAGAAAGCAGGTACCCAAATGCACGCCTCCCACAAACTAAGTTAGGCTAAAAAACTACTTTTTGATGACTGATCTATTCATATCTTTCTCATGTGACCAACCAAAATGTTAGATAATATACTCCATTATTGATCGAAGATATAAAAGTTTGACCATATATAGATTTCTCACGGTGACCCGAATTTGTCGGAGGGAGTAAAAACGTCACTAGCTCATTAATGTGATGCTGTTGATGAAAGATCTTGGAGTTGAAATTGCTTGCGTTGTTGACGTATACGGTATCACCAGGGTAGCTCTAACATTTTCTCCTCCTGTTTCGACTCAACTCACATCGTATTATATTTATGCTGACAAGTAAGTCACAACAAGTTTTCCATAGTGCTCCTCAAATAATTAATGGATATGACGACCATATAATATACTTCCATGAGCACCATTACTCATTATTTACCCATGCTGGGTAGCACGTCGACCAAGTGGATGAGAAAGAAGAGGCGTACAAATCAGACAATTTTTACGATACATTCTCTCAGTAGTGTGTGTGTATATATATAGGACGTCTATTTCATACTTCCAGGAGTACATACTCCCACTTCGAATATACCACTTAAACAAATGTATTATACTTCTTTATCATTTTCAGTATACTTAAATACCAATTATAAGATACTTCAATGTGACTTGATCGAAAAAAATTGATTTGAACCCTTTATTTTTTTGCTATATACCCTTTTCCATATATAAAAGAAGTATATATACAAATTTTGCTATAAAAGGTGGACTTTAATGATTTTTTTCATGGAACTCACTTTGGGGTATCATATAATCATTATTGGATTATGCACAAATTGATAAAGAGGTATCATCATACGATTTAAGTGGTATATGAGAAGTGAGAGTACGTACTCACTCCCGGGTGTGTGTGTGTGTGTGTGTGTGTGTGTGTGTGTAATTCAAATTTGAGCATTGATTTGTTAAGGGTATAATAGTGTCGGACCCCTAGGCATGGACTACCCGAAGACCCTATATGTATACCGTACTAGTCCCATGATCAGTGGCTAGTACACACATTCACAACATTTGACATTCTCATATAAAAGTAAAGAAAGAGGGTACTTAACTTAAGCGGTAAAATTATTACATCAACGTCCGACTGGCCAAATAAAAGTAGGTATCAACAGAGTAAAAGTAGCAGCGGAAGGAGTACTAAAAGTAGCAAAACTCCATCGGTATGCCCATCCAACCCTCAGGCAACCGATAAGGAACAAGGCCTAGGTAGACCTGTCACCGAACCCTCTGGTTCCGGGTGCGAAGAACGTATCATCAGGCGTCGGCTCATCTTCGAACTCTAAACAATAATATTAGCAAGATTGAGTACAATGTGTATTCAGCAAGACTTGTAGTGTATCACAAAATTTATATAAATGCAATGCTATCAAAAGGATGAGGCTCTACTCTACAGGTTATTTTTCTTAAATCCATTTTTATTTGCAATATCAATACGTAGTAATTTACAACATAAGTTTAAAAGCAGTTAAATAGATACAGGACAGTAAGTAAGGAATTGAATGAAAAATAACAACAACTCGAAATGCTCCTCGGTTGCGAGTAACAATTTATGTTCAGCCATAAACATGGCAATTAACTCAAATGTAAATCATAAACCATTGCCATGTTTTTCCAACGAAACAGTTTTTGAGAAAATCAACACTAAGGCCATACCGTTCGCACTAAGCACACTCATGACTGCAAGTACAACTATTTAAATAGATTTACACTCTACAGAGGTGTACAACTTTACCCATAGTACACGAATTCTCTAGTTTATTCAACATCCATCGATGCCACTGCTTACTACCGTAGGTAAGCAGTCTAGAGCACGTGACAAAACATTTACATCATCTAGTCCTATCCTTGCACTTAGCCCGTCGAATGTTGATCTTGACTTCACCCGAGTATACCCGTCTCAGTGATACATTTGTCCTCACTTCACCCGAGTATACCCGTCTTAGTGAGGCATTCGCCGTTATGTCGGCAATCAAACATGCTCGCATGTCTCCTGCCTACCCCTCATGTAAGGCTAGTTTTTGATAACTTAATTAGCTATGGATATCCCATACTAGCACATATGGTTGTATGTTAGGTCTTAGCTTAGAGTTGCTAGCGTTCGGTCCTTAATTGACCCGTGCAAGAATCTCCCCCTATCTACTAGTGAGACTCCTCTCTCACTATTCTCAGAATATAATATAACTCACCCACATCGAAAACTAGGTTTTTCATTTTATTTTTATTCAAAATAACAGAGATACACCCCTATGGACATTTTTTATAAATCTCCCAAATTCACATTTATCATATTGCCCTTTTATTACTTTTTACGAAAATCTATCGTTCTAATAAAGAGTTGTGCTATAATCGCACTCAAAACTCCGAAAAGACATTATATATTGCCTAACCCAAAATCTAATGGCTACAATAGTAAGACATCAATTTTTCAAGGAGATATATGCATCGAATAGGATTTACTACTATTGACTTCCCAAACATAGCACTTTTCATACAAACATACACGCGTGCATAATAGATTTTGCAAAACAAAGTACAGTAAGTAAAATAGTAGGATCAACATGATCAAAGGAGGTGCTTGCCTTTCTCTTCCTATTATAAATATACGGTTGGTTGGTCATTGCAATAATCGCTCGAGCAATCGACGTCTAATTCAAAAAGAGGCAGAAACGAATTAAATAACACCAATAAATTCAACAGTGACAAAAATTAAATATTTTTTACATATTGTGGTAGATTATAATTTTATGTGAATTTAGAAATAAAAATAATATGATTTGGAGTTTGTCAATGTTTTAGAACCGAACTTACGTAATGATTGTTTGATTCGGGGGGTTCCTCTAGGCTCAAGATCACACAGAGATGGAGACACAGGGATTTTTATACAAGTTCAGGCCTTCTCCTGGGAGAATAAAAACCCTACTCTTGTGTGTATGTATTGAGTATGCTGGATTACAAGATGAAGTCAGAGACTAGAGTATAGTGCTTCTAATCTCCTATTGCCCGTCCCTTTTGTCCTGTTGATCCTTGCCTTTTATATTGTCTCCGGGATGCACCGTTAGATCTACATTAACATGCCAGATCATGGAGCTATTACTGGGAGTTATTGCAGGAGTTGTAACGTTCCCACGTCGCCAGGCAATTATCATCATAACAGGGGGTTAAGTCGTGCTGTTTATTTCAGGGAATAACAGCGTAATTGATTACTCATATCCTGGGATACGGCACGTGATATTCCTTTATTGACTAGGCCTACGTGTCTGTGAATCTTGTCGACTGAGGACTGGTCATAGAAAGGCTTACGACCAGTTGGTAGTCGTAGGAGTGCCTACGACTACGGATCAATCGTAGTAGAGCTTACGATTATGGGATAGTTGTAGGAGGGCTTACGACTATGGGGTAGTCATAGGAAGACCCATGACTACTAGGTGGTCATAGGAAGACTTATGACCTCCAGCTTCTCCCATATGAATATTAAGGGGTATACACTAGAGTTATATGACGTCATTAATACCCATAAAACGAATTATGGATATATAATAAAATAAGAATTGTTATATCCTCGTCAGAGTTTTTATACGAAAGTTATTAATGTTTTAAGTTGGTTCGGTTTGAAAAATCCAGAGAAAAAGAGAAATACGCTTTCTAGCAGAGAAAACGTATTCTCGCGCATGTTCTAATGAGGTTTACGCTTTCCAGTAAAGAAAGTGTATTCTCCTCTAGACTTATTGAGGTTTACGCTTTCTAAGCAGGGAAAGTGTATTTCCAAGACCACAAAAGAACACGAACAACACCTGCGTATGGTGCTCGACAAGTTGCGCGAACACCAATTGTACATAAAATTCAGCAAGTGTGAATTTTAGCTAAAGGAAGTCAGATTCCTAGGCCATGTCTTATCTGAAGGAGGTGTGGCCATGGACCCTAGCAAAGTACAAGATGTCCCCGCACCGCTCGCTTCTCTCTCTGCTCCCCGTTTCTTCTCTGAAGAACCGAATGGATTTGGGGGATTTTGGTTGAAGTGGCCCCACCAGTCATGGACTCGAGCCCCCCTCTCTTTGGCTACCAAATGGGCCCCTCCCTTCCTGTTCTGGTGGACCGGCGCCCCCTATGTGCATAGACCCAGTCTGTGCACTGTGTGGTGCACCGGTTTCTCTCTCCCTCTTTTATTCTTTTGATTTAATTCCATTCCAATCTTTGGAAGCTCCGTTCTCCCTCGTCGTAACTCTGATTCAAGTGAAATTAGTTTCTAAAATTTTGTAAATTCAAGATCTTGCTAATGGCATAGGTCTTGTTTATTTTGGAGTTCATTTATCATTCTTTATTATTTATTTGATCTCTTTGCTTGTTTGTGCCTATATCCAAGGCGAGTCAATACTTTGATCATATTGAGCCTACATTTTATGCAAATTATATTCATTTAAAATACCAAAATTGCATGCTTTAATTCTTTAATCAAATGTATGTTAAAGCTTAAGGTAGTTAAATACCCATTTGATGATTAATTAATTATAATGCCATCCTTTGATAATTAAATCCCTTATTCCATGTCACCCTAGTAACTATTTGGTAAATACTAGTTATAGGTTGTACTTAAGCGACATGCTAGTCTTGCTTAAGTACCGGGACATTAAATGTCCCAATCATGATCCTTTAAACATGAAAATGGATTTGGGCAGTCATTGCGGGGAAATGACTAAGATGGTGGAATTGGTGGATTTTACTCCTCAACAACCTTAATTGCTAATACTATCTGGGCGGATGGTGAGGCGGTGGGTGCTCGGGGAGCGCGAGAATGGTTGGATTGTGGAATGAACCGCCCAGATAACCATAAGGACTTAATCTTGTCATGGCCTCCTATGTAAAACAAGTACAACCACAAGTCTGTAAAGTACAACCTGGCTAAATAATTTGTATCCCTCAGTGCAAGTTGCACCAGGTAGATGTCCTGTGACACCGTAAGCCCCTGTGGCGAAGGGTGTCGGGGCGCACGACGTAAGTCGTTAAGAGGGCGCTAGAGGGGGTCTAAGTAAGGGTTAACAAATCTACATGGACGTAACCCTGCGAGGACGAAACCTTAGCGGGTGTAACTAATACTGCTGGATGCATTGTAAAGGCCTTGTGGTGATCTCCCCTTGATTCACATGTCTAAGGAAGCGTGTGTACATATCAAGACGATTATCTCTTGTGGGTAAAGTGTACAATCTCTGCAGAGTATTAAACTGTTTAAACAGCCGCGCCTACGGTCAAAGACGGACATGGGAACTTAACTTGAGTTAGTTCTATTTCAAAAACCTTGTGGGTGGTATGAAAATATGGAGGGCTCACCTAGCCCTGGGTTGGATTTTACCTGAGTCTTCGAGCTCAGTGATGGTAGTAATTGGAAGCAGCTCCAATTAAATGAAGCATAAGGTAGAGTTTCTAACGGATGGGACCTCTACCGAAATAATTATTGCACAATTACTCTCTTTAATAAAATGCAATTTGTTGAAATGCTAAGTGATAGGACTTTGTAATTATGATTAATTGAAAATATTGTTTTAGCAAATAAAAGAACCCGAGCCATCCTTGTTTAGCCTTGCATGTATATTATTGCATTGTGTGTTGGCTCGCGAGCACGGAAGTTGTGCTCATTCTCGCTCTTTCCCCCCAAAAACTCTCAGAAGCAGGAATCCCTGAAGACTACGCACTCTACAAGGATCCAGAAGCTGGAGGCCCAGGAGATAATGAAGCGTAGTTTAGTCTTTAGTCGTTCTAGTCTTGCCCCAGTCTAGTTGACTCCATTGGTGCTTGCGTGCATCTTTTATTATCTGAGTCTTTGGATAATATCGGACGCACACGGGTTTCCCCAGTCGCTTGCTTGCGGAGAGATGTGCTCAACCCCTTTTGCTTCCGTTGTCGCTTCCGCTTCTGTAATGTAATCTTTGGCCTTGTTCGGCCCCTTTCGTAAAACCCGACCCGATGCGGTCTATGTAAAATCTGAAGTGTTAATTAATGAATGGTATGGTTTAATCTATGACTTGTATAATTTGATTCAGTGATGTATCTGTGAGTGCCATCTACTGATCTAGGGAATAACACAGTGTTTTCACAGGGGAATTGGATTCTCGGAATCCGGGTCCGACAGAGGACGTGGACCACAAGATGGTAGGCCTGTCCCGAAGTTTGGCTGGGCTGGCCCGAGGCCCAGCCAACGGCTGGCTATGCCCCTGTTGACCGACATAAATTCACACACACGCCACACACCTCAAATAACATCAATAAACAGCATTATCAATTATTCATCAACTAAATTATTCTAAACTTAGTCACATGGTCTAATAGTTAGTTGTATTGTAAGAGCCCAATGGGCAATATATAGTGTACAAGAGAGACCCTAGACTAGACTACAATTAAATAATTACTCATAACACTTACATGACTATTACACTTCTACCACATATTACACTACTGCCCTTAACAGAACAACTTCCAAGGACAAACCAAATAGCCGCTCACAGTGCTTGTTCTGTCTATTTTCTCATTCCGAAGAAGTTTTCAACGACCAATATCAGTATTTATATACTGCTCTCTCACATGTATAAACAATGTTCAGTGAAGTCTATAATATTCCTTCCCCACAGTGAAGCTTTTTACTATATCTGGATGTTTGCTGACCTCAAGTTGTAATGGTTGTATACTTGTATCGAAATGCAGGTACGTTAGACATTATTACTACTATCGTCTACTCCGTCGCTCGAATAAGCTTCTTGGTCCTGGGTTCTCAATTGATACAAAAAAACTCCAAGGAGATCATTGCTGCTATGTTGCGATGGTAATTGAATGAATTTATGTGAGATGCAAAATACTTATTACATGGACAAAAGGAAATTCGAATAGTCCTCGATTTTGTTTCTACAATAGCTAAGTCATTATAGAGAGATGCTAACAAAACCAAATACAGCTGCAGTGTCATGCACCACAACTATATTTTGGATAATTAATTTTGATATGTACAAAGATTCCAGAAGGAATTGCTCAGGACAATTAAAACTAGTTTCAAGGAACAACGACATTATGACCCTTCTATCTTGAGAAAGATGTTTTGCATTTGTAGAACATTGAAAATGTCGGACCCGGATTCCGAGAATCCAAATCCTCTGTGAAAACACTATGCTATTCCCTAGATCAGTAGATAGCACTCACAGGCACATTGCTGAATCAATCATACAAGTCGTGAACTAACACAAATATATTACAACACAGAGTGACATAGGCCTCATCGGGTCGAGTTTTACAAAAGGGGCCACATAAGGCCAACTTGATTACAATACAAAAGGATAACGAAATCTACAGCGGAAGCAAAAGGGGAGGTAGGCTCGTCTCACACAGGAAAGCGACTGGGGTGACCTATGTACGACGGATATTAACCAAGAGATGAATAATATCTATTGCACGCGAGTACCAACGAGTCTACTTAGACTGGGCGAGACCTAAACTACAGAAACTAGACTACTCTTCATCGTTTCCTTGTCCGTCATCTTCTGGGCCTTCGTAGAAAGCGTAGTCTCCTTCGTCTTCATTGTCTGAAGGGGGAGAGAAGCGAGAATGAGCACTACTACCGTGCTCGCAAGCCAACACACAATGCAATAATATATATATGCAAGGTTAAACAAGGATGGCTCAGTTCTTTTATTTGCTAAGGCAATGTTTTCAATTATCATAATTACAAATTCCTATTACTTAGCATTTTAACAAATTGAATTTTATTAAAGAGAGTAATGTGCAATATTTAATATTAGTAGAGATTCCATCCGTCGGAAACTCTACACCATGCATCGTTTTGATTGGAGCTACCTCCAATATTACCACCGCTGAGCTCGACAACTCAGGTAAATTCCAACACAGGGCTAGGTGAGCCCTTCCACATTCCCCATTTCCACCCACAAAGTTTTTGAAATAGAACTAACTCAAGTTATGATTCCCATGTCCGCCTTTGACCGTAGGCACGGCTGTTTAAACAGTTTTAGACTCTGCAGAGGTTGCACACTTTACCCACAAGAGATAATCATACCCGTTATCCCACATGATTCCGTAGTCATGTAGTTGGGCGACCGTCACAGTAACCTTTCAAACTACCTTGCCCTTTCCGTCATCTCACCCATATGGGGTTGCGCCCATACGTTGCGCAGGATCGTTGTCTTCACAGCGTTGGGTGTAGATTTGGACTACCCACAACTACTGGCAACCTCACCCATTCAAGCTGGATGTACCGCAAGCTTGCGCACTTTTCCCTTTCACCACCGTGTGAGACACATTTAGGGTTTAATAATTTTACTAAGCCAAGTTGCACTTTGCAGACTTGTGGTTGTACTTGTTTAACACGGGAGGTTGTGACAAGATTAAGTCCTTAATCC
Source organism: Phyllostachys edulis (assembly GCA_036346405.1). Taxonomy (NCBI): domain Eukaryota; kingdom Viridiplantae; phylum Streptophyta; class Magnoliopsida; order Poales; family Poaceae; genus Phyllostachys; species Phyllostachys edulis. The sequence goes on along the minus strand of CM070563.1, from coordinate 49,540,859 downwards.
ATCTGGACGGTTCTTTCCACATTTTCCAACCATTCTCGTGCTCCCGGAGCACCCACCGCCTCTCCATCCGCCCAGATGCAAATGGGTATTTAACTACCTTAAGCTTTAACATACATTTGATTAAATAATTAAAGCATGCAATTTTGCTAATTTAAATAAATATAATTTGCATAAAATGTAGGCTCAATATGATCAAAGTATTGACTCACCTTGGTTAAAGGCAAGGGGATCTTGATACTCTTGGTCTTGGTAAACTTGAGGATCTCCAGCGTCTTCAAATCCTAATTGGGCGAAAATACCGAAAAAAGGCACAACGACAAAGAGAGCAAATAAATACACAAGAATACACAAATGAACTCCAAATTGAACAAGACCTATGCCATTAGCAAGATCTTGATTTAAAAAAAATTAGAAATTTATTTCATAATTTTTGGAGTTATAACGGAGGAGAAATGAATTTACTAAGATTAATTCGAATTGAAAAAGAGAGAGAGAGAGAGAGAGAGAGAGAGAGAGAGAGAGAATGACATGGACCCGGTTCATGTGCACAAGGGAGGTCGCTCACAAAGACAAGGTCTTGAGGGGCCCACCGGCCGGTGACAAGTGAAGGGATGGGGCGGTTTATGTCTTGCGGGGCCCACGGTTCAGTGAGAGAAGGGGGAGTTTGGACCTCATTAAGACTTAATGATTGCCATTAGGGATTAAGACATCATTAAGAGCTTAATGATGGGGGCACTATGCTGGTCCGAACGCGCCACGCACAGGCGTTTGCGGGCGTGCGCATGGCTCCGGCACGACGCCGGTGGGCTAGGCAACAGCGGAGCCAAGCAAGGGCAGGGATGGGGAGCTGGCGAGGAGGGGGTGCTGGTGACGGGGTGGTGGTGCCGGGAGGAGGACGGTGGCCGGCGACGAGTGGTGTTAAGCGGCGGCGGTGGCTCGGTGATGGTGGAGAAGGTGGTCCGGTGGTGGCTCGGGCCGGGGAGGGTGAGCACGGTGTAGCCCTTGGCGAGGCGGTGCTAGGGGGCTTGACGGGGTGGCCGGAGGAGGCTTGTAGGCGGCGGCGGGTGCTGGAGAAAGCGGCGGCCAGAGGTGGGGAAGAAGGGCTATTGCGGCGGCTGGAGCGGCCAATCGCCGAGGGGGTCCTTGGGGGATGGGTTCCTGGTGGCCAGGGGCTCACGGTGATGGGGTCGGCGGTGCCGGAAAATGGCCAGAGCAGCGAGACGGTGGTGGAGGTGGCGGCGGTCAAAACGAAAAAGCGGCGGTTTTCGGGGTGGTTCTTACCAATGCTCCAAGGGGCGAAGTGAGGAGCTCAAGGGGGTAGAGGGGGAGCTTTATAGGGGGTCAAGGGTGTGGGAGGCCAACGGGAGGGAGCTTGGAGTCGTTGGTGAGGTGGCGGTCGCGCTGTGTCCTGAGGCGGCGGCATGGGCGCCTGTGTGTGGAGGTGACGCTGCACAGGAGTGGGTGAGGCGCAGTGACGAGCGGGACATTGCGGTCGCTGCTGATGCGGGTGCACACGTGCGCTGCACAGCGCGCACGGCTCGGACTTGCGGACTGGCGTGGCGAGGACGGGGGGTGACGCCATGGGATTCGCACGGCCGAGAAGACGGGGCGGGAGCTGGTGAGCTTGGCACGACTTTGGCGACCACTGACATGGGCGCAGCGCTTGGTCTGGGAGCTCCAGGGCGGCAAGGACGGCGGCAGCGTGGCTTGGACCAGTTGCTCCAGTGCGACGAGGATGGCGTGATGCCACTGCTGCGCACGGGGGCTCCAGGGTTGTCGCTGCCAGGGAGTGGGTGCGGCAGGGAGCCGGTGGCGGCAGAGGGAGCAGGCGGCGTGGCGCTGCGGCGTCACGGGAGAGAGAAGGCAGCGCTGCAGCTTTGAACCGGGGGAGGGGAGAAGAAGATGACCCAGGCGGGCGGCTCGGGCCGAGAATGATGGTGGCCGAAAGTGGCTTGGGCCAGGGAAAAAGATGGCCCGGGTGGGCTAGCTAATGGGCCGAAGGAAAAAGGGGCCCAAACCACAAGAGATAGAAAATTCAAACTTGAATTTGAATTCCAGGTTTCAAATTGAATTTGAATTCCAGGTTTCAAAGATATTTGAAACACAAACCCGAGCTAAAAGAAGAAAGGAGGTTTTCGCAAATACTTGGTAATTTGAATTACGGCGAAGAACGAAAAACCAAAATGGTAATTACTATTTATCGTCCGAAAACGGGACGTTACAGAAAAGGAGTAGGGTGTTAAGATTGATTGTTGTGTATTCATGCACAAAATGTTTTTTTTTCAGTTTCCTGAGGTAGTCTTTCATTTATTGCCAACAACTTTTTTTTTTCTTTTGAAGCTTTCAAGCTGATACAGTTCTCATATATTGGAAAATGCTATCATATATTAACTTGTGATAGTGTCAGGTGGTCATTGCTGGAGAAGTTTGACTGCAGCGCATCAAAGCTGCATCTAAAACCACGAAGATATAAGACATTTGTACAAGCATTGGTATGTTACTTTTGTTTTGCCTCCCAATATTGTTTCAGTACAATTGTTTTTTTTTTCTTTTGTTTCTCTTGTATTCATTGTCTTTCTTTGTAGGGAAAGGAGCTGTTAAAGGACAGAAACAAAACTAAAAGGAAGTGCCCACAGGGTGCTATGCAGGTGCCTTCTCAATCTCCAATTCTTAGCCAGACACAGGGGAGCGGATCTTTCCCAGTAGAAGTCCTCTCTGTAGATGCTCCAAATTCTAGCAAAATAGTAGCTCCCAAAGGAGCATCTTTGAAGCGGTTTGTGGACGCAAAGCCTAATGCATTAAGAAGTGCCAAACAGAAAAGGACATCAGGTGATGTCTGCTTTTACTTCATGCTGATATGATTTTACATAGAGTGACATGATTATTTGGATGTCCTTTTCTTTTGGCCATTTTTTATCATAGAGAGTTCGTAAGTTTTAATGGAGTATGTATTTGCCATCATACGGGGCACTTGTAGTTTTGAAACTTTGTTTCATTAATATTGATAGTGGATATTTGTGATGTAGGTATTGATTCTGCTGCATATGAAAATTGGGAGAGAGCTGCCATGGATGGTGTTGTTGCCGCCGATGCTGCCCAGAGCTTGTCATTTAATGCTGACAAAACAACTTCCACTTCATCACTAAACAACCTTTGTGCTGTTAATGGTAATACTTCAAGGGTCTTCGTATTTATTTTATGGGAATTCTTACTTTTTTTGCATGTGCAGTAATTTTCTTGTCACCAATGCTCTTTGAATGTAGGTACTGGCATGAATCTCATGAGGGAAGCAGATCTACAACCATCTGCAAAGTTGAAGTTGCAGCTATTTCCGGTAAATGAAGCCACAAGGAAGGCATTGGAAAAGGTAAGAGTTTTTCTAGCATGGGTAGTGCGAAACTGATATATTTGAAACCGCAATTCTGACTCATGAATTATTGGTCAAGCACTTGATAAATTGCATATTGCAAGTATATCTGTGTTAGACAAATAAATGGCTTCTTTCAGTGCTTTGTCATCAACTATTTTCATTAGGGACCTGAGACAAATTTATTCTATTGTTAATTTGGGAGCGGGTTGAGCACTGAAATGACAGTCTTCTCTCTTCCAATAGGATGAGCATAATCCATATTTGGAGCTCACATTAAGTTCTCGGAAGAAAATATCGTCAGTACTAGAACATCTGCACCGCAAATGGGGCAGCCCAAACATTGTATCTGAAGAGCTCATGCTTTTTCCATACAGTACTCATGTGGAGGACTTAGCTTCATATCAGAGGTGGACAATGAAAGACACCGCCACAATTGCAGATGTATTTCTTTCTGTCAACAGCCCCTCCATATTCAGATTAAGGTACAAATTTCCTTTCATGTAATATAATTATGTAAATAATTAATCTGCTACAGGATCAGTAGACGATAACATTTTCTTTTTGTTGGTAAGGTATGGTTGGTTCCCCCTTGCTGAGCTCTAGGCAGGAGTAGGTGAAATAAATTCTACTCACTTTGAGAACTGCATGATCCCAGAAGGCATCAAGAGTTGTAAGGATAATACCTTGATCAACGACTGTATGCCTGAGCAGCAGTCTGATAATCCAAAAGATCAGACAACGCTAGTGTGTGATATGGTATCTAGGATGGGCAGAGACGTCGAGTTACCAGAGCAATCCATTAACACAATCTCCACGCAGCGTGACAGACAGAAACAAGTAGAGAGTTGCGCTGCAATACCTGAAGTGGAATGGACAAATAGCCTTACCAATATCAGTGTTGGATATTTATTGGCAGAAACATCCAGAGTTGCTTCGGATTGTCCAGGTCCTTCTCGTGACAAAGATGCCCTATGTAATGAAAATTCATTTGACTCGTTTGATGCTGCTGTTGCCTTCAACGTTTCTCGCTGTCAAGCAGCAGCCAGGCCTGTGAGTGTATCTCATCCAACGATCTGGAGAGCGGAAGAAACATGTGATGCGTTCCGTTTTAGCTTGGCAGCACGTCGGAAGCAAGAGGGCACAAGCACTTCTGCTAGTAGTCCACCTGAGAGCATTGATGCAATTCACCCTTATAATTCCAAAGGTTTTCATGGTTTTCTTCAGGTTTGTGCGTCATGATTTACTCTTTCCTAGGTCCCAATCATGTGGTTGACATAGTTTGTTTTGCATCACAGGACTTGGCTGGAGCAGATCCTGCTAAAGATCCTCTCACATGTGCCGATAACATGAAAGATGATGTAGAAGCATGGTCTGCTAATTCTGTATGCCACACGGACACCAACGCGGTGCTGAAGGGTCAGTCCCTAGCTGACATATACTGGGTAAATGGGTATTAGACGAACTTGTATCCTTGTGGTTTTGATACGATGTAACGGTGTATGCTTATTATCTTTTCTTCCTTGCAGCCTGATTCGCTGGGACCATTGGACTTGGAGATGCCTTCCTCGAGATACCAGGCCCATGACATGTTCACTGACAGTCGAAATGGTTCGAGCTGTATGATGGAAACTTGCCATTCTTCAGCATGGACAAGAACAATTCGATCCCATGTGTCGACATGTAGTAGAATTAGCGGTGCAAGGTTTCTGTTGTAACCTCAAAAGTCAAAATGAGAGGCTTCAAAGCTGTCCTTGCTAATCCAGTAAGGACAATATTTGTTATGTGCCTTGGCTAGAGAAAGTATACGGGTTATAGTAAGAACAGAGGCGACCAGTTAGCCTAACGTTTGCGCAAATTGTGCTGCTGCTTTTCTCAAAACAGTAAAAAAACATGTGCTGTTGTTGAGATATTGTACAAAGATCAAAAGCAAAAATAGTGCTTGTTACATGAAAGGTTGAGAAGTGGCCCAAAAATGGAGCGGCTTCACTGATGGACCCAATCAAACAACACAATTGGCGACCACCAAGTCCATGTCGTTGTCGTCGATGCGCTCCTCCCACGCAAACCGCTCCGCCGCAAGGACATGCTTGGCCTTGGCGGCGGGGCCCGAACCGTTCTCCTAAGCCTAGAGCGTGTACCGTCGGAAGCTGTTGTCGAGCACGCAGAGTTGGTGGAGCTGAGCGGGGGACTCCCAGTTGGCGACGAGGAGTGCGTCGTAGAGCGACGCCTCGCAGTGGGGCATGTAGAAGAGGGTGGGCTCCCCGGTGTGGTGGCGGCACCCATCGTTGAGGGTTGGGACGGAGAAGCTGAGGGCGGCGGCGGCGGCACACTCGGCGGCGGAGAGGACAGGGTCGAAGAGGTTGGCGGGGCGGAGGCGTCCGGGAGAAGGTCGCGGAGGAGGAGGGCGGTGAGCGCGAGCTGGAGGCGGGCGGCGGGGGAGGACTCGAAGCTGCCGACGTTGAGGAGGGAAAGGCAGGCGGGGCCGAGGAGGCCGAGGCGACGGCGGAGAGATGAGTCGGGGAGGAGGAGGCTGCGGTAGAGAGGAAGACGCTGGGGAGTGGAAGGAAGCCGCCGCCGCTGCCCTCTAGGGTTCTGTGGGCTATGACGATTTGAGAATCGGGAGGAATGAGGGGGAGGGGGAGGGGGCGGGGTGCCGGGTGGGAAAGCAGAAGGGTGGTTCAGTGGCATATTGCGGGTAATTTTTCTTAACTTCTATGGGTATTTCGATTTGTTAGTCCACAGCTCTTCACTTGGAGTAAGGTTCTACATGCTCCCAAAATTTGCACTACGGGCTGCTCCGCTCCCGGTTGCTCTGTCGGACCCGGATTCTGAGAATCCAAATCCTCTGTGAATCACTGTGCTATTCCTGGATCGATAGCTAGCACTTCACAAGACACATTGCTGAATCATTCATACAAGGCGTGAACTGAAACAAATATATTACAACACAGGGTAACATAGACCTTATCGGGTCGAGTTTTACAAAAGGGCCGCACAAGGCCAAATATATTACATTACAAAAGAACGACCAAGTCTACAGTGAAGCAACAGGGAAGGTAGGGCTCATCTCGCACGAAAGCGATCGGGTGTCTCAGGTACGACAGATATTAACCAAGAAATTTGGATAATATCGGTTGTATGCGTGGTACCAACGAGTCTACTTAGACTGGGCGAGATCTAAACTACAGAACTATCCTACTCCTCGTCATATCCTTGTCCATCGTCTTCTGGTCCATCGTAGTAGGCATAGTCTCCTTCATCTTCATTATCTGAAGGGTGGGGGAGAGAAGCGAGGATGAGCACTACTACCGTGCTCGCGAGCCAACACTCAAATGCAATTATATATATGTAAGGCTTAACAAGGATGGCTCGGGTTCTTTTATTTGCGAAAGCAAGTTTTGCAATACTATAATTACAAAACCTATGACTTAGCATTTTTAACAAATTGCAATTTTTATAAAGAGAGTAGTGTGCAATAATTATTTCAGCAGAGGTTACCTCCACCTTCATGCTTATTTTGATCATGGTTACATCCACCATATTAACAGCACTGGGGTACATCCACCCAGGAAAAACAAATTCAGGGCTAGGTGAGCCCGCCACAATTTTATACCACCCACAAGGTTTTGAAATAGAACTAACTCAAGTTAAGTTCCCATGTCCGCCTTTGACCGTAGGCACGGCTGTTTAAACAGTTTAATACTCTGCAGAGATAGCACACTTTACCCACAAGAGACAATTAACTCATTGCCCTACACAGTTCCTTAGATGTGTAGTCGAGAGGTTGTCACAATAACGTTTCGACTTATCTCGCCCTCTCGTCATTTCGCACATATAGGGTTACGCCCATAGTGTTGAGCGGATGTTTTACCTCGCCGACCGGTATAGCGGTGCTATACCTCGGACCGCAAAACGTCACCCTCCTCTCGGTGTCCCATTCAAGCGAATAAATCCCTTGGCTCCCCATTTATCCGCCCAAATGAAATGGCATCCAAGGTTCAATAAACCTACTAAGCTAAGTCGAAGTTTTTCGCAACTTGTGGTTGTACTTGTTTAACACGGAGGTCGTGACCCGATTAAGTCCTTAGGGTTATCTCGGCGGTTCATTCCACAACCCAACCATTCTCGTGCTCCTTGAGCACCAATCCGCCTCACCATCCGCCCAGATAGAGCTAGCATTTTTAGGGTTTTGAGGAGTAAACCAAACTATTTTCTCGCCTTAGTCATTAGACCACCAATGACTACCCAAAACATTTTATTTTTGAAGACATGATGATTTGGGGTATTTAATACCCGGCATTTGAGCAAGGCTAGCATGTCGCCCAAGTACGACCTATAACTAGTATTACCATAGTATTACTAGGGTGACAAGGGTTATTGGATTCAAGTTGACATGGATGGCAATATTAATTAATTAGACAACAAGTAGGTAATTAACTACCTTAAGCTTTAACATACATTTGATTAAAAATTAAAGCATGCAATTTGTTAATTTAAAAGAAACTAATTTACATAAAATGTAGGAGCAACATGGTCAAAGCATTGACTCGCCTTGGTTAGAGGCAAGATGATCGTGATATTCTTGGTCTTGATCGACTTGAGGATCTCCGGCGTCTTCGAATCCTAAACGGGCGATTTACCGGAAAAAGCACAACGGTAAAGAGAGCAAGTAAATACAAAAAGAATACACAAATGAACTCCAAATTAATCAAGTCCTATGCCATTAGCAAGATCTTGATTTAACGAATTTTAGAAATTTAATTTGCAATTTTGGAGCTATAACGGAGGAGATCACAATTCTGAAGCTTAATAGGAAAAAGAAAAGAGAGAGAGAGAGTCATGGTTCACGAGCAGCATGGACCAAGTCCACGGCAAGCAGTCTTGCTCGGGGTGGCTTCGGGTCCATGGCACAATGGCCTGCTGGCCCACCGGCGATGAAAGGGGAGGTGGTGGGTCACACAAAGCTCGTGGGGGTCCCACACGCAGCCTAAAGGGAGGGAGGTATCTATGGCAAAGGGGGCCAACATCCCAAAAAAAATAAAACCCAATCCTTTCCTTCTCCCATTTACAGAGCAGAGGAGGCAGAGGCTGCTCCGGCCCGGCCTTGCAGGGGCGGCGCAAGAGAGAGGCGGCGGGAAGGCTTGCCACTGGTTGCTTGGGAGGAGGCACCCGGGAGGTGGCGGCAGCGGGAGAGGCGGCAGTGGCGGTGGAGTAAGGGCGGCGACGCTTCCACGAGTGGTCTTGGCGCCATGCAGCGATCTGTGGCAACAAGGGATACAGCCACGGGCAGCATGGGTGAGGGGTCTTGGAGGAGCGGCCCGGGCGGCTCGGGATGATCGGTGCGGCTCGGCGGCGACGGCGGAGCGAGAAGACGAGGCGCGGAGGCCTTCACGGCGACGAGGAGGAGAAGGGAGGTGGGGAATGGGCTCCTCGGGCCATGGAGCTCATGGTGACGCTGCCTCGAGGCGGGGCTCACCGAGGCGACCACACTGTGGCGGCCGGCCGAGGAGGAAGCTCACGGTTTGGAGGTATGTTTTCTTCTGCGTCAAGGGGCGGCAGGGGAGCTCCCGGGAGGAAGGGGACTAAATAGGGCCAAGGGTGCGGAGATGGCAACGGGTGGAGCTCAGTCAAGGGCGAGGACGAGCGGCAAGGCTTGGCCCCGAGGCGGTATGGGTGCTCGCGCTGAGGTGGTTGAGGTGCAACACGAGGACGGGCGAGGACGAAGCCGACGCGCAGCCTGCAGCAGCGTCTTATTCTTGCTGCTGCCGGGTCCACGCGGCGAGGACGCTGTGGTGACGCCGTGCTGACGCGGGCGGTTTGCACGGACGACTCCGGGGTCAAGGCGACGGGACTGGAGCTGGTGGCGACTGGGCGCGTGCTGGTCCACGAGGAGGGCGACGATGACGCCACTGCGCACGGGCGGCTCCGGGTTGTCGCTGCTGCGGTGCACGGATGGGCTGGTGGCACTGAGTACCGGGCAGGAGCAAAGCGGCATGGGGTGCTTCAGCGGGCAGCGTGAGCCGACGGAGAAGCGCGGCTGCGCACGCGGGAGCTCCGGGTCAAGGGCAGGTGCACGCAGAGGGCAACGGGATGGGGCGCGGCGCAGAGGAGCAGAGGGAGTCGGTGACTGCTGCTGCTCAACAGAGGGAGGCAGCGTAGGGGAGCAGAGAGTTGGCGGGCAGGCGCAGGGGGATGGGCAAGCTGCTGTTGCTGATGCTACGGGAGCAAGTGGAGCAGGCAGAGGACAGGGGAGTTGGCGGCAGCCTTCTTTGGAGCTGCTGCCCTGTCGAGGAATGGGAGGAGAGAAGAAGAGGAAGGCCGGGCTGGGCTGGGCTAGAGATGGGCCGGGGCCTGGAGATGGGTCAAGCCCGAGAAAGGAAGTGGGCTAAGCCCGAGGTAGAGGCGAAGTCCAACTTGAAGTTGGCCCGAAGGTTCAAACGGAGGAGAAAAACTCCAAACTGCAAATTCGAATTTCAAATGCTACGAGTATTGCATTTGAAACTCAAACCGAGGAAGAACGGAGATTTTCGAAAATAGGAGATAGTTGAATTACGGCGAAGAACGAAACGAAATTAGTTACTATTTGACCGTCCGAAAACGGACGTTACAAATCCTACCCACCTTAAACAGAATCTCGACCCCGAGATTCGAGCTGCTCCGAGAACAGGAACGGGTAGTCTTGCTTTAGTTGATCTTCGCATTCCCAGGTGGCTTCCTTGGCGGTGTGGTGACTCCACTGGACTTTGCAAAGGCGGATGACTTGACGTCTTGTTCGCTTCTCGATGACGTCGAGGATCTTGATCGGATGCTCGGGATAAGTCAGATCTTGCTGAAGGGCGATGGCTTCAACGGGCGTCTGCTCTTCAGGTACTCTGAGACACTTCTTGAGCTGGGAGACGTGAAACACATTGTGAACTTCTGACAAATTCTCCGGTAGCTCTAACTGGTAGGCAACTTCTCCACGCTTGGCGGTGATGGGGAATGGGCCTAGATATCTTGGGGCAAGCTTGCCTTTGACTTTGAATCTTCGAGTTCCACGAAGCGGTGATACCTTAAGGTACACGGCATCTCCAACTTCGAAAGTTAACTTTCTTCGACGGTTGTCGGCATAACTCTTCTGTCTTGACTGAGCTGCTTGGAGACGATCTCGGATCAGTCGAACTTTCTCTTCGGCTTGCTTGAGGGTATCTGGTCCAAAGATATATCCTTCACCGGATTCTGACCAATGTAGAGGGGTTCTGCATTTTCTTCCATAAAGTGCTTCAAACGGTGACATTTTCAGACTTGACTGGTAGCTATTATTGTATGCAAACTCGGCATACGGTAGACACTTTTCCCAATCTACGGTAAACTCCAAAGCACAAGCTCGAAGCATGTCTTCTAGAATCTGGTTTGTCCTTTCTGTCTGACCATCGGTCTGCGGATGATAAGTCAGCTCTGAAATCAAGGTGTGTTCCAAGGGCATCATGCAACCGCCCGTAAATGCGAGGTGAATTGGGATCCTCGATCGGAGACTATCCTTTTGGGTACTCCGTGTAAACACACAATACGAGCCATATATAACTCGGCTAACTTGTCTCCCTTATAAGTTGTCTTTACTGGGATGAAATGGGCTACTTTGGTCAGTCTATCAACTATAACCCATATTGAGTCACATCCGGACTTGGTTCGGGGTAGACCGGTAATAAAATCCATTCCAATTTCTTCCCATTTCCACTGGGGAATTTGTAGGGGTTGAAGCAATCCTGCTGGCCTCTGATGTTCAGCTTTGACTCGCTGACATACATCACAACAGGCTACATACTCGGCGATATCCCTCTTCATGCGTGGCCACCAATACAAAACTTTCATGTCTTGATACATCTTGGTGCTACCTGGTGCGAGGTATATCTGAGTCAGGGCTTTTTTAGAATCAAATCCTTGAGTTCCTTCTGGTGGGGAACAAAGAGGCGTGTCCCATACCATAGAATTCCTTGCTGATCTTCGATCATCTTGGGGGCTTTTCCTTTAGCCATGAGACGCTTGAATCTTTGGACTCCAGGATGTTCTTTTTGAGCGGTCTTGATTTGCTCTTCTAAAGTTGGATGTGCTTCCATGGCATCTAGGCTACCTTGCTCTATCAAACAAAGGTTGAGAGCTTCAAATTCCTTATAAAGCTCGGGTTGATGCTCTTGAATCATAACATTATTGCGGAGATGACTTACGGCTTAATGCATCAGCAACTACATTAGCCTTTCCGGGATGATAATGGACATCCAAATTGTAATCCTTTATTAACTCTAACCATCTTCTTTGTCGGAGGTTGAGATCTGATTGAGTGAATATGTATTTGAGACTCTTGTGGTCCGTATACATGTCACAATGATTTCCAATCAAGTAATGTCGCCAAATTTTGAGGGCGCACTCTCTTGCTAACTCCAAGTCATGAGTTGGATAGTTGTCTTCATGAGGACGAAGCTGTCTGCGGATGCATAGGCTACAACTTTTCCTCCTTGCATAAGCACGCATCCAAGACCTTGGCGCGATGCATCACAGTAGACTTCAAAGTCTTGATGAATGTCCGGCAGGGTCAATACTGGTGCAGAAGTTAACTTCTTCTTCAATTCTTTAAAACTCTTTTCACAAGCATCTGTCCATTCATACTTCTTTTCTTTCTTAAGCAAGTGGGTCATCGGCTTGGAAAGCTTGGAGAATCCTTCTATGAAGCGTCTGTAGTATCCGGCTAAACCGAGAAAACTACGGACTTCGGTCACTGATGTAGGTTGTTTCCAATCCATCACAGCTTCCACTTTGGATGGATCAATCGCTATTCCTCCCCGGATACAATATGTCCGAGGAAACTGATTTCTTTAAGCCAAAATTCACATTTATCAGACTTGGCATAGAGCTCATGCTCTTTTAGCTTTTCCAGACCATTTGCGGATGTTCAAAGATGCTCTTCATTGGTCTTGGAATAGATCAAGATGTTGTCTATGAACACGACTACAAATTTGTCCAGGTATTCCATAAATACCTTGTTCATCAGATTCATGAAGTAGGCTGGGGCATTGGTCAAGCCAAACGACATGACTGTGAACTCATACAAGCCATACCGAGTGGTGAAGGCTGTCTTAGGAATGTCCTCGTTCCGGATCTTGAGTTGATGGTATCCAGATCTTAAATCTATTTTGGAGAAAACTGAAGCTCCTGTCAACTGGTCAAATAGATCATCAATGCGGGGCAAGGGATACTTGTTCTTGATTGTCACCTCGTTGAGTGATCTCAGAATCCACGCATAACTGGCGGAACCATCTTTCTTCCTTACAAAAAATCGGCGAACCCCGTGGAGAAGAACTAGGTCTAATGAATCCTTTCTCTTGCAAGTCTTCAAGTTGTGTCTTCAACTCTTCAAGTTCGCTCGTGACCATTCTCAGATGGTCTCTTAGCAATTGGGGCTGTTCCGGGCTTCAAATTGATCACAAACTCGATATCCTGTCGGTGGCATGCCCGCAATTCTTCCGGGAAGACGTCGGGGTAAGCTTGAACTACTGTGCGTTGTCTCTAGGACAACTCTCCAAGGTGGTGGATTGTTCGATCCAAAGGAGGGGAACGATCCACACTAATCCTTATTGTGGTTGAAGGGTCTTTGGCAAGTACCACTTTTCTGTTGGCGCAATCTATTAACCCATGATTTGCGGCCAACCAATCCATCCCGAGGATGATATCTAGTGTTTGGGATTCTAGCACAAGAAGAGTAGCTAAGAATCCAGAATCCTCCAAAGCAATTTCTACTTTGGGACTAACTGAAGTAGCATATAGGGTTCCCGGGTGATTTAAGTACCACGGGTTTCTTTAGCTTATAAGTCGGCAACTTAAGCCTTTCAACAAACTTTCTTGAAACAAAGGAGTGTGAAGCTCCGTAATCAAACAATACTTGTCGGTCTTGAATTAACAGAGAACGTGCCCATCAGTACTCTGCGGCATCTTGTGCCTCCTCTGCGGTGACATGATTCACATTGCCACGGCTTTGTGTCGGGGTAGACCTTGAAGCTTGGGAAGTCTGATGACTTTTGCTCGGAGCTGAGGTTCGACCTTGAACTGGGGCGGCTCCTGGGTTGTTCTTTGGAGCGGGGTTGCTGCGATGAGGGCACCGGTTAGCAAAGTGACCCTTTTCTCCACAGTTGAAGCAATGGAGGTGTCTTTCTTGGGTTGATTTCTTGGCTGTCCGGCCGGGCGAAGAGTGCGGAAACCACTGCCTTGAGAATGGGAGGCCGGAGCTGAGCTTTTCTGAGGCTGGGCTGCAGATGATCTGAAAGAGGAACTGCCCTGGAAAGTTGACTTCTGGGAATAGCTTCCTTGGGTCTTCTGGAAAGGCATCTTCCTCTTGCGGCTAGTTTCTGCTAACTTATTCTCATTTTCTAGTAGTAGAGCCTTGTTGATCAACTGATGGAAGTTGGCATAGTCATGGAGGATAAGCTTTCCACGCATGTCACCACGCATACCTTCCACAAAGCGGTCTATCTTTTCTTCTTCATCGGCTACGTCATTGGGGGCGTAGCGAGCAAGCTGGGTAAACTTAGTGACATACTCGTTGACCGTCATATGTCCTTGTTTCAGAGTTCTGAACTCATTCTTCTTCAATCTCATTGTACCGGCTGGTACGAAGTTGGTGCGAAAGGCTGCTTTGAATTCCGTCCAGGGAATTGGCTGCAAAGCTGGTTCATCCTCATCAAACCGTATACGCAACTTCTTCTACTGGCAGTGCATGCGTCTTGGCTGCGGATATGAGGTCACTGGTTCTCCAGTCGTAGATGCTACGGCTTCTTCTTCTTCTTCTTCTTCTTCTTCGGACTCTGGACTTTCCTTACCTCTGGCGGCAAGGTAATTCTCCCACCATGCGGCTGCAGCACCTTTTAGTTGGTGGGTGGCAAAGTCCACCATGTCTTTGTTGGAGCAACGAGCGAGTCGAAGCTTCTTTTCAGTGTCCCTGAGCCAGTCTTCGGCTTCAAGAGGTTCATCCGCTGCAGCAAAGGTGAGGGGCCTTGTCCTTAAGAAGTCAATGAGCTTGAATTGCGGCGGCAGTCTCTCTCACGATTGTTGAGCAAAGCTTGGAGAATTTGGGTCTCTTTGGAACATCACTTGGGCCATTGTCGGATTCTTTGGTGGTGGAGGGGCAGGTCTTGTCCTTGTCCACGACCACGGCCACGTCCACGGCCTCTTCCTCGGCCAGTGGCAAAGGCTCCACGGACAGGGGCGGCGGCTCTTCTTGGCGGCATCCTGAAGAGAAGATGAGATTTAGAACTAGGGAGAACCAAGGAAAGGGGTATATGAGGGTTCACTAGCCCTCTAAGGCACACACAAAAGAACCAAATAGGAAGATCGAACAGATACCATACAAAGCCTAGAATGGCTGCATTATATTAAGGGGGGTTAAGTGTTACATGACTTCCATACAAAGCTTATACGCTACGCTAAGTCATGACACAGGATACACATCGTCTACAAAAGGGAGAAACAAAAGCGCTTGCAACCCAAAAGACTGCCTAGCAAGCACTGCCAGCTATCCTAGCCTATCCTGACTACTCCATCGAGGAACGGGAGCGGGAGCGGCTCGATGGCTCGGCGAACGAGAGTGACTCGAGCTGATGTGCGGCGAACGGGAACGGAACGGCGGGGGCTGCGTCCACGCCTGGACACCGGAAGGTCGTCGAAGGGCGGCAGACTAGGGCGTCGCAGCTCGCTTGCGCGCCATCAACTGGTCTTGAGTCCTCGGGGCGAGGAGGAGCTGGAGTCAAGTCAGAAGTGGCGGCGAAAGCCGAGGCTGCTTTGTGAGACGTGCTACCTCTGCAAGGGCGCGCTCTCTCCATCTTGATGAGGTCTCGCCCACGCGATGGTGTCTCTCTCCCACATGGCATCATGGTGGGCTTCATCGCTTCTGATCATGTTGGTGCGAAGGGTGTCGGAGTGGGCCTCGCTGTCGGTGAGAAGCATCCGAAGCTGTCGGATCTCACTGGTATGGGAGTGGATGTTGTGGATCATCGCCTGGGTCAGCTGCACCTGTTGGGTCAGGCGGGGCTCATCGTCGATGGCGACGAAGGACTCCGGGGAGCTCTCTCCATTGTAGAGACACGGGTAGAAGCAGTATGGTGACTCTTGCAGAGGACCTCGTATATCGACACAAGCGGTGTGACGGCGACACGGCCGCATCTGGATAGCGTCCGAGGCTGCTGCGGCGGGTGCCTCGGCAAAGAACTCAGGTCGTGAACTCACCGGTCTGGCATAGAGGAAAACCTCCATGTCCCAAGACTCGTGAGCCATAACCATCGTCTTCCGCCCCGGAAGAGCGGAGGGCGGGGAAATTATGAATCGCATCGATCACCGAAGGAGATCGATTTAAACCACCTTCATTGACTCCATGAGAGCTATGGTCCCATGGGCCTGCGGCTGGAGGAGAAGCCATCTACAAATTTTGAAACAGGGGAAAAGATTAGTAACACTTAATGAGATTAGAGATAAGTATAGAACTAGGAATGGTGAGTAGAAGCAATAAATACTCTATATTTTTGGCAAACTTTTCTTAATTTTAAAAATAAGATCCAAGTCCTTAAGGCAACGACCAATCTAACTAAAACTCTCTGAGTCGTATGCTCGATACCAGCTCTGTGGGACCCGGATTACGAGAATCCAAATCCTCTGTGAATCATCATGCTATTCCCTGGATCAAGAGCTAGCACTTCACAAGTACACATTCTTTGAATCATTCATACAAGGCGTGAACTGAAACAAATATATTACAACACAGGTAACATAGACCTTATCGGGTCGAAGTTTACAAAAGGGCCGCACAAGGCCAAATATATTACATTACAAAAGAACGACCAAGTCTCAAATGAAGCAACAGGAAGGTAGGGCTCATCTCGCACGAACAAGCGATCGGGTGTCTCAGGTACGACAGATATTAACCAAGGGCTGGATAATATCGGTTGTGCGCGGGTACCAACGAGTCTACTTAGACTGGGCGAGATCTAAACTACAGAACTATCCTACTCCTCGTCATATCCTTGTCCATCGTCTTCTGGTCCATCGTAGTAGGCGTAGTCTCCTTCATCTTCATTATCTGAAGGGTGGGGGAGAGAAGCGAGGATGAGCACTACTACCGTGCTCGCGAGCCAACACTCAAATGCAATTATATATATGTAAGGCTTAACAAGGATGGCTCGGGTTCTTTTATTTATAAAGCAAGTTTTGCAATACTATAATTACAAAACCTATGACTTAGCATTTTTAACAAATTGCAATTTTTATAAAGAGAGTAGTGTGCAATAATTATTTCAAAGAGAGGTTACCTCCACCTTCATGCTTATTTTGATCATGGTTACATCCACCATATTAACAGCACTGGGGTACATCCACCCAGAAAAACAAATTCAGGGCTAGGTGAGCCCGCCACAATTTTATACCACCCACAAGGTTTTGAAATAGAACTAACTCAAGTTAAGTTCCCATGTCCGCTTTTGACCAGTAAACACACTGCTTAAACAGCTTTAATACTCTGCAGAGATAGCACACTTTACCCACAAGAGACAATTAACTCATTGCCCTACACGTTCCTTAGATGTGTAGTCGAGAGGTTGTCACAATAACGTTTCGACTTATCTCGCCCCTTCTGTCATTTCGCACATATAGGGTTACGCCCATAGTGTTGAGCGGGATGTTTTACCTCAGCGACTGGTATAGCGGTGCTATACCTCGGCCGACGCAAAAACGTCACCCTCCTCTCGGTGTCCCATTCAAGCGGAATAAATCCCTTGGCTCCCCATTTATCCGCCCGGTAAATGGCATCCAAGGTTCAATAAACCTACTAAGCTAAGTCGCAAGTTTTTCTGCAACTTGTGGTTGTACTTGTTTAACACGGAGGTCGTGACCCGATTAAGTCCTTAGGGTTATCTGGGCGGTTCATTCCACAACCCAACCATTCTCGTGCTCTTGAGCACCAATCCGCCTCACCATCCGCCCAGATAGAGCTAGCATTTTAGGGTTTTTGAGGAGTAAACCAAACTATTTTCTCGCCTTAGTCATTAGACCACCAATGACTACCCAAAACATTTTATTTTTGAAGACATGATGATTTGGGGTATTTAATACCCCGGTACTTGAGCAAGGCTAGCATGTCGCCCAAGTACGACCTATAACTAGTATTACCATAGTATTACTAGGGTGACAAGGGTTATTGGATTCAAGTTGACATGGATGGCAATATTAATTAATTAGACAACAAGTAGGTAATTAACTACCTTAAGCTTTAACATACATTTGATTAAAAATTAAAGCATGCAATTTGTTAATTTAAAAGAAACTAATTTACATAAAATGTAGGAGCAACATGGTCAAAGCATTGACTCGCCTTGGTTAGAGGCAAGATGATCGTGATATTCTTGGTCTTGATCGACTTGAGGATCTCCGGCGTCTTCGAATCCTAAACGGGCGATTTACCGGAAAAAGCACAACGGTAAAGAGAGCAAGTAAATACAAAAAGAATACACAAATGAACTCCAAATTAATCAAGTCCTATGCCATTAGCAAGATCTTGATTTAACGAATTTTTAGAAATTTAATTTGCAATTTTTGGAGCTATAACGGAGGAGATACGAATTTACGAAGCTTAATAGGAAAAAGAAAAGAGAGAGAGAGAGTCATGGGTTCACAGAACAAAGATGGACCAAGTCCACGACACAGTCTTGCTCTCGGGGTGGCTCGGGTCCATGGCACAGTGGCGCGCGGGCCCACCGCCGCTGAAAGGGGAGGTGGTCGGTCGCACAAAGGCTTTGTGGGGGTCCCACACGGCAGTCTAAAGGGGAGGGGAGGTATCTATGGCAGGTGGGGCCAACATCCCAAAAAAAAATAAAAACCCAATCCTTTCCTTCTCCCATTTACAGAGCAGAGGAGGCAGAGGGGAGCTGCTGGGCCGCCCACGTGGGCGGCGCCAGAGAGGCAAGGGAAGGCCCACTGGTTGCTTGGAGGGAGGCAACCAGGGAGGTGGCGGCCGGAGAGGCGGAAGCGGTGGCGGTGGAGTAAGGGCGGCGACGGCTTCCACGAGCTGGTGCGGCCCATGAGCAGCGATCTGTGCAGAGGCTAAGCCAGACGGGCAGGCATGTGAGGTGAGGGTCTTGGAGGAGCGGCCCGGCGGCTCGGGGATGATCGGTGCGGCTCGGCGACGGCGGCCGGGAGCGGAGAAGACGAGGCGCGCGGGAGGAGGCCTACGGCGACGAGGAGGGAGAAGGGAGGTGGGGAATGGGCTCCTCGGGCCATGGAGCTCATGGTGACGCGGCCTCCAGAGGCGGGGGCTCACCGAGGCGACCACACGGTGGCGAGGCGCGGCGGCCAGAGGAGGAAGCTCACGGTTTGGAGGTATGTTTTCTTACCGAGCGTCAAGGGGGCGGCAGGGGGAGCTCCTGGGAGGGAAGGGGGACTAAATAGGGCCAAGGGTGCGGGAGATGGCAACGGGGTGGAGCTCAGGTCAAGGGCGAGGACGCAGCGGCGATCTTTGCCCCGAGGCGGCATGGGTGCTCGCTGGGGTGGTTGAGGTGCAACGCGAGGACGGGCGAGACGAAGCCGACGCTGCGTCTGCTTCTTGCAGGCAGCAACAAGGCTGGCCGGGGCCATGTGGCGAGACGCTGTGGTGACGCTGTCTTGAGGCGGTTTTGCACGACGACTCGGTCAAGGCGACGGACGGAGCTGGTGGCGGCCCAGGCGCGTCTTGGTCCACGAGGAGGGCGACGATGACGCCATCGCGCCTGGGCGGCTCGGGTTGTCGCCGCCAGTGCACGGATGGGCTGGTGGCACAGAAGTACCGGGCAGGAGCAAAGCGGCATGGGGTGCTGCAGCCGGGCGGCGGAGCCGACGGAGAGGCGGCTGCGACGCGGAGCTCCGGGTCAAGGGCAGGTGCACGCAGAGGGCAACGGGATGGGGCGCGGCGCAGAGGAGCAGAGGGAGTCGGTGACTGCTGCTGCTCAACAGAGGGAGGCAGCGTAGGGGAGCAGAGAGTTGGCGGGCAGGCGCAGGGGGATGGGCAAGCTGCTGTTGCTGATGCTACGGGAGCAAGTGGAGCAGGCAGAGGACAGGGGAGTTGGCGGCCAGTGCTGCTGGAGCTGCTGCTGTCCCAGGGGGAATGGGGAGGGAGAGAAGAAGAGGAAGGCCGGGCTGGGCTGGGCTAGAGATGGGCCGGGGCCTGGAGATGGGTCAAGCCCGAGAAAGGAAGTGGGCTAAGCCCGAGGTAGAGGCGAAGTCCAACTTGAAGTTGGCCCGAAGGTTCAAACGGAGGAGAAAAACTCCAAATCAAGAATTCAATTTCAAATGCTACGAGTATTGCATTTGAAACTCAAACCGAGGAAGAACGGAGATTTTCAAAATAGGAGATAGTTGAATTACGGCGAAGAACTAAACGAAATTAGTTACTATTTGACCGTCCGAAAACGGACGTTACATGCTCCAACTCCAAAAATTTTGTGGAGCGACCCCGTTTGGCACAGCTCCATCTACTCTAACTATGAAGCTAGGAGTTGGAGCCATACCAAACAGGGCCTTAATGTGGTACTCGTGGTTCTTGTTACAAAGGTTTCATGCCATATGAATAATATATGCTACTGAAAAATATGCATATGTATAATCACAAAACTAATATATGCCTTTTGATATAAGGGATACGTATATCTAGCGCAGACCAATAGCGATCACAAACTTTCGTTTTGTGGATATGTCCCATTTAGATAGAACCTGTCAGTGTCTATTACAACATAACATTCTAGTTGAAAAACACAATGGTATATCTCGTGCCAATCTCAGGTCGGTTAGATTGGTTGCAATGTATACTAGCAGTACGTAAAGACCAATATTATGTAATCCGCCCGATTTTAATGCCAATTTAACTCGTATTTACTCCGGTTCAGACTGAATTTTGCTGATTCTAGTCGATTTTGACCTATTTTCGGTTCCCCCGGTAAATTCTGGGAACCGCTGGGTTTTTTGGCCATTTTTTGGCAAATCAATGGGGGTCTGAATCTAGAATCCTAGATACAAAAGGCTTGTTTAAGCTAGACATTTTTATTCTTGACAAGGCTAAATTAAGAACCTACCTATATTTAAGTTCGAAAAAACCCACTTATATTTCGTCAGTTCATTATAAAATGAGAACTACTGTCTGTATAAGCAAACTTTTAACTTTTATGTACTACACATGTAGACTATGTAGTACTACATTTGGTTGAATGGTGTAGATTCATGGGTAGGGTTAAATGTGGAGACTTACCAAAAGACTGAGATCATTGTTGTGCGAATGTGTACTAAAAAGTTGTATGCCAAGCGTTTTCCTTATAGAATATCTCGCTCCAATGGTCCAACCCAATCTAATCTTTAACCCGCTTTTAAAAGTCCATTTCAATTTCCACACCAACTTCTAGATATCCTCTGGAACTAAAATGGCAGAAATCTTATTGCAAATGATTTACTAAGTATTCCGATAACCGGCTGCATTTTACAATGCAATCATATATTGTTCTTTTTTTAGAAAAATATATTGTCCTATTTAGATTAAGGCTCCGTTTGGAATGAATTCCAAATGGGCCTAAACCAAGTTCCTCGGTAGTCAAACCGGAGCCCAGCCCAACCCGTATTTTGCTGGGTTAATACATATGGAGAGCCCGGCCCATTAACCCTGCCCACCCTCCCCTAATAAGTAGGGGTGCAAACGGAGCGGATACGGACGGATATCGCTCATCCCGTATCCTTTTCCATATTTTTTCTCGGATTCGGAATCGGACACGGACAGTGCCGGATACGAATACGAATGCGGATAGTCTCGGTCACGAATACGGAGCGAATACATGCCGAGCCGAATACGGATTGTCTCGGTCACGAATACTTATTCGGATATTGCGCGAAAACATAAACCATATATATCGCACAAATAAAGATCAATCAACAATACTATATGTCCAAAATGCAACTAGATTAGTAGTTTAACAAACAAATTTAAATATATCACACAATAACATAGGCTATTTAAGCAAGTAGTAACTACTAATTAGCAAGTAGCAAGTACATGACAGGGGCTAAGTAAACAAGTGTAACTACTAACTAGCAAGTCACAAGTTCACATGGAGATTACATTTAACTAAGTATTAGTGACTTGATTAAGCCCTATAAAAGCACGCTGTATTTACCTATAGCCCGTATCAAAGAGATTATATTTAACTAAGTATCAGTGACTTGATTAAGCCCTTCTTTTTTTAAAAAAAGAAAAGAAAAGATAAAGCTCTATAAAAGCACATTGTATTTACCTATAGCCCATTGATTTGTAATAGAAGCACGGTCAAATCCATTTGCCTATATTGGACCACCTCGATCTGCATTCTTGGTAGGCAACTTTCCTACAGAAACACACAGCTTATTAAGTCACGCATATGACAAAACATGCATTTGTCATTTGTCCAGTAAACATATTTGAGATTCAATTATACATGGCTGTAATATATGGATATACTAATATGTAATGAGAATGTGTTATCTTTAGTATCTCCTGAAATTGGTACATTTTATTGTTATCTTACATAAGTTGAAACAAATGTCATCATAAAATATTTACAGCACAACATAAAACTAGTAAAAAAAATATTTGATATATATGCAATATCTAGCAGCAGATGTAAGAATGGACTGATCAAAATTTCATCATAAATCATCTAAAATATTATGTTGTTTAATAATCAATGTGTGAGACTGGAATTAGATGAAAGAAATTTTGCAAAGTTTCCCCGTGCCATGGCATACAATTGACAAGGCAATTTACTCTAGAGTACAATTATATTAGACCGTCAACAAAAAACCGTGAAGGAAAACGTATTGTATTAGACCAAGGCAGCTACTAGAAGGTTGCAAAAGAAAAGAATTAGAAATATTTGTCTCTAAATAAACCAATCAAGGGATCCAGTATTTTCACCTTTAAGACAGATGATACCGATCCATACATGTTATCGCTCTTTCTCGACATCCTCAATAAGTATTTCTCGCCATTAGATGCCGCATTATTCTTGTCGCCTCACCTTTAGATAGATGCTTCCGGTCCCAGCTCCATGAAGACTCAAAGTATCATGACGGTGCTTCTTGACCTATGTAGCAATAGATATACTTTACAATCTAGGTGCGAATATGCGATTTGCCTTGTCACCGTGACTTCCCGTAGTAAGCTAAGATGCACAATCTGGACCATGGGCATATTGGTTTGTGGAATCGGCAAGAGCTACTTGTGGCAAGGTAATCACATTAATGAACTTAATAACATAATAATCTTGGGTACTTAGCGAATACATACGCTTTTGGCTCATCAACCTCTGAAACTTCAAGAATATGAGAAGTTGAACATGTCCGCCTTGTCATCATGACCAGCTCGACCTAAAGAAGCAACAAGAGAAAGAATTTATATCCACAAATAGAGGCGCGTGCATGTTTTGGAGGGGCATAGCTGTCCACTTACCAACTGCCTAGCAATGTTCGCTACATCTTTCTCAATCCACGCCAATTCTTTCAAGCAATTATCACATGTTTTTGCGCAATGTGAAGGATCAAACATCTCTCCAAAGTGGATCAGTTGTAGTAGGCATCTGCAGTCCACATCATTTTCACAATAACTAACCTATAGAAAGAGAAAATATGACAAGTTATGATGCCTTCCAAACTACAACGCAACAAGTAGAAGCATGCATATAGAATCATATATACCATGCGCAAGAGATTCTCCTTATGTGTTTCAAGTGCTTGCTCATGTGAAGACGAAGAGCTTCCTCGTGGTACTGATGTTATTTGCTCTACAACTCCTTGTGTAATCATGTGTTTGACACGAATCTACATAGTTTTGCAAGAAAATTACTTGTTTGTGATGAGATATGAAGATAGCAAGAAGCAGACAATATAAGGTACCACTAGACTTACATAGTATTAGTCAGAATAATTGTAATACAACACACAAGATGAAAGTTGCCCATCTCTCCCAAAGACGTCCACACTCCTAAAAGAATGTTTGATCATCAAACAACTTAAATTATGCAGCTTCACTGTGCACACATTGTGAAACTTATGTCATTAGAAATACCTGATGATATCCTTCAAGTGATTTGGGCAGGGAGTGATGAATAACAAAACGAACATCGGGTTTATTAATACCTGTAGTTTGTACCATTAGCATGGTGCACAAATAAATAGCATTTATACAGAGCATCAGCCCAAATCCAACCATAAAAAGGCCGTAGCATCCAAGTGCTACTACAAGTAGATGGGAAGCTACAACAACAAGAAAAGTCACAAACAATCTTAATCACCTTGCACTGTGTTCTTCAAGACATTAGCAAGTGAAAATTGATGGCACTCACCAACCAAGTATAAGTTTGAGGAACAGTTGAGGTTTCAAGTATGGCAACCAGACGGTGAGATTGCCACCAAATTGCAATGATCTTGAATATGTGCTTCATTTAGGAAATCCAAAGGTTTTACGCCATCAAAAACAAATGAGAACTAAGGAAGCTAGTTCTTCGCTAGACACCCAAAGCATGCCAAATTGAACTTAAACTTGACACGAAGTCCGGATCGATCTACCAACCTATGAACTGACTCGAGTAATTGACCAAACATGCACAAAACCCACATCTCCAATTGAAGCTCCGAATGAGCTCGGTCTCTTCAGAAATCACGAAGACTCCCACAATGACCATAGGTTTAGGGATAATTCATTAGTTCAACCACACATTGCATCGTATCACCACTCACGGTACATGCGATACATACATTTAGCAAGTCATGTTGACACGAGCGCGCTTTAATTTACTACTCCCTATTCTCTCCTAGATCGGCCTTTATTTGATTTGATTGAGTAGGTCTGGTGCAACAACGATTAATTCACACAAGGAACTAACCGTGCCCGAATGCCGAGGCACTTGTGCAAACAAATACAAACAAATCAACGGCAGAATCGACCGACTAATCAATCAACTAACCAACACACAGCTCAAATATTACAAACATCTCGCAAGAGCAATGAAGGCAACAAACCCATACCTCGGTGTGCGGGTTGGCTGGCGCCGCCATCTCCGATCTCCCCACTGCCCGGCTCGCCCCTGGCTTCGCCTTGATCCTCCCACGAGCTCCAGCCAGCGCCGCCGGTCCGGCTCAGACTTCGCCCTCGTCTTCTTGGTCCGCTTGGCCGACTTCGGCCTTGGCCGGCGCTTTTCCTCCAAGCCCGTCGGCTCGGCCATGCCCGCACCGTGGCTCTGCTCGACGAGGCGGACGAAGCGAGGTGGAGCGGCGCAGCGGAGCAGAGGAGCCGAGGAGGTGAGGTGGACTGGGACTGTCGACTGCGGGAGGCGGAGCGGAGGAGGCGAGGTGGACCGGGACTGTCATCGCGGGACGCGGACCGGAGGAGGCGCGGCAGGAGGCGAGCGCCAGGGAGGCGAGGTGGCGCGCGGATCCCTGGTTGATCCGCCTCTAGGCGGCGGCGGCGGCGGCGGTGGGGCGGTGTGGTAGGGTTGGGAGCCTGGGAGGCTGGGATTGAGAGTGAGAGAAAGTGAAACTGAGAATTGGGTCTTTTGGTTTTGGGGCTGGGGCGAGCGGGACGGGACGCGGGAGATGTCCCGCCTTGTCTCAGTTTTGTGCGCGTGAAAATCCGGATAGTATTCGGATACTATTCGGTTATATCCGAATTTAATTCCGGATAGTTTCAAATAAACCGGATAATTGACTATCCGAATCCGAATCTGTATCCGGTGAAAAAAATACCCGAATCTAAATCCGAAAAAAACCTCCAGATATCCGAAAAAATATCCAAATTTTGCCCACATTTATTCGGTCGTCGGGAACTATCCGCTCACCCTCGGTCATCCCTCCTTCGCCGACCAAACAAAACCCTACACGCCACGCCGTGGAAGCGAGACCCTCGGCCCCTCGAAATGGTACTTCTCCTCCACCGCCTCTCCTTTCTCCACGACATTGTTCTCCGCTTTGTTCGACTCTAATTTATCTCCTTTGTTTTGCTTGGCGTGATGGGGAACGAACGATGGTGGAGCCAGAGCGAGGCGGTCAACCTGGCGTACCGTGGCGGACGGCGATTAGCGCGATCGATCCACGAGCTCATCAACCAAGCCGCAAACTCTGAGCAGACTCAAGAAGGGCGCCAACGAAGGTGCCGTGCCATACTGACGGCGCTTGCTCCTCTGTTCTTGTTTTTGTCCAATCTTGATTTTGCTCTGTTCCTTTCTTTTTGGGCGCCAACGAAGGTGCCGTGCCATCTGAATCGACGAAGGTGTGATTTTTTTTGGTGTCGTCTTTGTGCGTGCGTGACGAAGACCCTCAACCGGGATAGCGGCGTTAGTGGTGATGGCCGCCGACGCCGAGCCCGCCTCGAGATCTGCTCCACCTTCCCCGCCGCCGAGGACAAGGTCGAGTTATACGAGCCCTTTTTGTAGTTGTGGGATTGCTTCTCGGTCTTTGTGATGTAGTGTAGTATTCTTTGTGTAACTTGGTAGGGTGCGAGGATGCGAAGAAACAACACAGCAAGTCGATGATTCATTAGTATGTAGGCATGAAGGTTGACTCCGTGAAGATAAGAGTGTGACTGAGGGTACATGATAGACTAAAACAGATGCCATTACTTTGAGGATTAATTTAGTGGGAATTTTTTATTGTTGGTGGTTCATAACTTTGTATGTTTCATTATGCTTTTGCAGTTTCTTATTTGATTTGCTATTGTATTTTTTTGGTTGTAGATTTGATGTCTTGTGCTCTATTTAGGCATGATCTATGTTTCTTGGTCAGTTATATGTGCCCGGTGGAGATTATTTTCATGTGGTTGCTGCATGTAGCTCACCGCTTTGAACACGCATTCGATGTTTGAGTTTTAGGTTAAACTTCTTTGCTCTCATGTAGTTTACCTTGATAGATTGTCAAATAACGAGACAAAGGAATAGGCCGTCCAAGAACATTTAGCCGGGAGAGATTCATGTGTGGATGATTTCTTTTCACTATTTTGGATAAGATAATTCCTTATACTAGTTTGTTTTTGTGCTTTCGAAAAAATTCCTTCTACTTTTGTGTTACTTTGTAGTTATTACAACCTGAGATACTTTATAATTAGGCTTCTTTGTTGACACAAGTTTTGTGGTGAAATTATGATAATTTTCTTTTCAAGCTTGTCACTGTTAGTCGCTGGACTCTTGCACTTGGTGATAGCAAGATCCTTACTCTCATTGGGAGGATGACACTTGGAGATGGGGCAATTTTCTTTGTTTATTTCTCACACAATGCCATGCCAACTTTGAGGGTTGGGGATACAAATTTATAGGCACCGACCAAGCATATGCTAAGATGCTAGTCTAAGATGCCGTCCTAAAAGCGATCAAGATCTTGTCCTAAAGATCTTGTCCTAAAGCGGTCAAGATCTTTGTCCTAAAGCATCAAGATCTTTGTCCTAAAGATCTTTGTCCTAAAGCAGTCAAGATCTTGTCCTAAAGCGGTCCAAGATCTTTGTCCTAAAGATCTTGTCCTTGGAGGACAAAGACAAATAACACAAGACTTATCCATCATTCTCCCCCTAAGTCTTGTGCGTCGTCTTGTGGGAGAGTTGAACCATCCCGATCCTGGAGCAGAGCTCGAGGAATTTGACCCTCCCAAGAGGCTTGGTGAGCAGGTCCGCAAGCTGATCCGTGGTGTTGATGTAGCTCGCCTTGATGCTGCCTTCATCCAAACAGCCTCGGATGAAGTGGTACTTCACCCGGATGTGCTTGCTCCGTTCATGGAAAACGGGTTCTTTGCGAGCCAGCGGACATCTTTCCACCACGAAGCGCCACCGCTTCAGTGTCTCTGCCGAGGAGATCACCAAGCAGTCGAACGAGCCAGAGCGCCTGAGTCGAAGCGGTGGAGGCCGCTATGTACTCGGCCTCACAGCTGGACAGGGCCACCACCGCTGCTTGACTGACTGCCAGCTAACGAGGCACTTGCCGAGGAAGAAGAGAATCCCGCTTGTGCTCTTCTGGTGTCGATGTCGCTGCGTGTGGTCATTGTCATTGTGCCGATGGAGTCTTGCCACACGACACCTCGGGTAGTGCAAGCCGTAGTCGGAGGTGCCCGCAACGTAGCGGAGGATCCTCTTCACGGCCTGCTGATGCTCGTCGTCGGTCGCTGCATGAACCGACCGACGTAGCCGACGGCGAACGCCAAGTCCCGGTCGCGTGTGGACAAGGTAGCGAAGGCTGCCCACAATGCGCCGGCAGATCGTCGCGTCCCACCTCCTCCGCCAGGTCTTTGTCGCGGCTCGACTTCACCTCTCCTCCATAGGAGTGTGGGCTGGTTGCGATCGGCGAGCCCGCCCGACTCAACGATGCGCTTGGCGTGGCGGTCCGCGAAGGAAATACGAGCTGTCTGGTGGACCTCGATCCCGGTAGAAGGAGAGGAGCCCCAAGTCGCTCATCCGGAAGGCGGTCTTCATCTCCGCTTGAACGCTTCGACCTCGGCCTCCTTGGAGCCGGTGATCACTGAAGTCGCCGACGAGACGCGCCCACCCAGGCGTTGCCGCCCTGCCCGCCGGTGAACCGCAGACCTCGTGTGCGCTCTGCTGAACCCCATTTGCATAAGGGTGGAGTCGGCTTAGCGTTCGGTGCTCGTGGTGCTGCCGCAAGCCGTGAGAGGGCCTTGCGTGGCGGAGGACCTTGCCCTCCTTGCGGGGATGACGAATCCCGCGGTGACGGACGTGACCTCCTCCTTCAAGTCGCCGTTGAGGAAGGCGGACTTGACGTCCATGTGATGGGCGTGCCAACCCTCTGAAGGCCGCAAGTGCGAGGAGAAGACGAGCGGACTCCATGCGCGCGACGGGTGCGAAGCGTCGTCGAAGTCGATCCCTCTCTGCCGCATGAAGCCTCGTGCCACCAAGCGAGCCTTGTGCTTGACGATGACGCCGGCTTCATCCCGCTTCGACTTGAACACCCACTTAAGGGTGATCGCGTGACCGGCAGAAGATCCGCCAGCCCCACGTCCGGTTCCGCTCGGCGGTGTCCATCTCTTGCTTCATCGCGACACGCCACGCCGCGTCTCCTCCGCCTCGGCAAAGAGCGGGCTCGCCGCCGTCGTCGCCGCCAAATCAGCTCCGCCTCGAAATCGTCTGCGCCCGATCCAGGCGGCGGCTTCGCCGAGGATGTTATCCATGGTACGGTAGCGCAGAGGCTCGCCGTCGTGGTAGGCGTCGACGCGATCCTCGTCGTGGGACAGCGGAGTAGTGAACTCCACCGTCGCCGCTTGCGTCGTGGACCGGTTGTTGGGGCGATCCGGTGGTGTGGTGCCGGTGCGAGAGAGTGGTGAGCCGTCGGGAGTGGCCGTGGTGAAGAGTGGGCGAGGCTGGTGCGAAGGTGGTGGAGCACTCGCCGAGCTGGTGGCGGCGAGATGTCGAGCTTCGGTGAAGACGAGCCGCTAGCTCCCGCTCTCTCGAAATGGGCGTGGTCGACAACGAAGTCCACAGGAATCGAAGTCAATCGCCGCCCACCGCCTTGTCCCATGTCCACCCTCGCCCTTCGTCGAACACAACGTTACGCGAGATGCGACGCCTTGTTGTGTGTCGTGGTCGAGGATGCGGTAGGCCTTGAGCCCTCCGCGTGCCGGCGAACACTCCGGTGCTCTGTCGTCGAGCTTGCCGGTGGCCAAGCTCCTTGGCGAACGCGAGGGAGCCAAGACCCGCAAGTGAGAAACCGCCGGCTTGCGCCCATGCCAAACCTCGTCACGCGCCCCGCCGTCGAAAGTGCCTTGGTAGGCGGCGGTTGAGGATGTAGGCGGCCGCACCACCGCCTCTCCCGAAGACACCCGGCATCCCCTCGCTGAGGAGGGCCCGAGCCATCCCCACAACCGCCTGGTTGTGCCGCTCGGCGCTGCTTCGCTGCTGGCTGACGGGCGCGAGTAGTGGCGCTGAATGCCCTCATCGGCCAAAGACGACGCCAGAATTCACCGCCGTGAATTCGCCGCCCGTTATCTGTCGCAAAGACGTCGGCTCTGACGCACTCTGCCTCCGCAGCAGCCTGCGTGCGCTTGATGGCGTCCGCAGCCTCTCCCTTGCTGCCGAGGACCATCACCCACATGTAGCGGGAGAGGTCGTCGACGAAGCGGCAGGAAATGGCGTCGTCCTCCCGGTGTGGCGGTGTCACCGCCACACAGTCCCGTGCACGAGCTCGAGCCTCTCCTTGGCTCGGAACTCGCCGGGAAAGAAAGAGTCGCCTCTGCCGTCAACACGCAGACGTCGCAGAATCGCTCCACATGATCAAGGGACGGCAGCCTCGCACCATCTCCGTGGCAGAGCCGCCAGGGCCTCGGGCGAAGGTGCCCAAAGCGCTCGTGCCACTGCCACGCCTCGTCGTCCCGACGAGCAGCGAGACAGAGGGGTTGTGCCACCTGCACGTGAAGGATGTAGAGTCTATTTGCGCCTCTGGTTACCTTGGCAAGAAGGCGGCGGCGAAGATCCCAAATCCGCAGCACCCCGTGCTCGATCTCGACACGCGAGCCGTTCTCATCCAGCTGTCCCAAGCTGATGATGGAGTTCTGCAGATCGGGGATGTAGTAGACGCCGGTGAGCAGCCTGTGCTCGCCAGACACGGCGGTGAAGATGACGGAGCCGACGCCCTTGATTTTCACGCCGGAGGCGTCCCCAAACTTGACGGAGCCTCGAACGTTTGAGTCGAGCTCGGAGAAGAACTCCCGTCGCCCGGTCATGTGGTGGGTGGCGCCGGTGTCGAGGCACCACCCGTCGGTCTTGTCGTTGCCGGAACTGTCGCCGAGGAGGGCATGTGCTTTTGGCTCGTCAAGGTGGAGGAAGGCCGCTGCGGCCGGTGCAGCTGGAGGTAGTTCGATGCTCGCATGAGCAATGAACAGAGCCGGCTGCTCCTCCTCCTCCGCTTCTTGACGTGGGCTGGCCGCGTCGTGGTCGCGACAATCCTTGGCCCAATGACCAAGCTTGCCGCGATTGTGGCAAGAGTCGCCTGCGTCGGCTTTTGCTTGCCGCCAGCGCATACCGCGCCTCCACGGTCATCACCTCGTGGTATCGACAATCCTTGGCCCAATGACCGGGCTTGCCGCGGTTGTAGCAAGAGTTGTCTCGTCTTCGCTTTTGCTTGCCACGCTTATGCGGCCGCTGTCGTGGAAGAAGGCTCCCTTCTTCTGTCACCTTGGCCGGCACGTTCACCGCTTCCCGAGTGAGGAGGAGCTTCCGCCAATGGTGACGGGTCCCGAGAGCGCCAGGGCTCATCGCCGCCAATCGACCTTGAGGCGACCGCGCCGCCTCGATCGTCATCGTGGAGAGGTCTAGTAGAGACTTCGATCGAGCGAGCCATCTGCTTGTACTTCTCGTGGACGCAATGGAAGAGCTTCTCCACAGCTCTCTCTCGCCAGAGGTGTCGCCGCCGAATCGCACTAACTTCGTGAATCGAGTGTTGAGACGGAGAGCAAAGTCATCAACGTCCTCACCGCTTGAAGGCGTGTTCTCCCACTCCTGCGTAGTGCTCGCAATGTAGACTTGCGCTGCGCGGTCGCCGCCGCCGTCGTCTTTGCGGCGATGGCGTCCCAAGCCTCTTTAGCGATCCGCTTGTTGGTAAGCGAAGCGCATCTCGGCGGGGCTGCGGCGATGAGAGCATCCAATACCGTCGATCCCGGTCGTGGTCGACGTCTCCGTCACGGATCAGATCCCACATATGCCGCACTGGAGCTTTACCCTCATCACCGCACCCACTCGACGTAGTTGGTCTTGGTGAGGTAGGCCACCGCCGCCGGGCCGACGCCCTCGACGACGACTGGTACTCGTGGTGACCACGGTATCAACCGGGAGAGAGCCGTCGCTGTGAAGGCCGCGCTCTCGTCGACCCGTCTGCCGCCGCCGTCGCGCGTCTCCTCGAGGCGCCCGCCCGCCCGCTGCTACCGTTCGGCCGCCGCGCTGCGTGGCGTGTGCGGTTGCCCATCGCGCCACTCGCCCTCCACGCCGCCTCCCTCTCCGGCCGCTCAAGGTCCGCGTCGGCGCCATCATCGGCGAGATGGAGTTATTCTTGCCGCGTAGAACCTCGACCTCGCTTCTGCCGCCTGCATTACTGACCGCCGCCGCTTCCACCTCCGCTGAAGCCGCTTGCCAGCTCATTGCTGCCGACCTCGGCGCCCTTTCCGCCGCCCGCGGCCTTGGCCGCCGCTTCGCTCGCGTTCCTCCGCCATGCAGCGAGTTCGGCTTCTTACCCGCCGCAGCGTGCTCGAGGCGCATCGAAGGCCGAGATCGCATCTGCGGACATGGCGCGCCCGGGAAGCTAACTGCGTGGAGAGAGAGCTGCTTGCTCTTGGTTGGAAATTTTCGCTGGCGAAGTGGAAGCGAGGTGGAGAAGGGATTGAGCAGAGATGCTCGGAGTTGCGAGATAGGCCGGCTCGATACCACTTGTTAGTCATTGGACTCTTGCACTTGGTGATAGCAAGATCCTTACTCTCATTGGGAGGATGACACTTGGAGATGGGGCAATTTTCTTTGTTTATTTCTCACACAATGCCATGCCAACCCGAGGGTTGGGGATACAAATTTATAGGCACCGACCAAGCATATGCTAAGATGCTAGTCTAAGATGCCGCCCTAAAGCGATCAAGATCTTGTCCTAAAGATCTTGTCCTAAAGCGATCAAGATCTTTGTCCTAAAGATCTTTGTCCTAAAGATCGAATCTTTGTCTAAAGCAGTCCAAGATGCTGTCCTAAAGATGCTGTCCTTGGAGGACAGCACAAGCCAACACAAGACTTATCCATCAGTCACTACTACTGGTAGGGATTAACTAATTTGTATTGTTGAATTCACCTTCAATGTTCCTGGTCGTGATGTGTTGGATGCCAATTGTTTTATCTGAGCTTGTTGATTGAATGATCAGCAGAGCAGTACTAAAGTGATTGATGGTTGGCGGGTAAAGCCCCCTCGCCCTCCTTTTAGACTACTGAATACTGATATATGTATCTCTAGGATGGATAAATTTGTGCAGATTAGCCCTCTTCAATTTGCATCATAAGTGTCTGAATTGATGTTTCATTAACTTTTCCTGTTTATTCATATTCCCATTTATTGGTGTGCCTGCTATCGCTGCATCATTGTACAATTTACACAGCTGTTAAGATCAATTATTTATTAACAAAAAGCGTGTTAGCCCTTGTTTACATTGAGTTGCTCCTTCCAAAGAGGGAATCATGTAAAACTTTGATGACGACACAAATTAACTATTGTTCCAACATGCTTTGATTGTATCTGGGAGCATCTATCTTTACTTGTATATGCCCTGCTTAAATCCTTCAAGGTAGCAGTATTTGTGCCGATGCATTAAATCGTGATGTATATAATGGTGAGGAACCTTTGCAGTTCGCAGCTTCAAATAGACAAATGCTAGAGCATAGGGCTGCAAGTGTAATTTGCTCAATCATACATTTTAGTAATAATGTGGTGGTTATGTCTAGGAACTGCAAAAACCATTAGTTATATGAGATTTCCCTCTGTTCTATATCACAAGGCAGTAATATTTCTTGTTTGAAATTGTTTAAGTTAATGTGAAATCCCGCCACTACCACTTCTATTGTACTTTGAACTTTGAAGCCGAGGAAAGATGCAGTATTCACTATTAAGTACTCACTCTTGGGTGTACTATTCTGATGCCGTATGTCTTTGTTTGGACCTTTGGACGTTTTCTTATGTAACACTGTAGGGAGCAGAACCATCCCATTGTTCTTTTTTGGTTTGCTAGTGGTGTTTCTAAATTGGTATAAACAGTAAGATATTGGAAATGAGTTTGAGCAGTTCATTAGCTGTTCTAGTTAGTTTAGTTCAGCTTTCTAATGCTATTTCCTGTTGTTCAGTAGTGTGACATAGTAGAGCATATTTTCAATAATGATTCAATCTACTCATTGTCTATAATGAAATGTTTTTTTTTGGCTTTAATTTGCAATATTTTCTATATTCCCTGAATCCCTATTGCCTATGTTACACAAACAATGTCACAATTTATTGCGTGTTATGTGAGTCTCTTTGTCTATTCTGGCTCTTATTTCTTGCTCCCTCCTGTCACTGCTTGAATCATTCCTCCAAGTTTGCATCCCCCTTTTCACACACAAAAAAAGAACCACGAATAGACTCATCCTTACTGAACTCATGTGTCATTAACTCCTTATGCAGAATATGCCGTACGTCTTTGTCCCTTCAAAGCAAGCTCTGGGTCGCGCATCTGGGGTGTCAAGGCCTGTGATCGCGTGCTCGGTGACCAGCAACGAGGGCAGCAACTTGAAGAAAGCTATAGATGGACTCAAGGTGACCCCTCCACCCGAATCAAATCTCTCAACCAATCGTGCATATCCTCCACAGTTTGGTAATTTAACCCAATGAATCATCTCTTGTAGATCGCCATCGAGAAGCTTCTGATTTGATGATCCGCCAAGACCTTTCGGAGTGACGGGCCTCATAAGGAACTGGAGGCTTGGACTGGTGTTGGTGTCTAGCGTTCCAGACCTTTTCTACGATTGCCGGGCAGTTTAGTTATAGAGCATTACTTCATATTACCCAGTATTAGCAACAGCTATGTTGTTGTTATGTAGCATCTCTTAATCGAGCTGTGTCAGTGGCAGCTGTAGCCTTTCTTCTTTCTTTTTTTGTTGTTGTTTAAAACTCCATCCTTGATCAGTATGTGACAGCTGATGAAGAATGAAATGCGAATGTCTTTTGTCTACTCGAGGGAATAAAAACCCGGCTGGTAACCTACCCAGGGAATAAAAACTTCGGCGGTAACGGTTACTGGCGAGTCCGAGATACAAAATCCCGATCGGTTTTTTCGGGTTTTACAAGTTTAAATTTTAATTTTTAAAATTTTGACTAGTTTTTAATTAAATTCGAACGAATTTTATTCGAAAAAAATCAGAAATTCCGGTGACCGGCAGAGTTACCGGTTGTGTGATCCTCGGTCTACTCTGCTCCTGTGTCATTTTTATCTACTAGATTGGTAGCCGCTAGTATCTGGGGCCCGCTTAGTACGGTGTCCAGTTGTGTCTCTGACAGGTGGGCCATGTTCCTACGCATCAACTGATCCACACGAGAACTTCCGCTTCCTCTTTCTGACAAACCTGCCCTACCGCCTACATGTCGGAGACACAGAGACCAGAGACCTAAGAGGCGGCGGCGGCGGCGGCAGCCATGGCGAGGTGCTTCCCGTACACGCCCAGGGCGCGCGACCCTGTCGCGGAGGCGATGGCGGCGGAGCCGGCGGCCGACAAGGATCGTTCCCTCGCTCGTCCCGTCGAGTAAGTTGATTCGACCTCCTTGTTTCTGCTGCTGTGCCCTGTCGTCACCTGATTCCGCCTGTCCCGGAATTGGGATTAATTACCAAAATCTTGGGAACTATGGTTGATTGGTTGGTTGTCCTCATTCTTGGATTCCTTAAGAACTAGGGTTAGGGAACCTAACACTCTGCATAAGATGGTTTGAGACAGGGTAATTGAGAGAACCTCAAGGTTGGAAATCGGAGAGGAAAGTTGGTGCTTGATCGAAAATTCCTTTGTTTCGACTTAATCCTAGTCCACAGTTGCAGATATTTATGGTGGGTGAAAGAAGCAATCAGCTACTAATTTGGAACTGTAGAGCCATCTACACACATAATTGTGCGCCTGAGCTATGTCGTTTTGAGGCTGCCTTTGGTTTCCTCTAGATGTATTGTTTTGCTGTGGCCACTGATTGTGGATGAAGATATTTTTCTCTGTTGTGAGTATGATATTGGGTTGGGATGCGTACTAAGGAACATGGTTTTTGACATTGTGTTGTTCATGGTGACTAAGGGGATGAGTTCATTTCCAAACTACTATTCTAGTGAACTTTGTCATGTCGTCCTTGTTGGATAATTGTCAAACTGGACAAATTTCTTAACTGTGGAGTATGGACTTTTAATTATTCGGTAGAACTTGTGCGCTAAGTATGAATCTTGATGCATTGTCTGTTATGACATCATGTCATGCGGCTCATGCCTCTTTGCATTCCTGTCGTCTGTTCTTAATTGGAACAGACGGTTAATCTGGTGGCCGAAGCTCCAGAAAGAAAGGGAAATGATGCAAAAGAAGGAAAGGAAGGAAGAGAAAAGGAGAAAAGAAAGCTGCCCAGAAGGGTGAGAAATATGAGATATCTGATCATCATCCTAAGCATGGCCATAAGAAGAGAAGCATCAGGGCCAGGACATTGTTGGCCCAGACCCCAGAGGCAAGAAAAGTTTTGAAGGATACTGCGGAACAGTTGGAGAAGAGTGGTATTTCTGAAGAGCACGAGGCCCCTTCCTGCAGTCAGGCTTTGCATGGCACCCCAGAGAGCTCACTGGACAACAATAAGAGACTGAGGGCCGCTGTGTCACCTAGCCCGAATCAAACAAGAAATGGTTAGTATTCTTTCGGAAAATCTTGCTGCAAGCTAAAAGAGCAACAATTTGTCAATGCATGGCACTAATGTTATTTACTCTTGCAGGTGTTTTTCGTGTAAAGCTAGCACCTACAAATCAAAGAAGAGATCCGGAATCAACTGCATTTTTCAGTGAAACCGAGAGTCCTTGAGCCACAACCAGTCAAACAAATGGGATTGGATCTGTCCATGCCCAAGTGGCAGAGTGAGTTCCAGCCCCACATCAACACAGTGACAGTTGCAAAGCAATTGGTTGCCCCAGAGCAGAACATTATTATTATTTTTAGAATGGAAGTAACAACAACTTCCAGTCTCTGCACCAACTAAGGATGCACACAGCCAAATAAGCATCCAAATTCGCCTAGAATAGGACTAGAATCTGGGTGGTAGGGGTTTACACCCATACCTTCCCACCAACTGAGCTAGGCTCAGTTCCTCTAAGGAATGGCAATCATCTGGGTGAATCAAGACAAGTCAATCAGCAACAACCTGCAATGGTCATGCAAAGAGTTAATATGGTGCCAAGAGTTAGTCCTCAGCCAACACCAACGCTGATGCAAAGAGTTGATGCTCCACCAACCAAGGTGCTGCAAAGCTTTGAACCTGCGTCTCACGAATGTGATGCCAAGAGCTGGTCATCTGATACCATCAAGGTGTTCCAAAGAGAGACTCCTTAGGTTCCTGCAAATGTGTTGAATAAAGTGACAACTGCCACCTCGCTTGGCCGTCCCAGTGTGGAGCAACCAGCACTGCTACACAAACCAAATGTTTCTGTGGAGCCACCTGTTGTCAAGCAGCAGCAACAGGTGGATGCCCTTCCTAAAGACGTGCCTTGCTCTGTCAGAACAAGCATAGCAGCAGCCCCAGTGAAAGAGGTGCAGCGGTCCAGCTCTGACCGGAAGAGCCGCAAGGCTGAGAAGAAAGACACGGATGGTGCAACCAGGACTGGCTCTTCAGTTGTGGCGCGACACCCAGAAGCAACTGCAGGGCGTTCGATGAACCAGTGCGGTGTCAGCCAACTGAACAGCTGTTCTCGTTGCAATCCAGAGCAGTTCTTTTGTCTGACCTTCACGTGTATCAGCTGCCGTATGCTGTTCCGTTTTAGAAGTGTATCAGCTGCTGTGTGCTGTCCCGTTTTAGATGTAGGATGTTTGTAGGTAGCACAGAGGTTGTGAAAGTAGAAAGGTGTCGGAGCAGAGCTGTGAGGCTGTGGGAGCTAATTATACTTCAATTTTCCTTGCTTTGTTCTTTCTGTTGTATGACAATTAGTGGAGAAATTAGAAAAAAAGCCTTTCATACTGTTTCGTGCAGTTAACTCGGAAATTGCTTATGTTTTATGTCAACATTTTGACGTTTCTTGCTTCAATTTCCCAGCTTTGTGGTAACACCAGACTTATCTTTCTGTTGTATAGCAATGAGTTGAGTAATCAGCAAAAGGCCCTTCCGTGGTGTTTCACATAGCCAAGAAACTCTGAAATTGTTTACTGTTTTCGGTATGAAATTTTAACGTCGTGCATGTTCCTTGGAACGAATTGAATCAGTTGATGCTTAGCTTTGCGACCTGAGCTTGGAGTCTTGTTCTGAGTTCTGACTGGTGTGTATTTTTTTGCAAATTCTTCTGCAAAATTTGATGGGGGTGCATTAAATTCATAAGTTATCTGGCCCGCCAATTGCTTCCTTCCAACTTTTTTTCCTAATCTTGCCACTAGACCACTAGTTACTGAAGTACATTTTGCTCATAACTATTCAGATCGAATAGAGGATCTTCGCTGCCATTGCAACCTTGTCTTATTCAAGTTTCAGACATGTCCTGTACATAAGATTTCATCAAGGTAGTAAAACACCATTATAGACAGACAAAGAAAAAAAAAGAAGAGAAACAGAAAAGGTAGGAACTCTACAAAGCGACTAAGCGCAGAAATATGTATACTTTAGGACATGAGGTTTAGCCGTTCAGGTTAGCAACAGGCAACAGCTGCAGTCCTTGCGCTGCAGGTAACCGTAGCAAGTTTGTCCAATTAAGCTTCCTGAGTTTACTATGTGAATGTCATCCCAAAGATGTACCCGTCTGATTGCTTCTGGGCGGATCCACACCATCGTCCCTGCGGATTCAGTCATTCGGCCACTGAGTATCTAGGGATAATTCGTGTCCAATTATACTTGACAAATAACTCTTCTCTTTTCTGAAAGCAAGGCAGGAAATGCGGGTTTCAGATTACTCACATGGTAATGCCAGAATGAAAATGATTACGGCAAAGCCTACCCCGACAAAAGAACCAAATCTAGGGCTGGAAAGCTACTTTCCGCTGTTTGAGGAGCCTCCTCGACGGCTGAGAAGTTGTTAGAAAGCAGAGCACACGGCAAAATAGAATATGGTAAGTGTTGTAACATGGGCAAAATAGCCTAAATCGGCTTATAATGGACAGCAGACCCATTAGGCATATTAGCGTAGTTTAGTCTCATATTGCTTAGCTTATCATGAAGACGGACCTTTCCATATGAAGGGAGAGTCAGGGACTCTTATTGTACACACACGCCTACAAGCAAAATCGATAAAGTTGAGAGAGGCTATGAGGAGTACATCATGTGTTCAGCAACTTTTGTTCATATTTGAGTGTTTCATCATCGGCAAAGTGACCTCAATATTATAACAAAGACAACTTGAATGCCCGTACGTTACTACGGATAGAAAAACATTACCTTAGCATATCGGGCCATTTAGAGGTGACCAAATGGGCCAGGCTGGTCCAAAGCATGGTACTGTTGCCCAGGCCCTAGCATGGCCCGACGAGGCGTGCCGTGGTTGGGTTGTGACTGTAACATTCCCAAATCTGTTTGCATTTCAAATGCATGAAAATGTGAAATTTTTTAAAACTTTTTAATACACTTTGTTGACACTCGAATTTCCTTAGATTTTATTTGAAGCTTTGTCGTATTTTGAACCTCGCAAAATCAATCAACAAGATGCATATTGGCTAAACATAACAAATCTGAAATTAAATTAAATTGATAATTGAATTTAAAACACCACACCCAATCTATCAGTAGGGGTGCAAACGGAACGGATATGGACGAATATCGCTCATCCCGTATCCTTTTCTATATTTTTTCTCGGATTCGAAATCAAACACGGATAATACCGGATACGAATACGAATGTGGATAGTCTTGGTCATGAATACGGAGCGAATACATGCCAAACCGAATACGGTTTGTCTC
This sequence comes from Phyllostachys edulis, assembly GCA_036346405.1. NCBI lineage: Eukaryota > Viridiplantae > Streptophyta > Magnoliopsida > Poales > Poaceae > Phyllostachys > Phyllostachys edulis. Next base: position 49,501,797 of record CM070563.1, on the reverse strand, counting down.
GGTCACAAATACTTATTTGGATATTGCACGAAAATAAAAACCATATATATCGCACAAATAAAGACCAATCAACCATACTACATGTCCAAAATGCAACAAGATTAGTAGTTTAACAAGCAAATTTAGATACAACACACGAGGGTAGTTAACTAGTTAAGCAAGTAGTGCTAACTACTAACTAGCAAGTAGCGACAAGGGCTAGTTAAGTAAGTAGTAACTACTAACTAGCAAGTAACAAGTCACAACTCTCACACGGATCCAAAATTCAACTAACCAATAGCCATAGCCAAGTACATCACTAGTTGCATAACAAGTAGCCAAGTAGTAATAATAAGTGCTAAGTACGTAAGTAGCAACTATCAAGTCCTTGGCCGCACAAAAGACTTGTCTAGCAGCAGCTAGCAGCGAGCCATCTCTATGACCATGCCTCGATCGATCTCAGCCTCGGTCATCGTCTCATCCTACAAAAATATATTTGTAGAATGTCGGATCATTTGATATCATGAAACCAACGATCTGTTGCCACAATAATATTCAATTCATCCCCAATTATTAACCATGGGTCAATGTTTGATGGAGTATTAGAACCACCAGCTTCAAAACCTGTAACTTTGATTGTTACAGATTTTCACACATAAAACAAAACAATATAAATAACCAGAGAAATGTAGGGTAGAATCGTTAGCCCATTATCTACATCCTAATCTTATGTTCCCCCAAACAACTCTTCACTACACAGCAGCATTAGCTGTAAATGATTAGCAGTTGCTATGACATAGGTGTATTTAACAGAATGAGATCTGAACAATTAGTTAGTAGCTTTGCATTTAAGTATTTACAGCATAGACCAATATAGCTATTGAAAGCAAAGAGCATTATATAGCCCTAGTGCAGTAAGTACCAGTTTGATGATGGAAAAAAAACTAAACTATTTCCAGTAATACGTCAAAGAGGGGCCAAAATGAGGATCACTGAATTTTATCAGACAAACTGAAGTGCCTGTTATATCTTTCACACCTCAGACATCATATTCCGTTACCTCTATTGCTTACAAGCTCTGCCCACAAACCACCAGCTCCAGCATGGTTGATCTCCTGCAAGTATAACCAAGAATTAACAGCAATTCTCACCTTAAAAGTACAAAAACTAAGTAACCTCCAAGGCTCTAACCCAACAGTATTCTAAAAGGTTCAGTTGCTAAAACGTGAAAAAGCTGAAAGGAAATAGCGCATTCAATCAACAGCTTTTGCTGACTAGTTTCACCACAAATAAATTCTCCCGTATAATATTACAGTATATAGCAGTAAGTAAACACTAGCTGAACTCCTGATCGAAATTGATTTGTTTCATTTTTACAAGCCGTGAATTATGCATGCAAATGTGATACCCTACTATCCAAATAGGTTATGTGGGCTGCAGAGATTGATAGTTAACCAATTTAGCAAATGTAGACAAATGCACATGAGTTTATTGAGTTGTCCTACGATAGTTAACCAATCAATGCATGCATCAACGGTTAAACATTAAGCTCACCTCAGTTGATCTCAGCCTCGGTCATCATCTCATCCTACAAAAATAGATTTGTAGAATTAGAGCCTCAACCACAGAAAGTGCTCAGCTTAATTTACTGTTATATCGACAAAAAACAGTGCAAATAGACTTTTTGCTAAGTCATGCATCATGTTTAAAATAATGCAGAGCGACGTAATCAGCCTGCTGGTATTGTTGCCGCATTTTGTTGTGTGTACATAGTTTCTTCTTCCGAGAAATGCTATTTCTTTAGAGATTGGAACAAGTTATCAATAATCTATCATCAGTTTGTTGTCAATCAGTGGAACAACCCCGTTTCAACTCAATGAAGATGTTATCCTCTGTAACTGTAAGGGATGTCAACCAATCGTATATATTTCTCGTGAGAATTATGTGTTTTGAGAAAATTGCACAAGAATCGTGTGATAATTGTGCTCCACTGCTATGTTCAAATGCAATGTAATCTAGACACATGTTTCACAAGTAACTCTACCGATCAGTACAGCGTTGCTATATCGTAATGTTAAAACGCTCACTAATGATTAATCTAGGCTGACTACTATGCTGCTTATAAAAGGAATTAACACAGCTTTTAGTTTGCAAAATGCCTGCACAACCAGCACAGGTGTTCCATTTAATCATCCAACTCGAGTTCACATGTCATGGTATTCATCAATCAGAAGAGAATCACGAATTCACGATGAAAAGGTTTATCCATCCAAAATGAAATCCTAGAAACCATTCACCTACAGGTCCTACAGCCTACAGGGCATCATGTTCTACTCTTTTTGTAACACCCTGGCACCCTGCTTCTGAAAATGTGCCTTTCCTGTTGCGATGTCCAGATGGAACGGTAGTTGGGGCTATACTAATCACACATTATCATCAACTAAACCGAAAACAAGTTATTACTGGCAGTGCATCTCATGGTATACTAGTATACTACTGCTCTCATGGTATCATCATCACACATTATCAGCAACTTTCTGGCAGTGCATCTCATGGTATACTTGTATACTACTGCAGTATTGCCGTTCGATTTTCAGAGGAGAAAGCAATGGAGATGGAATTTTTCCTCTCCTTTTCCAGTTCCAATGAAAATGAGCCAAAGTGCCACCAATATATATGCATGTGTGCTGGATTGCTGGTTAATACCTGCTGCCGTTGCCTGTTGTCGCCGAGGCAGTGGAGCCAGACGACGGTGGCCGTATGCGCGCCCTTGGGCCTCACCACGTACATCCTCCCGATGGGAGGAGGGAGGCGGCGGCTGCTGCGGCGACTACAGCGGCGACTGCGAGGGAGGAGGGACGCAGCGGGGGAGGGCGCGGGTGGGGGGAGGCAGAGATGAGGAGGGAGCCAGGGAGAAGTGAGGGAGGGAAGGGAGGCAGCGGCGGCGAGGGAGGAGGAAGGCGGCGTCGACGGCGAGGGAGGAGGGAGGCGGAGGTGGAGGCCGCGGGTGGGGGAGGTCGTGTAGATGACGATTGAGGGCCCGCGGGAGGGGAAGGGAGACGGCGGCAGCAGCGAGGGAGGAGGAAGGCGGCGGCGACGGCGAGGGTCAGGGGATTTGGGAGATGCGGGACGGGAAGGGCCGAAATGAGAATGAGAGTTGAGACTGCAGTCGGGGACTCGGGCGGTCGGGCCAGCTAAAGCCAAGGGCCAGCCAGTTCAGATAGCGCTCGCATATTTGTTTGGATAGTTCCATTTTTTTTTCTCCGATACCTCCCAATTAACCGGATAGCTCCTTACCGAATGCGATTCCGTATCCGGCAAAAAAACACGTATCCGAATTAAATCAGTCAATCGGGAACTATTCACTCTATTTGCACCCCTACCTATCAGTATAAGTATTTTCACCTTCACCTCTGCCACAAAGGCCCGCAAGCACTGGACTGCTTGATATAGATACTTGAACTAGACCTAAACACCATATTCACATCTAGCAACTCATTAATTGATTTGATCAGTATCATTTAAATAAGAATAATATCAAGTAGACAATCAAAGTAAGACTACAAGAATCATATTTCAAAATGTTATAAAATTGAGATCAACCCTATAATGTAAAGGGAATACATCTTAGAAGTTTCAAAGAAACAGCAGGCAGTGAAGTAGTGGTCTTGGTTCCTAGCCTAGGGCGGTGCCAAGGTTTGGCGCAAGTCAACGTGCTGGGGGCGCTAGCCGCGCTATCTCCTCAGATCCATCCTTAGCATGGTGCGGGGCGGTTCCTTCTCGGCTACTTGAGCAAAAAAAAAAATCCTAACTCGACTTTTCTCTATATTTTTCGTGGACCTTTTCACGAATTTCTCGAATATTTTTTTTGCCGCCTGGTAGAGTCGGCACAACCAATATATCTGAGGGACCTCGGCTCAAAATTTCGTAATTGTTCCCGGGCTTCCAATTTTGGGGTTTTAGATGTTTTCTCCATTTTTCTTTGGAAATCCGGATTTTCTTTCCTTTTTGATATTTTCATTACGGAAGACTCGAATTCCATCTTTTTATCCTTTCCCGTGCATATTCCTGCACGTAATGAGAATTACAATATATCTCTAAATTTTGTTAGTGTTGGTTGCCAAATGGCACAGTTAAGCGTAATAATCATAAAATCGATCGCTATATCGGTGATTATATAAAACAACCAACAACTAGGGGCGAATCCACTGTGGGTGCTTGTGTATAACACCCTAGCCCAACATGAGCCCGGAATGCTACTAAATAAACATGATAACAAATTAAAATATAAAACATAATTCTAAATTTTAGCGAGAACCTCCTTTGTATAGTTGACTATCTTGGGCGTTCCAACACTAACATATATCATAATCAAGGTTCCAACATCCAGAATTCATCAAAGCATTCAAAATAAGCTAATCAACTAAAGCATAATAAAAAATATCCAAAATATGCTACTCCTCATTATTACAAATAATCCAATGCATGAAGCATAACCATAATCAATCCTTAGCGGTTTGCTTATTATTAGGTGCGATCTAAATGTTATTTAACTTTAAAGATGTGTGGTAGTGTGTGATTCCAAGTCAAGCCTACTCCTCCCATACATGCCGTTCTTGCAAGTGGTACCTAAAAGCACAACAAAAGCAAGAGTGAGCCCAAAGACTCGTAAAAGTACCAATAATAAAACATTAAACTCACAGTTATAGCATCAACATCCCATAAGAAATCTTTACACTAAAACATCTCGCATGTTTATGTAATGCAAATGTGCAATGCATTTTTTCTCTTTTACTCTTTTAGCATTTTACCGAATACGAGGTATACAACCGTCGATATATACCCTTGCTTGTGCCCTCTAGCACAGGGACCAAAGCCTATACTCCACAAGTATAGAGACCACTGACCGTCATCTTCATGATGGGGACCTCTACTCAATGCCCACACACCATGAGTGTGGGGACCTAAGCCCGTCATCTACATGGCGGAGACCCCAAATACACATACACAGGTCACCACATGACCAAGTCTCAAGTATGCTCTCCAAGTGCATATGCATCATTACTCTATCTTTCAATAACAAGTATATCAACATCAACATACAAGAATTTCAAACTTTAAATAACATGCATAGCAACAGCAACATACATGAAAAACACTTAGCTCTATCTCAAGCATTCACCATCCTTAATCATACATACCACACTATCAACCAAGCATAGCTAATATGTATCAAATTACTAGCACTCACTATCAAACATTCATAATTATGCTATCAACCAGTGTACTTGCCTTAACCGCGTGAGAACGAAGGACGTGAAGAGGGCGCTGCCCCTAGGACCAAACCCCTACCTGAGTATATAAATAAAACATGCTAAGACAATAATACTAGACCAATAACAAAACTAGAAGTACAAACGATCTCGCTATACTCTCTAGCGTAATCCCAACTCTACTCCTAAATGTCGATCTGTCCCCTCTGTGGACAGTCACATTCTAAAATTCCTATCTTTTTGTACAGGAGTCCAAATGGGGTGTTCTTGGACTTCATGGAAAGGTTAACAAATTCTCCAACTAAGTCTAGTTGGTGAGCCATCCTGAATCGGCCATCCACTACCCCTACCAAGCTAATTAATAGAACATCGAATTCGCGTCGGGTTTCTGAACAGTCATACTAAAATCATCATAACTTTCAGTGCGTTTGTCCAAAATTCATGTTCTTTAGCTTTCGGAAAGCTGTGATAATTACCTACGTCTTTAATTATAGTAAGCTCCTCTATTTTTTTCTTTAGCTATTCGGTTAATCCAGTTACTAAAAGCGTCAGATATCTGAAGCAGATTAGCGAGGATAAAGCGCTATAAAATTCATAACTTGCAGACCGTAATTCAGAATTGGTTGTTCTTGGAGGATATGGAAAGATAAGAACAATTCCCATACATCTCTAGGAGATGGGAATCTCGATTCGACTTCTAAGAACATGAAAGCGGCCATACAAGTTTAGGACAAAACACGATCTAGCGGCGATTGATATTTGATCTACTAAGCGAAATCATAATCGCATCTAATACAAATCATACAACGAAGAAGACCCTTTGTTACCCTTTAAGAATTGCGGAAGGCGAAGAACTATCCCACGAAGATGGTCTCCTCCTCACCTTCTTCTTCTCCTATGGCCACCACCACCAACCTGAATCGCTTCTTCTCCTCTCGGTGGCGGGGAGGTGGGCGATCCTCACCGGCAGCGGGGGCATGGTGGAGGCGCAAGGGAGCGAGGAGGCAGCAAGGGAGATGGGGAGGCGGCCAATGGGGGTGGGCGGCCAAGGGAGAGAGGCGGCCTAGGGTTTGGCCCCCTTATGGCCGACCTCCTCCCTTCCACTTATGGGCCAAATGCCCATGGGCTGGAGGCCCCGGCTCAGGTTGTCCAAAAATTACTGCAAACCCCCTCTTTTGTCACTTAATTAGCTATTTTCTATTTGATCCTTCTCCTGATTACTTAATTCTCTCTCGATAATCCTTCCGAATTACTTTTGGGGTATTACATTGTGGGTGCTCGAGCACCCCCCCCCTCCTCCCACCACCATACCCCTAGTACCCACTGAGACCTGATAGGCTAAGTACCGCTGAGCGGCGAGTCGGCGAGAGCTAGCGACGGAGGTTTGCCTGAGGCGGAGGTCGGGAGGTTGAAGAAACCTATGGCTTAAGGCCCGATCGAGGCGTCGGCGAGCAGTGGCTTAAGAGCTAAGACCCAGCTAGCCCAAATACAATCAACTCTAGAAATTTGTTTGGTTCTTTACCCTAACTAGCCATACCAAAATTTGGTAATACCCAGAAAATTTGGCCAATGTTTGTTTTGGTTCCTATATTTGGCGTGCCCTTGAAAAATGAATCCCAAATGAACCACACCAAATATTGGTAATGCCCATAAAATTTGGCTAGAATTTGGTTTGTTGCCAAATTTTAGTACTACCAAAAAAATTTGGTAAAGCCAAATTTTTCTTCACAATTCGAGCAAAGTTTGGGTGGCCAAAAAGCTAGCCAAAAATTGGCGGAACAACTAGCCCATGAGTCGCTAGGTGGCATCATTTAGTTGGATGTGAATAGGGCAAATTTGGCATGGTTACAATCCAAACACGTCAATTTCAGTATTGCCCGTGGGTCCCATGTGATATCAATTTTCTTTTGCCCCCAAAATATGTCAACTTGGGTCTTATTTTGTTGATAAAATGACAAGGAACACAACGGTTTAAGCGGATGCAAATCGGATACCGGTTTAGGAAATATGATCATTTGAAGCAGATAAATCAATCTAACCATGCAATTAATATCACTATTTGCATCCAATCGAACTCATTTGAATCGAGATAAATTGGTATTATCAAAATTTTCAAGACAACAACAAATATTTGTGCCAAACCAAATACTAGCCAAATTTTTAGGTAATACCAAAAATTTGGTAAGGCTCACTGGGGTTACAAGCCAAACAACTCCAACATTTTTTTTGGCTAGGTTTTAATATTGCCTGGATTTTGGTATTACCAAAATTTTGATATGGCTGCCTGAATCGTAAACCAAACAGCCCTCTGTGTCTCTGTCTCTCAGGTGTCACCACACCCACATATCTTGGATATGCCCGAGTCCCAAATTTGAGAATCAAGAGATGGAGAGACCGACAGTGAGAGACTCAGAGACACCGAGCCACCGAGGTCGAGGCGGTCGGCGACTCGGCAGCCCGGCGTGGTGGAGGGGGAGGCAGTCCGCGATCCGTGGTCAACGACTTGGCGCGGAGGAGGATTTGCCATTGCGTCTCGGCGACTCGGCCGCTCGGCGGAGGAAGGTTGGAGGTGGTGGGCGGCCGTGGCGGAGGCGGAGGTCGGGCGGTCGGCGATTCGGTGGCCGAACGCGGTAGAAGCGAGCTATCTTGGGACGCTGATCGATCAATTGGCGCCCGTGGTAGTAGCATCGGCGAATCGTGGGCCCACGGCGACTCGGGCTCGGCAGCTTAGGCGATGGCGGTGGCGAAGCGAAGTGGCGAGCGATTGAGCGAATCTTGACCGTGAGGACCGAGGAAGTGAGGAGGACTGAGTTCATTCCATATTTCCAATGCCAATTAAGCAGGGATGTGTCATGTGAGGCGAGACAATAAGGTACTAAGGTTGTATCTCTCCCGATCCTAGATCTCCAATTTTTTATATGCATTGCAAATGTGCGTAGGTAGACTTGAAGATTGATGAATTGATTATTGATGCAAATATTTAATTGGTGGTTGTTGTTTAATTTGTGATTGATGAATTGATATAAATAGTTGTTTAGTTGTGCGGTAGCCATTAGCAAATAATCATTCAACGCTTTCAAGACATGAAAACTTCGTAGAGTAAAATTGTGTAAATAATCAGATTTAGTACTTTAGTGGTACATATTTATGGACATTTGAGGGCACATTATCTATTAGCGAGGCACAAAATTTATTGTATTGTACATTTTCAATTTATTCTTTTTGTGTTTATGTATGAAATTGACATTCAAATGGCAAAAGACGATAGATGTAACATTGGTATGCTTATGTTATGCTATAGCCTCAACGATGAGCTCCTCTATTTTCATCCTAGATTACCATACTTGCCAACAACCCTTGCCATGCTCGTTGGAGAAAGTTTATTTAAGAGGCGGACATGTGGCTTAGTGGTGGGAAGCGAGGGTGTTCATTTCCATCCACACGGGTTTGATCCTAATATCGGCTACAATGTACTTTATTTAATTAGAGTACTTGAGCATGTACCTTTAGTGAAAAACATGTGCCCACATTCTTCATAAAATTCCTAACGTCATTTGCTAACATGCGTGTCTTTGTAAAAATGCTTTTTAAATTTTATTAAAAATAATTAAATGATAAAATGTAAAATGCGATAAGAGATGCGAGTTAGTGGACAAGCGGACCATTGCCCCCAAATATATATATATATATATATATATATATATATATATATATGTGTGTGTGTGTGTGTGTGTGTGTGTGTGTGTGTGTGGCACTCACAACTCGCATCTCTTATTGTGATTCAAGAATTGAAGTTAAAATCAAACCTGTGGAAAGATCCTCCATTTTAGGTAAGATCGGAAGTCAACATACACCTACCTATAGAGTCAAAAATTTGGGGGCAATAGTGCCCCTCAAATGTCCATAAATCAACTAAGGTACTAAACTGATTATTTACACAATTTTACTCTACGAGTTTTCATGTCTTGAAAGCGTTGAATGATTATTTGCTAATGGCTACTGTCAACTAAACAACTATTTATATCAATTCATCAATCACAAATTAAACAACAACCACCAATTAAATATTTGCATCAATAATCAATTCATCAATCTTCAGGTCTACCTATAGACATTTGCAACAGACAAAAAAATTGGAGATCTAGGACTGAGAGAGATACAACCTTAGTACCTTACTGCCTCGCCCTCACATGACACATCCCCAAGCGAATTGGCACTGGAAATATGGAATCAACTCAGTCCTCCTCACTTCCTCGGTCCTCACGAAGTCAAGATTCGTTCAATCGTTCGCCACTTCGCCTTCGCCAGTCGCCACTGCCCAAGCGGCCGAGCCCGAGTCGCCGTGGGCCCACGATTCGCCGATGCTACCAGCCGCCGGGCGCCAGCCACTGACCGCGGCCCCGCATAGCCTCGCCCCTACCCGTGCCCGGCCACCGAATCGTCGACCGCCTCCGACCTCCCCCTCCGCTCCGCGCCGGGCTGCCCACCACCTCCAACCTTCCCCTCCGCGCCGAGCGGCCGAGTCGCCGAGACGCAATGGCGAATCCCCCTCCGCGCCGAGTCGTTGACCACGGACCGCGGACCGCCTCCCCCTCCACCGCGCCGGCCATGAACTGGGCGGTTACCCTCAATCTTCCGTCGCAGCGGCCATGAACTGGTTGGCGGCCGCGGCTCCGGCGGTCTCAGGCTGCAACGACTGGTCCGAGTTCACCCAGAAGTTGTTCTCCGGCGGTTCACGCCTGCTCTCCCTAGCGGGCGGCGAGCACCACCATCGGCTGCGGCACGAGCTGGACCGGCTCGAGAGGTGCATGCTCAACCTTCCTGGCCTAATCAGCCAGGCCGAGTGGTTCATCTACAGGGATACTGTCGCTCCGCTCCTCCACAGGCTCAAGGACCGGTTGCTTGACGCTCATGACCTTCTTGACGCCTTCAATTACCATTACGAGCTCAAAGTGACGGCAGAAGGCACTCATCAGTCATCACCTAAGGGCCGATTTCTTTAAGGAGGTCATCAATTTCAACCGTGTAAAGAAAATCCGAGAGGATATCGAGTATCTTGATGATAAGCTGGCGGTGCTCATTGACCGCCGTACCGAGATGCAGCGATTTGACAAGTTCATAAGGCCAGATATGGATCATTGCTGTGATGATTCTCGGGTTTGCGGCCGTGAGGCTGAAGTGGATGAGGTGATTCGGCGACTGGGGTACTGCCTGAGTTGCATCACACCACAGACTGCTCTGTATCGTCAAGCAAACGTTGCACAACTGCGAGCACCACATCTACTAGCAAAAGGACCAGGAGGACTCTGACAGCAAGCAATTCTGCATCATTGACTAACACCGGGGCCATGGCCCAGACTGCAACAATTGTGCCTGCAAGCGAGCCAATGTGTAGTGAGCAAGCAAGGGAACCGATAAGCTTTCAATGTGATGAACAAAGAACTGCGAATGTATCAGTATTCATAATAGTTGGCCTTGGGGGTATAGGAAAGACTACTTTGGGCCAGAAAGTTTTCAATGACAAGAGAGTCCATGATCACTTTGACCTGAGAATCTGGATATCTGTCTCCAATGACTTCGACGTGAAAAGGTTAACCAAGGAATTTGTACATCACATTCTCAAAAATGAAATGCAGTCTGATAATTTGTCTTGCCTTCAGGATATTCTCACTGGTGGCATCATTGCATCTAAAAATTTCTTGCTTGTACTGGACAACATATGGGATGATGTATACATAAATCATGAGAGCTGATGGCACAAAATTATCAAACCATTACAATCTGCCCAGCGAAGTATGGTTTTACTCACAACAAGGTCACAAAAGGTCGCGGACGAAGTGAACAGAAACAAACAATTCAACGTTGGAAGGCTTACCTCCTGACATTTTCAAGGAATTCTTCAATGACTGCGCATTTGGTATTGATCGTTCACAGTACGATCCAGACCTGGATAATATTGGTGGAGGTATACTTCCGCATCTGAAAGGTTGTCCATTAGCTGCTAAAACTCTTGGAAGGTTATTAAACTGTATGCTGAATAGAGATATCTGGAATGACATTGCAAGAAGTGAACTTTGGGAGGTAGATCAAAAGAATGATGACATTTTGCCTGTCCTCCGTTTGAGCTACCAGTATCTACCCTCCCATCTGAGGAGCTGTTTCTCGTTCTGTTCCATGTACCCTAAAGGTTACCAGTTTGATATACTCTGGTAGACATTTGGACAACAGCCGGCCTACTAGAATCTCTCAAGGGCACACCGGCAATTAATGGGCCTAAATGTTTCAATGATTTGCTGAATCGATCCCTTTTTCAGAAAGCACCATCATCTTCCAAATATGTCATACATGATTTGATGCACGATATGGCACAGCTGGTCTCTGGGAACAGTGCTTCATAATAAAGAGTCAAAACAGACCTAGAAAAGTTTCCTGAGAATGTTCGTCATTTCTCAATTCTAGACAGCAGTGGGCTTGATGCTACGAACTGGAAAAGTTTGTGCAAGTGTAAAAGGTTGCGCTCCATAGTGTGCCATGGTATCCCCTCTGATGTTATCACTCCTGCAGTGGAATGCTCGTTTAAAGAGCTTACAAACATCCGCATTTTGAGCTTTATTTCTTGCCAGTTGGATCATCTACCAGAGAGCATAGGGAACTTAAAGCTTCTCCGCTACCTAAATATTGGTGAATGTACTTTTGAAAATCTTCCCAGATCCTTTTGGTGCCTCTATAATTTACAGACCGTTGATGCACAAAACTGCAGGTTCCATGACATACCGAAGATTATAATCGGCTAGTCAACTTGCGGGGATTTAAATTGAGGGGTACCCTTGTAAGTGGACTTGGTCAAGTGCCTTAACATTGGGAAATTTAAATTTGATTTGAGGGCATGTGCAAGCTGTATATGCATCAGTGATCAATGCATGAGCCATCCTTCAGGGAAGTGTGAAATTAGAGGTTTTGTTAACATCATTAGCAAGGATTCAAGAAGGATGAGGCATCTAACTGAGCTGTGTCAGTAGTGGATGTTCTTAACGCAGATACCGCCTTTCATTTTTTTGTAGGCTAAGCAGCCTGTTGTTCTGTTTAGCATGGAGTTAATTTGTTCTGTTGTTACTAATACTACTGATCAGGTAAACATTGTATGCTTACTATAAAAACTTGTTTATATTCAAATGCAAGGCACCCTGGTTTTGTGCATGATAAATCCTGAATTCCTGATCACTAGTATGGATCGTGGTCAGTTTTGCATGACATTTTGATGTTAAATCTCTATGTGCTTGGTAATCTTATTTTGCGATCAGAATCAACACCGCAACATTGTATATCTGAAATTCTGAATCCTCTGCAATGACAACATTGATCTTTCGAGTATAGGTGTAGCTCTCTATCTGTCTCCTTATTGAGAACCTCTTATCATTTTTGCCCGTGCTGTTTTGTTTAAAGTTATACCATTTTATTTCTTGCGAGATATGCTGAGCAATAACTTCTTTGTGGATTTAGAATTCTATGCTTTATGCTCTCCCGATGTCTTGGGGGAGTGGAAACATCTCCAATTCACCTGCAAATTCAGCAAGATTGTTGGAGAGTAATTAATTGGTATAGAATGGGATGTATCTTCAGATCCATATGAAATGTTGCAACAAGAAATAAATCGACCTTCACAAACTTTCTCTTTTTCAAAGAATTGGAAATTAACTCTGGAATGCTGTCATATTTAGTTCCATGCATTTTTAATGGAGTGCTTCCAAATAAGTACAGATGGGAAAAAACCCCTAATCCAGGATGGTGGAACTCGTCAAAGGAAGAGCTTCTAAAACTATGATGAAGCTATTTCCAAATTAGTTGAAAATATCAGAAAGTTTAAAATAGGAAAGGCAGATGGGTTTGATCCTGGTTCTTAGAGACACTTCTTAAGAAAGGGTTTAGCTTTCTTTAACCTATATCATTTGTTGTAGTTTTTCTCCTTGCTTTCTGTAGTTTTTTTTTTCGTTTCTGGATTGATATCCTTTTTTGTATCTTTTTATTCTATATATATATATATATATATATATATATATATATATATATATATATATATATATATATATATATATATATAACCAGAGTCATGCCCTACTGTTTCTGTCAAAATAAAAAATAATTTGTGCATAGTTCGATTGCCATAGTGTCAAGTGCATCGGGAAAAAAAATATAGGCTATAATTTTATTGTGAAGCTTATTGTCACGCCTGAGCCGAAGAAGAAGAAAAAGGCGGCGAAATTGAATGGTGGAGCAGACCAGCGGCGCGCCACGTTGGTTAAAATCAAAGGAGGAGAAGCTGACAGTGGCCCTAGAGAATTGCATACACGGAGAGGCTGTTGACTGGGGGTGTCATCAATGACTTGGTTTGTGAGCATGGTTCATAGTCTTTGGGACCCAGATGTCAGGTGAGTGAGAGGGGCTTAAAAGCTAACGCTTGTAACTGAGAAGGGCATCGAATGAAAGGTGTTACATCATGTGGCTAGGTCTAGTATATTTTAGTTGATGAATAATTGATAATATTGGGTATTGATATTATTTGAGGCGTGTGGTGTGTGTGGACTAATGTCGATCAAGTTGGAAAGAACTTGTGCTGGGAAAATATGTTGTTTTGGTCTTTGCATGTGCAGGGTAACTCGGAGGCGATCGTGGTCTACGGCGGTGATCGGAAGATAACTTGGTGCGAAGTTATGGTCCAGAAGGTCAAGGATGCTGGAGGAGACGGTCGAGCTCGAGTTGGAACTCATAGAGATCGAAGAAGGATGATACGTGTTGGAGCTACGGAGGTGCAGTCCAGAGGCTACGACACATGATAATTTTGGAGTGTCCAAAATTGAAAGGGTTGAGGGCTAATAGATGTATGCATGATAGGCTGGGCCACATGCATAATGGGCTGCTTAGGCTATACGTGTACGTGAAAAATATATATTGGAGTCCGAAGCGGTTTTGAGTCCTAGGTCTATACATGATATAAGTAGGGACTGGCGGCGGCAGGTATCGGACCGCTCGTAGAAAATAGGAGCCCTTGGCGGCGGCTTGTAGCATGATCTGTAGACAGAAAAAGCAAGAACCGCGGTTGCACAGGGTGACGTGCGTTTGCTTGCTGGCGACAGCCGATTCCTTTTGGTCGTGCTATGCGTGTGCGTGCGGTCTTGAAAAAGCAGGCGGTGATTGTGCATGTGGTGATTCTCTTGGAGATTTGCTAGTTGGGTCCTCGTGGTTTTTGCGTTGAGCTTTCAGATCTGTGCGGCTGCACTTTCCTGTGTCGTGCTCGTGAGTCGAGAAACCATCTAAGGTTTGTGTGCTGCGCATAGGATTGGATAGCTTTGTTATTCCTTCTGTTGATTCCTGTGCGTAGATTTATTCATTGTTTATTGCTTGCTGGTGTGCATGCTAGTGGTTGTTAATCAATAGTAGCGCACGCGATTTTTGAGAAGCATCATCTCTGTGTTTTCAGTTCGCATGCATGTTATACACGCACAGAGAAAAACAAATAAATATTGGTAGTGCTCTGTAGATTGAAAATAACTGGATTTTGAGAAAAAGTTTTCGCTTTGGGGTTTAGATTGGATTCAATATAAGTCTTCCGCAGTGCTTGTTTATTGACATTCATAGCTTTCATAGCTACTGAAGTGAAATTGATATTGAATTCAATTAAGGTGAAAAAGTGATTGTGCTCCTATTCATCCTCTCTAGTCGTCTTTTCGGTCCAACAAAAGAAATTAAACTTTGCTTTCCCCACCTGTTCTTCCTTTGTCTCATCTCTGATTTCACTTAAATCATCCCCATGTATCCACCAATCTGTTACTACTCTGAGATTTGACCTCATGTGCGATGGGGTCGTCACACATATTTTGTAGATATATTTTGTTTATGGACTGAACTCCATTTCCATTTTTTCCTTGAGAAATTTTCCATATTTATTGGCAAAAAGAAAAGGAATATAGGTACAGAGAATTGTGATCACTCAATGGGCCAGACAGGAAGGCTGACGGCTGAAAAAAAAACAAACAAAGACGGCTATGGAAAACTCTATCGGTGAAATTTCGCCGGTAACCAGTGTTATCGGTAGGGTCCGATAAAATTTCCTACTGGGCAAAAAAAATCAGATTTATCTAATTTTCATTTAAATTCAAATATAGATAAATTTCATCTTTACATTTGAAAATTTCAAATTTCAATTCAAAACTTTTGACCAAAATTTTGTCAAAATATCTGGTAACCAACGATTCTGATTCTATCGGTAGAGTCCGATAAAATTTCTAAAACCAAATAGTTTTCCTGCCTTAGACTCGGACTCGAGTCCTGGCCTGAGTCGAAGTGCGTAGCACCTCATCCACCTCGATCTCACCTCTATAATTCATCAACAATACGGCCGTCTTTCCCCATCGTTGTAGCAAACAAGCAAGCAACCACTGCCATGGCCTCCCGGTTCGCACAAGTCGAGTGCGGTACCGACGACAGCGTGGTCTGGCGGCGGCTTTGATGAAGGTGGCGAGGGCACTCGATGCGCCCGCGGCGACGATGGTGCCGCAGTAGGCCGGTGAGAAGAGCCTCGCGGCGTGCTAGGTGTTCACGCGGATGAAGGGGCTCTTCTTCCAGCGGTATAACGTTGCCGTGCATGCTGGTCGCATCGACGGATTGCACTGATCATCGTCGGTGTTGCATTCATACATGGGAGTGTATATGCTTCAGGTGACTGGAATTTCTTTATCCACCGGTCACCTTTCTTAGTTGTAGGATTTTGATCCAATAGATACTACAAATTTATGTGTTAAGACAAATTTTTTTTAACTAGACAAAAATAAATTTAGGTGAATCCTACAAACACAAAAACAAACAATTTTTTTCAAAACTAGACAAAAATAAATCTAGGTGAACCCTACAAATACAAAAACAAATAGAATTGAAAGTTACAGTAAAACTGTGCTAAAATTGCATATTGCTTGACAATGCAATTTTAGGCTTAGTACTATATAATTGTAGGTGACTAAGAGATAAGAAAATTTTAGGCAACTGAGAATTAGCAAACCTGTTCATATATACAGCATGCGTGCATGATGACAAGTTTTTAGTTCGTCGACTTTGGAATAATCTTGGGGTTGTACGTAGTATGGAAATATTGATATTATGTATTCTTTAATTCCTTAATTGTTGTACTGAATTGCATCCTTAAAGTTAATTAATTGTATGTATGAAAGAAAAAGCGCTAAGTTTTATAGCATCAACTAAGGGCATCTCCAATAGTGCCGTCTCTAATTTTGCTATATCAACTCCACGTCACCGAAAGACAGATTTAGAGACAACACATCTAATAAGTTATCTCTAGCAAGTTGTCTCTAACATTCTTGCCAAACCTATAATATTCCCACCCTCTCACCTCTCTCTTTCACATGCAGTGGTTGCTTTGTCTTTGTTCGTGTATAGAGATGGTTGTTTGAGGAAGAAACGGCTTCCATTCTCTCTCTTCCACTTAGAATTTTGCTGATATGGAAGGGCTAACCGACGGCTGATATTACACTATTTAAAATGCCCTAACAAATCAAGTTGGAATGGAAGATGGATCAAATTTGTGCTTGAGAACTCCTTGGAGGAGCATCCATCATGGATCACAGTTTACGCAACAACAACGACACTACCTAGCCAATAGTATGTGTGTGTTTTCTGGCCGAAACTCACAGGTTGCATCGCGGGTCTAGCTGAGCTAGACGCAAGCAAATCAACCCATCACTAGTTTTGTTTTATTGAACCAAGCATCATCACTAGTGTATGAGCGAAAAAGTACTAAATTGATCACAAAAATCAAACTTTTTTAGACAAATTTTTTCCTCCTAACCATCGGATCTTAGCTCTGTAATGAAGCTAACTTGAATCCTCGGGCAATCTTTTGGGTTAGTACCTTTTGATATTACTTCACCAAGGCCCATGGATTCTACAGCACGCCATTGGTTTTGGATAATATCTTTTGATATCACTTCACAATTTTACACCATCTGATGAAGTGTTACACACCATCTGGTGAAGCCATTTTTTTTTCGTTTCAAAAAAAAAAAAAAAATGCATAGCATTCTCCTGTATATGGACGTATCTTCTGAATGTGGGACGTATATCCATTAAATGATTAAACGCAGCTGCCATTGAAGCATATAAAGATGATACGAACATGAAGCAAACAACCCATTAACAGAACATAGTACTCCAAAATTTAACTAACACTGATTACAGCGCAATGAAGAAATCAGCCAAACTAGCCAGCAGTTCATCATACACGATCTCCTTTTAAAAGAAAAAAGTTCATCATGAGCTAGCTAGCGTTCAAGCAGTAAACTGAAGCTTCCATCCATCTAGCTCGCAGGACACCCTAGAACTGGAGTACTTGAACTGACAGGAAGCAAGAACAGAATACAAATATACAGGAGCATAGGGCTAATTAAGAAGCATCGAAGTGTGCAGAGAACATGATCGAGCTTCATCTCGACGGAGCACGGACACGAAATGACATGGCAAATACAGTGCTTGACTGTCTTGGAGGGAACAGGGGAGAGGCGTGCACGATTAGGTCGATGTTGACGAAATCGCTGCCTTATAGCTGCAATGGCATGTAAGAGGACTTATATGGCTTAGTTTAACAGTATCCCAAAAACATAGTTCAGTTCATTAAACTATATATGGCTGAAGCAATGGTTGAACCAACGATCGTTAAAGCGTGAAATGGTCAATGTGAATTGAGAACCAACTCATAACCAACCAGACTGTATCGATCGATCCTCCAACCTAGCATTAATCTCACATTGTTTGCTAATCCGGATTATATGTCATACTAGTTGACAGGCAGCAGAAACAAATCACATACAGTTGAAATTGCAATATTCTTGATACTTTGTGATTGAAACGAAGCAGCAGCAGCAGCACTAGTAAAAATGAAAGAATGAATGTAATTATTACCTGCATGCAGGATTTATTAAAGGTCAAGTCCATCGATCAGTTTCGAGCATTCTTCTTCCTCTAGCTCCGAGCCTCCGACTGAAATTGAGAGAGAAAGAAAGAGGAAAAACACGTACGTGAGGGAAAAGCCAAAAATAGATCTGGTGCATTGGGGTTTGATCGGAGGGTCAAAACTCAGATAATATCTAAGCACTGTGATGCAGATCCATCGAAATGGGATTTCCTAAAAAATATCCATTGACATGGGAATGCATGCTTTGCGTGGACGGATGTACCTCTTCCTCTGTGTCAGATAAGATCTCATAGTCGTCATCCCATCTTGCGATAGAAATGCTAGGATGGTTGGGATGGACGTCCGCGGTGTGCCTAAGCGCATCCTCCACTTCCTTCGCAACCGTGGCTTTCTTACACCAAAGTCTAACGACAACACGCTCAAGCGAAGGGAGGTTCCCCATGCGCAAGCAGCCCAAGTCAAAATCACCACTGGCGAAATCCCGTGCACGTAAACTGAATTCAAGGAACCGAACCCTTGGCATAGCTCCTTTTGGAAACATAGATGGAACCAGTACAAAATCGAGGAATGTGCACTCTCTCGCACACTGGAATGCATCGGCGCTAACCACGAACCTTTCCACTGTGCGCTCTTCTATGAGTCCAGTCGCACTCAGGGCGAGCGAACGAAGAGCGGGCAGCGTCCCAAGGATTTGAATGTACTCCCGCCGAACTTCATCAACCCATATGTCCAAGTAGGAGATGAGAAACGACGAATTAATCCACGTCGGTAGCGTCGAGAACGAGGGCTTTGGCGGCAGCGTCAAGAACGACTTTGACAGAAATCTACGGAGGTGTGGAGGGGGCACCCAGCCTTCCCGCATGAGATTAAGCCATCCACAACAAACAAAAATCTCTAGACTTTGCAATTTGTGCAGATTGCCTAGGCACTCCACGAAAGCTGTGGCCATGCTCTCATCCATTTCTTCCCAGTTGATGTTGAGCACTCTCAGTTTGGTCAGCTGGCTCAACTCTTTCACAATATCTGCATAATGGCTGGTTGAGATCACGGACAAGTCTTCTAGGGATGTCAGGTTCCCGAACCCATCTTGCAGTCTTGTATAGCCAACATGTAGGCACATCAAACGTCTTAGCCGAACAACAGTCGGTGGCAATTCTTCTATACCAGCACCTTCTAAGTTCAGTGTCTGCAAAAACTGTAAGTTTCCTATTTCTGTTGGTAGCTCACAATCTCTTGGTACAGATTGACAACTTTTTGGAAGATATGTACCTCTTAGTCCTAGGTACCTCAGGTGAAATAAAAACCTGACATACCTAAGATTAAGATGGCAACATTGCCCGAGATCACAACCTTCCAAATCCAATACACGTATTACTTGGAAGCATGAAAGGGATGGCATCAAATTAATAGCAGGACTAAAGATAGTGAATGACCTCACTTGTGAAATGCTCGTGGTAGCCTGAGGGGTGGTGAGCTCTGCCATGCTATTTTGGAGGGATAACCTACGAACCTTTCTTTGCGAAGATGTGTTTTGCTCATTACCATCCAATTTAGTAACAAAGTTTACCTCACTTGACAAGTAAGAAATGAGATCAAGCACCATGTCATGTACACGACATGCTTCTGCTTTGCCTTCAGCATTGATGTCTACCGGCTGGATCATGCTTCTATTTATGAGCTCGTTGAAGTAACTCTCACCTAGCTCAAATACACTATCCCCCCTTTTCTCATGTTGGACAAAACCTTCAGCTATCCACCTCCATATCAATCGATCACTCCCAATCTCATAATCTTCTGGAAATATGCTTAGATACAATAAGCAAGGCTTTAGATGAGAAGGTAGATCGTAATAGCTAAAGGATAATATCTTTTGCATGTCCTCCACGTTAGCACCTTCTGTAAGTCCATGGCCAATAGAGTTGCACAAAGTATACCATTGATCCTTTCTTTGTATCTCCTGATTAGCCAAAAGGCTAGCTATAGTAATGATGGCTAATGGTACCCCACCACATTTCTTCAATATATCTTTGGATACATCCTCCAATTCATGAGGGCATCCATTCTCTCGTGAAAATATCCTTTTATAGAAGAGCCTTTTGGAGTCATCAGCAGAAAGAGGTTTCATTTCATAAATTATATCATCATTAGAAGAGCAACATGCTTTAGAAACATTGACTTTGCGGGTTGTCGTGATTAGTCGACTACCGAGATTGTTCTTTGAGAAAGCACACTTGATATATCCCCACAATTTTTCATCCCATATGTCATCGATAATGATGAAGTACCTACATATCAATTTGTGAGAGCGTTAATTGGCAAATCTGGATGTACAAGCCTTATATAGATGCTTGGATGTCTTAAAGGAATCATTCCCTCCGAGTTTGATTGTGGCTGTTCTATGTGGATCAGACAAGTTGACGGGTGTTGTAATTTTTAAACTCTATTCCTCTATGAAATGAATGGGCAGAGTTCCCTTTCAAAAAAAAGGCAAAGAAATCAAGCATAACTAATGGTTTTGTTACTTCAGGTCTTTTTATGGATATCATGGGGATATGCTTCTAATCTAGGTGTATTGAACAATTGACAATAGCGTCGAAGCTTTTGGCGAAACCCTCGTTTTCAGACTAGTTCAGGCTGATTGTCAGGCATAGACGGTCAGACCGACCAGTGCCAGCAGTCAGACCGGCCATTGGGTGGCGGTCTGATCGGCCAAAATGAAAATGTGAATTTTGGAAATTGGACAAAAATCACATATGACAGTTGGTGAGAGGATGTGTTTGCACTTGATCTCATTGGATTTGGTGTTTTCAGCCAAAACTAGATAGAGTTGAAAATTCCAGAGAGGGTGCAGATTTTCCAGGGTGAAAATTTGACTAAGTCTCTGGGTGGTTTGACCGGCCATTAGTTGGCGATTAGACCGGCTATGGGCGGTGGTCTGACCGGCCATGCCCTGTTCATGCGCCAGGGCAATGGTGAACTTCCTGGTTTAGTGCAAAGTTATGGGTTTCAGTGCATATGTGTTGCATGATGCATGTTTTGGCTAACGCGGGTCAAGTTGCAAAAAACTTGTGCCCAGAGTCGATTTCTTGATCTATTGTTGTGCAGGTGGCTTATAGTCAACGACGGTCAATGGTGAGGATGATCGGGACTAGGCTAGGAGAGCTGATGTCCAGAATGATCGAGGATGTCGGGTGAAGTCATTGGACTCAAGCATGTCGCAAGATGGACAAGGATGACCGAACGAGAGGTTCGGTGCGACAGGTTGCATCAAGTGGCATGAGGGTCGGTGCAAATGCCATGGTGATTCCAGTGAGAGTCGGATGGGAGAGACTCGCCAACAAGAAGAGAGTCATTGATAAACCTACATATAGCAAAGCATGGAATTGCTTCATGACAATTGAACTCGGTCTTCAGAGAAGGGTCGAGAAGGGGTATTTTGGTATCTTCACCAAAATACCGAGTTGATGACTATTGGGGAAACCGCGGTGCAAGACGGTGCAAGGAGACACAGTTTAGGTCAAGTGAAGCATGAAGATCATGAAGACATGGATTCAGGAAGCCCGGTTCGTCATCCGATTTGAGAAGCGTGTGTAAGTGTAGACCTGTTTGTGTGTAGACTTAACGGGTGCCCGATAAGGTTTTTTCTCTAAATCTAGCCTCCACTATAAAAGGGAGGAGTGCAGGATTTGTACCCACATCCATCAAGCCTTCAAGTCTAGGAAACCATAATTTGTGATTTAGGGCTAGGAGTGGAAATTAGAGGCTGGGGTTTGTGAGAGATGGATTGATTAAGTGCTCAAGTGTGGAGCTTTTGTCCTATATGGAGTGGTTGTAATCCAACAATCTATTGAATCAATCCAAGCAAAATTTTGTGATTTTGGTATTTTGGGGCTCTTTTATTCTTGCTCTCTCTTTGATGACTTTTGGGATTTTGTGTGTTCCTTTGGTTTCCTTGGATCTTTTGTTGTAATCTAGCTTGCTTGGATGTGTGAGAATCCATCTAGGGTCATCTTAACCATCATCTACCCATGAGCAAGTTTTTGGATCAAAGTTTGAATTCCTCGGTTCTTGTACCTACTTGATCTCATCCAAAAAATTTGTGGAACCTAGGCCTCAATCGTCTCGATCGTCAATTGGAATAGGTTCCTAACCTTCTTGATAAGCTATGGTTGAAATTTCAGGGGCTTTGAATCACAGATATGGGAGTTAGGTCGATTTGTGATCTTCGTGGGCTGCTGCCTAGGCCCCAGAGGTCAGACTGGCCATTCGAGCGGTCAGACTGATCGCAGCCCTGAAGAATATAGACCCGCTATTATGAGTTAATAGATTATTTTGGTAATTAATGATAATTATCATGTGGACTAACATTTTCCATGAGTTGATGAAACATGTTAAGTCCCATGAGGATGAAGACTTAAGGTGGCATCATGAGTTGATTTTCATCAAGTCAAGATCCCAAAGTAAAGAAAACCATCATGTGTTGATGATATTCAAGTCAAGAACTTGGAGTAAAGAAAATCATTATGTGTTGATTATATTCAGGACAAGATCCAGAAGTGAAGAAAATCATCATGTGTTGATGATATTAAAGTCAAGAACTTGGAGTAAAGTAAATCATCATGTGTTAATGATTATCAAGTCAAGAACTCAAACTTAGAGTGGTGATGTTCGTCATCAAGTAATCACTCCCAGATGGATACTCAAGGCAAAGGTATGATTATCATAGGCTAAGGATGTGTTCCTAGTCTTTTATCGGTCTCGGTGTTCGGTTTGAAAACCGGTTTGCTAGCATAGGTTGCAGTACTATTAAGAGAGGTCTTTGTCTAGTAGCCTGAGTCTCATCATGTGTTGATAGCTCAATCTCGCTTGCTCTAGCTCTTCTATGCATGATGCTATTGTTTGCGAATATGTTTTGAAAATAGTTTAAGCTCATGCATTAACTCTTTGTAGCACGAGACTATAATTTGCAAATGGTTGAAGTCCATGCACCTACTCTCTTTGGCATATTGCCGATATTTATGAATATGTTTTGCAAATAGTCGAGGCTCATGCATAATCCTTGTAGCATGTGACTTTAGTTTGCGAATGCGTTTTGCAAATGGTTTAAGTCCATGTACCAAATTCCTTGTGGCATGAATTTAAAAGTCTGCAAATGTGTTTTGTAACTTGTTGAGAATCATACTTTCATACCCTGTTTGCATTGCGCAACAATTGGCAAATGTGTTTTGCAAATTGAGTTGAAGTGAAATGCAAAGTCTGTTTTTCATCTTTCTAAGTCAGTGGCAGTCAAACCGCAGCCCTTTGGTGGTCTGACCGACTCTTGAGGAGTTTGACCGGGCTGAGTGCCAGTCCAAACCTCCTAGCAGCTTGACTGCCCATGTTGACCGGTCTGACTACCTTGTGTTGGTCGGTCCAACCGGCCCCACGGTCAGCTTTTTCCAGATGAGGTGTTTTTCTGGTTTCGGTTGGCTCCTTTGTGGAGCGGTCTGACCGTTCCCTTGGTGGTTTGACCGGCCTTGGTCCGGTCTAACCGGCCTTGTGAGAGTGGTCAGTCCTGTTGTCTGTCCAATGGCTAGTTTTATAGCCGTTGGAGCCAGAGCGGTCAGTCCGACCATTGGTTGGTGGTCAGACTGGGTTTTCCTGTTTTTCTGAAGATTCTCCCCCCAACAGCTAGTTTTCTTGTGTGGGTGTATAAATACCCACCATGGTCGGTTGGAAGGAAACTCTTGGCATCCCATTTCAGTCTCTTGAGTTAGTGTGAGCTTTTCCTCTCAATTGTGTATGTGTTGCACCTTGTGAACAAAGGGAGAGGTTCGAGTTGCTTGTGTTGCAACTAAAATTAGATTGAGCATCCGATTGTGCATGTGTTGCACTTGGTGAGAGTCAAGCAAGAGCCTTGACTTATTACCCTTGGTTTTTGCTGACACCAAGATGACATGAAGCTGTTGTGGTCTAGTGATCTTCTCAAGAAACTTGTGAGAAGTCCTGGCGTGTTGTGAGTGGTTTGGTGCTCGCCATCTCCAGAGTGGAGGAAGAGCCACCCTGAGTGGATCGGGGTGTTGTTTCAAGTTGTGAGTCGGTCCAATTCGTTTGGACTTACCTCGGAGGTGTTGATTTAATTTGTGGAGCCGGTCTATTTCGTTTGGGCTTACCTCAACATGAATTAGGGGAGACCGATGAGTCTACGAACACCACGGTAAAACATCCATGCGCCATTGTGGTTTGCTCTCTTGTGATTTAGTTTGTGCAATTTACATTCCTAGATTTAAATTGATTGCATGTCAAACTAGGATTGCAAACCTTGGACTAGACTTATGGTGTTGGTGCACTTAAGGGAAACTAAAATCTTTATGTTGTAATTGTGCAAAACCGAATTGACTTTCACTTCCGTATTAGAAATCGATTTTAGCCAAAAGAATTTTTAAAACTGCCTATTCACCCCCTCTAGTCGGCCTCCTCGATCTTACAAGCCCAATCAGATCGGCTCCATGTTGTTTTGCGGTGTTTTGCCTCGGGTTTAGTCGGTTTGAACGCAAAATTTCCGATGTGCTTCTGTTTCTGATCTTCATAGCTTCTAAGGAGACGAAGAAGTTGAAATCTGTCGGGGTCGAAAAACAGTATTGCTCCTCTTCACTCCCCTCTTTTAATAAGGATGCATTACTAGATTAAGGTGTATCTACACGCGAACGGACTAGAGCAAACTCTAGGAATTTGTATCAACACTTTAAATCTATAATTGAATACCAACACAGTGCTAAAAAGATGCATGCATGCATGCACAAACTCGATCACTTGGTGCTCTCTTGAAAAGAAAATGGAATGATCAGCATTAGCTGATGTGTACCTCTTGTTCGAAAGGAATTCTCTCAAGTCGTCGATGAGTTGTGTTTCATCCCTTGTTGCTTCATTGATGTCTGCATACTTGACCTTGTCAAGCTGATGGAGCATCTTCTTGAAAATCTTCATTATGTCGGGATTCTGGGACACCGAAACAAAAGCCCCACAATCAAATTGCACTTTAATGTTCTCATACACTGCTTTGGCAATAGTTGTCTTGCCCAATCCTCCAAATCCAACGATGGAGATTATCTTTAGTTGCTGCTTGGACGCATCATGATCACCCTGAGTCAAAATCTTGATCAGCTCATCCCTTGCGTGGTCAATGCCAACGAGCTCTGTCACCTCGCTGTACAAAGCCGTAAGGTGAGGGTCAATGGTAGCGCCAGAGCTGCTACTGTCTTGCAGCTCGAGCCCGTACCTTTGGCGCAATGCAGCCAACTGCTCGGCGAGGTCCTGGGCTTCTTTGATGGTGTAGGCGACACGATGGAGAGCCTTGCCTTTGCCGAACAGTTTGGTGGTCTTCTTAACTAACCTCTTGACTCTACTCTTTAGATCGGCGGTGGGCTCGCCATGTTCACGGCCCACCATGCAGGCGTCGATGGCGTCCTCCATGTCGTACGATAGCTCCCTCACTTTGGCTGCCCAGGTCCTGACCTGCTCGTCGAGCTGGTCTAGGGGCACCTCGGCCACCTTGCAGAGGGCGGCGTGCATCATCATCAGCTCTGTCTCGAGAGACCTAACGCCTTTCCTCACACGCTTCCCCAGGTTGTATTCATCCTCGAGCAGCTCACAGAGCTTTGGGAGGAGGGCTTTCATCGCCCCGGCCGCCATGACCTCCATAGCTCTATCTCAGCGATGGCGGTTGGCACTTGCTCAGGGCAGTGGATCTCATCACCAGCAGTTGACTCGCTTGTTTAGTAGCATCATTTTCATTAGGTGAAGTGTCACGAACTCACGATCCGATTACCTCCTCAAAAATGGAACAATCTGTCGGATAGTTAGTATCAAAATACAATCAGAGGCCGTATTAGTGTTGAATTGTAATTTTAGCACTATCAATAATAAGGTATAAATAAAGGAGATGTGGGTGTGCCGAGAGACACAATTATGTTGGAACCAAGCCAAAGAAAGCGATCACATGGTGTTCTTCATGTTGTCGCTCGCTCGCACATGCACACGCGCAGGCACCCTGGACGCACGCACACAATACAAAGATGCACTCCGCATGAGGAAGACAACACAGGAGAGAGACCTTTGATTTGCCGCTGGAAAAACTTCTGCGCTCTTTTTATTTCTGTTACTTGAAAACTCATCTAACTAGTACATATACATAGACAACCAACACCGGTGGGCACAACAACGTCCCTGATCGGAACTCACGTGGCACCAGCTAACCAAATCAAAACTTACCGAGAGAAGCTAGCTAACTATGCTAACAGACTCAATAGATAAGAGCTGTCCTGCAAACAGACTACGTGATCCACTAACTGACTAACAGATCTGAGCTTGCTAACAGCTAACAAACCACAGCCAACTTTTTGCTAACAACCAAAATACTTGCTCGGGTTGTTTGCTAACAGCTAATAAACTCAACAACCAACCGTGTGAAGATTATGGCTAACAAATTATTCCCCAAATCTACGTGATAGCATAAAAAAAAAGCTTACCCGTCCTCATCCCAAGGCCTGATCGGCTAATCGCAATACTGTCGCCACAATCCTCTACCGCCACCCTGCAGTCGCCGTCGTGCTCAGCAACAAGGAGCGGACTGTAGCCCTCGCTGCGGATCTTTGTCTGCCGCAAAGACAAGCAGCCACGGGATCTGGCTTGGCCAGATCCGAGTAGAGAAGAAAGGGAGAAGAGCACTACTGCTTGGGAGTTGGGACTCGAGAACAGAACTGAACAACTGCTGTGCCGTGTAGTAACCTCCCGACTGAGAGGCCTTAAATACTGCTTGATATTAATTAATTTCGAATAGATGTTTGTCTCAAATCCAATAGAATCAAATATATTGATTATGATAGGAACGTACATTTGCCCTGTGCATTCGCGTAAAGAGAACGCAGCAAGATAGCAGCATTCAGGACAAGCATCTATTCGAAAGTGCCACCAGCCTTTCATAACGCAACAAATTAGTGACCGACCAAAGGCTCTAAGTGTATTCGAGATAGAGAAATGAGCATCTGATACTATTCATGTCTGACTCCGACTCCGAGAAAAAAATACAGAATATGATATAGGATGAGCGATATCTATCCGTATCCGCTCTGATTGCACCTATAGTACTGACTGACCTTAGTACGTAGGTTACAAGTAAAACAGAGAGGATGCATGTGTACACTTGGTTTGGCTAGCCTTTCATCAACAAAATACCCCTCTGTTTGCAATATTTGTTCACAATCCACGATGGCGAGCCAGATTTGCCGAGCCACAGAGCCCAAAACTAAAAAGCGGCACCAGGCAGCCGAGGCGAGCGGCACGGAGGCAGACGTTGGATGAGCGGTAGTGGCAATGAGGCCGGCCGCCAGGAGCCGGGAGGTCTTGCCGAGTGGAGCAAAGCAAAAGAAAGGCCGAGGCTTGAGGCCGGAGGCGGCGCAGGTCGGAGGAACCAAGAGGGAGCCGAGCTAGGGAGCAGCCAGGCAGGCAAGTGGTCACATGAAGCAGGACACGACAAAGAAAGTAGCAGAGCTGGGAGTGGCGAGGAGGCGCCAGGAGAGGGCCCAAGGCAGTGAGCCGAGGGGCAGTGGAGTGGCGGGCGCTGGCTCAGCGCGGCCAGCCATGGGAGGAAGCGAGCCGGGAGGCGCCGACGGCGAGCAGACCGGGGTATCAAGAGGGAGCAGCGGCGCCAGCGCCACTGCGCCAGGAGGAGGCGCCAGGGGAGAGTTTCGCCAGGAGAGATGGAGGGAGGCAGAAGAAAGAAGAAAGAGCAAGAAGGGGATAAGGCGTGGGGGGTTGGGGGGACGGCGGCTAGGGCAGCCGCATGCGCTGGATCTGCTCCCCCCTGCTGGGCCGCTCCCCTGGGCCGGCCGACTGGTGACAGCCTCGGGCCGGCCGGTAAACTCAGGCCTAGAAACTGTGAAATGATTTTTTTTTGATAAAATTCCCACTAGAATTTTCTCTGGGCCTCGGGCCGTTGCCCCACCGGCCCGAGGCCCATCTCCGCCCCTGCAGTCCACAATGCGTAAAAACTAAAGAAACACTAAATCTTAGAAAAAGTTAATGAGAAATGACCATGTAAACCCCTAAAAATGACATATTACGATCACTTCACCTCTTTCAAAGTATTTAAGTATGGATAGAGAATGTAATCATTGTAATAACTACACTCTTTTCCTTAATAGACAAATATAAAATGACTTGTTTTCATGAACCGGAGGAAGTATTTAATTTTAGCAAAGCTCTACTACAATATTATATTTGTTTTTGTATATGTAGGACTCAACTATATTTACTTTTTTTTCTTCTTAAATCGTTGTTTGAACTTCTCTCCTGTTCAGGTTGCAAAACAACAAGCAAACAGACCCACATGTTAGTGGTGCATACGCAGTCGCGGCCGATCAACACAAAACGTATACGCAACGCATGAGATCAAACCACACGTGTAGTTAGAGACTACCTGACCTTTGGAATGTCTTGTAGCCTCTCTTCGATTCTTCTCAAGAGACGCCATCCATTGATCTACTCCTATGAATATCATATTTTCTTCGCTAGCATCTCAGAACTAAGACCGTAATTAGAGTCGTTTAAAGACTACAGGTGATGATTAGTGTAGTATCCTATCTTTTCTCCTTATTGATACGAGGTGCCCAATCTTCACGGTGTAGGATAAGGATAACTTTGGATCCGTACAACCTGACGAACTAATAGTGTCAATCATTGTCAAAACAGCAATATATGATAAAAAAAAATCGTGCAACGACATATTCATGACCCATCTACCCGACCAAGCAAAAGTAGACGTGACAAGAACAACAACGATGAGAAATTCCGAATTCCCTCAAATGTACACTTAGCTCACCTAGGACATAAGGGTATAATTATTAAAATATTTAATTATGGTCTCCCGACATAGATGGGTTACATGGCCTATATATAGCCTAGGACTCGAGATAAAGAAATAAAAGAAACGGCTTAGAAACTACAAATAAAAACTTCCTAATTAATCGTCGGAAAACGAATTAGACTGGGTCGTCCAAAGCATCCAGATGAGCGTCTTGGGCACATACGCTGGCGCACGCAAAACCGAGATAAAATCTGCATGCAAAAATTCGTATCCTTCTTGGTGGGGTAGGAGACAAGGTGGGACCTGCCATCATGTGCAGCCATTCGAATCGATTGCCTCTTCTTTATCCGTGTGCACTTAGAATATATTTCTTTGGTCTAATCTATTATATTATTAAAGCGATAGAAAAATAAGCCATCACGTTCGCTCTCAAGTGCTAGAATCTATCTATTATATTATTAAAGCGATAGAAAAAGAAGCCACCACGTTCGCTCTCAAGTGCTAGAAATTCCCACGTTAATCAGTGGAAAAAGAGAAACATCTACGCTGTTGATTATGGTGGGTCCAGATTATAACGATCTAGATTAAACGAAAGAGTCCATATCAAGTACAATATAAAAATATTATATTATTAAAGCGATAGAAAAAGAAGCCACCACGTTCGCTCTCAAGTGCTAGAAATTCCCACGCTAATCAGTGAAAAAAGAGAAACATCTACGCTGTTGATTATGGTGGGTCCAAATTATAACGATCTAGATTAAACAAAGAGTCCATATCATATACAATATAGAAATAAGAGTTCATGTCAAGTACAAGGCAAAAATAATTGAAATTCGAAATAAAAATAAAATAAAATTAGTAATGTCATTTTGACATGAATTCCTAAGTAAAATCACTAGATAAACAAAATTGAATTTTTTTAAAAAAAATAGTAATTGGATCGATATACAAATTCCAACAAAAAATAACAAAAATTCGGAATATAAAATAAAATAAAATTAGCAAATTGATTTCGATACAAATTCCAAAGTAAAATAACCAATAATTGTAATTCTTAATATATATATTTTAAAAAATAGCAATTGGATTAGTATATGAATTCGACAAAAAATAATAAAAATCGAGATAAAAAGTAAAATAAAATTTTCAATTTGATTTCCATATGAATTCAATGTAAAATACTTAAATAAATAAAATCCGAACAAAAAAAAAATCATCAATTTGATTTCCATACAAATTTCTAAGTAAAATCCTAAATAAATATAATTGAATAAAAATTAAACTAAAAATAGCAATTGGATTAGTATAGAAATTTCAACAGAAAACAAATTGATTTTGGAATAAAAATATAATAAAACTAGCATTTTGATTTCGATATGAATTCCGAAGTAAAATCTATAAATAACCGTAATTCAGCATAAAAATTAAAAGTTGGATTAGTTTACGTATTCCAAAAATAATAATTGAAATTAGGGACAACAAATAAAAGAAAATTTGCAATTTGATTTCCATACGAATTCCAAAGTAAAATCTCTCAATAACTAAAATTTCGAATACATTAAATATAAGTTATAATGAGGTATTGTGAATGGTGTTGGACGAGACCACGAAAGAGTGCAATGGCATCGATCTGGCCTACAAGAAGACATTGATCCACAAGGAAATGAATAGCCGATGCAACGGCGACAAAGGTGAGAACAATTCCATGTTGCTCACCTTAGCTGTTCGACAAGGACAATGTTGTACTGCTCGCTAGAGCCGTTGAAGAGAAAGACCAGAGTCAAAGGAGCCAAGTGCTATGACGATGAATGGTGAGCATCGGCGTTGTTGAAGAAGTCCATGGCCAAAGAAATTCGATAATGGGGAAGACATAGCAAAGAGGAGACGAAGCTTTGGATTAAAAACGAGCTATCAACGATATGTGACCATCGGGTAGCTAGGAGCATGCCATCGTTGGTGAGTGACATGGTATCACCGACAATGGTGAGCAGATTCTCCCTAACGTTAGACAACGACTAAGGCAGACATACCGACATCAGTGAAGATGGGAGGTCGTCGTAGTTAGTGAGGAAGCCACATCATTGAGTTGAAAAAGAAGCCACCACGTTCGCTTTCAAGGGCTAGAAATTCCCACGTTAATCGGTGGAAAAAAATAAACATCTACAACGTTGATTATGGTGGGTCCAGATTATAACGATCTAGAATAAGCGAAAGAGTCCATGTCAAGTACAATATAGAAATAAAAGTCCATGTCAAGTACAATGCAAAAATAACTAAAATTAGGAATAAAAATAAAATAAAATTAGCAATTTCATTTTGACATGAATTCCTAAGTAAAATCACTAGATAAACAAAATTCGGAATATTTTTTAAAAAATAATAGTAATTGGATCAAGATACAAATTCCAACAAAAAAAAAGAAATTCAGAATAAAAAATAAAAAATAAAATAAAATTAGAAAATTGATTTGATACAAATTCCAAAGTAAAATCACCAATAATTATAATTCTTAATATATATATTTTAAAAAATAGCAATTGGATTAGTATATGACTTCCAACAAAAAATAATTAAAAATCGAGATAAAAAAATAAAATAAAATTTGCAATTTGATTTCCACATGAATTCCAAAGTAAAATACTTAGATAAATAAATCCAAAATAAAAAAATATCATCAATTTGATTTCCATATGAATTCCTAAGTAAAATCCAAAAATAAATATAACTCAAAATAAAAATTAAACCAAAAATAGCAATTGGATTAATATACAAATTTCAACAAAAAATAAATTGATTTTGGAATAAAAATAAAATAAAACTAGCATTTTGATTTCGATACAATTCAAGTAAAATCTATAAATAATCATAATTCAGCATAAAAATTAACAATTGGATTAGTTTACGGATTCCAACAAAAAATAATTGAAATTAGGGACAACAAATAAAAGAAAATTTGCAATTTGATTTCCATACGAATTCCAAAGTAAAATATCTTAATAACTCAAATTTTGAATACATTAAATATAAGTTATAATGAGGATATCGTGAATGGTGTCGGATGAGACCACGAAAGAGTGCAATGACATCGATCTGTCCTACAAGAAGACATTGATCCACAAGGAAATGAATAGCCGAGGCAACGGCGACGAAGATGATAACAATTCCATGTTGCCACCTTAGCTGTTCGACAAGGACAATACTGTGCTGCTCGCTGGAGCCGTTGAAGAGAAATACCAGAGTCAAAGAAGCCAAGTGCTATGACGACGAATGGTGAGCATCGACGTTGTTGAAGAAGTCCATGGCCAAAGAAATTCGATAATGGGGAAGACATAGCAGAGAGGAGATGAAGCTTTGGATTAAAAACGAGCTATTAGCTAGGAGCATGAAATCGTTGGTGAGTGATATGGCGTCACCGACGATGGTGAGCAGATTCTCCATAAATGTTAGACAACGACTAAGGCAGACATACCAACATCAGTGAAGATGTGAGGTCATCGCAGTTAGTGAGGAAGCCACATTGTTGAGTTGGAAAACGTAGAAGAAGAGGAGTGACTGACATAGGAGAAGAAGACATCGGGCATGTATAACATTGTACATGTGTATATACATGCATGCATCCTAGAATAGAAGCATGGGCGTACATAAACAAAGGAGCGAAGATCTCGGAGTAGAGATAGCACAACGGTAAGGAATAGGCTTGGGGCCACTAGAGAGAGTGCGACGGGTGTCCCGGCAGAGATCGACGATATTTGCATATATATATATATATATATATATATATATATATATATATATATATATATATATATATATATATATATATATATATATATATATATATATCTGTGTGTGTGCCATTGCGATAATTGGAGAGAAGTAGAAGATAACTATATGGTAGAGTATTGCATTGGAAATGGTAGCAGCTGAGAGATATCGATCAAGAATTGGGCTTGCTCTTGGAGGTTGAACTAGAAAAATTGTGGCAGGGAGAAGAGATAGAAGACACACGGTTCGGTGGGGCAATCGACGTAAGGGAAGATAAGTTCAAGGTAAGTCGTCCATGGTGCATCGGTGTATATGTGGGCAATGTACTCTAATACTATGTAAACTAATAAGATAATTTTGTTGCACACATAATCAATGTATTGCTTGAGATTAACAGAGGTACATGTGCATGCAAACATTTTGGAAAAGAGTTAAGGGCACGCAACTACATGATGTATACATAATGGAGAGTGATTAACTTATTATACTCATGATTTTTCTTCCATGAAAACTCATACTTTAATTATGTTACTCAAGTCGTATTTTCCTTCAAGCTTCTATTGTCATTTTCTAATGTTTATGATATCTTAAAAATCTAAATAGCTACAAGATACGTAAATATATTCTAAAGCATCTAAGTTATATCATTTGCAACTGCAAACTTTAAAACAAATCTAGCCGCGTAAATGCGCAGGTCACCCTGCTAGTTATCTTAGTACGAAATCTTACTAACCACATAGCGCAAGACGAGGATTCACAACATCAAATTCATGAAAGTTCAGTGGAATAATCATATTAAAGACGAAGCAACTTGGGAACGTGAAGACCATATGCGAAAGGAATACCCAGATCTTTTTCCTTCTGCTTGAAGTGCCTTCAAATCAAGAAAGGAAATGTTAAACAAAGCAATGGTAAGGAAAACGGAGTAATCATTCCTTATAACCTTGTAGGATATTTTAGCACTATCTTTGTAGGAAACCAAAACAACAGATGTTGTATTTCCTAGTAGAATCTTCCAATCCAATTTCCGACCTACCCAGATCTCGGGGATGAGATCTTTTGTAAGGGGGGGGAGGTTTGTCACATCCCCAATTAATAAATAAGATTTAGTATGCATCTCATCAGCATGCATCATGTTTATAAACTTTTGCATATTTATTGCACTAGGAAAATCTCAAGCAAGTGTTAAACCTACACTTCAAAATTTAACTCCAAACAAATTATAAATAGAAACTTGTGATCATCTTCTGGAAATAATGTATTCAAATACTATAATAATTATCAAGAATTAATATAATTTTTCCCAAATTTTTGGGACTAGTTTTAAACCTCAGAAAATTCAAACTCAATACAATAACCTATCTTGGGTTTGGATTTAAACTATACAAAATATATCTTCAACAGTGAGGTTTAATAATTTTTATGGACACTAGACCTTCCCAGGAAACCCTTTGAATTATTTCAGATTTTATAGAATTTTATTTCTATATTTTATGTCTCAGTCAAACTTGTCGTTGTTTGGTCAAATTTGGAATTCAAATTCCCTCGCACTGTTGGACCGACTCAAGCCACCCACTGTTCCGACCCTAGCCCACTTGGTCCAGCAGCACCAACTCCTCACCGATCGAGCCCGACGCAATGCGGTCCGACCCAACGCTTGCACCCGTTCGCTCGCAGTCCCTGACAGCGGGCCCCACCGCGTGGCAGTGTCGTCTTCTACCTCGGGCAGAAGCAGCGCGCCACGCGCCCGCCGAACTCTACGCTACCCCATCAATGGCATTGTCGCGCCGCCCTCTACGACCAACCCGAGAGCATCTCCTTCTAACACCGCTTCACGTCCGTCCATTCCCCGCCTTTAACCCACCTCCCTGCTCTCACGTTCCTCCATTCCTCCTCTTGGTGGTCGAGGAGGAAGAGGCTCCTTCTTGCATTTCCCTCGGGTAAAGTCCGCACCGCTTTGTCGCTCGGCTCCTACTATCCCTGCCTTTTTTATTTTCGCTCATTTGAGCTTTTGTCGTTGCTTGTAGGACTCGGAGCAAACTCGTGCTCCCACTATCTCCAGAGCGCACCCGCGACTACCCCCTTTGGCCATCTTCGTCTCCGGTGAATCCTACCCATGCTCTCGCGCGACATCATGGGTCATGGAGTATAAGCTTCATTTCCCCTCATCTAATTTCGACAATGCTTTCGCAGGAGCTTGTGAATTTGGTTTTGCCCAAGTGTCGGCCGACAGCACTATTCATCACCCCATTGCCATCCTGGTGAGCTATTTTTCGATTTCTTGCATTTTCACCATCTACAAGCCACCCTCAAGCTTCCTCAGCCCTTTTGTTGTCATTTATTTTGTCCAGAGCGACTCCTCCTCGTGAGCCGCACCGCCGCCACCGCCACCGCCATTGTCATGGACACCTTACCTCCAACCACCTCCGGCCTTTTCTCCCCACCGGTAAGTCTCAGGGACCATCTTTGTAGCTCAAGCATTGTTGGATCGAAAAGGCGACTAGAGGGTGGGGATAAATAGGAGCGCGATCTCTTTTTCACCTTGATTGGATTCAACACGATTGTCACTCCAATAGATATGAAAGCTATGAAGATCAATATACAAGCATAGCGGAAGACTTGTATTGAATCCAATCAAAACCCCGAAGCAAATAGACCAAAATCTCAAAAACTAGAAACCAAATGAGTTGGGACCTCCATGTACCTAGCGATCTGACCTCCAAGCCAATGAACAGTAAAATCAGTCCGAACTCAAAAATCACAAATTGGTCTAACTTTTGATCCACAACTCCAAACTTAACGAAACTTGAAACATACCTTCTTTAGGATGTCAGGAACATATTCCAATCAATGATCGTGAAGATCATTGCTAAAGTTCCGACCTTTTTCTGTTTGAGTGAAGGTTGCTTCAAAACCGAGTCAAAACCAAAACATGATCTAAAACCTTGCTCGTGGGTAATAGATGATCAAGATGATCTTAGATGCATTCCCACATGTCACAGCAAGCAATATCTAGGCCAGAAACCAAGGGAAAACAAATGGATCAAAGAAAGCCCCAAAATCACAAAATAGAGAGTAAGAACAAAAAGAGACTCATCTTGTGAGATCTTGCTTGGATTGATTTGAGATTGATGTTGGTTTACAGCCACTCCATCCAAGAGGATAAAGGCTCAACAGATGAGCACACAATCAATCCAACTCCCTAGAACCCTAACCTCTCCACTATTCTCTCCTAACCGTAAAATACAAACTAGGGTTTTAGATATGAGGGTTTTGAGGTGCACACCCAACACCCTCCCCTATTTATAGTAGAGGCTAGCATCTAGAAGGTTTTCCCCAATGGGCACCCGTTAAGCCCACACACAAACGGGTTTCACTTACACACGCATTTTAAAGCATCGTCTTCATCTCCTCTTGCGCCGTGGGTTAGCAAAAGGTCACAAGGCGGTATTTAGGTGAAGTTACCAAAATACCCCTTCTCGATTCTTTTCCAAAGACCGAGTACAATCTTCATGAAGCATTCTCATGCTTCGCCACGTGTAGGTTAATCAACGACTCTCTACATATCAGCAAGTCTCTCCCATCCGGCTCCTACCGAAACCACCATGGCACTTGCACCGACCCCCGGCCACTTGATGCAACCCGTCGCACCGAACTTCCCGTTAGGTCATTCTTGTCCATTTTGCGTCATGCTTGAGTCCACTGACTTCACCCGATATCCTCGATCATTTTGAACCTCAGCTCTCCAAGCCTAGTCCCGATCATCCTCGTCGTTGATTGTCGTTGACCTCCGAGCTCCCTGCACAACAATAGATAAAGAAATCGATTCCGGGAACAAGTTTTTCGCAACTTGACCCACGTTAGTCAAAACATACATCATGCAACACATGCACTGAAACCCATGAACTTGACCTAACCAACAATCATCACCGCCAAGATGGTCGACGAACAAGTCAAAACCGGTAAGACCGCCACCCATTGGCCGGTCTGACCACCCAGCCCTGGAAATTCGAAACCTTCTGGAAATTTCAAACGAATAGAACTTTTGACTCGAAGCTCCAAAAATTATGAGACCAAATGTAGAAGAATCCTCTCTCTTGCCTACACCATCTATTTTTGGCCCGGCTCCAAACTCAAAAGAAACTATATGGCCGGTCAGGCCGCTGCCCATTTGCCAGTCTGACCACCACTCATTGGCTGGTCAGACCGCCGCCTATTGGCCGGTCAGACCACCACACAGGCCAGTCTGACCGCCACCTTGGCCGGTCTAACTGCCTGAAGCCTAACAACATTTTGAACTTCGCCGAAAACGAGTGTTTCGACAAACCTTCAACGCCATTGCCAATTGTATCATCATCCTAAGATCGTGAGCATATCCCCATGATATCCATAATCTCCCCCTTGATGAACACATTGCCAATTTCTAAAAAATGTAAGTTTGAGGTTTGAAAATGAAAATACTCACGTTTCGCGCAAAGACACAATTTGGTCCAAATGCAAGAGAAAACAATGGAAATGACCAAGTTGGCTTCAGATTAGCATAAACAAGTGAGATTGAGTAAAAGAAGGCAAGAAAACTTCAATTTCCAGAGAAGAGTCAAAAATCTCGCTTAAGGTCCATATGCAAGAACAATTGTTCAATTTGACCTTTGATCATTGTGAGGTTCCAAGAATTGCAATTCAAGTTCATAAATGGCAATACGACCATAAGAATGCAAATTAAATGCTCCCCCTTACTATGATCATCATTTTTTCAGAAAATTTCATTTTCTCCCTTTTTCTCTAAATAGCTCCCCCTTTTTAACATTTTTGTTACATCTTCTCCCCCTTTGACAATGGAGTCATCAAGGAATCACATCTTCCTCTCATCTAGAGATGACAAATGTAGAAATGAGAAAAAAGCATAGGAAAGAGCATGCATGAAATGCAATGGAGTGGCTTCATTTTGTTTTTTTTTTTCAACTTTTAGTACAAGAAGCTTTGGAGATTACCCAAAAGAGCAAGCTAGCATTTCTACTAAAACTCAATACATATCAAGCCTGAAGGCGTTAGCAAGATCATGTTAAGACATATATATATCAAAGCTAAGCTAGAAGGCTCGAGATAAAGCGATGAATTTTAACAATTTAAGCAAAGCTTCAAATTTAGCAAGTTCATCAACAGGGATCCTAAAGTGATAATGGCCATGTCAAAATGTCACTGTGAGATCAAAAAGCTAACAATGACCATCCTAGAGACAAAACATCCTAAATCGAATCATTTTGCTCAAAGAACCTTAATCACCAAATTTTTACAACAGTTTTTATTTGCAATGAATATTGATATTGATTAAAGGTCTATCTTAGTGAAGAAGATCCTGGATTTGGAGCCATGCACAAACTCTTCCTAAGCTTCAACCAGGGCGACAAATCTTGAGGTTCATGTCAATTTTGACAAGTAGTCCCCATGAGATCGTTTGGATCATCAAACTATCTCCAAATTCATGTCTTTAACATGCAGTCTCGTGAGAATAGTTTGGCACAATTTAACCACATGAGAATCTTGAAATTTGATTTTTTATTTTGCACAAGAGCAGTTTTAGATTCACAGAGGAACAAGAAGCTCAAGAAATGTTCAATCCGAGATTCAAGAGCTAACAAAGCAATTTTGACAAGGCTAGTGTCACAAAAGGATCACTAATTGTGCAACTAGCTAAGAGATCCACGAATTACAATTTTTAGTTTAAGTTGTCTTAAAGTTCTAACTCATTTAGCAAAGACTTAGCTACACATGTGAAAGCATGATAATTCTAGCAAGTCAAAGAACTAGACATGGAACTGAACAAAAAGTGAAACACTAATGCTCAAAAGGGTAATAAGCAAAGCTTCATCAATTTAAAAGACAAGCAGTAAAGCTTATATTACAATGCATCCTTTTGTGATTTTCATACAGATGCAATATGGTACAATGAGATGCAAGAAAAACTTAAAAGCCTAAAAAAAAGATAAAAAAGATCAGCAAGTTCAAAAGAAGATAAAGGAAAGATCAAATGAATAAGAAAAGATCAGATGAACAAGGAAAGATCAGATGAGAACCAACTGCCCCTCAAACCAACCCATAGGAATAAATTACCCCTAACTCACTCCTCAAGGTGTCAAACCTAGTTGGGTCTAAAGGTTTGGTGAGGATATCAGCTAACTGAGCCTCGGACTCCACAAAATGTAGCACAATATCACCCTTCTCTACATGGTCTCTAAGGAAGTGATAACGAATGTGAATGTGCTTGGTCCTAGAATGTTGCATAGAGTTCTTAGCAATATTAAGGGCAGAAGTGTTATCACAAAGAATAGGAACACTAGCAAAAGTTAACCCAAAGTCCTTAAGGGTGGACACCATCCACAGAATCTGACTACAGCAACTAGCGGCAGCTACATACTTAGCTTCTGCAGTGCATTGTGCAACAGAGGACTACTTCCTAGACGACCAAGAGACAAGAGAAGTACCTAAGAAGTGACAAGTGCCTGAGGTACTCTTCCTATCTAGTCGACAGACCGCACAATCAGAATCAGAAAATCCCTGAATAGACAAAGAAGAAGAGCAGAAATACCAAATGCCATACTGGAGGGTAGAGTGAAGGTACCTGAAAATGCGCTTAACGGCTTGGTGATGGGAAGTCCTCGGAGACGCCTGAAACCTCACACAGAGGCAGACGGAGAAGTGGATGTCCGGTCTTGAGGCCGTCAGGTAAAGGAGGGAGCCGATCATGCTGCGGTACTCGTGTCTGGATCCAAAATAGTCAAAGTCGCTATGGGAGTGGCGATCGGCTTGTAGTCACCCATCTTGAAGCGCTTGAGCATATCCTTGGTGTACTTCGTTTGATGAATGAAGATCCCGTCCTTGCATTGCTTGATTTGAAGCCCCAAAAAGTAGTTGAGTTCTCCCATCATACTCATCTCAAATTCCCTGGACATGGTCTCAGAAAAATTGGAAACAAGAGCATGAGAAGAACCACCGAAGATAATATCATCCATGTAAATCTGAACTAGCAAGAAGTCATTGCCATGCCTAAGAATGAATAGAGTCTTGTCTACCTTACCCATCTCAAATTTATTCTTAAGTAAGAAGGTCTTAAGTCTATCATACCAGGCTTTAGGGGCTTTCTTAAGACCATACAAGACTTTAGATAGCTTGAAAACATGATGTGGATGCTTGGCATTCTCAAAGCTTGGGGGTTGCCTAACATACACTTCCTCCTCTATGTAACCATTCAAAAATGCACTCTTGACATCCATTTGGTCCAGCCTAAAGCCCTTAGATGCAGCAAATGCAAGCAGAATGCGAATGGCTTCTAATCTAGCAACAGGAGCAAAGGTTTCATCAAAGTCTAACCCCTCAACTTGGCTAAAACCCTGAGCTACCAATCTAGCCTTGTTTCTAACCACAGAACCATCCTTACTTTGTTTGTTTTTGAACACCCAACAGGTTCCTATCACATTATGACCACTAGGAGGCTCTACTAGGTTCCAGACCTTGTTCCCCTGAAAATTCTCTAACTCCTCATGCATAGCATTAACCCAGCTAGAATCAGATAAAGCATGTGACATGTCGTGGGGTTCGAAAGAAGCAACAAATGCAGACTGAGAGTAGAGACTCGGATCGTGATACCTGAAGCGAGTGAATCGCTCATGAAGATGACCAATTATCTGATCCGGAGGATGATGCCTTTGAATGTGAAGTGGAGCGCCCGAGGGAGATAGCATCTCTTTAACCTCTGCAGGTACTGCTGATGATGAAGATACAGTAGGAGCCTCAACTGAAGGTGAAGTAGTCGAAGCAGGTTCTGGAGCTGGAATAGGAGCATCAGCAACAGGTGGAAGAGTATTATCAACTTCATCATCATCTTCCTCTACAAAGGTGCTCTTCGTTGCCTGTGTATCATCTGAAACGTCTGATCTAGCACTAGGGCTAGTCTCATCAAAGGTGACATTGCATGTCTCCTGGACAACGTTAGTCTCAACATTAAAAACCCGAAAACCCCTCGAATGTGCAGGATAACCCAGAAATAAACCATCATAAGTTCTTGACTCAAATTTATCTAGGTTTCCTGTCTTGAGAATGAAACACTTGGCTCCAAAAACTCGAAAATGAGAAACAGAGGGTTTTCTACCAATCCAAAGCTCAAAAGATGTCTTGCCCAAAGAAGGTCTCAAGAATACACAATTGGCAATATGGCAAGCTGTAGCAATAGCTTTGGCCCAAAACCTCCTTGGAGTACTATACTCATCTAGCATCGTCCTAGCCATCTCGACTAAGGTTCTATTCTTCCTTTCCACCACGCCATTTTGTTGAGGGACGTGTGGAGAAGAGAACTAATGCTCAATACCACGCTCAGCACAAAAAGAGGCAAATGAGGCATTCTTGAACTCCGTGCCATTGTTACTGCGAATCGCTCTCAAGGCACTAGGGAGTTCAGAAGCCAAGCGAAGAACAAGGTCATGAAAATGATCAAAAGCTTTATCCTTCGAAGTAAGAAAGAACACCCAAGAATATCTTGAAAAATCATCGACTATGACAAGAATATGCCATTTGCCACCGACTGACTGAACCCGAGCAGGATCAATAGTATCCATATGAAGCAACTGTCCCGGTTCGTCAGTCATGACTATAGTCAAAACTTGCTTGCCATGTCTACAGGACGCACATACAGCATCCTTGACGGCTTTGAGTTTGGAGAAACCTCTCATGAGATCTAGGCTGCTAACTCGTGTCAGATGATCA
The DNA here is from genome assembly GCA_036346405.1 of Phyllostachys edulis. NCBI lineage: Eukaryota > Viridiplantae > Streptophyta > Magnoliopsida > Poales > Poaceae > Phyllostachys > Phyllostachys edulis. The sequence continues at coordinate 49,460,204 of CM070563.1, read as the reverse complement.
AAACCAATGTGCCCCAAACGACAGTGCCAAAGTTAGAACTCAAAAGAAGATGCAATCAAACACTTGAGAGATTTAGTAAGAGATTGAGAAAAGTCAGCTTCAAAGATCCTATCAACTCTAGAAATCCCAAAAACAAGCTCACCAGCTGAAACAAGCACACGACAACTATTTTTCTTAAATCTAGTCTCATAGCCATCATCAAGAAGCTACGAGACAAAAAGCAAGTTGTACCTTAGCTTGTCCACAAGAGCGACGTCCGTAGGATGAATTTGTCGTTCACCCTGATTGATCATGTTCCTTCAATCCACCCTTGTGTATCATCTCCAAAGGTGATGAAGTCATCACCCATCGATTGCGTGAAGGAGGTGAACCATCTTGAGTCTCTGGTCATGTGACGTGAATAGCCAGACTCGACGAACCACGTGTTCTTCCCCCTTCCACGGCAATCCTAAAAATCAAGGCACAGAAGATCGATGTGTCTCAATACTGGGGTTAGTTAAACATGACTTGGGAACCCAGTACTGAGACACATGTCTACAAATAGTATACAAAGCATAATTGCTATCCTTGATCCTACTTGAGGTTCTATGATGAGCAGTGGTTACACGAACATGAGAAGCATCCTATCTAGGAACATGATGATAATGAGCATGTGAAACAAATACTAGTCTGTAACATCCCAAAATTCTGTTACCAAATTAAAAATTATTAAAGTTATTATTTTATAGGACTTTCTGAAATTTGAAAGAGTTTTATTGCTTTATTTGAATTTTTTAAGTTTTAAAAGTCAAAAAGAAAATTTATTGAAGTTTTAAAAGTTTTATTTGAGTTAAAGTTGAAAAATAAAAATTAAATTAATTTCGGAATTTTAAAAGTTGAAAATAAATTATGTGCAAAAACTATTACCAATTATAAGTTGAAAATAATTTTATTAAGTCCAAAATAACTCTAGGAATTTCTGTGAATTTTTCTAGAATTTTTGGATTTTATTTGCTATTTTCTATAACCAAAATGAATTAACTGATTATTTTAAAAAAGAGAAATCAATTGAATTCTGGAAAACCAAATGGGCCGAATCTCCTATTTTCTCCTGCGCCCGGCCGCTTTTGGCCCAACCGGCCCGCTTCGGCCTGCTCCACCCGAGCCAATCGCCCTCTCTCTCTCGATCGTCCGATTTACATCGGACAGCTAAGACGCCCCCACGCCACACACACCACTTCCGGCCGCCAGATCCGAATCCGACGGCCGCCCCGCATCTTCCTCCCCACCCCTTCTTCCTCATGTGGAACCAACGTGTAGCCGCCATTGCCGCAACGGCAAGCTCCATTCCCGCCGCCAACTTCACCCCGTTTTCTCGTGCATTCACGCGCATTGAGATCCTCTCTTCACGCCGCCACCCTTCCGTCCATTTCCCCCATCATTTTCGCACGCGTTCGCCGAAATCACACAATCACCGCCGAGATCCCCGCACGCCCGTTTTCCCTCTCCCGGCCTCCTCCGCCCCTATAAAAGGGAGCACGGTGCGCCCGTGTTCATCCTCATTCCAATGCCCCAAACCCCTTCCATTCCCTTCCTCTCAATCGCTCGAATTTTGAGTTTTCGCGGCGACACCCAAAGCTTCGTTCTTCATCTTCTCCGGCACCATCAAGCCCTCCCCAGCCGCTCCGACCTCACCACCAGCTTCGCCTCGACGTCGCCTACCCCGTGCGTGCAACTGGTTGCCCTGAAGACCCCGGAGCACCCCTTTCGCCAGAGACCTAAAACGCACCGCCACTCTCCACCTCGCCGTCGGCCATCACTACGTCTTCAGGTGACCAAAATGTGAGCCCTCAACTCCCCACGCTCTCCTTCATCCGTTCGTGTCCTCGCCGGCCGCTGTCGTGCCTCCAGTCGCCGGTGAGCCGTGGTTCCCGTGTCGCTGCCGATAATCGCCGACGTGGCGCTGCCACCTCACGGCCATGTCACCATTTTCACTAACGTGGCACCACCGTGTCACTACCACCCCACCATTTTTGCTCACGTGTCATGCCCACATGGCACTCCAACCCCAAACACTGTTCCAAAACCAAATGAACCCAGTCCACATACACCCATCTCATTGACAGTGGTCCCCACGTGTCAAATTCATTTCTTTTAATTGTTTCGGCTGAAAATCCTTCGATGACGTCATATTCATCTTTTCCTTTACAAAAATAAATCAGGAAATTCGAGTAAAATGCAATTTAGGGTTTTATTTGAGTTGTAAACTTCCCGGGGTTCGTTCTCCTTCATACGAACTTTGATTTCGTCGATTCAAATTTCTAAATTCATATAAATTCAAGATCTAGCTAAATAAACTAAAATTATTTAATTTGGAGTTCATTTGAATCTTCATTTGAATTTGTTTGTATTTGGCTTATTTTCACGTTTAGATTTCGACGACTTCGGAGAGTCAGATTTCGACGCCGTTTGAGAACAACGATTAATTGAGCAAGGCAAGTTACATCCTTGACCATATTTGATCACATTATTTAAAATTATTTAAATTCCGTTTTAAATTATTATTGCATGCTTATTTCTATTCAGTGTGATTTAAATACCTGTCTTAAATTTTATAGTTATTACCAATTCCAATATATAGCCCCTCATTGTCAAGACAGACAGTATGAAAAATCTTTCCGATTGTGATGCATTCAGGAGTTAGAAATTGAAAAGACTAGATTATAATAATACATTATTGTTGGAGCGGATATCTTATTGTTGAATTATAGTAATACATGACCGATGAATGTTGAATTATAGGAATACATGAATATTGGAATGATACAATTGTTGATTTGTTAGGGTTGAATAATTGTGGATGTTAGATTCATATGATCGATAGGTATTGGATTATAAAAGTAAGTGTTGGATGTTGAATTATAGGAGTATATAATTCTTGGAGATTAGATTCTAGGATTACATGATTATTATGGTTGGATTATAGAAATAAATAATTATTGATATCGGATGTTAGAAGTAGATAATTGTTGTTGTTAATAAAGATTGGATGATAGATAGATACTATAGTTAAATCTGAATTGTTGATGTTAGATTATAGAAATAGATTGTTACGGGATATCGATTATCTAAAAATTTGATTATAGGATTACATAGTCATTGGATTGAGGTTGAATTAGTAAAAATAGTTTATTAAGGAATAATGGATTGATATCGGATTATAGAATTAGAATAGAGTTAAATGTTGGATCAATTGTAGTGGAACATAGAAATAGACTTATATGGTGTAGTTTGGACAAATTAATAATAGAGCATAGGATTTTACAATTGTTGGAGATAGGATTATCACAATATTGACGGTTTACATACTGATCTCGTACTTGACAAGTCTTGACATTATTCCCTCATACCTTGTCACCCTAGATAAAACTCTGATTAATACATTAGTATTAACAAGATGCTCTTGATTGAAAAACTTATGCTTAGTCGTGCTTAGACCCCAAAATTATTTGATTTGGGAATTTTCAGCCAAATATCAAATATTGTTAAAATTGTATCCTTGGCACTAGTGTGTCATGGAAGTTTGCAAATGTTTTGGAAAATAAAATAAAATTGAAAACTGGTTTGGACTTGGGCGAAATGGATAGTTGGTGGGTGCAAGTTTATGCACGGGCTCAATGCAGTGAATGGTTGAGGCCCAGGGTTTGTTTTGGAAGTCACCCAGTCAATTAAGGACCGATCTGTGAGTTGCGGCTTGTTAAGCCAAATCGTACTACCACATGTCCTGAGTATGGGCGGGACCTGGTTAAATAATTTGCAACTTTTCATCGTGGTCATGTTATCTGGTTGTGTGGGTGTCATGAAGACTTATTGTTAATACTCACATGGCGCAAGAGGGGGTTATCATTTGACGCGAAGCTTACGATAGCGAAACCTTAGCGAGGCATGACTACGGTGGGATGGCGCATTGTAAAAGCCTTGGCACATGCTTTAGACTACTTACCTAAGGTAGTGAGCAGTGGCATAGATATATGCCGGACAAACTAGAGAAGTCGTGTCTTGTTGGTAAAGTTGTACAACCTCTGCAGAGTGTCAATCTATTCAAATAGCCGTGTCCACGGTCATGGACATGATGAACAAAGCTTTTTGCGGATTAGACTATGGTTTGTTTTAAAAATAGTTTGACAAAGAAATGTTTTCATGGAAGTTTACTCCATATGGGAAATTTGGGCAGAAAGCCTGATGCAAGGGGGTAGTCCTTCACCACTTGTGTATGGAGATTTATCGTACACTTGAGAAATAATGATAAAAAAGATAAAATTTGATTTTCGTTATAAAATAACTGCTTTGGAACTTAGTACAAGTATTTAAAGAAAATGCTGCATTATGCAAATTCAACCAATAAGCCTTCCTTTGAGATACCCTTATACGCATGCATTCAATCTGTTACTTGACAGGTGTAACTTGCGAGCACGGTAGTTGTGCTTATACTTGCTTCATGCAAATAAATTTCAAAGGAGAAGGACCTTGCTACCGGTGTGGATCTCGATGACTAGGCCGCTACCCCAGTCGATTGCGTGTGACAGATCAGCTGGACTCCACTACTTCTTCGTCTTCCGCTGTGTTCTTTACTGTTGGCTTGTAAGCCTCTTTTGTAATAAACTCTGTTGATTATTAATATAATTGTGCGATTTATGGATGTTACCATATCTGTTTATTGTGTGAACTAGCTACTGATCATGGGACTAGTTCAGAAATGCACAGAGGATTTGGGGTGTTAATCCCGGGTCCGACATAGTCCAGGTTTCTTTTCTAGCTAACCATGTCTCATGAAGGCTCTATATTGATAAGATGAAATTCTAGCAAGATTTTTCTTAGCATTTTTCAACCTATGCCAACAGAACTCAAGTAAATATCCATCCTTCTTGCAATAGGTGCAATGGTACTTGGTACCACTGGGAGAAGCACCTTTCGGCTCAAAAGATGGTTGGGCAAAACCTGCATATTTGAAAATGGTTTTTGCAGGTTAGGTTTTGAACGCAACTAAGCCATTTTCCAAAACTTGAATGACATTTGGCTTGGACTTATCTTAGGCAAAGTTGTATCCTAACCCTTGCTTCTTATAAGGAGTTTTGGACTTGTCAAGAATCATGTTTAGCTGTTTCTTACCCTTAGAGAATTTTTCTAATGTATCCTTAACATAAGCATTCTCTTTTCCAAGATTGAAACATGATTTGCAAGTTTTGGCCTTAATGGCTCGAGCATGCTTCTCCTTATGAATAGCAACTTCGAGCTTAAGGACTTCACATGAAGCACAAGAAGCAGGATCAATTTTGTCCTTAAGCTTGGCAAACTTAGCTCTAACTTCTTCTATTATGTCTTTTACTTCATGTTCACGTTCTAAGCAGAAAAAGCAAAAGCTAGACTCAGCCTTATCAGAAGCGACCAACTTGCTAGATTCTAAGTATTTTTTACGTGGAGCAGATTTAACTTAAATTAACTCAGTCCTAGCATTTTCTAGTTGGTGCAAGGCAACATCGTGAGCAGTTTGCAACTTATCAAGTTCAGAGTGTAGAGCATGGCAGGATGAACATTCATAAGCATCAAGATTCTTAGCATTCACAAGTTCTACTGCGAGATTATCAACTTGTGACTCTAAGTCCTTATTCCTAGCCATAGTGAACTTTAACGCCTTATACTGGCTAAGCAGTTGTTCAAAGATAGTATCACCTCTAGCAGAGAGAACTTCATAGGATGGAGGTACCTCATCGATGTCATCATTGTTGGCGGAGTCGGCCATGAAGCACATGCCGGTGAAGTCTTTGAAGCACATGCCAGTGAAGTCTTTTGCCTTCCCTTTCTTCTTGTCTTGAGGGAGCTCCTCCTCCTTGTCCTCCTCGCTCCTAGAGTCCACATCGCTCATGGATTGCTCTCTAAAAGCGGCAAGGACCCGGTGAGCGGCCTTCATGAGCTTGGCAGCATCAAACTTGGACTTGTTCGCTTCAGGCTTCCTTCAAGCTGCCTTCTCCTCCTTGTGGTTGCCCTTCCCTTTTAGCTTTGGGTAGTTCGCCCAGATATGGTAGAGCTCTCCACACTCATAGCATGTCATAGGGCCGCCTCTCTTCTTGTTTCTCACATTGTTATAGGCCTGTGTGAATTTTTTGGCTAGAAGGGCTAACTCAGCCTCAGGAATACTCTCAAGTTCCTCTTCATGGATTGCAGATAAACAGGCAAGTGAAAATCCATGAGTCTTAGAAGAATCATCAGAAGTTCTTCTCAGAGGGTCAGTCACCAAAGCCATGTTCTCCTTCTTAGGATAACTAACTCTCTTGATCTCATGATCGTCTTGAGCTTGCTATAGAGCAGCTCCAAAGAGAGATTAGAGAGATTGACATTCTCCTCAATAGCAGTGGCCTTCATCTCCCACTACTTGGTGTTGATTGCAGCCAAGAGGTGGGTAGCATTCTCAGATTAAGAACTTATTAATCATTATGTTAAAGCGAGTAAATACATCATCGATTCTCAGTGATCGGTTAAGATCAAGATTGAACTAACCGGGCTCTGATACCACTTGTTGGACCGAAAAGGCGACAAGAGGGGGGTGAATAGGAGCACGATCTATTTTTCATCTTGATCGGATTCAACACGATTGTCACTCCAATAGCTATGAAAGCTATGAAGATCAATATACAAGCATAGCGGAAGACTTGTATTGAATCCAATCAAAACCCCGAAGCAAATAGACCAGAATCTCAAAAACTAGAAACCAAATGAGCTGGGCGGTCAGACCTCCATGTACCTAGCGGCCTGACATATCTATGGGCGGTCTGACCTCCAATTAGTTGGCGGTCTGACCTCTAGGCCAATGAACAGTAAAATCAGCCCGAACTCAAAATCACAAATTGGTCTAACTTTTGATCCATAACTCCAAACTTCATGAAACTTCAAACATACCTTCTTTAGGATGTCAAGAACCTATTCCAATCAACGATCTTGAAGATCATTGCCAAAGTTCTGACCTTTTTTCGTTTGAGTGAAGGTTGCTACAAAACCGAGTCAAAACCAAAACGTTATCTAAAAACTTGCTCGTGGATAATAGATGATCAATGCATTCCCACATATCACAGCAAGCAAGATCCAAGCTAGAAACCAAGGGAAAACCAATGGATCAAAGAAAGCCTCAAAATCACAAAATAGAGACTAAGAACAAAAAGAGACTCATCTTGTGAAATCTTGCTTGGATTGATTTGAGATTGATGTTGGTTTACAGCCACTCCATCCAGGAGGACAAAGGCTCAACACATGAGCACACAATCAATCCAACTCCCTAGAACCCTAACCCCTCCACTATTCTCTCCTAATCCTAAAACACAAACTAGGGTTTTAGATATGAGGGTTTTGAGGTGCACAACCAACACCCTCCCCTATTTATAGGGAGGCTAGCTTCTAGAAGGTTTTCCCTAATGGGCACCCGTTAAGCCCACACACAAACAGGTTTCACTTACGCACGTATTTTAAAGCGTCGTCTTCATCTCCTCTTGACCTAAACTGCTCCTCCTTGTGCCGTCTTGCGTCGCTGGTTAGCAAAAGGTTACCAAGGCGGTATTTAGGTGAAGTTATCAAAATACCCCTTCTCGATCCTTTTCCAAAGACCGAGTCCAATCTTCATGAAGCAATCCCATACTTCGCCACGTGTAGGTTGATCAACAGCTCTCTACATGTCGGCAAGTCTCTCCCATCCAGCTCCCACCGAAATCACCATAGCACTTGCACCGACCTCCACGCCGCTTGATGCAACCCGTCACACTGAACTTCCCGTTCGGTCATTCTTGTATATTTTGCGCCATGCTTGAGTCCACTGACTTCACCCGGTATCCTCGATCGTTCTGAACTTTAGCTCTCTAAGCCTAGTCCCGATCATCCTCGCTGTTGACCTCCAAGCTCCCTGCACAACATTAGACAAAGAAATCGATTCCGGGAACAAGTTCTTCACAACTTGACCCATGTTAGTCAAAACATGCATCATGCAACACATATGCACTGAAACCCATGAACTTGACCTAACCAACAATCATCGCTGCCAAGATGGCCGACGAACAAGTCAAAACCGGTAACATCGCCACTCATTGGCTAGTCTGACCGCCCCCCTAGCTGGTCTGACCGCCACCTGGCTAGTCTGACCGCCCAACTTAGGGACTTAGCCAAATTTCCACCGTGGAAATTCGAAACCTTCTGGAAATTTCAAACGAATAGAACTTTTGACTCGAAGCCCAAAAATTATGAGACCAAGTGTAGAAAAATCCTCTCTCTTGCCTAAACCCTCTATTTTTGGCCTGGCTCCAAACTCAGAAGAAACTTTATGGCCGGTCAGGCTGCTGCCCATTTACCGATCTGACCGCCACTCATTGGTTGGTCAGACCGCCGCCTATTGGCCGGTCAGATCGCTATACAGGCCGGTCTAACCACCACCTTTGCTGGTCTGACCGCCTGAAGCCTGACAGCATTTTGAACTTCGTCGAAAACGAGTGTTTCGACAAACCTTCAATGCCATTGCCAATTGTATCATCATCCTATGATCGTGAGCATATCCCCATGATATCCACAAGCATGCTTAGGTTAATGCGTCGTGCCATTGCATGCATTTTTGCCCATGCAGCTCACGCCGCTCTACTCCAGCTAGCCGTCGGTCTAGGCCATCTCAGCCGCCGCCACCACTTCCATTAGGTGCGCAAGCTTATTGCGAACTCATTCCTACCCTTGGCAGGCGCCGCCGAGGCCGGAATCGCCGGCGAGGCTCTAGCAAAGTCCGATCCCATTTTTTTGGAACGCCTAACAATCCTGTAGCAGTGCCATTAGCATTTAATCGTGATGATTAGTAGTTAATGAGTAATCTTTGTCAAAAATCCCAGTGGTTAGCTGCGTATTAATTAGCCTTCAGAGAATGACATGTGGGTCTCATGGCTGGTTAATTGATAGTGTAGAGTTGTGCAGTGCGTTTTCCCTTAAGGAAAACGTATTTCTTATAATCTCAAATAGAAAGTACGTGTTTATAATAGGAAGGCGTATTTTAACGAATACGTCCTTGACGTCATTCTCGGCTGGGCTGGGTCAATGTTGACCAAGTCAACCCTTGACCAGGGGTCTTTCCTGTAAGCAACTGCGGCTAGGGTAGACCCCGGTGAGAAAAGTATTAAATGCCTTAGAAAATCTGAAAATAAATTATTTACACACTGAAAATTTGAATAACTTCAAAAATACATAACTATTTCATCTCAACTCCAAAATGGATGAAACTAGTGTTGATAATTTTAATTTTTAATGAAATTTATTATAAAATTGGTTTCAAACTTGTCTCTATATCATAGGATATAGTTTTAAAAATGATCCATAACTCTATTATTTTTATAATAGAAAAAGGCTATTAACTTTGAAAATGCATAACTAATTCATAAAAACTCCAAATAAGATGAACCTAGATATTTTGGACTTGTAATAATATTATATATTTATCCATATAATCCTTGTACCCCCCACTGCTCTACAAATTTTGACCAAATAATTAAATTGCATGAACATTGACATTTTGGAATCTGAAATTCAAATTGCTATAACTTTCACATAATAACTCCAAATAGAATAATTCTTTCACCTAAATTCATCTAAAATCGTACACTAGCCATTGTAGAAAAATCATGCATTTTTTAGCATTTTTATTTTTGAGGTATTTCACAATGTTTATCAGCATCGTTAATTCTTTAGATCCCGAAGCTTGATTTTGACTCCTACGCCACTGAGAGTGAGCAATTGATCTTCCAGAAAGGCAAGCATCATTTGAACTTTCTTTTGCATCATATTTGATCCCAGTTTTTGGTAATTTAGTGCAATGATAATTACTTGCATGCTTATTTTGCTATATCGCTATTTTTGTGATGTGTAGTTAGTTATATCATATTCATTGAGGTTATCCTTGAATTATTCCAGTATCAACATGCTTAAGTTAGGATGTGTGAAATATATTCTACGAGTTTGCTTAGCCATGCAAGTCTAGATACGGTAGATTGATTGTCAGGAATAACCCGACAATTACGGGAAACACATATTGTCTTATCTTCTTTTATTTCAGATCTTCGTATCTATTTTATGAGTTAAACTTTGTTGTTTTAAATGAGTTTTGAGGTCTGGACAAGTGGTTGCTAGTGAGGGTGCCTTCATGCACGAGATCGGGTATGTGGTTGGCTTGTCCAGACCAACAAGGACCGAACTTTGGTAACATCGCTAATTCAAGTAAAACCCGTGCTATCATACGCGGTATATGGGTGCCATTTGGTCAAGTAAGGGGAAGGTTTCATTGCTTTAGACCGTAGGTGGTGTGAGGACATAGAGACCGTGAAATCCTATGTTCCTTAGGAACCCAGTGTGATATATACTGTGTAAGGGAGCACGATTAGTTATGTTGAGGAAAACCAACATATTAACTATCTCACACTGGCCCCTCCGACACAACGTGCATGCCCGCTTAGCATTTGCTATATGCATGTGTTCTAAGTTGGGGTTCATCTTGCATGGGTGGTCTAACTCAATGGGATTTTCTTGCTGAAAAATACCAAATCTTGATTTCCCCAGTCGACATACCTAAGGAAGTGTTTTATTATCCGGAGGCTTACGGGCTGATCGAGTTGTGTGGGTAAAGTAGTACACCTCTGCAGAGATAAATCTATTCGAATAGCCATGTCCGCAGTTATAGACGATCGCTTGAGTTATGTGGTTACTATTGTTAGACTTTGAATTAAAATTTGTCGGTACAACTTGGTATTCGGCATGAACGGGTGTTCATGCATGTTTATGTATCAAAGTGGACTGCCACTTTGATTATTGTTTGATTCATTTGTTTATCTTTGTATTACTTTATCATATGATTTACTTCTACTTCAAATCTGTTTTTAAAATGGCAATTGATAAACTAGTATGTGTAGGTTGGAAAATTGTTGCGTTTTTCGCAAAACTAAAGCCACTAATGCTATCCTTTGAATGTCCTCTATGCATAACTAATTTTTATCTTTGTGTAAGACTTGCGAGTACAGCTTTGCACTCAACTAGTTTGTCTACTAGTTCCAGGTGAGGAAGACTTTGAGCCCGATGAGCTTGTGAGTGTCGATTTAAGCGACATTGACGAGTAGTGCTATCATTTAACTCCCAGTCGGTTGCCGATGGGTTATGGGTCATACCATGCTGGACTTTTAGTTTATTTACTTTGATTTCGCTGCTACTTTAAGTTCTTATTTGAATTTGGCCGGTCGGCCACTTGTAATAGTTGTAGACTTGAACTACTATGATGTATGTCCTTTGAACTATTAATGTATGAATGTTGTATGGATGTAATCAATGTTGTATGTGAGTTTGGGTATGTTGGTCGTTGATCTTGGGAGCCAACATGACCTCATACTCGCTGTTCATGGATTCCATTTTAACTCACTAAGTGTGGCCTTTGATTGTTTAGAGAACCGATAATCATGCAGTACTTTCAGAGGAGCGGTACGCATGATCACCAAGGCTCTAGTTTCTGTGAAGGCCTCTCACTTAGGTGGAGTTAACTTAGAATCCATTAACTTGAGACCCAGAGTTATCTCCATGAGACCGCGAAGGCCTCGGTCTTACAGAAATAACCCGGGGGTCCTCACAACACTGGCTAAGGGGCTGGGCAAATTTGCAGCAACCAGTCCAGAAAGAGTCCATGTTGGCCAGAAGCGACAGGCTGAAAGTAGTGGCGAAGCAAATTTTAAGCATTCATGGGTGACGGTTTGGTCACTGGATTAGTAATGATTGAGTTTAATTTTCAGTCGACGTTTGCTTGTAAGGCTTCAAACCACTTTTAACAGCTTTATTTACTTGGATACTTTAAATTCTTTAATAAAATAGGTTGTGTGCATCCTTAATGCAGAGGCCAAGAGAGATTTTCTCTTTTATTATCTAAAAGATATGGATGATAAGGAATGGTGGAGGTTTTATTCATTAGTAGGGTTCAAAGGTAAAGGAAGCAAGGTGATAATCATCGGTAGGCTTGAGAAACTAGCAAGGTTTGGAACAGTAAACCCGATTAGAATAAACAGCTTTTCACGAGAGGAGTACAACTACCTTTTCATGGTGCTCGTATTTGGAACTGCCAGCCCAGTGGACCACCCACGGTTGGCTTTAATAGGAAAGGAGTTAGCAACAATATTGCGAGGTCACTTGTCACTTTGAACGTGTTTGTCTCCGTGCTGAGGAACAATTTGAACGTTCAGTTTTGGATCCGCGTTCTGAAACTGTACAAAAAGATGACGGAGAACAATCTGTCCTTGTTTGGTGAACACCCAAAAACTCTTCTCGTGAAAGATGGAACTACTGTAGATATCACTGAGTTTTCATCATCATCGTCTGCTACCTCGTACCGAATTTCGCTACTGACAAATGAGTGGGATGTTTCCAGAGGTGAATTACCTGTGATGACATTCGGAGATATAATAGCTGGATCAATTATTATGCCTAACAAGTTTCGGTTGGTATGGGAATCACGGTTACCCCGTTATACTGTTATTTCTGCAACTTGTGCTGCAGAGAAGCCTCAGCGCAGTGGTGGAGCTAAAATTTTTTCAATAGATATCTACACTTGATACTCATAATTCTATAGTTTGTACAATGATTTCATAACATGATGAGGGCATCCCGATTGGACTGATTACACGAGCAAGGGCTAAATTAATTAACCAACAGGTGAACTCGCTCTTAAATAATTTTAATCTTACTTATGAGAATATGTCACTACCTAATAGCTCTATATTTTGTTTGTGCAGTTATACATATATAAAAGCATGCGGACCAAGAACAATGGAGCAAGAAGCATTGAACAAGATCTTTGTTAGCTACAGCGAGAAGATGAATTTTGGATGTGCATGTGTGAGGCCACGTGAGGCTGCATGCATGCAACATGTATACATGCATGTGTGTGAGGCAAGGCTAACATGCATGTGTGTTGTGTGAGGTCACGTAAGGTGTGCATGCATGATGCGTGTGTTGTGTGAGGTCACGTAATTAGGTGTGCATGCGTGCATCATGCATGCATGTGTGTGTGCGTGAGGAGCATTGGATCTAGAAAGCAAGCCAGGATGCACAACTTTGTTAGTACGAGATCTTTTTTTTTATTGAACAGTCAGCGTATGGGTTGGAGTCCTTGTGCAAGCCGGTAGGTGTTCTGTGTTAGACTTTGAGTTGTGGCCGTGCCTGTGCGTACATGTATATAAGGCCAGGGGGTGCGTCCCATGTACGGGACGATGATATTTTTCAGATAATCATATATTCTTGATTCTAGGGTTTGAGTAATATTGCCCTACTAGAATAGGGAGTTCCAATCTGTTGTGCAGTCCCGTTGTTCTTGTGATTTCTTGTGTTTTGCAGGAGCAGCGACACATCTACTTTGTGTGGCCAGGTAGACGGGATCACGAGCGTGTGGTTGAGCGAATTTTTTTGTCGCAGATTGTTGTTTTGACAGTGGTTGGTGCCATCGGTTCGTCAGGTTGCACGGATCCAAAGTTATCAACGATCCTACGTCGTGAAGATCGGGCATCCCCCGTATCATCTTGGTATCAGAGCATCGGTTGCCACGGTAGAATCAATTTACCCGTAGTTAGATTTATTTTTCCTGTCCTATACACAAAAAGCCAAACAAAAAAAATATAATGAATACTAGTTTCAATTTGTTAATTCTTATGAGTTTTGTTCGGTTTTGATCCATTAGAATTTTTGTTTAATGCTGATTTTAGAGTTTTCTTTGCGTTGTTCGATCTTGTGTCCATTAAAAAAAAAAAAGAACAAACACATCCATCTGTTATTGCCGGGCGACGAAGAAACGTGCTACAGTACTCGGAAATCGCTACAGTGTGTACAGTAACAACGTTCCGATCTGTCACAGTGGCGCGCAGCAGGAATTCGCGGCAATCGCGTGAAAAAAAAAATCAGTTTCTACAGTACGCGCGAGCGCTGTTCCGGATTTCAGCGGTTTGCGTTACGCTCGCCACCGCGCTGCTGCAGTACTGTTCATTGTTCATGCTACAGTAGATGCCGAATGCTGTTTTCGCCGCTGCGGTAATCTTCGCTGCTACAGTAGCGTTGCTCCGCACACCGAACACTGTTCACGCTACAGTAATGCCGAATGCTGCTTTCGCGTTGCGGTAGTCTTGCTACAGTGCACGAAGAAGCCAACAGCGCCGCTCCGTTGTTTCAGCATGCTACATGCTACAGTGTACAAAAGGGAAAAAAAAAGCTTCGCTTATATCTTTTGTGAGCTAATTCAATTCTTTACGAATACTTTGCTCCTATTGAGACTAGCTATTGATATTGCTCTAGGGCTGTTCTTATACATTTTGCACACCTCTGAATTATTATTTACTTTCATAGCCAAAAATAGGGTTTTAAGTGCTGCTGTTGTGACAATTTGATTGGTCAGGTAAAAAGAAAAAAAAAAGAGCAAAAAAAAAGAGGACAAAAAAAAAGAAAAAAAAACTTGGCCGATCACCTATTGTGAGCACACTCTATCATTGTCAAATTTCAGATTGTGCTATTTAATTGTTTTGAACAATCCTGTGCCCTATTTTATATCATTGAGCAATTAGCTAGCGTCTCTCCATAACTTGTGCAATAAGAGCTAGTTGTTCATCACTTATATTTTTATATATTAGGTCATTCCTTTGATTGCACTAAGTTCCATCATCTTTGCGTGTGAGTTGCTTTGTTCTTCGCTTATATCTTTTGGATCAGCAACTAGACATTGAATTCTTGTTTGGATTGTTACCTAGCTTTATAATATCTAGAAATTTCAGATTGTAGAGATAAATACTTTTCCCTCCAAGCTCCACAAATAAGCCATTGCAGTGCAATTGAATTCGCTTAATCTATCACCTTGTGTTGTCTACCGTCACCAAAGTGCGTGCAGCTCTTCAATTCTATCAAGGACGTATAAGAACTTCAGTTGGTAAGAGAAGGTGAGGTTGAGTGATTTCCACAAATAAAAACTTCCACATCCACATATATAGTTTTTCTTTGCTTTACTACTAACCATGGCAGATCGCGAGTATAGGTATCTTCCCTTCTATGGTAGTAATGATCCATAGGAGTATCTTGAGTGGGTACAAGACATGGAGTTCGAGTTTGAATCCTAGAAGTTCGAATCAGAAGCCAAGGAAGTGAGAGTGTCCACTATGTTTTTTTATAACTATGCCTCTAGTTGGTGGCAACAACTAAGTGGGAAACAACTTATTACATCTTGGGTCAATTTAAAATGGGCTATGAGAAGAGAATTTGTTCCATCCTATTATGAGTGGGAGCTACTACGCCATGTGGAGAGCATTACACAAGGATACAAAGTTGTCCAAGATTACTATGTTAAGCTGAGTCATGCAATGCGTCGTGCCAATATCACTAGTACATATCAAGAAAAGAAATACTTCAAAGCAGGCTTGAATTTTCAGATCGTTGCTGCACTTCAAGATAAATATTTTTGTAGTCTGCAAAATCTTGTGAAATATGCTATGAGGGTGGAAAAGAGACCTAAAGACATGCAAGCCCATCAATTAAATCTGCGCCGACTCTTTAGTTCTCATTCATCCACTGAGATCGTGGTTAATGGCAATTATGCCATTGCTGGCCTACGATTAATGGAAGATGAAATGCTTCGAAACCCATGTGAGGATGAGAGCCACATAGCCAAATTGAGTGAGAGTATTGAAAATTGTGAGCTGTGTGATTCCACCATATGTGAGGTTGAGAGCATCACATTTGAGAGTGTGAGGGATACACCAAAAGAAATGAGTGAAGTAGATGAAACTAAAAGTGAGGTTATCACTGAAATTAACGATTTACTCTGTATTTCTAGTGTTGTTTCTCACATTGTGCAGGTTGATATTAAAGAAGAGGTGTTGAAGTTTCAACAACCGGCACCGTTGGAAGTAAAAGACGAGGAGATTACCACGGTTGGGGATGGTGTGCTCGCTGCCCCGTGGTTTCATCATGAAGATTTGATACGTACAACACCTACAACAACTGAGGAGGACGTTAAAGGTAACAATAATGGTGTTGAATTGAATATTCATCAAGAAGAGGTAAGTAAGGGTGAGAACTCTAGCGTTCCTTTGAATATTCTATATTCTGAATTTAATGCACTTAATTTACGTAATGTGGGATTGATTACTTATGATGAAGTTCTTACTAGAATATCCCCTGATGATTCTTTATACTATATCATGTTCGATGATACTAGAGAGCTATCTAGTGTGATTGAGAACCTTGCTGAAGTTTCATGTCTAAAATCTCTAGTTAGTACTTACGCCTACACTTATAAATTTAATTTGATTGGAGATTATGATGTAGACAATAAGTTTTTTGTTTATCGAATATGCATTACATGTGATAAACTTGCTAAATTGAAATTACATATTGTGGACAAACCATCTTTTGTACAATGGCGTGATCTTTCTGGGATGGGTTTAAATGATAGTGCTTACTTTTTAGAACAAAATATGTTGCATAGTTGTTCGCCTCTTACATATGTAAGACATCAAAGTAGTGCAGCTGAAGCATGGAAGATACTAAAAATTTTCTCACCCATACTAGAACAATTTGATGTGGATAGTTCAATAAATACATTGTATACATCTTATGGTTATTGTGCTGAATACATTGTGCAAAAGAAGGGGAACACTATAACAATTGACGATGAATACATATACCATGCATACATGTTGTTTTCTTTGTTAAGCACATTTTCAGGTTATCAAAAGCCGATGACGGCTTTTCTTGAAGAAGGGGAGGATGATACAGATACAGACACACTTAGTACTTTTCAGTTAAACATATTATTTGACTGGAAAGAATTATTGAGCCGCATTAAATATTACCAGATGAACTCTAATTTAATTTGGTCTGTAATTATCATACTTAGAGACACAGAGCTACTACTATTTTATTTAATTATATGCAGTCGTATATATGATCTGTACAAGTCTAAAGTGAAGATGCGCTTCGAAGGCCCTGAAGGAATACATATATCATTTCTTATATTCGGAGTTTAGCCATGGAAGGAACAATCTAATTCATCTTGTGCACCCGAACAATCAGAGTCGAGGACGACTCTATTTCAAGAGGGGAAGGATGATGAGGGCATCCCGATTGGACCGATTACACGAGCAAGGGTTAAATTAATTAACCAACAGGTGAACTCGCTCTTAAATGATTTTAATCTTACTAATGAGAACATGTCACTACCTAATAGTTCTATATTTTGTTTGTGCAGTTATACCCATATAGAAGCATGCAGATCGAGAACAATGGAGCAAGAAGCATTGAACAAGATCTTTGTTAGCTACAGCCGGAAGATGAATTTCGGATGTGCATTTGTGAGGCCACGTGAGGCTGCATGCACGCAACGTGTATACATGCATGTGTGTGAGGCAAGGCTAATATGCATGTGTGTTGTGTGAGGTCACGTAAGGTGCGCATGCATGATGCGTGTGTTGTGTGAGGTCACGTAAGGTGTGCATGCATGCATGTGTGTGTGCGTGAGGAGCATTGGATCTAGAAAGCAAGCCAGGATGCACAACTTTGTTAGTACGAGATCTTTTTTCTTTGATTGAGCAGTCAGCGTATGGGTTGGAGTCCCTGTGCATGCCGGTAGGTGTTTTGAGTTGGACTTTGGGCTGTGGCCGTTCCTGTGCGCACATGTATATAAGGCCAGGGGGTGCGCCCCTTGTATGGGGACGACGATATTTGTCAGATAATCATATATTCTTAATCCTAGGGTTTAAGCAATATTGCCTCCACTAGAATAGAGAGTTCCAATCTGTTATGTCGTCTCGTTGTTCTTGTGATTCCTTATGTTTTGTAGGAGCAGCGACACGTCTACTTTTTATGGTCTGGTAGACGGGATCACGAGCGTGTGGTTGGGCGAATTCTTTTGTTGTAGGTTGCTATTTTGACAGTGGTTGGCGCCATCGGTTCGTCAGGTTGCACGGATCCATATTAGCCTTGGATCCACCCGTATCCTCCAATGGCAAAGCCATGCTGAGGCTAACAAATTAGTTAGCCAGGTCGTACACATTATAGACTTGTGGTTGCATTATTTTTACATGAGAGGTTATTACAAGATTCGGTCCTTAGATGACTCGGGCGGTACATCCACATACCAACTCTTGTGCACCCGGTACCAGCCACTCTTTCCAACCACCCGAGTCGAAATATGTTTTCAGGTTTTCCTTTGTTTTTAAAATAACCTTTAATCCAACATACCAGCCAAGCTCCAACCTCGACTATCCAAACCCAATTTTCATGTTTTGAATGATTGTTGTCGGGCAAATTATTGCTCGCATGATAACGTATCTAAGCAATGCTAACCATGACACTTAGAAACAAACTTATCAACTAGTATGTAAACCATTAATTCTATGGTGACAAATGATAGTGTTGAAGTTCAAGGATTGGAAGTTTATACACAATTATCATTAATGCATTAACTATGAGCTAGACCAATATAGTTGTATAAATTATAGCAATGCTATTTCATAATTTAAAGTAACATAATTTGCAAAAATTAGGTGCAATATGATCAAAGTATTAACTCGCCTTGCTCAATATCCTGATAACCTCGATCCTGTTCTTGCCTAAGGTGATGATAATAATCTCGCTCAATATGCTGATAATCATCCTATTCAACGCTCGGACAATCTTGATTCCGACCTCGTTCTTGTTGGGATTGTTGTCTCATCCCGGCTTCTGAGTCTAACTACGTAGAATATGATTGAATCTAAGAGCGACTGAAAATATTCAAATGAAATCCAATAAATCCAAAGACATTCAAACAAATGAAAACACTTCAAATAGATCTAAACATACTTACTGGTATTTTGAAAGCAGGGGGGTACTTCAGATGAGACCTAAATATATACTCATCTGGAGTTGATGAAGGAAATACTATAAACAAAAGTATAACCAAGGAGTTGATGAAAGAAATACTATAAACGAAAGTAGATAAATCTAACAAGGAGAGAGAGAATGTTCGTAGGAACATTCCTCATTGGTTACCTAGATGGGAGAGATTACCTGGTTAGGTAATACTCTCAGATCTGCTCTCGGATCACGAATTGCACTGCTACTACAAACGGATAGCGATGGATGATAGCTAGGGTTTAGACGATGTTGTTTGGTGTGCGAACTTCTATCATCCATATGAAAGCATACCACTGCTGCTCACACGACGCCTAGCTGCTCTAATGATTATTTCATTTATTACTCCCTATTTACCGAGGAAGTTCCATGAAAGTCAGGTGAGACCTATGCATAAGTGCAGGGTTCGCATAGGGTAGACATACGTCTCACCGACACATGGGACCTAGTTCATTTAATAGTTTATCTTATTAATTTATATTTATCAAGGAAATTCCATAAGCCTTAGCTAGAATTTCCAAGCATTGGTTGGACATCAGCCTTGTGAATCAACCAGTTGTATCGTTGGCTGCTAATTCTTGTTTAGTGATTTAATTTACCACCTTCAGTTTGGAGCACAGGGCCGTGACATAGCTACTGCTAATCTACATGCCTGTCTAGTAGTACTAGTAATCCTATATATTAGATTTTGGATCCTGGTAAAATCTAGTTGTAGATGAGATACAATTCTCAGGCTACTAGAACTCAACCATTGTCTACACTCTATGTGACCTAGCCCAGTAATTATCATAGGTTTATCTTTTAACTAAGTTGTTGGTCTAGACCTTCGGTATGATCTATTGCTATTTTACACGCATCAATTACTATTTTAAAAGAGACTATGGCATTCAGTCCTATGCTCATTTGGGTACTTCTAGACGTAAGGCTTGCCTCCGCGCCGCCTCTGCCTCGACTTGCCTCGGGGCCCCTACTCCTCAATGGATGTAGTGCGGCTCGTCGCCACTGGGTCATCTTCGTTCGTCTCCGGCAACTCTAGTTGCTGCTCTGGATCCTTCGACGATGACTTCCTCTGCTTTCTTCGATGCAACCGTGCCGGATCTACTTGCCCCTACGCCGTCGCCCTTGGGGTTGCCGACGGCCGTCGTCCTCAGGCTTCCCCGACTAGCTCCCTCCATGGTCGTCGCTACTGCACCAACTCTAGCCCTTTTCTAGCCATGGCTACCCGTGTCTGTGCGCATCAGCTGCTGCTACTCCTTCCTTGGAGCAATGCCGCCGCCACCCTCTTTTCTTGGAGCACCGTCAAGGCCATCCCTTTTCTTCTTGGAGTGCCACTACATCTTTGTCTTGGTGCGTGTCTTCGTTATCTGGGCTATGCGATGAGCCTAGTGATGTGGCTGCTGGTCTGGTCTAGTTTGCTTGCTGTTGTAGGATAGTGCGATTGCTTTGCTGCTGCTAGCTATCCTTTGAGTCTTTTTCTTTCTTCGTGTCGTTTCTTTCGTTGCGTCTATCCAAGTCCGTAACACTCTATCTTTGAGTTCGTTTAAGCCGTGCGAGTCCGCAAATTCGTTGTTAGTCAGCCAATTGCTTCCTGGCTCACTCATTCCCTTTCGCATGGCAGCAGCCACCGCTCTTCTCTTCGAGCCGCTGCAGATCGTAGAAATCGTTATGATGCCGCCGCTTCTCTCTTAGCCGCCGCCCTGAGCTTCTAAGGCTTCCGCACTTCTTCCGCACTGCGCCTCCTTTGAGCTTCTTTTGCACTGCGCCGCCACCATCTTGGGCTTCGATCTGTGCCGCCATGCTTCTATATATTCCTTTCGGCTTGAGTTGACAGCTCTCTCTATTCCTATCGGTTTCATCATCTTCTTTGTCGTGTTGCCACGGTTGACTTGGTTACCGCTTGCCTCTACTTTCTCAGCACCTGCACCTTGTGCTTTATGGGCTATCGCACGACCCCTGATGGGAGGAGATCTTTTGATACTCGACATATTTTCCAAGAGCTGTACACTACGATGACATTATCAAGACTCGGACTTCGGATTTTCTCTATTGTAATGTCAACCCTTTCCAAATGCAATGCTATTGTATACGCCTTGCATTTGAGGGGCGTGTTAAGGGTATTTGTGATATTTCCTATTGTTCTAGGGTTTAGTCTTGTATCCCTTGTACTCTATATATTGCCCATTGAGCTATCGCAATACATACACAATATTCATAACACTATATTCCATTATTGTGAAAGGAAACGATAATGATCAGCTACAACTGAAAGTCAAGTTTTCGTTTTCCTTACATTATTCACTTCACACAAGAAACCATCACTCTGAAATCCATGTCACTTCTTGAAGTTGAATCTGGTGCGTTGCAACTGTGCTTATCTCCAAGACTCCATCAATCCACCTTTCAAGAGGCGGATTAGTTGTCCAGGTGTCCATAGATTCCACACAAGAAATCGTCTTTGTGCAGAACTACACGCGTTCTGTACAAACCGACAATACCTGACGTTGCACTCACATTGAGTTTTTTTGCCAACAGGGAAAGACACATACTGAAAAATATCACCATTTGTGGTGTAAACTACTCCAACTTGTGCTTACCATTCCACACTGAATTAGACTGGTTAGTTCAATTCCAAAAAAACGCACCTCACCTAGTCATTCACGCTACATGGAAATACCATGGCATCAGATCAAACAAACCATACCTCATAATCTGATCAGTACAAAGTGAAATATATCAAGTATTTCCCTTCAGTCTCAACCTCAAGTTATTCGAGATGGAAGCTGTTGTATCTGCAGTTACAGGTGACCTTGTTAGCCGATTCATCTCCTTTCTGATGAACAAGTTTTTGGATCATGCACCCTCAGGCAGGAAGGTGGAAAGGTTGCAGCAGTTGCTGCTGAGAGTTCAAACTGGTGATAGAACCCGTCGCCGGATGAACTAGCGACAGGAACCTATTTTTACAATTTTTTGAGATGATAACCTAGTTTTGTAATTTGTTTTAAAAAATATATTATTTCAAAAAAAAATTCCTACAGTAGCTATCTTTACATCGACAACTTTATGTTCGGTCGCCGAGTCGAAAGGCAGCAAGTCATCAACATATTGATGCAGGATAACCCAACTAGGGTTCCAATCGTGCTGCCTATCATTGGAGGTTGCAGAGTGGGTAAGAAAACTTTAGTTGGGAGTGTTTGTGCTGATGAGAGGATCCGCTCCCCTTCTCTTCCATTTTGCATTTCAATTGTCACTTTGAACGTTCAGTTTTGGAGCCGTGTTCTGAAACTGTACAAAAAGATGACGGAGAACAATCTGTCCTTGTTTGGTGAACATCCAAAAACTCTTCTCGAGAAAGATGGAACTACTGTAGATATCACTTAGTTTTCATCGTCATCGTCTGCTACCTCGTGCCGAATTTCGCTACTGACCAATGAGTGGGATGTTTCCGGAGGTGAATTACCTGTGATGACATTCGGAGATATAATAGCTGGATCAATTATTATGCCTAACAAGTTTCGGCTGGTATGGGAATCCAGGGTTTTGAAAATCGGTTTTGAAATTTTACCGGGGGTCACCGATAGAACCAATTTTAGCGATTTTTGGAAAATTTTGGCAGATTTCGGCCGAAAATTTCAAACAAAAAAATTAAAATTCAACTAAATTTCGATTGAAAATCGACCGAAATTCATTCAAACACTCGCCGCCTGAGCACAAGAAAGCCGTGCCTCGACCATACCACAATGAACCCCAATAGCAGTACTGGAGCCGACATGTCCTGGCGCGATGGCCAGCTCACGCCGGCGAAGAGCAAGCCACGCCGAGCACCTCCACGGAAGCGGCAAGCAAGCGGCGGACATGGAGTCGCCGAAAGCACAGACCAGCGCCCGGCAGAGCCCACTTAGCGCTCTACGCTCCTCCTCACGCCTCGCCAAGATTTCCATGCGCCAAAGAGTGCGGAGGAGGAGCTCGGGAGCTTGGGCCTCAGGGAGGAGCCGAAAGAAGAACCCTGAGATGGGTCGCCGACTCGCCGGTGTCACCGCTGCGCCTCCACTGCGACTCCATGCGCCGCCGAAGAAGAACGGAGACGAGATTTGGTTTGAGGCTTCGAGCCGCCGCCAAAGGAACTGAGGAGAAGCCGCCGCCGAATGAGTTGTGCTGCTGCTGCGCTGACCTAGGAACGAACGAGGAGGGCGACTGGGCTTCCTTGGGCCGGCCTCATTTCAATTCGGCCCAAAAAATTCGGCGCCGGTTTGTTTTCTTACCGGGGGGTCCGGTACAAACGATAAATCCGATTTTCGACCAAAAATCGGCCGAAAATAAAAACCCTGTGGGAATCACGGTTACCACCTTATACTGTTATTTCTGCAACTTGTGCTGGGGAGAAGCCTCAGCGTGCAACCTCACCTAGGAAGAAGCGTCAGAGATTATGTATGTCGTAATTTCTAGCCGATTAATTTGCCAGGCAATCTGCCTGCATGATGTGAACTTCAATTGTGTATATCATTCTTGAGCATAGTATATTCCTGTTGTAAGAATAATTCAATCACACTGACGGGGTCTGCTTTTTAGAAGACACGCGTACAGACCCATGAAATACTGCTTTACTCTTGAAAGACTGTAATACCCCTCTCTTGTTCTCATAATGTAACTATCCCCCCAAGGGGTATTCCCGTCATTTGTACAGGCTTGGGTGCCTATAAATACCCCATGTATCCCTCCTTTCAAGGGGAGGGCTCTCTTGAGCAATAAAGAGATATGTTCAAACTGGTGAGCCCTCGGGGGCTCCCTCTCCGGAGGTAACCCCCCGTTGGCTCACCGACAGGAGTAGGGAGGTCCTCTCGGACCCCCGAACCTGTATAAATCCTCGTGTCGTTTTTTACCCTCGTGGACGACGGCCCTTCAGACGGCTGACGTCCACCCCCTCACTCGTGTTTGGTTTTTACACCTACAACATTGGCGCCGACCGTGGGGACGTAGCTAATCAACGAAAGGCTATGTCTCCTACCAAAAAATACCACGAAACCTCCTCCGGCTCCGGAGGGCAATGATCTCGTGGACGACCCATCTGCTCTTTGAAGGAGCCCCAGCCGAGCACCCTCGTCAGAGATCAGGGCCATCCACCTCGGGATGGCAACGTCCTACATGCCCTGGGGCTCCCACACGCGTCCTCCTCCCTTGTGCGGGTCGATGCGAGGCCCAGCCAAGAGCAAGCAGTTCAAGACACCCTCATAGCCAGAAGGCTAAGGATTCTGAGGCCAACCATCACCCCCGGGACGCATGACGTCCATGCGGCACGACCGACGAAGGCTCGCTACGAGGGCTACCCCCTAACGTGCTACTGTTAGGGGACAGTCCTGACATATAAATCTCGTATGGGCTCTCAAGACTCTTTCCCTCAAAGGGATTTCACCCTCGTGGTGCATAGGGCGTACGACCTCCGTGGTCTCCCCTAGCAAAAGTCCATGGTGGCTTGGGCGCCCGTCGCCTCTACCATGGCGGCTCGTGTCCTACTGGACCTAGGGCATGAGCGACCACCCTCGCGGTGTGTAGGGCATACGACCTCCGCGGTCTCCCCTAACAAAAGTTCGTGGTGGCTTGGGCGTCCGTCGCCTCCACCATGGCGGTTCGTGTCCTACTGGCCCTAGGGCATGAGCGACCACCCTCGCGGTGTGTAGGGCGTACGACCTCCGCGGTCTCCCCTAACAAAAGTTCGTGGTGGCTTGGGCGTCCGTCGCCTCCACCATGGCGGTTCGTGTCCTACTGGCCCTAGGGCATGAGCGACCACCCTCGTGGTGCATAGGGCGTACGACCTCAGCGGTCTCCCCTAGCCAAAGTCCATGGTGGCTTGGGCGTCCGTCGCCTCCGCCATGGCGGCTTGTGTCCTACCAGACCTAGGGCATGAGCGACAACTTTGGTCCAGTACCAAGTTGATAGATGTGCTGAGAACTCGTCCCCCTTAGACTCCAGGCCACGCGCCGAATGACCTCCGGGTCCCCGCATGCCTAGCTCCATTGCTTCGCAAGGGTTAACCATTCTCATACATTCCCGATCATCACAAAAAACCCACCAACGGGGTAAAAGGGATTCATTGCCCTCATAGTTGGGTGCCCCACGACTTAGCCTCGTGGGCGCCACCAGTGTGCCCATGACTTACTGTCAAGGACACACGTCCAAGATGCCCATGAGTTAGCCTCATGGGCACCTCCAAGTCCACTGGGGCTACCACCCCTAGTGGCCATTCAGTGCCCCACGACTTAGCCTCGTGGACGGCACAGATGTGCCCGTGACTTACTGTCAGGGGCACACGTCTAAGGTGCCCATGAGTTAGCCTCATGGGCACCTCCAAGTCCACTGGGGGGCTACCATCCCTAGTGGCCATTCGGTGCCCCACGACTTAGTCTCGTGGACGCCCCTCCAATGTGCCTATGATTTAGTGTTGTGGGCACACCTTCAAGATACACATGAGTTAGCCTCATGGGTGCCTCCAAGTCCACTGGGGGGGCTACCACCCCTATGGGCCATTCGGTGCCCCACGACTTAGTCTCGTGGCCACCCCTTCGATATGTCCATGACCCAGTCTCATTGGCAGCTCGAATCATGTACCGTCGACTGGGCTCGAATATTGAACAAGGACCATCATGCTCGCATAAGGCTATCACCTCGGAGATCTTAGTATCGAGAGTGATGGGACTCTACTAGTCACTCGGCAACACTTCGATCAATGCTTAAGTCAAATAAATGTTATCTTGCTACAAGAAATAAGTGCTGATCATTCTCTCTTTCCCGCAGAGACGCTCGTGTTATCTACCTGTCACTGCAACGTTTCTAGCTCGAACCGCGACCATTTTGAGGAGTTCTACTTCGACAACTCTCATCAAGCCACGGAGCAAGAGGAGGACAACTTCACCTACTTAGGCTTCGCTTTGACGCACCGCCGGCCTCGAAGGCTATGCCTCGGCTCGGCGGCCTCGCGTCCAAGACTTCGCCTACTTAGGCTTCACTTCGACGCACCGCCGGCCTCGAAGGCTATGCCTCGGCTCGGCGGCCTTGCGTCCAAGACTTCGTCTACTTAGGCTTCGCTTCGACGCACCGCCGCCCTCGAAGGCTATGCCTCGGCTTGGCGGCCTCGCGTCCAAGACTTTGCCTACATAGGCTTTGTTTCGACGCACCGCCGGCCTCGAGGGCTATGCCTCGGCTGGGCGGCCTCGTGTCCAAGACTTCGCCTACATAGGCTTCGCCTTGACGCACCGCTGGCCTCGAAGGCTATGCCTCGGCTCGGCGGCCTCGCGTCCAAGACTTCGCCTACTTAGGCTTCACCCGACCTTGCACTGTCGCCTCGAAGGCTATGCCTCGGCTCGGTGGCCTTGCGTCCAAGACTTCGTCTACTTAGGCTTCGCTTCGACACACCGTCGACCTCGAAGGCTATGCCACGGCTCGGCGGCCTCGCGTCCAAGACTTCGCCTACATAGGCTTCACTTCGACGCACCGCTGGCCTCGAAGGCTATGCCTCAGCTCGGCGGCCTCGTGTCTAAGACTGCGCCTACTTAGGCCTCACTTCGACGCGCCACCCACCTCGAAGGCTATGCCTCGGCTCGGTGGCTTCACCTCCAAGACTTCGCTTACAAAGGCTTCGCTTCGACGCACCGCCGGCCTCGAAGGCTATGCCTCGGCTCGGCGGCCTCGCGTCCAAGACTTCGCCTACATAGGCTTCGCCTGACGCCTTGCCCCCGGCCTCGAAGGCTATGCCTCGGCTCGGCGGCCTCGCGTCCAAGACTTCGCCTACTTAGGCTTCCCTTCGACGCACTGCCGGCCTTAAAGGCTATGCCTCGGCTCGGCGGCCTCGCGTCTAAGACTTCGCCTACTTAGGCTTTCCTTCCACGCACCGCCGGCCTCGAAGGCTATGCCTCGGCTCGGCGGCCTCGCATCCAAGACTTCGCCTACTTAGGCTTCCCTTCGACGCACTGCCGGCCTTAAAGGCTATGCCTCGGCTCGACGGCCTCGTGTCTAAGACTTCGCCTACTTAGGCTTTCCTTCGATGCACCGCCGGCCTCGAAGGCTATGCCTCGGCTCGGCGGCCTCGTGTCCAAGACTTCGCCTACATAGGCTTCACTTCGATGCACCGCTGGCCTCGAAGGCTATGCCTCGGCTCGGCGGCCTCGTGTCTAAGACTGCGCCTACTTAGGCCTCACTTCGACGCGCCACCCGCCTCGAAGGCTATGCCTCTGCTCGGTGGCTTCGCCTCCAAGACTTCGCCTACATAGGCTTCACTTCGACGCACCGCTGGCCTCGAAGGCTATGCCTCGGCTCGGCGGCCTCGTGTCTAAGACTGCGCCTACTTAGGCCTCACTTCGACGCGCCACCCGCCTCGAAGGCTATGCCTCTGCTCGGTGGCTTCGCCTCTAAGACTTCGCTTACAAAGGCTTCGCTTCGACGCCCCACCGGCCTCGAAGGCTATGCCTTGGCTTGGCGGCCTCGCGTCCAAGACTTCGCCTACATAGGCTTCGCTTCGACGCACCGCCGACCTCGAAGGCTATGCCTCGGCTCGGCGGCCTCGCGTCCAAGACTTCGCCTACATAGGCTTCGCTTCGATGCACCGCTGGCCTCGAAGGGCTATGCCTCGGCTCGGCGGCCTCGCATTCGTGACTTCGCCTATATAGGCTTCACTTCAACGCACTGCCTGCCTCAAAGGCTATGCCTCGGCTCGACGGCTCTGCGTCCACGACTTCGTCTATCTGATCTTCACGTCGATCGCGCGCCGCCTAGAAGGTCAGTGCTTGATGGGCGGTCTTGCGTCCATGACTTTGCTGACAGCTTTGTTCGGATGCACCCCTACGAGGTTGTGCCTCGGTGGGCGCCTCGGCATTCAAGATACTTCATCTTCGAGGATGGAGCAACAAAACCACCCCACACGAAGGGCCAGCGAAGCGTCAATTTAGCTTTTGCCTCACGTAGAACACTCGCGATATGGAGTACAAAATAAGCTTAAGTCTTTGGGCACCCACGTACCCACCAAGCCAAAATTGGCTAAGTCACGGGTGCCCTTGCGCATATTCCTCAGCTCTCGTGCCTCACGCTGCACCGAGTCAGAATTTGGCAAAACCTCGAGCGTTTACATTCCCGTCAAGCTGGAATTTGGCCAAGTCTTTGGCCAAGCATATTCGTCAACAGGATACAAGACCTCGGCATTCTTCTTTGCCCCTCAGGCGTCCTTGCAGGCACCCAAGGGGCAGGGGGGCTACACGTCGAGGAATCCGACCACCTCCGTTGAAAATGATCTATACTTGACAAGTCCGCACAAAGGCGTCGTGAGCCCTTGCCCGGGCGCAGCCGCCAACCCACTAGAAGTGGTTTGAGGCCTATTTCATACTCGCACTTCTGAGGCATGTGTTACGCAGACATCTTGACTATACCCCGTGCCCTGGGCCCTCGCGGCGCCCGGCGATGCAGCCAGATGTCCGAGTGCCCTGGCGATGTGCACAGCGGTTCTCCGAAGCCAAGTCATCGACTGCATCGCCTTTTTCCGAAGTCGAGTCCTCGAGAAAAGAGAACATAGAAAGTTGGAGTTTTCAGTTTTGATCTTTGTATTATGCAGATTACAAGCTCAACCGAAGACAAACGATCACATACACCTGGGCCCTCATGGTGCCCCGCACCCTGTGCGCCCGCACCCTCGGCGCCTTCGTGCCCTCGGGGCCTCGGAGCCCTCGAAGCCTCGTGCCTTCGTGCCCTCGCACCCTCGGGGCCTCGGGACCCTCGAAGCCTCGCACCCTCGTGCCCTCGGGGCCTTGAGACCCTCGAAGCCCCGCACCCTCGGGGCCTCGTGCCCTCAGAGCCTCGAGACCCTCGGGGCCTCGGGACCCTCGAAGCCTCGCACCCTCATGCACCCTCGTACCCTCAAGGCCCCGTGCCCTCGGGACCCTCGAAACCTCGCACCTCAGACCTCGAGGCCCCGTGCCTCGAGGCCTCGGCTCAAGCCTCGGGGTCTCGTGCCCTCGGGGCCTCAGGACCCTCGAAGCCTCACGCCCTCGGGGCCTCAGGCCTCGCCTTATTTTTCACTGTCAACAAGCAAACACAGATGCTTAAGGGCACATAGAAATATCTCAACAAACAGCAGTTCAAAATGTTCAAATCGAAGGAACCCAATACATGAACATCAACACTCGTGCCCTGCAACCTGCACAAGAACGCCCTGCACTGCTGCACAAGAATGCCTTACCAACTCAGCGCTCACAGACTCACGCTAAAACAAAAAAAACTGGCGAAACAAGAACAAAATTTTTTTCCTTGAACACATGCTGTTGGAGCTTCACACTTGATGCATCCATGATGTCGGGCTTGTCCTTGCGGCCAAGGCTACTGCGCCGAGCGCCCAAGTCCCACCGCGGAAACCACCGTGCGCACCCATCCACAATGCGTACGGTGCTCAACCGGTTTGGACCTCGAGCCGAGCCGGCGACGGCGTCGGCAGAGCTCCAGCGACCGCGACCGCGATGACGCCGAGGATGCCGCTCACCCGGGCTCCTCCGTGTGCCGAGGAGGCCGCCGGCGTGCAGTGTGGAGCCGCAGCCGGGCAGCCGGGCCGCACGAGCGCCAGCCTGCGGAAGCGGCGTGGGCAGCGCCGATGGCGGCACCGACGGTAGCTAGCGGCGGCAGCGGCGGCGGCCGGGCTTGGAGGAGCCGGCGGCGTCGCAAAAAACTCGGGAGAAGAATGGTTAGAGAGCCGGCGGCGGCGTCGGCGAGCTCCAGCGATCGCGACCGCGATAGCGCCAAGGATGCCGCTCGCCCGGGGCTCCTCCGTGTCGAGGAGGCGCCGGCGGCAGTGTGGAGTCAGCACTGAAAGGCGGCCGAACACGAGCCTGCAAGACGAAGCAGCGCGGCTGGCAAGATTAGTGGCGGCGCCGACGGCAATAGCAGCAGGCGGCAGCAAGGTCGGGCTTGAGGAGCCGAGACGGCGTCGGGCAAAGCTCCAGGGAGAAGAATGGTTGGAGGAGCCGGCGACGGCGTCGGGCAGAACTCCAGGGAGAAGAATGGTTGGAGGAGATGAAGAAAGAAGGAATGAGAGAAGAAGCTTTGAGAAGAGGGAGAAAAGGCACTGCCTTGGATTCCCATGAACCAACCATTGCATTAAACAATCTCTGCTACATGAGGACAGACTGCCTTGGATGAAACAATCTCTGCTACATGAGGACAGACTACCTCGGATGCCCTGAACTAGCCTGTCCACATGGGATCCTCTTTGTCCCTAGTTACTGTGGCCTCGGTTGACATATATCTGCATACACGGATAAAGGTGTAGCCTCACAAAAAACTTACAGTGGAGAAGGTGCAGTCTCATACTTTCAGACACAATCATCATTCAATTCTATCGGAATTCTTCTGAAGTATCGACCTCTACATAAAAGGGACAATTAAAGACTGCCCCTTTTGGCGTTCCCCTCGAAACGCCAAGGGACAGGGGAGCTAGTGTTGTAAGAATAATTCAATCACACTGACGGGGTCTGCTTTTCAGAAGACACGCGTACAGACCCATGAAATACTGCTTTACTCTTGAAAGACTGTAATACCCCTCTCTTGTTCTCATAATGTAACTATCCCCCCAAGGGGTATTCCCGTCATTTGTACAGGCTTGGGTGCCTATAAATACCCCATGTATCCCTCCTTTCAAGGGGAGGGCTCTCTTGAGCAATAAAGAGATATGTTCAAACTGGTGAGCCCTCGGGGGCTCCCTCTCCGGAGGTAACCCCCCGTTGGCTCACCGACAGGAGTAGGGAGGTCCTCTCGGACCCCCGAACCTGTATAAATCCTCGTGTCGTTTTTTACCCTCGTGGACGACGGCCCTTCAGACGGCCGACGTCCACCCCCTCACTCGTGTTTGGTTTTTACACCTACAACAATTCCATTATTGTGAAAGGAAACGATAATGATCAGCTACAACCGAAAGTCAAGTTTTCGTTTTCCTTGCATTATTAAGTTCACACAAGAAACCATGCTCTGAAATCCATGTCACTTCTAGAAGTTGAATCTGGTGCGTTGCAACTATGCTTCTCTCCATGACTCCACCAATCCATCTTTCAAGAGGCTGATTAGTTGTCCCGGTGTCCATAGATTCCACACAACAAATCGTCTTTGTGCAGAACTACACGTTTTCTGCACAAACCGACAATACCTGACATTGCACAATTGATTTTTTTGCCAACAGGGAAAGACACATACTGAAAAATATCGCCATTTGTGGTGTAAACTACTCCACCTTGTGCTTACCATTCCACGCTGAATTAGACTGGTTAGTTCAATTCCAAAAAAACGCACCTCACCTGGTCTTTCACGCTACATGGCAATACCATGGCTATTGGTTAATCCTGTGCGCATTGATGGTCAAACAAACTATATCTCATAACCTCATCAGTACAAGGTGACATATATCAAGGATTCCCCTTCAGTCTCAATCGCAAGTTATTCGAGATGGAAGCTGTTGCATCTGCGGTTACAGGTGACCTTGTTAGCCGATTCATCTCCTTTCTGATGAACAAGTTTTTGGATCATGCATCCTCAGGCAGGAAGGTGGAAAGGTTGCAGCAGCTGCTGCTGAGAGTTCAAACAGTCATCAATGAGGCAGATGAGCAAGACATCACAAATAATGGAATGTTGATACAGTTGAAGATGCTTGCGGAGACCATGTACCAAGGATATCATGAGTTAGATAAGTTCAACTCTTGTGGGAACGATTATGGGATCGAATACTTTACAGATTTCTTTTCGAAGACCTATTATTGGTCCTAAGTTACATGCTTACAATGAGTTAGTTTTGTGAATTTCGAATTTGCAATTAAACTTTCAACAAGACGTTTTCAGGTGGACTTTGAATACAACCGGACTTTTCTCGGTTCAGTCTTTCTATATGGCTATAATTGGGAATACCCGAGTTACCACTAGGGATTTCTTTTGGAGTATTAAAATACCTTTAAAAGTGAAAAAAATTCTTTGGTATCTCAAAAGAGGGGTTATGTTAACTAAATATAATCTGTTAAAAAGAAATTGGAGGGGAAGCAAAAAGTGTTGCTTTTGTATTAAAGAGGAAACAATTTAACATTCATTTATTGAATGCCCCTTTGCGAGACTTGCGTGGTGGGTTGTTCAATGTGCGTTTAATTTAACTCTTCCTGTGAGTATAGCAAACTTGTTTGGGAATTGGCTAGCCGGTATTCCAAAAATTTTAAAGTCATATCTCCTCATGGGAGCTAGTGCCTTATGCTGGTCTATTTGGCTATGCCGGAATGGGGTTGTTTTTGATAAAAAGATTATCACTAATCCCTTGCAAGTGCTCTTCTCGAGTGGACATTGGCTGGGTATCTGGGCAAATTTGCAAAAATCAACTCAGAAGGAGGCTTTGTTGGCTGGGAGCGCCAGGTTAGAATTTGTAGCGAAGCAAATTTTAAACTCCCATGGGTGGCGGTTTAGCCAAAGGATTAGCAATGGTTTAGTTTAAATTTAAATTTTCAACTGTTCTTTGGTTGTAAGGCCCCAGGCCACTGTTAACTATTTATGGTACCTTTGGCACAATATTCTTTTAATAAATAAGGCTGTGTGCATCTTGGATGCAGAGGCCGGGAGAGTTTTTTGCTCTTCCATTATCTAAAAAGATAAGTTCAATTACAGGTGACTCAAGCAGAGTGCTGAGCAACAGGTAAGTGACTCATCTTCCTTATCTTTTGTCAGGCCTCTCAAACGTTCTCACGCAACTGCTGCTACAACAAATAAGATCAAAGCTGTCAGTCATGAGTTACAAAGTGCACTGGAGAGCTTAGAAATTGTTGTTGCCAACATGGCAGAGTTTGTTATACTTTTGGGAGGATGCGACCGCGTGCCACGTAAACCCTATGATGCACATCTATGCATTGACAACTTCATGTTTGGTCATCATACCGAAAAGCAGCAGGTTATCAACATCTTGTTACAAGACAATCCTCTTGGTGCTCCAACTGTTCTTCCTATCATCGGTGGTCATGGGCTAGTCAGGACCGACTTGTGTCCAGCAGAAGCTTGCTTCGATTTTTAGTTTCGTCCAGGTGTTTGTTCGGATGTCTTTCATTCTTCTTCCACATACCTCATCTCATAGCATGTGTGTGAGTTGAATTGAATAAAACAAGTCATCGTCAAGGTCCAATAATATCTCAAAAGGTAGATTTGATTAGTACCACACACGCTGAAGACGATGACTCCGAGTCTTCGACTGCTCAGGCGCTGTAAGCGCAAGCTGGGAAATTTCTTCTTCGCACCTTTTTGACTTGGGTGAGATATTTATTTAACTTGTGTTGCAAGGGGGAACTCGCATGTAGTTGTAGGTCTATGAGATTCTCGTCCAGATCGATTAAGGACCGTGAACTTATGTGTCGCTCATACAACCACAAGTGCCTTTTATGGGGAGACCCTAGTATAATAAGTTGTTTTGGTCTAATCTTGTACCCGTGGTAGGTCGTAGTTGTGCGGACGCCGTGATGGTTGCTTGAGGGGGTTCCCGTCATTTCTATGTATGGGGTCAAAACTTCTGACACAATGGTGGGTTCCTCGGCGTTAATGTTGTTCTAACTCCCAAGATCTAAATTCCATCGGGCGGAGCAAGGTTAGGGTTAAGCAATGTAAAGGCCTTGTCATGATCACACTTATCGGGTACTTCTTGTATCGCGAGTCATTGCCGACATGGGGTGTTGATTGTGTCTTGTGGGTAAAGTGTACAACCTCTACAGAGTGCATAATCTATTCGAATAGCCATACCATCGGTTATGGGCAAAGCTTAGCGATGTCGCTAAGGCTAGTCTTATGTTTTCAAACTTTTTTGGGGATAGAGGATATTGTCGGACCCGGATTTCATAATCCAGAATCCTCTATGAAAAACACTGCACTACTCTCTAGATCAGTAGATAGCGCTCACAGGATACATCACTAAATCAATTCATGCATAACGTGGACTAAACCATCCATAATATTACAAAACATCAGAGTTCAAATAGACCACATCGGGTCGAGTTTACAATAGGGCCGACTAGGCCAAATGAGTACATTACATAAATTACATAAACGGTAGCGGAAGCAAAAGGGTAGAGCATATCTCTCCATAGGCAAGCGACTGTGGTAGCCTGTGTACGATCGATATTACCCAAAGACTCGGATAATATAGGTTGTACGCAAGCACCAGCGGAGCCAGCTAGACTGAGGAGAGAATTAGACTAAGGAACTAAAACTACTCTTCATCATTGCCTTGTCTATCGACGTCTGGATCCTCATAGTAGGCGTAATCTCCAAGATCCGCGGATTCTGAGGGTTTGGGAGAAAGAGCGAGGATGAGCACAACTTCCGTGCTCACGAGCCAGCACAACAGATGCAATATTATACATGCAAAGTTTAACAAGAATGGCTCGGGTTCTTTTATTTGCTCAAAGCAACATTTATAATTACCAATATTAAAAAATCCTATCACTTAGCATTTTAACTAAATCACATTTTATTAAAGAGAATAATTGTGCAATATTAATAACAGCATATGTTACCTCTACTTATGCTTATTTTTTATTGCAGTTACCTCCACCTATTAACAACATTGGGTACGACTATTCAGGAAAAATCCAAAACACGGGCTAGGTGAGCCCGACACATTAATCATCCCACCCACAAAGTTTTATAAATAGAACTAACTCATGTAACTTCCCATGCCTGCCCTTGACCGTGGGCACGGCTGTTCGAACAATTTATTACACTCTGTAGAGATTGTACATCTTTACCCACAAGAGATAATCGTCTTGACATATACACACGTTTCCTTAGGCATGTGAATCAAGGGGAGATTACCACAAGGCCTTTACAATACATCCCTCAGTATTTGTTACACCCACTAAGGTTTCACCTGTGAAGGGTTACGCTCCCACACCTATGTCAACCCTCACCCAGATCCCCTCTTGCGCTATCACGGCTTATGCCCACGTAGATCCGTAAGTCGTGCACCCCTACCCGTAACCACTAAGGTCCACAGCGTAGCAAGTCATCTACCTGGTACCCGTACTGACGGATACAAATTATTTAGTCAGGTCGACACCATTATAGACTTGTAGTTGTACTGTTTTACATTAGGAGGTCATCACAGGATTAAGTCCTTAGGGACCATCTGGGCGGTTCATTCCACATACCAACCATAGACCAACATTCCACGGGCTACATTAGCACCCATCATCAAACCATCCGCCCAGATGTGGCAACAGCAAGTTATTAGGGTTTTTGAAGAGCAAAAATACATTAACTCAACCATCTCAGTCATTTACCCACAATGACTGCCCAAATCCAATTTTATGATTTTAAGAGATGATGATTTGGGGTAGTTAATACCCCAGTACTTAAGCAAGACTAGCATGACGCTTAAGTACAACCTATAACTAGTATAGTTACCACATAATTACTAAGGCGACAAGGATTTAAGGAATTCAATTGTTAAGGATGGCATATTAATAGTTTAATCATCAAGTAGGTATTTAACTACCTTAAGATCATTTGACATAAATTAAAGCATGTAATTTGATATTTTTAAAAGAATATAATTTGCATAAAATGTAGGTTCAATATGATCAAAGCATTGACTCGCCTGGGTCTAAGGCTAGAGGGTCTTGATAGTCTTAAGCTTGATCAAATTGAAGGTCTCCCGCTTCTTTGAACTCTAATCGGACGAACGTGCTGGAAAAGAACAAACAAGCAAACAAAGCAAATAAATAACAATCAAGAAAAAATAAACTCCAAACTGAGCAAAACCAGTACCAATAAGTAGGTCTTGACTTAACAGATTTTTAGAAACAAGTTTTGCAATTTTTAGAGTTAAAATGAGTAAGAACCGAATTTTAGAAGTTAGCACTTGAATTAAATCAAAAAGGGAAAGGCAAGGATAAAGAGGGGAGCCTCTGGTTGGCCGGGCCCGCAAATCAAAGGCGCATGCGCACGGAAACACGCGGTCGGACTACGTTGAAATCGTAACCGGGCCCGCTGTCATTGGGTGGCAGTGAACACAGAGCAAAACCGGAGTTAATGGCTCCAATTATTAGGCATTGGGTCCACGCGGCATTGACACAAGGCAACAATTAATTGCGCAATTAAACACTGTTAATTAACCAGCTAATGATTGCTTTCCTTAGACAGCCGACATTGATTCTTTGCCATAAACGCGCTACAGCGCTGTCCAAGCTTCAGACAACAGAGCAGGGCTTGGCGAGGCGACGCGGCTCGTTGTCGGGCGAGGATGGCCACGGGCAGTTGGGAGTACCCAAAATGGGATCCTCTCGGCCTTGCGCACCCGACAAGGCTTGTGGCGACGGCGGAGGAGGCCCGTGCGGTGGCGCGTTAACAAGGGCGGCGGTGGCGGTCTTGGAACAAAAGCGAAACCGAAAGCTTGACAAAAGATGGTGGAAGCACCAGCTAGATGGAGGCCAAGGAGCTTACCAAGGCAAGAATGGCGGGGAGGTGGACGGTGAGAGAGATCATTGGCGGGAGGTTGGCGGCGGAAGGAGGAGAAGGAGAAATGCGGCGTTCTGTTGGACCAAACCCAAAATAAGTTAGGGAAACGCTCATGGGGAGCTAAGGCACAAGGTGACGCTAAGAGTTGAGGAAAAGCTTCACCGGGATGGTGAGAGACCAAGAGGCGGCGTTGAGCGGCGGCGGTTCGGCTCGGGAGCTCAAGCTCTTTGCTTCGGGTTGACTTACCGAGAGAGGAAGCAAAGCGGTGATAAGGGCGCCATGGCTTTATAGCCGGGGAGGAGGTGGCCGTTGGAGGCACTAGGGTGGCGCGCAAAGCCGAGGTCGCCACGGCAGTGCGAACCGAGGATGAGACAATGAGGTGGCGGGAAAACCGGGGTGACACGGTGGGGCGTGCCTCGGCGCGTTGACATGGTGGCGAGTCGGAGCGCCGGGAATCCGTCTTGAGGACACGCGATGAAGAGAGAGGAGGACCCGCATCGGTGCCGAGGCGTCTGGCGCTGCTGACGCAGCAGATCTGGCCGACGTGGGCGGTCGCCGGCGGGAGCGAAGAAGCCATGGGGACGCCGACGCCGACGGCGGCAAAGTGGCGCGGAGGAGCCGTAACAGACAGCGTTGATGCGAGCTCTGGTGCGATCGATAGCAAGGGAAGAAGAAAGGGGAACAGGGGGAGGGTGGTTGGGCCGTGGAAGAGAAAAGGGACCGGGACGGGCTGGACCAGGGGATCGAGAAGATGGGCTGCCCGAAAGGTTTTTGAGGATTTTCAAATTGAGGTATTGAAGCTTTGAGAGAAACTTGAGAGGTTTGGCTTGAGCTTTGAATTCAAATTGCAAATTGACAACTCTGGAAATACTGTTCACAAAACGAAAAATCGGCTGTTACAGATATCGACTCAATGAAACATGGTTTTGGTTATGCAAATGTTGATGTTTATGGCTATGGAGACCAATGTGTTGTTTATGTTTATGTTGATGTTTATGTTATCTACTTATTACTTTATTTTATCAAATGTCAATTGCTCTAACAAATTCCGTTTCAAACTTGTTACTTGATTATGTCTATTGTTTATTCCGTTGCTACTTCTTTGTTATGCGAACTATTTGGCCGGTCGGCCGTTTTGTTGTAAACTCAGTTAGTTAAACCTATGTTCGCATGTTTATTACTATTAGGGGTGGAAAAAAGCTCGTTATTAGAGCTCGTTGGTTCGATTCAAAATTGCTCCAATTACACTCGTTAATTGGTTAAACATTGAAATGAGTCAATTTCGAATGAAATTGGATTTCGCTCTGGCCAGCTCGTTAGCTCGATTCTAAAAATACTTTCAAACTATAAATAAAATGGTGTTAAATCAAACTATGTCAATTTCAAGTAAAGCTTGATAAAACGAGTACCTACTTAATATCCGCCCCTAATTACTATGTGCTGCTCTGTTTATTTATGCGTATATGGATGTGATATGAATTTGTTGAATGTGTGTACTAGCCACTAATCATGAGATTAGTACGATAAACATATGTGGATTCAGAATTTGAATTCCGGGTCCCGACAATTAGGTACAAGAGACCTCTCTCTTTTAGCCATTAATATATATATATCTATGTATCTCCGTTCTTTCTTGCACTCGCTAGAATTCGATCGAGATGGAATTTGCTGTATCTGCAATTGCCGGCGAACTGGTCGGCCGATTCATATCCTTTCTGATGAACAAGTATTCCAACCATGCATGCCTGGAGAAGCAGCAGCTGGATAGGCTGCAGCAGCATCTGCTCAGGGCTCACATGATCGTTGAGGAGGCAGATGGGCGATACATCGCAAACTCCGGCATGCTGGTACAGCTAAAGATGCTCGCGGAGGCCATGTACCGAGGCTACCACGTGCTCGACACCTTTCAGTACAGGCACCTCAAGGAGGGTGTTTAAGAAGAGGTGAGCGACTCATCTTCCTGGTTCCTCACCAATCCTATCAAACGTTTTCGGCCAGCGGTTGGTATAGCAAGTTGCGATTCTCCCGATCTTGATCTCCAAAGTGCCTTATTAGATTTAGAAGATATTGCTGCAAATATGAAGGAGTTTGTTATACTTTTGGGGGCATTTGAACGCATGTTGCGTAGACCATATGACACATATCTTTACATTGACAACTTTATGTTCAGCCGTCATACAGAAAAACAACACGTTATCAACATCTTATTGCAGCACAACCCTCTTTGTTCTCCTACTGTTGTTCCAATCATTGGTGACTATCTTGTTGGGAAGAAAACACTAGTAGCACATGTTTGCAATGATGAGAGGGTCCGTTTCTACTTCTCTTCAATTTTGCAATTCAACGGTGAAGACCTTCATAGAATTGACCAGGACAAGTTTGCATCTGGAAGGATATCGATTGTTGTTAGTTTTGTTTCTGATGTTGATGATGAGGACTGGACAAAATTTTACCTGTCACTGCACAAAGAAAGCAAGGTGGTAATTGGTAGAGATATATGTATAGTTTGTTATTCCCCGTTGTTATGAGGGGTTCTTTGCATATTCACCACCTGTACTTTGTGTATATATACCGGCCCATTGGCCTCATATTGAATACAAGCGCTATTCATAACAAGGTATCAGAGCCTACCTAGGGTTTTGGGTTTTCCGTCGCTTCGCTTGTCGTCCCGACGCCAGCCTCCTCCCACCGCGCGCCAAGACGTCGGCCTCCTCTCTCACAAGACGCCGCCTCCTCCCGCCACAGTGGGATCTCGACCGGATTCTCCAAGACGTGAGGACGCCGCCCGCCTCCGCCGACCCGCCACGGATCCGGGCTCCCATGAAGCCCTCCTCCAGCGCTGGCCGCCGCCGTCCATCTCCTCGGCCGCCGCCGCCCGACCGCGCAGAGCCTCCCGCGATCTCTCGAGCCGCCATCGATCCGGCTCCCGTGAGCCCTCCCGCGTGCGTGCTGAGCCGCCGCCGCCAGCCCGCCCATGAGCCTCCCACGCACGGGCGAAGCGAAGGCCCAGGCCATGCCTCCAAGCGCCGGGATCGCCGCTCTGGCGCGCCGCCCGCTCGCCACCGCGAGCCGCCGCCACCGCTGAGTCGTCCGCGCCGCCGCCGCCGCCGCCACTAGGTTTTTGGTTTGGTTCGGCCATCGGGTTGAAGGCGAAGCAAGGCTTTTAGACTTGAGCGGGCCGCCCAAGAAAAGAAGAGAGAGAGAGAGAGAGAGAGACGCCGCTTAACCGCCAGCGCCGCCCCAACATTGAACCGATTTCGCTCTTTGGTCGCCACGCCGCCCGGCCGCCGCCACCAATGGGTACTGCTTTCCTCGCTGCCCGTGATCTTCGATGGTGTTAATTACACCGACTTCGCGTCTTACATGCGCATTCATATGCGTGGTCTTCATCTTCGGGCATCCTCTCGGCGATGTCATCGCTCGCTTTGCCCTACACCTCCGACGAGTTTACGCTGTCATACGCTTCGACAAATTAAAAGGCTGCTATCGAGGCCGCCACTTTGTCGATGATGAGGCCGCCTCGCCTACCAAGAGGCTCGATTCCTACAAGGATCAATCGCCGTCTATACTCGATGGTACGACGACGACGCTGGTCATTCTTGTCCTCATTGCTAGTGTCCAGCCTTAGTTCTCTTATGAGGTTGTGGGACTCTCCTCGGCCTTCCAGATGTGGACACACCTTCGTCAGCGCTACGAGCCCTCTGGTGATGCCTTGCACCTGTCCGTGGTCCGCTAGGAGCACTCTTTAGCAGTATGATGCTATCGTTGACGCTTTTACGCCTGAGCTCTGCTGTCTCGGGCGCCGCTTGACTCTCTTCAGATCGGCCGGTTGTCACTGTGTCCGTCTTTGCTTAGTCAGTACGCGTCTTGACCTAGAGTTTCAGCGGGTCTCACGAAGTTTCTTACTCGCCGCCCCGAAGTTCGAGCAGAGACGCGCCCAGCTCCTTGCACGGCACCCTCGTGTCACTCTCTTGGAGGCTTTACCGAGATACGCCGGAGGAGACTCGCTGAGTGGTGCCGGTCTCGATGCCACTCCTCTCGTTTCGCCGCCGTCCACCGCTACACCATCGGCTCCACGCTTTAGCACATCGCTTCCTCCAATGGCCGCCACAGCGGTGGTGGCCGCCCATCCGGAGGTGGCCGCCTCACTACTCCTATCGCGACAAGGTCGGCCACATTGAGTCCTGTGCTATAAGAAGAAGCGCATCTTTATGCCGCTTCTTCTACTAGCAACGCACCGGTGCTTCTACATCGACGTCTGCATCGACTACTTCAGCAGTTTCTCTCACTGAGTAGGAGATAGCCCGACTTCGACGCCTGCTTGCCGCTTGTGTTTTCCTCGACAGTTCTCGCAGTTCTGCCATCGACTCTCCGCACCGAGAAACCACCCCTACACAACAGTACCTCCCGTGGATTCTTGACTCGAGCATCTTTTCACATGACTTCTGATGCTTCCACTCTATCCTTCATTACACCTCTTGATTCTCCTGTTAGTGTTCTTACTGCTGATGGTACCTCTCTCTCTGTCTCTGGTCGAGGACATCTTAGCAACTCATCCTTTCATGTTCCGTCATGCTCATGTTCCTCGCCTTACCATGCAACTTCTTCTTCTCACAAGCGACATCGATCTTGGTTGTCGGGTCATTCTCGATTCGACTCTTGTTGTGTTCAGACCGCCACACGGAGCTCGTTGGTTCGGCCCTCGGCGCCTTGACTCACAGCGTCCTCTGGGAGCTTGACGCTTCACCTTCCTTCCACGCCACCGCCGCCGCCATCTCTCCGCTTCGCCACTCCGTCACCGGCTTTTTCCAAAGAATGGCATCACCGTCTTGGCCATCTATGTGGATCTCGTCTGTCGTCTTTAGTTCGTCGTGATCTTCGGGTCTCTGCCTCAAGACGGTCTTTAGATTGTCGTATGTAAGTTAGGCAAATAGCTTCACTTCAGATCCTCATAGTGAGTCAAGATCTCGGCGTTCTTTTGATCTTGTTCATTCAGATGTTTGGGGTCCGCTCCTTCGTTTGAAAGGGGTCATCGATATTATATCATATTTATAGATGATTTCTCTCGCCACACTTGGATATATTTCATGTCTTCTCGTAGTGAGGCCTTGTCTATCTATAAACAATTTGCTACTATGGTCCGCATACGCTTCTCCACTCCTATTCGTGTCTTTCGTCTTGACTCGGCGTGAGTATCTCTCTTGTCACCGCAAGCTTCCTTCCTTGCCGAAAGGCACTCTCGCTCAATTCTCTTGTCCCGGTGCTCATGCTCGAAATGGTGTTGCCGAGCGCAAGCATCGCCACCTCCTTGAGTCGGCTCGTGCTCGATGATTGCCGCCTATTCCACCTCACTTTTGGGCCGAGGTCGTTTCATCGCCACCTATCTCGCCAACATTCAGCCTTCTTCGCTCTTCGTATGCCATCCCTTTGAGCGCCTCTGGTCTCCTTCGACTACTCGCCTCTTCGTCTATTTGGTTTGCGTTTACGCGTTCTTCTCGCCCTCGAGAACGCACCAAACCGACCGCCACCGTTGAGTGTGTTTTTCGGGATACTGCTCGAGGACAAGGGCTATCGGTCTGGGATCCTGTTGGTCGACGGATGCAGATTTCTCGATATGACTTTCGACGAGTCTCGCCCTTTCTATCCACGCCTGCTCTCCTTCACTTCCTCTGTGGAGTCTCGTCCTTTTAACCTTTCCAGATACACCTATATCTGTTTTGCCCTTGTCCACCCGGCCCCATCGAGTCTCCACATATTCCCCGTGGCCTCTCCGCCAAGTTATGCGCCGCCGCTTGCCTCCTGCGGCTCCTTAGGCTCCCCACTACACTCGCTACACTCGTCGACCTCAGATTGAGGATCTTCCAGATGAGTCATCCTCTTCGATGATCCATCTTCCTCGATAGGTCATCTTCTCCTCGCTACACTCTCCGCGATCGCCGATCGCTTCGCCCCCGCCTGCTTTTGCCTTTCTCGGGCGCAGCCTACTCGTGAGCTCGTCTCTTAACGGATGTCATTACTCACCCCGAGTGGCAAGATGCCATGGCCGAGAGAGATTGCTGCCCTTGAGCGCATCGGTACTTGGGATCTTGTTCCTTTCCATCTCACTCTCGCCCCATCACGTAAGTGGGTCTATAATATTAAGACTCGCTCGATGGCTCTCTTGAGCGCTATAAGGCGCGTCTTGTTGCCCGTGGCTTCCAAAGAGAGCATGGTCGTGACTACGACGAGACTTTTGCTCCGTGGCTCACATGACCACCGTCCGCGACTCTTCTTTCGGTGGCGCCTGCTCGCCATCGGTCTGCTTTCACTTGATGTCAAGAATGCCTTTCTTAATGGCGAGTTGCGTGAAGAGGTCTACATGCATCCGCCACCGGGTATTCTGCCTCGAGGGCATGGTCTGCCGCCTTCCGCTCTCTCTATGGCCTTAAGAAAGCCCCTCGTGCTTGGTTTGAGCGCTTCTCCTCTGTGGTCACTCGCTGCTGGCTTTTCAAAAGTGATCATGATCCTGCGCTCTTTGTCCACACTTCGCCTCGTGGTCGGACTCTTCTTCTTCTCAGATGTTGATGATATGATCATTACGGAGATGATTCGAGTACATTGCCTTTGTCAAGGCTCGTCTTAGTGAGCGGTTCCTTATGTCGGATCTTGGTCCTCTTCATTACTTCCTTGGGATTGAGGTTACTTCCACTCCAGATGGTTTCTTTATATCCCAAGAGAAGTATATTCAGGATCTTCTTGATCGCGCCTCTCTCACTGATCAGCTTATTGTTGAGACTCCCATGGAGCTCAATGTTCACCTCCGACCCTCGATGGCGAGCCTCTTTCGATCCGACTCGCCATCGCCATCTTGTTGGGAGTCTTGTAT
Source organism: Phyllostachys edulis (assembly GCA_036346405.1). Classification (NCBI taxonomy): domain Eukaryota; kingdom Viridiplantae; phylum Streptophyta; class Magnoliopsida; order Poales; family Poaceae; genus Phyllostachys; species Phyllostachys edulis. Next base: position 49,416,910 of record CM070563.1, on the reverse strand, counting down.
ACCTTCTCATTACTCGTCCGGATATCACTTATCCGCTTCACATTCTCGAGTCGGTTCATTTCGCTCCCACTCAGTCCACTACTGACCACCTTCTTCGAGTTCTCGCGATACCTTCGTGGGACTATCTCTCGCCGTCTCTTCTTTCCACGCTCCATTGCGTTCTGACTTCCAGTTTATTCGGATGCTACTTGGGCCAGCGATCCTCCGATCGCGGTCTATCTCTGCCATCTTGTGTTTTTCTTGGTGGTTCTCTCATTGCCCGAAGACGAAGAAACAGATCGCAGTGTCCGCTCGAGTCTGCAGAGGCCGAGTTGCGAGCTATGGCTCTCTTGACAGCAGAGATTACTTGGCTACGGTGGTTACTTGAGGATTTTGGTGTTTCTGTCACTACACCGACTCTCTTATCGACAAAGACAAAGTGCTCAAGATGTTCGTGATCCTGTGGAAGCATAAGCTCACCAAGCATATTGGTGTTGATGCTTCCTTCATGAGGTCTTGTGTGCATGATCAGGTGATTGCTCTTTAGTATGTGCCTTCGGAGCTTCAGATAGCGGATTTCTTCATGAAGGCCCAGACTCGAAAGCACAAAGACGGCTGACCTCTCCAAACTCAGTGTTGTTGATCCACCATGAGTTTGAGGGGTGTTAGAGATATATGTATAGTTTGTTATTCCCCGTTGTTATGAGGGGTTCTTTGCATATTCACCACTTGTACTTTGTGTATATATACCGGCCCATTGGCCTCATATTGAATACAAGCGCTATTCATAACAGTAATCATATGTAGGATTGAAAGTTTATTGAGATTTGGCACAATGAAGCCAATTCGTCTTAGTACGTTATCTCTCGAGGAGTATAGCTACCTCTTCAAGATGCTAGCTTTTGGAAGTGCAAACCCGCAGGACCACCCAAATTTAGTACTGGTGGCAAATGAGTTTGCCAAGGTGTTGAAAGGGTCATTTGTAGCAGCATATTCCACAGCCAATGTGTTGAGGAGTAATCTGAACCTTCAATTCTAGCTTTGCATATTGAACAAATACAGGACTGTGGTTGGGAACAACTTCGCCATGTTTGGTGAGCATCTGATACTCCGTCTTAAAAGACGTAGTCCAGTAGATTTTACCAGCTTTCTTCCATGTTCTGCTGCTCCACTACGCCTCATGCCTCCTCGAACTGAAACTGAGGTTTCTAAAAGGAAGCTACCCATGTTGAGGTTTGGAGACCTCCTTGTAGATCATACCATCCGTCCAAAGGGTGATTTTGATTTAGTGACATGGGAGTCACGGATGCCACCTTATACTAAATTTATTTACTTTGTTCCATCTTCTGCTGAAGAAAAGGTGCTCTCACCTCGGAGGAAGCATCGAGGACTACGTGCTTAGTGCTCTTCCCTATTGTGTAAGCTCAGCTCTGTTGTATCAAATTTGTTTGTTCATTGACAGACCTGTTTTAAGTTAACGTTCTTCGTTAAATCAACTTAGTTCTGCTATGATATCTATGGAGAATTTGAGATAAAGCAACTATCTTTCACACGAGACAAGATCTTGTTGCGATCATGTTGCTTCTATACAATAAACATGTAATCTTGTTGCCTAATCTTTATCTCGTTTTCTATTCGTGAATGTAGATTTTTCAATATATAAAACAGAGCAGCAAAATGTTCCTGCAATTTCAAATCTGCAGAGGTTACAACATATCCTTGTCTGCTCTCTGAAGTGAATTCAAGATGTAATTTGCCATACCTGCAAATAAAAGAGACCTAGTTAATTATCTTATTCATCTCTAATATGATCAACAAGTTATCAAACGATTCAAGCCTTGATAGAGAGTAATGTTTATTTTTTGGAAGGGAGATATAGAGTAATGTGAGAAAGTTTAGCACAATCAACTATGTCAAATGTCAACAATGTTGAAGTATATAAGACAATGATGGAGATGCTTCCCAAACTAAATGTGTTGAGTTGTCAATACGTGTATCTATCCTATGAGTATGCAGCTAGTGTCGTATAGGTCGCTTTCATCTCTTCATATTGTTCTGCCGATGTTCCTTGTTTCAACAACATTAGTGCTTTGTGTCCAATCCCAACAGAATTTAGGAGCCTAGTAGTCCACTATTCGTGCGCCTGATATGGAAATTGAAACAAAAAAGGTGTGCTGACTTCCTCGTTGCGCTGTGGATCTTCTTTTCAAGTTTATTCCTTTCACAACTTTTGTTACAATTAAAGTTCTTTCAGATGAGTGGATGACATGGAATGGTTGAAGTTTTAACCATCACAGGTAAAGGAAACCAAGGTGATATATAATCAGATGTAGGGTTGAGAAACTAGCAAGACGGTAAACCCAATCTGCATCAATAGTTGTCAGGAGACAAATACAGTTACTTTTTTGAAATCCTCTTACATGGAAATTCCAATCCAGGGGACCACCCACAATTAGCTGTAATAGGGAAGGAGTAAGCAAAAAAAATATTGATGGAAGGGTCAACTACTGAACTGTTCCTTTAAACATATATGCAAGTGTGCTGAGAAACAGTTTGAATGTTCAGTTCTAGATCTGTAATCTGAAATCTTTTACTACTTAAAAACACTTAGTTGGAAATCTTAACAATGTCCCTTCTGACTTCCCAAAAAAAAAAGGAAAGGCGAGCTCCCCTTACTGATTTCAATTAATGAAACCACAAAGATAACAGAGTTTTACAGAACAGCTGAAAACTAAAATGGGCTAAACAGCTCCACAATCCACACCAACGTAAAAAACAAACCCACAGACTAAGACTACTAAAAACTGAACAACATTAACGGGCTACACAACAAACACATATATAAGCTCTGGTGCAGTTTGGCTACGAGATTTTAGATGCAGGGGTGAAGGGTAGTCGTTGTAGTAGTTGGGTTTTAGAAGTAGCTGGTTTTTCTGGGGAGAATTACAAGGTTGTTGCTGGTTTAGCTTTGAGGTTGTTCAACCTTTTGTTGGTGAACTTTGCTTGTAAGCTGGAGTCCCCAGCATTTGGATATGGCAGAAGTTGTAAGACTATGTTACTAGCTTTCAATAAAAGCTGGGTTACCCTTTGTCTAAAAACACTACAGCCAAACACATGGTTCATCTTGAGAGAACCTAACAAAAGCTTTATGTTCAAAACTTCAGCCTGCGCGTTGGTACTGCTGCTGTCGAGGGAGAAGCATGGGAAGGCAAGCAAAGGAAAGCAAGGAACCAGCAAGGAGAAGAAGAGGAAGAAGTTAGGGTTTTGTGATCCAATCCCGTTCGTCGTCCGATTTCGAGGGATAAAGATCTGAAAATCCTTGACATGCTATTAGATTGGTGTTTAATCAAAGATTAGGTTAGATCGATAGCGAGAATTGGTAAATTGGTGATGCCTTGTTTCAGTTAATTGTGTTGCTGAGCCTTGCAAAGGAGTTTTGGGGTATCTACATCCCGTTTCATAACTTTGCATTGTTAGTAAAGTTGTAGGATATTGTCTAACCTTTCCATAGACATCAAGATCACTTGATTTGGTTAAGGGGTGTAAGACTTATGGCTTCTAAAGCGCTGTTGTCCAGAATTCCATCGCCATTAGCAGTAGTCATGTAGATTGCTTTATTACGTATAGTAGATGGTTGAATTAAATTATGGTCATAACTAGGAATAGTTAGATAATTCTTCGTAGTTTCCAGAAGTGGTAGGGTTTTCTATTTTTCATGTGGTAGAAAAGTAGATATAAAATTGTTATGTCTGATGTTCTGTAATATTCCAGATTGACCTTCGAGGTGAAAAACAGGAATTTAGACGGTGTAATAAGAGAATTTGCATAACTAGGAAAGTGTAGCAAACTTTTCTTAGATTCTAGAATACGTAGAGTTTGCTATGTTTGAATTGACGGAGTAAAAGTTATGGTTATTTGATCGCCAGGACAGCAGGTGGGTTGTCCGATGAAGAGGGGTTAAATTGTGTCGGTAGCAAAATTTGCTTAGATTCTAGAATACATAGAGTTTGCTATGTTTGAATTGACGGAGTAAAATTTATGGTTGTTTGATCACTAGGACAGCAGGTGGGTTGTCCGGTGAAGAGGGGTTAAATTGTGTCGGGTTTGACCGTAGGAGCGATGTTGAGTTCTTTTATATTTGTGTACAGCTGTTACACGTTTTTTAGGTAGATTATTGGTTTTGTCCAGGGAGTGTTTCTTCAAGTTCGGTGTCGTCTTTGCATCGTTCTGATTTTTGTGGCTAAAAGATAAGTGCATAGCAGAGTGGTAGACATCAGTTTATTTGCCATTTGTCTTTACAATTATATTGTCATGACATTTATTTATGCTTTATTTATGTATGGTTTCAAACTGCGAAAGTTAATCCTTTATGCATTTATATTGTTATGATTGTTGAAAAGTTACCGGTCGTGGGTTTTTATTCCATACATTGCTTGCTAGAACTATAGGTAATTATGGTTTAAATTGATAGTGAGAAAGGTTTAGGTGAAATTATGTGGTCAGTGTTGGGCCGAAGTGTTACAATTGGTATCAAAGCGGATTTTAAGTCCGTGGCGAACAATTTGACATTGGCATGTTCCCGTTAACTTCTATTTCATTAATTCTCTACATGTAAGTTTGTTATTATATCCACGTTCTAATGATCGGGTAATTAACCAGGTACACTTTGAATCGTACTACTACTAGATAAATCCATCGTGTCAACCGTTAATAGATCCTTTGAAACTGGATAGGAAATCAAGGACTTGACTGTGGTACTGAAAATGATGAGAATATGGCAATACTCTGTTTCCCTTAGTTTCATAATATAAAATCCTCTGGCACTTTTCACATGGATTAAGAAACAGTGAGATTGACGTAATAAGTGACCATGGCAAGGGCAAGTTTTTTCAACACCAGGTTTCTTCAACTCGGGGAGACATGGATTTGAGCTATGGGTGGTCATGCGCACCAAGCAAAGAATGTCCTATGAACTTCGTGAAATTCGTATGTTTCCAAAAAGCCTCTCAGCCCAATTAATATATCGAACTTAGGGGAGAAGATGGAGCCCGAACTTGTGATAGCCCATGCTAAAAAAGGAAAAAGGAGGGCCCACCCAAAACAAAATCTTAGGCCATTCCCGTACATCGTTAAGGCCATGCGCTCTTCGCAGACTGCCCCGCCTCCTGAGAAGAGAAGGGCGATGTTACGATTCTCATCCTCATCTCCTGAGAGATTTGGAAGGAACAGAATGCTAGAATCTTCAACAAAAAGTCTTCTTTCGCTGCGGATCTACTGGCAAAGATAACAGATGAGGGTCGAGCTTGGTCCGTGGTAGGGGCGAAATGCCTTGAGCAATTTCCTTTTTGTAATTAAGGCTCTATCTTAAACTGGTTACTTTGGCGGTTCTGCACCGCACCACCTTCTTTATTAATATAATAGGCAGCTCCCCTACCTGTTTCTTCAAAAAATGGGTCATGCACTCTTCGGAAGCAGAGAGATGCTATAGTGCATGGGAATTATGAGTGATCTCCACCGTCCGATCGAAAAGGGAAGGACGAGATCAATCGGTACAATGTTTTTTATACAGTACTTTTCCCATCTGTTGCTATAGTACTGGCAGAGCACTGTTCACATAGTGTGAAAACACTGTTCATACAGTGTCCTCTGCGTTTGCTCCAGAGGATCTGGATCCCCATCGCCAACACGCGCCACGTCTGTTTGATCGTCTGCAGGATCGTGCGGTTGCGCCAATGCATGCATTCGTGAGCATCTGCTTCCCATCTTCACTCTACTCTACACACTCCTCGCTCCCAAAAAGGTGTAACGTGTCTCAAAAAATGGAAAAATAACAAGAAGAAGGTGTGACGCCCGACTCATCAGAGTGGCTCAAGTTTGTCGTGGTGGTTTAGTTCTACCTTGCATATTTAAGTGAGTTGTAAAAATATATAATATTTGTTGGATCCAAACATATCACTCCCGATAAACCCTTCTACACAGAGTAATAACAAAAGTGTAAGCTAGATGCTATGTACACAGAGTAATGACAAAAGTGTAAGCTAGATGCTATGTGTCACAGATAACTTGACCGATAGTGTATACAGAAAGAAAAGATATAATTTCACCAACGAAAGTGTTAAATTATACTGCCTATTAGAGAATTATTTATCCTACTTAACAACATAAATATTATCAAATGTAAATCCATATTCTATATTAGTCAATGACTAGAAAACCATTGAGGATGTTAAAGGATATTGAAGTTTATCGGATATCCATTTTGTTGATTTATCGAATATCTTTCGGATATCCTATAAAATACGGATACATATCAGATATTGTCCTTTCCATATCCTAACCTTTATTCCATGAGATTTTTCGGATACAGATAATATCAGATGTGGATCAAGACTAAAAAATTGTATCGCTGGCAGATTTTTATAGATACAACGTTGGATTGGGTGGGAATTATCTTTCACACCTAACCCACACAAGGACGAAATGAGAGTATGGGAGAGGGGTGTGTCGGCGCGCACAGTTGTTAGCAACAATAAGGGCAGTAGCTGGCAGCGACGGTAGTCGGTGGAGATACCATGGCAGCCTGAAACATTGGAGGTACAAGGTCAGGAGGGTAATTTGCGCTGGTTGTGATCGTTAAAGAGTGTTAGACGTCGTACCTAATGGTAAAAACTGGATTCTTTAACGTGGTAATTCCGTAGTATGGACCTTTTCCCTTTCATTTATCTTGGAAATGTTGTCCTCTCCATCCATGAGGAGTTCACAACAGAGTTAAGTGACACATTTATGTGCTACACCCGGGGTTAAGTGAAAATTTAAACAAAGCTTGGGTTTTCTACAACTTGTCCAACTTGTGGTAACATACCTGGGTAGACCGCTAAATTCAGTATGGTCCTAGAACATTTCTCAATTATTTTCGAAGAATGAATATAATAATCCACTTTAGTGAAAACATCTATGATGTTTATGACGTTTTGGGGGAATGGATGTGCTGAGTATGAGTAACTCATAGCCTAACCTATTAGGACTGTGAGATATGTTCTACAAGATTCATTTCTTACTTTCTTTTGAAGGAGAACTAGGGAGAATTAATTATATAAAGCCATGAGGGGTGGTCATGGAGAACACAAGCCACAAACTAACTCATCCAAAGCAAAAGACGCATGAGAGGATTAGATGTTAGGTTATTCTTTAACACTATATTCTTGTATAGGGTAAGGATCCGAGGGTCCTAAAAGATTCGAGAGCGTTGTGAGAGAGCGACAATCTCTTGTACTCTTTTGAGGTTGTACTTAAGAAATTTGCGATCGGCTTCACCAAATCTCTCTCTCGCCGTGATTATTTCGTCGCCATTATTTGGTTCTCTCTAGCTACAAGATTCATCTACTTCGTTCTTGATACCGTGCGTGCTCGTGTCATTTCTCACAAACTCTAATCCGATCTGAGGCTGCTGCGCATAAGAAGCGGTATCCAATCTGAGGCTGCTGCGCATAATATCGGACAATACACACTTCCATAGGCATGCGACTAAGTGATTATCACAAGGATTTTACAAAGCACTATCTTAATCTGATTCCATCCGCTAAGGTTTCACTGTCGAGTAGGTTAACCACCTAGTCGGAAAGCCCCCTCTTACGCCATGTGGAATAAACTGCCCTCTCAATACCCACACCAACCAATGGCGAAATCAAAGCCAAGACATCACAAATTAATCAGCCAGATCTATCCTACACTAGACATATGGTAGTACGATATGACCCAGTTCAATGGCATACAAAGTTAACTCCTTAAATTACTCAGGTGAAACTACCTCATCCCAATATGCAAACATCACCCCCTTTACTGCACGATCACTCGCCTAGGACGGAAAACAGTTTTGTATAACCAAGACCAATCGCATGTAAAACTATTCAAATAATTGTGTCCCCAGTTATACACAATGCTCGGTGATTTCACATGAGGTATAGAGTTTTTCATAAAATCTTTTGGAGGATGGAAGGTTGGGAAGTGAATGGGTAGTTCACTTGTTGTTTGAATGCAATTGTTTACTTTATTTATTTTAACTTTTTAGATATGCGTTACAATATATTTATTGTATTTACTGTCAACACTTGCTTTATGCAACAACAAAAAAAGAAAACCTATGGCTATTCCTTTGTTCAAGCCTTGCATGAACGGGTAGTTTTTTATTTGATTCGCTATTGTATTTTTTGGTGGTAGATTTGATGTCTTGTGCTCTATTTAGGCATGACCTATGTTTCTTGGTCAGTTATATGTGCCTGGTGGAGATTATTTTCATGTGGTTGCTGCATGTAGCTCAGCTGCTTTGAACACGCATTCGATGTTTGAGTTTTAGGTTAAACCTGCTGCTCTCATGTAGTTTACCCTTGATAGATTGTCAAATAACAGACAAAAAGGAATAGGCTGTCCAAGAACATTTAGCTGGGAGAGATATTCATGTGTGGATGATTTCTTTTTCACTATTTTGGATAAGATAATTCCTTATACTAGTTTGTTTTTGTGCTTTCGAAAAAAATTCCTTCTACTTTTGTATTACTTTGTAGTTATTACAACCTAAGATACTTTATAATTAGGCTTCTTTGTTCACAAGTTTTGTGGTGAAATTATGATAATTTTCTTTTCAAGCTTGTCATTACTACTGGTAGGGATTAACTAATTTGTATTCTTGAATTCACCTTCAATGTTCATGGTCGTGATGTTGGATGCCAATTGTTTTATCTGAGCTTGTTGATCCAATGATCAGCAGAGCAGTGCTAAAGTGATTGATGGTTGGTGGGTAAAGCCCTCCTCGCCCTCCTTTTTAGACTACTGAATACTGATATATATATGTATCGCTAGGATGGATAAATTTGTGCAGATTAGCCCTCTTCAATTTGCATCATAAATGTCTGAGTTGATGTTTCATTAATTTATCCTGTTTATTCATATTCCCATTTATTGGTGTGCCTACTATCGCTGCATCATTGTACAATTTACACAGCTGTTAAGATCAATTATTTATTTTTTAAAAAGCGTGTTAGCCCTTGTTTACATTGAGTTGCTCCTTCCAAAGAGGGAATCATGTAAAACTTTGACGACGACACAAATTTGGAAATTCCTTCTCAAGTCTTGTCGGTGTTTTAGGACCGAACTTACGTAAAGATTGTTTGATTCGGGGGTTCCTCTAGGCTCAAAATCACACAGAGATAGAGACACGGGGATTTTTATACAGGTTTAGGCCTTCTCTTAGGAGAATAACAACCCTACTCCTGTGTGTACGTATTGAGTATGCTGGATTACAAGATGAAGGCAAAAACTAGAATATTATGTCTTGAAACATTGGAGGTACATGGTCAGGAGGGTAATTTGCGCTGGTTGTGATCGTTAAGAGTGTTAGACGTCGTAGCTAATGGTAAAAAGTGGATTCTTTAACGTGGTAATTCCGTAATATGGACCTTTTCCCTTTCATTTATCTATTTGTTTATGTAATATATTTTGGATACCGCTGATCTAGTGAGTCTTCTATATATACGAATATTTGTTGAGTGCTGTATATTAGCGTTGGACCTTAAACTCGAAAGTGTTTTCCGCAAATTTTTTACTAATATTATTTTAGTTATACAGAAGCCGTCCCCGAAAATATCGAATGTGGAAGGTTTAACCATGGAAAATACTTTCACTAACACGGCATTTGTGCCAATTGTTTCATTAAACCCAAATATGTCAAACCTAATAGTTTTCGTGTGAAGGGTCCACTTGAAGGCATATATGTTAGATGGGGCCAATCCCTGGGAGCAAATTTCATATAACTACTGCAGTTGTATTGGCATGACTATCAAGTAACTGCCGAATTAATAATGAATTTCATATACAGATTTAGGTGTAAAATTTTGCACAGAAGTACGTATTTAAGAACTCCCGTAACATGCAACATGTCTTGGTTGGTTGGGCTCCCGTAGCTGTTCTCATTGGCATGTCCAAACATTCCTTAGTCCTAACCGCAGCAACTTGAAGAAAGCTATAGATGGACTAAGGTGACCCTCACCCCTCCACCCGAACCAAATCTCTCAACCAATTGTGCATATCCTCCACAGTTTGGTAATTTAACCAATGCATCATCTCTTGCAGATCGCCATCGAGAAGCTTCTGATTTGATGATCCGCCAAGGCCTTTCGGAGTGATGGGCCTCAAAGGAACTGGAGGCTTGAACTGGTGTCGGTGTCTAGCGTTCCAGGCCCTTTCTACTTCATATTGCCGGACAGTTTAGTTATAGAGCATTACTTCATATTACCCAGTATTAGCAACAGCTATGTTGTTGTTATGTAGCATCTCTTAATCGAGCTGTGTCAATGGCAGCTGAAGTTTTTTTTTCCTTAAAACTCCATCCTTGATCGGTATGTGACAGCTGATGAAGAATGAAATGCGAATGTCTTGAGTTGTCTACTCTGCTCCTGTCAGTTTCATCTACTAGATTGGTAGCCGCTGGTATCTGGGGCCCGCTCAGTGCGGTGCCCAGTTGTGTCTCTGACAGGTGGGCCATGTTCTACGCATCGACGTGATCCACACGAGAACTCCCGCTTCCTCTCTCCGACAAACCTGTCACACCGCCTACATGTCGGAGACAAAGAGACCCGAGACCTAGGAGGCGGCGGCAGCGGCGGCGGCCATGGCGAGGTGCTTCCCATACACGTCCAGGGCGCGAGACCCTGTCGCGGAGGCGATGGCGGCGGAGCTGGCGGCCGATAGGTTTCGTTCCCTCTCTCGTCCCGTCGAGCAAGTCGATTCGATCTCCTTGTTTCTGCTGCTGTGCCCTGTCGTCAACTGATTCCGCCTGTCCCGGAATTGGGATTAACAATTATAAACCAAAATCTTGAGAACTATGGTTGATTGGTTGGTTGTCCTCATTCTTGGATTCTTGGCCGTTGGTCGAATTGGGATGTTGGGAATTAATTGAGTCGTTAAGAACTAGGGTTAGGGAACCTAATACCCTTCATAAGATGGTTTGAGACAGGGTAATTGAGAGAACCTCATGGTTGGAAATTGGAGAGGAAAGCTGGTGCTTGATCGAAAATTCCTTTGTTTCGACTTAATCCTAGTCCACAGTTGCAGACATTTATGGTGGGTGAAAGAAGCAAGCAGCTACTAATTTGGAACTGTAGAGCCTATCTACACACATAATTGTGCGCCTGAGCTATGTCGTTTTGATGCTGCCTTTGGTTTCCTCTAGATGTATAGTTTTGCTGTGGCCACTGATTGTGGATGAAGATATTTTTCTCTGGTGAGTATGATATTGGGTTGGGATGCGTACTAAGGAAGATGGTTTTTGACATTGTGTTGTTCATGGTGACTAAGGGGATGAGTTCATTTCCAAACTACTATTCTAGTGAACTTTGTCATGTCGTCCTTGTTGGATAATTGTCAAACTGGACAAATTTCTTAACTGTGGACTATGGACTTTTAATTATTCGGTAGAACTTGTGCGCTAAGTATGAATCTTGATGCATTGTCTGTTATGACATCATGTCATGCGGCTCATGCCTCTTTGCATTCCTGTCGTCTGTTCTTAATTGGAACAGACGGTTAATCTGGTGGCTGAAGCTCCAGAAAGAAAGGGAAATGATGCAAAAGAAGGAAAGGAAGGAAGAGAAAAAGAGAAAAGAAAGCTGCCCAGAAGTGTGAGAAATATGAGATATCTGATCATCATCCTAAGCATGGCCATAAGAAGAGAAAGCATCAGGGCCAGGACATTGTTGGCCCAGACCCCAGAGGCAAGAAAAGTTTTGAAGGATACTGCGGAACAGTTGGAGAAGAGTGGTATTTCTGAAGAGCACGAGGCCCCTTCCTGCAGTCAGGCTTTGCATGGCACCCCAGAGAACTCACTGGACAACAATAAGAGACTGAGGGCCGCCGTGTCACACTGTCACCTAGCCCGAATCAAACAAGAAATGGTTAGTATTCTTTCGGAAAATCTTGCTGCAAGCTAAAAGAGCAACAATTTGTCAATGCATGGTGCTAATGTTATTCACCCTTGCAGGTGTTTTTCGTGTAAAGCTAGCACCTACAAATCAAAGAAGAGATCCGGAATCAACTGCATTTTTGTCAGTGAAACCGAGTGTCCGTGAGCAACAACCAGTCAAACAAATGGGATTGGATCTGTCCATGGCCAAGTGGCAGAGTGAGTTCCAGCCCCACATCAACACAGTGACAGTTGCGAAACAATTGGTTGCCCCAGAGCAGAACATGGCTCTAAGGAATGGCAATCATCTGGGTGAATCAAGACAAGTCAATCAGCAACAACCTGCAATGGTCATGCAAAGAGTTAATATGGTTCCAAGAGTTAGTCAGCCAACACCAACGGTGATGCAAAGAGTTGATGCTCCACCCACCAAGGTGCTGCAAAGGTTTGAACCTGAGCCTGCGAATGTGATGCCAAGAGCTGGTCATCTGATGCCATCAATGGTGTTCCAAAGAGACTCCTCAGGTTCCTGCAAATGTGTTGAAAAAAGTGGCCGTCCCAGTGTGGATCAACCAACACTGCTACACAAACCAAATGTTTCTGTGGAGCCACCTGTTGTCAAGCAGCAGCAACAGGTGGATGCCCTTCCTAAAGACGTGCCTTGCTTTGTTGGAACGAGCATAGCAGCAGCGCCAGTGAAAGAGGTGCAGCGGTCCAGCTGTGACCGGAAGAGCCGCAAGGCTGAGAAGAAAGACACGGATGGTGCAACACCCAGAAGCAACTGCAGGGCGTTCGATGAACCAGCGCGGTGTCAGCCAACCGAGCAGCTGTTCTCGCTGCAATCCAGAGCAGTTCTTTTGTCTGACCTTCACATGTATCAGCTGCCGTATGCTGTTCCGTTTTAGATGTGTATCAGCTGCTGTGTGCTGTCCCGTTTTAGATGTAGGAGTTTGTAGGTAGCACAGAGGTTGTGAAAGTAGAAAGGTGTCGGAGCAGAGCTGTGAGGCTTTGTGGGAGCTAATTATTGTTTCCTTGCTTCAATTTTCCAGCTTTGTTCATTCTGTTGTATGACAATTGGTGGAGAAATTAGAAAAGGGCCTTCCATACTGTTTTGTGCAGTTAAGTCGGAAATTGCTTATGTTTTATGTCAACATTTTGACGTTCCTTGCTTCAATTTCCCAGCTTTGTGGTGACAGGACGAATTGAATCACTTGATACTTAACTTTGCGACCTAAGCTTGGAGTCTTGTTCTGAGTTCTGACTGGTGTGTATTTTTTGCAAATTCTCCGGCAAAATTTGATGGGGGTGCATTATATTCATAAGTTATCTGTGTTAGATGTATAAGTCTTTGCCCTGTTGTATAAGGGGTTCTTTGAATATATGTCACCCTGTACTTGTATATATATTGGCCTATTGGCCTCATAATAAGTACATGCGCTATTCATAACATGGTATCAGAGCAAACCTAGGGTTTTGTTTTGCCTGTGGTCATCGTCTGGCTTTTCCCGTGGCCGCCGTCTGGCTCTTCCTCCACCGTGCTTGCTCGTGGCCACCCACGCAGTCGCTGTCTTCCACCCGGCCTGCTTTGGCTTTCCGCCACCGGGTCCTTCGCTTCCGCTTCCGCCTCCGCCTCCGCTTGGCCGTATGAGCCGCCATGCCGCCTCTCGGCTCGCTGCCACGCGAGCCTCCGCCTCCGCCTCTTCGCCCGGGAGCCGCTGGTCGCCAGACGCGCACCGTCCGCCTTAGCCTGCGGCCTTACGCCTCTGTCGCCCGAACCCGAGCGCAGTTCGCGCACCTCTCCGGCTCTGAGGCCTCCTCCTCTGCACGCGTGTGAGGTCACCGGAGTCACCCGCCACCACCGCCGCCGGAGTCACCCGCCGCTACTGCCACTAGAAGGGGGAACCCTAGTTCCTCCTTGTGTGCATCGGGTCTTCTTCGGCCAGCAGGCCGACAGATTTAAGCATGAGCGGGCCGGCCCGATAAAAGAAAAAAAAGAGAAAAAAAATAAAAAAGAGAGAAAAAAAAAGAAGAAAAACGTCGTCCTAACCACCGCGCCGTCCAGTGCCACCTGTTAGACTTCGTTGCCTTGGTCGCCGCACCATCCAGCGCCGCCTACCAATGGGCACTGTTTCTGTTTCCGTTCCTCGCTGCCCGATGATCTTCGATGGTCTCAATTATCAGGACTAGTTCCAGCATATGCGCCTCCACATGTGTGGTCAGCGCCTTTGGGAGTTTCATACTGGCGAGTTTCCTTGTCCGCCTTGCCCTGCTCCGTCTGCTGAGCCTGTACTCCCGAAGGATGCTTTCGAAGACGTTCGTACAAAGGCATCTGAGTCTTTTGAGGATACTATGGAGACTTTTCAAACTCAGTATGCTGCCTATAAGACATGGATTGATGAGGATGCTCGTGCCTCTGCTATTCTGGTTGCTAGTATGGAGGTGCAATTCACTGGGGGTGTGGTTGGTTTGGCTTCAGCATAGTTGATGTGGACACATCTGTGCAACTGCTACGAGCCGTTTGGTGATTCGTTGTATCTTTCTGTTGTGCGTCAGGAGTAGTCGCTGCAGTACGGAGATGTAACTGTGGATGAGTTCTATGCCCAATTGTCATAAGGAAGTTGAAGCTGTTTACCAAGCTTACAACCCTGACAATTTAGAGAAACATCACCAGACACAGACCCTAAAAGACCATGACGAAGTAAAGAAGATAGACGTGACCCCACAAAGATGTCCCAAACGATGATGCCACTGAGCAAAAGATGCAGTGGAGGATGCAGCAGAAGCGGCGGCGACGGTGGAGATGATAAGACTGGCAGGGGCAGTAGAAAGAAGATGAAGCCAGTCAAGCTCCCAGAGACGCTGTGAGTCACAGCGGCTAGGGCCAGTACCAACCAGAGTCCTTGTGCGTCGATCCTGAACACAACAAGAATCCGAATCAAGAATAACACGACAACCATGATCAATGAGCTGACCGGCAGATATGAGCTGCATGGTTAGTTTGGAAACATGAGAAACAGTAGGAATATGAAAAGAGGAATTCGAAAGAGTGCCTTATCCTGCGACAGAAAGAGAGGTACCATCTGCTGTCTGAACAGTGATAGGAGCAGCTAAAGGACGAATCGAAGTGAGACTGGTGGAATCAGGTGTCATATGAAAGGAAAGCACCAGAGTCAAGAGTCCAAGGTGATATACTTGAGGAAGAAGTAGAAGGTGATCTCTCACTAGAAGACTGTGCAGCAGAACCAACAGAACAGGATAGTGCAAGAGCAGCCATGCGACACAGCAGTGTGAGAAACTTCTGAGAATCAGAAGCACTAGAGCTCCTCTGAGAGGAGGAACCACCAGTTCCCTGTGAAGGACGGCTACCACGGCGTAAATCCTTCATCTTCTTGAGACAGCCCGTGCTCTTATGCTTGCTTCTGCTGTCCCACCATATTTTTGAGCTGAGGCTGTTTCTACTACCACTTTCCTGATTAATATTCAGCCTTCTTCTACTCTTCAGGGTGGGATCCCAGTTGAGCGTCTCTGTGGCAAGACTCCTAACTATTCTAATACTCGCCTCTTTGGGTGTGTGTGCTATGTTCTTCTTGTCCCTTGTGAGCGCACCAAGCTGACCGCTCAGTCCGTGGAGTGCGTTTTTCTAGGCTATAGCACTGAGCATAAGGGATATCATTGTTAGGATCCTGTTGGCCGACGGATGTGGGTTTCTCAAGACATCACTTTTGATGAGTCTCGTCCTTTCTACCCTCGTCCTTCTCCTTCCACCACTCCAGCATCTCTTGTCGAGCCGCTTTCTTTCCTTACTTTTCCTGCCACCCCCATAGTCGCCACACCTCTATCACAAACTTTGGCCTCCTCAGTTCCTCTTCCACCGTCTCCTTCGCCACCACCACCCTCTCCAGAGGCTCCTCCCAGCTTTCGTCCTACTTATCATCTCTACTACACTCGTCATCTGCGAGTTGAGAATTCTTTTGATGCGCCATCTTCTTCTGATGGTTCATCTTTTTCAGCCTCTCCTCGATATGCTCTTTGTGATCGCTAGTCTATTCAGCTTCCTACGCTCTTTTGTTTAGCGGCTCTTGCCGAACCGACTTCTTATCGTGATACTGCTATTTATCAGGAGTGGTAGCATACGATGGCAGAGGAGTTTGCTGCCCTTGAGTGTACTGGCACGTGTGATCTTGTCCCTCTTTCCGCGCGTGTTACTCCTATCACGTGCAAGTGGGTCTACAAGATTAAGACCCGCTCTGATGGTTCTCTTGAACGCTACAAGGCTCGTCTTGTGGCATGTGGTTTTCAGCAGGAGCATGGTCGTGATTATGATGAGATAATTGCTCATGTGGCTCACATGACCACTGTTCGCACTCGTCTTGCTGTGGCGTCTGTTCGGGTATGGTCCATCTCTCAGCTTGATGTCAAGAATACCTTTCTCAATGGTGAGCTGCGTGAAGAGGTTTATATGCAGCCACCACCGGGGTATTTGGTTTGTGAGGGTATGGTTTGTCACCTTCGCTGATCTCTCTACGGCCTCAAGCAAGCTCCTCGTGCCTGGTTTGATCGTTTCTCTTCTGTTGTCACTCTAGCTTCTCCTTTTATATGTTGATGATATGATCAATACTGGGGATAATTCTCAGTACATCACCTTTGTGAAGGAGCATCTTAATGAGCAGTTTCTCATGTCTGATCTGGGTCCTCTTCGCTACTTTCTTGGGGTTGAGGTTACTTCTACACCTGAGGGCTTTTATCTCTCCCAAGAAAAGTATATTCATGATCTTCTTGATCGTGCTTCTCTTACTGATCAACATACCACTAAGACTCCTATGGAGCTTAATGTTCATCTTCGGCCCACTGATGGTGAGTCTCTTGCTGATTCTACTCGCTATCGTCACCTTGTTGGGAGTCTTATTTATCTGGGTGTCACTCGTCCAGATATTTCGTACCCTGTGCATATCTTGAGTTAGTTTGTTTCTGCTCCCACTCAGCTCCACTATAGTCATCTTCTTCGTGTTCTACGATATTTTCGTGGAACCATCACTCGTCGTCTGTTTTTCCCTCGCTCTAGCTCTTTACAGCTCCAGGCATATTCTGATGCTACCTGGGCTAGTTATCGCTCTGATCGCCAGTCTCCCTCTGCTTATTGTGTTTTTCTTAGTGGTTCTCTCATTACTTGGAAGATTAAGAAGGAAACAGCAGTTTCTCGTTCGAGTGCTGAGGCTGAGTTGCGAGCTATGGCTTTGTTGACTGCGGAGGTTACTTGGCTATGGTGGTTACCTGAGGATTTTGGTGTTTCTGTTTTAGCACCCAATCCTCTTTCATCTGACAATACAGTGGCTATTAGTATTGCTACAAATCCGGTGAAGCATGAGCTTACCAAGCATATTGGTGTTGATGCTTCCTACATGCGGACACAGGTACCGGACCAGATTGTTGCTCTTCAGTATGTGCCTTCAAAACTTTAGGTGGCAGACTTCTTCACAAAGGCGCAGACTAGAGCTCAGCACAGCTTCTATCTCTCCAAACTTAATGTTGTTGATTCACCATAAGTTTGAGGGGGTGTTAGATGTATATGTCTTTTTGCCGTTGTATAAGGAGTTCTTTGCATATATGCCACCCTGTACTTATATATATATTGGCCCATTATCCTCATAATGAATACATGCGCTACTCATAACAATCTGACCGGCCAATTGCTTCCTTCCAACTTTTTTTCCTAATCTTGCCACTAGACCACTAGTTACTGGAGTACATTTTGCTCGTAACTATTCGGATCGAATAGAGGATCTTCGCTGCCATCCTTGCCTTATTCAAGTTTCAGACATGTCCTATACATAAGATTTCATCAAGGTAGTAAAAACACTATTAGGGTTTGTTTGTATGCTAGGGGATAAAATCCCAGAGAAAAAAAAATCTCTGTGGGGGATTTTGAGGGCACATGGAATCCCTCTCAATCCCAGGGGAAATCTTCCCGCTCGGGAACAAAATCCCTATTGTCGTTTGGAAACAACAGGGATAAAAATCCCAGCTATAGTTTTTTTTTTCAAAAAATTCAAAAAAAATCGTAAAAGACTATTTGGCATTTGCTAGTTTATATTGTGGTCATCTTAGTAATTTTATCGACACGTCACATCTTTCAACAAGCTAAGACTAGGATTATTTCTTTGACAAATCACAGGGGCCGGCATATCCTCCAATAACAAAAGGAGAATATGTAAGTGCTTACTCTGTCCATTTTGATTATGTTTTCTTGTACATATTGTTCTATTATCCAACCAGTTGCCATTTGATTACCACAGAGTGATGCAAAATGAGCATCAAAGTTCCTTTTCATCTCAAATCAGATGATAGTAGACATGCAAATTTAACTCAACAAATTGCAATTTACAATGAGAAATACAATACAGTTGATTTCTTTGACGTTTCATTTCCATGCCTTTTAACTCCCTCTTGCCCATGCAGATATAATAATTGGAGGTGTCATCGGCGATTGTCATTGTGCTCGCTTCTTGCCACTTGTTTCTGTGCCATAAGAAATACCCCAGCTTGCCGCCTCAAGAGGGGTCGACGATCCTCCAAGGATAGAACCATCTCAGCGAAAAAATAGAGCTCAGCATCTCAAAAGGTATACTTATTCATAAGTTGAGAGAATGACCAAAACCTTTGCTCACACTGCAATAGAATTGAGATCATTAAGACAATAAGAAATTTGACAACGAAGTTGACATATACTACTACTTTTCACTTGAGATTTGCTTGGTGTTAAAGATGATCTGTGCAATCTGGTTTCAAAAGTATGATGCAACAGTAGCAGTAAAGAACACAACATTAACGATTTATATGAAGATATTATTATGTGAACAGATAGTTGATTTCCTAGAGGCTGTAGCAAACTGCAACATCACAAGTTAAAGAGCAAATGCTAGAAAATATAAATAAAATAATGTTTCAGTTCTCCTAGGTACAACTTAGATGCTACAATACACGAAACAAATCATCAAACAAAACCAACAATCTCCCTGAGATAGATAACAGTCTTGTGGACATGATAAGCACATAAGCTACACACCCTTCCTAAGCAACCCAAAGCGTTGATCATGAATTTGTAGTTGCCACTAGGCCTGCTTTGCTCTGGCAAGAACAAGTGGTGTTAGTTTTATTTCCGTATCGATTGCCTAATCAAGCTTAAGGTCTCGTCATAGAGGAGGACATGCAACAGAATTTTGACCTTGATTTGTTTGCACATACATCGTGATAACCAATACCCAAAATAAACTCAAACCTAGATTTGTTTTGCTTATTTAGCATGTATCAAGTTCACGGGGTTAGTGAACTGAGACCATGCGGATGAGGCCCCGTGCCATGAGATCCTTGATAGCCCTCTGAGCCAGGGACCCATTGATCTGCAAGGCAATGGGCAAAACAGTTTAAATTTCACGGCGACAAAAGGAATAAGTTACAAAAATTTAGAAATTGGTACAAGCCAAGTAAGCCAAAGGATTCGACTATATTATACAAAGACAGCGGGAAGTCGTACAAATAGGAAACAAGGGATTAATCTATATCATACCAACTTAATTACAAATGCAACTCTGCAAACATCGTCTAGAACAAACACTAGCTGTTACCATGAACAATCCACAATACATGGTTGGATGGGCAATAAATGCCTGTTTACATGAACATGGTTGGATATCAACATAGTGAAATCTACAGCGGCTTACAAGGAGTAATTTTAAAAATAGAACCAACACACCATCGCAGTAGATATGATGAAATATCTGTTTCGATTAAAAACCTCAACTACTGGGATTAATATACTGCAGGACCTTCAAAAGCTATATATGTACAATATGCATGAAAGGGGACATATCACTAATACATTTGGAGAGTACTATATCAGCATCCTTACAAACAATTGCACAATTGATTATTATGGCATGTTAGTAATTGTTCTAGAGAACTACAAATCAAAGAACCTATAGACCCGATGCCAACGCAGGAGCAATCATGCGAACTAAAGCAATTGAGCAAAGCAAACACCAACTAAGTTGCCCTGATGATGATATTCTAAGTAGCATATTCATCAATCATCTGCATTGAGTACATATGCACAAAGGGAAAACTGTGTTGTCACACTCGCAGTAGACCAATCAGAAACTACAATTGGAAACATCTCACAGCTAATATAGGAGAAACAATCTGATCCGCAAAAAGCACAAACCAACTCACACCACATTTGAATTGCGATCTGAACTATTACTAGAGATCTACCACCAGAAACCAAATCTGAACCACAGCATTAGAATGATTCAAAACCGCCCTCGCCAGCCACAAACCGCCCTAAACAGCCAAATCACCGAGCACAAAAAGGGGGTCAGCACGGGATCTCACCTCCTGTTCGGCGAGCGGGCGGCACTGCATGAACTGCTCGATCTGCTCGTCCAGACCCCGGCAGCCTTCGCTGTCCATGCTCATGGGCTCCATCCCTGCCGCCGCCGCTTCCGAGATGAAACACCGACTCGAGCTCAAGCTCGTCACCGGCGGCTGGAGAGAGAGAGAGAGAGAGAGAGAGAGAGAGAGAGAGAGAGAGAGAGAGAGAGAGAGAGGGAGGAGGAGGAGGGGGGAGGAGCTCGGGGTCGGGGCGGAATGGGACTGGGGAGTGATGCTGTGGGAGTGGGGAGAGGGTCGGGAGGGAGGCGGTCGGGAGAGAGGTCGCGGTCAGGTGGCCTCGCGCGATGCGGTGGGGAGAATTTGTCACAGGTGGCGGGGGGTTTTTTTCCCGGGGGATTTCGCGTGGAAAGAGCTGGGAAACCCTTTCCCTGTGGACTCCCAAATGGCGCGTCTAGCTTTCCAGTGAAATATTTCCTGTGGAACTGCAGCCCGGGGATTTGGCAGGGATCCCGGCCGGGAATCCGGTTCCCAAACAAGGCCTTATAGACAAAGAAAAAAAAAGAAGAGAAACAGAAAAGGTAGGAACGCTACAAAGCGACTAAGCGCAGACATATGTATACTTTAGGACATGAGGTTTAGCCGTTCAGGTTAGCGACAGCTGCAGTCCTTGCGCTGCAGGTAACCGTAGCAAGTTTTAGTTTGTCCAATTAAGCTTCCTCAGTTTACTATGTGAATGTCATCCCAAAGATGTACCCGTCTGATTGCTTCTGGGCGGATCCTCACCATCGCCCCTGCGGATTCAATCATTCGGCCACTGAGTATCTAGGGATAATTCGTGTCCAATTATACTTGACAAACTCTTCTCTTTTCTGAAAGCAAGGCAGGAAATGCGGGTTTCAGATTACTCACATGGTAATGCCAGAATGAAAATGATTACGGCAAAGCCTACTCCGGCAAAAGAACCAAATATAGGGCTGGAAATCTACTTTCCGCTGTTTGAGGAGCCTCCTCGACGGCTGAGAAGATGTTAGAAAGCACACGGCAAAATATAATATGATAGATTTTTTTAAATAATCTATTTTTTATTAGAAATTACAAATATATTCCTGCGTTCTTTTTTTTTTTACAAAAATATACGTCTATCGCCTAACGGTTGGGCGACTAACTCCTGTCGCCCAACCGTTAGGTGACTGCAGTGATGTCGCCCAACCGTTCGGCATTTATACTGGAGGCGCCGAACTGTTGGGCGGCATTATTGCAGTCGCCCAACGGTTGGGCGATAGCTTCCAGTCGCCCAACCGTAAGGCGATAGGAGGCTGCCAATCGCCGAACCGTCGGGCGACTGGATTGCTTATATAAGCAGCACGCGCGGTCCCCCCGGCCTGAGCGACTGAGAGTGAGAGAAGCAGAGAGCGCAGCGTGAGGAGGAGAAGAAAGAGAGGGAGAGGATAGGAAAAAAGAGAGGGAGAAGAAGAGGGAGAGGGAGAAGAGGAGGAAAAATTCGACCGCGAGGTAAGTTGTTTTTTATCTTGTAGTCTAATTTTTTTAGTAAGTAATTAGTTTAGTTTATATAGTTAAAATAGTAATATAAGTAGCACTTGTAGGAAATTTTAGTTAGAGAAAAAACTAGAAAATCGAAATGTTGTTAATTTGTATGTAAGTAGCAGCGATAGAAAACTTCAGTTAGAGAAAAAAAATAGTCCGTGAGATAGTATTAGTGTTGTTTGTGAGGAGTATTGTAGTTGTGTCGGTGCATGTGTGACTGACTTAGGTAATTATTTGTATGAACTAATTAGTAGAGGTTAATTAGTATGAACTTATTGACTTAGCTAATTGGTATAGCTGTGTAGAAGACTGGAACGCCATTTATAACATTTCGGATTGCAAGTTAGTGTTAGAATCGGATAATGCCTGGTATGGAATAACTCGGTTTTGAGGTTGAATCTGAATATTGTACTGCACATTCATTGTGGCCTATGTCTCAGGGAATGAATGACGTCTTGACCATGCTATAGTGTAGTTGTCGACGATAGGCAAAGGGTCTTACAAATGTAAATTACAATGTAGCAGTACTTGCATGTCGTGCGTTGCGATCTGACTAGTTGCAATGTTGGAAATATTTGCAGCCATACAACAAGTCATGCCTGTACCCACTACATGGAAAGTGCATTACGATGTTGGCACCGTTCGTGAAGGTCCGTGTGGTGTTGACTTGAGCAGTTTTCGGCAAGCCACTCTGGTACACCCGGACGGCGAGAATGCACGAATCGAAGATGTGATGCATTGGCTCACCCGCAGCTTCTCTTTGAACCCTGAGGTGTGCAGTGTCATCATGCAAGGGCTTTGGAGCTGGTCTCCCACGGTCATCAGATGGGATTTGAGAAGACTGATGCACACAGCTGTGTGGAAGGGCTTTATAGAAGGATGTCGGTGCCGTGGATATGAGTGTGTGCTACTTGTGCAACCATGCTCAAAAGAAGTTGTGCAGGGCCCCATTGCTGGATATCATCCGGGTGGTGGGAGCAGCTCGGGTGTCCAGCATGTTGGTGAAGAAGAGGACTCGGAGGGCTGTGTTACGAAGAGTTCGGATGATGTTGCTTGTGATGAGCCCAACACGGTAGATACAGGAGAGGAAGATCGGTCACCGCATGGTGAGCCTACAGGACATGCTGATGAAGGAGAGCATAGGGTACATATTGCGTCAAATGGATAGCGATGACCGGATGGCCTTGGCTGAATAGGAAGCTTTACAAGAGGACGACGAGGACAGTTCCGATGAGGACGGAGCTCCCATCCCCCGGGAATGGAATAGATTTGACGATGAGGGTCTATCTACGCATGACGAACACGAATCGTTGTGGGAGTACCATGCCACGGAGGTTCGGTTGCACTAAATGTTTGCTGATAAGTCATCCTTGCAGGATGCCATTAAGCTATGGGCTATGTCTATGCAGCGGACGTTTCGGGTCGTCAAATATAGCCAGGAGCAGTACACCGTCAAGTGCGAGCAGGCCGGTTGTCCTTGGCGAGTGCACGCACATAGACCGAAGTATGAGACTCATTGGATTGTCTTGAAGGTTAGAGCCGCACTCCTGCATGCTCAGCAGTGTTTTGTCCAGACATCGTAACCTAACGTCGACCTTCATAGCCAATTTGATGTATGGAGACATAGTGGAGAAGAAGGTTGTGGAGGCCAAGCACATTATAGCGGCTATTGAGAAGAAATTCAAGTACAAGATCAGCTACGCGAAGGCGTGGCATGCGAAGCAGAAGGCTTTGGAAAGATGGTTTGGATCTTTTGAGGTGGCGTACGACAACCTTCCTCGATGCTTGGGGTGCTGCAGGAGAGAAACCCAGGCACGTACACTGTTGTAAAGGACATGCCATCTAAAAATCCACGAGGTTTTTCGATATTGCATAGGGCCTTCGTAGCCTTCGGTCCCTGCATCGAGGCTTTTAGGCATATGCTGCCCGTGATCTCAGTTGATGGGACCTTTTTGACCGGGAAATACAAGGGGCAGATGTTTACGGCCATAGGCGTTGACGGGAACAATCAAATTCTGCCATTGGCCATCGCATTCGTGGAAGGTGAGAATTTCGATAGCTGGTTGTGGTTCCTTCGACATCTGAGGGTGGGAATTGTTGGAGCTCGCCTTGGTGTGTGCGTGATCCACGATCGTCATGCTGGGATGCTGAAGGCCATAAGAACACTTCAGAAAGACCCAGAGGAGCCGTTCCCTTGGCCGGATATGACTAGATGGTGCATTCGCCATTTGGGGGCCAACTTCTTCAAGAAGTTTCTGAAACAACCCTTGGTGAAGCTATTCAAGAGGCTGGCTATCGTAACCAAAGGTATAAAATTTGACGCTTATGGGTGCCTTTGGATGAACACAATGAGAAACACGTGGGCCGAGGAACCAAGGACCAGAGTCTGAACCTGCTGGTCCGAGGCGGAGGACCTTGAGGAACATCGAGTGCTTCTCCCACTGGATCGAGGCTGAGCCATTGGAGAAGTGTTCTCTGCTGCACGACACGGACGGGGCAAGGTACAACATAATGACCACTAATCTTGCAGAGGTGTACAACTGGGTTCTTAGGGGCCTTCGTTCTCAGCCCCTCGTCGCCATCGTGGAAGGTGTTCTGCACAACACAATCGGGTATTTCAGGAAGAGGCATGCAAATACCGCACTTCATGCCACCAACCCTCAAACACTGTACTACCCAAAGATTACGGCATACATGCAGGCGAAGATAGAGAAGGGCCAGTCGCACACGGTGTACGCGATGGGCAATATGGAGCATCATTTCGACATGCTCCTCTGGGATAGAGCCGGATTTGGGACGGCTCGTTCTCTTGTCACCCACGAGGTATGCCTTGGAGATCATGTGAACGAACCTAGCTGTACGTGTAACAAACCAAAGCACTTACACAAGCCATGCTCTCATGTGCTCGCCGCATGCGGGACTGTGCGCATGGACCCTTTGAACTTTGTGTCCGAGTACTTCTTGAAGGAGAGGGTGGTGCAGGCATGGACTGGCGAGCTTAGGGGCTTCAGGGCTGTGGGTGACTTCGCCACCTTGGATATTGCAAATAGGATCTGGATTCTGGATATTGACATGCTAAAGGGTGGGAAGGGTTGTCGGCAGAGTCATCATATTACCAATGATATGGACGAAGCACAAGTCGGGGCGTTGGGTACACGCTGCGAGCACTGAGGCCAGGAGGGCCACACAGCCAGACGATGCAAGGCACCAGCTGAGGAGTAGGCACTGCCATGGTTTGCGTTAGCACTTCTTCTAGTGTGCAAAGTGGGACCAAAATTGCAAATCAGTGTACATTGTCATCTGTACTTTGTATTGTTTATGTAACTGTTCTGCTACTACCCAATTTTTATTTGATGTACATAATGCCGTAAGACATGTATCGTATGTTGCACGTAATGTTTATGTAAATGTTGTAGTACTATCCCTTTTTCGTTACTTTTGAAAGATTGTCCTGGTAGCCTAGTACTCTTTGATTTGTTTGTTTGCAAGTTAAATTTACTCATTCTTTACAGTCGATGTTTTATTTTCGCGTATTTGCTAACTTCAGGTTGTTTTGCAGGTATGGCTCACGGATCCAACTGGAGTTTTGGCCTCCTGGAGGAGCGCATCGACCGGCTACATCGCGCGTCGCGTCGTGTCCCTCATCCCGCGGGCGCTGCCGACGCAACTGTGTTGGGGGTAATCCGCACGCGGACACCTCGGGTGGCCTGGAGGCTAGACCTGTTGGAAATATGCCCTAGAGGCAATCATAGAGATGATTATATTTCATTATGTTCATGACATTGGATAATATGTTATCTTGTTCCTAGAATAATATTGTTAATATTTATTATCAAGTATGTGAATTGGTTGTGAAACTCTATATTTCTGCGATAATTATTCTTATACGATCCCTAGTCGGAAACATATGAGGACACATATGAATAGACTAGCATATGTATTGGTTGATGACTATGTTTCACGAGTCATAGATATGGAGATATCAAACCAATAATATGGACACATGTTAGAGAACATGGTGTTGGATAAGACCCACCTTGAGACACTATTGAGATTGTTATGAATATATGTGTCATTAATTGGTCTCAAGCAATGATGATGTATAATCCTTAGACCTGATATCAGCATGGTTTCCTACATGTGTAATAGCACTCTTAGGGGCTGCCAAAAGCTACATCGTAACTGGGTAGTTATAGAGGTAGCTTTCGGGTATGCTATGAAACATGGAGAGGAATGTGACTGGTCGGATATGAGATTTGCCCCTCCTAACATAACAGGAGAGATGTCTCTGGGCCCCTCGTTGTGATCGGATAAAGAAAGTGCATGGCCATGCCACTAGTAATCGAAGTGTTCGACCACGTGAAGTTATCCGACACTCGATCGAGAAAGTATTGAACAGTCCATGGATGACACAACATCTCACCTGGAGTTCAACCAGACATCGTGAGGCAAAGTGAGTATACACGAGTAGGTCTCTCAGTTCGAACAGTTACGGACTGGTTGTACAGAAATACGAGCTGGTCGTAGACTGGTCGAATGTAATCACAGAATGGTCGTAACCTGGTCGTAAAGAGTTACGAACTGGTCGTGACCAAATACGAACTGGTCGTATAAAGATAGAACCTGGTCGTAAGTGATGAGGACCTGGTCGTAGATCATATTGCATTAAGGTTCATCCGATATAATTTGTGTGTATTCGGGAATCGTTATGTTCTGCTAGGAGCCGCTACAACCCATGATCGGAAAGGATTTCCGAGTCACAACCGAACTACGCATGAACCTACAGGTTCACACACTTAATGGGTTAGAACAAACCAGTACGAATACGATTCGTCAAAACGTGTTCGGATAGGATCTGTCACGAGCACTATATGAGGAGATGCATGAGGCTGTGACGATGGATGGGACGCGAGAAAACACCACCAAAACCCTAGCCGCCATCTTCCTGAGAGCTCTGCCGTGCGACTTGGTGCTAGCACACTGGCTTATGGTTGTTCCTTCCCTGGACGAGTGGATACCGTAGAGGCGCTACTACGATTGTTGCGCTTGAGGACTGACGAGGATATAATCATCCTCATTTTATCTTTTATCTATAATTCTTATTATAGGTAAATATGACGTCATTTGGTCCCTGAGTATACCCCTTAATGTTATAAGGGAAGAGCCTCTTTGGGTGGTCGTAAGTTCTTCTCGACCACCCCCATAGTCGTAAGTTATGCTACGACTACCCCAATAGTCGTAAGTCTTGCTACGACTACCTCATGGTCGTAAGTTCTTCTACGACTAGGTCAGCTCGACCACCTTATGATCAATTAAACCTCTGCACAAGTGGGCCCAATTGATTAAGGGATTCAAACAATATCTTCTTATGTTACTCTGCAAGTAATAGCACGTAATGCTCCATTATCTCCGTATATTGTTTGTTAGGCGACGTGGAGGAGTTAATACGCCGTGATTACTACCAACGTCGTCTGCTATAGATGTGATGAGGCGCCGCTTCACCTGGAGAAACTGCCGCTCCTTCACGTACTATATAAAGGCGGCAATTAGAGAAGGAAGGGGATCAATCGGGCCATCAGGAATACAAGCACTATCTGTAATAGTCTTAGTTTTTTCCCCGATTGTTCGTAATACACTCAATACCATACACACACAGAGTAGGGTTGTTATTCTCTCCGGAGAAGGCTGAACTCAGATAAAAATCCTCGTGTCAATCTCTGCGTGATTCCATTCTAGGAGACCCCCCGAATCAAACAATCTTTACGTAAGTTCGGTTCTAAAACATCGACAGTTGGCGCCGACCGTGGGGATCTTCCGGTAATCTCTTGTCAACATTCTCTCTGTTTTCCAAGTCTCATGCACTCTTGGCAGGAGAATGGAACGAGGAGAACTGGTTCGACTTGGCAGATTACGCAGACGTCGACATGGATGCCGGTTTCGATTACGAGCCGAGTGATGACTCATTCGATGGTACTGTTGCCTCCGGTGATCTTCCCACAGATCCAGGAGGCAGTGCCGCTGTTGGAGTTGAGGACGGATCCTTATCCCCCACAACAGTACGTCCGAGAGAGGGATCGACCCTCTCAAAGGACAAGGGTCAATCTGACCAGGATCACACCCAGGTGGACTCACAACACAACGAGAGTTTTTCCTCGAAGTGTCCGAGTCCCCCGAGGCGGTCCGACTTGGTGAGGCAAGCTCGAAGCCACAATTCCGGACTTCACCAAAGATCTAGTGATCATTTCTCTCGGATGACATCGAGAGACAGCGGGATCAAGCATGCTTTTTCACGCAATTCGACCATCTCTCCGCAGATCACATCTGCCAAGGAGACAAGAGACCCAGACTTCCCTACCGAGGGGATTACTCCAAGTCGCCAGATGGTGTCTCGACGACTCCTCAAGCGGGAGGCCTAGAGCGCAAGTGAGAATCATCAACGGAGGTCTTCATCCTTCCCTCGATCAAGGTCACTCTCCTAGAGACCGAGCCGAGACTCTCCCGAAGATCACACGCTACACCCCCTCGTGGCAATGGCAAGGACACCACCATTGGCGGAACACGACCAATGCCTTCATGAACGCCAAGGAAATCCTCGACATTCTCGCACTTCATTGAGGCGCCTCAAGAGTCCGACATGGAAGCTCTTGAGGTCGCCTGACGGAAGAAAATTGAAGCCCGTAAGAATTTGCTCGCGCATTCAATATCAGTCAGAGGAAGCTCGAGAACTCCAGTACATCAATGACTTGCTCGAGAATCCAACTCAAAGAGCTAGTCCGAGCGCCAGGCTACGACCTCTTCGTTGAGGAGATCGCACAAAGGCTTCGGAACACGATGGCAAGGCTGGAAGCACCTCGCCGACATCACTCAGGAAGTCATAACAATACGACTTCTTCAGCTACCAGTTGATCGAACATATCACCACGGAGGAATCGACGCAACAGTAAGTCGCATCGATCTCCTACTCGGAGAAATATCTTTCGAACGATTGATGATCAGCAAACTCCTCGGAGAGGTGATCGCTCACCATTCCGACATGAGAATCGGCGAAGAGATGAACTACGAGGAGTATTCCCCTCGTAGGACTGAGATCTATCGTAGGTCTGGTCAACCTATTACTGGGTATCGTCGAGTACGACCACCTGATGATATAAACCCTTATTTCCTGCAAAGGAGGCGTCAAGAAGTCATTTCTGGATGTCGGGCATTCTCGCCTGATCTCCGAGCTGTTCGTTGGCCACCTCGATTTCAATCAGTGAACATGGAGAAATTTGATGGTTCCCAAAATCCCATCGAATTCCTTCAGATCTATACCACAGCTGTCCGAGCAGCAGGAGGAGGAGAGTATGTGATGGCAAATTACCTTCCAACTGTGCTCGAAGGATCTCCTCGATCGTGGTTATTAAACCAACCACTCGAGTCGATTTACTCTTGACAACACCTCTGCGACCTTCTACTGGCAAATTTCCAAGGCACTTACAATCGCCCCGGAAAGGAGGATGACTTGCACCGGATGAGACAGAACGACAACGAGACTTTGCGCCAATTCATCAAGCGCTTTAGTCGGTTCAGAACTCAATTCTGAAGTTTCGATTCATCTGCCATCGTGGCTTTCAAGCAAGGAGTCCGCAGCAGAAGGATAACGAAGACATTGCTTTGAATCCTCCTACTGCCGCAGAACTCTTTGAGATGGTGATCGATATGCAATCGCCTCGAGGCGGTCGAGTGGAACAACACAATAGATCGAGAAGACAATATCTCGAGAGCCAAAGCGACATCAAGAAGAAGAAAGATAAGAAAGCAAAAAGTCCAAGAACAAGACGAAGGGTCAAAACCCCAAGCCGCGGTTCCAAGGAAGTTTTGGTCAGGAATGATAAAGAGCCACGCACCTCCAAGCCGCGCTCGACCGAGGCAAAGGTAAGCACCCGATCGAAAAAATGATAAGCCTAGGTGGTGCTCTTTCCATAAAAAGGAAGGACATGACCTTCAAGAATCGCCGAGTCTTCCAACGAAAGCTTGAAGACTACTACAACGGCAAAGGACCACTTCCCACTCTCGAGCAGGTAGGGCAAACGAGTGGTCATAAGTCATCAGATGATGAGGAGGAGATGCCGTTCCAGGATCCGCAACACACCGTCGAACACATATACGGGAGATCATCGGCATATGAATCAAAGCGACAGCTCAAGGCTGTCGAACGTGAGGTAAACTCCATAGATCCTCCTCTTGTCAATAAATTACCGAAGTGGTCGGAAGTCACCATTTCTTTCGAGAAGGGTGACTGCCCGATTCCTTCGACTCGACTAGGACGATACCCAATCGTGGTCGAACCCACCATCAACAATTGTCGGGTCAATCGAGTTTTGGTTGATGGTGGCAGCTCGTTAAACATTTTGTTTACGAGTGCCCTGGATGACATGCAAGTACCGGGACCAAGGTAAGACCGCACGATGCTCTTTCCATGGAATCGCATCGATCTTCGCTAAACCAATTGGCCAAGTTTCTCTTCCTTTAACATTTGGTTCACCAAGTAATTTCGTGACGAGAAAATCTCCTTTGATGTGGTCGATTTCGACATTTAAGATATAACGCCATACTCGGGCGACCAACTTTGGCAAAATTCCTAATGGCTACTCATTATGGATATCAATGTATTAAGATGCCAGTCCCAAAGGAGTAATCACAATCCATTGTGACAAGAAGATGGCGATACCGCGATCACCGATCCCTTGAGATGGTTAGACAAATACCAACTCGAGAAGAAAGTCACCGACGACTAGCAAGTCGGGCCTCAAAGTCGCACCAAAGCCGAACGACAAAGTCAAAGAGGTTCCTCTAGACGCAGGGAGCCTCAAGATCGCTCAGATCGGGATACTTCCGACCCCAAATAGGAAGACGCCTCATTGTCTTCCTCCGAGCTAACGAGATGTCTTCGCGTGGCAAGCATCCGACATGCCCGAGTCCCTGTGGAGGTGATCGAGCACAAGGCTAGCTTTACTACCGACAAAGTACCCGAAAACAAAAATTACGGAGATTTGCCCCGATCGACGAGATGCTATTAAATCGAATTGATAAGCTACTCAAAGCGGGCTTTATAAGAGAGGTAAACCACCCGAGTGGTTGGCTAATCCTCGTAATGGTTAGAAAGTCAAACGGCAAATGGCGTATGTGCGTGAGACTTATCGATCTTAATAAAGCTTGTCCAAAAGACGATTTTCCTTTACCTCGTGACGATCGCTTGGTTGATTCTACCGCAGTTGTGAAATATTAAGTTTTTAGATGCATATTCGGATACCACCAGATCAATATGTGTCTAGACGATGAAGAAAAGATCTGCATTTATTACACCATTTGGTATATTTTGCTATGTCAAAATGCCATTTGGTCTAAAAAATGCCTAGCTTTTTTCAACGCTTGATGCAAGCAACTTTTTCATCTCAATTAGGCCAAATCTAGAAGCCTATGTTGATGATCTAGTTGTTAAAAGCATCAAGAGACTTAATCATATTACTGACCTACAAGAAACATTCGACAATCTCAGAAAACATCGCTTAAAACTCAATCCTGAGAAGTGTGTGTTTGGAATCTCTTCAGGAAAATTGCTTGGATTCCTAGTATCTATACGAGGAATCGAAGAAAATCCCGAAAAGATCAAGGCCATTCTCCAAATGCGCCCCCCAACCACAAGGAAAGAAGTTCAGAAACTCATGGGGTGCATGGCGGCTTTAAGTTGTTTCATCGCACGACTGGGAGAAAAGGGACTACCTTTCTTTAAACTTCTCAGGAAACATGAAGGTTTTGAGTGGTCGAAAGAGGCGAACACTGCCTTTGAGGATGTCAAGAGGTACCTTACGAGTGCTCCTATTTTGGTATCTCCGAGGCCAGAAGAAACACTCTTAGTTTACCTAGCCGCCACGCCACGTGCAAGAAGTAAAGATCGGTCGCAGAACGTGAAAACGCATAACGACTCAGCTTTACTACGTGAGTGAAGTTTACACGGCCTAAGGAGCGCTACCTCAGTCCAAAAGCTTCTATATGCCCTCCTCATGTCTTCGAGGAAACTGCAAGATTATTTTCAAGCACAAACTAGTCAGTGTTGCCCGAGTTTCCCTTAGAGCGATCCTCCACAATAGGGAAACAATGGACGCATGGCAAATGGTCACGAACTTGGGGAGTTTGACATCCATTTCGTGTCCCGAACGGCCGTTAAATCCCAGATCTTGGCAGACTTTTGTCGCCGAATGGACAAATCCTCGAACTCGCTCAGATCCCCAATACGATTCCCACAACCAAGGGCGATGTACTTTGACGGTCACTTACTTTAAGTGGCTCTGGGTCGGGTGGTCTGGTATCTCCTAACGGAGAGACCTTAAAGTATGCCATACAATTAAACTTTCGTGCCACTAACAACGTGGCGGTATCTGAAGGTTTGCTAGTCGGCATACGAAAGCAATGAAGCGCTCGATTCGCCGACTACTTGTGAGAGGAGACTCTCAACTAGTCGTGAATCAAGTCGAAAAGAGTACCAAGGTTTCTAATCCGACAATGTCTCGGTACTTATCGGAAGTGCGTAAGCTAGAAAAGTATTTTTAGGTTTCGAGACACAATTCATCCTCGAATGGATAATTTCTCGCAGACTAGCTTGCTCGAATAGTTTCTTCCCGATCCAAGTACCAAAAGGAGTCTTCTTGAACAACTCGAGGCCGCCTCGTCGATGAACCGTAAACACCTCCTATTGAGACAACCTTCTAGAATACGAGGATACATGGATGACACCCATCTATGTATATCTTCGTAGGGTTCTATAATTCAAGACGATCTCGAAGCAGATCGCTTATCCCGAAAAGCCAAAATGTATACTTTGGTGGAAGGAGTCCTTTATAAACGAGGTACTCAAGGGGTGCTCATGCGATGCATTCCGTAGAGCGAGGGATTAACACTTCTTCATGACATACATGAAGGCATCTGTGGAAATCATGCTTCCTACAGAACGCTGGTCAGTAAGGCCTTTCGACAAGGTTTTTACTGGCCAACAGCCCTTTATGATGCTAAAGAGTTGGTTAAAAGGTGTGTCCAAAGGCCGCTTATAGTAGGCGGATACACCAACCACTCGAGCATTACAAACAATACTTATCTTGGCCTTTTGCGCACTGGGGTCTCGATATCCTAGGACCGCTCCCCAAAGCTCCAAGAGGTTTCGAGTTCCTTTTGTGGCTATTGATACGCTCACAAAATGGATTGAAGCCTAACCTATGATCGATAACAACGGGCGGCAAAACGGTTTATGATGAGATGCGAATTACTCGATTTGGAGTACCGAGTCGAATAATTACAGATAATGGTAAGCATTTTTCGGCGCAAAATTTCAGGAATTTTATGACGAGTTGGGTACCAAGTTGTGTCATGCTTCAGAGCCCATCCCCAAAGTAATGGGGCAATGAACGCAAACGGCCAAATAATGAGAGGAATTAAGACTCGAGTCTTCGACCAGCTCATCAAACGCCAGGGCTTGGGTACAAGAGCTACCCTCAGATATGGGCTGTTCAGACGACTACCAACAAAGCTGTGTGAAACACCATTCTTTCTAGTCTTCGGTCGAAGCCATGCTTCCTTCTAACTAAATATACGGTCAACACGAGTCTAAACTTTCACAGAGTTCAACCAAGAACAACTTCGAGCAGATGATATTAATCTACTTGAAGAAAGGAGAAACCAGCCCTAATTCGCTCAAATAGCCTATCAACAAGCCCGCGAAGATACTACGATCAGAAGGTCCAACCTCGCAGACCTCATCAGAGGTGACTTGGTATTGAGACTCGCCAATCTAAGTCTAATCGAACAAACTTTCTCCCAAGTGGGAAGGTCCTTACACGTGGGTCGGGTTACTCGTCTGTGGTCGATGACGATTGGCAATGGAAGACGGCCGTGTTCTCTCGAATTCTTGGAACATCGACCCGCCACGCAAGTTTTATGTGTAACCCATCATTCGCATAATAAAGACTCAGGTTCTCTCTACCTCTATTGTCTTACTTTTGAGTAGTGCTTTCATAATCTTTCGACTATATTCCAAACACCCAATTTCCTTTACATTGGTCGAAAGGCAGGTAACATCACCTAGTCGAAGCCTCTCCTCTCTGCATGTGGTCCTGCCCACTAGAAGGAGCTTCCTAGTGTTGACTCGTTACTCACTTTTGCCGCCAACACAAAGAGCTCGGGTTCTATTTAGTCGAAATAATTTTTGCAAGCCTACTCCTTTCACCTTAGATTATTTCTTCCATTCTTTTGAAAAATATTCTAAGCAGAGTGCACTTTTTAGATTTATTCACCGCCTTTGGTGTATTCGATTCGCCTCAACTAAGTCGGAGGAAGAAACATATCTAGTCGAAGTCTCTCCTCTCGCACGTGGTCCCCGCCCACTAGAAGGAACTTCCTAGCATCGTGCGCTTCCCACTCTTGATACCAGATAGACTTATCGAGTCCTCCAAAGAAGGGCGAACTAATTTTTTGAAGTCCTCTGGATGTTTGTTTAACTCAAGTTGCTGTTCTCGATTTAATTAATCTAGTCGGAGATGGTGACATCACCTAGTCGAAGACTTTCCTCTCTGCACGTGGTCCTGCCCACTAGAAGGAACTTTCTAGTATCGATTCGTTACTATTTTTTCGACCAGTGCATGACAATCATGACCAACAACTACAAGTTAACCAAACCTCTTTGTTTTCAGAAACCCTTTTTAACACTATTTACTTAGTTTGTCTAAACAAACTAAGCAAATAGTCGGGGGCTAGGATAAAGTTATTAATCTGACTTCAATTCTTAGTCTTTCATTTCGTTAATTATCTTTTGAGTTACTAACTACTCGACAAGATGATTTGCAGGAAACAAGATGGATTATATAATACATCAACAAAAGATTGTTTTTCAGGTTTGTTACAAACTACTTTGAAGAAGGAGAGCCCAACAAGATTCAAACCTTCCGGCCAACTGATTGCATTTCTTCAATCAGACGACTTGCTTCTGCTTCAGGGCAGTCGAAGTTGACTTCATCGGTTGAACATTAAGGGTAGTCATCAGTTCTTGCAAAGTCCCGACTTGTTCCCCAATTGTACTTATGTGAGCAGCAATCGTATCATCTTGAGGAGCTTTTCCCTCAGTATGAAGCTCACTAAGTACATTGTTCAGGAGCGTGACACTGCTTTAAAGATTAATCTTCATTGTCTCCATCTCCTGTTGGGTACGAGTCGAAGCCTCGCGGAGTTGTTTGTTTTCACCGCTTGCTCAAAAAGAATAAGACCGGTCAAGTAAAATAAACTTCTAGAGGAAAAGAAAACAAAAATAATTACGGGTAAAAATTTCCTTACACGCTAGTTGAGAATCTAATTTCTTGATTTCTTCATCATGGGAGGCAACGGTCTCAAAGATGCTTCTTCTCCCATGATCTAATCTCCTCCGCATTTTCTTTGGCAATACTGGACGGTCTCAAGATAAATCACGGTTTTATCCTCGAGCTCATTTTCGAGCCTTCCTGCTCGAGTTCCATTTCTAGAAAAGAAATGAGAGTGAGAATATGGGAAGAACTCAGAAAAGATTGCGAGTAAAGAATTGTTTACCTAATCTTTGGGACTTTAGTCTCGTAATTTCCTCGCTTTTTCTCTCGAGATACGAGAAGTCTCGTGAATGACCAAAGTTTTATTTTGGACTTCATTCGAGCTTTTTATATCATCTTCTTTTTCTTAAAAGAAGTAACAACAGCAAAGATCGAAAACATAAGCGGTCTTAAGTTCAAGACTTATCGTTTATCCTTTCCTCGCACCTTTTCTGTTGCGAGTTAGCTTTTTAAGCTTCCTCAGAGAAATTCTACTTTCTCCTGTAACTCTCGACTTCTCTTTTTGATAATCGAGCGAGTCGGCCAGTAGTCTTTTTCGCCGCTTTTAACCCAGTAAAGGTTAAAAGTGGACATGAACATTATTAAATTGGTTGTAAGCTCTCCTACAACCATTGATCCAACAGAAGTTCTTCTACGACTATGGATCTAGTCGTAAGTTCTCCTACGACTAAACCTTCTGGTCGTAAGTCTTTTACGACTAGCATATAGTCGTGAGTTTTTCCACGACAAACCCTCGTAAGCACTATATAAGTAGTCAAATCGAAAACGACTATGAAAAATAGTAACTTACCACCTCTCATTTGCTTGCAGAGTTCCTCTTTTTCCCGTCACTTTAGAAGTTGTCGATGATATTCACCGACAACGCGATTTGCTCTATGGCTTTCGCAAAAGAAAAGACAAGTGAAAAACAAGAGAAGATTATACTGTATGTATAAGTATCATCAAATACTTACACTCATGGTTGATCGAGCAAATATCGAGTAAACCACTGGGTGCTTCACTGGTCCACTCTCTCAACTTGGTCCCACCAAACCTTCTCAAGGCGCCATTATCAAAAGTGTTCCTCTATTGGGAATGTCTTTGGGATGGGGACTCGATTCTGAGATCTAAAAGCGTAAGACCCCACTATGGAAGCAGGGCCAAAGAAATCGTAATGGTTGAAGTATTCTCATCTTCCGATTCTGAAATTGTAATTTCCTTTGGGTACCGTGAAGGAGGTTTGTAATAATTTCCTTCCCCGCACGGTGGTCCGCACATCACCACCTTGGGCAGAGGTTTCATGACTACCTCTCTTGGTCCCACGGTCACATCAAGGGTCATGGCGGCTACCTCGGTGGTTGTAGACGCCACCTCAAGAACTATGGTCACGCCTCGGTGGCTATAGTTACAACTTCAGCGATCGAAACAACCGCTTCAGAGCCACGACTTCTTCCACAACCCGAGTGTGGATGATCCTTCGACCATCTCTGTCATCTCTCCAATAGCCGGAGAGGTCGCAATGGGCTTTTCGATAGAAACCACTATGGGGTCAAGGAGTCGAGCTAAAATAAACAAAAGGATAGCAAGTCAAATTGTGGAAAGCAAAAGGTAAATGTTGTTCTTACACTTTAGCTTGTTTCACATACCTCTGCATCCCGGACTTGATCGAAACTTTGAAGCCATCTTCCGATGGAAGGGTTCTTCGACTTCTTTGCTACGACCACGCCCGATTGTAGCTCAAGTTGGGGAATAGGCTCGCCACCACCACGCCCCGTCACGGATCTTGAACAGGACCATCTCTCGGTCTTCGACTTTCCGGAGGGCCGAGATCGGTCTCGACCACTCCAAGAGCAGCGCTACCCTCAACAATAGGGATCGGATCAACGTTGTCCTTCACAAAGACATAAACTCCTTCCAGTTCTCTTTTTCTAGTTGCTTGACAAAACTAGAAGTGGCGTAAACCGTGAAAGCTTTCTGTCATAATAAAAGGTACCTTAGCCTTGTGGGCTTTGCACCTAAGAGGTTCTTCAACCTCCACGGCCTCCTCACCGCAATGCTTCATCTCGCCATCACTGTGGTCATGTCCTTGGTCTTACTGGATCTTGCGATAAGAGGTTCTTCATCCTCCTCGACTTCAGTTGCTTCGACTTCAGTTTCTGCTGCGACTATGCGTGCCGCAGACCTTAACAAGGACCTGGTCGAAACGAGGGGACTTGAGCTTGATCCTCCCTTGTCGACGACTCTTGAAAGACGACGCTTTTTACTTGGGGGAGCAGAGTCCTTGTCTACTGTCTCCCTTGCTCCAATGGTCATCAGTTCGACCTCTTCGTCGTCCCGGCGATTTTCCATGCCTACTTTCTGTAAAGAAAAACAGAAGAAGAAGAATCAATGACCAGTCGTAAGTTTTTCTACGACCAGTACCTAGTCGTAAGCTTTTCTACGACATGTCCCTGATCGTAAGATTTTCTATGATCACTACCTAGTCGTAAGTTCTTTCTACGACTATAAAGTCCTAAGGATAAAATCAGCTTTTGATTACCTTTAGACGCTTAACCTTTTCCTCTGCGGACAAAACTGCAAGGATTTGAGGAACCGCCATTCCGTGGCGGGCTTTCACAAACGAAGTTTAACTCGACGTCAATCTCGTCAGGAAAGATCTCAGATAAAACAGATAAAGATACTCGATTGATAAATCAAGAAGACCAAACTAAGAGTTAAGTCGAAAAACTACTTACCCAAATCAGAATCCTCGGTCGGGTCTTTTGGCCCCGTGATACTTCCACATAGGAGGAACTCGCTTTCTTCAAAGGGCTAATTCGACGTGTGATGAAATCCTTCACCACATGCCATCCACCAACCCCTTCTTTCAAATCCTTAATAGCTTGAATATAGGGGCAATTAACCGATATCTTGGGGAGTCGAATCCCATGAAGATTTTTTTTAAGCACCTTCCCCGAAGGTAAGGTCATCCTCTGAGGTGACTTTCCAAAAAACCACCTCTTCCTCCACAACGCCATGAGGACCGAGTGAACATCTGAATATACTCCTTCGACTTCCGTCATGGAGCTTCAAACCACAACTTCCAAATTTATCCTGTTGACGAGCCATTCCAGAGAAATACTAAAAAGCTCAAGATACTTTGGAATTCCTGTGCACGCCACACAGATGTACAAATACGCCAAGATTGTGATGGAATTAGGACCAAGGTTCACCAATTCCACTCCAAAATGCTCGAGTATAAGTGTAAGAAAGGGGTGAGCAGCAATCGAGACCACACTCACAATGACGCTCGAAGACGGAATTTGTCCATCCTCCCCGACGGCCATTCTTTGCTTGTTCACCGAACCACTCCACGAGAACTCTCTCGAATCTTCCCAAGGACAAGGGCTTCCATCTTCGCCAGATCCATCTCCGACTCGCCCACTCGGAGACCCTCCCGCCATTTCTCTCGTAAGAGGGAGATTCTTGATTGAGTTGGTGGCGAGAAGACAAGAACTTGATGAACAAAGGGATAATTTGAGGAAAAGTGTGAACCCTAAGTCTTACCCCGGTAAGTATTTATAACCGCAAGGCCTCGGCCGAGGCGTGGTATTCCAAAGGTTGCCACCGCCTCGAACCGCTTCAACAGA
Source organism: Phyllostachys edulis (assembly GCA_036346405.1). Lineage (NCBI taxonomy): Eukaryota > Viridiplantae > Streptophyta > Magnoliopsida > Poales > Poaceae > Phyllostachys > Phyllostachys edulis. Next base: position 49,378,055 of record CM070563.1, on the reverse strand, counting down.
CAAAGCTAACAGCGTCCGCTTAAAATTCCCCAACGTGTCCGCTTTGAGAAAATCAGTTTGCTTTTACACCTCAAGCTTAAATTACTTCCTTGGTTAGATTCTTTTTAACCAAAGGAAATGTTAATCGAAAGGTTTTTCTTCCGATCACTATGTCGCGATCACCTTGTGATCGTAGAAATGTTCTACGACTATTTAATAGTCAGAAGCAATTTCCTTGACCAAGCATATTTCGGTCAAAGTAGTATACTAATGACGAAGAGTTTTTCCTTCGACTATCTTTCTACGACCCTCTCGTGGTCGTGAAGACCATCTATAACCCCTTTACCAAGTAAGTTGCTTTCACTTGAAGTCGGGGCTAGATGACGAGGATATAATAATCCTCATTTTATCTTTTATCTATAATTTTATTATAGGTAAATATGACGCCATTTGGTCCTCGAGTATACCCCTTAATGTTATAAGGGAAGAGCCTATTGGGTGGTCGTAAGTTCTTCTACGACCACCCCCATAGTCGTAAGTTATGCTACGACTACCCCAATAGTCGTAAGTCTTGCTACGACTACCTCATGGTCGTAAGTTCTTCTACAACTAGGTTAGCTACGACCACCTTATGATCAATTAAACCTACAGACAAGTGGGCCCAATTGATTAAGGGATTCAAATATCATCATGCTTGTTTTACTCTGCGAAGTAATAGCACGTAATGCTCCATTATCTCTGGTATATTGCTGTTAGGCGACGTGGAGGAGTTAATACGCCGGTGATTACTACCAACGTGCGTCCGTTACAGGATGTGATGAGGTGCCGCTTCACCTGGAGAAACTGCCGCTCCTTCACGTACTATATAAAGGCGGCAATCAGAGAAGGAAGGGGATCAATCGGGCCATCAGGAATACAAGCACTATCTGTAATAGTCTTAGTTTTTTCCCCTAATTGTTCAGAATACACTCAATACCATACACACACAGGAGTAGGGTTGTTATTCTCTCCGGAGAAGGCCTGAACCTGTATAAAAATCCCCGTGTCAATCTCTCTGCGTGATTCCATTCTAGGAGACCCCCCGAATCAAACAATCTTTACGTAAGTTCGGTTCTAAAACACCGACAAGGACGATCCGCGATCTTTCTGAGGAACTGCAGAGGTTGCTGGAGGAGACGATCGACTCGCGAGGACGCTGGACGATCGACAACGACCACTGCATCGACTTGCTGGACGTTGGACGATCGACTACGACCACTACATCGACGTGCTATACGTTGGACCAGGCTGCTCCAACCCTTCTTCCGCTGCTCTGCGCGTCTGGTGGTAACAATCTATGATCATCTACTTGCTTGGTTTCGTGGTTTCCGTGGTAGAAATTTTTGTTTGTAGCTATCGTAGCCTACCCCATGACCCAACAGTGGTATCAGAGCCATCTTGCGTAGTTTTTGATCTGGATCGATCGCATATACTTGATATGTGGTAGTAGTAGATTGGATCTATTACTGGTCGGGTCTGGTAACCTAGATCGGTTCATATAGATGGAACGATCTAGACCCTGGTCGATAAAATCGATAAGTTCTCAGTGGTAGTACATGGGTCTGCGAGGAGGTATGAGCTATAAGGACCAGATGGTTTATTGCGCTTGTTCACGACCAGACTGTATAACACTCCTACGGGTCGGAATTCCGCCATCGGAGTATGCCGCAGTGTGTGGTCGTATCAAGGCATTGATCGGATTGGTTCGGAATAGGGTTAATTTGATTAATCCGATGATTTCTAAGGCTCAGTTGTGTGAATAAGATTCATGTCTAGGAAAAAGTTTTCGAGTGCGCTACCCTCGACCAGCCGTGCTGGGTATTCGTACCGCGCGCTATAGGTAGTGTGTGCTCATGTCGTCCGATATGCATAACTTGTTTTTGCAGGGATTGATGTGAATAGTATGACCCATAATGGTTCATGTATGAGATACATGTATGTGTGTAATGTTCATGACCTGCGTGTCATATTAATTGCAGCCCAAGGCTGTATATATATTTGTATAATGGCCTGCGTGTCGACTTGTGATGCTTCTTTACTCCTTGTGTTTCATTACTAGTGCTATTAGAAATAATGGCTTAGTGGGAGTGCTTGGAGGAGTCGACCACTTGAAGACATGGCCAACAGGATGCATGGCGATGGAGATCACCATGAAGAAGGGTCATACTATATCACAATGCAATTTGATTGTCTGTGAATGCCTTTATATTCCTGTTCATTTATTTATATACATGTTTTTCTTTAAATGCTTTTAACATGGTAGAAGTAAAATTCCCTCACATAATATTAAGTTAAATTGATGCCCTCCCAAATATGCTGCACCATCAAAAGTCATGTATTTTATTGGTAGGTCTTGCCATAGCAGAGTGCCATTAACTCTACTTGACTAGATGGGTTTGTGTCAGACACTTACACGCTGAGTATTGGTTTAACTTAACAAGGTTATCATAACAGTTGTGGACCTTGGGGCATAAGGGTTGAGTGCCGAAGCATAAAGATGCTGCTCAACAACAAGAGTCATATAGAGATATGATTAGCAAAGGGTTGCTTACCAATTTCACTAACCTTCTAGCAGTGATGACATAGCTCACTAGTAGATTAATTGATTTTGGATCTTGAATCACTAAAATGTCATAAGAGGGATATGGTATTTAGTCGGAGTATCTTTATTAAATTGTTTAATAGAAGTTACTTTTCTTGAACATATGTCTTAGTTTTGTATATTTTATGTTGTAGATCATGGCACCAACTGTTGTACCTACATCCAGTTTTGCTTTACATTCGATACTTGAAAAGGAAAAACTGAATGGAACAAATTTTGCGGATTGGTCCCGCAACCTAAGAATTGTTCTTAGGCAAGATAAAAGGAACATGTTCGGAGGAACCAATTCGAGATGTGCCTACAGAGAATGTCAGCTACTCTTTTAAAACCGCCTATAAAAAGGCATGTGATGAATCCCTTGATGTTAGTCTGTCTCATGCTTGCTGCGATGAACTCGCACCTTCGAAGCGGTTTGAGAACATTGAGGCCTCACGATATGATCGTGGCGCCAAAGGCATGTTTGAGACACAAGCAAGAACCGAGAGATATGAGATCTCAAAGAACTTGTTTGGGTGTAAGCTAGCTGAGGGTAGTCCGGTGAGCCCTCATGTGATCAAAATGGTTGGTTACACATAGAGCTTACAAAAACTTGGTTTTCCACTTGGCTAAGAGTTGGCTGCAGATTTGATTCTTGCTTCGCTTCCTACAAGCTATGGGCAGTTCATTTTGAACTTCCATATGAATGGCTTAGACAAGAATCTCACCTAACTGTATATGATGCTTAAGACAGCAGAGGGCAGCATTAAGAAAAGCAACAGTCATATGATGATGGTGCAAAAGAGTACAAGCTTCAAGAAGAAGGCCAAGACTTGGGTCAGAAAGGGCAAGGCTAAAGTTTCGGATGAGATCAAAAACAAGAATAAGCCCAAGACTAAGTCCGGCCCGACTCAAGAGAATGAATGCTTTTACTGCAAAGAGCTAGGCCATTGGAAGAGGAACAGCAAGAAATACCTGGCTGATCAGAAAAAGAATGGTGGGACTAAAGCTTCCACTACAGGTATTAATGTTATAGATGTTTTTCTTACTGACTCTTTTGTTAACTCATGGGTATTTGATACCGAATCGGTTGCTCATATCTGCAATTCGATGCAGAGTCTAACAAAGAGTAGGAGAATTGCAAAGGGCGAGATGGATCTTCGCGTCGGAAATAAATCAAGGGTTGTTGCATTAGCCGTCGGGACTTTGCCATTACTTTTGCCTTCAGGATTTATTATGGAATTGAATAATTGTTATTACGTTCTAGCCATTAGTAGAAACATCATCTCTGCCTTATGTTTGACGGCAGAGGGTTATAAATTCATTATTGAGAACAATGGTTTTTCTATATTTTTGAATGAAGTGTTTTATGGCTATGCACCTGTTTTGAATGGGTTGTTTATTTTAAATCTTGTTGATGCATCCGTCTATAATATTAATACGAAAAGGCTTCGGCCTAATGAAATAAATTCCACTTTTATTTGGCATTGTCGTTTGGGTCACATAAGTGAGAAACGCATGAAAAAGCTCCATAATGATGGAACTCTGAACTCTTTTGATTTGGAATCATTTGAAACATGCGAGTCTTGCCTAATCGGAAAGATGACCAAGACACCTTTCACTGGTCGTAGTGAAAGGGCGTCCGACCAGTTGGCACTCATACATACTGATGTGTGTGGACCAATGAGTACGACAGCTAGAGGTGGTTTTCAGTACTTCATTACTTTCACCGATGACTATAGTAGATATGGTTATATCTACTTAATGAGGCACAAGTCGGAATCCTTTGAAAAATTTAAGGAGTTCCAGAATGAAGTACAGAATCAACTTGACAAGACAATCAAATCTTTACGATCTGATCGTGGAGGTGAGTTCTTGAGCCATGAGTTTGGTAGTCATTTGAAACAATGTGGAATTGTTCCACAGCTTACACCACCCGGCACTCCACAATGGAATGGGGTGTCCGAGCGGCGTAATAGGACCTTGTTGGACATAGTTCGATCAATGATGAGCCAATCCGATCTGCCATTGTATTTTTGGGGTTATGCTCTAGAAACTACCGCTTACATTTTGAATCAGGTACCATCTAAATCAGTAGATAAGACACCATATGAGATGTGGACTAGGAAGAGTCCTAGTTTGTCTTTTCTAAGGATATGGGGTTATGATGTCTATGTTAAACGTTTGACGTCTGACAAACTCGCACCCAAATCAGATAAATGCTTCTTTATAGGATATCCTAGGGAAACCAAAGGATATTATTTATACAACCGAAGAAGACAAAGTTTTTATTGTCGAAATGGTGTCTTTTGGAGAAAGAGTTTCTTTCAAAAGGAGTCGGGAGAAAGGTGCAACTCAAGAAATTCGAAAACATCTGAAAGTGTTTCAACTCCTACTGAACCTTTACTGGATGAACAAATTGTTGTTGAACCAGTAGATGAGGCATCAGCCCCACGTAGATCTAAAAGGCCGCGTCAATTGCCTACAAGGTATGGGCATGACGATTATTATTGAATAATGATGAGCCTAAGACTTATGAGGAAGCGATGATGGACCCAGACTCGAGAAATGGCTTGGAGCCATGAAATCAAATAGACTCCATGAGAGAAAATCAGTTTGGAACTCCGACGATCCACTTGATGGTGTTAAAACCATTGAGTGCAAATAGATCTATAAGAAAAAGATTGATATGGATGGAAATGTTCACATTCATAAAGCTCGACTAGTCGCAAAAGGTTTTTGACAAGTTCAAGGAGTTGACTATGATGAGACTTTCTCACCAGTAGCGATGCTTAAATCTGTTCGGATCATTCTATCTATTGCTGCATATTTCGACTATGAGATATGGCAAATGGATGTCAAAATGGCTTTCCTTAATGGAAACCTAGATAAGGATGTGTACATGACACAGCCTGAAGGTTTTGTCGATCCAAAAAATGCTACTAAAGTATGCAAACTTCAAAAGTCCATTTATGGGTTGAAGCAAGCATCTCGGAGTTGGAATATACGTTTCGATGAGGAAATCAAAAGGTTCGGTTTCGTCAAGAACAAAGAAGAACCTTGTGTTTACATGAAGGTTAGTGGGAACGCGCTTGTTATTCTGATCTTGTATGTAGATGACATACTACTGGTCGAAAATGACATTCCAATGCTTGAATCTGTTAAAACTTCATTAAGAAATAGTTTCTCAATGAAAGATTTAGGAGATGCAGCATATATCTTGGGAATAAGGATCTATAGAGATAGATCTAAGAGGCTAATTGGATTAAGCCAGGATATATACATAAACAAAGTGTTGAATCGGTTCAACATGCAAAATTCCAAGGGAGGATTCTTGCCCATGGCACATGGCATTAATCTTAGCAAGAATCAGTGTCCTACGACCACTGATGAGTGAGACAAAATGAGTGATATTCCATATGCTTCGGCCATTGGATCTATCATGTATGCCATGCTATGTACACGACTAGATGTATCATATGCTCTAAGTGTTACGAGCAGATACCAAGCTGATCCCGGTGAAAGTCACTGGATAGCTGTGAAAAACATTCTTAAGTACTTAAGAAGGGCTAAGAATGTGTTCCTAGTTTATGGTGGTGATGAAGAGCTCGTTGTAAATGGCTACACCGATGCAAGCTTTCAAACTGACAAAGATGATTATCGTTCGCAATCTGGTTTTGTATTCATTTTGAATGGAGAAGCAGTGAGCTGGAAAAGTTCCAAGCAAGAGACGGTTGCTGATTCCACGCCAGAGGCCGAGTACATTGCGGCTTCTGAAGCTGCGAAAGAAGGTGTTTGGATAAGAAATTTCATCGCTGATTTGGGTGTGGTTCCGAGTGCCTCGAGCCCAATGGATCTCTATTATGACAACAATGGAGCCATTGCGCATGCTAAGGAGCCTAGATCCCATCAGAAGTCCAAGCATATACTCAGGCGCTATCATCTTATTTGCGAATTGGTGGATAGAGGAGATGTTAAGATATGCAAAGTTCATATGGATTTAAATGTTGCTGATCCGTTGACAAAGCCTCTCACACAGCCAAAGCATGAGACACATACAAGAGCTATCGGTATTAGATACCTAAATGATTGACTCTAGTGCAAGTAGGAGACTGTTGGAAATATGCCCTGGAGGCAATCATAGAGATGATTATATTTCATTATGTTCATGACATTGGATAATATGTTATCTTGTTCCTAGAATAATATTGTTAATATTTATTATCAAGTATGTGACTTGGTTGTGAAACTCTATATTTCTGCGATAATTATTCTTATACGATCCTTAGTCGGAAACATATGAGGACACATATGAATAGACTAGCATATGTATTGGTTGATGACTATGTTTCATGAGTCATAGATATGGAGATATCAAACCAATAATATGGACACATGTTAGAGAACATGGTGTTGGATAAGACCCACCTTGAGACACTATTGAGATTGTTATGATTCTATGTGTCATTAGTTGGTCTCAAGTAATGATGATGTATAATCCTTAGACCTGATATCAGCATGGTTTCCTACATGTGTAATAGCACTCTTAGGGGCTGCCAAACGATACACCGTAACTGGGTAGTTATAAAGGTAGCTTTCGGGTATGCTGTGAAACATGAAGAGGAATGTGACTGGTCGGATATGAGATTTGCGCCTCCTAACATAACAGGAGAGATGTCTCTGGGCCCCTCGTTGTGATCGGATAAAGAAAGTGCATGGCCATGCCACTAGTAGTCGAAGTGTTCGACCACGTGAAGCTATCCGACATTCGATCGAGAAAGTATTGAACAGTCCATGAATGACACAACATCTCACCTGGAGTTCAACCAGACATCGTGAGGCAAAGGGAGTATACACGAGTAGGTTGCTCAGTTCGAACAGTTACAGACTGGTCGTACGGAAATACGAGCTGGCCATAGACTGGTCGAATGTAATCACAGAATGGTCGTAACCTGGTCGTAAAGAGTTACGAACTGATCGTGACCAAATACGAACTGGTTGTATAAAGATAGAACCTGGTCGTAAGTGATGAGGACCTAGTCGTAGATCATATTGCATTAAGGTTCGTCCGATATCATTTGTGTGTATTTGGGAATCGTTATGTTCTGCTAGGAGCCGCTATGACCCGTGATCGAAAAGGATTTCCGAGTCACAACCGAACTACGCATGAACCTATAGGGTCACACACTTAACGGGTTGGAACAAACTAGTACAAATACGATTCGTCAAAACGTGTTCAGATAGAATCCGTCACGAGCACTATATAAGGAGATGCATGAGGCTATGACGATGGATGGGACGCGAGAAAACACCACCAAAATCCTACCCACCATCTTCCTAAGAGCTCTGCCGTGTGACTTGGTGCTAGCACACCGGCGTATGGTTGTTCCTTCCCTGGACGTGTGGATACCGTAGAGGCGCTACTACGATTGTTGCGCTTGAGGACGATCCGCGATCTTCACGAGGAACTGCAGAGGTTGCTGGAGGAGGCGATCGACTCGTGAGGACGCTGGATGATCGACTACGGCCACTACATCAACGCACTATACATTGGACCAGGCTGCTCCAACCCTTCTTCCGCTGCTCTGCGCGTCTGGTGGTAACGATCTATGATCATCTACTTGCTTGGCTTCCTGGTTTGCTTGGTAGAAATTTTTGTTTGTAGCTATCGTAGCCTACCCCATGACCCAACAAGACCCATGCTGGACAGATAGGTTAGTATACGTTGACACTATCTTCTCGCCATACGTACCTTTCGTACTGACCTTTTCTTGCTTCGCAGGCTCAGCGCTGCCGGTCTACTACCTATCGCCCGGATGGTGTAAGCCACGAACGAGGACGAGCCGACAAAGACTCATGGCGATCGGCGACGACGAGACGCCCATGCCGGCCGGAGTGGTCACGACGCTTCCGCTCGACCGCCTCCTGGCGGCGGCTCTTGTGGACTGGTGGCGACCGGAGACTCACACTTTCCATCTCCCATTCGGGGAGATGGCCCCTACCCTACAGGACATCTCCCTGCTTCTTGGCCTCCCTATCGCGGGAGGTGCTGCCTTCCCGCAGGAGTCTCCGGACGACTGGCGCGAGGACCTTCTGGCCAGGTTTCAGGGTGTCCTTCGGCCTGCAGTGGCGGCCGGGTACTACGTCTTCCTAGAGGCACAGAGGCACGGCCCGCCCTTGCGGTGGTTGTCGCAGTTTCGTGTACGTGTTCGACGCCGTTCCCGTTAGAAGTGCCGCGCTCTCCTTTCCGTACTACGGTCGTACTATCTTTTTCCTTATGCACAGGTTGAGCAGATGGACCCTGCCGTGGACGACCAGCAGGTGTCACGCCACCTCGAGGTGTACTTGTTGTGGCTATTTGGTTGGGTGCTGTTCACCAGCAGCCACGCAGCGGCGACATCAGACGCGAGGCTCATCACAGACGCCAGAACCATCGCTAACGGGAGGCCCCCAGATCAGTGGGTTCGGCAGATTTGCCGCCACCTATCGTGGCTTGTGCGACGCGTGCTTCAGGTCGAGACCGAAATCCGTCCTCACGAGGTGTCCTCTCCTACTGTAGTTATGGTCATTCGAGTGCTTTAGCCTCGGATGGCCCCTATTGGATGACAGCGCTCCGTACGGGCAGGAGATGTACAACGCAGACGAGGTGGACCGGCTGACGATGGGCTCTCTTTGATGCCGACGACGGGTACGTACTCTTTCCCGTGACTAATTTCTTTACATTACCGATCATCCTATCTAATATCTTGTGTTCCTTGCAGGTACATTTCACGCACGTGCAGGTGACACGGGCGTATGAGCCGTTCGTGGAGCAGTTCGACCGGCTCACGACGGACGACGTTCATTGGGAGCCATACTCGCCTGAGGTGTCACTTGCCCGCGCTCCTCATGGCTTTGTCCTCGCTGCTTGCGCGATCGACTCTTGGTGACCAGCAGGCGCTTGTCTTCGACGTCTTCGTCGAGGACTACGGGGCGCATCGTGTGATGCGCCAGTTCGGCCTACGACAGGAGGTTCCAATACCAGTTAGGCGTCCAGTGCCCGACAACGTGCACGCGTGAGTAATCGTCATAGATGCGCTGTTTTTGCTGTCGTCTCTTACGCACGACTTCTAACTACATGTTACGTCTTGCAGTTTCAGTAGGAAGGGAGTTCGTCGCGGCACGAACTGGGGGAGTAGGATGGACACGTGGGTGTGGGAGGGCACACTACAGGACCGTGTGTAGGAGGACACCCCTTACGACCACAGGACCTATGACGAGTACATTCGCTGGTACGCTCCTCAGACACGTACCAAGCTCGTGCTTGCTGCAAACGAGCCTGCACCACGTGTCCCGGCACCGACCGACACGTACCCTGTGCATTTAGCGCAGGACGTGCACCACGCGGTACATTACATCCTACTTCGAAAACTTCACTTCTGGCATCCTCCATTACAGTTTTCACCGTGTCTTGTTTTCGATGTAGGCGAGCATGGCTGCTGAGATTGCGACGATCGCCGCTCACCCCGCTTCGAGGTTCACGAGGCGATGTGGAGGGCACACGCGAGGACACGGCCCAGGCTATCCATCGTGTGGCACAGCAAGCCACACGTATTTTCGGCCTGTTGTCATGCACCAGGCTCCCGAAGGTTGGCACGCTCGGGCGTGGTCCACAGTCCGTACGTCCGCCGGCGCCGGCCCGTCCGGCAGCAACCTGGACAAAGAAAGCGGGAGGGTTAGCCAGACCACGTCCGACACCGACGCGCCCTGACAAGGCTGAAGGCTCGACCAGACCACATCCGACACCGCCAAGGCCTGAGGAGGCCTGAGGGTCTGCCTGGGCACAACCCCGTACACCGGCAGCGTCGCACTACGTCGGTCCTCCACACCCCTTCGCCTTCCACACGCAGCACATGCAGGGCGCGTACGACATGCCACACTTCCCTTTGGACGCCTTCGTGCGCGCCATGGCGCTAGCCGAGGGTACGTCACATCTCTGTGTGTCAGCACGCATCGCGTTTTTTTATTAACTAACAATATTTTGCTGTGCAGGTACATTGCCCTATGACAAAGGGGGCTCCTCAGGCGATGTGGACGCGCAGGACTTCTTGGTGGACGAGGTCCTGGCACCTCAGCCCACACCCGCTGAGGTTCATCCAGTCCGGTCACGCCTCGATCTTGATACCCACAAAGAGACTAGTCTTGTCCACCCTTCACCTCTCGATCCTCGTCAAACCAGGGCTCCAGACCGTCTTTCCCTCTCGGGGCCGAGGCCCTGACACCCAGCACAGAGGAGGGGGCCCAAGCGAGCCCGTAGGGGAGGACACGGAGGTGGAGTGGGTGGTGGCGGCAGCCGAGGGGATCTTTGGGGTGTGGTTGGGGGCTAGTAGAGGCGTCTGATCGCCCGGTCAGACATTTTTTCGTTATGTGATACTTAAATTTTGCACTTAATATATGATGCATGTAATACTTTTGCGTTCTTGTGTATACTTGTTCATATAATGCATGTTTGTTCAATGCATATCGACGCCTATAGCTTAATGCACACGACACCTCGATGCAACAGTCAACTCAATAAATGGCAACCACAATGACGTGTCCACCATTTACTTACATGCGTTACGAGATTGAACATAATAGTGTACAGAAGGGGAGACTACCTCGCGGACGCGAATTTCCTTCAACGCTACCACACGATTCCTCCTCGGGCCCGCTACCTCGCGGACATGAATTTCCTTCAACCCAATTGCAATTCAGTTGCATGCTATATATGGATGCTTTGGCTGCCATTCACCTCACTCTTCATTTTCTCTTCTCCTTTCTTCTAGTCTTAGACGGGATGTCTTCGGCATCATCTAACTTTCGAGTGAGCAGACAATTACAATCACTGCGGCAGCAGCTGGTTTGCCCTCGTTGCAGTGATCCGGTGAATGTGTTTACCTCACATACTCCAACGAATCTATCTCGAGTGTTCATGAGGTGTTCAAATCTTACGGTAACTTGCGCCTAATCACCTCGAATGAAATTTCATTCGAAACAGCATGTTGTTTTTATTTCACTAGAAGCTGTAATTCTTTTTCAGAGCACAACATGTCGGTTTTGATAGTGGGCTGACGAAGCTGTCCCAATGGTTCAAGATATTGCAATGCAAATTGCTGCCTTGCAAGATGACTCTCGTGGTGTTGTTGTATTTCGTCCAGTGGCTCGACCCTCTAAGCCACCAACGCAGAATGAAGATAATAGACTTAAAAGACTGGATGAAAGGATGGAAAGAGTTGAGAACATGCTTCAGAAATTAGTTAAGTTCGTTAGTTTTGTGGTCTTTCTTCTATTATTTTTTTTTGTTGCCAAGTAGAAGTTCAGTTGTAATAAGATTTAATGTCCACTATTTACCTATGCATCGCAGTCCGTTGTGAATAAGAATAAACCAGTAACATTACATATCCATGAATGAGTTTGTTCGATGCATATAACTTAAAGCACGCGACACATCGATGCAACATGTCAACTTTATAACAAGCAACCGCAATGACGCGTCCACCATTTAGTTACATGCTTTAGGAGATTGAACATAAGTGCGTACAGAAGGGGAGACTACCGACGTACAAGATTCTCCACCAGTGCCTAATGATAGAAGGTGTCTCTCGCTACCCACATAGAGTGTTCTACAGGGGGCCACCTCGGACGTGGCTGGCCGTCGTTGTAGTGGCATACATATATGCAGCTAGGGTTTGCGCAGCAGCATGTGGGATCATAGGAACTTCCTATGTTCACGACCTCCTCGTTGCCCCTCTAGCGCTGCATCTGTTGCCGGAGGTCATCATTTTCCTCGTTGAGATCGTCAATCCACGCCTCCAACTCAAAGATTCAGTTCCACAATCTATCCATGTACATCACAACATGTCGTTCACAGGGAGGATCGATCCAACGGACAAAACCGCATTTCGCCATCTGCAGCAAAGGACGTTTAGCATGGAGGCTATATTAGCAATAAAATGAAACAAACTATTTGCTAATTGTACCCTAGAGTGTGGGCATCGGAAGAAACGTCGTCCACCATCGAAAAGGCAGTCCATGACCTGCACGACAGCGTCCTCCCTGTGTCCGCATTTCGGCCATACCGGTTGAGAACGCTTGTTCGGCATCAACCGGTAGTTAGGGCCGAAGTCCTCCCTCCTTTCTAGGGGAAGGTCTTGCTTTGGCGAACCCGGTTGGACTGGTCCCTCGGCGTTGGCCATGGTATATGTTATTGTAGGACGGAGAAGGTTCTTCTTCCTACGGTTTGAAGGATCGAGTGGTCCTACTTTCGGAGCGTGGGGCAGGCATTTTATAGCCCGCTGGGGGAGGCTAACAAAGCGGGTAATGTATTAGCTTGCAAATGACAAGACCAGACGGGGCTATCTGCTTTGCGCAGAGATAAGACCAAACGGGGCAGCTTTGCGCAGTGATAAGACCACACGGGCCAGCTTTCCACAGTGATAAGACCATATGGGTCAGCTTTGCGCAGTGACAAGACCACACGAGGTAGCTTTGTGTAGTGACAAGACGACACGAGCCAACTTTGCGCAGTGACAAGACCACACGGGCTAGCTTTGTGCAATGACAAGACCAAACGAGGCAGCTTTACGCAGTAATAAGACCACACGGGCCAGCTTTGCGTAGTGATAAGACCAAAGGAGTCAGCTTTGTGCAGCTTAGGGTTTAGCTTTAGGGTTAGACTTTTCAGACCGATAAGACAGCACTCTGCAAAGCAAGACATTACTTCTCTCTGCAAAGTAAGACGTGACAACACTATGCCTCGCCAGCTTTTTAGATAGACATAACAACACTCTACCTCCTCAGCTTTTCAGAACTAAAAGACAGGACTCTGCATGAAATTAACCACACCATGCCAACCATGGGGCTTATAAAAGGGGGTTGAACCAAACCCAACACTACACAATACTTCACAATACATACCCAGCTATGAACTCTTCGGCAAACTTCTACGCGAGGATGTTGAAGAAGCGCAAGTGGCTTGCGCAGAAGAGGAAACATCTACAATACCCAGATTTTTCAATGAAAGATGCTCCAGTACCACCACGTTTTCCGATCTCGCAGTGTGTGTGTGGCGAACCGGTAGAGATCATTCAGTCTACACACCCAGACACCGCTGCCTGGGTGTACTACACGTGCGGGCACCACCTCGTAAGCGTTTCTTTCGCACGCATCGATTTTCCTCTCCCAACGTTGAATTCCTTAAATTTTTAACTTCATCCCCACGTAATGGCAGCCCGAGATGCGCTGCCACTTCTTCCAGTGGATCGACGGCCCGGAGATGTACGACAGGGCATTCATCCAGCAGAAGTACATGCTGAACTACTCGGTGCAGGCCGAGAACTTCGTGTGGTGGAAACCTTACGTACCGGACCCTATTGAGGAGGCACCGAAGGAGCCCAATACTCGCCCAAGCGTAATTCATGTCGACGACGTGAGTTATAAAGAATTTACATCCTTATTACGTTTTTCACTGTACGGTGTACTTACATCATAGAATCGCAGGACATGGACGACTTCGACATACCAGCCCAACGTGGACAGTCCCGCGACAAGGGTAAGGGAAAGGCTCATGCGGCTGAGCCTGGCCGCCACAGCGTATCTGGTCACCCGGGCGTAATCTGTATTGATAACGTGAGTTATAAAGAATTTACATCTTTTTTACGATTTTCACTATACGGTGCACTTACATCATGGAATCGCAGGACATGGACAACTTCGACACACCAGCCCGACGTGGAGAGTATGGCAACAAGGGGAAGGGGAAGGCTCCTTCAACCGAGACCGGTCGACGTCGTTAAATGGGACACTCTTTGTCAAATTATCAGTTTGTCGTGCATGATCAGTATTGTACGACAGGTCATTCCGTAGTAGTCCCCCGTCCTACCCGCCATGTTTTTTACTATCCCCTGAAGGCATGTATACTTACATGGTTCGGATGCTTGTGTCGCAGTGTACCGTAGTAGTAGCGAGGATGACTAAAGCAATTAGCCGAACCATCATGCCATGTGACTACGTGTAACGTGTTTCTGTACGCGGACTCTAATGTAGTTCTGGTTCCGTGTCTCTGCTAAGCCATCAAAGCAAGCCTATATTGCAAGTATGCCTCTTCTAGTGGAATCCTAGAAAGAATCATTCGCACCGACATCGAATCCTCCATGTTTTAGGGCATCTTCATAATCACAACGAGCGTTTTCAGCCCCTTCAATCATATTCTGTATAAGCTTCATAAAGTACGACATCGACTACCTACCTATATACGCGTATACGTTCAGACGACTTCATCGAGGAGAGACAGACTCCCTAGCGCATCGTAATATCACTTACCTTTCTACTTACAACTCATTACTATCTCAATCGTCCTCACAAAATTCTACAGAAATTTAGCGCACTACAACAATATACGAAGATCACAAAATGTTATTGCGAGTCTAACAAATTTTGTACCCTTGATATTCTACGAAAATAACAAACAGACCAACCAACATCGTCACAACACTATTATTTTCAAAATAAATAACATCATACAATCAGATTTGCTAAATGTAATTAATCTACAAAATGTAATATTCATTACAACACAATTAAACAATAATTAAATAATACAAAACAGGTGGGAGCCTCCTGTCGCCTTACGGTTGGGCGACTAGAACCTGTCGCCCAATTGTTAGGCGACTACAGTGCTGCAACCGAACAGTGCGGCGCCTCCAGCACAAATGCCCAACAGTTGGGCAACGGACGTATATTTATGTAAAAAAAAAAGATCGCAGGAATATATTTGTAATTTCTAATAAAAAATAGATTATTTTTAAAAAAATCTGATATGATAAGTGTTGTAACATGGGCAAAATAGCCTAAATCGGCTTATAATGGACAGCGGACCCATTAGGCATATTAGCATAGTTTAGTCTCATATTGCTTAGTTTATCATGAAGACGGACCTTTCCATATGAAGGGAGAGTCAGGGACTCTTATTGTACACACACCGCCTACAAGCAAAATCAATAAAGTTGAGAGAGGCTATGAGGAGTACATCATGTGTTCAGCAACTTTTGTTCATAATTGAGTGTTTCATCATCAGCAAAGTGACCTCAATATTATAACAAAGACTACTTGAATACCCGTACGTTACTACGGATAGAAAAACATTACCTTAGCATATCGGGCCATTTAGAGATGACCAAATGGGCCGGGCTGGCCCGAAGCACGGGACTGTTGGCCCGGCCCTAGCATGGCCCGACGAGGCGTGCCGTGGTTGGGTTGTGACTGTAACATTCCTAAATCTGTTTGCATTTCAAATGCATGAAAATGTGGAACTTTTTAAAACTTTTTAATACACTTTGTTGACACTCGAATTTCCTTAGATTTTATTTGAAGCTTTGTCGTATTTTGAACCTCGCAAAATTAATTAACAAGATGCATATTGGCTAAAGATAACAAATCTAAAATTAAATTAAATTGATAATTGAATTTGAAACACCAGATAAGTACTTATACTAAGAAAGCTCTCACCCGACCTATCAGTAAGGGTGCAAAAGAAACAGATATAGACGGATATCGCTCATCCCGTATCCTTTTTCATATTTTTTCTTGGATTCAGAATCCGACATAGATAGTACCGGATACGAATACGAATATGGATAGTCTCGGTTATGAATACGAAGCGAATACATACCAAACCGAATACGGTTTGTCTCGGTCACGAATACTTATTTGGATATTGCACGAAAATAAAAACCATATATATCGCACAAATAAAGACCAATCAACCATACTACATGTCCAAAATGCAACAAGATTAGTAGTTTAACAAGCAAATTTAGATACAACACACGAGGGTAGTTAACTAGTTAAGCAAGTAGTACTAACTACTAACTAGCAAGTAGTAAGTACATGACAAGGTCTAGTTAAGTAGTAACTACTAACTAGCAAGTAACAAGTCACAACTCTCACACGGATCCAAAATTCAACTAGCCAATAGCCATAGCCAAGTACATCACTAGTTGCATAACAAGTAGCCAAGTAGTAATAATAAGTGCTAAGTAAGTAAGTAGCAACTATCAAGTCCTTGGCCACACAAAAGACTTGTCTAGCAGCAGCTAGCAGCGAGCCATCTCTATGACCACGCCTCAGTCGATCTCAGCCTCGGTCATCGTCTCATCCTACAAAAATATATTTGTAGAATGTCAGATCATTTGATATCATGAAACCAACGATCTGTTGCCACAATAATATTCAATTCATCCCCAATTATTAACCATGGGTCAATGTTTGATGGAGTATTAGAACCACCAGTTTCAAAACCTGTAACTTTGATTGTTACAGATTTTCACACATAAAACAAAACAATATAAAGAACCAGAGAAATGTAGGGTAGAATCGTTAGCCCATTATCTACATCCTAATCTTATGTTCCCCAAACAACTCTTCACTACACAGCAGCATTAGCTGTAAATGATTAGCAGTTGCTATGACATAGGTGTATTTAACAGAATGAGATCTGAACAATTAGTTAGTAGCTTTGCATTTAAGTATTTACAGCACAGACCAATATAGCTATTGAAAGCAAAGAGCATTATATAGCCCTAGTGCAGTAAGTACCAGTTTGATGATGGAAAAAAACTAAACTATTTCCAGTAATACGTCAAAAAGGGGCCAAAATGAGGATCACTGAATTTTATCAGACAAACTGAAGTGCCTGTTATATCTTTCACACGTCAGAGATCATATTCCATTACCTCTATTGCTTACAAGCTCTGCCCACAAACCACCAGCTCCAGCATGGTTGATCTCCTGCAAGTATAACCAAGAATTAACAGCAATTCTCACCTTAAAAGTACAAAAACTAAGTAACCTCTAAGGCTCTAACCCAACAGTATTCTAAAAGGTTCAGTTGCTAAAACGTGAAAAAGCTGAAAGGAAATAGTGCATTCAATCAACAGCTTTTGCTGACTAGTTTCACCACAAATAAATTCTCCCGTATAATATTACAGTATATAGCAGTAAGTAAACACTAGCTGAACTCCTGATCGAAATTGATTTGTTTCATTTTTACAAGCCGTGAATTATGCATGCAAATGTGATACCCTACTATCCAAATAGGTTATGTGGGCTGCAGAGATTGATAGTTAACTAATTTAGCAAATGTAGACAAATGCACATGAGTTTATTGAGTTGTCCTACGATAGTTAACCAATCAATGCATGCATCAACGGTTAGACATTAAGCTCACCTCAGTTGATCGCAGCCTCGGTCATCATCTCATCCTACAAAAATAGATTTGTAGAATTAGAGCCTCAACCACCGAAAGTGCTCAGCTTAATTCACTGTTATATTGACAAAAAACAGTGCAAATAGACTTTTTGCTAAGTCATGCATCATGTTTAAAATAATGCAGAGCGACGTAATCAGCCTGCTGGTATTGTTGCCGCATTTTGTTGTGTGTACATAGTTTCTTCTTCCCGAGAAATGCTATTTCTTTAGAGATTGGAACAAGTTATCAATAATCTATCATCAGTTTGTTGTCAATCAGTGGAACAACCCCATTTCAACTCAATGAAGATGTTATCCTCTGTAACTGTAAGGGATGTCAACCAATCGTATATATTTCTCGTGAGAATTATGTGTTTTGAGAAAATTGCACAAGAATCGTGTGATAATTGTGCTCCACTGCTATGTTCAAATGCAATGTAATCTAGACACATGTTTCACAAGTAACTCTACCGATCAGTACCGCGTTGCTATATCGTAATGTTAAAACGCTCACTAATGATTAATCTAGGCTGACTACTATGCTGCTTATAAAAGGAATTAACACAGCTTTTAGTTTGCAAAATGCCTGCACAACCAGCACAGGTATTCCATTTAATCATCCAACTCGAGTTCACATGTCATGGTATTCATCAATCAGAAGAGAATCACGAATTCACGATGAAAAGGTTTATCCATCCAAAAGGAAATCCTAGAAACCATTCACCTATAGGTCCTACAGCCTACAGGGCATCATGTTCTACTCTTTTTGTAACACCCTGGCACCCTGCTTCTGAAAATGTGCCTTTCCTGTTGCGATGTCCAGATGGAACGGTAGTATACTAATCACACATTATCATCAATTAAAACGAAAACAAGTAATTACTGGCAGTGCATCTCAAGGTATACTAGTATACTACTGCTCTGATGGTATCATCATCACACATTATCAGCAACTTTCTGGCAGTGCATCTCATAGTATACTTGTATACTACTGCAGTATTGCCGTTCGATTTTCAGAGGAGAAAGCAATGGAGATGGATTTTTTTCCTCTCCTTTTTCCAGTTCCAATGAAAATGAGCCAAAGTGCCACCAATATATATGCATGTGTGCTGGATTGCTGGTTAATACCTGCTGCCGTTGCCTGTTGTCGCCGAGGCAAGGGAGCAGACGACGGTGGCCGATGCACGCCTTGGGCCTCACCACGCACGTGAGGCGGCGGCTGTTGCTTGGCGACTATCAAGGGCGATCGAGAGGGAGGAGGGATGCAGCGGGGAGGGCGCGGTGGGGGAGGCAGAGATGAGGAGGGAGCCAGGGAGAAGTGAGGGAGGGAGGGAGGCAGGCGGCGCGCAGCTGCGGGGCGAGGGGAGGAGGAAGGCGGCGGCGGCGTAGGGAGGAGGGAGGCGGAGGTGGAGGCCACGGGTGGGGAGGTCGTGTAGATGATGATTGAGGGCCCAGGGAGGGAAGGGAGACAACAAGGCAGCAGGGGAGGAGGAACGCGGCGCGACGGCGAGGGTTAGGGGATTTGGGAGATGAGGGAGGGGAAGGGCCGAAATGAGAATGAGAGTTGAGACTGCAGTCGGGGACTCGGGCGGTCGGGCCAGCTAAAGACAATAGCCAGCCCGTTCGGATAGCGCTCGGATATTTGTTTGGATAATTCCATTTTTTCCTCGGATACCTCCGAATTAATTGGGATAGCTTCTTACCGAATGCGATTCCGTATCCAGCAAAAAAAACTGGATATCCAAAAAAACTACTCCAAATTATATCCGAATTAAATCGATCGGTTGGGAACTATCCACTCTGTTTACACCTCTATCTATCAGTATAAGCATTTTCACCTTCACCTCTGCCACAAAGGCCCACAAGCACTGTACTGCTTGATATAGATAGTTGAACTAGACCTAAACACCATATTCACATCTAGCAGCTCATTAATTGATTTGATCAGTATCATTTAAATAAGAATAATATCAAGTAGACAATCAAAGTAAGACTACAAGAATCATATTTCAAAATATTATAAAATTGAAATCGACCCCATATTATAATTGGAATACATCATGGAAGTTTCAAAGAAACAGCGAGTAGTGAAGTAGTGGTCTTGGTTCCTAGCCTAGGGCGGTGCCAAGGTTTGGCGCAGGTCAGCGTGTTGGGGGCGCTAG
The DNA here is from genome assembly GCA_036346405.1 of Phyllostachys edulis. Classification (NCBI taxonomy): domain Eukaryota; kingdom Viridiplantae; phylum Streptophyta; class Magnoliopsida; order Poales; family Poaceae; genus Phyllostachys; species Phyllostachys edulis. The sequence goes on along the minus strand of CM070563.1, from coordinate 49,358,030 downwards.
CCGCGCTACCTCCTCAGATCCGTCCTTAGCATGGTGTGGGGAGGTTCCTTCTGAATCCTTTTTTATTTTGGTCCCCTCACGTGAATCAATTGCAAATCTAGCCCCCTTCCCCTTTTTTTTGCAAATCTAGCCCCCCTCCCTCTCCTTCCGCGCTCGGGGAGCATGGAAAGTGGCCGCTCCGCACAAATCTCCGCGGGAATGGACGGCGACCGCGGAAACGAAGAGTTTTCGCGCTCGGGCACCGCGAGAAGTGACTTCCCGTGCTCACGCACCGCGGGAAGTGGCCGCACCAGGCTTCGGTGTCTTTCCGCGCTCCCCGAGCACGGAAGGAGAGGGAGAGGGGGCTAGATTTGCAAAAAAACGGAGAAGGGTACTAGATTTGCAATTAGTTGACGCGAGAGGGCCAAAATAAAAAAGAATTCGTTCCTTCTCGGCTACTTGAGCAAAAAAAAATCCTAATTTGACTTTTCTCTATATTTTTCGTGGACCTTTTCGCCGAATTTCTCAAATATTTTTTTGCACGCGTGATAGAGTCAGCACAACCAATATATACAAGGGACCTAGCTCAAAATTTCGTAATTATTCCCAGGCTTCCAATTTTGGGGTTTTATATGTTTTCTCCATTTTTTCTTTGGAAATCCGGATTTTCTTTCCTTTTTTGATAGTTTCATTCTGGAAGACTCCGGAATTCCATCTTTTTATCCTTTCCCGTGCATATTCCTGCACGTAATGAGAATTACAATATATCTCTAAATTTTGTTAGTGTTTGTTGCCAAATGGCACAGTTAAGTGTAATAATCATAAAATCGATCGCTATATCAGTGAGTATATAAAACAACCAACAACTAGGGGCGAATCCACTGTGGGTGCTCGAGCACCCCGCCCCCCCTCCTCCCACCACCATACCCCTAGTACCCACTGAGACCTGATAGGCTGAGTACCGGTGAGCGGCGAGTCGACAAGAGCTAGCGACGGAGGTTTGCTTGAGGCGGAGGTCGGGAGGTTGAAGAAACCTGTTAGCACAGCGCCATCAGACCACTAATCCAGTGTCCGATACCGGGCCCGCTAAACTAGCGTCCCGGCCCCAGGTCGTTGGGCCGCTAACCCGCAAGCTCAACTACAGAGCAACAACCAAGGGGTCGTGGACCATCTCCCCCCAAAAGACTAGCCTGATAGGTGGGTGTACCCTCACCCTTATAAATCGTGCTCGTCTCCTTCCACAATCGATGTGGGACTATCCCAACAATCTCCCCTCACACATCGCACGCCTCCCGCAACCGTGAGACTCGAGATATATCTCGATACCGGGCTCGATACCAATTGTTAGCACAAATACCATCGGACCACTAATCCAGTGTCCGATACCGGGCCCGCTACACTAGCGTCCCGGCCCCACGTTGTTGGGCCGCTAACCCGCTGTAACACCCTGGCTATTTGGAAGCCAAGATGTCACTTAAATACTCTAACATACAGCCACATTGCGGAAGAATCTGAAAGATATGACATCTAAAGGCATAAATAAAGCAACCCAACATGGAGAAGGTACCCTTCCTTCACCATTTAAACGTACTTATTACAGTTCATCAATAATAAGTGAAAGATAGAACTAATTTATAATGTTGAACTTGAATAGGATGCTGTGATTGAGTAGTGCGTGTCTACTCCCTCCCAAAAGAGCCAACGTCAGTGATTACCTAAAAAAACAAACAACGCAAGAATGAGTCCAAGACTCAGCAAGTATAGTGAATAAATGGAACATACCACAAACGTTAATAAGTCAACATCACTGAACCATATGAAGAAATCACGGAACGAGTATTTGAATGAATGGAATGAATGAAGTGTATGGAATGGAGGGACTACACACATGCATATACCGGTATTGCTAATGACACACCCGTCGGTGTTCACTTAAGCCCGCATCTTAACAAAAATGCGGGGATCCAAGTCCCGTATGAAGAACATTTCATACGGGTGTCCCAAAACGCCCACATTGGAATGGTGGGGCCCACATTGGAATGGTGGGTCTTACGTGCCCATCCTGGAATTGATGGGTCTTTTTAATCCACTCCCGTGGATGTATCATGAATAATGAATGCATGGAATGAAATATGTATATTGAAAAGACATGCTCTCTACTCATGGAGATAACACACATATGGAAGGATCATGAACTTAAATATTATCATCTCCAATCATGGATTCAATACATATGAAAGACCATAGACAACCCAACTTCTCTTGAATCATAAGAACTCACAAGATAATCATAAAAGCATTCATCAATCACAATCATAAGATAAGCAAGTACTTGCCTTCGCGATGCGATGCGTTGGCTAAGGTGCAATGGTGGTACTCATAAACCCGAAGCTTCACCGCCTAAACAAACAAATAAATAACTGAAATAAGGATACGATGAACACGACAATACTGATTAACGTTCTGACGCTTCGGCGATTCAAAATCTAACTAGAAACCCTAAATTTAAAACCAACGATTCAGCCATAAACTGCCTCTGGACAGCAGCACGGTAATTAACATAACTCATGATCTGGAACTCAAAAAGAGGTGAACCCAGTTTCTATGGATTCTTAACTGACAAATCTACAATACTCTAGTTGACAAGATAATCCAATTCAGCCAAATTAGTACGCTAACAGACAGATGAACTTTCAGCACAGAAACTGTCTAACAGAATAAACAGCAGCACTAAAACGATCATAACTTTTAATCTATAACTCCGAATTGATCGTTCTTTAACAATATGGAAAGGTTATCAAATTACCTATAATAACCTAGTTGGGTGAAAACCCATATTCCTCCAATTACATTTTCATATTTTACGAAATAGCAAAACAGATTATTCGCGTCAGGAATCTGGACAGCAGATACTAAATCTATCATATCTTTTGACTCGAACGTCGGAATCAAGTGAACTCAGTGGCCACAGAAACGTCAGAACAATACCCAGATATCTCTAGGAGATCAACTCCTCTGATTCGGCCTCTAAGATGTCGAAACAGCCCACGCAACATACTGGACAGATTCGATCTTACTGCAGAACGACTTTGATCCAAACGATTCTAATCGGTTTCAACTCTACGATTAATCATAAGACGACAAAAAATGCTCGTTACCCTTGGAGCACCCAGGAAGATGAAGGATGAACCATGGTGATGTCCCCCGCCGTCTTGATCAGCAACCTAGCGAGGCTCCAATCAAATCTTCGCGGGAGGCCGGCAACGGAAGGATTGGCACCACAGGGCAGCTCCAAGAGATGGGGGCGGAGCACCGGGATCTTGGGCGGCAGCAAGGGAGGTGGAGGAGGGGCGGCTCCCTGCTGGATGGTGGCGCAACAGGGGAGGGGAGGAGGTGGGAGGAGGTGGCGGTTAGGAGGGGGAGGGAGAGGGAAAAAAGTAGGGGGTGCTAGGGTTTCCCCCCTTTTATTTGGCCGGCCACTAATGGGCCATGGGCCCCACGGCTGCCCCTCCCTTTGGGCTGCAAGGATGCCCCCCCTTGGCCCATAGGGCCCCCTCTCGGGCCTGCTGGCCAAAGGCCCAGGCCCAAATCTGGAAGAACAGACGAAACGTCGGAAATTTTCTCTTTTAAAATTCAAATTCGAACTGAATTCTTTCTAAACGAAAACGGAGTATTACACCCGCGAGCCCAACTACAAAGCAACAACCAAGGGGTCTTGGACCATCTCCCCCCAAAAGACTAGCCTGATAGGTGGGTGTACCCTCACCCTTATAAATCGTGCTATGTCTCCTTCCACAATCGATGTGGGACTATCCCAACAAAACCTGTGGCTTAAGGCCTAGTCGGGCGTCGGCAGACGGTGGCTTAAGGGCTGAGACCCAGCCAGCCCAAATACAATCAACTCTAGGGCAGTTTGGTTCTTTACCTTAACTAGCCATACCAAAATTTGGTAATACTCAGAAAATTTGGCCAGTGTTTGTTTTGGTTCCTATATTTTGCGTGCCCTTGAAAAATGAATCCCAAATGAACCACACCAAATATTGGTAATCACTACTACAGGAACCGACATCACAGACGGTTCGTAACCATCATCACGCATGGTTTCGAACTGCCTATGTTTGTTGGTCTGTGATAACAGATATTATCACGCACGGTACAAAACCGCTCGTGATAAGAATATCACGACGGTTTTATTAAAAACCGCTCAGTGAAGTCAAATATCACGCACGGTTTTAATCGAAAACCGCTCGTGATAGGAGAATATCACGAGCGGTTCTAAAGAAAACCGTGCGTGATAGAGAATATCACGAGCGGTTCTAAATAAAACCGCTCAGGATTTGTGAATATCACGACGGCTTTTGTATAGAACCGCTCGTGATATTCTCCTATCACGCACGGTTTGTAGTCGAAACCGCTCAGGATACTTGCCTTCACTGAGCGGTTTTAACAAAAACCGTCTGTGATAGCTCATACCCTCCCACAATTTGTTTGTTTTCTGGCTAGCCTCGGAATTGCTAGCCATGCCCTCTGAAAACAAGCATTCACGTAAATGATTCAAGCATTCACAAAAAGCAGATTCAAGCGACCATGACAACTCAAAGTGATCATTACTCAAAATAAATTACAAAAGATCGCATTTGTTCAAGTATTGTCGCTATAGTAGTTACAACTAGATTACAATTGTTTTGCGTTGAGAGGTTTTAGTGGGGTGATGCTCGGGTTGGCGACGAGTGAAACTCTCCGTTGTCGTTAATGATTTCGAGTTGATAAAGGCGCAGAGCTTCCTCGAATGTCCTTGATCTCTTTCGCAACGAGTGAATCACATTGTAAATCCAAGACCTGCCGCTACCAATTAAGAGTAAAGTGGTAAGCTATATATATTTAAATTTATAATTAGGAAATAATTATTTCGATATTGACAAACCTCGTGATCCTTCTTCCTAGTCAGAAGGATTAGTGCATATGATAGCGACGTAGATTGCACATAACTCATCATCTTTTTGCTGGCGGCACTGCAAAAATAGAATTACATATATAGGTATAGTCAGTTCGAGACGCGTTATTATGAAGTATGATATAGGATTATTGTGTTGTAGCGCGTACTGGAAAATCCATCCTGTGTGTTAGTTAGGCACTCTTTCCATCGTATATTCCTTTGTTGGCAACATAATTGATGAACGACCTACATGATTCGAAAAAATTATCCTCGGCCATTTCAAACGAATGAAGACTACAATAGAGTTATGTAAGGAGGAAATGAGCATACCTCTCGAGTATTCCTCTTAGAGTGCTGAAGTCGTGCTTGTTGCGGTTTAGGGAATCAAGGTATATCACATGGTTCCTCTTGGGTATAATAACTAAAAGAATCCAATGGTACCTAAGTATGTCGCTATAGTCATTAAACCTAAGTTCGTGGTTGCAGATAAAGTACAAATGAAATTTGTATAGCAAGTAGTGACACTTACCCCTGGTTGTAGGGCACCACTATGTACTTCATGTTCCTCTGTAGAAGCAATGACCTCGTTATGTATTTCTCGACGAAGGACGAGTCTTCTTGGATGGTTTGCAACGATACCACGTGTGGGTCGAGGAAACCCACCGGTTCTTTCCATTCCCGGACATTTTGCAAAGATGTATCTATACATAAGCAATGAGTTATGATATTTATCGGTATTAGATGAATGTAGAACTTGATTGTACGCACTTACAGTGTCCAACATCGTAGAAGCGAGACGTCGAGGCCAACAAGGTTGAATAGTTCAAATAAATCATTGAAGCCCACGACGAAGTACCTCGTCCCGTTGAAGAAATACTTGTCCTCGATTCGGCGGTGATTCCATGATCGCACCCTTCTTTTGGGTCTTGTCCAAGTACCAGGTATGCAAAGCCTGACAAGCATATCCAGCGTGCATTAATACTGCGCCGGAGCACAACGGTTTTCCCGATGATGTATTTCCCGGGTATCGCGGACTTCCCGGGTATCGCGGACTTCCCGGACTTCTCGGACTTCCCGGACTTGGGAGGCGCTTTAACGTTCGTTGATTTCGATTTGGCCTTAGCGATTGGCGGCATCTTTTTGTGAGACGACTCGAACCGACACGTCAAGACGCTTTTCCTGTTCCTTGGCGTCTTCTCCACGGAATCAAGAGGTGGCCTTTTGATGCGAAACATGAGGTGGAGTCACCGAGGGTCCGTTGGAGAGGAATGGTCGTGTCGGATCGCAGACTTCTTTGGGCCTGTGGCGATGTTCTTCTTGGGCCATCGGATAAAAGAGAGGACGACATCCCCTAGTGTTGTGATCTCTTCGTTCGGGCAAATGTCCAACGGATGGCTCGAAATTGACATGTACCATATCCACGGACCTTGGCGTAACTGCACACCACCGGGCACCGTGCTACACCGCCCTTCCTCATATGGATACACCATCCTCGCTGCAGCTCAATACAAAGGACCCATCCATCCTCACTTGGAGCTTACTGGCGCGTCGGCTCCTACAAAACGATCGCAATTAGCTAAGGCGTTGTTAGGGTCTATCTTTGGTGTATTCCATAGATGTACGCTACCTTGATGTCGCTTATCGGTGTCGGACGTCGTCATGTTCACAATTATCTTGACGCGACGCTACTCCGACGCCGAGGAGGACTGTCTCCCAAATTAGCGGGCGGCTTGCATCACCGCTCATGAGTATATCCATTTGACTCGCAATGCTGCCATCTCTACTTGAAATTGGTTAGTAATTATCTGTACCAACAGGTTGTCGTGCTCGGCCTTGGATCTCTTCCTAGTCCTATACGTGTAGTAGTCGTCTGCGAATCCATGACTCCAAGGTACGTTAACCCCAAGGCCTCGCGTGCGACCCGGGTGCTCCTTGTTTCCCAAGGCCGTAGATAGTATATCCTTCTCCCTGTCTGCACGGAAGGAGCCTTGGGAAGCTTGGGCAGTCAAGTCACGCTGCAAGAGGTCATCACGTTATTATAGGCACTATGAAGTTATGGACTTATTAACAACTTAGTAGTTCGATATATTTACCACACATTGGGACACTTCCTGGTCTGCCGAGTTTGTGAAGGAGATGCTGCCCGAAGACGAGACTTGTGCCCTCGCTTTTAACCAGCTTAGGGAACGCGGGTCTGTGACATCAGGAAACGGGTTCTCCTTCTCCGCCGCCCATTCCTCGTATTTACCCACGTACCCAGTGGTGCCGAGTCTGTGCGGGTGAGTGTTTCGTGTCTGGAGAGCTTTGTGCGCCGCACTTTGCTCCTTAAATTCGGCCGACGTTTTCATAGCCACAAAGGTGTCCCATGCTTCCCGCGTCAAGAATCTATATCGCTGGTGAGGGCGTCGACCTGTTCACGTACTTCGTGACAAGAATGCTCTTGAAGGTCCTCCACGATTTACCCATCGTGAGCATCGCCGTCCGTCGCACGCATGCCACATGTGCTTCTGGAATAGTGAACTTCTCTGAAAGTTCTGTCCACAGCGCGCCTTTCGCTTGTTTCGTCAGGTCCTTCCACCTTGGTGTGGTGATGAGGACCCGTTCCCTTCCAAGTATCCCGCAGATGGTCCGGAATCTCGCCGCTGATCTCTTGGGACTCAGAGGGACCCCAAAGTCACTGACCTCCGTGATGACCAGCCGGCCCGTAGGCATTTTCGATTGTCCTCTGCCATCTCGCTTCCGTGTCATTATTGTCGACGGTGACGGCGGCCTCGTCGGCGCCTCTTCCATCTGCGGGGTCGGTGTTGGCGGCCTCGTCGGCGCCTCTTCCATCTGCGAGGTCGGTGTTGGCGGCCTCGTCGGCGCCTCTTCCATCTGCGGCGTCGGTGACGGCGGCGAAGACGGTGCCTCTGCCATCTCGCTTACTTGCTCTCAGGAAGAAGTACAAAGCTTGACTATAGAGATCAAGATGGCAAATGAAAAGTTGAATGAGCTCATACTGACTACTAACATTCCAGCATAAATATGAAACAATTAATCTCAGGAAGAAGTACAGAGGTTGACTATAGAGATCAAGACGGCAAATGAAAAGTTGAATGAGCTCATACAGACTACTAACATTCCTAACACTCCTTAATCCACGAGCTTCTATTCTAACACTCCTTAATCCACTAGCTTCTCTTGTGATCTTTGTATAGATATAAACTAGTGATACAAATCTTTTGCCCGAGCCTATCTTTGCCCGAGCCTACTTCATCGAGCCCAACACATCGAGTGTACCATCTCGCTTCGTCTTTGTGGAGGATTGGCATGAAGCGAGGTACACTCAAGTGTGTCAGATCGACGAAGAAAATGCTAAGCAAAGGTTTAATGCTTCATGTACGTAACACTAGCCTTTAATGAAGACATAGAACTAGAATCAAGTAAAATGATCGATTTAAGGAAATGCTAAGCAAAGGTTTAATCCCAACATAGAAACAAAATAGAATCAAGTAAAACTTTCTTTTTGGATTGTTGTAAAAATGCAGTTTTAGAAAAATTTCAGAATTAATCCCAACAAAATTAATTAGCATTAAAGCATAATTCCTAAAGAATTTAACACTCCTTAATCCACCACTTCTCTAAGGAAATGCGATTGATGATATTATGTGCTCTCGTAAGGAGAGTAGCTAAAGAACAAGTCTTTGCCATCTCAATCCTATTGTCTATACTCTTCATGAAATGAATATGATAATATAAATTCAAACTATGAGCTCTAAACAATACTTTGCTTAATCACAAATGATCTCAATCATAATCTAAAACAGATTAAACTTCCATCAAACAGAGGTTGACTACAGAGATCAAGATGGCAAATGAAAAGTTGAATGAGCTCATACATACTACTAGAAGAATCACAAACTAGTCAATACAACCGATCAATTTGCAATAGAACTATGAGTCAACCGAAAGTAACCAATTAACGAGACAACATATTGACAAGAGTAAGTAATACAATAGAGCTCAAGTATGAACTAACTATCACATTCAATCTTAGTATAAGATGAGTTCATCACGAGCATGTCAACAAAGCCCATCGATCAATTTGCAATATCTTCAAGACTAGACTCGTAAATCGAACTAATACAGATGAAGGTATCAACTAGCACTGCAAATATATATATATATATATATATATATATATATATATATATATATATATATATATATATATATATGCAAAGATCAACCGAATCGCCACAGAGGAGCAATACTCACAGAGAGGATGCCGCACAAGAACTCACGGTGCATGAGACACTATTCCAACATATTAATTGATGATATTATGTGCTCTCGTAAGGAGAGTAGCTAAAGAACAAGTCTTTGCCATCTCAATCCTATTGTCTATACTCTTCATGAAATGAATATGATAATATAAATTCAAACTATGAGCTCTAAACAATACTTTGCTTAATCACAAATGATCTCAACTCATAAGCAACAGATTAAACTTCCAACAAACAGAGGTTGACTACAGAGATCAAGATGGCAAATGAAAAGTTGAATGAGCTCATACATACTACTAGAAGAATCACAAACTAGTCAATACAACTGATCAATTTGCAATAGAACTATGAGCTGAACCGAAAGTAACCAATTAACAGTATAACATATTGACAGTAGCAAGTAATACAATAGAGCTCAAGTATGAACTAACTATCACATTCAATCTCAGTATAAGACAGAGTTCATCACAGAGCATGTCAACAAAGCCCACTAATCAATTTGCAACTAGCACTGCAAATATATATATATATATATATATATATATATATATATATATATATATGCAAAGATCAACCGAACTGCCACAGAGGAGCAATACTCACAGAGAGGATGCCGCACAAGAACTCACGGTGCAAGGAGGAGGCCAGTGCAGGGGAGGAGGCCGATGCGGGGAGGAGGGAGCTGGGGGAGGAGGTCGACACGGGGAGGAGGACGGCGCGGGGAGAAGGCCGGTGCAGAGGGAGAAGGCCGGTGCAGAGGGAGGAGGCCAACACAGGGAGGAGGACGGCGGCGTCGAGGTCGGAGGCACCAATGTCGGGGGCGGCGGCACCGAGGTCGAAGGCGGCGACGTCGGGGCTTACGGCCTGGGAGGTGAACGGGGGCGCCAACGTCGGGCGGCGGCACCGAGGTCGGCGCCGAGGTCGGGGCGGCGCAGAGGTAGGGGGCACCAATGTCGGGCGGCGGCGCCGAGGTCGTGTCGGCGGTGAAGGTGAGCCCTAAACCCTAGAGGAGGCGAACGAGCGCAGCGAGAGCGTAAGGGCGCGGAGAGGAAGTGAGAAGTGAGAGGAAAACCCTAGCGTTTCCGCCTTATAAAAATAATATCACGCATTTGGTTCGTAATGAGAACCGCTCAGGATATATATCACAGCAGTTCTCATTACGAACCGCTCAGGATATATTACCACGACGGTTGTATAATAAAACCGCTCGTGATAGCCGAAAACCTGAGGCCAATTTATGATATCCTGACACAACATACTGAACCTGGTGAGACATAAATATCCTGAGAAAACATAGTGAACCTGCTAAGACAAGTATGATGACAATTATGACAAGTCCATATGAATTCTAACCTGGTGACAAGTATGATGACAAGTTCATAACACATTTGACTTCAAAATTTCATATCTAATTCAACTCAACTCCAAATCAAGTATGATGACAATTTTGATACTCCACATTACAATGTACGTCCACATTGACATCAATATCAAATATGACAAGTCCATAACACATCAACACATGACAATTTCACGTTGACATCAAAATATATGAGAGATTACAAGTCCATAACACATGATGTTATGGAATAAATTAATTACATTGGAGTAAATTCTTAATTAAGATATAGGCCTTCATGATGATCGACGCAAGATATAGCTAGCTTCCTCACCGGGTTCTTCCTCGAGCCTAATGCCGCTTCCAAAGGAGGCAACTCGTCAAATTGATTGTATTCTTCCTCGTCCACTACATTCTCAACTCCGACAATCCTCCTTTTTCCATGAAGAACTACGTGGCGCTTCTTATTTGCCGGGTCGGTTACATAAAAGACTTGAACAACTTAGTTAGCCAGTACGAATGGTTCGTCTTTATATCCGACACGCTCGAGGTCCACGGTAGTGACACCGCATTTGTCGACCTTCACCAGGCGAGATGGACCCAACGGCACCGAAATAGGGGATCTTGAAAAGCACGAGTCGAGCTCCCATATCTCGCCTATTTGCCCATAGTAGGAGCTCCTCATCCCATCGGTCTCGAATGCATCTATGCGGACACCGCTGTTACGCGACTTTGGCTCTTCCTATCCCGAGTGCCAGATAAAATGTGTACCCATTGATGTCGATCCTTGCCATGTGACAATTGTAAATTGTGGCCCTCGTACAACCATAGCAACAGATCATCACTTGATGACCTCCCAGTGATTTGCACCTTTAACCATTCGTTGAACCGACGGTTGTGCTCTCTCGTGATCCAAACCTCCGATCGGTCTGGATTCTGTTGGCGCACCATGTCTTTGTGCTCGTCGATATACGGGGACACTTGGGTCATGTGTTGCAAGACCATGAAATGGGCTTGAGCGTATGTATCCAGATCGGGAGTTATTGATTTCCTTCCGATGGTCCCGATACCATCCAGTCTCCCCTCATGGCGAGATAGAGGCACACCTATCGGTTCCACCTGAGCCATGTAGTCGACGCAGAACTCAATGACCTCTTCGGTTGCATAACCTTCGATGATGCTGCCCTCCGGTCGAGATCGATTCCGTACGTAGGACTTGAGAATTCCCATGTACCTCTCGAACGGGTACATATGACGCAAGAACACAGGTCAAGATATCTTTATCTCTCTCACAAGGTGAACAATGAGATGGACCATGATATCGAAAAATGACGGAGGGAAATACATCTCAAGATGACATAGAGTGGTCACCACGCCGGCTCGCAGAGCATCTAGTCCTTGGGGATCAATGATCTTCCGAGCAATTGAGTTGAAAAATAACACACCTCAAGATTGCCACTCGGACCTTATTCGCAAGATACTTCTAATTGCAACAGAAGCATTTGTGTCATCAAGACATGACAATCATGAGACTTCATACTAATTAATTTCAAATCTTGCATAGAAACAAGGTTCTTAATGTTAGCGAGTAACCAGATGGGACTTTCACTCCATGCAAGCTCGCATAGTTCATTTCTCTCGCCTTGGATAGAGTGTAGCAAGTCGGGGAAGGTACGCTCGTCTCAGACGGTCTCTACCGGTGCTAACTCATCCTTATGTTCATATCAACCAAGTCACGCCGCATGCTAACACCATCCTTTGTTTTGCCACTAATGTTCAAAGAAGAGACCAATCAAGCTATCACATACATTCTTCTCTCGTGCATGACGTCGATGCAGTGGCGAACTTCTAAGTGCTCCCAATAAGGCAAGTCCCAAAAAATTGCCCGCTTCTTCCAGATGTTCTTCTCACGGGTTCTTAATTTACGTCCCTTCTCAAGCACAACATTGATATCCTTAACTATATCATAGACCTCTTTCCCTCTAAAAGCCCTTGGAGCTGAATCGTTCTCCTTATTTCCGTCGAATTGTTTTTTCATCTTACGGTATGGGTGACTCCTGGGAAGGAATCTACGGTGACGATATGCACGCTTTTGCTGAAGTTGTTCACCATACACTCTCAGAGCATCTAAGCAATGCGAATGTGCTTTGGCTCCTTTTGTAATCGAAGTCTTACATGTTACCAAGGGCAGGAAAATCATTGATGGTGCAGAACAACATGGCGCGAAGTGAAGTTCTCTCGCTTGTACGCATCCCATACCTGCATTCCTTCGCTCCACAAAGGTCACAAGATCTTCCAAAGAATGGTGCTAGGTACACATCAATATCATTCCCAGTGTTGCTTCGCCCTTGGATAAGTAGTGACATCAAAATGTACTTCCGCTTCATACACGCCAAGGAGGAAGGTTGTACATACATAGATTCACGGGCAAAAGCTATGTCGGTGCTCATGTTACCGAAAGGATTCATTCCATCTGTACTCAACCCTAACCTTATGTTCCTCGGTTCTCACCGAACTCTTGAAGCTCCGATCAAGTTTCTCCACCGGGCGTAATCGGCAGGATTTCTTAGCTTTCCATCTCTCTTGCGCCCCTCGAAAGTGCCAACGCAGCAATCTTGTGTCCTTTATGCGTCGCAAATAAACGCTTCAAACGTGGGATTACAGCAGATACCACAACATCTTAGCAGAGGTCCTTGCTTCACCTTAGCAGATTCTCGACGCTTGTATCGGGATGCTTTGCACACGGACATACATGCATGTCTGCATACTCTTTACTAGAGGATACAATCATTCGGACATGTATGTATTCTTTCTACTTCCATTCCCAATGGACAAATAACCTTCTTTGCTTGATAGGTGGTGTTTGGGCAACACGCTTCTCCTCGGAAGGATGTCCGCTAGAGACCTAACAACGCCGTGAAACTCTTATCGACCAACCATTGCTTGCCTTCAATTTCAGCAGCTTCAAGCACGCTTGACAACCTTGTATATTCCGCTTGCAACCAGGAACAAAGGTCTCACCGAGTCCTCCCTTAAGCCCTCGAATTTACAAAACTCTCTCTCAGTAATTCTTCAGATCGCAGAGCATCCGATCCAGATTGTCATCGTGTGACATATCCTCATCAAAAGCAAGATACCCACATCCGCATATCGTTGACTTCCTCGGCGATGCCGTCATTACTAACTTCATGTGTAATAATCTGCTCTTCACCATGACTGGTCCAACATGTATACCCTTTTGTGAAACCCCTTCGAATCAAGTGCGCTTCTATTTGCGCCGCGTTGTTAAACATCTTCAAATTACCGCAATCAATGCATGGACAGTACATAAAATTTATCTCCTTCTTCACATATCCCTTTCGCCAATGCTCTTCTAAAAGCAACCACGCCATTAATGTACTCTTGACTCACACGGTTCACACTGCACATCCAGCCGATCCATCTACACTACGCATGTAACAAATTAGTGTCAAAATTGATTAGTGATTAATTTATAGCAAACATAAAGGGTTATAGATCGTTACCCTCGGAGCTCACGAAGAAAATACGATTCCTCTCCTTTCCTTCTCCTCTCTAAGGTGGCGAATGGGGAGGAGGTGGCGGTGTTGGAGGCGCTTAGGGCAAGGGTCCAACCTTCTCTCTCTAAGTCGGCGAACGGATAATTATTGATTATCTGCATGATTGTTGATTAGATACGAGACAAAAGACAAGAGGAAGATCCTAATAACTAGCAAGTTGGTCCGCGATTGCATGCGGTATCCGCTTTCATATAATTGAAACAATAAACCACTGTGATGACGCTTTCTTCATGGATAAATGGAGGAAATATAAAATAGATCATTGCACATGTGACTTATCTTGGTGTGTCATAAATTCTTCTTTTTAATCTGTTCTAGAAAACTACTCATGAAATTAGTTCGATTAAGACTTTCACTTCTTTGCACGCATTTACTCGTTTTGTCTCATCGCTGCACAAAGGAATTACACCAGATTAATTAAAGGCTACATGTTTTGCTTTTCATTTTCTAGAAATAGGGTCCATCAATTTGAGAGCTAGATGTACGATGTTTTGCCTTTTCCCATCAAGTAGTATTAATTGAAACCTAAACCCTATGCTTCCGATTAAGGAATACAACAAAGAAAACAAAACATTAGGGTCTATGTACAGAGTAGCAAAATCAGGAAAATTCACTAATCAATAGAGTGGAAAAAGGATAATCAGATACTTCATCTGCTTAATTAGGGAGGAGCCGCAGTTGGAGGAGCTAGGGAGGAAATGGCCCGCACTGGGGAGGAGAAGCTAGCCAGCAGATCTATTGGAGCCCAGCAGAATAGGGGGCCGTTGATTATATATTATCCAAACACAGCAGCGGAGGGAGTGGCAGAGGCACGCGGCAAAGGGACACACGGCAAAGGCGCAGAGGGATCTGTCGCGCCAATTTATACGTTAGCAGCATATCACGACGGTTCTTAATAAAAACCGTCAGTGATAGTCATCTATCACAGCATAGCTTTGTAAATAGAACTGTCAGGAATCACATCCTGACGGTTCTATTCACGAACCGTCTCGTGATATCTTCAATCGCGCACGGTCCTTATTTAGAACCGCTCAGGATATTACATGCACGGTTATTAAATAGAACCGCTCGTGATTGGGATTATCACGACGGTTTGTGAATAGAACCGCTCGTGATAATTCACGACGGTTCTATTTACAAACCGCTCAGGATAGATGATCATCATGCACGGTTCTAAAAATACCGCCTGTGATAGGCTTCCCGCCACCAAGCAGTTCGCAATGCCCAATACGCGGTTCCAAAGGAACCGTCTGTGATGGGGCGTCTACTATAGCCTGTTTTGTAGTAGTGAATGCCCATGAAATTTGGCTAGAATTTGGTTTGTTGCCAAATTTTGGTACTACCAAAGAAAATTTGGTAAAGCCAAATTTTTTCTTTACAATTCCCAAGCAAAGTTTGGGTGGCCAAAAAGCTAGCCAAAAAAATTGGCCGGGCAATTAGCCTATAAGTTTGCTAGGTGGCATCATTTCGTTGGAGGTGAATAGGGCAAATTTGGCATGGTTACAATCCAAACACATCAATTTCGGTATTGCCCGTGGATCCCACATGACATTAATTTTCTTTTGCCCCAAAATATGTCAACTTGGGTCTTGTTTTGTTGATAAAATGACAAGGAACACAACGGTTCAAACGGATCGCAAATCGGATACTCGGTTTAGGAAATATGATCATTTGAAACAGATAAATCAATCCAACCATGCAATTAATATCACTATTTGCATCCTTGTTTAATTTATGATTGATGAACCGATATAAATAGTTGTTTAGTTGACAGTAGCCATTAGCAAATAATCATTCAACGTTTTTAAGACATAAAAACTTGTAGAGTAAAATTGTGTCGTAATCAGATTTAGTACCTTAGTGGTACATATTTATGGACATTTGAGGGCACATTATCCATTAGCGAGGTACAAAATTTATTGTATTGTACATTTTCAATTTGTTCTTTTTGTATTTATGTATGAAATTAACATTCAAATGGCAAAAGACCAGCAGATGTAGCATTTGTATGCTTATGTTGTGCTATAGCCTCAACAGTAGAGCCCCCCCTCTATTTTCATCCTGGATTCGCCACTGCCAACAACCCTTGCCATGCTCGTTGGAGAGAAGTTTATTTAAGGGCGGACATGTGGCTTAGTGGTGGGAGCGAGGGGTGCTCATTTCCATCCACGCGGGTTTGATCCCTAATATCAACACAATGTGCTCGTTGGAGAGAAGTTTATTTTGCCTGTCCTCCGTTTGAGCTACCAGTATCTACCCTCCCATCTGAGGAGCTGTTTCTCGTTCTGTTCCATGTACCCTAAAGGTTACCAGTTTGATAGAGATACTCTGGTAGACAATTGGACAGCAGCAGGCCTACTAGAGTCTCTCAAGGGCACACCAGCAATTAATGGGCCTAAATGTTTCAATGATTTGCTTAATCGGTCCCTTTTTCAGAAAGCACCATCATCTTCCAAATATGTCATACATGATTTGATGGACGATATGGCACAGCTGGTCTCTGGGAACGAGTGCTTCATAATAAAGAGTCAAACAGACCTAGAAAAGATTCCTGAGAATGTTCGTCATTTGTCAATTCTAGACAGCAGTGGGCTTGATGCTACGAACTGGAAAAGTTTGTGCAAGTGTAAAAAGTTGCGCTCCATAGTGTGCCATTGTGAGAACCCGCATAGTTAAATCAAGCTTATCAACAGTAACCATGTAATTACCATAAGTAAAAATTTCATTAAAACATTTCAAGCATAATCTCAGTAAGTAATCAATTCTATAATTAACGAATTGAACCTTGTAATCAAGCAAATATTATTTATCAATAGCACAGTTTTACAACAGTCCAATTACAAAATCAAATTAAAATATTACAATCCAATGCTTAATTCAGAATTAATATTTCAACTCTTTTACAAACACTAATTTCAATAATTAAGTAATTTACAGCTGAAAGTGCTTGCATTCATTTCGTCGAAGCTTCCTTTCCATCTCGTCCAACCACCCTTCGCTTTTTCTGTCTTTCAACCAAAAGCTCAAGGAGTTGTCAGTAAAACCGAAAGCAGTAGTGCTAGCTAGAGTAGAGGAGAGGGATTGCCGTCAGTATACCCGAAGTTTACTAGGTCTTCCATACTAACCTAGGTTAACATGGTCCCTCGATCGCCAAGATGACATGACCAACCAAGTTAGTCGGCACCAGTGGCAATCAAGATATCCAAAGCCAACCTAAGTAAGTAGGCAACCATTTCTCAGGGGGTTTCATCATCCGGCGTCATAGAAGCCAACACCCACCTTATCTCAATTGTCTCAGCCACATTAGAATCCAACAATACATTCCCATTCATATCCGCCCTCTGTTCAACACATCATCGGGCATACCGAATCCAACACCCACCATATATAATTCCGATCAACCGGAAAGCCCACAGTGGTAGCCACATAACCATTTATACCAAGTATTTAGCTCATGTGCATCACAGAAGAGAGCAGCCAAGAATAGGAAGTAATAGAATTAAGGTAAATAGAGTATGGTAAATAGGAATAGGAAGACCGTAAAAACGAAAATTACCACAAATGAGGATGAGATCAAACCCAAGTCAGGATAAGACCACCCACAGCCCCAACCCATCCACATTCTTAGCACCTTGGCCACAAGAGAAGGGGAGCAGCTAGGAGCATTCCCCAGCACAGCCGAAGCCCACATCCAACATCAAGCCTCTCTGGTGGAGAAGGGGAGCAACCAGGAGGAGCCTCCCCAACAACCCACAACCACCACCACATCAACCATTGCAGCAAGGGGAAGGGAAGCAAGGAGCACCAAAGAAGTCAAGCAGCAACCTTTTCCCCATCCCAAATCCCAAAGAAAGGTAACCCACCATCCCTCTCAGAGGTTCTATTCATCCAGAGCATTCATCCAAATCACTAGGTTTCATGGCAGCATCATCATCGAATCTCAGTCATCCATCGCAAAGCAAGGGAGGGAGCAAGCATCAGAGAGCATAGGGGGAGTGATACCTCAAGGTAAGCATAGCAGAATCACCACCACCACCATCATTTCCCTCTTGCATAATCATATAGCAACCACTACCACCAGCATCTCGCATTTGCATCAACCAAACATCAATAAGCATAAAAATTGAATCAACCAAAGCAAGTAAAATTGAACTAATCAGAAGGGTTAAGGAAGAAGAGGATCCGGCCAGGCTCGGTTGAGAGCCAGCCGGCAGGGGAGCCGAGGCGCCGGCTGCCATGGGCCGGCCGGTGAGCAGCGGGCCCGAGGCGGCGGATCGAGTGCTGGCTGCCCCTGCCAGGCCGGCCGAGACCGAGGAGGAGGCGGCGCGACCGGAGGACGAGGGAGGAGGCGGATGAGGCGGTGCGGACCGAGTAGAGGGCGAGCACGGCGGGCGGCGCCGCCTCACCATGCGCCGAGCACGCCCGGGGAGAGAGGAGGCAACGGAGGAGCCAGCCATGGAGAGGAGGCGCCGGAGAGGGAGATCCGTGGGGGCGGCGCCAATAGGGGGCGGCGGAGGCCTCCAGATCGGGAGAGGAGGAGGAAAGAAATGAGGGAGAGAGAGAGTTGAGATTGAGGGGGGGTATAACCGGTTGGAGAAGAAAAGGAAGTAGAATAAGGGGTAGATTAGGAAAATTAGTGATTAGGGTTAGATTTTGATTAGAAGTAATAAGTTGAGTGCTAATTTTCGATTGTGTCTAAATTAGATCATTAATTTTAGCTCGCTAGCAATCGTTTAGCTAAAACAGATTAATAAAGATAATTAACTTGATGTTATTTTGACAAGTTGCAGTTTTACCTTCGCACTTAAATAGGATCCGATAAATGTTAGTCCGCAAATAAAATTTGTTAGACTTGATAATATTAGGTTATGGTAGTTTTTCTCATCATTCTTTAGATCGTGTGTATTTTAGTTCTAACCCTAGAACCGATATGCTGGAACGACAGTAGCGGGGAGTGCTAACTGACCGGGGGTTTGAAAAATGTTATTGATCTAAAATTCACTAATACAAAGAATCATTTAACTAATATACATTTAGTAGCACCAAAACGTCACTAAGTATTTACTTTATTATTTATTATCCGCTCCGTTGCATATTTGCAGCAAACGAACCGACGCAGGCGGCAATAGTTGAATCGGAATTTATTGACAGTGATCTTTTCTACTCTTTCGAAGGCAAGCTACTCTCTTGTCCATTAATATAGCTATATTAAATGTAAACATTACTTTGCTCTACCTTATATATATTGCATCAAAACTATTTCTCAAAAACTCAAATCAAATAAATGAGTCAAAGATGAAAAAGATGATAGAGATGAAAAGAGTTGAGAAATGAGTAATGATATGAAAGCAGAGTATTAATATGGTTGGTAAAGGGTGCCCGGGGTAAGGATGAGAGAGGGCAAGAGGTGGGACCCTTTACATATGGTTATAATATAAGGACAAACAAAACTCCTACTCGATCAGAAGCCGTATCTTAAGTGCCAACCATTTTCCTATTTTCGACAGGCAGAACATGCTACCATGTTACGTAATTATGCTCTCCACATCGGGTATGTATTATGTGTGAGTGTAGTGTAAGAAGAGGTGCTATAAGCATTAGGTGGAGTGTTGGGGTGCGAAGAGGATGAATCGGCCCAACCAACATTACCTGAACTCGGTGGTGGCCAGGTCAGCAACGACGAAAAGTAATGGGTGGAGAGATTAATCACGAATCGAAAACGCTCAGATTCGAGCTCGAAATCGATCAAAGGAAATGCGTGTACCTAGCATAAAGAGTTCAGATAGCTATGGGTAAAGTGGTACAAGCTCACAAGAAGGCTATACAAAATCATGAATTCATGCCGCCTCTCTGGATTGGAGTCTACGGGAACCGCTAGGGGTCTTTCTTCTTCCGAGTAATCAAGTAGTCTTTTCAGAATTAAAATTTGCAACCTAAGTTTTAAAGTTTATTTTCAGAGTAAGAGAAGAGATAAGAATGTTGCTAAGGAAGAAATGTTAGAATCATCAATTGCATTTTAGCTACTAATGCTTGCTGAGTACACTATAGTACTCACTCTTGCTATCTTTCCCTTGCTTAGATCCTGATCCAACCGGGAGTTAGCCCGAGTGGGATGAGGAAATTTTGCAAGTTTTGAGAAGGCCGCAGGTGACGGGGGCGTTGGGTACGAGAAGCAGGGCGAGATGATCGCCGCTTTTGACTCGTGGGACGAGGAGATTACCGGAGGAACCTAGCAGGAAATAGCGGGAAGTCTTTCCCTGTTTGTAATTAAATTATTGTATTTAAAGCCTTAGTCATGTGTGGCAACTGTTGTAATAAAGAACAGTTTCTATTTTATTGTTCTGCTGCGTTATCTCTGATAAATGGCTTACTATTCGTTGGAGCAGTGTTCTACTGGGCAAACGAATAGTAATCCGTATGCTTAAGTGTGATTACCTCCTGGGTAATGACACGGGGCGTCGCAGCTGGTATCAGAGCAATAAGATCGGGCCATGCTAATAAAATAGAAACTGTAGCAAGAACTTAGGTGTGCTTCTCGCTTGCTATAATGCATTAATTACTTTATTAATTCTCATCTTCATATCAATTTCCACTTTCGTTCCATTTCAAAAGTAATATGTTAAAAAGCTCATCCTTTCTTAAAGAGACAGCCTACTAACGTAGAACCATTCATTCGCAGGAAGTGTAGGTTCAATCTTTCGACCAAAAGAGTGCGGGGAAAACGTATACCTAGTCGTAGGCCTCGCGTAGTTATTTTTGTTAAATAACCTGTCAGGTTAGCCCTTCAACATAGGATCGAAGATTTGAGACTGTAGGTGGGGAAGTATCAATATAAGATCATAAGTTTCCATGTTTGGGCTAGAGGTATGGAGTAGAAATCTGGCGTGGACCTGCTATTCCAATTTTGGGATAAGTATGGACCATACCCGTTAGCTCCTTTACCTTTTCATCTGTATAACCAAAATGACCCGTCAGCATCTCAAGGTAATCCGTAACTACTTAAAGAAAGTAAAGAAAGAGGCTGACAGTGTAAAAAAGAATGCCTTATCTTATTTCTGCATATCATTTATTTATATTTCACCAGAGTCATGCCCTACTGTTTCTGTCAAAATAAAAAAAAAAATTGTGCATAGTTCGATTGCCAAAGTGTCAAGTGCATCGGGAAAAAAATATATAGGCTTTATAATTTTATTGTGAAGCTTATTGGCAGGCCTGAGCCGAAGAAGAAGAAAAAGGAGGCGAAATCGATGGAGGAGCAGACCAGCTGGTTGGTTAAAATCAAAGGAGGAGAAGCTAACAGTGGCCTAGAGAATTGCATACACGGAGAGGCTGTTGAGTGGGGTGCCATCAATATGAATTGGTTTGTGAGCTTGGTTCATAGTCTTTGGGACCCAGGTGTCAGTGAGTGAGAGGGGCTTAAAAGCTAACGCTTGTAACTGAGAACTGAGAAGAACTGAGAAGGGCATCGAATGAAAGGAATTAAACTCTGCTTTCCCCACCTGTTCTTATTTTGGTCTCATCTCTGATTTCTCATGCCAAATTGTCAAATCATCCCCATGTATCCACCAATTTGCTACTACTGAGATTTGACCTCACGCGCGATGGGGTCGTCACACATATTTTGTAGAGATCTTTTGTTTATGGACTGAACTCCATTTCCATTTTTTTCCCTGAGAAATTTTCCATATTTATTGGCAAAAAGAAAAGGAATATAGGTATAGAGAATTGTGATCACTCAATGGGCAGACAGAAAGGTTGACGGCTCAAAAAGAAAAAAAAACAAACAAAGACGACTATGGAAAACTCTATCGGCGAAATTTCGCCGGTAGCCGATGTTATCGGTGGGGTTCTATAAAATTTCCTACTAGGAAAAAAAATTAGATTTATCATATTTTCATTCAAAATTTAGATAAATTTCATCTTTACATTTGAAAAATTCAAATTTCAATTCAAAAATTTTGGCCAAAATTTTGTCAAAATATCCGGTAACCGACGGTTACCGATTCTATCGGTAGAGTCCAATAACTTTTCCGAAACCATATAGTTTTCCTGCCTTAGACTCGGACTCGAGTCCTGGCCTGAGTCGAAGTGCGTAGCACGTCATCCACCTCGATCTCACCTCTATAATTCATCTACGATACGGCCGTTTTTCCCCATCGTTGCAGCAAACAAGCAGGCAACCACTGCCATGGCCTCTCGGTTCGCGCAAGTCAGGGCGCGGCTGTCGACAAGCGTGGTCCTGAGCGACGGCTTGATGAAGGTGGCGAGGGCACTCGATGCGCCCGCGGCGACGGCGGTGCCACAGCAGGCCGGTGAGAAGAGCCTCATGGCGTGCCAGGTGTTCACGCAGATGAAGGGGCTCTTCTTCCAGCGGTATAACGTTGCTGTGCACGCTGGCCGCATCAACGGACTGCACTGATCATCGTCGATGCAGCATTTATACATGGGAGCGTATATGCTTCAAGTGATTGGAATTTCTTTATCTATCGGTCACCTTTCTTAGTTGTAGGATTTTTATCTAATGGATACTACAAGTTTATGTGGTAAGACAAAAAAAAAATTTAAACTAGACAAAGGTAAATCTAGGTGAATCCTACAAATACAAAAACAAACAATTTTTTTTCTAAACTAGACAAAAATAAATTTAGGTGAACCCTACAAATACAAAAACAAATAGAACTGAAAGTTATAATAAAACTGTGCTAAAATTGATAATGCAATTTTAGGCTTAGTACTGTGCAATTGTAGGTGACTAAAAGATAAGAAAATTTTAGGTAACTGAGAATTAGCAAACCTGTTCATATAGACAGCATGCGTGCATGATGACAAGTTTTTAGTTCGTCGACTTTGGAATAATCTTGGGGTTGTACGTAGTATGGAAATATGGATATTATGTATTCTTTAATTCGTTTAATTGTTGTACTGAATTGCATCCTTAAAGTTAATTAATTGTATGTATGAATGAAAAAGCGCTAAGTTTTATAGCATCAACTAAGGGCATCTCCAATAGTGCCGTCTCTAATTTTGCTATATCAACTCCACGTCACCAAAAGATAGATTTAGAGAACACCTCCAATAAGCTGTATCTAGCAAGTTGTCTCTAACATTCTTGCCAAACCTATAATATTCTCACCCCTTCACCCCTCTCTTTCACATGCAGTAGTTGCTTTGTCTTGGTTCGTGTATAGAGATGA
Source organism: Phyllostachys edulis (assembly GCA_036346405.1). Classification (NCBI taxonomy): domain Eukaryota; kingdom Viridiplantae; phylum Streptophyta; class Magnoliopsida; order Poales; family Poaceae; genus Phyllostachys; species Phyllostachys edulis. The sequence goes on along the minus strand of CM070563.1, from coordinate 49,334,739 downwards.
TTGTTCGAGGAAGAGACGACTTCTCTTCTCCCTCATGCTTCTCTCTCTTCTACTTAGGATTTTGCTGATATGGAAGGGCTAACCGACGGCTGACATTGCACTATTTAAGATGCCCTAACAAATCAAGTTGGAATAGAAGATGAATCAAATTTGTGCTTGAGAACTCCCAGGAGGAACTTCCATCATGGATCACAGCTTACGCAACAACAACGACACTACCTAGCCAATAGTATGTGTGTGTTTTTCTGGACTGTACATTTATTCTGTTAGTACCGCTGGTTCTTCTCCACGCATTTTGTGATGCTACCTTGAACAACTTCGTCTCCAACTAATCAGGCAGAAAAGAATACTGTCAAGCCCAGTTTATACGAATTACTCATGGGCCAACATTCTATTGGCTCTTCTTAAAAGTTTCTCAAATAATTGCTCCATTAGGTTTGCCTGGCTCACTCGTACACTCATCCTGGGCGACTGGCCGAAACTCACAGGTTGCATCGTGGGGTCTAGCTGAGCTAGACGCAAGCAAATCAACCCATCACTAGTTTTGTTATATGAACCAAGCATCATCACTCGTGTATGAGCGAAAAAAAGTACTAAATTGGTCACAAAAATCAAACTTTTTTAGACAAAATTTTTCCTCCTAACCATCGGATCTTAGCTCTGTAATAACCTCAATCCTTTGGGTGAGTACTTTCACCAAGGCCCATGGATTCTGCAGCACGCCATTGGTTTTGGATAATATCTTTTGATATAACTTCACAATTTTACACCATCTGATGAAATGTTACACACCATCTTAACCAACCAAGGTTATGAGTTGGTTCCCAGGTTATGAGTTGGTTCCCAGGTCTCGAAGAGACAAGCAAGAGGGCCTTGCCACCGCTCTATGTACGGTTTGTTGTTTGTTTACTAACTTTGACTCCCTTTAACCCTTTAAATTCCCTCCAAATTCAAACCAAACCAAAAAAAAAATGAATGAATTACATTTCTTTCGGAAGGTAACAAAATCACCGAAATTTCGACAAAATTGTGAACCCTGGATAGTATATCCATTAAATGATTCAACGCAGCTGCCATTGAAGCATATAAAGATGATACGAACATGAAGCAAACAACCCATTAACAGAACATAGTACTCCGAAATTTAACTAACACTAATTACAGCGCAACGAAGAAATCAGCCAAACTAGCCAGCAGTTCATCATATACGATCTCCTTTTAAAAGAAAAAAAGCTCATCATGAGCTAGCTAGCGTTCAAGCAGTAAACTGAAGCTTCCATCCATCCAGCTCGCAGGACACCCTAGAACTGGAGTACTTGAACTGACAGGAAGCAAGAACAGAATACAAATATACAGGAGCATAGAGCTAATTAAGAAGCATCAAAGTGTGCAGAGAGCATGATCGAGCTTCATCTCGACGGAGCACAGACACGAAATGGCATGGCAAATACAGTGCTTGACTGTCTTGGAGGGAACAGGGGAGAGGCGTGCACGATGTTGACGAAATCGCTGCCTTATAGCTGCAATGGCATGTAAGAGGACATATATGGCTTAGTTTAACAGCATCCCAAAAACATAGTTCAGCTCAATTCAGTTCATTAAACTATATGTGGCTCAAGCAATGGTTGAACCAACGATCGTTACAGCGTGAAATGGTCAATGTGAATTGAGAACCAACTCATAACCAACCAGACTGTATCGATCAATCCTCCAACCTAGCATTAATCTCACATTGTTTGCTAATCCGGATTATATGTCATACTAGTTGACAGGCCGCAGAAACAATTCACATACAGTTGAAATTGCAATATTCTTGATACTTTGTGATAGAAACGAAGCAGCAGCAGCAGCAGCAGCAGCACTAGTGAAAATGAAAGAATGAACGTAATTATTACCTGCATGCAGGATTTATTCAAGGTCAAGTCCATCGATCAGTGTCGAGCATTCTTCTTCCTCTGGCTCCGACTGAAATCGGAGCACTGTCATGCAGATCCATCGAAATGTGATGCCAATCCCATGTTGCGATAGAAATGGTAGGATGGTTGGGATGGACGTCCGCCGCGTGCCTCAGCGCTGCCTTCACTTCCCTCCCCTTCGCTACCGTGGCTTTCTTACACCAAAGTCCAACGACAACACGCTCAAGCGAAGGGAGGTTCCCCATGAGCAAGCAGCCCAAGTCAAAATCACCACTGGCGAAATCCCGTGCTCGTAAACAGAATTCAAGGAACCGAACCCTTGGCATAGCTCCTTTTGGAAACATTGATGGAACCGTTACAAAATTGCGGAATGTGCACTCTCTCGCACACTGGAATACATCGGCGCTAACCACGAACCTCACCACTTTGCGCTCTATGAATCCGGTCGCCCTCAGGGCGAGCGAACGAAGAGCGGGCAGCGTCCCAAGGATTTGAATGTCCTCCCGCCGAACTTCATCAACCCGAATGTCCAAGTAGGAGATGAGAAATGACGAATTAATCCACGTCGGCAGCGTCAAGAACGATCCACGTTTTAACAGAAATCTACGGAGGTGTGGAGGGGGCACCCAGCCTTGCCGCATGAGATTAAGGCATCCACCAAAAGCATACATCTCTAGACTTTGTAATTTGTGCAGATTGCCTAGGCACTCCACGAAAGCTGTGGCCATGCTCTCATCCATCTCTTCCCAAACGATCTTGAGCACTCTCAGTTTGGTCAGCTGGCTCAGCTCTTTCACAATATCTGCATAATGGCTGGTTGAGATCACGGACAAGTCTTCTAGGGATGTCAGGTTCCCGAACCCATCTGGCAGTCCTGTATAGCCAACATGTAGGCACATCAAACGTCTTAGCCGAACAACGGTCGGTGGCAATTCTTCTATACCAGCACCTTCTAAGTTCAATGTCTGCAAAAACTGTAAGTTTCCTATTTCTGTTGGTAGCTCACAATCGCTTGGTACAGATTGACTTCTTCGAGAATATGTACATCTTAGTCCTAGGTACCTCAGGTGAAATAAAAACCTGACATACCTAAGATTAAGATGGCAACTTTTCCTAAGATTACAACCTTCCAAATCCAATACACGTATTACTTGGAAGCATGAAAGGGATGGCATCAAATTAATAGCAGGACTAAAGATAGTGATTGACCTCACTTGTGACATGCTCGTGGTAAACTGAGCAGTGTTGAGCTCTGCCATGCTATTTTGGAGGGATAACCTGCGAACCTTTCTTTGCGAAGATGTGTTTTGCTCAATACCACCCAATTTAGTAACAAAGTTTACCTCACTTGACAAGTAAGAAATGAGATCAAGCACCATGTCATGTACACGACATGCTTTTGCTTTGCCTTCAGCATTGATGTCTACCGGTTGGATCATGCTTCTATTTATGAGCTCGTTGAAGTAACTCTCACCTAGCTCAAATACACTATCCCCCCTTTTTTCATGTTGGACAAAACCTTCAGCTATCCACCTCCATATCAATCGACCACTCCTAATCTCATAATCTTCTGGAAATATGCTTAGATACAATAAGCAAGGCTTTAGATGAGAAGGTAGATCGTAATAGCTAAAGGATAATATCTTTTGCATGTCCTCCACGTTAGCACCTTCTGTAAGTCCATGGCCAATAGAGTTGCACAAAGTATACCATTGATCCTTTGTTTGTATCTCCTGATTAGCCAAAAGGCTAGCTATAGTAATGATGGCTAATGGTACCCCACCACATTTCTTCAATATATCTTTGGATACATCCTCCAATTCATGAGGGCATCCATTCTCTTGCGAAAATATCCTTTTATAGAAGAGCCTTTTGGAGTCATCAACAGAAAGAGGTCTCATTTCATAAATTATATCATCATTAGAAGAGCAACATGCTTTAGAAACATTGACTTTGCGGGTTGTCGTGATTAGTCGACTACCGAGATTGTTCTTTGAGAAAGCGCACTTGATATATCCCCACAATTTTTCATCCCATATGTCATCGATAATGATGAAGTACCTACATATCAATTTGTGAGAGCGTTAATTGGCAAATCTGGATGAACAAACCTTATATAGATGCTTGGATGTCTTAAAAGGAATCATTCCCTCCAAGTTTGATTGAGGTTGTTCTATGTGGATCAGATAAGATGAAGGGCCCTAACAGTTAGCTGTGGAATATCTCGAAGCATCTGAGGTTATCTTTTGATTTCATTTGCATGTTGTAGGTGAGTCCTCTTTAGTTAACTAGCTAGGTGTTTTGGTGCTGTGGTCAGTGTCAGTTTGCGGGGTGCTGTTTTGTGAAGTGGTGGTGCGTGTGGTGTGTTTTGGTGTTTTTCCTCTCGGCGAGTCCATCTGGACGGGTGCTGTAATTTTTAAACTCTTCCTCTCTGAAATGAATGGGCAGAGTTCCCTTTCAGAAAAAAGGCAAAGAAATCAAGCATAACTAATGGTTTTGTTATTTCAGTTCTTTTTATGGGTGTCATGGGGATATGCTCCTAATCTAAGTGTGGTAAACAATTGACAATAGCGTCGAGGCGTTTGGCGAAACCCTCGTTTTCGGACTAGTTCAGACTGATTGTCAGGCATAGACGGTTAAACCGGCCAGTGCCGGTGGTCAGACCGGCCATGGGTGGCGGTTAGACCGGCCATTAGGTGGCGGTCTTACTGGCCAAAATGAAAATGTGAATTTTGGAAATTAGCCAAAAACAACGTATGGCAGTTGGTGAGAGGATACGTTTGCACTTGGTCTCATTGGATTTAGTGTTTTGAGCCAAAACTAGATAGAGTTGAAAATTCCAAAGAGGGTAGATTTTCCAGGGTGAAAATTTGGCTAAGTATCAGGGCGGCTTGACCGGCCATTACTTGGCGATCAGACCGGCCAAGCCCTATTCATGAGCCAAGGCAGTGGTGAACTTCCTAGTTTAGTCCAAAGTTATGGGTGGGTCAAGTTGCGCAAAACTTGTGCCCGGAATCAATTTCTTGATCTATTGTTGTGCAGGTGGCTTGGAGTCAACAACGGTCAACGACAAGAATGATCAGGACTAGGTCAGGAGAGCTGAGGTCTAGAACGATCGAGGATGCCAGGTGAAGTCATTGGACTCAAGCATGGTGCAAGATGGACAAGGATGACCAAATGAGAGGTTCGGTGCGACGGGTTGCATCAAGTGGCACGGGGTCGGTGCAAGGGCCATAGTGATTCTAGTGAGAGCTGGATGGGAGAGACTTGCCGATAAGAAGAGAGTCATTGATCAACCTACACATGGCAAAGCATGGGATTGCTTCACGACGATTGGACTCGGTCTTCAGAGAAGGGTCGAGAAGGGCTATTTTGGTATCTTCACCAAAATACTGTTTGATGACTATTGGGGAAACTGTGGCGCAAGATGACACAAGGTGACACGATTTAGGTCAAGTGAAGCTGAAGATCACGAAGACACGGATTCAGGAAGCCCAGTTGTCATCCGCTTTGAGAAACGTGCGTGAGTGTAGACTTGTTTATGTGTGGACTTAGCAGGTGCCTGACAAGGTTTTCTCTACAAATCTAGCGTCCACTACAAAAGAGAGGGGTGTAGGATTTGCACCCTCATCCATCAAGCCTTCAAACCTAGGAAACCATAATTTGTGATTTAGTGTTAGGAGAGGAAAGTAGAGAGGCTAGGGTTTATGAGAGATAAATTGATTGAGTGCTCAAGTGTTGAGCCTTTGTCCTACATGGAGTGGTTGTAAACCAACAATCTATTGAATCAATCCAAGCAAAATTTTGTGATTTTAGGGCTCTCTTGTTCTTGCTATCTCTTTGGTGACTTTTAGGATTTTGTGTGTTCCTTTGGTTTTCTTGGATCTTTTACTATGATCTAGCTTGCTGGGACGAGTGGGAATCCATTTAGGATCATCTTGACCATCATCCACCCATGAGCAAGTTTTTGGATGATGACGACATCCCTATTACTACTACATCTTCCAACTCTCCAAGTATGCATGAGGACAATGTTGATAATGTTCATGATGTGCCTAAAAGTCTAATAACTAGGGCAAGAGCCAAACTTCTAAAACAGCAGGTGCATTCTCAGGTTTAACAAGTGTTAAGACTTTGGAATCGAGAGGGAGGCCAGGGCCGAAGCAATAGAGAAGCACAAAGAAAATGACAGCCACACTTGCCGCCATTTCGGACCTCCCACAAGTCCAACCGAATTCAAACTCAGAATCACGTCAGAACTCAATTCGGACTAAGTTCGGGACAGCCTATAGGGCCCGTAATAAAAAGGTCGTAACTTTCACAAACAGAGTCCGATTCGGGTGTTCTTGTGCTTGTTGGAAAACTTATTCTAAGGCCCATGCAATGGATATGGTAATAGCCTCAGGAACCACGTGCTCGCACCGCAATATCTAAAACAAAGTGACAGTTGTAAAATCAGAGTTTCCTTTTTGTTTTTGAGTCCAACACAATGTAGGGATGAGTTGTAGTGGGTTTGGGAACCTTGTGGCTGACCCTAGGGGTCATATATACTCATGTATTTGTGCCTTTTTTTTAAAGATACGACTTTATTTTGAGAAATAATAGATTGCTTTGCAATGCTCCTGTTCTTCCAAGGGGTGCCGAACACATTTGAGGGGGATTGGGAGTTATCAAGACCATTCAATCTTTCCGCTGGGAATTGAGAGCACGGTAGATCTTCACTTTGGTGGTCGGTGATATCAAGGCGTGTGTTCTTGCAAATTATAGAGTGCTAGTCCTTGCATTGGCAACGGGGGATCACAACGATTCAGCAAGCCTCACGTGGGTATCCTTGATCCTACATCGAGAAGATCGGACGACCCCGTATCAATTTGCACCCTCATCCATCAAGCCTAGGAAACCATAATTTGTGATTTAGGACTAGGAAAGGAAAGTAGAGAGGCTAGGGTTTGGGAGAGATTGATTGATTGAGTGATCAAGTGTTGCGCTTCTATCTTACATGGAGTGGTTATAAACTAAAAATCTATTGAATCAATCCAAGAAAAATTTTGTGATGTTGGGATTTTGGGGCTCTCTTGTTCTTGCTCTCTCTTTGATGACTTTTTGGATATTGTGTGTTCCTTTGGTTTCCTTGGATTTTTTGCTGTGATCTAGCTTGTGTAGACGTGTGAGAATCCATCTAGGGTCATCTTGACCATCATCCACCCATCAGCAAGTTTTTGGATCAAAGTTTGAATTTCCTCGGTTCTTGTACCTACTTGATGTCATCCAAAAATTTGTGGAACCTTGGCCTTGATCTTCTTGATCATCAATTGGAATAGGTTCCTAACCTTTTTGATGAGCTATGATTGAAATTTCAGGGGATTTGAATCATGGATATGGGAGTTAGGTCGATTTGTAATCTTTGCAGGCAGCTGCCCAGGCACAAGAGGTCAGACCAGCCATTCGGGTGGTCAGACCGGTTGTAGCCCAGTCAGACCGGCCCCGTGCCGTTTTGCGGCGTTTTGCCTCGGGTTTCATTGATTTCAACGCAAGATTTCCGATGTGCTTGTGTTTTTGATCTTCATAGCTTCTATAGCTACTAAGGAGACGAAGAAGTTGAAATCTGTTGGGGTCGAAAAACAGTATTGCTCCTCTTCACTCCCCTCTAGTTGCTGTTCCGGTCCAACATTTTTTCATAAGGATGCATTACTAGATTAAGGTATATCTATGCGCAAACGGACTAGAGCAAACTCTAGGAATTTGTATCAACACTGTAAATCTATAATCGAATACCAACACAGTGCTAAAAAGATGCATTCATGCATGCACAAACTCGATCACTTGGTGCTCTCTTCAAAAGAAAAAGCAATGATCAGCATTAGGTGATGCGTACCTCTTGTTCCAAAGGAATTCTATCAGTTCGTCGATGAGTTGTGTTTCATCTCTTGTTGCTTCATTGATGTTTGCATACTTGACCTTGTCAAGCTGATGGAGCATCTTCTTGAAAATCCTCGTTATGTTGGGATTCTGAGACACCAAAACAAAAGCCCCACAATCAAATTGCACTTTAATGTTCTCATACACTGCTTTGGCAATAGTTGTCTTGCCCAATCCTCCAAAGCCAACGATGGAGATTATCTTCAGTCGCTGCTTGGACGCATCATGATCACCCTGTGTCAACATCTTGATCAGCTCATCCTTTGCGTGGTCAATGCCAACGAGCTCTGTCACCTCGCTGTACAGAGCCGTCAGGCGAGGGTCAATGGTAGCGCTAGAGCTGCTCTTCGTCTTTGCAGCTCGAGCCCCCGTGCCTTTTGGCGCAGCCGCACCAACCGCTTCGGCAAGGTCTCGGCTTTTTGATGGCGTCGGCGACACAATGGGGAGCCTTGCCTTTGCTGAACAGTTTGGTGGTCTTCTTAACTAACCTCTTGACTCTGCTCTTCAGATCGGCGGTGGGCTCGCGTTCACGGCCCACCATAAAGGCGTCGACGGCGTCCTCCTTGTCGTACGACAGCTCCGTCACTTTGGTCGCCTGTGTTCGACACCTTTCGTCGAGCTGGTCCGGGGGCACCTCGGCCACCTTGCAGAGGGCGGCGTGCATCATCGTCAGTTCTGTCTCGAGAGACCTGACGCCTTTCCTCACACGCTTCCCCAGGTTGTATTCGTCCTCGAGCAGCTCACAGAGCTTTGGGAGGAGGGCTTTCATCGCCCCGCCCGCCACGAACTCCATAGCTCTATCTCGGCGGCGGCGGTTGGCGCTTGCTCAGGGTAGTGGATCTCACCACCAATAGTTGACTGGCTTGTTCAGTAGCATCATTTTCATTTGGTGAAGCGTCACGAACTCACGATCCGATTGCCTCCTCAAAAATGGAACAATCTGTCAGATAGTTAGTATCAAAATCCAATCAGAGTCCGTATTAGGGTTGAATTGTAATTTTAGCACTATCAATAATAAGGTATAAATAAAGGGTGTGGGTGCGCCGAGAGACACAATTATTCCCCAAATCTACGTGATAGCAGAAAAAAAAGCTTACCCGTCCTCATCCCAAAACCTGATCGGCTAATCGCAATACCTGCGCCACAATCCTCCACCGCCGCCTGCTGCATTGCCGTCGTGCTTTCAAGAACACGGAGCGGATCAGAGCCCTCGCCGCGGATGTTGTCTGCCGCAAAGACAAAGTCGCCATCGATGATCTGGCTTGGCCAGATCCGAGTAGAGAAGAAAGAGCACTGCTGCTTGGGACTCAAGAAGAGAACTGAACAACTGCTGTGCCGTATAGTAACCTCCCAACGAGTCCTTAAATACCTCTTGATATTAATTAATTTCGAATAGATGTTTGTCTCAAATCCAATAGAATCAAGTATATTGATTCTGATAGGAACGTACATCTCTCCCGTGCATGCGCGTAAAGAGAACGCAACAAGATAGCAGTAGTCAGGACAAGCACTCAGTGCATAGCCAGTCTGGGTTTCTAGTCGGAGCTGGAGACCGGGAGAGATGGAGAATGGAGAGAAGCCGCTGACTAACGAGTGGCTGGAAGAGCTGCGTGGGTTAGCGGGCAAGTTAAGGATAAGAGCCAAAGTGGAGCCTGAAAAAAATATAATCACTTCCATCGCTCAAGCGTGGCGGGACAAAGCCATATATTATTTAACAAATATCATATATCATATATATACATATATATATATATATACATATATATACATATATATATATATATATCTCCGGAACGGTGGTATACCGGTATGAGCTGATAGCGGAATATTCCATTCCAAAAAACAAATTGAAATAGTATCTAAAATGAAATTGACAAATATGAGAGGTAAATCTTCCCGTACTATGGAGGCCCAAAGTTCGAGTCCCTGACAATTGACTAATAGACTGATAGCTCTGATCTCAATCCCATCTCTCTCTCATATTAAGATTTTAGGCTTAAAGGACTTGCACGAACCAAGATTTTTTCGGTTATCTGATTCATCTCCTTCTGCTCTTCTATCTCGGTGGACTGATTGTGTGCTTAAGTGTTGAGGTTTTATCCTTCATGATGAAGTGGCTCTAAACCAACTTCTATTTAAAATCAATTCAAGCAAGATTCTTTAAGATGAGTCTCTTCTTGTTCTTGCTCTCTCTTTGGTGATTTATGGGTCTTTTATAATCCTTTGGTTTCTTGCTGAGATCTTGCTTACTGTGACATGTGAGAATGCATCTAGAATCATCTTGATTATCTCTTTCCCACGAGCAAGTTCTAGGATCAAAATTTTATTTTCCATGGTTTTTGTGCCCTCCTTCCCTCATCTACGCAATTCATGGAACCTTGGCTTCGATCTCTCCGATTGTCGATTGGAATAGGTTCATAACCTTCTTGATGATCTATGGTCGAAATTTAAGGGGATTTGGATCACCAGATCAAAAGGTGTGCTGATTTTGGTTTTTGGTTTCAGGCTGACTTCACTGTTCCTCGTGTTGTTTTACTGTTCACCCGGCAGTACCGACACTGTTCATCAGTACTACCATTCGTCGGTACTACCACTACTGTTCACTGATATGATCAGTACTGTTCATAGGAATTGTTCATCGGCGTGTTTTTTTTTTTTTGCGTTTTTAGTTGTTATGCTTCGGAGTTTCGATTAGATTCAATACAACCATCCGCTGTGCTTGTTTGTTGATCTTCATAGTTTTCATAGCTAGTGGAGAGAAAATGTAGGATCGTAATGGCAATCAGAAGGGGGGGGTTGAATGATTGCAGCGAATTATCCCCCTAATTCAAACTTCTTCTTGTGCACAAGAACTCTAGAAACTCTGCTGACTCTTGTATAGCTTCACAATAGAGACCACCTCAGGCGCACAGAAGGAACAACAAATCAAAAACAAGATGAAGCAATTCTGAGCTTTATTTCTTAATTTGATTTGTGCCTACAAAGTGCTTAGCAAGCACCCCTCAAAGCCACAATTCGAAAGACCTCTCAAAAACTCAGTAAAACAGCCGTAGCTCTGCCAGCATGAAAAGCTACAGGTCAAAAAAACTTATCTCACGAAATCGTAACCTCAAAAAAACCCTACGCAAAGCGCACCCTTTGCCTCTTCTTATAACCTAGAGTCTTATCCATGTCCAACACGACACCAATACGGACTCTATCTCGAAACACGTCCAGATCTGGAACTCCTTCCAAATCTATCACCCTTCTCCAAAACTTCACGCCGCAAGCCTCCAGGACTCCTCCCGTAGCTTCAGCGCAAACCACCTTTGATCTCCACGTGCTCCAGCATGATCCAAACCACTTCGTGACATCCGCGACCTCCTAGACCTCAGATCTCCCCATCCTAATCCGGGTCAACCTTGTCACCGACCATGATTGCCTTCATGCTCAACCTGCACATGCAAAGATCAAAGAACACATATCCGGCACAAGTTCTCCAACTTGACCAATGTCAGTACGCACGCACGCATACCACACTTTTAACCATCAATAAACACTTACCAGATCAACCTTGAAGTCTACAACCACTTCAATAGAATCTGCGACCAATTCCAGTAGGTCTACGATCACCTCCAAGACGTCCACGACGTTTACGACTAGTTCCAGTATGTTTACGACCACATCCAAGACGTCCAAGACGTCTACGCTTAGTTCCAGTAGTTTACGACCACCTCCAAGACATCCATGACGTCAACGACCACTTCCATCAAGTCTACGACCACTCACTTGCACCGTAGCACTTGAAGCATACAGTATTGGAATGAATAGGGTGGTCTTGTGGAGACCTCCAGGTGGTCCTGCAAGACCTCGTAAAAAACCTCTTGGGAGGTCCTTGAAAACATCATGAAAAGATCTCTTGGAAGGTCCTGAAGACCTCCTTAGTGGTCCTGAAACAGCATCCTGAAAGACCTCTTGGGAGGTCCTGGAAGACCTCCTCAAAGACCTCTTGGGAGGTCCTGGAAGACTTCCTCAAAAAGACCTCTGGGATGGTCTTTGAAAGACATCAGGGGTCGTCTTTGTAAGACTCCAGGGTCGTCTTTGTAAATATCAGAAGACCCTCGTGCTACAGTAGCTCGGAGACCTCCTCATTATAGTAACTCAAAGACCTCCTCGCTACAGTACCCAAAATGAACAGTGCCTGGAAGACCTCCTCGAAACAGTAACTCTAAAGACCTCATCGCTACAGTACTTGATGAACAGCACGTGCGACGACCTCTTCACAGAGGGAGGTCCTGGACGGTCCAGATAACTTCAGGGGGAGGTCATGAACGATCCAGATAAAACCACGTTGACGCTCTGAGGAGGTCCTGTGAGGTCGAGACTTATCCACTTATGCACTCATGAAGAGGTCCTGGATGGTCCAGATTGTGCCTGGGGAGGTCCTGGACAATCCAGATTAGGCCACGTTGCGCTTTGAAAAGAGATCCTGTGTGGTCTTGATCTTCTCCAAGGGAGGTCCTGTGTGGTCCTGATTAAACCACGTATGAGCCTTTGTGGGAGATCCCAGTCAGTCAAGATTTCTCCGGGGAGGTCTTTAACAGTTGAGATTGAAGCGCATTGGATCTCCTAGGAGGATCTCGATGGTTGAGATTGAAGCATGTTGGATCTCCTGGGAGGACCTCGATGGTTGAGATTGAAGCACGTTGGATCTTGGGGAGGTCCGTGACGGTTGAGTTTTAAGTAACGTTCGGACCAGCGAAGCCTTCAACTCAACCGTGCCGTTAAAACTCTATCAAACGGCTCAAAGAAGAAATAGCGTGTGCGATGTGCAGAACACGGAGGACATCAAATCAAAAGACACAACTTAAACCAATGCAACTTAAAAACCTCTTTTATCAGCAAGATCACGATCAAATACCAATGTCAAATAGGCTCAAACAGAGGCGATTCAAATGGCAATGTAATCATCATTAAACATCAAGACTAAGACCTCCTATTGTCAATGTGTTCATCACCAAACAACACGACCAAGACCTCCTGGTCTAACAGAAAATCTTGTTGGATCCGATCAAGGTGAAAAATAGGAAGAGCTCCTATTCACCCCCTCTAGTCGCCTTTTCGGTCCAATACATTGCCTGATATCGCTCTGGTCGTACTCCCATGGCACACGGGAGCCTTCGTTAACGATAAGGTTGTTGAACAAGTATGTGTTCCACTCGAATAGAACCGTCTGTTGTTCCACAGCATCCTCGTCGTCGGATCCTTCATCTTTTGACAATGCTATGTAGTGCTAGTCTTCGAGATCCATCCTTTGGACTAGGGCTTCCAGCTCTTCACCCTCGTTAGCAAGCCCACTAGCTTTTCTGACTAAAGGAGCTCCTTCCACACGTTCTTCATCGACAGCATCAGCAACTCCCGAACCTTCGGCCATTGTGTGTGCCATACTGTGGCTGTAGTCCTCGACTTCTTCTTCGGTATCACCATTTCCTTCTTGTTAAGCCGCCGATGCAGGAGTGGGCTTGACATATGCTTGGGATAGAAGGACCAAATCCCACTGCTCCTCTCTCGCCCTGCGTACATATGACTACCATGATCTTGTTTTCTTGAGCTGCACTAACTCCTAGTATGCACCCTGTGGTGCTCGATTGACAAGGCAACTCAATCTTAGATCATACACAACATGGTCCAAATCGAATGTGTGAAACAACCATTGCATCACAGCGCCCCACGTACGCCGCTCTGGTCTTGTTTGGGTCACGGTCGCCGATTGGAAATAACGCAAATCAATCCCCTCGGGACCCTCAAGGATAATCCCCTAGCCGTAGTAAATTTTGAAATTGGTGGCGTCCAACATATTTGACGTAATGCACCGTAAGCAAGATTTCTGCGATTAAACACATATCTAAAACTAAACTACCCACTAAAAAGAATTATGTACAACATACTACACAACATAACCGTACATCTAAAACTATGTAATCCATTCAGTTAAAAAAATTACCTAAAAGATGGATGACCGGACGGGCAGCGCTTAGCTAGCTTCTCTCCTCCCCTCTACTTCTCTCCGCTCCAGCCCTTCCCTCCCATCTTTATATTTTTTCTGAATAAAAGTGAGTTATGCCAGAATTTTGGTGTCTTTTATAGGGTAGATTGAGCCGCCATTTGGAATGACGACAGGGACTTGTGAGCCCCCTGTCACCATTTGAAATGACGATTTTTTTAAAAAAATTTAATATTAAAAATTTTAGAAACTTACAGGATCCCTGTCGCCATTTGAATTGACAATTTTTTCTAAATTTTAATATTAAAAAATTTAGGGACTTGCAGGATCCCTACCACCATTTGTAAAGACAATTGTCCTAAATTTTAATATTAAAAAAAATTTAACCGGGGGATCCCTGTCGCCATTTTAACTGGCGGCAGAGACCTCTCTGCACTGTTCTAGGAAAAAAAATCAACTATGTATATTTGTAAATTTCTTTTAAAATAATATTATTTTAAAAAAATTCCATATCCTGAGTACGTCGAGCCAAGCACTTACTCCACGTCGGTAAATCTCCCTTCTCTGCATGCTCGATAACATTCAGGATGGCAGGCAGCTTGCGCTGCTCCTCCATGCCGTCCATCACCTTGTACTGGTCTAGAAGGTAGCTGGATGCCTTGTTCTTCACCATGGTGACCAGCGGCCGGATCACCAACTCAGCAATTGTTGCAGTGAAGAGTGCGGAAGAGAACCTTGTACTGGTCCAGAAGGTAGCTGGACGCACAAAACTGCAGTGAAGAGTGCGGAAGAGAACCTCCCTAAATGCACAAAACAAAGGCAAACACAACAGAAATGATATGGAATGGCATTTTTATGGAACTGGCAAGGAAAACAAATACACTGCGGTAAATGAGTTTGGTTGGTTGGGATGCCATCACTTCAAGGTTCACATGTAACGTTGGATGCATCCTAGTATTTGAGTTTAGTTATCAGCCCAACTCTTTCCAGGCAATGTTAAACGGTTACTAACATGAGATAACTAGGTGCTGCGCACTATGTACGTAGTAACTTATTGTTAGCACATTTTTAAAATTAATTAATGGACCATTCCCACTAGTGAGGTTCATGCGAGACTGCAAGTAAGAACATATATGTCCTACCTATGTTATAAAAGATCACGTACCATACTAACCTCCCGACTTAGAGGCCTTAAATACCTCTTGATATTAATTAATTTCGAATAGATGTTTGTCTCAAATCCAATAGAATCAAGTATATTGATTATGATAGGAACGTACATCTGCCCTGTGCATTCGCGTAAAGAGAACGCAACAAGATAGCAGCATTCAGGACAAGCATCTATTCGGAAGTGCCACCAGCCTTTCATAACGCAACAGATTAGTGACGGTTAGGTCCCATTTGGACCCACCCCGAGAAGTTAGGCATGGGTACTGATTAGCGGTGCAAACGGAGTAGATAATTTTCAACCGACCGACCGAAGGCTCTCATAGCGTATTCAAGATAGAGAAATGGGTATCCGATACTATCTATGTCTGACTCCGACTCCGAGAACAAATACAGAATATGATATAGGATGAGCAATATTTATCCGTATCTACTCCGATTGCACCCATAGTACTGGCTGACCTTAGTACGTAGGTTACAAGTAAAACAGAGCGGATGCATGGGTGCAATTGGTTTGGCTAGCCTTTCATCAACAAAATGCCCCCTCTGTTTTGCAATATTTGTTCACAATCCACAATGCGTAAAGACTAAAGAAACACTAAATCTTAGAAAAAGTTAATGAGAAATAACCATGTATACCCCTAAAAATGACATATTACGACCACTTCACCTCTTCCAAAGTATTTAAGTATGGATAGAGAGCGTAATCATTGCAACAACTACACTCTTTTCCTTAATAGACAAATATAAAATGACTTGTTTTTATGAACCGGAGGAAGTATTCAATTTTAGCAAAGCTCTACTACAATATTCTATTTGTTTTTGTATACGTAGGACTCAACTAGATTTACTTTTTTTTTCTTAAATCGCCGTTTGAACTTCTCTCCTGTTCAGGTTAAAAAACAACAAGTAAACAGACCCACAAGTTAGTGGTGCATACGCGATCGTGGCCGATCAACACAAAACGTATACGCAACGCATGAGATCAAACCATACGTGTAATTAGAGACTACCTGACCTTTGGAATGTCTTGTAGCCTCTTTTCTATTCTTCTCAAGGGACGCCATCCATTGATCTACTCCTATGAATATCATATTTTCTTCGCTAGCATATCAGAACTAAGACCGCAATTAGAGTTGTTTAGAGACTAGAGGTGATGATTAGTGTAGTATCCTGTCTTTCCTCCTTATTGATACGAGGTGTCTAATCTTCACGGTGTAGGATAAGAGATAACTTTGGATCCGTGAAACCTGACGAATCGATGGTGCCAACTATTGTCAAAACAGCAACATACGATAAAAAAAATTCGTGCAACGACATACTCGTGACCCATCTACCTGACCAAGCAAAAGTAGACGTGACGAGAACAACGACGATGAGAAATTCCGAATTCCCTCAAATGTACACTTAGCTAACCTAGGAAATAAGGGTATAATTATTAAAATATTTAATTATGGTCTCCCGACATAGATGGGTTACATGGCCTATATATAGCCTAGGACTCGAGATAAAGAAATAAAAGAAACGGCTTAGAAACTACAAATAAAAACTTCCTAATTAATCGCCGGAAAACTAATTAGACTGGGTCGTCCAAACTCCAAAGCATCCAGATGAGCGTCTTGGGCACATACGCTGGCGCACGCAAAACCGAGATAAAATCTGCATGCAAAAATTCGTATCCTTCTTGGTGGGGTAGGAGACAAGGTGGGACCTGCCATCATGTGCAGCCATTGGAATCGATTGCCTCTTCTTTATCCGTGTGCACTTAGAATATATTTCTTTGGTCTAATTATCTTAGTACGAAATCTTACTAACCACAGAGCGCAAGACTAGGATTCACAACAACAAATTCATCAAAGTTTAGTGGAATAACCATACTGAAGATGAAGTAACTTGGGAACGTGAAGACCATATGTGAAAGGAATACCCAAATCTTTTTCCTTCTGCTTGAAGTGCCTTCAAATCAAGAAAGGAAATGTTAAACAAAGCAATGGTAAGGAAAACGGAGTAATCACTCCTTATAACCTTGTAGGATATTTTAACACTATCTTTGAAGGAAACCAAAACAAGAGATGTTGTATTTCCTAGTAGAATCTTCCAATCCAATTTCCAACCTACCCAGATCTCGGGAACGAGATCTTTCATGGGGGGGGGGGGGAGGTTTGTCACATCCCCAATTAATAAATAAGATTTAGTATGCATCTCATCAGCATGCATCATGTTTATAAACTTTTGCATATTTATTGCACTAGGAAAATCTCAAGCAAGTGTTAAACCTACACTTCAAAATTTAACTCCAAACAAAAATATAAATAGAAACTTGTGATCATCTTCTGGAAATAATGTATTCAAATACTATAATAATTATCAAGAATTAATATAATTTTTCCCAAATTTATGGGACTAGTTTTAAACCTCAGAAAATTCAAACTCAATACAATAACCTATCTCGGGTTTGGATTTAAACTATACAAAATATATCTTCAATAGTGAGATTTAATAATTTTTATGGACACTAGACCTTTCCAGGAAACCCTCTGAATTATTTCAGATTTTATAGAATTTTATTTCTATATTTTAAGCCTCAGTCAAACTTGTCGTTCTTTGGTCAAATATGGAATTCAAATTCCCTCGCACTGTTGGACCGACTCAAGCCACCCACTGTTCCGACCCTAGCCCACTTGGTCCAGCCGTACCAACTCCTCACCGACCGAGCCCGACGCAATGCGGTCCAACCCAACCGTCTCCGCCCGTACCTGTGACAGTGTCGTCTTCTACCTCGGGCAGAAGCAGCGCACCACGCGCCTGCCGAGCTCTGCGCTACCCTGTCAATGTCGTTGTCGCGCCGCCCTCTACGACCAACCCGAGAGCGTCTCCTTCTAGCACCGCTTCACGTCCGTCCATTCCCCGCCTTTAACCCGCCTCCCTGCTCTCACATTCCTCCATTCCTCCTCTCGGTGGTCGAGGAGGAAGAGGCTCCTTCTTGCATTTCCCTCGGGTAAAGTCCGCACCGCTTTGTCGCTTGGCTCCTACTATCCATGCCTTTTTTATTTTCACTCATTTGAGTTTTTGTCGTTGCTTGTAGGACCCGGAGCAAACTCATGCTTGTGGATATCATGGGGATATGCCTGAGATCTTAGGATGATGTTACAATTGGCAATGTTGTTGACGGTTTGTCGAATCACGTGTTTTCGGCAAAGTTTCAGTTCTGTCAGACCTCTGGCGGTCTGACCGGCCATGCCTTGACTTGATTTGCTGTTTTGGTCGCTGGTGGTCAGACCGGCCAAAGTGGCGGTCAGACCGGCCAGTGGAGCGGTCTGACCGGCCTTGCCTGAGCGGTCAGACCGACCACTGCAATGTTTTGGATTTTGAAGCTGGGCCAAAAATAGAAGGTGTAGGCAAGTGAGGAGGTGCTTCTGCACTTGGTCTCATAATTTTTGGAGCCTCCAGGTAAAAGTTCTATTGGTTTGAAAATTCCAGTAGGTTTCAGTTTTCCAGGTTGGAAATTTGGTTAAGTCATGGATCGGCGGTCGACCGCCTTTGGTGGCGGTCGGCGGCGAGCGGCCGACCGCCAAGGTGGCGGTCTGACCGGTTTCGATGTGTTTAAATCGTCGCCGTGGCGGCGATGTTTGCTTGTTAGGTCAAGTTCATGGGTTTCATGGCATATGTGTTGCATGATGCATGTTTTGACTAACGTGGGTCAAGTTGCGAAGAACTTGTTCCCGGAAACGATTTCTTGGTCTATGTTTGTGCAGGTTGCTTGGAGGTCAACGACGGTCAACGGCGAGGATGATCGGGACTAGGCTTGGAGAGCTGAGGTCCAGAACGATCGAGGATGCCGGGTGAGGTCAATGGGTTCAAGCATGGCGCAGAATGGACAAGGATGACCGAACGGGAAGTTCGGTGCGACGGGTTGGATCAAGCGGCGCGGGGGTCGGTGCAAGTGACATGGTGGTTTTGGTGGGAGCCGGATGGGAGAGACTTGCCGACATGAAGAGAGCCGCAGGATCAACCTACACGTGGTGAAGTATGGATGTGTTTCACGCAGTTGGGACTCGGTCTTTGCAGAAAGATCGAGGAGGGGTATTTTGGTAATTCTACCAAATATCGCCTTGGTAACCTTTTGCCAAGTCACGGCGCAAGATGGCGCAAGTTGAAGTGGATTAGGTCAAGAGATGAAGACGGCGCTTTAAAACGCGTGCGTATATGACCCGTTTGTGTGTGGGCCTTAACGGGAGCCCATTAGGGTTCAGTCTTCTAGAAGGTCTAAGTCTCCACTATAAATAGAGGAGGAGGTGGCTGCACCCCTTCAACCTTTTTTTTCATTGTTTTTGAAACCCTATTTGCTTAGGGAGAGGATTAGTGGAGGTTAGGGTTCTAGAGAGTTTGATTGGATTTCGTGCTCATGTATTGAGTCCTTGTCCTCCATTGGTGGAGTGGTCAGAAACCAATACTCAATCAAATCAATCCAAAGAGATTTCTCTCAAGATGAATCTACTATCTCTTTGTCTCTCTATTTGGTGATTTGATGCCCTTTTGATTCTAGAGTTTTGATTGGTTTCTTGGCTTGATCTAACTTGTCGTGACTTGTGGGAACCCATCTATGATCATCAATTACCCACGAGCAAGTCTCTAGATCATATTTCGTTTCTTACTCGGTTTTTGACCTTACTTTGCTCAAACTAAAAAATAGAGGAACTTTGGCTTGGATTTCTGCGATCCTTGATTGGAATAGGTTCACAATATCCTTGAGAAGGTGTGTGTCAAGTTTCGTGGAGTTTGACCACATAGATCAAAAGTTAGGCCAATTTGTGTTTCATTTTTGGTGATTTCACTGCTCGGGTCGTTACGGTCTCCAGTGATCGATCGCCAGTCTGCTGGTCGAGATCGCCAAGCCACCGGTCAGACCGCCCTTGTACCGCCGGTCTGACCGCTCAGCCCTGATTTGATTCTGTTTTGATCTTTTGCTTTGGGGTTTGGATTTGATTCAATACTAGTCTTCCGCTATACTGGTATATTGATCTTCATAGCTTCTATAGCTATTGGAGTGACATTTGTGTTGAATCCATCTTTTGTGAAAAAGTGAGCGTGCTCCTATTCACCCCCTCTAGTCGCCTTTTCGGTCCAACAAGTGGTACCAGAGCCCGGTTAGTTCAATCTTGATCTTAACCGGTCACTGAACTTGGCGATGGATAAGTACTCGACCAAGCCGTATGTCTTCGATGGGCTCGACTATGCCTATTGGAAGAATCGCATGCGAGTCTTCCTTGAGAGCGAAGGACAAGCTATATGGGAGGTTGTTCGAGTCCGCTGCGTTTGCCCGGTTGCTCGGCTTCAAAGAAATTCTCTTGGCTAGCAACAACAAGGCAAAAAAACCTTTTATATGCTGGGCTTGGTAGGCAAGAGTACGATAGGATTTGCAATCTTGCAAACGCACATGAGATTTGGCACACCCTCGAAACTTACCATGAGGGATCGTTCCAGATCAAGCAAGTGCGTCAGAATCTCTACAAGCGAGATTACAACAAATTCGAGATGCGTCCTGGTGAGAGCATCGATGACGTCTTTACTCGCTTTAACAAGGTGATCGATCAGATGAGAGCTGTTGACATTGAGTACTCTCAATCTGAGAATGCCACCCACCTCTTGGCTGCAATCAACACCAAGGAGTGGGAGATAAAGGCAACTGCCATAGAGGAGAACGTCGAACTCTCTAATCTCACTTTGGAGCTGCTTTATAGCAAGCTAAGAACTCATGAGATCAAGAGAGGCGGTAATCCTAAGAAGGATAACATGGCTTTGGTGGCTAATCCTCTCAAAGGGACTCTTGATGGTTCTTCTGAGTCTTCTTCTGGTTTTTCTCTTGCGTGTTTATCTGCTATTCAAGAAGAAGAGTTTGAGAGTCTTCCTGAGGCTGATTTAGCTCTTTTAGCCAAGAAAGTCACACGGGCATATAACAATGTCAAAAACAGAAAGAGAGGTGGTCCTGTGACATGCTATGAGTGTGGAGAGCTATATCACATCCGGGCCAACTGCCCCAAGCTGAAAGGTAAGGGCAACCGCAAGGATGAGAAGCCTGCCTGGAAGAAGCCTAAAGGGGCCAAGCTCAAGTATGATGCTGCCAAGCTCATGAAGGTTGCTCACCGAGTCCTTGCCGCTTTTGGAGATCAATCCATGAGCGATGTGGACTCCGGGAGCGAGGAGGACAAGGAGGAGGAGATTCCTCAAGACAAGAAGCGGAAGGCCAAGGACTTCACTAGCATGTGCTTCATGGCCGACTCCGTCGACGCCGATGACGACGATGAGGTACCTCTCTCCTACGATGTTCTTTCTGCTAGATGCGATAACATGTATGAGCAATTGCTTAGTCAAGATAATGCTTTAGAGTTCACTATGGCTAGGACACAAGGATTTAGAGTCACAAGTCGAGAATTTGACATTAGAGCTTGTGAATGCTAAGAGTCTAGATGTTGATGAATGTTCATCCTGCCATGCTTTGCACTCCGAACTGTCTAAACTACAATCTGCTCATGATATTGCTTTGCATCAACTTGAAAATGCTAGAACTGAGCTAATTAATGTTAAATCTGCTCCATGTGAAAAATGCTTAGAGTCTAGCAAATTGGATGCATCCGGCAATGTGAAATCTAGCTTTTGCTCTTTCTGCTTAGAACGCGAACATGAAGTTAAGGATATTCTAGAAGCAGTTAGAGCTAAGTATGCCAAGCTTAAGGACACAATTGAGTCTACACCTTGTGCCTCTTGTGCTGCCTATAAGCTTGAAGTTGCCCATCTTAGGGCTTGTTTGGTTAGACTAAAATCCCTGCTCATCCCCATGGATGGACCGGGATTTTAGTTCAAATTCCCAGCCCATCCACATGGATCCCGGCCGGGAATAGACTTCCCAAACAAGCCCTTAAGGAGAAACATGCTAGAGCCATTAAGGGCAAGACTTGTGAATCATGTGCTAATATTGAAAAAGAGAATGCCTATCTCAAAGATACTTTAGAAAGATTCTCTAATGGTGAAAAACAGTTAAACATGATTCTAGATAAATCTAAAACTCCTTTTAAGAAGCAAGGTTTAGGATACAACTCTGCCCAGGATATGTTCAAGCCTAATGTCATTCAGGTTTTGGAAAACGGTTTAGTTGAATTCAAAACCCAACCTGCAAAAACTGTTTTTAAATCTGCAGGGTTTGTCCAACCTTCTTTTAAGGCAAAAGGTGCTTCTCCCAGTGGTACAAAATACCATTGCACCTATTGCAAGAAGAGTGGACATTTGGTTGAGTTCATGTTGACGAGGTTGAAGAACGCTAAGAAAAATATTGCTAGAATGTCATCTAATCAACCTAGAGCTTTTATGAGACATGGTCACGTACAAAAGAAGAACCCCGGTCTAGGATTTGCTGCACATGCTCATCACCATGTTCCTAGACAGGATGCATCTCATGTTTCTGTTACCATTGCTCATAATAGAACTGCTAATAGAGTCAAGGATAGCACATCTGCTTTGCATACTACTCGCAGACGAGTGTCTCAGTACTGGGTTCCCAAGTCACTTTTAACTAACCCCAGTATTGGGACACATCATTCTTTTACTCCTTGATTTTCAGGATTGCCGCGGAAGAGGGAAGAACACATGGTTCGTCGACTCCGGGTGTTCACGCCACATGACCGGAGACTCAAGATGGTTCACCTCTTTCACGCGGTCAATCGGTGATGACTTCATCACCTTTGGAGATGATACACAAGGGCGCATTGAAGGAACAGGAGTGATCAGGGTGAACGACAAGTTCATTCTCAAGGACGTCGCGCTTGTGTCTAAGCTAAGGTATAATCTCCTTTCTGTCTCACAGCTTCTCGATGATGGTTATGAGACTCGTTTTAAGAAGAATGCATGTCGTGTGCTTGATTCTTTTGGTGAGCTCGTTTTTGGGATTTCTAGAGTTGGTAGAATTTTTGGGTGACTTTTCAATCGCTTCTCGGATCTCGTAAGTGTTTGATTGCATCTTCTTCGATATCCGCTTTGGCACCGACGTTTGGGGCACATTGGTTTTGATCATCGACACGAGTTAGCGGCCTTGATCTCATGAGAGGTTTGCCTAAACTCAAAGTCGTCAAGGATGTCAGATATGCGCCTCAGTAGGCATGGCAAGCAAGTTGCCGCCTCACACCCGTCATTGACTATGGTCATGACTGACGGACCGGGACAGTTGCTTCATATGGATACTGTTGGTCCTGCTAGGGTTCGGTCAGTCGGTGGCAAATGGTACATTCTTGTCATAGTCGATGATTTTTCGAGATACTCTTGGGTGTTCTTTCTTGCTTCGAAGGATGAGGCTTTTGATCATTATCATGACCTTGTTCTTCGTCGCTTCGAACTTCCCGGTGCCTTGAGAGCGATCCGAGTGACAATGGCACGGAGTTCAAGAATGCTTCTTTGCCTCTTTTTGCGCCCTTGCCAGATTGAGCATCGCCTCCTCTCACACGCCCCTCAACAAAATGGCGTTGTGGAAAGGAAGAACAGGATCTAGTCGAGATGGCTAGAACGATGCTGGATGAGTATAACACACCGAGGAGGTTTTGGGCCGAAGCTATTGCTACAGCTTGCCATATTTCAAACCGTGTCTTTTTGAGACCGTCTTTGGGCAAGACTTCATATGAGTTTCGTTTTGGCAGAAAACCCTCTGTCTCTCACTTTCGAGTCTTTGGATCAAAGTGTTTTATTCTCAAGACAGGAAACCTAGATAAATTTGAATCAAGAACTTGTGATGGTTTATTTCTGGGTTATCCTGCTTATTCGAGGGGTTTTTGGGTTTTTAATGTTGAAACTAACATTGTCCAGGAGACATGCAATGTCACTTTTGATGAGACTAGCCCTGGAGCTAGATCCGATGTTTCAGGTGACCTATAGGTGACAGAGAGCATTTTTGTTGAAGAAGATGAGGATGAACTTGATACTGCTCCTCCACCTGTTGCTGATGTTCCTGTCCAAGCTGCCCAAGCTCCTGAACCCGTGACGACTGCTTCACCTCCAATTGAGGCTCCTACTGCATCTTCATCATCAGCAGTACCTGTGGAGGTTGAGGAGATGCTATCCCCTCCAGGCGCTCCTTTGCACATTCAGAAGCAACAACCGCCGGATCAAATGATTGGTAATCTCCATGAGCGAGTCACTCGCTCCAGGTATCATGATCCGAGTCTTTTCTCTCACTCTGCATTTGTAGCTTCTTTTGAACCCAAAGATATATCACATGCTTTATCTGATGCTAGTTGGGTCAATGCCATGCATGAGGAGTTAGAGAATTTTGAAAGAAATAAAGTTTGGAACCTTGTAGAACCTCCTAGTGGTCATAATGTTATAGGAACCCGTTGGGTGTTCAAAAAAAACAAAATGAGGATGGTTCTGTGGTTAGGAACAAGGCTAGATTGGTAGCTCAAGGTTTTAGCCAGGTTGAGGGGTTAGATTTTGATGAAACCTTCGCTCCTGTTGCTAGATTAGAAGCCATTTGGATTATGCTTGCATTTGCTGCTTCTAAAGGCTTTCGATTGTATCAAATGGATGTCAAAAGTGCCTTTTTGAATGGTTTTATAGAGGAGGAAGTTTATGTTAGACAACCCCCTGGCTTTGAGAATCCCAAGCACCCTGATCGTGTTTTTAAGCTATCCAAAGCCTTGTATGGTTTTAAGCAAGCCCCTAGAGCATGGTATGATAGACTTAAGACCTTCTTGCTTAAGAATGATTTTGAAATGGGAAAAGTAGATAAGACTATTTTCATTCTTAGGCATGGCAATGACTTCCTGCTTGTTCAGATTTATGTAGATGATATTATCTTTGGTGGTTCTTCTCATGCTCTTGTTTTCAGTTTTTCTGAGACTGTAAGCATCTAGGCCCCTAATTCGTGTTTTGGTGATTAATGACGACTTAATTATCGGGACTAACTTTTTGTTGATGTTGCATAAGTTCAAGTTAGGTCGCGATGATGGTTTGGTTATGTGGGCTATTTGTTGAGCCCTAATGGACTTTGAAGGCAAGTTTGTATTATTGTTGAAGATTAAGGACTTTGTTCTTTAGAAATGATCCAAGGAGTTGAGGATGGATCATTGTAGTGATAGGTCCTTTGTTTTTATTTTAGCCGTACTATTAAAGGGGGTTTAGGCTAGTAGCTTGAGCTTGGTTTGGTTGAGAAGCTAGTTGTGATGCACACTAGGTTTATTTAGCTCATCTCTAGTAAAATGAAGCTCTTGGAAGAGTTGGAGTTGAAATGAAATCAATTTGGATCTTTATTTGAGAAGGATGAAGAGTTGACAGTGCATTAAGGATGATTCGGAAGCTAACAGATCATTGGAAGCGAAGGCTGTTTTTCTATGGTGAAAAATGACTAAGACCTTGCGGATGATTCAGTAGCTAACGGATCATTGGACCAGTAGCGTTTTGCTGAAAATTCATGCCTTCCGGATGATCCGCAAGCTAAGGGAGCATCAAGCGGATCATTGGAACAAAGAATAATTCAGTTTTGACAATGCCTTCCGGATGATCCGCAAGCTAAGGGAGCATCAAGCGGATCATTGACCAAGATCAATTGATTTTGACAAGGCCTTCCGGATGATCCGGATGCTATCGGACTATCAAGCGGATCATTGATCCGAGAGGTATTTTGGATGAGCTGAAAACCTGAGTACTTTATGAATGATCCGGAAGGAAAGGATGATCCGGATGTAAGGATGATCCGCAAGCTTTCGGATGATACTTAAGCCTTTAACGGCTAGTTTTGTGACCGTTGGATTTCGAGCTTGAAATGATCCGGAAGGGTTCCTGATGATCCTAATGTGTTGATTTTTCAGATAGTAGCTTTAACGGCTAGTTTCTTCAAGGAGGCTATAAATCTGCTCATGGACGTGATTGTAAGCTCTCTTGGCCACTCTACAGTAACATCTAATACCAAGGGAAGATCAAGGACACCCAAGATCATTTATGAACATATTTTGAGAGATTTTGAGAGGTAGCATAGGCTTAGTGTGCATCACTCTAGTTGCTTGATCTTTCTAAGTTCAAGTGATGGTCTAGGCTTGTTACCTTTGGAGATCGGCGTCTCCTAGACGGCTTGGAGGCGGTTCTCGGTGACCTTCTAAGGAGGAGCTTGTGGAAGGCACCGGAAGGTTGTAAAGGTTTGGAGTCCACCCATCCGGAGAGGAGAAGGACTACCACAAGTGAATGGCTTGATACCTTGCTAGGTTTCAAGTCGAGCAATACTCTTCTTGAGAGTGCTCCAACGAGGAGTAGGGAGATCGCCGAATCTCCGAGACCTCGGTAAAAAATTGGTTGTGTCTCTTGTCTCTTTTACATTTACACATTTACTTTCTTGCACTGTTTTAAACTTCTCTAGAATTGTGTAGGAGTTGTTTGTCCACACTAGCATCCATAGACACATAGTTTTTGTTAGAACTGTTTAGTCTTTTAATTGTTCTTAAAAAAGATTCCCAATTCACCCCCTCTTGGGCATTCGATCCACTTCAATTGGTATCGCACCAAGGTTGCTCAATTAGGGCTTTACCGCCTTGAGTAAGGATGTCGGGTGAGGGTGTGAATGTTGGTAGGGCTCCACTTTTTGATGGCACAAATTATTCCTATTGGAAAGTTCGTATGGGTTGTTACCTTGAGGCTATGAGCTTGGACGTTTGGCGTGTGGTTGAATATGGTTTTGCTGCTCCACGCAATCCACTTGCACCCACGGATGTGGAAGTAAAAAACCTTCAATACAACGCCCAAGCAAAGAATGCACTTTTTGGCTCTCTTAGTCTTGAAGTCTTCAACCGTGTTAGCAATCTTAGCACGGCTCATGAGATTTGGACTACTCTTCGTGAGATTCACGAGGGCACATCAAATGTGCGAGAGGCAAAAATGTATGTTCTTAAAGAGCAATTCGACTATTTTGTGATGCGACCTCATGAGACGGCTAACGAAATGTTCTCTCGCATGAATAGTATTGTGAATGAATTGAAGGGTCTTGGATTAACTCTTACTAACCTTGAAATTGTGAGAAGAATGCTTAGGTTTTGCCCAAGGAATACAAGACACTTGTGGTGCTACTCACAAATGGAGATTTGAACTCATTGACACCAACCGCTCTTTTGGGAAGGCTCACTGCACATGAGCTTTTCTTGAAGGAGTATGAAGAGTCTCCTACAAGCAAAAAGAACATTGCTCTCAAGGTCAAAGGAGATCATGAGGAAGATGATAGTAATCATGTTGAAGATGATGAGTCCGAGGACTCCGATGACATGGCCTTGCTCATGAAGAAGACAAGGCGCCTTCTCAAGAAGATAAATGATAAGGGGGTAGACTTTGACAAGAGAAGAAGATCTTCATCAAACTATTTGTCGAACAAGAAGAACCCTTTTGCCAACACCATATGCTATGAGTGCAATGAGAAGGGCCACATTGCTGCAAGATGTGAGAACAAGAAGAAGAAGAACAAGGACACATACAAGGGCAAGAAGAAGCAAGATGGTAAGAAGATAAGATTCAAGAAGCTAAATCGAAATGGAAAGGAGGAAGCTTACATTGGAGAATGGATTACCGATGAGGAAAGCTCCGAGGCTGACTCAAGTGATGAAGATGATGGTCTAACACCACCAAAAGGCCTTGCAGGACTTGCTCTCACTGAGTCCACTCCACCACCTCCAACCTCACCATTTTGCTTCATGGCAACGCATGATGAGAAGGTACATGACTCTCTTCCCTCATATGATGAGCTTGTTGAAATCATTGAAGAGCTCAATTCGGCTCTTGGTAAGGAGAAGCAAAAGTTCAAAGTGCTCAAGAAAATACACACTTCACTTAGCACCGAATTTGAGGAAGTTCTTGCCAAATATGAAGAACTTGAGCTTGAACATGATTCTCTCCTTAACAAGGACTTTGTCGTGACCAAGGTTGATAGGGGTATTGCATGTGATCTCTATCCTCAACAAATTGCCACTCAAGCATGCAATGTTTCCGTCATGGTCGATAGCTCTACTTCTTGTAATGATTTAATTTCTATGCCATGCTCTTCTAAAGTAGATGCTAGTCCTACTTGCAATATTCCTTCTTGTGGTGTTGCTTCGTGTGCCACTAACCTTGTGAAGGAAAACTTGGAGCTTAAAGCTAAAGTGGATATGCTTAACAAGGGCCTAGCAAAGTGCTATCAAGGAAGTGCCACTCTCGATCGGATTCTTGGGGAGCAAAGGTTCTCCTTGGGTAAGGAAGGATTGGGATACGTCCCAAAGGTTGTACCCAAGGGAGGTGGTTGGATAAGACCCAAGACGAAGTTCGTAAAGGAGGGCTATTTTTTCTACAAGTGTCATGATGAAGGCCATAAGTCCGTTGCATGTCCATTGACCACTTCATTCAAAAATGCTTCAACCAAAAGTTTCATCTACGACTCTCACTACTTGCTCCAAAAGGGCAAGGATGGTACATTTGTTGCTAAGTTCATAGGTGTTCCAATGCTTAATGAAAGAAAGAAGGCTATTTGGGTGCCTAAGTCCCTATGCACTAATCCAAAAGGACCCAAAAAGATTTGGGTACCTAAAGCAAAGACGTGATCTCTACTTTTGTAGGTGAACTACAAGACCGGAGGTCGGCATTGGGTGATTGATAGTGGATGTACCCAACACATGACCGCAACTCATGGATGTTCACCTCCTTAGAAGAAAGTGTGGACTCAAGCAACAAGATAACTTTTGGTGATAATAGCAAGAGTAAAGCAATTGGACAAGGAAAGGTGGCAATCTCAAATGATCATTCAATCTCCAACGTTCTATTGGTTTAATCCCTAAACTTTAATTTACTTTCCGTTGCTCAACTTTGTGATGTAGGGTTCCATTGTCTCTTTTCGGAAGAAGGTGTTTTGGTTTTAAACAAAAATGACCAAAGTTTGATCTTCAAAGGCTTTCGTTTTCAAAATCTTTACCTTGTGGACTTCTCCTCTAATGCTTCGTGCATCTCGGCGTGCTTACTTGCTAAAGTTTCACTTGGTTGGCTTTGGCACGCCGCCTTGGACATGTGGGGATGTCTACTTTGAAAAGGCTTTTCAAAAACGGTTTGGTTGTGGGCTTAAAGGATGTGAGATTTGAGAAGGATAAGTTATGTAGTGCTTGTCAAGCCGGCAAGCAAGTGGCAAACTCTCATCCCACAAAGAATTTTTTGTCCACTTCGAGACCGCTAGAGCTCTTACATATGGATTTGTTTGGCCCAACATCTTATAAGAGCATCGGGGGCAATTCTTATTATTTAGTCGTTGTGGACGATTTCTCAAGGTTTACTTGGGTGTTCTTTCTACAAGACAAGTCCGAAGCCTCCGGTATTTTCAAAAGGTTTGCAAAAAGGGCCCAAAATGAATTCGAAACTCCAATCAAGAAAATCCGTAGTGACAATGGAACCGAGTTTAAAAATACTAACATTGAAGATTATTGTGATGAGATAGGTATTAAGCATGAGCTTTCCGCTACTTACACACCTCAACAAAATGGAATTGTTGAGCGGAAGAATAGGACTTTGATTGAAATGTCGAGGACTATGCTTGATGAGTATGGTACTTCGGATCGGTTTTGGGCGGAGGCCATCAACGCATCTTGTCATGCTATCAACCGGCTCTATCTCCACCGGCTCTTAAAGAAGACATCATATGAGCTCTTAGTAGGGAGAAGACCGAATATCTCCTACTTTAGAGTGTTTGGATGCAAATGCTACATTTACAAAAAGCGCACTCATCTTGGAAAGTTCCAAAGGCGATGTGACATCGGGTTTCTCTTAGGCTACTCCTCAAATTCAAAAGCTTACCGTGTCTTCAACAATGCCACTGGGCTTGTTGAAGAGACCTATGATGTAGAGTTTGATGAATCTAATGGCTCTCAAGGAGAGCATGAAAATCTTGATGATGTAGGTAATGAAGGCCTAAGAAGTGCAATGAAGAATATGTCTCTTGGTGATATCAAGCCAAAGGAGAATGATCAAGAGGTACAAGTCGAAGCTCAACCCTCATCATCAATGGCGCCTCAAGTTGATGAAGATGAAGCAAATAAAGATGATGAGGATATTGCACCTTCTCCTTCACCTCAAGTTAGGAGTCATCACACCATTGCCAAAGACCATCCCATTGATCAAATCTTGGGGGATGTTACTAAGGGAGTTCAAACTCGTTCTCGTCTAGTATCTTTTTGTGAACATTACTCTTTTGTGTCTTGTTTGGAACCCACTAATGTAGATCAAGCACTTAGTGACGCAGATTGGGTAAATGCAATGCATGAAGAATTAAACAACTTCACCCGCAATGAAGTATGGACATTGGTGGAACGTCCCCGAAATCAAAATGTCATTGGCACAAAGTGGATTTTCCGTAACAAACAAGATGAACATGGAGTGGTGGTCCGCAACAAGGCAAGACTAGTTGCTCAAGGGTTCTCCCAAGTTGAAGGACTTGACTTTGGAGAGACTTTCGCTCCGGTAGCAAGACTCAAGCCATTCAGTATCCTTTTAGCTTTTGCATCATGTTTTAATATCAAGCTATATCAAATGGATGTTAAATCCGCATTCTTAAATGGTGTTATTTCGGAACTAGTGTTTGTAGAACAACCTCCCGGGTTTGAAGACACTAAACACCCAAACCATGTCTATAAGTTATCTAAGGCGCTATATGGGCTTAAGCAAGCGCCAAGAGCTTGGTATGAGCGTCTTAGAAACTTTCTACTTGCTAAAGGCTTCAAAATCTGGAGAATTGATTCTACCTTGTTTATTAAGCATTTTGATGATCATTTCTTCATTTGTCAAGTATATGTTGATGATATTATTTTTGGATCAACTAATCAAGAATTTTGCAAGGAATTTGGTGAGATGATGTCTAGAGAGTTTGAAATGTCTATGATAGGAGAATTGAGCTTCTTCCTTGGATTTCAAGTCAAACAATTGAAGGAGGGCACATTCATCTCTCAAGAAAAATATATTATGGACCTCCTCAAGCGCTTTGGAATGGAAGATACAAAGCCTATCAAAACTCCTATGGCTACAAACACACATCTTGACTTAGATGTGGGAGGTACCCCGATTGATCAAAAACTATATAGATCAATGATTGGTAGCTTGCTTTACCTTACCGCATCTAGGCCCGATATCATGTTTAGTGTTTGTATGTGTGCTAGATTTCAAGCTTCCCCTAAAGAATTGCATCTAGTTGCGGTTAAGAGAATTCTTAGATATTTAAAACACACCCCTAGCATTGGTTTGTGGTATCCCAAAGGTGCAAAATTCGAGTTGCTTGGCTATTCGGACTCGATTATCTTTGGGTGTAAAATTGACCGTAAAAGCACTTGAGGGATGTCATATGCTAGGTAGATCCCTTGTCTCATGGGCTTCAAAGAAACAAAACTCGGTTGCACTCTCAACCAAGCGAATACATTGCATGGGTAGTTGTTGTGCACAAATATTGTACATGAAGCAAACCCTTCTAGACTATGGGATCTCCTTCAAAAGTGTGCCTCTATTGTGTGACAATGAGAGTGTGGTAAAAATAGCAAACAACCCGGTTCAACACTCGCGTACAAAGCACATTGATATCTGGCATCATTTCCTTAGGGATCATGTTGCAAAAGGTGACATTGTGCTAAGCCATGTCCGAACCGAGGATCAACTTGCGGATATTTTTACCAAACCCTTAGATGAGGCTCGCTTTTGTAAATTGAGGGGTGAGTTAAATATCATAGATTCCTCTAACATTGCATGATCATATTCACTTCTCATGTAATATATTGACATTGTCTTGTGTGTTCTATTTGCCTTGCTTGTTTAGTTGTTTGAAGTTTTGAGTGTTTCAGTTGCTTCGGTTTTTGTGAGCTCAAATGGGATTATCACATTAAGGGGGAGCATTATACCTCTCATGTATTCTTGCAACCCTAAATGTGAACAAATCAATACTTTGCTAGATGCATCTTGAAAAATGCTTTTCTCATGAAAATGTACTATATTGTATCAAATGCTTTCTAAATGTTGTGCTTTTCAAAAATTTTCATCATAAAAAGAAAAATTGATTTGCTTGAAAAAGAACGTATGTCCAAAACTATGATTTAAAAAATTTTATCTTGAAACGAAAAAGGTTGGTCAAGTGATTTCTCAAATGCTTTATATTGGCCAACATCTTAAAAACAAGTTTGACAAAGTTACCAAAAACTCTATTATGTGCTAAACCGTGAGCTTTCTAGCATAACATGGGTCTAAGTCACTTGAGCCGGATGTTTCCATCTCTTGGTTCTTGGTGGCACAAAATTAGGCCCATACATTTCCAAAGATCCCAAACCCAAATTCATTTGGTTCACTTGTATTTAAAAAAAAAGGTGTTTTGAAAAACTATATGCATATAGCAATATCTTTTCAAAAATATCTCAAGTTGGTGTTCTAGATCTTTTTCATCGTTTAACCATGTCCAATTAAGTGTTTATGTTGATTGCTGCAATTTTGGACCATGGGAGAACACAAATTCTCACTTAAAATACCCTCTTTTCTTACCCAAATGTTTGGATCATCCGAAAGGATCGGATCATATGGATATGTGGACAATCTGCTCCTATCGGATCATCTGTTACATAGGGTCTTCAAGTTTAACTCCTTATCCCTCTTAGTTTCTATCTGAACCAATGGATCTCTTTTAAGTCACTTTGGATGGTTCAGATGCTCTCGTACCCCTTCGTCTTTAAGGTTTGTTTCTCATCCGTTAGATCTTTCTTGATCGATCCGAACCATTGGATGCCACTTATTCCTACCCTTCTCTTGGTTCTCATCACAGCCATCGATAGTATGTTGCTCAATCCTAGCCCTTGATCTCCTCTCTATTCATTGCCAACTCTCTACTCGGTCAAAATCCCTATGTCCTCGATCAAGGTGCGGTTGCTTTGTTCCCCATTCGATTCCTCCCGGCGCCATGGGATAGCGCCGCCGCCTCCACCACATTTCTCGTGACGGCCGTCGCGATCGCCATGACCACCAAATCGGACTCCCCTCTCGCGCGCATTCACCGGTGTCTTCGGTTCGCGAGAGGGACGCGATGTCGGCCGCATTGTGTACCTCCTCCACCGCCCTTGGTGTCTTCCTCGGCTCGGCGGTTTGCGCTTCTCCCTCTCTTGAGTAAGTCCTTCTTGTTCTTGGCCGAGGCCATAGTGTGTACCTTGAAGTCGTGGATTGTTGCTTAGTGTTAGTTCGGTTTGTGCTTCACGAGGCGATGGCGATCGGTTTGTGGTTCATAGGGGCGTGTGTCGTTGTATGTGTTGAGATTGGATGTTGCTACTGAGGTGCTATAATTTGTGCTTGAAGGATTGGTTCTCAGAGATTCACTTCTGATTCACTGTATGCCTGA
Source organism: Phyllostachys edulis (assembly GCA_036346405.1). Lineage (NCBI taxonomy): Eukaryota > Viridiplantae > Streptophyta > Magnoliopsida > Poales > Poaceae > Phyllostachys > Phyllostachys edulis. The sequence continues at coordinate 49,301,369 of CM070563.1, read as the reverse complement.
GATTCAGCATTGCTTGTATTTGTGATCTGTGAGTTCAATGAAGAAAGACAAAATGGACAAAGGCAAGGGCAAAAGAAAAGCAAGTCCAGATCCTCCTCAGCGCAGTCTTAGACCTCGACAGCAGGGCATTGCCATCACTCAGTCGCCTTCAGTGCATACTCCAGTCAGTGAGACAGCTACACCTTCATCTCGTGGTCGCTCAACTTTAAGTCGACACACTGGAAGACGAACAGGACCCCGAGTAGGTCCTGGAGGATCTCTCACTGGTGTGGCTCTTCCTTCTCTTGAGCCAAATCGCAATGCAAGATTTGCTACTATTGATTACTCCACATACAAGGCTGACAAGATGAGAAAAGTGAGGAAGGTTGAAGAATCTAAATGGTTCCCTCAAAAGCGAGATAAGATCACAGATGTTGGGACTGACTTGTATTGGACAGTGGTGCAGAAAGATATTGCTGTTATTCTTGAGAAACAGAACAAAATCCGTAATCACAAATGGATTGACTGGACAGCTATTAATGAATATGCAAATGGCACAGATATTCGTCCTCATTTTGCAGCGACTCGTGGTCTCCCAGACCTTCTTGAGACTAAACCAATGAGGTGGTTGGACAACATTATTTTCCAATTCTATGCCACTCTATGGATCCCTGAAAATCGAGAGTACATTTCTTTCATGTTTGGAAGCGAGCGCCGCAGGCTTGATCGCAAAGATATGTCAGATCTTCTTGGTATTGTTCTTGGTGGCGACTCTTTGCACAATCGTGCTTTTCCTTCTGGACGTAGAGGTCATGCAGATGGTGTACCACCTTCACTTGAGCTGATTCAACACATGTACCTTGATCCTGATGCAAAAGATTTTAATTGGAAGGTTCAAGCACAGCTTTCTCGTGAGGCTTTTGTTACCTTGTGTGTGACTAGATATACCATTTTGCCAAGGAAGGGATCTAGAGAGGAAATTAGTGCTCTTATGGGGTGGTTGCTCTTTTGCTTGATGGATGACATGGAGATAGATTTCATTGACCTTATGGTTGGAGAAATGCAGGATGCTATCAAAACCACCAACCGCATGCTTCCTTTTGCTCCATACATTGTCAAGATGTTTCTTAATGCCCGTTGGATACCTCAGTTAACTCATGATAGATATCCAAAATTTCTTGCTCCATACAAAGCTTTGTCTCCTCAGGATAAACGCCTTAGACAAATAAGGCTACTCCTCCACCATTAGATCCTCGGGCCGATGATGCTATATATCAAGATCCTCTACCTTTTGATCATCGTGAGCCACATGGATTATTTGACTTTAGGGATCCACTTTCAGATGTTGATTTGGATGATGATGATGATGGTGACAGTGATCCTAGTTTTGATCCAGCTGATGATCTACCTTCAGCAGTCCCTCCAGCAAAGAGGTTCAAATCTGGCACTCATAATTCTGAGGCAAGTAGTTCTGGTTCGAAAGCTGCCTTTGATCGCATTGAGAAGAGGTTGGAAATGCAACACAAAGAAAATATTTCTCTTCGGAATTTTCTTATCAGTTTTTGTGGTGACATTCGTCTTCAGCAACAAAACTTGACTAGAGCTATTTGGACACTAAATGATCAACTAAACTGTTGTTGGGAGGATGTTCGTTAAGCTTCTTAAGAAACAGGCAAGAATGCTACTAATCTTGGTCGCCCTAGTGGCAAAGATGAGGAGCTCCAAAAGCTAATTCCTTATCCGTATGTTTCTCCTCCACTCAAAATCACCACCCACACACTCCCTTTCAAAGCATCAACTGCCTCGGTCTCACCAAAGAAATGCAGATCCCATCGCATGAAATCGATCGCCTACTCATTCGCACTCTTCTTTTCAGCGACAACCGGTCTCGGCGGAAGAGAGATCACTTTGATACTCGATGCGCCAAGTGCCTGACCTCCAACAGATCTTCACCAACTTGTTGATTCTTTGATTTCTTCACTCCTTTTCTTCTACAAGTGATTTAGTTGGCGTGTTCTTGACTATTCCTCTTCTCGATTAGAGCTCTTTGTTGATCAAGAAGAGGAGAAAGATATCACCCATCACCGCTCTAGACACTCCTGTTCCTTTACATATTCTTCCAAAGACCTCAAGCTGTCTCCAGCAGCTCTGCATCTTTCTTCTGTAGCTCCCTCTTCTCCTGCTTCCTCAGTGCACACTCTTGTTGTTCAAGGCTCTCCCACCGATGATCCTCAGGCCGGCAACTCCGTTGCTACTGTTCAGCTCCATAATGACGACTACGCGTCCGACACCGGCTTCGGACTTTTGGGCAGCCCCTTTTCCTTTTTGTGTGCTTTATGTCAAAGGGGGGAGAGATTGGTGCTAGTGTTTGGTTGTTTGAGACTATACTTGTAAGATTGGTGCTTGTGTTTTTTGGTTGAGTCTATGCTTGTATGAGTACTATTTGCATCATCATGTATCATGCATAGACTTAGGGGGAGACGTTGTTATTTTGTGGATTTGTGGAGCTATCTTATGAGCATGTGAGTCTCACTGTCTTATCTTGTATCCTGCTCACTTATGCTTTATCCAATGCCTACTTGAGATATGTGCTTGATCAAGTTTTTTTAAATTCTATATATATTGGATCAAAGCTTTCATGTGCTTATCATGTCAAAGTATATGCCTTGCTTTTGCTTATGTCATATACTTAAAATCCTTTATATCACTTGTGTTGGTTTGGTTGTCATCAATCACCAAAAAGGGGGAGATTGTAAGCATCTAGGCCCCTAATTCGTGTTTTGGTGATTAATGACGACTTAATTATCGGGACTAACTTTTTGTTGATGTTGCATAAGTTCAAGTTAGGTCGCGATGATGGTTTGGTTATGTGGGCTATTTGTTGAGCCCTAATGGACTTTGAAGGCAAGCTTGTATTATTGTTGAAGATTAAGGACTTTGTTCTTTAGAAATGATCCAAGGAGTTGAGGATGGATCAATGTAGTGATAGGTCCTTTGTTTTTATTTTAGCCGTACTATTAAAGGGGGTTTAGGCTAGTAGCTTGAGCTTGGTTAGGTTGAGAAGCTAGTTGTGATGCACACTAGGTTTATTTAGCTCATCTCTAGTAAAATGAAGCTCTTGGAAGAGTTGGAGTTGAAATGAAATCAATTTGGATCTTTATTTGAGAAGGATGAAGAGTTGACAGTGCATTAAGGATGATTCGGAAGCTAACAGATCATTGGAAGCGAAGGCTATTTTTCTATGGTGAAAAATGACTAAGACCTTGCGGATGATTCAGTAGCTAACGGATCATTGGACCAGTAGCGTTTTGCTGAAAATTCATGCCTTCCGGATGATCCGCAAGCTAAGGGAGCATCAAGCGGATCATTGGAACAGCAGCGAATTCAGTTTTGACAATGCCTTCCGGATGATCCGCAAGCTAAGGGAGCATCAAGCGGATCATTGGACCAGTACCGAATTGGATTTTGACAAGGCCTTCCAGATGATCCGGATGCTATCGGACTATCAAGCGGATCATTGATCCAGAGAGGTATTTTTGGATGAGCTGAAAACCTGAGTACTTTATGAATGATCCGAAAGGAAAGGATGATCCGGATGTAAGGATGATCCGCAAGCTTTCGGATGATACTTAAGCCTTTAACGGCTAGTTTTGTGACCGTTGGATTTCGAGCTTCAGAATGATCCGGAAGGGTTCCGGATGATCCGGAATGTGCTGATTTTTCAGGATAGTAGCTTTAGCGGCTAGTTTCTTCAAGGAGGCTATAAATACTGTTCATGGACGTGATTGTAAGCTCTCTTGGCCACTCTACAGTAACATCTAATACCAAGGGAAGATCAAGGACACCCAAGATCATTTATGAACATATTTTGAGAGATTTTGAGAGGTAGCATAGGCTCAGTGTGCATCACTCTAGTTGCTTGATCTTTCTAAGTTCAAGTGATGGTCTAGGCTTGTTACCTTTGGAGATCGGCGTCTCCTAGACGGCTTGGAGGCGTGGTTCTCGGTGACCTTCTAAGGAGGAGCTTGTGGAAGGCACCGGGAAGGTTGTAAAGGTTTGGAGTCCACCCATCCGGAGAGGAGAAGGACTACCACAAGTGAATGGCTTGATACCTTGCTAGGTTTCAAGTCGAGCAATACTCTTCTTGAGAGTGCTCCAACGAGGAGTAGGGAGATCGCCGAATCTCCGAGACCTCGGTAAAAAATTGGTTGTGTCTCTTGTCTCTTTTACATTTACGCATTTACTTTCTTGCACTGTTTTAAACTTCTCTAGAATTGTGTAGGAGTTGTTTGTCCACACTAGCATCCATAGACACATAGTTTTTGTTAGAACTGTTTAGTCTTTTAATTGTTCTTAAAAAAAAAGATTCCCAATTCACCCCCCCTCTTGGGCATTCGATCCACTTCAGAGACCATGTCCAGGGAATTTGAGATGAGCATGATGAGCGAGCTCAATTACTTTCTGGGGCTACAAATCAAGCAATGCAAGGAAGGGATCTTCATCCATCAGATGAAGTACACAATGGACTTGCTCAAGCGTTTTGAGATGGGTGACTGCAAGCCGATCGCCACTCCCATGGCGACTTCGACTGCTCTAGATCTAGATGAGGAAGGAGAGGCCGTGGATCAACGCGAGTACCGCAGCATGATCGGCTCCCTTCTGTACCTGACGGCCTCAAGACCGGACATCCACTTTGCGGTCTGCCTCTGTGCGAGGTTTCAGGCGTCACCGAGGACTTCACATCGCCAAGCCGTTAAGCGCATCTTCAGGTATTTACACTCTACCCTTCAATATGGCATTTGGTATTCTTGTTCATCTTTGCTGTCCATCCAGGGGTTTTCAGATTCTGATTTTGCGGGCTGTAGGCTAGATAGGAAGAGCACATCTGGCACATGTCATTTCTTAGGCACTTCTCTTGTCTCTTGGTCATCTAGAAAGCAGTCTTCTGTTGCACAATCCACTGCTGAAGCTGAATATGTAGCTACCGCTAGTTCTCAGAGTCGATTTTGTGGATGGTCTCCACTCTTAAGGATTTTGGGTTAACCTTTGCTAGTGTTCCTCTTTTCTGTGATAACACTTCTGCTATTAACATTGCTAAGAACCTCGTGCAACATTCTAGGACCAAGCACATAGACATTCGCTATCACTTCCTTAGAGATCATGTAGAGAAGGGTGATATTGTGCTGCATTTTGTGGAGTCCGAGGCTCAGTTAGCCGATATCCTCACCAAGCCTTTAGACCCAACAAGGTTTGCCACCTTGAGAAGTGAGTTAGGGGTAATTTATCCTTATGGGTTGGTTTGAGGGGGAGTTGGATCTTTTCTGATCTTTTCTTGTTCATTTGATCTTTTCTTTATTTTCTTTTTAAACTTGTTGATCTTTTGATCTTTTAGGCTTTTTGAGCTTTTCTTGCATCTCATTGTATCATATTGCATTCATATGAAAAATCCAAAAAGATGCATTGTAATATAAGCCTTTCACTTATCTTTTAAATTTGATGAAGCTTTGCTTATTACCCTTTGGAGCTTTAGTGTTTCAATTCTTGCTCAATGCCATGTCTAGTTCTTTGACTTGCTAGAATTATCATGCTTTCACATGTGTAGCTAAGTCTTTATTGTATGAGCTAGAACTTGAAAAACAACTTGAACTAAGAGATTAGCAATTTGTGAATTGTTTAGCCAGTTGCGCAATTAGCGCTCCTTTTGTAACATTGGCCTTGTCAAAATTGCTTTGTTAGCTCTTGAATCGAGCTTTGATCATTACTTGAGCTTTTTGTGTTCTTGAGAATCTAAAACTGCTCTTGTGAAAAATGAAAAAATCAAACTTCAAGATTGTCTTATGCTTAAACTGTGCCAAATTACTCTTACGAGACTGCATGTCAAAGACATGAACTTGGAGATAGTTTGATGATCCAGACGATCTCATGGGGACTGCTTGTCAAAACTGACATGAACCTCAAGATTTGTCGCCCTGGTAGAAGCTTAAGAAGAGTTTGTGGATGGCTCCTAGTCCAGGATCTTCTTTACTAAGATATACCTTTAATCAACTTTTGGTCAAAGCTTAGGATGAGTTTGTGGATGGCTCCTAGTCCAAGATCTTGTCATTAAGTTAGACCATTAGTCAACTTCAATATTCATTGCAAAAGAAAAACAGTTGAAAAATGGGCGTTTGAGAAAATTGAGCAAAATGATTCATTTCAGGACCTATTTGTCTCTTAATGTGGTCTGGTTAGCTTTTGGATCTCACGTTGACATTTTGACATGGCCAGTATCATTTTAGGATCCCTGGTGATGAACTTGCTAGATTTGAAGCTTTGCTTAAAATGCTAAAATTCATTGCTTTATATTGAGCCTTCTTGCTTAGCTTTGTTATATATGTCTTATCATGATCTTGCTAGCGCTGTTAGGCTTGATATGTTGTTTGTGCAACTTTAGAAATGCTAGCTTGTTCTTTTGGGTAATCTCCAAAGCTTCTTGTACTCAACAATTGAAAAGTACAAAAAAAATGAAGCCACTCCATTGCATTTCATGCATGCTCCATCTTATGCTTTTTCCTCATTCTGCATTTGTCATCTCTGGACGAGAGGAAGGCGTGATTCCTTGATGACTCCATTGTCAAAGGGGGAGAAGATGTAAAAATATGTAAAGGGGAGAAGATGTTTGGGGAGAAGATGTTTTTGAAAAAGGGGGAGCTACTTGGAGAAAATTTGAGGATCATAGTGAGGGGGAGTTTCTTATTTGCATTCTTTTGGTATTATTGTCTTTTCTGAACTTGAATTGCAATTCTTGATCCTCACTATGATCAAACGTCATATCGAACAATTGTTCTTTCATATGGACCTTAAGTGAGAATTTGACTTCTTTCTAGAATTTGAAGCTTTCGTGCCGTCTTTTGCCGTATCTCACTTGCTGATACTATTCTGGAGCCAGCTTGGTCATTTCCTTTGCTTTTTCTTGCATTTGGACCAAGTTGTGCCTTTGAACGAAAACGACGTGTTTTTACTTTTCAAACCTCTAAATTCGCATTTGTGGAAAATTGCCAATGTGTTCATCAAGGGGGAGATTGTGGATATCATGGGGATACGCCTGAGATCTTAGGATGATATTACAATTGGCAATGTCGTTGATGGTTTGTCGAATCACGTGTTTTCGGCTAAGTTTCAGTTCTGTCAGGCCTCTAGCGGTCTGACCGGCCATGGTGGCGGTCAGACCGACCATGCCTTGACTTGATTTGCTGTTTTGGTCGCTGGCGGTCAGACCGGCCAAAGTGGCGGTCAGACCGACCAGTGGAGCGGTCTGACCGACCTTGCTTGAGCGGTCAGACCGGCCGCTACAATGTTTTGGATTTTGAAGCTGGGCCAAAAATAGAAGGTGTAGGCAAGTGAGGAGGTGCTTCTGCACTTGGTCTCATAATTTTTGGAGCCTCCAGGTAAAAGTTCTATTGGTTTGAAAATTCTAGTAGGTTTCAGTTTTCCAGGTTGAAAATTTGGTTAAGTCATGGACTGGCGGTCAGACCGGCCTTTGGCTGGCGGTCTGACCGGTTTCGATGTGTTTCGTCGTCCTTCGTGGCGGCGATGTTTGCTTGTTAGGTCAAGTTCATGGGTTTCATGGTATATGTGTTGCATGATGCATGTTTTGACTAACGTGGGTCAAGTTGCGAAGAACTTGTTCCCGGAACGATTTCTTGGTCTATGTTTGTGCAGGTTGCTTGGAGGTCAACGACAGTCAACGGCGAGGATGATCGGGACTAGGCTTGGAGAGCTGAGGTCCAGAACGATCGAGGATGCTCGGTGAGGTCAATGGGTTCAAGCATGGCGCAGAATGGACAAGGATGACCGAACGGGAAGTTCGGTGCGACGGGTTGGATCAAGCGGCGCGGGGGTCGGTGCAAGTGACATGGTGGTTTTGGTGGGAGCCGGATGGGAGAGACTTGCCGACATGAAGAGAGCCGCAGGATCAACCTACACGTGGTGAAGTATGGATCTGTTTCACGCAGTTGGGACTCGGTCTTTGCAGAAAGATCGAGGAGGGGTATTTTGGTAATTCTACCAAATATCGCCTTGGTAACCTTTTGCCAAGTCACGGCGCAAGATGGCGCAAGTTGAAGTGGATTAGGCCAAGAGATGAAGACGGCGCTTTAAAACGCGTGCGTATATGACCCGTTTGTGTGTGGGCCTTAACGGGAGCCCATTAGGGTTCAATCTTCTAAAAGGTCTAAGTCTCCACTATAAATAGAGGAGGGAGGTGGCTGCACCCCCTTCAACCTTTTTTTATTGTTTTTTGAAACCCTATTTGCTTAGGGAGAGGATTAGTGGAGGTTAGGGTTCTAGAGAGTTTGATTGGATTTCGTGCTCATGTATTGAGTCCTTGTCCTCCATTGGTGGAGTGGCTGTAAACCAATACTCAATCAAATCAATCCAAAGAGATTTCTCTCAAGATGAATCTACTATCTCTTTGTCTCTCTATTTGGTGATTTGATGCCCTTTTTGATTCTAGAGTTTTTGATTGGTTTCTTGGCTTGATCTAACTTGCTGTGACTTGTGGGAACCCATCTATGATCATCAATTACCCACGAGCAAGTCTCTAGATCATATTTCATTTCTTACTCGGTTTTTGACCTTACTTTGCTCAAACTAAAAAATAGAGGAACTTTGGCTTGGATTTCTGCGATCCTTGATTGGAATAGGTTCACAATATCCTTGAGAAGGTGTGTGTCAAGTTTCGTGGAGTTTGACCACATAGATCAAAAGTTAGGCCAATTTGTGTTTCGTTTTTCGGGCTGATTTCACTGTTCTGGGCTGTTCTGGTCTCCAGCGGTCAGACCGCCAGGTCTGCCGGTCAGACCGCCAAGCCACCGGTCAGACCGCCCTTGTACCGCCGGTCTGACCGCTCAGCCCTGATTTGATTCTGTTTTGATCTTTTGCTTTGGGGTTTGGATTGGATTCAATACTAGTCTTCCGCTATACTGGTATATTGATCTTCATAGCTTCTATAGCTATTGGAGTGACATTTGTGTTGAATCTATCTTTTGTGAAAAAGTGAGCGTGCTCCTATTCACCCCCCCTCTAGTCGCCTTTTCGGTCCAACAGTGCTCCCACTGTCTCCAGAGCGCGCCCGCGACTGCCCCCTTTGGCCATCTTTGTCTCCGGTGAGTCCTACCCATGCTCTTGCGCGTCATCATGGGTCATGGAGTATAAGCTTCATTTCCCCTCATCTAATTCCGACAATGCTTTCGCAGGAGCTTGTGAATTTGGTTTTGCCCAAGTGTCGGCCGACAGCACTATTCATCACCCCATTGCCATCCTGGTGAGCTATTTTTCGATTTCTTGCATTTTCACCATCTACAAGCCACCCTCAAGCTTCCTCAGCCCTTTTGTTGTCATTTATTTTGTCCAGAGCGACTCCTCGTGAGCCGCACCACCGCCGCCGCCATTGTCGTGGACACCTCACCTCCAACCACCTCCGGCCTTTTCTCCCCACTCGTAAGTCTCAGTGACCATCTTTGTAGATCAAGCATTGTTGGATTGAAAAGGCGACTGGAGGGTGGGGGTGAATAGGAGCACAATCTCTTTTTCACCTTGATCGGATTCTACACGATTGTCACTCCAATAGCTATAAAAGCTATGAAGATCAATATACAAGCATAGCGGAAGACTTGTATTGAATCCAATCAAAACCCCGAAGCAAATAGACCAAAATCTCAAAAACTAGAAACAAAATGAGTTGGACGGTTAGACCTCCATGTACCTAGCGATCTGACCTCCAATTAGTTGGCGGTCTGACCTCCAGGCCAATGAACAGTAAAATCAGCCCGAACTCAAAATCACAAATTGGTCTAACTTTTGATCCACAACTCCAAACTTTACGAAACTTGAAACATACCTTCTTTAGGATGTCAGGAACCTATTCCAATCAACGATCATGAAGATCATTACCAAAGTTCTGACCTTTTTCTGTTTGAGTGAAGGTTGTTTCAAAACCGAGTCAAAACCAAAACATGATTTAAAAACTTGCTCGTGGGTAATAGATGATCAAGATAATCTTAGATGCATACCCACATGTCATAGCAAGCAAGATCCAGGTCAGAAACCAAGGGAAAACCAATGGATCAAAGAAAGCCCCAAAATCACAAAATAGAGAGCAAGAACAAAAAGAGACTCATCTTGTGAAATCTTGCTTGGATTGATTTGAGATTGATGTTGGTTTACAGCCACTCCATCTAGGAGGATAAAGGCTCAACACATGAGCACACAGTCAATCCAACTCCCTAGAACCCTAACCTCTCCACTATTCTCTCCTAAACCTAAAACACAAACTAGGGTTTTAGATATGAGGGTGATGAGGTGCACTACCAGCACCCTCCCCTATTTATAGTGGAGGCTAGCTTCTAGAAGGTTTTCCCTAATGGGTACCCGTTAAGCCCACACACAAACGGGTTTCACTTACGCACGTATTTTAAAGCGTCGTCTTCATCTCCTCTTGACCTAAACCGCTTCTCCTTGCGCCGTCTTGCGCCACGGGTTAGCAAAAGGTCACCAAGGCGATATTTTGGTGAAGTTATCAAAATACCCCTTCTCGATACTTTTCTAAAGACCGAGTCCAATCTTCATGAAGCAATCCCATGCTTCGCCACGTGTAGGTTGATCAACAGCTCTCTACATGTCGGCAAATCTCTCCCATCCGGCTCCCACCGAAACCACCATAGCACTTGCACTGACCCCCACGCCGCTTGATGCAACCCGTCGCACCGAACTTCCCGTTCGGTCATTCTTGTCCATTTTACGCCATGCTTGAGTCCACTGACTTCACCCAGTATCCTCGATCGTTCTGAACCTTAGCTCTCCAAGCCTAGTCCCGATCATCCTCGCCGTTGACCGTCGTTGACCTCCAAGCTCCCTACACAACATTAGACAAAGAAATCGATTCCGGGAATAAGTTCTTCGCAACTTGACCCACGTTAGTCAAAACATGCATCATGCAACACATATGCACTAAAACCCATGAACTTGACCTAACCAACAATCATCGCCACCAAGATGGTCGATGAACAAGTCAAAACCGGTAACAACGCCACCCATTGGCCGGTCTAACCGCCCCCTGGCCGGTCTGACCACCACCTGGCTGGTTTGACTGCCCAACTTAGGGACTTAGCCAAATTTCCACCCTGGAAATTCGAAACCTTCTAAAAATTTCAAACGAATAGAACTTTTGACTCAAAGCTCCAAAAATTATGAGACCAAGTGTAGAAGAATCCTCTCTCTTGCCTAAATCCTCTATTTTTGGCTGGCTCCAAACTCAGAAGAAACTTTATGGTCGGTCAGGCCGCTGCCCATTTGCCGGTCTGACCACCACTCATTGGCCGATCAGACCGCCGCCTATTGGCCGGTCAGACCGCCATACAGGCCGGTCTGACCGCCACCTTGGCCGGTCTGACCGCCTGAAGCCTGACAACATTTTGAACTTTGCCAAAAACGAGTGTTTCGATAAACCTTCAATGCCATTGCCAATTGTATCATCATCCTAAGATCGTGAGCATATCCCCATGATATCCACAAGCATGCTTAGGTTAATGCGTCGTGCCATTGCATGCATTTTTGGCCATGCAGCTCACGCCGCTCCACTCCAGCTAGCCGTCGGTCTAGGCCATCTCAGCCGCCGCCGCCACTTCCATTAGGTGCGCAAGCTTATTGCGAACTCATTCCTACCCTTGGCAGGCGCCGCCGTGGCCGAAATCGCTGGCGAGGCTCTAGCAAAGCCCGATCTCGTTTTTTCGGAACGCTCGACAATCCTGTAGCAGTGCCATTAGCATTTAATCATGATGATTAGCAGTTAATGAGTAATCTTTGTCGGAAATCCCAGTGGTTAGCTGTGTATTAATTAGCCTTCAGAGAATGACATGTGGGCCTCATGGCTGGTTAATTGATAGTGTAGAGTTGTGCAGTGCGTTTTCCCTTAAGGAAAACGTATTCCTTATAAGCTTAAATAGAAAGTACGTGTTTATAATAGGAAGGCGTATTTTAACGAATACGTCCTCGCCGTCATTATTGGCTGGGCTGGGTCAATGTTGACCAAGTCAACCCTTGACCTGGGGTTTTTCCTGTAAGCGACTGCGGCTAGGGTAGACCCCGGTGAGAAAAGTATTAAATGTCTTATAAAATCTGAAAATGAATTATTTACACACTGAAAATTTGAATAACTTCAAAAATACATAAATATTTCATCTCAACTTCAAAATGGATGAAACCAGTGTTGATAATTTCCATTTTTAATGAAATTTATTATAAAATTGGTTTCGAACTTGTCTCTATAGAAGAGGACATAGTTTTCAAAAATGATCCATAACTCTATTATTTTTACAATAGAAAAAAGCTGTTAACTTTGAAAGTGCATAACTAATTCATAAAAACTCCAAATAAGATGAACCTAGATATTTTGGACTTGTAATAATATTCTCTATTTATCCATATAATCCTTGTACCTCCCACTACTCTGCAAATTTTGACCAAATAATTAAATTGCATGAACATTGATATTTTGGAATCTGAAATTCAAATTGCTATAACTTTCACATAATAACTCCAAATAGAATAATTATTTCACCTAAATTCATATAAAATAATACACTAGCCATTGTAGAAAAATCATACATTTTTGAGCATTTTGATTTTTGAGGTATTTCTCGATGTTTATCGGTATTGTTAATTCTTTAGATCCCGAAGCTTGATTTTGACTCCTACGCCACTGAGAGTGAGCAATTGATCTTCCAGCAAGGCAAGCATCATTTGAACTTTCTTTTGCATCATATTTGATCCCAGTTTTTGATAAGTTAGTGCAATGATAATTGTTTGCATGCTTATTTTGCTATGTCGCTATTTTTGTGATGTGTAGTTAGTTATATTGTGGATATCATGGGGATATGTCCATGATCTTAGGATGATGATACAATTGGCAATGGCATTTGTGGTTTGTCGAATCTCGCGTTTTCGACAAAGAATCTGTTCTGTCAGGTTGCTGGCGGTCAGACCGGCATTTTGGACGGTCAGACCGACGAAGCCTTGAGCAAAATTTTGGCTAAGTCCCAGGGGCGGTCAGACTGGCCAGAACGGTGGTATGACCGATTTTGACTTGATTCATCGAGTTGTTTGGCGTTGCTTGTTGGGTTAGCTTAAGGGCATGGGCTTCAGTGCATATGTGGTGCATGTTGCATGTTTTCACTAACGTGGGTCAAGTTGTGAAGAACTTGTTTCCGGATTCGATTTGCTTATCTATTGATGTGCAGGCTGCTTGGAGGTCAACGACGGTCAACGGCGAGGAGGTTCGGGACTAAGCTTCGAGAGCTGAGGTCCAGAACGATCAAGGATGCCGGGTGAGGTCAATGGACTCAAGCGTGGCGCAGAATGGACAAGGATGACCGAACAGACAGTTCGGTACGACTGGTTGATCAAGCGGTGCGGGGGTCGGTGTAAGTGCCAAGGTGGTCTAGTGGGAACCGGATGGGAGAGACTTGCCGACACGACGAGGGCCGCTGGATCAACCTACACGTGGCGAAGCTTGGGAGTGCTTCGCGCAGTTCGGACTCGGTCTTCGGAAAAGATCGAGAAGGGGTATTTTGGTAATTGTACCAAATACCGCCTTGGTGACCTTTTGGCTTACCCGCGGCGCAAGACGGTGCATTGGAGAAGCGGATTAGGTCAAGAGTTGAAGACGGCGCTTTAAAATGCGTGCGTGCGTGAACCGTTTGTATTGGGCCTTAACAGGAGCCTATTAGGGTTTGTCTTCTAGAAGGTCTAGGCCTCATATAAATAGGAGGGGTACTGTCAAGTAGCCCCAAGCACTTCATTTGTAAACCCTAGTTTGGTTTTAGGGTATTAGAGAAAGAGGAGAGGCTTAGGGCTCTAGGGAGATGAGTTGAGTTGTGTGCTCATGGATTGAGCTTTGTCCTCCATGGATGGAGTGGCTGTAAACCCTCTCAACCTCAGATCAATCTATGGATGATTCCTCAAGTTGAGTACTCTTTGTGTTCTTCCTCCATATTTGGTGATTTTGAGTCCATCTTTGATCCTCTGGTTTTTGGTTTGTTTCGTGCCTTCTTCTACCTTGCTGTGACATGTGGGAACATACCTAGGTTCATCTAAATCATCAATCTCCCACGAGCAAGTGTTGGATCAAGTTTTCCGTTTTTGCTCTGTTTTGAACCCTCCTTCGGTAAAATAAAAAAAAGTCAAAATTTTGACATAGATCTACTCGATTGTCACTTGGAATAGGTTCCTGACATCCTTAGGAAGGTGTGTTTCAAGTTTCGTAAAGTTTGGAGTTACGGATCAAAAGTTACGTCAATTTTTGATTTCGTTTTCAGGCTGTTTACTATTCATTCGCCTGATTTTACTGTTCATCCAGTTGATCTGATTTCCAGTACAACTGGCACTGTTTATCCGGTAAAACTGGTACTGTTCATCAGGCTGTTTTTTTGTGTTTTTGGTCGTTTCTTTTGGGGGTTTTGAAGGGGATTCAGTACAAGACTTCTGCTACGCTTATATATATTGATCTTCATAGTTCTCATAGCTATTGGAGTTAATATTATGTTTGAATCCAATCAAAGCGAAAAAAATAGTTAGTGCTCCTATTCACCCCCCCCCTCTAGTCGCATTTCCGGTCCTACATATATCCTATTCATTGAGGTTATCCTTGAATTATTCCAGTATCGACATGCTTAAGTTAGGATGTGTGAAATATATTCTATGAGTTTGCTTAGCCATGCAAGTCTAGATATGGTAGATTGATTGTCGGGAATAACCCGACAATTACGGGAAACACATATTGTCTTCTTCTTTTATTTCAGATCTTCATATCTGTTTTATGAGTTAAACTTTGTCGTTTTAAATGAGTTTTGAGGTCTTAACAAGTGGTTGCTAGTGAGGGTGCCTTCATGCACGAGATCGGGTATGTGGTTGGCTTGTCCGGACCAACAAGGACCGAACTTTGGTAACATTGCTAATTCAAGTAAAACCCGTGCTATCACATGCGGTATATGGGTGCCGTTTGGTCAAGTAAGGGGAAGGTTTCATTGCTTTAGACCACAGGTGGTATGAGGACATAGAGACCGTGAAATCCTATGTTCCTTAGGAACATAGTGTGATATATACTATGCAAGGGAGCACGATTAGTTATATTGAGGAAAACCAACATACTAACTATCCCACACTGGCCCCTCCGACACAACGTGCATGCCCGCTTAGCATTTGCTATATGCATGTGTACTAAGTTGGGGTTCATCTTGCATGGGTGGTCTAACTCAATGGGATTTTCTTGCTGAAAAATATCGAATCTTGATTTCCCTGGCTGACATACTTAAGGAAGTGTGTTATTATCCGGAGGCTTACGGGCTGATCGAGTTGTGTGGGTAAAGTAGTACACCTCTGCAGAGATAAATCTATTCGAATAGCCGTGTCCACGGTTATGGACAATCGCTTGAGTTATGTGGTTACTATTGTTAGACTTTGAATTAAAATTTGTGGGTACAACTTGGTATTCGGCATGAATGGGTGTTCATGTATGTTTATGTATCAAAGTGGACAGCCACTTTGATTATTGTTTGATTCATTTATTTATCTTTGTATTACTTTATCACATGATTTACTTCTACTTCAAATCTATTTTTTAAATGGTAATTGATAAATTAGTATTTGTAGGTTGGAAAATTGTTGCGTTTTTCGCAAAACTAAAGCCACTAATGCTATCCTTTGAATGTCCTCTATGCATAACTAATTTTATCTTTGTGTAAGACTTACAAGTACAACTTTGCACTCAATCAGTTTGTCTACTAGTTCCAGGTGAGGAAGACTTTGAGTCCGATGAGTTTGTGAGTGTCGATTTAGGCGACACTGACGAGTAGTGCTATCATTTAACTCCAGTCAGTTGCCGATGGGTTATGGGGTATACCATGCTGGACTTTTGGTTTATTTACTTTGCTTCCGCTGCTACTTTAAGTTCTTACTTGAATTTGGCCGGTCGGCCACTTGTAATAGTTGTAGACTTGAACTACTATGATGTATGTCCTTTGAACTATTAATGTATGAATGTTGTATGGATGTGATCAATGTTGTATGTGAGTTTGGGTATGTTGGTCGCTGATCTTGGGAGCCAACATGACCTCATGCTCGCTGTTCATGGATTCCACTTTAACTCACTAAGTGTGGCCTTTGATTGTTTAGAGAACCGATAATCATGCAATACTTTCAGAGGAGCGGTACGCATGATTGCCGGGGCTCTAGTTTCAGTAAAAGCCTCTCACTTAGGTGGAGTTAACTTAGAATCCATTAACTTGAGGCCCAGAGTTATCTCCATAAGACCGGGAAGGCCTCGGTCTTACAGAAATAACCCGGGGGTCCTCACAACACTGGCTAAGGGGCTGGGCAAATTTGCAGCAACCAGTCCAGAAAGAGTCCATGTTGGCCGGAAGCGACAGGTTGGAAGTAGTGGCAAAGCAAATTTTAAGCATTCATAGGTGACGGTTTGGTCACCGGATTAGTAATGATTGAGTTTAATTTTCAGTTGCCGTTTGCTTGTAAGGCTTCAAGCCACTTTTAACAGCTTTATTTACTTGGATACTTTAAGTTCTTTAATAAAATGGGCTGTGTGCATCCTTGATGCAGAGATCGGGAGAGATTTTCTCTTCTATTATCTAAAAGATGTGGATGATAAGGAATGGTGGAGGTTTTATTCATTAGTAGGGTTCAAAGGTAAAGGAAGCAAGGTGATAATCATCGGTAGGCTTGAGATCACAAGCAAGGTTTGGAACAGTAAAGCCGATTAGAATAAACAGCTTTTAGTACAACTACCTTTTCAAGGTGCTCGTATTTGGAACTGCCAACCCAGTGGACCACCCACGGTTGGCTTTAATAGGGAAGGAGATGGGAACAATGATGGAGGGGTCACTTGTCCATTTAAACGTGTACGCGAGTATGCTGAGAAACAATCTGAATGTTCAGTTCTGGATCCGTGTTCTAAAGTTGTATAAAACAGTGATGGAGGATATATAATTTATCGTTGTTCGGCGAACATACAAAAACTCTTCTCGAGAAAGGTAGCACCGTAGATATCACCGAGTTTTCTTTGTCATCTACCACCTCGTTCCGATTTTTGCATGCATGTGTGTGTGCGTGAGGAGCATTGGATCTAGAAAGCAAGCCAGGATGCACAACTTTGTTAGTCAGTGGCGGAGCTACAGGGTGGTCCCTGTGGGCCGCGGACCACCCTGCGCTCGGCCCAACCAAGGCCCATAGGTAGAGTCACCACTCGTTCAATCGCTCGCGTCCTTACGGCTGCCGCCGTCTGTTCGATTCCAATCGTATTCTTTCCGTATTTCCCGTGGTGTGCCGTGCAATCGTGGGGTACTGGGGTAGGTCGACGGCCGCGACGCAACTGCAGAACTGCCGCCGCCGGCAAGCACCATTCGGCCACCGCCCATTGGACTCCATCGGCATCTCCACGAGACCACGACGGCAAACGCAAAGCAACAGGCCAGTAGGTACTCTGAATCCTAGCGGCTCCAAGTCTGAACTGATTAGATAACGTTAATTAGCCTGCTACTGCTGCCCTACCTACCCGTGTATCCCTATACTCCTTTATTCACAAGTACATACTGTCTCATACTCTCGTTTATTCTTTTCTTGTCAGTGTCTTTGATTCCAATATATGATCGATTCAGTGATCTACTAATCTGCGATCTGACAATCTGCACAAGCCATTGGGTATGCAATGCTAAACTGATTTTTTTGTGCAAGTGCAACTCTGAATTTTTTATTTCAATATATGATCTTTGCAGTATTGGATTATTGGTTTGATATACTGATTCATTATATAATTCTCTTGCAGAATTGTTGAAACATGAAGAGGAGTGGTGATATTGCCTCTCTTTTTCAGAAATATGAAGCAAAGAAGAAGGCATCTTCTCCATCTCCTTCTGTGCCTGCAGCTGTTCCAGAAGACCAAATTGAAGAACAAGAAGGTGTGGCTGCAGCTGTTCCAGAAGAGCAAACTGAAGAACAAGAAGGTGGACTTGATCAAGAAAGAGTAATCGAAGAGAATGTAATTTCAACTCCAATGCCTCCAAGTCCACCACCTCCAGTTCCTGAAAAGGAACCAATTTATGATATCAGTAGGCTTCCACTTGATCCAGGAGAAAGACAGCCCATTGCAAATTATCCCGTCAATGATCAAGATGCAGTTCGGCGATCATATATTATTAAAGGCCCATACCAACCTTATGCACATGAATTTGAAAGTAGGAAAATTGGAAATAGGGACAGGCAGTTCAATCCTATATGGTTTTATAAATATCCTTGGATAGAATACAGTGTCAAGAAGGAAGCAGCATTTTGTTTTGTGTGCTACTTGTTTGGAAAGGGGAGAAGTAAGACATCTGCATTTGTTGAAGGTGGCTGGAAAAATTGGAATAGAAATGATGCACTTGATTTACATGTGGGTGGTGTAACGAGTGGTCACAACGCAGCTCAAGAAAGATATAATTTATTTATGACTCCCCATGGAGCAATTGATGATAAAATTGTGAAGGTGGATAATGAGGAGCGTCGTCTCTACAAGATCAGGTTGACTTATTCACTTAGATGTTTGAGGTTTCTTTTGCAGCAAGGATTAGCATTCCGTGGGCATGATGAAAGTGAAGAGTCTAGCAACAGAGGGAACTTCATTGAGCTTTTGAAGTGGCTTGCAGCAAATAATGAAGAGGTGGACAAGTTTGTTTTGAAGAATGCTCCAGGTAATTGCACATTGACTAGCCCAGACATACAAAAAGAAATTATTCAATGTTGTGCAATGGAGACTAGAGATCAAATCATTAATGAAATTGGTGATGATCACTATACAATTTTAGCTGATGAGTCTAGTGATGTCTCTCATAAAGAACAACTTGCCCTTTGCTTGCGTTATGTTGATAAATCGGGAAGGCCATGTGAGCGGTTTCTTGGAATTGTTCATGTAGATGATACTACTTCTTCATCACTTAAGGAAGCAATTCAATCTTCACTAGTTAGTAATGGTTTGACTATAACTCAAATCCGTGGGCAAGGCTATGATGGGGCTAGTAACATGAAAGGAGAGATTAAAGGGTTGAAAACCTTGATCATGAAAGAATCACCGTCGCTTATTATGTTCATGTTTTGCACATCAACTCCAATTGGTTCTTGTTCTTTGTTGCTAAAGACAATGATGATTGTGTGTGGTTTTTTGATCGAGTATCCCTCTTGTTAAATATTGTTGGTAGTTCTTGTAAGCGTCATGGCATGCTTCGACATCACCAATATGACAATGTCATGAAAGCACTTGAGTGCGGTATACTAGAATCTGGAAGTGGGTTAAATCAAGAGATGGGGCTGCCTAGACCTGGTGACACCCGGTGGGGCTCTCATTATAAAACTGTGGTCAACTTGATTGCTATGTATCCCACAATTCGTGATGTACTCATAGCTCTTGGACGAGATACTTGACAAGGGGTGGTGGCCAAAAATACATACTATGGTTGGAGTGCTTGAGTCATTTGATTTCATTTTCAATGCTCATTTGATGCTTGACATTCTTGGACACACAAATGAATTGTGCGAGTGTTTGCAAAGAAAAGACCAAGATATTCTTAATGCAATGTCACTTGTCCGGTTGGCAAAGAGTAAAATTCAACAAATGAGGTCTGAAGGGTGGGTTTCATTTCTTCAAAGGGTTACAATATTTTGCAACAAATATGGCATTCAAGTTCCTGAAATGGAACATAATTATGTGCCATATGGAAGATCAGCACGTTTTGCTCAGGACCAAACAAATGATGATCACTTCAGAAGAGAAGTATATATTGGAGTCATTGATAAAATTAGTCAAGAGCTTGATAATCGGTTTGATGAGGTAAATATGGAGTTACTTACTTGTATGGCTACTTTGAATCCAGCAGATTCCTTTGCTTCTTTTGATGCAAACAAGGTACATAGACTTGCTGAATTTTACCCTAATGATTTTTCAAGCTCTGATTTGCTAAGACTTGATTTGCAACTTGAAACCTTTATTGATGACATGAGAAATGATGAATTGTTCAAAGGCCTAAACAATCTTGTTGACCTCTCAAAAACTTGTTGAAACAAAGAGGACAAAGTTTATCATTGGGTCTATTTACTTATCAAGTTGGTATTGCTTCTACCGTGGCTACCGCAAGTGTTGAAAGAATATTTTCGCAATGACCTTTATCAAGAATAAGTTGAGAAATAAGATGGGTGATAGCCTACGGATGATTGTCTATTGACTTTTATTGAGCGGGATATCTTCTTACAACCGAGTGAAGAAGAAATCATCAACACTTTCATGGCTATTAGAAGGCGCGGCTCGACAAGAAGAAGAAGAAGAAGTAGTGACATATTGTTCTTCAACTATTATGGGTGCGTAATATTTTAAATTTTTAATTCTATGTTAAGAAAGTTATACTCATCTATTTTATGAACTCGTGCGTCATTTTTTTCTTCTTAATTGTGTTTTGTAATTTATATACTTGTGTATGGACATGTTATATTTATAGCGGTCAAAAAAAAATTTAGACAATGGACCACCATAGCTACAAATCCTAGCTACGTCACTGTTGTTAGTACGAGATCTTTTTTTTTTTATTGAGCAGTCAGCGTATGGGTTGGAGTCCTTGTGCAAGCCGGTAGGTGTTTTGAGTTGAACTTTGAGTTGTGGCCATGCCTGTGCGCACATGTATCTAAGGCCATGTACGGGGACGACGATATTTTTTCAGATAATCATATATTCTTGATTCTAGGGTTTGAGCAATATTGCCTCTACTAGAATAGGGAGTTCCAATCTATTGTACTGTCCCGTTTTTCTTGTGATTCCTTGTGTTTTGCAGGAGCAGCGACATGTCTACTTTGTGTGGCCAGGTAGACAGGATCACGAGCGTGTGATTGGGCGAATTCTTTTATCGTGGGTTGCTGTTTTGGTAGTGGTTGGCGCCATCGGTTCGTCAGGTTGCACGGATCCAAAGTTATCAACGATCCTACGTCGTGAAGATCGGGCATCCCCCATATCATCTTGGTATCAGAGCATCGGTTGCCACGGTAGAATCAATTTGCCCGTAGTTAGATTTATTTTTCCTGTCCTATACACAAAAAGCCAAACAAAAAAAATTACCAAACACTAGTTTCAATTTGTTAATTCTTGTGAGTTTTGTTAGATTTTGATCCATTAGAATTTTGTTTAGTGCTGATCTTAGAGTTTTCTTTGCGTTGCTTGATCTTGTGTCCATTAAAAAAAAAAGAACAAACACATCCATCTGTTATTGCGGCGCGACGAAGAAACGTGGTACAGTACTCGGAAATCGCTACAGTGTGCACAGTAACAACGTTCCGATCTGTCACAGTGGCGCGCAGTAGGACTTCGCGGCAATCGCGTGAAAAAAAAATTCAGTTTCTACAGTACGCGCGAGCGCTGTTCTGGATTTTAGCGGTTCACGTTACGCTCGCCACCGCGCCGTCGGTAGCGTCGATACAGCACGCGAACACTGTTCATGCTAGCAATGCTACAGTAAATGCCGGTTGCTGTTTTCGTCGCTGCGGTAGTCTTGCTACAGTGCACGGAGAAGCCAGCAGAGCCGCTCCGTTGTTTCAGCATGCTACAGTAGCAGTGCAAAAGGGAAAAAAAGCTTCGCTTGTATCTTTTGTGAGCTAATTCAATTCTTTGCGAATACTTTGCGCCTATTGAGACTAGCTATTGATATTGCTCTAGGGCTGTTCTTATACAGTTTGCACACCTCTGAATTGTTATTTACTTTCATAGCCGAAAGTGGGGTTTTAAGTGCTGCTGTTGTGACAATTTGATTGGTCAGGTAAAAAGAAAGAAAAAAAAAAGAGAGCAAAAAAAAAAAAGAGGACAGAAAAAGAAGAAGAAAAAAATATACTTGGCCGATCACCTATTGTGAGCACACCTTATCGTTGTCAAATTTCAGATTGTGCTATTTAATTGTTTTGAACAATCATGTGCCCTATTTTATATCATTGAACAATTAGCTAGCGTCTCTCCATAACTTATGCAATACGAGCTAGTTGTTCATCACTTATATTTTTATATATTAGCTCATTCCTTTGATTGCACTAAGTTCCATCATCTTTGTGTGTGAGTTGCTTCGTTCTTCGCTTATATCTTTTGGATCAGCAACTAGGCATTGAATTCTTGTTTGGATTGTTACCTAGCTTTACAATATCTAGAAATTTCAGATTGTAGAGGTAAATACTTTCCCCTCCAAGCTCCACAAATAAGCCATTGTCTAACGGTGCTTGTGCAATTGAATTCGCTTAATCTATCACCTTGTGTTGTCTACCATCACCAAAGTGCGTGCAGCTCTTCAATTCCATCAAGGACGTATAAGAACTTCGGTTGGTAAGAGAAGGTGAGGTTGAGTGATTTCCACAAATAAAAACTTCCACATCCACATATATAGTTTGTCTTTGCTTTACTACTAACCATGGCAGATCGCGAGTATACGTATCTTTCCTTCTATGGTAGTAATGATCCAGAGGTGTATCTTGAGTGGGTACAAGACATGGAGTTCGAGCTTGAATCCCAAAAGTTCGAATCAGAAGCCAAGGAAGTGAGAGTGACCACTATGTTTTTTGAGGACTATGCCTCTAGTTGGTGGTAACAACTAAATGGGAAATGACTCATTACATCTTGGGTCAATTTAAAATGGGCTATGAGAAGAGAATTTGTTCCATCCTATTATGAGTGGGAGCTACTACGCCATGTAGAGAGCATTACACAAGGATGTAAAGTTATCCAAGATTACTATGTTAAGCTGAGTTATGTAATGCGTCGTGCCAATATCACTAGTGCATATCAAGAAAAGAAATACTTCAAAGCAGGCTTGGATTTTCAGATCGTTGCTACACTTCAAGATAAATATTTTTGTAGTCTGCAAGATCTTGTAAAATATGCTATGAAGGTGGAAAAGAGACTTAAAGACATGCAAACCCATCAATTAAATCTGTGCCGACTCTTTAGTTCTCATTCATCCACTGAGATCGTGGTTGATGGCAATTACGCCATTGCTGGCCTACGGTTAATGGAAGATGAAATGCTTCGAAACCCATGTGATGATGAGAGCCACATAGCCAAATTGAGTGAGAGTGTTGAAAATTGTGAGCTGTGTGATTCCACCATATGTGAGGTTGAGAGCATCGCATTTGAGAGTGTGAGGGATACACCAAAACAAATGAGTGAAGTAGATGAAATTAAAAGTGAGGTTATCACTGAAATTAATGATTTACTCTATATTTCTAGTGTTGTTTCTCACATTGTGCAGGTTGATATTAAAGAAGAGGAGTTGAAGTTTCAACAACCAGCACCGTTGGAAGTAAAAGACGAGGAGATAACCATGGTTGGGGATGGAGTGCTTGCTGCCCTGTGGTTTCATCATGAAGATTTGATACGTACAACACCTACAACAACTGAGGAGGACATTAAAGGTAACAATAATGGTGTTGAATTGAATATTCATCAAGAAGAGGTAAGTAAGGGTGAAAACTCTAGTGTTCCTTTGAATATTCCATATTCTGAATTTAATGTGCTTAATTTACATAATGTGGGATTGATTACTTATGATGAAGTTCTTACTAGCATATCCCCTGATGATTCTTTATACTATATCATGTTCGATGATCCTAGAGAGCTATCTAGTGTGATTGAGAACCTTGCTGAAGTTTCATGTCTAAAATCTCTAGTTAGTACCTACGCCTACACTTATAAATTTAATTTGATTGGAGACTATGATGTAGACAATAGGTTTTATGTTTATCAAATATGCATTACATGTGATAAACTTGCTAAATTACATATTGTGGACATACCATCTTTTGTACAATGGCGTGATATTTCTGGGATGGGTTTAAATGATAGTGCTTACTGTTTAGAACAAAATATGCTGCATAGTTGTTTTCCTCTTACATATTGTCGGGACCCAAAAATACAATTCTGGACTCTCTGTGTATACTGCACTAGTCCAGGATCACGCTAGTGCACATAGTGACAACATCAGTGAAATATCAATTCCATATACAAAGATAACTAATAAATAGGAAAATACAATAAACATCAGAGTAAAGACCTTAAGGTCAAAACTTACAATTAATGCCTCAGAAGGCAGAAAGCTCAAAGAAGCTACAGCGGAACGAAATGGGATAACTCTAGTGAAGCCCATCCATATGCCCACAGGCAATCGGCTGGGGTGCGCGACCTAGTCCTCCACGATCCTTGAAGTAGACCTTGTTGACTGGCGGTTCCTTCACTTTTGCTTGATTCATCAAAGCAAGCGTGAGTACACAACCGTACTCGCAAGTCATACCACAGAAATGCAATTATACATGCAGGTTTATTCTAAAGGAATGGCATTCTGTGGTTATTTTGCAGAAATGCAACATTTGCAATTGAATACAATTAATAGATTGAAAGCAAGTAAAACAAATAGATAATCATAATTTAACAATTTGATTTCACAAAGACACACACAGCCTAAACGGATTATTCACATAGCCATATGATTTAGATCACACAGCTCCCTTCCCACACAGTTTATGAAAATCTACCCCTCGTGTGAAATCCCCGAGCATGTCTATGACCGCGGACGCGGCTATTCGAATAGATTATTTAACACTCTGCAGAGTTTGTACACTTTACCCACAAGATGCAATCAACCGGATCAGGGCTAATCACAACAAAACCTTTCAGAAACTTCATCTCAACATTGACACTCTCGGTGTGCTTACAAACCGCCATACCAAACTATACACAGTGGATGGTACGACACACACCGATGGACAGGGAAGCAGCGAACCGTCCCGCGATGCGACTACTTGGTAGCACACACCTCCGCCCTTTGCACATAGCCTAACCTACCGCCTGAGCAACCAATGTCAAGAATTCGTAACTTACTAAGTTAGGCCCGTCCCATAACATGCATGTGGTTGTACGAGAGGCCCAGTTCAATGGCGCACAAATTTCAGTCCTTAATTGACCAAGGCAAGACTTCCATATGCTAACTATGCCACACAGATTAATATTCCCATGCACACAGCTCACACAGTCCACACAGTCCACCATGTCACACAGTTTCCACCACTTGCCTTAGTCTAAATCCTTTCCCACCCAGTTGGTTAAGTACAACATATGCCATAATAGCACACAGTACACACAGTTTTATCACATAGTTCCATAGTCACTTAGTAAAGTTGATAATCGCAACTTTACATGAAAAGGTGATTCGTGGCATGGCTAAGCAATCTAATCGCATCTAACCAACCCACGTTGGTGCTACAATAATACCAACTATTAAATAACCAAGCTAGGGTGACAAAAGATTATGGCATATCAATTAGACAAGGTGGATATAACAAATGGGATAATAGCTACACCCAAAAGCATTTAAATAAATACTTAAAGTAAATGCAATAATTTGAATCAAAGTAATTTTAGAAAACTTGGATTCAATATGATCAAAGGTACAACTTGCCTTGCTAGCAATGACGATCTTATTTAATCTTTAATCTCCTACTGTCTTGACCTTCAGCTCCTTCTTGATCAGCACCTCTCGCAGTATCGACGTCTATTCGCAAACAAGCAAATGAACTAAATAAATAACAGAAAGAAACAACTCCAAATAAATAAATAAATAATCTCAGATAACTGGATATTGAATTTGTATGAATTAGGACTTTGAATGAACTCAATCGGAGTTCGGATTCAAAGGATATGAGCTTTTGAAGATCACATGAAATGATGAAATTGCGAGAGGAAAGAATATTCAGAGAATATTCCTTCGAATTAAATAAAATAGAAAGAATTGGATACTAGTAAGTGAGAGAGGACAAATGCAGTGAAAGACATGTGGGACCAATTGGATAATTGAATTTCAGAAATCGGATTAATTTCCGAAAAGGAATAGGGGATGACAGGTGGCACCCACTGGATAATTGAATTCCCAGAATTACACTAATTCTAGAAATAAGGTAAAGAGAAAGACAAGTAGGCCATTGGTCTATAGACCATGCCCATAGAGATATGGTAGTCCAAGGTGGACCAAGCTCATTAACTAGGGTTGACCAAAGGTTGACTGACATGCGGGACCCGCATATAAGAGAGAGAACTGATCTAGGGTTTTTGATTGAGAGGATGACATGTGAACTATTGGTCCATAGACCAAGTCCATGATCTAGGGTTTAAGGTGCATGGTGCAACAGGTTTATAGAATAGGGCTGACAAGGTGGGGTCTAGATGTCATAGAATAGGTTCTTGGTGAACCCGATCTATACGGTTTAGTTTTAGGGCTAGGGCTAGGAGTATGCCACGTGGGCGGCTTAGGTGGCGACTACGTGGCGTGCACGGAATTGATGACGGGGAAGCCACATAGGACGACACACAAGCACAAAGGCTTTGATGACCGCGACAACTGAGCACAGGCACTGTCCTGGTTCAGTCCTAACATGCGGGACCCGTTTATCAACAAGAAAGAAGAGAGAAAAGGGGTGCTGGGCCCACACGGAAGGGACACAGAGGGGTGGCGCAGTAGCCATGGTCGTCTCGGGTCGTCCCTAACGGCGATGAGTGGCGGCGCTAGGCAGGCATCTCCGGCGAGGTCAGGTGAGGGTGAGTGCGGTTCGGTGAGCGCGTGAGAACGGCTAAACAAACCGGGTGGCGACGCTTCAGATCAAAATGCGACGAGGCCTCGGTGGTGGATCGGTGACGACAACCACTGCCAAGGACACAGGGGGCACGGTCCTGAATCGGATCTGGACACCCGATCGTCACAGAGAAGCAAGAGAGAGGGAGGGCAGGGCCCACGCGGAAGACGCACGGAGGGGCACGCTGCTGCCAATTCTTGCACACGGTCACAGGAGATGGCAAGCAATTGGAAGAAAGAATTAACACAAGGTAAAGATGATCTTTGGCCTCACATCATTACAGGAACCAACATAAGAGTATATACACATAGGACAAATAGAGGCATCAACAGACGTGAACATGAACAGGGGCACAGGCACAGTAGCTCACCAAGCTCGCCGGCCATGGCAGGCAGGGGAATGCCAGCAATGGTGGTGTAGGGGCGTCCACGGGATCCACGGCGGCAGCGGCTCGGCTCGGAGGTGGGACGACGCTCTGGATCGGGAGGCTTCACCGATGAAGAATGGCAAGAAGGGAGAAAGAGGAGTGGAGGTCTCATCGGCAAACGAGGAGGAGCTCGGGGCGACCCAATGATGGCGGTGGCTCGGGTTGGAGGGGGATGGCACTCCAGTGACAGCTCGAAGACGGCGGCCACGGGTGTCGAAGGCGGCGTTGGTGCGGACGGAGAGGCGCCGGGCTGCGGCGGTTGAGGGCGCACCAAGGTGGCGCTTAGGGAGGCGCGACAATGGAGAACGGCGACGGAGAGGCGCGCGTCGGCGTCAGAGAAGAAGGACCTGGCGGTGGCTATCCGAGGCTTCCGGTGGAAGCGAGCGAGAACGAGGCGGCAGCGCAAGCGTCTGAGACATCGGATGTGGCGTCGGTGGAGGAGCACCGGACAGCGGCGGCGAGGAAGGGTGCGGCGCCGATCTTGGAGAAGAAAGCTGCGGGCGGCGAGGCTTGGCGGCTCTCCACGCAGCGGCGACGCTAGGGTACGGCGGCGGCGTAGCAAAGGGAGCACAGGTCGAGAGGGGGCGCCCTATATAGCGGGGCGGCGGGTAGGGCACGGACGTCCATGGCGGCGGCGGTGGTTCTTGGCGATAGCTATGCTGGTCGGCGCGCACACACGTAAGCGGCGGCGTGGAGTGCAACACACGCACACGTCTTTGGAGGCGGCTCGGTGACTAACTAGCGGGCGGCCCGAAGGCTAGGGTTTGGCGGCGCGGGATGGTCGGTGAAATTTGGCGTGGTCGGAGCCAGCGGAGGAGGCGGTGGCTGGTGCGGAGAGGAAGTGGGCCAGAGGAGAGAGGTGGTGAAGTCGGCCGAACCAATTCGGCCCACGAAGGAGATTGGAATGTAAATGAATTTCCGAATTAAAGAAATGAATGGAAATTCAAAAGAGCTCAAATAAATAGCAAATAACTTCAGAAAAATCCAAGAAAATACACAAAAATTCCTTGGAACACAAGGCACTTCTTTAAATTGATGTTTAGATTAGTCAAATTAAATATTTTTAGTTTAGGAAATTCCCAATTAAGCTTTATTAATTCAAATAAAATTAGTGAATTTTTCCAGGGGCCTAAACTAATCAAAAGATTTTTGAAAAGCCAAATTTTGGGACGTTACACATATGTAAGAAATCAAAGTAGCGCAGCTGAAGTATGGAAGATACTAAAAATTTTCTCACCCATACTAGAACAATTTGATGTGGATAGTTCAATAAATACATTGTATGCATCTTATGGTTATTGTGCTGAATACATTGTGCAAAAGAAGGGGAACACTATAACAATTGACGATGAATACATATACCATGCATACACGTTGTTTTCTTTGTTAAGCACATTTTCAAGTTATCAAAAGCCGATGACGGCTTTTCTTGAAGAAGGGGAGGATGATACAGATACAGACACACTTAGTACTTTCTAGTTAAATATATTATTTGACTGGAAAGAATTATTGAGCCGCATTAAATATTACCAGGTGAACTCTAATATAATTCGATCTTTAATTATCATACTTAGAGACACAGAGCTACTACTATTTTATTTAATTATATGTAGTCATATATATGATTTGTACAAGCCTAAAGTGAAGATGCGCTTCGAAGGCCCTGAAGGAATACATATATCATTTCTTATATTCGGAGTTCAGCCGTGGAAGGAAAAATCGGATTCATCTTGTGCACCTGAACAATCAGAGTCAAGGACGACTCTATTTCAAGAGGGGAAGGATGATGAGGACATCCTGATTGGACCGATTACACAAGCAAGGGCTAAATTAATTAACCAACAGATGAACTCGCTCTTAAATTATTTTAATCTTACTAATGAGAATATGTCACTACCTAATAGTTCTATATTTTCTTTGTGCAGTTATACACATATAGAAGCATGTGGACCGAGAACAATGGAGCAAGAAGCATCGAACAAGATCTTTGTTAGCTACAGCGGGAAGATGAATTTCGGATGTGCATGTGTGAGGCCACGTGAGGCTACATGCATGCAACATGTATACATGCATGTGTGTGAGGCAAGGCTAATATACATGTGTGTTGTGTGAGGTCACGTAAGGTGTGCATGCATGATGCGTGTGTTGTGTACTTGTGTGAGGTCACATAAGGTGTGCATGCATGCATCATGCATGCATGTGTGTGCGCGTGAGGAGCATTGGATCTAGAAAGCAAGCCAGATGCACAACTTTGTCAGTACGAGATCTTTTTTTTTGATTGAGCAGTCAGCGTATGGGTTGGAGTCCTTGTGCAAGCCGGTAGGTGTTTTGAGTTGGACTTTGAGTTGTGGCCGTGCCTATGCGCACATGTATATAAGGCCAGGGGGTGCGCTCCATGTACGGGGACGACAATATTTTTCAGATAATCATATATTCTTGATCCTAAGATTTGAGCAATATTGCCTCTACTAGAATAGGGAGTTCCAATTTGTTGTGTCATTCTGTTGTTCTTGTGATTCCTTATATTTTGCAGGAACAGCGACATGTCTACTTTGTGTGGTCTGGTAGACGGGATCACGAGCGTGTGGTTGGGTGAATTCTTTTGTCGCAGGTTGCTGTTTTGATAGTGGTTGGCGCCATTAGTTCGTTAGGTTGCGCAGATCCATATTAGCCTTGGATCCACCCGTATCCTCCAACGGCGAAGCCACGCTGAGGCTAACAAATTAGTTAGCCAGGTCATACCCATTATAGACTTGTGGTTGCACTATTTTGACATGAGAGGTTATTACAAGATCCAGTCCTTAGATGACTCAAGCGGTACATCCACATACCAACTCTCTCTCGTGCACCCAGCACCAGCCATTCTTTCCAACCACCAGAGTCGAAATATGTTTTTAGGTTTTCCTTTGTTTTTAAAATAACCTTTAATCCAACATACCAACCAGGCTCTAGCCTCGACTATCCAAACCCAATTTTCATGTTTTGAATGATTGTTGTCGGGCAAATTATTGCTCGCATGATAACGTATCTAAGCAATGCTAAGCATGACACTTAGATACAAACTTATCAACTAGTATGTAAACCATTAATTCTATGGTGACAAATGATAGTGTCGAAGTTCAAGGATTGGAAGTTTATACACAATTATCATTAATGCATTAACTATGAGCTAGACCAATATAGTTGTATAAATTATAGCAATGCAATTTCATAATTTAAAGTAACGTAATTTGCAAAAATTAGGTGCAATATGATCAAAGTATTGACTCACCTTGCTCAATATCCTGATAACCTCGATCCTGTTCTTGCCCAAGGTGATGATAATAATCTCGCTCAATGTGCTGATAATCATCCTATTCAACGCTCGGACAATCTTGATTCCAACCTCGTTCTTGTTGGGATTGTTGTCTCATCCCAGCTTCTGAGTCTTTATACACAATTATCATTAATGCATTAACTATGAGCTAGACCAATATAGTTGTATAAATTATAGCAATGCAATTTCATAATTTAAAGTAACGTAATTTGCAAAAATTAGGTGCAATATGATCAAAGTATTGACTCGCCTTGCTCAATATCCTGATAACCTCGATCCTGTTCTTGCCCAAGGTGATGATAATAATCTCGCTCAATGTGCTGATAATCATCCTATTCAACGCTCGGACAATCTTGATTCCAACCTCGTTCTTGTTGGGATTGTTGTCTCACCCCAGCTTCTGAGTCTAACTACGTAGAATACGATTGAATCTAAGAGCAAATGAAAATATTCAAATGAAATCCAATAAATCCAAAGACATTCAAACAAATGAAAACGCTTCAAACAGATCTAAACATACTTACCGGTATTTTGAAAGCAGGGGGGTACTTCAGATGAGACCTAAATATATACTCATCTGGAGTTGATGAAGGAAATACTATAGACAAAAGTATAACCAAGGAGTTGATGAAAGAAATACTATAGACGAAAGTAGATAAATCTAACAAGGAGAGAGAGAATGTTCGTAGGAACATTCCTCATTGGTTACCTAGATGGGAGAGATTACCTGTTTAGGTAATACTCTCAGATATGCTCTCGGATCACGAATTGCACTGCTACTAGGAACGGATAACGATGGATGATAGCTAGGGTTTAGACGATGTTGTTTGGTGTGCGAACTTCTATCATCCATATGAAAGCATACCATTGTTGCTCACACGGCGCCTAGCTACTCTAATGATTATTTCATTTATTACTCCCTATTTACCGAGGAAGTTCCATGAAAGTCAGGTGAGACATATGCATAAGTGCAGGGTTCGCATAGGGTAGACATACGTCTCACCGATACATGGGTCCTAGTTCATTTAATAGTTTATCTTATTAATTTATATTTATCAAGGAAATTCCATGAGCCTTAGCTGGAATTTCCAAGCATTGGTTGGACATCAGCCTTGTGAATCAACTAGTTGTATCGTTGGCTACTAATTTTTGTTTAGTGATTTACTTTACCACCTTTGGTTTGGAGCACGGGGCCGCGACATAGTTACTGCTAATCTACATGCCTGTCTAGTAGTACTAGTAATCCTATATATTAGATTTTGGATCCTGGTAAAATCTAGTTGTATATGAGATACAATTCTCAGGCTACTAGAACTCAACCATTGTCTACACCCTATGTGACCTAGCCGAGTAATTGTCATAGGTTTATCTTTTAACTAAGTTGTTGGTCTAGACCTTTGGTATGATCTATTGCTATTTTACACGCATCAATTACTATTTTAAAATAGACTATGGCATTCAGTCCTATGCTCATTTGGGTACTTCTAGACATAAGGCTATATGTTAGTAGAACTTGATTATTATCTAATTACTTCACTACCCCTGATTAATTATTTGATTAAATGATTATCTTTATTATTACACTAATGGTCTAGGGTTTACTAGTGTTGGGTCATGTAAGTGTGTATGTCTACACATGACTGCGTTATCTTACTAATCACTAATCGACTTGATCTCATTGTAATCAGCACTACAACCATGGCCTAGGGCCCACTAATAGTAGGATTCATATTTTTCATACTACTAGACTGGAACTTTCTTTTAGTGCTAATTGATGTTAGCACACTAATCCATTCAATTAGCCTCCCATTATCTTGAACTAATCACTTGGGGGCTTATTTGTTATTCTCCTAATTATCCTTTGATTACCTAACTTGTCACCTCAGACTTCTTACTAATTAACTCATTAAGTACTTTTAAATTACTCACTAATTATTCTACTAACCAACTTCCATTAGTGTTTTTCACTACTATCTTTTGAATGGTACCTTAAATTAGCCACCCCTTTCAGCAAGTTCAGCAAAGATGTCTCCAGGACCAATAGCAAATAGTGACTTCAACTTCTGAATTTGAACATCCAGAGAAGTAGATGGTGCATTAAAACTGACAGGGAACCCCTTTAATTCGAAAGGCCAAAATGAAGCCCAATTGAGAGCATGTCTGCAAGAACCAAAATTCCCAAGAATGAATTCTTGCTGAGGACTGAGATTATCTTTAACAAGATTATGAAGTTTCCACAACACATGGCCTTGGGAGATGTTGGCCTGACCCTGCTGCAGATCTTCCAAATGGTACCATACTAACCCTTTGTTATCCAAATCATGTGAACCATACTGACTAATACTGTCCGACAATACAACTTATCAATTGAGTAGTTATAAACTAACTAACCTTCTAATGTCTCAAATTAGTTACTGTGGTGGCACTGTCATATGCTTACTATCTACCTCACTAGCTGCTGGCCACACTTTGATTACCTAACTTGCTATTTCCGATTAATAACTAACATTTTCAGACAATGATTATCGATTTGTCTTTGCAAGTTATATGATAACAATTCACGGATCATTTCTTGTTAAATCTCAAAGTCCTAAATCAATCACTCAATGACGTGAACCTGGAATCATACATGCTTATACCAACAGAGAGTTAGAGATAAGGAAGGCCCACCTGCAGAGAGACATTCACAGGGGCATCCACACACACACACACACACACACACACACACACACACACACACACACACACACACACACACACACACACACACAGAGCTTAGAAGAACAAAGGGCAGAGTAGGAGGATCGGGCGGATTGGAGCGGCGCTCACCGCTGGCGACAGGGAGGATGGTGGCGGCCATGGATGGCAAAAATGGGATCAGGATGTCGAGGTGGTCCCGTGGGTGGTGGAGACGCAGCCGGAGTGGGACCGTGGAAGAGGGAAGGGGCGCCGATGCTGGAGTGGGAGAGGAAAGAGGGTAGCGTGAGCATGAGCATCGACCAGGTGTGGGGAACCCTACGGGGTGGTTGGTGGCGGCTGGGAGAGGTCGAGTTGGCCCAACGATGGTGATGCAAGGCGGCGCGACGGTGCTAATGTGGCGGCGGAGCGGTAGATCCCTAGAGCTTGGGAGAGTGACGGGAGAGAGCAGAGGGAGGCCAAGGGGTTCTTCCATGGGGAGGAATCAAAGGGAGTCTTACCGAAGTGGGAATGGTAGTCGAGGCGGCGGGTTGTGGCCAGAGGCGGGGAGGATGGGCCGGCGTGGTGCTCCAGTAGGGGAAACTCCCGATTGATGGAGGGGTCTTGGTGGTGGTGGTGCGAGGGACGTGCCGTGACGCGGCCGATGGGGAGAGGAGGTTGCCAGACGGCCGGAACGGCGAGCGCGACGTCGGCGGCTTGTCTTGGTGAGAGCGCGTGCACTCTAACTTCTTGTTGGCCTTCGAGAGAGAAGCGAAGGTGGAAGATGGAGTGGGGGAGAAGAAGGCTAGGCGATGCTGCTTGCGCTAGCCTATATAGGCACGAGGGTGGAGCGGCCGGAGGTGGCCAACATGGGCGGCGAGGTGACGCTAGCACGGGCGTGGCGTGCATGCAAGGAAGAGGGGTGGCTACGTGGAGGGGAGAGCCTGCATGTGGGGCCGGCTGACCAGTGAGGGAAAGAAAGGAAATAGGTTTTCAGGTTTCTCAGAAAATGACTGAGGTTTTAGATCATTTTTATACATAGAAATATAAGTCCAACAATTATGCAAATTTAGGGGGAGGTTCCTGACAAAGTCTAGTTCATACTGTAATTTTTGTAGAATTTTATCGGTTTCTTATTTTTTTTTCTCTAAAAATCTTTTAAGTTCCTATTTTCATGCATCTTTATTATTTGATTTGAGGAAAGTATAAAAATGTGTTTAATAGTAATTTCCCCTTTTTATTAGCAGTACAATTACACCCAATTTGAACACAAAATTCCTTCAATTCAATTTGCTTTAATAAATTCTCATGTGATGATAGTTCATAATCTGACATATTCTAAAGAATTCTAATTGGTCTTTTGATCCTTTTGGAGAATTAAGTTTCATACTTTATGTTGTCGACCTGTTTAGGGTTTATACTTCAGTAACATTTAACAGGGCAACATCTTAGGTCAATTTTGTGTTTGCAATTTATGTTTCTAGGGTTTTTGTTTTTAGTGTTTTATGCCTTTACACCACCGGCTAAAAGGAGGGAGCGTAGCCAAAATAACTTCCAAAAAGGCAAGCAATTAAAATAGCAACAGATAACATAAAATGTTTTAAAAATCCCATATTTTCATATTTAGGCATTTTTGGGATGTTACACTGCTTGACAAAGAAGCCCCAAGCCGAGGGACCTGCACCGACCTCGATGCGCACCTGGACCGGTTCCGTCTCCCTAGCGATGGCATGCAGTGCCACCTCCGCCCGATCCTCTCCCCGAAGGAGCTCTTCAGATCCAGTGGGATCCATCCGGATCTGGTCAGGAGGGGGCTGTGATGTCCCCGCATGGATCCTATCACCGTCGCTCCGTCTATGCCCAGATTTGGTGTCGATAGGCTCCCTTGCTCCGCCTCCTCCGCTCGAGCTCGCCCCGAAGCTATGTCTCCCGCCCGGGTCTGGCGCGCCCCGGACCTCCTCTGCTTCTACTCTAACTGGATCCTCTGCTCCGCGCCACCTCCGCCTCGGCTTGCCTCGGGGTCCCTACTCCTCAATGGATGTAGTGCGGCTCGTCGCCACTAGGTCATCTTCGTTTGTCTCCGGTGACTCTAGCTGTTGCTCTGGATCCTTCGACGATGACTTCCTCTGCTTTCTTCGACACAACCATGCTGGATCTACTTGCCCCTACGCCGTCGCCCTTGGGGTTGCCAATGGCCGTCATCCTCAGGCTTCCCCGACTAGCTCCCTCCATGGTCGTCACTACTGCACCAACTCTAGCCCTTTTCCAGCCATGGCTGCCCGTGTCTGTGTGCATCACCTGCTGCTACTCCTTCCTTGGAGCAATGCCGCCGCCGCCCTCCTCTCTTGGAGCGCCGCCAAGGCCATCCCTTTTCTTTTTGGAGTGCCGCTGCATCTTTGTCTTGGTGCGTGTCTTCGTTATCTGGGCTATGCGATGAGCCTAGTGATGTGGCTGCTGGTCTAGTCTAGTTTGCTTGCTGTTGTAGGATAGTGTGATTGCTTTGCTGCTGCTAGCTATCCTTTGAGTCTTTTTCTTTCTTCGTGTCGTTTCTTTCGTTGCATCTATCCAAGTCCGTAACACTCTATCTTTGAGTTTGTCTAAGCTGTGCGAGTCCGCAAATTCGTTGTCAGTCAACCGATTGCTTCCTGGCTCACTCATTCCCTTTCGCATGGCAGCAGCTACCGCTCTTCTCTTCGAGCCGCTACAGATCGTAGAAGTCGTTATGATGCCGCCGCTTCTCTCTTAGCCGCCGCCCTGAGCTTCTAAGGCCGCCGCACTTCTTCCGCACTGCACCTCCTTTGAGCTTCATTTGCACTGCGCCGCCACCATCTTGGGCTTCGATTTTCGCCGCCATGCTTCTATCTATTCCTTTTCGGCTTGATTTGATAGCTCTCTCTATTCTTATCGGTTTCATCATCTTCTTCATCGTGTTGCCGCGGTCGACTTTGCTACCGCTTGCCTCTACTTTTTCAGCCCCTGCACCTTGTGCTTTTGGGCTATCGCACGACCCCGGATGGGAGGAGATCTTTTGATACTCGATATATTTTCCAATAGCTGCACGCTACGATGACATTATCAAGACTCGGACTTCGGATTTTCTCTATTGTAATGTCAACCTTTTCCAAATGCAATGCTATTGTATACGCCTTGCATTTGAGGGGCGTGTTAAGGGTATTTGTGATATTTTCTATTATTCTAGGGTTTAATCTTGTATCCCTTGTACTCTATATATTGCCCATTGAACTATTGCAATACATACACAAAATTCATAACACTATATTCCATTATTGTGAAAGGAAACGATAATGATCAGCTACAACTGAAAGTCAAGTTTTCGTTTTCCTTGCATTATTCACTTCACACAAGAAACCATTGCTCTGAAATCCATGTCACTTCTTGAAGTTGAATCTGGTGCATTGCAACTGTGCTTATCTCCATGGCTCCATCAATCCACCTTTCAAGAGGCGGATTAGTTGTCCAGGTGTCCATAGATTCCACACAAGAAATCGTCTTTGTGCAGAACTACACGTTTTCTGCACAAACCGACAATACCTGACATTGCACTCACATTGACTTCTTTTGCCAACAGGGAAAGACACGTACTGAAAAATATCACCATTTGTGGTGTAAACTACTCCACCTTGTGCTTACCATTCCACACTGAATTAGACTGGTTAGTTTAATTCCAAAAAAACGCACCTCACCTAGTCTTTCACGCTACATGGAAATACCATGGCATCAGATCAAACAAACCATACCTCACAATCTGATCAGTACAAGTGAAATATATCAAGTATTCCCCTTCAGTCTCAACCTCAAGTTATTCGAGATGGAAGCTGTTGTATCTGCGGTTACAAGTGACCTTGTTAGCTGATTCATCTCCTTTCTGATGAACAAGTTTTTGGATCATGCTCCCTCAGGCAGGAAGGTGGAAAGGTTGCAGCAGCTGCTGCTGAGAGTTCAAACAGTCATCAATGAGGCGGGTGAGCGATATATCACAAATACTGGAATGTTGATACAGTTAAAGATGCTTGCAGAGATCATGTGTTGAAAATGTGGACAATATTTTAATTCTAGATTTTATTATGAGGCAAAGATCACTTAAAACTACAGATGCATAAAACGAAACTAACAGCAGGCAACTCACTGCACTTCTAAACATGCTCAATATCATGACTATAACAGAATATACTAGTCGTACACACAACTTATAGTATATGTCGATGAAGAACGGGAAGTAGTGCAGACTCGATGCAGTGCAAATCGTAGACGTCGCAGTGCAGCAAGCAGTCGCGTACATGCAATGCCCAGAAACCTTATTGCCACCCCGTGTAGGTGAACTCTGCGACAATGGTTCGAAGATACCGCTCACCCTCCTTCCTAGTGCACGCCGAGGAGAAGGGACGACTTGGTTCAAAACAGCACAACCCTCCAGCACAAGAGGACAGAAATGAAGAAGAAGAATTCTTGGAATAGAAAAGATCTCTATTTGGTCTGGACCTCTCGAAAACGTTTTAAGGTCGAAATCGATTCTTTCTCTAGAATCTTCCGATAAAGCGTACGTTAGAATCTTGTATCGCTAATTAAAACCAATTAATGGTAATTAAGCAGAATTTATCATATCTTGATTACATGTTGGTCTTCGGCTTTGACCACTGGTCTACAGCTTTGACCACATTCTCCAAGAGAGGTCTAAAAGGATCTCCCGAAGAGGTCCAAGAGAAACCTCCACAGGAGGTCCAAGAGGATCTCCCAAAGAGGTCCAATAGGACCATAGTGTTCCAACCACACTCTCTTGGAGTGATCCAAGGGAGGTCCAAAAGATCTCTTGGAGGTCCAAGAGGATCTCCTAGAGGTCTAAGAGAGGTCCAAGGAAAACTCTCACGTGTCATATGGGATACTTGATTTGAGAGAGAGAAATGCACAGTCAGCAAAAGAAAGGTGGACTTGGTTCACGGTTGCAAGTCACAAGTCACGCGATTGCCACGCGAATAAACGCGCGCGCGTGCGAACGTGCGTGTGACTTTAGCTATAGTCCTCCTCATGTCACCCATAACATGTATCACGGGGTGGCAAGGACTCCACCTTATAAATTACTCTCCCACTGCTAGGCAGTATGGGACTAAACCATGCATGCTTTAAAATTTAGGAATGAATGGCCTTTACAAATATGGGCCCAATTCCAACATCATGTACCAAGGATATCATGAGTTAGATAAATTCAACTACAGGCGACTCAAGCAGAGTGCAGAGCAACATGGAAGTGACTCATCTTCCTTATCTTTTCAGGCCTCTCAAACGTTCTCGCGCAACTGCTGCTACGACAAATAAGATGAAAGCTGTCAGTCATGAGTTACGAAGTGCACTGGAGAGACTAGAAATTGTTGTTGCCAACATGGCAGAGTTTGTTATACTTCTGGGAGGATGCGACCGCATGCCACGTAAACCCTATGATGCATTTCTGTACATTGACAACTTCATGTTTGGTCGTCATACCGAAAAGCAGCAGGTTATCAACATCTTGTTACAAGACAATCCTCTTGGTGCTCCAACTGTTCTTCCTATCATCGGTGGTCATGGAGTTGGCAAGAAAACTCTTGTTGCACATATATGCAACGATGAAAAAGTCCGATCCTGCTTCTCTTCAATTTTGCACTTGAATGGAGATAACTTTTCAAGAATTGACAGCCAGAAACTCAAATTCCAGAGGACTTTGGTTATTGTCGTGTTTCTTTCAAATGTGAATGACAATGATTGGACAAAGTTTTATTCATCCGTTACATGCATGGGTAGAAGAAGTAAGGTGATAATTGTAAGTAGGCTTGAAATATTAGTGAGATTTGGAACTGTGAAGCCAATTCATCTCAATAGCCTTCAAACCATGAGTTCAGCTATCTATTCAAGACACTAGCATTTGGAAGTGCAAACCCAGAGGACCATCCACAATTACTATCCATAGTTCAAGAGTTTGTAACAGAGTTGGGAGGGTCACTGGTCGGAGCACATATTGTTGCTGATGTGCTAAGGAAGAATATTAGCATCCAGTTCTGGCCTTGCATATTGGAAATATGCAGGAGTATGGTTCAGAAAAACATTGATATGTTTGGTGAGCATCCAAAAATACTTTTTGGAAGAGATCATCCAGTAGAATTGGCATATGCTTCTGCTGCTGCTCCACTCCAGCTCTAATGTAATGTTCCAAAAATTGAGTTACCTAGGGTGACATTTGGAGACCTATTGACAGATCCTACTATACGGCCGAAGGGGGAGTTTAATCTGGTTGCATGGGAATCAAGGATACCACCTTATACTACGTTTGTTCACTATGTTCCAACTTGTGCTGATGAAAGTCTTGAAACATCGTCGCAAGGGAATAAGTGTCGCCGACTTTTTGTCTAGCCTCCTGCCATATGATGTAGTACAAAATTCATTAATTCTCTATATGTAAGTTTGTTATTATATCCACGTTCTAATGATGGGTAATTAACTAGGTACACTTTGAATCGTACTACTACTAGATAAATCCATCATGTCAACCACTAATAGATCCATTGAAAACGACGAGAATATGACAATACTCTATTTCCCTTAGTTTCATAATATGAATTCCTCTTGCACTTTTCACGTGGATTAAGAAACAGTGAGATTGACGTAATAAGTGACCATGGCAAGGGCAAGTTTTTTCAACACCAGGTTTCTTCAACTCGTGGTCATGCGCATGAAGCAAATAATGTCCTATGAACTCATATTACAATGGGAATTCAACCGTTTTGTGCGAAGTTTCTACAAAACTCACGTGAAGTTCGTGTGTTTCCAAAACGCCACTCATTAATATATCGAACTAAGGGAGAAGATGGAGCCCTAATAGAATGTGATAGCCCATCTTTGAAAAGGAAAAGGAGGGCCTTAAGGCCCACCTGAAACAAAATGTTTAATGTCAGGCGCTCTTAGGAAGCCGCCTCATCGCCAACATCCACAAAGTTTTGTTCATTTCTTTCTTTCTCCTCCTTTTTTATTTATTTTGCAGAAGATTTTTTCATTTCTTCCTCCCAATATATGAGAATAGAATTTGAACTTGAAAATGTCCCATGATTGTTCATCCATCTTATCTATTTTTTGATAACTTTGTGGATTAAATTAATTTGGTGCTTCAAATAGAGGGCATGAAAGGAGAGCACAGATTGAGGTGTAAATACCATGGCCTCCATGAATGCTTTCTGTCCACTCAAGAATCTCGTCAAGCATGACGGTCCAATCTAGGTAAGTAAGGCTGCGTTTGGTTGAGTGAATGGAGTGGTCCTGCATTAGATGATTCGGAAAATAGACATATTCATTTGTTTCGTTCGGCGAATGGAACTGATCGGTTCAGCGCAGCCTCAATCGATCCCAGTGAAAATTCTGTGCAGATGCTGCACGGTCCCGTTCGACAAAAAAACACGAACCACGCGGTTCACCTCCTCTGCGCTCTCTCTCCTCTTCGCTCCGCTCTCTTCACCCGCTGTGCTCATCTCCCTTTTCCCATCTGTGCTCATCTCGCAGATCTGGCGCTCGATCTGAGGCGGCTGAAATTCCATTCGGCGAAGCTTGCGCCTACTGCCGAACCTGCGCCCGATTCGCCGTGGGCTCGTGTCTTGACACCGGAGCTGTGGTGAGTTCCCGTGTGCTCGTGCCACGACACGGAGCCTAGTCGACTTCCTGCGTGCTTTCGTGATCGACACCGGGCGAAGCTGCGGCAAGCTCCGTGAGCGCGTGCAAGAAGAGATCTTATTTGAGGTTCTGCTTTCTCCCTTGTTTTGGTTACGTTACATTATGTACCCGGTAGTATATGTGGTATTATCAGCAGATATGTATCATATCTTGAGGAGAAGAAGTCTTGGGGAGAAGAAGAAGAAGTTAGAGAAGGGGAGAAGCGGATGGTAGGAATAATATGTCTTTACAATCGTTATCCTCTCTCGAGCACAACCACCTTTGTATATATACAACTCCAAAGACTCACGTAACCCACTCTACCACTTCAGACCCAACGTCATTAGGCCCATTCTTCACTTGATATCGACGGCGGTTGAGCCTGCTCTCTTGCTCCTTCTTGCCTTGAGTCTCTCCTTGTCAGCCGGGAGCGTAACATCCCCATTCCTTCAAAGCGACTTGACCCCAAGTCAGTGCGTGAGAATCGAGCTTGAAGTTCGTCGGTGTCCTCGAGTTAGTGGCGAAGCATTGCGCTGACCATTGTACTTGCACTTGTGATACTAATGTTGGACCTTTGTTCGAGTCTCTTGAGCACTTTGAGAGGAATTCGAGGTCATCGGTCGATCCGGAAGATCGATTGCAACAACTTTGAAGGAGGCCTTGCCTTCGAAGTTGGGACACATGAATCCTTTGGATGGATTGTTGATGTAGATGGTAGCTGGGTTTGTATGCAACCTTGCCCACCTACATATAATCTGAAAAGGCCCAAAGAACACGAATGCTAATTTGTGATTAGCTCTTACAGCAACTGAACTCTGAACATATGGTTGCAATTTTAAGTAAACCCAATCACCCTCCTGGAATGTCCTCTCCGATCTCTTCCTATCAGCTTGTTCCTTCATGTATTGATTAGCTCTATTAAGGTGTTGCTTGAGTAACTCTGTCATCAATTTCCTGTCTTTTAGCCAAACTGAAAGTTCCTTACTCTGACAGGCTGTAGTGTCTCTGATTCCAAAATGCCGAGGGCTGTAGCCGTATAAAACCTCAAAAGGTATTTTGCCCAAGGTGGAATGCAATGAGGTGTTGTACCAATATTCAGCCAAAGCCAGCTAATTAAACCATTTTCCTGGACAAGCATGGACAAAACAGCGTAAGTACGTCTCCACACACTGATTTACGCGCTCCGTTTGCCCGTTGGTTTGAGGGTGATATGCCGAACTCATTCTGAGTTGAGTCTGTGCAGCTTTAAACAGCTCTTTCCACAAGACACTTGTGAACACCTTATCCCGATCCGAGATAATCGATACTGGTAAACCATGAAGTTTGAAGACATTTTGCATAAAGAGTTGTGCTACTCGATAAGCTGTGAAAGGGTGTGACATTGCTATAAAGTGGGCATATTTTGAAAATTTGTCAACAATCACCATAATGCAATTGTACCCAACTGACCTTGGTAGTCCTTCTATAAAATCCATTGTCACAACTTGCCAGGCGTGGTCAGGTACTGGTAATGGCTGGAGTAGTCCCGGATAACGTATACGTTCAGCCTTTGCCTGTTTGCATACTGCGCACTGTTCAACGAATTGCCGGACATCTCGTTTAATACCAGGCCATGAGAACAACTTCCGAATTCGATGGTACGTCACCTGAAACCCGGAATGCCCACCAATAGCACTAGAGTGTAAAGAATTCAGGATATTTTGTTGTACTGGTGCATTATTGCCCACCCACACTCTGCCTGATAATCTGAGAACTCCATCGCTTAGTTCAAACTTGGAACTGCCCTTGCCCGATACTGTCAGACCTTGGAGTATTTTGATAGCCTGCGGGTCCTTCTGATATCCATTCGATATGGCCTCCATCCACTCAGGTATAACGGTGGAGATGGCCACCACTTCCATGTCATCTCCTACTTCTCGGCGTGACAAGGCATCTGCGGCCCTGTTTTCGTTCCCAGGTTTATACACGATTCTATATTGCAATCCGAGAAGTTTGGTCATAACTTTTTGTTGCCATATTGTGGTCAGACGTTGATCACCGAGGTGCGCTAGGCTCCTTTGATCAGTCCGAATTACAAATTCCTTGGTTTGCAGATATGGTCTCCAATGCTCAATCGCCAATAGGACTGCTAACCCTTCCTTTTCATAGGTAGATAGCCCTTGTGCTCTCAGCCCTAAGGCTTTACTGAGGTAGGCTATGGGATGCTTATTTTGCATCAGCACTGCTCCTATTCCCTTGTCAGATGCATCTGTTTCTATTACAAATTCTTGAGTGAAGTCCGGCAATGCCAACACCGGAGCTGAGATCAATGCATCCTTGAGGGCTTGGAAGGAGACCTCCTTGTCTTGTGTCCAAACAAACACGACACCCTTCTTCAATAATTCAGTTAGTGGCCGACTGAGTGATCCAAAATGTCTGACAAATTTCCGGTAGTATCCAGCCAAGCCTAAGAAACCTCTGACTTGCTTGACATTCTGTGGAACAGGCCACCCTCTTACTGCTGCAATGTTCTTGGGATCAGTAGCTACCCCTTTGTGGCTGATCACATGACCTAGATAAGTCAATTGCTGCTGGGCAAAGGCACATTTTGAATGTTTGATTTTCAATTGATGGTCGCTCAAGATTTTCAGTACCTGCCGAAGCAAGATCACATGTCCATCTAGCGTTTCACTGTAAACCAATATGTCATCGATAAAAACTAGTACTCCTCGGCGCAGATGAGGCCCCAAAATGGTATTCATCAACCCTTGGAAGGTCGCTGGCGCATTAGTTAGTCCATATGGCATCACCTTGAATTCGTAATGCGGTAATGCGTCTTGAATGCAGTCTTATACTCATCCTCCTCCTTCATTCTTATTTGGTGATAACCCGCCCTCAGATCGAGACTGGTAAACCACCGTGAACCGGATAGCTCATCCAACAGTTCGTCGATGACTGGTAACGGATAACTATTCTTCACTGTGATCGCATTCACATGACGGTAGTCAACGCAAAATCGCCACGACCCATCCTTCTTCGGAACAAGTATTACAGGTGAGGCGAAGGGACTTGAGCTGGGACGTATAATGCCCTACTGGAGCATGTCTGCCACTTGTCTCTCCACTTCATCTTTCTGCACTGGATGATATCTGTAGGGTCTCAAGTTAACAGGGGATGCTCCTGGTACTAATCGGATCGCATGATCAAACTCCCGTGCCGGAGGCAACCCGTGTGGTTCTCTGAATAACTCTGAAAATTCTGACAAAAGACTGTTAACAGTATCAGGAATAAGGGTGTTTTCCGCTTCAACAACACTGGCCTGAAAAACCTCTTCCCGGGTTAACCATTCAGTCTGAATCGCCTGAGTTCCCCGGTTGTGTACCGTCTCCTTCAGTCCTCGTAATACAATTCTTTTGCCCTGATATGTGAATGACAAGATCTTCTTACGATTGCACAATCATAGAAAGTCTTTGCTCTAACGATCCATCCCAACTATAAGGTCATAGCAACCTAATGCTAAGACCTTGAATGAGGTTGTGAACTGAACTCCTTGCACTTGCCACTGACACCTTGGGAACTCACGAAGACAGATAAGTGTGCCACCATCGTGAGTCG
This sequence comes from Phyllostachys edulis, assembly GCA_036346405.1. Classification (NCBI taxonomy): domain Eukaryota; kingdom Viridiplantae; phylum Streptophyta; class Magnoliopsida; order Poales; family Poaceae; genus Phyllostachys; species Phyllostachys edulis. The sequence continues at coordinate 49,256,973 of CM070563.1, read as the reverse complement.
ACCTTGAGTCCTCACGAGATTTCTCTTCCCCTACCAATCGGTCGGCAATACCTTCACTCACAAAACTGTGTGTACTTCCAGAATCGATCAAAATTGTTACCTCAACACCTTGAATGCATCCCTTGAGTTTGACGGTTTTCGGTGTTTCTGCACCATTCATTGCAGTGACTGAAATTGCGAGAACTTCCTCCTCTTGAGAATTCCCTTCTTCAGTTGGGTTAATTTCTGAAGCTGATTCTTGGACCATCTCCCATAATTCCTGAACAACATGCAATTGAACAGTTGGCCCACATCGATGCTCTCGGCTCCACCTTTCCCCACATGTATGACACAATCCCTTTGCTCTCCTATAAGCCCGAAGTGCTGACATCTTGTCATAATTTCCACTAGCTCGCGAACCTTCCAGACTCCTCCGCTCATCTGGCCGATTGTTATGGGCTCCTGTTGGTTTACCCGGTGGCAATGGCAGTGGCAAAGCCGTTCGCATGGAGGGCCTTCCACTTGGTTGGAACTCAGATCGCCGCGTCTCATGCCGCGTTGCTTCCAAAACCTCCTCCTCAGAAGCGAGGCCAAAGTGGCAACCTTTGTCGAGATTTTTTGGTTGATGTAAGACAACAGCCGCTCTAATCTCACCTTTCAATCCATCTGTAAATTGAGTTACAAAAAACATAGGATCCCAAGTGTGATGAGCCAGGAGATTATGCATGGATTCATTGAACTTCTCAGCAAATTCTGTTACTGTTCCAGTTTGTTTAAGACGATTGAAACTTCGGAGCTGCTGCTGGAACTCCTCTTTTCCAAAACGTAAGCACACAGCTTCCACAAACTCCTCCCAACTATTACATCTAGTATGGGCTTGAGTGGATTGCAACCATAATACTGCACTACCCCCAAAATGCATTGTAGCTAAACTGATCCACAATTCAGGCCTGGTAGAGCAAACTCGGAAATAAACTTCACATTTTAATCGCCCGGGCTTTGGGATTTTCACGATAAATTGAGGAAATCCAACTTAGAAGTGCGGGTTGTTGATAGTACCCACCGAATTCCGCACACTCCATTCTCCGAATCAAGAGGGGTGGTGGTAGAGAATATGAACCATTCATACCATTGACCGGGAAGAACTCTGTAGTGTGATTCTCCATTGCCTTCTTCTGATTTTGTATTGGTGTGTTTTGGCTGATCCCATATCCATTGTCCTCCTCCACCTTGGCCTCCTTGATTCTCAAGTGTTCAGGAGTCGGCAACAAAGGCGGTAATCTTGACGCTCAAGGTACTGGAACAGATTCTCGGGATATCTGTTGTACCTGATCACGCAATACTCCCACCTCACCACGCAGTTCATCCATGGCGGCGACCACCAGTAACTTCATTCCTTCAACTCCACGACCACTGGTTTGATCTCAGCCACCGCTTCCACTAGCGTCTGGATCGTGGTACTTTGCGTTTGAATCGCTCGTGTAAGAGCTGCTATCTCTTGCTCCATGGCCGTCGACTTTTCCTGAGCTCGCGTATGGTACCTAGGCTTCTCCAGGTCGCCGATTAGCGCAAGGATCGGTGCTCTGATACCAAATGTTATGTACCCGGTAGTATATGTGGTATTATCAACAGATATGTATCATATACTGAGGGGAGAAGAAGTCTTGGGGGAGAAGAAGAAGAAGTTCCGAGAAGGGGGAGAAGCGGATGGTAGGAATAATATGTCTTTACAATCGTTATCCCTCTCTCGAGCTGTAACTTTGTATATATACAACTCCAAGATTTACGTTCGGTTGACAAGGAGAGACTCACGAAGGCAAGAAGGAGCAAGAGAGTGCAGAAGCCCAACCATCAGTATCCAAGTGAAGAATGGGCCTAATGACGCGTGGTAGAGTGGGTTACGTGAGTCTTGAGTTGTATATATACAAAGGTTGTGCTCGAGAGAGGATAACGATTGTAAAGACATATTATTCCTACCATCCGCTTCTCTTCTCGAACTTCTTCTTCTTCTCCCAAGACTTCTTCTCCTCAAGATATGATACATATCTGCTGATAATACCACATATACTACCGGTACATAACATGTTCATTGTTCTTTGCTTTAAATCTGCGTGCCGCCACCAGATTCTCCGGCCATGTCAAACACCACCTTATCGAAGGTGTCGAGTTCTGTCGGTTCAAGAATTGCATCTTGTGGAGTTGGTCGCTTGGTGAAGCAATGGTCAAGCGATTCGTTGGATTTGGTCACATCCTCTTCGGGAGGTTCTTGCGTCTCTGTGAGAACAACGATATTCTTTGAAACATGGCCAATGCCAAGCGAAGAACCTATTGGTGCAGTGTCTTGGAGTAGGAGTTGAAGATCCGGATGATGTTTCAGCTAGTGATCTTGAGTTGATTGCGAGGTAGAAATGGCAAAAGTGCACGATATTGAAAGGAAGAAGAACCAATTGATAGTGCTAAAGTGGAGCAAGAAGTTGTCCTGCAAGAGTAAGTGCCATAGAGGAGGCAAATGAGTATCTTGATGGCCTTGTAGTAGAGGAGGAGCTTAATGTTGAGATGTCAAAAGAAGTTCGGTAGCAATGGTGAAGAGATGGCATCCTTGATGAAGAATCTGGACATCCTCTCAACCTTACACCAAAGCAATACAAAGGTCATTTTTTAGATTATGTTTTCTTTCTAAACATCCTTATCGATGGCTAGAAGTTACGTGAATAAACATTCTAGGATACATCGGATGGTCAGAGGTTCTCTCCATTCGAATTACGGATGGCTATAGCCTTCGGACATTGTGAAATCTGAATGGTGAATAAACTTATCTGATGGCTATAGGTTCTGTATATTATGAATGGTGATACATCTGGATCATGCTCTTCAGAGAATCTGAATTCTGAATGGTGATGAATCTCAGCACTCAGCATTTTTTCCTTAGAAAATGAGATAAGATATTGATAAGAGGTTCTGTATATTCTTAATTCTGAATGATTTTCTTGTTTCACGCCACCTCATTTCATTGAAATCAAAATAATACATATAGAACATTTCATTGAAATAGTTGCATTTGAAGAATTCCATTCCAATACATGTGAAAGGTAAACTTGTTATGAATATTGTGTATGTATTGAAGATGCCTAATGGGTAATATATACAGGGTGTACAAGGGTACAGATAAGGAAATACAAAAGGTGGATAAGAAAATACAAAAGGCAGATAAGGAAATACAAAAGAGTTACTATTCTAACACCCTCCCCTCCTCAAATGCAAGGTGTGTGCAATAGCATTGCATTTGGAAAGTGTTAACACTAAACTATGGAAAATCCAAAGTCCGAGTCTTGATAATGTCGTCGTAGCATGCAACTCTTGGAAAATATGTCGAGTATCAAAAGATCTCATCCTATCCGGGGTCTGCGACAACCCATAAAGCAAGGTGCAGGGGTTGGCAAAGTAGAGACAAGCGGGAGCAAAGTCGACCGCGACAACACGATGAAGAAGATGATAAAACCGACAAAAATAGAGAAAACTGTCAGATCAATCCGAATAGAAATATATAGAAGCATGGCGGCGCAGATCTAAACCCAAGACGGCGGCGACGCGAAAGAAGTGCGGCGGCCTTAGATGCTCGGGGCGGCGACTAAGAGAGAAGCGGCGGCATCATAACGACTTCTACGATCTGCACGCGGCTCAAAGAAAAGAGTGGGAGCGGCATCTACTGCCATGCATAATGGAATTCCTATGCTTCTACGACTGACAATAAATTTATGGACTCGTATGGCTTAGATGAACTCAAAGATTGAGTAATACGGACTTGGATGAACGAAACAGAAGAAACGACACAAAGAAAGAAAAGACTCAAGGATAACTAGTAGTAGCACTCTTTAACAGCGGAAGAAGATACAAGAAGCCAGAGCCAGTAGACTTGAAAAATCCGATATGATTGGACTACTGGTAGATGGCGATCGGTAGCAAGTAGCGCGATGAGGAAGATGCCATGTCCCCTTGACGAGAAGGGCTTGTCATCGAGGTGGAAAGCAAACTAGGCGATGGATGAGCTAGCCACACATGCACGATGCATATGAACATGCACGATGCATGAACTAGCTAGCGCATCTGCGCATGCATGCATACATGACTCATTCATGTACACGGTGCTCGCATCATCTTCAAATCGAACAAGGATAGGGACGATCGATCGATCAATGGCGGATGATCCGCAGCCGTCAACATGCGCGCGTACGGCGTCATCGCGGACGGTGCATGGCACGCACACGTTCACCATCTCCCAGTACAGCCTCGACAAGGACCTCCCCTGGCAAGTCTGTCATCTCTGGCATCCTTCACGCGACGACGAGGACACTGGCGATCGTTGCTTGCTGCTTGACGACAAGGAAGTACGAGGTCACCCCCGGGAGCGGAGATTGCTCCTCCCGGGGGCAGCGGGCAGCGGAAGCAGTCGGAGGCTAGGTTAGAGACTAGAGTTTAGAACTTTTTCTCTGATACCATGTTATGAATATTGTGTATGTATTGAAGAGGCCCAATGGGCAATATATATAGGGTGTACAAGGGTAAAGATAAGGAAATACAAAAGAGTTCCTATTCTAACACCCTATTCTAACAAAACTCACCACTTCAGTGAGAAGGTTACCACGACCCACTTTATCCTTCTAACCAAACAACAGCTAGAACCATCCAGGACCATCTCATACAACCAACCAAACGCATTCGTGTATCATCTCATACAACCAACAAAACAGACTGACTGGACCATCCCATACAGGACGATTCCATCCTACCTGTACCATCCCATCTCATTCAACCTCATTCCACCAACCAAACGCACCCTAACTTACCAGACTGGTCAGAACACAGCATCGACTTGATTCCAGCAGAAGTTTGCTTCAATTTGTAGTTTCTTTCGGGTGTTTGTTCTGATGTATTTTTCATTCTTCTTGCACATACCTCGTTCTCTCGGTGCTAAAACTCCCACGAACCGACTGCTCTGATATCAATTGTTATGGATCCATTAGATGAACTCCAATCAACACTGAATACTTTGCCACACATAAGATACCAGGTCTCAAATCAACTCAGATTACAAGTGTTGTAAATATGGACAATATTTTAATTCCAGATTTTATTACGAGGCAAAGATCATATCAAACTAGAGATGCATAAAGCAATACTAACAACAGGCAACTCATTGCACTTCTAAATATATACAATTATAGGATTATAACAGAATAGTTTGGTCACACGACCAACTTACAGTCGGGCTTGATGAAGAATAGGAAATAGCGTAGACTCGAAGCAGTGCAGAAAGTAGATGAAGCAGTGAAGAGAAGGGATGGATTAGCTCTCCAGCACAATAGAACAGAGAGGAAGAAGAAGAACATGGAAGTGAATCAATTGTATCTGGTCTGGATGTCTCCAGATCTTTTTTAAGGTCGAGACAATTACTCTTTAGTAACTGCATAAAAAAGTATATATTAAACCACTGGTAACTGCTAATTTAAAAACAATTAATGGTAATTAAGCAGTGTTTTTCAAATCCTACTTACACACTGGTCTATAGCTTCAATCACTGGTTTACAGCTTTGACCAGTGTATTTCGACCACACTGGTCTATGGGTCCGGCCACCGTTTTTTGACCACTATGTTTTGACCACTTTATTTCGACTACGGTCTTTCAACCATTTTATCCTGACCACACTGGTTTATGGATTTAGCCACATTATTTCGACCATAGTGTTTCGACCACACTGGTCTATGGCTTCGACCACAGTGTTTCGACTACATTGGTCTGTCGCTTTGACCACATTATTTCGAATGAGAGAGCACTACTACAGGAAGCCACATCACAGACGGTTCGGAACCGTCATCACAGACGGTTTCCGAACCGTCTATGTTTGTTGGTCTGTGATAACAGGCCGTTATCATAAACGGTAAAAAACCGTCTGTGATACGCAATATCACAGACGGTTTTAATCAAAAACCATCTGTGAAGTCTAGTATCACAGACGGTTTCGACTAAAAACCGTCTATGATATCCGAATATCATAGACGGTTCTAAAGAAAAACCGTCTGTGATCCGTGAATATCACAGACGGCTTTTCTTGAGAACCGTCTATGATATTCGCGGATCACAGACGGTTTGGTTTGATAACCGTCTGTGATATTCTCGTATCATAGACGGTTTTTTGCGGAAACCGTCTGTGATACTTGCCTTCACAGACGGTTTTAACAAAAAACCGTCTGTGATAGCTCATACCCCTGACCACATTTTCTTTGTTTTACGGCTAGCCTCGGGAATTGCTAGCCATGCCCTCTGAAAACAAGCATGCACAAAAACAATTCATCGAGAGATAATCAATTGTTGACAACTCAAAGTGATCATTACTCAAAATAAATTACAAAAGATCACATTTGTTCAAGTATTGTCGCTATAGTTACAAGCGGATTACAATTGTTTACGTTGAGAGGTGTCGGCGGGGTGATGCTCGGGTTGGCGGCGGATTGAAACTTTCCGTTATCGTTAATGATTTACGAGTTGATAAAGGTGCAGAGCTTCCTCGAATGTCCTTGATCTCTTCATAGCAGAGTCCATCACATCAGAAATTCAAGGCTTGTCGCTAGCAAGAGTAAAGTGGTAAGCTATATATATTTAAATTTATAATTAGGAAATAATTATTTGAGATTGACAAACCTCGGGATCCTTCTTCCTAGCTCTAAGGATTAGTGCATATGATAGCGGAGCGTAGATTTCACATAACTCATCATCTTTTTCTTTGGCGGCCTTTGCAAAAATAGAATTACATATATAGGTATAGTCGATTCGAGACATGTTATTATGAAGTATGATATAGGATTATCGTGTTGTAGCGCGTACCGGAAAATCCATCCTGTGTGTTAGTTGGGCGCTCTTTCCATTGTATATTCCTTTGTTGGCAACATAATTGATGAACGACCTACATGATTCGAAAAAGTTATCCTCGGCTATTTCAAACGAATGAAGACTACAATAGAGTTATGTAAGGAGGAAATGAGCCTATCTCTCGAGTATTCCTCTTAGAACGCTGAAGTCATGCTTGTTGCGGTTTAGGGAATCAAGGTATATCACATGGTTCCTCTTGGGTATAATAACTAAAAGGATCCAGTGGTACCTACTCATGTATGTCGCTATAGTCATTAAACCTAAGTTAAGTCTTTGCGTATAAAGTACAAATGAAATTTGTATAGCAAGTAGTGACACTTACCCCTAGTTGTAGGGCACCACTATGTACTTCATGTTCGTTTGACGAAGCAATGACCTCATTATGTATTTCTCGACGAAGGATGAGTCTTCTTGGATGGTTTGCAACGATACCACATGTGGGTCGAGGAAACCCATCGGTTCTTTCCATTCCCGGACCATAGCAGCGTATCATCACTTGATGACCTCCCAGTGATTCGCACCTTTAACCATTTGTTGAACCGACGGTTGTGCTCTCTCGTGATCCAAACCTCCGTAGTGCGGATTACATTGGCGCACCATGTCTTTGTGCTTTCGTCGATGTACGGGGACACTTGGGTCATGTGTTGCAAGACCGTGAAATGGGCTTGGCGTGCGTATCCAGATCGGGAGTGATTGATTTCCTTCGATGGTCCGATACCATCCAGTCTCCCCTCATGGCGAGATAGAGGCACACCTATCGGTTCCACCTGAGCCATGTAGTCGACGCAGAACTCAATGACCTCTTCGGTTGCATAACCTTCGATGATGCTGCCATCCGGTCAAGATCGATTCCATACGTAGGACTTGAGAATTCCTATGTACCTCTCGAACGGGTACATATGGCGCTTAAGAACACAGGTCGCATATCTTTATCTCTTTCACAAGGTGAACAATGAGATGGACCATGATATCGAAAAATGGCGGAGGAAATACATCTCAAGATGACATAGAGTCGTCACCACCTCGGCTGCGAGCATCTAGTCCTTGGGGATCAATGATCTTCTGAGCAATTGAGTTGAAAAAATAACACAGCCTCAAAATTGCCACTCGGACCTTGTTCGGCAAGATACTTCTAATTGCAATAGGAAGCATTTGTGTCATCAGCACATGACAATCATGAGACTTCATACCAATTAATTTCAAATCTTGCAAAGAAACAAGGTTCTTAATGTTAGCGAAGTAACTAGATGGGACTTTCACACCATACAAGCTCTGGCACAGTTCATTTCCCTTGGCCTTGGATAGAGTCTAGCAAGCTGGGGGAAGATCGTTAAATCTCAGTCGGTCTCTTCGATGCTAACTTTCGGTCCTTATGTTCATATCAACTAAGTCACGCCGTGCGTTAACACCATCCTTTGTTTTGCCACTAATGTTCAGCAAGAAACCAATCAAGCTATCACATACATTCTTCTCTACGTGCATGACATCGATGCAGTCGCGAACTTCTAAGTTCTCCCAATAAGCAAGTCCCAAAAAATTGACCGCTTCTTCCAGATGTTCTTCTGACGGGTTCTTAATTTATGTCCCTTCCCAAGCACAACATCGATATCCTTAACCATATCATAGACCTCTTTCCCTCTAAAAGCCCTTGGAGCTGAATCGTTCTCCTTATTTCCGTCGAATTGTTTTTTCATCTTGCGGTATGGGTGACTCCTAGGAAGGAACCTACGGTGACGCATGTACACAGTTTTGCGCGAGTTGTTCAGCCATACACTCTTCGTAGCATCTAAGCAGTGCAGACAAGCTTTGGCTCCTTTTGTACTGAAGCCCGACAGGTTACTAAGGGCAGGAAAATCATTGATGGTGCAGAACAACATGGCGCGTAAAGTGAAGTTCTCTCATTTGTACACATCCCATACCTGTACCCCTTCGTTCCACAGTGTCACAAGATCTTCCAGCAATGGTGCTAGGTACACATCAATATCATTCCCAGGTTGCTTCGGCCCTTGGATAAGTAGTGACATCAAAATATACTTCCGCTTCATACACAGCCAAGGAGGAAGGTTGTACATACATAGATTCACGGGCCAGGTGCTATATCGGCTGCTCATGTTACCGAAAGGATTCATTCCATCTGTACTCAACCCTAACCTTATATTCCTCGGTTCTGCACCGAACTCTTGACTCCGATCGAAGTTTCTCCTTTAGGCGAGAATCGGCGGGTGTCTTAGCTTTCCATCTCTCTTCGCCCTCGAGTGCCAACGCAGCAATCTTGCTTCCTTTGGGTTCGCAAATAAACGCTTCAAACGTGGGATCATAGGCAAATACCACAACATCTTAGCAGGAGGTCCTTGCTTCACCTTAGTAGTATTCTGACGCTTTTATCGGGATGCTTTGCACATGGGACATACATGCATATCTGCATACTCTTTACGGTAGAGGATACAATCGTTGGGACATACATGTATTCTTTCTACTTCTATTCCCAATGGACAAATAACCTTCTTTGCTTGATAGGTGGTGTTGGGCAACACGTTTCCCTTCGGAAGGATGTCCGCTAGGAGATCTAACAACGTCGTGAAACTCTTATCGGACCAACCATTGCTTGCCTTCAATTTCAGCAGTTCAAGCACGGTTAACAACCTTGTATATTCCAGCTTGCAACTAGGGAACAAAGGTCTCACCGAGTCCTCCCTCAAGCCCTCGAATTTACAAAACTCTCTCTCACTGTAGTTCTCTTCTGCATCGCGTAGCATCTGATCTAGATTGTCATCGTGCCACCTATCCTCATCAAAAGCACAGTCCACATCCGGGAAATCGTTGACTTCCTCGACGATGTCGTCATTATTAACTTCTGGTATAATTTGCTCTTCACCGTGACTGGTCCAACATGTATACCCTTTTTTTGAAACCCCTTCGAATCAATTGCGCTTCGATCTGCGCCGCGTTGTTAAACATCTTCATATTACATAATCAATGTATGGACAAGATTACATAAAATTTATCCCTTCTTCAACATATCACCTCGTGACTCTTCTAAAAGCAACAACGCCATTAATGTACTCTTGACTCACACGGTTCACACCGTACATCCATTCGATCGATCTACACTCGCATGTAACAAATTAGTGTCAAATTGATTAGCGATTAATTTTAGCAAACATAAAGGGTTATAGATCGTTACCCTTGGAGCTCACGAAGAAAATCGATTCCTCTCCTTTCCTTCTCCTCTCTAAGGTGGCGCAATGGGGAGGAGGCAGTGGGTGTTGGAGGCGCTAGGGCCAGGGGTCCAACCTTCTCCTCTCTAAGTGGCAAGCGGATAATTATTGATTATCTGCATGATTGTTGATTAGATACGAGACAAAAGACAAGAGGAAGATCCTAATAACTAGCAAGTTGGTCATAGCGATTCTTGCTGGTATCCGTTTGATATAATTGAAACAATAAACCACTGTGATGACGTTTCTTCATGGATAAATGGAGGAAATATAAAATAGATCATTGCACATGTGACTTATCTTGGTGTGTCATAAATTCTTCTTTTTAATCTGTTCTAGAAAACTACTCATGAAATTAGTTCTGATTAAGACTTTCACCTTTTTGTACGTACTTACTCGTTTTGTCTCATCGTTGCACAAAGGAATTACACCAAATTAAAGGCTACATGTTTTGCTTTTCATTTTCTGGAATTTATATCATAGTTTTGGTTCAATAACATCCAATGGCTGCTGTAGTTTAGGTTTAATTAGGGTCCATCAAATTGAGAGCTAGATGTTTTGCCTTTTTCTAAGAATTTATAGCTTTTGTGAGAAGTATTAATTGAAACTTAAACCCTATGCTTTCGATTAAGGAATACAACAAAGAAAACAAAACATTAGGGTCCATGTACGAGTAGCAAAATAAGGAAAATCATTAATCAATAGAGTGGATAAAGGATAATAAGTATTACTCCATCTGTTTAATTAGGGAGGAGCCGCATGAGGTTAGAGAGAGCTAGGGCAGGAAGTGGCGCTTGGGGAGGCAGCGAGATCTAAGTGGAGCCAATGGCGGGGTTGCTCCAAAGCGGTAGAGCGATGGCGAGGCGTGGCGGTCTGGCGGTGAACCACACGGTAGTCGCGGCGAGAGGATGTGTCGAGCTCAATTTATATGAAGCGAGATATCACAAGCGGTTCTTAATCGAACCGTGCAGTGATAACTAACTATCACAGAGCGGTTCTCAATAAGAACCGTGCAGATATATCCGACCAATCATAGACGGTTTGTTAATAGAACCGTCTGTGATAGTACATAGACGGTTCTAAACTAAAACCGTCTATGATTACGGGGATTATCACAGACGGTTCTAAAAAATACCGTCTGTGATAGGCTGCCCGTGCCACCCGTAGGTCCGGACAGACCCAACACAGACGGTTCCAAAGGAACCGTCTGTGATAGGGCGTCTACTATAGCCTGTTTTGTAGTAGTGGAGAGAAATATACGGTCAGCAAAAAAAATGTAGAATAGGTTCACGACACACGATTGTCACGCAAATACACGTGTGTGTATAACTTTAGCTATAGTCCTCCTCATGTCACTCCATGTTATGTGTCACATGTTTCAAGGGTGGCAAGGACTACACCTTATAAATAGCTCTTCCACCATTTGGCTAAGCAATATATGATTAAATCATGCGTACTTTGAAATTTCAGGAATGAATGGACATTTATACTTATTGGCCCAATTCTAACAAGTACCTGGGGGTACAAATCGGAGAAAATAGAAATAAAGATTAGGGAGAATCAATTAGACTGGGAAGAAGCATAGGATTAAGTACAGAGAATTGGAATTTAGGAGAGGAGCAGCACGCGGAACGGCGGAAGGAATCGAGGCTATCGCCTTTTTATGTTCTGTTCTCCGATGCCTCATCTAGTATCACGGCTGATGCGTTTGTACCCAGCACGTCTCCCTTTTTGAGCCATAGTCAAATGCAGCCTACATTCCCTTCTAGTGCTACGGCCCAGTAAGAAGCCTTGGCAGATGCGTACGTGACAATCTTACCGTACCGCACGTCGAGGGAAAGCCGAGGGCTAAGGCGCCGCCACCGCCGGCAGTCCACTCAATAGTGTTGTCAAGCATTGCGGTCCAATCTGGGCAACTAACAGTTGTGGTTGTTATACCGCGCCGCGTTCAGTGGACGATGCCATACCTGTGCCCTGTGGTCACTGCTGATTCCAGCAGCAGTTTGCTTCAGCTTGTAGTTTCGTTCGGTTGTTTCTTCCTCTGCCTTTTTCATTCTTCTTGCACCTAACCCTTCCTCGTTTATAGCTTGTGTGAGTTCAATTGAATAGTTGGGCACAAAAAGGTCGATTTGATTAGTGCTGCACAAGCTGAAGACGATGACTCCGATAATTCAACTGCTTAGCAGTAAGCACAAGATGGAAAACTTCTTATTGGCACCTTGCACACCATAGACATAGTCAAATAAACATAAATGTGATGGAACGTCTGCCACAAGCGTGAAGTCTATATATATATATATATATATATATCTCCAGTGAACAACCTGTATAATATCTCAAAAGTTAGATTTGATTATTACCACACAAGCTGAAGAAGTTCACTCCGAGTCTTCGACTGCTCAGGCACTGTAAGCGCAAGCTGGGAAATTTCTTCTGGGCATCTTTAAAAAAAATTGAAATACTATTATTTTAAAAGAAATTATAAAAAATAGTCAAAAAAAATTACAAAAATAAGCTACATTTGGAATGGCGACAGGAAATGACGACAGTATCCTTGGCAGTGGCGACAGGAAATTAATGACGACAGTATCCTAGACAGCAACAGTCCACGTCGCCACTCTAAATGGTGATAGGACCCTATCGCTATTTCAACTGGCAATAAAGATTCTAAATTTTTTAATATTAAAATTTTGAAAAACCACCATTTTAAATGGTGACAGATATCCCGTAAATTTCTGTTGCCATTCCAATAGCGACACAGTCTACCCTATAAAAGACCACAAAATACGATGGAAGAGCTGCCATAATCATGTTCACACAAAAACTAGAATACATATATCCTGTGAACGACCTACGTGATTCCCTCATTTCTCCCATACACTTACCTCGGAAGATTTCGAGATGGAGCTCGCCAGATCTGCTGTCACGGGTGATATCGCCAATCGATTCATCTCTTTTTTGTTCAACAAGGTGTCTAATCATGTATGCTCGGGGGAGAAGGTGGAGAGGCTACAACAGCTCCTGCTGAGAGTTCACACGGTTGTCGAGGATGCAGATGGGCGATACATCACCAACTCTAGTAGGCTCGTACAGTTGAAGATGCTAGCGGCAGCCATGTACAGAGGGTACCATGTGCTGGACACCATTAAGTACGGGCAACACAAGGAGGGTGCCAAGGAATTGGTAAGCGACTCATCCGCCTTATCTTTTGCTGCTCCTCTCAAACGTTCCCGCACAATCGTTGGTACTATAATGAACAAGGTCTTCAACCTAGAGTTAACAAGTGTACTGGAAAACCTAGAAACTGCTGTTGCTAACATGACAGAGTTTGTCATACTTTTGGGTGGATGCGAACGCATCTCTCGTAGGCCCTATGATACCTATCTTTACATAGACAATTTCATATTTGGTCGACATAGCGAGAAGCAGCAGCTTGTCAACTTCTTGTTGCAACACAACCCTCCTGGTCCTCCAGCCGTACTCCCAGTCATTGGTGGGCGTGTAGTTGGGAAGAAAACACTTGTCGCTCATGTATGCAGTGATGAGAGGGTGCGCTCTCACTTCTCTTTTATTTTGCACCTCAATGGAGGTGACATTTTGAGCATAGCTAACCATGAGAGGCTGTCAGGAAGGGCACTGGTAGTAGTTGAGTTTGTTTCAGATGTAGATGATAATGACTGGGCAACGTTTTATACATCTGTTACAAGCATGGATAGAGGAAGCAAGGTGATCATCTTAAGTCGAATTGAAAAACTGGAGAAATTTGGAACCGTCAAGCCCATTTTTCTCAATAGGCTGGCATATGATGAGTACAGGTACCTATTCAAGACACTCGCATTTGGAAGTGCAAACCCGATAGACCATCCACGGTTTGTACCGCTAGTGGAAAATTTTGCCATGTTGGGAGGGTCACTTGTCACAGCAAACCTTCTTGCAGATGTATTGAGAAGAAACTTGAATGTTCATTTCTGGCTTTGCAAATTGAATGGGATCAGCATTACAGTTAAGGAGAATTTGTCCAAGTTTGGCGTCGATCCACAGGTACTTTTCGATCGAGGTCATCCAGTACACCTTGGGGATCGCTTCATTTTGTCTCCTGCTGCCCCAGTGCACCTCATACCCTCTGCTAGTAGCACAACCACCAGTGTTCCGAAAAAGGATTTACCTAGGCTGATATTTGGAGACATGCTAGAAGGTCGTATTGTTCCACCAAAGGGAGATTTTAGTATAATTTCATGGGAATCAAGGCTGCCGCCTTACACTTCATTTGTTCACATGGTTCACTTTGCTCATAGTTGTGTTGATGGTAAGCCAGAAACACCCTTGCCAGGGAGGAAGCGTCCAGGACAATTTGTCTAATCCTTATGTGACGGTGTATTTGAGGCTGACAAGTGGGCCCTAAGACCATATGTCAGCGACACATGTTAGTGACAGTTGAATGGCTTTTGTGATGGTACACAACAATTCGCCCCTTGAAATTTTGAATGCTATGGTATGCTAATAGATGTGTCACTACTACAAAAAGGTTTATATTGGACGCCTCATCACAGACGGTTGACCAAAACCGTTAGTATTAAATACAATCACAGACGGTTTTAGTTCAGTGGCCGTCTTTGCTAATAGCTGCGCTAAAAACTGTCTGTGAAGAGGTAAATATCACAGACGGTTTTTTTTCTTAAAACCGTCTGTGATACTTCTCGTCTGTCATAATTAACTCATCACAGACCATTTGTATTAAAAACCGTATGTGATAATTTCTGTGTCATATGTTCTTAATTTGCATTCATGTATATGAGAATGTGTCATATGTGAATTTACATTTGTGTAAATGAAAATGTATATTATCACAGACGGTTATTTATTAAAACCGCATGTGATGTGTATTTATCACAGACAGTTCTACTTTAGAACCATCTGTGATGCCCAACTCATCACAGACGGTTATTTATTGAAACTATCTGTGATGTGTATTTATCACAGATAGTTTTACTTTAGAACCATCTGTGATATCTAACCCTATTTATATTCGGACTCTAGGGTTTGCCCATGCCCCCCACTCAAACAATTAAGTTTCTCTAACTCTCCATCCTCCCCCGAGCATGTCGTCGCCTCCTCCTTAAGCCTGGTACACCTCCTCCCCCGAGCTTGAAGCCTCCTCCCTGAACACGAGCCGCCGCCACTCCGAACCCGGTGCCCCTCCTCCCCCAAGCCCGGCGCTCCTCCTCCCTGAGCCCGCCTCCTCCCCTCCCCCGAGCACATGTCGCCTCCTCCTCGAGCTCGGCGCGCCTCCTTCCCCAAGCACCTCCCAAGCACCACCAAGGTAAGCCGGCCACCCCCCTCCCCCCGCCCATCCTATTTTTTCATATCACCTTGCTTATGTGTTGTGCTATTGGATATATTCAATCTGTGTTATTTGTATGTGCCTAGCACTGGGAGATATTGCAAAGTGATTTTTTGTGGGCTCGGTGAATATCTTTATGATGAATTGATGTCACAAATGCAATTGGATGTGATATTGTGTATAGATTGTGCCTTGAGCTGTTAGATTACCTGTTGTTATCTATTGTTTCGAGCAATTTATACATTCTGATATACTTGCTATCCTTTGAGCTTTTTCAGTCAACTAATACTTGTTGTCCTATAGAAGTTTCAGTTTTCCAGTCTGTTTTACCGTGATTATTCACAATCACTGGTCTACATCACAGTTGATAGTATCTTGATAGATTTTGTTCCTATGTATAGCAAAGTTAATTTTGGATGATTTGCTTGAACTAGTTTGAATAGATTAGCAAGTTTTATTTTGAGCTCAAGGCCTAATCTATAAAGTGTCATATTCAATTTGTGATTACATTTGGCATAAGTGCTTGATGGCCAAGTTTAAATCTTGTGCAACTAGCCTTCTGAGAGCAATAATATTGTGCACATATTGTGTGTGTTGAGCATATTATTCCTTTTAAATGACTTGAAGGATTCAGATGCTTATATATCAATTATGTCATTTAATTGGTGCTGGAAATATGCTTTATCCATACATGCCACTAATTACCCTCAGTATCATTTGTACCAATGGCTTTACATTTTAAAGCAATTTTTATTACCCTAACGGTCATTTCTACCAAGCATGTATATTTACTACAACTATGTCATTCATTTGAAATAGTTTCCTAGGATGTTGAATTGCTGAACATCGCATACTTATATTTAAGGTATTCTATTTCAAGTATAATAAGTAATTATATAACTTTGCAAATTTATCCTCTCCTTATATGTAGCATGTATGGATTTTTTTGTGGTAGCAATATACTTAATAAGAAAGTATCATAATTTCTTCCCTACATATCCCAATTATATCCTAATTATTTATTAATTGGTGTGTATACCCATACACATAGAGAATCTTATGATAATATGTTCATGCGTGTCAGAACTTCTATTTCTTGTGAAGATGTTATCCGCTCATTTTTCGTCATCGTTGCCTTATGCGTCTGATGCGCCGTCCTCTGGAAAATCCAAGCGTGGTAGAATAGGAATATCGAAAAGTCCTGAGGGTATATTTACCATCACGGATGTCGATGCGTCTAGGACCCCTCGCAATTCTCGCCGAGCAGCGTCCGCATGCAGGAGAACGATCGGAATAGTTGCACGGGAATGGGTGAAGATCACCTACGATTCATGGAAGGATTTGACCGAAGCTCAAAAAGATGCACTGGTGATGGAAATTTTCCAATCGTTTGAGATCTTGGAAGAACACCAGGCCTCCGTGGTTCAGACGCAACTTTGCGCTGACTTGGGTGCTTGCTGTCCTCCTTGACCTCGTGCGAGGCCTTGGGATTGCTGCTGGACATCGAGAGGTTGAGGTTGAGGCACTGGAAACTTTCGCTTCGGGTACGTACTTGCAAAGTGCCCACGTTCTCTACAGACATAGCAGGTAACATCTGCTACCTGGTTTTGAATACCGGACGACTGTCCCCCGCGGTTATACTACTAAACCGCGGCTTGCTGAGGACGAGGGCCTTGAGCTTGGAATCTTGGAGGTGGCAGCGTAGAAGGATGTGCGTTTGTTGGTTGCCAAACGTGTGGTCGGGGCGCACTGCTGCTTGCTGATTTTTGTGCTAGCCACTTACATTTGTGGCTCTCAACAATGGCCTGTGTGCTGTCTTCAACCCGAATAGCCTTGTTGATCAAATCCTGGAAGTTGAGGACATCATGGGCAACAAATGACCACTTCATCTCATCATTGAGGCGTTCCCAGAAGAGAGCAGTTTTCCTCCCTTCGTTTGGTATCTCGAACGCAGCATAGTAGGCGAGGTAGTTGAAGCGGTGGAGAAACTCCATCACCGACTGGTTCCCCTGGTGGAGTTCATAGAATTCCCGCCTCTTGATGTCCATGATACTTGAGGGGATATGGAATGCCTCCTTGAAAGCGGTCCAGGTGAGAGTCTGGCCCTCTAGTAGGATGGCCTGATGATTCTCCCACCAGGCAGTTGTTGCGCCCTACAGTTGGTAAGATGCATACAGCACCTTCTCCTCGTCATTGCACTGGGTGATGACCAATTTTCTCTCGACGGCGCGGAGCTAGTCGTTGGGGTCAAGAGGATCAGCTGCTGAAGCGAAGGCTGGTAGCTGAGTTCGCATGAACTTGCCCATCCTCAACTGTGGTAGATTTGCAGTAGCTCCATTCCCTCCGGTAGTAGTGCTGAGGGCTGCTGTATTTTGCACCAGTTGTTGGAGCAAGCGAGTGTTCGTCTACCGCCCTTGTTTGATCATGGCCAAGACTTGTGCCATGGTGGTTGGTTGCGGCAGAACTTCTTCTTCGATGGTTGCAGCAGATGCAGGCTGAGCTTGCTCAGTAGGTGTTGATGTAGAAGGATTCCACAGATTAGGTTGTGAGGGTGTAGGTGCACTGGAGCGGGCGCGCAGCGGTGAGAGGCGGCTGGCTGTGGAGGGAAAAAGAGGGTGGCACGCCGGAGAGGAAGAGGGGAGGAAATAGCATACGCCTGAACTAGAGGGATGTGAGGGGAGCTTACTAGTGTGGTCAGAGGGAGCCGAGGAAACCAGAGGCGGGCTGGCAACAGAAGCTGGTGATGGCGCGGGGAGGTCACCGTGGCAGGGTCTCTGGAGAAAAAGGAGAACACAAGTGAGATTTAGGGGAAGGTAGAGGGAGTCTAGGGGATACTCCCATGGGTAGGAATTGGAGGGTGGGTCGTCGGAGAAGAGGTGGCGGCGGTGGAGGCGGTGTTGGCTGGAACTGGAGAAGAAAGGAGGTGCGCAGCGCTCCGGTGGTGGATTCTCCAAATTGATGGAGGGGTTTTGCTTGCCGTGGTGTAGGACGCGCCGCGACGCGGTCGGTGGTGGCTGTAGTTCACCAGCACAGCTGGAACAGTGAGAGGTGGTTCGGCGGTGCGGCCATGGCCGAAAATGGTATTCGGAACTTGGCTCGATTTGAGCTTGGGGAATAGGAGAAGTTGGAGAGGGAAGGTGTAGAAGTGAAGAAGAGGAAGAGAGGTAGCCAATGATCGGCTTAAATAGGGAGGAGGCGGAGTATTCACGAGGAGAGCCCATGCGCACCGTGGCGGCACGCTCGGTGTTGCGACGGGAAGGCCGGGTAGGGCATGGGCACACGACACGACAGGGGGCAGGGGTGGGCATTGGGCAAGGTGTGGGTGGGGAAATGGCGTGGCGATCGGCAAACCGAGGACGCGACGAGCCAGATCGCCTAGGCGCCTGGGGCGTGTCCATGCGCAACCAGAGCTGGCATGGTGCGGTGGAGAAGAAACCCTGTCGGGTGGGCCCGAAAGGTCAGCGAGGGAGAGAAGAAAAATCTGTCTCCAGAATTTCTAGAAATTGCTAAGATGTTTTGTGGATTTTTAGACATAGGAATATAAGTCTAAAAATTATGAAAAATTTAGGGGAGGTTCCTGACATAGTCTAGTTCATAATGTAATTTTTATGGAATTTTATTTTTCTTATATTTCTCTAAAAAATCTTTCAAGTTTATGTTGTATGCATTTGTTTGATTTGATGAAATTTGGTAAAACATGTTTTATATATTTCTCATTTTATTGACAGTATAATTACATCAAGTTTGCATTTTTTTAATTATCATATTTTGTTTCAATTTATTTTGATCCTTAATTAGTTTTGTATTTCCAGATTTTGATTCTTTAGTTTCTTTATTAGACAAAAAACTCTTGCAATAAAATCCAGGAAAGCAAATGTCAACAAAATCCATAAAAAGTCTTTAAAAGTTCACATTTTTATACATTTGAAACATAAAACTAAATTTCGGGTTGTTACAGAATTGTTACGTTCTTAAGTGTCATCAGTTGGTGTCATACATAGTGTATGTGGGATCCTTTGACTTGAGGTCGTCATGGTTTCCTATATGTGTAATTGTTTACTTAGGGGTAGCCAAACGCTACTCCGTAAATGGGTAGTCATAAATATAGCTTTCAGGTTTATTATGAAACATGCGGAGGAATGCAAGCGATCAAGATGGAATTTGCGCCTCCTCTTTAACAGGAGAGATATCTTAGGGCCCCTCAATTTGGTTAGATTTAAGGAAGTGTATGGCCATGCGGAATATAGTTGATGACTCAACTACTACTAAGTAATCTACTACAAGATCGAGTGAAGGATCGAGCTATAGTAGGATGGTACGCATCTCACCTTGAGTTCGATCTGGTATCATGAGGCAAATAGATCATGACATGAGTTTTATAAAGGTTTGTCCGATATGATCTGTTGGACCCCGAGCTTTGAATACCCAAAGCCTTCATGTGTGTACCGTACTAGTCTCATGATCTGTGGTTAGTACATACATCCACAACATTGATAATCATATACATACAACAAGATTACAAAAGGACTTAACCTTAAATGATACATAACGAATTTACATTTCAAAGGCCAACCGGCCAAATAAAACTCAAGTAACAACAGAGTGCGGCAAAAAGTATAGTAAATAAACCAAAATAATACAGCGTATGCCCCATCCAATCCCACAGGAAGCCAACAAGGACTAAGCTCTAGAAAGACTCGCCGTCATCCGGAACTGGTTCATCCTCATACTCTGAACAACAATTTAAGCAAGATTGAGTACATTGCGTACTCAGCAAGACTTATAGTGTATCGCAAAAATTATATAAATGCATGGCTAATCGAGAGATGAGGCTCTATGCTACAAGTTATTTTGCATTAAGCAAATTTTATTTGCAATATCAATACGTAGTATTTTGCAACGGGAATTTTAAGAGCAGTTAAATAGATATTGAACAACAACTAAGTACTTGAATAAATAAGAAAAAAAAACCCTCCTCGGCTACGATCAACATCTTATTTCAAGCCATAGACATTGTACTCAACTCAAATATAAACTAACAGCCATTCCCACATTTTTGCAACAAGAATAATTTTTTCTAAAAATCAAGCATATACCCATTAATACTGCACTAAGCACTCTCATAACTGTGAGCACGGTTATTTAAATAGATTTACACTCTACAGAGGTGTACAACTTTACCCACAGTATACAAATTCTCTAGTTTATTCAGCATCCGTCGATACCATCGCTCACTATCCTTTGATAAGTAGTCTAGAGCATACATCGAAGCCTTTACATCACCTAGTCCTAACCTTTGCACTAGCCCGACGAATGAGCACCCTCACTTCACCCGGTACACCCCAGTCTGAGTGAGGCATTCACTGTTGTATCGGGAGGCTTTGTTCCCAATGCCTCAGTGAAGGGAGCCCCTTCGAACATAACTACACCGGTCATGCTCGCACTATCACGGCCTACCATTGCGCAGGGCTAGTTTTCAATGACTTAATTAGCTAAGGCCATCCCATACCAGCACATGTGGTTGTATACTTAGGCTTAGATAGGACTTACTGGCATTCAGTCCTTAATAGACTCAGGCGAGGATCTCCCCCTATCTACTTGTGAGATACACCTCTCACACTCCTCGGATTATAATATAACTTGCCCGTGTCACAAACTAAGTTTTTCATTTTTATTTTTATACAAGATAACAGAGGTAGACCCCTCTGGATCATCATTTCAAAATCTCCCAAACTCATATTCAACAAGTCATCCATTTTTCCAATTTTAGTAAAGACTAAAGACCGGCTAAGCATTTATGCGATATTTGCTTTCGAAAAACCCAATTTGACATTATTCATTTTCTAAACCATACCCTAATGGATACAACAATAATTATATCAATATTTCAAGGAGAATAATGGATCGAATAGGACTATAACTACTGTTATCCCAAAATATAGCAATTTTAAGCAAACATACATGCATGTATAATAGATTTTGCAAAAAGAAGTACGTTATTTAAAATAGTAGGATCAATATGGTCAAAGGGGGTGCTTGACTTTTTTAGGTTATTCAGAGTGTGAGGTCGCTTGATCGTCGTTAAACTCGCTCGCGAATTCTGGCGTCTATCTAAAAGAACCCAGAATAAATCACAATCAAAAAAATAAATTCAAAATATTTTTACATATTCATACAAATCATGATTTTAGATTAATTTATAAAAACATATTTATTTGATTTGGAGTTCGTATGCAAAAGTTATAGCCATTTGAATTTAGCTCAGATTATTAAATCGCTGAAAAAAGAAAAATATCATGTCATGCTAACGGAGTTTCGAACATCTAAAACTAACTTCTATCCTTCTCCCTAACTCATGATATTTATCAGACTTATTAATCCACGATAAATCCTCTAATTTATTGTCGGACCCCGATTCCGAGAATCCAAATCCTCTGTGAAAACACTGTGCTATTCCCTGGATTAGTAGATAGCACTCACAGATACATCACTGAATCAAATTATAAAAGTCATAGATTAAACCATACCATTCATTAATTAACATCACAAAGTTTACATAGACCGCATCGGGTCGGGTTTTACAAAAGGGGGCCGAACAAGGCCAAAGGTTACATTACAAAAGCGGAAACAACAACGGAAGCAGAAGGGGAAGAGCACGTCTCTCCACAGGCAAGCGACTGGGGAAACCCATGTGCGTCCGATATTAACCAAGGACTTGGATAATATTGGATGCACGCAAGCACCAACGGAGTCAACTAGACTGGGGCGAGACTAGAACAACTACAGACTAGACTATGCTTCATTCATCTCCAAGGCCTCCAACTTTGGGATCCTCGTAGTAGTCGTAATCCTCCGGATTTCACTTACGAGGGTTTTGGGAAGCAATGAGAATGAGCCTGACTTAGTGCTCATGAGCCAACACAAAATGCAATAATATACATGTAAGGCTTAACAAGGATGGCTCAGGTTCTTTTATTTGCTAAAGCAACATTTTCAATTATCATAATTACAAATTCCTATCACTTAGCATTTTAACAAATTGCATTTTATTAAAGAGAGTAATTGTGCAATATTTGTAACAGCAGAGGCTACCTTCGCCTTATGCTTATTTTGATTGGAGTTACCTCCATTATTACCACCACTGAGCTCAAAGGCTCAGGTAAAACCAAGACAGGGCTAGGTGAGCCCTCCACATTTTCATACCACCCACAAGGTTTTTGGAATAGAACTAACTCAAGTTAAGTTCCCATGTCCGCCTTTGACCGTAGGTGCGGCTGTTTAAACAGTTTAATACTCTGCAGAGATTGTACACTTTACCCACAAGAGATAATCGTCCTGATATGTACACATGCTTCCTTAGACATGTGAATCAAGGGGAGATCACCACAAGGCCTTTACAGTGCACCCAACAGTATTAGTTACAGCCGCTAAGGTTTCGTCTTCGAAGGGTTACGTCCGTTTAGATCCGTTAACCCTTACCCAGACCCCCTCTTGCGCCCTCTTAATGACTTACGTCGTGCGCCCCGACACCCCTCGCCACAAAGGCTTACGGCATCGCAGGACATCTACCTGGTGTAACTCGCATTGATGGATACAAATTATTTAGCTAGATTGTACTTTACAGACTTGTGGTTGCCCTTATTTTACACAGGAGGTCATGACAAGATTAAGTCCTTAGGGTTATCTAGACGGCTCATTCCACATACCAGTATTCCCTTTGGGCTACATTAGCACCCACCAACATACCAGTATCCCTTAGGCTGCATTAGCGCCCACCATCACATCATCCATCATACCATCCACCCAGATGGGGAAAAGCAAGTTATTAGGGTTTTGAGAAGTAAAACCAAATTATCTCATTCATCTCAGTCATTTACCCGCAATGATTGCCCAAATCCATTTTCATATTTGAAGAGATGATGATTGGGGTATTGAATACCCCGGTACTTAAGCAAGACTAGCATGTCGCTTAAGTACAACCTATAACTAGTATTACCATACAGATTACGAGGGTGACATGGAATAGTGGATTCAATTATCAAGGGATGGCATATTAATTAATTAATCATCAAATGGGTATTTAACTACCTTAAGCTTTAACATACATTTGATTAAAGAATTAAAGCATGCAATTTTGATTAATTTAAATGAATATAGTTTGCATAAAATGTAGGCTCAATATGTTCAAAGTATTGAATCGCCTTGGATATAGGTAAGAGGATCTTGACAATCTTGAGCTTGATCAACTTGGAGGTCCTCCACGTCTTCGAATCCTAATCGGACGATCGCATCGGAAAAAGACACAAATAAGCAAAGAGAGCAAATAAATAATAAAGAATAATAAATGAACTCCAAAATAAATAAGACCTATGCCATTAGCAAGATCTTGAATTAACAAATTTTTAGAAACTAATTTCATAATTTTTGGAGTTACGACGAGGGAGAACGAAGCTTTCGAACTTGGAATTGGAATTAATCAAAATAATAAAAGAGAGAGAGAGAAACTAGTGCACCACACAATGCAAAGACTGGGTCTATGCGCCTGGTCCATGGGGCGTCTACTGTGCGCGGCCCCACATGGAAATGCGACAAGGGGGGAGAGAGAGAAAGCCACGGGCTCAATCCCCATTCAATTGGCCTTCGGCCACGTAGAGAAGGAGCAAAGGGTGGGCTCGGTGGCAGCGCATGGGTCCACGCGGCGCCAGCGAAGCGATGACGTAAGGAGGAGGGTGGCGCACACACGGGCTTCGCGACGGCATGGCAAAACCGGCGGGATGACCCGGGTGGCCCGGGGGTGGCCGGATTGGCCCGGCAGTGGCGGCCATGGGTAGAGGAGAAGGAGGCATGGCGGCGGCACATCTCGGCGACGGGGAGGGAGCAGGGAGGAGGGGAACGGCTTCCTTGGGCCTCGAGACTCAAGGTGACGCGGTCACTGGAGACGGAGGCTCACCGGAGTGGTGGCGGGGCGAGGAGGCGGTGGCGCAGCTAAGGTGAGTCCCGTCGGCCTCTTTGCTCGGTTTTCTTGCTCGAGGAGGAAGGGAACAAGGGGGAGGCTCCTCTTATAGGCGCTGGTGGAGGAGGATGGGGGAAGAGAGCCATTGAGGAGGCGTGCGGGTTGCTCGAGGTGGCGGCAAGGTGCAAGTCTTGGCGTCTTGTGGCGCGATCTTGTGGATGGGACTACTCGGGCGATGGCGTGCACGGGCGAGGCGGCGATGGCAGAAGGAGCCGTTGGGGGCACACGGATCCGAGGAGGGGTGGCTTGTCGACTCTGGCGTGGAGGGCAGCAGGCGAGTGTCGGCGGCGTGGCTGAGAGGATCGAGCGGCGGTGGCATCTTGGCGGCGATGTAAGCGCCTGCAGTGCGAAGGCAGCCTCGAGGTGGCGTGGCTCCAGGGAGGGTGGCGTGCACGCAGAGGCGGCGCGGCGCTGCCCACAGGAGGGAGAGTGGGAGCGCTCGGTGCGGTGGCCAAAAGGAAGCAGCTAGGAGGAAGATGACAGGGGGATGGGGACAAGGGCGCTGGGTGTTAGTTCGGGCCAGAAAAGGCCGGGAAGGGGAAAAGAAGAAGGGACCGGGAGGGGGAAAAGAAGAAGGGGCCGGGTAGGGGATTGGGCCAGAGGAAAATGGGCCAGATAGGCCAAGAGGGGATGGGCTTGGCCCAAGAGGGGAAATGGGCTGAGTCCGAAAGAAAGGGAGGTCAAACTGGAATTTGAATTTCAAATGCTAAGGACATTAAATTTGAAACACAAACCAGAGAGAAGAAAGGAAGTTTTCGCAATTAATTTGCTAATTTTGAAATACAAACGAAAAACGAAAGCCGAAAATAATTACTATTTTCATTTTCAAAAACGGGACGTTACATTTATCATGGATTTGGCCAAAGGCTATGGTAATGGTGCATATGTGTTGTAGGTTGTGTTTATGACTAATGTGGGATTGGTTGGAATGAGCTTGTGCTTGGAAATTGTTTGCTTGGTCTATTGTAGTGCAATTGGCCCCGGAGTCAAGTATGGTCAACGGCGAGGAAGACCGAGACATGGTTTGGAGAACCAAGGTCTAGAGTGGTCTTATAGGCCGAGTGAGATAGTTGGACTTAGACAAGGCACAAGATGGACAAGGGCTATGGAAGGCATAAGTGGTCAAGGTCAAGCCGGACATGTAGTGCGCCAAGTGACTTGGGCCCGTTTGCAAGCGAGGACGGTTCGGTGGGATCCAGACACGTGAGAGGCTTGACGGGGAGTCATTGGGACCATATGGATGATGACGAAGCATGGGTAATGCTTCAAGGAGAAGGAATCGGGAAATGTCGGTTGAGGGGCAATGTGGTCATTTCCCAAAACCAGAAAAGTGAGCGGTTTGTAAAACCGTGGCACGGACCTAAGTGGATTAGGTCAAGGAGACTTCATGGAGGACAAGACATGATTATTTCGGGCTATAGGAGCCAAGGGTGAAGAATGACTCTTTGAAAAGCATGTATGGGTGAAAAACCCAGTTATGTAATGGGTTAACGGGTTCCCATGGATGTGTGTAGTGGATGTGATCCACTTTGTAACCATGTTAGAGTTTCATGTGAGCCTCCACTCTTTAAGGGGGCATTAGAGAGAGACATTATGTTTTGCACTTGAGCCTCCAAGAGAGAAATTAGGGTTTGATTGAGCGATCTAAGTGTTTCCCTTACGGTTATGTCCTCGTAGTGGAGTGGCTGTAATCCTTCCTCTCTAAGTGGACATAGAAGATCAAACTTGATTCACCATGTCTTATTTGTGTTCTTCCTTGATTTGATTTGCCTTCTTGAGATGTTCTTAATGAGTCTTGGTTCCATCTTGTTCTAGTGTGATTCGTGCTAAGATGTAGCTTGCTACGGCTTGTTGGAACCCATCTAGAGTCATCTTGGCTGCCTAGATCTCACGAGCCTAAGTAGATCAAGTTTTCCTTCTTTTTCCTGGTTCTTGAGCACTCTTCCCTATGATGGATAAAGGTCAAAACCTTGAAAACAATTATTGAAATTGTTGGATGGAATGGATTCCAAACATCCTAGGGTAGCTATGTCTTAAATTTGGTGTGATTTGAACAAGTAGATCAAAAGTTAGGTGAAATCACTTCTTAGAAATCGTGTTGTTTTTTAGTTTGTCTGCAGGAGAAAGCTCAAACCGCCCACCGTCAATCAGATCGATGAACCAGTTAGACTGTCTGAGAGTTCGCAGTCAGACTGGCCTGACATGGTGATTGTCTGGTTATTGGTTGTAGGTCTTATTTCTTAGTGCTAGCGTGTTCAATCTCAATCTTCACAGCTGCTCGTAGCTGTTGGAGTGAAAAGATTGGCGAATACCTAGGGGGGAAGTTGTCGGGGTCATTCACCCCCCTCGGACTACCATGACCGACCCTATAATTGGTATAAGATTAGCCGTGACTACCGGGGACAACAGTAACTTGTCAACTTCTTACTGCAACACAACCCTCCTGGTCCTCCAGCCGTATTCCCAGTCATTGGTGGGCATGGAGTTGGGAAGAAAACACTTGCCGCTCATGTATGCAGTGATGAGAGGGTGCGCTCTCACTTCTCTTTTATTTTGCACCTCAAAGGAGGTGACATTTTGAGCATACCTGACCATGAGAGGCTGTCAGGAAGGGCGCCATTTGTAGTTGTTGAGTTTGTTTCAGATGTAGATGATAATGACTGGGCAATGTTTTATACATCTGTTGCAAGCATGGATAGAGGCAGCAAGGTTATCGTCTTAAGTCGAATTGAAAAACTGGAGAAACTTGGAAGCGTCGAGCCCATTTTTTAGGTCTGTAGGTCTGAATCTTTCTGAGTCTGACAAGAGTCTCGTGCTTTGTTGGGAGCTCTTGATTCGACTATTTGGGAATCCAAGGCTACCGCTATCATAGAGTGCAACAAATTAAGTGATCTTACTCTTGATTCGCATTATTCAAAGCTAAAAACTTATGAAATTGCTCGGGACAAGAAAAGGTCCAAGAGTAACTCAATGGCACTAGTAGCAGATCCTGAGAAGAGTATTCCTTGTGGTTCTTGGAGTTCTCCTTTTAGTGTTCCTAGTGTGTTTGGATTCTCGATGTTTTGCCTCTCTGTCCTAACTGATGAGCAGATAAAAACCATCCCAGAGGGGGGACTTAGCTCTCATATCCAGAAAATTCTATAGAGCCTACAACAATGTGAGAGATAGAAAGATAGGAGGTCCTATCACTTGTTTCGTGTGGTGAGCCTAACCACATTCGAGCCAAGTGTCCTAGCTAGGCTTTTTGGGAAGATAGGCGAAGGAGTATCCTAAGAAGCCGAGTGCTCGTGAAGGCAAGATGAGGAACCCGAACTACAAGAAGGCGATCCACAAGGTGTTCTCCGCTCTTAGTGAGATGGATTTGAGCGATATGGACTCATCAGAGGCAGAACTAGGATTTAGACAACAGTGCAAAAGAAAAAAACATAACATCACAATTTCTCTAGTCTTTAATATATTAGCATAGATAGCATAACATACCAAATGCTTGGCCAATTTAAAAGAAAATTACATGTATATTTGCTTAAAGTTAGCTGTATGTCAAGTTCCTTGCCAAGGTGCTGATCATGGCCTAAACTTTCTATCTTTTGGATGCTTCGTACTTACGTAGCTCGGTTTGAATTGTTGCCCATGAAAGAAACGATAAAAGGGAATGGTTTACACTGCACAGGACTCAAATTCTAATGGACTTGAACGTATTCGAGTTGTGACTAGCAAATTTTGTTAAAAGGTGTCCAATATGGACTCAATAGTACTTGATAAGACTATCAAATTGGGCACTAGTCTCTTAGCATAGTACTTACAGAACTAAGTAGTACTAGTCTATTACTACCACCTAAATTTCGTCTCAATTACCATCTTGGAGAACTACTAGTACTTGGAGATACAAGTAGTACTAGTCCGTTACTACTTACTAGCACGTAAACTTCACCTTAATTAGCCTATTGGAAACCTAACAAACTAGTTATAGTACATGTTCTGGTTCTTGATCGATGATGGTGTGGGAGGGGGGCAGCCCCCACTTGTCTCCGCCCCTGGATCATATCACATTTACCTATATTGAATAAATTATTAGTATGCTAAGAGCTCTGACATTTAGTCAAGAAGGAGATGGGCACCCAATCAAGTCCTAAGTTGGTGGGGAGGTTAAACCTGCATAAAAGAAGTCATCGTCATTATTACCACACAAGCTGAAGAAGCTGAAGAAATTTCTTCTTGGCATAAGCGCATAGTCAAATAAACTTAAATGTGATGGAAGAGCTGTTATAAGCATGTTCACAGAAAAGCTAGAATTCATATATCATGTGAACAACCTACACGATTCCCTCATTTCTCCCATACACTTATCTCCGAAGATTTCGAGATGGAGCTCGCCATATCTGCTGTCACAGGTGATATCGCGAGTCGATTCATCTCTTTTTTGATGAACAAGATGTCTACTCATGTTCATGTATGCTCGGAGGAGAAGGTGGAGAGGCTACGACAGCTCCTGCTGAGAGTTCAGACGGTTGTCGAGGAGGCGGATGGGCGATACATCACCAACTCTAGTATGCTCATACAGTTGAAGATGCTAGCGGCAGCCATGTACAGAGGCTACCATGTGCTGGACACCATTAAGTACAGACAACACAAGGAGGGTGCCAACGAATTGGTAAGCGGCTCATCCGCCTTATCTTTTGCTGCTCCTCTCAAACGTTCCCGCACAATCGTTGGTACTACAATGAACAAGGTCTTCAACCTAGAGTTAACAAGTGTACTGGAAAACCTAGAAACTGCTGTTGCTAACATGACAGAGTTTGTCATACTTTTGGTTGGATGCGAACGCATCTCTCGTAGGCCCTATGATACCTATCTTTACATGGACAATTTCATGTTTGGTCGACATAGCGAGAAGCAGCAGCTTTTCAACTTCTTGTTGCAACACAACCCTCCTGGTCCTCCAGCCGTACTCCCAGTCATTGGTGGGCGTGGAGTTGGGAAGAAAACACTTGTCGCTCATGTATGCAGTGATGAGAGGGTGGGCTCTCACTTCTCTTTTATTTTGCACCTCAATGGAGGTGACATTTTGAGCATACCTGACCATGAGAGGCTGTCAGGAAGAGCACTGGTAGTTGTTGAGTTTGTTTCAGATGTAGATGATAATGACTGGGCAACATTTTATACATCTGTTACAAGCATGGATAGAGGCAGCAAGGTTATCATCTTAAGTCGAATTGAAACACTGGAGAAACTTGGGAGCGTCAAGCCAATTTTTCTCAATAGCCTGGCATGCGAGGAGTTCAGGTACCTATTCAAGACACTCGCATTTGGAAGTGCAAACCCCATGGACTACCCACAGTTGGCACAAATAGTGGAAGAATTCCCGATGTTGTTGGGAGGGTCACTCGTTACCGGAAATTCGCAAGCAGATGTATTGAGAAGGAATTTGAATGTTCATTTCTGGCTTTGCAAATTGAAACGGGCCAGAAATTTAGTCATGAAGAACTCATCCATGTTTGGCGCCCATCCAGATGTACTATTTCACGATCAACGTCATCCAATATACTTGACGGACTTCGTTTTGTCTCATGTTGCTCCAGTACCCTCTGCTAGCAGCACGACTAATGTTTCGAAAAAGGATTTACCTAAGGTGATTCTTCGAGACATACTAGAAGATCACATTGTTCCACCGAAGGGAGCTTTAAATCTGATTTTCTGGGAATCAAGGATACCGCCTTACAGTTCAATTGTTAGCTCGGTTCACTGTACTCCAAGTTGTGTCGATGACAAGCCTGAAGCACCCT
Source organism: Phyllostachys edulis (assembly GCA_036346405.1). NCBI lineage: Eukaryota > Viridiplantae > Streptophyta > Magnoliopsida > Poales > Poaceae > Phyllostachys > Phyllostachys edulis. The sequence goes on along the minus strand of CM070563.1, from coordinate 49,226,714 downwards.
TGTCAGGGAGGAAGCGTCCAAGGCTATTTGACTACTAAGTTAGCGCTCGGGTCTAATAAGATCGAATCCGAGTCCATGGTTTAACGAGAGTTTGTAATACTTAGCACTATAAATGTAACATCCCAAGTTTTGGGCATAATTTCAAATATGTGAAAATGTGAACTTTGTAAAAGTTTTGATGCATCTTATTGTCATTCAAATTTTCTGGATTTTCATTTAAGGTTTTGTTTGATTTTAAAACCTAAGCATCAATTTTGAAAATACAAACCTAATTGACAATCGAAACAAATCGAAAAGGAAAGATGATAATTAAAAATCCAAACTAGCATAATTATGCTGAATATAAAATGGGGAAAATGCTCTCACACATGGTTTTGAAACTGAACTCAAATCAAGTGATAAAAATGCATACAACAGAAACTTGAAAGATTTTCTGAGAAAAATATAGAACAAACAAAACCCTAGGAAAATTTCACAGTAATCTACACTGTGTCAGAAACCTCCCCTAAAATTTTCATAATTTTCAGAGCTAAATGGCTAGGTCTAATAATTTCCCTAAGGACTCAGCCTTTTTAGAAAAAAACTAGAAACTTAACGACAAATACCTAGGAGGAACTAGGTATTTTTTTAATTAAGAAGAAAATAAACACCCAAATTCAAGTCGAAAAGGACTTGAACCTAGGTAGTAGGGGTGTACACCCACACCTCCCACCAACTGAGCTAGGCTCAGTTCCTTGAAAAAAAACTGGAAACTCATTTTTCTTTTTCCTCTCCCATCGACCGGTCGGCTTTCTTGGTTAGGGTTCTTCTCCCACCCAGGCCTTCGCTCTGCGCCATCGCCCGGCGCCCAAAGCACTAGCTACGCTTCGCCCTTTGAGCCAACCACTCCGCCCATCGGTCTTGACCCGCGCCCTTGGTTTCCTCGTCCTCGTCCGCATCTCCCGCACCAGTCACCTGCTCCCGTCACTCAGCCATGCCCTCGGCGTCGCTCATGCCCCGTCAGCGCATCCGAGCGCATCAACGCCCATGCCAGAGCTCCCTCTTACACCCTCTGCCCTCCTGCCTATATAAGGTAGGCCAGCAAAAGCTCCCTGGACATCCCCCTCCTCACCATTCTCACTCCCCGAGCCATCACTCTCCTCCCTTCCCCTTCTCAGCGAGGAAAACCATGAGAGAGCTCAAGATTCTTTTCAACCGCCGCACCTACCTCCCATCCCGGACGCACCAGTGGAGCTCTTTCTTCCCCATCTGCGTCAACACATGTTCCAAAGCACCAGAAGTGTTTCCTTGTACTGTCGATCTTCATGATCAACAGTTGGAATTGTTGCATTTAATGCTCTGAACTAGCCATTACGGAAAAGTTACGGTACTAATGCCAACTACAAACCGATACTATCGCACCACGGTAGTACCGCTCAGCCAGATCAGAACTATCGATTTCTAGAGGTTTAAGAAACTCAAGAAAACACCCTCTCTAAAAATAACTTACCGCCATGTAAACTTCGGTACTACCGACCTACAGTAGTACCTCTCAAGAAATGTGGTCATACCATTTTTAGGTTTCAAGAAAAGCTCCCAGAAACATGTTCTCTGGAAAGTACATAAGGCAAACTAGATTTCGATACTACCGACCTAAGGTAGTACCGCTCATCAAACGCAATCATACTGTTTTTGGGATTTCAAGAAAAGCTCCCAAAAACATACTCTTTAGAAAATACGTACCACCAACTAAAATCTGGTACTATCGACCTACGATAGTACTGCTTATCAACTGCGGTCATACCGATATTTCTGAACAGTCTTCCAGAAGCAAAACAAATGCAATGCATAACTCCTAGGTAATCAAGATGGCACATAAATAAACATTCAAGCTACTAGCTATGACCCCTCTTAATAGTACGGCGTCTAGCCTACAAATCTGATCTTTTGTCCAAACACCGAGATCGGTAAAATACTACAAAAGCATCTTTAGGCTATGATACCTTTTCCTTGAGCCATGTCGATCTTTTATTATCTTTTCATTGCCATTTTCCATGTTATCATTCAAACTTTGGGACTTAACCTTTAAACATGTTAGCACGCATGTTAGTCCCATAAAACATTGTTGATATTAATTACCAAAACCATTTTTAGGGGTCTAGATGCTTTCAACGTCAGCGCCATCTCCCCACTCGGGAGGTGAAACGTGTGCATCTCTGGCCTCCACTGGTCAACAAGTGTTGTTAGGAGGCATCGGTCATACAGAAAGCGCATCGACGTACGACCACTGCCTGCGCAGTCCTGGTCATCCTCCCAAGTCGCCTCCACCATCTTCGCTAGTGGAAGGAGGCCTGCCACTCTCAAACTACGTTGAAAGTATTAAGAACAAACGTTAGTCCACCCAAAGTAGTCAGACTGCAATTAATCACACAAAGATCACAACTACACACACCTCGAAACCCAACGTGGGTCCACCCTCTATGCCCTCATGGGCGTGCGCAGCCGCAACACACCAAGCTCAATCGATGCCTCGTCCACTTGGGGAGGATGGTACTGAGGCTGCTACGGTGATGCGCGTCATTGATCAGGTCAAGCACCTCGTACGGCCACTGTGCAACATATCCTGGGTCCGTCATATCCAGTGCATACATTGTAAATACTACTAAACATACACAAAAAGTAACGAGAATCGACATATGTAATTAATTCATGGTTGCAAATGAAGTTCACATAGTTTTAATGAATGTCTACATTCCCTAGCTAGCTACTCTAGAGTTTTCATAGAATTTTTATAGGTACCTTCCTGTTTTCATTGTTTGCAAATTATTTAGCGTGCACGGATTGAAAGCAAAATTAAGTTCGGACACATACCCTATATAGCTACTCTGCAATTTTTATAGATTTTTAATAGGTACATTGCTACTTTGCTTGTTTAAATAGTGTCTCTGACATTTACAAACTATTGACCGTGTACAAATAGAAACAAAAATTAAGTTCACAATATTTTAATTCAATTCTACATACCCTATGTACCGAATCTGGATTTCTTAAAGAATTTTTAGAGGTGTCTTGATATTTTCGTAGTTTAAAAAATATTTTCGGTATTAATCAAATATTTAACGTGCACAAATAGAAATCAAAATTAAGTTGTGATTTTTTTATTAAGCTCTACATACCCTATTTAGCTACTCTGCAATTTTTACATAAAAATATTTTCAGCATTAACAAAATATTTACCGTTTAAAAATGAAAACCTACATAGTTTTCTTACTATTTTTGTGGTCTTGTTCTAAATCGTTCGAGTACTGCAACACAAATAATATCTATACGATAAACTAAACTAAACTATACGCATATAAAATGATGTACTACATGAAGCAGCAATACAACTAAAATTATCTTATTCATTAAATTCTATGTCCCTATTTTTATTTGCTAACCTATAAGGTTTCAAATTGACATACAAAGTTGCAAGAATATTTACCTACAAAATGAGTAACTAGATCTACTGCTCCGTCTTTCTCTCCTCCGCTACGAATCAGCAAGCCTTCGCTATGTCTCTTCTTCCCTCTCACCCGCTCTCTTATCTTTTTTTCGGAATTAAAATGACTTTCCCACCAAATTTTGGGGGTTTATATAGAATTGTTCCTGTCACCGGTTGCAATGACGACAAGAACCCTATCGGCAGTAAATAGGATCTTGTCGCCAATTGGAATGGCGACAAGAGTCCGTTGTTATTCTAAATGGCGACAAACACCTATTTTTGTAAAAAAAGAAATTCGACAATTTTTTTAATTATCTTTTAAATTAATATTATTTTTTAAAAAAGTTTGGCAGATGCGTACGTGAAAATCTTACCGCATCTGCAGTCGAGGAAAGCCGAGGCTAAGCGCCGCCACCGCCGTTGTCCACTTAATAGTGTTGTCAAGCATTGCGGTCCAATCTGGGCAAGAAGACATTGCGGTTGGTAAAGCGCGCGCGCGTTGATGGAACATGCCATACACATGCCTGTGGTCACTCACGATTCAATGAGCATTTGCTTCGACTTGTAGTTTAGATTCGGTTGTTTCTTCCGCTGCCTTTTTCATTCTTCTTGCACCTAGCTCTTCCTCGTTTATAGCTTGTGTGTGAGTTCAATTCAATAGTTGGCCAAAAAAGGTAGATTTGATTAGTCTTTGCATGTCAAGACGATGACTCGATTATTCAAGCTGCAAAGAAGCACAAAATGGGAAAATATCCTGTTGCTATTTCAACTCGGGATGGAGATCCTAAGTTTTTTAATATTAAAATTTTGAAAAACCGTCATTTCAAATGACAACAGGATCTCGTAAGTCTGTCGTCATTCTAAATAGCAACACAATCTACCCTAGGAAAAAGTCTGGTTTACTCCCTCAAACTATCAGAAAAGTCTAGTTTCCCCCCTGAACTACAAAACCGGTTATTTAACCGCCCAAACTTGTCAAATCCGGTCATTTAACCCCTCAGACCGGTTTCAAGTGGTGGTTTTGCTGATGTGGCAGTGGTTTTGCCACGTGGACATCCACGTCACTCTCTCGTTTGCTTTCTTTATTTTCTTTCTTTATTTTCCACCTTCTCTCCCGAGCTTGCTCCTACCGACGCTTTGCTCCTCTCTCCGCTCGCCGCGCGTCATCCCAGCCAGCCCTCCTCCGCCTTCCTCCCCACCCCTGAAGAAGCTGGCGGTGGTGGGCATGGAGGTGAAGTAGAGGCGGCAGGCAAGACCTGACGTCCGAGGCGGAAGTTGAAGTTGTCCCTCCGCGATGCCTCCCTTCCCTCTTCTTCCTTCACCTTGATGAGCTTGGCGAGGAGAGCGGCCTCGTCCATCGCGGCGACGGAGGATTCAGAGAGGTCCCCGGCGGCGAACCTAGCAGCGAGGTCGTGGAGGAAGGAGGCTGCGACGCCCCGTGTCATTACCCCAAGGGTAATCACACTTGGGCATACATATTACTATTCATTTGCCCAGTAGAACACTGCTCCAATGAATAATAAGCCATTTATCAGAGATAACGCAGCAGAACAATAAAATAGAAACTGCTCTTTATTACAACAGTAGCCACACAAAACTAGGGTCCTGAATACAATTATTCAATTACAAAGGGGAAAACATTTCCCGCTATTCACCGCTAGATTCCTCCGAAAGTCTACTCGTCCCACGAGCCGAGGGTAGTGCCCATCTCGCCCTGATCCTAGTAATCAACACCCTCGTCACCTGCAGCCTTCTTGGTACCTGCAAAATTCCTTATCCCACTCGGGATAACTCCCGGTCGGATTAGGATCTAAGCAAAGGGAGAGATAGCAAGAGTGAGTACTATAGTGTACTCAACAAGCATTAATAGTTAGAAATGCAATTGATGAATCTACCATTCTTCCTTATCCAAAATTCCTACCTCTTCTTTTATTCTGAAAGTAGTTTTCAAAGCTTAGGTTGCAATTTTACTTCTGAAGAGACAACTTGTTACCCGGAGAGAAGATAGACCCCTGGCGGTTCCCGTAGACTCCAATCCAAGAGACTGGCATGAATTCATGATTTGTTATAGCACTGCGCAGGCTTGTACCACTTTACCCATAGTGATTCTGAACCCTAAATGAGCCAGGTCCCCAGCATTTCCTTAGATGCGAGTTTGAGTTCAGAATACAAAATGTTTTCCAAGTTACGTGATCAAGTCTCCACCCATTACTTTCCGTCGGTGCTGATTTAATCACATTGCTGACCTCGTCATACACCGAGTTCCAGTAATGTTGGTTGAGGCGGCCACCGTCCGTGCTCAACACTCCACCTTGGGGTGGCACACTTCCGTGCCCAAACACTCCAATGTGTCCCATTGTGGAGAATCTTAATTACGTAAAGAGGTAACCTTTCTGCCCGCCGAAACGGGAAAAATGGTTGGTACTAAATTACGGCTTCTGACCGAGTAAGAGTTCGGTTTGTCCTTATATTATAACCATCCGTAAAAAGGGACCCACCTCTACCTCAACATCATTGTCGTCGTCGTATTCCCCCGCCTGGGCCCCCTTTTACCAACCTATTAGCTTTCATCTCTTTCTTTCTCATTTCTTAATTTTGTTCATCTTTTTTTATTTTTCTTATCTTTTCATTTTCATCTCATTTATTCGAATTGATTTTTGAAAAATAGCTTTGATGCAATACATATAAGATAGAGCAATATACGGTTTACATTTTATATAGCTATGTTAATGAACAAGGGAGTAGCTTGCCTGCAGAACTGTAGGAAAGATCGTCGTCGACGAAATCGATATTAGCTATTTTCGTTGGTTCACTTGCTGCAATTTATACAATGGTGCGAAATAATAAATACATAATTAAATACTTATCAATAATATGTGCGACTATGTGCATGTTATTCAGGTGATTCTTTTTGTTAGCAGATTTTATTTTAATAACACTTTTCGAACCCCCGTTAAGTTAGCACTCTCCCAGCGCAGTTGTTCTACAATTTATCGGTTCTAGGGTTAGGATGGTTGACCTACATGATCTAATGAGCGACGATAAAAACTACACATAACCAAAAATTAGCAAGTCCAATGAATTTTATTCGCGCAAAACTAAGTCTACCAAATTTTATTCGAGCAATTAAATGATTAACTTAATTTTATGCCGGTGCTAAATAAATAAATCTACTTGAATAAATTATTTCTAACGCTCAAATTACTTATTTACTTAATTTCAGAATTCTATCGGCGACTAACTCACATCTGAAGCTTCAATTTACTTTCTACGCATTTTCCGCCTCTATCTCCTACCGGTCGATTTACTGCTAAATATTCTAATACGGATTAAATAACCTAACTTACTAGTGACTCAAACGAAATTCGCACTTATACTACTAATTCAAATCTTCTACCTAATTTGAAATTTACCACAATTTTACAAAAATTTCCCCTCTTCTAAATTTTCTTTCTTTCCTCTATCTTCCTTTTTTTTCTATTTCTTTCTTTCCCTTTTAACCTTAATCCTAACCGGCTGACACCCCACCTGGCTCTCTCTTTCTTCTCTCTTTTCTTCCCCAAATTTCCTCAAATCCCTAACTCTCCTCACCTCTCTCGCTTCTCTCCCCTTCCAGGCGTCACCATTTCCCATGGCACACCCGTCGGCCCCGCCGGCCTTGAGCCCGGCCTTGCTCACTCCTCCCTATGGCGCCTCCTCCGACTAGTACCCGGCCGCCTCATCCTTGCTTGCACGACGCCGCCGCCTCCACTCCCTACAGCGCCGCCGCTCTAGGCCCCCGACCCAGCTCCGCCACCTGCTCCTGCCGTTCGGCTCCCTGCCACGGCCGCCTCCTCTATTGGTGCCGCCCGGCTTAGCCAAGATGCGCGATCTTGCTAGCTACGCCTCTGCTCCGCTTGCCTCCGGCCCGGCGATGGCGCCCGTGCTTCTCCCTTCAGCGCCTCCCTCTACGTCGTTGGACCCGACCCGAGCCTCCCTGCTGTCGGCCCGCCTAGCTCCTTGCGGGCTCCCCCTGGCTCCCCTCCGGCCTGTCGCCCCTCCGACCTCCGGTGCAGCCTGGGGCCAGTGCCGCCTCGGCCTGGCCTACTCCCCATACCCTAGCTCGGCCCCATGGCGCCGATTGCGCCATCACCCGCGTGCGGCTTGGCCTACGGCCGCCACTGCTACTCTACGGCTCGCCCTAGCCCGGCCCGGTTCCTTCCTCTCTAAACCCCACTTCTGGTACTTATGTTCATCAAGATTTGCATTGATTCATATTTACTTGTTTTGCTCTGAATGCAAGGTTGGTGTACATGCTTGATGATGGTGATTCGGCTGCTAGATGATTATGCTTAAGGGAATTGATGGTGGTGGCTTGGCTGGTTACACTGAGGTATCAACCCCTTCCTCTCTTACCCTGACCCTCCCCTTGCTCTGTGATGAACTAACAACTGAGAGCTACCAGTTGCTGTCATTGAGACTTGGTGGTATGTGAATGATGTGTATGCGTGTGGATTCCTACTGAGGTACAACTAGGGTTACCTCTTGTGGGTTCTGAGGCTGGGGAGGGAGAATGGTAGCGCCGGTTTCAAGCTGGTGCTCTTCTCCTCCTTACTAGCTTGATGACTGGTGATGCCGATAGCCCTAGTTTTGCAGGTCTTGCTCTTCTCCCTTCCTCCCTTCCTCTTTGCTTTCTTCCTCCCTTAGCTCCTGGTGTGGTCTTGGGTTTGGGAGGGCAGTGGGCTTGGTGGAGCTTGGGATGTGGTTGCTCTGGTTGCCTTTGCTTGCTCTGCTACCTTGCTTGGCCTTGCCTTCAGCTGGTTTGGGAATGGAAGGGACTGGGTGGTCTGGGGAGGCTTGTAAAGAGCAGTGGCCTTTGTGGGGGATATGCATGCTGGGGAGGGTGCCTTCGGCTGGGTTATCTTGTGCCTGTGCTTTGGGTTATCTCCTTCCTGTTGGGCTGACTTATCTCTTGCATGGGGGCTGGCTTATCTATAGCCTGTGCACTGCCCTAATTACTACTGTGCTATTCATTTTTACGTTGCCCTTATCCCTCAGCACTGTGCATATTCCTTTTTACCATTTCCTATTCTTTTTATTACTATGGTCCTATCCTCTGGGTCTTCTCTTCCTCCTGTGCATCCATTTGACCATCTTGAGCTCCCTTTCTTTCGGCTATGAGGTGCTGGGAGCTCCCAACTCCCTCTCTTCTCTTGCGGCTGTGGCTAGGGTGGTGGAGCTCCTGGCTACTCTCTCTTACTCTCTTGCGGCTATGAATGGGAATGGGGAAATTAAGTGGCTTGGGTTGTGGGCGTTCTTATCCTTGGCTGCGGTTGATCTCATCCTCTCTTGTGGTAAATTTGTTTTCACTGCAATCCTATTCCTATTTACCTCTATCCTATTTACCCTAATTCCTATTACCCCTTCTATGCATGGCTGCTCTCCACTGTGATCTAAATGAGCTAATTATTGATGCGATGGACAATGTGGCTACCACTGTGGCTTGCCGGTTGTCAGAATGGTATACTGTGGGTGTTGGATTCGGTTGCCCGATGATGAATTGAACAGAGGGCGGAGATAAACAGGAATGCACTAATAAATGCTACTTCTGTTGAGGCAACTGAAACAAAGTGGGTGTTGGCTTTAATAATGCCGAATGATGAGATCCTCTGAAATAACGGGTGTCTATTCACTTTAGTTAGCCTGGCTATCTTAGTTACCACTGGGGCCGACTAACTCAGGTTGGTTAGGGTACCTTGGTGATCGAGGACGGTTGACCTAGGTTGATCTGGGGCTCCTATCGTGCCGGAAATTCGGCGGCAACCTCTCTCCTTCTAACTAGTCATTCGCCTTCTATTTGTTTGGCTAACTATTTTCTAAGCTTTTTGGTTGCATGGGACGGAGAGGCGAAGGATGACGGAATGAGATGGCAAGAAAGGATTCGATGAGATGAATGCAACAGCATGAATTGTAATTTAATTTTCTTTTGTAATTAACATTGTAATTGTTTTGTAAGATTAATCCTGTATCCATTATTGGGTTGTAAAATAAATTTTGTAACGAGAATTTGGTTTGTAATATTTTAATTCTGCTTTGTAAACGGACTGTTATAAAATCTTGGAGGTTGAAACTTTTTGTATATTCTTTGTTGTTTTGAATTGTTGATAGCAAAAGTTTATTCAATCAAGCGTGTTACTTATGCGTTGATCACTATTTGATGGATTTTTAATTAACGTTAATTATAGATTGCTGTTGTTTAGTTTAACTTAATTACGTGGGTTCTCATAGAGGCCTTCTGCGCGAATCGCCGATGGCGCGAGGTCGGCGGCAAGGGAGAGTACCTGCAATGGGTCTACGTAGTCGGCATCTGCGGCGGAGGGAAGGAGGGCAAGGAAGCGCCCTCACGCAGTCACACCTGCCGCCACCTTCCTCACGCACAGCCGCCTCCTCCTCACGCCTAGCGGCTGCCCCTGGATATCCCTCCTCATGGCGGATCCAGATCTCCCTCTCCTCATGGCCAGATCTCCCTCCTCACACCTGGCCGCTGCTACCTTGTCCTAGTCTTCCTATTCTACTACTACCCCCTCTCGCCAATCCCCCAAATTCCCAAACCCCAAACCGCCAACCCGCTAATTCCCCAATCGAGAAGCCCCAATCCGCAGCCAGATCACTCCAAATCTCCACTCCTCCTCCGCCGCGTGCGACGATGATGTTCACGGAGGGCCTCGATGAGTCTACGATCAGCTGGATTAAGCAGGGCACGGACGCTTCTCCCGTGCCGCCATGACCAGTTGCTTGCGTGGCGGGCTGACCTCCCAGAGGCGGATCATGGCGAGGAGCCCCGCGATGCATGGGCGGTAGTGTCTTGGCAGCGACCTCTTCTCCCCAAGAGCTGCCCCGGTCTGAGACCAAGACGTGCCACTCGAGCCTCCTTGGCCGCCACTCCGTGCTCCTGGCCGCGGCAGACTTCGAGGGTGACGAGGAGGAGAGCGTCACGTCGTGGGGGGTGCCCAAAGACTGCTGCTACGGCAACTTCTCTGACACGGTCGAGGAGGACGGGGTGTGCTCTAGCGACGGGGCCGACGACGAGGTCACGTCGTAGTTGAGCCGTAGGGGCAGCGTTCGCTGGGAAATGCTCCGGTGAGGAAGAAGCAAAGGCGGGGCCCACGAGTCAGAGAGAGGGAGAGGAGGAGAAAACGGGTCGGGTGCGCCACGTCATATGCTGAGTTGGCCGAATGTCACCACGTCAGCAAAACCACCCATTCAAACCGCTATGAGGGGTTAAATGACCGGATTTGACAAGTTTGGGAGGTTAAATAACCGGTTTTGTAGTTCAGAGGGTAAACCAGACTTTTCTGATAGTTCGAGGGATTAAACCGGACTTTTTCCTCTACCCTATAAAAATCCCCAAAATATGATGGAAGAGCTGCCATAAGCAGGTTCACACAAAAGCTAGAATACATATATCCTGTGAACAACCTACGCGATCCCCTCATTTCTCCCATACACCTATCTCGGAAGATTTCGAGATGGAGCTCGCCATATCTGCTGTCACGGGTGATATCGCGAGTCGATTCATCTCTTTTTTGATGAACAAGATGTCTACTCATGTTCATGTATGCTCCGAGGAGAAGGTGGAGAGGCTACGACAGCTCCTGCTGAGAGTTCAAACGGTTGTCGAGGAGGCAGATGGGCGATACATCACCAACTCTAGTATGCTCATACAGTTGAAGATGCTAGCGGCAGCCATGTACAGAGGCTACCATATGCTGGACACCATTAAGTACAGGCAACTCAAGGAGGGTGCGAAGGAGTTGGTAAGCGGCTCATCGGCCTTATCTTTTGCTGCTCCTCTCAAACGTTCTCGCACAATCGCTGGTACTACAATGAACAAGGGCTTCAACCTAGAGTTAACAAGTGTACTGGAAAACCTAGAAACTACTGTTGCTAACATGAGAGAGTTTGTCATACTTTTGGGTGGGTGCGAACGCATCTCTCGTCTATGATACCTATCTTTACATGGACAATTTCATGTTTGGTCGACATAGCGAGAAGCAGCAGCTTGTCAACTTCTTGTTGCAACACAACCCTCCTGGTCCTCCAGCCGTACTCCCAGTCATTGGTGGGCGTGTAGTTGGGAAGAAAACACTTGTCGCTCATGTATGCAGTGATGAGAGGGTGCGCTCTCACTTCTCTTTTATTTTGCACCTCAATGGAGGTGACATTTTGAGCATACCTGACCATGAGAGGCTGTCAGGAAGGGCACTGGTAGTTGTTGAGTTTGTTTCAGATGTAGATGATAATGACTGGGCAACGTTTTATAGATCTGTTACAAGCATGGATAGAGGAAGCAAGGTGATCATCTTAAGTCGAATTGAAAAACTGGAGAAATTTGGAACCGTCAAGCCCATTTTTCTCAATAGGCTGGCATATGATGAGTACAGGTACCTATTCAAGACACTCGCATTTGGAAGTGCAAACCCGATAGACCATCCACAGTTAGTACCGCTAGTGGAAAATTTTGCCATGGTGTTGGGAGGGTCACTTGTCGGAGCAAACTTTCTTGCAGATGTATTGAGAAGAAACTTGAATATTCATTTCTGGCTTTGCAAATTGAATAGGTTCAGCATTACAGTTAAGAAGAATTTGTCCAATTTTGGCGTCCATCCACAGGTACTTTTCGATCGAGGTCATCCAGTACACTTTGGGGATCGCTGCATTTTGTCTCCTGCTGCTCCAGTGCACCTCATACCCTCTGCTTGTAGCACAGCCACTAGTGTTCCAAAAAAGGATTTACCTAGGCTGATATTTGGAGACATGCTAGAAGGTCATATTGTTCCACCAAAGGGAGATTTTAATCTAATTTCATGGGAATCAAGGCTGCCGCCTTACACTTCATTTGTTCACATGGTTCACTTTGCTCATAGTTGTGTTGATGCTAAGCCTGAAACACCCTTGCCAGGGAGGAAGCGTCCAGGACAATGTCTAATTTTTATGTGACGGTGTATTTGAGGCTGACAAGTGGGCCCTAAAACCACATGTAAGTGACAGCCGAACATCTTTTGTGATGGTACCGATCAATGCGCCCTATTTTAAATGCTATGGTATTCTAATAGATGTGTTAACATAGTTACTGTATGTACGACAGTGTAACAAGAACTATTCCAAACTGATCATAATCCTCCTCTGTGTATACGTGCGCAGGAAAGATCAGCAAGTTGGAAAATACTATCCAATATGTCACTGACATGTGGCTCTGGTCCGACATATCATTCTCACAGGCAGGGTATTTTTCCAATTTATACCTGTTTGTGATGGTACTGGACTAATTTTCTCAATAATTCAGTGTACTACCCTCCACAGCTTAAGTAGGAAAGTTTGCCTACACGGATGCCATGGAAACCTATATATATTTAGTGACGGTGCGGGAGTGTATTCGTAAGTAGCCATGGTCTCGCGTCCACACGCCGCAGCTAAACTGTCTTTTGGGCCGTGTCTGGGCTTCAGGCCATTTCTCCACTCCATTGCACAGCCTCGTTAGTTTGTTCCTACACCACATGCATATCAAGTGGCAGTTGCTGCGACACATTGTAATTTTTAACTTGGAATCTACTATGTATATTTATGCCATTCTCTAGATCAGTAGTTGGCACATAGTTATATTGTTGATTCAAACACATATCACAAAAATGTAAAACTATTACATAATATTAAACAAAACGTAAATATACCTTACGACTTTTGCCTTGCAGAATGGCCGAATAGGCTAAATACTTTTCAGAAAACAGCAGCGGAAGTAGATTCCGCGTGGAACCCTCACGATATGCCTACCGGCATTCGACTATGGGCTCGCGGCCTAGTTCTTGGCCTTCTTGATCTTCAGTCTTATCTAATGCTTATATTTGTTCCTGTAGTCTTCTTTTGTGCTTACTGACTAAAAGAATGTAAATAGCGAGCATGAGTACACAACCATACTTGTGAGCCAATACACAATGCAATTATTATAGATGCAAGGCTAAACAAAGGAAAGGCTCATGGTTCTTTTATTTTGCACAAAACCATTTATTGAAATAGATTAAGTAATAGCAAATCCTGAGACTTAGCATTTTTAACCAATACAGGTTTTATAAACTGAGTTTTTGTTGTAAAGTACTAGTGAAGATTCCATCTCCTATACCATTGAGTGGCTCCGTCCACTCAATGCTCAGGCTATCCCGTAATTACCACTGGTCCCCGACCAGGCCATTTCAAATCCGTGGGGTCCCGCCCCACCTTTTTCCATTTCATCCACAAATTGTTTTTATAAAAAGGAAAGTTATATCAAGCAAGTTCTCAGCATCGCTCTTGACTGTGAGCACGGCTATCTAGATAGTTTTCTTACTCTGCAGAGTTCGTACACTTTACCCACAAGAGATAATCAATTTATACTGACCCGACACACTTCCGTAGGTGTGTGGCTAATGTTGATTATCACAAGGCCTTTACAATGTCCCACCTTTTCGCACTTTCAAGCCGCTAGGTATCACCTCCTTAGGTCGTGCCCCGGGGAGGTCTCCTATTGGCACCGTGTAGATCGGTGACTCCTTTTGCCCTTTGTACACTCCACACATCCACCTCTGATGAAATTGCGAGGAGATGGACAAATTAATTAGCCAGGTCTTAAGTGTTAAGACTTGTGGTTGCACTATTTTACATGAGAGGTCATTACCAGATTCGGTCCTTGATTGACTCGGACGGTACATCCACATACCAACTTTCTCTCGTGCACCCGGCACTAGCTACTCTTTCCAGCCACCCGATTCCAGATCTATTTTTCAATTTTTCCTTTGTTTCCAAAATATCCTTTAATCCAACATACCAGCCAGGCTTCCGGCCTCGACTGCCCAAATTCATTTTCAAATATTTTTAATAAGGTTTCGGGCAAATTAATGCCCACAAGACAATGTATCTAAGTAAGGCTAAGCATGTTACTTAGATACGGACTTATAAACTAGTATGTTAACCATTAATTCTAGGGTGACAAAGGATAGTGTCCAAATTCAAGGATTGAAAGTTTATACACAATTATTATTAAGGCATTAACTATGAGCTAGACCAATATATTTGTATAAAACATAACAATGCAATTTCATAATTTAAAACAATATAATTGCAAACAATAGGTGCAATATGATCAAAGTATTGACTTGCCTTGCTCAATGTTCTGATAACCCTGATCCTGTTCTGGCTCAAGGTTCTGATAATCATCCCGCTCAATATGCTGCTGATCATCCTGTTCAATGCTCGGACAATCTTGATTCCAGCCTCGATCTTGTTGGGATTGTTGTCCCATCACAGCTTCAGAGTCTAACTACGCATAATACGATTGAATCCAAAAGCGTCTGAAAATAACCAAATGAAATCCAATAAATCCAAATACATTCAAGCAAAAGGAAACACTTCAAACAGAACTAAACATATTTAGCGATATCTTGAGAGAAGGGAGTGCTTCAGATAAGACCAAACATACTCATCTGGAGCTGACGAAGGAAACACTACAGATGAAGTATATCAAAAGGGGTTGATGAAGGAAATACCTCAGACCAAAGTATAACCAAGAAGCTGATGAAGGAAATACTACAAACAGAAGTAAATAAATCTAACAAGGAGAGAGAGAATGTCCGCATGAACATTTCTCAATGGTTACCGATATGGGAGAGATTACCTGATTAGGTATGACTCCCCGATCTGCTTTCGGGTCATGAAGGGTTTTGCTACTAGGTACGGATGACGACGAATAATACCTAGAGCTTAGGTGATATGGTTTTTCTTAACAGGTCACCTAGTACTCATAAGCACTCTCTCCAAGCATTCTATGTATACATCTACGATGATCATACAGTCAAAATCAATGTTCTTATATGCTCTCTAATATATTCTTATTTATTTTAGTTATTACTTCCTACTAATTCAAACATTCATTTGATAAGCAAATTTTTGAGTGAATTAATAGCTTGTTAGGGTTCCTTAAACTTGCCTTGTGAACTTAGTTGACACTGTCATGACAAAACTAACTAGCCATTTCTAGTTAATCTTTATTTGCATATATTACCTACGGCTTGACTTAGCATGTGCCTAATCTTGACTATATCATCTTAGCCTTTAACTATCTGAGTTGATTTCTATTGCTAGTATAGATTACATTGAAAGCACTTAAGAGGGTTAATACCATGGTTATCAAGTCGTCGACTAGTTGACAAGTCGCTGGAGGATAACCGGCTGGAAGCACCGACTTGACTTGCCGGCGCAAGTCGAGCGACTGGTGGACTAGTCGTCGACTTGCCGGTCGACTAGTCGACCAGTCGGAAGCAAAGTCAGCGATCGGGCGTGGGGCGGGCCGTCGAAGCGATGGCGCGATGGCAAGAGTGGAGTGAGGAGGAACAAAAGGGCAGTCAGGCTCAACTCACGCGTGAGCTTGGAGAGGGCCAAGAGGCGCAGCAGCGCAGATCCCACCTCTCCTTCGGCCGCGCCGCCGGCCAGCTCCCACCTCTCCTTCGGCCTTCGTCCTCCTTCGGTCCTTCCTCCGCGCCGCCGGTATTCGCCTCAATCCTCACGCGTGAGCTCGAAGAGGTGCAGCCGCGCAGCTCCCAGATCCGGTCTCCGCTGCCCTCAGAGGAAGCTCCCACCACGCCGCTAGCCTTCATCGCCATCGCCCTCTCCCTTCGTCGGAGGCTCACAGCAGAGTCCCTTCACCATGGGAGAGGTGAAGGCCGAGCCGCGGCTTCCGCCGCCCGGCTCATTGCCTCGGCCACGTCCTACCTCCACTCCGGATCGAGTCGCCCTCTCTCTGGCCTCCCTCCATCCGGTTCCCTCCTCCGGCCTCCGCCTCCATCCCCGACCGGGAGGAGAGAGAGGCGGAGGTCGGCCGCCCGCCGGGAGGAGGGCCGAGGCAAGCTCGGTCGCCCTTTGGAGATCGGGAGGAAGCGGCCGAGGAGGAGGTGGGGAGAAGGAGAAGAGCTCGGCGAGACAAGAGTGGAGGGAGCTTCGGACAAGGGGCTACATGTTTGCTCGGGGAGAGTGGGAGCTCGGGCAGAGGAGTGGGGCGAGTGGGCCTCGGGCAGAGGAGTGGGCCTCGGGCACAGAGGAGTGGGCTAGCTGCTACATGTGTACATACTACATATCAAATGAACAGAGGCAGAGTGGGATAGCTACTACATGTGTACATACTACATATCAAATGAACAGTACCTATCGACTAGTCAGCGA
This sequence comes from Phyllostachys edulis, assembly GCA_036346405.1. Classification (NCBI taxonomy): domain Eukaryota; kingdom Viridiplantae; phylum Streptophyta; class Magnoliopsida; order Poales; family Poaceae; genus Phyllostachys; species Phyllostachys edulis. Next base: position 49,210,027 of record CM070563.1, on the reverse strand, counting down.
CTAGTCGGACGACTAGTCAGCAAGTCGGTCACTAGGAGAGTAGTGTCGACTTGCCGACTTAATAACATTGGTTAATACCCTATGGCCCATTATCATTTAACACTGTTACCTGCCTCCTTAGTCATCCACAGGTGGGCCACTACTTCAGTTGTAATTTGCTAATGGTTTGAATGTACTCAAATCATCCACGCTATTGATTCACTAGATGAGTTTAGTTAAAAGCACATATGGTAATTGAAACCTGCTTCATCAATCTACTTAACCTAACTACTGATCACTTAGTTAACATGAACTTGTTAGTGGTTGATGTTATTGTTTGATTGTTATCTGGCTTCTAAATAATCATTAGGTTTGAATTGGTCTACTGACAGCCATACACTAATGAAGCACTAGCTTATGCTTATTAGCTTATTGCATTTAACTATCAATAGTCTTATATGACAATTCCAAGACAACTACTTGATTTGTCTACTGGCTGTTAATACAACATGTTGGTTGAATATATACAAATTATCTAACCTTCCAAAGTCTTTGGCTAAGAATTCAATTAGGCTTCTTATTTGATTTTTGGTATTTCATCCAATTGTTAACATCCACTAATTGACTTAATAATCTCCTAATTGATATGATATACTGATCATCATTTATCTAGACCCTACTGTTAGCCTTATACACTGCTATATACCCAGTCATACACATACACAGAGGAAATCACATAGAGATGGGAGCCCACCAGTCATATGCACATGTACAGAGAAAGAGTGAGTTCCAGAGTGAGCAACAGTGTTGATATAAGCTAGTTGTGTCAGTTTTTCTGTTCTTGATGTTAGTTTCAGTTTTCAGACAGATTGCAAATTTCTTAAGCAATCTACTTGAGATAAGTTAGCTAGTATAGATTGTTGATTCAGAGTTTGTTTCCTACTGGAAATAGAATTGGATGCTTGTCTAGTAGCAGTTTGTGTTGGTTTGCATTTGGTAGTCACTTTTGGCAAAACCCCTCCTCTGTTCAATATCATTTTGACAGAACAAGTTTTCTGAAATGAACTGCTACTATCCAACTTCATACTAATTCAACTTTCCAGAATTTGCTAGATCAATTGAGTGGTTTGAATCATCAGTCACTAGGTTAGTTAGCACTAAGTGGGTGATTTATTCACTAGTCTCTTGTCTCTCATACATACATATACTAAGGTTCACAGGAGAATAGAAGATCACTGACATTCACTGGATTATACCCACTGACAAAACAACTTGTCATCTAATACCTTCTTTGTTCAATCATTTCATCAGATATTCATTGTCTATTCCTAATCTTGTATTGGCTCTATACATCTGCTAGCATCTGGCTTTACATCTCAATTAGCATGAGTACTACAGAGAGAGATGTGAGGGGGGCCACCTGTCATGGAAACAATAGAGGAAGCACACAGGCAGAGAAGGGGCCGACAGGTAATGCTCAGGGGCGGCTCGGGTGCACTTGTCGCCGGCGATGGAGACGGCGGCGGCGGGCACTGAAGGGCAAAATGGAACGACGTGAGCGAGGCGGCCCCGGGGTGGCAGCAGCGCAGTTCGGGCGGCACTGGGGCGCGCTGGCGGTGGCGTGTGGCGGCCGGGCGTGGAGGAGATGACGGCGCGGCGGCGCTGTGGTGGAAGAGGGAAGGGGTTAGGGCGAGCACAAGCAACAGAAGGACAAGGGGAACTCACCGGGGGGTTTGGACGGCGGAGACAAGGTCGGAGATGAGCTGGCGCCGTGAGCCACCGGCGGCGCGGAGGACTCGCCGTGGGTGCGGCGACCTGGCGAGGGGGGTGCTCAATTGACGGTCGAGGGAGGTCGGGGAAGACGCCTGGATGCTCCACGAGCGGTGAATCGAACGGGGTCCGTCGGAGGAAGCGCGGCGGCGGATGCGGCCAGATTGGGGATGGCGGGCTCGGCGGCTTGTGCTCTGCGCTCTCTTCTTTGGTGAAGATAAGAGGGGGAGGGAGGAAGAATGGCAGCAGGGAGCAGTGTAGCGGAGGCTGAGCTACCATATAGAGGCTGTGGCGACGCCCTCGGTTGCAATGGCATGTGCAGCAGCATGGCGAGATGGGCGCGCGGGATGACGCAGCCGCGTGGGCGATTGGGAGCTGGCAGGTGGCCAAGGAAGGAGGCGTGGCAGGCGCTGGCGACATCGGCGACGGGTGGGCAGTGGCATGGCCGAGACGTGGCGCTGAGTGTCTGAGGCGGCATGGGCAAGAGAGCTGGCTCCGGTTCGGCCGTTCGGCTGAGGGGAGCAAGAAAGAAGATGAGCAGGCACGGGCGCTGCTGGTTGGTTCGGTCGGAGGTTGGTTCGGCCGAACCGAGTTTCAAGTCAAGGAACAGTAAAAGGAGAGGAAAAATAGATTAAGAACTGAGATAAAATTTTAGGGTTGGTTAAAATTCTGGTAATTTCTTTCGGAAATCCTCATGCGATGAAAGATGAAATCCAATCTTTCCTAAAGAATTCTAATTGAGCTTTTGATCCTTTTGGAGAATTAAGTTTCATAATTTAGGCTGTCGATCTAATTAGGTTTTATATTTTAGTAACGTTTAACGGGGCAACATCTTAGGTTAACTGCTTTTATAATTTCGGGTATTAGAGTTTTTTGTTTCTAAGGTTCGTGTATTTAGGTTTTTTATAATTAAGACCTTATGTCTTACACCACTTGTGTCGGCAAAATAGAAAATCACAGATCAAATAATTCTCAAAAATTATGCAATTAAGGCAATAGTGAATAACATGCAAAAAGTTTTAAAAAAAACTCGTATTTTTGCATTTAGTCGTTTTTGAAATGTTACACACACATGAACAGCTGCCTGCCCGCCTGCCGTGAAGGTATGACCGAATTCAAGGAAAAGTCACAATTTCAGGGCCAGTAATTTTGACACACCTGGCTGATGTCTGATGGAGTAAAATCTCAGCGAGCAATAGACAATGTCGAGTTGCCATATAGATCATATAGCTGACACCAAATAACTTCCATCTCCTCTTTCTCTCTCCATTTCTTACACTCAGTTGGGAGGTTTCGAGACGGAGCTTGGCCTTTCTGCAGTAACAGGTGAACTTGTGAGCCAATTCATCTCCTTCCTCATGAACAAGTATTCAAGACGCGCATGCTCGGAGGATAAGAGGTTGGAAAGGTTGCAGCAGCTGTCGAGGAGGCGGACACGCGATACATCACCAACTCCGGGATGCTGGCACAGCTCAAGCTGCTCGCAGATGTGTCACGTACCCCACTCAGATGAACACAAACAAACACCACTTGATAGCTTTAACACCCAAATCCATCATCGGCTTCATAATCTTTGGATATACAATTGGGAGAAATGGAAGTAGGAACTAGCAATTAGACTGGGAATGCTTCCAGAGCAAGAGTTTGGGGAAGGATTAGAATAGGGAATGGGGAGAAACTGCAGGAGGAGGAAGAGAGCCGAAGCTGGAGGTTTTCTGGTTGTTTTCTTCGATCCCCTTCTGATGCTGCTGCTGCCCCTTTTGTACTCCCGAGTCTGGGCTCCATCCCTTCCTCTTACCTCCTAGGCCCACGGCCCACCAATGAAGCCCACGCTGGTCTGTAACATTCCCCCCTCTTCGAATGCGGTTTGACCCCAAGCCGATACAGAAGAATCGTCATCATTGCCACCGGGATCTCATGGTATCAGTAGAACATCCATACCCAGCCTGACTGGAACACCATCACCACCATGCTTCTACTGTGTTAGTACACGAAGATGAAGCAACTGCACTCGGTCAGAAGCATTGAATCTATGAACTGCCTGATAGAGAAGCCTGGGCACTATACTCCTGTAGGGATCCTCCTTCAGATACTTGTTGCAGCTCGCCACTTCGGATTTCACATGCAAATAGAGGCGCCGAGCGTTTTCTTTGTCTCTTAGCTCCTTCTCTCTCCCTTTTGTTTCAATAGGCTTCCCAAAGATGAAATAAAACCTGCCTGGTAACTTTGGTGTAACCACTACGGGATGCAAGCCTTGATTTTGTATCTCTCCCATAGAACTAGTCCTTAGCTTCAGACCATCTGCATTTATTGTCTTGTCAAGGGTATCATAGAATGGAAACTTCAGAAGATCGTTGTAGTCTGACAGCACATCACATATATCATCCTCTCCAACCACTCCGAATGGTATTATTGTTGCTCCAAACCTTGACGCCATTCTCACAAATTCAGACTGCTCCGGCCAAAACAACTCATATTCCTCTCCCTTTCTATGAAGAGCTTCGCGCGCACCTCCCGGGTACATCAACACAAAGTGCTTTTCTGAAAGTAGCTTGTAAAAATTGACCGCCGTAACAGGCACAACACCCATGATCCGATGGAAATCGAAGTGTGACGAGTCCGGCATGAGCTCCTCTGAGTTTTTGTCGAACATAAGCGGATGAGCTAAGCCTCGGATGTGGATTCCTGTCTTTGTTCGAACTCCTGTAACAGAGGACCAAGTTCAAACCCCATGAGCATGTGGTATCCAACAAGCACAAAGAGACCCTCCTTTGGCAGGCCCGCCATCCCTCACTATCTTCCCATCAAGTATCTTTCACTATTTCCAAGACGGCCATGGTGTTGGCCGAGCTAACCTTCTTGTCTTCCATGATCTCCACTAGTGCTTGAGCTTACTTTGTAATTAATTTCTAAGCTTTCTTGAGAGTTTCTCCTGTAATGATTTGGCGGTGGTGACAACTAGAGTGTCTTTCTGGATTTTATATAAGCATTTCCCAATTCAACAACTCGGCTGATTTCTTGGTTTACGCCCTCGCTTGATTTCATTGAGATCATCTCAACAGATACCTCTATCACTCGAAGGATTGCCCGTGACTGTGGATCAAGTTCATCGACACCTTCAGTAGTTTTTGGCACATAAGAACTAACAACTATCATGCTTCCAGTTAAAGCTCTTTTTAAGTCAAGGTCATTTGGACAGATAGGTGGCTTTGGCTTGATCCCAATTCTAGCACTCACAAAACTTGCGGTAGTGCGGTATAGAATTCGCTTCCCTTTCAATTCACTGGATCATTCCAAAGAAGAAAGACGACCATGTCCCTCTCACTCGCAACATTGACAATACACACAGAGCCCTTCTTTGGGCTACTGAGATCTTGACAGACTACATTTGGTCCTTCTTCGCAAGAGATTAATGGAAATGGTTGAAATCGGGTCCTCGGACGTCCGTCCTCTAGTCTTCTCTTCAACCCATTTATGCGAGATGGGAAGATCTATAGCCAAAAGTCGCATCCTTGGCGAACTCAGCCTCACCAAAGCAGAATTAATCTGCCAAACTCTATCTTCAAACAATCGCATCAGCTTCTTCCGAGAAATGGCCACATAGAGTGGAATCACCTCTCAAGACCACTGTATAACTAACGCCAGGGACAGTCTTTGCTGCAGCTTCAATATTTCTGCATATATCTTTTACTAACAGAGCGGCCTTATCATAAGAGACGCCATCAGTGCCGCGCATTCTGTCGAACACCTTATGTGCCCTCAACTGACAGCTGGATGGATTTGGGACATGCTCATCGCCCAAGTCGATGGAGTGGACGACGGCGCCGCTCGGTGTGGGGGTGAGATCACTGGTGCCGTCACGTACCAGAATGGTGACGATTGTCGGCTCAGGGCTGGTGATGGTCGAGGACGAAGTCGGCGAACAGCCGTAGCACAGACGGATGTCAGCACACTGATGCTGTGATCAAGACAAATTGTCGAATACCTGGTAGGCATCAGTGTGTCTTGTTTGTTGGTGGAGAACGACTTCGGCGAGGGGGCCGACGAGTGCTCCGCAGGCGCTGGAGCGACTGTGGGCTCTCTCGTCTCAGGGTTGGACTCGGTTACGACTTGAAGGTCACCAGCGTTGGTGTCAGGGCCTGATGTCGTGTAACACCCTAATTTTCGAGAGCCTTTTTGAAGATTTCAAAATAAAAAGAACCATTTTGTTTTGATGAGAATTCAAAGCTTAACTTGAAATTTTCGAATGGATTTAAGATAACTAACTCAAACCTCAACTAAAGTTCCTTGCCGGTTTGTTGAGTTATTGGTGTTTTGGTGATTCTCCTTTTCTGTCCAGGTTTTGTCCATTCTTGGTCCAGACCTCTGTAGGTCCGAACCTCCCCAAGTAGTCGTGTCTTCTCTGGTTTGCACCATCTTCTGTGGTCCCTTCCCAGTTTAGACCTCCCCAAGTCTAAACTTGGCCCTAGTCCATTGGAACTCATTCTCTGTCTCTTTTGAATACCATCGAGTCCCCTTGGACTTCCCTCTGTTGCTCAAATCCTTGAAACCCTCTCTCGAGGTTTCTTCGGTGCCAACCGCGGCAGCACCACCCGCCCCTTGCGGTGCTACCGCTTCACAGGACCTCTCCTTACCTTTATTGGACCTCCCCGTGTCCTTCAGGACCTCCCCATGTCCTCTAGGACCTCCCCGTGTCCTTCAGGACCTCCCATGTCCTCTAGGACCTCCCTTTACCTTTATTGGACCTCCTTGTGTTCTTCAGGATCTCCCCAGGTCCTCCAGGACCTCCTTCTCGTCAATTTGCACCTATGTCATTTGTGAATCGTCCGATTTGAATTGGACGGTTTGATCCTAGTGAGACGTTCGGACGGTCCGAACGTCCCACCCTCTCTGAGCCCTTAGATCTTGGATGGACGGCCCGATTTGTTGTGGCGTTCGGACGGTCCGAACGTCCCAACCATTTTGGACCGCCCGATCCAATTCAAGGGCTGAGATCTAGCGCTCACTCTGGTGGTCCGAACGGCCCAATTATTTTGGGCGGTCCGATTGAAATCCTTTGGCTCCTACTTATCCCGCTTCCTATCTCGCTATCATCCACCTCCCTCCTTACAGATCTGGACCGTTAAGATCTCCCCCTTGGAGATCTTAACTGTCCAAACCTCCTCCTTGTAAATCTGGACCGTTACGACCTCCCCCTTGGAGATCTTAACCGTCCAGACCTCCTCCTTGTAAATCTGGACCGTTAAGACCTCCCCATTGGAGATCCTAACCGTCCAGACCTCCTCCTTGTAAATCTGGACCGTTAAGACCTCCCCATTGGAGATCTTAATCGTCCAAACCTCCCCCTTGTAAACCTGGACCGTTAAGACCTCCTCCTTGGAGATCTTAACCGTCCAGACCTCCCCCTTGTAAACCTAGACTGTTAAGACCTCCCCCTTGGAGATCTTAACCGTCCAAACCTCCCCCTTGGAGATCTTAACCGTCCAGATCTCCTCCCTTGAAGGTCTGGCCGTCAAGACCTCCTCTTGGGAGATCTTGGTCATCCAGACCTCCCTCTTTTTGGCAGATCTGATCATTAGGACCTCCCCTTGGGGATCCTAACCGTTCAGACCTCCCCTGGATTTGATCCCACGGCCCTGACCTCCCCTTGCGGGTGAGGTTCTCCTTTTACCTTTGTAGACCTCCCCGTTTGTAATTGATCTTGGCCGTTGGACCTCCTTTTTGGAGATCCAACCATCAGGACCTCCCTTGCGGGCGAGGACCTCCTCCTAGCCCCTGCGGACATCCTCTTTTGCGCTTGCTCTTGACCGTTGGACCTCCTTTTTGGAGATCCAACCGTCAGGACCTCCCCTGTGGGTGAGGATCTCCCCTTGATCACTGCAAGACCTCCTCAATGTCTTTGCAAGACCTCCTCCGCGGGTCTTGGTTGCCCCCACTGGGCAGTCACCCCCAGTTTTCTTTACCTTTGACTATGTCCTTGTGCAAGGAAGTCTTCACTTCATTTAATGCAAGTTATATCGCATCAAATGCTCCCACTTTTGCAGTACTCATGTCATACTTTTGTCACATCCTTTGCCTACTCTGTTGTCCTCTTTACCAACTCTTGAGCACCCGTGCCTGGGACAAACCTCTTTGGCTCCAGCTATATATAGCTTGGGCAGCCCTCCTATCTCATTTTCTTCCTCATTTATCCTCTCTGGTTCACCCGAGCGTCCTCTAGACCTCCCTCCAAGTTCTTGGACCTCCTCTCTTGAGTCCCAGGACCTCTCCAGCGAGCTCCTTGGATCTCCTCTTGACCTCCCAACCTCTCTGTTGGTCTTGTATTTAAGTTTATTTGGAGTTCTTTGGATCTTGTTTGAGCTTTGTTTGAATATTTGGTTTCTCATTGTGTAGATTGTCAAGACCGTGAGTAGCCCGAGTTCTGTAAAGGGGAAGAAGAAGCTCAATATTGTGAGCAAGGCAAGTTACACTCTTGATCATATTGCACCCAATACTTCAAATTATTTATGTCGATTTCAAAGATGTACGCATGCTTATTTCACTAGGTTATATCAATGCCCAACTTTCAGTTCTTAGTTATGCCTAATGCTTGGTATGACCTCTGTCCCTGTTGAATCAACCACATTGTCACCCTAGATAAAAATCTGGTTCTTGCAATAGTGAGGACCCGAGGCTTTTGAAAAATGAAATGCTTAGTCTTGCTTAGACCAAAGTCCTAATTTGGGAGTTCTGACCAAAAATATCACTTGTTCAAATGATTTGGGCCATGACATTGGTGTGTCATGGAGGTTTCGGCCATGGCATTGGTGTGTCATGGAAGTTTCGGCCATGGCATTGGTGTGTCATGGGGATTTTACAAATGGCCATGGTATTGGTGTGCCATGGAGGTTTGAAAAGGCAAGTAAATGGAAAATGGATTTGGACTTAGGCAAAGCTGGTTGTTTGGTTGGTGCATATCTATGCACGGGGGTCGTGTGATTCGATGCCCCAGGGTTGAGGTTTGTTGCCCAAGTCAGTTAAGGACCGGTCTTTGAGACACCACTTGCTAAGCCTATAATGGGCCATGCCAAAACTGTGCAACCACATGTCTCCAGTATGGGGCGTGAGACCTGGCCAACTAATTTACAAAGCTCCTTCGTGGTTGATCCGGCGGAGGCGGTGGGTAGTCATGTTACGACCGTTGTAGTCCCACCTGGCATAAGAGGGGGCACCCCATTAACCCGGCGGGTTTCTATCCAAAGGGGGGATCTGCAAAACCTTAATGTGGGTGGACTGCGGTGGAGCGATGCATTGTAAAAGCCTTGTCATATGCTCTAGACCTCTCACCAAAGGAAGTGTGAGGTGGTATCAACGAATGCCAAGCAAACTAGAGAATTCATGTCATGTGAGTAAAGTGTACAACCTCTACAGAGTGTAAATCTATTTGAATAGCCGTGTCCACGGTCATCGACATGCTGGCAATGTCACTCAAAGTTAGCTCTTGGTTTTGGTTTTCAAAGGACTTTTGAAACTGGTTTTGGTTGTTTATCCAAATTGGGTTTGGGCGGGAAGCCATGTGACAGGAGGGTATCCTTCACCATCTTGATGATGAATGTTATCCAACTGAAAATAAAATTTGCAAAAATGGATTTTAACTATTGTAACCTGCCTTGAAACTTAATACTGGTAATTGAATAAAATTGGCTTTATGCAAATCAACCCTAATATGCTTCCCCTTGATATATCCCTATGCATGTCATTCTGTTAATGGACGGGTGTAACTTGCCAGCACGGTTGTTGTGCTCACTCTTGCTTTATTCATGAATTGAGCAGGTGAAGATTTCTATGATGATGAAGATGACCAAATCAATTAGGCCGCGCCCTCCAGCCAATCACCTGTGGTGTAATGGGTGGACATTGTCTTTTGTTTTCCGCTGCGTTTGTGTGCTCTCGGTTGCTGGAGCTTGTAAGCAACCCCCTTGTAATTAAACCTCCTTTTGCTGTTAATAAAGTTGTGGATGTTTTTGCTGTCACTTGCTTGCTGTGTGAACTGGTCGATGATCCTTGGAGACCAGTTTGAACCGCAGTGGACTTTAGGCTTGTCCTCAAGCCCCACGACCTCCTCGGGTTGGCTCCTCTCGGACCTCCCTTGAGTAGTGTGTGGAGCTTGGGGAGGTCTAAGGTCCAACGACCTCCTCGAGTCGGGACCCCAGACCTCCGGGTGGTTCTATCGGACCTCTCGGGAGGTCTGGAGGTCCTACCGAGATGTCCTCTCGGGACGTCCTGGGAGTCCTTTACGGACCTCCCAGGAGGTCCTGAGGGACTTCTCGGGACGTCCTGGGAGTCCTTACGGACCTCCCAGGAGGTCCTGAGGGACCTCCCGGGTGTGCCCTGGGCCGGGTCGCAACACGTCGAGCACTTGGTGGGCGACTCGGGGGCGAGGGCGGCTTCTGCATGTGGAGTGGCTGCCGCCACGGTGTGGTCCACCGCGGTGACACAGGTGATCGTCGGTGCGGACACGGGCAGTGGCAAGGCATGAGCGGGTGCTCCTAGGGGCTGGATGATGGCCTTCAAGCCGACCGCGAGCTCGTCCATGCGTACTACTAGGTCTTCCATCTCCACTATCTGCTTCTTCACCTCAGCAATTAATTTGTTCAGCATTGCTTTGCACCGGGCTTCGCTCTCCTTCTCAGCGTCGGTCATGGCCACCTCAAAGCTTAGAACCAGCAGGATCGAATGCTCTGATACCAATTGTCACGTACCCCACTCAGATGAACACAAACAAACACCACTCGATAGCTTTAACACCCAAATCCATCATCGACTTCATAATCTTTGGAGATACAATTGGGAGAAATGGAAGTAGGAACTAGCAATTAGGCTGGGAATGCTTCCAGAGCCAGAGTTTGGGGAAGGATTAGAATGGGGAATGGGGAGAAACTGCAGGAGGAGGAAGAGAGCCAAAGCAGGAGGTTTTCTGGTTGTTTTCCTCGATCCCCTTCGATCTTCTTCTTGCCCTTTTGTACTCTGATGTCAGGCTCCATCCCTTCCTCTTACCTCCTGGGCCCACGGCCCACCAATGAAGCCCACGCTGGTCTATAACAAGATGCCATGTACCGAGGCTACTGTGTGCAGGACATGTTCAAGTACAGGTTCCATGAGAAAAATCCCTTGGAGGACGAGGTTAGTAACTCATCCGCCTTCTCTTTTGCCATTCCTCTCAAAGGTTCTCACACAATTGCTGGTACTGCTAGAAAGGACAAGGCCTGGTACCTTGAGTTGTGTGGTGCATTGGAAAGTGTGAGATCATGTTGATGTCACTCTATGGTTTGTGATGAGTAACTGATCATGCTTTGCATATGTTTGTCGAACTTTGAGTTTGATTTTGTCATTAACAGAATTCAAAGATTCTGTCAGGCGATAAGCGGTCAGACCGGCCTCGTGGCAATCTAATTGGCCAAGGTTAGGCGATCAGACCGGCCTTAGGGCCGGTCTGATCGGCTATTGGTGGCAGTCAGACTGGTCGTGTGAGTTTTTGTGAGGTTTTGCCAAATGGGCACCAAACACTTATGAGTGAGTGTGTGGGGATGAGTTTGCACCTGGTTTCATTGAAAATAAAGACTAGATGCGAAACTAGATATAGTTTTGCTGAAAAGTCTAGAGATGGGTGTTTCAGGTTTTGGGAAGCGGTCAGACCGGCCATTGGTTGGCAGTCAAACCAGCCATGGGGTGTTCAGACCAGCCAGGGCGAATTTTTGTGTGGATTTGTCAAAAGGCTGTGGTAATGGTGCATATGTGTTGCAGGTTGTGTTTATGACTAATATGGGATATGTTGGAATCAGCTTGTGCCCGAAAATTATTTGCTTGGTCTATTGTTGTGCAGTTGGCCCTGGGGTCAACTGTGGTCAACGACGAGGAAGACCGGGACTTGGTTCTGAGAACCAAGGTCCAGAGTGGTCATGGAGGCCAAGTGAGATAGTTTGACTCGGACAAGGCACAAGATGGATAAGGGCTATGGAAGGCACAAGTGGTCAAGGTCAAGCAGGACATGTGGTGTGCCAAGTGACTTGGGCCCATTGGCAAGCGAGGACGGTTTAGTGAGATCTAGACGTGTGAGAGGCTTGTCAGGGAGTCATTGGGGGCCACATGGATGACAACGAAGCATAGGTGATGCTTCGAGGAGAAGGAATCGGGAAATGTCGGTTGAGGGGTAATGTGGTCGTTTGCCCAAAACTGAAAAAGTGATGGGTTTGCAAAACTGTGGCAAGGGCCTAAGTGGATTAGTTCAAGGAGACTTCATGGAGGACAAGACATGATGATTTCGGGTTATAGGAGCCAAGGGTGAAGAATGATGCTTTGAAAAGCGAGCATGAGTGAAAATCCCAGTTGTGTAATGGGTTAACGGGTTCCCATAGGTGTGTATAGTAGATGTGATCCACTTTGTAACCATGTTAGGGTTTCATGTGAACCTCCACTCTATAAGGGGGCATTATAGAGAGAAATTAGGTTTTGCACTAGAGCCTCCAAGAGAGAACTAAGTGTTTCCCTTAGGGTTATGTCCTCGTAGTGGAGTGGCTGTAATCCTTCCTCTCCAAGTGGAAATAGAAGTTAAAACTTGATTCACCATGTCCATTTGTGTTCTTCCTTGATCCTTTTGCCTTCTTGAGATGTTCTCGATGATTCTTGGTTCCATCTTGTCCTAGTGTGATTCGTGCTGAGATGTAGCTTGCTAGGGCTTGTAGGAACCCATCTAGAATCATCTTGGCTGCCTAGATGTCACGAGCCTAAGTAGATAAAGTTTTCCCTCTTTTACCCGGTTCTTGAGCAATCATCCCTATGATGGATAAAGGTGGAAACCTTGAAAACAATTCTTGAAATTGTTGGTTGGAATGGATTCCAAACATCCTAGGGTAGCTGTGTTTTAAATTTAGTGTGATTTGAATAAGTAGAACAAAATTTAGGTGAAATCCCTTCTTGGAAATCATGTTGTTTTTCAGTTTGTTTGCAGGGGAAAGGTCATACCACTTGAGAGTTGTCGGTCAGATTGGGCTGACATGGTGTTTGTTTGGTTCTTTGTTTTATGTCTTATTTCTTAGTGCTAGCGAGTTCAATCTCAATCTTCACAGCTGCTCATAGCTGTTAGAGTGTAAAGATTGTCAAATACCTAGGGGGAAGTTGTCAGTGTCATTCACCCCCCCCCCGCCTCTGGCTGCCATGACCAATCCTACAATTGGTATAAGATCCTAGTGAGCTCTTCTCTATAAGATCTTCACCAGTCTTTGAACATGGCATCAGATAGGTATTCGTCCAAGCCTCCTATCTTCGGTGGGGTCGATTATCCCTTTTGGAAGAATAGGATGGTTTGTTACTTGCAAAGCCAAGATCAAGCTCTTTAGAATAAAGTGAGGGACCCGTTCAAGGAGCCGGAGGTCATTACTCCTAATGGCACTAGTAGCCGATCCTGAGAAGAGTATGCCTTGTGGTTCTTTGAGTTCTCCTTTTAGTGTTCGTAGTGTGTTTGGATTCTCGATGTTTTGCCTCTCTATCCTAACCGATGAGCAGATAAAAACCATCCCAGAGAGGGAGTTAGCTCTCTGTGAGGACCCCAGGCATTGGATACATTCCAAGTTAAAGGATTACACCCGAAAGTATAATTTTTAACAAGGAATGAACCCAATGCCAGGTTCTCGGATATGTGTCTCACATTAATTCCCATGATCAAGACTAATGTGCACATATCCTATACAATATTCGTCCATAGTCATACAAGTCATACACCATATATATAACAGTAAAGCTTATAGGACTAGAGTTCGGTACAAAATGTACAAGCGACCAGCGGTCACTAACAAAAGTTTTGCAGCGAAAACAATATAAACAGCAAAAAGAATCACCAAGTGTGCCCTAAAACCCTCAGGCAACTGAGTGGAGGTAGAAACAGCGTCACTCGTTAGCGTCGCCCTGATCGGCGCTAACAGATGGGTCGTAAAGATAACCGTCCTCACCTGCAACAAGTTGTTAAAGTACCTGAATACAGAAGGTACTCGCAAGACTTACACAAAACTACTAAAAGAAAGTGTTTAACAAAGCCTATCCAAAGGATTAGAAATTATACGTGATTAAGGCTATCCAAAAGGAGGCTGTACCGGTTTAAGTTTTGCATAAAGCCATGTTTTATCACTATACCTTCTAATTTGCCAAGGCTGTTTTGTAAACCCAGTTTGAAACAGAAGACAACCAGTGAAACATTTATAAGGATAAATTTCAGTAAGTCAAAGTGGCTGTCCACTTTGACAAACCAAACCACATGGATACACCTCCATGCCGACAACTACAATTGCCCAAATCAAAATTTTAATTTCCAGAGTCTAACAATGGTGTCAATCAAAACAAGTGTCATTTGTAACCGTGGATATGGCTATTCGAATAGTTTTAACCCTACAGGGGTGTACATCATTACCCACATGACTTGGTTAGCCTGAAAGCCCCTGGGAGAGTAGCACACTACCATAGGTATGCCGACTAGGTAAACCAAGACTTGGTATTTTTCAGCAATTTGACATTATTGAGTTGAATCACCCATGTGTGACGAATCCTGCTTAGTACAAGCTACTAATAGAGCTTGCTAACTGGAGCACACATGTTGTGTCGGGAATGCCGATCCAATGAACTAAAACTAAAATTGTGCTCACCGGCACATATAAAATTGAAATCGAAGCCCTACAACCACGTGAACTTCACAAATGTCCTCACTCCACCAGTTCCTCAACTCAATAACATCATCACCTTACTTAACCAAGCAGCGCACATACATCGCATGTGGAAGTACGTAAGGTACTTGAATTGACTACCTCAAAATTCGGTCCTTAATGATCCGGACAAGACTACCACATTTCCTAAGTCTCGTGCACGAAAGCACCCTCACTAGCAACCACTTGTCCAGATCTAAAATCATGTTTCAGAAAGACAACAAAACTCAGTTCAAGAATCTGACCAGGTAAATAAGATTTTAATAAAAACAAGATTCAGTGTTTTTCCCAGAATTGACAAGTTATTCTTGTCAACCCAAACTACTGACCTTCTAATTTGCATGGCAAAGCATTCACATGAGACTAAGTGTTTCAACAAAAGAATACTACCTTAAGCTTAAGTGTATCAACAGATTAAAGGTAAGCCACAAAGTTGGGATATAACTAACTAAACTCTCAAAGTATTGATACTTGAAAATAGCATGCACACAGTTATCACTGCATTTCAAAATACTAAAATATCAAAACTGGGATCAACATGGTGTAAGAGGATGCTTTCCTTGGTAATAAATCACTTGTTCACTTTCTGGTTGCTCAACAATATAATCACTTGTGTCAGTAAGATCAGATCCTAGAAAGAGCAATAACAAATGAACAGCAAGAAAATACCAGATACCAAAATGCTAAAAAGATGCATGATCAAAGTTATTAATGTGTAAGTGATATAACTAACAAAATACTTAGGTTTTAAACTATTTTCAGCAAAGGATTAAACCAGTTCAAATAGTCATTAGTACTAACTGACAGGGACTAGCAGCTAAACGCTTTGCTACAAATTTGTTGGGCTATCCGACAACAGAGCAGCGGAGGCAGAGAGCTTGGTCGAATTGAAAGCACATTGAGTGAACTAACGCCTACTTAAGCTACTAGTAGCTAGTAGGAAACTACCTGAACTAAGAGGATGGTAGGAGAAGCTCTAGAGTTCACCGATGACAATAGACCGAAACGACAATTTAGAAAACCACGGCGACAACTTGATCTGAGCATGGAAACGAAAAGTGAGTGGTCGGGTTAGGTTATTTAGGTCCCTAAGAAGCTCCCAATGGAAGGAATTGAGAAATGGCTCACCCTGCCGGAGTTGGAGACGAAAGGGGGGCAAATTTGGCCGAAACAGGAGATTCTCAAAATTCAACCAACTTGTTTGACCAAAGATGAAATTAATTGAGGGGTTTTTCTCCTTAGATCCTATGACACGATGTGACATGAATAAAATCAGAAGAAACTCACCGAATGCAAGATGGACGAGGAAATGGCATTCGGTTCATGCTCCGGGCGTCCAAAAGGCAACCTCGCGTTTCCGATCTACAAACAATGCCAAGAGCTTCCATTAACAGGATGAACAAGACATCGAAAGAGATGAACAAAAGTGCAAGAAAGAGAGGATACGCCGTCGAAATGAGGAAGATCCCAGTGCAGCATCAATTTGGCCGAGAAGGAAATGAGGGTTTTTATAGCTTCCTCGCTGGAGAGAACAAGGAAAGCTTGTGCGTGGCGATAATGGTAGCAAAATGGTGCCAAGTGGCCGTTGCATGCTGTGAAAACGCAATGCAATGCCACCTCGCCTGCGATGCGCTTGGAGCTGGCGCGATGGTGCGGAGAAGATGAAGAAGAGACACTGACATGTGGGCCATGGTTGTCAGTTCCAGCAACGAACAAAGCGGTTGGCTCAAATGCACACGGATGGTCCGATCGCAAATGAACAGCTCAGATTGAGCGGGATGTTCGGATGGTCTGAACGACCCAACTCATATTGACCATGCGATCGAAATCCAACAGTCACTAAAAGATGCGCACTTTTCAGTTTCAAATGAATAAAAGGGGCACTGTTGGATCTGGATTCAACGGTTAAGATTGAAGGGATGTTCGAATGGTCCAAACGGCCCACTCGATGCGGATAGTCCGATCTAGATCCAACGGTCCAAAATCAAGGCGCGTTCGGACAGTCCGAATGGCCCAATTGATCTTGGCGGTTGAATTTAAATCTAACGGCTCACGCGCATTGGGCTTGTCAATTTGAAAATGGCACGGCTCGAAGAAAATTGCGGACGGTCCGATTGAAAATCGACGGCACAGATTGCACGGAATATTCAGACGTTTCGAACATCACAACTGATCTGGTCCGTTGGTTTCAAATCGAATGGTTCGCGCGCTAGGTTTAGTCGAGGAAAGCAGCGTGTCTGATTGAAAATCAACGGTGGAGATTGCGTGGAGCGTTCGGATGGTCCGAACGTCTTAGCAGATCTAGTTCATTCGTTTCAAAATCAGACGGCTCGCGTGCAATGGAGATTGGCTGAGCCCTAAGAACATGACTGGGTCGGTTCCAATGGCATGCGGCTGGGTCCAACCAATTTGCTATGGTTTGAGTCGAGTCGCTACAGTGCTAAGAGGCTCGGCTGAGTCTATTTGGTTGACTAGACCCAAAATCAAACTTTAAAAGTTTGATCGGAGGTTTAAAATACCAAAAATATTTAAAAAAATACAAAATTTTTTAGAGAAGCTACTGGGATGATATATGTCCCAGATAAAATTTTAAAACCCACTATTCACAGTTTTAAAATACTTATTGTAAAATATTTATACCGAAAATGTTTTAAAAAGGAACATAGGTTTTTCTTAAGTTCAAACCGACTTCTAAAAATTTGACAAAAATTATCTTGATTTGTGAAAAATAATCTAGGATTTGATAAAAAAATACTTCCCAGGCTTCAATACAAGTAATGCCTTGTATTTTCCTTAGAAGTTTCAAAACAAGTTTGAAATTAGGGTTTTGATTTGAGGTTTTAAAAAGTAACAACTTATACACATACTCCAAAATGACAAATGTGATATGAAATGCATAATATTATTGTTCACTAACTTGAGGCTGTTACAAACCTCCCCCCTTAAGAGAATCTCGTCCTGAGATTCCAAGTAGTTCAGAAGTTGGAATAGAATGATGCTAAATAGTTATTTTTCGAGAAATGCAACATTTGTTGTCTTTATTTCCTTCAAAGATAGAAAAGGAATATAACAACATCTGTTGTTTTGATTTCCTTTAAAGATAGAAACGAAAGACAACAACATCTGTTGTTTTGATTTCCTTCAAAGCTAGAAAAGTAAAGATCATTAGTAACAACATGGTGTTGTTATTACATCTTCTTTTACATTGCTTTGTTTAACCTTGCCTTTGTTGCTTCAAAGGCACATCAATCATGGAAGAGGTAAGGGTGCTCGATCCTCATCAGATCCTCACACTCCCAAGTGGCTTCCTCTTCTGTGTAGTTACTCCACTGGATCTTTAAGAACTTGACGATGCGGTTTCTTGTCCTGCATTCCATTTCATCGAGGATACGCATTGGTTGCTCTTGGTAGGAAAGATCGGGTTGGAGATCAAGACTCTCATAAGCAGTTGCTTCGGTAGGAACACGAAGGCATTTCTTCAATTGAGAGACATGAAAAGTATCATGTACTGCTGAAAGAGAGTTTGGTAACTCCGATTGATATGCCACAGCTCCTCGTTTTGCAAGGATTCGAAAAGGTCCGATATAACGAGGTGCTAGCTTTCCCTTCACCTGAAAGCGATGAGTGCCCTTCATAGGTGGTAATTTAAGATAGACATGGTCATCTACCTCAAAGCTTAACTCTCGACGACGATGGTCAGCATAACTCTTCTGACGAGACTATGCACTACGCAATCGGTCTCGGATCAGACAAACTTGCTCTTTATCTTCCACCACCAAGTCTGGACCATAGAACAGTCTTTCTCCAGACTCGGACCAGTTCAACGGAGTCCTACAAGCTCTTCCATACAATGCTTGAAAAGGTGACATTTGAATGCTTGCTTGGTAGCTGTTGTTGTAGGAAAATTTCACATACGGCAAGCACTTCTCCCAGTTCTTGCTAAATGACAGTACATAGGCTTTGAGAAGATCTTCCATCACTTGATTCACCCTCTCAGTCTGACCGCTAGTTTGAGGATGATAAGCAGTGCTGAAAGAGAGTTCAGTTCCCATTGCTTGTTGAAGACAACTCCAAAAGTATGAAGTGAACTGAGGGCCACGATCAGAGACAATGACCTTTGGTACACCGTGAAGACAAACAATTCTAAAAATATAAAGCTCTGCTAGCTTATGTCCATTGAAGGTGGTCTTGACAGGAATAAAATGAGCCACCTTTGTCAGACGATCAATGATCACCCAAATGGCATCGTACCCATTCTGAGTCCTTGGAAGACCAGTAACAAAGTCCATACCGATTTCCTCCCATTTCCACTTGGGAAAATGCAGCGGTTGAAGGGTACCAGCTGGTTTCAAGTGTTCGACTTTGACCCTTTGGCAAATATCACATTCAGCAACATACTGTGCAATTTGCCTTTTCATTTGGCTCCACCAGAATCTCTTCCTTAGATCCTGATACATCTTGGAACTCCCAAGATGTATAGAAAACTTGGAGTTGTGAGCCTCTTTAAGAATTAGTTCTCTCAACTGGGGATCTGAGGGTACCACTAAACGGTTGCCGTACCGAATGATACCATGGGCGTCTTCAGAAAAGTCTTTGGCTTTTCCCGCCTTCAAATTTTCCCGAATTTCGGCTACCTCAGCATCTGTTTTCTGAGCCTCAAAGATCTGGTCTTCGAGTGTGGATTTCACCTCAACGGCAGCGAGAAATCCCTCCTCAGCCATCTCAAGATTCAGACGCTGAAACTCAGCACACAAGCCTTTCGCCGAAGGTATTACCGACAAGCAGTTGCACTGCGACTTTCTGCTTAAAGCGTTGGCCACTACATTGGCTTTGCTTGGGTGATAATGAACTCCCATATCGTAGTCCTTAATCAGTTCAAGCCATCTTCTTTATCTCATATTCAGATCCGCTTGAGTGAAAATGTATTTCAGGCTCTTATGATCAGTGTAGATCTCGCAACAATTACCGATAAGGTAATGTCGCCAAATCTTCAGAGCGTGGACTATGACTGCCAATTCCAAGTCATGCGTAGGATAATTTACTTCATGAGGCCTCAACTGTCTGGATGCATATGCCACAACTCAGCCCTCTTGCATGAGAACACAACCAAGTCCATGGCGAGATGCATCGCAATAAATATCGAAGTTCTTGTGAATATCTGGCAGAGTTAGAACTGGAGCTTTGTTCAGGAGTTCTCTCAAAAGCTGAAAACTTTCTTCACACTCGCACTACTACAAAACAGGCTATAGTAGGCGCTTATCACGACGGTTCCTTTGGAACCGCTCGTTTAATCTGTCGAACCTCTGTTGGGCGCCGCCAAGACTACCGCTCGAGGCCTATCACGACGGTTCTTATTTAGAACCGCTCAGTGATAGTCATTTATCCTGAGCATTTATCATTAATAGAACCGTCAGGAATTATCACGACATTTCTATTCACAAACCGCTCGTGATAATCCAGCCAATCACGCAGCGGTTCTCAATAAGAACCGTCAGGATAGTACACGCACGGTTACGAATAAGAACCATCTGTGATAATTGTTATCACAAACGGTTCTAATTAAGAACCGCTTGTGATATCTACGCTTTCTCCTACGCGCCGCCGCTCTGGAGGTTTCAGGTCACGAGCGGTTCTTTAATAGAACTGTCAGGAATGATCACTGAGCGGTTCTATTAAAAACCGCTCAGGATAGGTGTTATCACGCACGGTTCTTAACAAGAACCGCCTCGATTGTTGGGCGAAACGAAAATTTGAACATAATGGGCGGGCTGCAAAACTCGCTTTATATAACCTCCATCTCCTCCTCTGCGGTCTCTCCTCCTCCATCTCCTCCTCTGCCATTTCTCCTCCTTTGCCATTTCTCCTCCTCACACCTTGCGCCTGCCTCCGCCGAGCTTGTCGCCCTTGCCTCCGCCGAGCTTGTCGCTCATGCCTCCTCCAACTCGTCCCGCCTCATCGTCACCGGCCTCATCCGAACCATCACCCCGGCCTCCTCCACCTCGCCTCGACCTCGTCGTCACCGGCCTCCCACGACCTCGTCGCCTTGGCCTCCTCCACTTGTCCGCCCGGCCTCCCACGACCTCACTCTCTACTCCCCTTTGCTTTGTGATGTGGATTACTTGAGTTGATGCTACCGTGATGTGGGTGATGCTACCGTGATGTGTGTAGTTCATGTTGAGTTGTTTGGTTTGGGCAAAAATATGGATGGTAGATCGCGCACCGCTCGGTAAAATCATCATAACTTTTGCATACGAACTCCGATTGCGACGTTCTTTGGCTTGTTGGAAAGCTAACAAAAGTCAAGGTCAGATTCTCTTGCGAGGTCTCAAAAAGTGAAAACCCCAAAAAGGTCGTTTAGGGCCTCTAAACGGCCTCCGGGTTTTAGCAATCGTTTTGGTTTTTTGCCGTGAAAAGGCTATCACAGCGGTTCTAAACAAGAACCGCTCTGTAAAATCATCATAGACGGTTACTCAACAAGAACCGCTCGTGATAATAGCCTTCACGCAGCGGTTTTAATGAAAACCGCTCGTGATATTCTCGGATCACGAGCGGTTTTTGATGAAAACCGCTCAGGATAATAGCCTTCATGCACGGTTTCAACAAAAACCGTGCGTGATAGTGCGATCACGACGGTTTTGAACCGCTCGTTAACTACCGTTATCACAGCATCAACAAATATAGACGGTTCGAAACCGTTCGTGATGACGGTTCCGAACCGTCTGTGATGAGGCTTCCTGTAGTAGTGTCGGCTGA
The DNA here is from genome assembly GCA_036346405.1 of Phyllostachys edulis. NCBI lineage: Eukaryota > Viridiplantae > Streptophyta > Magnoliopsida > Poales > Poaceae > Phyllostachys > Phyllostachys edulis. The sequence goes on along the minus strand of CM070563.1, from coordinate 49,188,797 downwards.
CCATTTGAACTTCTTCTCCTTCTTCAATAGCTGAGTCAAAGGTTTTGCAATTTTGGAGAAATTTTCAATGAACCTACAGTAATAACCCGCAAGTCCAAGAAAACTTCGGATGTCAAAAATATTTTTGGGCTGACTCCAGTTTAGTACATCTTGTACCATACTTGGATCAACGGTGATACCACCTTCGGATAACACATGTCCCAAAAAGTTGACTTTTTTGAGCCAGAACTCAGACTTGCTGAATTTTGCATACAACTGATGCTTACGAAGTGTTTCCAACACAAGCCTCAAATGTTGCTCATGCTCTTCATCAAACTTGGAGTAAATGAGAATATCGTCAATAGACACGACAACAAATATGTCCAAGAATTCCATGAATATTGAATTCATGAGGTTCATGAAGTATGCTGGAGCATTTGTTAGACCAAAAGACATGACAGTATACTTGTACAAACTGTAGCGAGTAGAAAATGTTGTCTTAGGAATGTCCTCATCCCTGACCTTGATCTGATGATAACCTGATCGCAGATCAAAGTTGGAAAAGACTCGGGCTCCAGTCAATTGGTCAAAAAGATTATCAATGCGAGGAAGAGGATATTTGTTTTTGATAGTGACTTCATTTAACGGACGATAGTCCACACACATCCGCAAAGTCTTGGCTTTCTTCTTGACAAAGATGGCCAGGCATCCCCAAGGCGAGGAGCTCGGTCGGATAAATCCCTTATCAAGCAATTCCCCAAGCTGTTTCTTCATCTCTACCACCTCATTGGGAGGCATCCGATAAGGTCTTCTTGATATTGGAGTAGTATTGGGTACTAGTTCGATTACGAACTCCACTTCCTGATCCGGGGGCATGCCTAGAAGGTCTTCAGGAAATACATCCGGATACTAACAAACTACTGGTACTGTCTCCAAGGTAGGGTGGTATCAACTTTCAGAGCAAAAAGACGAGAATCGACTGTCTTGGAATGAAAAACCACTTGAATGCCGTTTTCATTTGTAACAGAAATGGACCGTTGAGCACAATTAATTTGCCCTTGATGCTTGGATAGCCAGTCCATTCCCAAGATAATATCCAAACCTTCAGAACTTATCACTATCAGATCTGCCAAAAATTCTACCCCTTGAATCTCTATCTTGATGTCACGACAGAATTTATCAGTTCTAAAAACCGATCCAGGTGATTTAATAAGATAAGGTGGCTAGAGTGTATGCATATCTAACTGATGTTGTACAACAAATTTACTCTTGACAAACGAATGGGATGCACCAGAATCAAATAAAACAGTAGCTGGACTGAAATTGACAAGGAGCATACCGAGAACAACGTTAGGTGCATCAGTCGCCTCTTCTGTAGTAATCCGGTTCACATGACCTCGGGCCTAAGCTAGATTAGCCTTGATAGGTGGCCTCTGAGGTGGTGCTGGTCGTACAGGCGCTAGAGAAGGCCGAACAGGAGGCAAATAACGTTGTCTTGCCAAACAATTATTGGCATAATGTCCAGGACGACCACAGTGAAAGTAGATAACACCAGGATTGACATTGTTGGTATTCTGTGGCTGATTACCAGTAGCTCTTGCCTGCCCAGTAGGTGGAGGTGGATGAGGTGCAAACACTGGCGGCCTCGGTGAAGCTGGAGCTGGAGCTCGAGTAGGTTGAGGCTGCCACATGCGTGGCCTTAGCGAACTGCCACTAGTTGCAATCTGTGCAGCCCTCTTCCGCTTGCGTGCTTCATCCAAAGCCTTGCCCTTGCTCGCAGCTGTGATGGCTTTGTTGACATGGTGCTGAAAATTTCTAAAATCATGAACTGCCAAAGCCATCTGCAGCTCCTCAAACAAACCATCATGAATCTGTTTCGGCGACGAAGGCCAGTCGAAACATCATCAGGTGCATAACGTGCATGGAAGTTGAATTCATGAAGATACTCAGTCACAGTCTTCCGCCCTTGCTTAAGAGCGAGGAATTCTTGCTGCTTGATCATCACCACTCCCTCTGGAATGTGAGCTTCACCAAACGCTTCCTTGAACTCGTCCCAAGTCAGGACATGTCCGGCAGGCTGGATGGCATGGAAATTGTCCCACCATGCACTAGCTGCGCCATCCAACTGATAGCTGGCAAAAAGCACCTTCTCCCTCTCCGAACATTGAGCAATCAACATCTTCTTCTCAATATTTCCAAGCCAGTCTTCAGCTTCCATATGGTCTTCGGAGCTGGAGAACATCGGCGGGTTAGTCCGCTGAAAATCAGCGAGCCCTCCCTGTACACGATGGCCTCCTGCCCCTCCAGCTGGTATGGGAGTGGATGAAGTGTTACACACGATTTTCTCCAGAATACGCGTCTGATCCATTCTGTTGCGCTTTATCTGCAAAAGCACCTCAGCCATCATGGCGCGACGGAGGAAGCTCTTCCTCATGCCGACCACTCTGCTGACTCCGGTGACCAGAAGGTTCTGCCTGCTCTCCCTGAGGGTAAATATTATGGACAGAAGCAAAGCGGGATCTCAGGGGTGGAGATCCTTCTTCTTGTTGTGCACGAGAGCGAGTAGTAGGTCCTGCCATTCTGTTGCCATACAAATGTTAGCAACTCAACAAGAGTACACCCGAACGAGCACAACTCAAAGTTCTGGACAACAAAGGAAAGTACTAAACTTATCATGCATAATGATATGAAATGCACCAAAATCAACACCAAAAGAACACAAGATCCATTAAACAACAAACAAGCTTCGGCACAGTACATCCATATATGTCTGTAGACAACATGGCCACTATCCAAAACAAAAGTCTTACAATCCACCGTTCAAAGTTATACGAAAGCTATCCTATTACATTTATTTAAGGGAAAGCTACTAGTTGATTACAACTCTTAGCAGCGAGTGCTCAACAACCTAGGCCTAAACAAAGTGATCATGGTTGAAGTTCACCGGGAATTCATCTAAAAGATGAGCTCTAGGTGATCCTGTGTCAACAGGGTCCAAAGGACTGATGAGACGCCTCAAAGAACCTAACAAAAGAGCATGACCTCCAAGGGGTGTCGGCCGCTGTGCGCGAGGAAAGCCTGCAGACATCCAGGCTTGGCGACGTTGTCCAAAGGTAGGTACAAGCCCCACCACTTCCAGAAGTCGATAATCTGGTGGTGCAGCAGCAGCTGGGGAGGTCTCGTTGTCACCATAAAGCATGTTACATGGAACACGATTCATGCTGACACCGATCCTGAGGTACTCCTGAGCTTCTCTAAGACGGCGACGGGTCTCCCACAGTTCGTACACATGACAGCGATGGATTTTGTCCATAATGTGAACCAACCTCGCCAACTGGCGTACGTGTGGGTCTTCTCCAAACTGAATTCCATCGAACGTGTTCACTTCTGCGCTAGGGCCTCGCTTCGGGAAGTGATAGTAGGGTGGTTGAGACAACTCAGTCAAATCATGACGAAGAAGGCTCATCATCCCACTAGCTGCTTCCTGAACAGCCATGGCTTCAGAGGTGGCATGTACTTGCATACAGTATGGAATGCTACCCGTCACCTGTCTGGCAATAACGTTTATCACAGCTCTATATGCCTCCATCCTAGGTCCTCGGTCTCGGCGATAAATAGCATACTCCGGCTGGTAGGTGAAATTAGACCGCCACATCATTTCCCGCAGTAGTGCCGGGTATCCATCCACTTCTTCAGCATGGGTCTCCTTAACCAAATACCACCCGCTCATCTATAGACCAAAAGACAAGGTAAGTGAGGAAATTATTTTGAAAATCCAACTAAAAGTTAGGGTAAGAAAGGACACTAAGATAGATAAGGAATAAAAGATGTCATACTTAAAATTTTCTAAAATTATTTTAGAAAATAATTTCACAGAAGACTTACTAATGCTAACGACCAGGCTATTTCTAACCTACAACAAGATGGCTCGATACTAACGCTTTGTGAGGATTCCCAGTATTGGATACATTCCAAGTTAAAGGAATACACCTGAAAGTATAATTTTTAACAAGGAATGAACCCAATGCCAGGTTCCCGGATATGTGTCTCACATTAGTTCCCAAGATCAAGACTAATGTGCACATATCCTATAGAACATTCGTACACAGTAATACAAGTCATACATCATATATATAATAGCAAAGCTTACAGGACTAGAGTTCGGTACAAAATGTACAAGTGACCCACGGTCACTAACAAAAGTTTTGCAGTGGAAACAATATAAACAGCAAAAAGAACCACCAAGTGTGCCCTAAAACCCTCAGGCAACTGAGTGGAGGTCGCCTTGATCGGCGCTAACGGATGGGTCGTAAAGATAACCGTCCTCACTTGCAACAAGTTGTTAAAGCACCTAAGTATAGAAGGTACTCGCAAGACTTACACAAAACTACTAAAAGAAAGTGTTTAACAGAGCCTATCCAAAGGATTAGTAATTATACATGATTAAGGCTATCCAAAAGGAGGTTGTACCGGTTTAAGTTTTGCATAAAGCCAAGTTTTATCACTATACCTTCTAATTTGCCAAGGCTGTTTTGTAAACCCAGTTTGCAACAGAAGACAACCAGTGAAACATTTATAAGGATAAATTTCAATAAGTCAAAGTGGTTGTCCACTTTGACAAACCAAACCACATGGATACTCCTCCATGCCGACAACTACAATTGCCCAAATCAAAAATTTAATTTCCAGAGTCTAACAATGGTGTCAATCAAAACAAGTGTCGTCCGTAACCGTGGACACGGCTATTTGAATAGTTTTAACCCTCCAGGGATGTACATCTTTACCCACACGACTTGGTCAGCCCGTAAGCCCTTGGGAGAGTAGCACACTACCATAGGTATGCCAGCCAGGTAAACCAAGACTCGGTATTTTTCAGCAAGTTGACATTATTGAGTTGAATCACCCATGTGCGACGAATCCTGCTTAGTACAAGCTACTAATAGAACTTGCTAACCGGGGCACACATGTTGTGTCAGGAATGCCGATCCAATGAACTAAAACTAAAATTGTACTCACCCGCACATATAAAATTGAAATCGGAGCCCTACGAACACGTGAACTTCACAAATGTCCTCACTCCACCAGTTCCTCAACTCAATAACATCATCCCCTTACTTAACTAAGCAGCACCCATACACCGCATGTGGAAGCACGAAAGGTACTTGAATTGACTACCTCAAAGTTCGGTCCTTAATGATCCGGACAAGACTACCACATTTCCCAAGTCTCGTGCACGAAAGTACCCTCACTAGCAACCACTTGTCCAGATCTAAAATCATGTTTCAGAAAGACAACAAAACTCAGTTCAAGAATCTGACCAGGTAAATAAGATTTTAATAAAAATAAGATTCAATGTTTTTCCCAGAATTGACAAGTTATTCTTGTCAATCCAAACTACCGACCCACTAATTTGCATGGCTAAGCATTCACATAAGACTAAGTATTTCAATAAAAGAATACTATCTTAAGCTTAAGTGTATGAACGGATTAAAGGTAAGCCACAAAGTTGGGATATAATTAACTAAACTCACAAAGTACTAATACTTGAAAATAGCATGAACACAGTTATCACTGCATTTCAAAATACTAAAGTATCAAAACTGAGATCAACATGGTGCAAGAGGATGCTTGCCTTGGTAATAAACCACTTGTTCACTTTCTGGTTGCTCAGCAATGTAATCACTCATGTCGGTAAGATCAGATCCTAGAAAGAGCAATAACAAATGAACAGCAAGAAAATACCAGATACCAAAATGCTGAAAAGATGCATGATCAAAGTTATTAATGTGCATGTGATATAACTAACAAAATACTTAGGTTTTAAACTATTTTTAGCAAAGGATTAAACTAGTTCAAATAGTCATTAGTACTAACTGATAGGGACTAGCAGCTAAAGGCTCTACTACAGATTTGTCGGGCTGTCCGACAATAGTGCAGCGGAGGCAGAGAACTTTGTCGAATTGAAAGCACATTGAGTGAACTAACACCTACTTAAGCTACTAGTAGCTAGTAGGTAACTACCTGAGCTGAGAGGATGGTCGGAGAAGCTCTAGAGTTTACCGATGACCTATTTTCCAAAACGACAATTTAGAAAACCACGGCGACAACATGATCTATGACCTATTTTCCAAAATGACAATTTAGAAAACCACGGCGACAACATGATCTGAGCATGGAAACGAAAAGTGAGTGGTCGGGTTAGGTTATTTCGGTCCCTAAGAAGCTCCCAATGGAAGGAATTGAGAAATGGCTCACCCTGGTGGAGTTAGAGACGAAAGGGGGCAAATTTGGCTGAAACAGGCGATTCTCAAAATTCAACCAACCTGTTTGACCATAGATGAAATTAATTGATGGGTTTTGCTTCTTAGATCCTATGACATGATGTGACACAAATAAAATTAGAAGAAACTCACCGAATGCAAGATGGAGGTGGAAAATGGCATTCGGTGCACGCTCCGGGCGTCCAAAAGGCAACCTCTCGTTTCCGATCTACAAACAATGCCAAGAGCTTCCATTAATAGGATGAACAAGGCATCGAAAGAGTTGAACAAAAGTGCAAGAAAGAGAGGATACGCCGTCGAAATAAGGAAGATCCCAGTGCGTCATCAATTTGGCCGAGAAGGAAATGAGGGTTTTTATAGCTTCCTTGTCGGAGAGAACAAGGAAAGCGTGTGCGTGGTGATAATGGCAGCACAATGGTGCCAAGTGGCGGTTGCATGCTGCGAAAATGCGACACAACGCCACTTCGCCTGCGATGCGCTCAGAGCTGGCGCGGTGGCGTGGAGAAGATGAAGAAGAGACACTGACATGTGGGCCATGGCTGTCAGTTCCAGCAACGAACAAAGCGGTTGGCTCAAATGCACACGGATGGTCCAATCGCAAATGAATGGCTCAGATTGAGCGGGATGTTCGGATGGTCCGAACGACCCAACTCATATTGATTGTGCGATCGAAATCCAACGGTCACTAAAAGATGCGCGCTTTTGAGTTTCAAACGAATAAAAGGGGCACCGTTAGATCTGGATTCAACGGTTAAGATTGAAGGGATGTTCGGATGGTCCGAACGGCCCACTCGATGCGGACGGTCCGATCTAGATCCAACGGTCCAAAATCAAGGCACGTTCGGACGGTCCGAACGGCCCAATTGATCTTGGTTGTTGAATTTAAATCTAACTGCTCACGCGCATTGGGCTTATCCATTTGAAAATGGCACGGCCCGAAGAAAATTGCGGACGGTCCGATTGAAAATCGACGGCCCAGATTGCATAGAACGTTCGGACGGTCCGAACATCACAACTGATCTGGTCCGTTGGTTTCAAATCGAATGGTTCGCGCGCTAGGTTTAGTCGAGGAAAGCAGCGCGTCCGATTGAAAATCAACGGTGGAGATCACGTGGAGCGTTCGGACGGTCTGAACGTCTCAGCAGATCTAGTTCGTTCGTTTCAAAATCGGACGGCTCGCGTGCAATGGAGGTTGGCTGAGCCCTAAGAACGTGATTGGGTCGGTTCCAATGGCACATAGCTGGGTCCAACCAATTTGCTATGGTTTGAGTCGAGTCGCTACAGTGCTAAGAGGCTCGGGCCGAGTCTATTTGGTTGACTAGACACAAAATTAAACTTTAAAAGTTTGACCAGAGGTTTAAAAATACCAAATAAATTTACAAAAATACAAAAAATTTTAGAGAAGCTACTGGGATGATATATGTCCCAGATATATTTTTAAAACCCACTATTCATAGTTTAAAAATACTTATTGTAAAATATTTAAACCGAAAAAGTTTTAAAAAGGAACATAGGTTTTTCTTAAGTTCAAACTGACTTCTAAAAATTTGACAAAAATTATCTTAATTTGTGAAAAATAATCTAGGATTTGATAAAAATACTTCCCAGGCTTCAATACAAGTAATGCCTTCTATTTTCCTTAGAAGTTTCAAAACAAGTTTGAAATTAGGATTTTGATTTGAGGTTTTAAAAAGTAACAACTTATGCACATGCTCCAAAATGACAAATATGATATGAAATGCATAATATTACTGTTCACTAACTTGAGGCTGTTACACTCTCATATCCAAAAAAATCTATAGAGCCTACAACAATGTGAGAGATAGAAAGATAGGAGGTCCTATCACTTATTTCGAGTGTGGTGAGCCTAACCACATTCGAGCCAAGTGTCCTAGGCTTTTGGGAAGAGAGGCGAAGGAGTATCCCAAGAAGCTGAGTGCTCGTGAAGGCAAGAGGAGGAACCCGAACTATAAGAAGGTGATCCACAACGTGTTCTCTGCTCTTAGTGAGATGGATTTGAGTGATATGGACTCATCAGGGGCGAAACTAGGATTTAGCCATAAGTGCGGGGAAGGGGGGTGCGGGGCAAGGGCAAGTAGGCAACAATGCAATGCAGAAGGAAAAACATAACATCACCATTTCTCTAGTCTCCAATATATCAGCATAGACAGCACAACATAACAAATGCTTGGTCAATTTGAAAGAAAATTACATGTTTATTTGCTTAAAGTTAGCTCTACGTCAAGTTTCTTGCCAAGGTGTTGATCATGGCCTAAACTTTCTATCCTTTGGATGCTTCGTACTTACGAAGCTCGGTTTGAATTGTTGTCCATGAAAGAAAAGATAAAGGGGAATGGTTTACACTGCACAGGAATCAAATTCTAATGGGCTTGAACGTATTCGAGTTGTGACTAGCAAATTTTGTTAAAAGGTGTCCAATATAGACTCAATAGTACTTGATAAGACTATCAAATTGGGCACTAGTCTCTTAGCATAGTACTTACAGAACTAAGTAGTACTAGTCTATTACTACCACCTAAATTTCATCTCAATTAGCATCTTGGAGAACTACTAGTACTTGGAGATCTAAGTAATACTAGTCCGTTACTACTTACTAGCACGTAAACTTCACCTTAATTAGCCTATTGGAAACCTAACAAACTAGTTATAGTACATGTTCTGGTTCTTGATCGATGATGGTGTGGGAGGGGGCAGCCCCCACTTGTCTCCGCCCCTGGATCATATCACATTTACGTATATTCAATAAATTATTACTACCTCCGATTTTTTAAGCTTGACGTTCAGACATGAGCACATTGTATCAAAACTAGTACTCCCTCTGGTCTGAACGTCAAGTATATGAGGATCGAGGGAGTAGTATACTAAGAGCTCTGACATTTAGGGAAGAAGGGGATGGGCACCCAATCAAGTCCTAGCACTTGAACCTAAGTTGGTGGGGAGGTTAAACCTGCATAAAAGAAGTCATCGCCATTATTACCACATAAGCTGAAGAAGTTGACTCCAAGTCTTCGTCTGCTCCGCCATAGTCAAATAAACTTAAATGTGATGAAAGAGCTGCCATAAGCATGTTCACACAAAAGCTAGAATACATATATCATGTGAACAACCTACACGATTCCCTCATTTCTCCCATACACTTATCTCGGAAGATTTCGAGATGGAGCTCGTCATATCTGCTGTCACGGGTGATATCACGAGTCGATTCATCTCTTTTTTGATGAACAAGATGTCTAATCATGTTCATGTATGCTCGGAGGAGAAGGTGGAGAGGCTACGACAGCTCCTGCTGAGAGTTCAGACGGTTGTCGAGGAGGCAGATGGGCGATACATCACCAACTCTAGTCTGCTCATACAGTTGAAGATGCTAGCGACAGCCATGTACAGAGGCTACCATGTGCTGGACACCATTAAGTACAGGCAACACAAGGAATTGGTAAGCGACTCATCCGCCTTATCTTTTGCTGCTCCTCTCAAACGTTCCCGCACAATCGCTGGTACTACAATGAACAAGGTCTTCAACCTAGAAACTACTGTTGCTAACATGGCAGAGTTTATCATACTTTTGGGTGGATGCCAACGCATCTCTCGTAGACCCTATGATACCTATCTTTACATGGACAATTTCACGTTTGGTCGACATAGCGAGAAGCAGCAGCTTTTCAACTTCTTGTTGCAACACAACCCTCATGGTCCTCCAGCCGTACTCCCAGTCATTGGTGGGCGTGGAGTTGGGAAGAAAACACTTGTCGCTCATGTATGCAGTGATGAGAGGGTGCGCTCTCACTTCTCTTTTATTTTGCACCTCAATGGAGGTGACATTTTGAGCATACCTGACCATGAGAGGCTGTCAGGAAGGGCATTGGTAGTTGTTGAGTTTGTTTCAGATGTAGATGATAATGACTGGGCAACGTTTTATACATCTGTTACAAGCATGGATGGAGGAAGCAAGGTGATCATCTTAAGTCGAATTGAAAAACTGGAGAAATTTGGAACCGTCAAGCCCATTTTTCTCAATAGGCTAGCATATGATGAGTACAGGTACCTATTCAAGACACTCGCATTTGGAAGTGCAAACCCGATAGACCACCCAGAGTTGGTACAAATAGTGGAAGAATTCCCCATGGTGTTGGGAGGGTCAGTCGTTAGCGGAAATGTGCTTGCAGATGTATTGAGAAGGAATTTGAATGTTCATTTCTGGCTTTGCAAATTGAAATGGGTCAGAAATGCAGTCGTGAAGAACTTATCCATGTTTGGCGCCCATCCAGATGAACCTTTTCACGATCAAGGTCATCCAATACACTTGACGGGCTTCGTTGTGTCTTGTGCTGCTCCAGTACCCTCTGCTAGCACCACGACTAATGTTTCGAAAAAGGATTTACCAAATTTTCGAGGCATCCTAGAAGGTCACAGTGTTCCACCAAAGGGAGCTTTTAATCTGATTTTATGGGAATCAAGGATACCGCCTTACAGTTCAATTGTTAGGTCGGTTCACTTTACTCCAAGTTGTGTTGATGACAAGCCTGAAGCACCCTTGTCAGGGAGGAAGCGTCCAGGGCTATTTGACTACTAAGTTAGCGCACGGGTCTAATAAGAATCCGAGTCCATGGTTTAATGAGAGTCAGTAATACTTAGCACTATAAATAATGGGTGTGTGGATTGTTGTAATATGTGCAGATTTAGCAAACATTTTAATTTAATTCCAGCATAAATGACAATAATAAAAGCATAATTCAACCAGAGTTTAAATGACGAAAATAACATGAATTCATGATATTCTTCCAAGTCATCTAAAGACAAAATTATGCTCTGCACAAATATGCGGAGAACACTCTCCAGCATAAAGCTCAAATAGATATGATGTTCAAGTGCTCTCAGTAGGCTAATTGCATAGGGCATAGTCCTTGCCATCACAACCTTCAAGCCAAATTTCATCATCAATTGAATATGATAATCCTAATCAGACTATGAGCTTAAAAATTAATGCTCTACTGAACTGTTGTAGTAGTTACAGAACAGAGATATAAACTATCAGTCAACCGAATGGAATTTGTTCAACAGTGCATAAGAGAGATCACTCCAGATTATTTGGTATTCAAGAACCGATCATCTAACAGAGCATAAATCTACCAACATCAATAAAGAAGACAGTTTAAAGAATATGATCAGCAAGGTCTAAAATAGACAATACCAAATCTATCTGAACTTTACTGGATATCAACACTAACAAATCCAATCCTGATAGAAAATCAACAACAACAGTAAGCAAGATAATCTACAGCTCAAGTCTGATTCTAATTATCATTCAATTTCATGAAAGGCAAACATCATTGAGCAGATTGAAAAACCCACTGAACCACTTTGCTGTTTCTACCAGTACTAGAGATTGACAATCACAGAATGAGAATCACAAGCACTACACAAATGCAAAAGGACAGAGCAAGATGAGCCACAATACTCACAGAACCGATGGTATTCAAAACCACCGAGAAGATACACAGACTAGGCACGTCACAAGGACGCTGTCCCAGAAAACCTAGCACCCCGCTGTGCCGCGGTGAGAGGAGAGGTCGTCGGAGATACAGAGTCTAACTTCGCTCTTCGGAACACACCAAAGATGAAGCTGAGAAACAGGAAGGTTGCCGCACAAGACCATAACTAGATGCTTCGGCCAAAGCACCAGCAGTACCACAACTCAATAATCAAAGGCCTTCTTCCACTGATTTCAAGATCCAGAGAGACCTCACCGGCAGACTCGACCCAAGAACTCAGTGGGACAAGAGATCCGGCTCGAAATCTCTCTCAGAACAAAAATCAAGACCACCAGATTTCTGCAGGAGGAGGAAGATCCACCACCAAAAACCTTGGACTCACCGATTTCCTTCTTTCTTTTACCTGCGGAAAAACCACCCAAGGGGTTCGCTTATCAAGAGGAGGAAGACCCGGGAGTGCTCTGGCTGTTACGAACGGCTGACACCAAAATCGTGCAGGCCACCCGAACCTTCAAAGATGCCGCCGCCCATATCTCTCTCTTCCCTCATGATCCGCAACCAAAGAAAGAAAAAGGGGATGAAACCCCATCCGAGACGCCCCAAGGAAGCAAATTAATGAGGTAAAGCCTTATCCTCCTCCCTTCTGACAGTGGACCCGCCCATTATTTTTCTCTGTTTTACCAAATTGGAAAATTACCAAAAAGGCCCTCAAAGAAACCAGCATGGATAACACACAATTAATACCAAATTTTCTATATAGTGTAATAAGAACCACTCCAAAATGATAATAATCCTCCTTAGTGTAGTACTTTATTATTTTTTAAAAGCAAAATGTCAGGTTAAATTTAAAGACATGCATAAAGCAGCATAGCATGTACTGTCACATGATTGGACTGATCACAGTTCACATTATCACTCCATGAAGAGTTTTTACTTTATACATTCTCCGCTTTTTAGCACCTTGCTCTGGTGCGTATCCAAATCAATCCCATCCTTTATCCATGTCGAATCCAGATTTCGCAAATCCAAATCTTCTGTGAAAACACTGTACTATTATCTGGATCAGTAGATAGCACTCACAGACGCATTGCTGAATCATTTCATACATGACGTGGATTAAACCATTCATTAATTAACACATCATAGTTTACATAGACCGTATCGGGTCAAGTTTTACAATAAAGGCCGAACAGGCCAAACTGATTACATTACAAAAGTAGCGGAAGCGACAGTGAAAGCAAAAGGGTGAGAGCACATCTCTCCACAGGCAAGCGACTGGGGAAATCTGTGCGCGTCCGATGTTACCCGAAAACTCAGATAATATAGGATACACGCAAGCACCGACAGAGTCAGCTGGACTGAGGCGAGATCTAGACTAAAAAGAACTAAACTACTCCTTATGATCTCCTAGGCCTCCAACTTCTAGATCCTCGTAGTATGCGTAATCTTCATAATTTCCTACTTCTAAGGGTTTTTAGGAGAAAGAGTGAGAATGAGCACAACTTCCGTGCTCGCGAGCCAGCACACAATGTCAAAGTTAAAAGGGCTACAGAGCTGGTCCAACTCGGGCTAGGCAGGGGAGGCTAGGGGCACTCATGCCTCGGGCAGCCCTAGGGGAGGCGGCGGTGGGGTGGGCGGCGCAGTAGAGGAGAGTGGTGGTGGTGCCACGGGCCATGTGCGGCGCCAGCGGTGGAGTGGCGCGGGGAGGAGGATGGCGCGCGCATGTGCCACACCCGAGGGTGAGGAGGCCGGCAGTGGGGTTGGGGGAGTCTGGGGGTGGCCGTGGTGGCAAGGGTGGCCGGGGGTGGATTAGGAAGGGCCGCGGCGGCGACGCTTCCCAGTGACGGGGAGGACAAGGGGTGGTGGGGGAAGGCTTGGGGGCCACAGGAGGCGCGCCGTGACACGGTGGGCTAGGTGAGAAGCTCACCAGAGTGCCAGTTTTGACAGTGAGGCAGCGCGACTAAAACAAAACGGGAGCGGCGGCGGGTTCCTTTGGGAGAACTTACCGGAGACGAGGGGAGTGAGGGGAGGGGTCAAAAGGGTAGCTTGGGGCTCTCTTATAGCTCGAGAAAGGAGGGGAGGGCCCACTACTACCAAAAGGATAATACTGGACGCCTCATCAGATACGGTTGACCAAAACCATCTGTATTAAATATAATCAAAGAACAGGTTTTGGTTTTGCGACCGTCTATGTTACTAGCTACCCTAAAAACCATATGCAATGATCATAATATCACAGACGGTTCATGTTGAAAACCGTCTGTGATACTTCACAGACAGTTTTTAATAAGAACCGTCTGTGATATTACCACAATATCATAGACGTTTCATGTTGAAAACCGTCTGTGAAGTATCACAGACGGTTCTTGACAAGAACCGTCTGTGATATTATGGTCATCACAGACGGTTTTTATTTGAAATCATCTGTGATTCGCAACACGGGATGGTAAAAATTTTTGGACACGTGCGTGGGAGGTGAAATTTTTTGGTGCTGTCCTTATATATTATAGCCACCCCCACCTTATCTTCTATCAATCTCTCCCTCTCCCCTCCCCGCGGTGAGCTCCGACGAATGCCTTCGATTCCCTGGCGTGGTTCGGTGAGGAGACACAGTCGACGACCATGAGGAGGAGGAGGGACGCACAGGACCCATACCAGTAAGTGATCAATCGCTTGTCACGTCCCCCTGCCTTGTTGCTTTCAGTGGCACTTAGTGGTGACTGTAGTTTTCTTGTGAATGAATAGATCAAGATAAGATTGCAGATTTTGAGATGAAGATCATGGACATCGACAGAGAGCACCTCAGCATCTCTGACTCTGAGTACCAGGCCATCGTCCGCCTCTTCGTCTCGGACTCATTTTCCTCCCTGGCCACAAATCCTAACCTGAACAGATTTAGGTTTCGCGCACTGTCGGGTAAAATAGCCATAACTTTTGCATACGAAGTCGGATTGCAACGTTCTTTGCCTCGTTGGAAAGCTAACGAAAAGTTCAATCTGAAAATCCATAAGTCCAAGTCTAATTCACTCGCGAGACTTCAGAAAAGTGAAAAAAAAATCCAAAAAAGGTCATTTAGGGCCTCAAAATGGCCTCCGAAGTTTCAGCACTCGTTTTCGCCGTTCGTTCACCATCCATTTTGAGTTTTCTTTCATTCCAGATTGTGTAATCAACCATATGCAAATACTCGGGTACAACTGTCCAGCAATTGATTGGTTTAGCTCAGAATTCGAATATTTTTTGCAAGATAAAAAACTATCACAGACGGTTCTAAACAAGAACCGTCTGTGATAGTATATTATCACAGACGATTATTATTTAGAATCATCTGTGATAGCTTTTTTCACAGACGGTTCAAAAACCGTCTGTGATGACTCATGTCATCACCAACCCATAAAGTCAGAAGGTTCAGAAAAACCGTCTATGATGACCTTTTCTGTAGTAGTGGCCGTTGAGGCTCTGAGGCACGCACGGTCCCGAGGTGGCCATGGGCGCTGGTAGCTGTGAGCTGGTGGGGATGGCAGGGGAACTGGTGCTCTGGCAAGCGCACGGCGATGACCTGGGAGGGCCAGAGCAGGTGGACAAGGCGACCAGGCGAGGCGGGTGACGCGGCGTGGGTGCAAGCGCTGTCGGCGCTGCGCAGTCGCGGCGAGGGCATGGGCCGGACCGGACGCGGCGCAAGACGACGACGAGCGGACAGACACGGTGAACGCCAGAGTCCACGGAACGAAGCGCAACCAAAGTGAGCAGTGCTCAGTGGTGACTTCGGCGGCCGGGTGATGCGGTGCTCACGCGGTCCCCAGGTGCAGCAAGAACAAGGGCGCACGAGGGCGACAGGGGCTGACCCGGCGGCGTGGTCATGGCAGGGCGACTTGGACTGGCTCGGCTAGGTGAGGAAGAAGGGTAGGGGGTGGTGGCTTGGGCTAGGAGGGAGATTGGCTGAAAGGGAGTTGGGCTAGGCTGGGCCGGCCAAGGGACGAAGAGAGATGGGCCGGGGCCCAATGGAGGTCACGGGCTGAGCCCAAGAAAAGAGAGGAGGGGCAAAATGAGAAGGGGCCCAAATTTGAAAAGGGGAATTGAAATCCAAATTTTGAATTCGGGAATTGTAAGGGGTTCGAAACTCTAATTCGAACTTAGGTAAGCGAGAGATTTGAAAATACAAGACAATTTGAAATAAAGTTGAAATCCAAGAATCGAATCATAATTACTATTCACCATTTTGAAAATGGGATGTTACAATCCAATGCCTATGGAGTAGGCGTTTTGCTTTTAATTCACAAAGGCGAAGGCCCATTACAAGTCGGAAGCTGCCCTCTCTTCTTTCTTCCATTTTATCCCTCGGTCACTAAATATAAGTTTTTTTGACTTTGCACAGTCTTCGTTGCAAAGACTTCGACCATTATTTTTATAATAATAATAATAATAATATACTACTAAAAATAATAATACATGATGAATGTATTTTCCAAGATAAATCTAATGCATTTATATTCATATGGTCAATCTACATTCGTTGACATGTATATTAGTGGCAAAGTTTCAATCACATAGATCCCACTGTGACCTGTTCATGGTTATGGTGAGAGCCTACTCCCGTGGGCCGTGGGTAGTCGTCGTCTCGCCAACATGCACCGCACCGTAGGTCTTTCCTGCTGTGTATGCGAAAGTGGGAATCAGCCCTCACTCTCCCAGTACATATCAGGCCAAGCATGCATTAGTTTCTCCGCCATTTCACATATGACGGTAGTATAAATAAAATCTGATCATTGATTTATTAAAGTTGTAATAGATTTTTCTTTGTATTTATAATTTTTTGTGAGGGTATTATAAACTTTTCCAACTAGTGTTAAAAATATTACTCTTGTGGCATGTGATCCCCATATAAGCAATTACAATTCTACCCGTCTTACGATTCTATTACTCATACTATCAGGTGTAGTATAACTAATCTAAACCATTGGATCAAAGAGAATAAATAACCCGTATTAAATTGAGTGTACCGTAAAAAAAGCTCTACTTTGTTCCTTCATCACGTATGTACATCCAGTGGCAGTTGCTGTGTCCTTGTCAAAAAATCGGCCGATTTTTGGTGAAATCGGATCTGCCGATGGGGGCCGGTAGAAATGCAAACCGGCCTCGAAAATCTCGTTTTGGATGAATTTTGTCAAAAGAAATCGAATTTGTTTGAATTTTGTCCGAATTTGATTTTTTAAAATTTAAAATCCGAATATTTCAAAAACATTGAAAATTTCGGCCGAAATTTTCCGATTTTCAGTGAAATCGCCCTTACAACCCCCTAATTTTTTTTTGCCGGTAAAAAAAACCCTGGTCAAAACACACAAATGCAGTCCCAAATGGCTGCCGTGAACGTCACCATCTCAATACAACCGGGTTCAAGGAAAGGTCAAAATTGTACAGCCAGTAATTTTGACAGACCTGAGTGATGGAGTCCAATTTGAGCAAGTAATCGACAACGCCAAGGAGTTCCTCTGCCGAATACCAGATAGCTTCTCTCTCCTCTTTGTTTCTCTCTCCCTTTCTTATTGGGAGGCTTCGAGATGGAGCTTGCGCTGTCTGCAGTTACAGGCGAACTTGTGAGCAGGGATTTTTTTTACCGGCAGCAATTTTTTACCAGCGGTCCGATACAACCGATTCTACCGAAAATTTCAACTTTTTTTTGAATTTTTCGGATTTTAAATTCAAAATAAAATCAAATTCGAACAAAAATCATCAATTAAGCTTGTTAGCATGGTAGTAAAATTCAGATAAGCTTGTATTACTTAACTCATTCATCAACTGAAAAAAATTCAAGCAAATCTGATTTTTTTTGGACAAAAATCACCCAAACTTAAAAATTCGCCACCGATTTGCCCCGCGGGGGCCCTCCATGCTCAGAAGAGAAATGGTTGGAAAGGCTGCAGCAGCTGCTCCTAAGAGTTCGCATGGTCGTCGAGGAGGCGGACGTTCAAGTACAGGTTCCATGAGAAGAATCCCATGGAGGACGAGGTTAGCAACTCATCTGCCTTGTCTTTTGCCATTCCTCTGAAACGTTCTCGCACAATTGCTTGTACTGCTGGAAAGGACGAGGCCAGGTACCGTGAGTTGCATGGTGCATTGGAAAGCTTAGAAATTGCTGTTGCTAACATGCCGGAGTTTGTTGTACGCTTTTGGGTGGATGCGAACGCATTTCTCGTAAACCCTACGATGCGTATCTATACAATCGACAACTTCATGTTCTCGACATAATCGAAAAGGAAAAGCTCTTAAACTTCCTGTTGCAACTTGCAACACAACTCTCTATTTGGTGCACCACTGTTCTTCCTATCATTGGTAGTCTTGCGCTTGGGAAGAAAACTCGTCGCAAGATGTATGCAACGATAAGAGGGTTTGCTCGCACTTCTTCGATTTTGCAATCAGAATGAAGATAATTTTCGAGGAAAGCAACTACTCAAACGCCTGTGTCGTGGAGGACATTGGTAATTGTTGAGTTTGTTTCATATGTGAATGATATGGGCAGCACAAAGTATTATTCATAGCAAGCTTCGATCAAGGAAGCAAGGTGGTAATCTTAAGCCGCTTAAAAGATCGTGAGGAATTTGGAACAGTTAACCCCATTTTTCTTAGCAACCACTGCACGATGAGTTCGATTACCTTTTCAAAACACGCCAAGATTCTAAGTGCAAACCCGTGGAACATCCGCGTTAGCACCAATAGTCAAGAATTCGCCATGGATTTGCAATTGCGAGGGTCGCCGTCAGAGCAAATGCACTTGCAAATGTATTGAGAAGGAATCAATGCACATTTCGCTTTGCATATTGAACAGTGCGTAAGAGTGGTTGAGAGAAACTTCTCCGAATATGGTGTATGTCCAAAATTACTTTTTGAACGAGGTCATCGTATAGACATGACCAACTTTCACTGTCTCCTGCTGCTCCATGGCACCTCATACCTTGTACTGGTATCAGGAACACATTTGAAGTTCCAATGAGGAAGGAACTTGATGAGGACATCAACCAGCTAGATACGACCGCTACTCCACGTGCCAAGTTTATGCGGGATAAGTTTTGGAATCTAGTTCGTCCTCCAGAATCAGCCTGACAGCACCAACTTAAAACAGGCGTAACTTTCACATACGGAGTCCGTTGGAGGTCCAGAGTACTTGATGGAAATCTTATTTCGGCCTATGTTCAACGGATCCGACCTCGCCTCCAAATTCCTTCTAAACTGATCGCAATCATCAAAAGAAGACGTCATATCACTTGTTTGGGCCAACCTGGGCTTTGTAATCGTACTGAACTTGACCCATCTGCCGGCGGCCCACCCGGGGGCGTGGTACTGTTCATGTGAACAGTATCCCACGACCTTTAGTACCACCTCGCTAGTTCTTTAGTTTTGTGGCTCCTCGTTCCCTATTTAAGGAGGCCACACCTCCTCTAGTTTTCTTGGATTTTGTTGAGTTAAAAGTTAGCATTGCTGTAACTTTGTGTATTGGCTTGTGTTGGCCGCGAATCCGGTCATCGCCTCCGAGCTGAACTCATGCCGTTCGTTTGGCTCTCTTCAGCAGGAAGATACAAGGACCAGGAGGATCATTATACTGGTACTTGCATCCTTGGCAGACTCAACAGAAGGGGCTTCTTGCAAGACGAAACATAAGTTTAGGCTATGGAGGTTCTGATTCTCGTGCGCAAGAACAGAAGCAGGCAGCCGCGCGCAAATCTCAATCCTCATGCCGTTCTACCCCAAGACCAAAAGCAAGAAGGCTCCTCCTCACAGGCGCTGCCGCCCCAGATCAATCCGCCGCAACAGCAAGCGTAGCGGGATCATAGCCAAACCGAGGCAGCAGATCAAACACAAAAAAAGATTCGCCAGCCATCGCAAGACGCGACGGCCGCCGCCGCCTGCCGCTTCCACCGCCCCGCTGCCGCTTCCGCAAGGCGCCGCCGTCGCGCCGCCGCTTGCACCGCTTGGGAGCCATCGCCACCTTGAAGGCCGCCAGACGGCCGCCATCGCCACCACAGCCGCCGCCTTTGCCAAGCTTGCCGCCTTCGGCCCGCTTCGGCGAGATCCGCCGCTCCGCCGCCGCTGCCGACGGACGACGCCGCCTGCCGCTTCCACCGACCTCGCGTGCCACTTCAGCGGCGTCGGCCGTCCGCGCCAGCCGCTGCACCGCTTCGCCGCTGCCGCCGCAGCTTCCACCGCAGCCAAAGCCGCCATTGCCCCGCTGTCATACGGATCGCTACCGCTTGGGGGCCACTCTACCTTGCGCCGCTTTGGCTCACCCCACTTGCCGATGCCGATGCCGCCGCTGCCCGCTGCCGCCGCCTCCGCCTCAAACTTTGCTTGTTCCGCACCGCCGAGCATCGCCGGTCCCGCCACACTCCGCAGACCCGCCGCCGCGGCTGACGCCTCGCTTCCTCATCGCCGGCCGGCCACACCGAGAATGGGCGCCTCAAGCTTCTCACCGGCCGCCGCCACTTTGCGCTGCCGCTTAGCTCACCTCGCTGCTGATGCTGCCGCTCGGTCTGCCCGCACCGCCGCCGCCTCAAACTCTGCCCGTTCCGCGCTGCCCGGAGCATCCGTCGGTCCCACGCCACCTCTGCAGGACCCGCCGGCCCTCGCGCTGGACGCCGCCTCATGCTCCCTCATTGGCTACCGCCTCACGCCTAGAACGGGCGCCGCCTCAAGCTCCCTCACCGGCCGCCGCGTCAGCCTTGCGCCGCCGCCTTGGCCGCTGCCACCGTTGCCACCACCACTGCCATTGCCGCCAGAACTAGTTGAGGAATCGAGTCCTTGTGGCTTTCAGTTTCATCGTTCCAGTGGCCTTTGAGGCATAAAAATAAAGGGATAAGCGAGAAAAAAAAAGAAAGAGAAAGAGAAGGAAAAAAAAGAAAATACAGAGAGGAAAAAAAAGAAAAATAGAGAAGAAGAAAAAAAAGAAGAAGAAAGAAAAAAAATTTCCGAGCTACCTCTTTGTTTCAGTTTGGTATTGTCATCCATTGCTCGTTGGCGTTGATTGTCCAGTTTGGCTTTCCGTTGTTACGACTAGTCATTCTTGCGAGTTGCTCTAGCTAGGCTTGGTTTAGACTAGGACCAGCAATTGTGACTAGTACTTTGAACTGCTTTTTAACTTTGCATACTGAATTGAATAATTGCTATTCCTTTGCTACATACTAGCCTTCTGAGCTCCACTTCTTACTAACTCAGCAGGTGCCGTTCATCACAATCGTTGGGCTGATCGCAAGTGAGAGTATCACGAACCAGCCACCGGTTGTACCACTTCTTTGCTGCATTGGTAAGAACTTGTAAGAACTGGGTATAACCTTGAGTGTGAGTGACTTGGTTGAGCCTCTAGAACCTAGTAGTTGATAGGGACATATACTTGTGATTTGTTTCCTTGTTTTCTACTAACTATGGTAGGTTCACGAAATGATTGCAAGATATATCCACCTCTTCTTCGAACCGTTGGACGGGAGTGTAGGTTAGTGAACGAGGAAGATGCACGCTGGAGACAAGCTTTTTCACCTCGGGAGGTATATGATCGTGATAGTACATCTCATGAAATTAAATTCACTGTACCTCCTTTTGCTAGGTATTATGATCCTGATGCTTATCTCACATGGGAATTAGCTGTACAACAATTATTTGCATACCATGAATTTCCTTATCATCTAAAAGTTAGGGCTATTACCGGTGTGTTTTATGATTTTGCATCTATTTGGTGGAGTGAATACTGTCGTACTCATAAGCACATACCTAGGACTTGGGATAAAATGAAGAGAATTATGAGAGCTAGATTTGTGCCTTCATATTATTCTCATGATATGCTGAATAAATTACAACGTTTACGCCAAGGTAGTAACACTGTAGAAGAGTACTATCAAGAATTGCAAACTGCCTGTTCTCGTTATGGCTTAGAAGAAACTGAAGATGCTAAAATAACTAGATTTTTTGGAGGATTAAACGATTACATTCAGGATAAACTTGTTTATAAACCTTCAACTGTCACTCGCTTGTTTCGTCTTGCTTGCAATATTGAAAAAGAAGTACAGGGACGACAATCCAAGACTAGTTGTGCACTTTCGTCGACCGTCACTACACCTTCACCTGTACAAGAAACAAACAAGTGCATGGTACACACTTCCGCATCAAGATCATCTTCACCGCTTTTCATCGCTACATCTCTCGTGAATGCCGCCTGCCGCTATGAGCGACACTCGCCTCACCGTCAAGGCCATCGGCTCGCTCATTGGTAATTGAGCTAGAGCAAGAAAAAGAAAGGAAAGCTTGTGACTACTCGCCGCCTCCAGTACCAACATCACCTGAGTCGAGCCTACAAGGTAATACCAAAGGTACGGATTTGAATAATCAACTTGAGAACAATACCCATGATTTCATTCCTAGTATCATTGAACAAAGGGAACCTAGTGCTAAGAAAGCAGATACTAATTTCCTAGCTACAGAATCTGATCTTATTAAGAATTTGCATGACGCCTGTGATACTTCGACTGATTTGCCTGCTGATTTAAGTGCACCATGTGATAAACTTGTTGATTTACCGGTTGACTTGAGTGCACCATGTGATGAAATAATTGAGTATATACCTGCTGTAGTGCAATCTTGTGATTTTCCTTATGTTGACTTGAACGAACCATGTGCTGATCTTAAATCTCATAATTTTGCACATGTCGAATTAATTACACATAAGAAAGTACTTGATAGAATATCCCCTGCTGATACTTTGTGCTATATCATGCTTAATGAGCCCGTTAGTTTGGAATGTGCTATGGAGAAAGTTTTTGAACTTTCATCTCTAAATTCTCTTTCTAGCACCTCCACCTACTATTTTAAATTAATTGGAGATTATGGTATAGACAACCAATTTCTGGTTTATCGAATATGCATAACTTGTGCTCACATGGATGAATTGAAACTTGTTGTTTTGGATAACAATTCTTGTGTGCTGAATCTTGTTTAATCTGAGAGGAAAATAAAATTTAGTGCTCATCCAATGCCTATGTGTTCACCTTTTATTGCACCATCTAGTATGGACAGTCTGAATAAAAATGTTAAATTATGGAAGAACCTACAAATCTTTTCACCCTTGCTAGATGAATTTGCTATTGCTCAATTGAAAGATGATTATATGAATGACTTGTGCACTTTGAATTCAATTACTGTACTGCCCATTCATAGAGTAATGAATAACTCTACTATATACTTCACTTATACTGGCAAATTGAGTTGCAAACTGAATGA
The DNA here is from genome assembly GCA_036346405.1 of Phyllostachys edulis. NCBI lineage: Eukaryota > Viridiplantae > Streptophyta > Magnoliopsida > Poales > Poaceae > Phyllostachys > Phyllostachys edulis. The sequence goes on along the minus strand of CM070563.1, from coordinate 49,165,774 downwards.
TATGAGAAAATATACCTTTGCTGATTTCATGCATGCACAATCAGCTTTAATTTCCAAAGCTTTATCTATTTCTTTGCCACCTGTTATTGCTAACATTTTGCAGAAAGATGAGACTGCATTGCTACAAGTTTTAAAGCTTCTCTTGCCATTGGAGGATGAGCGTGAGTCGAGGACGACTCAAATGCAAGAAAGGGAGGATGATGAGGACATCAACCCACCAGATACGACCGCTACTCCACGTGCCAAGTTCATGCGGGATAAGTTTTGGAATCCAGTTCGTCCTCTAGAATCAGCCTGACAGCACCAACTTAAAACAGGCGTAACTTTCACATACAGAGTCCGTTGGAGGTCCACGAGTACTTGATGGAAAGCTTATTTCGGCCTCCGTCCAACGGATCCGGCCTCACCTCCAAATTCCTTATGGACTGATCGCAATCATCAAAAGAAGGCGTCATATCACTTGTTTGGGCCAACCTGGGCGCGACCTTTAGTACCACCCCGCTAGTTCTTTAGTTTTGTGGCTCCTCGTTCCCTATTTAAGGAGGCCACATCCCCTCTAGTTTTCTTGGATTTTGTTGAGTTAAAAGTTAGCATTGCTGTAACTTCGTGTATTGGCTTGTGTCGACTAGACCAACCTTAATACCGCTATCAAAATCCCAATTCAATATTTCAATCTTTATTTGCAATTTCAGATTGCTTTATCTTGTTCTTGCGTGCTTCTTCGGTGTATGCAGGAATCGACCTTCGTGGTCAGGTCAACCGGGTATTCGTGCACGGTTGATAACGACTTGTCAATTAGTTCAGCGATTGCGTGGTTTCGAGCCTTGCGTGTTCGTAGCTAGGATCATCAGAGTTGAGCGACGCCTACCGGACTTATCGTTTCTCATCGAAAGATTGGGCCAACAAATCGAACCTTAGAGTTCATCAGAACTACCAAAGGTCACATTTGGAGAACTGTTAATACATCCTAATGCTAGACCAAAAGGAGAGTTTAACCTAATTTCATGGGAATCGAGGATACCACCTTATACTTCATTTGTTCACTTTGTTCCAAGTTGTGTTCAAGATATGCTCAAGATACTCCCTTGTCAGGTAGGAAGCGTTTAGGAGTGCCTTTCTAATCTTACAGCATGATGCGTCCAATGTAATTTTCTATTATGCAATTCATACATTTCCATACAAAAAGATGTAATATATGTCCATATTAACGCAACCAAGGCATGTTTGAAGGCGTGAGTCTCGTGTTGTTTTTATACGAATTCCTTAGGATACAGTATAAGGGCCAGTATGGAACTAAGGAACTTCAGAAGATACAGTTCAATTCTGTATGAATTGGGGGAAAAACAGGTGTCAAGAGATGAGCGCTGGGAGCGGAGGCGGAAGGGAAGAATCAACTCAGGCGGATGAGGATTGCGCCAGGACGCCGTGGCGGACGGCGTGGATGAACAGTACGCATGAACAGTGAACATCAATAGTGCGTAGGCAGGTTTTGGCCCAAGGGAGATTGGGAATAACCCAATCCTTTGCTGATTTTTATTGATGCATATGTTGTGTATATAAAGGGATACAAACTGACTTGGAAGGTATTATCCTTCCTAATGCAATAAAGACTAACTTGGAAGGTATTAGTCGGGGGCTTCTCATGACGCGGTTGGCCGGGGCGGTGACTCATCGGCGCGGTGGTGTGGCGGCGAGGCGGTGCGGCCGGCACGGGAGCGGTGGCTCGGCTTGCTCAGCGAAGAAGGAGGCAATCACTTGGGGGGAGCAAGGGAAGGCGGCCAGGGGCTATTTGTAGCCGAGGGAGAGGGCGAGAGCCGCTGAGAGAGCCGTTGGCAGTGGAGTGCACGCAAGGGAGGGAGTGGCGCGGCTCGGGGCTGGCAGGGAGGTGGCGTGCACGGCAGGGGCATAGGCGCTGCCAGGGGGGAGCTCGTGCCTGTGGCAGAGAGCACAAGGGGAGGCACGGGCGGTGGCGTCGCAGGCACAAAGCGGCGTGCTTTCGGCAATGGGCGCAGGCATGCGCAAGGCAGGCGGCTACGCCACACGACAGGGCTGGTCAGAGGTGGCTCAGCGCCTTGGCGAGGGCACGGGGAGCAGGTGGGCATCATGGTGTGGCAGAAGGAGCTAGTGGCATGCGCGTGCGGGAGCTGCACGCAAGGGAGAGAGAGAGAGAGCGGCGCAGTGGCAGAGAGCAGAGGGAGGCGCTGCTGCGGCTTGACCCAAGGAAGAAGAAGACTGGGAGATGGAGACAAGGCACTGGGTTGGGTTGGGGGAGGAAGCAGGCCAGGAGGGGAAGTGGGCCAAGGGATGATGGGCTAGGAGGAGGTGGGCCGGCCCAAGAAAGCGTATGGGCTGAGCCCAAAACAAGAGAGGAGGCCAAAGAGAGAAAGGCCCAAAATTCGAAAAGGATGAATTCAAACTCAAATTTGAATTTGGGAGATGCAAAAAGGTTTGATACACAAACCCGAGCTTTAGCTAGAAGCTAGAAGTTTTGAAAATAACTACTAATTTGAAAAACAAATGAAAATCGAAAACTGAAAGTCATTACTATTCCCGTTTTTCGAAAACGGGATGTTACAGAATTTGAACTTGAAAATGTCGCATCACTGTTCATCTATCTTATCTATTTTCCGATAACTTTGTGGATTAAATTAATTTGGTGCTTCAAATAGACGGCATGAAAGGAGAGCACGAATTGAGGTGTACATACCATGGCCTCCACGAATGCTTTCTGTCAACTCAATAATCTTGTCAAGCATGACAATCCAATCCGGGCAAGTAACTTACCAGACTGGTCAGGACTCAGGACCGACTTGATTCCAGCAGAAGTTTGCTTCGATTTGTAGTTTCGTTCGGGTGTTTGTTCTGATGTCTTTTTCATTCTTCTTGCACATACCTCATTCCCAAGGCATGTGTGAGTTGAACCTGCATAAAAGAAGTCATCGTCACGGTCGTATAATATCTCAAAAGGTAGATTATTACCACACAAGCTGAAGAAGTTGACTCGAGTCTTCGATCGCACAGCGCCAGAAGCGCATAAGTCGGGAAATTTCTTCTTGGCACCTTTTACGCCATAGTCAAATAAACTTAAATGTGTTCAGGGAGATGGAAGAGCTGCCATAAGCATGTTCACAAAAAAGCTAGAATACATATATCCTGTGAACAACCTACGCACGCTATTCCCTCATTTCTCCCATACACTTCTCTCGGAAGATTTCGAGATGGAGCTCGCCATATGTGCTGTCACGGGTGATATCGCGAGTCGATTCATCTCTTTTTTGCTGAACAAGATGTCAAATCATGTTCATGTATGCTCGGAGGAGAAGGTGGAGAGGCTACAACAGCTCCTGCTGAGAGTTCAGATGGTTGTCGAGGAGGCAGATGGGCGATACATCACCAACTCTAGTATGCTCATGCAGTTGAAGATGCTAGCGGCAGCCATGTACAGAGGCTACCATGTGCTGGACACCATTAAGTACAGGCAACACAAGGAGGGTGCCATGGAATTGGTAGTTTACTCATCCGCCTTTATCTTTTGTCGCTCCTCTCAAACGCTCCCGCACAATCGCTGGTACTACAATGAACAAGGTCTTCAACCTAGAGTTAACAAGTGTACTGGAAAACCTAGAAACCGCTGTTGCTAACATGACAGAGTTTGTCATACTTTTGGGTGGATGCGAACGCATTTCTCGTAAACCCTACGATGCGTATCTATACACCGACAATTTCATGTTCGGTCGACATAATCGAAAAGCAAAAGCTCTTAAACTTCCTGTTGGTAACACAACTCTCTGGCTGGTGCACCACTGTTCTTCCTATCATTGGTAGTCTTGTTTGTTGGGAAGAAAACTCGTCGCAAGCATGTATGCAACGATGAGAGGGTTCGCCGACACTTCTCTTCGATTTTGCATCAGAATGAAGGTAATTTTCGAGGAAAATAGCTACTCAAAGGCCCAGGTCAGGGAGGACATTGGTAATTGTTGAGTTTGTTTCATATGTGAATGATATGGACTACACAAATTTTATTTCATCGGTGGCGAGCTTCGATCAAGGAAGCAAGGTGGTAATCTTAAGCCGGCTTAAAAGATCAGAGGAATTTGGAACAGTCAACCCCATTTTTCATAGCAACCACTGTGACGATGAGTTCAGCCTTTTTCAAAACACTCGCATTCGGAAGTGCAAACCCAATGAACATCCGCGATTAGTACCAATAGTCAAGAATTCGCCATGGATTTGCAATTGCGAGGGTCGCCGTCGCAAAGAAATGCACTTGCAGATGTATTGAGAAGGAATCAATGCTCATTTCGCTTTGCATATTGAACAAAAAGTAAGAGTGGTTGAGAGAAACTTCTCTAATATGGTGAATATCCACAATTACTTTTTGAACGAGGTCATCGATAGACATGACCAACTTTGTCAGGTCTCCTGCTACTCCATGGCACCTCATACCTTGTAATGGTATCAGAACACATTTGATGTTCCAATGAGGAAGGAACTACCAAAGGTCACATTTGGAGAACTGTTAGTACATCCTAATGTTATACCAAAAGGAGAGTTTAACCTAATTTCATGGGTATCAAGGATACCCCTTATACTTCATTTGTTCACTTTGTTCCAAGTTGTGTTCAAGATATGCTCAAGATACTCCCTTGTCGGGAGGAAGCGTCGAGTACCTTTCTAATCTTACAGTATGATGCGTCCAATGTAATTTACTATTATTCAATTCATAAATTTCCATGACAAAAAGATGTAATATATGTCCATATTAATGCAACCAAGGCATGTTTGAAGGCGTGAGTTTGGTATTGTTTTTATACGAATTCGTTAGGATGCGGTATAAGGGCCGTTTGGAACGAAGGAATTTCTGAAGATATAGTTCAATTCCCGTATGAATTGGGAAAAAGACAGGTGTACCAACAGGCCCTAGATCCCTAGGATTAATTCCTACGACATTTTTGCGTTCCAAACAGTAAAAGATGTTGATCACTATATCTGTACCCCATATGCTAGAGAGCACGATTTTAATTCTTTTTTCTTTTTTTATTATCTCTAGATAAACTAGTGCAAGGAAAAAATGCACCACATTTACCCTCTCTAGCCCTTCAATTCACCCCTCATAAAATTCTACAATTCTAAGATTTTGCAAAGGGATAATCGATTAATTGCTGCAAGCCTGCAATTCTAGACATAAATTCCTTCCTAGCACTACCAGAAATACGTTATTTCCCGAGTGCATATATATGTCCCGAGTGTATTATCGGAAACACTCAGGAGCTTCCTGAGTGCCCCAGTATGCACTCGGGAACATAATAAACACTCGGTGGAATTTTATGTTCCCGATTGTTTTTTAATTACACTCGGGAGACGAAGACGGGGCATCACTCGCCCACTCGAAAACGGGATGCCGACGCATTCAGAACGGGGAAAAGTTGTTTCCTGAGTGCATATGTGGAGTGACACTTGGGACAAAAGGGACACTCGGGAGCTAACAATTAGTAGTGGCGCCAAATTTTTCCCCACCTGCGCACACAGTGCTTACCCTAACACTCATTCCCCAATATCCCGACCCCGCCGCCATTGAGCTTTCTCCTCCTCGTTGCCACGCCGCACACACACACGCCACACCTCCTCCACCGCCTCCGCCTCGTCGCCACCCGACCCCACGCCACACCTCCTCCACCGCCTCCTCTCAACCAGCAGACGCCTCTGCCCCAACTCCTCCACCGCCTCCGCCGCCCCCCTCCTCCATCGCCTCCGCCACCCCCCCTCCTCCACCGCCTCCGCCTCGTCGCCACACCCGACCCGCCGCCCCCTCCACCGCCTCCACCGCCCCTCCACCGCCTCCGCCTCCGCCACACCCTCCTCCATCGCCTCCCTCTCAGATCCAACGTCGTCCCACCTTGCCGCCACACCGACACCCTCCTCCATCGCCTCCACCTCCTCCCTCTCCCCTTCTCCACCGCATCCACCACTGCAAGCAGCAGCCTGACGCCACTGCCTCCTCGTCTCGCCACCAGACCGACATCGACGTCCCCGCCTCTTCCGCCGTCTCAAGACGCCAGACTCGACAGCGTCGTCATCCTCCTCCGCTGTCGCATCCTCCTCATCTATCGCTGCCGCAGCAGCCAAGGCCTCCATCCTACTCCTCATCCGCCGACGCTGCCGCAGCTACCGACGCCCGACGACCTAAGGTAAAACCTGTCCTACAACCGATTCAGCATAAGCATTGTATTACTATTTGCTTGGTGGGGGGGGGTAGGGGGGAGGGATGTGGCCTGTGGGTCAAATTGGTGCTCTTTTGTATATATTTTTTGCATTGCATCTGTTTCATGATGAGAGCAAAATGGAGTCATCAGTGTGAGTGTGGCTATATGAATGGCATCCATACTAATGATGCATTATATGAAGAACCTGCTTGTATTGTACGCTAATTATATGGATGAACTGTAGTCTGTAGAGCAGCCATGTAATTAGACGAGAAGTTGAAAACTGTTTTATTTTATCTAAAGTTTTCCTGCAAATTTGTCTCTACAGAGCATCAAAAAATCGACCGAAATCAGTGTAATTTATTGTCTAAACAAGACATAATAATAAATTCTCTTCCTCATCCTATGCAGACGACTTCTTCTTGTTACAATACCCATCTTGCTAGTATCACTAGTTGTTTTGGTTATTGTCAACATTGTGAACTTGAGCACTGAATTGCATGCTGTTCTCTCAACGATCAGCGTCAGCATCTACTTGTGCTTCTTTGTCATGGGATTCAGACCAAGACAAGCATGATAATGTTTCTAGAGGCATGCTACCGGTGCTCTTTGTAATTTCTTGCTATCATACCTACTGTTATTTCCTTTCTTAGTATTAATTTATAAATTATTAATTTGAACATAGCAACAAAAAGGAAGCATTCCATGTAGCTAGTCTGCACTGACTCTGCATTTCTTACATATTCTTTTTGTAAGATATGCCAAAATACATGACCTTTTGTAATGATAATAGGGTGCATAGGGGTGGTGTTGACACTATAGGAAAGCCATTTCTCCTGCAACTAATACTAACACAACTTGCAGTATTGTATTATGAGTCCATAGTAACTATGCTAAATAAAAAAAAGTGAAGTATTTTATAATCTATAGAGAGTTACATGCATGATGCATCTCAAAATAAAAATGAAAGTACATAAATGCCATTCGATGTAACCTTTGTTTGGCATCTTGTGAGTTGGAGAGAGAGAGATGCTTAAGAGAGTCAAATTGCAAGTGTCTTCCTTCCTTCCTTTCCTTTTCGTTGTTTCTATTATTTATTTCTTCCTTTCTACCATGCCAATCTTTGCTTTTGGTTGCATGCCATGGCTTCTATTCAAGGATTATCGTCATCATTTGATAAAATGATTTATATATGCAAAGAATAAACCTAAGGATAACCATATGGATGGATCATCGTTTTTTAATGTCGCCCATGCATCCAACACCATCATGCTTTAAGCTTCCTATCTAACTCACCACACATCACCTGAAACGACTCTTCCTGTCCATTGTGGCCTTATTACTCTTCCTGTCCATTTGGTGGCACAACACGCTGTTTCTATAAGAATGTGACTTGATATCCTATTAGAGGTAAGTGATATCCTGTTAGAGGTAATTATGAACTTTGTAGTGTAGAGAGCTAGACCTTTTCATATAGCCTGCACTACAAAGCCTTTCAAAATAATTGAATAAATTGTCTTTTTTTTTGCACACTAGAATGGCCGAGGATCGTAGTTGGATGTACACTAGGCGTAGAAAGATGGGTGAGTACAGTGAAGAATGGATGGAAAAGACCAACGATTTTGTGGATCGAGCATTTGGTAGGAGTAAACGACTAGGTGGTGTGTTGTGCCCTTGTTGTCGTTGCTCGAACATGCGGCCACAATTGAGAGCAACAATGATCGCACACTTGTGCAAGTATGGATTTAGGCCACACTATACCGTGTGGATCTACCATGGCGAGTCACAAAGTAGTAGATCGGACGTGCAACACACAGAGGATGGCGGCCACAATGAGAGTAGGATAGAAGACATGCTAGATGATGTGCGTGATGCATATGTGCCACCTGTAGAGGAAGAACCGGAGCCTGCAACAAGGGCTTTCTTTGATATGTTGTCCGCAACGAGTCAACCACTTCATGGGCAAACACAGGTGTCCCAACTAGATGCCATCACACGCCTACTTGCTATCAAGTCCCAGTTCAGCATAAGCATTGCTTGCTTTGATGCATTCTTAAACGTGTTTTGCACCCTTCTTCCAGATGGTCACAAGCTGCCCCCTAACTTGTACGAGGCCAAGAAATTGATAAGCGCACTAAATATGACATATGAGAAGATAGATGTTTGTCCAAATCATTGCATGTTATTTAGGAATGAGAATGTGGACAAAGATTACTGTGATAAGTGTGGTGAGTCTAGGTATGTTGAGGTTGACTCTGGTGATGGTCAGAAGAGACAGCTTCCTATTGGCAGGAAAATACTTCGCTATCTACCATTTGTACCACGACTGCAACGGTTATACATGTCTGAGGTTTATGCCAAACAAATGATATGGCACAAGTATGGTCGTTGGTACCATGATGACAAGATGGTCCACCCATCTGATGGTGAAGCATGGAAACAATTTGACCGAGACTATGTAGAGTTTGCTGCGGAGCCTCGGAACATTCGAATTGCAATTGCAACTGATGGGTTTAACCCATTTGGTATGGGGGCTGCGCCATACAGCTGTTGGCCTGTATTTGTCATTCCCCTTAAACTCACACCCGGCGTTTGCATGCAGAAGCAGAACATATTCCTTTCCTTGATAATCCCTAGTCCTGAATACCTAGGGAAGAATATGAGTGTATTCATGGAGCCGGTGGTCGATAAATTGTCACATGCTTGGGAACAAGGTATAGTGACATATGATCGGGCATCGAAACAGAACTTCACCATGCGGGTCGCGTACCACACATCCATGCATGATTTCCCGGCGTGCGGGATATTTTGTGGGTGGTGTGTACATGGGAAGATGCCATGTCCAATCTGCAGGGAGGCGTTCATGGCTGTTGGCTAAAGCATGGTCGCAAGCACTCCTTCGATTGTCATCGACAATTTCTTCCAATTGACCACGAATTTAGAAGTGACAGAAATGGATTTAGGGCTAATACTGTTGTCTGCAATGGACCACCACATTGGCTGGCACGTGAGGAGGTCCGTGCACGGCTAAATGCTCTCAAGCCTCATGACGATGGAGATGGGTTCGAGAAATATGGTGAGGAGCACAATTGGACTCACATTCCAAGCTTGTGGCGGCTACCTTACTTCCATAAGCTCCTTCTTCCTCGTAACATAGATGTAATGCACAATGAGAAGAATGTTGCGGAGGCCATATTTAGCACATTCTTTGACATTCCAGACAAGACGAAGGACAATGTTAAGGCTCGCCTTGATCAAGAGGAGCTCCGCAATAGACCCTCTCTCAATATGATCCACAAGGTAGCTACTGGCAAGTGGGAGAAGCCAAGAACTAGTTATTGCATAACTAGGGCTTAGAGGAAGGAGATTTTGGAATGGTTTCAGACTCTAAAATTTCCTGATGGGTATGCAGCAAATCTAAGGAGATGAGTGAATTTAGCTACCATGCACATCAATGGCCTAAAGAGCCATGACTACCACATATTCATGGAACGTCTTTTGCCTATGATGATTCGTGGCTACATCCCTAAGTGTGTTTGGCAAGTGATGGCGGAGTTGAGCTTCTTTTATCGACAGCTATGTGCGAAAGAGATAGATCCCATGGTGATGTCAACTATGGAGCGTGTAGTACCTGTGTTGCTTTGCAAGTTGGAAAAGATCTTTCCAACTGGCTTCTTCAATGCAATGCAACATTTGATTCTCCATCTCCCCTATGAAGCTAGGATGGGGGGACCAGTGCAAAACCGATGGATGTATCCAATAGAGAGAGAACAAAAGGAACTACGAGGCAAAGCAAAAAATCGATCGCGTGTTGAAGCGTCCATAGCGGAGGCGTACATACTTGAGGAAATTTCCCATTTCACATCAATATACTTTGCTGACAATGTTCGCACGGTGCACAATCGAACCTCACGATACAACATTGGCATCCCTCAAAATGATTGCCAACTTAGCCTCTTCACCGGAAGAGGTGACACTTAAAGCGGTGGTACTCCCAAAGTTCTATCGCGGGATGAGTGGTTGACTGCGATGTTGTATATCTTTACCAACCTCTCCGAAGTGGATGATTACATTAGGTAGGCAACAATTATTTTTTTCCTAAGAATTGATGCATGGGTGTTTTAATCTACTTTTCTTGTTGTCCATAGGGAATTTGTTGGGAACGAGTGGAAGCAACGTCGAGATCCATCAGAAAAACAAATTGAGACCCTTCTCAGGAAGGGTGCTGGGAATGGCAAATCGAATTTCCCGACTTGGTTCTATCAGAAAGTAATTTCCCTATTAGCTAGTCTCTCTTGCACATAATATTTACTAAGTAAAGAGGAACTAATACATGAAAACCATTCTATTTGTCCTATAGAGCTTGAAGGACAAGTCTATGAGTAGCGAATTAAGGCAAGTTGCTCAAGGATGCCACACTCAGGTGTTGTCCTATAGTACCTATGATGTGAATGGGTACCGCTTTCGAACATCGACACATGAGAGGGAGCGGCCTAATGCAACAACAATTAATAGTGGATTGGTGACTATAGGGCAGGATGGGAGCAATACAACTGTTGAATACTATGGAGTAATTGAAGAAATAATTGAACTATATTTCCATGGTAGCAAACCTCTGAAACTTATGTTATTCAAATGTCATTGGTTCCATCCATTCAGGGGAGTCAGACGGGACACATCACTTGGGCTGGTTGAAGTTGCACATCAATCAGTCCTACCAGGCAATGACCCATTTATTGTGGCTCAGCAAGCCATTCAATTATACTACATCCCGTAACCATGCAAAACTATGCGTAGTCTAGTGGATTGGTGGGTAGTACATAAGGTGCAACCATATGGTAAACCACCTACCCCTAGTGAGCAGGACTACAACATCGAGACCAACAATAGTTTTGAACTATTATTTTATGGTAAACCACCTACCCCATAAAAGATGCAGAATTCAAGGCCTTTGGGAGAACATCATAATTGACAATTGTTCCATCTAAGACATCACCTTACTTCTAACTTCAAGCTGAAAGGAATTCTTTTGTGGTCTTACCACAATTGCGTGAAAGTTCACACTATTAATTGATCAATTTAGGTTAGACATAGTTCTTAATTGAGATATTTAGGCTGGACAGAACTAAACGAGAGATCTAAAACATGTTTTGTAGAATCTTTCTTCCAATCCAGGCATTGAATACCTCTCATTGTTGAAGATGACTTTATTACGTTGTGTGTTATTTCTAGATGTTCCAGCCTAAATATATTTCCATCCACTCTACATTATGACTTTTGTTGCATCCCTTTACTGTACATGTCTTGAACTATAACCAGGGCTTTGTGCTATATTAATTGATTTACTTAATTTCATTTCATTTCAGGACACCAAAAAATGAGTAACGTCGAAGGGGCAGCATACTCTAGTCGAGGCAGACGTTTGTATGCCAAAGTGGTAGCACCATGTCATGGAGGCAGAGGGACAGCCGCGGCCCCTCGAGGAGGCAGAGGGGCGGCCGCGGCCCCTCGAGGAGGCAGAGGGACGGCTGCGGCCCCTCGAGGAGGCAGAGGGGTGGTCATAGTCCCCAGAGGAGGCTGCGTGGGGTCTACCTCTAGTAGATCAGGCTCCTCTACCCCACAGTCCTCGCGTGCTGATCATGTGGATGATGAGTATCATCCTAGTGAGGAAGAGGGTGAGGAGGATGATTTCCCTGAGGCGGAGGGCACTACTACAACACAAGATTTTTGGTTGCGAGGACCTGCAAACGTGCCACGACAACCAACCTGAGAGGAGGACAAGACTGCCATCATTCCTGTTGGTGACACGTAAGTAACTGTTAGCACTTTCACTAATTTAGCCCACTTGCTTGAAGACCTCAAAAAAACTAATGTGCAGGCAATGGCGAGAAGAAGGCGGGGGTGAGAAATGTAGACTTCCGAACGACATAATTGGTGTGTTGATTCGATGGCACTTCCCTGGCTTGGTCACCTACAAAGGAAGGCGGGAGCCTGCATGGACATGGTGCCACTACAGGGCCGCTGAAGATACTGCCGCTGAAGGAGAAATACAATTTGAAAATTGTTTGTAGCAGGTGGAGGAAAGTTTTTGGGTAAGTGACTGAATATTCAACCTGATATGAAACTACAAATTGTGCAAGCCAAAGGTTGGAATTAACCTTGTTCCTAGTTTTTGGAGCATCCAGAGCCAAATAATAAATGTCAACTAACTTAATCATCTTATTCTTTATCATTTCCTTTTCGCTTTCATCAACTTCATCTGTTAAGAGTCGGTCCATATATGCTAACCAACAATCACCATTTCTTTGTACCAAGTGCATAATCGAAAGGAGGAAATTTCCAAAAAGTGTTAGATCATATAAAATTATAAAGGTTGTATATATCGATAAGATTTAGGAAATGACCACCAATGCCAGATATCCAAAATATATTGATCAGATCATCATTTTCATTAAGTAATATGTTGGTTGGATGCCATTTCTTTTTTATGCCCAAACATTAGAAATTGCAATTGGTTCTTTCTTTCCCTAATTCATAAAGAACATCTGCCCAAACATTTTTGCATTGAACTCTTAATATTCTTTTTTTATGAACTATGTCCTTCTCGGCATGCACCCACTTCTGCTATAAATATAGAGCACTTTTAGATTCTTTTTAGCTATTCTTCCCTTATGAGTTGTGAAATGCCTTTTGAAGAGCAGCTGGGTTCCAACTGGTAAATTCCACCATGAGTTCTTGATGAAGTGTTTATCTAAGATTATCTTGATTTAATAGTGTTGTGTGCTCTTCATTGGGTTTCCCTGAGCATGGCCTAGATATTTTTGTGGACCATGCTCAAAACCTTTTGAGTCCTAAGCATGAACCACCACTTCCTATGCTCCATTGCATGTGGTCCCATTTGTAGTGGTGCCTTATGTGATATCTTCCGGCATGAATGATATGTTGCCAACTGTTAAGAAAGCCATCTTCATTTTGCAAAGAATTGGTCCAAATTTGCAAAAATTGTTCCGTGGTGCAATTTCGACATACTATAAGCTCATGGTTTCATGCAAATTTTCTTGGAACTTCATTTTGGTTTCAGCAGTAGATGTATTATACCATACTTACCTTGTACACCTCTCGTTAAGAAAGCCATCTAGCTCGATCTTTGATTGGCTTAAAGCCATCTAGCTCGATCTTTAATCGGCTTGATCCTCTGCAGCACCTCATATATACATATATGTGTCTCACTTGCAATTATGTAGGTCTTGTTTTTTATATTGTTATTACAAGAATTTGATCTCTCGATTACTAACCTGGTGTGATCAATGAATTGAGTCTTGGTTCATGAAATTACTGAACTTTTTGTGTATGGATGTGCATAGCAAGCGGTGATAACACAAGTTAGTTATGTCTTGAGTTATTGGTGTTTTCCAACTACTCTTACGCCTATATAGATAGCAATGAGCACTTCATTTAAATTTCTTCTTATATGCATCTGTAACTCATGTTTTCCTCATTATACATGGTCACTAAGTGTCCCTTGTAATTGTTTGCATTTGTTGGTGAACACATTGATTTCGGACTACTAATATACCCATTCTAAATATTCTTGTAGAGGATGCGACAAAAGCTGAAGTAGTTGATGCACGCATGTCAGCAGCAGAGATAAGCTCACACAAAATATGCTACCAATGTATCTGAAATTAACTTCAGTGTACATACATTAGCGACCATCCATGAATTCTGTGATATTTGCCCGGATATGAAAATTATGTGGGAAATAACACAAAGAGAGGCATACATGCACTGCATGTCTTTGTCTTCACTTAACTTGTTATCTTTCAATACATGCAGTTAATACATGCTTGTTTAGAAAACTTTCAAGTAATGTTTGTTTACTGGTTGCCCGCTCTTGTAAGTACTTGTAATTGTAGAAACATAGGTGCCTAAAAGTGACCAAAGATGTTGATTTACGGCATTATGACGTGTCTGTGTTGTTATCTTGTTATTTGCTAATCTTACACATTATCTTGTTAGTATCTAGTGGTGGTTTAGATGGGCCGAGGGACAGAAGTCGATTCTAGGAGAGTGGTGCGTAATTACATTAAGAAGTCGATCCCACAGATGATCTACGAAGCACGCATCCAAGCGGTGATCTATTACCACACACAAATCCTTGGAAAGGAAATTCATAGGGCCGAGGCTTGCCAAACGCATATCACTTTGGAGGAGTACATCCAGGTAACCAACTATACAAATGATGTCCTTCATTACAATCAATTCTACTTTATTCATATTTAACACTTGGTTAATTTAGGCAATACCTTGGTAGGCCCAGAAGTGTGAAGATGCATGGCGGCAGATTGCCCAAATGAGGTGGTGCAAAGAACAATGGTTAGAGACCTCTCGTGACGCTAGGGAGCGGAGATTGTTGATGGGTGGGGCAGCACGTCGTCAAGGCAGCTCCTCCATGGCTCGTTACAAGAAGCACTTGGTAGGTCAGCATGTTTATATTGATTGTACGTCGCAGATACATATTTATTTACCTTCGTGTTTTTTTTGGTGCAGGAAAAGAAGAAGCAGAGGCCTGTCTCCGATATAGAGGCATATGTAGACGCTAGGAGGGATGATCAGGAGGGCACCTTGTGCCAAATAAGCAATGCATAACTTGGTGCGATTTACGCTGATTTTGCCCTCGATGATTTTCGCTCCTCGATGATTTTGTCCAACAGTCGCATATCTTGAGGTCGCTAAGGAGATTCATGGCGAGGACTTCGACGTAATGAATTCACCACTGGACGCAGCTGCTATGTACAAGGCTGGAAAGGGGAAGAAACATGGTCATTTCTTCATGGGTGCCGGCTACATTAGCACACCGACAACCCTCTCAGAGGTCCGAACCACGAGTACTGTATCAACGGATGAAGTACACCTTCAAAGATGACTGTGACCATCACATGGGATATTTTCTCAGGTTTCTGAGCTTCAGGCGAGGCTGCAAGAGGAAATCAAGGCTAGGCAGCGGTTGGAGCAAATGCTCCTGCAGGTTAGTTGGAGCGTGGTAGTACAACAACAAAGTAATATGCAATATATATATATATATATATATATGTATATATATATATATATATATATTCATACTTGGCTAATGTATGGCAATGTGCAAACAAATATGCAGGCACTCGGGACCGGGACTCGACTTGTTGGCCCTACACTGGGGCAACCACAGCCTAACTTATCTACTCCGGTTAGTAACTGCATACTGATTATTATATTGTTAGTCTCTTATGAGTGCTTGAGTCAGAAGACATTGAAATGACATGCAATATAATTATTGGTCGCTACAGCAAATTTCTTATAATGCGATTTCTTATGAAAATGTAGGGAACGGCGGGATCAATGGCAGATCCAGCTACTTCTGGTGCTAATGCTAGTGCTAATACTGAAGATGATGGTGCTAATGCTGAAGATCATGTGAATGTGTCCATCGCCGAGAGGCCACCACTAGGTGCTTGCTATTTTCATGATCTACTTGTGCAAACATGAACATACATCAATCCATTTTTGTGTTGATGTAGCATATATGCATGCATGTGTGCTAAAACATGCAAATGTACCTATCTTTTCTTGTGATGTTGAAAATTTTGGAGGTATTTGCATGTATGCTAAACATGACGTTCCTATTTTTTAGTTTGGAGGTGTATGCATTAGCCCATGTTGTGAGTAACGTTCCTATTTGTTGAATGTGTAAAAATCTTATTTGAATTAGGTTTATAATCTAAAGAACCATCACCATTTCTTAGTTTCAATGTATCAAAGTTGTCGGCATTCTTTGCACAAAGGAAAACAACCTTGGCAACTTTCATTGGAAACATCTCCATTGCATAGGATATACAAGCACCACGAAATCATGTCCAACCAAAATCACTGTGTAATAACAAAAATACCAAAATGTATATTGCTTGGGAGAAAGAAAGATGTCATGCACAACAAGGATCACATAGAACAGGACCACGATGTACACTTGAACTCAACGGCGAAAATATCTTCAAACAAATTCTATGATGCTTAAAAATATCGATGCAGATGCCACCAAAAACATTCCAACAATAATAAGAAAATATGAAGCCAATGCATCGAGAGAGCCACAAACTATTCTACCAATCATAAAATGGCGTATCCTTCATATAAATTTTATACTAAACTTTGGTGGCATCTTGGCATGTCATGACCCAGCTTGCTTGAAGATCTTGAGGAATGCTCGGGCTTCAAAACATAACGATCGGACCACTAATTCTTAGTATCAATTAGCATGATTCTGTCATGATTGTGATCCCTAGAACAAGTTTAAAGAATCTATCCCTTATAAATGGATTCCCGAACAACTTTGAAACATATAGTATCTTTGCTTTGGTTGTTTGCTTGTACATATTGCTACATTGGATGGTAAGGGGTAAACTTAGGCTAACAAAGGCCTATCTTAACATCTTACCACCCCCAAAGTGCATAGTCTCGATCATGTCCAAAGAGACACTTAGATCAACACTCCGCTCACATTTTCCTTGTAGCTGTGCTAGCTATTTTTTGAACTAATGTGATCAAAGTGAAAGTTACTATATCTACATATAGCTGCAAAATGTGCAATACTATTGCTTTTTTCTGGAAAAACTTGACTGATCTACGCACTCTTTGTCAGATTTGCCATGTTATTATGTTGCTCATCATGATTTTTAAAAACCTAACTTCATGGGTTTAGGGTCAATTTTACTTGCTCTAGCTCATAGTTTTAGCTCAGTTTTAGTTTTTTTTTTGGCTCATCATGATTTAAAGGAAAAACTTCAGACTTAGGGAGACATATACTAAAATTTGTATGTCAGCATTACTATCACGGATATGTCAGCATTACTACCACAGATATGTGCTGTCAATAGTTAGGTTAATTATCTTTTCATGTAATATCAATTCCTTGCTTTTGTTGTAACATGGCACTAATATTAAGTTTTGTTGTATCTGCAGAACTCACAAAATGATGCTGGAGTAATACGTATGAAACCTCGTGATCCCCATCGCATCCTCCATAATAACATAGCACAGAAAATTGAAGTAGGAAATTATGTGCAAATGGTAGCAATGATATGTGCTTTTGTTTGATGTAACGGATAAGACTATGAAATTACTACTTGGAATTGTTATATGTATCATGCCTTATGCTTAGATTTTTGAATTTGAACTTGAATGTTGTGAGCTCGGGAACTGTTATATGTATCCCTTTTGTTCGATCTATATATATATTGTGAATTGTGGTATTTTTCTTGTTGTAGAATGGATGGATGGATTATTTGATTGCTGAGTTTTCTGTTAGTGCCGTTCAAAATTAAATGTAAAATCGAATGTACAAAATTAGTGAAAAATGGGTTGGTGCTATTCGTCAAATTCCCGAGTGTCGACCAAAACATCCCCTAGTGTCGACACTCGGGAAATCGACCAAAACTTCCCCGAGTGTCGACACTTGGGAAATATGCCAAAACGTTGCCGAGTGTCAACACTCGGGAAACGTTGCCCGTCGACACTCGGGAAACGTCGACCTCCTGGTTTTGTCGGAAAATTTCCCGAGTGTCATTTTTGCCATACACTCGGGAAAGGCTACCACATGTCAATTTTCCATGGCTTCGTCGGAAACTTTCCCGAGTGTCATTTGTGTCGTACACTCGGGAAAGGTCTACCACGTGTCAATTTTCCTTGGTTCGTTCGTCACCTTCGAAAACTGTCCCGAGTGTTTCCTTCAGTACATTCCTGAGTGTCCACACTCGGTAAAGTTATCTGTTACGGTTGAACAAGCCGTTGAGGCGTGCTTTTTCCCGAGTGTATATATACACACTCGGGAAATTACTATTTCCCGAGTGTAACACTTGTGAAACTATTTTTACCCCGACTATTCTAGCCCGAGTGCTATTTCCCGAGTGTTTTTGGCACTTGGGAAAAATTGGGTTTCTGGTAGTGTAGTACAATTCCACGATCAAACTCTACTGGTGTCATATGCATGCCCATATGGAAAAGAACTAAATTAACGTAGAGATAGTTTGGTCTACCCAGTCAAATTATAGACTCCTGACTTTGATTATTATTAGTGGCGAGACAAACTGGCAATATATGTAGACTCGACACGTCAACGTTTGCCCAATAGAGTCAAGTCATTCTCATGGAGTCCAAAACGTCTGCAAATCACGCGCCCTCCGATCGCGCGAAGATTGCCTTGCGACCGCCCGATCTGAGCGAGGTGCTGCGCTTGGTGCGAGCGGGTGACGCTCGCCCAACAGCCTCGCTTCCTGTCCACAGCTTCGGCGATGCGCATCTGTGCCTATGCCATGCCTTTGGCAGAATGCACACCCGGTGGGGCCTGCAGCCGCACGCGCCTATCACGTTCCGCTCCCGTGGGTCCCACCTTCAATCACACGCCACGTGCGTCCCACGCAGTAGCGCAAATCTTTTTTTTATTTTGACCCCCTGACGCCACAAAATTGCAAATCTAGACCCCCTTCTGTTTTATTTGCAAATCTAGACCCTCTCCCTCACCTTCCGTGGTCGGTGAGCGCGGGACGTGGGTGTTCAGCACGAATCTCCGCGGGAACGGACGGCGACCGCGGAATCGGGGGGTTTCCACGCTTGGGCACCGCAGAAAGAGCCTTCCCGCACTCACGCACCGCGGCAAGTGGCCAATCCCGCGCTGGGTCAGCCTCCCGTGCCTTTCCGCGCTCCCCGAGTGGGGAAAGTGACCTTCCCCACTCCCCGACCGCGGAAGGTGAGGGAGGGGGTCTAGATTTGCAAATAAAATGGAAAGGGGTCTAGATTTGCAATTTTGTGGTGTCAAAGGGCCAAAACAAAAAAAATTCCAGTAGCACGGGTAATCTTACTATATTTAAAGGCCGCGAGGAAGTGCCGCTCCCGGAGGTGGCTACGTCGGTAGGAATGCTGCGTCCGTCCGTTCGTGTGCGCAAGTGATCGGCCCTGTCCGCGCCTCCCTGCGCTTGTTGCGTGTTCACTGCTAATGCGGCCGTTTCTCACCGTCGGATTGGATCCGTGCATTCTCGCCATCGTATCAGGTTCGTCTCTCCAGGGACGTCGATAGGAAGGGCCTGTTTGGATTGGAACCTAAATGAATCTTACTAAATTTTGGTAATGCCCATAAAATTTGTCTAGCATTTGGATTGGTTTCAATATGTGTCGTGCCCTTGAAAAATTTGGCCACGCCAAATATTGGTAATGCCCATGAAATTTGGCTACAATTTGGTTTGTTGCCAAATTTTGGTACTACCAACGAAAATTTGGTAAAGCCAATTTTTTCTTCACAATTCTTAGGCAAAGTTTGGGTGGCCAAAAAGCTAACCAAATAATCGGTAGGGCAATTAGCCCATGAGTTTGCTAGGTGGCATCATTTCGTTGGATGTGAATAGGGACATATTAGTCAATGTCGGTATTTCCCGTGGGTCTCACATGACATCAATTTTCTTTTCCCCAAAATATGTCAACTTGGGTCTTGTTTTGTTGATAAAATGACGAGGAACACAACGGTTCAAACGGATCGCAAATCGGATACTCGGTTTACAAAATATGATCATTTCAAACAGATAAATCAATCTAACCATGCAATTAATATCAATCTTACCAAATTTTGGTAATACCAAAATCTGGGTAATACCAAACCAAACACTAGCCAACTACTTTTTTTGCCCATATTTTGACATTGCCCAGATATTGGTGCCAAACCAAACACTAGCCAATTATTTTTTTACCTATATTTTAGCATTGTCTAGATTTTGGTATTACCAAAATTTAGCTTGGCTTAGTGGGGCACCAATCCAAACAGCCCCTAAGACCGCATTTGTCCGATCGCGCGCGCACGCTCTCGACCCCATCCGCGCTGTTTGCTTTTCCTCGGCCATAGTGTCGCCCTGCGTACCCTGTCCTCTCGCGTTTGCGGCTTCCTTGCGCCTGTCCTCTCGCGGTCATTCACACCATAGTCATTAAAGTCTCTTGGTTACTACTGCCTCTGCCGGCCTCCGCTTCCGATTTTCCTTCGCCGCAGTGTTTTTCCCTTGCGCGATGGATTCTTCTGAAGCCTAACGTGGTTGCGTTCATCCTTCGTGTCTTTTTTTCCCGTTCTTTTCGTTTGGCTCCAAATGCGTATCCGAGTTGTTTCTTTCGCTCGGTTCTCTGGTTCTTGTGGAGGATGTTTGATTATTTAGCACTCTAGTGATTATATAATTTTGTAAATAAATTATAACTACAGAAACAGCATGAGCAACATAACATATATATTCATACTGACAATTAGAAGTAAGTGCAGAATACTAGTGATACCTATCAAACCCCCGAGCATAGAATACCCGTGGATCTTATGTGTATAATGTGCTAGTCCCAAGATTAAAAGCTAGCACACACATTCACAACTCTTGACATTCACAACCATACATACACATACTAATGTAAAGCAAAAGGGTGTAATCTACTTAAGCTATTACAATAGTTATTACAACAATGGCCGATTTGGCCAAATAAATATAGTCATCAGAGTAAACAAAATAAATAACAGCGGAAGACATAGTAGTAGAAGCAAAAGTCCAGCAGTGTGCCTATTCGATCCCGTAGGCAACCGACAAAGAACAAGGCCTAAGTAGACCCATCACCGAACCCCTCGGTACCAGGTGCAACGAACTCATCGTCTGGCGTTGGCTTATCTGCAAATTCTAAACCAACAACAATAGCAAGATTGAGTACTTGTGTACTCAGCAAGACTTGTAGTGTATCGTAAAAATTATATTAGATGCAAGGCTGTCAAATGTATGGCTATATTCTACAAGTTCTTTTGCTTAAAGCCAAGTTTATTTGCAATAATCATAAGTAATAATTTGCAACGGAATTTGAAAGAACAATTTAAGAAAAAGTAAGTACAGGACAGTAAATAAAGTAACTGAACAAGTAACAACAAACACTCACAACCCTACTCGGTTGTAAGCAAAAATATAATCAATATTCCGCCATAGGAATGGCACTGGCAAATTCATGTTCAACCATAGAAATGGCAATACTGCTATAGAAATAGCAAAACAATCATAGAAATGACAAATCCTGCTATAGACATAGCAACAAAACCATAGAAATGGTAGTTAACTCAACAAATGAAAACCTCATGTCATTATCCCGATCATTTGTAACAAAACAGTTTTGAAAAACAAAGCTATCGCCATACCAGCCGCACTACGCATGCTCATGACCGCGAGCGCGGCTATTCGAATAGTTTATCACTCTGCAGAGGTGTACAACTTTACCCATAGTACGCGGTATTCCAGTTGCCTGGAATATCTCTAGTTTGTTCGGCATCCGTCGATGCCACTGCTCACTACCGAAGGTAAGTAGTCTAGAGTTCGCGACGCAGCCTTAACATTATCTAGTCCTAACCCTGCACTAGCTCTGCGAATCTTTATCCTCATCTGTCGAGATAATAATAATAATAACACTAGTAGTAACAAAGTAACACATCAGATGAGGAGCCTTGCTCGCCGGACAGCCCCTGTTGAGCAAGTCCCTCACTTCGCCCGGATAACACCTGTCAAAGTGAGGCATTCGCAGTTGTGTCGGCATTGCCGATTCCCCGGCAATGTGCGCACTATTTCTGCCTACTGTCATGCAAGGCTAAGATTTCGATAACTTAGTTCGCTACGACTACCCCACCCTAGCACATATGGTTGTACGATTAGGTCTTAGTCCCAGATTTGCTGGCTTCAGTTCTTAACCAACTACGGACGAGAACTCCACCCTATCTACTAGTGAGTCACAAATCCTCACTTTTTCAGAATACAATATAACTCGCACGTGTCTAAAGACTAAAGTTTTCATGTCATTTTCATACAAAATAACAGAGGTAACTCCTTTGGACATTTTTCAAAATAATCCCAAACTCACAATTTAACATATTGTCCTTTTATCAATTTTCAGAAATTCTATCGCTCTAGTTGCATTTGTGCGTTAACCGCACTCAAAAATTCTCAAATGACATCACATATTGTCTAACACATATTCGAATGGTTACAATAGTAAGGAATCAATATTTCAAGGAGGCATGTGCAGTAAGTAGGATTTACAACTACCAATTTCCCGATAATAGCATTTTCATACAAGAAATACACGTATGCATAATAGGATTTGCAAAACAAAGTACAATAATTAAAATACTGGGATCAACATGATCAAAGGGGGTGCTTGCCTTGCTCTTGCTTATGTTGTTCAGATAACCTTGATCCTATTTAATGTTCTGATAATCTCGATCCTGTTGTTAGTGTTGTCCCATCACAGCGGCAGAGTCTAACTACGTAGATTATGATTAAATCCAAGAGCGTCTGAAAATAACCAAATGAAATCCAATAAAAACATATTCAAACCAAATAAAACACTTCAAATAAGGCTAAACATATTTATCGCCATCTTGAAAGAAGGGGGTGATTCAGATGAGATCAATACACACCCATCTGGAGCTGATGAAGGAAAGACTATAGATGAATTATCTTCAAAGGAGTTGATAAAGGAAATTCTTCAGACCAAAGTATATCCAAAGAAGCTGATGAAGGAAATACTACAGACAAGAATAGATAAATCCCGCGGAGAGAGAATGTTCGCAGGAACATTCCTCACTGGCTACCTAGGTGGGAGGGATTATCTGGTTAGGTAATACTCTTTAGATTTGCTTTCAGATCACTAATCGTCAGATCACTTGGGACGGATGACAACAGACGACACCTAGAGCCTAGGTGATGTTGTTTTCCTTAGCAGGCTACCTAGTACTCACAAATACTCTTTCCAGGCTTTTTATGTATACATCCATGATGATCAGATAGTCAAAATCAATCATCTTATATGTTTTCCTCCTTCAGCAGACTTTGAGGGTGATTGTGTGCACATCTATTATCTGCGGTTGCAAAATGCTAGTGGCACACTCATACACTGAGGTCAACTAACTATTTAACCTACTAACAGATTCTACATGACTAACTTATCTAGGTGGCTCCCAAAGTTAGGCATACACTAATCTAATCCAGTGAGCTTATTGCTCAGTAAGACTAACTTAAACATGCCTTGCTAACAACCAAAAAGTTATTGAGATGACCCTACTAACATTGCACTACCTAGCTAACTAAACACTAAACACTTCTACTAATCCTCACTAACCAACCACTAAACTAAAAGGGGTTTACTGTTAGCCAACTACAAGTAATCATACATGCACAGAGGGCTACAAAGGAAGTAGAATCATGGCTATGGCTTGGCTAAATACCTACATTAATCACTACTATCCCAAACAAAATATACATAATCTACTACACTGCTTAACTCCTAACTCAGCTTACCTTCTAAACTTAATAGCAACAACACTTATCTATCTCTAATTAACCTTTTAACCGAACTGGATTAGCCACTTAAGTAGATGGGCCCTGTTGACAGCTAGTGCTAACATCTATCACCTAATTAGCAAGGTGGACTGAACTAAAGTGCTAATCTAGACTCCCGAGAGTGGTCTATTAGCTAAACACAACACTTGGTTAGAGTACTAATCGAACCATTAACCTTCTAAGTACTATCGTCAACCAAGCCATTAGTTTACTAAAACCTATTTAATCTAGCACCACCTTTCCAACTACTGTAAGAAATTCTGAAATCAGAAAGTTTCTGAAACCAGAGAAAGCAGATTACTACAGAGAAAGCAGATTACTACAACTAACTTAAGTCAACAATGCTAACTTAACTCTAATTGCTAACTCTCTGATTAACACTCTGTCCACTCAACTGACAAAAGGGTAGTTGCCTGAACCTAAAGTGCTAAGGTCTAACTTCCTTCAAATTTTAGCCTCCAGCTTTGTCAAACCATTTGAGTGGCCTAATGATAGTTAGAAGGTTTATTATTCTATTGTCCATTCAGATTTTCATCAAAACACTCTTCTGTTCAAACAACCATATCAGAGTGATGATTCAAATCTGAGTATGAGTGATGATTAACTAACTTGAATACTCACTTAAACAATGCTTTTGAGTAATCAAATTAGTCATTGGACTGGTTTATGGCCTAATGTCATTTCCAAGTTTCCCCTAAACACTTCTCTGCTTAATTCATCTGACAACAGCAACTTCTCTCTGAACTAAAGAGGTGGTAACTAAACTTCCTTCAAGATCCAAACTTCAAATTAGTTAAAGCTTTTGAGTAAACTAAGGGATAGCCAGGAGATGGTTAGCCTTATGAGTGGGTTCCAAATTTTCAGTGACAGTGGGGGATTCTTGTTGTCAGTCCAAGCTCAGGAACCATAGAAAGGGCAGCTACAGGTAAGGCTCGGCCGGCTCAGGGTAGCACAGGTCACCGACGTTAGGGAGCATGGCGGCGCGTGCTCATGGCCAAAATGGAACCGCCTCGCCGGGGCGGACATATTGGTACCAGCGGTGAGGTCCGCGGTGGTCCTATGCAACAATGCGACGCAGGTGAGCGGCGGCAAGCTTCGAGCAAACATGGCGTTTCGCAAAACCGAGATGCTCTGGGCTAAATGGCGCACGCATGAGTTACAGCTAGGTGCTATGAACTCACCAGCGTGGTCGAAGGGAGCCGGGGTGGCCGGAGTTGGTCTAGTAGCGTGGACCGGCGGCGGCGCGAGGAGGCCTCATGGTGGCGGCGACCTGGGGAAGACAAGGGAGCAAGTGAGTGATTGGGGCAGGTAAAGGAAGGTCTAAGCTTACTCAAGTGAGAAAGAATTGGAGTGAAGGTCGCCAGTGATGAAGTGGCGATGGAGGCGGCGGAGTTGGCCAGCCGTGGGGAAGAAAGCTCGGGCGCAGCTCCTCGGTGGACCGATGCTAAAATTGGTTGAGGGGTTAGGTCCCTAGGGTGGTGTGACACGCCGTGACGCAGACGGCGATGGCTGGAGTTCACCGGAGTGGATGGAGGGCTAGGAGGCTGCGCGGCCGACATTCAGAGCTCAAGCTTGGAGCTCGGGTTGAGGGAGGGCAATGGAGAGGGAAGCAAAGGAATGGCAGCAAGGAGGCAATGCCGGCTTGGGCTCTGGCCTATATAGGCGGCGGGCGGAGAAGGGGCGAGACAGCTGCTTCAATGCGGCATGGCGATCGGGCAGCGTGGCACAACTCAATGGCGTGTGGCCTGCATACTGGTGGCGTCGTGGTGAGAGCAGCCGGGCGCCGAGATGGGCAAGGCTAGAAACCAGGGGCAGTGGCCAAAATCGGGGGCGACGTCGGGGTGCTTTGGCAAGGCTCAAGGCAGCGTGCGCACGCACATGGGCGCATGTCCATGGCGTGGCCGGTGCTTGCTTGGTGTGTTGGAGAAGAACCTTTGGAATGTGGGACTGGTATACCAGTGAGGGGTGAAATGGAAAGTGTGGATATCATGGGGATATGTGCGTGATCTTAGGATGATGATACAATTAGCAATGGCATTGATGGTTTGTCAAATCACACGTTTTCGACGAAGTTAAAAAGGCTGCTAGAACAAGTACGGTCAGACCGCAGTTATGTGAGCGGTCAGACCGACCTGGTGCGGACTGACTGGGCATTGAACTGCGGTTAGTTCGGATTTGTCCTGTTCATCGTTAAATTGTTGGCGATGCATGTTGGGTTAGGTTAAGGGCATGAGCTCCAGTGCATATGTGTTGCATGATGCATGTTTTCACTAACATGGGTCAAGTTGTGAAGAACTTGTTCTCGGATTCGATTTCTTTGTCTGTTGTTGTGCAGGTTGCTTGGTGGTCAACAAGGGTCAACGGCAAGGAGGATCGGGACTAAGCTTAGAGAGCTATGGTCCAGAACAATCAAAGATACCGGGTGAGGTCAAAGGACTCAAGCATGGCGCAGAATGGACAAAGGTGACCGAACGGGTAGTTCGGTGCGACTGGTTGGATCAAGCGGCGCGGGGGTCGGTGCAAGTGCCATGGTGGTCCAGTGGGAGTCGGATGGGAGACACTTGCCGACATGATGAGAGCCGCTGGATCAACCTACACGTGGCGAAGCATAGATGTGTTTCGCGCAGTTCGGACTCGGTCTTCAAAAACGATCGAGAAGGGGTATTTTGGTAATTTTACCAAATATCGCCTTGGTGACCTTTTGCCAACCCACGGCGCAAGACGGTGCGTCAAGAAGTGGATTAGGTCAAGAGGAGATGAAGACGGTGCTTTAAAATGCGTGCGTGTGTGACCCGTTTGTAGTGGGCCTTAACGGGAGCCCATTAGGGTTTGTCTTCTAGAAGGTCTAAGCCTCCCCTATAAATAGAGGTGTGTGCTGGTTGCACCCCTTAAGGACTTCAATTTGTAAACCCTAGTTTGGTTTTAAGGTATTAGAGAAAGAGGAGAGGCTTAGGGCTCTAGGGAGATGAGTTGAGTTGTATGCTCATGGATTGAGCTTTGTCCTCCATGGATGGAGTGGTTGTAAACCCTCTCAACCTCAGATCAATCTACAGATGATTCCCAAAGATGAGTCTCTTTTGTGTTCATCCTTCTTGTTTGGTGTTTTTGGGTGTTTCTTTGATCCATTGGGTTTCTAGTGTTTTCTTGCCCTCTTCTACCTTGCTGTGACATGTGGGAACATATCTAAGATCTCCTAGATCATCAATCTCCCATGAGCAAGTGTTGGATCAAGTTTTTGTTTTTGCTCGGTTTTGAACCCTCCTTCGGTAATATGGAAAAAAGTCAAAACTTTGACATGGATCTACTCATTCATTGCTTGTAATAGATTCCTAATGTCCTTAGGGGGGGTGTTCCAAATTTGGTCAAGTTTGGCCGCGTAGATCAAAAGTTTGATCAATTTTCGTTTTGAAACCCGAGCTATCTGTTCTGTTCATCGTCAGTGCGGTCAGTCCGTGGTTTAGCCTGCGGTCAGTCCGAGGTTTTGCCTGCGGTCAGTCTGGACTGCGGTTAGTCCGTGCCTAAGTTGTCGGTCACTCCGGGCCTGAGGATTTGGTTTCTGAGTTTTGAGTGCCTTCGGTCAGTCCGGATCTCGGTCAATCCGCGCCTTGAACTTCGGTCAGTCCGGCCCGAGGGTTTAAGCTCTTGAGTTTTTGGGTCTTTTGCTTTCGGTGCTAATTGGATTCAGCATAAGGCTTCCACTATGCGTATATACTGATCTTCTTAGCTTTCGTAGGTATTGGAGAAAAGTTTGTGTTGAATCTAATTAAAGTGAAATTTGAGTGAGCGTCTATTCACCCCCCCCTCTAGTCTCCTTTCCGGTCCTACAGTAAGGCTCGATGAAATCTAAGCGGTTCGATCAAAGACGAACGGCTCAGATGAAAAGATTTGTTCGAACGGTCTGAACTTTTCAGTTAATCTGGACCGTCTATTTCGAAATCAATGGCTCAGATGAATTGTGTTGTTCAGACGGTCCGAACGGCACTTTTGATCTGATCCGTCCAATAGCGATCTAACGGTGCACGCGTGTGTTTGCTAGGCGGCCCGATCAAAAATGAATGGCCCAGATTGTGCATTCATTCGAACAGTTCGAACGTTCCATTTAATCTGAGCGGTTGGTTTCAAATCCAACGGCTCAAATTGATTATGTGGTTTGGACGATCCAAATGTTTCATTTGATCTAGACCATCGATATCAAAATCAACGGATCAGAAGAGCCACGCTACTCGGAAGGTCTGAACGGCGCTTTAGATCTGGATGGTTGATTTCACATCCGACAGCTCAGAAACACTGGGTCCGATCCACTTATGGAGACAGTCTGGTTCGACCGAACTGTTTGGGCTCGAGCCCGAGGAACAGTGCAAGCTTTTGGTTTTTTTTTTTTGAATTAACAGCTGATTATTTCCGATTTAATTCACCACCCAAACAAAATCCAAAATACATGAAAATTTTTGTGTAGACTACTGTGCTCGATTGGTTTCTACAGTAAAATTTTTAGAGGTTAACACCTTACCTAAATTTCTACAAAATTCTAACAAGGTGTTGTTCCTAAGAGGTTGTAAGGATTTTTCTAAACAAAATTTCATATGGAAATTTTGTTGAATAGTTCCTAGGATAAAAAGCCCGAAACCATTCTCTCTTAAAATTTTTTGTAAAGCTAGAATTTGATTCTCAAATTCTTTATTCAAACAAAAGCTTTGCAAATAAAAATCCAGAAAAGCAATTGTAATTAAAATCCATCAAAAGTTTTAAAATGTTCACATTTTTATTTATTTGAAAACAATCCCAATTTTTGGGATGTTACATTACCGATGCAAAGCGAAGAGTGCCGCGGAGACGAAGAAGAGGACGTCGCCGACGTAGACGATCAGGGAACAACGAGCGATCGTGGAGATGAAGAAGAGGACGTCGCCACTGTAGACGATCAGGGAACAGCGAACAGTCATGTAGTCGCATCCCAAAAACCGGATTCGCCCTCTCCCATACAATATTACAAGGACGATGGTTCTGGAGACCTGCTCTCCCCACCACCAAGCACGCCCGGTAGCGAGGGCGAGTAGTTACGAGCAACATAGCGCTCGAAGCGATTCTCTCTCGCACGGATGTGTTTGTGATGCAGAGAGAGAAGTCAGGTTGAGTTCCTCAGTTAAAAGGACCACAGAAGGAAAAATGCCCGCAGATTAGGAAACGACAATAAGAAACCGCGCTCATTAATCACAGTTAATTCACAGTTAAAGCCGTGGAAACGGCAATCAGAAACCACACTAATTAATCACAATTAATTCACAGTTAAAGCCGCATAATCAGTGCGTTTCTTTCCATTCTAACAGAATTGCATGGCAAAACAAAATTACAAAAGAAAACTGTGTCTGGAACCACAGTCGAACTCGGAACGGCCACACAATTCACACGCACGTTGTGCACCCACGAATCCTGGCCTGACCTGGCGAGGCGAGGCGAGCGAGTGCGTGTGTAGTCCTCCTTTCTCTTGCATTACTAAGGTTACACATGCTCCAGCTTATAAGGTAGTTACTCTTCACCTTGGCTAGCAATATGGGACTAAAGTATCAAACATGCCACCATGCATGAGTGAGTCTTTGAGATTTTTCTAGGAATTATTGATAAAGGATGGGCCAAAGCCCACTTAATTCCAACAATCCCCAACAAGATCCCAGAGGCTCACAAAGTTTTCCTGCTGTTCGAAAGCACTGCTAATATAACAATTTTTCAATGGAGACCTGTTAGGGTTGAACATCCACCTAGAGCTTTAAGCTACATTCATTCACAACTACGCGATGGACTAAGTCTTGAATTGACAGTTTTGCGTGAATGAGTTTCACCTAAAGCCTTGACTGATACTAGGCTACCAATAGGCTACCCCTCGGGTGGCTCATTATGAGGACCCTTGGGTTATTTCCGTAAAACCGAGACCTTTCTGGTCTTATGGAAATAACTCTGGATCTCAAGTAAATGAATTCCAAATTAACTCCATCAAATGAGAAGTCTTGACCGAACTGGAGCTCCAATGATCATGCGTACTGCTCCTCTGCAAGCACAATATGATAACCGATTCTCCAATAGTCCAAGTATAAACTTAATGAGTTAAAAGAGAATTCATCAACAGCGAGTATGAGACCATGTTGGCTCCCAAGATCAACGATCAACATGCTTACACTCTCATTCAACGTCAAGCACATCCATATAACATTCATACGTTGATAGTTCAAAAGACATACAACAATAGTAGTTAAGTCTACAACTATTACAAGTGGCCGACCAGTCAAATTCAAATGAGAGGATTAAGTAGCAGCGGAAGCAATGTAAATAAACCAAAAAGTACAGTATGGTGTGCCCCATAACCCATGGCAACCGACTAGAAGTTAAATAATAGCACTATTCGTTAGCGTCACCAAAATTGGCGCTAACAAACTCGTCTGGCATAGAATCGTTTTCACCTGAATTTGTAGCACCCGGGCTAAGTACAAATGTACTCGCATATCTTACATAAAGGAAAAATTATTTATGCTTAGAGGTTAACAAAGGATGGCAATAGTGGCTTACTTTTGCAGAAAACGCAACAAGTCTTATTCCTAGACCGTCTAGGTTGAAATTGCCAATTTTGCAAACATTTATTTGTGAAAAGAAGTGTAGCGTCCCATTTTTGGACGACGTATAGTAATTTCTATTCGGTTTTCGTTCTTCGTCATAATTCAAATTACCGAGTATTTGCAAAAACTTTCTTTCCTTTTCGGTTTGTGTTTCAAATGTAATGTCCTTAACATTTGAAATTCAAATGTCGGGTTTGGAGTTCTCGTCTCTTTTGAATCCCTGGGCCATTTCAAGGTGGGCTTCCCTCTCTTTCAGGCTCAGCCCTGTTTTCTTGGGCCGGCCCATCCCTCTTGCTCCTTGGCCCACCTCGGCCTAGTAGACCTCCCTTGGGCCCTTTTCTCTTTTTCATTGGCCTGCCCCGGCCTCTTTCCTTCGACCGCCATGGCCTGGTGTCCATCGCCCGGTCATCTTCTTCAAGCGGTCAGCACCAGCTGAGCCTCTCTCCCTCGCTCGTGCTCTTTGACGCCGAGCCGCCTGCACCTTCTACCGCCCACGAGCCCTCTACCACCTCATGTGCGCCTGCCGCCAGCACCTCCTTCACCTTGTCCCTTCAACTCGCTCGCACGCCTGTGATGCCATGCGTCCTCGACAACCGCGAAAGTCGCCGCCCTCTACCATCTTGAGCATCCGTGTGCCTGCGCCCTCTGCTAGTGCCCACCTGCTCGCACCAGGGCTCGCCCATGCCGCTCGCATCACTACACCTGCGCCAGGCCCTCCTGGTCGTCGCCCTCATCCCGTCCCGAGCCGTGACCCCAGCGCCATGTGTGCCCACACCTGCGCCATGAGTGCCCGATCCACGCCGTGCGCATCCACCCCACTACGAGCATGTACCTACGCATCGCCTTGTCACCTCTCGCCACTCCCTGCTGCAGCCAGTGCCGCCCCTGGAACCAAAGCCGAGCCCGCCTCTGCACCAGCGCCACCTGCCGCGCAGGACCTCCAAGTCATCCCCGCGCAAGTCGTCGCTACGCCTGATGCTCACCTGCCCATCCTCGTCGCCGCACGCGCGTGCCAGGGCCGTGCCGTGCGTCCTCCTTGGCTAGTGAAGTCACCACCGTGACATCACCCGTGCGCCAGCCTTGCCTTCGTCTAGTCACCTTTGGCCATGCGCAACCGTGACGTCCCGGTCATCACCGCCCCTACCATGCGCACGCCTCCATCTACGCCACCTGCTCCACCTGCGTCCTCCCCTGCGCCCTGCTTTGCTAGTCCGCGCACCAGTGCATCACTCGGTCAGCACCCTGGCCGCGTTGCGTCATGCACACGCGCGTCTGTGCCCTGCTGCAGCCCACCAGCTCCTGATGACGCCAACGCTCCCATCGCCTGTCGTGCGTGCACAGAGCACCCATGCCGCGCCCGTGCTGCCTTCATCAGAGCGCCCCGCTCCCGTCTCTGTCGCCGCTCACGCCCACGCTGCATGCCCATGCCGGTCACCTCCTCGGGACCACGCGGACACCATCTCGCCAACGGCTCCTTCCTCCCCTCCATCGGCTATAAGAGAGCCCCCTCCTTCACCCCTTTGCTCCCCCCAATTGCTTACCTTCTTCTTCCTGGAAGTAGAGCCAAAACCAAAGCTCCCCATTTGGCCGCGCTGCCTCCCCGCCGTTCGGCCACACCAGTCGGCTTCTCCCCTGGGCAACCGCATCACCACGTGCCCCCGGAGGCCCTCTTGCCATCCTCCACTGCCATTCGTCTTCCCCATCGCCGAGGAATCCCTCCGCCGGAGCTTCTTCCTCCTCCGCGCTGGCTCGCGTCGTCGGACCCCTCCGAAGCACCTCCGACCTCTTTGCCCGGCTCCACGCCTCCCTCATGGCGGCGCGCAACTCATGCGCGTGGTGCCTACCCCTCTACACCACCCCGTCGTAGGCGCCGCTACGCTCCTCCCTTCCCGTGCGCCCGCCACCGCCTTTTTCTTCATAGCCGCCGCGCCTGCTCTTCTCCGGCACTGCAGCCGCCACCAATAGGGCCGCCGCCCCCCCTGAGGCTCCATTTTGCTGGCTCCCCCGCCTCCCCTCACTCCGAATCACCGGCGCAGCCACTGCCCTGTGCTGCCGCACCCCCATTCTCGGCTTCTCTGTAAACTGGATGAATGGGGAATGAATCAAGCGGGCCCACATGTCATATGCTCATGGCTCTCCCTCTCTCTTTGGCAAGTGGGTCCCACCCCATCACTGTTCAACGTGAGCCCATGGACCCGTGCGCCGAACTCAGTCCATGCACTGTGCCATGCAACCATTTCTCTCCCTCTCTCTTTTTCAATTCAATTTAATCTTCGTTAAGTCCGTTCTCCTCCGTTATAGCTCCAAAAATTATGTAATAAATTTCTAAAAATTTGTTAAATCAAGATCTTGCTAATGGCATAGGACTTGATTAATTTGAGGTTCATTTGTGCATTCTTGTGTATTTATTTGCTCTCTTTGCTTGTTTGTGTCTTTTTCCGGTACAATCGTTCGATTAGGATTCGACCACGCGAAGGATCTCCATGTTGATCAAGCACAAGAATACCTAGATCCTCTTACCTATATCCAAGGGGAGTCAATACTTTGATCATATTGAGCCTACATTTTATGCAAATTATATTTATTTAAATTATCAAAATTGCATGCTTTAATTCTTTAATCAAATGTATGTTAAAGCTTAAGGTAGTCAAATACCCACTTGATGTTTAATTAATTAATATGACATCCATGACAATTTGAGTCCATTATTCCTTCCCTAGTAATTATATGGTAATACTAGTTATAGGGTGTACTTAAGCGACATGCTAGCCTTGCTTAAGTACCGGGGTATTAAATACCCCAAATCATCATTTCTTCAAAACATAAAAATGCTTTGGGTAGTCATTGGTTGTCCATTGACAAAAAGGTGTGAAAAATAATTTGGTTTACTCCTCTAAAACCCTATTGCTAGTTCTATCTGGGCGGATGGTGAGGCGGTGGGTGCTCAGGGAGCACAAGGTTGGTTGGGTTATGGAATGAACCACTCAGATAACCCTAAGGACTTAATCTTGTCACGACCTCCCGTGTTAAACAAGTACAACCACAAGTCTGCAAAGTGCAACTTGGTTTACTAAAATTATTAAATCCTGAATGTGTCTCACACGGTTGAAAAAGGGAAACATGCAAGCTTGCGGTAAATACGGCTTGAATGGGACACCGAGGCAAGGGTGAAGTTGCCTGCCGCTGGGGGTAAACCAAGTACCCGGCAGCGGGGGTAAACATCCTGCATGAACATATGGGCGCAACCCCATATGGGTGAGATTACGAAAAGGGCAAGATAGTTTGAAAGGTTACTGTGATGGTCGCCCAACTACATGACTACGGAATCATGTGGGCTAACGGGTATGACTATCTCTTATGGGTAAAGTGTATAACCTCTGTAGAGTCTAAACTATTTAAATAGCCGCACCTACGGTCAAAGGCGGACATGGGTATCACAACTTGAGTTAGTTCTATTTCAAAACTCTGTGGGTGGTATGAAAATGGTGGAAGGGCTCACCTAGTCCTGTGTTGGATTTTCCCTGAGTCTTCGAGCTCAGTGGGTGTGGTCATTGGAGGTAGCTCCAATTAAAAGATGCATTGGTAGAGTTTCCGCCGGATGGAACCTCTACTAAAATAATTATTGCACATTACTCTCTTTATCAAAAATGCAATTTGTTAAAATGCTAAGTGATAGGACTTTGTATGTATGATATTTGAAAAGTTTGCTTTCGCAAATAAAAGAACCAAGCCATCCTTGTTTAACCCTGCATGTATACTATTGCATTGTGTGTTGGCTCGCGAGCACGGTAGTAGTGCTCATTCTCGCTCCTCTCCCCAAACCCTTCAGATAATGAAGACGAAGGAGACTACGCTTTCTCCAAGGATCTAGAAGCTGGAGGCCCAGAAGATAATGAAGCGTAGTTTAGTCTTTAGTAGTTCTAGTCTCACCTCAGTCTAGTTGACTCCGCTGGTACTTGTGCGCATCCAATATTAACCCAGCTCTTGGTTAATATCGGGCGCATACGGGTTTCCCCAGTCACTTGCCTGTGGAGAGATGTGCTCTCACCCCTTTTGTTTCTGTTGTCGCTTTTGCTACTTTTGTAATGTAATAAGTTTGGCCTGTCCGTGCCCTTATTGTAAAACCTGACCGATGCGGTCTATGTAAAGCTCTGATGTGTTAAATAATGAATGGTATGGTCTTATCTACGCCATGTATGAAATGATTCAGTGATGTATCTGTGAGTGCTATCTATTGATCCAGGGAATAGCACAGTGTCTTTCACAGAGGATTTGGATTCTCGGAATCTGGGTCCTACAGAGTTGGTATCAGAGCATATGACTGTAGGAGCCTTAGCTAGACTGGTCGAGCCTAAGGACTTGAGTCTTATTTTCAAAAACTAAGAAAAGTTTTAAGCAAAATATAGCGTATTTATTGCTCTTACTCATCTCTCTTAGCTCTTTACTTACCTCCTTTTTGCGAGTCTACTCCGTTGCTGGCTCTTTCTTTTGTTTTAAAACTTTAGATGACCGTATCGTCGTCCGATGGCCCATTGGATTTCTTCCCTCACGGCGAGAATGACGATGAGTTTGTCGGTTTTCCCCCGCAAACTCAAGCAGTACCTTGGTTCGCCACTAGCCCATCTTCAAAGGCCGGAAGACCTAGGTCCTAGATCGAGAGTCTCGTTTCGTGAAAGTTGAGTTCATAGCTCACACCTTCCGGACCGAGTATCCCAGGAGCTGCCATTCTAATGCCGTCAAAACATAGCGCGCTTCGCCTCGACTCACTTGTGCCAGATGCACGAGGATCTCTTGTTGAGGTTGTCGTTCTATTCCTTCCCGTCTCTCCAGGAGGGAGAACGCTACCCAAAGCTCATCGACATCAAGAGAAGAACGTCATCGTTGCAGTAGCCACCGTGATGCAAGCTCCAGCACCAAGATCAGCCGTTATCTCCCGCAACTCAGCGCCGGATCAACCACTACGACCCAGAGGAACCGCATCAGGACAACTGCGCAAGAGCGTGCGACGCCCCAGTCCGCCGCCCATCATCAACCTTGAAGAGTCCAGGTAGTGGGCAGCCTCTCTGTGTTCCGCTCTTGTTCTCGCTTCGAAGTTTGGCGAGCCATTCTCGCTCCCGCTCCCCAGGCAACTACACCGTTTGTGGTAGCCTGTACCCTGTTGTAGTAGCCAGGATTAGTCTAGATTAGCCAGCAGTGCTTGCTAGGCAGTCCTTTGTTGCAATCACTCTCTGTTTTCTTCTTTTGTAGACGTTGTGTATGTGACCTAGCATGGCCTATATGCTGTGCTTTAGGATTCATGTAACACCTAACTCCCTTAATATAATGCAGCCACTCTAGGCATTGTACTGTACTTGATTCTTTCTCCTCGTTGGTTTAAAGTTCTTCTGTATGTGCTCTAGAGGGCCAGTAAACCCTCATATATCTCCTCTCGTTCTAAACCTCAGACGCTCTTCCAGATGGCACCAAAGAGAGCCGCAGCCCAAGCAAGAGGTGTTAGTCGCAAAAAGATGACAGCACAGAGGCTACAAGACAGCTACCCCCAGCTGTCAACTTTTCTTAGTAGCTCGACATTCGGACAGTCAGCAGCCCAACCACCAAAAGCTCTTCTTAATAGCCTTCCTCACTTGTTCCCTCTCATCTAATTTGCTTTCTCCTCTCACCTGTGAAACTTGTGAAGAATTGTTGAAGACTGTTCAGATAGGTAAGTTGCATGGAAGCCATTCCTGTTGGGATTAACTACTATGTTTGGAAGCTAAGCTAGATAGTTTTGGAGATCACCGATAGGACTGATTTTGGGAATTGAAAATCTTAAGATTTGCCGATGTTGTAAGAAGTTCCTGTGAACACAGATTATGAATGATTTAAAGGATAGCAGACTGGTGGATTATATAGATTATGGATAAATAAGATGATCATGGAGGAAAATTTTGATTAATCATGAATGATATAGGAATCTGAAATACCAATTTGATTATTAGGAGAAATTGGATTTTTAGCGAATCTTAAGTTGATTATGGTGTTGGTTGAAAACTTAGAATTGAGATGTGTGTGCATTAATGGTACAAAGTGAAATGCAAAGAAAAATTGGATTTTCATATTGATTCATGGTATTAATTTTGGAAGAATTAATTGAATCTTGATTGAATTACAGAAATATAATTGTGGGATGTTAGATTATGGAAACGTATTACGATTGGATTTTGATTAAAGAATTACATAATTGTTGAAGTTTGGATTATAGGATTACCAACTCATGATGTTGATTTTGGGTGGATTAGGATGAATCAAGAAATATGGAATTAATTGAGTATGTTGGTAACATTGGATTCAATTGGATATGCTTGAATAAAGAAGCTGGGATTTATTAGAAATTTTGGTTGGATTATAGAGATATGTCTTGATCAGATTATAGAAGTATATAATTGCGAGATATCAAATTATACAAACATACGATTGTTGGATTATGGGATTAAATGATTATTGGAAGTTGAATCATAAGAATAAGCTATTGTTGAGAGATTGGATTATAGACCTAGAATTGTTGGTGATTCGATTATAGAAATTTGATCATTGCTGCGAATTGAATATTCGAAATATATGGTGATTAACTATTGGATTGTTGATATTGAAGAGCGATTCTTATATTGATGGATATATTATTGACATTGGAGTTGGACTAAATAATTGTTGGTTAGATGGTGATAAAATAATTTGGCGGATTAAATTTGAATTTATGGATTACAAGCAGTCTTTTGAAAGGTTCCATAATAAAGATATTGGTTGTATATAAAAACATTTTGGAGGATCGCGATTGATAAATATGCTTGATGAATTAAGTGAATGATGTCGTGGACTCAGTCAAGAATTTTAGAGGAAACAACTGCGCGGTTATAATCTTTGTTGAATCTCGTTCCAAAAAGGGGATAGAATGGAATTTATCAGGATCTTGGAGTTTATCGGATTGAAAGATGCGATTATCGCTACCAGATTCGGTGGATTTATGAATGGAATAAATCATGCAATCAAAGTGGTGAATCTATTGGATTAAACTTATGCCTAAGAAGGATTTGGGAATTATGATATGAGATCAATAGAATATGAGATTTATTGAATGATTGAACGATCTTTCAATTGGGTGACCTTATGCTATGCTGGAATGGTAGATTCCAATAATAGTGAGACTTGGATCCAGCAATTTGGAAGATAAAATTGATAGCTTTTTAGCCAGGCATTCCAGTACATAGTTGTGAACCAGCGGTTGGCATCAGTCTTGCCAACAAGTGCCCTCGACAAGCCACGCCGATGGGATTCAACTTCAAAGCTACACCAGCTCGATGCAAGACTTTAGCTGTAAGTAAAAGCCATCAGACCTTGCAGGCACCCAGAGCCGTTTCTGCGCGAAGCCAAAGTCAGAACCAAGGCCAAGTGAATCATGTTGCCGCCAGATAGAGATATCACCGAGTAGGTAGCCTGTTGTGATGTAGGTCAGCAAATCAAAGCCGAACATCAGAAGCCAGCAGAATAGCTTCAACCCCTGTAAATCCCTCTGTGGAGATGGAAAGAGATTGGGATGGATTTGACTCGGTATGGGTTATAGTTGATAGACTAACCAAAGCAGCCCACTTTATCCCAGTGAGGACAACTTACAAGGGAGACAAGTAGCCGAGTTATATATAGCTCGTATTGTGTGTTTACATGGAGTACCCAATAGGATAGTCTTCGATCGAGGATCTCAATTCACCTCACATTTCTAGGCTAGTTTGCATGATGCCCTTGGAACATACCTTGATTTCAGCATAGCATACCATCCGCAGACTGATGGTCAGACAGAAAGAACAAATCAGATCCTAGAATGCATGCTCCCAGTTCAAAAACAAATGTGTCTTAGAGTACCTGAAGAGCAGATGCCCACCAAAGCCATCACCCTTCAGCAAGATCTGACTTGCCCAGAACATCCGATCAAGATCCTCGACTTCATCGAGAAGTGAACAAGACGTCAAGTCTTCCGCCTTTGCAAAGTCCAGTGGAGTCACCACTCCGCAAAAGAAGCCACCTGGGAACACGAAGATCAACTGAAGCAAGACTACCCGTCCCTGTGTTGTCGGAGCAGCTCGAATCTCGCGGTCGAGATTCCGTTTAAGGTGGGTAGGATTTGTAGCGTCCCATTTTCGGACGGCGCATAGTAATTTCTATTCGGTTTTCGTTCTTCCTCGTAATTCAAATTACCGAGTATTTGCGAAAACTTTCTTTCCTTTTCGGTTTGTGTTTCAAATGTAATGTCCTTAACCTTTGAAATTCAAATGTCGGGTTTGGAGTTCTCCTTTCTTTTGAATCCCTGGGCCATTTCAAGGTGGGCTTCCCTCTCTTTCGGGCTCAGCCCTGTTTCTTGGGCCAGCCCATCCCTCTTGCTCCTTGGCCCACCCCGACCTAGTAGACCTCCCTTGGGCCCTTTTCTCTTTTTTGTTGGCCTGCCCCGGTCTCTTTCCTTCGACCGCCACGGCCTGGTGTCCATCGACCGGTCATCTTCTTCAAGCGGTCAGCACCAGCTGAGCCTCTCTCCCTCGCTCGTGCTCTTTGACGCCGAGCCGCCTGTGCCTTCTGCCTCCCACGAGCCCGCTACCACCTCGTGTGCGCCTGCCGCCAGCACCTTCTTCACCTTGTCCCTTCAACTCGCCTGCACACCTGTGATTCCATGCGTCCTCAACGGCCGCGCAAGTCGCCGCCCTCTGCCATCTTGAGCATCCATGCACCTGCGCCCTTTGCCAGCGCCCACCTGCTCGCACCAGGGCTCGCCCATGCCGCTCGCATCACTATGCCTGCGCCAGGCCCTCCTGGTTGTCGCCCTCATCCCGTCCCGAGCCGTGACACCGGCACTGTGTGTGCCCACACCTGCGCCACGAGCACCCGGTCCACGCCGTGCGCGTCCACCCTGCTGCGACCACGTACCTGCACATCGCCTTGTCACCTATCGCCACTCCCTACTGCAGCCCGTGCCGCCCTTGGCACCAAAGCCGAGCCCACCTCTGCACCAGCGCCACCTGCCCCGCGGGACCTCCCAGTCAGCCCCGCGCAAGTCATCGCTGTGCCCGATGCTCAATTGCCCGTCCTCGCCGCCGCATGCGCGCGCTAGGGCCATGCCGTGCGTCCTCCTTGGCTCGTGAAGTCGCTGCCGTGACATCACCCACGCGCCAGCCTTGCCTTCGTCTAGTCACCTTTGGCCGTGCGCAACCGTGACGTCCCGGTCATCACCACCCCTGCCATGCGCACGCCTCCATCTACGCCACCTGCTCCGCCAATGTCCTCCCCTGCGCCCTGCTTTCCCGGTCCACGCACCAGTGCGTCACTCGGTCAGCGCCCTGGCCACGTTGCGTCACGCACACGCGCGTCTGCGCCCACTGCAGCCCACCAGCTCCTGATGACGCCAGCGCTCCCATCGCCTGTCGTGCGCGCACAGAGCACCCATGCCGCGCCCGTGCTGCCTTCGTCAGAGCAC
The DNA here is from genome assembly GCA_036346405.1 of Phyllostachys edulis. Taxonomy (NCBI): domain Eukaryota; kingdom Viridiplantae; phylum Streptophyta; class Magnoliopsida; order Poales; family Poaceae; genus Phyllostachys; species Phyllostachys edulis. The sequence continues at coordinate 49,126,050 of CM070563.1, read as the reverse complement.
CCCGCTCCTGTCTCTGTCGCCGCGCACACCCACGCCGCATGCCCATGCCGGTCGCCTCCTCGGGACCTCACGGACACCATCTCGCCAACGGCTCTTTCCTCCCCGCCATCGGCTATAAGAGAGCCCCCTCCTTCACCCCTTTGCTCCCCCCAATTGCTTACCTTCTTCTTCCTGGAAGCAGAGCCAAAACCGAAGCTCCCCATTTGGCCGCACCGCCTGCCTACCGTTCGGCCACCCCAGTCGGCTTCTCTCTTGGGCAACCGTGTCACCACGCGCCCCCGGAGGCCCTCTTGCCATCCTCCATCGCCATTCGTCTTCCCCATCGCCGAGGAATCCCTCCGCTGGAGCTTCTTCCTCCTCTGCCCCGGCTCGCGTCGCCGGCCCCTCCGAAGCACCTCCGGCCTCTCTGCCCGGCTCGACGCCTCCCTCATGGCGGCGCGCAACTCATGCGCGTGGTGCCTACCCCTCCGCGCCACCCCGTCGCAGGCGCCGCTACGCTCCTCCCTTCCCGTGCGCCCGCCACCGCCTTTTTCTTCATAGCCGCCGCGCCTGCTCTTGTCCAAGGCTACAGCCGCGATCAATAGGGCCGCCGCCCCCCTGAGGCTCCATTTTGCTGGCTCCCCCGCCTCCCCTCACTCCCAATCGCCGGCGCCGCCACTGCCCTGTGCTGCCGCACCCCCCTTCTCTGCTTCTCTGTAAACCGGATGAATGGGGAATGAATCAAGCAGGCCCACATGTCATATGCTCATGGCTCTCCCTCTCTCTTTGGCAAGTGGGTCCCACCCCATCACTGTTCACCATGAGCCCATGGACCCGTGCGCCGAACTCAGTCCATGCACTGTGCCATGCACCCATTTCTCTCTCTCTCTCTCTCTCTCTCTTTCAATTCAATTTAATCTTCGTTAATTCCGTTCTCCTCTGTTATAGCTCCAAAAATTATGTAATAAATTTCTAAAAATTTATTAAATTAAGATCTTGCTAATGGCATAGGACTTGATTAATTTGAGGTTCATTTGTGCATTCTTGTGTATTTATTTGCTCTCTTTGCTTGTTTGTGCCTTTTTCCGGTACGATCGTCCGATTAGGATTCGACGACGCGAAGGATCTCCAAGTTGATCAAGCACAAGAATACCAAGATCCTCTTACCTATATCTAAGGCGAGTCAATACTTTGATCATATTGAGCCTACATTTTATGCAAATTATATTTATTTAAATTATCAAAATTGCATGCTTTAATTCTTTAATCAAATGTATGTTAAAGCTTAAGGTTGTTAAATACCCACTTGATGTTTAATTAATTAATATGCCATCCATGATAATTTGAATCCATTATTCCTTCCCTAGTAATTATATGGTAATACTAGTTATAGGGTGTACTTAAGCGACATGCTAGCCTTGCTTAAGTACCGGGGTATTAAATACCACAAATCATCATTTCTTCAAAACATAAAAATGCTTTGGGTAGTCATTGGTGGTCCATTGACAAAAAGGTGTGAAAAATAATTTGGTTTACTCCTCTAAAACCCTATTGCTAGTTCTATCTGGGCGGATGGTGAGGCAGTGGGTGCTCGGGGAGCACAAGGTTGGTTGGGTTGTGGAATGGACCACCCAAATAACCCTAAGGACTTAATCTTGTCACGACCTCCCGTGTTAAACAAGTACAACCACAAGTCTGCAAAGTGCAACTTGGCTTAGTAAAATTATTATATCCTGAATGCGTCTCACATGGTGGAAAAAGGGAAACATGCAAGCTTGCGGTAAATATGGCTTGAATGGGACACCGAGGCAAGGGTGAAGTTGCCTGCCGCTGGGGGTAAACCAACTACCCGGCAGCGGGGGTAAACATCCCGCATGAACGTATGGGCGCAACCCCATATGGGTGAGATTACGGAAAGGGCAAGATAGTTTGGAAGGTTACTGTGACGGTCGCCCAACTACATGACTACGGAATCATGTGGGGGTAACGGGTATGACTATCTCTTGTGGGTAAAGTGTACAACCTCTGCAGAGTCTAAACTGTTCAAATAGCCACGCCTACGGTCAAAGGAGGACATGGGGATCACAACTTGAGTTAGTTCTATTTCAAAACTCTGTGGGTGGTATGAAAAAGGTGGAAGGGCTCACCTAGCCCTGTGTTGGATTTTCCCTGAGTCTTCGAGCTCAGTGGGTGTGGTCATTGGAGGCAGCTCCAATTAAAAGATGCATTGGTAGAGTTTCCGTCGGATGGAACCTCTACTAAAATAATTATTGCACATTACTCTCTTTATCAAAAATGCAATTTGTTAAAATGCTAAGTGATAGGACTTTGTATGTATGATATTTGAAAAGCTTACTTTCGCAAATAAAAGAACCAAGCCATCCTTGTTTAACCCTGCATGTATACTATTGCATTGTGTGTTGGCTCGCGAGCACGGTAGTAGTGCTCATTCTCACTCCTCTCCCCAAACCCTTCAGATAATGAAGACGAAGGAGACTACGCTTTCTGCAAGGATCCAGAAGCTGGAGGCCCAGAAGATAATGAAGCGTAGTTTAGTCTTTAGTAGTTCTAGTCTCACCTTAGTCTAGTTGACTCCGCTGGTACTTGTGCGCATCCAATATTAACCCAGCTCTTGGTTAATATCGGGCGCATACGGGTTTCCCTAGTCACTTGCCTATGGAGAGATGTGCTCTCACCCCTTTTGTTTCCGTTGTCGCTTCCACTACTTTTGTAATGTAATCAGTTCGGCCTGTCCGGCCCTTATTGTAAACCCTGACCCGATGCGATCTATGTAAAGCTCTGATGTGTTAAATAATGAATGATATGGTCTTATCTATGCCTTGTATGAATTAATTCAATGATGTATCTATAAGTGCTATCTACTGATCCAGGGAATAGCATAGTGTCTTTCACAGAGGATTTGAATTCTCGGAATCTGGGTCCGACAAGAAGTACACAAGATATACATAATTATATAGGACAATCAATACCAAAGTGGCTGTCCACTTTGATAAACTAAATTGCATGAACATCCCATTCATGCTGAACCAAGTTGTAACCATATCAAATTATAATTTCAAGATTAACGATGAGCAAACCAAACCAAGTGTTGTCCATAACCGTGGACACGGCTATTCGAATAGATTATCTCTGCAGAGGGGTACTACTTTACCCACACGACTTGACTAGCCCGTAAGCCTCCGGACAATGACACACTTTCTTAGGTATGTCGGCCGAGGAGAATCGAGATACGGTTTTTTTAGCAAGAAACTCCTATTGAGATAAGTCCCCCTTGTGAGATGTTCCCATACTTAGTACAAGCGACGGATAGCACTTGCTAAGTGGTTCACAAGTTGTATTAGATATACTGATGCAATGTAAATAAACGAAAAATGGTGCTCCCATGCACACTATAGCAATATCATGACTAGATAGCCAAGACACACAACCAAAATCTATATGACACAAACGTGATGTAATATCCCAAATGTATAAACAGGTGTTTGTTTCAAATGTAATTAAATGTGTAGAAATTAAAACTTTTTCTCACATCTTGAAAACCCTGAACTCACATATAATTCTTGTCCAAGAGTTGTGGAATCCAAAAGCACAAAGCTCTTGTTAGCAAAAGTCAAACTCACTTTCCACTTGTCACAAATCTTGTACCAAACCTTTGAAAATAATTTTCCCTAGTCCTAGAGATGATGTGGGACCCCTCTGAAAAATATCATAAGTTTTAAAACTTGTTTGATAATTTTTGGAGGTAAAACAAACCCTTGAATAGCCTTGAGGAATTTCCTTAGAAAAATGCATTGCACAAAAACCTCTAGAAATTTTATGAAAGGTTAATCCTAACGTTAGCAAGCTCCAGTTAAAATTTCATAAATTTTGGAGTTGAATTGCTATCTCAATTTAATTCCACAAAGTCTCAGCTTTTAATTTCAAACTCAAATTGGCTGCACTGTTCCTTGGACTTGAGCCACATTCCAAATGGGTTGAACCCAACCCACTCCTCTGGCTCAGCAGACCTCCTTTCCACCCAAGCGAGGTCATAGCCGTTGGATTCAGATCCAAAGGCCACGACCTCCTCCTTAACCAGCTCAGCTCAGACCTCCCACCTCATTGAGGTCATAGCCGTTGGATCAGATCCAACAGTCCATGACCTCCTCCTTAACCAGCTCAGCTCAGACCTCCCACCTTGTTGAGGTCGTAGCCGTTGGATCAGATCCAATAGCCCACGACCTCCCCTCGATATCTAGCGCACATGACCTCCCCGCTTCATGTGTTGTGTGCCGTTGGATTAAAAATCCACGGCCACAACCTCCTCTTTTCATCGTGCGCATCAGACCTCCCACCCGCGTGAGGTCGCAGCCGTTAGATGGAGATCTAGCGCCCACGACCTCCCTTGTCCTCTGCTTGCCGTTGGATCTTGTTTCAACGCACGAGATCAGTGGGCCGTTCGGACCACCCTTTTCAAGCCGTTAGATTTAAATCGTGCGGTCTCTGTTGATTGGGCCGTTCGGACCACTACTGTGAGCCCTGAGATCTAAATCTAACCGCCATGACCTCCTTTGTGCTACGCGCAATGGCTAGGACCCCCCCTCTTTCGATCAGCACCATTGGATGCAAATCCAACGGTCCTAACCTCCTTGGTGTTATGCGCAACGCCTAGGACCTCCCCATTTGTTGTGTGCCCTAGGATTGAAATCCGAAGGCCACGACCTCCTCGTTCTGTTATGCGCCCTTGGATTGAGATCCAAAGGCCATGACCTCCACATCCCGTGGCAGTATCGCGCGCTGCGGTTAAGTCCTCCCCATCTGGTCCTCGCCCTTGGATTTAGATCCAAAGGTCAGGACCTCCTGTCCCCTTATCGCGCGTGACCTCCCCGATCCTTTGCGCCTCTGCGCAATGATCATCTAAGGGTCACGACCTCCCCAGTCTTGATCCAGTGGCTGTGACCTCCTCCCTTCTCATTTAAATCATACCGTTTCAAATCCTAGGGCTGGGACCTCCCTATCCTGCTTATCCAACGGTGGAGGGCAGCCCTGTTCTTCTCCTTCCTCATCACGCAGCGTGCGGCGCATATGGCGGGGTGTGCGGTCTGTCTGTGCTAATGGCTCTGTCTGCAAGATTAAATGCGTGGCAGTGCTTTCCGCCCTCTAGGCCATGCCCTAGCCTACCCCCTCTGTCACCTCCATGTCCCGTCCAAGCCATGGACCACGCCATGGGCTAAGCTCACCATGAGCTTAACCCTTGGCTCATGACCTCCATGTCCCTGGCTTTATGACCTCCTTGGTACCTCCCCTTCGCTTCCTTTGCACACCATTGAGCTTTGCCTTGCCACTGTGCTTGGCTGAGCTCTTCCTCCACAGACCTCCCCCAAATCGCCATTGATGACCTTGGAGCTCCTCTGTGCATTGAGTACTCTAGTGGCTCCCTCTCATCGACCTCTTGCTCCATTTTACTCCTCTGACCTCCTGGAGTTTTAAACCCTAACATAAGCTTGGGTTGACTTCTTCAGGAACGGGCTAAAGTGGACTTGGAGTTTTGGCCGTGGAGCACCTTTCCTCACCAGCACCGGTCCTCCTCTTCTCCGACCTCCTCAGCTCCGCCACGACCTCCAGGTAACCTCCTGGTAGTCATTTTAGAGCTGGGCACCTGCTTGGATGTCACTGCGGAGCTCAATATTGCTGCTTGTCTTTTTGGCCGTGTTGGCCGTCATGCTCCTCTCCGGCTCGTCGGCGTTCAAGGCCGCCGCCGCCGTTGAGAGGAGGTCCATTGGGTGCGCATGACTATTGCGGTCCCAATGGTGTCCTTGGATGTTGCCGGCGAGGTCTGCATCGCCGGCATTGACCACTTCTTTGCAATGGAAGTTTTGTCGGAACATGTCGTCCAGCGCGTGTCGTTAAGACATAGATTTGGGGCAGTAAATGCTCAATCATTGGGAGCAATTACTACTATCTTAAGCACGCCCGGACCTCCTCATTGTCCCTCGCATTTACTCCTTGCCCCCGCGCACGCGCGTGCGCAAATGTGGTGGCTTTGGATCTGGACCGTTCAAGACCTCCCCTCTGGTGAGATCTTGACCGTCCAGGACCTCCTCCTTTGGATCTTAGCCGTCCAGACCTCCCCTGGAGGTCTGAGCCGTTAAGACCTCCCTGTGTAGATCTCCTCCGTGTAGGACCTCCTCGAGGTCATCTCAGCCGTTAAGACCTCCCCGAGTTGATCTGAGCCGTTTAGGTCCTCCCTCAGACAATCTAAACCATTAAAGTCCTCCATTGGAAAATCTAGACCGTCCAGGACCTCCCTCAAGAGGTCTTGACGATGTAGATCTTCCTTGGGAAGATCTTGATCGTTTAGATCTTCCTTTGGAAAATCACAGCCGCTCAGGTCCTCCCTCGCTAGATCTGGACCGTCCCGGTCCTCTCTCCAGTGTTGTGGTCCGTTGGATGCAGCATCAACGGCCACGACCTCCTTCCTCGTTAGCGTGCGCGCTGCTGGGAGGACATGGACCGTTGGATCCATGATCAACGGCCCATGTTCTCTGGACCTACGCTAGAGCGCGCGTGCGCGTTGTTCTCTGGGAGGTCTTGGGCCGTCAGATCCAAGATCTATAGCTCATGTCCTCCCCCCTTCATTTCGGTTTTTAGAATTTCCCGAGAGGACTTATTTGTTAACTGAAAAAGGTAATAACTTTGAAAATGCACATCTAATTCATCTTAGCTCCTTTTTAGTTGATTCAAATTTCTGTAGCTCTGGTTTGAACTAAACTTTAATCTAAAAATGGTTGTAAGTTGAGTTCAGCTCCAGAAAAATGATTTGTTAAATAGGTTTCAAAATTAACTTTTAATGTTGCATTTAACTTGTAAAATGCATAAGTAATTCTGTCTAGTTTATTTTTGAGTGAATCTAACTTTGTTGGCTTCCTCTGTTAGTGAACTAGATGTTAGAATAGGATTTAGGCATGTCACTATTTTCAAAAGAATTGTGGGAGCATTTTAATTGTGCTCTTTTGAATGTCTTTGCAAAATCATAAAACATGCATAATAGCTCCAAATGAGATGAACTCAATTGTGTTATTCATCTCATGAGGTGCTTGTTTTACTGTAAAAATCTCAGTTGCACCACCTTTCTAGAAAATGTTGCCAAACAATTTAATTATGTGAATAGTAGCAGTTTTGTATTTTTAGGGCTGAGCATAATTGTTTTGCTCATATCTTGTGCATTGAGAATCCAAATCAATTGGTTCTTGTTGCTAAATTCCCTAAAAATCATCCTCTTGCTGCTGTAGAAATTTCAGAGCTTTTGGAATTTGTTTGCTGTGCTGTCTTCTGGGTTTTCGTCGTTCTTATCGATTCTTTTTGCCTTTGCGATTAGGTGTTGACGAGTGTGTTGATCCCGTGAGTGATCCTCAGCAACATATTGAGCACAACCAGCAAGGCAAGCAGTTTGATCATATCCCATTGTGTCCCATTACTTTAAAGTCTAATATATTGTTTTACTTGTATGTATGCATTGCTATTTTGTTGTTAAATGATATCCTTTAGTGATCCTATAGATGCATATCCTGTAGGTAAATATTCATTCTCTACTACTAAGCCTAGGACTACCTTGCTGTGATGTAGAGTTCGTTGGATGAGCTCTCATCACTTAGTAGATCACGTGTTGATATGCTTAGAAATGCTTAGAACGGTAGAAATGGGCGGTTGTCGACATTATGTCGATGACCTTGGTCACACAAAATTTTTTTTATTATTCCATTATGTCCATCTCTTGTGCTTGTTAATTTGTAAAGTCAAAACAAAAATAAAAATGAAAACTATTTTGACTTGGGCACAATGGATGATGGTGTGATTGTTGGGTTGTGGAATGGTGCCTAAGTCAACAAAGACCGAACATCTTGTTACACCAAACCAAGCATTTTTGCATGCTAACCACATGAGGGGGATATGGGACCTCTCTTGGCTACGTACTTTGGTGGGTGTTAGCTTCAAGTTGCATGGTGGGCTATTGGGCGAGTAGTAGTGGGGTTATCCACTGCAAGGAGCACTACCCGTATAAGGGGGTGAGCATCTTTGATGACTCCGCATCAACGTATGGGGCGGTTGTATCCCCATATGGGCAACTCGTGATTAATACTCAATATTGGAAAGGTCTCGTTGGACTTAGCTGTGCCGGCACACCAAAGAAAGTGTGCTAATAGCTTGGCGAAAAGGCGGTCTAACGTGTGGGTACATTGGTACACCCCTGCAGGGTTAAAACTATTCGAATAGCCTCGTCCTAGGTTATGGACACGCTTGGGGAAGTCTTTCGAGAGTTAGACTACAACCTTTAATTAAAACTTGACATGGGTGGTATGAATGGGTAATTCATGCTATTGTTGTGGTGGCTATTGGGTTAGTCACTTCCAGGTTGTTGTTGTCATCTATCTATTGTTATTTATGTTACTTGTCTCGTTGTTACTTGCAAATTAAAAATGAATTGCAAAATTGCTTTGGAATCTATTTAAATATTGCAAATGAAAACTTGCTTTATGCTAAAATAAGTCCAAAGCCTCATCCACTAAATAAAGCTTGCATGTAGTTAAACTATAGTTCTGTTATACTACACGTCAGTCTTGCGAGTACATTATTTGTACTCATTTGCTTTGCTTAATAACTTTGTTGCATAGGAGGTAGAGCCCAAAGGGCTTCACTTTTGTGAGATGTGCTGCGGTTGGGAATCGAGCTAGGCGGCTTGGTTGGTTGCCTTGTGGGCTAAAGGAAAACCTTGTGGCTCTCTTTTGTTTATTGCCATCTTATGGCTTTTGCTTCCGCTGTGTTACCTTTATTAGTTGTATTTGGCCAGTCGACCCCTTTTGTAATAACTCTATATGATGTATGTCTTTTAATCTAGTTCGTGCTTTGGTTCTATGTCTTGAATGGAATTGATGCATGATTTTGTAAAGGGGTGTGTATACTAAATTCTGGGAAGTATACATATCTCGAAGACACGGATTATTATGTTTGTGATGCTAGGGTCAATGGATGACTAAGTATTACAAGCCTAATAAACCGGGGTCCTCACAAAGTTGGTATCAGAGCCATACTGACCATAGAAGCCCTAGCTTGGTCGTCCTTAGGATATTTTGAAAATCTTATTTTCAAAATGTCAAATGGTTTATGAAAGCTTAAGTAAAGTCTCTACTTTTGCTCCTTACCTATCTTAGCTTTCTTATCTCTCCTTATTCTAATTTGAGTTTTAAAAGTTGTTTTCCCTCTCCTTCCCTCAAAAGATAGTTGTTATCGATTAATTGGGTTTTGGGAATCAGTGAGATTGGCAAATTGAAGTGTTGGCTGCCCTTTTACAAGGTTTTGATGTTTCTGGAGTCGGTGATTTCGGCAAAGAGCTTGGATGCAAAATCAGGACAGCAAGCATCAAATTTCCGGACAGCAATCTCAAGATTCTAATTATGATAGATAATGAGAGGATAATTCAACTAAAACTTGTGGGAATGAAAGGGTAAGATGTGATACTAGTTAGCTAAGTATCTAACAATTATTTTGCTGGTTTAACCTTGCTTTTGAGTAGTATTAGAGCTAAAATAGCTTGCTGAAATTTTATCTTCTCAACCAATTACTCGTTCATTCAATACGGGATAGATGCATAGAGAAGTTGAGCTTATTTCTTGAGTATCCCTTGCTGTTTTTAGAGTCTTTTTGGAAGTTTTAAAGTCCATTTACTTGCTGTTTGGCCTTCGATTAGGGTGATATTCCATTCCCCTAGTCGTTAGCTTTTTCGCTTCTTTCGGCTTTGTTTTTCGGGTATTAGTTGCTAACCTCGTTCCCCTTTCAACAGGATGGCGGGTCGTACTCGTAGCGGCCAAGGCCAGTCAGTTGGTCCGGATGAGGAGCTTCCTCCTCCCCCGACCATGGCCGAGGTTCTTATGCAGATTGAGCGTAACCGTTCTGAGGACAGAAGGGTCCTGGAGGTTATTGCTCGCAACACCACCACTCTTTCCGGTGCCTCTGGATCAGGCGGAGGAAGTGGACATCAGCAGCGTGGGGGACTTGCAGAGTTCCTTCGCACCCAGCCGCCCACTTTCTCCAGGTCTGAGGACCTACTGGATGTAGACGACTGGCTTCGTCTGGTTGACCGAAAGCTCAACATCGCTCAGTGCCAGGAGCAGGAGAAGGCACTGTTTGCATCCCATTAGCTGGAGGGTGCAGCTCTTTCATGGTGGGAGAACTTTCTCGCCATGAAGCCCGCTGGCCACACCGTCACTTGGGAGGAGTTCCGCGTTGCCTTCCGGCGGTCTCACATCCCTGCCGGTGTGATGAAGCTGAAGATGAAGGAGTTTGCTGCGCTCAAGCAAGGGCGCAATTCGGTCACGGAGTATTTGTACGAGTTCAACCATCTGGCTCGTTATGCTCCTGAGGAGGTGGCCACTGATGAGGCCAAGCAGGAGAAGTTCATGGATGGTTTGTCTAAGGAGCTTCAGGACAAGCTCTCCATCGTTGACTTCCCCGACTTCCAGGCCTTGGTGGACAAGGCCATCGTCTCCAAGCACAAGGGAAGGGTGCTGCGTGACTCCCGCAAGCGCAAGTGGGAGACTCAAAAGTCTTCCCATACCAGCTCTTCTCGTGCTCACTTCGGGCACTCTCAGGGGTCCCGCCCTCAGGCTTCAGCACCCCCGAAGTCGTCAACACCTGCCCCTCGTCCTCCGCAGGCTGTGTTTTGACCACGTGCACCTGCGGCTCAGCAGGGTGGCCTCCGCAATGTTGCCGAGGTCACTTGTTTCTTCTGCAACCAGAAGGGCCATTATGCGAACCATTGCCCTAAGAAGACTGGAGCGGCCCCTCGTCCTAATGGACGACGCGGGCAAGGTGGTGGATCTTCTCAGGATCAGAAGATTGTCCCCGTAGCCCAAGGCGTGGGCAGCGGTCGCGTCAACACCATCTCTGCTAAGGAGGCACAGGAGGCGCCTGACATCGTGTTGGGTACGCTTCTTGTTAACTCTCATCCTGCTACTGTTTTGTTCGATTCAGGAGCATCTCATTCTTTTGTATCTCAGTCTTTTGCTGCTGTAAGTGATCTTCTGTTTGCTCCTTTGTTGGTCCCGTTGCTCATTCGCTCTCCCGGTTCGGAGTTGAGAGCTGAATCCGAGTGTTGGGAGGTTCCTATTGAGATTGAGGGAGTAAGATTTTTGGCAAATCTTATTCTCCTCAATGCAGCGAGCTTAGATGTGATTCTGGGCATGGATTGGTTGTCTCAGCACATGGGGCAAATCGATTGCGCCCGGAAGCTCATCTATCTCACCGATCCCTCCGTGAAAGTTAAGCTTCGCCATGCAGTTGTCCAGTCCACATCTCTTCGCGCTCGAAGCAAAGCCAGCTTCGGATATTCATGAAGTCCCAATGGTATGTGACTTCATGGATGTCTTTCTCGAAGATCTTCCAGGGATGCCACCCGTTCGTGATCTCGAGTTCGTCATCGAGTTGGCTCCCGGTACCGCCCTGATTTCGAAGAGGCCCTACCGGATGCCACCGAATGAGTTGGTGGAGTTGAAGAAGCAACTTAATGAGCTTCAGGAGAAGGGTTTCATCCACCCTAGCTCATCTCCGTGGGGTTGTCCAGCCATCTTCGTAAAGAAGAAGGACGGTACTTTGCGCATGTGCGTCGATTACCGTGCGCTTAATGAAGTGACGGTAAAGAACAAGTAACCTTTGCCCCGCATTGACGATCTCTTTGATCAGTTATCTGGAGCTCGAGTCTTCTCCAAGATTGATTTGAGAGTGGGATATCATCAAGTTCGGATTCGACCTGAGGATATTCCCAAGACGGCTTTCTCTACTCGTTATGGTTTGTACGAGTACACCGTCATGTCGTTTGGCTTGACCAATGCTCCTGCCTTGTTCATGAACCTCATGAATTCGGTCTTTATGGAGTATTTGGATAAGTTTGTCGTGGTCTTCATCGATGATATTCTTATCTGCTCCAAGAACGATGAGGAACACGCCGAGCATCTGAAGCTTATTTTGGGCAAGCTGCGTGAGCACCAGCTGTATGCGAAGTTCAGCAAGTGCGCGTTCTGGTTGAAGGAAGTGGCCTTCTTGGACCATGTGCTTTTAGTAGGAGGCATAGCCGTTGATCCTAGCAAGGTCAGCGATGTGCTATCCTGGAGCCAGCCCCGTTCGGTAACCGAAGTGCAGAGTTTTCTCGGTTTAGCGGGATACTATCGTCGCTTTATCGAGAACTTCTCCAAGATCGCGAAGCCGATGACGGATTTGCTCAAGAAGGACAAGAAGTTCATGTGGTCCGCTGAATGTGAGGAAAGTTTCCAAGTACTCAAGATGCGTTTGACCACCGCTCCCGTTCTCGTTCTTCCCGATATCCATCGGAGCTTCGATATCTATTGCGATGCTTCTCGTCGAGGCCTCGGTTGTGTCCTTATGCAAGAAGGCAAGGTAGTGGCCTATGCATCGAGGCAATTGAGACCTCATGAACTCAACTATCCTACCCATGACTTGGAGCTAGCTGCTGTGATTCATGCACTTAAGATTTGGCGACATTACCTTATCGGTAATCGTTGTGAAGTGTACTCGGATCACAAGAGCTTGAAGTATTTGTTCACCCAGCCAGATCTGAACCTCAGGCAAAGGAGATGGTTGGAGTTGATCAAGGACTATGATGTGGGTATTCACTACCATCCGGGCAAGGCTAATGTCGTTGCCGATGCGCTTAGTCGTAAAGCGCATTGTAATGCCTTGTTGCTCAAGGAGCATCATCCCACCCTTCTGGAGGAGTTTCAGTGTCTCAACTTGGGCTTGGTTGAGCAGGGTTTCCTCGCTATCTTGGTTGTGCAACCAACCTTGGTGGATCGTATCAAGGCCGCTCAGCAATCAGATCCTGGAGTGAACAAAATCGGGCAAAATGTCAAGAACGGAACAGCCAAGTGCTTCTCTGAGGATGAGCATGGTGTTGTGAGGTTCGGACAACGCCTGGTGGTTCCAAAGGATATGGCGTTGTGAAATTTGATCCTCCGTGAAGCCCATGATTCGCCTTTGTCCATTCATCCCGGGGCCACAAAGATGTATCAAGATCTCCGTCAGGGATTTTGGTGGACCCGAATGAAGAGGGAGATTGCGAAGTTCGTTGCCGAGTGCGACGTGTGTTGTCGTGTGAAGGCCGAGCATTAGCGTCCAGCTGGACTGCTTCAGCCCCTGCCTGTTCCTGAGTGGAAGTGGGATTCGATCGGGATGGATTTCATCACTGGCCTACCCACATCCCCGAAAAAGAATGATGCCATTTGGGTTGTCATCGATCGATTGACTAAAGTGGCTCATTTCATTCCTGTCAAGACTCAGCTTCGTGTGGGTCTCTTAGCCGAGCTTTATGTTTCCAGAATTGTAAGTCTACATGGGATACCTAAGACGATCATTTCTGATCGTGGTTCTCTGTTTACTTCTCGATTTTGGCATAGTTTGCAAGAGGCTATGGGAACTCGCCTTTCCTTGACCTGACATATCATCCCCAAACCGATGGTCGACCGAGAGGGTCAACCAAGTTTTGGAAGACATGCTCGTGCTTGTGTTCTTTCCTATGGGAAGCATTGGGAGAAATGCTTGCCATTCGCCGAAGTTTTCTTACAACAACAGTTTCCAAGCCGCTCGGCATGGCACCTTCGAGGCCTTATACGGAGAAAATGCGAACCTGTTGAACTGGTGCGAGATCGCGAAGACCCTTCTTTGGCGGACTCGATCAATGAGGCTGAGAGTCAAGTCCAGCTTATTCGTGAGCGTCTTCGCGCAGCTCAATCCAGGCAAAAGAGCTATGCGGATCGCCGTCGTCGTGAGTTGAGTTTTGAGCCTAATGACTTTGTTTATCTCAAAGTCTCTCCTTTGAAGGGCCATCAATGTTTCGGCGTTAAGGGCAAGTTAGCTCCTCGGTATGTGGGTCCCTACCGCATTATCGAGAAGAAAGGAGCTGTTGCCTATAAGTTGGAGTTGCCTGCTGCACTTGAGGGGGTACATGATGTGTTCTATGTGTCCCAGTTGAAGAAGTGCCTCCATGTTCCAACTGAGGAAGCTCCGTTGGAAACTCTCGATGTCCAACCAGATTTGACCTATCGCGAGCACCCTGTTCGCATACTCGAAGAGGCTGAACGAAGAACTAGGAATCGTTCCATTAAGTTCCTTAAAGTTCTATGGTCGAACCATTCCGAGGATGAAGCTACTTGGGAAAGGGAAGATCGTCTGCGTGCGGACTACCCTTCTTTCTTTTCCGAGTAAGCCAAATCTCGGGACGAGATTTCTGTAAGGGGGGGGGGAGATTTTGTAACATCCCAAATGTATAAACAGGTGTTTGTTTCAAATGTAATTAAATGTGTAGAAATTAAAACTTTTTCTCACATCTTGAAAACCCTAAACTCACATATAATTCTTGTCCAAGAGTTGTGGAATCCAAAAGCACAAAGCTCTTGTTGGCAAAAGTCAAACTCACTTTTCACTTGTCACAAATCTTGTGCCAAACCTTTGGAAATAATTTTCCCTAGTCCTAGAGATGATGTGGGACCCCTCTGAAAAATATCATAAGTTTTAAAACTTGTTTGATAATTTTTGGAGGTAAAACAAACCCTTGAATAGCCTTGAGGAATTTCCTGAGAAAAATGCAGTGCACAAAAACCTTTGGAAATTTTATGAAAGGTTAATCCTAAAGTCAGCAAGCTCCAGTTAAAATTTTATAAATTTTGGAGTTGAATTGCTATCTCAATTTAATTCCACAAAGTCTCAGCTTTTAATTTCAAACTCAAATTGGCTGCACTGTTCCTTGGACTTGAGCCACATTCCAAATGGGTTGAACCCAACCCACTCCTCTGGCTCAGCAGACCTCCTTTCCACCCATGCGAGGTCGTAGCCGTTGGATTCAGATCCAAAGGCCACGACCTCCTCCTTAACCAGCTCAGCTCAGACCTCCCACCTCATTGAGGTCATAGCCGTTGGATCAGATCCAATAGTCCATGACCTCCTCCTTAACCAGCTTAGCTCAGACCTCCCACCTTGTTGAGGTCAAAGCCGTTGGATCAGATCCAACAACCCACGACCTCCCCTCGATATCTAGCGCACATGACCTCCCCGCTTCATGTGTTGTGTGCCGTTGGATTAAAAATCCACGGCCACGACCTCCCCTTTTCATCGTGCGCATCAGACCTCCCACCCGCGTGAGGTTGTAGCCGTTAGATGGAGATCTAGCGCCCACGGCCTCCCTTGTCCTCTCCTTGCCGTTGGATCTTGTTTCAACACGCGAGATCAGTGGGCCGTTCGAACCACCCTTTTCAAGCCGTTAGATTTAAATCGTGCGGTCTCTGTTGATTGGGCCGTTCGAACCACTAATGTGAGCCCTGAGATCTAAATCTAACCACCATGACCTCCTTTGCGCTACACGCAATGGCTAGGACCTCCCCTCTTTCGATCAGCACCATTGGATGCAAATCCAACGGTCCTGACCTCCTTGGTGTTATGCGCAGCGCCTAGGACCTCCCCATTTGTTGTGCGCCCTAGGATTGAAATTCGAAGGCCACAACCTCCTCGTTCTGTTATGCACCCTTGGATTGAGATCCAAAGGCTATGACCTCCACATCCCGTGGCAGTATCGCGCGCTGCGGTTAAGTCCTCTCCATCTGGTCCTCGCCCTTGGATTTAGATCCAAAGGTCAGGACCTCCTGTCCCCTTATCGCGCATGACCTCCCCGTTCCTTTGCGCCTCTGCGCAATGATGATCTAAGGGTCACGACCTCCCCAGTCTTGATCTAGTGGCTGTGACCTCCTCCCTTCTCCTTTAAATCATATCGTTTCAAATCCTAGGGCTGGGACCTCCCTATCCTGCTTATCCAACGGTGGAGGGGAGCCCTGTTCTTCTCCTTCCTCTGTCACATGTGCGAGCGCATATGGCGGGGGTGTGCAGGTCCTGTCCCGTCACCAACGGCTCTGAGCTACGCGCATTAAATGCGTGGCAGTGCTTTCCGCCCTCTAGGCCATGCCCTAGCCTACCCCTCTGTCACCTCCACGTCCTGTCCAAGCCATGGACCACGCCATGGGCTAAGCTCACCATGAGCTTAACCCTTGGCTCATGACCTCCATGTCCCTGGCTTTATGACCTCCTTGGTACCTCCCCTTCGCTTCCTTTGCACACCATTGAGCTTTGCCTTGCCACTGTGCTTGGCTGAGCTCTTCCTCCACAGACCTCCCCCAAATCGCCATTGATGACCTTGGAGCTCCTCTGTGCATTGAGTACTCCAGTGGCTCCCTCTCATCGACCTCTTGCTCCATTTTACTCCTCTGACCTCCTGGAGTTTTAAACCCTAACATAAGCTTGGGTTGACTTCTTCAGGAACGGGCTAAAGTGGACTTGGAGTTTTGGCCGTGGAGCACCTTTCCTCACCAGCACCGGTCCTCCTCTTCTCCGACCTCCTCAGCTCCGCCACGACCTCCAGGTAACCTCCTGGTAGTCATTTTAGAGCCGGGCACCGCTGGATGTCATCATGAGCTCAATATTGTCGCTTGTCTTTTGGCCGTGTTGGCGTCATGCTCCTCTCCGGCTCGTCGGCGTTCAAGGCCGCCGCCGCCGTTGAGAGGAGGTCCATTGGGTGCGCATGACTATTGCGGTCCCAATGGTGTCCTTGGATGTCGCCGGCGAGGTCTGCATCACCGGCATTGACCACTTCTTTGCAATGGAAGTTTTGTCAGAACGTGTCATCCAGCGCGTGTCATTAAGACATAGATTTGGGGCAGTAAATGCTCAATCATTGGGAGCAATTACTGCTGTCTTAAGCACACCTGGACCTCCTCGTTGTCCCTCGCATTTACTCCTTGCCCGCACGCGCGCGCGTGCGCAAACGTGGTGGCTTTGGATCCGGACCATTCAAGACCTCCTCTCTGGTGAGATCTTGACCGTCCAGGACCTCCTCCTTTGGATCTTAGCCGTCCAGACTTCCCCTGGAGGTCTGAGCCGTTAAGACCTCCCTGTGTAGATCTCCTCCGTGTAGGACCTCCTCGAGGTCATCTTAGCCGTTAAGACCTCTCCGAGTTGATCTGAGCCGTTTAGGTCCTTCCTCGGACAATCTAAACCATTAAAGTCCTCCCTTGGAAAATCTAGACCGTCCAGGACCTCCCTCGAGAGGTCTTGACGATGTAGATCTTCCTTGGAGAGATCTTGATCGTTTAGATCTTCCTTTGAAAGATCACAGCCGCTCAGGTCCTCCCTCGCTAGATCTAGATCGTCCCGGTCCTCCCTCCAGTGTTGTGGTCCGTTGGATGCAGCATCAACGGCCACGACCTCCTTCCTCGTTAGCGTGCGCGCTGCTGGGAGGACATGGACCGTTGGATCCATGATCAACGGCCCATGTTCTCTGGACCTGCGCTAGAGCGCGTGTGCGCGTTGTTCTCTGGGAGGTCTTGGGCCGTCAGATCCAAGATCTATGGCTCATGTCCTCCCCCCTTCATTTCGGTTTTTAGAATTTCCCGAGAGGACTTATTTGTTAACTGAAAAAGGTAATAACTTTGAAAATGCACATCTAATTCATCTTAGCTCCTTTTTCGTTGATTCAAATTTCTGTAGCTCTGGTTTGAACTAAACTTTAATCTAAAAATGGTTGTAAGTTGAGTTCAGCTCCAGAAAAATGATTTGTTAAATAGGTTTCAAAATTAACTTTTAATGTTGCATTTAACTTGTAAAATGCATAAGTAATTCTGTGTAGTTTATTTTTGAGTGAATCTAACTTTGTTGGCTTCCTCTGTTAGTGAACTAGATGTTAGAATAGGATTTAGGCATGTCACTGTTTTCAAAAGAATTGTGGGAGCATTTTAATTGTGCTCTTTTGAATGTCTTTGCAAAATCATAAAACATGCATAATAGCTCCAAATGAGATGAACTCAATTGTGTTATTCATCTCATGAGGTGCTTGTTTTACTGTAAAAATCTCAGTTGCACCACCTTTCTAGAAAATGTTGCCAAACAATTTAATTATGTGAATAGTAGCAGTTTTGTATTTTTAGGGCTGAGCAGAGTTGTTTTGCTCATATCTTGTGCATTGAGAATCCAAATCAATTGGTTCTTATTGCTAAATTCCCTAAAAATCATCCTCTTGCTGCTGTAGAAATTTCAGATCTTTTGGAATTTGTTTGCTGTGCTGTCTTCTGGGTTTTCGCCGTTTTATCGATTCTTTTTGCCTTTGCGATTAGGTTTTGACGAGTGTGTTGATCCCGTGAGTGATCCTCAGCAACATATTGAGCACAACCAGCAAGGCAAGCAGTTTGATCATATCCCATTGTGTCCCATTACTTTAAAGTCTAATATATTGTTTTACTTGTATGTATGCATTGTTATTTTGTTGTTAAATGATATCGTTTAGTGATCCTATAGATGCATATCCTGTAGGTAAATGTTCATTCTCTACTACTAAGCCTAGGACTGCCTTGCTGTGATGTAGAGTTCGTTGGATGAGCTCTCATCACTTAGTAGATCACGTGTTGATATGCTTAGAACGGTAGAAATGGGCGGAATTTTTTTTTAAATAATATTTTTTAAAAGAAAATTAAAAAATATATAATCGCCCCAAAAATTACAGATTGTGTTCTTATGCCAGATTGAAATGGCGGCAGAACCTATCGCCATTTCAATCGGGCGATAGGTGCCCTCACCGATGCAATCGCCGGTCCAACTACCTATCGCCATTTCAAATGGCGATAGGAAGGTGAACAGTTTTCCTATCGCCATTTCAAATGGTTGTAAGTTGAGTTCAGCTCGAGAAAAATGATTTGTTAAATAGGTTTCAAAATTAACTTTTAATGTTGCATTTAACTTGTAAAATGCATAAGTAATTCTGTGTAGTTTATTTTTGAGTGAATCTAACTTTGTTGGCTTCCTCTGTTAGTGAACTAGATGTTAGAATAGGATTTAGGCATGTCACTGTTTTCAAAAGAATTGTGGGAGCATTTTAATTGTGCTCTTTTGAATGTCTTTGCAAAATCATAAAACATGCATAATAGCTCCAAATGAGATGAACTCAATTGTGTTATTCATCTCATGAGGTGCTTGTTTTACTGTAAAAATCTCAGTTGCACCACCTTTCTAGAAAATGTTGCCAAACAATTTAATTATGTGAATAGTAGCAGTTTTGTATTTTTAGGGCTGAGCAGAGTTGTTTTGCTCATATCTTGTGCATTGAGAATCCAAATCAATTGGTTCTTATTGCTAAATTCCCTAAAAATCATCCTCTTGCTGCTGTAGAAATTTCAGATCTTTTGGAATTTGTTTGCTGTGCTGTCTTCTGGGTTTTCGTCGTTCTTATCGATTCTTTTTGCCTTTGCGATTAGGTTTTGACGAGTGTGTTGATCCCGTGAGTGATCCTCAGCAACATATTGAGCACAACCAGCAAGGCAAGCAGTTTGATCATATCCCATTGTGTCCCATTACTTTAAAGTCTAATATATTGTTTTACTTGTATGTATGCATTGTTATTTTGTTGTTAAATGATATCGTTTAGTGATCCTATAGATGCATATCCTGTAGGTAAATGTTCATTCTCTACTACTAAGCCTAGGACTACCTTGCTGTGATGTAGAGTTCGTTGGATGAGCTCTCATCACTTAGTAGATCACGTGTTGATATGCTTAGAACGGTAGAAATGGGCGGAATTTTTTTTTAAATAATATTTTTTTAAAAGAAAATTAAAAAAATATATAATCGCCCCCAAAAATTACAGAATTGTGTTCTTGTCGCCAGTTGAAATGGCGACAGGAACCTATCGCCATTTCAACTGGCGATAGGTGCCCTCACCGATGCAATCGCCGGTCCAACTACCTATCGCCATTTCAAATGGCGATAGGAAGGTGAACAGTTTTCCTATCGCCATTTCAAATGGTTGTAAGTTGAGTTCAGCTCCAGAAAAATGATTTGTTAAATAGGTTTCAAAATTAACTTTTAATGTTGCATTTAACTTGTAAAATGCATAAGTAATTCTGTGTAGTTTATTTTTGAGTGAATCTAACTTTGTTGGCTTCCTCTGTTAGTGAACTAGATGTTAGAATAGGATTTAGGCATGTCACTGTTTTCAAAAGAATTGTGGGAGCATTTTAATTGTGCTCTTTTGAATGTCTTTGCAAAATCATAAAACATGCACAATAGCTCCAAATGAGATGAACTCAATTGTG
Organism: Phyllostachys edulis; assembly: GCA_036346405.1. NCBI lineage: Eukaryota > Viridiplantae > Streptophyta > Magnoliopsida > Poales > Poaceae > Phyllostachys > Phyllostachys edulis. The sequence continues at coordinate 49,105,882 of CM070563.1, read as the reverse complement.
TTATTCATCTCATGAGGTGCTTGTTTTACTGTAAAAATCTCAGTTGCACCACCTTTCTAGAAAATGTTGCCAAACAATTTAATTATGTGAATAGTAGCAGTTTTGTATTTTTAGGGCTGAGCAGAGTTGTTTTGCTCATATCTTGTGCATTGAGAATCCAAATCAATTGGTTCTTGTTGCTAAATTCCCTAAAAATCATCATCTTGCTGCTGTAGAAATTTCAGAGCTTTTGGAATTTGTTTGCTGTGCTGTCTTCTGGGTTTTCGTCGTTCTTATCGATTCTTTTTGCCTTTGCGATTAGGTGTTGACGAGTGTGTTGATCCCGTGAGTGATCCTCAGCAACATATTGAGCACAACCAGCAAGGCAAGCAGTTTGATCATATCCCATTGTGTCCCATTACTTTAAAGTCTAATATATTGTTTTACTTGTATGTATGCATTGCTATTTTGTTGTTAAATGATATCGTTTAGTGATCCTATAGATGCATATCCTGTAGGTAAATGTTCATTCTCTACTACTAAGCCTAGGACTACCTTGCTGTGATGTAGAGTTCGTTGGATGAGCTCTCATCACTTAGTAGATCACGTGTTGATATGCTTAGAACGGTAGAAATGGGCGGAATTTTTTTTTAAATAATATTTTTTTAAAAGAAAATTACAAAAATATATAATCGCCCCCAAAAATTACAGAATTGTGTTCCTGTCGCCAGTTGAAATGGCGACAGGAACCTATCGCCATTTCAACTGGCGATAGGTGCCCTCACCGATGCAATCGCCGGTCCAACTACCTATCGCCATTTCAAATGGCGATAGGAAGGTGAACAGTTTTCCTATCGCCATTTGAAATGGCGACAGTATGCCATGTATAAAATCCCGAAAAATTCCTTCCAAACCTCATTTGAATTCCAGAAAAAAAACAGAATCGAGAGGGAGAGGAAGAGAAAGAAAGATAGCTAAGCTCTGCTCGTTCGTCGCGGAGGAGATAGATTGAGAGAGCAGTGCCATCTTGTAGACCGGCCATCTTGCAGGTATATTTTTCTTGCAATGTTGTATATTATGTCAAATTATGTAGAGTAACGACATAGAATTAAGTAGAGTAACGACATAGAATTAAGTAGATTAGCGACTAGAATTAAGTAGAATAGCGACATAGAATCAAGTAGAATAGCGAGTAGAATTAAGTAGAATAGCGACATAGAATTAAGTAGATTAGCGACTAGAATGAGGTAGAACATCGACATAGAATCAAGTAGAATAACGACTAGAATGAAGTAGAATAGCAACATAGAATTAAGTACAATAGCGACATAGAATCAAGTAGAATAGAAGTTATGTAGAATAGCGACATAGAATGAAGTCAAATAGCGACGTAGTGTAGTTCGTCGTATATTATTTGAGATGTGTATAGTGTAGTTTATCGTACATGTTTCGTACTTTTTACAATGTATGCACTTAATTTGTAGATATGGCGGACGGAGGTCAGTATGAGTTGCTTGACCCGGTGATTGACGCACAACACCGTAGCCGTCTTAGTACCATGCTCCCCCAGCATGGTGAGGCGCCGATTGAGCTTGGCGCGTTTTGGTTGCGCACGCCTATGAGGGCATGGAGGCTGCACGCAGACTGGATTCCGAGGTACGTATAGTTTTAATACACTCAATCGCGGTATGACTACTTTGCGTGCATTAACGTTTATTCTTAATCGTTTTGACGCAGGTTGAGAGCGGTAGGCCTCCTTGCACTAGCGAGGATGGTGGAGGCGACTTTTGAGGATGATCAGGACCGTGGTGGTGGTCGTACGTCTAGGCGTTTTCCATACGACCGGGCGCTGCTAACAGCGTTGGTTGACCGCTGGAGGCCAGAGACGCACACGTTCCACCTTCCGTGCGGGGAGATGACGCCGACGCTGCAGGACGTGAGCTTCCTGCTCGGGTTGCCATGCGCAGGCCGCCCCCTGGCGGCGTACGACGTCCCGGTCACGTGGCGCACTGACCTCCTAGCGAGGTTCCGCGATGTGTTGCCGGAGGGCAGCAACTACACCGAGTTCAGCAGCCCGCACGGGCCGACGTTGAAGTGGATCTGCCAGTTCTACGTAAGTATTTGTAATTATTGTCATCTCGCTTAAATTCGTATGTGAACCTTGCTGAATTCTATATTTCTTCTTGCAGCCCGAGCGTATGGTGCCTGACGCAGGGGACGTGGTTGTTAGGAGGCATTTTGAGGCCTACCTGCTATGGTTGTTCGGGTGGGTCATGTTTCTGGGGTCCCACGGCGACAGCGTCGACAAGCAGTACATCCGGTATGCACACGAGGTGGCCAACATGGAGATTGATGAGATCCCCTCCTACGCCTGGGGTCCGGCCGTACTTTGCGTGACGTACCGCGCACTGTGCGACGCGTGCCACCGTACCCAGGACAACTCCATCCTCTCCGGATGTCCACTCCTTCTGCAGCTGTGGTCCTTCGAGCGTTTCCAGATCGGACGACCACAGCTGGACTTGAGAGCATATACGATCAGCTTGTACGTTGCGGCCGACGAGGTGGACCGCCCCACCATGGGCACGGTTTGGTGCCGCCGACGGGTTAGTTTTATGATCATTTTTTTGTATTGTAATCACAATTTCGTATGCTAAGTTTGCGGTGTTCTATTGCACAGGTCACCTTCACGCCGATCACTTCGCAGGGGTCTTACCCGGAGTACATCGCGATGTTCGATCAGCTGACCGATGACCGCGTCATCTGGACACCGTACAGTACGGAGAGGCTTATCCAGCGGGCGCCCGACGGAGTGTCGCTCCTGTGCACGCGAGACTACGAGTACTGGTACACGCGGAGCCCCTTGGTACATGATATCCTCGTGGAGGAGTACCAGGTGCAGCGGGTCATGCGCCAGCCTCGGTCTCTTACAGAGATCCCAACCCCTTTGGGGGATACGATTCTTGCGCAAGACGCCCATGCGTAAGTTCACATGTTTAATTCTTTCGCACAATGTAATTATGTGCTGAATAAATAATTGTGTTGGTGTCCACAGGTATACTAGGAAGGGAGTACGTGGCGCGATGTCCTGGTTGGATAGGATGCGGCCTTGGGTCGAGGCTTGGAGTCACGCTTCGACGATATCATCCAAGTGGGGAGGATCCCTCGACATCGAGACGCACGCGGATTACATGGATTGGTACTCTAGTCGGACGAGGCTTCGCTGCGTCCGGTCGTGGTCGACCCATCACGACACGAGGTCTGCGGCGCTCGACACGCACCCTACCCAAACGGACTCGCTTCCATCTCTCGACGTATTGTCCTTAATTAATATTTATCTTGCCGATTTATGTTTCCAACTTGTTCATTACTTGTGCGCACGGATCTACACCGGAGATTCTCGAGGTAGCAACCACCGTCGCCAGAGGACGCAGGGGAGACGAGAGGGCTTGTGCAACGCATCATCGACGCAATGAGAGGCGAGGCATCCGGATTGCGACTTGTCGCGACGCCGAGGACTCGGTGGACCGACCATCTTGAGGGCGAGGGGTCACCTCGGGGCGAGGTCACCACGGACGAGGACGAGGTGGTTCACGCCCACGAGCTCTGCCTTAACGTGGCGGGCGTGTCATCGTGGCACCATGGTGGGAGCGCCGATGGGCTCATCGGGCACGATTCACGCCACCGTATGACCACCTTGCTTGCTTGCGTAACATAATGCTTCTTTCTTTGAACGCCGTAGTTACTAACGGCAATCTTCTATCAGTCCCGAGCTCCACCATCACGTGGGGCGGGGTTACGCTGAGTCGTCGGCGATGTCTCCGGGATAGCGGTATGACCGCCTTGGGATGATTACGTTTTTTTTAGTGTTTTTCGCATGATTACGCTTTGTAACATACTACTTCACAGAACGCCTTGGGAGGAAGGTTCATTTCGGACGACGAGGCAAACCTATCGGTACCCCTCGATTACTTCTTCGATGACCTGCGTGACGCCTCGTTGAACTTAGAGGCTTCTCAGCTGCTGCAAAGTGCTCCGCCACCGACCCAAACGACATAGGAGGAGGAGGCCCCCCCTCGCGACACCACCTCGGACTACTCGTCTCGGTCGGCCACTCATCCCGCTTGAGCCTCTCACATACTCGGACCGTCAGCAGAGGCCAGGGCGACACGGGAGTGTGCCCCAAGAGGGCCGCCAAGAGATATTTGGTCCTTCAAATATCACCATACCATGTAAATATTAATATGTGAACAACTCTTATTATGCTAGTCTTATGTTTCCAAATCTCTTTTAGTAGCATGTTTGTTCGGTTCCACAATCTATCAACGATATCACAACATCTGCTTTACGGTTCGACTTAGGTAGCGAGGCATCATCGTAATATCACTTAGCTTCCTACTTACTTAATAATTAATATCTCAAACGCCCTCGTAAAATTCTACGTAAATTCACTTTGCACTAGAACAAAGATACGATCATTATAAATTGTTATTGCGAGATTAATAGATTTTGTACCGTTAAAATTTATAAAAATCATAAGTATGTAAAGTGGACTTGCAAATTAGGGATGGAGAGGAACCTGTCGCCATTTCAACTGGCGACAGGAACCTATCGCCAGTTGAAATGGCGACAGGAACCTATCGCCATTTGAAATGGCGATAGGTAGTTGGCCCGGCGACTGCAGCGGTGAGGGCACCTATCGCCAGTTGAAATGGCGATAGGTTCCTGCCGCCATTTCAATCAAGCATGTGAACACAATTGTAATTTTTAGGCGATTATATATTTTTGTAATTTTTTTTTAAAAAAATATTATTTAAAAAAAAGGTTGTCGACATTATGTCGATGACCTTGGTCACACAAAAAAAATTATTATTCCATTATGTCCATCTCTTGTGCTTGTTAATTTGTAAAGTCAAAACAAAAATAAAAATGAAAACTATTTGGACTTGGGCACAATGGATGATGGTGTGATTGTTGGGTTGTGGAATGGTGCCTAAGTCAACAAGGACCTAACATCTTGTTACACCAAACCAAGCATTTTTATGCTAACCACACGAGGGGATATGGGACCTCTCTTGGCTACGTGCTTTGGCGGGTGTTAGCTTCGAGTTGCATGGTGGGCTATTGGGCGAGTAGTAGTGGGGTTATCCACTGCAAGGAGCTGAGCATCTTTGATGACTCCGCATCAACGTATGGGGCGGTTGTATCCCCATATGGGCAACTTGTGGTTAATACTCAATATTGGAAAGGTCTCGTTGGACTTAGCTGTGCTTAAGACACCAAAGAAAGTGTGCTAATAGCTTGGCGAAAAGGCGGTCTAACGTGTGGGTACATTGGTACACCCTGCGCAGGTTAAAACTATTCAATAGCCTCGCCCTAGGTTATGGACACGCTTGGGGAAGTCTTTCGAGAGTTAGACTACAACCTTTAATTAAAACTTGACATGGGTGGTATGAATGGGTAATTCATGCTATTGTTGTGGTGGCTATTGGGTTAGTCACTTCCAGGTTGTTGTTGTCATCTATCTATTGTTATTTATGTTACTTGTCTCGTTGTTACTTGCAAATTAAAAATAAATTGCAAAATTGCTTTGGAATCTATTTAAATATTGCAAATGAAAACTTGCTTTATGCTAAAATAAGTCCAAAGCCTCATCCACTAAATAAAGCTTGCATGTAGTTAAACTATAGTTCTGTTATACTACACGCGGCCTTCTTGCGAGTACATTATTTGTACTCATTTGCTTTGCTTAATAACTTTATTGCAGAGGAGGTAGAGCCCAAAGGGCTTTACTTTTGTGAGATGTGCTGCGGTTGGGAATCGAGCTAGGCGGCTTGGTTGGTTGCCTTGTGGGCTAAAGGCAAACCTTGTGGCTCTCTTTTGTTTATTGCCATCTTATGGCTTTTGCTTCCGCTGTGTTACCTTTATTAGTTGTATTTGGCCGGTCGGCCCCTTTTGTAATAACTCTATATGATGTATGTCTTTTAATCTAGTTCGTGCTTTGGTTCTATGTCTTGAATGGAATTGATGCATGATTTTGTAAAGGGGTGTGTATACTGCATTCTGGGAAGTATACATATCTCGAAGACACGGATTATTATGTTTGTGATGCTAGGGTCAATGGATGACTAAGTATTACAAGCCTAATAAACCGGGGTCCTCACATGTGAGTGCCAAACGTTGGCCTCATCCCATTATTTGGATCACAAATATGGTTCACGACCTTATTACAGAAACCAGAAAGGGAAAAGCGGAACAAGCCTCCGCAATCATAGCATTTTGCAATAAAGAGTCCAAATTTAGAAATGACTACTTTATTTGACTCAAAAACCAACTTATACCCATCTCTACATAGAAGGGAGCCGTTGACGGGATTCTTATTTATTGAGGGGACATGCTGCACGTTCTTCAGCTGCACGATCTTTTTCGAAGTAAACATCAGCCTACTGTGCCAATACCAAGAACAGAGGCATGCCAACCGTTTCCCATCAACACGGAGGAAGCTCAAGCGACCTTATAAAAAGAAAACAAGGACACATCAGCACATACGTGAATATTAGCCCCTGTGTCAATCCACTAGTCGGTGTAAATGTGTAATGACAGAGCGAAAGAACAGTAGGTAAATTACCATACCCACATGTCCCTGCTCCGGCATCGCCAATAGTCACATTCACAGACTTGGTCTGGCTATGCTCATTCTTTCTGCCTTTATAGTCAGGACATTTGTAGGCCCAGTGATTGTCCTTACCACAAACATAGCAGACATCTTTTTCCTTATTTGGCTTCTTATTCTTCTTAAAGTTGGTGGTCTGTATGACCTTGGCCTTTCCCTTGAACTTTCCGTTACCATAATGGTGTACGACATTGGCGCTGGAATGTCCTTCGGCCACCTTAGGATGCACATCCTTCGCCCGAGCTTTCTCTTCAACATCAAGGGACGCAATCAAATCCTAGACGGAAATATTTTGTGTCTTGTGTTTCAGAGATGTGGCAAAATTCCTCCATGAAGAGGATAGTTTGGCAATGATGCCACCAGCCACAAATTTATCAGGTAATGTGCATTTGTGGTGGTCGAGTTCCCTCGCAATGCATTGTATTTCATGAGCCTGCTCAACTACAAAATGATTCTCAACCATCTTGTAGTCATGATATTGCTCAATGGTACACATCTCATTGCTAGCATCCGAGACAGCGAACTTATGTTCGAGTGCCTCCCACAGCTCTTTTGCATCTTTTATGTGCATATACACATCGCACAGACGATCGGAAAGAATGCTAAGAGCACATCGCACAAAAATTGTGGTGGCTACTTTAAACTCCTTTTCCTGTTCGGTAGTGAATGGTCCCTCAAGTCCCCCGGAGGTAACACAAAATATGTTCAGAGAGCCTGCTCAACTACAGAATGATTCTCAACCATCTTGTAGTCATGATATTGCTCAATGGTACACAACTCACTGCTAGCATCCGAGGAAGCGAACTTATGTTCGAGTGCCTCCCACAACTCCTTTTCATCTTTCATGTGCATATACACATCGCACGGACGATTGGAAAGAACACTAAGAGCGCATCCCACAAAAATTGTGGTGGCTGCTTTAAACTCCTTTTCCTGTCCGGTAGTGAATGGTCCCTCAGGTCTCCCAGAGGTAACACAAAATATGTTCAGAGCTACGAACCACAAAGTGACTCTTGTCTGCCATCTTTTGACATTCACTCCACTGAATTTCTCTGATTTCATTGCCTCAGCAAAGCCAACTATTTTCATCACAAAGTACCTATCAAATTCATTATTAGGTTTTTGGATTGTTAGATTATTTAGCACTTTAGTGATTACATAATTCCACAAATAAATCATGACTACAGAAATAACATGAGTACTAAACATGTCCAGAACTATGACTATAAGCAATACAAACAACAAAACATATATATTCATACTGACAATTAGAAGTAAGTGTAGAATAATAGATGTTACCGATGCAAAGCGAAGAGTGTCGCAGAGACGAAGAAGAGGACGTCGCCAACGTAGACGATCAGGGAACGACGAGCAATCGTGGAGACGAAGAAGAGGACGTCGCCGCTGTAGACGATCTGGAATCGACGAGTAGTCGTGTAGTCGCTTCCCAAAAACCTGATTCGCCTTCTCCCGTACAGGATAGCAAGGACGACGGTTCCAGAGACCTGCTCTCCCCACCACCGGTGTATGCCGGGCCCAGGGACGGAGTAGTTCTGAACAGCACAATGCTCGAGAACAGTTCTCTCTCGCACGGATGTGTTTCGTGATGCAGAGAGAGAAGTCAGGCTGAGTTCCTTGGTTAAAAGGACCATAGAAGGAAAAACGCCCGCAGATTAGGAAACGAAAATAAAAAATCACGCTCATTAATCGCAATTAATTCACAGTTAAAGCCGTGAAAACGGCAATCAGAAACCGTGCTAATTAATCGCAATTAATTCACAGTTAAAGCCGCGTAATCGGTACGTTTCTTTCCATCCTGATAGGATTGCATGACAAAACAAAATTGCAAAATAAAACTCTGTGGACCCATGGTCTAGCCTGGAATGGCCTCACCATTCATGCGCACAACGCACGTTTGCGAAGCCTGGCCTGGCGAGGCGAGGCATGGCGAGCGAGCAAATGTAGTCCTCATTTCTCCTCCTTTCTCTTGTTTTACCAAAGTTAAAACATGCTCTACCTTATAAGGTGGTTTCTCTCCACCTTGGCTAGCAATATAGGACTAAAGTATCTCATATGTCACCATGCATGAGTGGACCATTGGGATTTTTCTAGGAATTATTGATAAAAGATGGATCAAAACCCACTTAATTCCAACAGAGGACACTTCCTTGCCTACCGTGATTACATTTCTTTCATGGTCGCTGCTACCACTGCTTGCCTCCATTTGTACTTTCCAGGCGACGCACCGGATTTGGTTCGGCCGTTGGTCTCTTCGAGAGCCTGCCGTGCTTGCGTTGGTTATTCGTGGCTTTTGTGTCTGTGCTTTTCCTTTTGTTACAAATGCGTAGACAGCTAGCTTCTTTCGCTCGATGTTCTCGGCCGCGCTTACGCTTCTACGCAAATACGCTTGGTTTCTGTTTATTCATGCAGTTTCGTCGCCCATTGAAACACTCTTTTATAATGCCCTTTTTCCGCTTTCCCTCATAGCGGCTCTTTTTTGGGTGCCCTTTTAAGTTTTCTCCTGTTATTTCCCACCAAAATCTTCACAAATATGCTCCCTTTCGCTTTGCTCGCAGGTTTCTTCCACACCCATTCGCCTTCTGCCCAGTTCTTCGTGTCTGTGGTGCGTTTCTATCAAGGTCCGTACACCTCGACTCGCTCCTAGCTTTATCTTTTTTTTTGGTGTGTTCAGTGTACGTTTCTATCGAGGTCCGTATACCTCAAGTTGCTCCTAGCTCTTTTTTTTGTGGGTGTTCGGTGTCAGTTTGCTATGCTATTTACATTCTTTCGAGTTTGCTCAGATCTATGACTTAGTTGTTTCGACATGGCCTCTTTTTTCGTGGCTTTTGTGCTTGCCTCCGCTTGTACTTTCCAGTGGACGCACCAACGATCCTAATTCCTTTTAGAACCAATTCTCTATAAGATGTATATCACGAAATCAATTCATCCTGACAGAAATAGCATGAGTACTAAACATGTCCAGAACTATGAATATAAGCAATACGAACAACATAATATATATATTCATACTGGCAATTAGAAGTAAGTGCAGAATAATAGATGTTACCGATGCAAAGCGAAAAGTGTCGTGGAGACGAAGAAGAGGACGTCGCTGACGTAGACGATCAGGGAACGGCGAGCGATTGTGGAGACGAAGAAAAGGATGTCGCTGTTGTAGATGATTAGGGAACAGCGAGCAGTCGTGTAGTCGCTTCTCAAAAACCTGATTCGCCCTATCACGTACAGGATCGCAAGGACGATGGTTCCAGAGACCTGCTCTCCCTACTACCGGTGCATGCTGGGCGCAGGGACGGAGTAGTTCTGAACAGCAGTGCGTTTCTTTCCATCATTTCTTTTCCTTTCTCTTGCTTTACCAAAATTAGACATGCTCCACTTTATAAGATGGTGTCTCTCCACTTTGGCTAGCAATATGGGACTAAAGTACTCCATATATCACCATACATGAGTGAACCTTTAGAATTTTCCTAGCAATTATTGATAAAGGATGGACCAAAGCCCATTTAATTCCAGCAGAGGACACTTCCTCGGCCTATCGTGATTACATTTCTTTCATGGTCGCTGCTACCTCTTCTTGCCTCCGCTTCTACTTTCCAGTGGACGCACCGGACTTGGTTCGGCCGTTGGGCTCTTCGAGAGCCTGCCATGCTTGCGTTGGTTCTTCGTGGCTTTTGTGTCTGTGCTTTTCGTCTGGTTACAAATGCGTAGCCGGCTTGCTTCCTTCGCTCGATGTTCTCGGCCGTGCTTACGCTTCTGCGCAAATACGCTTGGTTTCCGTTTATTCATGCAGTTTCGTCGCCCGTTGAAACGCTCTTTTATAATGCCCTTTTTCTGCTTTCCCTCGTAGCAGCTATTTTTTGGGTGCCCTTTTTAGTTTTCTCCTCCTGTTATTTCCCATCGAAATCTTCACAAATATGCTCCCTTTCGCTTTGCTCGCAGGTTTCTTCCACACCCGTTCGCCTTCTTCCCAGTTCTTCGTGTCTGTTGTGCGTTTCTATCATGGTTCGCTCACCTCGACTCGCTCCTAGCTCTATCTTTTTTTTTTGGGTGTGTTCGGGGTACGTTTCTATCGAGGTTCGTATACCTCAAGTCGCTCCTAGCTCTTTCTTTTTTTTTTTTATGGGTGTTCAGTGTCAGTTTGCTATGCTATTTACATTCTTTCGAGTGTGCTTGGACTATTACTTAGTTGTTTCGACATGCCCTCTTTTTTTGTGCCCTTTTTCCGCTCTTTCGTACTCGCATTTTCATCCATTTGGTTTGCAGGTAAACTCTTCCTCCCTCGCTTTGCTCGCAGGTTATTCCGCCACCATTCTCCTTTGGTCCGGTTGTTCTTGCGCTTTGTACTTTCTAACAAGATACATCCAGCTCAGGTCGATTCTCGCTTCCCACTTTTTTTGGTTCGATAGCGTATAGTTAGTCCGTACTCTCATTGTTTGCAGCTGCGTCAGTTTTCCCGGTTCTCTGCTCGTGCTCAGTGTCGTGCTGAATACTACATTCCTACGTCCACCCTCCCGGGAACCGCTAACTAGGTATGTTTCCTTCTCCCTTTTTCTACCCCTATTTGCATACGTACGCTTGCTTGCCATCACATCTTGCTCTACTATTTTTTAGATCCTGTTGATAGGACCGTTTCCATAGTTGATTATCGATTGTACCGTCCATGTGATGCTCTTTTCCGTTCTACGTTTAAGCGCTCCGTCGTAACTCCTACATCTTCTGTTCATTTTTCCTTCCGTCTCCGCATTGCAATTCATCCACGTATCAACACCCAGTTTTTTTCCACAGTATCTGCCCTGTCAGATGTCTTCTCGCCCCTATAGCCATTCACCGAGGATCCTACCGTCGACTCATGACCTGCGTAACTTGCTGCGTTCACGTTTCTTACTAACCTGTACGCACTTGAGTTTCCTCTACAACAAATTGCTTGGCAGACTATTGCTTCGATGAGCTTAAACTACGCGTCTGTCTGTTATGCTCGTACTAGGGTAGCACGCTGCATTTCCTTTTCTTACCAATCTGTGCGCACTTGGGTTCCGTCTCTTAGGCCTTGTTTGGATCTCTCATTTTGTGAAAACAGATTCTCTCAAAACCGGTTTTAGCAGTGTTTTAGAAAATCTCTGTTTGGATTGGGTAAATAACTCTTGAGATAAGCAAAACCGGTTTATTGTAAATCCAATATTATGGCCTTGTTTGGATCTCTCATTTTGTGAAAACAGATTCTCTCAAAACCGGTTTTAGCAGTGTTTTAGAAAATCTCTGTTTGGATTGGGTAAATAACTCTTGAGATAAGCAAAACCGGTTTATTGTAAATCCAATATTATACGTTTCACTAAAAACAAGGGCTGGCCGTTTTTTGTGAAAACTAGTTTTCTCAGCGCCACCCAATTGAGCGCCTGCCATGAGTCCTCGTACGCCGCCGGCAGAGGGTGCTCCGGCGCGAGGCGGTACTCCATGGACACCGCCACGACGCGCGCCTTTGCCGACGAGCGAGTTGAGGTAGTTGTGGTACTTGGGCGTGAACGCCGACTCGATGACGAACGCCGCCGTGGTAGAACACGAGGATCGGGAACGTGCCAAGATCCTTCTTCTTCCCACCGGCCGCCAGGGGCACCTCCACCCTGACACTCACTGAATTCACCCACCGGCCGCCAACCTCCGGCGACGGCCATGCCCCCCGTCGCCGTCCAGCTCTACAGCCTCCTCTTCAAGCTCCTCCTCCTCCGCCGCCTCTCCTCCCTCTCCGCCTCCTTGTTCGGCGTCTCCTCCCGCCCTGCAGACCACCACCCCTACGCCGCCGTCTAACCCTCCTTCTCCCCGCCTCGACGCTGCCGCCACCAAGGACCTCCACCCGGACCCCCTCTCCTCCCTCCACCTCCACCTCCGCCTCTTCCTCCCCAACCCCCACCACGCCGCCCCCGTCGCCGCCAACAACCCCCCTCCCCTCCGCCGCAACTCCTTCCCCCAGCCCCACGACGGCCATGGCCCGGGACAAGAACTCTCCCGCCACGCTGGCCAGCTTCACTTCCACGCGTCGGCGTCTCGTCCTCACTTCGCCGACCCAGTCGACTACGGTGGGTACCTCCCGACCGCGCGGTCCACCGGGGGCAGCCGCTCTCTGTGATGGCGCGGGAGCAGGAATAGCAAGATAGCAGCGAGGAGGAGGAGGCGAGGTAATCAGAAGGGAAAGTAAGAGAGGTGAGTTTACAGGGCGTACAGATGAGTAGATCGATCCTGTATGTTAACCTATAGTAAAATATATTTTAGAGTATATCTTTAGCCAAACATAAAATTGATGAAAGCTTGTTTTAATTTTTTAGATCCAAACAAAGTAATCTATAAATTCATTATAACAGAATAACAACTTAAAACCAGTTTTGCTAAAAATTCTCCTAAAACTAGTTTTCTTAAAACCCATTTCTTATTCCTGAGATCCAAACAACCACTATACGTTTCACTAAAAACAAGGGCTGGCCGTTTTTGTGAAAACTAGTTTTCTCAGCGCCACCCAGTTGAGCGCCTGCCATGAGTCTCGTGACGCACGGCAGAGGGTGCTCGGCCATGAGGCGGTACTCCACGGACACCGCCACGACGCGCGCCTTTGGCGACGAGCGAGTTGAGGTAGTCGTGGTACTTGGGCGTGAACGCCGACTCGATGACGAACGCCGTCGTGGTAGAACACGAGGACCGGGAGCGCGCCAAGATCCTTCTTCTTCCCACCGGCCGCCAGGGGCACCTCCACCCTAACACTCACTAAATTCACCCACCGGCCGCCAACCTCCGGCGACGGCCATGCCCGTCGCCGTCGGCTCTCTGACCTCCTCTTCAAGCTCCTCCTCCTCCACCGCCTCTCCTCCCTCTCCGCCTCCTCGTTCGGCATCTCCTCCCGCCTGCAGACCACCACCCCTCGGCCGTCCAACCCTCCTTCTCCCCGCCTCCCCGCTGCCGCCACCAAGGACCTCCACCCGACCCCCTCTCCTCCCTCCACCTCCACCTCCACCTCTTCCTCCCCAACCCCACCACGCCGCCCCGACGCCGCCAACAACCCCCTCCCCCAAGAACTCCTTCCCCACTTTCACGACGGCCACGGCCGGACAAGAACTCTCCCTTGGCGTCATTAAGCTTCCACGGCGTCGGCGTCTCGTCCTCCACAAGGCCGACCAGTCGACTACGGTGGGTACCTCCCGATCACTTGTCCACCGGGGCGCCTCTCTGTGATGGCGCGGGAGCAGGAATAGCAAGATAGCAGCGAGGAGGAGGAGGCGAGGTAATCAGAGGGGAAAGTAAGAGAGGTGAGTTTACAGGGCGTACAGATGAGTAGATCGATCCTGTATGTTAACCTATAGTAAAATATATTTTAGAGTATATCTTTAGCCAAACATAAAATTGATGAAAGCTTGTTTTAATTTTTTAGATCCAAACAAAGTAATCTATAAATTCATTATAACATAATAACAACTTAAAACCAGTTTTGCTAAAAATTCTCCTAAAACTAGTTTTCTTAAAACCCATTTCTTATTCCTGAGATCCAAACAACCACTTAGAAATTTCTACCGGACCGATTTCTTTAATAAGCTTACATTACACACCACTCTGTTACGGTTGTGCTTCCATTTTTTATGGTTTCTCGGTTACGATCTCTTCTTACAAAAATAAATGTTTCTAACCTTCTTTTAAAGGTGTCGACCCGGAAAGACCACGCGCCGTGTTATCACGCAAGAGAAAAAAGTACCCTTTTATTGCGCCCGTTTATTGGATCTTACATTCCGTTTCGCAGTTATTGCCCACCCAATACGCTGTCATATTCTTCTTTATCAGGAGACGTACACTTCCCTTTTACCACACCTACTGACGTAGCAAGAAACCGCACTAAACGTCGCCTTAGAGCATCTTCAGTGTATTGAACCGATGTCGATTTAAAGTCATGCCACGTAAGCATTTGCATACTTACCGCGCCTTATACTTACCGCTCAAAGGTGTAGGCGCTTAGGCCAATGTACGTTCCTTACGATCTATGTACGCATTTGTTCATCAGCTGTTGATTATGTTTGCTTCTTCTTCTTTCCCCGGTATTCCTCTCTGTAATTGTAGGCCCTGCTCCTTCGGTTTTACTTTTAGATCACCACTTTCCTGTCACTTCTCTTCGTCAAAAACTGCAACGGGTTCCTTCTTCTTTCCTTTCCACTGGGCCTCTTCCTAGATGAGTTCATGCTCCTTCGGTTTTTCTTTTGTATCACTTCTTTCCTATCTCTTTTCTTTATTTGTACCTTCTACGCGTCCTTCTATTTTTAGAAGAACTCACTTCTTTCCTATCATTTCACTTCATCTGTAGCTTCAACGCACGCTGCTGAAATTTTTTTGCCACCACAGAGCTCGCATTTCCCGTCAGAATACATAGTCACTTAAAGGTGTGCATGCACATTATTTTCCTTGCTCTCGCATCGCCCTATGTGCGCCTTTCTTTCTTCTATACTGATTATCCTTACGTTTTTCTAGCTAGCTTCCTACTCAGCCAAGTCCTACTACGGTTCACCTGACTATGTGTGTACCAACTGTCGAGCTGTTTTTCTCGAAGAAAGAGTTCGTAGTCGCTCATCTATTAGACAACAACGCATAAACTATAACCTCTGTTGCAAGGGTGGTAAGATCAGGATCCCGTCTTTTAGAAATCTACCGCTTTTTTTTTTTAAAGAATTGCTACGCTTCGATAATGACCATCGATCAAAAGCGTTTATATGTAAGATTTGCCAATATAACTGCCTATTTGCATTCACTTCAACGGGAGCTTCTGTGGATCGTTCATACAGCTCTGGTCGTGGTCCCCCAATTTTTAGGATTGGCGGACAAATACACCATCGTATAGGCTCTTTATTACCTGATGGCAATGCGCCGCCAAAGTTCGCTCAACTCTACATCTATGACACCGACAATGAGGTCGCTAATAGAATACGCGCTATAAACCCCGGTGATGTTGCGGAAGGAGATCTTGACCCTGAAATAGTTGCTAGCCTTATAGATATGCTAGATGAACACAATCCTTTAGTCAGACAATTTAGATTTGCTCGAGACTGCTTGGCCGACTATGAAAATGAACACCTTTGCATTTGCATACTTGCTCCTCGCGATGGTGATGGCCCTCAGTACGCTTTACCGTCAATTGGTGAGCTTGCTTGCTTAATGGTTACCGATTTGTCATTAGAGACCCCATCACGGGATATAGTTCTACATGACAGATCGTCAGGTCTACGCCAGATTTCGTCTTTACATCCTGCTTTTATGGCCCTACAGTACCCTATTTTGTTTCCATATGGCGACCGCGGATTCCTGCTTGGCATCCCGTACATCGCTGTTGATCAGTCATTACCAAACACAAGGAAAAAAAATGACTATGCAATATTACTATTGCTACTTTTGCCACTACTGAAAAAACGAGCATAATTCATACTTATGTTGTGGTCTATTGTCAGCCCAGATTAAGATTGATGCTCGTGTGTGTATTGAGGAGTGTCGTTTAGCGTTCATTATGCGTTGTCAAGACCAATTTAGATCGGAACATTTCCAAGGTATGTCAGGCATCTGAGATGATGACGAAGCCGTTGATCGCAGGTTGTATCCGTGAGAAGGACTCGGACGTCACCCAGGCCCTCAGAGGCGCGGCTGAGGTGCCATGACGACACAGCCGCGCTACCGAGACGATATTGGACGTCGAACAGTAGGAAAACGTGAACAGAAGTTGAAGCAGAGAAGAGACAGATTGAGGCGATTTTCTATTTTCTTTGCATAACCAAAACCAAAGTGCATCTCTCCCTTTAAATAGAGAGTATCCTAACAATCGATACTAGAAACGAATTCAAATACTAAAGCTATTACAGATTTACAAACTATCTCTCAAACCGAAAGGAAACTAAAATACTATTCCAAATCCGCAGAGCATCCAAATGGATCAAGCAAATTAATCGAACGTCACGGAGCAACGTCCAGCGTTGGTTTACCTCGTCGCTTGTACGTAAGACCCCACATGACATCTCTCCCCTCCTTTGAAAACAGCTCGTCCTCGAGCTTAAATAAAGGGTATAACTATTGAAATTGCTCCAAATCTTCCCATGAAGCACTATTTTCTGGTGCATTCTCCCATTGAACCAATATTTGAAGACGGTCGCGAGCTCGACGAGATTTGATGACTTTGGCTGGCAAAGGACAAACTCGCCCATGCAAAAGTGGCGGCAGTGGCGGTGGCGATGAAGGTGAAGGACCGATAAACGGCTTCAACAAACTAACATGAAACACATCGTGAATTTTGGCGCGAGCTGGTAATTGCAAACGATATGCCACGGAACCCACTTTCTGAAGAATTTGATATGGCCCAAAATAACGAGGTCCCAATTTTCCTTTGCTCGACATAGACAAAGATGCCGTAGGCTGATTATGAAGACGAAGCCAAACCTACTGACCTTCCGAAAAATCCAGCTCACGATGACCTTTGTCATAATGTCATTTGTAAGTTTGTTGCACCAAAAGTAAACGGTCATGAATTTCAACCAAAAAATTATCTCGATCCTGAAGAAGGTGATCCACTGCCGGCAATCATGTGGAATTTGGTTGATATGAACGCAAAGTCGGTGGTTCGCGGCCATAAACCACCTTGAATGGCGAAGTACGAAGTGATGTTTGAAAAGATGTATTATAACAATACTCCGCCCAAGGTAACCAATGAAGCCATTGTTTAGGTCGGTCTCCAGTAAGGCAACGGAGATACATAACAATTATCTTCTTAACCACTTCTGACTGACCATTAGATTGAGGATGAAAAGCAGAACTAAGGTGAAGCTGAACTCCTGCTAAGCGAAACAATTCGGACCAAAAAGTGCTTGTAAAGACAGTATCGTGGTTGCTAACAATACATGTCGGAACACCATGGAGACGGACAATTTCATTAAAAAAAATACTTGGGCTACTGAGTATGCCATGTATGGATGAGCCATAGGCAGAAAATGGGCAAACTTTGAAAAATGACCCACAACGATTAGGATGACTGTTTTACCATGAATCTGCGGAAGACCTTCAATGAAGTCCATGGATATGTTAGCCCACACAGTAGTAGGTACCTCCAATGGTTGAAGAAAACCGGCCGGATGCAATTGTTCTCCTTTATTGTGCTGACAAACATCACAAGCTCGTATATAATCTTGAACGACAACCCTAGCATGCGGCACATGAAAATCAGCTCGGAGACGATGAAGCATTTTCTGAATACCTTCATGTCCTGTACCATGTGCTAGCTGGATAATGGACAGTAGGACAGCAGCCATCGTTGGAACGTAAACGCGATTATTGAAGGTAATTAAACCATCAATGAGAGCCCATGAATCATGCTGGCAGCCTTCGGTGATAGCAGCACGTAAGGACTACAAGTTCGGATCAGCTTGGAGACTGACTCGGAGATCCTCAAACAAAGAAAATCGCGGTGCAGACAGGGCACAAACCATCGGCTGGCTGTCGGGATCTTGCCGAGACAAAGAAGCTGTGACCAGAATTTCAGAATCTCGCCGAGACAAGGAATCGGCTATGACATTAGTGCTTCCTGGTTTGCATTCAACAGAAAAATCATAACCCAAGAGTTTACTAACCCAATGATGTTGGGGAATTGTCGAAAGATGTTGATCCAACAAAAACTTTAAACTGTAGTGGTCAGTACGCACCAAAACAGGCGCCCCCATAAATAAGGACACCAATGCCGAACCGCTTGGACAAGGCCGATTAATTCCCTTTCATAGGCTGCTAAGGAAGCATGGCGGGGAGCAATCGGTTCATCAAAAGGCCATCGACTGCCCCTTGATGTAAAACAGCACCAAAGCCAGAACCTGAAGCATCACATTCAACAATAAAATCACTACTGAAGTTTGGTAACTATAATATGGGAGCCTGAGTTAATGCGGATTTGAGGCACAGAAAAGCATCCTAAGCTTCAGATGTCCATAAAAAAAGCCTCTCTCTTGAGCAACTTAGTCAATGGAGCTACAATAATACCAAAATTACGTATGAACTTGCGATAATATCCTGCTAGCCCAAGAAAACCACGGAGCACCCGTACTGACGTGGGAGTTGGCCATGTAGATACCGCACTGATTTTGGCGTCGTCAACGGCCACGCCCTCAGCCGAAACAACATGGCCTAAATATGCCACCGAGGTTTTGCCAAAGGAGCATTTGGAACGTTTTAAAAACAAACAATGGTGTTGAAGACGCTGTAATACCGTACGAAGATGTTGTAAATGTATGGACGAAGTAGGACTGAAGATTAGAATATCATCAAAGAAAACCAAGACATAGCGACGTAGAAAATCCTGACGCACGGTATTCATTAGAGCCTGGAATGTCGCGGACGCATTGGTAAGACCAAATGGCAGACAAGAAATTCTAAGAGACCCTGATGTGTGCGGAAAGCAGTCATGGCAATGTCAGATGAATGCATTAACACTTGATGATAGCCGGAACGTAAGTCCAATTTTGTGAAAAATTTGGCACCTCGAAGCTCATCGAGTAACTCATCAATAATCGGAATAGGAAACTTATCTTTAATTGTACGGTCATTGAGATTGTGATAATCCACGCAAAAATGCCAAGAACCATCCCGCTTCTTGACCAATAAAACTAGAGATGAAAAAGATGAAGAGCTTCGGCGGATGGTCCCTTGGTGTAGCATCTCAGCACATTGACATTCCAACTCATCCTTTTGTAACTGCGCATAGTGGTATGGTCGAACGGTAATGGCATCTGTTCCTTTTTTTAAGTGAATACGGTGGGAGATCTCCCGGACGGGTGGAAGACCATGTGGTTCATCAAAGAGGGCACTGAACTCGTCAAGAAGATCCTCCAATAAATTGTTGGCTGAGCATACAAGTGGATGTCCTGAGCGTGGTCGCATGGGCAGGTCGATCCATGTAATTCTGCGTCCCTGATGAACAAAAGACATTGTGACGTTGGAGAAGTCCCATGTGATGGGGCCGAGGGTACCGAGCCAATGGACCCCTAAAATCACATCGAACCCGTCATGTGGCATGGCATAGCAATCTAGCGCAAATTCCTCATTACCGATTCAGATGGTCATGGCACTGCACATACCCAAGCTAGTGACTCGGTCTCCATTGGCCACCGTGATGCTTAATCCAGAATGCGGTCTCATGGCAATGCCAGTGGTAGACACAGCATCATTGGCGATGAAATTATGCGTGGACCCCGAGTCAAGCAGTGCCACGAAGGTACTGTTGCCGATCTCGACACGAAGTCTCATAGTGTGTCCAGAACGTGGTTGAATGCCTGTGATCACTGCCAAAGAAATCTCTGGATCACTTGCAGCCTGCTGGCACTCGTCATCACTCTCGGACTCCGGTTGTACTTCGATGACGAAGAGGCGCTTGCATCGGTGGCCGGCCACGAACTTTTCATCACAGCGATAACACAAGCCCTGGGCACGGCGTCATTCCAACTTTGTTGGAGAGAGAGTGCGTCATGGTATGGTTGCTGCTGGGGCAATTGCACCGCCTCCTGGGTCGCTGGGCGTAATGGAACCAGCTGTTGGGGTAGTTGTGCCGCTGGGACGCCATGGTCGGCGCGCCGGCAGTTGGGAGGCGGCCAGAGCGAGCTGCGAACGTTGCTCATATGCTTGAGCCAAGCTCATGGCCGACTCCAATGACTGCGGTGCTTGTAATTCGATGTCCGTTTGTAATGGTTGTCCTAACTCAGTGGTAAACAACTGGATTTGTTGGCGTTCCGTCAAGGGGTCGGTGCGGCACAGGAGAGATAGGAATTGGTCGGAGAAGTCGCGGACGGAACCTTGCTTGCAAAGAGCAATGAGTTCGCCCAGAGAGTTGCTACGGAAGGGAGGCCCGAAACGCGTGTTGACCAATTCGACAAATCGGCGCCAGGACGGTGTTCCTGTATCGCGCTCCAAGCGGTGGTACCATAACTGAGCTGAGCCGGTCATATGGAACGTTGCTAACCATACTTTATCCTCCTCCAGCGTGTGCTGCCCGCGGAAGAATTGATCACAACATTTGAGCCACGGTAATGGGTCCTCCTATCCATCAAACATGGGAAAATTCAGTTTGTGATATCGTGGCACACTGTTGTAGCTGGGGTAATGGTTGGCGGCCAGTGGCCGAGGAACAACAGCCGCGTCCCGGTCAGCATAGCGCCGATCTACCACGGAGGCAGCTGGCGATCCAACCAGGTGACGTCGAGGGCTCGGTAGCAATCCGTCGTTTGCGCAGGG
Organism: Phyllostachys edulis; assembly: GCA_036346405.1. Classification (NCBI taxonomy): domain Eukaryota; kingdom Viridiplantae; phylum Streptophyta; class Magnoliopsida; order Poales; family Poaceae; genus Phyllostachys; species Phyllostachys edulis. The sequence goes on along the minus strand of CM070563.1, from coordinate 49,084,947 downwards.
GCGAGTGTCCGTGATGGAGTCATGGTCTGCTTCATCGGCCGACATGGTGTGTCCTTGCTCCAATCGCGTAATCGCCAGATGATGAGCACGTTGTTGCAAGTCGATGTCGGGGATTGTGCCAGCAAGGCTATCAATCTTCTCGTGGAGTTGAAGCCGGTTTGTCTCCATCTGCTGGATGAGTGCATCGAGCTTCCTGCTAATCAGGTCAGCATTGCCGCTCTCGGACATAATGGATGGCGCAACATGTTCTACTGATACCAAGTTGTCAGGGATCTGAGATGATGACGAAGCCGTTGATCGCAGGTTGTATCCGTGAGAAGGACTCGGACGTCGCCCAGGCCCTCGGAGGTGTGGCTGAGGTGTCGTGACGACACGTACCACGCCAATGAGACGATATTGACATCGAACAAACAGAAAACGTGAATGGTTGAAGCAGAGAAGAGACAGATTGAGGCGATTTTCTATTTTCTTTGCATAACCAAAACCAAAGTGCATCTCTCCCTTTAAATAGAGAGTATCCTAACAATCGATACTAGAAATGAATTCAAATACTAAAGCTATTACAGATTTCTGAAACTATCTCTGAAACCGGAAAGGAAACTAAAAATACTATTCCAAATCTGCCAAAGCATCCAAACGGATCAAGCAAATTAATCGAACGTCTAGAGCAACGTCCAGCGTTGGTTTACCTCGTCGCTTGTACATAAGACCCCACATGACAAGGTATTACAGATGCGGTTAGTTCGGGCTGCGTGGATGGTAATGCTATAGGCAAAAAAAAAACATTTTACCTTCCAGCTTTACTGGTGGCAGACACTACATGCAAGAAAATTACCAGGATGCGATAGCGATTTGTCGGGTTCACGGCCCACCTGACTTGTTTACAACTTTTACATGCAATCCAAAATGGCTTGAGATAAAGGATGCTCTATTATTAGAACCAGGCCAACGACCACCGAACAGACCTGATGTCCTTGTGTGTCTTTATAATCTAAAACTAGACGAGTACCTTCGCGATATAAAAGATGGTCGTGCCTTTGGTCTTGTTAAAGCAGGTTAGCACCTCCTACTGTCCTTTTTCCCTCGTTCGTTTTTTGTAGATCCTTTCCTTGCTTCCTGGTACACTCTTCATATGTGTATTTTTCTTTACTACGCAGCTCTACATATTGTCGAATTCCAGAAGCGCGGCTTAGCACATGCACATATACTTGCATGGCTAGCCAGTGACAATAGGGAGGTTAGCCCAACTCTTATTGATTCTTTCATAAGTGCTGAAATTCCAGATCCTATGGCAAATCCTCTAGGCTACGCTTTAGTTACCGAGTTCATGATACATGGCCCTTGTGGAATCCTTAACGAACGATGCGCTTGTATGAAGAATGCAACATGCTCAAAACATTATCCAAAGACTTTCCAAAATGAAACAACTATTGATGCTAGCGGGTTTGCTATATATAAACGTCCTGATAACAATCGTTATGTCGAGAAAAACGGCTGCCGACTTGACAACAGATGGGTTGTGCCTTACAATATGCCCCTACTTAAAAAATACAGAGCGCATATAAACGTTGAGTGGTGCAATAAATCAAAAGTTTTAAAGTACTTATTCAAATATCACTACTCCAAACAGGACTTTTCGCGACGGTTGAAAACCGTTAGGAACCAGTGAATAACCGTGAGGAATTAATTTCCCAACGGGTAACCGTCAGGCATTAACCGCGAGGAATCCTTTGGCGCGGATGTCTTCAATGCCTGACGGCTACCCGACAGGAAAATATTTCCTGACGGCTTTCCCCGACGGTGGTCTCGATAGGGAAATTACCTTGTCGTCAGGTTTTCCCTTAAACCTGACGCCGAATCCGTGTCGGTCACCCTTCGGGAAAATCCGTCAAGGATACAATTCCTGACGACCAGTCCCGTCAAGAAAAAGGAAAGCATACACAAAAAAAAACAATAATTGGTGTCCATACAAACATGGCGTACAATAAATTCTTCATACCAGCTGCTGCTATGCATCTCATATTGCATACAATTCTATTTTCATGTCAGATTACCCATAAAATTTTGTACACAAACATGACTAAACTAATAAGAAACAAGTGTTTCTCAAGTTCCAGGGAATTAATCTTCACACCAAATTGAATGGAGTCTTGCGTGCATCTTTTGTAGCCAATTTCTGTGTGTACAAAACTATATGAGTGAAATTCGATATGATCTAAGATAAACACAAAACCATTGAAGAATGCAAGGTCACATACATGACATAAAAGTGTAGAAGACACTAGTGCATCTCCTATCATTGCAAAAGGAGCATCTTCCTTGATGCCTAATGATCACTCTAATTACTAGAAACTAAAAGGGCATATATCCAATCAGATGTTATTACTTATTTTTGATATGATATTTACGCTAGAATTTCTAAACAAATTAGTCAACTACAACAGAGAAAGAAATGTTGTGCAAAGCTAATTCTTCAGATAAGTAGGAGAGATGTGAAAATTCAACTATTGGTCAACATGCCACATGACCAAGTTAGAACTAATCCATACGAAGGCTAATGATAACTAAACCACACATATACTCATTTAGTCCAAAATCCTCCATATTCATACCCACATCAATCAAAGGCCTTCAAATTTGCATAGATACAGGAGTAAAATTAAGATCCACAAAACTTTAAGTGACTCAAGCACAAATTTATACAATTATCAAAATGCAAGAACAACATTGGAAATGAAGTTGGGATCTTTACAGTTAGACATTGGATATGGATTTGACGAGGATCTAATAATCCTATTTTATCTTTTATTTATAATTCTTATTGTAAGTAAATATGATGTCATATGGTCCCTAGGTATACCCCTTAAGTTTACAAGGGAGAAGCCTACTAGGTGGTTGTAAGTTCTTCTACGACCACCCCATAGTCGTAAGTCTTGCTACGACTACCTTATGGTCGTATGTTCTTCTACGATCACTATCCAGTCGTAAGTTATTCTACGACTACCCCCTAGTCGTAAGTCTTGCTACGACTATCTTCTAGTCGTAAGCCTTGCTACGACTATCTTATAGTCGTAAGTTCTTCTACTACCAGGTCAGCTACGACCACCTTATGATCAATAAAACCTACAGGCAAGTGGGTCCAATTAATTAAGGAATCCAAACAGTCAACATAAGCTGTTATTATGCGAAATAATAACACGCAATACCCCATTATCTATGACAAGTAACTGCCAGGCGGCGTGAAGGAGTTACCAGCCCGATGATTACTGCAAACGCGTCGCTCACATCGATTTGATGAGGCGCTCTTCAAATAGGGAAAACGGCTATTCCTTCACGACTATATAAAGGCAATGGTCAGAGAGCAAAGGGGACAAGAGCGATCGAGGCGTACACACACACGTTATCGAGGGCTATCAGGAAGACAAGTGCTATCATCTGTAATAGTCTTGTTTTTTCTCCTGATTGTTCAGAATACACTCAATACCATCCACACAGGAGTAGGGTTGTTATTCTCTCCGGATAAGGCCTGAACCTGTATAAAAATGCCCGTGTCAATCTCTCTGTGTGATTCTATTCTAGGAGACCTCCCGAATCAAACAATCTTTACGTAAGATCAGTTCTAAAACACTGATAGGATTAAAAAAAACAGGACCACTAGAAGCTAAATGATGCCCTAGTAAGCTTACACACACACACACACACACACACACAGAGAGAGAGTGAGAGAGAGAGAGAGAGAGACTCTTGTAATCCTTAGTTTCTTTTAGGCCATCTAGGTCTAACACCAACTGAAAGGACTTTGTTACTATTACTTGTTGATGCGATCAAAGCCTGAAAGAAGAGAGCATACAGAATGAGCATATATCCAAATATTCTGAATGGATTTCACTACTCCTATGGTCAGGTGAAAGACACACCCTATGCAAACTGAATCAAAAAATAAGTTCATACAGAACCTAAAGATGAGTTTGTAGGTAGGCTAAGAGGCAAAATAATCAAATGCTAGAGCCTTAATGAAACAACATCAAGTACTTACAAAGATAATCAATGTCATAAATAAAACTAAAATTTGCCCATAGCAGAAACAGAAATTAACCAGTTAAACTACATCAAAGCAATTAGTCATGGAATCAATAGTGAAATTTTATAACAAGGATAAATTATCTATAACAACAGGCATGCATGCTCAGTGGATCAATCCAGGACTTCACCTTTGTCCTGGACAATACTGATTTGTACTGTCAATGTCCAATATGCAATTCATATATGATTCATCAAGTATCAGGTCATCCAAGCAATTCATCATTTTCAAATGCAATCACGAGTCCATGATCATAATTGGCAATAAGATAACACAAGTCTAGCCAGAGTTCATACGATGCTCATCATCCATCCATGAGTTCATACCATGCATCTCTAATCTTGCCAATTTAGGATGCTCAATCAACACTAGATATATGAAAAATTTATAACAAGGATAAATTCTCTATAACAACATGCATGCTTACTGCATTTCAATTCATGAAATCAGCGCAATAAGCTAGTAGTAACTATATTAATTCAATTCTAGATCATCATCTAGAATGGTGAGGAGAGCACCACCGTAGTAGGGGCTGGGGTGCGGCTGCTGGCCTTTGGCCACAGCAGCACAGGCGGCGCAGAGGCGTGGACCAAGGAAGGGGTCGAAGGGGTCAGTAGGGATGTGGCCACGGCGGCGAGCCAACAGCGGCTCGGGGAGGAGGGCACCGAGGAGAAGGTGGCCAGTGAGGAAGGCGCTGGGGAGAAGAAGTCGTTGAAGAGCGCGACGGGGACGTGGAAGGCCTCGGCCTGGACGAGCGCCACCCGCCGCATCTCCTCGCCGACCTGCCCCATCCGCCGCACCCCTCCACCCGGACTCCCTCCCCACCCGACGCAATGCCGGATTTGTGCAGGGACATGATTAGTGGAGGCGGCGCCAGATCTGTGCAGGGATGTAGCCGGAGGAGGAGGAGGCACCGGGTCTACATGGGGACATGGTAGGAGAGGGGAGATGGGGTATGGAGGCGGAGGTCTATTTGGGCCGGTGGTGGAAGGGGGGATGGGGTGCGGCAGAGGAGGGGCTTGATTTGGGGATTTTGACCAAGGGGGCGTCCGGGAGAGGAGAGAGGTGGAGGGGGGACAACGTTTGGAGAGGGAGGGGGGCGTCCAGGAGGGTGCGGAGGGGCGGTGGCGTCTGGCGGGCGGAGACGGAGAGGGCGTCCGGGAGGGGGCGGAGGGGCGGCGGCATCTAGAGGAGGCAGAGGGGCGTGGTGAGCTTTTGATTGCGGGGATTGGAGAATTGAGATCCCTTTGACCAATAATTTTGTATTCCTGTCGGTTCGACCAAAGCAGACCGGAATAAAGTGTAGAGGACCAAAAAAGTGGCGCATCAACGAAAATGCTATTTTCCTGACGGTGAAGCCTGCCACAGAAATTGTCATTTTCCTATTGGCTAACCGAAACCGACGTGAAATGGTATTTTCCTGGCGGTTAAATATATAACCGTCACTAAAATGGCTTCTATCCTTGGCGGTGGATCCAAACCGACAGCAACTAATATATTCCTTTTGGTTTACTGTACGCCCATCAGAAAAAATAAAAACCGTCAGGAAAGATATGATTTCCAGTAGGGTATGTTACTAAGGGACCTGATCGATCAAAGATGTTATTAAAAAAATACATTCAGACACTGACGCATTTGCTACTCTTTGCGTAGATGAGATTAAAGAATATTTAGAGTGCAGATATATATATGTGAGCAGGACGCTCTTTGGAGAATATTTGGTTATGGCATTCATAGTAAGACCCCTTCGGTAAAGCGACTACCGGTTCATATGCCAAACATGAACTTTGTCCAGTTCCGTTCCAACTCGAACTTAGCTGGCGTTGTGTCTAATGATTTCTTTAAAAGGACGATGCTTACTGAATGGTTTAAGACTAATCGACTACACCGCCCTGCTTGATTATTGACTTACTGTGACTTCCCAACTAAATGGTCTTGGGACACAGGTTCTAGATCATGGACACCTAGAAAGAGAGGGCGGATGATTGGCAGACTTTTTTACGTCCATCCTTCCACCGGTGAACTATACTATTTAAGAATGCTCCTCATGATTGTCCGAGGTGCCATGTGCTACGCAGACGTCAGATCATATAACGGCACTATTCTAGACACTTTTAAACAAGCATGTGCTGCACGAGGCTTACTAGGCGATGACAGTAAGTGGTATCATGCGTTTGATGAGTCTCTATGCTCGGCCAGTAGCCCGTAGCTTAGACAGATTTTCATCACTATTCTTATCTTCTGCCATGTGAAAGACAAGCAAAAAATTCTTTGAAAAGTATTGGAATGACCTGGCAGACGATCTGCAATACCGTACTAGGACTACCTTACATAATCCGAATTATACAATACCTCCCACAGTCCTTCGGAATATGCTTCTCGGAGAACTTGAAGTTTCTTTCGCTAGACATGGAACAAGTATAGGTAATTATAATCTGTCGCTTCGAACATGCCCTACAGAGAGGGTTTATGACAATAGACTTATTCATGAAGAACTGTCGTACGATACATCTATCTTTGCCCATGAACAAGCTACTGTACTTGCTCAGTTCAACTGTGATCAGAAAGTTGCTTACACAGCCATTACTAATTCTATCCATGATGGCTTACCGGTATTCTTTTTTGTTTCTGGTTATGGTGGCACTGGTAAAACATTTCTCTGGAACACTATTGTCACGAATTTAAGAGCGCAAAATAAAATCGTATTAACTGTTGCGTCTTTGGGTGTTGCATCGCTTCTCCTACCAGGGGGGAGAGCTGCTAATTCACGCTTTAAAATACCTCTTGAGATTAATGAAAAACCCTATGCGACATAAAGCGTGGTACACTACTCGCCGATCTTATTACAAATACTTCTTTAGTTATCTGGGATGAAGCTCTAATGGCACACTTCGAAGCTCTAGATAGAACTTTCAGAGATATTTTATCGATAGACAAACCTGCTAATGCATCTACCCCGTTTGGTGGTAAGGTTGTAGTACTCGGAGGAGAACTTAGACAAATACTACTCATTATTGAAGGAGGAACTCGTGCACAGATTGTAGATGCTACGATTATAAATTCGCCTCTTTGGCGCTCTGTAACTGTAACCGTGTTACACCTTACAGTAAATATGCGCCTCACAAGAGAACCAACACACCTTGACCTACAGCATGGCGTATCGATTTTTAGCAAATGGTTACTAGATCTTGGGGATGGCAAGTTGTCAGCTACTGCTCGTGAAGGTGAGCATGACGGCACTTTGATTGAGATTCCAGAAGACCTCCTTATTAGAACCGAGAATGAAAAAGTACACGCGATTGTTTATGCTATCTACAAAGATTTACCGACACGTTATCAAGATCATTCGTATTTATGCGAACGTGATGTCCTAACACCTACCAATGAGGTATCAAATGAGATCAATTTACATGCCCTCTCTATGGCTCCTGGGTCTGTTAGAGAATATCTACTCTTATTATAGGGGAGTTGATAGCTGGCCTCTCGCAGTGTTCACGTCGGCCGGAAATCGCCGTCCATCCGATCGCGCGTGGGAGCTTCCGTGATCGTGCGCGTTGCTGTCCGATTGTTAGCCGCTTGAGCCCGAGCCCGTCCGTTGGATCGTCTTCGGACGCGCATGATAATTGCATCTCCAAACGCACGAGATCAGATTCGTGTGTTCTTGCAAAGCTTCGCGTTTTTTTCCCCTCCCCCGCCGCCGCCGCTCACTGCCTCTTCCTCCCTCCTGCTCCTTCGGTCTCCATCCACGGCCGCCGCGTCGGTGCCGTCCCTCAGCCTCGCTCCCCCGCTCTCCCTCCCCGCCGATGCTCTCGCTCCCCCGCCGCCCCCTCGGCCTCCTTGCCCACCGCTCCTCCGTCGCTTCTCCTTGGGTGCCGCCCTTCTGCCACATCCATGCCACCACCACCGCTCTTCCTCCCCTGCTTCCCGCTTGGCCTCCCTCCCCCCCTACCGCCGCTCACTGCCTCTTGCTCCCTCCCGCTCCTTCGGTCTCCCTCCACAGCTGCCACGTCGGCGCCGTCCCTCAGCCTCGCTCCCCCGCCGCCCCCTCGGCCTCACTGCCCCGCCGCGGTGTGCTCCTTTCTCCGCGCAGCTGGCTCCATCTTCCCTGCGACAACAGCTCCCACTTTCGCCGCCCCCACGCTGCCTTCATCCCCGTCTCCTCCCCCGTCGTACCCACCGCCACCGCTCCCTCCTCCCCGCCTTACACGCTTCCCCCCCTCCTCCCCTTCGGTTTCGTCGCCGGTCCTAGGTGACGCCGCCGCTCCTGCTCAAGCTGGCGGCGCGTCTGCCGCTCTGTCTGCTCGCGCTCAAGGCAGTGCTTATCATGGTGGTGTTCCTGTTGTCACACAAACTAAACCTTTTGGCTTGCTTTTCAGAGATAGTGTTGTTCTCTTGCTTTCCTAATTTTGTCTCCTTTGCTTGTTTCAGTTTGGATGATGCGGTTTACCTGTAGAGGCAGATAGCGCTGATCGAGCTGGCATCATTTTCATACCGCTAAGGTCGATATCCTGGCATCGAGTGCCTTACCACTATCGCCTAAGGTTAGGCGGTTTGGGACATTCACTCTCGCTCGAACAAGGATGATTTGATTCTTGATTGTCTCATGGCATAGTTCTTCCATTATAATCAGATATCGTATTTTGTTTACTAATTGTCACACATTATTGTAGCTATCCATGCAAACCTAATGTCTTTTTCAGGTGAGTTTCCAAACAACTTCTTCTGTTAATTTTTAGGCACGACCGGTCCATTAAATGCATTTCTATAAGAATTGATCTAGCGCTAATTCTGCTCATGATACATGTGGCCAAAGGAACAGGTGAATACAATGGGTTCTCAGCGTATCTATTTATGTCTTGTGATTCTTCAATTCTGTTCTCGTTGCTTGGTGTATGATCGCTTTATAAAAACTATTTTATACTTTTTTCTTCATAAAATGTTTGTGCCGTCAACGATCAGCTTGTGCTGAATGTGACCATATGGCTAGCACCTTAATATTTGATTCCATGTCATGTGTTTTCTAATATTGTCGAAACAGCTTTTCTTCTGAACTTTTCGAAAATATGCTAACCAGATTTGTTACTTGAATCAACCCGCAAAGAAAGCAAAATATATTTATCTATTTTTGCTTAGTGAGAACTAACAGTTATAATCTAGAATCCCGTTGATCCATACATAACTTTTGGGTGAGTATGGCACCAAAACTATCACCCTATGCACATTGGAGCTACTGCCTGATATCTTACGTTTGTTAGATGTCATGCGTGATTTACTGTTCCAGTGGTTAGTCACGAATGTTGCAAGATGTACTAACCATATGTGTTGTTTAGATCATATCAGGAGCGCATAATTAAAACTAGAGCTTTTAGCGCTTACTATTTATCTAACTAATAGCTGTTTGCTCTTTTGCTGATTACATTGTTGTTTGGATTATTTAGGTATTGGAAGTTTTGGGTTCGCCAAAATTATTGGGACTCATCTACAATGCCGATGATGCATATCATTCAAATCGCTTGATTCCTCGCCATGTTATTTGTATCATGTGCTCAAGCATGTCCCATCAATCCGTGAGCAGCTACAGGTAGGAAGTTTACTTTATTAATGTGTCGTAGATTACTTGCACTTTCCTACCTAGCCTCTTACATTCATATCATTCAGACCACCTTTTTATCGTTGTTTACAATAAGCAAATACACTGTTTATATTCATACTTCAGAATATATGATTGATGAGATTTTGTAGTTTATATCACAATAGTGCTTCGTTTGTTGTTAAATACACTTGATTCATTATGTTAGAAAAAGAACTTAATTTACCTACAGATGTGCTTTGTTACCTTGAATCTATATGTAATACAAACCCATGCTTTAATGTTTTCAGATGCTTCAGCACCGTAAACCTTGCTTTTCTCAAATATATATCTATGTAATCATCTAAGTACTTTTTCCTCCATTGACTGCTACATAGACCTACTCCATTACGTTATAAAAGCTCTAGCATTTCACTACAAATGTGCTTTACTGTTTTAATTCTATGCGTAACACAGAACAATGTTTGAGTGATTTCAGATGTTTCAGCACCGTAGCTCTTAACTTTGTCCAAAATATGCCTGTGTAGTCATCTATGTTCACATCTTGCGTTATGTAGTACGATCCTAGCATCAAACATTTAAAAAAAAACATTTGGCTATAACATACTGTGGTGGTCATTGATCGCTTCAAACATAACCCTTACTATTGCTGTTAGTAGTTTGCTATAATTGATAAAACTGATTATCCGTTTAAGATTTACATATCTCTTATTTTACTAGATGTTGTAGCTATTTAGCTCGATTTAGAAAAAGCCAATGTTGCACTATAAATATAATTGATCTCGCTTATTCTCTAATTTCTAAAATGGCAGTGTCATTTGAGATCGGTTTATGCATCAAACTCACTATTTCTATTCATACCTCAGAATATATGGTTGTTCGAATTGTATATTTTATATCACAATAGTGCTTCCTTTACTGTTAGATAGACTTGCTCCATTATATTCATAGGAAAAAAAACTACACATGTGCCTTGCTGCTTCCAATCTATATGTAATAGAAACCTATGCTTTAGTATTTTCAAATGCTTCATACGTTGTGGCCAGGATGGTTCTGCCTGTGCTATATCTCTTAGGATGAGTACATGTCTGACGATGCAGCTGCTTTAGGCTACAGCCTACTACTCTACTCCCTTCAAGTTCGGTTTGATGCGAGTAAAAGAAGACCGATGTCATCTGAGATCGATTCTTTGTCTAAGTTCTGTTATCCTATTTCCTATTAACATGTGATTGGTTGCATCCTTTTCTTTTCTGGAATATTAGATTGATTAGATTTCCTTTGTGCGGTTATTTCCTTGATGTTAAGAGAATGTCATGCCTCTCACATGTTTGACAAAATGCCCCAGCAGTTGTGACATTTGGCAGTTGGATTGGATGGTAAAATAGGAAACATATAATATATGATCGAAAAAGACATTTGGCAATTGGATTAAAGGGTGTAAATTATTTAAAGACAATCCGCAGATAACAAGATGAGAAAATTGGCTGATTTCATGAGCGACATATTTTTAGCATTTCAAGAAAGATAATCGATGCATTATGTGTTATCATGTCTCGATAGCTCATGTGTTTGTCGACTTATTTCATACGCTTCATAATTTGATACATTTTAGTTCTATTATTTACCTTTGGACCTCTGAACGCTTTTGAGGGTTCCTATGTTTGCTAATAAGGTCTTCTCTTCATTTATTAATGCAATAATGTGATCGATACACCTTCTTTGTTTTTATTTGAAGGAGATGCAGTTGGTACTTCACGAGAAGTGGTGACAATATAAGTTTTTCCTCTTTGGAGAGATAAGAAATGTTGAAAAATTAAAGATGGTCATCTCTTCCGATCTATGCAGTGGGTTAGCAATAACGCATTTTGACTTTATGATGATTTTAGTTGTTGTAGGTTAAACACTCTTTTTCAATGTATGCACATATAACAAATTTGAAATGCAGGTTAGTGCTTCCTGAAAAAAGTGACGATATAATAGTTCTCTACCGGAAAGATAAGAAATGTTGAAAAATTTAAGGTCGTGATCTCTTCCGATCTATGCATTGGGTTATCAATAATGCATTTTTGCTTCATGATGGCTTTAGTTCCTGTAGGTTAAACACTATTTTTCCATGTATTCTCATATACACTAATTTAAAAAATGTTATCATCAGTGCTACAATCATCAGAAATCAACTTGTTCTACGTGTGCCAAACTCAGTTGGCTCATTTCATTTATGTTACCAATTTGATATCGGTCCGTCCTTTCTTATAGCCAATTGGAAATCGTGTATCCAAAAAAAGAAGGTTAGTTAGATGTAGTAATCGCATTCTGTGTTGCAAAGAATTAAACACTACAAAACATTGAATGAGTTCTCATCCCACCAAAGGAATAGTGACCGTAAGTACCATCTAGGACTTTCTCTCGCTAAAATAAAGAAGCGCTTATGTTGGTTTTGTCCCTATTTTCGCAAATCTATTACTTGGCTGTCAATGGTAGACATCGGATATTGTCTTTTTCCATGATACCTATATTCTATTTTGGCCCTCCTCATAATTTGCTTGAATCCATGCAGCATGATTATGATTTCGTTGATGGCATAGCTCACTATCATCATTTTTTTCTCCCCCCCCCTATTTTTTTTTTGATTGCGTTGATGACACTTTGTATCATAAATGATTATGCTGTCCATGATAAATACAACTGAATAAAAATTTATTTATCAGCTCATGCCGTTCTAAGCATTGTTATATTTTTGTGTTTCGCCATGGTTCTATATATATTACGAAAAAAATTACCGAGCCCTGCTGCAATCATCGGCGCGGCATAGCGCGCTTTTAGCCTAGTATTTAAGTTATGATTCCATAGCTACCGCAAATGACACGATCAATGACGTGAACATGCTATACCCTGTTGAATTCCTAAATACGCTATGTATTAACAATTTTCCCCAACACAAGCTATCCCTAAAGATTGACTCCCCTATTATGCTTCTTACAAACCCAAGTCAATCTAGCGGCCTATGCAACGGTACTCACTTGATCTCTCATAACCTTTCACAACATGTTATTGAGGCTGTCATTATGACCGGTGCACATACAAAAGGCATTGTATACATTCCTAGAATAGTTCTTACAAATTGAGATCCAAAGTGGCCTTTTGTACTTCAGCGTCGCCAGTTCCCCGTTAGGCTTTCGTACGCAATGACCTTAAACCTGAGAAAACCTGCTTTCACACATGGTCAGCTCTATGTTGCTGTTTCACTGTCACATCTAGAAACTCATTAAAGATTCTCATTGAAAATGACAACGGAATTTGCGGTTCCCAGACTAGAAGCATCGTCTTCACAGAAATTTTCCGCTCAATCCAGTAGGTAAGATACGGCACCCTTCTCTTTTATAGTGGAGGCTAGCTTCTAGAAAGACATCCCTAATAGGCACCCGCTAAGCCCACACATAAAAAGGGTTTAACTCATACACGTTTTTCAAAGCGTCGTCTTCATCTTCTTTTGACCTAAACCACTTCTCCTTACGCCGTCTTGCGCCACAGTTTAGCCAAAAGCCATCAAGGCGGTATTTTGGTGAAGTTACCAAAATATTCATTCTCAATCCTTCTCCAAAGACCGAGTCCAATCTTCATGAAGCAATCATATACAGCTCTACATAGTATACTTCACATATAACTGCTACTCCGAAAAAACACAGCCCTTACTTAGTTCCCTTTTTTTGCTTGCATCGTATTGCCGTATTTTATTCTCCTGCATATGCGCATCGTCTAGATATGCTTAAGTGCCGTTTTTTAGGGTGCCTTATCTACATATAAAATCGGTACTGGATAGAGTCATTCTACACTTATGCTATCGCTCCTATTATTATCATCTTACTGTGCACTTTACTAGACACTTCGCTCAATATTTCCTGCCTTGTTTTACACTGTTTTCTATACTCAATTTGCCCGAGCAAACCATCTGTTCGCTAAGGCCTCTATGCGTACGTTAGTTTATGTTTTTGCATCGAGAGACATTCTACTGATACGACCCGCCTTTATCTTATTAGAATTTTTACGTTCACTTTTTTTTACTAGAGATGGCGTATACCCTGCTTTCAAATATTACTCCAAGCAGCCATCAGTGGATCATCTGTGTTCGGGTTTCTCGCCACTAGCATACCGTAGAGGGACCGATATGCAAGGGCAGACCCACCTAGGTTCATGGGTGTTTAGCTGAACACCCTAATTTTTTGGACAAAAATTATGTATATTTAGGGTGTAATACATGTATATATCATAAGTAATGTTGAATCAGCACGTAGCTTCCTCAGTCGCAGCCTCGCACACCACCGCACGCTCCGATGCTCATGCCTCGCGTCCCAGCCCACAGCACGCACGCACGCTCGGTCGCTCGCGAGCTCAATGCCTGAATGGCCCAACCGCCCAAATGGCAAATGCCCAATCAATCCCAGTCTCCCACGGACGCACGCGCACCCAACTCCCATTCTCCCAACCCTAAATAGCTCCATCCTTGTGCACCAGTGCTCAGCAGACTCCACCGAGGCCTTGGCGGCGCGAGTGGCGTGGCGGGCGGCGGTGGGTGCGGGGGACTCCCGGGGCTAGGGAGAACCGGAGAAGGGGTTGAGCCGTCAAGGGGAGGACCGAGCAGGAGCAGGCGAAGGCGGAAGGCGAGGACCGGAGGGCGGAGGTGCCGAGGTAGAGCCGCGGAGGCCGTGGCGGCGGGCCGGCGGCATTCAGGTCGGCGACTCAGAGTTGGCGGGGTCACACGCCGTCGGGAGGCCGGGAGGACCGAGCAGGAGCAGGCGAAGGCGAGGACCGAAGGGCAGAGGCACTGAGGCAGAGCCGCGGAGGCCGTGGTGGCAAGCCGGTGGCGGGTGCGGCCATGCGGCGTTCGGGTCAACGACACAGAGTCGGTGGGGTCACGCGTCGTCGGGAGGCCGGGAGGACCGAGCAGGAGCAGGCGAAGGCGAGGACCACAGGGCAGCTGGGCGGAAGCGGAGGTGGGAGGGGCGCTGCGGCCTGCTCCGACTCCGTCGGCTGTGCATCGAATTGCAGGCTTGCAGCCTTGCACGTATTATCGTAGCTACTAGCTTGTAGTGTTGTGAACTTGTGATTTGTGGAATGCAAGAAAGGGGAGGTAGAGCGCGCTACTGTGCACTCGCGTAGGGCACCGCTAACGATGGTGAGATAGCGTGCACAACGCACATCGACAACAATTCCCATTTCCCAAATCCACAATTCCTAGTCGGCCACAAATGAATCCAAATTTTCGAATCCCCAATTCCCAAATCGGCAAACCCAATGGCCAAACCAGCCCTTTTGTTTGTGCTATTTTAAATTGTGATTGGTGAATCTTGTTTGTGTTGTGAATTTTAGATCTTAATGCTTTGAAAAATGAAGAAGTCTGTAGATTTGAAATCTTTGTGCGAGGGAGCTGGGAGGTAGGAGGCTGTTGCGGTAAGCACGTGGCGGTGACCGGGGACTGTGGTATGCTTCAAAATTTAATGCAGTTCTATTAAAAAAAATTTACAGGAGTATTAGGTAGCTTTCATTCGGTGCTAAAACTCAAAAGATGCTAGCTCACTGAATTTATTAATAACTAATATAGTTAACTGGGTTACTTTTGAAGTTTATTTCTGGCTTTTCTTTCTTTCATAATCAAAATGCCCAGTAGCATACCAGTATTCTCTAACCAGGATAGATGAATTAACCTGATGTACCATGCAATTTTCGGTGGTCTATCTATTAAGACTTAGTGATTTTATGAAAAGTGCTATGATGTTGTCTGCAAAACAAAAATGACGGGATGTTTGCAATTATCCATGCTCAAAGAGAGGACCCTAACAATTCAACAATAGACTGCCATTCACAAAATAAGAGAATTATCCTCCGTATATTCAAATTTTCATCTTTCCACTAGTAAAACACAAATATGCGAATTGTTTGACTCCCTAGGAAAAGCATTGAACGATATTTTTGTAACTTCGAACACCCATCCTGGAAATCCTGGGTCCGCAACTGCCGATATGGGTCCTATCGATCACACTGATTTGGTTCTTACTGATGAACTGTTAATAATAGCATTCCCTTAACTATATTCACTACTATAAAAAGGCTAATACTGGACGTCTCATCACAGACGGTTGATCAAAACCGTTAGTATTAAATATAATCACAGACGGTTTTGGTTTAGTGACCTTCTGTGTTACTAGCTGCACTAAAAATTGTCTATGAATAGATAATATCACATACGGTTCATGTTGAAAACCGTCTGTGATACTATGGTTATCACAGATGGTTTTTGTTTGAAATCATCTATGATTCGCATCGCGGGATGGCGGAAATTTTTGGACGCGTGTGCGGATGTTGGAAATTTTTTGGACGCGTGCGCGGGAGGTGAAATGTTTTGGTGCTATAATTATATATTATAGTCACCCTCGCCTTGTCTTCAATCAGTCTCTCCCTCTCCCCTCCCCACGCCGAGCTCTGGCGACTACCCTCTATTCCCCGACGCGGTTCGGTGAGGAGACGCAGCCAACGAGGAGGAGGAGGAGGAGGAGGGACGCGCATGATCGATCAAAGCGGCGCCCCGTTCCCCCGATGACACTGACTACCGCCGTGAGCTCCTCCGCCTCCGGTTGTGATGCTATGATTCATTGCACAAGGCACTCTTATTGTAAGAGTGTCTTGTACAATGTCACCGTCGTGACACAACGGTGACGCTGCCGCCGCCTCTCCTTCATTGCCGACGATATCCCCCATCCGATCCCTTCCCCCTCTCTTCCTTGTTGATATCAGCCGCCATGCTAGTAAGTGATCAATCGCTTATCGCCTTCCCCTGCCTTGTTGCTTTTGGTGGCTCTCAGTGGTGACTGTGATTTTCTTGTGAATGAATAGATCAAGATAAGATTGCGGATTTTGAGATGAAGCTCATAGACATCAACAGCGAGCACCTCGGCATCCCTGAGTCCGAGTACTAGGCCATCGTCTGCCTCTTCGTCTCAGACTCGTTTTCCTCCGTAGCCACAAATCCGAACCTGAACAGATTTCGGTTTCGCACACTATCCGGTAAAAAAAGTCATAACTTTTGCATACAAACTCGGATTGCGACGTCATTTGGCTCATTGGAAAGCTAACAAAAAGTTTAACTCGAAAATCCATAAGCCCACATCAAATTCACTTCGCAAGGCTCCAAAAAAGTGAACCCCCAAAAAGGTCGTTTAGGGCCTTAAAACGGCCTCCGAAGTTTCAACACCCGTTTTCACCATTCGTTCGCAGTCCAGTTTGAGTTTTCTTTCATTCCAGATTGTGTTATCAACCATATACAGATATTCGGGTCCAACTATCCAGTAATTGATTGGTTTGGCTCAAAATTCAATTTTTTGCAATAAAAAAACTATCACAGATGGTTTTTACTAAAAAACCGCCCGTGATAGTCTATTTTCACAGACGGTTCTGAACAAGAACCATATTTGATAATTGATTTTCGTAGATGGTTATTGTTCATAACCGTCTGTGATAGCTTTTTTCACAGACGATTCAAAAACCGTCTGTGATGACCTCATATCATTATTGACCAATAAAGTCAGATGGTCCAGAAAACCATCTGTGATGACGATTTTAAACCGTCCATAATGACCTTTTCTGTAGTAGTAGTTCAAGATGGCTTTCGCGGGAGAGGCATTCTCTTGGCTAATGGCTTGGCATGCTGGAGTCAGCGGGTCAACACGATGCTAACAGGCCAGGCACGAGGGCCAAGGGACATCGGAGGCGAGCCGACGGCCATGTCTTGCAGCAGCGCAAAACAGGGCAGCGGTGTCACAGCAAAAGCTACTCAACCGAGGTGAAATGAAGGGCGCATAAGGATTAGGGGCTCACCACGATCATAGCGGTGATGATGATGAGGCCGGGGACAGCTTGGGGCCACCGGTCGACGATGAATAGAGACAACAGCGATGGCTTCATGGTGGCAGCACGCTACGACAATGGAGAAGCAATAAGAAAGTGCGCATTAGCTTGCATGCAAACTAAGGATGCTAAGGATAGAAGGAATTAGCCTGTGGCTCACTGAGGTGGTGGAAATCAATGGAAATGGCGGTGGCAGCTAGACATGGGGAAGAAACACGCACACTTGGATTCTCTGTGAGATGGACGTCATTAAGTAGGGGAAATGCATAAGCAGATGTCAGAACACATGATGACGCAGTTGGTTGGCACCCAAACTCACCAGAATAGTGAGAACACAGTGGCTTGGATTGGTGAGTGTGCCGAAGTTGAAGAAGATGACTCGAGCTCGGCTTCACAGAGCTCTAGGGGCTACATCAAGCAAAGAAATAGCATGAGGGAGGTGTGATATAGACTGTGATGTGGATGTCAAGGGGAAAGGAGCTCACCACAGCGGCAATGGCGCGGAGGCGTGCTCACCGGCGTCGAGAACGATGATCACGTTCTCGCGAAAACAAAGAGCGAGAAGTTCAGTTTTGCACGAAAATGGAACGGGAGCGAGCTGACGAAGACGACGATGCAGTTGGACTGGTTATGTACTGATGAGAATGGAGCGAGATGGTGGCGAGATAGCGGCGGATGGGCATGAAAACGGGCAGTGGTGATTGCAGTCTAGCGACGCGATAGGAATTGGCGCGTGCAATGTGATGCGAAGCACAATGCGGAGGCGATGGGAGCAGTTGAGCGTGAAAACAGTGGGCGGCGGTCAAATCCCGTGGTCGAGCGGCGGAGCTGGTGCGGGCGCGGGCATGTGCGAAGGTGGAAGAAAACCCTTGGCAAGTGGGGCTAGGGTGTCCGCGAGGGCTAGCGAGGGGAGCAGGGTGGGCAAGCTAGCTCGCGTGGGGATGGGCCGTGCTGGGCTTTCAGCCCAATCGGGAAAAGGAATTTGGTTTGAAATTTTGAGAAAAGGCTGAGTGTTAGAGGAATTTATAAATATAGCAAACTCCAAAAATTATGAAAATTTGTGTGGAGGCTTCTTAAATAGTGTTCTTGCTTATATAATGTTTCGAGAATTTTATCCATTTTAAATTTCTCTCGCAAATTCTTTTAAGGCCACCGTTTGTATCCAAATGCAATAATTGATTTGAGAAAATTTTCAAAAACATGCTCAAAATATTTTCATATTTATTCTCAGTACAAATATCCCAAGTTTAAATTTTGGTATGTTACAGTGCCTTAATTTAAACATATCAAAAGGAGCATGCCAATAACACACCAAAGCAGAAGATGAACAATTTGAAATAATCCCCTTTAGATGGCACTTGTCATGCACAACACGAGGGTGGTGTACTCCATGACTCTTGTATTCATGGTTCTTACGGTCATGGACATGTCTATGGTTTGCATATTGGACAAAGCTTTGGATTTGACTTCGAGTTTTTGACTACAATGTGAAGTAAGTTTGCTCTTGATCTTGGAGGTATGTTTCTAATATATTGTTCTTTAACTATTGAACATACCCTGATTCCAATATTTAATTGAGTTTTCCAATAATCAACAAATGGTAGGTAAAATTTTCTTTATTTTGGTAAACATTTTGATCGCTACTTTCTTATCATTATACATTGTCGTCGGTTATGTTGAATTATTGATGCTAAAATTGCCGGACACATTACTATTTAGTATAATTTTGCTTGAAAATTATATATGTTGTTATATGTATATGTCAAAGAGGTGAACCGATCATTTTCGTTCTAGTAAATTGGTAGCTAGCAACGATGATTTTCTTCCTGGGCTATATAATCTGTCGAGGAATAAAATAAATTTCATGTTGTAATAATTGATCAATTCACATTTATTTTCAAAAAAGAAATCTATTTTAATACAATCTATTATCGTGTATGTCTGTTTGCTGAGTATGACTTGTCAAGGGTGACCCTGACAATTACATATCTTTTTGCAGTTATAGATAATAGTCAGGCATGCTACCAAAGATGCTATCAGTGATCGAATCGAGAAGTAGGACGAGCCAATTGGGTTGGAAGTGATTAGAAGATTTATTTCTTCACTGAAATTGTAAAATCTAGAATTTGTAAAATATATCGAATTAAGTGAGCCTTTTTGAGATCCACGACTTGTTTGTACCTGCTTAATTAAGCGTTGCACGTTTATGGTTGTGGCGCCCTGGGGTCATAAGACCCGAAATCCTCTGTTTACCGAGTTATTTACATGATTAGTGGATAGCTCACATAGTCAATATCGTTGCATCACATCCATACATGAATAATTAAACATAGTATTACATAATTAATCATTATGACCGAGGTTTACACACAGGGGGCATACAGGCCAAATACATAAATAACACACTTCTTGCAGGGGAAGATAAATAAGATAGATAAGGCCCGGTATGCCATTCCCGATAGGCAACCGACTGGCATTGTGCTTAGTTTTTGTTCCCAGCATCACCTCCAACGGCACAATAGTAATCAATTGCCGGGTCTTCTCCTTCAACTGATAGTGTTCAACACGCTTCAACTGATAGTGTTCAACAAGCAACAGTGAGTACATTTTGTATTCAACAAGACTTACATCAATAGCTATTAACTACATGTTTTGTCGTATCAAATGATTGTCTACTCTACTTGTCTTGTTTGCTCAAAGCAAGTTTTATGTTGCAATATGAATAGTAGATTGATAAAGGCATTTGAAACAATATCTTAGCTAAATGAGGGTTGATAACCAAAGTAAATATATCACATCGATCATCACTGTAATAAGTGTAGGTCTCTGTACCTCTGATAGTAAAGATGGATTCTTACATCGAAGTCTAACATGAAAGTTTGTCATTTGACACAACCTTCCACAAATAT
Source organism: Phyllostachys edulis (assembly GCA_036346405.1). Taxonomy (NCBI): domain Eukaryota; kingdom Viridiplantae; phylum Streptophyta; class Magnoliopsida; order Poales; family Poaceae; genus Phyllostachys; species Phyllostachys edulis. Next base: position 49,064,468 of record CM070563.1, on the reverse strand, counting down.
TTTATAAAACCAAAGTCTAACCAAGTGTGGTGTTTCCTTGCAATGCCTATGACTGGGGCACAACTATTCGAATAGATTGAGATCTCACTCTGCAGAGAATATACAACTCTGCCCATGAGATATGATCAACTTGCAATGCCTATGACTGGGGCACAACATGCCCTAACATCTACCTGTCCAATGAGCTATACCCTTTGAACATGGAGCCCCTTTACAATAGTTCAGAGAGTCCAAATTATTGTGTCGGCAAGGTCTTGCATTTAGTGCGTAAGAACCCCCTTTAGACATGGTTGCCTTTTACCATTGTCTGTACAACCAAAAACAAAAATAAACACATAAACTACAACTTGCGGGTATATAATGCTAGAACTTAGTAAATTATTTAGCTGCCCCCCCCGCCCCCCCTGAGGACATGTGGTCGTATGAGATGTGCTCAGATTGACGGCACTTAAGTTCGGTCCTTAACCTACCCAGGCGAGATTACCACAAACTCTGATACCACAATAACTTACCACTCGCCCAAGTCAAAATAATTTTATTTTTCATTTGCTAACCAAAATAATTTATATGTAACCCTCTGTATAAAACATGTCCTAATTTTTCCCAAGAATTTCCATAATTGTCCTACAATTATTCTATCATTTTTAATAGTATTTATAATGAGCATTACTAAGCATTTTCCACATATTGCCACTAATTTCCACTTAAATTATCCTAAACCAGTGGTAAATAATATTAAGGTGACAATGGAAGTAGCATTCAAGGAATATTTCATTGCAATATAGGGCATAACTAATTTTCCAAGAACAAATATATCAATTTATTTAAAGTAAGCATGCATAAATAATTGTAATAAAAACAAAGATAGCATTTGAAATCATGGGATAAACATGGTCAAGGGTGTTTGCTTGACTTGTTCAGCGAACACTTGCTCTTGCTTTGGATCAACTTCGTTTGCTTCCGGCAAGTCGATTTCTAACGAAAGATAGCGTATGAATACAAATAAACATCAAATGAATTCATACAGGGGAAAATTTTCACAAAACTAGCACTAGAAGAAATATAATGATTTTATAAAAATTTAGAGACAAAAATGAGGTTAATCAGAGTTCGTACGAGGGAGAACGGAAATAAGAGGGAAAATACTGTGCACTAGGGTTCGAATTTTTATTTTAATTTGTATTTTCCTTTCTAAAGGAATTCTGATTTTATCTCTCGGCGAGACTAACAGGTGGGGTCAGTCTACATGGGCCAAGATGCAGTGAGCGTTTTGCTTTGAGCAGTGGGTCCACATGATATAGACTCATGTCTTAATTTTTGGTTTAAATAAAAATCTACTTGATTTAAATTGTAGAGCCCACGTGCAAGTGATGATTAAATTTAATCAAGATTAATATTAAACTAATTACAAATGACATCATTAACACTAATATTAACCATCATCATCTGGGACCCACATGTCGTGACATAGCGAGGATAGGAGAAAGACAGGTTTGGTAAAATCGCCTACCTCGGGAAGAGGGAATCGATTCGTGAGGCGACAATGGGCGAGGTTGGCCGAATAAGCGTAAACAATAATAGGCCTAGGCTGGATTTGCCCCTAGAAGCTTCGGGAAATTCTAATTTATTTTTTAATTGGTTTAATGCAGAAAAGTAATTTGGTCCAAGAAAAATAGAACTCCAAACATTCTAAAACATTCATACATGCACTTTGAAATATTGTTAACTCAAATAAAATATTTTAAATCTCTTTTTAATTTTTGTTTATTCCAGAAAATTCTTTTTTGAGCTCTTGAAAATTAAGAAAACCTTTAGAAATTCGGGAAAAGCTTTGAAAATTAAGAAAATTTTAGAAATGACTAAATTAAATACGCATAGCTGAGTTTTGAGATTGAGGATGTTACAATGGTCTTTGGTTTATAGGCATGCGGCGGCTGTTACATCTAGACCCTATTTAGGGGCGTGATACCCATGTGGCATCACAAGTACTTGTGCGCAAATACAAAATCACTGAAAAGGGTGCTAGTGCAAGTTATTGCAGCGACCAATACTCAAAGACATGAGTGCACCCAACAGCCCTGACACGAAGCGAAGCTTATCACGGTTAAGAAACCTTATTTGGTGGGCAAAAGATTAAACTGTCTTTAATAGGTTTTAGTCTATAAATATGATTCATGATTTTAAAGAGGAGATGATGAATAAAAAGAGCTTCACCTTTCTCTCTCACATACACTTGTGTTCATCTTGCCCTTGTTGTGTTTATGTGATTGCTTATTTTATGGATTGATCTACGAGTCAGCAACATAACGACTACCGAAATCTCAACACGTTATTGTTGGAATTAATACGGGCTAGGCCCAATTTTAATTCTAATTAATTCCTGAAAAATCTCAAAGGCTCATGTGCACGTGCTAAAATTGTTTAGTCCCACATGGAGGGATGAAGGGGAGTTACACCATTTTATAAGGTGGAACGTGGTAGCCCCCTTTGTGGAATTGGAGAGAGCCAACACACGCGCGTGCTCGCTCGTCGAGCCGTGCCGTGCGGTGTGTGCAGTGTGTGTGTGTGCGTGCGCGCGTAGGCGTGTCGGGTCACTACTACAAAATAGGCTATAGTAGACGCCCCGTCTGTGTTGGGTCTGTCCGGACGTGGCATTTGCACTGCCAACCTATCACAGACGGTTTTTATTAATAACTATCTGTGATAGGCATCTATCGCAGATGGTTCATTAACAGAACCGTCTGTGAATTATCACAGACGGTTCTATTCATAAACCGTCTATGATAATCCAGTTAATCACGAGCGGTTCTCGCGAGGAACCGTCAGTGAATTATCCTGAGCGGTTCCTCATGAGAACCGCTGCGTGATTAAACTGAATTATCACAGATGGTTCTTATTCAAAACCGTCTGTGATAGGTACACAGACGGTTCTTAAGGAGAACCGTCTGTGATAATTAGTTATCACAGACGGTTCTAATTAAGAACCGTCTATGATATTCTGGCATTATATAAATTGCGCCCGACACATCCTCTGCCGCACTGCCGCTGCCTCTACCACACTACTGCTTTGGAGGCCCTGTGTCCACTGCCGCTGCCTCTGCCGCTGCCTCTACCGCTCTGGAGCAACCCTGCCTCTGCCGCAACCCTGCCACCGGCTCCACTTAGATCTGCTGCTCCTCCCTCATGTGCCACTTCCCTGCCCTAGCTCCTCCAACCTGCGGCTCCTTCCTCGTTGCACCAGCTTAGAGAGGAGAAGGTTGGACCCTTGCCCCTAGCACCTCCTCCACCCCGCTGCCTCCTCCCCCATTGCGCCACCTGCACCTTGCTGTGCTTCCACCCCCATTGCGCCACCTTAGAGAGGAGAAGGAAAGGAGAGGAATCGTATTTTCTTCGTGAGCTATAAATTAACCGATCGCTAATCAATTTAAGTATGTTTGGTAAATAGGAAGCCCAATGTGCCACCGACAGAGAGGGATGGGAGGAGAAGGTGACGATTGTCGAGAGATATTAGGTATTTTCTTCGTGAGCTCCGAGGGTAACGATCTATCACCCTTTATGTTTGCTATAAATTAATCGCTAATCAATTTGACACTAATTTGTTACATGCGTAGCGTAGATGGACCGAAACTGGATGTACGGTGTGAACCGTGTGAGTCAAGAGTATATTAATGGCGTGGTTGCTTTTATAAGAGCCGCTGAGCAGGATATGTTGAAGAAGGGGATAAATTTTATGTACTATCCATGCATTGATTGCGGTAATCTGAAGATGTTTAACAACGCGGCGCAGATCGAAACGCACTTGGTTCGAAGGGGTTTCAAAAAAGGGTATACATGTTGGACCAGTCACGGTGAAGAGTAGAATATACCAGAAGTTAATAATGACGATATCACCGAGGAAGTCAACGATTTGCTGGATGTGGACTGTGCTTTTGATGAGGATAGGTGGCACGATGACAATCTGGATCAGATGCTAGCGATGCAAAAGAGAACTACAGTGAGAGAGAGTTTTGTAAATTCGAGGGCTTTAGGGAGGACTCGGTGAGACCTTTGTTCCCTAGCTGCAAGCCGGAATACACAAGGTTGTCAACCATGCTTGAACTGCTGAAATTGAAGGCAAGCAATGGTTGGTCGATAAGAGTTTCCGCGGCGTTGTTAGGTCTCTAGCGGACATCATACGAGGGAAGCGTGTTGCCCAAACCACCTACCAAGCAAAGAAGGTTATTTGTCCATTGGGAATGGAAGTAGAAAGAATACATGCATGTCTGAACGATTGTATCCTCTACCGTAAAGAGTATGCATACATGCATGTATGTCCGTGTGCAAAGCATCCCGATACAAGCGTTAGAATACTGCTAAGGTGAAGCAAGGACCTCCTGCTAAGATGTTGTGGTATCTACCTGTGATCCAACGTTTGAAGCGTTTATTTGCGAACCCAAAGGAGGCAAGATTGCTGCGTTGGCACTCAGAGGAGCGTAAGAGAGATGGAAAGCTAAGACACCCTGCTGATTCTGCCCAGTGGAGAAACTTTGATCGGAGCTTCGAAGAGTTCGGTGTGGAACCGAGGAACATAAGGTTAGGGTTGAGTACGGATATAATGAATCCTTTCGGTAACATGAGCAGCCGACATAGCACCTGGCTGTGTATGAAGTGGAAGTACATTTTGATATCACTACTTATCCAAGGGCCGAAGCAACCTGGGAATGATATTGATGTGTACCTAGCACCATTGCTGGAAGATCTTGTGACACTATGGAACGAAGGGGTACAGGTATGGGATGCGTACAAACGAGAGAACTTCACTTTACGTGCCATGTTGTTCTGCACTATCAATGATTTTCCTGCCCTTGGTAACCTGTCGGGCTTCAGTACAAAAGGAGCCAAAGCCTGTCCGCATTGCTTAGATGCTACGGAGAGTGTATGGCTGAACAACTCGTGCAAAACTGTGTATATGCATCACCGTAGGTTCCTTCCCAGGAGTCACCCATACCGCAAGATGAAGAAATAATTTGACGGAAATAAGGAGAACGGTTCAGCTCCGAGGGCTTTTAGAGGGAAAGAGGTCTATGATATGGTTAAGGATATCGATGTTGTGCTTGGGAAGGGACGTAAATTAAGAACCCGTGAGAAGAACATCTGGATGAAGCGATCAATTTTTTGGGACTTGCCTTATTGGGAGCACTTAGAAGTTCGCCACTGCATCGATGTCATGCACGTAGAGAAGAATGTATGTGATAGATTGATTGGTCTCTTGCTGAATATTAGTGGCAAAACAAAGGATGGTGTTAACGCACGGCGTGACTTGGTTGATATGAACATAAGGACCGAGTTAGCTTCGAGACCGATACATCATGAACATTCCTTCCCCCAGCTTGCTACACTCTGTCCAAGGCCGAGAGAAATGAACTGTGCCAGAGCTTGCATGGTGTGAAAGTCCCGTCTGGTTACTACGCTAACATTAAGAAACTTTTTTCTGTGCAAGATTTGAAATTAATTGGTATGAAGTCTCATGATTGTTATGTGCTGATGACACAAATGTTTCCTGTTGCAATTAGGAGTATCTTGCCGAACAAGGCCCGAGTGGCAATCTTGAGGCTGTGTTATTTCTTCAACTCAATTGCTCAGAAGTTCATCGATCCCCAAGGACTAGATGCTCTGCAGGCCGAGGTGGTGATAACTCTATGTCATCTTGAGATGTATTTCCCTCCATCATTTTTCGATATCACGGTCCATCTCATTGTTCACCTTGTGAAAGAGATAAAGATATGCGGCCCTGTATTCCTACGTCATATGTACCTGTTCGAGAGGTACATGGGAATTCTCAAGTCCTACGTACGGAATCGATCTCGACCGAAGGGCAGCATCATCGAAGGTTATGCAACCGAAGAGGTCATTGAGTTTTGCATCGACTACATGGCTCAGATGGAACTGATAGGTGTGCCTCTATCTCTCCATGAGGGAAGACTGGATGGTATCGGGACCATCGGAAGGAAATCAATCACTCCCGATCTGGATACGTACGCTCAAGCCCATTTCACGGTCTTGCAACATATGACCCAAGTGTCCCTGTACATCGACGAGCACAAAGACATGGTACGCCAACAGAATCCAGACCGATCGGAGGTTTGGATCACGAGAGAGCACTGTCGGTTCAATGAATGGTTAAAGGTGCGAATCACTGGGAGGTCATCAAGTGATGATACGCTGCTATGGTTGGCACGAGGGCCACAATTTACAATTATCGCATGGCAAAGATACAACATAAATGGGTACATATTTTATACGGCAGCTTAGGATAGGAAGAGCACAGTCCAGAACAGCGGTGTCTGCATAGATGCATTCAGTACCGATGGGCTGAGGAGCTCCAACTATGGGCAAATAGAGGAGATATGGGAGCTCGACTATGTGCTTTTCAAGATCCCCCTATTTCGGTGTCGTTGGGTCCATCTCCCACAAGTGAAGGTCGACAAGTACGGCGTCACTACCGGGGACCTCGAACGTGTCGGATACAAAGACAAACCATTCGTACTGGCTAACCAAGTTGTTCAAGTCTTCTATGTAACCGACCCCACAAATAAGAAGCGCCACGTAGTTCTTCATGGAAAAAGGAGGATTGTCGGAGTTGAGAATGTAGTGGACGAGAAAGAATACAATCAATTTGACGAGTTGCCTCCTTTCGAAAACGGCATCAGGCTCGAGGAAGAACCCAGTGAGGAAGCTAGCTATATGCGCATTGATCATCATGAAGGGCTATATTTTAATTAAGAATTTACTCCATTGTAATTAATTTATTCCATAACATGAGACATGTCAATATGGACTTGTAATCTCTTATATAGTTTGATGTCAACATGGAATTGTCATCTCTGATTTTGATGTTAATGTGGACTTCATTGTAATGTGGAATGATAATATTATGCGCTTGTAATAAGCAGACGATAAAAAGACCATATCCTTTTTACATCACAAACGATAAAAAAGGATTAGCGATCCTATCTTAGCCTTCAAATCTTCATAAGCCTTCTCGTCGGCTTCAGTGGTGGCGGGATCAGCGATTGTTAGATCAAACGACTCCACCTGCGACCTTGCACGCTCGATTCGCGCTTGTAGCCGTTCGGACTCCGCAACCAAGCCCCATATAGCCCAGAGGCCGTCAGCCCTAGTCTCCTCCGTCTCGGCGAGGTCGACCCACTCTCCTGCAATTCGGATGTTGTCCTCGGCTCTTCGGGTTGCATCCTCGGTGCGGACCAAGTAGTTCCATAGGACGATCTGCACGATGAGGTTTACTCGCTGGATGCCGTGGACTCTAACATTGGTCCGTCTGAGGAGGAGCTCTAGTCGACAGATGATGGCCGCTATGGTCTCTGGTAGATCGGAGGGCCTACAACGGATGACATTGCGAATGGAGCCTTTGGAAGCTTGGGCCAGGTTGCAACTAGAGAGGTGCGAGTAAAGAAGCACAATGTGGGCCAATAGAGCTGGCACGAGAGGGGAAGCCATTTGGAGTTTGTGGAGAAAGGGGATCAAGGAGGTTGTGTGAAATACATTGTAGAAGGGGATATCTATTTATAGAACAAGTATTAAAGCCGGAGCGGGAGACGAAGAGATATTTGGGAGCTGTAGTGACATTGGAAAATGAAGAGACGAAGCCGTGTGATCGTGAGACGAAGAGACACACACTACTACAGAAAAGGCTTTCACAGACGGTTCAAAAACGTCATCACAGACGGTTTCGTGAGCCGTCCGAGTTTATGGTCGATGATGACATGAGGTCATCACAGGCGGTTTAATAGTTCAAACCGTCTGCGATAAATAATATCACGACGGTTTCATCCACAAACCATCGTGATAAAGTACATATCACGAGCGGTTTCACCACAAACCGTCGTGATAATTTTATATCACGAGCGGTTTCAGCCACAAACTGTCTGTGATAAGTACATATCACAGACGGCTTGTGGCTGGAACCATCTGTGATGACTTTTCTCTATAAAGCCCCAAGCAGTGGCTGCTTGTACCATTAAATCCGTTATCATATATATATTATATATATATATTGTTCGTAGTCTCTCAGCCACTTTGGGGGCATCATCCACGCAGCATGAGAAGGATGAGACAGTAGCCACGGGCAACCTTATTGAGCCCTGCGGGTTTAAAAGTATGGGTGCAAAGAGGCGTTAGGACATCCAATTACGGATTGGGCGTGGCTATGTTGAAAGAGTGTCGTTGATCGCATGTACTCCGTCGGAAGTGGCATCATGTATTAGCAACCAACCATTCTTGAGCATGTAATCGTCTTTAATTGTTGCTTGGTGTTCTTGTTGACTTTAAAGACAATTACATGCTCAAGAATTGTTGGTTGTCGATAGATGATGCCACTTTCGATCGAGAAGTTGCATCAACGCCACTTTCGAACATATCGACGCCCAATCCGTAATTGGATGTCCTAACGCTCTCCTTGCATCCATACTTTTTAAACTTACAGGGCTCAATGAGGTTGCCCGTGGATACCGCCTCATTCTTCTCATGTCATGTGGGCGACCCTAAAGTGGTGAGGACTACTTAATAATATATATATATATAATATATATGATGCCGGTTTTAATGGCACAAGCAACCAACGCTGGAGACTTTATAGAGAAGAGATTATGAATGGAATGGTAGGGCGTGCACAGTACACAAGAGGTAGGAGAACTTGACCGGCATGAACAAGGGGACTATTAATATGAACTAATTATCAATTCAATTTCAGCATAAGACTATTGACACCATTACATCACAGAGCAAGGGGACTATTAATACGAACTAATTATCAATTCAATTTCAGCATAAGATTATTGACATCATTACATCACAGAGCAAGGGGACTATTAATATGAACTAATTATCAATTCAATTTCAGCATAAGACTATTGACATCATTACATCACAGAGCAAGGGGACTATTAATATGAACTAGTTATCAATTCAATTTCAGCATAAGACTATTGACATCATTGAGCAGTTCATCAGCAAGAGAACAATACCAAGGGTGTCCAAACCCACCACATCAGTAGTATCCCTCGGCATCCATCGCAGAGCACTAGTTAGCCATTTTCATCACAGAGCAAGGGGGGTAGAGACAGAGAGGGACCTTAGTACAGCGCAACCACGGTGGCGACCCCACCACTAGCACAACCCTCATCCATTTCCTTTACCTTGCATAAATCACACAAACATCAGGACACAACTTAAGGCTCATGCATAAAAATCAAACTCAACAAAAGACATTAAGCTAACAGATCTAGAGGAGAATAGAGGAGGATGGGAAAGCAAAGCCGCCGGGCCCTAGCAGGCGCAAAGGGGTCGGCGGCGGCGGCGACGAGGTCGAGCAACAAGCGTCGAGGTGGGGAGGAACGGAGTTAGGGCGGCGCAAACCCTAGCGGAGCTGGGAGTGACGAGTTTGGGCGTCACCGTGGTTGTGGCACTTGATGGCCGCAAAAGACACTCTTATCGTCACAGTGTCTTTTGCGGTGTCACCAGTCTCCTAACCGTCGGCGACAGGAAGAATAAGCGGCGTCGGCGGCGGACGGGAGGAGAACGGACGAGAGTAAGGCGGCGGGAGTGGCGAGTTAGGCGCAAACCCTAGCGGCGGTGGGTAGCTCCTACTTATAAAGAGACTAATCACAGATTTGTTATATTATGGAACCGTCGTGATAATATCCTGAGCGGTTCCATAATAAAACCGTCTGTGATATGGGACATATCACGACGGTTCCATAATAGAACCGCTCGTGAAATGGTTTTTCTCAAGTATATTTATCTTGTATATACACTTACATGACATGAAGAAATTACATGTTTATATTAAAAAAGCGAAACCTATAATTAAACAAGGTTTTTCTAGTGGCGGAGGTAGGTTGCTATCTCCATCGCAATACTTCATAGGTGGCGGTGTCGGCATCGGACGGTTCTCGATCATCGTGAACGAAGCCTAAAATGCGTCCACCCGTTGACGCGCTCGTTCGAGTGTCTCCCGAAGACCCTCAGTCGTTGAACCAAGAAGAATTGAGCCCATAGGCTCTCTTCCCTTGCTTGAGGGGTCTCGGCCTGGTCGACTCGGTCGCCTACCGCCTCGAGTACACAGTCCAAGTGACGGCAAGCCTCCTGGAGACGTGCAACATCGTTTTGGAGGACTACGTCGATGACGCGGTAAACTCGCCGAAAGTGGGAGATCACCCGAAAGACACGGCGGAGGAGGATGTCAAGACGGCGGAAGGTGGTCGTCACCGCTCGGCAAATTCTCCGCCGGCGAGGAGTGAAGACACATTGATCAAACAATGTTCTTCCGCGAAGCCGAGCTCAACTTACACCGAGAGAGGTGCTCGTACAGTGTGGCCAGGAAGGCCATTAATGCCGGCGACAAGGAAGAGGCAGCCATTTCTGTTTTTTTATAAGTATGTGGGGATGATCAACTTGGATGGTGGATGATCCTTTTTATAAAACAAGGAATAAATTCGGAGCGTGAGACGAAGAGACGCATCGGGGAGCCGAAGCGGATGGCGACGAACAGACGCATCGGCGATATAACTCACCGTGGATCACAGACGGTTATTGTTAAGAACCGTCTGTGATACTAATTAATATCATAGACGGTTCTTGTTTAGAACCGTCTGTGATACTTCACAGACGGTTTTTAACATGAACCGTCTGTGATATTACCTCTTCACAGACGGTTTTTAGCACAGCCAGTAGCACAGACGGTCTCTAAACCAAAACCGTCTGTGATTGAATGTAATACCGACGGTTTTGGTCAACCGTTTGTGATGAGGCGTCCAGTATTAGCCTTTTTGTAGTAGTGACATGCGGGAAAATGAAGAGACTTGTTCATTTGTCACCAGGATGTCAGGTTATCACAGACGGTTCCATAATAGAACCGTCTGTGATAAGGAATCACAGACGGTTCTATTCAGAAACCGTCTGTGATATGAGTTTATCACAGACGGTTCTATTAAAGAACCATCTGTGATACGTTGCATATCACAGACGGTTTCTTACTAGAACCGTCTGTGATATGGAACGTATCACAGACGGTTCTATTAGGGAACCGTCTGTGATTCCTTATCACAGACGGTTCTTTAATTGAACTGTCTGTGATAGCCTTTTTATAAGGAGGGAACCGCTAGGGTTTTGCTCTTACTCATCACTTCCTCTCCCGCGCCCCTTAGGCTCTCGCGCGCTCGTTCGCCTCCTCTAGGGCTCGCCCGTTCACCGCCGACTATGACCTTGGCGCCACCGCCCCCAACCTTGGCGCCCCCGACCTCGGCGCCTTCGACCTCAGAGCCGCCGCCCCCGACCTCGGTGCCTCCGACACCGCCACCTCCGACCTCGGCGCTGCCGTCCCCGACATCACTTCTTCCCTCCTCGCGCCGGCTCCAGCGCCTCCTCCGGTACTCCTTTGCACCTCCTCTGGTATACCACTCTACTCGCTCTATCCCGCTCCCTCCCTTGCTCTGTGATGGGTTCTGTTTATGCTCTGTGATGGACTTGGTTGATGCTCTATGATGGATTTGGTTGAAGCAAATTGGTTAGCTGAGAATTCGTTAGCCTCCTCTCCAGCCTGTCACCAGCTCCCTCCTCGCGCTGGCTCTAGTGCCTCCTCTGGTATACCACTCTACTCGTTCTATCCCGCTCCCTCCCTTGCTCTGTGATGGGTTATGTTGATGCTCCTCGCGCCTCCTCTGGTATACCACTCTACTCGCTCTATCCCGCTCCCTCCCTTGCTCTGTGATGGGTTCTATTGATGCAATTGCAAAGTGGTGGGTTCTGTTAATAGCTCAATGATGATTGTTGCCATATTATGAGATTGAATAGTTAACTAGAATCAGACTTGAGCTTATTTAGAATTGCTTACTTTTGTTATTTTATTACTATCAGATGTTCAATTCTGTGTTAGCCGAAAATTTCAATATGTTGGAATAGTGTTTGTGCACTGATAATCTCTAGACCTTTTATTGATTGAGAGTTTAATCTGCGGTATTGAGATAAAATTTGACATATTAGTGAAGCATTTGTTTTTGAGCTCAAAGTCTGAATTGGAGTTATCATATTCAATTGGTGAAGAATTTTGGCATAATGGCTGAGATGGCAAAGACTATGTCTTTTTCAACTAGCCTACTGAGAGCAATTGAACAAATTAAAAATCTGAGCTCTATGCTGATTTTTGATGTTCTCATGATGTTTGTGTTAAGCATTTTATTCTCTTTAGATGACTTGGGAGAATTACATGAGTACATGTTATTTTGGTCATTTAAATTCTTTAGGAATCATGCTTTAATGCTAATTAATTTTGTTGGGATTAATTCTGAAATTTTGTTTCTATGTTTTCATTAAAGGCTAGTCTTCTGTACATGAAGCATTAAACCTTTGCTTAGCATTTCCTTAGAGAAGCTGGTGGATTTAGGAGTGTTAGAATAGGAGCTAACTCGAGGCCTGAATTCAGCTAGCTAGCTCGCTCCTTGGGTGTTCATCCTAAACGTTTCTATCTATGCAAAAGATTCGTATCACAGACGGTTCTTATTAAGAACCGTCTGTGATTCCTTTGCATTTCCTTAGAGAAGTGGTGGATTAAGGAGTGTTAGAATAGGAGCAGGGAGGCGGTGAGCCCTAGTGGATTAAACATTTGCTTAGCATTTCCTTCGTCGATCCTGACACACTTGAGTGTACCTTTGCTTCATGCCAATCCTCCACGGCATGAAACAAATGGTACACTCCAGTGGGTCGGCCTCGATGAAGTAATAACCATAAAAAAGTTTTACTTGATTTTATTTTGTTTCTATGTCTTCATTAAAGGCTAGTCTTCTGTACATGAAGCATTAAATCTTTGCTTAGCATTTCCTTAGAGAAGCTGGTGGATTAAGGAATGTTAGGAGTGTTAGAATAGGAGCTAACTCGAGGCTTGAATTCAGCTAGCTAGCTCGCTCCTTGGGCATTCATCCTAAACGTTCAGGTGAAACACAGCCTACTTCGTTGATCCTAACACACTTGAGTGTACGTTTGCTTCATGCCAATCCTCCACGGCATGTAGCAAATCGTACACTCTAGTGTGTCGGGCTCGATGAATGATTTACATTTGATTATGTTAATTTGGTCATTTAAATACCGTTGGATTAATGCTTAATTGTTTCATATTTATGCTGGAATTAATTATGATTATTTGCTAATATTGCACATGTTGAGCATATTATTTAGTTTACATGACATGGAGATACTTCATATGTATATGTTAATTTGGGACACTTGCAATCCATTTTATTGCATATGTAACTTATATAGATAGCAAGTAAGCGAGATGGCAGAGGCACCGTCTTCGCCGCTGTCACCGACGCCGCAGATGGAAGAGGCGCCGACGAGGTTTAATGACTATAGCGACATACATGAGTAGGTACCACTGGATCCTTTTAGTCATTATACCAAAGAGGAACCATGTGATATACCTTGATTCCCTAATCCGCAACGACCACAATTTCAACATTCTGAAAGGAATACTCGAGAGGTATACTCATTTCCTCCATACATAACTCTATTGTAGTCTTCATTCGTTTGAAATTGCCGAGGATAACTTTTTGGAATCATGTAGGTCGTTTATCGCCTATGTTGCCAACAAAAGAATATACAATGGAAAGAGCGCCGCACTAACACATAGGACGAATTTTCCGGTATGCGCTACAACACGATAATCCTATATCATACTTCATAATAACACATGTCGAACTGACTATACCTATATATGTAATTCTATTTTTGCAGTGCCGCCAGCAAAAAAATGATGAGTTATGTGCAATCTACGTTTGCTTTCATATGTGGCAAATCATTACAGCTAGGAGGAAGAATCCCGAGGTTTGTCAATCTCGAAATAATTATTTCCTAATTATAAATTTAAATATATATGCTTACCACTTACTCTTGCTAACGACAGGACTTGGATATAGATTTAGGTGGACCCGTTGACCAAGAGATCGCGGACGTTCGAGGGAAGCTCTGCACCTTTATCGTTTCAGATATCATTTCTGACGACGGAGACTTTCACTTTGTCGCCGACCCAGAGTTTCTCCCACCTGCAAACAATTGACTCAATTGTAATCCAATTGTAAGTATAGCGACAATATTTGAACAAATTCGATCTTTTGTAATTTATTTTGAGTAATGATCACTTTGAGTTGTCAACAATTGAATATTTGTGGTGAATCTGTTTTTGTGCATGCTTATTTTCAGAGGGCATGGCTAGCAATTCCTGAGGCTAGCCAAAAAATAGCAAAAATGTAGTTAGGATTATGAACTATCACAGACGGTTTTTTGGCTAGTATCACAGACAGTTTCCACTAAAAACCATCTGTGATACGTGAATATCACAGACGGTTCTCAACAAAAACCGTCTGTATACGCAGAATATCACAGACGGTTTTTAAATAGAACCGTCTGTGATATTCACATATCACAGACGGTTTTTGATTAGAACCGTGTGTGATATTCACGTATCATAGATGGTTTTTAGTGGAAACCATCTGTGATACTAGCCTTCACAGACGGTTTTAACAAAAAACCGTCTGTGATAGTGCATATCATTGATGGTTTTCAACCATCTATGATAACTGCCTATTATCACAGAGCAACAAATATAGACAGTTCGAAAACCGTCTGTGATGACCTGTTCCGTAGTAGTGGGTGCAAACATGTTTTTCTTTATCTATTCAAAAATTGAAACACACCGACTCGTAGTAAATGACATTAACAAACGACTGGTAGTAACGGTTCAGTTACTAGTGAGTAATGGCTGCGGTTAATACTAGTGTCTACATCAACTGCACGATTACTACCACGACGTCCACTACGCCATGACGAACGACGATCTCATCAAGACTCCTCCTGCTGCTTCTTCTTCCACTGGATCTAGGTATGGCTATCTTGCACTTGTTGCTTGGTTAGCTTTATTATCTGTTGTTGTCTTGAACACTGAGATAGGTATGCTAGTTTCTGTCCTTCTAGAAATTCGTATGGCTATAGTGTTCTTCATTACCTACTTTGTGAAAATGGCTAGAGTAATTTCCATGATTTATCTAGCATATTTCTGGATTAAAGTAATTCGAAAAATGCTTACATTTTCAACAATCCAAAATCTTATTCTAGGCATTTTTCATCAACTGGCTTTGCTGCTGCACTCAAACCCTTTGAGTTCGATGGTGCGAATTACAAGAGGTGGCGCACCAAGTTGGTGCTTTGGCTAACTGCCACGAACGTTTTCCATGTGGCAAATGGCAAGCCTGAAGGAACACTTACTCCTGAAAAGGAGCAAGTGTTTGAGGCTGCTGATAACCTTTTTAAAGGTGTCGTGGTTAGTATTCTTGGTGAGAAGTTAGTTGATGCATACAAGGTGATTAAAACTGGAAAAGAGATGTGGGATGCACTCGAGCCCAAGTTTGGGGTTTCGGATGCAGGCAGTGAATTGTATCTCATGGAGCAATACCGTGAATATAGAATGGTTGATAGCCGTTCTGTAGTTGAACAGGCTCATGAGATACAATCCATAGCCATAGAACTTGAGCACTTCAAGTGTGTGTTACCAGATAAGTTTGTCGCGGGAGGCATTATTGCCAAGCTTCCTCCTTCTTGGAGAAATTTTGCTACTTCTCTGAAACACAAGAAACAAGATTTTTCTGTTGAAAATATCATTGGGTCTCTTGATGTTGAAGAGAAGGCGAGGGCAAAAGATACACACACTAGAGGTAATGAGAGACATTCTAGGGCCAATGTGGTGTAGAAGAAGAATGGCCAAGCTCAAAAGTTCAAAGGCAAGAACAAGACTGCACAAACAACTAGCTTCAAGAAGAAGAAGAAGAATACAAAGGATTGTAGCCAACGCAAGGGTGGGAAGAATCAGTAAGGGTAGAATTCCAAGTCTGCTAATATTATTGTTGGTACTACTGAGATGGGAAGATCAGGGTATGGTAATTTACCTACTGTTCTTTCCGTATGTCAATCTACCGATTGGTAGATAGACACTGGTGCTAATATACATGTGTGTGCTGATATTTTATTGTTCTCTTCTTACCAGGTCACTCGGGATTCAGCCGTTCTAATGGGGAATGGGTCACATGCCACTGTTCATGGTGTTGGCACGATTGATCAAGTTTACTTCGGGGAAGATTGTGCAACTAAAGAACGTGCATCATGTGCCATCTATCAATAAGAATCTCGTCAGTGGATCTCTTCTATGTAGAGATGGATTTAGACTGGTATTTGAGTCCAATAAATTTGTAGTGTCCAAGTGTGAACAATTTGTTGGTAAAGGCTATGTGTGCGGAGGCTTATTCCGCTTATCTTTTTCAGATTTGTGTAATAATGTTGTGAACCACGTTTGTAGTGGCAATGAGACTACTATTTGGCATTCACGACTTTGTCACATAAATTTTGGTTGCATGACGCGGTCAGCCAGTTTAGAGTTAATCCCGAAATTCACCCTTGCCAAAGGTTCTAAGTGTCAAGTTTGTGTGCAATCAAAGCAGCCTCGTAAGCCTCATAGGGCCACGGAGGTAAGAAACTTGGCACCATTAGAACTCATACATTCAAATCTGTGTGAGATGAATGGTGTGTTGACAAAAGGTGGTAAGAGATATTTTATGACTTTGATTGATGACTCCACTAGGTTTTCTATGTGTATCTTTTGAAAACTAAAGATGAAGCTCTTCACTACTTTAAAATCTATAAGGCAGAAGCTGAGAACCAACATGAAAGGCAAATCAAAAGGATTAGGTCTGATCGTGGTGGTGAGTACTTTTCTAATGAGTTCAATTTATTCTGTGAGGAACATGGTATAATCCATGAGAGGACGCCTCCCTATTCACCCTAGTCAAACGGGGTTGCTGAAAGAAAGAACCACACTCTAACTGTTTTGGTTAACGCCATGTTAGACATAGTGGGTCTTTCCAAAGCATGGTGGGGGAGGCTATATTGACTTCATGTCATGTCCTAAACAGGATTCCCACAAAGAATAAAGAGATAACCCCATATGAACAATGGGAGAAGAATAGACTATCACTTTCATACTTGCGCACTTGGGGTTGTTTGGCGAAAGTCAATGTGCCAATTCCAAAAAAAAGCGTAAGCTTTGACCAAAAATCATGGATTGCGTCTTTCTAGGCTATGCTCACCATAGCATTGGATATAGATTTCTAGTGGTGAAATCTGGAGTACCTGGCGTGCTTGTCAGTACAATTATGGAGTCTAGAGATGCTACGTTCTTTGAGGATATTTTTCTGATGAAAGATATGCCTAGTTTATCGAGTCAGGAGCCTGATACAACTCCTGAACCTGCCATTCCAATGGAATATTTTGAGCAAAACTCTGAGCAAATTCCTGAGGAGGAAGACATTGAAACTCTGAGGAAGAGTAAAAGACAAAGGACTACAAAGTCTTTTGGTCCTGATTTCATTGTGTACCTTGTGGATGATACTCCAAGTACCATTTCTGAAGCATATGCTTCTCCAGATGAAGAATACTGGAAGGAGGCAGTCTGTAGTGAAATGGATTCCATTATCTCTAATGGAACTTGGGAGATCACTAAGCGTCCTTATGGTTGTAAACCTGTAGGATGTAAGTGGGTGTTCAAAAAGAAGCTTAGGCCTGATGGTACTATCGAGAAGTACAAGGCACGGCTTGTGGCCAAGGGTTATACCCACAAGGAAGGCGAAGATTTCTTTGATACTTATTCACCTGTGGCTAGATTGACCACTATTTGAGTACTACTATCTCTGGCTACCTCACACGGTCTTCTCGTTCATCAGATGGACGTTAAGACGGCTTTCCTAAATGGAGAGTTGGACAAGAAAATTTACATGGAACAGCCAGATGGATTTGTAGTAGATGGTCAAGAAGGAAAGGTGTGCAAGTTGTTGAGATCTTTGTATGGACTTAAACAAGCACCTAAGCAGTGGCATGAAAAGTTCGACAGAACTTTAACATCTGCAGGCTTTATTGTGAATAAAGTTGACAGATGTGTGTATTATCGCCATGGTGGGGGCGAGGGAGTCATTCTATGTCTGTATGCTGATGACATATTGATCTTTGGGACCAACCTTAATGTGATTAAGGAGGTCAAGGATTTCTTGTCTCAGAATTTTGAGATGAAAGATCTGGGAGTAGCTGATGTTAATCTTGAACATCAAGCTGTTGAGAGGTGATGATGGTGAGATTACATTGTTGCAATCCCATTATGTGGAAAAGGTTCTGAGTCATTTTGGTTATAGCGACTACAAATCCTCTCCAACACCTTATGATCCTAGCATGTTGCTTAGGAAGAATCGGAGAATAGCCAGAGACCAATTCTCAGACAATTGGTTCACTCATGTATTTAGCTAGCGGTACCAGGCCTAACATCTCGTTTGCTGTGAGCAAGCTAAGCCATTTTGTTTCCAATCCGAGAGGGTAATGCGCTATCTAAAGGGTACTATGAGCTATGACATTCATTATACTGGGTACCCCAGGGTACTGGAGGGTTATAGTGATTCAAACTGGATATTTGATTCTGATGAGATTAAGGCCACAAGTGGATATGTCTTCATACTTGGAGGTGGCGCTGTTTCATGGAAGTCTTGCAAGTAGACCATCTTAACGAGGTCAACAATGGAATTAGAACTCACAGCACTAGATACTGCCACTGTTGAAGCCGAATGGCTTCGTGAGCTCTTAATGGATTTGCCGGTGGTTGAAAAACCGGTACCGGCTATTCTGATGAACCGTGACAATCAAACTGTGATCGTCAAGGTGAACAGTTCTAAGGATAATATGAAGGCATCAAGACATGTGAAGAGAAGACTGAAGTCTGTTAGAAAAATGAGAAACTCCGGAGTAATAGCTTTAGATTATATCCAAACAGCTAAGAATCTGGCACATCCCTTCACAAAGGGTTTATCACGGAATGTGATAGACAATGCATCGAGGGAGATGGGTTTGAGACCCACGTGAGTTATACCATAGTGGTAACCCATCCTATGTGATCGGAGATCTCGTGAAGTAGGATTGATGAAACAAGCTATTGGTTAACTGAGAGGAGAGTACCTTTATAGACCCACACTATTGGAGATGCAATTCTCTCCTAAATCTGTATGGTAAGTTTATTTTTATCTTAATGTGTTCTGTGGCTTGTTTAAAGCAAAGATGCTGTCCTACAGAGTAGTCTTGAAAGAACACACCTATATGAGCCTGACTGCTAGTCACAGTCTATGAAATAGGGTAATTTCTAGGAAGCTCATGAATAGGCCAGGAGTATGACTTATATGCTCCAACCCGCGGCGATGCCTGGCAGCCTAGTATTAGTTAAGGACTTAAGTGAAACTTATTCACACAAAACTATCAAATCAAGGCTTAGTCCATTGTGCAGTTGTGGATAAGTGTAGTTTCTGTTCTAGGTGGATGTTCAACCTTAACCGGTCTCCATCAAAACACTGGTATATTAAAACAATACTGTGGATCAAGGCATTTGACATGTGCCCTTGGGATCTAGTGGGGGATTGTTGGAATTAATACGGGCTAGGCCCAATTTTAATTCTAATTAATTCCTGGAAAATCTCAAAGGCCCATATGCACATGCTAAAACTGTTTAGTCCCACATGGAGGGATGAAGGGGACTTACACCATTTTATAAGGTCGAACGTGGTAGCCCTGTAACATCCCAATTTTCTGAGCTTTAAAAAAAATCTTTTAAATAGTTAGTAGGAGAAAATTCACCATTTGGGTTTTATTTTATCTTAATTTAAAAGCTTAATATGGACTTTGTACATCAAAATAATTTAATATGATTAAAGTCAATAGCAACACTGGTCAAAACTATTTTATTTGGGTTCCTTGGGCTTGGATATATTTTCCAGATTTTTCTGGAATTTTTCCAAGTTCATTTGCTATTTTCTATTGCTTATTTGGATTTCTGGTATTTTCGAAAAAGGAAAAAGTGTTTAAAATCTCGGAAAACTCCTGGGCCGAATTCCCTCCAGCCCAGTCCTATGCAGCCCAGCCCACCTCGCTTTCAGCCCATCCCCGCGCACTCGCCCCGTCCTCGTCGTAGGATCAGCGTGGAACGGTTAGATCAACGCCCGCGCGTGCGTCCGTCTCCGTGTTCCTCTGACCGGTGGGCCCGCCCGGAGTCATCGTCTCTGAATCGAGTTCTTCTCCGCGGAGCTCCCGTCACGGCCGCGATTGGAGCTCTCCGAGCTCGATACGGCAATGGAGTTTCCAACCGTTTCTCTTCTAGAAACCATGTCAAAATCGTGTCTCTATCTCCCCCGCAATCGTTTCGGTTGAAATCATATCCCGATTCGCTTCTTATCTCCAAGATTTCCCAGATTTCTTTTTGTGTTCATCTCGGACACGATTTGGGCATTTCCATATCCGCGCCTCCCCGGACCCTATAAAGGGCGCCCCGGAATCGTCGTCGCCCCCGTACCTCAAACCCTCAAACCACCGCCCCTCTCGAGCCCTAGCGCCGCCGGAATTTGGGTCTTAAGGTTGTGAAGCCGCTTGCTCCGACGAGTGATTTAAATGCACTTTGGCCGCCGAACCTCGCCGCTCGCACCGTCGACATCGCACGAGCAGGAGGAACCCCGGGGTCACCTTCATTACGTCGGAGAAGCTCTCTAGCGCCGTCGCCGTCAAGCCCGAAGCCCCGCCGCCACTTCTACCTCGCCGCCGGCCGCCACAATCGTCCTCGAGCACCCGTGAGCCCGCCCTTGAGTTCCCCGCGTCCTCCTTTACCTCCCTATAGCATCCGCCGCCGTTGAGCCGCTGCCGTTCGCCGGAGCCATCGGGATCCGAGCGCCACCAGCCCGCCGCCGTGCCACGTCACCGCCATGTCATCTCCGCGTCAGCCTCTGCGTCGCCGTGTCGTCCGCGTGGAAGCCACGACAGCGCTGACTAGGCGGGTCCAGATCCAATCTCCACATCCAGCTCGGTGGACTTGGTTCACTATGAGCCGTCTCATTGACATGTGGGCCCCACATGTCAGATTTTCTTGTTAATTCTTTAATTCCGAGCGCTGACATCATCGTTGCGCAATAATCCGATTTTTCTTTTAAGAAATAATTCGGAAATTCGGAATAATCAGGTTTTAGGGTTTTCTTTAGATTTCCAACTTCCCAAGCCCATATCTTTTGCATCCGAACTCCGTTTGAGCCCATTCAAATTTCTAAATTCATCTAAATTCAAGATCTACCTATCTGAGATTTTTATTTAATTTTTGGAGTTTTTTTACCTCTGTTTTATTTATTTTGTTTTGTTTGTTTGTTTCGTTTGCGAGTAGACGTTTATACCTCGGGAGGTTTTGAAGAGCAAGGAGCATCTCAAGACCAAGATCAATACCAAGACCTTTTCCAAGGCAAGTTATACCTTTGATCATATTGAACCCAGTTTTCAAAAGTTATATTGATTTAAATTATTGCATTTACTTTAATTATTTATTTCAATGCTTTTGGGATTAGTTAATATCCAATTTGTTATGACCTCCTTGTCTAATTGTATGTCAAAATCTTTTGTCACCCTAGTTTGGTTTATTTAGTTGGTGCTATTGTATTACCAACGTGGGATGGTTAGTTACGATTAGTTTGCTTAGCCATGCCACGAGTCATCATTTCATGTAGTTGCAAATATAAACTTGACTAAGTGACTATGGAACTATGTGATAGAAACTGTGTGCGCTATGTGCTATTACTCGTTGATGGCATATGTTGCACTTAACCAACAGGGTGGGAAAGGATTTAGACTGGGGCAAGTGGTGGGTGCTGTGTGATATTTTGGTGGAGCTATGTGCGTGGGCTTAATAACCTGTGTGCATAGGGATTTGTAGTTTAATTGGAAGTCTTGTCTTGGTCAATTAAGGACTTAACTTTGTGCGCCATTGAACTGAGCCTCTCGTACAACCACATGCCTGGTATGGGACAGGCCTAACTTAGTAAGTTATGGAGTCTTGGCATTGATTACTCAGATAGTAGGTTAGGCTATGTGCATGGGTGGAGGTGTGCTACCAGGTAGTCATATCAAGGGGCGGTTCGCCATGTCCCTGTCCAACGGTGTGTGTTGGACTGACTTCCTATGTGGGTTGTCTGACAGTTTGTAAGCACACTGGGAGTGCCAATGTTAAGATAAAGTTTCTGAACTGTTTTGTTACGGCTAGTGCTAGCTACACTAGTTGTATCATGTGGGTAAAGTGTACAAACTCTGCAGAGTGTTAAACAATCTATTCGAATAGCCGCGTCCACGGTCATGGACATGCTCGGTGACTTCACACGAGGGGTAGATTTTTCATGAAAACCTTGGGAAGGGAGTTGTGTGACCTAAGTCATATGGCTATGTGAATAACCTGCTTAGGCTATGTGTCTTTGTGAAATAAAGCTGTCAAATTATTATTGTCTATTTGTTTTGAATTATGCTTTCAATCTATTACTTGTATTTAAATTTCAAATGCTGCATTTCTGCAAAAGAACCACAGAAGCCATTCCTTTGGAATAAGCCTGCATCTATAATTGCATTTCTGTGGTATGACTTGCGAGTACGGTGTGTACTCATGCTTGTTGTAAAACATGCAACAGAAGAGGAGGAGTCTTCGCCTGCTTTCGAGGAGGAGTTCATTGAAGGTGCTTGATCATAGGGTCTTGATCCCAGTTAGTTGCCTGTGGTGAATTGATGGGATTCCGCTGAAGTTTCTTCGTTCCGCTGCTATTTTATTTCTTGCTAGCCCTGCGTGGCTTAATAATTGTAAATTCGACCATAAGGTCAAAACCCTTATTTGTTATCAAATTACTCGTTTATGTTATTAATCGCTTGTGTGGATCGATATTCACCTGTGTTGACCTTGTGTACACTAAGCGTGATCTGGACTAGTGCATTATACACGAGGGTCGAGATTGCATATTTTGGGTCCCGACAGAGGTGGTATCGAGCCATCTTGACTGTAGGTCTTACCCTTAGATCGGCCGTCTTAGAGAGTCCAAATTATTTTCTAAAGAAAAATTAACTTGCAAGATTAAATGAACCTTTAACTCCCTCATGTCTCTCTCGACTCATCTATTGCTATAATCTTTTCCTCTCCCCGCAGTTTTAACTTGGTTCCCACCCTCTTGTCTGTCTTTACCAAGGTTCAAGAAAGCGCTAGGCGCTAGGCGGGCGGTGGCCTGGGGCCTAGCGCCTAGGCAGACTAGGCGGTGCCTAGGCGGTGCCCAGGCGGTCGGCTTGGCTACGGTGCAGATAAGCCCACAACAGGAATAATTTGATGAATTGAGCAAGCATCAGGCATCAAATTGAGCAAGATAGAAGGAAAATTACCTGAAAAAGCAAGACATATGCAATTTGATATAGTCATGTATATTATCTCCCATCCAAGGCTCCAAGAGCTTGATGTAAACATGTATGTATTGTAATCAAAATATCAAATAATGATGTAAACCTGTATATTTAATCAATGATGAGTTATTTTGCTATTGTGTTGTGTACTTGTGTGAAAGAATGAATGAATGGTTGATGAATCATGAATGAATGATAGTATGAAACATATGCAGCCACACATCTCAAAGACTTGACATTGAAAATAATCAAAATATCATAATTTCATAACATGACAGTGTCAACTCCACATAGCAAGCAAAATACTAATATAGTTTTTGATGAATTGCTAAGATGACTCAATCTGTCAATCATGAGTTAGTGTCTTCGTCTTCCTCCTCATAATTCCTAGTAACAACCACTTCCTCTTGGTCGGACTCGAACTCAATGTCGTCCTCCCCTCATTGACATCCTTGGAACTGGACGAAAATCATCTTCATAGAGGTCTCTCACTCTTGTGCTCCTCTGAGGTTGCATGGCTTCACTAGCCTCAGATGCTTCATCAATGGCCTCAACCTCTTGATCATCATCACCACCTTCAATTATCCATCCTTGAGCTTGTGTAGCATCCGAAGCTAGAATGACATCGATGTTCTTCATGTTGCTTTTCTCTTTTCTACTCAACAATCTTGCATTGAATTGAACATAGACTAGATTGTTGAGACGTTTCACATCTAGTCTATTTCTTCTCTTTGAATGTATCTACAAATTGCAAAGTGGAGTGTAGTAGTAACTAGTAACTAGTAACATAGTTGACATATTGAGAATGAGATAATTTATACTTTATAATTGAGAGTTGAGACTTACCATATCAAAAGTGCTCCAATTTCTTTCACATCCGGATGAACTTGAGGTCAAGGAGAGGATTCTTATGGCCATTCTTTGCAAAGTAGGAACTTGATATCCAAAAGTGGACCACCATGTTGCTAGCCATTAGGAAAAATAGAAGGAAATTAGTACAAGACAAATGGTTAAATAAGAATGCATTGAGTTGAAATCATGATTGTGAGCATAAGTTTACCAGGATTAAAATTGTTTTTTTGATATCCAAGTTTGGCGGTAGGTTTCCGAAAGACCCCTTCTTGATCTTTAAACTTGTGCCAGTCCTCATTAAGCACTTGAGCTTGCATTTCATCATGACCATGATAAAATGTTTCAACACATTCAAATAATGCATCCATAAGATTTGTATCTTGCAAGATGGTTTTATCGTTGTAACTATAATGTGGATTCAGAAGGTACGCTATCAAGTGCAATGAAGAATCAAGCCTCCCTGCCATCTTTACATCAATTGCATCCATGATCAATTTGTAGTTGTTGTCCAAATTGTTCAAGGCCTCTTTAATTTGCTTCTTTGCTTGTAGTATTTCTCCATAAACAAATGCCAAAGATGGACCATCCCCATCTACCATGCGAAGAACTTTCACCAATGGTTCAAAAACCTTCAATCAATACAATATACAAGGTTATGAAATAGTAAATAAGGCAAGAATCACATAATAAACATCACATATTCACACGGATATAATGATTGGCTATACCTTCAAACAAGTAGACACACCATTCCAGAAGGCTCTACTCATTAGTGTACTAGTTGCCGTCTTGCCTTTTTGTGTTTTAGTTTGAATGTTATCCTCCCATTCCGAGCTAAGCGCCATCGACCTTAGTGCGTCCTTCTTCTCAATCAAACTTTGCAAAGTAAGAAAAGCCGATGCAAATCTAGTCACCCCCGGCCTTATTATATCTCTTCTCTTTGTGTATTTCCTCATTAAGGCCAATGTCCTATGATGTGCATAGACAAATATGGTGAATGCCTTTGCTTGATCGATTGTCTTCTTATACTTTGGCATATTCTTGACAATGGCTTCTAGCATCAAGTTAATGGTGTGAGTTGCACATGAGCTCCAAAAGATATTTGGTCTCTTTTCCTTCAATAATGTCTTTGCTCCCATGTTGTTGGAAGCATTGTCCGTGACTACTTGCACAATATTTGTTGGACCTAGTTGTTCAATGCAAGTATCTATGTACTCGAATATGTACTCACTTGTGTGTGCATGATCCGACACCTCCTTTGATTGTATGAAGCTTGTCCCCAATTTGCAATGCACACACACATTCATGATGCTCCTCCTCTTTTGATCGGTCCAAGCATCGGTCATGATGGAGCACCCGGTCAAAGCTCTCTCTTCTTCATGTGTCTTCAACAAATCCTTTGTTCTTTCCACTTCCTCTTTCAACAACTTCTCCCGACAATCATATGGAGAAGGACCTACAAACCCCGGTCCAAAGCGACCAATAGCCTCACACATTTGTTTGAACTCGTCATTGTTGATGGCATTGAAAGGGACACCTAAACATAAAAACATACAATACAATATGAGGCTAACAATAAACAGTTCAATGAAAGGATATCAAGCATGAGAGAATGAGAGTTGCAAAATATACCATGAGCATAAAGCCATCTCACAACATATTGTTTCACCTTATGATTTCTTTCTTTCCAAAGTGCATCTTTAATATTTTGTTGTCGGGTTGTCAAAGCAATGGAAGTATCAATAGGGAAGGCAAACTTATCCATTGGCCCTAATGTACGAGGCGCCGAGCCTCCAACAACTTCAAGATCTTCATCTTCATTAGGGTCATCTTGTTTTTCAATTATCACTTCATTTCTAAGCTCTTGCTCTTTTGCTTTCTTTGCCTTCTTCAATGCTTGTGCATCCTCTATAGACTTCCTACATTTCGTTTGTTCTTCTTGTGTGGACTTTGGACATCTAGCAACGTTCCCCCGAATATGACCAATATGTTGTTTGAGCCTATACACCCCTCCGTGAATAACCTTTTGACACAAGCGACACTTCACTCTATCCAAGTTGTTTGGATCATCTAAATACCCAAATTCCCATCCTATATCTTCGGAATTCCTCTTAAGGACGCTTGAACTTGTTGGCGTTGTCGCACCTCCGGAAGCAACGGATGACATCTTGACAAAATGACAAATTAACAATAAGTCATAACATACATCTATATTTGCAAATCATCAATCATACACATCAATGTAAAATTTATCACTGTGAGGAAGGTTACAAAATTAGAAAATAGACAAGAATCAGAGCAATTCCACTGCCTCTTGCTACCTCAATCAAGAGCCTCTTCCATAATTAAATTAGAAAATTTCACTGCCTCTTGCTACCTCAATCAAGAGCAATTCCATCCAGTATAAGGAATGCTAAGGAGGCAATATAACATGAATCAGACTGTATAAGGAATGCTAAGGTGGCACAAAGTTTTAGAAATAAAGAAAATTGTTGTATGATTGACAAAAACCAAGCACCACCAAGCAATCTAGAAGTCAAACTCTTAACGTAAAAAATCATCTTTAAGTGTTAAAATGGGATAAACATGACAACATTGGATAAAAATTGATGTACCTCACCAGTTCAGCACAATGAAAGTAGCAATATGTAAACCAGGAGAAACTATACTCAGATCTCATTTAAGTTAAACAGCTGCATTTTTAACAACTACTAAGATTGTAAACATGAATGCTTGATGTGTTAGTCGCATTTAAGTTAAACAAATTTGCATACAACTACTAAGATCTCCTTTTTGCCCTTCCTATTATCTTGGCGTAATGTAAACATGAATATCAACTACTAAGATTCCTCGATGTGTCTCAACTCTCAACAGGAATGCTTGATGTGTTAGCAACTTAGCATTGCTTTGGAAGAGTTTGACGGAAAACATTGTTAACAATGCAACTACGAGTGAATTATGATCCAAAAGATTTAGACAAATGAGCTTAATTTACAAGACATACAACTTCGATTCGCACCCAATAGAGCGAGAGCAAGAGAAAGCAAATTAACACAAATGGCTACTTCGGTTCCCACCCAAGAGCAATAGAGCGCAATTGAGCGGAGAAGCAAATTAACACAAATGGTAGCAATCCTGAAGGTCCGAACCAACTTAACAATGATAAAACTTAACAATCAATGTGTGTTGTTTCAAGCTTTCAAAGATGTACCAGAAATTATACTCGATCGAGATCATACTACGCTTTGCTCAGATCTCAAATTAACACAAATGGCAGCTATTAATGTGTGTTGTTTCAACATGTACCAGAAGGTCCAGAACCAACTTAACAATCATACAACTTCTCCATACAGATTCTTTGATACAATCAATCAATCATACAATGCTATGCAATGCAATGCAAACAGCTTCAGACATTCAGCAATCCTTTGAGGCTTTGAGAGAAGAACCTGTCATCAAGAAGAACATGGTCAGACAATCAGCAATCAGCAGGGAAGGAGGCAGAGCAGGAAGTCTGAGGGGGAGCTGCGGTGGGTGCTAGGGCGAGCTGGAAGAGAGGGGAGGGTGGAGCAAGCGACATCGAGCAAGGCTGGGAACTCTGATTGCTAGGGGGAGCGGGAAGAGAGGGGAGGGCGGCGTGACGGTGGAGCAGAGAAGGAAGGGACATCGGGAGGAGGAGGCAGTGCAGGGGAACTGAGAAGAGAGGGGGGAGAGGAAGGCGGCGACGCGAGGGTGGAGCAGAGAGTGGAGGTCGGCGAGGCGGGAGGGGGGACCAGAGAGGAGCGAGAGCAGAGAGGGAGGTCGGCGGCGGCGGCGTACCTCGATTCGATGGCGGGACGACTGCGTTTTGGAGGCGGCGAGCTCGATTCGGTGGTGGAGACGGCGGGGCGAGCTCAATTCGGCGGCGGTAAGCTCCAATCGGCGGCGGCGAGCTCCAATCGGCGGCGGCGAGCTCCAATCTGCGGCGCACGATGGCTGGAATCGGGGCGAGCTACTCAGAGGCGGGGGAGGCCGAACCCTAGCGACGCATCGCAAGTTGGCAACATACGCTGATCGGCGTCGGGCGCCAGTAGTCTTTATCTGCCGCCTCGGTGCCCGCCTCGCCGGCGCCGAGAGCCGCCGAGCGGCGCGGAGGACCGCCGAGGCTCGTCTAGGCGCCCGGTCCGCCCAACTCAACGATTAGGTTGCAGGCGCAGCGCGTGAGGGCCGCACAGTGCCTAGTCGGCGCCTAATGACCGCCTGCATCCGACTTTCACAACCCTGGTCTTTACAGATGCTTCATACCTACGGTGAGCGCAAGGGCGGACTTGCCGCAGAGCTGTGGAAGCTGTTGCAAGTACTTGGAGGTTTTGATCGTCCCTTGTATCGTGGCAACCAATGGGTGGTAAATGGCCGAGATCGTGGAGTGATCTGCTGTTTGACCGTCTACGCCAGAAAGAGCACTAAAGCCAGCCAGCCATTGAACATCTCTGTTAGAAGGATCACCTTCGCGCAAGGAATTCAAGAGTCGTCACGCCTGGCCATCCTCAGAATTTGCCACATCTACGCGCGAGAGCTGCGAAATACTGTCTTCCGTTACCATCCCCAAGCTGCTGCCGTGGATCGACCAGCACGCTACCCTTCTATGGATGGAGATGACGATGCCACAGTGGTGCACCTCGCCCAGTTCACAGCAGCTCAAGAGAAGTCGTTGGAAGCAGCCGCCACCGAGCTGGAGTGCGCCTATGAGACTCTGCAAAGAGCTGAAGAAAGGATCGCCAGACTGGAAGAAGCCCTCTATGGTCAGCGCAACCATGAGGGGGAACAAGAAGAAGAAGATCCGGAAGAGCCAGAAGAACCGGAAGAGGACCCTGAAGAAGATCCCGAGGAAGACCCCGAGGAGGTTCCAGAAGAGCCAACAGAAGCTGCAGAGCCGGAAGAGCCAGCTGCACCTGCACCGGAGGCACCTGCTCCTGCTGCACCAGTTCCAGGACATCAAGACCAATTCGCGAAGATGCCAGCTCACTTCCAAGTCTACAGCCGGCGGGAGCATCGTCGTGGTTGTGGAGGCTACCTCAGCGACTGAGATCGCTAGAGTCTTAGTTTGTCAGGCTTAGCCAGTTTCCTTTCAAGTCGCCCTTTAGGCGGTAGTTTGTGTGCTTAGGTTCGTCTTATTTTTCCTTGTGTGTAGGTATGAGCTGTAAAAGCCCTTAGGCATCGTTGCAAGCCATACTAAGACCCTTAATAAATAAAGGTGTTTCATTTGGTTTTCCTTGAACTGTATTTGTAGGGTTTAACCTACCCCTTATATTAGTTCTTAGCTCATCTTGTGCTTTCTACCTTATCTAACCCTTGGAGCTTCACCAGATGGTTCAGACTCGTCATGCCGCCGCAAGTGGATCCGAAACCCAAGGATCAGAAGGCAACGAGCAGACCCCTGTAGGAGCAGTACCACCACAAGCACCCCCTCTTGACTTGCAGAACTTTGGAGCCTTCATGGCAGCACAGACACAGATGATGTATACTATGATGAACCACCTGCAGAACATGAGCAATTAGAACAACAACAACAACCACCACCATCCTGGAGCCCCAGTCGCTCATGGACACCAAGGACCATCTAAGCTTGCTGAATTCATGAGGACTCGCCCTCCAACATTTTCTGGTAATGTTACATTAATTGAAGCTGATGATTGGCTTCGGGTTATTGAGAGGAAGCTGCTGATCACTCAATGCAGCGACCATGAGAAGGTTCTGTATGCTACTCATCAGATGGAAGGCATAGCTGTCGAATGGTGGGAGAATTTCAGCGCAGCACATGAGGCGCCGCAAAACATCACTTGGGAAGAATTTGCCGCAGCATTCCGTCAGTATCATGTACCTGAAGGTATTATGGATCTGAAGAAGGATGAATTCCGTACCCTGAAGCAATGAGCTATGTCAGTGACTAACTACCTGAATAAGTTTTCTCAGCTAGCTCGCTATGCTCCAGAGGATGTCGCTACTGACAAGTCTCACCAGAGTCGCTTCTTGAAGGGTTTGAACTTAGGACTGCAAGTCAATCTACTTGCCCACACTTTTCCAGACTGTCAAGAACTGGTTAACAAGGCATTGGTAATGGAAGACAAACGCAAGGAACTAGAGGACAATCGCAAACGCAGGATGGCCCAGCAAGGAAGTCACCAGTCCCAACAAAGAGCAAGAGTGGTACCACAACAGAGTAATCGGTTTCCACCGTAGAGTTCTTTCAGGACTCCTGCACCAACATCAGCACCTCGTCCAGTTACTCAGAACTCTCGCAACCCCGCGCCAACCAACCACAATAAAGGGAGCAATCAGCAGAATTCTCAGAGAGTTTGTTATTCTTGTCATCAACCAGGTCACTTCGCCAATCGATGTCCGCGAAGGGACAATCACCCCATCCATTTTAACCTTGGAGCTACACCCGCCAAGACCCCAAAGGTAGAACAACCAAGGAGTTTCTCAACGTACCAGTCAACCAGGAGGGGCGCCTCAGTCTGTGGTCAGAGGTCGTGTCAACCACGTCACTCTGGAAGGAGCTCAAGAAGCACCGGACGTCGTACTGGGTAAGTTTCTAGTAAACTCGATTACACGCCGATTCTTTTGATTCGAGCTTAGCATTCCTTTGTTTTGGAGTTTTTGTCGCTAAAAATAATTTGGAAGTTATCGCCTTAAGCATACTCTGTTAGTCGATCGCTGGAAGCGGTGAGTTCTAAAGTGGGATGTTTAGGGGCTAAGTTACTCATAGCTGGAGTTGAGTTTCTAGCCAACCTCATTGTTCTAGACACCCAGACCTTAGATGTCATCCTTGGCATGGATTGGTTAACCAAGCACAAAGCTGTGCTAGATTGTGGCCGGAGAGCCGTTACCATTGAAGATACTAAGCGAAACAAGGTAGAGTTTCAAGCTACCTCGGTGTGCGATGGACACCTGATAGTCAATAGTTTGAAGGCAGTTGCTTTAGAAGATGTGCCTATTGTCAGGGAGTATCCAGATGTGTTCCCAGAAGAATTACCCGGAATGCCACCAGACCGTGACATCGAGTTTGTCATCGATCTAGTGCCCGGGATAGCACCTATTTCTAAGAGACCCTATCGGATGCCAGCCGATGAGTTAGTGGAAATGAAGAAGCAAATAGAAGAACTTCTGGAGAAAGGTTTTATAAGACCTAGTTCGTCGCCGTGGGGAGCACCAGTTTTGTTCGTCAGGAAGAAAGATGGAAGCATGAGGATGTGCATTGATTATCAATCTCTCAATGAATTCACCATCAAAAACAAGTACCCACTGCCTCAGATTGATGATCTGTTCGATCAGATGAAGGGAGCCGGAGTGTTCTCAAAGATCGATTTGTGATCGGGTTATCATCAGTTGAAGATTTGTCCTAAGGATATACCTAAGACCGCTTTCTCAACGCGGTACAGACATTATGAGTTCTTAGTCATATCCTTTGGTCTGACCAATGCCCCTGCCTATTTCATGAACATGATGAATAAAGTGTTCATGGAATATTTGGATAAGTTCGTAGTGGTGTTTATCGACGATATTCTGGTCTACTCCAAGTCGGAAGAAGAGCATCTTTGAACATTTGAGATTAATCCTAGAGAAACTCGAGGAGCATCGGTTGTATGCAAAGTTTAATAACTGTGAGTTACGGAAAAAGGAGGTTGATTTCCTTGGTCATGTGATGACAAATGAGGAGTAGTATCGACCCAAAAAAGTCAAGGCAAGATTACTGAGGGAACAGCCCAAGACATCACTCGATTCGTAGTTTCTTGGGAATGGCAGAAATTATCGCCGTTTCATTGAAGGATTCTCAACGATTGCTAAGCCTCTTCGCAGCTTGTTGAAAAAGGAAAAAAGTTCACTTGGACTGACTTGTGAAGAAAGTTTTCAGAGTTGAAGAAGCGGTTGACTACATTTCCGATGCTGATTTTGCGGTACATCCGTAAAGATTTTGATATTCTTGTGATGCTTCGCGTCAAGGTTTAGGATGTGTCCCGATGCAAGAAGGAAGAGCTGTAAACTTATGCGTCAAGGCAATTAAGGCCTCATGAAGAGAATTACCCTACCCATGATCTGGAATTAGCTGCCGTGGTGCACGCTTTAAAGATTTGGCGTCATTACCTTATCGGTAACCGCTGTGAGGTATATACGGATCATAAGAGTCTGAAGTATATTTTCACTCGACCGACTTGAACATGAGATGAGAAGATGGTTAGAGTTGATAAAGGATTATAACCTTGGAATCCATTACCACCCGGGTAAAGCTAATGTAGTTGCAGACGCTTTAAGCCGTAAGAGCTATTGCAATGCTGTGGAAGTAAAAGAGGTTTGTTCGGAACTTCAAGAGGAATTTAAGAAGCTGAAGCTAGAAGTTGTAGCTGAAGGATTTATAGCCAGTCTAGAAGTGCAGTCTACTTTGGAGAAGCAGATTCGTGAAGCTCAACCGAAGGATTCAGAGTTTTCTGATATCAAGAAGAAGATGGCAGAAGGGAAGTTCAAAGACTTCACCATATATGATCAAGATACGCTGTGGATCAACGGGCGTATCTGCGTACCAGATGTTGATGGTTTGCGACAACTGATTTTGAAAGAAGCCCATGATTCAAAGTATTCGATTCACCCTGGTAGTACTAAGATGTACCAAGATATTAAGAATAAATTTTGATGGCCAAATATGATGCGAGAAGTTGCAGAGTTCGTTGCCCTGTGCGATGTGTGTCAGAAGGTAAAAGCAGAACACCAGAGACCAGCAGGTCTATTGCAACCTTTGAAGATTCCAGAGTGGAAGTGGGAGGAAATCGAAATGGATTTCATTACCAATTTACCCAAGACTCAATCGGGTTACGATTCAATTTGGGTAATAGTGGATCGCTTGACCAAAGTTGCTCATTTCTTGCCAGTCAAAACCACTAACTCAGGAGACCGCCTTGCAGAATTATATATGTCAAGGATTGTTAGTTTGCATGGTATGCCTAAGAAGATAGTGTCAGATCGAGGATCCCAGTTCACCTCTCGTTTCTGGCAGAGTCTGCATGAAGCCTTGGGGACTCATCTGAATTTCAGTACTGCATACCATCCCCAGACAGATGGACAGACTGAAAGGGTTAATCAAATATTGGAGGATATGTTGAGAGCCTATGCTCTAGCCAATGCTACCCATTGGGATAAGAGTTTGCCGTGTGCAGAATTTTCGTACAACAACAGTTATCAGGCCAGTCTGCAAATGTCACCGTTTGAAGCTTTGTATGGTCGTGCCTGTAGGACCCCTTTGAATTGGTCAGAAATAGCTGAACGTTTAGTTTTTGGGCCAGACATCATTCAAGAGGCAAAAGAGCAAGTGGCCATGATCCGAGAAAGGCTAAAGATAGCCCAATCAAGACAGAAGAGCTATGCTGATAATCGTCGTCGTGATCTTAGCTTCGAGCCAGAGGACTTTGTTTATCTTCGAGTTACTCCCCTCAGAGGTGTGAAAAGATTTCATGCCAAAGGAAAGCTTGCCCCTAGATATATTGGTCCATTCAAGATATTGGCTCATCGTAGAGAAGTAGCCTATCAATTGGAGCTGCCACAGTCGTTAGCAGGAGTACATGATGTCTTTCATGTCTCTCAGTTGAAGAAATGTCTTCGTGTGCCAGAAGAACAGGCCCCGTTGGAGTCAATCGAATTGAAAGAAGACCTCACCTACAAAGAGCAGCCAATCAAGATTTTGGACGTCGCAGAGCGCCATACCAGGAGCAAGAACGTTCATTTTTGCAAGGTCCAGTGGAGCAACCACTCCGAAGAAGAAGCCACGTGGGAGCATGAAGACGAGCTAAAAGCCGAGTTCCCTAGCCTCTTCTCTAGCTAGCCTGAATCTCGGGGACGAGATTCCTTTAAGGGGGGGAGGTTTGTAACATCCCAATTTTCTGAGCTTTCAAAAAAATCTTTTAAATAGTTAGTAGGAGAAAATTCACCATTTGGGTTTTATTTGATTTTAATTTAAAAGCTTAATATGGACTTTGTACATCAAAATAATTTAATATGATTAAAGTCAACAGCAACAATGGTCAAAACTATTTTATTTGGGTTCCTTGGGCTTGGATATATTTTCCAGATTTTTCTGGAATTTTTCCAAGTTCATTTGCTATTTTCTATTGCTTATTTGGATTTCTGGTATTTTCTAAAAAGGAAAAAGTGTTTAAAATCTCGGAAAACTTTTGGGTCGAATTCCCTCCGGCCCAATCCTATGCAACCAAAATCTCGCTTCGGCCCGTCCCATTGTGGGATCGGCGTGGAGCAGTTGGATCAACGCCCCCGCGCGCATCCGTCTCCGTGCTCCTTTGACCGGTGGGCCCGCCCGGAGTCATCGTCTCCGACTCGAGTTCTTCTCCACGGAGCTCCCGTCGCGGCCGCCATTGGAGCTCTCCGAGCTCGATACGGCAATGGAGTTTCCAACCGTTTCTCTTCTAGAAACTGTGTCAAAATCGTGTCTCTATCTCCCCCGCAATCGTTTCGGTTGAAATCTTATCCCGATTCGCTTCCTATCTCCAAGATTTCCCAGATTTGTTTTTGTGTTCATCTCGGACACGATTTGGGCGTTTCCATATCTGCGCCTCACCGGACCCTATAAAGGGCGCCCCGGGATCGTCGTCAACCCCGCACCTCAAACCCTCAAACCACTGCCCCTCTTGAGCCCTAGCGCCGCCGGAATTTGGGTTTTAAGGTTGTGAAGCCGCTTGCTCCGACGAGTGATTTCGTTGCACCGGAAGCCGCCGGAGAATCGCTGCTCGCACCGTCGACAACGCACGAGCAGGAGGAACCCCGGGGTCACCTTTGTTTCGTCGGAGAAGCTCTCTAGCGCCGTCGCCATCAAGCCCGAAGCCCCGCCGCCGCTTCTACCTCACCGCCGGCCGCCACAATCGTCCTCGAGCACCCGTGAGCCCACCCCTGAGTTCCCCGCGTCCTCCTTTACCTCCCTGTAGCACCCGCCGCCGTTGAGCCGCCGCCGTTCGCCGGAGCCATCGAGATCCGAGCGCCACCAGCCCGCCGCCGTGCCGCGTCACCGCCATGTCATCTCCGCGTCAGCCTCTGCGTCGCCGTGTCGCCCGCGTGGAAGCCATGTCAGCGCTGACTAGGCGGGTCCAGATCCAATCTCCACATCCGGCTCGGTGGACTTGGTTCACCGTGAGCCATCTTGCTGACATGTGGGCCCCACATGTCAGATTTTCTTTTTAATTCTTTAATTCCGGCGGACGTCATCGTTATGCAATAATCAATTTTTCTTTTAAGAAATAATTGGAAATTCGAATAATCAGTTTTAGGGTTTTCTTTAGATTTCCAACTTCCCAAGCCCATATCTTTTGTATCCGAACTCTGTTTGAGCTTATTCAAATTTCTAAATTCATCTAAATTCAAGATCTACCTATCTGAGATTTTTATTTAATTTTTGGAGTTTGTTTTGCCTCTATTTTATTTATTTTGTTTTGTTTGTTTGTTTAGTTTTTATAGTAGACGTTGATACCTCGGGAGGTTTTGAAGAGCAAGGAGCATCTCAAGACCAAGATCAATACCAAGACCTTTTCCAAGGCAAGTTATACCTTTGATCATATTGAACCCAGTTTTCAAAAGTTATATTGACTTAAATTATTGCATTTACTTTAATTATTTATTTCAATGCTTTTGGGATTAGTTAATATCCAATTTGTTATGACCTCCTTGTGTAATTGTATGTCATAATATTTTGTCACCCTATTTTGGTTTATTTAGTTGGTGCTATTGTATTACCAACGTGGGATGGTTAGTTGCGATTAGTTTGCTTAGCCATGCCATGAGTCATCATTTCATGTAGTTGTAAATATAAACTTGACTAAGTGACTATGGAACTATGTGATAGAAATTGTGTGCGCTATGTGCTATTACTCGTTGATGGCATATGTTGCACTTAACCAACAGGGTGGGAAAGGATTTAGACTGGGGGCAAGTGGTGGGTGCTGTGTGATATTTTGGTGGAGCTATGTGCGTGGGCTTATTAACCTGTATGCATAGGGATTTGTAGTTTAATTGGAAGTCTTGCCTTGGTCAATTAAGGACTTAACTTTGTGCGCCATTGAACTGAGCCTCTCGTACAACCACATGCCTGGTATGGGACGGGCCTAACTTAGTAAGTTATGGAGTCTTGGTATTGATTACTTAGATAGTAGGTTAGGCTATGTGCATGGGTGGAGGTGTGCTACCAGGTTGTCACATCACGGGGCGGTTCGCCGTGTCCCTGTCCAATGGTGTGTGTTGGACTGACTTCCTATGTGGGTTGTCCGACAGTTTGTAAGCACACTAGGAGTGTCAATGTTAAGATGAGGTTTCTGAACTGTTTTGTTACACACACTAGTTGTATCGTGTGGGTAAAGTGTACAAACTCTGCAGAGTGTTAAACAATCTATTCGAATAGCCGCGTCCGTGGTCATGGACATGCTCAATGATTTCACACGAGGGGTAGATTTTTCATGAAAAACTTGGGAAGGGAGCTGTGTGACCTAAGTCATATGGCTATGTGAATAACCTGCTTAGGCTATGTGTCTTTGTGAAATAAAGCTGTCAAATTATTATTGTCTATTTGTTTTGAATTATGCTTTCAATCTATTACTTGTATTTAAATTTCAAATGCTGTATTTCTGCAAAAGAACCACAGAAGCCATTCCTTTGGAATAAGCCTGCATCTATAATTGCATTTCTGTGGTATGACTTGCGAGTACGGTGTGTACTCATGCTTGTTGTAAAACATGCAACAGAAGAGGAGGAGTCTTCGTCTGCTTTCGAGGAGGAGTTCATTGATGGTGCTTGATCGTAGGGTCTTGATCCCAATCAGTTGCCTGTGGTGAATTGATGGGATTCCGCTGAAGTTTCTTCATTCCGCTGCTATTTTATTTTTTGCTAGCCCTGCGTGGCTTAATAATTGTAAACTCGACCATATGGTCAAAACCCTTATTTGTTATTAAATTACTCGTTTATGTTATTAATCGCTTGTGTGGATCGATATTCACCTGTGTTGACGCTTTGTGCACTAGCGTGATCCTGAACTAGTGCATTATACACAGAGGGTCCAGAATTGCATATTTTGGGTCCCGACAAGCCCCCCTTATGGAATTGGAGAGAGCTAACACACGCGTGCGCTCGCTCGCTCGCCGAGCTGATCGGTGCGGTGCATGTGTGTGTGTGTGCACCTGCGTAGTGTCGGGTGTGGGCGCGTTTTTCTTTATTTATTCGAAAATCGAAACGCACCGACTCGTAGTAAATGTCATTAACAAATGGCTGGCCTCTTTGTTTTTGGCAATTAAAAAGGAACAGGAACAGAGTACTGGTTAATCTCCAATCCTCTCCTCAAAATGAAAGACTAAGACAGAATTCTACGGTCTACGTTTTGTTGTTGTCTCTAGCGATCTCCATCCCAGCGAGGCATGTGTACGGCCGCACCGGGAGAGCAAGCCTCCGGAACCGTCATCCTTGAAGGCTTGCACGAGCGAGGACGAATAAGGTTTTTGGGGAGCGTTCGCGCGACTGCTCATTGCTTCCTCTTCATCCGTTTCTTTGCTACGTCTACATCAACTACACGATTACTACCATGACGTCCACTACGCCATGACGAACGACGATCTCATCAAGACTCCTCCTGCTGCTTCTTCTTCCACTGGATCTAGGTATGGCTATCTCGCACATGTTGCTTGGTTAGCTTTATTATCTATTGTTGTCTTGAACACTGAGATAGGTATGCTAGTTTCTGTCCTTCTAGAAATTCATATGGCTATAGTGTTCTTGATTACCTGCTTTGTGAAAATGGCTAGAGTAATTTCCATGATTTATCTAGCATATTTCTGGATTAAAGTAATTTAAAAAATGCTTATATTTTCAACAGTTATCAGCACAGCGCTCTTCGACGATAAATTGGGTAGGTCGTTCTATATGCTTTTGGCAATCAGATTAGTCCATTCATGATTCTCGTTACTATTTGTCCTTAGCTTAGGCCTTTCGACAAACTTGAAATTAAATTGGTACAAACCAATGGCTATGCAGCACATCCAAACTCTTGTCTTGAATCTCCAATACTCGTTTGTAATAATTAATTAATTCCACAAACCTTCACAATATCCAGATATCTATTTAGGACTTCAGTGACGCTTGCTCACCACCACCTAGGAATAGCACATTTCCAAGATTTTGGATCCCTTGGTTTAGGCCCTAAAGATAGAAAGTGATGCCAAAATTCATCTACATAAAGTAACTGTATCCAAGTCAAAACTATATGTTTTACACCCAGAACTGAGTAAGTATATTTATTAAAAAGTAGACTGAACAACCAAATAAACTAACGAAACTGGATACCCCCATCATAATGAATTGTTGTAACAGCCCAAAAATCCATAAAGGCAAAAATATGGGATTTTTAAAACTTTTTATGTAAGAACTACTCTCGCATGTTTTGCTTGCCTTTTCAAATCTTCGTTGGACTGCATCCTATTTTCTTTTGAGGACTGCATCATACTTTCTTATTTGGAATGTCATTCGGCATTTATTGCCCGTCACTCAAAACCGTCACAACCTCCACACTGTGTTGCCCATACCGTCATCAGCACCAACCACTCTGACCACTCCCCCTGGACAGGCTGTGCGCCTATATATAGTTGCTCCAAATCCTTGTTGCCTTTCTTTGCCATTCTAAAGCTAGCCTCACTTTCTTCCTTCCCCAAGTGATCTTGAGCTCCAGTCAAGCCCAAGCGCTTCGCTTGCCGAAGCGCCGTCAAGATCTCCGCCTTATTGTCGACGCCATCGGGTCGCTGTTGGCCTCGTGCTTCCTCCCCTATGACCAGAAGACTTCAAGACATCTCTCCAGGACCACCTACCGCTTCCATGGAGCAGCCACAAGATTGAAGACCACTCTCCTTCCCCAAGCCACTCAGTAGCGTGGAGCTCCTCTCACATCACGGTCTCACGTTCTGACCAGCTCACTGCTAGTTCACTTCCCGATTCGACGCAGACGTTCCTAGTGGCTCAGATGTTCCTCCTTGTTTGAGCTACCCTGTTCTTTCTCCAATGTCTCTTTGGTTCTTTCTCTGGATCTCTTTCACTCGCTCGTTCAATCGTGTTAAAGCAGTCGAACCTATGCTCTTTTCAATTACTGTTGTGTAGTCAAGGACTCCTCTAATTCGACTATGCACGGTTAAAAGTACTCTCACGACCTCCCCAGGTCATAACCTTTCCGTGACCTCCCCTGGTCACCCTCCTGGTCTTTTTGCAAAAACCACCCTCTTGGTCTTTTTGCAAAGACCACCCTCCTGGTCCGCAACCTCCTCTGAGGCTGCGACCTCCCTTTGTGGCCGCGACCTCCCCTTGGTCGTGCGTACTCTTGGGTCACATGCGTATTTTGGGTCACGACCTCCCCAGGTCGTACATTTCCATGACCTCCTTCTGGTCGTACACTTCCACGACCTCCCACTGATCGTAACACTCCCACGACCTCCCACTAGTCATAGCACTCTCACGACCTCCCCTGGTCATAGCACTTTTGCGACCTCCCTTGGTCATAACACTTCAGTGACCTCCCTTGGTCGTACACTTCCGCGACATCCCTAGGTCGTACACTTCCAAGACCTCCCACTGGTCGCAACACTTTCACGACCTCCCACTGGTCGTAACACTTCCGCGACCTCCGGGTGGTCCTGGTCGTTTTTTCAAAGACCAGCCTTCTGGTCTTTTTACAAAGACCACCCTCCTGATCACAGTAACTCCGCGACCTCCCCTGATTACAGTAACTCCGCAACCTTCCCTGGTCCACAGTACCTCCACGACCTCCCCTGGTCCATAGTACCTCCACGACCTCCCCTGGTCAACAGTACCCCCATGACCTCCCCTAGTCAACAGTACCTCCACGACCTCCCCTAGTCAACAGTACCTCCGCGACCTCCCAGTCACAAGATTCCGCTACCTCCCAGTCACAGTGCTTCACGACCTCCCACCTGACATAGCACTTCCTTGATTCGACCTAGTCTGAGACCCTTAGTCTGAGACTCTCCAAATTGTCGTCAGTTATGAGTGTTTCCTTTCAAAGTGTCCCCTTTCGTTGGAGTGTATTTGGATTTATTTGAGTTCATTTGGTTATCAATTTCAAATTGAATTTCGCGGAGTTTATTTGACTTTTGGTTATTCTTGCGTGTATAGAAGCCGGAGCGACCGAAGAACCTCCAGTTGATCCAGGATAAGATCAACAGAACCTCGACCAAGGCGAGTCAACACTTTGATCATATTGCACCTACCTTTTGCAAATTATGTTGCTTTAAATTATGAAAATTGCATTGCTAAGTTTTAACAAACTATGTTGGTCTAGCACATAGTTAATGCCTTACCAAATAATTGTGTATAAACATCCCATCCTTGAATTTGGACATTATCCTTTGCCACCCTAGACTTAATGGATTACATACTAGTTGATAAGTCTATATCTAAGTGTCATGCTTAGCCTCGCTTAGATACAATGTCATGCAGGCATAAACTGCCCGACCACAATCATTAAAAATGTTTTGAAAGTGATTTGGGTTAGTCGAGGCTGGGAGCCTGGCTGGTATGTTGGACTAAAGAATATTTCAAAACAAAGCAAAACTTGAAAACCATTTTCGACTCGGGTGGCTGGAAAGAGTGGCTGGTGCCGGTGGCACGAGAGAATATTGGTATGTGGATGTACCACCTGAGTCAATTAAGGACTAAATCTTGGAATGACCTCTCATGCAAAAATAGTTCAACCACAAGTCTAAAGTGGGTACGACCTGGCCCTGGGCACACCTGGGAGGTCCCTCAGAACCTCCTGGGAGGTCCGAAAAGGGACCCCCAGGACATCTCAAGCGCTCCCTCAGGACCTCCTGGGAGGTCCGTAAAGGACTTCCCAGGACGTCCCGAGAGGACATCCCAGAAGGATCTCCAGACCTCCCGAGAGGTCCGATAGAACCACTCGGAGGTCTGGGGTCCCGACCCTGAGGAGGTCGTTGGACCTCAGACCTCCTCAAACTCCACGCGCTACTCGGGGAGGTCCGAAAGGAGCCAACCCGAGGAGATCGTGAGGCTTGAGGATGAGCCTGAAGTCCACTGCGATTCTAAACTGGTTCCCAAGGATCATTGACCAGTTCTCACAGCAAGCAAGTGACAACAAAACATCCACAGAACTTTATTAACAACAAAAGGAGGTTTGATTACAAGGGTTGCTTACAAGCTCCAGCAACCGAGAGCACACAAACGCAGCGGAAAAGCAAAAGATAGTGTCCACCCAGTACACCACAGGTGATTGGCTGGAGGGCGCGGCCTAATTGAGTTGGTCATCTTCATCATCATAGGAATCTTCACATGCTCAATTCATGAATCAAGCAAGAGTGAGCACAACAACTGTGCTCGCAAGTTACACCCGTCAATTAACAGAATGACATGCATAGGGATATATCAAGGGAAAGCATATTAGGGCTGATTTGCATAAAGCCAATTTTATTTCAAATACAAGTATTAAGTTTCAAGGCAGATTACAATAATTAAAATTCATTTTTGTGA
Organism: Phyllostachys edulis; assembly: GCA_036346405.1. Lineage (NCBI taxonomy): Eukaryota > Viridiplantae > Streptophyta > Magnoliopsida > Poales > Poaceae > Phyllostachys > Phyllostachys edulis. Next base: position 49,022,699 of record CM070563.1, on the reverse strand, counting down.
AATCCATTTTCAGTCGGATAGCATTCATCATCAAGATGGTGAAGGATACCCTCCTGTCACATGGCTTTCCGCCCAAACCCAATTTGGTTAAACCACCAAAACCAATTCCATAGTTCTTTTGAAAACCAAAACCAAGAGCTAACTTTGAGTGACATTGCCAGCACGTCCATGACCGTGGACACGGCTATTCGAATAGATTTACACTCTGCAGAGGTTGTACACTTTACCCACATGACATGAATTCTCTAGTTTGCTTGGCATCCGTCGATACCACCTCACACTTCCTTTGGTGAGAGGTCTAGAGCACATGACAAGGCCTTTACAATGCATTGCTCCACCGCAGTCCACCCACATTAATGTTTCGCAGATCCCCCCTTTGGATAGAAACCCGCCGGGTTAATGGGGTGCCCCCTCTTATGCCAGGTGGGACTATAATAGTCGTAACATGACAACCCACCGCATCAACAGGATGAACCACGATAGAGCTCTGCAAATTAATTAGCTAGATCCCATGCCCCACACTGGAGACATGTGGTTGCACAATTTTGGCATAGCCCATTATAGGCTTAGCAAGTGGTGTCTCAAATACCGGTCCTTAACCGACTTGGGAGACAAACCTCAACCCTAGGGCATCGGATCACACGACCCCCGTGCATAGACATGCACCAACCAAACAACCAGCTTCGCCCAAGTCAAATCCATTTTTCATTTACTTTGCTTTTCAAACCTCCATGGCACACCAATGCCATGGCCATTTGTAAAACCCCCATGACACACCAATGTCATGGCCGAAATCTCCATGGCACACTAATGCCACGGCCCAAATTATTTGATCAAGTGATATTTTTGGTCAAAAACTCCCAAATCAAGATTTTGGTCTAAGCAATACTAAGCATTTCATTTTCTTTAAAAGCTTCGGGTCCTCACTATTGCAAGAACCAGATTTATCTAGGGTGACAATGGGGTTGATTCAACATGGATAGTGGTCATACCAAGCAGTAGGCATAACTACGAATTTAAAGGTAGGCATTGAAATATCTTAGTGAATTAAGCATGCATACATCTTTGAAAACGACATAAGTAATTTGAAGTATTGGGTGCAACATGATCAAGAGTGTAACTTGCCTTGCTCAAAGTCTTGAGCTTCTTCCTCTCCCTCACAGAACTCTGGTTCCACACGGCCTTCGTAATCTACACGGTAAAAACCAAATATTCAAATAAAGCTCAAACAAGATCCAAAGAACTCCAAATAAACTTAAATACAAAACCAACAGAGAGGTTGGGAGGTCAAGAGGAGGTCCAAGGAGCTCGCTGGAGAGGTCTTAGGACTCAAGAGAGGATGTCCAAGAACTTGTTGGAGGAGGTCCAGAGAGTGCTCGGTTGAGACAGAGAGGAGAAATAGAGAAGAAAGTGAGAAAGGAGGACTACCCCAACTATATAATGCACATGACCCAGAGTATGGGTCCTCAGGAGTTGGTAAGGAGGACAATGGGAGTAGGCAAGGAATGTGACAATTGTATGACAGGAGTACTGCAAAGGTGGGAGCATTTAATGTGATACAACATGCATTAAATGCTGTGGAGACTTCCTTGCCCAAGGACTCAGTCAAAGATAAAGAAAACTGGGTGTGACTGCCCAACGGAGGCTGCCAAGACCCGCGGAGGAGGTCCTGCAATGACCTTGAGGAGGTCTTGCAGTGAACATGGGGAGATCCTCACCCACTGGGGAGGTCCTGACGGTTGGATCTTCAAAGGGGAGGTCCAAATGGCCAAGATTAAGTGCATCAGAGGAGGTCCGCAAGAGCTAGGAGGAGGTCCTCACCCGCAAGGGAGGTCTAGAGCAGTAGGATCAAATCCAGGGGAGTTTTGAACAGTTAGGATTTCCAAGGGGAGGTCCTAACGATCGGATCTGCCAAAAGGGGGAGGTTTGGACGGCCAAGATCTCCAAAGGAGGAGGTCTTGACGGCCAGATCTTCAAGGGAGAAGGCCTGGATGGTTAAGATCTCCAAGGGGGAGGTCTTGACGGTCCAAATGTTCAAGGAGGGAGGTCTGGGCGGTTAAGATCTCGAAGGGGGAGGTCCTAACGGTCCAGATGTTGAAGAAGGAGGTCTGGACGGTTAAGATCTCCAAGGGGAGAGGTCTTAACGGTCCAGATTTACAAGAAGGAGGTCTAGACAGTTAAGATCTCCAAGGGGGAGGTCTTAACGGTCCAGATTTACAAGGAGAAGGTCTGGACGGTTAAGATCTCCAAGGGGGAGGTCTTAACAGTCCAGATGTTCAAGGAGGGAGGTCTGGACGGTTAAGATCTCTAAGGGGGAGGTCTTAACGGTCCAGATTTACATGGGGGAGGTCGGGACCGCTGGATTTCGATCGAACCGCCCAGAATGATCTAAGGCTCAGGGAGAGTGGGACGTTCGGACCATCCGAATGTCTCACCAAGATCAAACCGTCCAGTGCAAATCGGACGACTCACAATCAATAGAGATGCAAATAGACAAGGAGGAGGTCTTGGAGGACCTAGGGAGGTCCGGTAGGACATAGGGAGGTCCAATAAAGGTAAGGGGAGGTCCTAGAGGACATGGGGAGGTCCTGAAGGACGCGGAGAGGTCCAATAAAGGTAAGGGGAGGTCCTAAGGAGCGGTAGTATCACAAGGTGCGGCGGTACTGCCAGGTAGGTGCCGAAGAGAACCTCCAGGGAAGGTTTCAAGGATACAAGCAACGAAGGACGTCCAAGAAAACACAAAAAGCTTCACAGGATTCCAAAGGAGCTCAGATGTACACGAGGGCGACGAAGGCTTGGGGAGGTTGCAAGCTAGAGAAGACTCGTGAGGGAGAATTGGACCCAGGGAGGTCCAAGCATTTGGGAGGTTTGGACCAGAGGAGGACCACACAAAGGAGGTCCGGACCTTTGGATCCAAACGAAGGAGAGGTCTGGGCCATTAGATTCTAGACGAAGGGAGGTCTGGACGGAGAGGTTTCTAAGGGAGAGGGGTCCAACGGTGGAGATCCACGGAAAGTGGTCCAAAGGAGCTCTGGGTGGTCAGGATGAACCCGGGGAGGTCCTGACTGCCAGAGTGAAGGACCAAGGAGGTCCTTAGGAACACACGAAAAGTTTAGGTGAACACAGGAGGTCTATGTGAACAAGAGGGAAGCTCAAGTGGACACAGAGAGGTCCAAATGAAAGCGAGAAAGAGGTCTGGTCCAAAAGGAGCTTTCCAGCAAGGGAGGGAGTCTGGTCATAAAAGAAATGCCCAAGCAGCAAGAAGGTCTAAACCTTGAAGAGATTCAAACCAACAACAGGTGGTCCAGATACACGGTTAGTCTAGACACACACAAGAGGTCTGGACTCGCAAGAGGGTTCCAGACACAAGAGGATCTGGGCATAATGGAATGCCCAATCCAGAGAGAGGTCCAGAAGGGGAGCTCAATCCAAACTTTAGATTTCAGAGATCAAAGGTATTTGAAACACAAACCTGAGCTTAGGACTTCTCCGGGGTACTTGTGACCCGAAGGAGAGGTCAAACACCGAAGAGGAACAAGAGAGGAGGTCTAGACCTAAGGGGGTCTAAACCAAAAAGATTCGAGCCAACAAAGACATGGTTTGAAATGAAGGAATCCGAACACAATGCGAGGGAAGATCTGACAAGGTTAAACAAGAGGGAGGTCGGGAAAGAAAAGGCCTGAGCTTAAGAGGAGGGTAGAGTTAACAGAGAAAAGAAGGGATAGCTCCAGAGAGCCCAAGTAACACCAAAAGGACCAAACTAAAGGTTAGTTGAAGTTCAGTTTAATCATTTTAAATACCCAAATTCTGAAAATATCAAGTTAAGCTTTGAATTCTCATCAAAACAAAATGGTTCTTTTTATTTTAATTTTTTTTCAAAAAGGCTCTGAAAATCAGGGTGTCACAACCTCCCCAGGGCATCTCTGCAGTATTCCTCGAGACCCCCCCTAGGACGTCTCTATAGTGTTCCTCAGGACCTCCCCAGGAAGTTTCTACAGTGTTCCTCAGGACCTCCCCAGGGCGACTCTACAGTATTCCTCAAGACCTCCCCAAGACTACTGTAGGACTTCCTTAGGACCTCTTCAAGACCTCCCAGGATGTCCTCGGGACGACTCCAAGACCTCCTCAGGATTCCCGCAGTACATCTCTGTGACCTTCAGGACCTCCTCCAGTCCACCCCAGAATTCCTCGTCCGACCAAGTGTGGTCATAGGTATGGATCTGACCGTGGGTCTGCTATAGTTTACATGGTTATGGGAATGATCCAAGAATGTATCTTTGTGTGCTATCTACTGATCCAGGGAATAGCACAGCTTGGCACAGAGGATTCCAAATCCCAAATTTGGGGTCCGACAATTGTGCACACAAGAGAAATATATTTCGTTGGTATTGGCAGTCACCAAATTATAGAAGAGTACTAAAAAATAGATGCAGTTACATATGTCATCACAAGCATTGTATAGATGAACGCATACGTGTTGTGCAGAAATACGTTAATCACTAAAAAGGGGCATATCGTAGTGCAAATCAAGATTTACATGCAATCCAAAATTTTAAATTTCAATGTATAGGTCGCAAGGTGTAGATTTGTAGCATAATGGGCAAGGGGAAAAACAAAAAGAAGGAAAGGAAATCGAATGGTACCTTCCCCAGGATCGCTTGAACAAGCATGTGATAGATCCTTGCGTACTTCAAGGCCATCGAGCCGTTGTTCCAGGCTTTCATAAAGTGGTTTCATATTTAAATCTGGACAACATCTAATCGTAATATTCCAAAGACATGTGGAACACCCAAGACCACCTGGCAAGGATGCCAGCCGTTTGCACCTCTTAAACTTGAGGGTTTGTAATGATGGCAGGTCACCCAAACACTCCAGTGACTCCAACGTATTGCACCACCCAGTAGTTAAATACTCGAGTGCAGTACTTGAGTGCATCCAGCTGCCCTGACACGGAACGAAGCTCAACCACTCGAGGGACGGTAGTAGATACGAAAGTGTTAGCAAAATTGGACTATAATGTTCTATTTATTGATGTTGTAATAATATTTCTATTCTTTTGCGTAATTAAGTATGGATGTAATGAAATGTTGTGTTTGGATATGTACATGTTAGCCACTGATCATTGGGAGCTAACATGAGACACATATCTGGGCACTCGAAATCATTCTCATTTCTTGTTAAGTGTTGTGCTTTTGGTGCAATCACTTGACTTGAAACGGGTCCGATTCTGAGGTCGCCACAGCGCCGTCCCACCTTCGATCCAAACCGCAGCCGCCGCCGCCATTGAAGCCGTTCCCAAGCTCCTCGCTGTTTTTTATCGCGCCAGTGAGACCCTTCGTCCTCTCTCTACTCCTTCTCCTACCCATCACCTCGATCAACATCGGAGTTGCTCCACCGCAGTTGCTCCATCACCGTCCCCGTTCTCCAGCCGATGCGCCACCGCCAGAATTGTTGTTTTTAGGTGACGTTGACAACGTTGCACATGGGAAGGGTTAGCACACTTGGATTCGCGTCATACATTCAATTACATGAAACAGTGGCCATGAGACATTTTATTAGAGTGGTGAATTATAATTATAATTTGATATTATTACTTAGCCTTAGTTGATTGGTTGGAGTTGATTATTAATTTAATAGGCTTGATTGAATTGGTTTTGCATTGATCTTTGCTTATTACCTTGCCATGCTTTCTAAGAATTAATTATCCATGATTGTCATATCGTTGTGCTGGTGTTATTGTGACCCGTGGACAGATTTTATCATTGATATGCTTGCTATAATTTAGTGTTAATTGTTGTTAAAATTGATAGTTAGTGTAGTTTAGTGGCATCCTGAGTCCCGTGTTGGGCCAGGGTGTTACATGTCATTGACACAACGAAGAATTTTTTTTAAAAAAATCATTAGCATATAAGGAATTAACTTTATACGGTACGAGAGCCTCCGAAATAACCGAAGATTTGACTGGACTAAACTTAGTCCAAATTCACTATGCAAGCTTTGGCATGGTATATGCTCTGCAAGGTCGCACACTGATAGGCACGAAAATCAGATTTGAGAAGTTTAGGAGGATGAAGTGACAGGGGCAATAACACCAAACTAGAATTTGCATTAGGGAAACCCATCTTAAGATTTTCAAATCCAACCAATAATATTAGCCATTTGGAGCACTATACTCTCCCCTTGGAGATAAAGGACATCACAATCATTTAACACATCCCAGGCAATCAGAAACAACCACAGCATCATAGCAGTGACACACAAGAAAAATGAAAACAGAAGTCCACAGGGTACTGTTCAAACAAGATTTGTCCTAGAGCACACTTGTAATGCACAAAATAAATATCGGATTGACCTTCACCAATTGGGATATGTGTTGTGAAGGCCTGAGGTTTTCGAGTTGCTTCAATTTATCAGATCTTGGAATCCAAAAAGGCAAAAACTTCATGCTGGTGATTGTCTTTAGTAGGATAAGTAGAAGATTATTCTACTTCTAGTCACCTCTCCATCATTCGTATGTCTAGGAGCAACCCTGGGAGGAAGCGGCACACAATCAGCAATAGAAAGAAGCACAAACGATACCCGATGTTTTTAGCTTAACTACCAAACTAATTAGATTCAAGATGTATAATTAATTCCACATACCTTCATGGTATCTAGATCTCCACTTGGGGCTTCAGTAATCCCGAAATTGAGGAATAACATATTTCCAAGATTTTGGATCCCTTAGTTTAGGCCCTAAAGATGGAAAAATGATGTCAGAATTCTCAATATAAATGAGCTGCATTTAAGTTGAAATTATCTGTTTTACACTCAGAAGTCAGAACCGAGCAAGTAGATTCTTATAAAAATAGACTGGGCAACCATATAAATTAATGAAATTGGGTTTTCCTACCACAGTGAATTGTGTACACAATAGAAAATGTTCCAAGGTATCGATAGTCACCAAATTATTGAAGAGAATTGGAAAGTATGGATGAAGTTATGAATGTCATCGCAAGTACTGTATGGGTATATGAATTTTTATACTGTTGACAGATTACACTGGTAAAAGAGGGAGGGACCTTCCACCAATCTATTGATCATTTTTCAATTCATGCTGGAATCTCCTGTTCAGATTTGCTAACCACTACAGTGTTCCCATGTTCAGGTAATTTAGAGGCCATGTGCTAAATTGAAAATTAGGCACCACGCTTTGGAAAATTCCATTAAATAGAAAAAAAACCATTTTGGAATTTGGCCCTAACATTTAGCTCTTCGGTCCCCCTTTTTTTTTGTCTTATGCTTTTCATAGCAAGATTCATTTGTCTCCTCATTTAGAAGGGATGGATGAAAGCTAGAACAAAACCAAGATGCACAAATACAATAAAGAACAATAATAGTAGGTCTTAAAAATTTAGTAAGAAAACTGAAGTTCTAGACTCCTAGTACGGTAGTGACGAGTGGCTACGAGATGAGAGACTAAACAAACTAATTGATGCGGTGCATATGGCTCCTATAGTCCACGATGTAGCACCAAAGGCCCGCTTTGGCGACCAAGCAGCTTAGCACAAGAACCCAATAGATGAGGATCATGAGAATGAGACAAGAACATAAATTAATTGTTTGAATGCACAGAAAACACCACAGTATATAGATGAGAATGGAGTAGATTGATTCATCGCCACCAGTGGGATTATTTTAGGGAAATCATGAGTTAGTTAGGAGGAGAATTAGGAGAGGAGGGGTCAATTTTCACTAGCAAATAAGAGATAGGGATGGCAGTGGGAAAACAAAGGGGGGATGAAGAGAGCAATAAAGAGGCTTGATTCTCACAATAAGAAGGCGGTAAAAAGGATTAATTAACTCTTTATCTGACATAAGATTGACTATAGTACTAATAGTATTTTTCTTGAGATATTAACGAGTAGTAATTGAAGATTAAATCAAAATTAGGGGTCCCTAACTTTTGAGGGCCCAATGCAATTGAGCACTTTGCATCCTGCCTTTGTTACGTGCCTGCCCGGCACTGTTCCAATCTGCCGGATTTCCTTTTAGGCCATGAACAATTACACTAACACACCGTTTGGCTCCATGGAATGGAATTTAATTCATTCAATTGGATTCCAAATCCTATTCCACTAGAATTAGAATTTGATTCAAGCTAATTCAAATTCAAAATTTTTTTGTTTGTGTCAGTTTGAATTGGGATTTTTTCCTTTTGAAAGAGCAACATCACAACCAGCATAGATGCAACTACACGCCTACACCACCTGCTCTCTCACCACCGCCTCTGTCTCTCTCGCCCTAATCAAGAATAAAGAGCTCATCAATTAGATGTGGCAGAGTGATCAAATCTTGATGCATCATTAGTCATCATCTCGTAACACACGATCTCGCTTCAAGCGTCCTAGTACTACGTGACGTGTATTTGGAGAAGAAAAGAGCGAACGTGGATTGGAATCGGGAATGAGTGAGATGGGCTATTGGAATTCCCGTGTTATCGGGGTATTCGTAGGATGGGTGCTTTAACATGTTTCCAAGATTTTAGGTCCCTTGGTTTAGGCCCTAAAGATAGAAAATGATGTCAGAATTTATCTATGAAAAATAATCGCATCCAAGTCAAAACTATCTGCTTTTACAACCGTAATCGAGTAAGTATATATTTATTAAAAAGTAGACTGAACAACCATATAAACTAACGAAACTGGGTACCCCATCATAATGAATTGTGTACACAAGATAAATATATTTCCTTGGTATTGGCAGTCACCAAATTATAGAAGAGTAGTAAAAAATAGATGCAGTTACATATGTCATCACAAGCATTGTATAGAAGAACGCATACGTGTTGTGCGGAAAGACGTTAATCACTGAAAAAGGTGCATATGGTTGTGCAAAACAAGATTTACGTGCAATCCAAAATTTTAAATTATGATTTTAATGGGCTGCCTTCCTAGTTCTTACTGAAAAGCTTAACCACCCTCCACCTGTCTCTCCTCTCGCTTCTTAACTAAGTAGCAGGCGTGAAAATAACGACGCTCATCTCAAAACTTGAAAATGACATTGAACTATAAAGACAAAAACACAGGGGGTGAATAAAATTTCAATGTATACGTCGCAAGGTGTAGAATCGAATGGTACCTTCCTCAGGCTCGCTTGAATGAGCATGTGATAGATCCTTGTGTTCAAGGCCATCGAGCCGTTGTTCCAGGCTTTCATAAAGTGGTTTCATATTTAAATCTGGACAATATTCAATAGCAATCTCCCGAAGACCTGCGGAACTCCAAAGACAAGAATGCCAGCCGTTTGCACCTATTAATAATGAGGATTTGTAATGATGGCAGCTGCCCTGACACAGAGCGAAAGCTTATCACACCTATAAATATTGAGGCTTTGTAGTGATGGCAGGTCACCCAAAGACTCCAGTGACTCCAACGTATTGCAGCACCCAATACTTAACTGCTCGAGTGCGTTCAGCTGCCCTGACACGGAGCGAAGCTTATCACAATAACAAATGGATAACGACTTGAGGGATGATAGAGAATTATCAAGGTCCGATGATGCAAATGAAGAGATGGGGCAGCCACCAATACGAATACGTGTGAGAGATGGGGGGAGAATGAAGAGCTCTGTCAATCTTTCACAATCATCTATCTCTAGTGAGGTTAGATGCGGCAGGAGCTGATCCCTTGCTCGAGTTGGGTCTCCTTTCACTTGTCTCTGTGCGGGCCCTATTAGCTTCCTGCAGTTACGAATCTCCAGCTTCTTCAAGGATACCAAGCATCGGAGCTCTTCCTCTGGCCAGTAGATGAGAGCATCGCAATATGTGATTCACAAATCTACAAGCTGTCGAAACCATTTCCAAATCCCAATTGTTGGTCTGCGATGGACTTGAGGGGAAGAAAAACTGCACCTTCTAACTCCATTTCGTAAGAGATGCTTCATGATTCCAATCGAGTCATAGTGTTGGTGTTGCTCTCGTCACGATGACGATAGTCTTAACTCATGAATCGACATTCGGTCTTAACTCGACAAAGAAAGGCATGTATCTGGATCTAACTATTGATAGGGACAGCTGTGCCTCTCCTTCTCTTAGCCCTACAACCTTGAGTTTTGGTGTTTCAGGTAGAGTTGTCAGCTTTGGGCAGGAGACAATATCCAACTTCTCAAGCAGAGGAAATGTTAGTTCTTCTTGGGTTGTTCCTTCCGTTGCCACCCATTTCTCCAACATCTTCAAATAATGTAACCGGAGTAGTCATAATCTGATCAGTACAAGGTGAAATATATCAAGTATTCCCCTTCAGTCTCAACCTCAAGTTATTAGAGATGGAAACTGTTGTATCTACGGTTACAGGTGACCCTGTTAGCCGATTCATCTCCTTTCTGATGAACAAGTTTTTGGATCATGCACCCTCAGGCAGTGTCGGGTCCAAAAACCGAGTCCTCTGTGAAAGCACTGTGCTATTCCTTAGATTAGTAGATAGTACTTACAGACACATTGCTGCATCAGTTCATACAAGTCGTAAGACCAAACCATACATTAATTAACATATCAGTGTTTACATAGACCACTTCGGGTCGAGTTTTACATTAAGAGCTGATCAGGCCAAATCTGATTACATCAGAAAAGCGAAAGTGACAGCGGAAGCAAAAGGGTAGAGCTCAACTCTTCATAGGCAAGCGACTGAGGAAACCCGTGTGCGTCTGATATTAACCAAAGACTTGGAAAATATTGGACGCACGCAAGCACCGACTGACCAGCTAGACTGAGACGAGGCTACAACTACTACAAACTACGACCACTATAGCTACGACCACTAGAGCTACGACCACTGGAGACTACGACCACTGCACAAACAGACAAAGGTGGCTCGGGTTCTTTTATTTGCTATTTCCAGTATCATAATTAGAAAAAAAATCCTATCACTTAGCATTTTAACCAAATTGCATTTTATTAAAGAGAGTAATTGTGCAATCATTATAACAGCAGAGGTTATCTTCACCTATGCTTACTTGAAATGTGACTACGACCACTATTACCAACACTGGGTGCGACCACCCGGGAACAACATCGGGTACGACCACCTAGGAATCAACACAAGGCCCGAGTTACATCTGCCCGACCAGTTTTTCCCATCCACAAGGGCTTTTGAAAATAGAACTAACTCTAGTAAGGTTCCCATGTCCGCCTTTGACCATAGGCACGACTGTTCGAACAGTTTACACTCTGCAGAGGTTGTACACTTTACCCACAAGAGACAATCAACTCGTTGCCCCACACGATTCTATGGTCGTGTGGTTGAGAGATCATCACAGTAACTTTTCAAATTATCCCGCCCCTTCCGTCATCTCACCCATATGGGTTTGCACCCATAAATTGTGCGGGATGTTCACCACCACGACTAGTTGTAGCTAGCAACATCACCCTTCCTTCGGTGTCCCTTCCCAGCTGGAGCGCGTCCAAAGCTTGCACTACCGCGACCCCCCCCCCCCCAGCGAGATGACTTTCAGGGTTCGATAACTTTACTAAGCCAAGTTGCACTTTGTAGACTTGTGGTCGTACTTGTTTTACAAGAGAGGTCATCACCGGATTAAGTTGTTAGGATCATCTGGGCAGTTCATACCACATACCAACCATCCTCGCGCTACATCCACGCCCACCATCATACCATCCGCTCAGATGTGGTGAAAGAAGTTTGGGGTTTGGAGGAGGAAACCAATTTATCTCAAAATACCTCAGTCGTGTACCTCCCACAACTGCCCCAAAACAATTTCATGTTTTTAAGAGATGATGATCAGGACACTTGGTGCCCTGGTACTTAAGCAAGACTAGCATATCGCTTAAGTACAACCTATAGCTAGTAATTACCATATAGCTACTAGGGTGACATGGAATAATAGATTTAGTTATCAAAGGATGGTATAACAGATAATTAATCATCAAATAGGTAATTAACTACCTTAAGATTTAACATACATTTGCTTAAAGAAGTAAAGCATGTAGTTTTGGTAATTCAAAGGGATATAATTGGTGGAAAATGTAGGCTCAATATGATAAAAGTATTGACTCATCTTGGTTAAAGGCAAGAGGGTCTTGGTAATCTTGTGCTTGATCACACTGGAGATCTCCCGCTTCTTTGAACTCTACTCGGGCGAACGAACCGAAAAAAGGAACAAACAGGCAAAGAGAACAAATAAATACTAAAGAAGTAACAAATGAACTCGAAAATAAATAAGACCAGAGCCAAAAGCAAGATCTTGAATTTAAACAATTTTAGAAACAAAACACACTGAAATCAGAGTTATAACGAAGAAGAACAGAGTCCTCCAAGATTTGGTTTCGAGTACTGCTCATCCGACTACAGGTGGTCAGAAGGAGGTTCGACTACTAGGTCGAAAAAAGGTTTCGACTAACTGATCGAAGGAAGGAAGGATTCGACTACTCAACAGTGGTCAAAAGAGACGAAGGATTCGACTACACAACAGTGATCAAAAGAGAGGAGGGATTCGACTACTCAATAGTGGTCGAAAGAGAGGAAGGATTTGACTACGCAACAGTTGTCGAAAGAGAGGAAGGATTTGACTACGCAACAGTGGTCAAAAGAGAGGAAGTATTTGACTACGCAATAGTGGTCGAAAGAAGGAAGGATTCGACTACTCAACATGGTTGAAAACAAGGAAGGATTCGACTACTTCAATAGTGGTCGAAAACAAAGAAGGATTCGTGTGAGACCCCGACGTTTATTAGGCTCATAATACTTAGTCATCCAATTGACCCTAGTATTATCAACCAAATAAACCCAGTCTCGAGAGATGTATACTCCCCAGAATGCAGTATACATACCTCACAACAAAAGAATGTATCAATTCCATACAACACATAGTACATAAGCACTAAACCGAAGTTAACATTAATATGGAATAGATATTACAAAAGAGAGGCCCTTAGGCCAAATAACAATAATTACAAAAGATAACAATGAAGCAAAAGTGCCATAAAGATGGCCCAAAATAAGAGCCAACCAAGGTGCCTTTAGCCCACAAGGCAATCGACCGACCGCCAAGCTAGTCGCTCTCCCAACCACCAAGACAACACTCAAAAAGTAAAGCCCTTTGGGCTCTACCTCCTCTGCAACAAAGTTGTTAAGAAGCAAATGAGTACAATAAATTGTTTATTGTACTGCAAGACTGACGTGTAAGATAACAGAACTATAATTTAGCTACATGCAAGCTTTATTTAAGTGGATGAGGCTTTGGACTCATTTTAGCATAAAGCAACATTTATTTGCAATAACATAATAGATTGAAAGCAATTTGGCAAAGCATTTTAATTGTTGAAATAACAACGCGATAATAACATAATAACAACAACAAGAACAACCTGGAAGTGACTAACCCAAGTCACCACAACAATAGCATGAACTCCCCGTTCATACCAACCATGTCAAGTTTTAATTAAAGGTTGTAGTCTAGTCTTGAACGACCTTACCAAGCATGTCCATAACCTAGGACGAGGCTATTCGAATAGTTTTATCCCTGCAGGGTGTACCACTGTACCCACACGTCAGACCGCCTTTCCTTTAGGCACACTACCATAGGTATGCCGGCACGGCTAAGTCCTACGAGACAGTTCCAATGGACAATGCTAATTCTGAGTCGCACAACCCACGGGGAGAAGGAGACATCACACAACCTTCCCGGAAGCTAATGCTCCCCTCCCACATCACACACACATTTTATCTTTAAAAACACACCAACCGAGCGACCCCAATTAACACCGCCCAAAGTACTTAGTCAAGAGGGGTTCCATATGCCCCTCGTGTGGTTAGTACGCAAAATCGCTTGGCTTAGTGACCCAAGTACTCGGTCCTTAGGGACCCAGGCATACCACCACATCCAAAAACCACGCCATCCATCCAATATGCCCAAGTCTAAATCAATCTTTTATTTTCAGTTTTTGATTTTACAAATTAATCAAAGCACAAGTGCTGGACATATAGGAGTAATAATCAGTTTTGAGTGATCAAGACCATCGACTAAGTCGATGATCGCCCATTTCTACCGATAACTAAGCATGTCTAAGCAATTTACATCGAAACTACTAAGTGATAAGAGCTCATCCAACGAGCTCCCACCACAGCAAATAACCTAGGCTCATGGTAGTAGAGGATAAACAATTCCTACAGATTATGCAACTATAGGCTTGCTAGCTTACATTTAACACAAAGTAGCATGCATACATAGAAGTAAAACGATATATTAAGCTTTAAAGTAATGGGACAATGATGGAAATGATCAAACTACTTGCCTTGTTGCTGGTGGTCACTTTGTTGCGGAGGGTCACTCTCGGGATCACCACAAATGTCGAAGCTTCAACGGAAAAGCGAGAAAGAACCGATAAGAACGACGAAACACAACAAAGACAGCACAACAAACGAACTCCAAATTCTCTGAATTTTCTACAGAAGCAAGAGGGTGATTTTAGGAATATTGCAACAAGAACCAATTGATTTGGATTCTCAATGCAAAAGTTATGAGCAAAACAATTCTGCTCAGCCCTAAAATACCAAACTGCACTATTCACTAATTTAATTATGAGGCAACATTTTCTAGAAAGTAGTGAAGCTGAAATTTTTACTGTAAAACCAGCACCTCATGAGATGAATAACACAATTGAGTTCATCTCATTTGGAGCTATTATGCACTCTCTACAAATTTTCAAAAACAAGAACTTGAACAAAATTATAATGCACAAGTCCTCATTTTCCTAACAGCAACATGCTCAAAACTAATTTTCACAGTGAGTTCACTAAGAGAGGAAACCAACAAAGTTGGTCTCACCCAAAAATAGTCTATAGAGCATTAGTTATGTATTTTACAAGTTAAGCATTGATTTAAGTGCACATTTTAAAGTTGGTTTTAAAATCTAATGGCAAACTGTGCTCTGGAGCTGAACTCAACTTACAATCATTTTTGGATTAAAGTCAAGTTCAAAACAGAGCTAACACAATTTGAATGACCTCAAAAGGATTCAAAACGAAGAAGATATGAAATTCTAAAGTCTATACCTTATTTCAGCTCATAATTAAGAATGTCTTGGAATTTCTAAAACCCACAAGGGTATGGGAGGACGTGAGCCACAGATCTCAGATCCAACGGCTCAAGACCTCCCAGAGAACATCACACACGCCAAGACGTGAAGGTCCAGAGGTCCTGACCTCTTAGCAACTCACATGCGCGAGGTGAGGGGAGGTCGTGGTCAGAGACGGGAAATCCAACGGACCACAACATGGAAAGGAGGTCCGGAACGGACCAGATCTAAAGGGGAGGTCCTCAACGGTGAGATCTTCCAAAGGAACATCTAAACTATCAAGATCTCCCCAAGGAAGATCTGCATCGTCAAGACCTCACAGGGGAGGTCCTGGACGGTCCAGATGTTCCAAGGGAGGTCCTCGATGGTTCAGATCGTCCGAGGGAGGACCTTGACGGTCAAGATCTACCCGGGGAGGTCATGAACGGCTGAGATGGCTACGGAGAGGTCCTAAGGGAGGTCTAAACGTTACAGACCTCCAGGGAGGTCTGGACGGCCCCGATTGCGCGAGGGGAGGTCTTGGGCGCCCGCATCTCCTCGAGGAGGTCCGACGCCCTGCACTCCAACGCCGCACGAGCTTTGGACATGAGATAAATGCGCGCAGGACCACGAGGAGGTCCGCGCGCGAGGGGTTTTAATGCGCGCAAAGGGGACAGGGTTAATGGCAGTTAAGACACCAATGATTGCGATGATTGGGCATTTAAAACGGTGAATTTATGTCCTAAAAACGACAATGACACGCCGGACGTCCGACAAAATCCCGAAGCGTGAAGAAGTGATCTCGCCGCGATGTAGAGCTCGCCGGTGAGGTCCACGATACCACCGAAAGTGCGCAATAACGCTGCGCACTCAGGACCTCCTCTCGACGGCGACGGCGGCTGAACGCCGCGAGCCGAGAGGGCAAAGATGACCAAAGACGGCCAAACACGAAAATGCAAAAAGCTCAGCGCAACATTCAAGCTTGTGCCAAGAAAGCTCCGCAAAATCATTCATATGGGTGCCAAATCTCTAAAGGACTACAGGAGGAGTACCGGAGGTCCTAAGGTGCCGGGAGGTCGTGGAGGTGATGACCGGAGTTGGGGAAGACAAGTGAAGCTTCACCGCCCAAGACACCAGCTCCAGCTCAGCTTTGTCCACCTCAAAAACGCCCAAACAAAATAAGTTAGGGTTATTCCAGGAGGTTTGGGGAGCAAGAGTGAGCAAGGTTTGAAAGAGGGAGCCATCGAACTCCCCGAGCTACCGAGAAGCTCCAAGGACTTCAACAATGGCAGCCACTAGAGAGGAGGTGAGTGAGTGAGGAGCTCAGCCGCGCACAAGATGCAAGGCTGAGATCGGTTGTGTGCAAAGGAAGCCAAGGGAGGATCCCCAGGGTGACTTTATAGCCTGAGGTGATGGTGATGAGCTGGGGCTGAGCACCATGGTGAGCTTAGCCCACGGGTTGGTCCATGGGTGGACAAGACATAAAGGTTGACAAGGGGCGGTGTCAGGCCGACTGAGATGGAAAGTCGACCATTATTAAATGCGGTCAAGAAAGAGTCATTGAAAAGGTACCTCATGCGCAGACACGCAATAAATGCACCGCCGAGCTTGCCCGCGCCCAAGGAAGGAGAAGAACAGGAGGTCCTTATGACCGCCGGATAAGCCCACGGGAGGTCCTAACCCTCCGATGTGGTTTTGAACCGTTATGTTTTAAGTGGCCGGGAGGAGGTCCCACCACACGATCAAGGATGGGAGGTCGTGGCCCTCCGATTTCCTTAATCGCGAAAACGCACGTGAGGAAAAGGGACAGGAGGTCCAAAGCGTTGGATCTCCATCCAACGGTGCGGACCTCCAGTGAGGACTTAACCGCACGCGATCAAAAAGACATGAGGGGAGGTCATGGCCTTTGGATTTAAATCCAAGGGCACACGATGACCGGGGAGGTCTGATATGATGCGCAACAGGCAAGGGAGGTCAGGACCGTTAGATTTAGATCTAAGGGTTCCGATCAAAAGAGGTGGAGGTCCTGAGCTTGCGCAACGCACAAGGGAGGTCATGGCCTTTAGATTTAGATCTAAGGGCTACGATCTCACGTCTTGCTGGGAGGTCTCAGTGCGCATGAGACAAAGGAGGTCGTGACCGTAGATTTTAATCTAACGGTGCACAACAAAAGATGGGGAGGTTGTGAGTGCTTGATAACACGGGAGGTCGTGAGTGTTGGATCTGATCCAACGGCCACGACCTTGGTTAGGTGGGAGGTTTGTTTAGTTTAGGTTGAGAGGAGGAGGTCGTGGCCATGGATCTTGGATCCAAGGGCTATGACCTCACGAGGTGGGATGACCCGACCGAGTATGTTGAGGAGGAGGTCGTGGCTGTTGGATTTGATCCAACGGCCACGACCTCAACAAGGGGATGACCTCGCCGCGATGGTTTAACACTCGAGGAGGTCTTTGAGGTTTAACACAGGGGAGGTCATGACCGTGATCACGGATCCAACGGCAATGACCTCATGAGGTGGGAGGTCCTTGCGGTGTTGATCATGAGGAGGTCGTGGCGGTTGGATGTAAATCCAACCACTGCGACCGATCAAGGTGGAGATGAGGTCTCACGAGGTGCAGACATGGTTGGGCTGGACCAACTTTGAACATGGCTAGCCCAAGGAACAAAGTGTAGGCTTTTAAATTTAGTTTTTAACAAATTGAAACTTACCAGAATTATTTGAGATAGCAAATGAACTCCAAATTTAATGAAATTTTAACTGGAGCTTGCTGACAATGAGACCAACCTTGCATAAAATTTCCAGAGGTTATTATGCAATGCATTTTTCTCAGGAAATTCATGAAGGTTGTTTAAAGGATTGTTTTGCCTCCAAAATTATCAACAAGTGTTATAACTCATGATATTTTTCAGAAGGGTCCCATATCAGTTTTTGGGACCAAGGAAAATATATTCCAAATGTTTGGCACAAGATTTAAGATAATTGGAAAATGAGTTTGATTTTTGGTCAACAAGAGCTTTGTGTTTTGGATTACACAACTCTTGGACAATAATTACATAAGATTTTAGGGTTTTTCAAGATGTGAGAAAAGTTTTAATTTCTACACATATAATTATACTTGATTAACCCTAATTATACATTTGGGATGTTACAAAATCTCTCCCCTTACAGAAATCTCGTCCCGAGATTTGGCTCACTCGATAAAGAAAGATGGATAGTCCGCACGCAGACGATCTTCTCTTTCCCAAGTAGCCTCATCCTCGTAATGGTTTGACCACTGAACTTTAAGGAACTTGATGGTCTTATTCCTTGTCCTTCGCTCGGACTCATCGAGCACGCCGAACAGGTGCTCGCGATAGGTCAAATCTTCCCGACATCGAGAGTTTCCAACGGAGCTTCCTCGCTTGGAACACGGAGGCACTTCTTAAGCCGGGACACATGGAAAACATCATGTACCCCTCAAGTGCAGCCGGCAACTCCAACTTATAGGCAACAGCTCCTTCTTCTCGATAACGCGGTAGGGACCGACATATCGAGGAGCTAACTTGCCCTTGACGCCAAACGTTGATGGCCCTTCAAAGGAGAGACTTTGAGATAAACAAAGTCATTAGGCTCAAAACGTAACTCACGCCGACGGCGATCCGCATAGCTCTTTTGCTCGATTGAGCTGCGCGCAAACGCCACGAATAAGCCGGACTTGGCGCCGCCTCATTGATTGAGTCCGCCAAAGAGAGGTCTCTCACCGTCTCGACCAGTTCAACGGGTTCTACACTTTCTCCGTATAAGGCCTCAAATGGTGCCATGCCTAGACCGGCCCGAAGTCGTTGTTATAAGAAAACTCGGCGAATGGCAAGCATTTCTCCCAATGCTTCCCATATGAAAGGACACAAGCACGAAGCATGTCTTCCAAAACTTGGTTGACCCTCTCGGTCTGACCATCAGTTTGAGGATGATATGCCGTGCTAAAGGTAAGACGGGTTCCCATAGCCTCTTGCAAGCTATGCCAAAAACGAGACGTGAAAAGGGATCCACGATCCGACACAATCGTCTTCGGCACACCGTGCAAACTCACGATGTGGGCGATATAGAGTTCCGCCAAAAGACCTACCCGAAGTTCAGTCTTGACGGGAAGGAAATGTGCCACCTTAGTCAATCGATCGATGACGACCCAAATGGCATCATTCTTCTTCGTGGTTGTGGGTAGACCGTGATGAAATCCATTCGATCGAATCCCACTTCCACTCAGAATTGGCAAAGGTCAAGCAGTCCAAACAGATGCCGATGCTCGCCTTGACACGACGACACACGCCACACTCGACAACGAACCGCGATCTCCCTCTTCATTCGGGTCCACCAAAATCTCTGGCGGAGATCTTGATACATCTTTGTGGCCCCGGATGAATGGATAAAGGCGAATCATGGGCTTCATGGAGGATTAAATTCCGCAACTCCATGTCCTTTGGAACCACAAGGCGTTGCAACCTCACGACGCCATGCTCATCCTCGAGAAGCACTTGGTCGCTCCGTTCTTGACATTTGCCTTAATGTGGCTCACTCCAACATCCGATCGCCGGGCGGACTTGATCCGATCCACCAAGGTTGGTTGCACAACCATGGCAATGAGAGATCCATGCTCAACTATCTCCAAGTTGAGACGCTGGAATGCCTCGAGAAGAGAGGGCGAATGCTCCTTGAGCACTAAGGCATTACAATGCGCTTTATGATTAAGCGCATCGAATCGACATTAGCCTTGCCCGATGGTAGTGAATACCCATATCATAATCCTTGATCAACTCCAACCATCTCCTTTGCCCGAGGTTCAGTCAGGTTGGGTGAACAAGTACTTAAGGCTCTTGTGATCCGAATACACTTCACAACGACACCGATTAGGTAATGTTGCCAAATCTTAAGTGCATGAATCACGTAGCCAACTCCAAGTCATGAGTAGGGTAGTTGAGTTCATGAGGTCTCAATTGCCTTGATGCATAGGCCACTACCTTGCCTTCTTGCATAAGGACACAACCGAGGCCTCGACGAGAAGCATCGCAAAAGATATCGAAGCTTCGATGGATATCGGGAAGAACAAGAACGGAGCGGTGGTCAAACGCTTTTGAGTATTTGGAAACTTTCTCACACCCAGCGGACCACACGAACTTCTTGTCCTTCTTGAGCAACTCCGTCATCGGCCATGATCTTGGAGAAGTTCTCGATAAAGCGACGATAATATCCCGCTAAACCGAGAAAACTCCGCACATCGGTGACCGAAGCAGTTGACTCCATGAAAGAACATCGCTGACCTTGTTAGGATCAACGGCTCGCCCCGCTGAAAGAATATGGCCTAAGAAGGCCACTTCCTTCAACTGAATCGCGACTTGTCAACTTCGCGTCATACCGGTGCTCACGTAGCTTGCCTAACACAAGCTTGAGATGCTCGGCATGATCCTCATCGTTCTTGGAATAGATAAGAATATCATCGATGAAGACCACGACAAACTTATCCAAATACTCCATGAATACCCAATTCATGAGGTTCATGAACAAGGCAGAGCATTGGTTGTCGAATGACATGACGGTGTACTCGCATACAAGCCGTGGCGAGTAGAGAACGCCGTTTTGGAATATCCTCAGCCGAATCCGAACTCGATGATATCCCACTCTCAAATCAATCTTGGAGAAAACTCGAGCTCCGCTTAATTGATCGAAGAGATCGCCGATGCGGGCAATGGATACTTGTTCTTTACCGTCACTTCATTAAGTGGGCGGTAATCAACGACATGCGCAAAGTGCCGCCCTTCTTCTTTACGAAGATTGCCGGACAACCCCACGGAGATGAGCTAGGGCGAATGAAACCCTTCTTGCAGCTCACCTAATCGCTTCTTCAATTCTACCAACTCGTTCGGTGGCATCCGATAAGGCCTCTTTGAGATAGGGGCGGTACCAGGAGCCAACTCAATGACAAACTCGAGGTCTCGAACGGGTGGCATTCCCGGAAGATCTGCGGGAAAGACATCAACAAAGTCACAAACTGTTGGGACTTCGCTAATATCTAGAGCGGGCTTCGCTTCAAGCGCGAAGAGATGCGGATCTAGCAGCTTCGGCGAAAAGCGAACCTGCTCGCCGGAGGGACTAGATAGAGAGATGAGCTTCCTGGCGCAATCGATTTGCCCCATGTGCTGGGACAACCAATCCATGCCAAGAATCACATCAAGACTCGCTGAATGGAGAAGGATAAGGTTTGCTAAGAAACCTACGCCTTCGATCTCGATAGGGACATCCCTACACTCGGATTCAGCTCTCAACTCCGAACCAGGAGAGCGAATGAGTAGCGGGACTGACAATGGAGAGAAAAGAAGCTCTCCGACAGCAGCAAAAGACTCAGAAACAAATGAATGAGATGCTCCTGAATCAAACAAAACAGTAGCGGGATGAGAGTTAACAGAAAGTGTACCTAGCACGACGTCGGGTGCCTCCTGAGCCTCCTCTGTGGTGATTATGTTGACGCGACCACTACCCACGCCTTTGGGTAGCCGGACGATCTTCCGTCCCGAAGTGCACCACCTCCTCGCCCGCGTCCTCCATTAGGACGAGGGCCGCCTCGCTTTCTTAGGGCATTGGTTCGCATAATGCCCCTTCGTTGCATGAGAAACATGTGACCCCGGCAATGGTTGCGGGGCCGCTCTGTGACTCGAAGGTGCACGGATCGAGACACGGCTCATGGAAGGACGAGGAACAGGCGGGTGACCTCGGGCGCCAAGAGTGAGAGTGGTACCTCGAGACCGCCTCAAACGGGACGGAAGAATCGCCCTCGATGACTTATGGGCCTCCCACTTGCGCTATGGAGTCCATAAGCTCGAGCCGCATGCTCAACGACAATGGCCTTGTCGACCAAGGTCTGAAAATCGTGAAAGTCGACAATGGATAGCTTGTCCTTCACTCCTCGCACAAGCCACGCTCAACTTGGCCCGCTTAGCCATATCGGTGGCCACGCCCTCCGGAGCATAACGAGCTAGATGGTTGAACTCAGAGACATACTCCATGATCGAAGCTACGCCTTGCTTGAGCGCAAGAAACTCCCCGCTTCTTGATCTCCATCAAGCCGGCAGGATGTGAGCCCGATGGAAGGCAAGACGAAACTCCTCCCAAGAAACGGTGTGATCCACGGGCTGCATGGCGAGAAAGCTCTCCCACCATGACAAAGCTGCACCTCCACCGGTGCGATGCGATCTGAATAGCGCCTTCTCGTGCTCGCATCACATGATGTGGAGCTTACGCCCACCAGACGGCCAATCGTCCGCGATCCAAAGGGTCCTCGACCGAAAAGGTAGGGGCTGAGTACGAAGAAACTCCGCGAGTCCTCCACGCGGCCGATGGGCGTTCCTTGCCCGCATCCCAAGCTCCGGTAAGTGTAAGTGGTGTTGCGCCGCGATGACGCCCAAGAGAACTCTCCGGCCATCCGCGCAGTTGCGCCGATCCAAGAAGAACCTCGCCATGGTCGGAGGAGGAGGAAGCTCCTCGTCCGGACCAGCCGATCGCCTTGGCCGCTACGAAAAGGCCCGCCATCTGTTACAAGGAATTTTGGTTAGCAACTAGACCCAAAAACAAAGCCTTAAAGAAAGCAAAAGCGATCGACTAGGGAATGGAATATCACCCCAAACGAAAGCCAAAATCAGCGGTTATTTAAACTTTAAAAAGCTTCTAAAAGACTCTAAAAACAGCCAAGAAGCACCAAAAGCAAGGCTCAACTTCTCAACTCAACTAACCCGTATTGAATGAACGAGTAATTGGTCGAGAAGATAAAAATCAGATTGTAAGATGAGATCTAAAACTATTAGAGAGCAAGGTTAATGCAGCGAAATAAGTGTTAGATACTTAGCTAACTAGTATCACATCTTACCCTTTTATTCCCACAAGTTTTAGTTGATTAACCTCTCATTATCTATCCTAATTAGAAACCTTTGAGACTGCTGTCCGAAATTTGATGCTTGCTGTCCAGATTTCGCATCCAAGCTCCTTGTCGAATCACCGACTCCAGAACTTCAAAACCTTGTAGTGGGCAGCTCACACTTCAATTTGCCAATCTCATTGGTTCTCCCAAAACCCAGTGTTAATCGATAACAACTATTTTGTAGAAGGGAAGAGAGGAAAACAACTTTTAAAACTCAAATTAGAGTGGGATGAGAAGAGAAAGCTAAGATAGGTAAGGAATAAAATCCGAGAATTTACCTAAGCTTTCAAAACTCATTTGATGCTTTGAAAATAGGTTTTCAAAATATCCTAAGGATCTACTAAGCTTATAAGCATTACGGTCAAGATGGCTCGATACCAACTTTTGTGAGACTCGACGCTTATTAGGCTCATAATACTTAGTCATCCAATTGACCCTAGTATTATCAACCAAATAAACCTGGTCTCGAGAGATGTATACTCCCGCATGCAAGATACATACCTCACAACAAAAGAATGTATCAATTCCATACAACACATAGTACATAAACACTAAACCGAAGTTAACATTAATATGGAATAGATATTACAAAAGAGAGGCCCTTAGGCCAAATAACAATAATTACAAAAGATAACAATGAAGCAAAAGTGCCATAAAGATGGCCCAAAATAAGAGCCAACCAAGGTGCCTTTAGCCCACAAGGCAATCGACCGACCGCCAAGCTAGTCGCTTCTCCCAACCACCGCGACAAACACAAAAAAGTAAAGCCCTTTGGGCTCTACCTCCTCTGCAACAAAGTTGTTAAGCAAAAGCAAATGAGTACAATAAATTGTTTATTGTACTGCAAGACTGACGTAAGATAACAGTAACTATAATTTAGCTACATGCAAGCTTTATTTAAGTGGATGAGGCTTTGGACTCATTTTAGCATAAAGCAACATTTATTTGCAATAACATAATAGATTGAAAGCAATTTGGCAAAGCATTTTAATTGTTGAAATAACAACGCGATAATAACATAATAACAACAACAAGAACAACCTGGAAGTGACTAACCCAAGTCACCACAACAATAGCATGAACTCCCCGTTCATACCAACCATGTCAAGTTTTAATTAAAGGTTGTAGTCTAGTCTTGAACGACCTTACCAAGCATGTCCATAACCTAGGACGAGGCTATTCGAATAGTTTTATCCCTGCAGGGTGTACCACTGCACCCACACGCCGCACCGCCTTTCCTTTAGGCACACTACCATAGGTATGCCGCACGGCTAAGTCCTACGAGACATTTCCAATGGACAATGCTAATTCGAGTCGCACAACCCACGGGAGAAGGAGACATCACACAACCTTCCCGAAGCTAATGCTCCTCCCACATCACACACACATTTTATCTTTAAAACACACCAACCGAGCGACCCCAATTAACACCGCCTAAAGTACTTAGTCAAGAGGGTTCCATATGCCCCTCGTGTGGTTAGTACGCAAAATCGCTGGCTTAGTGACCCAAGTACTCGGTCCTTAGGGACCCTGCATACCACCACATCCAAAACCACGCCATCCATCCAATATGCCCAAGTCTAAATCAATCTTTTATTTTCAGTTTTGATTTTACAATTAATCAAAGCACAAGTGCTGGACATATAGGAGTAATAATCAGTTTTGAGTGATCAAGACCATCGACTAAGTCGATGATCGCCCATTTCTACCGATAACTAAGCATGTCTAAGCAATTTACATCGAAACTACTAAGTGATAAGAGCTCATCCAACGAGCTCCCACCACAGCAAATAACCTAGGCTCATGGTAGTAGAGGATAAACAATTCCTACAGATTATGCAACTATAGGCTTGCTAGCTTACATTTAACACAAAGTAGCATGCATACATAGAAGTAAAACGATATATTAAGCTTTAAAGTAATGGGACAATGATGGAAATGATCAAACTGCTTGCCTTGTTGCTGGTGGTCACTTTGTTGCGGAGGGTCACTCTCGGGATCACCACAAATGTCGGCTTCAACGGAAAAGCGAGAAAGAACCGATAAGAACGATTTAAACACAACAAAGACAGCACAACAAACGAACTCCAAATTCTCTGAATTTTCTACAGCAGCAAGAGGGTGATTTTTAGGGAATATTTCAACAAGAACCAATTGATTTGGATTCTCAATGCAAAAGTTATGAGCAAAACAATTCTGCTCAGCCCCTAAAATACCAAACTGCACTATTCACTAATTTAATTATGAGGCAACATTTTCTAGGAAAGTAGTGAAGCTGAAATTTTTACTGTAAAACCAGCACCTCATGAGATGAATAACACAATTGAGTTCATCTCATTTGGAGCTATTATGCACTCTCTACAAATTTTCAAAAACAAGAACTTGAACAAAATTATAATGCACAAGTCCTCATTTTCCTAACAGCAACATGCTCAAAACTAATTTTCACAGTGAGTTCACTAAGAGAGGAAACCAACAAAGTTGGTCTCACCCAAAAATAGTCTATAGAGCATTAGTTATGTATTTTACAAGTTAAGCATTGATTTAAGTGCACATTTTAAAGTTGGTTTTAAAATCTAATGGCAAACTGTGCTCTGGAGCTGAACTCAACTAACAATCATTTTTGGATTAAAGTCAAGTTCAAAACAGAGCTAACACAATTTGAATGACCTCAAAAGGATTCAAAACGAAGAAGATATGAAATTCTAAAGTATATACCTTATTTCAGTTCATAATTAAGAATGTACTGGAATTTCTAAAACCCACAAGGGTATGGGAGGACGTGAGCCACAGATCTCAGATCCAACGGCTCAAGACCTCCCAGGAGAACATCACACACGCGCACGTTAAGGTCCAGAGGTCCTGGACCTCTTAGCAACTCACATGCGCGAGGTGAGGGGAGGTCGTGGCCGTGAGAGACGGAAATCCAACGGACCACAACATGGAAAGGAGGTCCGGACGGACCAGATCTAAAGGGAGGTCCTCAACGGTGAGATCTTCCAAAGGAAGATCTAAACTATCAAGATCTCCCCAAGGAAGATCTCAGATCGCCAAGACCTCACAGGGGAGGTCCTGGACGGTCCAGATGTTCCAAGGGAGGTCCTCGATGGTTCAGATCGTCCGAGGGAGGACCTTGACGGTCAAGATCTACCCGGGGAGGTCATGAACGGCTGAGATGGCTACGGAGAGGTCCTAAGGGAGGTCTAAACGTTACAGACCTCCAGGGAGGTCTGGACGGCCCCGATTGCGCGAGGGGAGGTCTTGGACGCTCCAGATCTCCTCGGAGGAGGTCTGACGCCCTGCACTCCAACGCCGCACGAGCTTTGGACATGAGATAAATGCGCGCGGGACCACGAGGAGGTCCGCGCGCGAGGGGTTTTAATGCGCGCAAAGGGGACAGGGTTAATGGCAGTTAAGACACCAATGATTGCGATGATTGGGCATTTAAAACGGTGAATTTATGTCCTAAAAACGACAATGACACGCCGACGTCCGACAAAATCCCGAGCGTGAAGAAGTGATCTCGCCGCGATGTAGAGCTCGCCGTGAGGTCAATGATACCACCGAGTGCGCAATAACGCTGCGCGCCTCAAGGGACCTCCTCTCGACGGCGACGGCGGCTTTGAACGCCGGCGAGCCGAGAGGGCAAAAGATGACCAAAGACGGCCAAACACGAAAATGCAAAAAGCAGCTCACAAGAACATTCAAGCTTGTGCAAGAAAAGCTCCGCAAAATCATTCATAAGGGTGCGGCATCTAAAGGACTACAGGAGGAGTACCGGAGGTCCTAAGGTGCCGGGAGGTCGTGGAGGTGATGACCGAGTTGGGGAAGACAGTGAAGCTTCACCGCCCAAGACACCAGCTCCAGCTCCAGCTTTGTCCACCTCTGAAAAACGCCCAAACAAAATAAGTTAGGGTTATTCCAGGAGGTTTGGGGAGCAAGAGTGAGCAAGGTTTGAAAGAGGGAGCCACTGGAACTCCTGAGCTACCGAGAAGCTCCAAGGACTTCAACAATGGCAGCCACTAGAGAGGAGGTGAGTGAGTGAGGAGCTCAGCCGCGCACAAGATGCAAGGCTGAGATCGGTTGTGTGCAAAGGAAGCCAAGGGAGGATCCCTAGGGTGACTTTATAGCCTGAGGTGATGGTGATGAGCTGGGGCTGAGCTCCATGGTGAGCTTAGCCCACGGGTTGGTCCATGGGTGGACAAGACATAAAGGTTGACAAGGGGGCAGGGCTGTGCTGACCTGATAGGCGGAAAGCTGACCTGCATTAAATGCGGGTCAGCAAAGAGCTGTTGAAAAGGTACCTCATGCGCAGACACGCAATAAATGCACTGCTCAGAGCTTGCCCGCGCGCCCAAGGAAGGAGAAGAACAGGGGAGGTCCTTATGACCGCTGGATAAGCCCACGGGGAGGTCCTGGCCCTCCGATGTGGTTTTTGAACCGTTATGTTTTAAGTGGCTGGGAGGAGGTCCCAGCCACACGATCAAGGATGGGGAGGTCGTGGCCCTCCGATTTCCTTAATCGCGAAAACGCACGTGAGGAAAAGGGACAGGAGGTCCAAAGCGTTGGATCTCCATCCAACGGTGCGGACCTCCAGTGAGGACTTAACCGCACGCGATCAAAAAGACATGAGGGGAGGTCATGGCCTTTGGATTTAAATCCAAGGGCACACGATGACCGGGGAGGTCTGATATGATGCGCAACAGGCAAGGGAGGTCAGGACCGTTAGATTTAGATCTAAGGGTTCCGATCAAAAGAGGTGGAGGTCCCGAGCTTGCAACGCACAAGGGAGGTCATGGCCTTTAGATTTAGATCTAAGGGCTACGATCTCACGTCGCCGGGAGGTCTCAGTGCGCATGAGACAAAGGAGGTCGTGACCGTGAGATTTTAATCTAACGGTGCACAACAAAAGATGGGGAGGTTGTGAGTGCTTGATATCACGGGAGGTCGTGAGTCGTTGGATCTCGATCCAACGGCTCGACCTTGGTTAGGTGGGAGGTTTGTTTAGTTTAGGTTGAGAGGAGGAGGTCAGGCCATGGATCTTGGATCCAAGGGCTATGACCTCACGAGGTGGGATGACCCGATGAGTATGTTGAGGAGGAGGTCGTGGTCATGGATTTGATCCAACGGCCACGACCTCAACAAATGGGATGACCTCGCGATGGTTTAACAAATGAGGAGGTCTTTGAGGTTTAACACACAGGGAGGTCATGACCAGTTGATCACGGATCCAACGGCAATGACCTCATGAGGTGGGAGGTCCTTGCGGTGTTGATCATGAGGAGGTCGTGGCGGTTGGATGTAAATCCAACTACCGCGACCGATCAAGGTGGAGATGAGGTCTCACGAGGTGCAGACATGGTTGGGCTGGACCAACTTTGAACATGGCTAGCCCAAGGAACAAAGTAGGCTTTTAAATTTAGTTTTTAACAAATGAAACTTACCAGAATTATTTGAGATAGCAAATGAACTCCAAATTTAATGAAATTTTAACTGGAGCTTGTTGACACGAGACCAACCTTGCATAAAATTTCCAGAGGTTATTATGCAATGCATTTTTCTCAGGAAATTCATGAAGGTTGTTTAAAGGATTGTTTTGCCTCCAAAAATTATCAACAAGTGTTATAACTCATGATATTTTTCAGAAGGGGTCCCATATCAGTTTTTTGGGACCAAGGAAAATATATTCCAAATGTTTGGCACAAGATTTAAGATAATTGGAAAATGAGTTTGATTTTTGGTCAACAAGAGCTTTGTGTTTTTGGATTACACAACTCTTGGACAATAATTACATAAGATTTTAGGGTTTTTCAAGATGTGAGAAAAAGTTTTAATTTCTACACATATAATTATACTTGATTAACCCTAATTATACATTTGGGATGTTACAATTCGACTGCTCGACGTGGTCGAAAGAATAAAGAAATATTTGACTGCTCGACGCGGTCAAAAGAACAAAGAAAGATTCGGCTGCTCGACACTGCAAAAGAAAGAAGGATTCGACTGCTCGATGCGGTCGAAAGAACAAAGAAAGATTCGACTGCTCGACGCGATCGAAATAACAAAAAAAGAGAACAGGGCATGGGAAACTCACTAGGACAGAGAGAGAGAGGCTGGAAAAGGTCAGCGAATGGCGAACAGCAGCGGGGAAGCTCGCAGTCGAAGGCGAAGGGGAACAGCGATGAAGGGGTCAGCCGGGACCGAAGGAGAGGAGGAAATGAGGTGGCTCTTGCAAAACAAAATTGACAAAGAGTGAGGAGATTGCGTCAAGGAGCTTCGGGACACGAATTGACGTGAGTAGAAAAAGGGCGGCACTGGTGCGGCAAGGACCGAGAGAAGGTGTGCGACGGCTTAAACTTGGAGCTCGCGCTTCAGGCGAACCACAACAACAAGAGTGAGAGATGGAGAGTTGGGTGGGGGAAGGAGATGAAGGGGGCTGCTCGAGCACTTTTATAGCCTGAGGATATGAGGAAAGAGCCTATGAGGGACTCGGAGGTGCATGGTGGTCAAGGGTAGGTAGGCGATGGGACCCTAGGCACAGATACGAATGGCACGCGTGCGGGCACGACAACATGGTAATAGGACAGGGCGGACATGGATGGATGCCTGAGTCAAGGGGAGTGGCTCGGCGAGGGGACAGAGCAGGCAGGGGAGCAGGTGGGCGCACGGGGTGCGGCAGAGCGGGCACGAGTGAGCCAGGATGGCTCGACGTGGTCCTGGAAAAGAAATGGGTCGAGCCCAAATAGAGAGGACTTGAATTGGAATCCAAGATTCAAGCCAAAATTTGAAACTAGAAAATTTTGACCAAAATTTTGAAATAGGTTTTGAAAACCCAGAAGGCAAATGGAAGGTACGATTCAACATCCAAAAATGGTATGTTACAGGCAGGAAGGTGGAAAGGTTGCAGCAGCTGCTGTTGAGAGTTCAAACAGTCATCAATGAGGCGGATGAGCGATACATGAAAAATACTGGAATGTTGATATAGTTGAAGATGCTTGCAGAGACCATGTACCAAGGATATCATGAGTTAGATAGGTTCAACAACAGGCGACTCAAGCAGAGTGCAGTGCTATAGGTAAGTGACTTATCTTCGTTATCTTTTGTCTGGCCTCTTAAACGTTCTCGCGCAACTGCTTCTACAACAAATAAGATCAAAGCTGTCAGTCATGAGTTACAAAGTGCGCTGGAGAGCCTAGAAATTGTTGTTGCCAACATGGCAATGTTTGTTATACTTTTGGGAGGATGCGACCGCGTGCCACGTAAACTCTATGATGCATATCTATACATTGACAACTTCATGTTTGGTCGTCATAACGAAAAGCAATAGGTTATTAACATCTTGTTACAAGACAATCCTCTTGGTGCTCCAACTGTTCTTCCTATCATCGGTGGTCATGGAGTTGGCAAGAAAACTCTTGTTGCACATATATGCAACAATGAGAAAGTCTGATCCTTCTTCTCTTCAATTTTGCACTTGAATGGAGATAACTTTTCGAGAATTGACAGCCAGAAACTCGAATTCCAAAGGACTTTGGTTATTGTCATCTTTCTTTCAAATGCGAATGACAATGAGTGGACAAAGTTTTATTGATCTGTTACATGCATGGGTAGAGGAAGTAAGGTGATAATTGTAAGTAGGTTTGAAATATTAGTGAGATTTGGAACTGTGAAGCCAATTCATCTCAATAGCCTTTCAAACCATGAGTTCAGCAATCTATTCAAGACACTAGCATTTGGAAGTGCAAACCCAGAGGATCATCCACAATTACTATCCATAGTTCAAGAGTTTGTAACAGAGTTGGGAGGGTCACTGGTCGGAGCACATATTGTTCCTGATGTGCTAAGGAAGAATATTAACATCCAGTTCTGGCTTTGCATATTGGAAATATGCAGGAGTGTGGTTCAGAAAAACATTGATATGTTTGGTGAGCATCCAAAAATACTTTTTGGAATAGATCATCCAGTAGAATTGGCATATGCTTCTATTGCTGCTCACTAGCAGAATCGTCTAATTTCCCGAGTGCTCAAAAGTTTCCCGAGTGTTTTGAATAATACATTCGGGAACTTCCCGAGTGCCTTACGAAACACTTGGGGAGCGAAGAAAACACTCGGGAAATTAAAATTTTCCGAGTGTCCGATCGGACACTCGGGAAACTTTGACGGGAGCAACGGGGAAAAATGATTTCCCGAGTGTCGTTCGTTACAGACACTCGGGAGCTAAAACAACAGGCCGCGCCATTTTTCCCCACACCGCATGCCCGTTTCTAACTCCTACCCCGTTCTCCCCAACCCCCCCCTTCTGCCGCCTCCTCCCCAATCCCCATGCTGCTCTCCCCCACGACCGGCGCTGCCCCCTCCCTCCGCCCCTCCACCGCCTCCACCCGCCCGTCACCCGCTCCACCCACGCCACACCGCCTCCCCCCGCGTCTCCCCCCACCTCCGCGACCGCCCGCCTCCCTCATCTCCTCCCCACCTCCGCCATCGCCGCCTCCCCTCGCTCCTCCCCCACCTCCGCGACCGGCGCCGCCTCCCCCTCATCTCCTCAACTCACTCAAGGCATTGGAGCTCCTTCGGTCCTTCCTCCTCCTCTCGGCCAAGGCAGGCGCTAACCTAGCGGCAGCGAGCCCATGACGTGAGGCGCGCGACGGCGGGTGAGGGAAGAGGGCGAGGCCGTGAGGGAGTGCAACGCGGGTGACGGCGGCTGAGGGCGCGTGGTGCGGACGGCGGGCGAGGCCATGACCATGAGGCCGGAGGCGGTGACTCTCCTCCTCCTCAACGCCGCCGCCCGCCTCCTCCACCATGGCGCCGCCTCGACTCCGCCTTCCCAGTTCCCTCCTCCGGCGCCGCCCAGGACTCCGCCTCCCGCGCTCCTCCTCCGATCGGCGCCACCTCCCGCTGCTCACAGATCCTCATCCCATGAGGTAAGACTCCACCTCCCCTCTCACAAAATTTCAGATCTAAAATTTCTTCTTCTGGGTTGTTGTTGAATGAATCATATCGGTTCTTGTGCAAATGTCCAATGCCTGTGCACATGGAGTAAGGGATGATTGCTGGGAATTGGGAAAGGAGATAACTTTGTGATTAGCATCATGTAATGCGACCTCAGAATTGGCTAGGCATATAGATGTTTCATGAGGGAATTAAGATTGTACTTCTTAGATGGTAGAGCTTGTGCAATTATGATCTTTAGAGCTAAGACTTGTTAATATCATACTTGTATATTTGAGTTCTAGTCTTTTGTAGTTTCTAATGCCCTCTCAGCTAGATTTGTAGATAGTAATGCCAGTTCTGTGGTGTTTTACTTATGTGCATTGATATTCCAAGAGTACTTGCTGTTTAGGAATTAAAGTTCAATGTTGTAGCATACTGAACCCTGAAATAGTTTCAAGAATCGATTCACTTTCATGCATTGATTTTCCAATATGATTTTAACAACCAACTACTTCTAACAGATCATGTCATTTATCACAACAAATGAGAACATTTTGTTTGTTCATTCACAATGCTTTATGATGTGTCTATTATTGAATAGTTAAGAGTATCAAGACTTGTGCATGCCTGTTTTTGCCCTTCTTCTGTTATATGAAATATTCTGTTTACCATTGACTTCTTAGTGGAGACGGTTAGAGTATTATTTTAATATCCTCTTGAGTTAATATGTGCATGATTCTGGGTGATGATGAAAATCAGATGGATTCCCATTGATTTGTCAATATCATTTTTGAGTTATGCTGTGATAATTTGGTTGAATTGGAATTGAAAGGTCTAGTGATAACTCGATGATGCTAATCCAACTCTAACCTCGCCATCAGATTTGTGTTAGTTAACCATGTTAACATCTCGCTAACGAGTCCGTGACACATGAGTTTATGCTTTCATTTTTATCTTCTTCGTTTCTTCATAAAAATTAAAATGGCAACTTTAATTCAATAGACAAAAGCAATCATGTTTTAACTCAGCTCATGAACAAATCAAACAGTTTGACAAACAATCCAATCGACACACAAATGCAACCATCTTCCCCACCGCAGCTCCTCGGCTCCCTCGGCCAAGAAGTATCTGAAGGTAGTGGATAAGTGGAAAAAGAAATAAAGTTTGCTTATTTTCTTTTGTGTTGTCCATTTATGGTGGATTGATATGTCACATTACAATGCTACATTAATGTATTAATAAATAATGATATTCATTTATAATGGTATTCATATATATTGAAAGAAAGTGTTTTATGCTCCATTGATCATGTATATTGTCTTCATGTCAACTGCTTTTAGTGTACATATATAGGGCATGCATCCTAGGGTAGCTTCTAGCTCGCTCGGTAGTTGTAATTTTTGACATAAATAAAGTTGGATTAAAATATGCATTATGTTTTGCACACTAGGATGGCTGAGGATCGTAGTTGGATGTACATTGGGCGAGAGCGATGGGTGATCAGAGCCAAGAATGGATGGAAAAGTCGACAGATTTTGTGGATCGAGCATTTGCTAGGAGTAATGGACGGGGTGTGTTGTGCCCTTGTTCTCGTTGTTCGAACACACGGAAACAAATGAGGGAAACAATGATCGCACACTTGTGCAAGTACGGATTTAGGGCAGGCTATACCGTGTGGTTCTATCACGGCGAGTCACAACGTAGCAGATCAGATGTGCTAAGGGAAGAAACGGATGATGGCGGCCACAATGAGAGTAGGATAGAAGACATGCTAGATGATGTGCATCATGCATATGGGCCACCTGCTGAGGAAGAACCGGAGCCTGCAACAAGGGCTTTTTTTGATATGTTGTCCGTAGCGAGTCAACCACTTCATGGGCAAACACAGGTGTCCCAACTAGATGCCATCACACGACTACTTGCTGTCAAGTCTCAGTTTAGCACAAGCATTGCTTGCTTTGATGCATTCTTAAGCATGTTTAGCACCCTTCTCCCAGATGGTCACAAACTACCCGCTAACTTGTATGAGGCCAAGAAATTGATAAACGCACTAAATATGCCATATGAGAAGATAGATGTTTGTCCAAATCATTGCATGCTATTTAGGAATGAGAATGTGGACAAAGATCATTGTGATAAGTGTGGTGAGCCTAGGTTTGTTGAGGTTGACTCCGGTGATGGTCAGAAGAGGCAGCTTCCTATTGGTAGAAAATTACTTTGCTATCTACCATTTGTGCCACGAATCCAACGGTTATACATGTCTGAGGTTTCTGCCAAACAAATGGTATGGCACAAGTATGGTCGCTTGCATCAGTAATGACAAGATGGTCCACCCATCTGATGGTGAAGCATGGAAGCAATTTGACCGAGACTATGTAGAGTTTGCCGCGGAGCCTCGGAACGTTCGAATTGCAATTGCAACTGATGGGTTTAACCCATTTGGTATGGGGGCTGCGCCATACAGCTGTTGGCCTTTGTTTGTCATTCCCCTTAACCTCCCACCCGACGTTTGCATGCAGAAGCAGTACATATTCCTTTCCTTGATCACTACTACAAAACAGGCTATAGTAGACGCCCCATCACAGACGGTTCCTTTGGAACCGTCTGTGTTGGGTCAGTCCGAACATGGGGCTGGCGCGGAACAACTATCACAGACGGTATTTTTAGAACCGCTCAGGATAGTCGCTATCACAGACGGTTGAGAAATAGAACCGTCTGTGAATTATCACAGACGGTTCTATTCACAAACCGTCTGTGATAATCCCCCTAATCACAGACGGTTTTACGTTACAACCGTCTGTGTAGTATCACAGACGGTTCTTATTTAGAACCGCTCAGGATATTTGTTATCACTGACGGTTCTTATTTAGAACCGCTCAGGATACTTTAGTTATCACAGACGGTTCTTATTTAGAACCGCCTATGAGATCCTCTCGCCACGCCAAGGCTCGTGTCCACTGCCGCAGTGGACGCTGCCTCTCTGCCACTGCCGCAGTGGAGCAACCCGGCCGGCCCCCTGCCGCTGGCTCCAGATCAACATACCTCCACACTTCAGTACCGATGGGATGAGGATCTAGCTCTTACTATGGGCAAATAGATATTGTAACTTCTCCTCCAAACTTTTTTTAAAATTTTGGAATTTTCATATATATATAGCCAAACAACGTGCGTGGCCAGTAGCTTACAAAAAGATTAAAAAACTAGAAACCTATCTAGTGGTGGAGGTAGGCTGCTATCTCCGTCTTCAACACTTCGTAGGCGGCGGCATCTTGGGCGGACGGTTTAAGATCGAACGAATCCTGAAATACGTCCACCCGCTAACGCGCTCGTTTGAGTGTGTCCCGAAGACCCTCGATTGTTGAACCAAGTTGAAGAGAGCCCATAGGCTCTCTTCTCTTGCTTGAGGGTCTCGGCTTTGTCGACTCGACGCCATCGCCTCGATTAGCAGTCCAAGTGACGACAAGCCTCCTCGAGACGTGCAACTTGTTTTGGAGGACCACGCCGATGACACGTAAACTCGCCGAAAGTGGGAGATCACCCTAAGACACGGCGGAGGAGAATGTCAAGACGGCGGAAGGTGGCCGCCACCCGCTCCGGCAAATTCTCGACAGAGGAGTGAAGACATTGTTGAAATAGTGTTCTTCCGCAAGACGACTCAACGATAGCGAGAGAGGTGCGCGTCAAGGCGTGTACTGACGAGGAGGCAGCCATTTCTGTTTTGTGGAGAAAGGGGATCAAGGAGGTTGTGTGAAATACATTGTAGAAGGGATACATCTATATATAGAACAATTTCTAAAGCCGAACGGAGATGAAGAGATATTTGGGGAGTCAGAGCGACGTTGGAAAATGAAGAGATGAAGCCGCGCCTGTGATCGTGAGACTAAGAGACACACGCAGGAAAATGAAGACGAAGAGACACGCTGAAAATGAAGAGTTATCACGACGGTTCCGTTGTATAACCGCTCAGGAAAAGGAATCACTGACGGTTCTATTTAAAACCGTCTATGATACGTTCATATCACGAGCGGTTGTAGTTAAAACCGTCAGGATATTATTATCACTGAGCGGTTCTCGTTATAAACCGTCTGTGATATACTTTTATAAGGCAGAAACGCTAGGGTTTTGCTCTCACTTGTCACTTCCTCTCCGCGCCTTAGGCTCTCGCGCTCTGCTTCGCCTCCTCTAGGGTTTAGGGCTCGCCAGAGTTTTCACCGCCGACCACGACCTCGGCGCCGCCCCAACCTCGGCGCCCCGACCTCGGTGCCGCCTTCGACCTCGGCGCGCCTTGACCTCGGTGCCGCCGCCCCCGACCACGGCGCCCGTTCACCTCCTGTCAGAAGCCCGACGTCGCCGTCCTCCTCCTCTCTGCAGCCGCCTCTCCCTCTGCAGACCGCCTTCTCCCCGCACCGTCCTCCTCCCTCTGCACCGCCTTCTCCCGCCCGTCCTCCTCCCGTGTCGGCCTCCTCCTTGCACCGTGAGTTCTTGTGCGGCATCCTCTGTGAGTATTGCTCCTCTGTGGCGCTTCGGCTTTGTTGATCAAGGGCTTTGTTGACATGCTCTGTGATGAACTATGTCTTATATTGAGATTGAATGTGATAGTTAGTTCATACTTGAGCTCTATTGTATTACTTACTCTTGTCAATATGATCTATCGTTAATTGGTTACTTTCGGTTGAGCTCATCGCTCATTGCAAATTGATCGATGGGCTTTGTTGACATGCTCGTGATGAACTCTGTCTTATAATGAGATTGAATGTGATAGTTAGTTCATACTTGAGCTCTATTGTATTACTTGCTACCGTCAATATGATCTATCGTTAATTGGTTACTTTCGGTTGAGCTCATCGCTCGCTGCAAATTGATCGGTGGGCTTTGTTGACATGCTCGTGATGAACTCGCCTTATAATGAGATTGAATGTGATAGTTAGTTCATACTTGAGCTCTATTGTATTACTTGCTACTATCAATATGATGTACTGTTAATTGGTTACTTTCGCTGAAAGCTAGTTATTACGATTCTTCATGTTCGCCTCATTGAGAGTATTCAGTTTTCTTGGTAATCTAATGACTAGTTTGTGATTCTTCTAGTAGTCTGTATGAGCTCATTCAACTTTTCATTTGCCATCTTGATCTCTGTAGTCAACCTCTGCTTGATCGAAGTTTAACTGTTTTAGCTAACAGTTGAGATCGCTTTGACGCTTAAGCAAAGTATTGTTTAGAGCTCATAGTTTGAATTTATATTATCATATTCATTTAATGAAGAGTATAGACAATATGATTGAGATGGCAAAGACTTGTTCTTTAGCTACTCTCCTTCGAGAGCACATAATATCATCAATCAATATGTTGGAATAGTGTCTGCGTAATCGTTAATCTCTAGACCTTTTATTGGTCGAGAATTTAATCCAGACGGTTCTTATTAAGAACCGCTCATGATTCCTTTGCATTTCCTTAGAGAAGCTGGTGGATTAAGGAGTGTTAAATTCTTTAGAAATTATGCTTTAATGCTAATTAATTTTGTTGGGATTAATTCTGAAATTTTGCTAAAGCGCATTTTTACAACAATCCAAAAAGAAAGTTTTACTTGATTCTATTTTGTTTCTATGTTGGGATTAAACCTTTGCTTAGCATTTCCTTCGCCGATCATTTTACTTGATTCTAGTTCTATGTCTTCATTAAAGGCTAGTCTTCTATACATGAAGCATTAAACCTTTGCTTAGCATTTTCTTCGTCGATCCTGACACACTTGAGTGTACCTTTGCTTCGTGCCAATCCTCCACGGCACGAAGCAAATGGTACACTCCAGTGTGTCGAGCTCGATGAAGTAGGCTCGGGCAAAGATTTGTATCACTAGTTTCTATCTATACAAAGATCATAAGAGAGGCTGGTGGATTAAGGAGTGTATCACTAGTTTCTATCTATACAAACCTCGTTGGCCTCGACGTCTCGCTTCTACGATGTTGGACACTGTAAGTGCATACAATCAAGTTCTACATTCATGTAATACCAATAAATATCACAACTCATTGCTTATGTATAGATACATGCTGAAAAATGTCCGGGAATGGAAAGAACCAGTGGGTTTCCTCGACCCACATGTGGTATCGTTGCAAACCATCCAACAAGACTCCTCCTTCGTCGAGAAATACATAACGAGGTCATTGCTTCGTCGATTTAACATGAAGTACATAGTGGTGCCCTACAACCGTGGGTAAGTGTCACTACTTGCTATACAAATTTCATTTGTACTTTATACGCAAAGACTAACTTAGGTTTAATGACTATAGCGACATACATGAGTAGGTACCATCGATCCTTTTAGTTATTATACCCAAGAGGAACCATGTGATATACCTTGATTCCCTAAACCGCAACAAGCACGACAAAGACTCTAAGAGGAATACTCGAGAGGTATGCTCATTTCCTCCTTACATAACTCTATTGTAGTCTTCATTCGCTTGAAATGGCCGAGGATAACCTTTTGAATCATGTAGGTCGCTCATCAATTATGTTGCCAACAAAGGAATATACAATGGAAAGAGCGCCTAACTAACACACGTGATGGATTTTCCATGACGCTACAACACTATAATCCTATATCATACTTCATAATAACGCCTCTAACCGACTATACCTATATATGTAATTCTATTTTTTGCAAAGGTCGCCAAAGAAAAGATGATGAGTTATGTGCAATCTACGCCTCGCTATCATATG
Organism: Phyllostachys edulis; assembly: GCA_036346405.1. Lineage (NCBI taxonomy): Eukaryota > Viridiplantae > Streptophyta > Magnoliopsida > Poales > Poaceae > Phyllostachys > Phyllostachys edulis. Next base: position 48,984,059 of record CM070563.1, on the reverse strand, counting down.
CGACTAATCCTTCAGACTAGGAAGAAGGATCACGAGGTTTGTCAATCTCAAATAATTATTTCCTAATTATAAATTTAAATATATATATCTTACCACTTTACTCTTGCTAGTGGCAGGCCTTGAATTTACAATGTGATTCACTCGTTGCGGAAGAGATCAAGGACATTCGAGGGAAGCTCTGCGCCTTTATCAACACAGAAATCATTAACGACAACGGAGAGTTTCACTCCGTCGCCAACCCAGAGCATCACCCCACTAAAACCTCTCAACGCAAACAATTGTAATCTAGTTGTAACTATAGCGACAATACTTGAACAAATGCGGATCTTTTGTAATTTATTTTGAGTAATGATCACTTTGAGTTGTCATGGCTCCTTGAATCTGTTTTTGTGAATGCTTGAATCTGTTTCTGTGAATGCTTGTTTTCAGAGGGCATGGCTAGCAATTCCTGAGGCTAGCCAGGAAAACACCAAATTGTGGGCGAAGTATGAGATCTATCACAGAGCGGTTTTACGTTAAAACCGTCTGTGAAGTCAAGTATCACAGACGGTTTGAACAGAAAACCGTCTGTGATAGGAGAATATCACAGACGGTTCTAAATAAAAACCGTCTGTGATAGGAGAATATCACAGACGGTTCTACAAAAAAGCCGTCTGTGATATTCGAAAATCACGATGGTTTTATTTAGAACCATCGTGATATTCGTAAATCACGAGCGGTTTTATTTAGAACCGCTCGTGATATTCTCCTATCACGACGGTTTTCGCTCAAACCGCTCGTGATATTGACTTCGCTGCACGGTTTTTAATAAAACCGCTCGTGATATTTCGTATCACGACGGTTTTGTACCGCCTGTGATAATATCTCGTTATCACGCATCAACAAACATAGACGGTTCGTAAACCGCCTGCGTGATGACGGTTCCGAACCGTCTGTGATGTCGGTTCCTGTAGTAGTGGATAATCCCTGGTCCTGGATACCCAGGGAAGAATATGAGTGTATTCATGGAGCCGGTGGTGGATGAATTGTTACATGCTTGGGAACAAGGCATAGTGACATATGATCGGGCATTGAAACAGAACTTCACCATGTGGGTCGCGTACCACACATCCATGCATGACTTCCCGGCGTACGGGATATTCTGCGGGTGGTCTGTACATGGGAAGATGCCATGCCCAATCTGTAGGGACACGTTGCGTGGCTGTTGGCTAAAGCATGGTCACAAGCACTCCTTCTTTGATTGTCATCGTCAATTCCTTCCAATTGACCACGAATTCAGAAGTGACACAACTGGATTTATGGCCAATATTGTTGTCCGCAGTGGACCACCACGTCGTCTGGTAGGTGAGGAGGTTTGTGCATGGCTAGATGCTTTGAAGCCTCTTGATGATGGTGATGGGTTCGAGAAATATGGCGAGGAGCACAATTGGACTCATATTCCAAGTTTGTGGCGACTGCCAAACTTTCATAAGCTCATTCTTCCCCATAACATAGATGTAATGCATAATAAGAAGAATGTTGCAGAGGCCATATTTAGCACATTCTTTGACATTCCAGATTAGACGAAGGACAATGTGAAGGCTTGCCTTGATCAGGAGGAGCTTTGCAACAAGCCCTCTCTGAATATTATCCATAAGCTAGCTACTGGCAAGTGGGAGAAGCCAAGAGCTAGTTATTACCTAACTAGAGTTCAGAGGAAGGAGATTTTGGAATGGTTACAGACCCTAAAGTTTCCTGATGGGTATGCAGCAAATCTAAGGAGGGGAGTGAATTTAGCTACCATGCGCATCAATGGCGTAAAGAGCCATGACTACCACATATTCATGGAACCCCTTTTGCCTGTGATGATCCGTGGCTACGTCCCCGAGTGTGTTTGGCAAGTGATGGTGGAGTTGAGCTTCTTTTATCGACAGCTATGTGCGAAAGAGATAGATCCCATGGTAATGTCAACTATAAAGCGTGAAGTACCTGTGTTGCTTTGCAAGTTGGAAAAGATCTTTCCACCTGGCTTCTTCAATGCAATGCAACATTTGATTCTCCATCTTCCCTATGAAGCTAGGATGGGGGGACCAGTGCAAAACTAGTGGATGTATCCAATTGAGAGGGAACAAAAGGAACTACGAGGCAAAGCAAAAAATCGATCGCGTGTTGAAGCATCCACAGCGAAGGCATACATAATTGAGGAAATTTCCCATTTCACATCAATATACTTTGCTGACAATGTTCGCACGGTGCACAATCAAACCTCACGATACAATATTGGCATCCCTCAAAATAATTGCCAACTTAGCCTCTTCACCGGAAGAGGTGACACTTCAAGCGGTGGTACTCCCAAAGTTTTATCGCGGGATGAGTGGTTGACTGTGATGTTGTAAGTCTTTAACAACCTCTCCGAAGTAGATGATTACATTATGTATGCAACAATTATTTTTTCCCAATAATTGATGCATGAGTGTTTTAATCTACTTGTCTTGTTGCCTATAGGGAATTTGTTAGGAGCGAGTGGAAGCAACGTCGAGACTCATCCGAAAAATAAGTTGAGACCCTTCTTAGGAAGGGTGCTGGGAATTGTAAACCGAATTTTCCGACTTGGTTCTATCAGAAAGTAACTTCTCTATTAACTAGTCCCCCTTGCACATAATATTTACTAAGTAAAGAGGAACTAATACATGAAACTCATTCTATTTATGCTGTAGAGTTTGAAGGACAAGTATATGAGCAGCGAATTGAGGCAAGTTGCTCAAGGATGCCACACTCGGGTGCTATCCTATAGTACCTACGATGTGAATGGGTACCGCTTCCGAACATCGACACATGAGAGGGAACGGCCTAATGCAACAACAATTCATAGTGGATTGGTGACTATAGGACAAGATGGGAGCAATACACCTATTGAATACTATGGAGTAATTGAAGAAATAATTGAACTATATTTCCATGGTAGCAAAACTCTCAAACTTATGTTATTCAAATGTCATTGGTTCCATCCGTTTAGGGGAGTCAGACGGGATACATCACTTGGGCTGGTTGAAGTTGCACATCAATCAATCCTACCAGGTAATGACCCATTTATTGTGGCTCAACAAGCCACCCAAGTATACTACATCCCGTACCCATGAAAAACTATGAGTAGTCTAGTGGATTGGTGGGTAGTACATAAGATGCAACCATATGGTAAACTACCTACCCCTAGTGAGCAGGACTACAAAATGGAGACCAACAATGGTGTTGACCTATTCTTTCAAGAAGATGGGCTACCAGGGACTTTTCAAATAATAATTGGGGAAGAGGACGATCACATGGATGATATTCAAATCGATGTCGATGAGGTTGTAAACCAAGAGGACTTGGAACTACTTAATCGCTTAGACATTGATGGCACCGAAGGGGATGAGGTTGAGTCAACACCTCATGATAGTGACGATGACTTTTTGGAGGGCCCATCTGCGGAGGATCCCATTGTAGACGACTACTTCTAAGCATGATATGTATGTCTTCCATCTATTTGCTGCATGTTTTTAATTTTTTGTATGAGCTTACTTGATTACGTTATATTACATTTTTCTATGAGCTTACTTGATTACGCTATATTACGTCTTTCTATGAGCTTACTTCATTGCGCTATATTAATTGATTTATTTTATTTCATTTCATTTCAGGACACCAAAAAATGAGTGGCGTCGAAGAGGCAGCATACTCTAGTCGAGGCAGACGCTTATTTTCCACTTGAGGAGGCAGAGGGGCAGCCACGGCCACTCGAGGAGGCAGAGGGGCAGCCGCGGCCACTCGAGGAGGCAGAGGGGCAGTCGCGGCCCCTCCAGGAGGCAGAGGGGTAGCCGCGGCCACTCGAGGAGGCAGAGGGGCAGCCACGACCCCTCCAGGAGGCAGAGGGGCAGCCGCGGCCCCTCGAGGGGGCAGCGGGGGGTCTACCTCTAGTAGATCAGGCTCAGACCTTGCGCAGCCTCGCAGGCCGATGATGTGGAGGATGAGCACCGTGAGGCGGAGGGTGAGGAGGAAGAGCACCCTGAGGCGGAGGGTGAGGAGGATGAGCACCATGAGGCATGAGAATTTTGGTTGCGAGGACCTACGAACCTGCAACGACGACCAACTCGAGAGGAGGAGAATACTGTCATCGTTCCTGTTGGCGACACGTAAGTAACTGTTTACACTTTCACTAATTTAGCCCACTTACTTGCATACCTCAGAAAAACTAATATGCAGGCAATGGCGAGAAGAAGGCGGGGGTGAGAAATGTAGACTTTCGAATGACATAATTGGTGTGTTGATTCGATGGCACTTCCCTGGCTTGGTCACCTACAGAGAAAGGCGGGAGCCTGCATGGACATGGTGCCACTACAAGGCCGCTGAAGATACCGCCGCCGCTGAAGGAGAGGTTCCATTTGACAATTGTTTGCAGCGGGTGGAGGAAAGTTTTTGGGTAAGTGATTGAATATTCAAATCTGCTTCTATGTGTTCCTATGCATGTTAGGGTTGATTTGGTCACAACTCTCGAGTCTCAATTTAGTTACTATACTAACTTACCACACAATAATTAAGGGTTTGTTAACCACAAACAGTAAGAATTTAGGTGAGGAATTGTTCCTCAAGAGCAAACAATTCATGTTTTATATTAAAATGATTCTGGCAACGACTTACTAACCATAGGATTAACTGCTCCCTCTAGAAGTACATTAAACTTAGTTGGGAGATTTTGTCAAAGATAGCTAGGTATGCATGTCCACAAATTCACATTGATGAGAAATTAATCTGTACCTAGCTATGCAAAAAAAGAAAAGAATCATATACATTTCTTAATCCTTAAACATCCTAATCTCTCAACTAATTGGGGCACTCAATACTTTATACCTTAGCTAGCTTGTTAAGGATGAATACGATTAATGGGACCATGCATTCTAATTTCTTCTGCTCACATCATCGATCTCCCATGCACACGTGTTTGTTCTTCTTGCTTTAAGCCTCTTCTCGGGTCAATATACCGCTTAACAAATCACAATTGTACAGAATGTTAGTGTCAATCTCCTAAATTAAGCTGATTTTTTACATGATCAGATGGACAAGTTGTCTATTAATTTGTTTCACTTTATTATGGACAAAGATTCAGTTAGGGCAGAACGTAGCATGGGCAGCTAATAAAGTGAGAAATGTTGCTTGTATATACAAATCACTCGGATGTATATACCATTGCAATTAATATGTTGCATTTTGTAAAGTTTAGGATATTTTTTGTTAATTCACAAGGATTATCCATGTCATCGCGTATCTGCTAACGACAAATGTTTATTAACCTTCCTGAAGAAACTAATTAGGTTAATTAGTTTGAAAGGATGGATATGAAGTGACTAATATTTGACTAATTATAGGATGCTAAGGTCTACAATTATCTTGCTCTCAATTGTCATAATTTGTCAAAACTGATCTCAATCTTTTACTAGCCAAAAACTTCTGCAACACTACATTGATCCTGAGATAACTTGGCTACTTTTTTGTTCAAATCCACAACACCTTTTGATATCACTAACAATCTCCAAACATTTGAATGCTATTGTTGAGCCTAGTTAGTAATTGATAAAATTGTATGAGCATTATTAAATACTTGGATGCTGGTATTTTACTACATTGGTATGCACAAAGGCTAATCTGTTGGGAGGGCAGAAAGATAAACTTTTAAAGATAAACTGGATATTGTTTTATCATCAGATCATCTTCAATATAGATCTGTTGGGAGGGCAGAAAGATAAACTGTTCAAGTATAATATACTTTCGCATGTACTGAACTAGGCTTTACAAAGTATCAAAATAAAGAGTGTTTGACCCGAAAACTAGATACATCAATATTGGATCAGGATCTTTTGGATGTTTAGTAGCCAAGTAATAAATGTCAACTAACTTAATCATCTTATTCTTTATCAATTCCTTTTCGCTTTCATCAACTAACTTAATCATCTTATTCTTTATCAATTCTTTATTCTTGGATTGTAGTGGTGGTTTAGATGGGCCGAGGGACAGAAGTGATTCTAGGAGAGTCTTTGCGTAATTGTGTTAGGAAGTGATCCCACAGATGATCTCTGAAACGCATCAAGCGATGATCTGCTACCAAACACAAGTCCTTGGACAAAGAAATTAAGAGGGTCGAGGCTTGCCAAATGCATATCACTTTGGGCGAGTACATGCGGGTAACCAAGCTGTACAAACAATGTCCTTGATTACAATCAATTCTAGTTTATTCATATTTAACACTTGGTTAATTTAGGCAATACCTTAGTGGGCCCTTAAGTGTGAAGATGCATGGCGTGATTGCCCAAGAGAGGTGGTGCAACGAGCGATGGTTAGAGGACTCTCGTCTTTGCTAGGGAGCGGAGATTGTTGATGGACGGGACAGCACATCGTCAAGGCAGCTCCTCCATGGCTCGTTACAAGAAGAACCTGGTAGGTCAACATGTTCATATTGATTGTATGTTGCAGATACATATTTATTGATCGCCGTGATTTTTTTGGGTGCAGGAAAAGAAGAAGCAGAGGCCTATCTCCGATATGGAGGCATATGTAGAAGCTAGGAGGGGTGATCAGGAGGGCACCTTGTGCAGCCAGCGCGCAACAGAGAACTTGGTACGATTTCTGATCATTTTGTCCCTGATGATGTTCGCTCCCTGATGATTTTGTCCAACAGGCTGCATATAGTGATGCTGCTAAGGAGATTCATGGCCCGGACTACGACATCATGAATTCACCACTAGACACGACTACTGTGTACAAGGCTGGAAAGGGGAAGAAACATGGTCGTTTCTTCATGGGTGCCAGCTACATTAGCACACCGACAACCCTCTCGAGGTCCGATCCACGAGTCTTGCATCAACAGATGAAGTACACCTTCAAAATCGACGCGACCATCACATGGGATCGATCTCGGGTTTACGAGCTTCAGCGCAATGCGACAGAAATTGAGGCTAGGCAGCGGTTGGAGCAAATGCTCCTGCAGGTTAGTTGGAGCGTGGTAGTACAATAACAAAGTAATATGCAATATATATATATATATACTTGGCTAATGTATGGCAATGTGCAAACAAATATGCAGGAACTTGGGACCGGGACTCGACTTGGCCCTCAGCTGGGGGAACCACTACCTAACTTATCTCGCTCCGATTAGTAATCATCTTGATTATTATATTGTTAGTCTCTTATGAGTGCTTCATTCGAAGACATTGAAATGACATGCAATGTAATTATTGGTCGCCATGCAAATTTCTTATAATGCGATTTCTTATGAAAATGTAGGGAGCAGCGGGATCGATTGCTTCTACTATCAGAGACCTCAAATATTGGAATGTGCGAATTAAAATTATCTTGGTAGCATAATTCTTAATTAAGGAACAGTGTAATGTCCTTAATAAAAATTATACTAGAAGCATAATCATAATAAGTAACAATCCAACATTTAGGTTCCTGATATATGCCATGCAATAGTTCCTGTGATTAGTGACTATTAGCATATATCCTTAATCAACATTGCATCAATCACATACAAGTCACATATTCACATAATATTATACATCAGTAATTACATCATAATTCGGTTGCTACAGTGTCAGGTCTGCTACAGTACCCGAATTAGCAACAGAACAGTGACCTTGGGTCATTAACAAAAAGAACAACAATGAAGCAAAATAAACGATAAAACCACCAATGGCCCCATCATCCCATGAGCTATTGCGTGGAGACTCGAATTAGCACTACTCGTTAGCGTCACCCAGATCGGCTAACGGGCATCTCATAAAGATATCCATCCTCACCGCAACAAGAGGTCATAAAACCACGAGTACAAAAGGTACTCAAAGAAGACTTACACAAACTAATAAAAGAAAGTGTTTGTTAGAACCTATACAAAGGAATAGAAAGTTGTATATGCATAAGGTCGACAACGTAAGGCTTAAATGGTTCCATTTTGCATAAAGCGATATATCTTAACCTACAGTTGCTATGTTTTGATAAAGCAATTTTGATAAATTGATTTGAACTAAAACAAAGGAGTGAGTGCAATTATAAGCATAAACAAGAACAAAAGTAAATAACAAACACAATTAAATGTGCATGACAACCATCATGCCAACCAATTCCCAAAACCAAACTTAGAGCAAAATCTATACAGTGACATCAATTCAAGTATCGTCTCAGAATCGTGGACACGGCTATTGAATAGTTTTATATCCTTGCAAGGGTGTACAACTTTACCCACATGACTTAGTTAGCCCGTAAGCCTCGGAATAATAACACACTTGCCTTTGGTGTGTCGGCCGATAAACTAAGATTTGGTATTTTTAACAAGTTAACACTATTGAGTTGGATGACCCATGTGAGATTAATCCCGCTTAACAACGATCGATAGCATATATTCAACCGGGCTCACATGTTGTACAGGAATGCCGACCAGATCAATTAAATGCAAACTCGTGTTAGCCACACATATTACACATGATCGGGGCCTCAAGGAACGTACATGCGATGTAACACATCTACGCCTTACCCTTCTAAGAACATCGATATCAATATAAGTTCCACATGGCATACGACACGGCCCGAAGACTTAAGCATCTATGCCATATGAAATCAATACACATGTCCTTACTCTCCAGTATCCAACTCAATAATACTAACCCTTTACTTAACCAAACAGCGCCCATACATCAAGCGTGTGGAAATGCGTTGGGACTTGAATTAAATTGTCAGAGTTCAGTCCTTAATCAACCCAGACAAGACATCCACATTTCCCAAATCTCGTGCACAAAGGCACCATCACTAGCATCCACTTGTCCAGATTTGAATTAATTGATAACAGGATTTAGAAGCATTTCCAAATCAAATAAACTGAACAAGGATCAAAGATAAATACAAATTATTTGTTGTTCCCAGGTTTGACAAGATAATCTTGTCAAACACTACCGTTCTATGGACTGCATGGCTAAGCAAAAGTTAAAACTAAACATTATAACATCACAGACTAGCTTAGGTGGAGTGTTTGATTGCATTAAAGATAAGCCACAAGTTCAGGTATAACTAACTAGGAACAGGCACAAATATTTTTAGAAAGTTGCATGCAACAATGTCACTTGTATTTTGTAAGTCTCTGACAGCTCAAAAGATTAGGATCAACATGGTGCGAGAGAGAAGCTTGCCTTGATAGTAGTAAACAACCTCTTGCTCAGGTTCTTGGGACTCAATAAAAGGCTCAACAATTTCAGAAGAACCAATATCTAAAAGAGAATAAAAGAAATTCCAATTAACACAGGAAAAAACAGAGAACAAAATGAAAAAGAATGCATGATCAATGGATAATGCATGGGTAGCAATATGCTCAAACTAGATCTAACTTATTGATGATACTAACCCATACATACCATCTACGGACACTTGCTACCCAGATTTTATATTTAGCTCAAAGCTACAGTATCAGGTTTTATACACTGGAACAGGACAGCAACAAATAATTCAATTTTTTGGTTTAACTCTGTATAATAGGAATACTACAGGACAGTTAAGTGTATAAAACTAGTGCCGTGTACTAGCTAATCAATTAGTGCCATTAATAGCAACTTATGACTTTAAATTTTTGTTGTTTGTTTGATCGGTTGGACTAATAACCAAAACAGCAACAGGCAGCTTACCACCTTCGGTTGATTAGCAAAGCTACAGCACTAGGGCTTTAAAGGAGAGATAATACTACCAAAAGGCAATAAATATCATCACTCCCTAGTGCTAAATCTAACCACCCGGTTTAAAAGAAGGAAAAAGGCAGAAGTGACTTTGTCGGTTTTAGACCAAAACAGCAAAAAGTCCTTGCCCAGATTTCGGCTATTTGGAGGAATAGACTAACTGAAGACCTAAAATGGAAATCAAGGCCAACAGAAAAGTGATTAACACCATAACGTGTCAATGCTAACCCTAAACACATGGTTTAAAGGTAGGAAAGGAAAAATTTGATCATTTGTTGGTTTTGACCGACAAAAAGATGACAGAGAGACAATTTGCCTTACAAACTAAGTGGGTGATTTTGATAATTAAAAGATGGTCTACTAATGATACTAGGGTTCACTTAAGACCTGAATAAGCTAGTATTTAGACAAGAGAAACCCTACTTATCGAAACGATATGAAAGACCGAAAAGTTAAAATACAAGTTTCTAACTAACTCCAGATAGGAACACCTCATGATCAGTGAGTGGTCTAAGGGAACTAAAGATGTTCTTAAGGATCTTTAGATAATAAGACTTAAGGTTTAACTTACCAGCTAGGGTTGGATAATAAAATATCAAGTTCTTGGTCAACAAAAGAGGTCCAGTAAACCTTTTTCTTGTGCTGACCAAAAAGAAAATGATGGAACTTAACTCTAGAGATCATTAGGTACATCCTTGCTAAGAAAAGATAGAACCCAACTCACCCAGGTGAGGTTTTCCAAGATGAAGCTTCACAGCTCAAGTTGACAGGGAGAAGAACCACAAGTCCAACCTACAAGAAATGACCAACACCACATTAGCATGAGAGTTGGGTCTTCTTGCGCTTGAACAATGGAAGAAAGACAAGGATGCTTCCTTTGTGAAGGAAGACGACTAATGGAGTTCTCCCAGTCAACAATGGCGAGAAAAAGGAACTAGGGTTTATATAGTGTACAAAATGTGTAGAGCAACCGAGAGTTCTCTAGAATCCAAGAGGTGGCACTAAAGATAGAGATGAAGAAAATATCCTCCAAAACATCAGTGCTCTACCACCATTTCGGCCGCAATAAAGGCCTCACGGTGGAAAACCAGAGAGGAAACAACAATTTACGTCACTGACGCGTGGGTCCCAGAGGTATTCACACCATGCAGCGCATGCAGCAAACGGCGACGCACAGCCACCGTTCGATCCTGCACGAGCGGCTGTGATGCGGGGTGAAAAACACATTGAACCGGTATCAGGAGACGTGGGCCACACGATCTTCAGCGGACGGCCACGATCGCGAGGTCCTGAAGTGGTCCGAACGGCCCAAGTCACAGGAGTCGTCCGATCACGCGTTAAAGGCTGAGATTCAGTGGGCGCGAAAAGTGGTCCGATCGGCCCACTCAACAGGAGCCGTGCGATCGCAAAACAACGGCCCAAGATTTCAAACGCGCGAGTGCGCTTCGGACCATGGGATCCATCGCCGTTAAAGCGCAATTCAACGGCCAGATCGAGGCGGCTCAAAGCGGTCCGAATGTCACAAAGAATCTGGGCCGCACGCTAAGGATCCAACGGTCAATAATGGAAGGGGATGGAGCGGTCCGAAGGCCCAACTAATCTGGCCCGTTCACATGAAATGAAGAAATTTGAGATGGGCTAGAAGTTTTGGACGTCTTGTGACGTGATAGGGTGAGGTCCAGCCGCATGGTTCGAACCCTGGTCCAGTCGCTACAGTGCTAGACCGAGAGATTTGACCAGATTTAAATCAAAACTTCAAAGCCTTTGATTGGGACTTCAAAAATAGCAAATAAATTTGTAAAATTATGAAATTTTACAGATTTGCTCTTGATGATATATTCCCCAAATAAATTTTAAAATCACAGTTTCTTCTTTATAAATACATAAATAATTCATTTAGACCAACTAAGGATTTAATTAAAGACAATATTTTTCTAAAATCAAAATAATTTCCATAAATTCAACAAAAATTATTTTTGGCCATAATAATTCATCTGATTTTTAATTAAAATAAATCCCAGTCATAATACCAACATTGGATGGTCTTTCCTTTGAAAATTTTGATCAATTTGGAGTTTGCAATAGAATTTTGGGAAAATGGTTTGTAACATGTTACCTAAATTGCCTAAATGAACATTAATGACATGAACAGTACTTTATTACTGTATATTAGGGTTGAGGCTGTTACAAACCTACCTCCCTTAAGAAAATCTCGTCCCGAGATTTCTTATAATTCAGAAGTTGGACAAAGATGAGGTTGAGATGATGTTCTTTAGAAACATAACATCAGTTGTCTTTATTTCTTTCAAAGATAGAAAGGAAATTTCACATAACAACATAGTGTTGTTATTACAACTTATGTTACATTGCTTTGTTTAACCTTGCCTTTCTTGATTCAAAGGCAATTATTAAACAGCAAAAAGGTGGGGGTGCTCGATCCTCATCAGATCTTCGCGCTCCCAGGTGGCTTCATCTTCAGAATGATTAGCCCACTGAATTTTTAAGAACTTGATAGTGCGATTTCTTGTCCTCGCTCCATTTAAATCGAGGATACGCACTGGTTGTTCTTGATACGAGAGATCTGGTTGCAGATCAAGATTTTCATAAGCAGTAGCCTCGGTAGGAACACGGAGGCACTTCTTTAATTGTGAAACATGAAAGGTATCATGAACTGCCGACAGCGTGTCGGGAAGTTCCAACTGATATGCCACAGTTCCCCGTTTTGCAATGATTCGGAAAGGTCCGATATAACGAGGTGCTAGCTTTCCTTTCACTTGAAAACGATGAGTACCTTTCATCGGCGACACTTTAAGATAGACAAAGTCATCTATCTCAAAACTTAGCTCACGACGTCGATGATCGGCATAGCTCTTCTGACGAGACTGGGCAGTTTTCAAACGGTCTCGAATCGATTTAACTTGCTCTTGACTTCCAAAACCAAGTTCTGGCCAAAGAATGGTCTTTCACCGATTCGACCAATTTAATGGAGTCCTACAAGCTCTTCCATACAAGGCTTCAAAAGGTGACATTTGAATACTTGCTTGGTAGCTATTGTTGTAGGAAAACTCCACATCGACAAAGATTTTCTCCCAATTCTTGCCTATGCTAAAACACAGGGCTCTAAGAAGATCCTCCATTATTTGATTCACCCTTTCGGTTTGACCACTGGTCTGAGGATGATAAGCGATCTTTGAAGGATAATTCGTTCCCATTGCTTGATGAAGACAATTCCAAAATGGGAAGTGAATTGAGATCCACGATGCAAACAATAACTTTAGGAACGCCGTGGAGACAAACAATTCTAGCAATATAGAGTTATGCCAATTGCTTGCCATTAAAAGTGGTTTTGACAGGGATGAAATGAGCCACTTTTGTTAGACGATCAATTATCACCCAAATGGCATCAAACCCATTCTGAGACTTGGGAAGTCCGGTAACAAAATCCATACCGACTTCTTCCCATTTCCATTGTGGAATAGGTAAAGGCTCAAGGGTACCAAAGAAGTTTCAAGTGCTCGGCTTTAACCCTTTGGCAAATATCACATTCAGCAACATACTGAGCAATTTGCCTTTTCATCTTGCTCCACCAAAATGTTTTCTTTAAATCCTAGTACATCTTAGTGCTTCCAGGATGTATAGAAAACTTGGAATTATGAGCCTCTTTAAGAATTAACTCTCTCATTGTGGATCGAGGGTACAACCGCATTTATTGCGATATCGAATGGTACCACGAGCATCTTCGTAAAATTCATTGGCTTTACTCGCCTTCATGTTTTCCTTGATCTCGCTACCTCGATGACGGTTTTACGGACCTCGAATCTGATCTTGAGTGTTGACTTTACTTCTAAGGCAAAGAAGAAATCCAACTTCGACCATTTCGAGACTTAAGCGCTGAAAATCAAGACATAAGCTCTTAGTCGAAGGAATTGTTGATAAGCAATTGCATTGTGACTTCTGCTTTCGAGCATCACCACAACATTGGCTTTGCGGGATGGTAGTGAATACCCATATCGTAGTCCTTCATCAATTCAAGCCATCTTCTTTGTCTCATATTCGATCAACTTGCGTGAATATGTATTTCGAACTTTTATGATCAAGATAGATTTATAGCGATTGCCAAGAAGGTAATGTCGCCAAATCTTTAATGCATGGACTACAGCTGCCAATTCCAAATCATGGGTAGGATAATTAACCTCATGAGGTCGCAATTGTCTGGATGCATATGCCACAACTCGGCCCTCTTGCATAAGCACACAGCCAAGTCCATGGCGAGATGCATCACAATAGATATCAAAATTCTTATGGATATCTGGAAGAGTGAGAACAGGAGCTTCAGTCAGGAGCTTTCTCAAAAGCTGAAAACTGTTTTCACATTCCACTGACCAAAAGAATTTGTTCTCTTTCTTTAAAAGTCGAGTCGATGGCACGAAATCTTGGAAAAGTTTTCAATGAACCTCGGTAATATCCATAAGTCCAAAAACTTGAATTTCAGAACATTTTTGGGTGCTTCGGTCTAGTACATCTTGTACTTTCTTTGTCAGTCAATGATAATACCTCCTTCGGATAATACATGCCCCGTAAATGCAACTTGCTTGAGCCGAAAGCACACTTGCTAAATTTAGTATATGGTGATGCTTCGAAGTGTATCGGCAAAGAGTCTCAAATGATGCTCATGCTCTTCGTCAGACTTGGAATAGATAAGAATGTCGTCAATAAATACAACAACAAACTTATCTAAGAAATCCATGAACACTGAATTCATTAGATTCATGAAATAAGCAGGAGCATTGGTTAGACCAAAGGACATAACAGTATACTCGTACAATCCGTAACGAGTAGAAAATGTTGTTTTAGGAATATCCTCAGTCCTAACTTTGATCTGATGGTAGCCCGATCGCAAATCAATCTTAGAAAAGACACGGGCTCCAGTTAACTGGTCAAACAGATCATCAATTCGGGGGCAAAGGATACTTATTCTTGATAGTGACTTCATTTAACGAACGGTAATCCACACACATCCGTAAAGTCTGATCTTTCTTTTTGACAAAGATAGCCGGGCATCCCCAAGGTGAGGAACTTCGGTCGAATGAATCCTTGTCAAGAATTCTCCAAGCCGCTTTCTTCAACTCAAACAGCTCATTGGAAGGCATGCGATAAGGTCTTCTTGAAATGGGAGCGAGACCAGAACTAGTTCAATTCGAACTCTACTTCCCGATCGGGTGGCATCTGGGGAAGTTCTTCAGAAAGACGTCCGGATATTCACACACTACTGCATCGACTCCAAAGTAGGAGTGGTATCACTTTCAATGCACCAAGGTGAGAATGAATCGTCTAGACGAAAAATGGTGAAAAGGCCATTTTTATTAGTGAGGATATAGTTATTTGGGCACAATTAATTTGGCGAAATTCTTGGACAACCACCCATACCCAAAATGACATCTATCCCTTTAGAGTTTATCACAATCGATCAGCCCAAAAATCTACCCTTCAATATTGATATTGACATTAAAGGCGATTTGATCGGTCATAAATCTTGACCGGTGAGTGAATAATATGAGATGGATGAAGCGGATGCATATCTAATCGATGTTGAGTAGCAAACCGCCTACTAATAAAAGAATGGGATGCTCGAGTCAAATAGAACAATAGCTGAACTGAAATTAACTAGGAGCATACCAAGGATAACCTCGGTGTCTCGGCCGCTTCTTGGCGAGCGGTTGATTCACACGCCATGACAGAACAGATCGAGCTTAACAACCGCCTTTGGGGAAGGTGCACGAGAATGCCGATGAGCTGGAGATGGTGAGCAGTGGTAATCCTTTGCCTTAGCAAAACATTGGTTCGCAAAATGTCCCAAGTCCCACAATGATAGCATATCACACCCACCGACAATGATAGCGATGGGTGGCTCGTGTCCACTAGGTCGGACCGCCGGTGGTGGCGGTGGGCGAAAAGCAAACACCGGCGCTTAGGTGGAATCGAGTGGCCTTCGGAAAGATCGAGGTCGCCACGACGCGGCGGTCGATCGAGCGCCACTATATGTGAATTGAGTGGCCTTCTGCCGCTTCCGTGAATCTTCCAAAGCTTTGCTCTTGGTCTCAGCAATTATGGCTTTGTCCACCAAATGCTGAAAATTTCTGAAGTCTTGTATTGCTAAAGCCAACTACAATTCTTCAGATAGCCCATTCATAAAACGGTTTCGACGACGAGTGTCAGTCGAAACATCGTCAGGGGCGTACCGAGCAAGAAAATTGAACTCATGAAGATACTCGGTCACTGACTTTCGCCCTTGCTTGAGAGCGAGAAATTCCTGCTGCTTGAGCATCATTACTCCCTCAGGAATATGGGCCTCGCGAAAAGCCTCCATGAACTCAAGCCAGGTAGGAGTATGTCCAGTAGGTTGGATGGCCTGATAATTATCCCACCAATTACTAGCTGGCCCAGTCAGCTGGTAGCTAGCATACAGAACCTTCTCCCTTTCAGAACATTGGGCAATGGTCAGCTTCTTTTCAATTTCCCGAAGCCAGTCCTCTGCCTCCAATGGATCCTGGGAGCTGGAGAACACAGGCGGGTTAGTCCGCTGAAAGTCAGCAAGACTTCCCTGACCATGCTGAACTCCGGCTCTACCAGCTAGTGTAGGAGTAGCGGAGGTGTTACGCGCAATCTGTTCCAATATGCGCGTCTGATCCATGCGGTTGCGCTCAATTTGCATGAGCACATCCGCCATAGTGGGTGGTGGAGGAAGCTCCTCTTCCTGTCTACCACCTTGCGGACCATGAGATCCGGAAGGGTCGGTCTGCTCCCCCTGAGTATGGAGAACAGGAGTGGAGAACCTCTCCTCTTGTTGTGTTCGCGATCGAGTGGTTGGTCCTGTCATCCTGTTGCCATATAATGGTTAACAACATAACAAGGATACACTCGAGCTAACACATACAAGATTCTGAGAAGGAAAAGAAATAAATACTAAACTTAATTATGCACAATGCCATGACATGCAGCCGAATAAACACCACACAGTAACACACAGTCCAATAAAAAGGACAGCTCCCATTCCCCTGTAATATGTCGGCTAGAGTCTCTTTAATCAAATACCAGCCACTCATCTACAGAGAAAAGACAAGGTAGGTAAGAAACTGATCTTGAAAAATCAACAGAAAGTTGGATAAGAATTGATACTAAAAGAAGATAAGAAGTAAAAGATAGCAGACTTAGATCTTTAGAAATTAATTTAAGTTAAAATAATGTCACAGAGACTCACTAAAGGTACAACCATGCTAATTCTATCCTACAGGCAAACGTATGCTCTGATACCAACGCTGTGAGACCCTCAAATATTGGAATGTGCCGAATTAAAAATTATACTGGTAGCATAATTCTTAATTAAGGAACAGTGTAATGTCCTTAATAAAAATTATACTAGAAGCATAATCATAATAAGTAACAATCCAACATTTAGGTTCCCGGATATATGCCATGCAATAGTTCCCAGGATTAGTGACTATTGCGCATATATCCTTAATCAACATTGCATCAATCACATACAAGTCACATATTCACATAATATTATACATCAGTAATTACATCATAATTCGGTTGCTACAGTGTCAGGTCTGCTACAGTACCCGAATTAGCAACAGGAACAGGTGACCTTGGGTCATTAACAAAAAGAAGAACAGCGGAAGCAAAATAAACGATAAAAACCACCAATGGCCCCATCATCCCGCAGGCTATTGCGTGGAGACTCGAATTAGCACTACTCGTTAGCGTCACCCAGATCGGCGCTAACGGGCATCTCATAAAGATATCCATCCTCACCTGCAACAAGAGGTCATAAAACCCTGAGTACAAAAGGTACTCAGCAAGACTTACACAAACTAATAAAAGGAAGTGTTTGTTAGAACCTATACAAAGGAATAGAAAGTTGTATATGCATAAGGCTGACAACAGAAGGCTTAAATGGTTCCATTTTGCATAAAGCGATATATCTTAACCTACAGTTGCTATGTTTTGATAAAGCAATTTTGATAAATTGATTTGAACTAAAACAGTGAGTGAGTGCAATTATAAGCATAAACAGTAACAAAAGTAAATAACAGCTCACAATTAAATGTGCATGACAACCATCATGCCGAACCAATTCCCAAAACCAAACTTAGAGCAAAATCTATACAGGTGACATCAATTCAAGTATCGTCCGTAACCGTGGACACGGCTATTCGAATAGTTTTATATCCTTGCAAGGGTGTACAACTTTACCCACATGACTTAGTTAGCCCGTAAGCCTCCTAATAATAACACACCGCCTTTGGTGTGTCGGCCGTAAACTAAGATTTGGTATTTTTAACAAGTTAACACTATTGAGTTGGATGACCCATGTGAGATTAATCCCGCTTAACAACGATCGATAGCATATATTCAACCGGGCTCACATGTTGTACAGGGAATGCCGACCAGATCAATTAAATGCAAACTCGTGTTAGCCACACATATTACACATGATCGGGGCCTGAAGGAACGTATATGCGATGTAACACATCTACGCCTTACCCTTCTAAGAACATCGATATCAATATAAGTTCCACATGGCATACGACACGGCCGAAGACTTAAGCATCTATGCCATATGAAATCAATACACATGTCCTTACTCTCCAAAGATCCAACTCAATAATACTAACCCTTTACTTAACCAAACAATACCCATACCTGCGTGTGGAAATGCGTTGGGACTTGAATTAAATTGTCGAGTTCACCCTTAATCAACCCGCACAAGACATCCACATTTCCCAAATCTCGTGCACAAAGGCACCATCACTAGCATCCACTTGTCCAGATTTGAATTAATTGATAACGAGGATTTAGAAGCATTTCCAAATCAAATAAACTGAACAAGGATCAAAGATAAATACAAATTATTTGTTGTTCCCGTGTTTGACAAGATAATCTTGTCAAACACTACCGTTCTATGGATTGCATGGCTAAGCAAAAGTTAAAACTAAACATTATAACATCACAGCACTAGCTTAGGTGGAGTGTTTGATTGCATTAAAGATAAGCCACAAGTTCAGGTATAACTAACTAGGAGCAGGCACAAATATTTTTAGAAAGTTGCATGCAACAAAGTCACTTTGTATTTTGTAAGTCTACAGCTCAAAAGATTAGGATCAACATGGTGCAGAGAGGAAGCTTGCCTTGATAGTAGTAAACAACCTCTTGCTCAGGTTCTTGGGACTCAATAAAAGGCTCAACAATTTCAGAAGAACCAATATCTAAAAGAGAATAAAAGAAATTCCAATTAACACAGGAAAAAACAGAGAACAAAATGAAAAAGAATGCATGATCAATGGATAATGCATGGGTAGCAATATGCTCAAACTAGATCTAACTTATTGATGATACTAACCCATACATACCATCTACGGACACTTGCTACCCAGATTTTATATTTAGCTCAAAGCTACAATGTCGTGTTTTATACCTTTGGAGCAGACAGCAACAAATAATTCAATTTTTGGTTTAACTCAGATAATAGGAATACTACAGATGATTAAGTGTATAAAACTAGTGCCGTGTACTAGCTAATCAATTAGTGCCATTAATAGCAACTTATGACTTTAAATTTTTGTTGTTTGTTTGATCGGTTGGACTAATAACCAAAATAGCAACAGGCAGCTTACCACCTTCGGTTGATTAGCAAAGCTACAAAGACTAGGGCTTTAAAGGAGAGATAATACTACCAAAAGGCAATAAATATCATCACTCCCTAGTGCTAAATCTAACCACCCGGTTTAAAAGAAGGAAAAAGGCAGAAGTGACTTTGTCGGTTTTAGACCAAAACAGCAAAAAGTCCTTGCCCAGATTTCGGCTATTTGGAGGAATAGACTAACTGAAGACCTAAAATGGAAATCAAGGCCAACAGAAAAGTGATTAACACCATAACGTGTCAATGCTAACCCTAAACACATGGTTTAAAGATAGGAAAGGAAAAATTTGATCATTTGTTGGTTTTGACCGACAAAAGATGACAGAGAGACAATTTGCCTTACAAACTAAGTGGGTGATTTTGATAATTAAAAGATGGTCTACTAATGATACTAGGGTTCACTTAAGACCTGAATAAGCTAGTATTTAGACAAGAGAAACCCTACTTATCGAAACGATATGAAAGACCGAAAAGTTAAAATACAAGTTTCTAACTAACTCCAGATAGGAACACCTCATGATCAGTGAGTGTTCTAAGGGAACTAAAGATGTTCTTAAGGATCTTTAGATAATAAGACTTAAGGTTTAACTTACCACTAGGGTTGGATAATAAAATATCAAGTTCTTGGTCAACAAAAGAGGTCCGATAAACCTTTTTCTTGTGCTGACCAAAAAGAAAATGATGGAACTTAACTCTAGAGATCATTAGGTACATCCTTGCTAAGAAAAGATAGAACCCAACTCACCCGGTGAGGTTTTCCAAGATGAAGCTTCACACTCAAGTTGACAGGAGAAGAACCACAAGTCCAACCTACAAGAAATGACCAACACCACATTAGCATGAGAGTTGGGTCTTCTTCTTGGTTGAACAATGGAAGAAAGACAAGGATGCTTCCTTTGTGAAGGAAGATAGCTAATGGAGTTCTCCCAAGTCAACAATGGCGGGAAAAAGGAACTAGGGTTTATATAGTGTACAAAATGTGTAGAAACAGAGAGTTCTCTAGAATCCAAGAGGTGGCACTAAAGATAGAGATGAAGAAAATATCCTCCAAAACATCATGCTCTACCACCATTTCGCCGCAATAAAGCCTTCACGGTGGAAAACCAGAGAGGAAACAACAATTTACGTCACTGACGCATGGGTCCCAGAGGTATTCACGCCATGCAGCGCATGCAGCAAACGGCGACGCACAGCCACCGTTCGATCCTGCACGAGCGGCTGTGATGCGGGGTGAAAAACACATTGAACCGGTATCAGGAGACGTGGGCCACACGATCTTCAGCGGACGGCCACGATCGCGAGGTCCTGAAGTGGTCCGAACGGCCCAAGTCACAGGAGTCGTCCGATCACGCGTTAAAGGCTGAGATTCAGTGGGCGCGAAAAGTGGTCCGATCGGCCCACTCAACAGCAGCCGTGCGATCGCAAAACAACGGCCCAAGATTTCAAGCGCGAGTCGCTTGGACCATGGGATCCATCGCCGTTAAAGCGCAATTCAACGGCCAGATCGAGGCGGCTCAAAGCGGTCCGAACGTCACAAAGAATCTGGGCCGCACGCTAAGGATCCAACGGTCAATAATGGAAGGGGGATGGAGCGGTCCGGAAGGCCCAACTAATCTGGCCCGTTCGCGCGGAAATGAAGGGCTGAGATGGGCTAGAAGTTTCGGACCTGCGCGCGACGTGACAGGGTGAGGTCCAGCCGCATGGTTCGAACCCTAGTCTGGTCGCTACAGTGCTAGACCGAGAGATTTCACCAGATTTAAATCAAAACTTCAAAGCCTTTGACTGGGACTTCAAATATAGCAAATAAATTTGTAAAATCATGAAATTTTACAGATTTGCTCTCGATGATATATTCCCCAAATAAATTTTAAAATCACAGTTTATTCTTTATAAATACATAAATAATTCATTTAGACCAACTAAGGATTTAATTAAAGACAATATTTTTCTAAAATCAAAATAATTTCCATAAATTCAACAAAAATTATTTTTGGCCATAATAATTCATCGATTTTTAATTAAAATAAATCCAGTCATAATACCAACATTGGATGGTCTTTCCTTTGAAAATTTTGATCAATTTGGAGTTTGCAATAGAATTTGAAAATGGTTTGTAACATGTTACCTAAATTGCCTAAATGAACATTAATGACATGAACAATGACTTTATTATTTGTATATTAGGGCCGAGGTCATTACAACTACTAATCTTTGAAGATCTTTGGTGCTAATATTGAAGATCATGTGAATGCGTCCATCGCCGAGAGGCCACCACCAGGTGCTTGCTAAAAAATGGATAAAAATGGCTACATATATAACTAATTCACTATATCTATATCATAAATTCTTTTGAAATGTGTCAACATATAATAATTTGTATGTACACTCCTTTCTATGAATTTGATGATAAGTGCTTGAGACATAAATGTTGATCAGTAGTTCACAATGACAAAATATTGAGAGTTGGAGTTTAACATTTTTAGCACCTATGCTTTTCATGTTCTATATTGTTAGGTGCTAATAGGCACGTCAACATATGAGTTTGCCAGAGCTTTTAAAAGGTACATCATACAAGTGGATACCATGCATGTAATTATATATCTAACAAAATATCACTCCTCGCACCTCTTAATTAAGTCCATATATAGTTTTAGCTCATTCCTTTTTACAGTAGTACATCATTATACTAAAATTTCTCTTGCATGTGCTGTAGATGACATAAGTAAATGATCAATTAGGCCACAAGCTAGCTGGCCCACACCCTAGGCATGCCCTTAACTGATTTGCCATGTTATTAGGTTGCTCATCATGATTTAAAGGAATTTTTTTGCTTTGTCAATAGTTTGGTTAATTATCTTTTCATGTAATTGTTGGTGATATGCCCTAGAGGCAATCATAATGATGATTGTATCACGTCTATGTTTATGAGTTAATGAATAAATGTTATTCTGTTCCTTGAATGAATCATTAGTTATATAGATCAACGAGTATGTGACTTGTTGGTGAAACTCTTTAACTTATATGATGTCGTTCTAAAAGTATCCTGATCGAATATCACCGGTGAACACTAGTGACTCTGACCAAAGACATGTATTGATTGATGACCATGTTTCACCGGTCATGGATATAGGGACATCGAATCAATAATGTGAACACATGTTAGAGAACATGGGGTTGGATAGACCCACCTTGAGACACTATTAAGATTGTTATGATTCTATGTGTCATTAGTTGGTCTCAAGCAATGATGATGTATAATCCTTAGACCTGAGATCAGCATGGTTTCCTACATGTGTAATAGCACTCTTAGGGGTTGCCAAACGCTACTCGTAACTGGGTAGTTATAAAGGTAGCTTTGGGTATGCTATGAAACATGCGGAGGAATGTGACCGGGATATAGGATTTGCCCTCCTAACATAACAGAGAGATATCTGGGGCCCTCGAAGTGGTCGGATAAAGAAAGTGCATGGCCATGCCACTCGTGGTCGAAGAGTTCGACCACATAAGGTTATCCGATACTCAATCGAGAAAGTATTGAACAGTCCATGGATGACATAATATCTTACCTGGAGTTCAACCAGATATCGTGAGGCAAAGGGAGAATACATGAGTAGGTCGTGAAGTTCGAGCAAGTCGTAGACTGATCGAAGTCATAGACTGGTCGAAGTCGTAGACTGATCAAAGTCGTAGACTGGTCGAACGTATTCACAGAGTGGTCGAAACTAGTCGTAAGGAGTTACGAACTGGTCGTGACCGAATACGAACTGGTCGTATGGGGATAGGACCAAGTCGTAGATCATATTGCATTAAGGTTCGTCCGATATAATTCATGTGTATTTGGGAATCATTATGTTCTGCTAGGAACCGCTACGACTCGTGGTCGGAAAGGGTTTCCGAGTCACAACCAAACTACGCATGAACCTAACGGGTCACACACTTAACGGGATGGAACAAACCAATACGAATACGATTTGTAAAGCGTGTTCGGATAGGATCCGTCACGGGCACTATATAAGGAGATGCATGAGGCTATCGCGAGGTAGAGGGGTTGACGTAAGTTGCTCTACCGAAACCCTAGCTGCCGTCTTCCTGAGAGCCCTGCCGTGCGACTTGGTGCTAGCACACCAGCGTTCGGTTGTTCCTTCCCTAGACGTGTGGATACCGTAGAGGCGCTACTGCGGTTGCTGTTGCGCTTGAGGACGATCCGCAAACTTCACAATGAACATTGGAGGTTGCTGGAGGAGACGATCGACTACGAGGAAAGAGGACGATCGCCTACGACCACGACATCGACACGCTCTATGTTGGACCAGGTTGCTCCAACTCTTCTTCCGCTGCACTGCGCGTCTAGTGGTAACGATCTGTGATCATCTACTTGCTTGGCTTCCTGGTTTATGCGGTAGAATTTTTGAATTGTTGCTATCGTAGCCTACCCGTATCCCTAAAGTAATATCAATTCCTAACTTTTGTTGTAAGATGGCACTAATATTAAGTTTTGCTCTATCTACAGAACTTTCAAAATGATGCTTTCGTGCACAGAAGATTGAAGTAGGAAATTCTGTGCATGCAAATGGTTGCAGTGATACTTGCTTTTGTTTGATGTATATAAGACTATGAAATTACTATTTGGAACTGTTATATGTATCATGCCTTATGCTTACATTTTCGAACTTGAACTTGAATGTTGTGAGCTCGGGAACTATTATCATGTCTTTTGTTCGATCTATACATATATATACATATATTGTGGAATGGATGCATGGATGGATTATTTGATTGCTGTGGAATGGATGGATGGATTATTTGATTGCTGTGGAATGGATGGATGGATTATTTGATTGCTATGGAATGGATTTTTCTTGAATTTGTCAAAAATGGGGTTCTGCTGTTTTGTCGATTTCCTGAGTGTCAAACCTTTCCCGAGTGTCGACACTCGGGAAATCGACCAAAATCTTTCCCGAGTGTAACTTTCCCGAGTGTCGACACTTGGGAAAAGCTGATCCGTGGCAATTTCCTGTGGGATTCGTCGGAAGTTTTCCCGAGTGTCGTTTTCGCCATGCACTCGGGAAAAATAGCCAGGTGTCAATTTTCCCTGGTTTCGTCCGTCAAACGTTGGAAACATTCCCGAGTGTTTATTCAGCATATTCTCGAGTGTCAACACTCGGTAAAGATTTCCGTTACGGGTGGAGAAGCCGTTCAGCAGGGTTTTCTCCCGAGTGTTGGAGTTTCCCGAGTGTATACATATACACTCGGGAAAGTAATATTTTCCGAGTGTAACACTCGGGAAAATGTTTTTATCCCGACTAATCTATCCCGAGTGTTGGTTCCCGAGTGTTACAGTCGGGAAAGATCTTTCCTGAGTGTTTGGCCTCATTTCCCGAGTGTTTTTGGCACTCACGAAAATTCCTGTTTCTAGTAGTGGCTCCACTCCAGCTCTTAAGTAATGTTCCAAAAATTAAGTTACCTAGGGTGACATTTGGAGACCTATTGGCAGATCCTACTATACGGCTGAAGGGGGAGTTTAGTCTGGTCACATTGGAATAAAGGATACCACCTTATACTACGTTTGTTCGCTATGTTCCAACTTGTGCTGATGAAAGTCTTGAAACATCGTCGCAAGGGAAGAACTGTCGCCGACTTTTTGTCTAGCCTCCTGCCATATGATGTGGTACAAAATTTTATTACTTCCGTTTGTGTCAATTTTAGTGGTATGTAGATAGTAAAGCTATAGCACCATACCAATAGAGCTGTAATAGCTATAATACTTAATGGCACATTTTTCTATATATGGCTAATAGAGTGGTGTAAAAGCTATTGCTTTACTACATAATTTATATTGGACTATATTTAACATTGCATTGGACTTTCCCTTTCTCCATTGTTTTGTTTTGCTTTTTTATTTGTAGAGTCCATATAGTTTCCTTAACATGTAAGTAATAATAATGCTTAACTGTAAAACTCACGTGAAATTCGTGTGTTTCCAAAAAGCCTCTCAACCCAATATTGAGAGAACTAAGTGTTTCCCTTAGGGTTATGTCCTCGTAGTGGAGTGGCTATAATCCTTCCTCTCCAAGTGGAAATAGAAGATCAAACTTGATTCACCATGTCTTATTTGTGATCTTCCTTGATTCTTTTGCCTTCTTGAGATGTTCTTGATGATTCTTGGTTCTATCTTGTTCTAGTGTGATTCATGTTGAGATGTAGCTTGCTAGGGCTTGTAGGAACCCATCAAGTATCATCTTGGCTGCCAAGATCTCATGAGCCTAAGTAGATCAAGTTTCCCCTCTTGAGCACTCTTCCCTATGATGGATAAAGGTGGAAACCTTGAAAACAATTCTTGACATTATTGGTTGGAATAGATTACAAACATCCTAGGGTAGCTGTGTTTTAAATTTGGTGTGATTTGATTCAGTAGATCAAAAGTTAGGTAAAATCCCTTCTTGGAAATCGTGTTGTTTTTCAGTTCGTCTGCTAGAGAAAGGTCCGACTATCGAGCCCACTTGTCAGACCGCCCACCATCGTTCAGACCGGTCAACCGGTCAAACCGCCTGAGAGTTGGCGATCAGACTAGCATGACAAGGTTATTGTCTGGTTCTTGGTTGTAGGTCTTATTGTCATTTCTGGTTTAGGTCGGAGTGAGCATGATCGAGTTTCAATTCACATTTGCCCACGGTGCATGAGATCTGGATGACACTAGAGACCTATTATGAGGGCTCTTCCCAGATCAAGGAACAACGTCAGGATCTATACAAGTTTGAGCTCAATTCATTTGAGATGAAGCCTAATGAGTCCATTAATGATATGTTTTCTAGGTTCAACAAGACTGTTAGTCAGCTGAGGTCTGTAATTGTGAATCTTTCTGAGTTTGACAAGTCTCGTGTTTTGTTGGGAGCTCTTGATTCGACCATCTGGGATTCCAAGGCTACAATTATCATGGAGTGCAACAAATTGAGTGATCTTACTCTTGATTCACATTACTTAAAGCCGAAAACTTATGAGATTGCTCAGTACAAGAAAAGGTCTAAGAGTAACTTAATGGCACTAGTAGAAGATCCTGAGAAGAGTATTCCTTGTGGTTCTTCAAGTCCTCCTTTTAGTGTTCCTAGTGTGTCTAGATTCTCGATGTTTTGCCTCTCTGTCCTAACTGATGAGCAGATAAAAACCATCCCAGAGGGGGAGTAAGCTG
Organism: Phyllostachys edulis; assembly: GCA_036346405.1. Taxonomy (NCBI): domain Eukaryota; kingdom Viridiplantae; phylum Streptophyta; class Magnoliopsida; order Poales; family Poaceae; genus Phyllostachys; species Phyllostachys edulis. The sequence goes on along the minus strand of CM070563.1, from coordinate 48,957,445 downwards.
TCATATCTAGAAAATTCTATACAGCCTACAACAATTTGAGAGATAGAAAAGATGTGAGGTCCTATCACTTGTTTTGAGTGTGGTGAGCCTAACCACATTCGAGCCAAGTGTCCTAGGCTTTTGGGAAGAGAGGCGAAGGAGTATCCTAAGAAGTCGAGTGCTCATGAAGGCAAGAAGAGGAACCCGAACTACAAGAAGGCGATCCACAAGGTGTTCTCAGCTCTTACTGAGATGGATTTGAGCGATATGGACTCATCAAGGGTAGAACTATGATTTAGGCATTTGGGGGGGGGGCAGCAAGGGCAAGTAGGCAACAATGTAGAAGAAAAAACATAACATCACAATTTAAATACCAGAACTAGATACCACTCTAAGATCCTGCCCTTGTTATTATTCCTATTCTCCCTAGCCTATTTCTTTTCTCCGTCTCCTGTTCCTCCGACCAGCAGCTGTCCGAATTCGGTGTAGCCAGGCTAACCTCCTTGGCTGTGAACTAGTGGCAGCGAGTCACTTTTTCCCCGCTTGGCGTCAAGACCGTAGGACTCGGGCGCGTTGGCAGGAGCTGTCGCTCGGCCATTAATAGCCATCGCTCAACCTGTCACGTCGTCTGCACTGTGCCGCTGACCCAGTTGAAATTACTAGCTACTCCCCACTTCCAAGCCATACCGAATGCATCATAGGCTCTCGGACATTTCTGCCCCCTTGCTTATGTGCAACAACCCCAAGTCCCTCATCGCCTTTCTTCACCACACCCTTTCTAGCTCTGCCTCCTTCCTCTCTCAGTGAGCAAGAGTTTTAGGTTAGGCTTGAGCACTCGCTTTGGCCGAGTGCCACCACAAAGCGGCCATCGCTGTTGACCCCCATCAGTAAGGCTTTTCTTTTTTGTATGTGTCCACTCGCCTTCCATGACAAGAGGCATTTCCCCTTACTTGATTTCACCCTTTGTTCATAGGAGCTGCCATTGACCTCGTGCTTCCTCCCCTCCGACCCAAGTTAGCCCTAGCCATCGAATCGGCCTCTCCGGTGAGGAATACTCGAGGTCACCCTCCAGGATTATCTACCGACTTCCGTGGAGCTACCACCGGGGGTTGAAGACTACTCTCCATCCTCAAGCCGTCACAGTCGCTGGGAGCTTCTCTCGATGTCGCTGTCCGTAGTTGCCAGACCAGCTCTGGCTAGTTCATCCCCTCCACGTCATACCGGTACGTTCCTAGTGGCCACCAAGTGTTCATGCCTACTCTAGCTACGTGGAAGCATAGTTGAAACTCCTTCAACTACACGCAGCCGAACCTTCTACGACCACGTAGTCGAAACTTCTTTGACTACGCACAACCAAACCTTCTATGACCACGTAGTTGAAACTCCTTCGACTACGCACAGCCGAACCTTCTACGACCACGTAGTCGAAACTTCTTTGACTACACACAACCAAACCTTCTACAACCACATAGTCGAAACTCCTTCGACTACGCATAGCCGAACCTTCTACGACCACGTAGTCGAAACTTCTTCGACTACGCACAACCAAACCTTCTACGACCACATAGTCCAAATTCCTTCGACTACACACAGCTGAACCTTCTACGACCACATAGTCGAAACTCCTTCGATTACGTAGTCGTACCTCTTCCGACTAAGGGTAGTCGTACCTCCTTTGGCTACATGTGGCTGTACCTCCTACAACCACACCCAGTCGTGCTTTCTCCGACTGCTCCTTGTGGTACCTCCTTCGACTACACATAGTTGAACTTCCTTCTAACTAGGTAGATGAGCCTCCAAGTAGTCGACCATCATTCTACTTGGAATGTAGTCAAAAACCCTTTTCGACTAGGTGGTCGAAAACCCCTTCCGACTAGATGGTAATCGAAATCCCTTCAGACCAGATGGTCAAAACCTTTCCGACTAGTTAGTTGAAATCCCTTCCGACCAGATGGTTGAAACCTTCTAACCAGTCAGTCAAAAGCCCCTTTTGACCAGGTGGTCGAAGACCCCTTCCGACGAGATGGTCGAAATCCCTTCCGACCAGATGGTCAAAACCTTTTCGACCAGATAGTCGAAATCCTTTTTGACCAGATGGTCAAAACCTTCCTGACCAGTCAATCGAAAACCCCTTCCGACTAGGTACTCGAAACGATGTACAATACTCGAAACGATGTACAGAACTTGAAATCCCTTCCGACCACTCATTTTTGACCATTGTGTTTCGACCACACAGTTTCGACCAATCTTCGACCACTGTGTTTCAACCACACAGTTCGACCACTCATTTTCGACCACTATGACTCGACCACACAGTTTCGACCACTGTGTTCCGACCAGACAGTTCTGACCACTCATGTGCGACCACTGTGTCTCGACCACAGTTTCGACCACTGAGTTTCGACCACACTTTTGATCACTTGGTTTCGACCACTGAGTTTTGACCACTCAGTTTTGACTACTGAGTTTCGACCACACCTTCAACCACTCAGTTTCGATCACTCAGTTTTGACCATTGAGTTCAACCATCCAATTTCAACCACGGTGTTTCGACCACCCAGCTTCGTCCACTATGTTTTGACCACACAGTTTCGACCACTGTGTTTCGACCACACAGTTCCGATCACTCAGTCTAGTCTCGACCACTCAGTTTCGACCACTGAGTCTCGACCACTTAGTTTTAACCACTGAGTTTCGACCACTTAGTTGCGACCACTCAGTTTCGACCACTGAGATTTGACCACTCACTTTTAACCATTAAGTTTCGACCATTCAGTTTCAGTAGTGTGTTATAACCACATTGGTCCAAGGATCCGACCACTATTTTTCGACCACACTAGTCTATGCCTTCGACCACAATGGTCTATGGCTTCGACCAGATTATTTCGATCATACTAGCCTATGCCTTCGACCACAATGGTCTATGGCCTCGACTAGGTAATTCCGACCATACTGGTCTAAACCTTCGACTACACTGGTCTAATACTTCTGGTCTAAGACCTTGCCCGTATGTGTAAAGACACATATGCACTCAATTCCAACATTAAAGGCTGCCTTCAAGGACCATTCATAACCCGAAAGCAAAGCTGAGAGTATTACCTAACCAGGTAATCTCTCCCATCTAGGTAACCATTGAGGAATGTTCCTATGGACACTCTCGCTCCCTGTTAGATTTATCCACTTTGGTCTGAAGTACTTCCTTCATCAGCTTCTTTGGTTATACTTCGTCTGAAGTATTCTCCTCATCAATTTCTCTTGGTTATACTTCGTCTGAAGTATTTCCTTCATCAACACCAGATGAGTATTGGCAAGGACCTAATAATCCTTATTTTATTCATTTATCAATAATTCCTATTATAGATAGCAATGTCTTTACATTTCTTGTGAGTATACCCCTTATCCATAAGGAAGAGGGTTGTAAGCTCTACTACGACTACCACCTGGTCGTAAGTTCCTCTACGACCAGTCCCTAGTCGTAAGATTCTCTATGACTATCCCTTGATAGTATGTTCTCCTACGATCAGTCTGTGGTCGTAAGCTTTACTACGACCACCAGCTGGTCGTAAGTTCTTCTACGACCAGTCCCTAGTCGATGGAGCTTACAGACATGTAGGCCTGGTCGATTAGGGAGTCTTCTATACCATATTTGATGATATGGCTTGGTCGTTCTTTCGAGTTGTCGTTAGATATGCTTGTTTTCATTCGAAGTGTATTCGTTTATTTGAGTGTATTTGGATTTATTGGATTTTATTTGGTTATTTTCAGTCGTTCTGGAGTTCAGTCGTATTATGCGTAGATAGCATCTAAAGCTGAGATGGAACATCAGCCTAGGACAAAACAAGAACAAGACCATGATTATCAGAATATAGAGCAAGGCTATTATCAGCATATTGAGCCTATTCAAAATATTGCGCAAGGCGAGTCAACACTTTGATCATATTGCACCCAATCTTTGCAAATTATGTTGCTTTAAATTATGAAATTGCATTGCTATGATTTATACAACTATATTGGTCTAGTTCATAGTTAATTCCTTAATAATAATCAAGTATAAACTTTCAATCCTTGAACTTGGACATTATCATTTGTCACCCTAGAATTAATGGTTTACATACTAGCTAATAAGTCAGTATCTAAGTGTTATGCTTAGCCTTGCTTAGATACGTTGTCATGCGGGCATTCAATTACCCGACACCAATCATTCAAAACATGGAAACTGGATTTGGGTAGTCGAGGCTGGGAGCCTAGCTAGTATGCTGCATTAAAAGTTATTTTCAAAACAAACCAAAACCTGAAAAACCGATTTCGACTTGGGCGGATGGAAAGAGTGGTTGGTGGTGCATGAGGAAATGTTGGTATGTGGATGTACCGCCCAAGTCAATTAAGGACCGAATCTTGTAATGACCTCTCATGTAAAAATAGTGTAACCACAAGTCTATAATGAGTATGACCTGGCTAACTAATTTGTTCGCCTCAGCGTAGCTTCACCACTGGTGGATGTGGCGTGGGTATTGGGTAGAAGCCATTGGAAAACCACATGGCGCAAGAGGGGGCCTCCTGGGAGCGTGGCTCCGGGCGATGGAAACCTTAGCGGGTGGGATTGCGTTGAGGTTGAGCATTGTAAGGGCCTTGTGGTAATCTCCCATTGATTCACATGTCTAAGGAAATGTGTGTATATATGAAGACGATTATCTCTTATGGGTAAAGTGTGCGAACTCTGTAGAGTAAGAAAACTATCTAGATAGCCATGCTCATGGTCAAGAGCGGTGCTGAGAACTTGCTTGATATAGTTTTCATTTTTATAAAACAATTTGTGGATGGATTGGAAAGATAGGGTGGGACCCCAGGGATTTGAGAAAGCTTGGTCGGGGATCAGTGGTAAATACGGGATAGCCCGAGCATTGGGTGGATGGAGCCACTCAATGGTATAGGAGATGGGATCTCTACTAGTACTTTACAAATCAAACTCAGTTTATAAAACCGGTTGTTAAAAATGCTAAGTCTCAGGGTTTTCGACTACTTAATCTAATTCAAAATTAGCTTTGTGCAAAATAAAAGAACAATGAGCCTCTCCTCCGTTTAGCCTTGCATTTATAATAACTGCATTGTGTGTTGGCTCGCGAGTACGGTTGTGTACTCATGATCGCTATCTACATTCTTTTAGTCAGTGTGTAACAAAGAAGGCTACAGGGACATTTGTGAGTACTGTTCACGCCGAGGACTATTCACGCCGAGTACTGTTCGCACCGAGTACTGTTCACACTTTGGGCTGCTTGGACCTTCCCCGTTAGCGTAGCATGCCGGCACCTGGTCGTAGTCCCACTTTGGGATAATAATTGGGTGTTGATCAAGACTGAAGATCAAGAGGGCCAAGAACTAGGTCGCGAGCCCATGGTCGATTGCCGGCAGGCATATCATGAGGGTTCCACGTGTTATGCTTTGATTCTTCTTCCGCTGCTGTGCTCTGAAGATATTTGGCCTATCCGGCCATTCTGCAAGTCAAAAGCCGTAAGGTGTATTTATGCTTTGTTTAATATTACACAATGGTTTTACATTTTCGTGATATGTATTTGAACCAACAATGTAACTATGTGTGCCAACTACTGATCTAGGGAATGGCACAAACATACACAGTGGGTCCCAAGTTCGAAAATTGGGGTCTGACAGCCAATTTGAAAGAAAGTTACATGTTTATTTTCTTAAAGTTAGCTCTACGTCAAGTTTTTTTTGCCAAGTTGTTGATCATGGCCTAAACTTTCTATCTTTTGGATGCTTCGTACTTACGTAGCTCGGTTTGAATTGTTGTCCATGAAAGAAATGATAAAGCGGAATTGTTTACACTGCACAGGACTCAAATTCTAATGGACTTGAACGTATTCGAGTTGTGACTAGCAAATTTTGTTAAAAGGTGTCCAACATGGACTCAATAGTACTTGATAAGACTATCAAATTGGGCACTAGTCTCTTAGCATAGTACTTACAGAACTAAGTAGTACTAGTCTATTACTACCACCTAAATTTCATCTCAATTACCATCTTGGAGAACTACTACTACTTAGAGATCTAAGTATTACTAGTCCGTTACTACTTACTAGCACGTAAACCTCACCTTAATTAGCCTATTGGAAACCTAACAAACTAGTTATAGTACATGTTCTGGTTCTTGATCGATGATGGTGTGGCAGGGGGGCAGCCCCCATGCACTTGTCTCCGCCCCTGGATCATATCACATGTACGTATATCGAATAAATTATTAGTATACCAGGCGCTTTGACATTTAGTGAAGAAGGAGATGGGCACCCAATCAAGTCCTAGGACTTGAACCTAAGTTGGTGGGGAGGCTAAACCTGCATAAAAGAAGTTATCGTCATAAGCATAGTCAAAGTCTTCGACTCCAAGTCTTCGACTACTCCGCCATAGTCAAATAAACTTAAATGTGATGGAAGAGCTGCCATAAGCATGTTCACACAAAAGCTAGAATACATATATCCTGTCCTGTGAACAACCTACGCGATTCCCTCATTTCTCCCAGACACTTATCTCGGAAGATTTCGAGATGGAGCTCGCCATATCTGCTGTCACGGGTGATATCGCGAGTCGATTCATCTCTTTTTTGATGAACAAGATGTCGACATGTATGCTCGGAGGAGAAGGGGGAGAGGCTACAACAGCTCCTGCTGAGAGTTCACACGGTTGTCGAGGAGGCAGATGGGCGATACATCACCAACTCTAGTATGCTCATACAGTTGAAGATGCTAGCGGCAGCCATGTACAAAGGCTACCATGTGCTTTGGACACCATTAAGTCTGAGCAACAAAAGGAGGGTGCCAAGGAATTGGTAGCGACTCATCCGCCTTATCTTTTGCACAATCGCTGGTACTACAATGAACAAGGTCTTCAACCTAGAGTTAACAAGTGTACTGGAGAGAACCTAGAAACTGCTGTTGCTAACATGACAGAGTTTGTCATACTTTTGGGTGGATGCGAACGCATCTCTCGTAGACCCTATGATACCCAGGGTTTTCAATTTCGGATGAACAAAAAATTCGGGGTCCACCGAAATCACCGAAATTACCGAAATTTTGGTAATTTCGAATTCAATTCGGACAAATGGCCGAAATTGGCATTCGAATTTGACTGAATTTCATCAAAAAATTGACAAATTTTGACCAAATTTTGAATTCTGTTTGAATCTGACCTGAATTCATGTGCAACCGAATTTTTTTGAGCGAAAGGGGAAAAATTCGAGCTCCACCGAAATCACCGAAATTTCGCGAAATTTCGCCGAAATTTGAAACCCTGATGATACCTATCTTTACATATGGACAATTTCATGTTTGGTCTGTTAGCACTAATCATGACTTGTACATGCGTCTTAGGAAAGTTGCATGATTGAGACGTGCATGTACGTCATGCATGTCGAGTAGTGCATCTGCTGCATGTGTGCGTTGCATGTAGGAGTTAGTTTTAGTCTTTGTTTTGTGGAATAATCGAGCACGGCTAGTTAGCAAGTCGTTAGTTAGCTGCTTGCATGTTTAGTCGGGCACGCCTTGGAACGTGGCTCGTGGTCGACTAGTAGACCGCTTCATGCGGATCATGGAGTTCGTAAGTCTCGTCGTGCATGAGTTAGTGGCTCGTGCGGGCAGCGTATGTGCGCGTATGACCCGGCGATGAGTTGCTCCCATGCATGCATGTGAGCATGCAAGATTAGCTATATAAGCCATGTACTAATGTGTTTAGAAAATTGGGTGATCAAGCAGAGAAACGAGAAAAGGGCGTCGTCGCCGCAAAAAGCTTGTGGTCTCCTATGTGTTTGTTCCAAGTGTTCTGCGAGTGTTGAGTTCATCTTTCCGTGAGTTTGATCCTTGGCGTAGCCAACAATTGGTATCGAGCGAGGTGATGGAGCGCGTGGCAGTCGCCGGACGAACGCCAAGGAGTGGCGGGCTCGGTGATCATGGTGGCGCCATGGTGGCGGCACGTCCGCGAGCAAGGTTGTCGCCATGCATTATCCAATCTTGGCGACACGAACTACGGCGTGTGGGCGTAAAGATGAAGATCATCCTCGCCATCTTGGTGTGTGGGCGGCAATCAAGGGCGAAGGGTGCGTCGGGAGGAGAAGAAGGACATTGAAGCTCTCACGCCATATCTCAAGCTGTGCGGATCTTAGTGATGATGGCTATCGCGGACAAAGACACGGCGAAGGAAGCTTGGGAGGCCATTGAGAAGATGAATGTCGGCGAAGATCGAGTCAAGAAGGCGCGACTACAAGCATTGAAGAGGCAATTTGATCGCTTGTACATGGAGGATTCGAAACTATTGCGAATTCTCACGAAGCTCACCACAATGGTGGGGAGATCGTTCTCTTGGAGCCAAGGTGAAGAACAGTCTTTGTTGTGGAGAAGCTTTTGATCTTGTCACGATAAGTTTCGTCACATTGTTGGCACCATCGAGCAATGGGGCGATGTGTCGAAGATGTCCGTGGCGGAGGCGATCGGGCGCTTAAGGGTATATGAGGAATCCTTGAAGGGCGGCGGCGTGAACAGGAGGGTGAGCATTTGTTGCTCACACGCGTGCCTGATGGGAGAGTCTTTCACTTAAAGAAAAGAAGAACCACAACCGTGGTGGTGGTCACGCAAGGTCTGCCGGTGGCGCGATGGCGGCGTGGGCTGCGGCGGCGGCGGCAACAAGATTTAGCGACTCCGACAACAAATGCGCGCAAGTCGGACAGGAGAAAGGAAAATGCTACAACTGTGGCATTCGTGGGCATTTTGCCAAAGAGTGCATAAGCCAAGGAAGGAACGAGCTCGCTATGCGGCGGCGGACGACGAGCCATGTCTCTGTGATGATGCATAGAGTCATAAGTCAAGATTAGGGGAATTGTTAGCACTAATCATGACTTGTACATGCGTCTTAGGAAAGTTGCATGATTGAGGCGTGCATGTACGTCATGCATGTCGAGTAGTGCATCTGCTTTGCATGTGTGCGTTGCATGTAGGAGTTAGTTTTAGTCTTTGTTTTGTGGAATAATCGAGCCGCGGCTAGTTAGCAAGTCGTTAGTTAGTCGCTTGCATGTTTAGTCGGGCACGCGTCTTGGAACGTGGCTCGTGGTCGACTAGTAGACCGCTTCATGCGGATCATGGAGTTCGTAAGTCTCGTCGTGCATGAGTTAGTGGCTCGTCACGAGCCCACGCGTATGTCTTGGCGTATGACCCGGCGATAGTTGCTCCCATGCATGCATGTGAGCATGCAAGATTAGCTATATAAGCCATGTACTAATGTGTTTAGAAAATTGGGTGATCAAGCAGAGAAACCGAGAAAAGGCGTCGTCGCCGCAAAAAGCTTGTGGTCTCTGTGTGTTTGTTCCAAGTGTTCTGCAGTGTTGAGTTCATCTTTCACGTGAGTTTGATCCTTGGCCGTAGCCAACATAGTCGACATAGCGAAGCGGCAGCTTTTCAACTTCTTGTTGCAACACAACCCTCCTGTTCCTCGACCATACTCCCGGTCATTGGTGGGCGTGGAGTTGGGAAGAAAACACTTGTCGCTCATGTATGCGATGATGAGAGGGTGCGCTCTCACTTCTCTTTTATTTTGCACCTCAACGGAGGTGACATTTTGAGCATACGACCATGAGAGGTGTCGGGAAAGGCGCCATTGGTAGTTGTTGAGTTTGTTTGAGATGTAGATGATAATGGTGGGCAATGTTTTATACATCTGTTACAAGCATGGATAGAAACAACAAGGTTATCATCTTAAGTTGAATTGAAAAATGCGAAACTTGGGCGTCAAGCCCATTTTTCTCAATAAGTGGCATATGATGAGTCTGGTACCTATTCAAGACACTCGCATTTGGAAGTGCAAACCCCATGGACTACCCACGGTTGGTACAAATAGTGGAAGAATTCCCCATCTTTGTTGGGAGGTCACTCGTTAACGGAAAAGTGTTTGCAGATGTATTGAGAAGGAATTTGAATGTTCATTTACGGCTTTGCAAATTGAAAGGATCGAAATCTGATCGTGAAGAACTTATCCATGTTTGGCGCCCATCCGAAGTAATTTTTACGATCAAGGTCGTCAATACACTCGGCGGCCTTCGTTTTGTCTCGTGTTGCTCGGTCCATACGCTAGCAAAGACGACTAATGTTTCGAAAAAGGATTTACCTAAGGTGAATCTTCGAGACATACTAGAAGGTCACATTGTTCCACCAAAGGGAGCTTTTAATCTGATACCGCCTTACAGTTCAACTGTTATCTCGGTTCACTTTACTCCAAGTTGTGTTGATGACAAGCCTGAAGCACCCTTCTCAGGGAGGAAGCGACCAGGACTATTTGACTGCTAAGAGCATCTACAATAGTTTGTTTCTTAGCTTGTTACTAAGAGGAGAGAGAGTACTTAATCTAATAAAAAGAAACAACCATTCCAATGGATTGTTTCTTAAGCTTGTATCTAAGACTTTAATTGCTACAAGCTTGTTGGTAGGCAGTGGGACCCACAAAATGAGTGTTTAGGTAACAACTAAGCCTCCAATAGAGTTTTTTGTTGTTTCATATGTCTTGGTATTAACGATCTGATAGTTTCTTCATGTAGAAATAGCTTCACCTTCTCTCCTCATCTTCTCTCATCCACATCATCTAAAAGCTGATGTGGCAACCTCTTAGTAACAGCTGAGGTGGATTGTTGTAGATGCTCTAAGAATCCGAGTCCATGTTTTAACGAGTCAGTAATACTTGGCACTATTAATAATGGGTGTGTCGGATAGCACACAATTAATGCCAAAATTTCTATATAGTGTAATAAGAACCCTTCCAAACTGATAATAATCCTCCTTCGTGTAGACTTTATTATTTTTTGAAGGAAAAAGTCCATATTACATCCTTGAACTTTACGGAGAGTCCAAACCCCCCCCCCAAACTCCAAAAACATTTGATTTACACCCTCGAGCTCACAATACCATGTCAACCGACCCCCTCGGGGTGAAAACAACTGGTTTTGGGCCACGCTGGCATCCACGTTGGGTGGTTTCGCCGCGTCAGCGCCCACTTAATTAAAACACCGCGTCTCCCGTCCGTCCGCAACGCATCGCCAAATTCCCCATTCCATTCTTCCCAAATCGTAGAACCCTAGCACCTCTCGGCAGCGACCCCGTGGCGGTGTGCGACGAGCACTCGGCGGCAACCCCACGGCGGCGCGCAACGACCACTCGGTGGCGACCCCGTAGCGGCACGCGATGACCACTCCATGACGACCCTCTCCGAAATCCCTAGGTGGCGGTGACTTCCACTCGTGGTGGCAGAACCGATTGTGAGGTTAGTTCGTCTTTATTTGTGTCGGTTCTTGGATTAGTTGCGAATTGTAATGCGTGTTTTCGGGCACATTCATCATTTGCCCTTGTAGGACATGGATTTGTTGGACCATTTGTGTGTTCGATTTCATTTTGGAGGAGAATTTTTCAATGATGGCAAGTATGTGCATTATTTGGGTGGTTCTGAGGCACTATCTTGGATCGATAGAGACAAAGTTTCTTTGCCAGAGATTAGAGGCCACCTGCAAGACCATTGTGAAATTACCGAAGACACTTTGCTCCACTGGCTATTCCCTGGGAAAGAGCTTTCCAATGGTCTGAGGGTTTTGACTGATGACAAGACATGCATACTAATGAGGGATTGCATTACTGATGGTGGTGTTGCTGACATATATGTCGACTCAGCTGAACAAGAAACAGATGGAGATGACGACCATGAGGAAGGAAGTGACTTTGAGGAAGAGATGCAAGATGTGAACTGTGTAGAAATGGAGGTAGAGGATGATGAAGTGGGAGTTACTAGGAGCAAGCAAGATATTGGCAGGAAGATTGTTACCCAAGATGTGGGTAATCAGAGTGCTACCATACAATTTGTAACTTCTGGAAGCAAGCAAGTGGGCCTTGTTCCATCTACTCCTAAGGATAGGCAGAAGGAACTAGCTTCATTTAGGCAGTTTTATGGGTCATGTAGCAGTGAAAAGAGCAAGGTGGATAAGAAGAAGCAAGCTATTGTAGCTATGGAGGACACATGTCGCAGTGGTAGTGATTACCTCCCAGGTGATTGTGAGAGTTCAGAGGATGAGGAGGAGGCTGTAGAGATCAAGGAAAAGTTGAAGGAGTTCAAGAAGAAGCTTAAGGAAGGAGAGACATTGAATCCTGATGCCATCTTCTTTGAGGGATCTCATCCACAGTTTGTTGATGCATTTAATGAAGCCATTGTTGATGACGAGAATGAGACTGAGTACTATGACAGTACTAATAATGAAGGTTCTTTTGAAGAAGATGGTGATGAGCTGATTACGAATAAGTCCAAGTATCCTAGGTTTGATCGCCATGCTGTTGTCCCAACATTTGCATTGGGTATAAAGTTTTCAAGCAAGCAACAGTTCAAGGAAGTTGTTATCAACAATGGGCTAGCAGAACGAAACGTGATTAATTTTGTGAAGGATGATGCCACCAGGGTTAGAGCTTAGTGTGATTGGGCCAAGTGCCCCTGGGTTATACTCTTATCCACTAACAATAGGACAGAGAGCTGGTAGGTTGCATCTTTTGTCAATGAGCACACATGCCCACTTAGAAGAGATAATAAACATGTGACTGCCAAAAGAATTGTAGACAAGTATGAGAAGATGATCAAAGCTAATGTAACACCCTGGCTATGTGGAAGCCAAGATATTACTTGAAAGACTAACATACAACAACAATGCAGAATAAGTTCATCAATATATCAAATAATATCAATTAAAGGTCAACATCTACTAGAACAACTGTAGGAATTTAATATGAGTTCAACAGCAAAGTACAAACTCTGAACATCCAAGCATACATAATCAAATAAGATAATCCTATCGAAAGACTATTCTAGGAACACATGCAGTTATTGAATCAACCAAATACATAGTGAAGGATAATATCAACCATCATACTCCATTTATTACAATCCAAGATTTAACAAATGATCGGTAAGAGCAAGATCATATTATTAAGAGTGAATGATGTGAAGTGAATGCAGTGTTCGTGACTAATCCCTCCCAAGGATGTCGTCATCAGTGATCACCTAAAATAAATAAACAAAAGCAAGAATGAGTCCATGACTCAGTAAGTACAACAGAATCATAAGAACAATATTGAATATAAACACAATCATTGCATTATGGAATTTGAATATAGAATGACAAGAATGATATGAATGAATGAATGCAATCTTCTCTTTTGCTTATACTGGTATAACCAGTGACACACCCGTCGGTGTTCACTTAGGCTCGCATTTAACAAAATGCAGGGATCCAAGGCCCGTATGAAGAACGTTTTATACGGGGATCCAAATCTGCCCACATTGGAATGGTGGGTCTTACGTGCTCATATGGGAATTGACGTGTATTTACATTCCACTCCTGTGGATGAAACATGAACAATGAATGAATGGAATGAATTATGAATAATGAAAGACATCATCTCATTAAACATGGAATAACGAACATGAAGCATTGAATCTACTCATGGATCATAGAAATAACAGTATGAACAACAAGCACTCAGCATTCACCAACAATAAGAATCACAAAGTACTTGCCCATGTTGGAATGATGGGACTTCACTACCCACTTCCGTGGTGAACATGAAAGAAGGAACGAATGAATATTTTGAATGTAAACATAGCATCAAAGAATCAAGGTATATCATTTATGAATGGAAATAAGAAATACCGAAATTACCCATTGCATAATCATCAATCAAGTGGAACAATCAACAAACAAGACAATTCACTTGTACTTGCCTCAACCGTGAGACGGAAGACAACGATGGAACGCTCTAGCCCCGGGGTTCACCACCACCTGGCAACCATAAAACAATATACTAAGTACACCAACCAACAGTGTACAGCATTGCAATGGAACAAAACAAAAACAAGCGTCCCTAATCGCAATCCGAACATTTAACCAAAACACTCTTAAATTCCCAAATCTGTCAAAATAGATAGCTGTTAAGGAAAAATTCATAACTTTGGAGTCAAAACTCCAAAAGCCATGAATCCAATTTTCATAGAACCTACACAAGCCTAGCTACAACTTCTCAGGTTATTGAAAGATCAAACTAGTTCATCTAAGCCTTTGTTTTTAATCCCGAATACCCATCTGTCATCTTCGGTACTACTAACTTGTGAATTTCATAACTTTTGTTTGGCACAACCAAACACATTGTTCTAATAATATCTGGAAACTAAAGGAAACAAGTTATCTCAATAAAATTATCACAAATATTTCCACTGTGCAATCCAAGGTTGCAAACAGCCAAGTAAAACTCTTCTGTCCACAACCGAGAGACAGATTTCAGCCTTAGATTCTAAAATTCATATATTTTGATCTAAAAATCCAAAAATTATGAAATTTAACTTTCTATAAACATGATGAAAATACCTAAAAATATCACTCAGACCAACTGACCCAATTTGGCAGTCTCCAAGATCAAATTTATAGATTTATGTTCACTGCACAAGTCCTGAGACTGATTTAGCACCCAGTCTTGCGAAATTCATAACCAATTAACCGTTTATCCACAAATTATGAATTAGCACTTTATAGAAAGATAAAAAAAAATTCTCATCTATCTTCAGGAGGCACTAATCCCTGAATCCACATGGAACTAATTCAATCTGACGAATTATCTGAACTACAGAACACCGATCTAGATCAGCATGATAACAATCTGACTATCGGTGACAATTCACATATGAAATAATTATAATAATTAATGGAGAACATGAATATACCTACGAAATTCCCCTGTGAGATCAACCCCTTCTTCTAGCCTTCATCCCTTTCATCCTTTCTTCCTCTTCTTCTCCTTTCCTTTGATCTCTTGACAGCAGCAGGAAGGAGGCGCAAGGGAGGGGAAAGGAGGTGGAGGCGCAATGGGGAGGGGAAGGGTGTGCTACAGTGCGTGCTACAGTGGCATGCCTGCCCCCCTCCACTTGGATGGTTGCCCTAATGGGCCAAGGTGCTGCAGGCTTTTGGCCCACAGCCCAGGTTCTCTGAATAACGCGAACCCCCCCCCCCCCCCGAAACTTCGGTTAAAACCACTCTCTAAAACAATTCGTATCTGTAAAGTTTTCTCCTCTTTAAATTTTTGGGATATTACATTCTACCCCTCTTAACAGAATTTGACCCCGAATTCTAACTATCGATCTAAACAAAAGAACAACCGCAACTGAAACAAAACAACGATTAACACGTCTTCGGCGTGAACAACTTTGGATAACGCTCGCATATGCGAGACCTCTTGATTCCAAGTCGCTTTCCTCTCGGACTTATGGAACCACATCACATTTGATGGATACCTACGTCTACACCTCAACACTCATCTCGGCCTTTACAGGTTCTCTCAACACACATGACTCAAAGGTAAGATCATCTTCTCATTGGCCAACGGCTCTAATGTAATCCCAAGCTGCGGACCTCTCAGGTACTCACTCAGCACCAAAACATACCAGACGTCGCGTAATCTGCGTATGGACCCGAGATGATCCTAGCGATACGCCATCTTCCAAAAATCCCCGCAACTCCCAGAAACAACCAATGTATCTTGGGCCAAACTTTCCTTTGGTACCAAACCACACACCCTGCAGAAACATAAGGAACTCTTGTTCCCTCTCTCAATCGATCTCTTCATCTTAACAAGGAGCGTCTCCTTTAGTCGGGAACACACAACAAACTCGCTTTAAACAAAATCTTTTACCATCAGAACCCAACTGAAACCAAAGGATTCGCAATGCAACCCTCTCATACCCAATTTCCTTCCAAAAGACTCCAACCCAAAACTCAAAAGATTCATCATAAAAACTTTTCCACTTTTCAAGTAGGCAATTGGAGAAAAACACCACATAAGCCAACTGCGAAATCACTCGAATGTCCAAACCAAATACTTCTTTTGTTTTGTCTGAATTGGAAAGAATCATACATGCCATCATAAAACCAAGCTCAAATTACGGAAGACACCCGTCAACAACACATAGCTCCAACAAAAATCAAGAAAACGTTTCACTACTCGAGGAAACATTCTTTTGCTCAGTTTCTCTTTTAGGAATAAAATTCCCCACGGTGGGCTGGGCATTGAGCTAATTTTGGGCCAGGGTGTTACAACTAATCCCACTTGGAGCATGGATAGCTTGAAGGCCACTGTCTAGGAGGAAATGCAAGCAGATGTTAGCCTCTCCAAGTGCAAGAGAGCAAAGTCTATTGTCATGCAAAGATTGCTAGATTCCCCCAAGGGTGAGTACTCCAAGGTGTTTGATTACCAACTAGAACTTTTGAGGAGCAACCCAGGAAGTACTGTTGTGGTCCACCTAGACCATGACTATGAAGACGTAGTATTCCAGAGATTTTTATGTGTGCCTTGGTGCTTGTAAGAGAGGTCTCCTTGCTGGTTGTAGGAAAGTCATAGGACTTGATGGTTGCTTCTTCAAAGGAGCAACATGTGGTGAGTTGCTATGTGCCATTGGCAGGGATTCCAACAACCAGATGTACCCAATTGCCTGGCAGTGGTTGAGAAAGAGACAAATGATTCTTGGGATTGGTTTTGTGCATTGTTGTTCAAAGATGTTCAAATTGGTGATAGTGAGGGTTGGGTGATCATATCTGACCAACAGAAGCTATGCATATCCACACTAACTTGTACTTGTAGAATTGTAGTTTGTCTTGGAAACTAACATCCATTCTTGTAGGGCCTCATTAATGCTATTGCCAACTGGGCACCTAAATGTGAGCACAGAATGTGTGCTAGGCATATTTATGCCAACTAGAAGAAGAATTACAAGGACAAGGAATTTTAGAAGAGGTTTTGGAGGTGTGCCAAAGCACCTTTCATGATGATGCTCAATTGGCATAGAAGACACCAGAAGGAGCAAAAGCTATGATGAAGATCGACTCACATCACTAGAGCAGGGCCTGGTTCAAGCTGGACTCCAAGTGTGATTCAGTCGACAATAACATGTGTGAGTCTTTCAATAATTGGATCATTTCAGCTAGGTTTCTACCTATTACTAGCATGCTTGAGGTGATTAGATGCAAAGTTATGGTGAGGATTCAAGAACAAAGAATTAAGGCTCAAAGATGGCAGGGACAAGTATGCCCAAATATATTCAAGAAATTAAAGTCTTACATAATTGAATCTTGTTTTTGTCATGCTTTGTGGAATGGGAAAGATGGTTATGAAGTTAAACACCATGACAAGAGGTTCATTGTTAGTCTAGAGAAAAAAACCTGCTCCTACAGGTATTGGCAACTTTCTAGTCTGCCATGCTATATCTTACATCTACTACAACTCAAGGAACATTGGTGAATTTATTGCAAAGTGCTATTCAATTGAAGAATTCAACAAGACCTATGAGCACTGTGTGCAACCTATGGAGGGTATTACTTCATGGCCCACCTCTGAAAGACCAAAACCAAGAGCTCCTACGTATGTCAAGATGCTAGGAAGGCCAAGGAAGGAGAGGAGAAGGGAGCCGAATGAGAAACCCAAGAGCACAAGAGTATCTAGGGTTGGCATCATCATTAGGTGTAGAGTTTGCAAAGGCATTGGCCACAATAGGGGATCCTATAGGAAGAGAAGAGGGGAGGCTACTACAAATGCTCCTATGCCACCACTGGATGCAATGGTAATGTGCATTGTCACCTTCGTGTGTTTACATAATATGGATGCTATTTTCTGCTAATGGTACATTGCTCTCCGGTATTATTACCACTAGGAAGCCAGGAGAGTGTGCTGAGGAAGAGGAAGGCACTGACTGCATCATCAGCTTATAGAAAAAAGAGGATAAGTGGTTCAGGACACTTGCACTCAGAACATACAAGAACAACAACCCAAGATGTAAGTCACAGCACTAACATATTCCCACTTTGATTACAGTATGCACATAATTGGCCATGTCTCCTTTTCCATATTGCAGTCTGGTATGCCTGTTCAGGAGATAATCAAGACATCAGCTAAGGCCAATGTGATAACAACCAAAGGGGGTCAGCTACTATGAACCTTTAGGCTCATGTTCCAGGCTCATAGGCTAGCTCCATAGTAAACATCAATCTGAACTCAGGGTCTGCAAGAGCTCATGTCAAAGCACATGAACCTTCATGTAAGGCCAAGAAGCAAGTCTTGACTAGGGGCAAGAAACAGATGTCTTCCAAGTGATTGTAATGTGCCAGACTTGACTAAGGGTTGTAATGTGATAGACTTATGCATGTATTTTGCCAGACTTTGTAGAAGTTGAATGTAATGTGCCAGACTTGAGGATACTTTTCACAGACCTGAGTATTTATGCGAGTACTTTTAATGAATTGTGATGTCCTTCTAATTTGTCAATTTGTGACCAATTTACTTACTAGTCAGAGGGATTAGAATGGAAAGAAGAGCCAAACAGCCAATCTACAGGTAATTGTGGTGTTGAGTGTATGCATGAACAAATTGGTCTTACCAGATGCATAGATTCTTAGGCGAGTTGACATTCCTGGTGTTGAGTGTACGCATGAACAAGTTGGTCTTACCAGATGAACAAGTTGGTCTTACCAGATACATAGATTTCTGTCCAGCAATTTGTATGATACTCTCATGGTTATTGTGTTATCTTTTCTCTGTTGTTACTAGTAATGATTTTCAATTATGTACGGTTTGTGAAATCTTTTTTTATTGTTGACTCAGCCACTGAAAGGTCAAACGCCACTTTCTGGTTTGATACTGGTCGTTTGTTTACTTTACATTGCTCCTGATGGATTGTAATGAGTTGAATTACCAAAGGCATGACATTACCAGATGCATAGATCTGTGAAGCTTGATCTAACCAAATTTGATCCCAAATTTCCCGAACTTGCTGTATTCTCATAAACTAGGAAGAATTGATACAACTTAACCATCTTGGCCTTGTTCTACTAGTACTTTTGCATACACCATTACCATTCCCATTCCCATTAATCAACCAAACATGACAATTGTCATACTTCACAACATGTTCCTTTCTTTCAAATACTTGACAACACATGGTTACACAAACATGACAGTTATCAATTAAAACCAGAAATCTCAGTTACTAGTTACACAAGAGAGCAACTACAAGCAAAGCACATGACACCACTACAGCAAAACACCATGTTCTTTCTTTCTCATACTTCACAACTCTAGTTTTCTTTTCATCCAGTGTTGCATCCTTCGCAATCAAAATTCCTCTCAGAGTAGCCACTTCTGATTTATGTGCATCCATCATACCCTCCAGTTTATTCCTTGAATCAGCTTCAGAAGCTCTCAGATCATTGTTCTGCCTCCTTAGAGACCTCACAGTGTCTCACAGATCCAGCATAACCTCCTTCACAAAGGGAGCCGTCTCTTTGTCTGCCCAAACCCAAAAATTGCAACTTCCAGCCTACCAAATTGACCACTGTACAAAACAATTACAGTGAAGAAAACCAATTCAACGAATCAAATAACAATTTATAGCATCACATTACTCACCCGCGCCCTCATACAAGTCATGTACCTCCTTCCTGGGTTTGAATCACTACACGAAATCCACCACGCGGCCTTCTGTTCGCAGTGGCACATCACTGCGGGTGAATACTCCAATGGGCGCTCGCGGTACGGTATGGGTGACGTTGATGACCCCTCCTCACCACCAACCCGGTCTATAGCCAACGAAGACTCCGACTGCCGACTGCTTCGTGAGCCAGACATCCCCGCCGCCACAAGTGGAAGTCACCGCTGCCTAGGGATTTCAGAGAGGGTCGCCGTGGAGTGGTCATCGTGCACCACCGCGGGGTAGCCACTGAGTGGAAGTCGCGCGCCGCCGCGGGGTGTCCGCCGAGTGGAAGTCGCGTGCCGCGGGGTCGTCGCCGAGTGGTCATCGCATGTATTGCCGCGGGTCGCCGTCAGTGGTCGCCACGCCGCCGCGGGGTCGCCGCCGAGGGGTCGTCGCCGCTAGGGTTCTACGATTTGGGAGCTCTTCGTTTTTTGGCGTGGCGATGCGATACGCAAGCGACGCAGTGTTTTAAGTGGGCACTGACGCAGCGAAACCGCCCAACGTGGATGCCAACGTGGCCTAAAACCAACTATTTTTGGCCCGAGGGGGTCGGTTGCCATGGTATTGTGAGTTCGAGGGTGTAAACCAAACAATTTTGGAGTTTAGGGGGGATTTTGGACTCTCTGCAAAGTTGAGGGGTGTAATATGGACTTTTTTCTTTTTTTAAAAGCAAAATGCCAGGTTAAATTTAAACACATGAATAAAGCAGCATAGCACGTAGTGCCACATGATTGGACTGATCACAGTTCACATTATCACTCCATGAAGAGTTTTTACTTTATACATTCTCCTCTTTTTAGCACCATGACATATAATAATTTAGTAGTAAATATTTAGGGTAAAAAGTATGTCACACAGACTCGAGTGCATCCTATATATGCCTTAGCATTATAAAGACAATGGCGTCGTCACAAATACTTGGATAACCTAACTTCTGGCCATTAGCGGTCGGAAATTAAGGGAATGGTTGAGATTAACTTCGGCCTTTAAAAGTGTTCTGATGCTTGAGTTTCTCTGATGAGACATGCTACAATACTTGCTCAGTGCGTGTCGAAATCGATCCCATCCTTTATCCAATGCCTATGGAGTAGGCGTTTTGCTTTTAATTCACAAAGGCGAAGGCCCATTACAAGTCGGAAGCTGCCCTCCGTCACTAAATATAAGTTTTTTTGACTTTGCACGGTCTTCGTTGCAAAGACTTCGACCATTATTTTTTATAATAATAGTAATAATATACTACTAAAAATATTAATATGTGATGGATGTATTTTCCAAGATAAATCTAATGCCTTTATATTCATATGGTCAATCTACATTCGTTGACATGTATATTACTGGCCAAAGTTTCAACCACATAGATCCCACTGTGACCTATACATGGTTATGGTGAGAGCCTACTCCCGTGGGCCGTGGCCATCGTCTCGCCAACATGCACCGCACCGTAGGTCTTTCCTGTTGTGTCTGCGAAAGTGGGAATCAGCCCTCGCTCTCCTAGTACTAGTACATGTCGGGCCAAGCATGCACTAGTTTCTCCTCCATTTCACAGGGCCGTTAGTTTGTGAGAAATTTTACGGTTGTACTAGAAGTATATAACAGTAGTATAAATAAAATCTTATCATTGATTTATTAAGGTTATAATAGACTTTTCTTTGTATTTATAATTTTTTATGAGGGTATTATTAACTTTTCTAACTAGTGTTGAAAATATTACTCTTGTTGCATGTGATCCTCGTATGAGCAATTATAATTCTACCCGTCTCAGGATTCTACTACTCATACTACCAGGTGTAGTATAACTAAAGCATAACTAATCTAAACTATTGGATTAAAAAGAATGAACAATCCTTATTAAATTGAGTGTACCGTAAAAAAAGCTCTACTTTGTTACTTCGTCACGTATGTACGTCCAGTGGCAGTTGCCGTGTCCTTGTCAAAACCAAGGATCGGAAAATCGGCCGATTTTCAGTGAAATTGGATCTG
The DNA here is from genome assembly GCA_036346405.1 of Phyllostachys edulis. Classification (NCBI taxonomy): domain Eukaryota; kingdom Viridiplantae; phylum Streptophyta; class Magnoliopsida; order Poales; family Poaceae; genus Phyllostachys; species Phyllostachys edulis. The sequence goes on along the minus strand of CM070563.1, from coordinate 48,935,905 downwards.
CCGGTTGTAGGCCCCCGAAATCGGATCCGTTTCAAGCCAAGTGATTGCACCGGAGGCACAACACTTAACATGCAACGAGAACGATTTCGAGTGCTCGGATATATGTCTCATGTTAGCTCCCAAGGATCAGTGGCTAACATGCGCATATCCAAACACAACATTGCAATCACATCCATACACAATATACAAGAATAATAGAAACATGATTACAACATCAACAATTAGAACCTTATGGTCCAAATTTGCATTAGAGAGCCGACCGACAATTTAATCATAACACAAATAAATCGCAGCGGAAGATAAACTTAGAATAAAAAGAAAATAACCAGATTGACATGTCCAAACCCACAAGCAACTAACAGGGGTTAAAATCGTAGCATCTGTCGTACTAAAACCCGATTCGAATGACTTCTCACCTACAACATGGATAATCCAACTGAGTACAAAAACATAATCGCAAGACTTACGAATAGCAACATATAATAAATGCATTCAAGTGTCAAAGGCAGGCTACTACACTAGGCAATTTTCAGCATAAAGCAAGTTTTTCTTTGAGATAACCGGTATAGATTCAAATTGTCATTTGTAAAACATTTAGAAAACAATATATACAGTAGGTAATCCCAATTCATCATCAACAACCATAGATACTCCAATTATAATCAACACACGAACTTCCTGCTCGTGACACATGTCATTCCTTAACAAATCAACACGCGAACTTCCCGTTCGTGATAACATATAAGATTTGAACAATTCAACACATGACCTATCAACACAACCCAAACCTAAATTCCCATAAGCTAACTATGCATGGTTTCACCAAGCGATGTCCATAACCGGGGACACGGCTATTCGAATAGTTTGTTAACTCTACAGAGGTGTATAGCTTTACCCACACGATATGAATACATCATAATGTCAGCCAATGCACTCTTCCGTAGGAGTGTGACTGAGATATCATAACGAGGCCATTATAATGTCATGTCCTAACAATCAAACCACCCGAGGAAATGATCCCATGGTAGGCTATCGGTCGCATTGAACCACAGGTAAACCTCGTTGTGTAAGTAAGTCCCTTGCGCACAAGAGACCCTTAAGGGCAAGTAAGACGACACTAAACATGCCCCCACTAGATTGACAACACAACAACAACAATAACAATAATAATTGTCAACCTAATTGTGCTTTGATAGCTAACACACAACAAATTATTTAGCTAAGCCATCACCCATAAACCCGGCGTGTGGTTGCATGTGAGACTTGGTTCAACACACCACAGACCGGTCTTCAATCACTTAGACAGGGCTACACGAATCTGGGACAACCTCCCTTCATCACCCTATCACTCATCCAAGTCCAACACACAACAACAACCCACCCAACAAGTCCACAAAACCAGATTCGAAGATCTGGACATATTCCTCAAAATCAACATAATTCAATCCATATATTCTTCAAATTTCATCAAGATTCAATCCAATCCATCGGCCGATGGACTAGCTCCATCAACTACTTTCGACTACAACTACTAGCATGACTAAGGCACGTTCTACAAATCACCAAACAAACCCATATAACATTCAAGGAAAAAGGGTAATCACATTCAAAGGAAGGCCAATGTAGCAAGCAGGGCATATCTAAAGCTACCCATTTTACATACAAGTATTTGAAATTAAAGCAATGCATAGAATGCATGAAAATCAACATAGATACTTTTCAAAATTAATAGGAATTCAACACGCATCAAAGGAAAAACTGCTTGCCTTTGCTGTGGATGGTCCATGTGCTGCTGAAACCAATCTCGATCACACTCGAACCTTCGTAAACTATCGAATGAACGAGAACATCGAATAAGAACGAATAACACCGAAAACATCCAAAAATTCAATATCATCCAAAATGCATGAAATTTATACAGTAGGTATATTATGAATTTAGGTAAAATAATTATTCCATTTGGAGTTTGTATGTGAAAGTTATAGTGGTTTGAAAATCAGCATCTTGGAAAATGCTGAAAAAAGAGCCCGGTTACTATTCATCCTAATTTAATTATTTGGTGAAAATTTGTACAATAGTGGTGGGAAAGAGGATTACATAGATAAATGTAGAAAAAAAAAATAAGACCAACATAACTTGGTTCAACTCATTTGGAGTTCAAATGAATTTTTTACGAATTTTCAAAGATAAAAGAGTTTTCAGTGTAAAAATAATTCTTTTCTGAAATTTCTACCACATTAAAATACTTTTTAAACTCAGGCTAACTTAGCATCTGTTTAAATCAAAGTAGCCCATCCAATCGCACAATGCCCGGATTCACGATCTTTCAACTATACAACCTATCCAATAATTGTACGAAATCCATCGACTTACGAGCATAAGACCATGCCTAAATCCATCAATTGTTCTTCACTATGCTATTTAAGCCAATAATAACTATCTAACTCTACTAGTATCGCCTCGGTAATTCATATTCGGATACACCCAAAATTTCCACCGACTGAGGTTTAATAGATTAACCGACACCTAATGAGCTTTACAATTTAATAACACATCCAACATCTAATGGCTCATTAATCGATCAACTCATATACAAACCACTGAACTTAGTCGTGAACAACCTCTACCAATACAATCATATATGTGCCTCTACAATCAACTAATAATCCTTTATCTACTAATCCAATTGAGGGTACAAATCTATCAACTCAGCACATAGGACTTAACTACTAATTACATGGCAATCCAGATATTTATCTGCAATCAAATCATCCATTCTACCATCACCCAAATCTAGCATAAATGACTCGCATAGCTATTACTTAATACATCCCATCAATTTACTCATGATTAAATAAATCACCAGATTCAACCTCCATCTCTCCATAAATATCATCACAAGATCTATCTATCAAGTAATAATTCATAAAATCCTTATGCGTCCTAACTCCAAAAATTACTAATCCAACATGAGGGAAAATCTCCAATTAATTTATCCTCCAAAGATCACCACTAGCTTCCATGCGACTTCACAATAATATCGTCTGATCCAATAATCAACTCATATATTTAATCTAGCATTTACCGATCAATAATACACACATAATCTGCTACAACGATATAATTATTTGCATCCACAATATTTCATCACATAATCATGCCTACGCACAAACACGACCTAACCGGGTAATTATACTGGTCTTAAGCTACCAAAACACTTTTACACTTAAACATGCATAAATAGATACCATGCTCATGACTAAAATGCAACATGCACGACTAATAAAGTAACACGGTAAAATAAATAATACTAAAGATTTTACCACAACGCTAGGCATGCGAATCGTCTCTGGGCATCGTCTTCTCAGCTCCCCGTCCACGTCCACCATAGTCATCATCGAGCTCGTCCGTGTCTGTGTCCATATCCGCGTCTCGCTCCGCATCGTCGATGTCACTTGGTCACGCCCACGGAGCCGCCTTGCCAACGCTGCACTCAAGCGTGACACGCCATACCACCTCGCTTTGCTCGGGTCGCCGCGCCGCTGCATGCATGGCCCTTGCATGAATGCGCCGCACTCTCGGCCGTCTCCTCCACATCGCCATCTTCGCACCGCTGGCCGCCGCCCATGCCTCCTCGCCTCGGCCGCCTCGGGGTCGGCCACCTTCGCCTCGGCTGCCGTCAAGCCATGCCTTGCGCCCATTGCCCGCCGTAGGCTTGCGCAGCAGCGCCGCGCCATCAAGCCTTGGCCAGCCCATGGCACCTCGCCACTGCATGCGCGCACCGGCCACCCTTGGGCCTTGGCTACCGTGTCAGGACTAGGCCACACCTCGGAGCCGTCCTAGTGCGCCGCCTGCGCTGGGCGAGCTTTGCCGTCACTACTCCCGGTCCACTGGACAGCGTCTCCTCATCCCGCAAGCACCCACTGCCCGAACGGCTCGACGCCACCCTTGGCGTCCACATCGACCGCCGTAGTGCCATGCACACATGAAAAAGAGGAGCTGCAGAAATAGAACACACGCATGCAGGCATACATACACGCACATGCACAGGAGAAAAGGCATGCATGCATGCTCTGGAGCCGCCGACTACTTTGCTCCTAAGCAGCACAGTGTTCTTCTCCTTCCTCTTTTCCAAAGAGTTCAAACGCTCATGCATGCGAGATATACTTGGATGAACGGAAAGCTAAAGTGGTGAGGATTGCAATGGTGTGACATGCATGAGCTAATTCTCAGTTTTTAGGTGGGATTGGGAGGAGAGAAGTGAGATGTGTTGAGCTCATGCTTGAGAAGGAGAGAAAGAACTGTAATGGTGGTGATGTTTGGGGGACAGAAGAAGATGACTGAGTGGGGAGGGGATGGTTCGGCAGTTCGGCTGGGGGGTAAAAAAATTGGACAGTGGGGTGATGTGGGTAGTGAGGCCTTTCGGTTGGGAGAAAAGAAAATGGCATTAGGGAATGGGGATAACAGTGAGAGGAATGGCAGAGAGGAGTGGGGTCGGCAGTGGTTTAGAGTGTTGTGTTCGGCTGGACAAAAGAAATAGCCAGGAAAGGGGGGGAAAAGGGCAGTGAGTTGGATGGTGCTGGAGATGGAATAAACTAGGCAGTGGGGAGCGTGGCTCTCGGCTGGGAAAATGGTTGGAGAAAAGGTGACATGGGGTTGGCAGCCTTTCTTTAATCTCCTCGCACAATCTGCTGGCTGGTGCTTTCACCCCTCCTTGGCTTTTGTCTACATGGAGTGGACATGATTTGGTCAATGGTGAAAGGAGGTTTGTGGGGGGAGGGAAAGTGATGGTGATCAAAAAGAAGATGGCAGTGAGGATGGTAGAAAGAAAAAAGGGCAGTGGGGAGAGGATGTGTTCGGCTAGGAAAAAGGAAAAAAGGTAGGGAGTGCCCATAGCTACCTCATGCATATAAGTATATACTACTAGCTCCCCCGCTGTGTCTGTGTGTGTAAAGCAGCATGCTAGCATGTATATATGTGTGCAACTAGCAGCTACTAGTAGTATATATAGTGGATCGAGTAGTGGATTAGTAGTAGTAGCAGTGCGTGGCAGTTGTAAGCGTGAGAACAGAAATGGCAGTGGAGTGTGTTGATGAGTTGTTCTCAGATGGACAGGAAGAAAGGAAAAAGGCAAGGGATGGTGAAAGAGAAATGGCAGGGGAATTAATGAGCACGTAGGCGAAAGGTGTTTCGTCCCCAGTCGGGTCGGTCGAACTGGAAGCGACAGCAATGATATGAAAGAATGACATGTCATGAATTTTTGATATGCACGCTAAAACAAGAAGTCGAAATAATTTAACATTTTAAATGCAGTCTTTCAAACAATTTGATTTAATAAAATGCAACCTTTTAATTAATTCAATTTGATTTTAAAAGCAACATTTTAATTAAACATTGGAAAAAATTTAAAACACAATAAAAAAATAATAGATCACCAAATTAAATATTAACATCTCGATTCTGAAAATCGGGGTGTTACACCGGTGGGGGCCTATTGCATTGCAAACCGGCCCCGAAAATCTCGGTTTGGATGAATTTTGTCCCAAAAAAATCAAAGTTGTTTGAATTTTGTCCAAATTTGATTTTTTTAAAAAAATTAAAAAAACTTGAAAAATTCAGCCAAAATTTTTCGATTTTCAGTGAAATTGCCCATACTAGTAATTTTGACCCTCACTTTTTTTTGTCGGTAAAAAAAAACCCTGGTCAAAACACACAAATGTAGTCCTAAATGGCTGCCGTGAACGTCACCTCCTGAATACAACCGAGTTCAAGGAAAGGTCAAAATTGTACAACTAGTAATTTTGACCGACCTGAGTGATGGAGTCTAGGGGCGGACCCAACATTATGGCAAGCTGTGGCATCTGCCAGAGCTTGCTACGGTCCGGAGTACTCACTACCCCCGGTATTTCCTCCCTTCTCAGCTCTCTGGTTCCACTGGTGTCGGAGAAGATTTCCTCCGCTGGACCGAGCACATTGTTGATTTCCTCTATGGCTCCGCCCTTCAACCATCCCGGCTAGACCGACAGTGGGCTTTCATGGCTGAATCACGGCCCACCCAGGCACCCAGCCCAAGTCCCCAACCAACTCAAGATCGGCCTCCAATTCCAATCCCCACTCTCCAGAGTTCAATATCCACTCGGTCTCTCACTCTCCCAACCCTAGCCCCTTAGGCGGCGGCGGCGCAGCGGGCCGGGCAGGCGAGGCGGCGAGCGCGCATCGGGCGCAAGAGCAGGCGGCCGATGGAGTCTTGTGTGCTGCTGGCCGGGCAGTAGGCGGCGGACGGAGGTTGGGCGAGGCAAGCCAGCGAGGCGCGAGCGACGGAAAGGCCGAGCACGGAGCAGCGCCAAAGGGCTGTGGGAGGCACAAGGCAAAGCGTGGCGGCGTCTTGGCGTGGGTGGTGGGTGCGTGGCAGCCTTGAGGGCGCCAAGGCAATCTTTGGCGATCAAGGGGCGACGGCCGACGACGGGCGGCTCTGCTCCCAGGCGCCAGGCGGTTCTCTACTCCCTCTTCTTCTTCATCAATGTGGCATGTTAAATCCTATGTCAATGGACACACCTTCTCCAATTTGGGATTTTTATTCTAGTGGCAATGGTTGCTTACTTCCCTGTTTCTACTTATTTCTTATTTCGTAGGATAAAATGGTGCCCCAAGTTCCCCAATCAGCAAATCAGATGGAGACTTCAGATGCTGCTCTTGGTCAGAATGCAGTCGAAGTGATCATGAATGGAGGAGTGAGTGAGTGACAAACATGGATCAGGTCATCTGGAACCAATCTCCAACAGAGGTATAATCCTGTTACAGCCGCTTGTTGGAACAAAGTCTATAGTGCAGATAACATATGAACTGGTGAGGAACCATCCTCATAACTTGTGTTGTTGTTGAGAAAATTTCTTAGCATTGTAAAGTAAACTTCATATGTATGTGATGTAATTGTAGAGAGACCCCGAGGCTGGAGATTGGCCTAGTGCTATGGAAGTTTGGAAGGCAACCTATCAGAAGCCTAATGGAACTTGGTGTATTCCTAATGGTGAAGGAATTCGCAAAATAGAAAAAAGAACATGTATGTTGTAGTTGGTAAATCAACATTGTTAATCTACCAAATTATGATAATGGACTTGAGTTTATTTCTGATATGAGATGTGTACTTGAGTTTCATCTAGATGGATAGATGATGCAACTAGTGGGAACTAGGATAAGTGTCCACTCATGGACAAATCAATAGGTGCCTGATGCAGCTAATGGGAGTGCATTTACATCTAGTTTTAACTAAAATATCTTTTTATGTTTAGTAGTCATTTTGTGCTCATGGAAATCTTCTGCATATTGTGCTCATTTGAGTCATTTGTGCTTGTTGATACCATTTAGTGTCATATGCTCATATTGGTGTGGTTGCAATATAATTTGCCTTGCATATGGTTTTTTTTTTTGTTTTTGGGTAATACGCCTTGGTTCGTGTTTGCGACGCCGCCATACCTAAAAATTAATCCTGGGTCCGCCAATGATGGAGTCCAATTTGAGCAAGTAATCGACAATGCCAAGGAGTTCCTATGCCAAATACCATATAGCTTCTCTCTCTCCTCTTTGTTTCTCTCTCCCTTTCTTACACTCAGATTGGGAGGCTTCAAGATGGAGCTTGCTCTGTTTGCAGTTACAGGCGAACTTGTGTCGGACCCGGATTTCATAATCCAGAATCATCTATGAAAACACTGCGCTACTCTCTGGATCAGTAGATAGCGCTCACAGAATACATCACTCAATCAATTCATACATAACATGGACTGAACCATTCATAATATTACAAATATCAGAGTTCAAATAGACCGCATCGGGTCGAGTTTACAATAAAGGCCGACTAGGTCAAATGAGTACATTACATAAATTATGGGAATGATAGCGGAAGCAAAAGGGTAGATCACATCTCTCCACAGGCAAGCGACTAGGGTAGCCTATGTACGACCGATATTACCCAAGGACTCGGATAATATAGGTTGTTGCAAGCACCGGCGGAGCCAGCTAAACTGAGGCGAGAACCAGACTAAGGGACTAAACTACTCTTCATCATTGCCTTGTCCATCGACATCTAGATCCTGGTAGTAGGCGTAATCTCCATGATCGGCCGGTTCTAAGGGTTTGGGGGAAAGAGCGAGGATGAGCACAACTTCCGTGCTCGTGAACCAACACAACAGATGTAATAATATACATGCAAGGTTTAACAAGGATGGCTCAGGTTCTTTTATTTGCTCAAAGCAACATTTATAATTACCAATATTAGAAAGTCCTATCACTTAGCATTTTAACTAAATCACATTTTATTAAAGAGAATAGTTGTGCAATATTAATAACGGCAAAGGTTACCTCCACCTTATGCTTATTTTTTATGGTGGTTATATCCACCTATTAACATCACTGGGGTACTTCCACCCAGGCAAAACCAAATTTAGGGTTACATCAGCCCAACACGTTTTCATCCCACCCACAAAGTTTTATAAATAGAACTAACTCATGTAAGTTCCCATGCCTGCCCTTGACCATGGGCACAACTGTTCGAACAGCTTATTACACTCTGCAGAGGTTGTACACTTTACCCATAAGAGATAATCATCTTGATATATACACACATTTCCTTAGACATGTGAATCAAGGGGAGATTACCACAAGACCTTTACAATGCATCCCTCAGTGTTAGTTGCACCTGCTAAGGTTTCATCTGAGAGTAGTTACGCGCACACACCTGCATCAACCATGCCCCCAAACCACCTCTTGCGCCACATGGTGGCTTATGCTAGCATCCCGACCCGTGTCCACGATGACTTACGCTAGCGATACGACTCATAGGTCACTCCAGTGGTACAACTCACATTGGTGGATACAGATTAGTTGGTCGGGTCAACACCATTATAGACTTGTGGTTGTACTGTTTTACATTAGGAGGTCATCACAGGATTAAGTCCTTAGGGACCATCTGGGTGGTTCATTCCACATACCATCCACAAACCAACATTCCTTGGGCTACATTAGCACCCATCAACATACCATCCATCATACCGTCCGTCTAAATGTGATAACAGCAAGTTATTAGGGTTTTTAGGGAACACAAATTACATTATCTCAACATCTCAGTCACTTACACCCAATGACTGCCCAAAACCATTTTCATGATTAAAAGAGATTATGATTGGGGTAATTAATACCCCGGTACTTAAGCAAGACTAACATGATGCTTAAGTACAACCTATAACTAGTATAGTTACCGCATAATTACTAGGGTGACAAGGATTTAAGGAATTCAATTGTTAAGGATGGCATATTAATAGTTTAATCATCAAGTAGGTATTTAACTACCTTAAGATCATTTAACATACATTTGCATAAGTAATTAAAGCATGCAATTTGATATTTTAAAAGAATATACTTTGCATAAAATGTAGGTTCGATATGATCAAAGTATCGACTCACCTGGTTCAAAGGCTAGAGGGTCCTAGTAATCTTGTGCTTGATCAAGTTGAAGGTCTCCCACTTCTTCGAACTCTAATCAAACGAATGTGCCGGAAAAGAATAAACAAGCAAAGAAAACAAATAAATAACAATAAATAATAAATAAACTCCAAACTGAGCAAAACCAGTACCAACAAGTAGGTCTTGAATTTACAACTTTTTAGGAACAAGTTTCATAATTTTTTGAGTTAAAATGAGTGAGAACCAAATTTCAGAAGTCTAGCATTTGTGTTAAATCAAAAAGGAAGAAGACAAAGGATAAAGAGGAGAGGCACTGGTTGGCTGGGCCCGCGAAATAGGGACACATGCGCACGGGCGCGAACGATAAGCCATGTTAGAACTGAGGCGGGCCCGCTGTCAGCCGTAGAAGGAAAAACCGGAAGCAATTAAGGTAGCAGTTAGACAAGGGTTAGGTTTAAGACAAAGTTTAGGCTCTTAATGGCGCTTGCACAGAGCCGGTCGGCTTTCGACCGAAAATGAAGAACTCCCAGGCGCACTTGCCCACGCTAGCTGCTGGTGAAGGGGACCGCGACGGCCGGCGGGAACGCCAGAAACGGGTTGCTCGTGTCCTTGGGGACCTGGCGGTGCCGGAGAAGGTCCGATATGGCGGCACGATGGAGGGGAGCTGTGGCGGCGCCACGATCATGGTGGATATGGCGGACCGGTGGTGCTCCGAGCCGGGAAAGAGGAGCACAAGCAAGAACAAGGCTCGGGGATCTCACCGGGACTAAGGGAGAGGCCAAAGGTGGACTGTGGGAGATGAGCGGTAGTGAGGGAGGTGTCGGCCGGAGATGAAGGGGAATCGCGAATCTGGCGGTCTTGGTGGACGAAAAGTTGATTAGCTCGGGGGGAGGCGGTGAGGAAGCTAGCTATATCCGCGTCGATCATCAAGAAAGGCTATATTTTAATTAAGAATTTATTCCATAACATTAGACATGATATGTGTTTTCTACTCTTGGTTATTATTTTGCTGTCAATGTGGACTTGCCATATGTTATGGACTTGTAATCTCTTATTTTGATGTCAATGTGGAATTGTCATGTGTTAATGTGTTATGGACCATATCACAGACGGTTCTATTATGGAACCGTCTATGATTACTTATCACACACGGTTCTATAATAGAACCATCTGTGATATCCCTTTATTAGTAGGAAACCACTAGGGTTTGCACCCTTATTCTCGCGTCACTCGCCCGTTCGACTACCCAAAGCCACTCTCGCCCGTTCCCCTCCCCACCCGAGCGCCGCTGCCTCCACGCTGGTGCCACGTCGCTCAACCTCCTCCTCCATGCCGGCTCTGTGAGTATGTCCATCCATATACATATACTCCTCTCCGATTGAAGCAAGGGAAGTCAATGACTGAGGAGGATTTTCGGATGGGGCAAAAGGAATATGGGGGCAATGATGGTTTACCTTGCTGAGTTTGTTTTGGAAATGGAATGGTAGTGGCATGGTCGCGGTGGTGCTCTCGGGTGCTCTGGTTGGTTGCCTCGGTCTCTAGTGGTTGATGCTGGTTCTTGGTCACTCCTCTTCTCCCTTGCTCCTCTCCTCCTTCCCTTCGCTATCTCTCTGTTTGTGGCTTGGTGGGCAAAGGATGCCAGTGGGTTGCTTGTTTGGTGGTGGTTTGCTTGCTTGCCTTGTGATGGCCTTCTGGTTTTGTTTGGCTTTGTGAAGTGAGGTAGTGCTTGGTTGCTTGTGCTGGAGGTGCTTTCGGCTGAGAACAAATGAGGATTGGTTGGCTTTGTGAAGCAAAGAGCTTATATGGGGGAGATGCATCCTGGTGGTGCATTCCTTTGTCTTGTCTATATATATTTGCTCTATTATACTAGCACTGGGAGATATATTGCAAAGAGATTTTAGTGGGTTCTGTTGGATAGCTCGACGATGATTGTCAAAATCTAAAATTGAAGTGATAATTGAAAACAGACTTGAGCAAAATTTAATCGCTTTCTAGTGTTAGTTTGATCTAGCATCTTTGCTTCTCACTGTAGTCCAGTTCAGACTAGATGAAGTTTGATCTTTTATCCAGTTATCTTGTTAATCTTTTGTGACACATTTGCTCTATTATATTCAGTTTGTCTGAGAGGCTTTGTACTGAAATATTTGTGATTTTATCTCTGTACATGTGCATAGACAATCTGTTAATTTGAACTCAAGGTCTGTTCTAGAGTTGTCATATTCAATTAGTCAAGAGATATTGGCATGTGTGCTGTGATGGCCAAGATTTTGTCTTGTGCATCTAGCCGTCTGAGAGCAATCATTAATCTTTCAAATCTTAGCTTTTTGCTGATTTCTCTTGTATACATGATGATTGTATTGAGCATATTATTCTTTATGCGGGATATTACATTTTTAGTTCATTGGTTGGGTAACATCTATTTGTTTATATAGTTAATCTGTTTACAAGGTAATTTTAGTTCATTGGTTGGGTAACTTCTATTTTTTCTATATAAAATATTTTCCAAGGGAAATTATCTTCGAAAACATCTAGTGAATATCAACTTGCAATCTATTTTATTTATACTTTGAATTCTGAAATTGTAGTTCATTGCATATATAACTCATATAGATAGCAAATAAGCGAGATGGCGTACGCACTGTCTTCGCCACCGAATGCATCTGGATCTCCGACGAAAGTGGTACATAAGCGAGATGGCAGAGGCATATCGAAATTGCCTGTGGGACGAATGACCATCACGGAGGTCAATACCTTTGGGGTCCCTCTTAGTCTCAAGAAAGCAGTAGTAAAATTTCAGACCATCTGTGGGATACTTGGAAGGGAACAGGTCCCCATCACCACACCAAGTTGGAAGTCTCTGACGAACATAGAGAGAGGCCAGCTGTGGACTAATATTTCAAGCTCATTCACTATCCCAGAAGTAGACCAGGCATGCATGGAACGATAGGCGTTGCTCACGATGGGACATGCGTGGAAGGCCTTCAAGAGCACGCTTGTCACGAAGTACATGAACACAGGTCGAACGCCGTTCATGAAGTACAAATTCTTGTCGTGGGATATATGGGATGCCTTTGTGTGGATGAAGATGACGGCTGAATTTCAGGAGCAAAGTGCGGCGCACAAGGCTCTCCAGGCACACAACACTCCTCCCCACAAACTCAGCACCGCTGTGTACGCGGGTAAAACCACACAATGGATGGCGGAGGATGAGAATGCAACCGGGCCATTTGCTGGGATCACAGACAAGCGCACCAGAAGATGGTTAAGAAAGAGGGCATCAGCCACGTCTTCAGGCGGCATCTCTTTCACAAACTCGGCAGACGAGGAAGTGTCCCAACGTTTGGTAAACATATCCAATTACCTAGCTGTTAATAAGTCCATAACTTCATAGTGTCTAAAATAACATGATGGCCTCTTGCAGCACGCATTGACTACCGAATCTTTCCAAGGCTCCTTCGAAGCAGTCAGGGAGAAGGATATACTATCTACAGCCCTAGGAAACAAAAGGAGCACCCAGGTCGCATGCGAGGCCTTGGGGTTTACATACCTTGGAGGGATGGATTCCCAGACGACTCTGAGATGTATAGGAGTAGGAAGAGATCCAAGGCCGAACACGAGGAACGGTTGGTGGAGAAGCTTACTACAAAATTTCAAGGACAGATAAGAAGATTGTAGGATCAAATGAATCAACTCCTCAACTAATCGCAAGCCACCCCCATTATTTTGGGAGCCAGTCCTCCTCAACATCGGAGTAGCATCGCGTCCACGCACAATTATGAACATGGCGACATCCAATTACCTATCGACGACATCAAGGTGATGTACATCTCTGGAATGCTCCAAAGATAGACCTGTAGTATGCCTTAGCTAATTGTGCATCATTTTGTAGGAGCCGACACCCTGCAAGCTCCAAGTGAGGTTGGTTGGGTCCATTTCTATTGAGGCTGGGCGGGGGATGGCGTATCCATGCTAGGAAGGGATAGCACTGCACGGTGCCCAGCTAGCACAGGATTATGCTAGGGTCCAAGTAGACATGGTACATGACCATTTCATGGCCAGGACATCAGAACACTAGGGGATGCCATGTACACTTTTATCCAGTGGCCCAAGAAGGACATTACCCTGGACCCTACAGTGGCACCATCTCGACACGACCATGCCTCTCAAACAGGACACTCGATGACTCCACCTCATCCTTCACTTCAGATGGCCGCCTCATCAATTCCCATGGAGAAGACACCGAGGGAACAAGAAAAGCGTGTCGCCGTATTGGTTCCCGAGTCATCTCATGGGAAGATGTGTAGCGGGCGAGTCGTTAAGGCTAAACCAAAATCGAAAAACATTAAGGCGTCTTCCAAGCCAGGGACATACTCCCTCAGAAGTCCGTTGGCCCCCGACACAGTATTAGCCCGTGCTGGACTAGGTTGCCAGTCTTTGCATGTCTGGTACATGCGGAAGACCAAAGAGAAGGGGTGTGATACTGTAATCACCGTTTAAAACACAAAGGAGCATTTCTTCCACGAGCCGGGCCACTTCATCGTAGGCTTCGACGACTTATTCGATCTATTCAACCTCAATGCCCTCAACGCCTCGCTTCTACGATGCTGGACACTGTAAGTGTGTACAATCCAGTTTTACATTCATATAATACCGATAAATATCACAACTCATTGCTTATGTAAAGATACATGATGAAAAATGCCCAACGATGGCTAGAAACCAGTGGGTTTCCTTGACCCACACTTGGTATTTGAGCAATGCATCACTGAAGATGCATCCTACATCGTGAAATACATAATGACGGGGTTGCTTGCTCAGGGCGACAAGGACTACATACTGGTGCCCTACAACCAGAAGTAAGTGCTTCACTACTTGCTATACAAATTTTATTTGTACTTTATACGCAACACGAACTTAGGTTTAATGACTATAGCGACATACATGAGTAGGTTCCACTAGATCCTTTTCGTCATTGTAACAAATAGGAACAAGGTAATATACCTTGATTCCCTACTCAACAAAAACCACAACTTCACCCTTTTGCAAGGAATACTAGACAGGTATGCTCATTTCCTCCATATATAACTCTATCGTAGTCTTCCTTCATTTGAAATGGCCGAGGATAAATTTTTGGAATCACGTAGGTCGTTCAGCGCCTATGTTGCTGAGGGAGGGACACACAAGGAATCGAGTGCCAAACTGCAATACAGGACGCGATTTCTGGTACGCACTACAACACAATAATCATATATCACACTTTGTAATAACGCGTCTCGAATCGACTATACTATATATATATATATATATATATATATATATATATATATATATATATATATATATATATATATTTTGCTATTACCCAAAGAAAACAAGATCACCTATGTGCATTCTATGTTTGCCATCATATGCAGCACATCATGAGTGCTAAGACAAATGATCCCGTGGTTTGTCAATCTCGCAATAATTATTTCCTAATTATAAATTTAAATATATATGCTTACTACTTTACTCCTGCTAGCGACAAGTCCTGATACTCGATTTAGATGCATTGGTTATGACCGAAATCTCGGAGGTTCGAGGGATGCTCTGCAGCTTCATCAAGACGGAGATCATTAATGCCAGCGGAGAGTTTCACTCCGTCGGCACCGCTGAACAACCTTCAAACAATCGATTCAATTACAATTCACTTTGAGTAGTTGTAATTCAATTGTAACTCTAGCGATAATACTTGAACATATTCTTTTGTACTTGATTTTGAGTTGTAAATGATCATTTTGAGTTGTCAACTATTGATTCATCTATTTTCTGTTTGCTTGTTTTTAGAGGGCATGGCTAACAATTCCTAAGGCTAGCCGAGAATCAGAAAAAATTTAGTTAGGTATAACGAACTATCACAAACGGTTTTATCGTATAAACCATCTGTGAAGGCCTATTATCACAGACGGTTTCCACCAAAAACCATCTGTGATATGTCGTATATTACAGATGGTTATTTTTACTAACCATTTGTGATATGTCTAAAATCACAGACGGTTTGTAAATAGAACCGCCTTTGATATGTCTCCAATCACAGACAGTTGTTGGTTGAAACCGTATGTGATAGTAAGCCTTCACAGATGGTTTCAATAAAAAACCGTCTGTGTTTTGACTTATCACAGACGGCTCAAAAACCGTCTGTGATAACCGCCTGTTATCACAAACACATAAATTCAGACAGTTCAAAAACCGTCTGTGATAGTGGTTTGGAGCCGTCTGTGATGACCCTTTAGCATAGACAACATAACATAACAAATGCTTGGCCAATCTAAAAGAAATTTATATCTTTATTTGCTTAAAGTTAGCTCTACGTCAAGTTTCTTGCCAAGGTGTTGATCATGGCCTAAACTTTCTATCTTTTGGATGCTTCGTACTTACGTAGCTCAGTTTGAATTGTTGTCCATGAAAGAAACGATAAGGCCTTGTTTGGTAGATGAGGGATTGTATCCCTGTGGAAATCAACCCCTACGTGGATTGGGTTGATCCCTCCCACCCACCCAATCCCCTCCCATAGGGGAGTTTATACACTTGGCTCTTTGGACAATCCAAGCTTGGGGCAGGGAATGGGATTGCAATTGGATTTAATAAATGCTACCATTACAGTTTAGAAAATTCGAAAGTTAATTGAAAGGATGTACAAAAATCCACAAAATAGATAATCAACATTGCGTGACAACCTTAACAACATGCGGAAGATGTAAAAAATCCACAGTTAATCTCAACAGTTCAATATTTGCTTTAATACTCTGATGATTTTAACATAACAATCTCAACAACATGAGACCACAAAGCTCATAACTAACAGTCAAACATATTCATATGCATTCCAATATTTCAACGGACATGCCAAAAGGTTGTACAACTCTGACAACATTACTCTCCATCTTTAAACCAAGTTTCCACTCATGTCCATGATGTCACTCTTCGTTATAAGCCTGTCACGCAAAAGGAGTAATGGTTAACTACTAGAAGACACTTTCATTGTCAATTATATATGTTTGCAGGAGATAAGAAGGTTTGAGACAGGAAGGTTTATAATAAATGCTACCATTACATGAAATAAATGGGATTATTGATAATATAATTTGACTGACCAGTGTTTGACAAGTATGGCCAACCATCACAGTCCTTAATATATTTTGACTGACCAGTGTTTGACAAGTATCATAGGGAAGCAAACAATGATAAACATGTGGTCATCAAAGGGCTAAACAATACACAGACGAACCACTTATGAACTCCTGTAGTGCTATCTTCAATCAACAAGTGAGTGGAATAAAAAAGAGCTCAGAACGGAAGGTTGGTTGCATCATTGCACCTAAGTTAAAACAGCCATATGATATGATATTCTAACAAAGAAACATGGGTACTAATGTCTTGTAGTAGATATCCTATGATACCAAACACATCTAACATGTTTTCAACAGGCAAAATGTTCTAGTTACATATTAAGGTTGGCTTTGCAGATAGTGAAAACAGAGAACTCACAGTAGTACTTGAAGTGCTGGGAGACATCCATCTTCTTAATCTGCTTATGCAAACTAGCACCATACCTGGCTAAGGATAATAAGAAACTAACATCAAATTTACAATGTAACTAGAACATTTTGGACATGCTTGTAAGAAACTGGATAAGGATAATAAGAAACTGACATAATTATTTTAGCACAAACTGACATCACTACCTAAGGATAATAAGAAATAACAGATTACCAATGGAAACATATTACCAGGCACAAGCTCCGTTGACCCCAAATTTGCATATCTTGTTAACAGATGAAAAATGACAATAAGCATTTTAGAAGTGAGAAAACATGATGTGAAGCATTAGATGTCAAACTCACAGTAAAGCATTTGATAGTTAAGAACTTACCATCACACTTCTCAACCACAAGAGACGAGTAACAGGTTCTGCACTAATGAAAATCTCCCTATTTTGAGCATCCTTGAATACACCAAAGGCTTTGACTTTCTCTTCATTTGATAGATCTTCCATTGTGTTCAAAACACTAATGCAGCTCTTGATGGAGAAATCATCAACACATCTTGCATCAGCTCGTTCCCTGGCAAGCTCTGAAGCCTCCTCCTCAGCTTGCTTTGTTCTTATCTCTAGGTATCTTCCCATCATATCAGCTACATTCCCATCTTGCTTGCGCTTTTTCGCAGCCTTTTCTCCTTTATCTCTTGAGTTTGTATTAGTCTTCTTCACAACCTTTTCTCCGCTATCACCTGAGGTAACATTACTCTACCTTTGATGAAGTTCATGTTGTATTGCACTCGCCGTGTGTTGACTTGGTGAACTCATGTAATTGCAGTCATCATAATGCAAGTCTGGAAAAAGGTTTTCAGTTTCAACATAATCATCAACATTGTCTACTTGTGTGAGAATAACATGTTGTGCTGGCTCAAGAGATGTGAAGTTCATGTTACCATCAGCTGTTTGTCCTATGCAAGAAAGTTAAAGTTCACTAATACGGAGATAAGCTAAATGGAATATGTTTCGCAAAAAAAGTTTACCATCGTATAGATCTCCCAAAGCATCGAACAGGGGGAAAGGTTTACTACGGAACTTCTTAGCTTTAGGATATGACTGCATAATGTACAAAATGAGATAATTAATTATGACATTACCACTATTCACACAAATTGGTGTAAATATATTACCGTGATGATGTTGGCCCAAATCGGTGGATTAGCAACTATCATGCAACGATTGTCATCCCAAGACGCACCACTCTGTTTTCTTGCATCTTTGATCATCTTATAGTCCCTTTTTAGCTCCTTTTCTTTATCTTGTATTTGTTGCTTTTTCAAATTCACATATGGATGCTTGTCAAGAAATTCTTTGACAATCTTATTCCATGCTTCACTCGATCATCCGTTGTCGCCTCTATAAGAAGGGTTGTTGAGCTAATGGAGCAGATCAACTAAAGCCTTTTCTAACCCAGGATTCCACGAGGCTCTAGACTTATCCACTGTAGGCAAAATTAGATCAAACTAATAAGAAAGTAGGCTCAATTATAAGCATAATTGCATAAACTATGAAGTAATACCTCTTGATGCTGTCCCCTTTGGTGATGCATTCTTCTGTGCATTTCTAGCTTGCAGCAAGTTGAATTTTGGAGATCCTCTTGCAAACATCATGACTGTAAAGTAATGTCTGATTGAATTTATTCAAATAAATAAAGAAAGAACTGTTTTTCCTTTCAAACATCCAACATAACTACAAGTTAGGAAACAAAGCATCTCCATGTATAGTACAGGGGAATAAATAAGCAGCAGAAAATTATATACTAAAAGAAAACTTGCATATGAACACAAAACAAACCACCAGATGTAATACAGAATAAACCATGTAGCCATCACAGTATCACAAACTGACAGGCAGCCATAAAATCAAGGGAATTTTTTTAACAAGTCAACCATACAGTGGCAATGGAGAATGTTTTGCAGTGGCATGGTTGTCATTGGAGAGAAGGGTAATATGGCCGTTACGGGGATAACATGCAGAATAACATACAGAATTCAAGCCACCAACAAAGTGTCAACATACATGGCATGAATCACAAACCAAAAGAGTATACTGTCATCCATGAATCTCCTAATATCCAGTGAACACACAATTCACACCAGCACAAACCACCAAAACTATATATAGATTCTCCTAATATATGGAAAATTAGGTGCAAATAAAACAAATACATCCAACTTAATTACATCCCATTAGGAAACAAAGCATTGTTTTGCTACTATGGATGATTGCAAACATAATCTTCCCACATCTTCTTTGCAATTATATCTCTAACATTTTTCCATGATCCATTTGATTACTAAGTGAATCCACATCGCTCTAGTATTCATTGTCACCTCCTGGAAGTTCGACAAACTTTTCGGATGGTATATTGCTAGGTGGGTTATCTAACCACCCCTCATCGCCATCAAGCATTCGGATCATAGTATGAAAAACTATTGTAGCTGCTGGAATCTTCACTTGGTTCTTTATACGATGGAATGTGCCTACTTTGAGGATGGGGAAGCGCTTCTTTAGAACTCCTAAAGCCCTTTCTACGTGATTTCACAAGCTTGCATGACGATGATTAAATAACTCCTTGTAGTCTCTTGGTCCACGGTGACCACGTCCAAACTCCTTCAGGTGATATCAAACACCATGGTAAGGTGCAAGGAACGATGGTGTGTTAGAATAACCACCATCGACAAGAAAACATTTACCTTCCGGTACTTGAAAACCACTACTCAAAGCAGACCTAAGGACTCTAGCATCTGTGGTAGATCCCTCCCAGCCACATGAGATAAAAGTGAAGTTCAAGTCAAAATCACAAACTACCATAACGTTTTGACTCAATGTACCCTTTCTATTTCTGTAGACAATAGATGTAAAGTTGGTAAAACAACGAACATCATGTCTTCATCCTCTTCCCTCCTCCTTTTAGTTCGAAGCACCCTTCTCGAATCCATTTGCCACTAAACACAAATATTAAAGTACTAATCATTTGAAATAAATAAACAATGTAGTTTTTAGCAAACAAGCTACAACACATAGGACACATCTAGTAGTAGATAGTAGTAGGACACAAAGAAAACAAAACCACACAAAGATACAACTTCACGACAAGGCAATACATATCAAAATCCTGGGTTATCCAGCAAAATAAAACTGCAAGAAAAGGGGAAAGAATGCAATTAACTGTTATATTCAGAACATCTTCATAGCAAAGGTACTCCTAGGACATAAATGCCACAAAACACCATTGCAATAAGCGATGACTTTGGTGCATCATAATAGCTAGCAGTTGGTATCCCTATGAGTACATATGCATAGGATGGATGGTCATGGTACTACTATTTATCTGATGGTTGTAATGCTCTACTCGGGCTTCTTTAGAGGTCTTTGCATCGACTAGTTTCGAAGTACAAAAGTACACTGCACATATGCCTGTATTGCAAATCGCAAACATTCAGAAGCCGGTCTTACAAAAGAGATAAAAGCAACTACTTCCCTACATATTATAAATCCTACAATTACATAAAGGCTATATGGATCAGTAAGTCACACACTCATGTGGGTAAGCAGAATCTATATGGGCTACAGACTCACAGAGCAACTATAATCAAAACTTATAATTTCATCTGTGACAAAGCATAAGGGTAAAAGGTTATATTAATTGCATCCGACTTGCATATGAATATATGATTTGAGTTTACACCACTGAAGTTACTTAAACAAGTAAAATGGTAAGTCTGGTGTTAAACTACAAAAAAATGTTACAAACACCAAGAATCAAGTCACATTGTGCCTCATGCAATTTACATCTGAAAAAAAGTGACAAATTGAGCTTGTAGATGTTGAGTGTGTTTTACCTTGTGGGCAGGTGTGCCTTCTCTAGGAAGGGCGGAACTTGAATCAGCTTGTGAGGATTTCAGCAATGTGATTGGCACTTTATCTGACTGTGCATTGTTTGAGAGAACTCTGTCAAGTGGAGCTGAAATAGCTGTTGTCTCCACTTCAGTTAAGTCTGCCGAAGAATTGTCAGATCGGTCCAAGGAGCAGTTTACGAACAAGGTAAATATGTCATGCACAAAACTAGAAAGCTACATATTATGTCGAGTCAACTAACTTAGTACTACTGTTGTAAGTGTTGTGTATTAACAATTGCTTTTCTTTCAGATTTCGGTGTTGTCCAAAGTGAACCATAAGAACTTCATAAACCTACTCGGCCATCTACCGGACCGATGACTACGTGGCCAAGATCTACTCTTCTCTCGTAAAAGGAAGGATAATAATGTTAAACAACCCAACCTAACTAAAACAAATCTTGGACAACCAGCTATAAGAAAGAAATTTACCGATGAGCTTTTTCTTGGGAGTCCAGATCAGTTCAGGCACCAACGCAATGCATCTGGTAGGAGGAAGCAAAAGGGGGAAGAGAGATCCAGCCACTTAACACAAAAAGAGAAAGCTGGAAGCAGAAGCAATGCAATGCAATCCATACACAAGCAGAAGCAGAAATTCTAGTAACACAAACCAAGAACTGGAAGGAGATGGAGCGGAGGACGAATCTCCAGCACACCCTGCGTCGCCGCCTCCCACCGCGGCTTCCCGATTCCCCACGCCTGGAAGAGACTAACCGGATGTTCCTCCCAGGGCGGCGGGATCCTCGTCACCGGAGGCAAGGGGGAGAAAGGGGGAGGCGACACCATTCGGAGGAGTAGACGACGGAGGAGTTGCGCGGAGTCGTGAGGACGCGAGCGCAGTGACGCTGCAACGGAAGAAACACGCGACCGAGACGAGGCGAGTAACCCCCGTGGATTGGGGTGGAACGGGGGAGGGGTTTTCGATCCCGGGATTAAGCCAAGTGACCACACCGAGTCGACCGGGAAAAAAAAACCCCCGCTGGGATGTTCCCGGTGGATGATCCCTGATCCTGGTCGATCCCCCTCGATCCCAGTCTTTCCAAACAAGGCCTAAAGGGGAATTGTTTACACTGCACAAGACTCAAATTCTAATGGGCTTGAACGTATTCGAGTTGTGGCCAGCAAATTTTGTTAAAAGGTGTCCAATATGGACTCAATAGTACTTGATAAGACTATCAAATTGGGCACTAGTCTCTTAGCAGAATACTTACAGAACTAAGTAATACTAGTCTATTACTACCACCTAAATTTCATCTCAATTAGCATCTTGGAGAACTACTGGTACTTAGTGATCTTAGTACTAGTCCGTTACTACCTACTAGCACCTAAACTTCACCTTAATTAGCCTATTGGAAACCTAACAAACTAGTTATAGTACATGCTCTGGTTCTTGGTCGATGATGGTGTGGGAGCCTGGGAGGGGGCAGTGCCCCCACTTGTCTCCGCCCCTGGATCATATCGCATTTACGTATATTGAAAAAATTATTAGTATACTAAGAGCTCTGACATTTAGTGAAGAAGGAGAAGGGCACCCAATCAAGTCCTAGCACTTGAACCTAAGTTGGTGGGGAGGTTAAACCTGCATAAAAGAAGTCATCGTCATTATTACCACACAAGCTGAAGAAGTTGACTCCAAATCTTCGACTGCTCCGCCATAGTCAAATAAACTTAAATGTGATGGAAGAGCTGCTATAAGCATGTTCACACAAAAGCTAGAATACATATATCATGTGAACAACCTACACGATTCCCTCATTTCTCCCATACACTTATCTCGGAATATTTCAAGATGAAGCTCGCCATATCTGCTGTCACGGGTGATATCGCAAGTCGATTCATCTCTTTTTTGATGAACAAGATGTCTACTCATGTTCATGTATTCTCGGAGGAGAAGGTGGAGAGGCTCGACAGCTCTGCTGAGAGTTCGAGACGGTTGTCGAGGCGGATGGGCGATACATCACCAACTCTAGTATGCTCATACAGTTGAAGATGCTAGCGGCAGCCATGTCTGAAGGCTATCATGTCTTTGGACACCATTAAGTCTGAACAACACAAGGAGGGTGCCAACGAATTGGTAAGCGGCCCATCCGCCTTATCTTTTGTTGCTCGCTCAAACGTTCCCGAACAATCGTTGGTACTACAATGAACAAGGTCTTCAACCTAGAGTTAACAAGTGTCTTTGGAAAACCTAGAAATGCTTTGTTGCTAACATGACGAGTTTGTCATACTTTTGGGTGGATCTTGAACGCATCTCTCGTGAACCCTATGATACCTATCTTTACATGGACAATTTCATGTTTGGTCGACATAGCGAGAAGCAAAGACTTTTCAACTTCTTGTTGCAACACAACCCTCCTGGTCCTCGGTAGTACTCCCGATCATTGGTGGGCGTGGAGTTGGGAAGAAAACACTTGTCGCTCATGTATGCGATGATGAGAGGGTGCGCTCTCACTTCTCGTTTATTTTGCACCTCAATGGAGGTGACATTTTGAGCATACCGACCATGAGAGGCTGTCGGGAAGAAACACCGGTAGTTGTTGAGTTTGTTTCAGATGTAGATGATAATGGTGGGCAACATTTTATACATCTGTTACAAGCATGGATAGAGGCGACAAGGTTATCATCTTAAGTCGAATTGAAGCCTTGGACAAACTTGGGAGCGTCAAGCCAATTTTTCTCAATAGCTTTGGCATGCGAGGAGTTCAGTACCTATTCAAGACACTCGCATTTGGAAGTGCAAACCCATGGACTACCCACAGTTGGCACAAATAGTGGAAGAATTCCCCATCTTTGTTGGGAGGGTCACTCGTTCTAGGAAATTGCAAGCAGATGTATTGAGAAGGAATTTGAATGTTCATTTCGGCTTTGCAAATTGAAACGGGCCAGAAATTTAGTCATGAAGAACTCATCCATGTTTGGCACCCATCCGGATGTACTATTTCACGATCAACGTCATCCAATACACTTGACGGACTTCGTTTTGTCTCATGTTGCTCGGTACCCTCTGCTAACAAAGACGACTCTTTGTTTGAAAAAGGATTTACCTAAGGTGATTCTTGAGACATACTAGAAGATCACATTGTTCCACGAAGAGCTTTAAATCTGATTTTACGGGAATCAAGGATACCGCCTTACAGTTCAATTGTTAGCTCGGTTCCTTTGTACTCCAAGTTGTGTTGATGACAAGCTGAAGCACCCTTGTCGGGAGGAAGCGTCCAAGGCTATTTGACTACTAAGCGCTCGGGTCTAATAAGATCGAATCCGAGTCCATGGTTTAACGAGAGTTTGTAATACTTAGCACTATAAATGTAACATCCCAAGTTTTGGGCATAATTTCAAATATTTGAAAATGTGAACTTTGTAAAAGTTTTGATGCATCTTATTGTCATTCAAATTTTACGGATTTTCATTCAAGGTTTTGTTTGATTTTAAAACCTAAGCATCAATTTTGAAAATACAAACCTAATTGACAATCGAAACAAATCGAAAAGGAAAGATGATAATTAAAAATCCAAACTAGCATAATTATACTGAATATAAAATGGGGAAAATGCTCTCACACATGGTTTTGAAACTGAACTCAAATCAAGTGATAAAAATGCATACAATAGAAACTTGAAAGATTTTCTGAGAAAAATATATAACAAACAAAACCCTAGGAAAATTTCACAATAATCTACACTGTGTCAGAAACCTCCCCTAAAATTTTTATAATTTTCAGAGCTAAATGGCTAGGGCTAATAATTTCCCTAAGGACTCAGCCTTTTTAGAAAAACCTAGAAACTTAACGACAAATACCTAGGAGGAACTAGGTATTTTTTTAATTAAGAAGAAAATAAACACCCAAATTCAAGTCGAAGAGGACTTGAACCTAGGTAGTGGGGGTGTACACCCACACCTCCCACCAACTGAGCTAGGGCTCAGTTCCTCGAAAAAAAACTGGAAACTCATTTTTCTTTTTCCTCTCCCACTGACCAGTCGGGCCTGCTGGTCAGGGTTCTTCTCCCACCCGGCACTACGCTCTGCGCCAAATCACCCGAGCGCCAACACCGGCTATGCTCGCCCACACTTGAGCCAACCACTCCACCCACCGGTCTTGACCCGCGCCCTTGGTTTCCTCGTCCTCGTCCGCATCTCCCGCACCAGTCACCTGCTCCCGTCACTCAACCATGCCCTCGGCGTCGCTCATGCCCCGTCAGCGCATCCGAGCGCATCAACACCCATTGCAGAGCTCCCTCTTACACCCTCTGCCCTCCTGCCTATATAAGGTAGGCCAGCCAAAGCTCCCTGGACATCCCCCTCCTCACCATTCTCACTCCCCGAGCCATCACTCTCCTCCCTTCCCCTTCTCAGCGAGGAAAACCATGAGAGAGCTCAAGATTCTTTTCAGCCGCCGCACCTACCTCGCCATCCCGGACACACCAGTGGAGCTCTTTCTTCCCATCTGCGTCAACACATGTTCCGAAGCACCAGAAGTGTTTCCTTGTACTGTCGACCTTCATGATCAACAGTTGGAATTGTTGCATTTAATGCTCTTAACTAGCCATTACGGAAAAGTTACGGTACTAATGCCAACTACAAACCGATACTATCGCACCACAAGTAGTACCGCTTCGGCCGGATCGAACTATCGATTTCTAGAGGTTTAAGAAACTCAAGAAAACACCCTCTCTAAAAATAACTTACCGCCATGTAAACTTCGGTACTACCAACCTACGGTAGTACCTCTCAAGAAATGTGGTCATACCATTTTTAGGTTTCAAGAAAAGCTCCCAAAAACATGTTCTCTGGAAAATACATACTACAAAATAGATTTCGATACTACCGACCTAAGGTAGTACCGCTCATCAAATGCAGTCATACCGTTTTTGGGATTTCAAGAAAAGCTCCCAAAAACATACTCTTTAGAAAATACGTACCGCCAACTAGAATCTAGTACTGTCGACCTACGGTAGTACCGCTCATCAACTGCGATCATACCGATATTTCTGAACAGTCTTCCAGAAGCAAAACAAATGCAATGCATAACTCCTAGGTAATCAAGATGGCACATAAATAAACATTCAAGCTACTAGCTATGATCCCTCTTAATAGTACGGCGTCTAGCCTACAAATCTGATCTTTTATCCAAACACCGAGATCGGTAAAATACTACAAAAGCATCTTTAGGCTATGATACCTTTTCCTTGAGCCATGTCAATCTTTTATTATCTTTTCATTGCCATTTTCCATGTTATCATTCAAACTTTGGGACTTAACCTTTAAACATGTTAGCACGCATGTTAGTCCCATAAAACATTGTTGATATTAATTACCAAAACCATTTTTAGGGGTCTAGATGCTTTCAACGTCAGCGCCATCTCCCTACTCGGGAGGTGAAACGTGTGCATCTCTGGCCTCCACTGGTCAACAAGTGCTGTTAGGAGGCATCGGTCATACGGAAAGCGCATCGACGTATGACCACTGCCTGCACAGTCCTGGTCATCCTCCCAAGTCGCCTCCACCATCTTCGCTAGAGGAAGGAGGCCTGCCACTCTCAAACTACGTTGAAAGTATTAAGAACAAACGTTAGTCCACCCAAAGTAGTCAGACTGCAATTAATCACACAAAGGTCACAACTACACACACCTCGGAACCCAACATGGGTCCACCCTCTATGCCCTCATGGGCGTGCGCAGCCGCAACACGCCAAGCTCAATCGATGCCTCGTCCACTTGGGGAGGATGGTACTGAGGCGGCTACGGTGATGCGCGTCAATGATCGGGTCAAGCACCTTGTAAGGCCACTGTGCAGCATATCCTGGGTCTGTCATATCCAGTGCATACATTGTAAATACTACTAAACATACACAAAAAGTAACAAGAATCGACATATGTAATTAATGAATGTCTACATTCCCTAGCTAGCTACTCTAGAGTTTTCATAGAATTTTTATAGGTACCTTGCTGTTTTCATTGTTTGCAAATTATTTAGCGTGCACGGATTGAAAGCAAAATTAAGTTCAGACACATACCCTATATAGCTACTCTGCAATTTTTATAGATTTTTAATAGGTACGTTGCTACTTTGCTTGTTTCAATAGTGTCTCTAACATTTACAAACTATTGACCGTGTACAAATAGAAACAAAAATTAAGTTCACAATATTTTAATTCAATTCTACATACCCTATGTACCTAATCTGGATTTCTTAGAGAATTTTTAGAGGTGTCTTGATATTTTCGTAGTTTAAAAAATATTTTCGGTATTAATCAAATATTTAACGTGCACAAATAGAAATCAAAATTAAGTTGTGATTTTTTTATTAAGCTCTACATACCCTATTTAGCTACTCTGCAATTTTTACATAAAAATGTTTTCGGCATTAACAAAATATTTACCGTTTAAAATGAAAACCTACATAGTTTTCTTACTATTTTTGTGGTCTTGTTCTAAATCGTTCGAGTACTGCAACACAAATAATATCTATACGATAAACTAAACTAAACTATACACATATAAAATGATGTACTACATGAAGCAGCAATACAACTAAAATTATCTTATTCATTAAATTCTATGTCCCTATTTTTATTTGCTAACCTATAAGGTTTCAAATTTACATACAAAGTTGCAAGAACATTTACCTACAAAATGAGTAACTAGATCTACTGCTCCATCTTTCTCTCCTCCGCTACGAATCAGCAAGCCTTCGCTATGTCTCTTCTCCCCTCTCCCCTGCTCTCTTATCTTTTTTTTGGAATTAAAATGACTTTCCCACCAAATTTTGGGGGTTTATGTAGAATTGTTCCTGTCACTGGTTGCAATGACGACAAGAACCCTATCGGCAGTAAATAGGATCTTGTCGCCAATTGGAATGGCGACAGGAGTCCATCGTCATTTTAAATGGCGACAAACACCTATTTTTGTAAAAAAGAAATTCGACAAGTTTTTTAATTATCTTTTAAATTAATATTATTTTAAAAAAAAGTTTGGCAGATGTGTACATGACAATCTTACCGTACCGCGGGTCTAGGGAAAGCTGAGGGCTAAGGCGCCGCCACCGCCGGCTGTCCACTTAGAGCATCTACAATAGTTTGTTTCTTAGCTTGTTACTAAGAAGAGAGAGAGTACTCAATCTAATAAAAAGAAACAAGCATTCCAATGGATTGTTTCTTAAGCTTGTATCTAAGACTTTAATTGCTACAAGTGTGCATGATTCTTGATGATCAACAATGGGGTACAACTTTGTGGCCTATATGTTTTGGCTCATTTATCATATCATCTGCGGGGGAAGCCAAGAAGACAGGCTGCACAAGATCCGGTAGATTTTTGTTGGTAGGCAGTGGGACCCACAAAATGAGTGTTTAGGTAACAACTAAGCCTCCAATAGAGTTTTTTGTTGTTTCTTATGTCTTGGTATTAACAATATGATAGTTTCTTCATGTAGAAACAGCTTCACCTTCTCTCCTCATCTTCTCTCCTCCACATCATCTAAAAGCTAATGTGGCAACCTCTTAGTAACAGCTGAGGTGGATTGTTGTAGATGCTCTTAATAGTGTTGCCAAGCATTGCGGTCCAATCTGGGCAAGAAATAGTTGTGGTTGGTAAAGCGCGTCGCGTTCAGTGGAACATGCCATACCTGTGCCCTGTGGTCACTGCTGATTCCAGCAGTAGTTTGCTTCAGCTTGTAGCTTCGTTCGGTTGTTCTTCCGCTGCCTTTTTCATTCTTCTTGCACCTAGCTCTTCCTCGTTTATAGCTTGTGTGTGAGTTCAATTCAATAGTTGGCCAAAAAAGGTAGATTTGATTAGTGCTGCACAAGCTGAAGACGATGACTCCGATTAATCAACTGTGCAGCAGTAAGCACAAGCTGGAAAATATCCTGTTGCTATTTCAACTAGGGATGGAGATCCTAAGTTTTTTAATATTAAAATTTTGAAAAACTGTCATTTCAAATGACAACAGGATCTCGTAAGTCTCTGTCGTCATTCTAAATAGCAACACAATCTACCCTAGGAAAAAGTCCTGTTTACTCCCTCAAACTATCAGAAAAGTCTAGTTTCCCCCCTGAACTACAAAACCAGTTATTTAACCGCCCAAACTTGTCAAATCCGGTCATTTAACCCCTCAGACCGGTTTCAAGTGGCGGTTTTGTTGATGTGGCAGTGGTTTTGCCACGTGGACATCCACGTCACTCTCTCGTTTGCTTTCTTTATTTTCTTTCTTTATTTTCCACCTTCTCTCCCGAGCTTGCTCCTGCCGACGCCGCTCCCTCCGCTCTGCCGCCGCGTCGGCATCCCCATCGCGCCTCCTCCCGCCTTCCTCCCCACCCCGGAAGAAGCTGGCCTGACGGTGGGCATGGAGGTGAAGTAGAGGCGAGGCAAGGCAGCGCAGACATCCCGGAGGCGGAAGTTGAAGTTGTCCCGCCGTGATGCCTCCCTTCCCTCTTCTTCCTTCACCTTGATGAGCTTGGCGAGGAGAGCGGCCTCGTCCATCACGGCGACGAAGGATTCAGAGAGGTCCCTGGCGGCGAACCTAGCGGCGAGGTCGTGGAGGAAGGAGGCTACGACGCCCCGTGTCATTACCCTAAGGGTAATCACACTTGGACATACGGATTACTATTCGTTTGCCTAGTAGAACACTACTCCAACGAATAGTAAGCCATTTATCAGAGATAACACAGCAGAACAATAAAATAGAAACTGCTCTTTATTACAACAGTAGCCACACAAGACTAGGGTCCTGAATACAATTATTCAATTACAAAGGGGAAAACACTTCCCGCTATTCACCGCTAGATTCCTTCGAAAGTCTGCTCGTCCCACGAGCCGAGGGTAGTGCCCATCTCGCCCTGATCCTAGTAATCAACACCCTCATCACCTGCGGCCTTCTTGGTACCTGCAAAATTCCTTATCCCACTCGGGATAACTCCCGGTCAGATTAGGATCTAAGCAAAGGGAGAGATAGCAAGAGTGAGTACTATAGTGTACTCAGCAAGCATTAATAGTTAGAAATGCAATTGATGAATCTACCATTCTTCCTTATCCAAAATTCCTACCTCTTCTTTCATTCTGAAAGTAGTTTTCAAAGCTTAGGTTGCAATTTTACTTATGAAGAGACTACTTGTTACCCGGAGAGAAGATAGACCCCTGGCGGTTCCCGTAGACTCCAATCCAGGAGACTGGCATGAATTCATGATTTGTTATAGCACTGCGCAGGCTTGTACCTCTTTACCCATAGTGATTCTGAACCCTAAATGAGCCAGGTCCCCAGCATTTCCTTAGATGCGAGTTCGAGTTCAGAATACAGAACATTTTTCAAGTTACGTGATGAAGTCTCCACCCATTACTTTCCGTCGGTGCTAATTTAATCACGTTGCTAACCTCGTTATACACCGAGTTCTGGTAATGTTGGTTGAGGCGGCCACCGTCCGTGCTCAACACTCCACCTTGGGGCGGCGCACTTCCGTGCCCAAACACTCCAATGTGTCCCGTTGTGGAGAATCTTAATTATGTAAAGAGGTAACCTTTCCGCCCGCCGAAACGGGAAAATGGTTGGTACTAAATTACGGCTTTTGACCGAGTAAGAGTTCGGTTTGTCCTTATATTATAACCATCCGTAAAAAGGGACCCACCTCTTACCTCAACATCATTGTCGTTGTCGTATTCCCCCGCTCAGGCCCCCTTTTACCAACCTATTAGCTTTCATCTCTTTCTTTCTCATTTCTTAATTTTGTTCATCTTTTTTTATTTTTCTTATCTTTTCATTTTCATCTCATTTATTCGAATTGATTTTTGAAAAATAGTTTTGATGCAATACATATAAGATAGAGCAATATACGGTTTACATTTTATATAACTATGTTAATGAACAAGGGAGTAGCTTGCCTACGGAACTGTAGGAAAGACCGTCGTCGACGAAATCGATATTAGCTATTCCCGTTGGTTCACTTGCTGCAATTTATACAATGGTGCGAAATAATAAATACATAATTAAATACTTATCAATAATATGTGCGACTATGTGCATGTTATTCAAATGATTCTTTTTGCTAGCGGATTTTATTTTAATAACACTTTTCGAACCCCCGTTAAGTTAGCACTCTACCAGCGCGATTGTTCTACAATTTATCGGTTCTAGGGTTAGGATGGTTGACCTACATGATCTAATGAGCGACAATAAAAACTACACATAACCAAAAATTAGCAAGTATAATGAATTTTATTCGCGCAAAACTAAGTCTACCAAATTTTATTCGGGCAATTAAATGATTAACTTAATTTTATGCCAGTGCTAAATAAATAAATCTACTTGAATAAATTATTTCTAATGCTCAAATTACTTATTTACTTAATTCTGAAATTCTATCGGTGACTAACTCACATCTGAAGCTTCAATTTACTTTCTACGCATTTTCCGCCTCTATCTCCTACCGGTCGATTTACTGCTAAATATTCTAATACGGATTAAATAACCTAACTTACTAGTGACTCAAACGAAATTCGCACTTATACTACCAATTCAAATCTTCTACCTAATTTGAAATTTACCATAATTTTACAAAATTTTCCCCTCTTCTAAATTTTTCTTTCTTTCCTCTATCTCCCTTTTCTTTTTTTCTATTTCTTTCTTTCCCTTTTAACCTTACCCCTAACCAGCCGACACCCCACCTGGCTCTCTCTCTTCTCTCTTTTCTTCCCCAAATTTCCTCAAATCCCTAACTCTCCTCACCTCTCTCTCTTCTCTCCCCTTCCAGGCGCCGCCATTTCCCATGGCACACCCGCCGGCCCCGCCGGCCTTGAGCCCGGCCCTGCTCGCTCCTCCCTATGGCGCCTCCTCCGACTAGTACCCGGCCGCCTCCTCCCTGCCTGCATGACGCCACCGCCTCCACTCCCTACTGGCCTTGCCGCTCTGGGCCCCGACCCAGCTCTGCTTTGCTGCTCTGCCGTTCGGCTCCCACCCACACCGCCTCCTCCGTTGGTGCCGCCCGGCTTAGCCTTGCCCGGCCATCTTGCCACACGCCCTCTGCTCGCTTGCCTCGGCCAGCGATGGCGCCGTGCTTCTCCTTGGCGCCTCCTCTCTGCCGGCCACCCCGGCCCGAGCCTCCGTCTTTGTCGGCTGCCTAGCTCCTGCGGGCTCCCAGCTCCCCCCAGGCTGTCGCCCCTCCGGCCTCGGCGTGGCACAGGGCGATCTTTGCCTTGGCCTGCCCGCTCCCCATACCCTAGCTCGGCCCCATGGCGCCAGTGCGCCATCACTGCGTCTTGACTTGCCTCTGACACATTGCTACTCTCGACTTCGCCCTAGCCGGCCGGTTCCTTCCTCTCTAAACCCCACTTCGGTACTTATGTTCATCAAGATTTGCATTGATTCATATTTACTTGTTTTGCTCTGAATGCAAGGTTGGTGTACATGCTTGATGATGGTGATTCGGCTACTAGATGATTATGCTTAAGGGAATTGATGGTGGTGGCTTGGCTGGTTGCACTGAGGTATCAACCCCTTCCTCTCTTACCCTGACCCTCCCCTTGCTCTGTGATGAACTGAGAACTGAGAGCTACCAGTTGCTGTCATTAAGACTTGGTGGTATGTGAATGATGTGTATGTGTGTGGATTCCTACTGAGGTACAACTAGGGTTACCTCTTGTGGGTTCTGAGGCTGGGGAGGGAGAATGGCAGCGCCGGCTTCAAGCTGGTGCTCTTCTCCTCCGTACTAGCTTGATGACTGGTGATGCCGATAGCCCTGGTTCTGCAGGTCTTGCTCTTCTCCCTTGCTCCCTTCCTCTATGCTTTCTTCCTCCCTTAGCTCCTGGTGTGGTCTTGGGTTTGGGAGGGCAGTGGGCTTGGTGGAGCTTGGGATGTGGTTGCTCTGGTTGCCTTTGCTTGCTCTGCTGCCTTGCTTGGCCTTGCCTTCGGCTGGTTTGGGAATGGAAGGGACTGGGTGATCTAGGGAGGCTTGTAAAGAGCAGTGACCTTTTGTGGGGGATATGCATGTTGCGGAGGGTGCCTTCGGCTGGGTTATCTTGTGCCTATGCTCTGGGTTATCTCCTTCCTGTTGGGCTGACTTATCTCATGCCTGGGGGCTGGCTTATCTATAGCTGTGCATTGCCCTAATTACCCTTTGTCTTTGTTCATTTTTCGTTGCCTTTATCCTCAAAGACTTTGTGCATATTCCTTTTACCATTTCCTATTCTTTTTATTACTATGGTCCTATCCACAGGTCTTCTCTTCCTCCTGCATCCATTTGACCATCTTGAGCTCCCTTTCTTTGGTTTGTGAGGTGCTGGGAGCTCCCAACTCCCTCTCTTCTCTTGTAGCTGTGGCTGGGGTGGTGGAGCTCCTGGCTGCTCTCTCTTACTCTCTTGCGGCTATGAATGGGAATGGGGAAAGTGGCTTGGGCTGTGGGCGTTCTTATCCTTGGCTGCGGTTGATCTCATCCTCTCTTGTGGTAAATTCGTTTTCACTGCAATCCTATTCCTATTTACCCTAATTCCTATTACCCCTTCTATGCATGGCTGCTCTCCACTGTGATCTAAATGAGCTAATTATTGATGCGATGGACAATGTGGCTACCACTGTGGCTTGCCGGTTGTCGGAATGGTATACTGTGGGTGTTGGATTTGGTTGCCCGATGATGTATTGAACAGAGGGCGGAGATAAACATGAATGCACTAATAGATGCTGCTTCTGTTGAGGCAACTGAAACAAAGTGGGTGTTGACTTTAATAATGCCGAATGATGAGATCCTCTGAAATAACGGGTGCCTATTCACTTAAGTTAGCCTTGGCTATCTTAGTTACCATCGGGCGACTAACTTTCGGGTTGGTCGAGGTACCTTGGTGATCGAGGACCTGTTGACCTAGGTTGATCTAGGGCTCCTATCGTGCCGGAAATTTCGGCGGCAACCTCTCTCCCTTCTAACTAGTTGTTACTGCCTTCTATTTGTTTGGCTAACTATTTTCTAAGCTTTTTGGTTGCATGGGATGGAGAGGCGAAGGATGACGGAATGAGATGGCAAGAAAGGATTCAATGAGATGAATGCAACAGCATGAATTGTAATTTAATTTTCTTTTGTAATTAACATTGTAATTGTTTTGTAAGATTAATCATGTATCCATTATTGGGTTGTAAAATAAATTTTGTAACGAGAATTTGGTTTGTAATATTTTAATTCCATTTTGTAAGCAATTTGTTATAAAATCTTGGAGGTTGAAACTTTTTGTATATTCTTTGTTGTTTTGAATTGCTGATAGCAAAAGTTTATTCAATCAAGCGTGTTACTTATGCGTTGATCACTGTTTGATGTATTTTTAATTAACGTTAATTATAGATTGCTGTTGTTTAGTTTAACTTAATTACGTGGGTTCTCATAGAGGCCTTGCGGGCGGATACGCCGATGGTGCGGAGGTCGGCGACGGCACGGGAGAGTACCGCAGCGGAGGTCACAATGTAGTCTGCAACTGCGGCGGAGGGAAGGAGGGCAAGGAAGCGCCCTCACGCAGTCACGCCTGCCGCCACCTTCCTCACGCACAGCCGCCTCCTCCTCACGCCTAGCGGCCGCCCTTGGATCTCCCTCCTCACGCCTAGCGGCCGCCCCTGGATATCCCTCCTCATGGCGGATCCAGATCTCCCTCTCCTCATGGCCGGATCTCCCTCCTCACACCCGGCCGCTGCTACCTCGTCCTAGTCTTCCTCTTCTACTACTACCCCCTCTCGCCAATCCCCCAAATTCCCAAACCCCAAACCGCCAACCCACCAATTCCCCAATCGAAAGCCCCAATCCGCAGACGAGATCCTCCAAATCTCCGCTCCTCGCGCGTCTGACGATGATGTTCTGGAGGGCCTCGGCAATCTGCGATCACTGGATTAGCGAGGCACGCAGACGCTCCTCCCGTGCCGCCGTGACCAGTCGCTTGTGGGCGAGCCTCCGCGCAGGCGAGATCCGGCGGCGAGAACCCCGCAATGCATGGCGGTGGTGTGCGGCGGCACCTCTTCTCCCCAAGAGCTGCCCCGGTGCGGATCGGCACGTGCCATCAAGCCTCCTTGGCGCCACTCCGTGCTCGGCGCGGCGGACTTCAGGATGACGAGGAGAGAGTGTCATGTCGTGGGGGTGCTGAAGAGCTAACTGCTTCGGCAACTTCTCGACACGGTCGAGGAGGGCGGTGTGCTCGGCGACGGGGCGGCAGCGAGTCACGTCGCGGTTGAGCCGTAGGGGCGTGTTCGCTGGGAAATGCTCCGGTGAGGAAGAAGCAAAGCGGGGCCCACGAGTCGAGAGAGGAGAGGAGGAGAAAACGGGTCAAGTCGCCCGTCATATCTTTGAGTTGGCCGAATGTCGCCACGTCAGCAAAACCACCCATTCAAACCGCTATGAGGGGTTAAATGACCGGATTTGACAAGTTTGGGAGGTTAAATAACCGGTTTTGTAGTTCAGGGGGTAAACCAGACTTTTCTGATAGTTCGAGGGATTAAACCGGACTTTTTCCTCTACCCTATAAAAATCCCCAAATATGATGGAAGAGCTGCCATAAGCATGTTCACACAAAAGCTAGAATACATATATCCTGTGAACAACCTACGCGATCCCCTCATTTCTCCCATACACCTATCTCGGAAGATTTCGAGATGGAGCTCGCCATATGTCTTTATCACGGGTGATATCGCGAGTCGATTCATCTCTTTTTGATGAACAAGATGTCTACTCATGTTCATGTATGCTCGGAGGAGAAGGTGGAGAGGCTACGACGGCTCTGCCGAGAGTTGAGACGGTTGTCGAGGAGGCAGATGGGCGATACATCACCAACTCTAGTATGCTCATACAGTTGAAGATGCTAGCGGCACCATGTCTGAGGCTACCAATTCTTTGGACACCATTAAGTCTGAGCAACTCAAGGAGGGTGCCAAGGAGTTGGTAGCGACTCATCGGCCTTATCATTTCTTGCTCCTCTCAAGCGTTCTCGCTGTCGCTGGTACTACAATGAACAAGGTCTTCAACCTAGAGTTAACAAGTGTCTTGGAAAACCTAGAAATACTTTGTTGCTAGCATGACGAGTTTGTCATACTTTTGGGTAGATCTGACGCATCTCTCCTAGACCCTATGATACCTATCTTTACATGGACAATTTCATGTTTGGTCGACATAGCGAGAAGCGGCAGACTTTTCAACTTCTTGCTGCAACACAACCCTCCCCGGTCCTCCACCATACTCCCGATCATTGGTGGGCGTGGAGTTGGGAAGAAAACACTTGTCGCTCATGTATGCAGTGATGAGAGGGTGCGCTCTCACTTCTCTTTTATTTTGCACCTCAACGGAGGTGACATTTTGAGCATACCTGACCATGAGAGGGTGTCAGGAAGGGCGCCATTGGTAGTTGTTGAGTTTGTTTCAGATGTAGATGATAATGACTGGGCAATGTTTTATACATCTGTTACAAGCATGGATAGAGGCAGCAAGGTTATCATCTTAAGTCGAATTGAAAAACTAGCGAAACTTGGAAGCGTCAAGCCCATTTTTCTCAACAGGCTGGCATATGACGAGTACAGGTACCTATTCAAGACACTCGCATTTGGAAGTGCAAACCCCATGGACTACCCACAGTTGGTACAAATAGTGGAAGAATTCCCCATGCTGTTGGGAGGGTCACTCACTAACGGAAATGTGTTTGCAGATGTATTGAGAAGGAATTTGAATGTTCATTTCTGGCTTTGCAAATTGAAAGGGATCAGAAATACAGTCGTGACGAAGAACTTATCCATGTTTGGCGCCCATCCAGAAGTAATTTTTTACGATCAAGGTCGTCCAATACACTCGACGGCCTTCGTTTTGTCTCGTGTTGCTCCAGTCCCTTCTGCTACAAGCACGACTAATGTTTCGAAAAAGGATTTACCTAAGGTGAATCTTCGAGACATACTAGAAGGTCACATTGTTCCACCAAAGGGAGCTTTTAATCTGATTTCATGGGAATCAAGGATACCGCCTTACAGTTCAACTGTTATCTCGGTTCACTT
Source organism: Phyllostachys edulis (assembly GCA_036346405.1). Taxonomy (NCBI): domain Eukaryota; kingdom Viridiplantae; phylum Streptophyta; class Magnoliopsida; order Poales; family Poaceae; genus Phyllostachys; species Phyllostachys edulis. Next base: position 48,898,996 of record CM070563.1, on the reverse strand, counting down.
TACTCCAAGTTGTGTTGATGACAAGCCTGAAGCACCCTTCTCAGGGAGGAAGCGTCCAGGACTATTTGACTGCTAAGTTAGCGCTCGGGTCTAATAAGAATCCGAGTCCATGGTTTAACGAGTCAGTAATACTTAGCACTATTAATAATGGGTGTGTGGGATAACACACAATTAATGCCAAAATTTCTATATAGTGTAATAAGAACCCTTCCAAACTGATAACAATCCTCCTTCATGTGGACTTTATTATTTTTTAAAGGAAAAAGTCCATATTACACCCATAAACTTTGCAGAGAGTCCAAAATCCCCCCTAAACTCTAAAACCGTTTGGTTTACACCCTCAAACTCATAATACCATGTCAACCGACCCCCTCGGGGCGAAAACAACTGGTTTTGGGCCACGTTAGCATCCATGTTGGGCGGTTTCGCCGCGTCAGCGCCCACTTAATTGAAACACCACGTCTCCCGGCCGTCGGCAACGCATCACCAAATCCTCCATTCCATTCTTCCCAAATCGTAGAACCCTAGCACCTCTCGGCGGTGACCCCGCGGCGGTGCGCAACGAGCACTCGGTGGCGACCCCGCGGCGGCGCGCGACAACCACTCCGCGGCGACCCTCTCCGAAATCCCTAGGCGGCGATGACTTACACTCCTGGCAGTGGAACCGATTGTGAGGTAAGTTCGTCTTTATTTGTGGCAGTTATTGGATTAGGTGCAAATTGTAATGCGTTTTTTCGGTGGAAGTGAGTAGTTTGTAAGCACATTCATCATCTATGCATGTAGAACATGGATTTGTTGTACCATTTGTGTGTTCGATTTCATTTTGGAGGAGAATTTTTCAATGATGGCAAGTATGTGCATTATTTGGGCGGTTCTGAGGCACTATCTTGGAACGATAGAGACAAAGTTTCTTTGCCAGAGATTAGAGGTCACCCGCAAGACCATTGTGAATTGATCACCAGGTTGCTGATCACCAGGACCACTCTCTTCTCATCCTCTGAGAGCTTAATTTCCTTATCGGTTCTTGGTGGACCACTCCGGTGATGCATTGCGATTGCCAGTAATTCTACTTTCTTTCAGAACTTTGGAATAAAACCATTCCTTACTCCATGATTGGTTAGCATCTTTGGTAGCCAAGAAGGGGAACACCTTCTTACTGGCATCTTAAAATTTAAAGTAAAAAGAGCCCAAAGCACCAGCACCTTTCTTGTTGCGGATGATTTGGTAGTAAAACCTAAACAAACGCAGACTAGGGGCTATCCCTAAAAACACCTCAAATATGTGGGCAAAAACACTAAGTACCAGAACTGAATTCGGTACAAGGTGAACCAACTCAATTCCATAATGATTAAGAACTTTGATCATGAAATCACTCTTAGGCAAGCGGAGGCCTGCCCGGTGGTAAGGCACGAAAAGTACCGTGAAACTGGCTGGAGGGTATGGTTCAGTCTCCCTCCCCGGTGCACGCCACTTGATGAGAGCCTTCTTCGATAGATGCCCGTCTTGCTCCAGTTCTTGGAGTTCCTTCGCTGTCAGCATTAATGGTTTCCATCCCGCCATTCCCATGGTTCAATGGCGGACTGTGAGATCCTTCTTTTCGAATGTTTGTGGAGGACGAAAGGTACTCGGTGAAAAGAAAAGTGAAAAGCAACCAGGGTAAAAATGTTACTGAGGAGAGGTAAAAGATCTATATATATACCCTTGGCACATTTAAAACCCACTACCTCAAGGATGTAACAACTGCACCTTGTTTGGCGGTGACACGACATGTCACGTTCGGTCAAGGAGGTTGTTGCGTGCGTCAGAGATGTGTAAGAAAAAGTGGTTGCAACATTTTTCTTTTTCTTTTTTCTTGAAGTTATCTTCATCCCGTATTCATCGTGGATGGAAGGTTACAAAAACTGCTTAAACATAGAAGCTACCTCAATATGCATCTCAAGAGAAGATCACCTGATCATCAGGATTTTCCTTCTACCAATTTCTTGAAGATTTCACAGGATCAATTGACTTCTTGAAAACCTTGGAATCATAAAATCCAGAGATTATAACATCAAGGTTTTTAAAAAGTCAAATTTATTCTATAAAATCTGTCTTTTTCATGTTCTCTACTATCATGATACACCATCTACTCAAACTACACGAGTTTGAGATTAAGTGTTCTACAATAGGGTGGAGACAGGAAAGATAGAAAGGAATCTCTCTTAGGTTCCACTCTCCAGACGGTTATTTATAGATCAATAATATGTTGTGGAATTGAATAAATCAGATGAAAGTTCAATAGATAAGATTTTTAGAGTCTGTTCCTAATAAATCACTGAAGAATAAAGCATGAGCGTCCCTTCAGGAATTGCTTTTATAAATATGATTAATGCTCATGTTTCTTAAAGGAAATAGTTATTTACAACTCAAGTAAAACTATCTTTTTGATCAAGTCTAGTTCAGGTCAAAAAATCTCTTCAAGTAAGTTATTTTCACTTGAAGTTGAGGGGCTAGCTGACGAGGATTGTTGACTAGTCAATTATTCGGGTATATCTTTATTTGCTTACTAATAGATAAGTTAGATTTTTACTGGGCTTGAGTTTAATCTTCTAGGCCCAAGTTTAATCAGACAGTTGGAAGGCGGGCCTATAAATTCTTTCCTTTCATCGTTCCCGAAAGCTCTCCCGAAGGCCTAGTGGGACCTCCTCTATGGTTTCCTCCAAGACCTCTCTAGGACATCTCCAAGACCTCCCCAAGACTACTCCCCACGGAGGAGGTCCTGGGAAGTGGTTACCCACGTGTGGTTAATAGCGGCTACACTTGGAGATATCAGCAATAACAATCATCACGAAGGGACGCGACGATTGGCGTGAAGAGACACAACCACTGGCGCGAAGAGGCACCTCTGTAATCAACTACCGACTCTTGTAAAACTATAAATAGCCCAGCCTATGTGCCCTTATAAGATAGATTCACATCCAAGCCCTGATCCACGTGTATTCACAGTCACTTTCCCTGTAATCAGAGCATACTATTTGCAATACACATTCGCCATTTTTATTCCCTTGGCGAATAGATAGTAATCTCCATTTTTCTTTGTTATATTCTTGTTTGTCCGTTCTGTGATGAGATTCCCAGACGTCGACAACTCGGATGTGTTAAATTAATGATTGGTATGGTTTTACGCTATATATGAATGATTCAACAATGTGTCTGTGAGTGCTATCTACTGATCCAGGGAATAGCACAGTACTTGTACAGAGGATTTTGATTTGCGAAATCCGGGTCCGACAGAAGTCCATGTTCAAGGTCAGGCTCCATATGTAGGTGGTCTTGTGGGTTGTATTGCATTTCTTAAATTCAGTGTGCTTTACAGGGATTGCATTAGTTTCTCCGTGCAACAATGGATGTTTCAATAACATAGACATCATCATGAACATAATTCATTTCGTAGTTTTCATAATAAATTGGCTGATTCACTAGCGTGCTAAGAACGAAATTGTTTGTAAACAATTTTAAGAAAGGTGATCCAAAGCAAAATATCATCATGTTTTCAGTTTTCAGTAGTGTACCTTAAGCCAAATTCACTACTGTACCCTAAGCCAAATTCACTACTGTACCTTAACGTCTGGCTAAGCAGAAATCAGCAAATCTGAAACGATTCTTCTCCCATCGTTCCATCTGCCGTTCAGTCTTCAACTGGGACGTGCTGCAGTGATACAGCAGAAACTCTGTTCCTATCCTCTCCTTTTTTTTCGGTTCAATTTTGAGTAACAGGTGTGTGAAAAGTAATAATCATGACTGGTGGAACTGTAGTCAATTGTCACTGTCATTCTAGAAATTCCAAGTTCAAAGTCAACCTGATCAGTACAAATTCTTGTGACCTGCAGCTTCTGCAAGTTAAATGCAGTGGATTAGTGGAACATTTTCCATGTATTTTAGGCTTTTAGCACCCTCCACCCACCCACGCACACACATACACACACACACTCGCAAATACTGTGCTTCCTTTCTTTTGGAGGAAAGAACCTAGGATGGAGTTTGCGCTATCTGCAGTCACAGGTGATCTAGTTAGCCGATTCATCTCCTTTCTAGTCAAGAAGTGCACAGATAGGTCATCTCCTGAAGAGAAGCTAGAATTAGAAAGGTTGCAGCATCTCCTACTACGACTTCACACAGTGGTTGAGGAGGCCGATGGGCGATACATCACCAACTCCAAGATGCTAGTTCAGCTTAGAATGATCATCGAAGCCATGTACCGAGGTTACCATGTGCTGGACAACTTCAAGTACAAACCCTTTCAACAGATTCAGGCAGAAGAGCAGGTGAGCAGTTCATATTCCTGGTTTTCTACCCCTACAAAACGTTTTCGTACAACTAAGAACATAATCATTAGTCAAGACATACGAAGCATATTGGTGGATTTGGAGACTACTCTTGATAATATAAAAGAATTTGTCATCCTTCTGGGGGGATGCGAACGCATGTGCCAGAGACCCTATGACACCTATCTTTACATTGACAATTTCATGTTTGGCCGTGTTGTCGAAAAGCAGAAGATCATAAACGTCTTACTGCAAGACAATCCTCCAAATGTTGATCCAGTTGTGCTTCCAATTATCGGCGGTTGTCGAGTCGGTAAGAAAACACTAGTTTGCTGTGCTTGCAATGATAATAAGATCCGTTCCTACTACTCTTCAATTTTGCACATCAAAGGAGATGAGATTTGGAGAATGAATCTCGAAATGTTTAGGTGTATGAAGACTTTGGTTGTTATCGAGTTTATTTCAGATATAACTGACGAGGATTGGGCAAATTTCTATTCATCAACGTCATGGATGGGTAAAGGAAGCAAGATCATAATTATAAGTAGATCTGAGAAGTTTGCAAGGTTTGGAACAGTAAAGCCAATTCATCTCAGTAGCATGTCACCCGACGAGTACATTTACCTCTTCAAGGTGCTTGCATTTGGAAGTGCAAATCCAGAAGATAACCCTCAATTGGCGCTAATAGGGCATGAGTTAGGGACTTTGTTGGGAGGGCTACTACTGTCTGCAAACGTTCTTGCTGACATGTTAAGAAAGAATTTGGATCTTCAGTTTTGGCTCCACATATTCAGAAGGTACAGGAAAGTGGTAGAGAATAATTTCTCTGTGTTTGGTGCGCATCCAAGAACTCTTCATGACAAAGATCATCCGGTAGACATCACCAAATTTGTGTCGACGATGTCTTCTCCACTGCGTATCATGTCTCCGTGCAGTGAAACTGACATATGTAGAAGGGAACTGTCCAGCGTGACATTTGGGGACCTAGTGGCAGGTTCTTGTGCTGTTCTACCTCGGGACAAGTATCAGATTATGGTGTGGGAATCACGGATACCTCCCTTTACAAAGTTTGTTGCGACTTGTGTTGAAGAGAAGGTTCAATATACAGCTTTAAACGGCAAAAAGCGTCAAAAATTAGATGGCTAGAAACTTAAATGGTGTACAAATTTTTTAGTTATTGTCCAAGAAAAGTTGTTGTCCAATCTAAAAGAAGATGGTGAGCTGTTGGATTTCATGACAAGAATTTATTTTTAAGCTATTGTTCACAATGGCGTAGCCAGTATTAAAATCTATGGGGTCAAATATAAAGTTTTCCAATTTTTTGTGATCAATTCTCTTAAATGACATGGACTTTATGAAAATACTTATAAGTATAGAGCTGTTTTGTAAAAAACTGTGGGGTCAAGCTTATGACTGCTCAAGAAGATTTGTTTCATATATGTACTTCCTTTATAAAACAAGATGTTGAGCTATTGTGATTTCGTGACAAGAATTAATTGGTCAACCGAAGGTATGCACAAAACAAACAGCACACCTAAAATATTTAAATTAGGAAGATATACATAACCTGTACTGTGAAAATTACAACGTGGAACGGAATCCAGTGGAACATACCCAAGAAAAAACAATACATATAAATTTACACCTTCATGTCATCTTTCAGTTTGGAGAGCGAGTAGGAGATGGAGCTAGATTTGTTCTTAGTTGCATGAAAGAACAAAAGATATTACCATAGTTACTGCTTAGATAAAAAGCTGGAACTGTAATTCTTACTAAGTGTGCTGGCCACTAGAGAAATCCACCATGGTTTAGGTGGACGTTTCGATTCGTTGCTTTCGACTTTCGTTGAGTTAATGCAACATCACACCATCTTATTCAGGTGAAACGCACAAACAGCAAGAATTACCCTATTTAACAGCCGGTGGATTTCGGCTTCACCCGCGTGGCCACGTCGCCCAGATTTCGGCGGCCGTCCGATCGCGTAGGCAGCCATCCGTGGCCGTCCGCGTCGCCATCCGGGCGTTGGTCCCTCGATCATGTTGGTGTGTTTGCGCCTACCTTTTCCCATCCACACACCATCTCTCTCGGTCTCTCCTCTCGGCTTCTCGCTCCTTCCGTCACGCGCCGCCGTTCCTCCCCTCGCTCCTTTCCCTCTTCCTCTCCCGCTGGCTGCTCGCTCCGTCTCTCTACCCCCCCCCCTCCTTTTCTCTACCACCATCTCCTCGGTCTTCCTCCCCAGCCACCTCGGTGCCCCCTAGCCGCCGCCGCCGCTTCTATCCTCCGCCTCCTATCCCCTCCCTTTCCTTCCTCTGTCGACCCTCTCCACCAGCGCCACCCATCCTTGCCTATTCGTCCCACATTGCCCCCTCGGCCTTCCTCCCCCGCCGCCACACCCGCTCCCTCCCTCCTCCTCCCTCACGCCCCTTCGGTCTCCCTCCCCAGCCCTTGCATTGATGTCGTCCCTTGCTCTTCCTCCCCCGCCACCCCCTCGGTCTACCTCGCCCACTGTTGCTGCTCCCTCCCCCACCCCCCCGACCCCTCCGGTATACCTCCCCTCTTTGCCCCCGCGCCTGCGACCCCCTCACATCTCCTTTGATTTCCCTCTCCATTTCCATCTCATAATCCGGCAAGATCGAGACATCTCACTGGAATCCAGCGCTCGCCGTCCCCATCCCAGTTGGATCTCCGGGGTTGAGCTGCCTTGATGGTTCTTGGGATCCAGAGGGTGAGGAGGAGTTCGCGGCAATGAGCAGGTTAGTGTCGAGGCTCCACCGATTGCGGAGGTTGCCATGGGAAGTGGTGTGGTCGACGTTGGTCTCCTGCGGCCTGATGCTCTTCTCGCAGCTCGTCGTGGCCATGGTGCACTACTACAAAAAGGCTAATACCGGACACCTCATCATAGACGGTTGCCCAAAACCGTCTGTATTACATGCAATCACAGATGGTTTTGGTTTTGCTACCATCTGTGTTACTGGTTACGCTAAAAACCATTTACGAAGATGTAATATCATAGACGGTTCATGTTGAAAACCGTCTGTGAAGTATCACAGACGGTTTCTGAACAAGAACCATCTGTGATATTACTAAGTATCACAAACGGTTTCAACAAACAACCGTCTGTGATGCTTCACAGACGGTTTTAATAATGAACCGTATGTGATATGAGACCATATCACGGACGGTTCCATAATAGAACCGTCAGTGATAATAGAACCGACTGTGATAAGTCTCTTTATTAGTAGGAGCCCGCTAGGGTTTGCGCTCTAACTCGTCACTCCCCTCCCCACCTGAGTGACCCCGTTGCCAACGCTGCCATGCATTCTTCCCGTCGCCGATGGTTGTGACACCACGGTTCATTGAACAAGACACTCGTACGATAAGCATGTCTTTTTTAGTGTCACCGTTGTGCCATAGCTACGGTGATGTTGCGCACCTTCCCCTCTTCCTCCTTTCCGGCTACCTCTCCACCGGCGATGTCGAGATAAGACAGATCTATCACCTATTGGTTTGTGCTGTTGGTATTCATGTGAACTGAGCTCCTCCTCCCTCTCGCCGCCAGCTCCTGTACCTCCGGATCAAGCTCCCTCCTCCCTGCGCCGCCGGATCAAGCTCTCGATCCTCCTCATTGCACCGGCCACTCCTCCTCCTCCCTACGCCGCAGCTCTAGCTCCTCCTCCCTCTCGCCATTGGCTCGCTGTGCCACCTCGGACCTCCCTTGCGCCTCCAACCTCTCCGGCTCTAGCTCCCACTAACGCGTAAGTCCCCTTCTTATCTTCTTGATGTTGTCTGGTTGTTGGTTGATCTTGATGGTGATGGCGGAGAAGCTTGTAAATGTGTAATACATACATGTAGAGAAGTAGAGAAATCATAAATATAAATGAATGCAATGATCATGCAGATGCTTGTTGGCTAGTGGCACCTTACTAGCTATTGAACTACTCAATGATGTTAATAGTCTTATGCTTAAATTGAATTGATAATTAGTTCATATTAATAGTCCCCTTGCTCTGTGATGTAAACTGAGGGCTATTGGTGTATGTGCATTCTATGCATCTTGCTTAGTTCATGTTGTGCGTTCAGATTGATAAAAATGAATGGGGATGGTGGGTTTGGTTAATGCTCTCTGATGGATACTTAGGGTTATTGATGCCTGTTCTAGCTTTGTGCTTGGTTGGCTTACATTGGATGTGGTTCGGATGGGGCTTGGCTGCAATTAACTTTTCAGATTTGTAAAGGTTAGGCTAATTTGTAAAGCTACAATTAACATACAAATTATTTATTAATTGGTGTGTATTGTATTCGAAAACAAGACCAAATGAGTCAAAAACTACTACAACACCTCTTCACCTGTCTCTTGCTATTCATTTCACCTTTATGCAGATAAGCGTGCTCATGCTTGGGGTTCTCCTACCTTGCGTCCCAGTTACGTCCTACCATTCCTTTCATAATCTCTCTTCTCTATAAAGTCTCCAAGAAATGGCTGCTTGTGCCATTAAAACCAACATCATATATATATATATATATATATATATATATATATATATATATATATATATATATATATATATTATTGTCCGTAGCCCCTCAGCCACTTTCAGGGGGTCGTCCACGCAGCATGAGAAGGATGAGACAGTAGCCACGGGCAATTTCATCGAGCCCATGCAGGTTTAAGAAGTATGGATGCAAGGAGAGTGCCAGGACATCCAATTACCTGGATGTTGTCGATAGGTAATTGGACGTCGCTATGTTCGAGAAAGTGGCGTGGGCCAGCCAGTACTCGGTCGGAAGTGGCGTCATCTATCAGCAACCAACAATTATTGAGCATGTAATCGTCTTTAAACCCAACAAGAACACCAAGCAACAAGTTGAGAATTCTTTTGAAATGTGAGAACGGCAATAAAATAATCTGATCAACACATGGATTCTTCACTGTAAGCAGACCACACGCACATGCACAGTAGAAATCACTCACAAGCTTAAGGCAAAAACAACCGGAAAACTCTTCTGAAGCGCAAAGCCTCAAAAAAGGAGCTGCTGACCCTTGGATTTCCTGATTTTTAAGAAGCTAGAGGCTGCCACCGCCAGGGGCTCATGATTCTCTGAGACGCCTGAGCCGCCCCAAACTCCAGTTTTTGCGGGCTTCTTAGGGCGCCGCCACAGGATCTGCTTTTTAAATCCGGGGCTGCACCAGATGACCTATCTCCCTTTCCTTTTATACGGCAGCCACCAACCCTAAAATCCTTTTAGAATTGGAACTTCTAGAAGATTAATCCTAATGGGCTTCCGTTAAGGCCCAACAACAACGGAATAGATACGCACGCATTTTAAAACGTCGTCTTCACTTCTCTTGACCTAATCCACTTCTTGACGCACCGTCTTGCGCCGCGGGTTGGCATTAGGTCACCAAGGCGGTATTTGGTAAAATTACCAAAATACCCCTTCTCGATCTTTACCAAGACCGAGTCCAATCTGTTGAAGCAATGCGCCGCTTCATGCACGTAGGTTGATCCAATGACTCTCATCGTGTCGGCAAGTCTCTCCCATCCGGTTCCCACCGACCACCTTAACACTTGCTCGACCCCGCACCGCTTGATCAAACCAACAGATCGCCCGCCTGCTCGGTCATCCTTGTCCATTCTGCGCCACGCTTGAGTCACTTGACCTCACCCGGCATCCATGATCGTGTTGGAAATATGCCCTAGAGGCAATCATAGAGATGATTATATTTCATTATGTTCACAATATTTGATAATATGTTCCTTGAATGAATCATCAGTCATGAAGATTAACGAGTATGTGACTTGTTGGTGAAGCTCTTTTTTTTAACTTATGATGATGTCATTCTAAAAATATCGCTGGTCGAAAGTCACTGGTCGGAACACTAGTAACTCTACGACCAACAAATGTATTGATTGATGACCATGTTTCACCGGTCATGTATATAGGGATATCGAATCAATAATGTGGACACGTGTTAGAGAACATGGTGTTGGATAAGACCCACCTTGAGACACTATTGAGATTGTTATGATTCTATGTGTCATTAGTTGGTCTCAAGCAATGATGATGTATAATCCTTAGACCTGAGATCAGCATGGTTTCCTACATGTGTAATAGCACTCTTAGGGGTTGCCAAACGCTACTAAATGGCGGGTAGTTATAAAGGTAGCTTTCGGGTATGCTATAAAACATGCAGAGGGATGTGACTGGTCGGATATGGGATTTGCCCCTCCTAACATAACAGGAGAGATATCTCTGGGCCCCTCGAAGTGGTCGGATAAAGAAAGTGCATGGCCATGCCACTGGTGGTCGAAGAGTTCAACCACATAAGGTTATCCGATACTCGATCGAGAAAGTATTGAACAGTCCATGGATGACACAACATCTCACCTGGAGTCCAACCAGATATCGTGAGGCAAAGAGAGAATACATGAGTAGGTCGCTTAGTTCGACCAGTTACGGACTGGTCGTATGGAGATACAAGCAAGTCATAGACTGGTCGAACGTAATCACAGAATGGTCGAAACCAAGTCGTAAGGAGTTACGAGTTGGTGGTGATCAAATACGAACTGGTTGTATAGAGATAGGACCTGGTCGTAAGTGATGAGGACCTGGTCGTAGATCATATTGCATTAAGGTTCGTCCGATATAATTTGTGTGTATTCGGGAATCGTTATGTCCTGCTAGGAACCGCTACAACTTGTGGCCGGAAAGGGTTTCCGAGTCGCAACCGAACTACACATGAACCTAATGGGTCACACACTTAACGGGTTGGAACAAACCAGTATGAATACGATTAGTAAAGCGTGTTTGGATAGGATCCGTCCACGGGCACTATATAAGGAGATGCATGAGGTCATGTTGGGTGAAGGATGTTGGCGTGAGTTGCCCTACCAAACCCTAGCCGCCATCTTCTTGAGAGCCTCCCGTGCGATTTGGTGCTAGCACACCGCGTCACGGTTGTTCCTTCCTCGGGCGTGTGGATACCATAGAGGCATTTCTCGTTGTTGCGCTTAGGGCGATCCGCGATCTTCACAAGGAACTGCAAATCTTGGAGGGACGATCGACTCACGAGGACACCGGACGATCGACTACGACCCGATACATCAACGCTCTTCGTCGGACCAGTACGCTCGATGCTTCTTCCGCCGCTTCTGCGTGTCTAGTGGTAACGATCTGTGATCATCTTCTTGCTTGGCTTCTGGTTTACGTGGTAGAAATTTTGATTTGTCGCTATCGTAGCCTACCCATATCCCAACAGATCGTTCTGGACCTTAGCTCTCCAAGCTTAGTCCTGATCCTCCTCACCGTTGACCGTCGTTGACCTCCAAGCCACCTACACAGCAATAGACAAGCAAACACGAATCCGGGAACAAGTTCTTCACAACTTGACCCACGTTAGTGAAAACATGCAACATGCAACACATATGCACTATAGCCTATGAACTCAACCTATCCCAAAGCCAAATTTCCAAAATGGCTAAAGATCAGCCTTTTAACTTTGCCGAAAACGCGTGAAACTTCAAACCAAAAGCAACATTGCCAATTGTTTCATCATCCTAAGATCATGGGCATATCCCCATGATATCCACAAATTTTTAGAATGATGCTTACTCATGCTAGTAGATGTAGTCGAAACTGGTTGATGGAGTTAGTCCATCGGCCAAGATTACAATTGAATTATGATTGATTTTGAGAGTTATGTTCAGATCTGGAATCTAAGTTATTGTTGACATGTTGGACATTGGGTTCTTTACATTTTAACTTGGACGGGTGTAGGTTTATTGTTGAGAAATTGTATGAAATTTTGTAGCCCCGTCTGAGTGATTAAGGACTGGTCTGTATGGTGTTGAACCAAGCCCTATGTGCATCCACATGCTGGGTTAATGGCGAAGGCTTGGCCTATTAATTTGTAGTGTGTCTGCTATCAAACCACAAATGGATTGACAATTATTGTTTTTATTGTTGTTGCTATTTTATTGTCAATCCAGTGGGGGCATGTTAAGTTTTGCCTTACTTGTCGTTAAGGGTCGCTTGTGTTTGCGGTAAAGCTTCGCAAGGACTTACTTACACACCAGGGTTCACCTGTGGTGCTAGGCGACTTCAGTCTGCTATGGGATTCTGATCCTCGCGTTGGTTTAATAGTTGACACATGGCACTGTAACGGCCTCGTTATGATATCTCAGTCACACTCCTACGGAAGAGTGCATGGTGACAGTATGAGGTATTCATATCATGTGGGTAAAGCAGCACAAACTCTATAGAGTCTTAAATCTATTCGAATAGTCGTGTCCCCAGTCATGGACATTACTTGTGGGAAATCACGCACAGTTAGTTGTTGGGAATAGGAAAAGGTTTGGTTGGAAATGAATTATCATCATGAACAGGAAGTTCATGTATTGATGTTAGTTTACCCGGGTGAAGTAGCCACTTTGGGTATGATTTTTCTTGATGGTTATATCTTGGAAATATTGATCATGAATTGGAGAATCTTCTATTATCATATTTCAAATGTTTGTCAAATGGCAATTTCAATATATATTAGTCATATTATCAAATAACCTGGCTTTACGCTGAAAATAAACCAATTTTAGCCATCTTTTGACACCAAGTGCATTTAATTAAATTTGCTATACGTAAGTCTTGCGAGTACATTTTTGTACTCAATTGGCTTGTTTATGTTGCGGGCAAGAACGTCAAGTTGAGGCGATAACGTTAGTCCATCGGCTTTAATCCCAGCTGGTTGCCCTTGGGGTTATGGCAGACCATTGGGAAGGTTGTTTTTATTACTTAACCTTCTATTCTTGTTTACTTAATATTTTCCGCTGCTAATTTTTATTTGTTATAATTTAATCGTGTATGCAAGTGACATAATGTTGTATGGATATGTGCATGTTAGCGCTGATCCTGGGAGTTGACTTAAGACGCATATCCGGGTACTTGAAATTAATCTTGCTTCCTATTAAGGGTTACGTCTTTGGCATAATTACTTAATGTCAAACGGGATTAATTTTGGGGTCCTCATAGTTTGCGGGTGGTAAGCGGAGCTGAAAGATAGATTGGTCCACATTGCTTGATGCAAGCATTTCTAGAAATGAGATGTAAACTGAGGACCTCGATCTGAAACTATCACCTTTGGCACACCATGGAGACAAACGATCCTTGCGATATAAAGCTTGGCTAGCTTGACCTCAGTGTAGGTGGTCTTGACAGGAATGAAATGGGCGACTTTTGTCAGACAATCGACAATCACCCATATAGAATCTGACCCAGTTTGAGTCTTCGGAAGTCCGGTGATGAAGTCCATACTGACTTCCTCCCGCTTCCACTTCGGAATAGGCAAAGGTTGGAGCGTACCCACGGGTCTCAAATGCTCAGCCTTGACTCTCTGACATACATCGCACTCGGCAACATATTACGATTTGCTTCTTCATTTGACTCCACCATAACCTCTCTTTCAGGTCTTGATACATATTGGTGCTTCGAGGGTGAATGGAGAATTGAGAGCTGTGAGCTTCCTTGAGAATTAACTCTCTCAATTTGTGATCAAACGGCACCACCAAACAGTTTCTGAACCATAGGGTGCCTTGTGCATCTTCGTGAAACATTTGGCCTTGCCTTGTTTTAGTTTCTCCGAATTTGAGCTACTTCCATGTCGGTTTTACGGGATTCTTTAATCTGGTCCTCAAGTGTGAAATTCACACTAAGGGCAGCAAGCGACACATCTTCAATTTGCATTGTAGCACATAAGCTTTGTCAAAATGGGAGTTACCGATAAACAGTTGCATTGAGATTGTTTTCCTCAAAGCATTAGCTACCACATTAGCTTTTCTCGGATGATAATGGAGTCCCAAATCATAATCCTTGATCAACTCGAGCCATCTTCTTTGCCTCAAATTCACATCGGCTTGGGTGAGAATATATTTGAGACTCTTGTAGTTGGTGTAGATCTCGCAATGATTACCGATGAGGTAATGTCGCAAATCTTCAAAGCATGGACTACTGCTGCAAGCTCCAAGTCATGTGTAGGATAATTAGCTTCATGAGGCCTTAATTACCTCAATGCATATGCCACAACTTGGCCCTTTTTGCATGAGCACACAATCGAGCCCATGGCGAGATGCATCGTAGTATATGTCGAAGCTCTTGTGGATATCCGATAGGATGAGTACCAGAGCTTTGGTCAGACATTCTTTCAAGATCTGAAAGGTTTGCTCGCACTCCGCTAACCATTCAAACTTCTTTTCTTTCTTTAGAAGCTGGGTCATCAGCCTCGCAATTTTCGAGAAATTCTGGATGAATCTGCGGTAATAACATGCAAGTTCGAGAAAACTGTGAATGTCGGTGACACTCTTGGGTTGTTTCCAATTAAGGACATCTTGTACTTTTCTTAGATCAACAATGATACCACCCTTGGATAGAATATGACCCAAAAACTAACTTCATGAAGCCAGAACTCGCATTTGCTGAATTTGGCATAGAGTTGGTGTTGACAAAGCTTTTCCAACACAAGTCGCAAGTGCCGCTCGTGTTCTTCATCAGACTTGGAGTAGACAAGGATATCATCGATGAACACTACTATGAACTGATCTAAGTACTCCATGAAAACCGAATTCATAAGTTTCGTGAAGTGAGCCGAAGCATTGGTCGGGCCGAATGACATAACAGTATACTCGTACAACCCATAACGAGTTGAGAATGCCATCTTCGGAATGTCTTCAGCTCTGACCTTGATCTGATGATAGCCCAATCATGAGTCAATCACAGACGGTTTCAGCCACAAACCGTCTGTGGTAGTATGCATCACAAACGGTTTGAAAACCGTCTGTGATGACCTCGTGTCATCACTGACTCATAAACTCAGACGGCTCACGAAACCATCTGTGATAACATTTTTGAACCGTCTATGAAGACCTTTCCTACAGTAGTGGTGCCCCACCTCTTCCTCTCCCTCTCCCTCCTCGCCATGCTCCCCATCGTAGGTCAGTCCTGGCTTGCTTTTCTTTCATGTGGCTTTTTTAGCGAAGTTTTAATCTTGCTTCGGTTGTGTGTTGCGCAGGTTTGGTGTTTCTGGTGGCTATTGTGGTGGGCAGTTTCTGGAGGAGATTCATTGGGGTGGCGGCGTCGGTGCCGCTGTTTGTCACATCCCCAATTAATAAATGATAATTAGTATGCATCTCATCAGCATGCATCATGATTTATAAACATTTGCATAATTTATTGCACTAGAAAAATCTCAAACAAGTGTTAAACCTACACTTCAATTTTGAACTCCAAAAGAAAATCTGAAACAAATGATATTGAAGTTCTTACGAAAATAATTTATTCAAATACTATATTAAATATCATGAATTAATATAATTTTTCCTAAATTCTTGGGATTATATTCAAACCTCAAAAATTCAAACACAATCCAATAACCTAATTTTAAGTTTGAATTTTCTACTGAACAAAATATAACATGAACAGAGGGGTTTCAAATTTTATATGGGTACCAGGTCATCCCAGAAACACCTTGGTTTTATTTCAAGATTTTAGAAAATTTATTAGTATTTATAAGGTCTTGGTCAATATAGAGAAAACAATTTAAATCTCAGTCAAACATCTGACCAAACCAGATTGCGCTGTTCCTTGGACTCGAGTCCGACTCGGAGAACTAACTCAGCCAAACCAACTAACTACACCACACATGAACCATCCAATTAGAATTCAATGGGCCAGATCGCGTAGCCATTCGAACCAAATGAACGTTCGGACTCGTGTCATCGACCGCCCGATCAAGATCTAACGGACCGCTTTGACTTGATCGAGCTAGACCGCCTAACTGCACCGACCGAGCCACACTCGGGCGAGAGCTGCACTAAGTCACTACCAACTGGGCCCCACCCATCAGGCGCGTCTTCAACCTTGTGTTGGCGCTCGCGCAGAAGCACAGCGCCACGTCGCAGCCGAGCTCTGCGTTGCTCCAGTCACGACGTCAATCCACCGCCTCCGCTGACCACTCCAGAGCCTTCGGCGTCTAACACCACCTCCATCTCCATCATCCATCAGATCCAAAACCCCCTCGGCACTCTCCTTATTCCCCACTTCTCCTCTGTTTGACCGAGGAGAGGGATGCTGGGTTAAGTCCATCTCACGGGTAAGCTCCAATCCTCTGGTTCCCTTCTTCTCTAGGTTGAATACCGTATCCATTTTAGCTAAGCTAAGCCCTTGTCTTTGCTTGTAGCATTCAGTTCACTGTCGTGCCATCGCAAGCTCCACAGCGTGCACTCGGGGGCACCACCGAATCAATCTTCACCTCTAGTGAGTATTATCCTCACTTAAGCGCATCATGTCTTGTCTCTTGACCTAAGATTCAAGACCCCTCAACCAATTTTACTAATGCGCGATAGGATCTGGTGGATTTGAAGATTGGACCATTTTCGACCGAAAAGCAACTTTTCACCTCCCACTTTGATCCGGTAAGTCTTTTGTCGATTCATTGCGCCTTTAGCATCCTCATAGGATCTTTGAGCTATACTAAGTATTCACTTGTCTTAGTTTTGCTCAAATCGTCCTTTCCTCGTGAAGCCGTGCCGCCGCTGTCATCTTCTTCGACGCTGACGCAGCTCCGGCCACCTCTGACCTTCCCGAGCACCCTTCTTCGCTCAAGTACCCCCCTAGTAGCCCTTAGATGCTCAGGCACCAGCTTATCTAGACGTTGCAGAGCTATAACGTTGTGTGCATGTTTGTTGTATTCTCGCCGTCGCTTAGCTCCGGCTAGCCGCCGTTACGGGCCACCTCAGACACTGCCACCACCACCCAAAGATGCGCATGGCTATTGCAAAGCTATCCCAGGGCTTGGCCGGCTCCACCGTGGTGCGTAGCACCGGCGAGACGCCAGGCAATCACACGGGATGAAACTTCCTGTTGTCATATGCTGACCGTCACTGTAGCTGGACGGTTAAGACGTAATGATAATGATTAGCATTTAAGCGTTGTCTTACCGTTCTAATCTGTCGCTTACACGTGGGACCGCGCACAGAAATCCGAGACATTAAGTGAAAGCCGTTGAGCAGCTGACAAGTGGGCCGGGCCATTTAAGCGCTATGCGCCGTGCGCATGCGCCCGTGGACTCAGTCCATGAGACCGAGTCGTTGACGGGTGGCCCCCACATGTTAGAGCTGAAATTTAAATTGGAGTTAAAAAGGAAAACGCACTCTTCACTGGGTCCTGCTAGTCAACGGTTGTGGCTAGCGTAGCCCACAGTAAGAAAAGGAATAATTGCTTAATAAAATTCGGAATCTATTAATTTGCACACTTAAAATTGGTATTGACTTAAAAATACATAACTAATTCATCTCAACTCCAAAATAGATGAAACCATTGTTGATAATTTTCATTTTTAATGAACTTTATTATAAAATTTGTTTCAAACATGTCTCTATAGCAGAGAATATAATTTTGGAAAATGATCCAAAACTCTATTATTTTTACGATAGAAAAAGGCTGATACCTTTGAAAATGCATAACTAATTCATAAAAACTACAAATGAGATGAACCCAAATATTTTGGACTTGTATTAATATTATCTATTTATCTATATAATCCTTGTATCCCCCACTACTCTACAAATTTTGGCCAAATAATTAAATTACATGAGTAATGACAAATTGGAATCCCAAATTCGAATTGCTATAACTTTCACATAATAACTCCAAATGGAATAATTATTTCACCTAAATTCAACTAAAATCATACACTAACCACTGTAGAAAAATCATGTATTTTTTAGCATTTTTATTTTTGAAGTATTTCTCGGTGTTTATCGATATCGTTAATTCTCTAGATTCCGAGGCCATTGATATTGACTCGTATGCCACCAAGAGTGAACAATTGATCTACCAGTAAGGCAAGCATCATTTAAACTTTCTTTTGCATCATATTGGTCCCAATGTTTGATAAGCTAGTGCAATGATAATTGCTTGCATGCTTATTTTGCTATGTTGCTATTTTAGTGATGTGTAGTTAGTTATATCCTATTGTTTGAGGTTAATCTTGAATCATTCTAGTACCACATGCTTAAGTTAGGTTGTGTGAATTATTGTACGGTTTTGCTTAGCCATGCAAGTCTAGAATGGTAGTTTGATTGTCGGGATTAACCCGACAATTATGGGAGAAACACACTTTCTTATATTCTTTTTATTCCAGATCTTCGTATCTGTTTTATGAGTTAAATTTTGTCAGTTTAAATGAGTTTTGGGGTCTGGACAAGTGTGTTAATTCTAGTGGCTTACGGGCTAGTCGAGTCATGTGGGTAAAGTAGTACACCTCTGTAGAGATAAATCTATTCGAATAGCCGTGTCCGCGATTATGGACGATCGCTTGTGTTCGGTAGTTACTATTGTACAACTTGGTATTCGGTATGAACGGGTGTTCATGCATTTTAGTGTATTAAAGTGGGCTACCACTTTGGTGTTTGTTTGATTCATTTGTTTATGTTTGTATTACTTTATCACATGTTTTACTTCTACATCAAATCTATTTTTAAAATGGCAATTGATAAACTAATATGTATAGGTTGGAAAAGAAAAAAAAAGTTGTTGTGTTTTTCGCAAAACTAAAGCCATTAATGCTACCTTTGAATGTCCACTATGGATAACTAAATTTTATCTTTGTGTAAGACTTGCAAGTACCTTTGTACTCAACCAGTTTGTCTACTGGTTCTAGGTGAGGAAGATTGTGAATCCAACGAGCTTGTGAGTGTCGATTTAGGCGACACTAATGAGTAGTGCTATCATTTAACTCCCAGCCGGTTGCTGATGGGTTATGGGGCATACCATGCTGGACTTTTGGTTTATTTACTTGTTTCCACTGCTACTTTAAGTTCTCATTTGAATTTGGCTAGTCGACCACTTGTAATAGTTGTAGACTTGAACTACTATGATGTAGGTCTTTTGAACTATTAATGTATGAATGATGTATGGATGTGATCAATGTTGTATGTGAGTTTGGGTATGTTGGTCGCTGATCTTGGGAGCCAACATGACCTCATGCTCGCTGTTCATGGATTCCATTTTAACTCACTAAGTGTGGTCTTTGATTGTTTAGAGAATCGATAATCATGCAATACTTGTAGAGGAGCGGTACGCATGATTGCCGGGGCTCTAGTTTCAGTAAAGACCTCTCACTTAGATGGAGTTAACTTAGAATCCATTAACTTGAGGCCCACAGTTATCTCCATAAGACCAGGAAGGCCTCAGTCTTACGGGAATAACCTAGGGGTCCTCACAGCGTTGGTATCAGAGCCATACTGATTGTAGGTTAGAGATAGCGTGGGCGTTAAGTTTAGCAAGTCCTTGGTGAAATTATTTTCAAAGTATCAAGCTAATTTGAGAAAGCTAAGTTAGGATTCTCTTTTATTCCTCATCCATCTTAGTACCATTTCTCACCTTAATCTTGTTTCGATTTACAAAACTAACTCATCTTGCCCTTCTTGTCCTTAGATGAATCATCATTACCTTGTCAAAGAGACCCAAGTGGAAGATGTGGATGGATACCCGGCACTACTTAGAGACATGATGTGGAGAGCAAACTTCACATATCAACCAACCTACTCCATCTATCGTCGAGACAGAGGGCCGGGAATGGAAGACTATCAGGCTGTGATCCACATCATTGCAAGACAAGTTACGGGGAGCATTATGTACCGTTTTTAGGTTCGTGGCACTTCCGAGGCCATGACATTGCAGGAAGTAGCTCATATGGCTATGAGCCATCTTCGTTATGATTTAACGGAGTTGTCTTAGCCACCATATGACCATTTTCCTATGCAAGCGCATGGCGCAGAAGTGGACACTTTTGTCAGGATTCAGTACGGGGACGATCCCCAAGTAAGGCAACTGGCAAGCTTGGTTCATATCATGAACCAAGTTCACCATTGCACCATACGTGAGTAATGGGAGACCCGACGTCACCTCATAGCGGCCCAAGGGGGCCTGCTGCACCTGTACAACATGGAGCTCGTTGACCATCATGTTGTATACGGCGTGATTGAGGTTTCCCCGTATGCATCTGCACCACAGGAGTATCGACTTCCTGAAGTGGAAAATCATGTTATTGATGAATGGTCACCCTTGCGCCTCGCTAATCTAGAGGACCCTAATGATACGGAATCCCCTGGATATCATCTTCTGGATGAGTTCCCGGTGAACTTCGATCGGGAAAATAGATAGATGTTAGTGTAGTGAGCTCGTTGTCCGGACATGTGTCCAGTGAGCGTGTATCTTTAGATTTATGTAATAGACTAGTAGTTGATGAACTCTTGGTGTTCTTTACAAGAACTTTTGTTTCGGGCAATTACCATTCGCCTACGGGCCTATATGGATGTAATTGTACCGGAAAACTATGAATTGCTTTAATGGATCTTATGTTGGCCTCTGTGCCTTTGTGTTTTCAATTTCATTTGGTGTTAAGTTTGTGTGTGCACTCTATTGCCATATTGCATGATAGTTTAAGATATTCTCCTTGCTGTCCAGATTTTCTTTCCACGCTTGTTTGAGCGTATCTCTCGTCTGTTCTCTAACCATCCGTGTGACAACAGGAAGGCAAGAGCTAGTACTCTTTCGAGCGCTCAACCAAGCGAGAGATCACCATCCCCTGGGATTCAACACACTATCATATGTTTTGGATGCAGCAAGGAGGGACACTAAGTATTTCGCTGCCCCGAGAAGCAGCAAACCCGATGTGTTTGTTTTAGCTGTGGTGAGGTGGGGCACTTTGCCCACCAATGCGGACTAAGGAAGTTAAAAAGGGCCATGACGGAAGTCATGGTCTGTCAACGCTGTGGCGAGGAAGGGCACTACATCGATCAATGCATTACAAGTTGTCCCAACTGTGACGGAGACCACACACCAAGAAGTTGTCCAACTACGAA
Organism: Phyllostachys edulis; assembly: GCA_036346405.1. Lineage (NCBI taxonomy): Eukaryota > Viridiplantae > Streptophyta > Magnoliopsida > Poales > Poaceae > Phyllostachys > Phyllostachys edulis. Next base: position 48,877,776 of record CM070563.1, on the reverse strand, counting down.
AGTCACTTGTTTTCTCTGCGAGGGGCACGATCACTGTCCCAAGGAGTGTTGTCTACACCAGATGATCACCAAGTCAATCGAATTACAACAAAGGATTTTCCACGCAGCCGTCATCAAAACGACGTCTGGCCAAAAAGTTACGGAAGGGCAGTCCGAAAAGAAGTGTCGAAGCCGACTCCATCGAGATAAGAAAATTACTTGTTTCATTTGCAACACTCTGGGCATTTTATGATGTTTTGCCTGGAGAAGCGCCAAGCTTTTACCATTCATGATCAAGATCTTCAAGGATCCACTGATCAGGGTTCGATGTCCCTTCTCAGCATACCGGACCACCCCAACCGCCCCGTTCTCAAGCACCGGTACCACCAAGGCCTCCAAGAGCGACTATAGGACCTTCTCCACTTGAGGCACAATAGCTCAATGGGGGCAAAAGCTCCCAAAACCGGAGCACGTTCAGGCCCAAAATCATTTGTTTTCAGTGTGGCCGTCCCGGCTACCATGCGCATCGATGCCTTGCGAGGCAACAAGGGATGCCCTAAACTTATCAAGTTCCTACACCACCACCAGCTCCAGTAAGACCCTCACCACCTCCAAGGGCAGTGTCTACTCCTCCCCAAGTTCCTACACGTGGCCGAGTGAACCACGTTACTGCTGAGGAGGCGAGCGACGCACCCGACGTCGTTTTGGGTACTCTCTTTGTCAATACTTTTCCAGCTACTGTCTTATTTGATTCGGGAGCATCTCATTCATTCATCAAGAAGTCCTTTGCTGTACATCATCAATTTGAATTGCATATACTTCAGCCCCCTTATCAGATCCAGTCGCTGGGATCGGTTTTTCAAACTGATCAAGTCTACCGGGACGTAAAAGTGGAAATTCAAGGGGTTAACTTTTTGGCAAATTTAATAGTAATAAATTCAGTGATAATTGATGTGATATTAGGGATGGATTGGCTGTCCAAAAACTAGGGGCAAATCAATTGTGCTCAACAGTCTATTTCTATCACAAGTGAAGATGGCAATCAAGTCGTTTTTGCACCTTTAGTGGGCAATTATCATCTCTATGCCTTGGAAGCTAGTACCTCTCTTGAATTAGAGAAGGTACCAGTGGTATGTGAGTATCCATATGTGTTTCCCAAATAACTCCCAAGCATGCCCCCTGATCGCAAAGTTGAGTTCGTTATCGAGCTTGCACCCGATACCGCGCTAATTTCAAAACGGCCGTACTGAATGCCTCCCAATGAGTTGGAAGAATTGAAGAAGCAACTCAAGGAACTCCAAGATAAAGGTTTTATTTGGCCGAGCTCCTCACCTTGGGGATGCCCGGCTATGTTTGTCAAGAAGAAGGACAAGAGTTTATGGATGTGTGTTGACTACCATCTGTTGAACGAAGTCACAGTTAAGAATAAGTATCCGTTTCCACGGATTGATGATCTGTTCGACCAACTAAGTGGAGCTCAAGTATTCTCCAAGATTGACTCATGATTGGGCTATCATCAGATCAAGGTCAGAGCTGAAGACATTCCGAAGATGGCATTCTCAACTCGTTATGGGTTGTACGAGTATACTGTTATGTCATTCGGCCCGACCAATGCTTCGGCTCACTTCACGAAACTTATGAATTCGGTTTTCATGGAGTACTTAGATCAGTTCATAGTAGTGTTCATCGATGATATCCTTGTCTACTCCAAGTCTGATGAAGAACACGAGCGGCACTTGCGACTTGTGTTGGAAAAGCTTTGTCAACACCAACTCTATGCCAAATTCAGCAAATGCGAGTTCTGGCTTCATGAAGTTAGTTTTTGGGTCATATTCTATCCAAGGGTAGTATCATTGTTGATCTAAGAAAAGTACAAGATGTCCTTAATTGGAAACAACCCAAGAGTGTCACCGACATTCACGATTTTCTCGAACTTGCATGTTATTACATGATTCATCCGAATTTCTCGAAAATTGCGAGGTGATGACCCAGCTTCTAAAGAAAGAAAAGAAGTTTGAATGGTTAGCGGAGTGCGAGCAAACCTTTCAGATCTTGAAAGAATGTCTGACCAAAGCTCTGGTACTCATCCTATCGGATATCCACAAGAGCTTCGACATATACTATTTATGCATCTCGCCATGGGCTCGATTGTGTGCTCATGCAAAAGGGCCAAGTTGTGGCATATGCATTGAGGTAATTAAGGCCTCATGAAGCTAATTATCCTACACATGACTTGGAGCTTGCAGCAGTAGTCCATGCTTTGAAGATTTGCGACATTACCTCATCGGTAATCATTGCGAGATCTACACCAACTACAAGAGTCTCAAATATATTCTCACCCAAGCCGATGTGAATTTGAGGCAAAGAAGATGGCTCGAGTTGATCAAGGATTATGATTTGGGACTCCATTATCATCCGAGAAAAGCTAATGTGGTAGCTAATGCTTTGAGGAAAACAATCTCAATGCAACTGTTTATCGGTAACTCCCATTTTGACAGGCTTATGTGCTACAATGCAAATTGAAGATGTGTCGCTTGCTGCCCTTAGTGTGAATTTCACACTTGAGGACCAGATTAAAGAATCCTAGAAAACTGACATGGAAGTAGCTCAAATTCGGGAGAAACTAAAACAAGGCAAGGCCAAATGTTTCACCGAAGATGCACAAGGCACCCTATGGTTCAGAAACTGTTTGGTGGTGCCGTTTGATCACAAATTGAGAGAGTTAATTCTCAAGGAAGCTCACAGCTCTCAATTCTCCATTCACCCTGGAAGCACCAATATGTATCAAGACCTGAAAGAGAGGTTATGGTGGAGTCAAATGAAGAAGCAAATCGTGTAATATGTTGCCGAGTGCGATGTATGTCAGAGAGTCAAGGCTGAGCATTTGAGACCCGTGGGTACGCTCCAACCTTTGCCTATTCCGAAGTGGAAGCGGGAGGAAGTCAGTATGGACTTCATCACCGGACTTCCGAAGACTCAAACTGGGTCAGATTCTATATGGGTGATTGTCGATTGTCTGACAAAAGTCGCCCATTTCATTCCTGTCAAGACCACCTACACTGAGGTCAAGCTAGCCAAGCTTTATATCGCAAGGATCGTTTGTCTCCATGGTGTGCCAAAGGTGATAGTTTCAGATCGAGGTCCTCAGTTTACATCTCATTTCTAGAAATGCTTGCATCAAGCAATGTGGACCAATCTATCTTTCAGCTCCGCTTACCACCCGCAAACTATGAGGACCCCAAAATTAATCCCGTTTGACATTAAGTAATTATGCCAAAGACGTAACCCTTAATAGAAAGCAAGATTAATTTCAAGTACCCTGATATCGTCTTAAGTCAACTCCTGGATCGGCGCTAACATGCACATATCCATACAACATTATGTCACTTGCATACACGATTAAATTATAACAAATAAAAATTAGTAGCGAAAAATATTAAGTAAACAAGAATAGAAGGTTAAGTAATAAAACAACCTTCCCAATGGTCTCGCCATAACCCCAAGGGCAACCATTTGGGATTAAAGCCGATGGACTAACGTTATCGCCTCAACTTGACGTTCTTGCATAACATAAACAAGCCAACCGAGTACAAAAATGTACTCGCAAGACTTCTTGATAGCAAATTTAATTAAATGCACTTGGTGTCAAAAGATGGCTAAAATTGGTTTATTTTCAACGTAAAGCCAGTTATTTGATAATATGACTAATATATATTGAAATTGCCATTTGACAAACATTTGAAATATGATAATAGAAGATTCTCCAATTCATGATCAATATTTCCAAGATATAACCATCAAGAAAAATCATACCCAAAGTGGCGACTTCACCCGGGTAAACTAACATCAATACATGAACTTCTGCTCATGATGATAATCATTTCCAACCAAACCTTTTCCTATTCCCAACAACTAACTCGTAAGTGATTTCCCACAAGTAATGTCCATGATTGGGGACACGACTATTCAATAGATTTAAGACTCTATAGAGTTTGTCTTTGCTTTACCAACATGATATGAATACCTCATCTTGTCACCATGCACTCTTCCGTAGGAGTGTGGTGAGATATCATAACGAGGCCGTTCTGATTGCCATGTGTCAACTATTAAACCAACGCGAGGATCGAATCCCATAGCGGTGAAGTCGCTTAGCACCACAGGTGAACCACGGTGTGTAAGTAAGTCCTTCTGACTTTACCGCATAAACACAAGCGACCCTTAACGACAAGTAAGGCAAAACTTAACATGCCCCCACTGGATTGACAATAAAATAGCAACAACAATAAAAACAATAATTGTCAATCCATTTGTGGTTTGATAGCAGACACACTACAAATTAATAGGCCAAGCCTTCGCCATTAACCCGACATGTGGATGCACATAGGGCTTGGTTCAACACCATCTGAACCGATCCTTAATCACTCGACGGGCTACAAAATTTCATACAATTTCTCAACAATAAACCTACACCCGTCCAAGTTAAAATGTAAAGAACCCAATGTCCAACATGTCAACAATAACTTAGATTCCAGATCTGAACATAACTCTCAAAATCAATCATAATTCAATTGTAATCTTGGCCGATGGACTAACTCCATCAACCAGTTTGACTACATCTACTAGCATGAGTAAGCATCATTCTAAAATTTGTGGATATCATGGGGATATGCCCATGATCTTAGGATGATGAAACAATTGGCAATGTTGCTTTTGGTTTGAAGTTTCACGCGTTTTTCGGCAAAGTTAAAGGTCGATCTTTAGCCATTTTGGAAATTTGGCTTTGGGATAGGTTGAGTTCATAGGCTATAGTGCATATGTGTTGCATGTTGCATGTTTTCACTAACGTGGGTCAAGTTGTGAAGAACTTGTTCCCAGATTCGTGTTTGCTTGTCTATTGCTGTGTAGGTGGCTTGGAGGTCAACGACGGTCAACGGCGAGGAGGATCGGGACTAAGCTTGGAGAGCTAAGGTCCAGAACGATTTGTTGGGATATGGGTAGGCTACGATAGCGACAAATCAAAATTTCTACCACGTAAACCAGGAAGCCAAGCAAGAAGATGATCACAGATCGTTACCACTAGACACGCAGAGCAGCGGAAGAAGCATCGGAGCAGCCTGGTCCGACGAAGAGCGCGTTGATGTACTGGTCGTAGTCGATCGTCCAGCGTCCTCGTGAGTCGATCGTCCCCTCCAGTACTTCTGCAGTTCCTTGTGAAGATCGCGGATCGTCCTTAAGCGCAACAACGTAGAAACGCCTCTATGGTATCCACACGTCCAGGGAAGGAACAACCGTACGCCGGTGTGCTAGCACCAAATCGCACGGGGAGGCTCTCAAGAAGATGGCGGCTAGGGTTTCGGTAGGGCAACTCACGTCAACATCCTTCACCCAACAGCCTCATGCATCTCCTTATATAGTGCCCGTGACGGATCCTATCCAAACACGCTTTACGAATCGTATTCATACTGGTTTGTTCCAACCCGTTAAGTGTGTGACCCATTAGGTTCATGTGTAGTTCGGTTGCGACTCGGAAACCCTTTCCGGCCACAAGTTGTAGCGGTTCCTAGCAGGACATAACGATTCCCGAATACACAAAAATTATATCGGACGAACCTTAATGCAATATGATCTACGACCAGGTCCTCATCACTTACGACTAGGTCCTATCTCTATACGACCAGTTCGTATTTGATCACCACCAACTCGTAACTCCTTACGACTTGGTTTCGACCATTCTGTGATTACGTTCGACCAGTCTACGACTTGCTTGTATCTCCATACGACCAGTCCGTAACTGGTCGAACTAAGCGACCTACTCATGTATTCTCTCTTTGCCTCACGATATCTGGTTGGACTCCAGGTGAGATGTTGTGTCATCCATGGACTGTTCAATACTTTCTCGATCGAGTATCGGATAACCTTATGTGGTTGAACTCTTCGACCACCAGTGGCATGGCCATGCACTTTCTTTATCCGACCACTTGAGGGGCCCAGATATCTCTCTGTTATGTTAGGAGGGCAAATCCCATATCCGACCAAATACATCCTCTGCATGTTTCATAGCATACCCGAAAGCTACCTTTATAACTACCCGATTCTAGTAGCGTTTGGCAACCCCTAAGAGTGCTATTACACATGTAGGAAACCATGCTGATCTCAGGTCTAAGGATTATACATCATCATTGCTTGAGACCAACTAATGACACATAGAATCATAACAATCTCAATAGTGTCTCAAGGTGGGTCTTATCCAACACCATGTTCTCTAACACGTGTCCACATTATTGATTCGATATCCCTATATACATGACCGGTGAAACATGGTCATCAATCAATACATGTGTTGGTCGTAGAGTTACTAGTGTTCCGACCAGTGACTTTCGACCAGCGATATTTTTAGAATGACATCATCATAAGTTAAAAAAAAGAGCTTCACCAACAAGTCACATACTCGTTAATCTTCATGACTGATGATTCATTCAAGGAACATATTATCAAATATTGTGAACATAATGAAATATAATCATCTCTATGATTGCCTCTAGGGCATATTTCCAACACGATCATGGATGCCGGGTGAGGTCAAGTGACTCAAGCGTGGCGCAGAATGGACAAGGATGACCGAACGGGCAGTTCGGTGCGACTGGTTTGATCAAGCGGTGCGGGGGTCAGTGCAAGTGCCAAGGTGGTCCGGTGGGAACCGGATGGGAGAGACTTGCCGACACGATGAGAGTCGCTGGATCAACCTACACGTGGCGAAGCAGGCGATTGCTTCAACAGGATTGGACTCGGTCTTCGGTAAAGATCGAGAAGGGGTATTTTGGTAATTTTACCAAATACCACCTTGGTGACCTAATGCCAACCCGCGGCGCAAGACGGTGCGTCAAGAAGTGGATTAGGTCAAGAGAAGTGAAGACGACGTTTTAAAATGCGTGCGTATCTGTTCTGTTGTTGTTGGGCCTTAACGGAAGCCCATTAGTATTAATCTTCTAGAAGTTCCAATTCTAAAAGGATTTTAGGGTTGGTGGCTGCCGTATAAAAGGAAAGGGAGATAGGTCATCTGGTGCAGCCCCGGAAAAAGCAGATCCTGTGGCGGCGCCCTAAGAAGCCCGCAAAAACTGGAGTTTGGGGCGGCCTGTGCGTCTGTAGAATCATGAGCCCCTGGCGGTGGCAGCCTCTAGCTTCTTAAAAATCAGGAAATCCAAGGGTCAGCAGCTCCTTTTTTGAAGCTTTGCAGTTTCTGTAAGAGTTTTCCGGTTGTTTTTGCCTTAAGCTTGTGAGTGATTTCTACTGTGCATGTGCGTGTGGTCTGCTTACAGTGAAGAATCCATGTGTTGATCAGATTATTTTATTGCCGTTTCTCATGCGTGTGAGAGGCCTCATTCTTGTATGATCTGAAATGCATTGATTGGCTGTCTCCCGTAGGGTGATGTGCAGACCGAGAATTAGGTGCCTGTGGCGGCGGCTTGCAGTTTTTTTTAAGCTTTCTTTATTTGATTGGCTGCGATTTCCTCTTGTCAGATCTGCAAGGTTCGGTGTTGAGTCCAGTAGGTTGCTGTTTTGGGTTTATCTTTGCCTTGAGCTGCTCTTTGGTGCGACTGGGTCTTCAGTTTCTATTGCCTGCGTTTCCTGTTGGTCACTTCGGCTGCAGTCTCTCTTGTGTTTGCTGTCAGCTCGGTGTTGTGTGGTGCGGCTTATGCTGAGCATGCTCTGTTCTGTAGACAAGATAGATATGTGTGCGAGTGGATTAATCTAGGCGGCTGTAAATTTCTTGTTGTTCGGAACTGTGCTGTTTCCCTGTGCGTGTGCGTTCGGCTTTGTTTATTGTTGCATCTTGTTGATTAGTTTTGTGCCTTGGGCTGCCATCTGTAGCGTCTGAGTCCTCGGGTTTGTTTGCCAGCAAGTTGTTGTGCTGTATGGTTTGATGTTGGACATCTAGTGCTTGAGACGCTGTGCCCCGCAGAAAAGAGGAGCCCCTAGGAGGTGGCTGTAATGATCGCCGGTGGCTGTAGCTTGTGGCTTGTCCGGTTGTCCCATCGGTTTGTGGAACATAGCTTTTGGAATAGAGTTTGGCTGCGACTGTGTTTTGTGTCGATCGAAGAAAATTGCTTGTTGATCTTTGTGCATGCAGTTGTGAGATGTTTATAGTCTTTTGCTTCGGGGTTTGATCAGATTCAACACAGGTCTTCCGCAGTGCCTGTATACAGATCTTCATAGCTTTTATAGCTATTGGAGTGAAAGTAGTGTTGAGTTCGATCGAGGTGAAAAATAGAGAAAGCATCTATTCACCCCCCCGCTAGACGCCTTTCCGGTCCTACAATTGGTATCAGAGCCCGGTTAGCTCTTCTCATAGATCTTAACTGGTCTTTGGAGCCATTGCGACTGACAAGTATTCAACCAAACCACCTGTTTTCGATGGAGTTGATTTTGCTTACTGGAAGGCACGCATGCATGCCTACATCGAGGCTCAAGGGCACGCTATTTGGCTTAAGGTCAAAAATCCATATGTTGTGCCAGCCAATGACGATGTGATCAATCCAGATGTTGAGGCTAATAGCAAGGCTCGAAACTTTCTGATCCAAGGTCTTAGTCGATCTGAGTTTGAGCACGTGGCTCATTTGAGGTCTGCTCACGAGATCTGGAGGACCCTTTGTGACTACCACGAGGGTTCAACTGCGATCAAGGAAGTGAGACAGAACCAGCTCAAGAAAGAATACTCAAAGATCGAGCAAAGGCCTGGTGAGTCTTTAGATGAGCTGTGGGGGAGGTTCTCCAATATTCTTCATGATCTTCGCGCTATTGATCTTGTTTTCACTGAGTCTGAGAATGCACGCCAGCTTTTGGGTGCTCTTGATGTGAAGGTCTGGGGGATGAAGATCACATCCATCAATGACAACATTGTCATGAGTGAGCTTACCATGGATAAGCTTTACTCGAGGTTGAAGGCGCATGAGATTGATTTCATCTCGCGTCTCCCCAAGACAGAGTCGAGGGCTTTGGTGGTCGACCCATCTAAGGGTAGCTCTTCTAATTCTTGTGATTTTGGCTCATCTGGTTTTTCATTGTTTGCTTTGCATTCTTTGACTGATGAGCAGCTAGAGAAGCTGCCTGAGGATGATTTAGCCCTCCTATCCACAAAATTCTCCAGAGTGTACAACAAAGTGAGGAACAAGAGGAGAGGTGCCCCTATCACTTGCTTTGAGTGTGGTGAGCCAAACCACATTCGCTCCAGGTGCCCCAAGCTGAAGGGCAAGGAGGAGAAGGACACTCGGAGGCGTCCTCAAGCTAGGGATGCGAAACCCAAGAAGACCAACTATCGCAAGTTCGTCAGCCGGGTCCTTGCCGCTCTAGAGAGTGTTGACATGAGCGATGTGGACTCGGAGACGGAGGACGACGAAGATGACACCCATGGCAAGAAGAAGGCTCAGGACTTCACCGACATGTGTTTCATGGCCAGGGGTAGCCACGACATCGACTCCTCCAACGATGATGACCTTTTCAGCGATCCCGATGAGGTATGTCCGTCACTTGCTGATATGAAGCGTGCTTTGGTCATTGCTGAACACAATTTGAAGAAGCAAGCTAAATTGATTAAGAGACAGGACAACATGATTGATGATCTGAACTTAGAGGTTGTTAGTCTTAAATCTGTTAATCCTGTTGATATTTGTGACTCTTGCTCAAAATGAATTGATCAACCTGAAATCTGCTCATTCCTCTATTGTGAATCAATTGAAAGATGCTCTTGATGAACTAGAATCCCTCAAGTCTAGTCCTGCTTGCATGAATACCATTGCTTTAGATGTGACTACTGTAGATGCTATCCCTTTGCCTTGTTCAAATTGTGCTTTGCTTGAACTAAAATTGGATAGTGCTACAAAAGAATTGATGAAATTTGATGCTAGTCACACTTGCTCTCATTGTGAGAAAAATAAGACTAAAATGAAAGAAATGACTGAAATGATCCTTCACTCTAAATCTGCTTCATGTGAAAACTGTGTTAAACTCACAATTGAGAATGATGCTTTAAAAAAGACACTAGAAGAAAAGGCTAAAATTGAACAATCCATGTCCATGACTGCTTCCAAGAAAGTTGTTGATTCTGAATCTTGCACTCTTTGTATTGAACTTGGGCATAATGTAGATAAGATACAAGAAGCATTTAGAGTTAAGTTCAAAGAGCAGTTGGATAGGATTAGAGATAACTATTGTGTGTCTTGTGAGGCTTTGAAAGCCGAGGTAGCTCACTATAAGGAAAAGTGTGATAGGGCTAGCAAGTCAAATAAGTGTGTTTCTTGTTATGAACTAGCCAAACAAAATGACTACCTTAAAGGGACTCTTGAGAGATTTATTGGTGGGAAGAAGAACCTCAACATGATTCTAGACAAATCTAAGGCGAGTGTGAATAATAGTGGCCTAGGATTTAATTCCCTAGAGCATTCCAAGAACCATCCACCTAAGGTTGTTAGAGCTGTTGAGAGTGGCCTGTTTGAGGTAGAACCCTCTAAGCCATCCAAGATAGTCTTCAAATCTGCTGGTTTTGCTCAAACCACTTCTAGCAAGATAGGTGCTTCTACTTCATCAGGTCAAACCCCTCAAAAGGTCAAGTACCATTGCACCTTCTGCAAGAAGAATGGCCACATTGTTGACTTCCTTCTCAGAGAGCCAAGATTGAGAGGAAGGAGAGGATGAGTACCTTGAGAACCATTAGAGGAGTTTCTTCACCTGCTGTAGTCTCTAGAGCTAGGCAGCCTGTCTTTTCTGCTAGACATAGGCCTAGGTTCATAGATGACTTCTTTGACTCCTTTGGTGGATCTAGGCAGCGTTCTGGTTTAGGATATCGTGAGGAGAGACCACGGGTAGCATCTAGATAGGGGGAGTACCGACCTTTTGGTAGGTCGATTCGGAGAGGTCTAGGTGGTTCTCGTGTGCATTCTTATGATTTTGCTCCTAACCATTTTACTGCTGCTTCTACTGCTTTGCCCAAGCATCGTGTGACTCAGTACTGGATTCCCAAGTCTTTTATCACTAACCCCATCTCGAGGCACGATGTTTCTGCTCGTGCTTTGTAGGTCCGTCGTGCGAGGAAGGAGGACATATGGCTTGTTGACTCCGGGTGTTCTCGACACATGACTGGAGATTCTAGATGGTTCTCCTCCCTCACACGTGCATTCGGCAATGAATTGATCACATTTGGGGATGCTTCTACCGGGACCGTGACAGCCAAGGGCACAGTGCGCGTCAACAACAAATTCATGCTCAAGGACGTCGCTTTGGTAAGTAAGCTGAGGTATAATCTGCTATCTGTTTCTCAACTACTTGATGAGGGTCTAAAGGTGAGATTTAAGAGTGGTGAGTGTAGAGTTCTAGATTCCTCCGGTGAGCTTGTCTTTAAGATCTCTAGGTTTGAGAGGATCTTTTGTGCTGATTTCAGTATCTCTTCTGCTTCTAGCCCTAGGTTTCTTGTAGCTTCTGACTCCCATGATCTAGTGTTGTGGCATCGTAGGCTTGGACACATAGGCTTCGATCACTTGACTAGAGTCAGTAATAAGGATTTGATTAGAGGTTTGCCTAGATTGAAGGCTGTTAGAGACCTTGTGTGCACACCCTATAGACATGGTAAGATGGTTTCTTCTTGTCATCCACCTCTTACCTTAGTGATGACAGATGGACCTGGTTAGCTCCGGCACTTAGACACTGTTGGTCCTTCTAGAGTTCAGTCAGCCGGTGGGAAATGGTATGTGCTTGTGATTGTGGATGATTACTCCAGGTATTCATGGGTTTACTTTCTGGTGTCTAAGGACGAGGCATTTGGCTTCTTTAGAGAGTTGGTCTTTAGACTTGCTATTGAGCTTCTTGGAGCTTTGAGAGCCATTAGGAGTGACAATGGGACAGAGTTCAAGAATTCTTCCTTTGCCACTTTCGTTACGATAGGGGCTAGAGCACCGCCATCACCTAGAGTTCCCAAACAGAATGGAGTGGTAGAGAGAAAGAACAGACCCTTGTAGAGATGGCGGTGACCATGCTAGATGAGCATTCCACACCTAGGAGGTTTTGGGCTGAGGCGATCTCTACTGCTTGTTATATTTCCAATAGGGTATTCTTGAGATCTGTGATTGGTAAGACTTCGTATGAGCTCAGATTTGGTCATAAGCCCAAAGTTTCTCATTTCAAGATTTTTGGTTGCAAGTGCTTTATTTTTAAACATGGCAACCTTGATAAATTTGAATCTAGATGTTCTGATGGCATATTTCTTGGATATCCTGCTCATTCTCGTGGCTATCGTGTATTTAATTTTGACACTAACAAAGTTGCTGAGACTTGCGAAGTCACTTTTGATGAGGCTAGTCCTGGTAGTAGACCCGATGATGCAGGTACACAGGTTTCTGAGAGCATCTTCGTCAATGATGATTCTGAGGATGAGGAGCCAATCCATCCTCAAGTCTCTTTTGACATGGTTGGAGAGCCTGCTTCTACTACTCCAGCTTCAGCTGAGCAGCCTCATCCTACCTTCACCGACGATCAGAGTGACTCTGCTCCTACCTCCACAGCCCATGAGGTAGAGGCCACTTCAGCACCAGGAGCTCCTCTTCGCATTCAGCGATAGCATCCACCTGAGCAGATGATTGGGGATCTTCATGAGTGAGTCACTCGCTCCAGGTTCATTTCTCCTGATTCTCATGCACATTCTGCTTTTGTTGCTTCTTTTGAACCCCGAGATGTCAGCCATGCTCTTTCTGATCCCTCTTGGGTCAATGCCATGCATGAAGAACTTGAAAATTTTGAAAGAAACAAAGTCTGGACCTTAGTTGAACCTCCACCTAATCATAATGTAATTGGAACAAAATGGGTTTTCAAAAATAAGCAAAGTGAAGATGGGTTGGTAGTTCGCAATAAGGCTAGACTTGTAGCACAAGGGTATTCCCAGGTAGAAGGCTTAGACTTTGAGGAGACCTTTGCTCCTGTAGCTAGATTAGAAGCCATTCGTATTTTGCTAGAATTTGCGGCATCCAAGGGCTTCAAGCTATTTCAAATGGATGTCAAAAGTGCTTTTCTGAATGGTTTCATAGAAGAAGAGGTCTTTGTCAAGCAACCTCCTGGTTTTGAAAATCCTAAGTTCCCAAACCATGTTTTTAAACTCTCCAAAGCCTTGTATGGATTGAAGCAAGCCCCTAAAGCTTGGTATGATAGGCTTAAGAGTTTCTTGCTCAAAAATGATTTTAAAATGGGAATGGTTGATAAAACCTTGTTCACTCTCAGGCATGGCAATGATTTTTTGATGGTTCAGATTTATGTGGATAACATTATATTCGGTGGTTCTTCTCATGCTTTGGTGTCTAGATTTTCAGATTCTATGAGCAGGGAGTTCGAGATGAGCATGATGGGCGAATTGACCTTCTTCCTTGGTCTTCAAGTGAAGCAACTAAAAGAAGGCACTTTCATTCATCAAAGTAAGTACACAAAGGACCTTCTTCAGTGCTTTGACATGGGAAGCGAGAGACCAATGTCTACTCCCATTGCCACGACCACCGTCTTTGGACCACGATGAGGGTGGAGAGCCCGTGGACGGAAGAGTACCGCAAAGATGATTGGCTCCTCCTCTACCTCATCGTCGAGGCCGACATACAGTTTCTTTCAGTGTCTATGCGCCGATTCGAGCTTCCTCGTGCTTCTCATCGTCAAGCAGTGCGTCGCATCTTTAGGTACCTCCAAGACACCCTTGACTTTGGACTTTGGTATTCTTCTTCTTCTGCTCTCTCCATTCACGCTTTTTCTTATGCTGATTTTGCGGGGTGTAGAGTGGATAGGAAGAGTACTTCTGGCACTTGTCATTTCTTAGGCACATCTCTTATCTCTTAGTCATCTAGGAAACAGTCCTCTGTTGCACGATCCCATCGCCGAGGCCGAGTATGTAGTCTGCAGACCGATGGTTGCTCTCGTGTTCTCTGGATCTTGTCTACTCATGGGACTATGGGTTGTCTTTGGGTAGTGTTCTCTTTTCTGTGACAACACTTCTGCCATAAACATTGCCAAAAACCCAGTGTAGCATTCTAGGACTAAGCACATTGACGTTAGATATCATTTCCTTAGAGACCATGTTGAGAAGGGTGATGTTGTGCTTCACTTTGTAGAGTCCGAGCAGCAGGTTGCGGACATTTTCACTAAAGCTCTTGATTCTTCTCGTTTTGCTTCTTTGCGGGGAGAGTTGGGAGTTGTTAGTCCTCTTGGCCTATTTTGAGGGGGAGTTTGCTCTTTTTACATTCATTGTACCATAATGCATTTTAAAATTCAGCAACTTGCATTGTAATATAACCTTGTGGAGCTTTGATTATTATCCATGTATGACATGATTTCATACTTTATATCCTGCCATGTCTTGTGCTAGTTTGCTAGACTTCTGTTATGGCATTTTATGTATAGCTTAGCTTTTACCATGCTAGCTTTATTATCTGTGAGCAAACTGAATCATAATATGACTTGTTGCATCTTGTGACTAGTTTTTCTTTAGTGATCCTCTCATGATTCATGCCATGTCATATAGGCTTAATTGAGTCTTGAACTTATTCTGAGTTTTAAATTGAGCTAGATAATTCTTAAGTCAAGCAAATGAAAAATGAGCTTTTCTGTGCGAAAAACTGATCTCACCAATTCTCTCTTATGAGACAGCTTGCCATTGCACTAGGCATGAACTCAGGGGGAGTTTTGGATGACCTAGACCACTCTCTTAAGCTTTTGTTGCTTGGGATGGTCGTAGTGAGGCTTGAGATCTAGCACAATGCTAAGAAAACAAATTGGCAATTGGTTGAAGCTTAGAAGGCAGTTGTGGATGGCTCCTAGTCCAGGACTTGCTTTACTAAGATAAAACCAATCATTTTCAGCAAAGTGCTCAAAGTGCTAAATTCTAAATGCTTGAACAAATTGATTTACATTTGATCTAAAAATGCTCAAAATTGACTCATTTTCTAGCTTTTGGCTCCATTTTGCTTATAGACATGGCCTGACTCATTTTTGGATACCTTTAGTGAAACTATGATCTTGAGCACCTTGTCATGCTATCAATTCATTTAATCTCAGATTATTGCTATTTTGGCCTTAGCTTTGCTGTACATGTTTTGCCATGATTGAACATAGTGTCTTCACATAATATGGCTTGGTGTAATACTTGTACAGTCTTCTTGGATAATCTTCATGGCTCCTTTTTGCTCAAGTTAAAAACAAAACAAATAAAATGAAAAAAAATGAAAAATTACAAAATTGCAACCATTCCATTACATTCATGCTCTATCTTCTTCCATGCACCTTGATGACTCCATTGTCAAAGGGGGAGAAAGATTGGTCAAAAATGTTGTTTTAGAGCTTCAAAAATGATGTTTTAGAGCTTTTCATCTCAATGATCAAAGGTCAAATAGAACAATTGTTCTTTCATATGGACCTAAGTGAGATTTTCATATGGACCTTCAAAAATTTTGTGCTTTCTTTTGCCTTATCTCACTTGCTTATGCTATTCTGGAGCCAGCTTGGTTATTTCCTTTACTTTTTCTTGCATTTGGATCAAGTTGTGCCTTTGCGCGAAAACTGCAAGTATTTTACTTTTCAAACTCCAAAACTACATTTTCTGAGAAATTGCCAATGTGTTCATCAAGGGGGAGATTGTGGATATGCCCATGATCTTAGGATGATGAAACAATTGGCAATGTTGCTTTTGGATTGAAGTTTCACGCGTTTTCGGCAAAGTTAAAAGGCTGATCTTTAGCCATTTTGGAAATTTGGCTTTGGGATAGGTTGAGTTCATAGGCTATAGTGCATATGTGTTGCATGTTGCATGTTTTCACTAACGTGGGTCAAGTTGTGAAGAACTTGTTCCCAGATTCGTGTTTGCTTGTCTATTGCTGTGCAGGTGGCTTGGAGGTCAACGACGATCAACGGCGAGGAGGATCGGGACTAAGCTTGGAGAGCTGAGGTCCAGAACGATCATGGATGCGGGTGAGGTCAAGTGACTCAAGCGTGGCGCAATGGACAAGGATGACCGAACGGGCGCTTGGTCGATCGGTTTGATCAAGCGGTCTGAAAGGGGTGCAAGTGCCAAGATGGTCCGGTGGGAACCAGATGGGAGAGACTTGCCGATACGATGAGAGCCGCTGGATCAACCTACACGTGGCGAAGCAGGCGATTGCTTCAACAGGATTGGACTCGGTCTTCGGTAAAGATCGAGAAGGGGTATTTTGGTAATTTTACCAAATACCGCCTTAGTGACCTAATGCCAACCCGCGGCGCAAGACGGTGCGTCAAGAAGTGGATTAGGTCAAGAGAAGTGAAGACGGCGTTTTAAAATGCGTACGTATGTGTTCCGTTGTTGTTGGGCCTTAACGGAAGCCCATTAGAGTTAATCTTCTAGAAGTTCCAATTCTAAAAGGATTTTAGGGTTGGTGGATGCCGTATAAAAGGAAAGGGAGATAGGTCATCTGGTGCGGCCCCGGAAAAAGCAGATCCTGTGGCGGCGCCCTAAGAAGCCCGCAAAAACTGGAGTTTGGGGCGGCCTATGCGTCTGTAGAATCATGAGCCCCTGGCGGCGGCAGCCTCTAGCTTCTTGAAAATCAGGAAATCCAAGGGTCGGCAGCTCCTTTTTCAAGGCTTTGCAGTTTCTGTAAGAGCTTTCTGGTTGTTTTTGCCTTAAGCTTGTGAGTGATTTCTGCTGTGCATGTGCGTGCGGTCTGCTTACAGTGAAGAATCCATGTGTTGATCAGATTATTTTATTGCCGTTTCTCATGCGTGTCAGAGGCCTCATTCTTGTATGATCTGAAATGCATTGATTGGCTGTCTCCCGTAGGGTGATGTGCAGACCGAGAATTAGGTGCCTGTGGCGGCGGCTTGCAGTTTTTTTAAGCTTTGTTTATTTGATTGGCTGCGATTTCCTCTTGTCAAATCTGCAAGGTTCGGTTTTGAGTCCAGCAGGTTGCTATTTTGGGTTTATCTTTGCCTTGAGTCGCTCTTTGCGCGACTGGTTGGGTCTTGATTTCTATTACTGCGTTTCCTGTTGATCACTTCGGCTGCAGTCTCTCTTGTGTTTGCTGTCAGCTCGGTGTCGTGTGGTGCGGCTTATGCTGAGCATGCTCTGTTCTGTAGACAAGATAGACATGTGTGCGAGTGGATTAATCTAGGTGGCTGTAAATTTCTTGTTATTCGGAACTGTGCTGTTTCCCTGTGCGTGTGCGTTCGGCTTTGTTTATTGCTGCATCTTGTTGATTAGTTTTGTGCCTTGGGCTGCCATCTGTAGCGTCTGAGTCCTCGGGTTTGTTTGACAGCAAGTTGTTGTGCTGTATGGTTTGATGTTGGACATCTAGTGCTTGAGACGTTGTGCCCCACAGAAAAGAGGAGCCCCTGGGAGGTGGCTGTAATGATCGCCGGCGGCTGTAGCTTGTGGCTTGTCCGGTTGTCCCATCGGTTTGTGGAACATAGCTTTTGGAATAGAGTTTGGCTGCGACTGTGTTTTGTGTTGACCGAAGAAAATTGCTTGTTGATCTTTGTGCATGCAGTTGTGAGATGTTTATAGTCTTTTGCTTCGAGGTTTGATCAGATTCAACACAGGTCTTCCGCAGTGCCTGTATACAGATCTTCATAGCTTTTATAGCTATTGGAGTGAAAGTAGTGTTGAGTTCGATCGAGATGAAAAATAGAGAAAGCGTCTATTCACCCCCCCCCCCCTCTAGTCGCCTTTCCGGTCCTACAAAATTATCAAACAACTCATATAACATATAACCTTAATCATTTCAAGGCAAAATGGTAATCAATATTCAAGGAAGGCCAATGCAGCAAGAGGATATAACTAAACTACCCATTTGGCATACAGGTAATTGAAATTAAACCGATGCCTAGAATACTTGAAAATCAACATAAATAGTTTTTGAAATTAATAGGAATTCAACGTGCATCAAAGGGAAGAACTGCTTGCCTGTGTTGGTATCACTTATAAATATTCTCAAAAAATACCCTCAGATAGAAATCAATATACGCCAGAATCGTCGAAAACCTAACAAAAAGACGACAATATAATAAACTCCAAGTTAATCCAGTAATAACAAATCATACAAAAATGTATACAACTTCACACAGTAGGTAGATTAAGATTTTAAGTGAAAATAGATGAAATTTTCAGTTCAAAAAAGAAGTTCATATGAATTTTCTACATAATTTTACAGAGTGAAAGTCATTAAAAGAATGTCTTAGCGCTAAAGACGTTGTCATTACCTAAATCCACCGTCGGTTAAACAACGCTCTCGTGGGTGCGGCCGTGCAAAGCAATCCGGTGAAGCAGGGGCTCTTAGGGTTTGGGAGTGGCTTCACCGGTTGTGGGATGACGCTGTGAACATGTTGGCGATGACACGGAGACCAAAGAATGACATAATAAAGGTTCACCGGTTGTTGGGAGTGGCTTCACCTATACTTTAAACAATTAGGTTTAAAATTGAAATTAGGTTTTTCTTGAGGTCAAACAGATCTTTAAAAATTTGACAAAAATAATATTAATTTGTGAAAAATAATCTAGTATTTGATAAAATTATTTTCAACTAGTTTTAATCACACAAAGTTCTAAAAACATAATAAAGCTTTGAAATCAAATTGAAAATCAGAAAACTTCGGGTCAAACTTTACTACAACAACAAAAGTTTTACATTAACACATAATTTACACACATAACACATGATATGCTTAGCTAATCCAACTTAATTATTTTTAGGACGTTACACAAATAGATGGACAGACTGAGAGGGTGAACCAAGTTTTGGAAGACCTTCTCCGAGCATGTGTGATGTCCTATAGCAAGAATTGGGAAAAATGCTTACTGTTTGCAGAATACTCCTACAACAATAGCTTCCAATCAAGTATATAGATGTCACCCTTCAAGGCATTGTATAGGAGAGCTTGTAGGACACCCTTGAATTGGTCCGAAGCTGGGGAGAGACCATTCTATGGTCCAACCTTGGTGGAGGATGCCGAAGAATACGTTTGAGTCATTGGTGAACGACTTCGGACGGCTCAGTCTCGTCAGAAGTCATATGCCGACCGTCGTCATCGCGAGTTGAGTTTTAAGGTGGATGACCATGTTTACCTTAAAGTCTCTTCAATGAAAGGAATGAGTCGTTTCCATGTTAAAAGCAAATTGGCACCTCGCTACATCGGACCATTCCGGATTCTAGCGAAACTGGGATTGGTGGCCTACCAATTGGAATTTCCACCATCACTTTCAGATGTGCATGATGTGTTTCCTATTTCACAACTGAAGAATGTCTTCGCCTCCCAACCGAATAAATTGAGTTGGAAGAACTCGACTTGCAATCCAATCTTTCTTATCGGGAGCACCCGATTCGCATTCTTGAGGAAACGGAGTGCAAGACGAGAAATCGCAACATCAAATTCATCAAAGTTCAGTGGAGAAACCATACTGAAGATGAAGCAACTTGGGAACGTGAAGACCATATGCGAAAGGAATATCCTGATCTTTTTCCTTCTGCTTGAAGTGCCTTCGAATAAAAAAAAAGCAAGGTTAAACAAAGCAATGGAAAGAAAAATGTAATAACCATTCGTTGTAACCTTGTAGGAGATCTGAGCACTATCTTTGAAGGAAATCAAAACAACTGATGTTGTATTTCCTATTAGAACCTTCCACTCCAATCTCCGACTTACCCAGATCTCGGGGATGAGATCTTTTGTAAGGGGGGAGGTTTGTCACATCTCCAATTAATAAATGATAATTAGTATGCATCTCATCAGCATGCATCATGATTTATAAACATTTGCATAATTTATTGCACTAGAAAAATCTCAAACAAGTGTTAAACCTACACTTCAATTTTGAACTCCAAAATAAAATCAAACAAATAATATTGAAGTTCTTCTAGAAATAATTTATTCAAATACTATATTAATTATCATCAATTAATATAATTTTCCCAAATTTTTGGGATTATGTTCAAACCTCAGAAAATTCAAACACAATCCAATAACCTAATTTTAAGTTTGAATTTTAACTGAACAAAATATAACATGAATTGTGGGGTTTCAAATTTTATATGGGTACTAGGTCATCCCAGGAACACCTCAGTTTTATTTCAAGATTTTAGAAAATTTATTCCTATTTATAAGGCCTTGGTCAAGATAGAGAAAATAATTTAAATCTCAGTCAAACATCAGACCAAACCAGATTGCACTGTTCCTTGGACTCGAGTCCGACTCGGCGAACTGACTCAGCTGAACCAAGTAACCGCACCGCACACAGACCGTCCGATTAGAATTCAACGGGCCAGATCGCGTAGCCATTCAAACCAAACGAACGTTCGGACTCGCATGATTGGCCGTCCAATCAAGATCTAACGGACCTCTTTGACTTGATCGAGCTAGACCGCCTAATTACACCGGTTTAGCCACACTCGGGCGTGAGCCGCACTGAGTCGCTGCCAACTGGGCCCCACCCATCAGGCGCATCTTCAACCTCGCACTGGTGCTCGTGCAGAAGCGCCGCGCCATGTCGCGACCTAGCTCTGCGCTGTTCTAGTCACGGCGTCAATCCAGCACCTCCTCTGACCACTCCAGAGCCTTCGGCATCTAATGCCTCCTCCATCTCCATCATCCATCAAAGCTAAAACCCCCTCGACACTCTCTTTCTTCCCCACTTCTCCTCTGTTTGACCGAGGAGAGGGACGCTGGGTTAAGTCCATCTCACGGGTAAGCTCCAATCCTCTGGTTCCCTTCTTCTCCAAGTTGAATATCGTATCCATTTTAGCTAAGCTCAGCCCTTGTCTTAGCTTGTAACATTCAATTCACTGTCGTGCCATCGCAAGCTCCATAGCGTGCACCCGGGGGCACCACCGAATCAATCTTCACCTCTAGTGAGTGTTATCCTTACTTAAGTGCGTCATGTCATGTCTCTTGACCTAAGATTCAAAACCCCTCAACCAATTTTACTAATGCGCAACAGGATCTGGTGGATTTGAAGCTTCGACCATTTTCGGTCGAAAAGGAACTTTTCACCTCCCACTTTGATCCAGTAAGTCTTTTGTCAATTCATTGCTCCTATAGCATCCTGATAGGATCTTTGAGTTACCCCGAGTATTCACTTGTCTTAGTTTTGCTCAGATCGTCCTTTCCTCGTGAAGTCATGCTGCCACTGTCATCTTCTTCGACGTTGACGCAGCTCCGGCCACCGCCAACCTTCCCGAGCACCCTTCTTCGCTTAGGTACCCCCCTAGTTGCCCTTAGATGCTCATGCACGCACTTATCTGGACGCTGTAGAGCTATATCATTGTGTGCATGTTTGCTGTATTCTCGCCATCGCATAGTTCCGGCTAGCCACCGGTACGGGCCACCTCAGACACTGCCACCACCACCCAAAGATGCGCATGGCTATTGCAAAGCTATCCCAGGCCTTGGCCATCTCCGCCGTGTTGCGTAGCGCTAGCGAGCCACTAGGCAATCGCACGGGACGAAACTCCCCATTGTCGTACATCAATCGTCACTGTAGCTGGATGGTTAAGACGTAATGACAATGATTAGCATTTAAGCATTGTCTTAGCCGTTCTAATCTGTCGCTTGCACGTGGGACCACGCACAGAAATCCGATAGGTTAAGTGAAAGCCATTGAGCAACTGACAAGTGGGCCTAGCCATTTAAGCGCTATGCGCCGTGCGCATGTGCTCGTGGATTCAGTCCATGAGACCGAGTCGCTGACGGGTGGACCCCACATGTTAGAGCTGGAATTTAAATCGGAGTTAAAAAGGAAAACACACTATTCACTAGGTCCTGCTAGTCAGTGGCTGTGGCTAGCGCAGCCCACTGTAAGAAAAGGAATAATTGCTTAATAAAATTCGGAATCAATTAATTTGCACACTGAAAATTGGTATTGACTTCAAAAATACATAACTAATTTATCTCAACTCCAAAATGGATGAAACCAGTGATGATAATTTTCATTTTTGATGAAATTTATTATAAAATTTGTTTCAAACATGTCTCTGTAGGAGATAATATAATTTTGGAAAATGATCCATAACTTTATTATTTTTACAATAAAAAGGCTCATACCTTTGAAAATGCATAACTAATTCATAAAAACTCCAAATGAGATGAACCCAAATATTTTGGACTTGTATTAATATTCTATATTTATCTATATAATCCTTGTATCCCCACTACTCTACAAATTTTGGCCAAATAATTAAATTACACGAGTAATGACAAATTGGAATCCCAAATTCAAATTGCTATAACTTTCACACAATAACTCCAAATGGAATAATTATTTCATCTAAATTCATATAAAATCATACACTAGCCACTTTAGAAAAATCATGTATTTTTGAGCATTTTTATTTTTGAAGCATTTCTCGGTGTTTATTGATATCGTTAATTCTCCAGATTCCAAGGCCATTGATATTGACTCATACGCCACCGAGAGTGAACAATTGATCTACCAGCAAGGAAAGCATCATTTGAACTTTCTTTTGCATCATATTGATCCCAATTTTTGATAAGCTAGTGCAATGATAATTGCTTGCATGTTTATTTTGCTATGTCGCTATTTTTGTGATGTGTAGTTAGTTATATCCTATTCTTTGAGGTTAATCTTGAATCATTCCAGTACCGCATGCTTAAGTTAGGTTGTGTGAATTATTGTACGGTTTTGTTTAGCCATGCAAGTCTAGAACGGTAGTTTGATTGTCGGGATTAACCCGACAATTATGGGAGAAACACACTTTCTTATATTCTTTTTATTCGAGATCTTCGTATCTATTTGATGAGTTAAATTTTGTCAATTTAAATGAGTTTTGGGGTCTGGACAAGTGGTTGCTAGTGAGGGTGCCTTCGTGCACGAGATCGGGTATGTGGTTGACTTGTCCGAACCAACAAGGACCGAATTTTGCTAATATCGTTAATTCAAGTAAAACTCGTGCTAGCACACGCGGTATATGGGTGTTGTACGGTTAAGTAGGGGGAAGGTTTTATTGTGTTAAGTCTCATGGTGGTGTAAGGGCACTTGTGTTGATCATTTGTCCGTAGGAGCTAATGTAATTTTCTACAGTGTGCAATAGAGCACCATTTTTCATTATTTACATTGCATCGGTATTTCCAATACAACTTGTGAGCCGCTTAGCAAGTGCAATCAGTCTCTTGTACTAAGGGACCATCTATAGGAACCTAGGACTACACACTCAAGAACAGTTTAGTAGCCCTACAAAAGTATATATATGTATTTTCTGGTTGTTTCTTTTCTCTCGGTTCTGCGGAACCCATCCTTGCTTAAATGCATTTCTCTGATTTTACCCGTTGGCTTTAATTGTGCTGTTTTGTATTGGGTAGACTTGTGATGGCTTCGTCTCTGTCATCACTTTGTGCTATCGCGTACTGCTCTCTAAAGAGTTCTCGCTAACAGATGCCTCCAAGGAGAGCAGCCGCGGGTCGTGGTCGTGGCCGTGGACGCAGCCTAGCACCACCACCACCACCTCCTAAGCACCCCACACTGGCTCAAGTAATGGCACAGCAAGCTCAAGTGTTGGTGTAACAAACCCAACTGCTACAAACAATGGCCGCGGGTTAGCAAGCCAGAGCAGCCAGCCATGGGACCAGGCTCAGGGATTTCATGCGCACCAAGCCTCCCATCTTCTCTATGGCAAACGAGCCACTAGAAGCCGAGGATTGGCTACGCATAATGGAGAAGAAAATAACTCTGGCTCGATGTTGAGAGGAAGACAAAGTGCTGTATGCCACACACCAACTAGTGGGACCAGCCACTCACTGGTGGGATAACTACCTAGCAGCAAGGGTGGTTGAAGAACCAGAAGCAGAAGTTGCGGAAGAAGGAGCATAGACCGCTGCATAAGTAGGATGGGCTGAGTTTCAGGAAGCCTTCAGAAACAACTTCATTCCTACGAGTGTCATGCGAATGAAGAGGAATGAGTTCAGAGCCTTGAAGCAAGGTAACCTTTCAGTCACTGAGTACCTCACTCGGTTCAATCAACTGGCTCATTATGCACAGAATGATATTGCAGAAGAGGAAGAGATGATTGACCACTTCAAAGAAGGGCTACGAGATGGCCTGAGAGTGCAGTTGATAGTACATGACTTCCAAGACTTTCAACAACTAATCAACAAGGCATTGCTACTGGAGAACGAACGCAAGACATTTGAAGCCACTCGCAAGAGAAAGATGGGCACTCCACGAGGGCCGTCATTTAGTGCTCAACCATCCTATGGTGCATCTTCCGGCAGTGGCTCTCGACCGGCCACTCTACCCCAGTCCTCGGCCACATCAAATCAGCCTGGTGGTGCCTCGTATGCCACCCCAGTACAACCCAGCCAACCTCCATAGACCAGCACAAAGTCTGTCGGCCAGTTGTGCTTCAATTGCAATGAACCTGGGCACTTCGCCAGCAACTGCCCACGCAAAGCCTTCACCCCTATCAAGTTTAACTTGGGAAGTACTCCAGCAATAGTGTCGCACACCCCCGGGACAGCAGCAAGGGGAAGGGCAGTGACTGCATCAGCACCCAGGACCACTCCATCACGAGGGCAAGGCCGAGTAAACCACATCACCGCAGATGGAGCACAGGAGGCACAAGATGTACAGATGGGTGCGTTCTCAGTTAACTCCTCGCCAGCTCGTGTTCTCTTTGATTCTAGAGCATCGCATTCCTTCATTTCCCACATATTTGTGGATCGTTGGCAATTGCCAACCTTTGTTCTCAAGAGACCTTTAGAGCTTAGCTCACCTGGGGGACTATTATGGGCCAAATTAGTAAGCCTTGGGGTAGAAATTTGGTTTGAGGAAATAATATTTCTAGTAGACCTGATGGTGCTAGAAGCCAGACCATGGACGTCATCCTCGGGATGGATTGGCTAGCCAGGTATCAAGGGGTAATAGACTGTACCAATAGGACAGTGAGCCTTACCAAAGGACCTAGCATGGTGGTCGTAGTCAAGATGGACCACCCATTCCAATGGAAAGGGCAGTCTGCTATGCCATAGGTGTCCCTCTAGAAGGAATGCCGGTGGTACAGGACTACCCGGACGTTTTTCTGGAAGAATTGCCAGGAGGACCACCAGATCGTGAACTTGAGGAGCTAAAGAAGCAAATTTGGGAGCTGCAGGATAAAGGGTTTATTAGACCGAGCTCATCTCCATGGGGATCTCCAGTGCTATTCGTGAAGAAGAAGGATGGCAGCATGATGATGTGTATAGATTATCGGTCTCTGAACGAAGTAACTATCAAGAATAAATACCCATTGCCCAGGATTGATGACCTGTTCGATCAGCTCAAGGGGGCAACCAAGTTTTCCAAGATAGATTTGCGTTTAGGGTACCACCAATTGAAGATTAGGCCTGAAGACATTCCCAAGACAGCCTTCTCTACCCGATATGGCCTCTATGAGTTCACTGTTATGCCATTCGGACTAACTAATGCTCTAGCCTATTTCATGAATTTAATGAACAAGGTGTTCATGGAGTACCTGGGCAGATTTGTAGTAGTCTTTATTGATGACATTTTGGTCTACTCCAAAGATGCCGAAGAGCATGCACAACATCTAAGATTGGTGCTAGATACCCTCAGGGAGCATCAGTTGTATGCCAAGTACAGCAAGTGTGAGTTCTGGCTATTCGATGTTAATTTCTTGGGCCATGTCATATCTGCCCATGGAGTAGCCATGGATCCGACCAAGGTGGAAGCTATCCTTGAATGGCAGTCACCTATCTCAGTGACTGAGGTTCGGAGCTTCCTCGGATTGGCAGGATACTATCGCCGATTCATTGAAGGATTCTCCAAGATTGCCTAACCTCTCACCCAGTTGCTGAAGAAAGAGAGGAAGTTCAAGTGGACTGAAGGGTATGAGAAGAGTTTTCAAGCATTGAAAGTGCACTTAACCTCTGCCCCGGTCTTGGTTCTCCTTGATATCCATAAGGACTTCGAGGTATGCTGTGATGCCTCTCGCCAAGGGCTTGGAAGTGTGCTGAAGCAAGACAAGAAGGTCCTAGCTTATGCATCTCGACAGCTCAGACCACATGAAGAGAACTATCCTACTCATGACTTAGAGTTGGCATCAGTGGTGCATGCACTGAAGATATGGCGCCACTACCTTATTGGAAATCATTGCAACATATATACAGATCATAAGAGCCTCAAGTACATCTTCACCAAACCAGATCTTAACCTAAGGCAATGACGATGGCTAGAACTCATCAAAGACTATGATCTGGATCTTCACTATCACCCGGGCAAGACCAATGTGGTGGCTGATGCACTAAGCAGGAAGTCTTATTGCAATCACCCTGTGACTTATGAACGACAGCCTTCTCTAATTAAAGAACTTGAGAAGCTCAACCTGGAAATAGTGCCACAAGGGAGTCTCTCTGCCTTGGAGATCCATTCGACCTTGGAGGAAAGAATCAAAGCTGCTCAAGCAGGGAACACAAGCACAGAAAGGCTCCAACAGCTTATGGAGAAAGGGAAGGCCCCCAAAATGACAAAGGATGATCAAGGCATCCTACATTTTGGAAAGTGCATCTTTGTGCCCCATCAACAGGATCTGAAAGAATTGATCCTCAAGGAGGCTCATGAGTCAGCATACTCAATTCATCCGGGTGGCACCAAGATGTACAATGATGTGAAGCAACGTTACTGGTGGCCACGAATGAAGAGAGACATTGCAGAGTACGTAGCACGCTACGATGTGTGCCAACGAATCAAGGCTGAACACTAGAAGCCTGCTGGCCTGTTGCAGCCCCTACAAGTACCTGAATGGAAATGAGAAGAAATCAGCATGGACTTCATCACTGGTCTGCCCAAGACCAGGTCAGGGTATGATTCGGTCTGGGTCATAGTAGATAGGTTGACTAAGACTGCTCATTTCATACCAGTCAAGGCCAACTATAAAGGTGATAAGCTAGCAGAGCTATACATGTCTCAGATAGTCAGTTTGCATGGTGTACCTAAGTGAATTGTCTCAGATAGGGGTTCACAGCTCACCTCCCATTTCTGGGATAGTCTTCATGAGGCTTTGGGCACTTATCTGGCCTTCAGCACAGCATACCACCCTTAGACTGATGGTTAAACTGAAAGGGTGAACCAAGTCCTTGAAGACATGCTCAGAACTTGTGCAATAGAGTTTGCGGCTGACTGGGAGAAGTGTCTACCATATGCTGAATTTGCCTACAATAATAGCTATCAATCTAGTCTGAAGATGTCACCTTTTGAGGCCCTCTATGGAAGGCAATGCGAACACCCCTATTGTGGTCAGAAGCTGGGGAAGGGTACCTCTTTGGACCAGATTGCTTAAAGGAGGCTGAAGACAAGGTACGTCTTATTAGAGACCGCCTACTGGCAGCACAATCAAGACAGAAGAGCTACGCCGATTGTCGTTGCAGAGAGTTGGAGTTCAACTTAAGAGACTTTGTCTACCTAAAGGTCTCTCCTCTCAGGGAACCAGGAGGTTCAAGGTTAAAGGAAAGCTAGCACCAAAATATATAGGACCATATCAGATTGTCGCCAAGATGGGAAAAGTGGCTTATCAGTTGGAGCTGCCCGAGCAGTTGTCTGACATACACAACGTTTTCCACGTATCGCAACTCCAGAAAAGCCTCCGTGTGCCTGAAGAGCAAACTCGATTGGAGGGCATTGAACTTGGCAAGGATTTGTCTTATGCTGAACATCCAGTGGAGATCTTAGAGGTAGTTGAGAAGCAGACAAGGAACCAGGTCTACCGCTTGTGTAAAGTCAGATGGAGCAACCACACGGAAGGCGAAGCTACCTGGGAGCATGAAGACTTGTTGAAAGCCGAATACCCCCAGCTGTTTGAAAAATGACAAGGACCCGATAGACCTTCCACGACCAGTCCCTTGGTCATAGGACCTCCCACAGCCAGTTCCTTGGTTGCAAGACCTTCCACGACCAGTGCGTGGTCGTAAGACCTCTCTTACGACCAGATCTTGACCAATGGTGTCTGTAGCTCTGTTGACTAGGTCTACTAGGGAAGTTGCAACCTTTTCTCAATCTCGAGGCCGAGATTCTCTTAAGGGGGGTAGGGTTTGTAACAGCCCAAAAACTCATAATTGTAAAAATGAGGGATTTTTAAAAACTTTTGTATAATATGTATTGTCGTTCGGTTGCCTGCATCTTTGAGCTTTACTTAAAAACATTTTGCATCTCTTCTGTCCCCGTGACTTTATCTACCATCCTGTCCGTTTGCCTTTTCTTAAGTCTATCTAATTTTCCTTCTTTTTCCCCTACCTCCTTTAGTTAAAATATTGATCAGCCTAGTGTCTAATCTAACACGCCCGCTCCCGTGCACCCCTTTTCCTGTTCCTCCGACCAGCAGTGGTCAAGTCGGGGCAGCCGTGCCTCTCACTCGTGCGCTGCGTGCGCCAGGTCAAACCACGGCCTGGTGCTGTCCATCAGCCATTAATAGCCATCCCCTCGGACGTCATTCAGCGGCCCCTACCGTCCACAGCCTCACCCACTCCTCCTCGCCGAATGTGCCGAGGTGCATGCACATATTTTGCTCCAATCCCCATAGTGCTCTCCCTTGCCATTCCAGTGTTAGTCTCACTTCCTTCCTCTCCCAAGAGAGCTTGAGCTCTAGCCCGGCTCCAGCACTCATCTCTATCAAGTGCCACCCAGTCGCAGCCTTCGCCGGCGAACCCCATCGGATACTGTAAGACCTCCCTGAAGGACCAGCTGCCTGCCCCATGGAGCTACATTGAAGATTGAAGACCACCCCTTTTTCCTCAAGCTGCTCCTATAGCGCGGAGTTTCTCTCCTTGTCTTGGTCCACCGACGACGGCTCAAGTTCAGCTAGCTCATTCCCCAGTTCCGTACTGGTTTTCTCGTGGATTTTTCCTCTAGTTCTTCCTTTGGCTTTTCTGCTGGTTTATTCGATTACAACAATACAGTTGAATCCTTGCATCTCTCGACCTTTGCTATGTAGTCGAACATTTATCTCATTCTACTACACACGGTTAACACTCCCACGACCTCCCACCTTGCACAGACCTCCCATTTTACGAAGACCACCCTCTTGGTCACGACTGTTGGAATTAATCCTTCATGTATTGGATTTATTCAATCCTATTTTGAGTCGAAGTTAGTTAGTAGATGAGTCCGAGACATACTCGTAGAAAATGTGTCCAAGTCTGGTCTTGAGTCTTTGTACTCGAGCCCATATAAGAGTCTTGTATCGAGGTAAGAAGTCGAGAGTTGAGAAAAGCAGTAAAACCAAAAAGTGGAGCCATTGCTCTCGAAACCAATCGCATATTTTCTTCCACCACGAGTACTGTTCACCTGAACACTATTCATCTAAGTACTATTCATCCCTGATGCTGATTGAAAGGTCACGAGCTGCTCGTGGTCGTAGGGAGAGGTGGATCGACTACATTACATATTGGATGTAAGAGTTGGGGTTGGTTGCCGAAAGTTTCGACCACCCGGTCGAAGGTGGTACGACCACAATGACCTACCTTTTTGCAAAGACCACCCCTCTGGTCATAACACTCGCACGACCTCCTCAAGTCGTAGCGCTCTCATGACCTCCTCTGGTCATAACACTCGCACGACCTCCTCAAGTCGTAGCACTCTCACGACCTCCTCGGGTTGTAACACTCGCACGGCCTCCTCAAGTCGAAGCGCTCCCACGACCTCCTCTGGTCGTGACACTCTCAAGACCTCTCCTAGTTACAATACTTCCAGGACCTCCCTTGGTAACAGTGCTTCCAAGACCTCCCCTGGCTATAGTGATTCCAGGACCTCCCCAAGTCACAGTACTTCCACGACTTTCCCTAGTTATAGTACTTCCACGACCTCCCTGTCGTATCCTTCTAAAAACACAGTAGTTTCTACGACCACCACAGGTCCGACGACCACTGAGTTTTCATCTGTGCTGGTCTCATATTTCTAATCTATGACCATGCATTATTTCTAGTTTTTGCATATTTGAATACGATTTGAGTTTGAATATATGCTTATTTTCCTTTCCGTTTGTTTGCGATTATAGAAGCTGAGGCAACTGAAGAACTTTTCATTGATCAGGATCATGATCAGCAGCACTCTAAACAAGGCGAGTCAATCCTTTGACCATGTTGCACCCACTTTTTGCAAATTATGTTTCTTTAAATTATGAAACTGCATGCTATGTTTTATCAAGCTAAATTGGTCTAGCTCATAGTTAATGCCTTAAAAGTAATTGTGTATAAACTTCCAACCCTTGAACTTGGACACTATCCTTTGTCACCGTAGACTTAATGGATTATATACTAGTTAATAAGTTTGTATCTAAGTGTCATGCTTAGCCTTGCTTAGATACACTGTCATCAGGGCATTAAGTTGCCCAACCACAATCCTTAAAAACTTTGGAAAATGATTTGGGCAGTAAGGCTGGGAGACTGGCTGATATGTTGAAGCAAATGATATTTCCAAAAACAATAAAACCTGAAAAACTGTTTTTGACTAGGGCGGCTGGGAAGAATGGCTGGTGCTGGAGGCACGAGAAGCTGTTGGTATGTGGATGCACCACCCTGGTCAATTAAGGACCGAATCTTGGAATGACCTCTCATGTAAAAACAGTGCAACCACAAGTCTATAATGGGTACGACCTGGCCAACTAACTTGCTCACCTCGGCGTGGCCTCACCATTGGAGGAATGTGGCGTGGGTAAAGGGGAAAGGGAGCCATAGAGAAACCACATGGCACAAGAGGGGGCCTCCTGGAAGTGCTTGGCACCGGGCGGTGGAAACCTTAGCGGGTGGGGTTGCGTCGAGGAATGAGCATTGTAAAGGCCTTGTGGTAATCTCCCCTTGATTCGCACGTCCAAGGAAACGTGTGTGTATATCAAGGCGACTACCTCTTGTGGGTAAAGTGTGCGAACTCTGCAGAGTAAGAAAACTATCATGATAGCCGTGCTCACAGTCAAGAGCGGTGCTGAGAACTTGCTGGATATAGCTTTCATTTTTACAAGACCATTTGTGATGAAAAGGGAAGGCTGGAGTGGGACCCCAGGGATTTGGGAAAGGCCTGGTTAGGGACCAGTGGTAATTACGGGATAGCCCGAGCATTGGGTGGATGGAGCCACTCAATGGTATAGGAGGTGGGACCTCCACTAGTACTTTTCAAATGAAAACTCATTGATGAAAACGGATTTGTTAAAATGCTAGGTCTCAGGATTTTTTCTAATTTAGTTTAATTCAAACTTGGCTTTGTGCAAATAAAAGAACCCTGAACCTCCCTTGAATAGCCTTGTATCTATAAGAACTACATTGTGGGTTGGCTCGTGAGTACGGTTGTGTACTCAGGCTCTGCCAATGTAATCTTTTCAGACCTGAATGACCAAGACCCCTACCAGTACTTCATGGAGGATGGACCAGATGGTGGTGAAGATAACGAAGCTTAGGCTGGGACCCCCAGTCACTTGCCGGTGGCAGAGTGAATGGATCCACCACAACTTATTTTGCTTCTGTACTTGCTTTCTACTC
Organism: Phyllostachys edulis; assembly: GCA_036346405.1. Lineage (NCBI taxonomy): Eukaryota > Viridiplantae > Streptophyta > Magnoliopsida > Poales > Poaceae > Phyllostachys > Phyllostachys edulis. The sequence goes on along the minus strand of CM070563.1, from coordinate 48,846,294 downwards.
TGTGTTCTTGACTTTTGTAAAACTCTCGCCTAAGGGGCGCTTTTGTAAAAACAAATGGCCGCTCGGCCGGATATTTACATAATATATCATGGGCATGCACTGTTCATTTTGAGTATCATTTACATTGAGCAAAGTTCATGATTAATGGGCATACAAACTCTAAGTGGATGACTCACGACCACTCTTAGATAGTCTAGAACCACTACCAGATGTCTCAGGACCAACTCTAGATGGTCTAAGACCACAACCAGTTGTCTCACGACCACCCCTAGATAGTCTAAGATCACTACCAGATGTCCCACGACCACCCCTAGATAGTCTAAGACCACTACCAAATGTCTCACGACCAATTCTAGATGGTCTAAGACAACAACCAGATGTCTCACGACCACCCCTATATGGTCTAAGACCACGACGAGATGTCTCATGACCACCCATAGATAGTCCAAGACCACAACCAGCTGTCTCACGACCACCCCTATATGGTCTAAAGATCACTTCCAGATGTCCCAAGACCTCCTCAGGATCTCCTCGGGACCACCCTTGGCTCTCAGGACCTCCTCAGGGTTTGAACCCCACCCAGGACCCTCTTCAAGACTTCCCCAAATGTCCTTCATGTTCAAATGTGGTCGTAGTTATGAACCCAAATGTGTGTTTGCTGTGAGCTTCCGTAGTTATGCGAGTGAACTTAAATGTAATTGTGCTTGTCAGCTACTGATCCAGGGAATGACACCTTATGCACAGTGGATCCCAAGCTCCAAATTTGGGGTCCGACAGGACGATCGCTTGAGTTCAGTAGTTACTATTGTTAGATTTTGAACTATTTTTATGGGCACAACTTGGTATTAGGTATGAACACGTGTTCATGCATTTTAGTGTATTAAAGTGGGCTACCACTATGGTGTTTGTTTGATTCATTTGTTTATCTTTGTATTACTTTATCACATGTTTTACTTCTACTTCAAATCTATTTTTAAAATGGCAATTGATAAACTAGTATGTGTAGGTTGGAAAAGAAAAAAAAATGTTGTGCTTTTCGCAAAACTAAAGCCATTAATGCTATCCTTTGAATGTCCACTATGCATAACTAAATTTTATCTTTGTGTAAGACTTGTGAGTACCTTTGTACTCAACCAGTTTATCTACTGGTTTCAGGTGAGAAAGATTGTGAGCCCGACGAGCTTGTGAGTGTCGATTTAGGCGACACTAAAGAGTAGTGCTATCATTTAGCTCTCAGTCAATTGCCGATGGGTTATGGGGCATACCATGCTGGACTTTTGGTTTATTTACTTGTTTTCGCTGCTACTTTAAGTTCTTATTTGAATTTGGCCAGTCGGCCACTTGTAATAGTTGTAGACTTGAACTACTATGATGTATGTCTTTTGAACTATTAATGTATGAATGTTGTATGGATGTGATCAATGTTGTATGTGAGTTTGGGTATGTTGGTCGTTGATCTTGGGAGCCAACATGACCTCATGATCGCTATTCATAGATTCCATTTTAACTCAGTAATTGTGGTCTTTGATTGTTTAGAGAACCAATAATCATGCAATACTTGCAGAGGAGCGGTACGCATGATCACCGAGGCTCTAGTTTCAGTAAAGACCTCTCACTTAGATGGAGTTAATTTAGAATCCGTTAACTTGAGGCCCAGAGTTATCTCCATAAGACCGGGAAGGCCTCGGTCTTATGGGAATAACCCGAGGGTCCTCACACTGTTCGTGCTGTTCAACATCCTCTTCTTGTGGGGCTTCTACGTATTCGTCATCCGGAGAGGTGAAATATTGGTGCATTGCATCGGTTGGACTTTGCAGAGTGTGCAGAGGCAGTCTTTCATGTTAAAAATTGCATAGTATATCACTACAATGTGGTATCATTTCTCAGTAGAAGGTAAGCATTCTTTATAGCGCCGTCACATTGGTATGATGTCATTTAGGTGGTGTTTATTGCTATAGATATATGGTATATTTGTGGTGGTTCATTGATTTGGGTGAAGCTAAGGACCGTTCCTGATGCATTCTACTGCATTGCTAGAGCTTAGTTAGATTAAACACAATCATACATGCCATTCCAGTACATATCAGGAGTATATTACTGGTGTTGTAGATAGGTGCCATAAATGGGTCTTGGGTGCAGACCTGTAGCTACCCTTCAATCCTTCAATTGTGCATAATTTGTTGCATTTATGATGTCATTTGTGAGCAGGATATAGATAAATGAGTGTATCTAGCTTCTGTTATAGTTTTGTAATTATTCTTATGTTTTGCAGATACTTCTTCACTGCTAGACATGCTAATTAATGCTGAGTGTGCAATGCTTCTCCTTTGTTAATTGTTAGTGAGCTTCATTAGTCATCGCTACAGCATATAGTAATGATATATTGATATATCTTTTAGCTTATATTGCTTTGAATTGTGAATTTGTGATGTTGTCTCCTGTACTCCTGTCTGCCGGTCTGTGGCTGTTCACTGTTTGGCGTTGGCTATTGGCCTGTTGCTACTAGGTAGTTATGTTTGATGATGTTTGCTTAGTTGCTGATGGAGTGATGGCCCATGTTACATGTAGACAGATAGTAGTCTATAGACGTGTCACGTGTAGTCAATACTCAATAGTCATGTTAGTGTTACATAAATTTGTTCTATCGAGATTTGTCGCAAAAGTTGTAGGATATTCGCATTCGACCGAATGGAGTACATACTCGATTCAAATTCATATCCGTTACGACTTTTGATTTGATTCTTATTCGAGAATGTTCGAATTCGTATTCGTATCCGTTTAAAAAATATGTATTCATATTCATATTCAAGACTATTCGATCCGTTTCCACCCCTAGCCTCTATCCATATTGTTGTGTTGCATTTCCTCCACCTTCGTTTCACTCATGCATTTTTCGGCTAATCTTTATGTAGGTTGTCATCTCCATTTCTAAAATTTCTTTGCTATTATGCTATCATTATAGATATTTTCTCTATTCGTTGCCGCTGTTCCTGTGCACTGATCACGTTATTTTCTGTTATGTTTGTTACAAGATGCTCATTCTTAGATAGTGCCACCCTCAACAATGAGACAGCCTGTTCTCCCTACAATTTCACCCAGGTATTCAATTCTGTTACTCTCCTACAAGATTGCTTTTGTTTTATTGCTACGTAGCCTAATGTTTGATTACAACAGTAGATTGTGTTATTTTTCACTAGCATTCTTTTCACAAATAACTGGAAGCACATAGTTGTGGCATGATGTGGATATGCTTATTTGCTACTAAAAAAACAAATGCTTATTTTGTTATTTTCCCCCTATAGATTCATATTTTTCCTTTATGCAAATAAATTTCATATTCCCGCCCCGCTTATTTCCATCCCACCGACCACGCCAATTGGCGTGGGGTTCATATTTTAATAATTTTAATAGTTATGTCATGGAAGATGGATTGAATGGATTGAATGCATATATTTCATGAAGAATATATGATGACATGATGTATTCTGTATTGATTGCTTTGTGGTTTGCTAAGATTTACAGTTGGATTCAAATGTGCTTCTTTGATGACCATGTCATGTTATGGAAGATGGATTGAATGCATATATTTCATGAAGATCCAATTGTTACAAATACTGATTTGTGCCCTTTTTTTAGGAAGCTAATTGAATTGATGCGAAGTGACAAAACTTACAAGTATGTATGGTGATGTTTCTACTGCATCTTCCAGATTACAACTCCTTTGAAGGAGTGCTCTATTGCAGGCCTCACTTTGATCAGCTGTTCAAAAGGACTAGAGCTTGGTCAAGAGCTCTGAAGCTTGGTCAAGAGCAATGTACTCACCAGTTTTGTAGGTTGCTGTCAATAGCACTATGTATCACAAGAGTTGCTTCGAGTGTTGCCATGAAGGATGCACCATCAACCCTTCAAATTACATTGCGCATGAAGGGAATCTCTACTGCAAGCACCATCATATTTAGCTAATCAAAGAGAAGGGAAATTTCACCCAGCTAGAGAACGATCACGAGAAGACATCACAAGAGACTTCGTTTCACACAAACTGTGCCCAAGGCTCTTATCTACTTACCAGTGCATAGAAGGGTTTCTTTGATGATGAAACTACTATGAAAGATATTAGATTTGTACATAGAATATGTACCAGTGTATCACCGACTACTGAACTTGCCACTTCTATATTTTTTTAGCCTACAGTCATTACCTAATTTCAGATGTGCAGACGGATTACCTGCCTATTGTATTGCTATTAATTTACTTTTGTTTGCATATTAGCCTGCTGAACAGTCCCTTCCAAGTTGTTTAAATTCATGGAATAAGTACAGCGATTTTCTATGAACATAGAGCTGTCCAAGAGGAAAACACTTAATAGAAAATCAATATATATGTATGGACATAGTTACTATTTTAGTTTGTGACTGGACAGATTTACTCTGTGCTAGATAGCATACCTATCAAGTTGGCTGATGTGCATCCCTAATGCGTCAGCTCAATCATATATTCGTGTATTCGCAGGAGTGGAAGAGGAGCGTCTATGTTCATTGCTTCTCAGAAACTCACTTTCAACTATCCATGACGAAGAGAACCTATTAGGTGGGTTTCTTTGTCCACATTCTGTCTTTAAAATACAAACAAAATGCTTTCATGTTTAATTTTAGTTGTATAGTTAAGCGTTGCCGACGGGTAAGGTTGCAGTTAGCACCTATAGGTTTTGAAATGTCATCTACTATATATATTTTTTTGAATTACCTAACTTTTTTCACTGGCATTGTTTCTAATTCACACATACGCCACGTTAGATACATATATAAATGTGCGGTGGTGCATCTTAAGAACCATGAAATGGGAATAATAATTTTGTTTAGAAAATTATATCATTTTGGGAATGTCTAGGTAGCAACACCGGAGAAGGAAGAAAATGGAAGCTAAGTGAATTATATGTCTATTTTTTGTGCACATTTATGCAGCATATGTCTTACATGTTGTGCTAAAGGTTTATGTAACTGTTCGTTGAAACTAATTTCCGCACCTAGAAAAGTTTATATAGAGATGTTCTCTTATGAGGTCTATGGAAATTAGACACATCAAATATTGAGCTAAGAACAAACTTCTACTATGAACATATAAATGTTCATTGTACCACGGTTCTTAGATAAATGTACATACTATGTTTCTTAGCTATGGTATTTTGCTTTGTATTATTTCTAACCTCCAGGTATTTCAGGCCCCACTTGCTCCCATCTTGCCGGCCGCGCCAATTGGCGTAGGTTCCATTCTAGTATATGTAAAAAAGCTCGCGAGTGCTGTAATACTTTTCCAAAACAAAGTTATACGTACAGATCATCATGTAACAAAGCTTATCAACTCAGCTACTTTATGATCCGTTATCAACTCAGCTACTTTATGATCCGTGCAACTTTCCATTAGAAAACAAGTCACTCTGTTTATTGATTTCCTTAGAGCACACCATATATACCAAACTTTACTTATTTCCTTGGAGCACACCATATATACCAAACCATATTGTAGGAGTATCTGGGAGCACAGCTTTATGGATAGACCAACAAGACATTTCGAGCTCCTCGAACTCCATGTTTCTTGAGAATCTTATAGTCGCTGAACCCTGCTTTCATGAACATCTCGCGCCAGTCGTTTTCATCCCGCTGACGGCCTTTGGTATTCACCAACATCAGCATGTCCATCAACAGCTGGGTTTCCAACATTGGCCCTGATTCAGAGCCTATCACTATATCACCGATGATCACCTTCCCTCCTGCTGCTCGCGAAGGTACGGCCTTCCTGCATTGAGCCAGGATCTTCACACAGTCCTCGTCGCTCCAGAAGTGCAGAACAAACTACCGTGGATAAACTTCCATAAAGTTAAGCCATTATGCATAACCGAGAATGTTAAATTTAAGAGCTTAAGGTAATTATTTATATCAGAGACTGAAAACTGCATAAAGTTTAGATTAAATGCTTTACATATGAACAGGTCAGTGGAGATCGAACTCTCAATTCCTCATGCAGGTTAGAATCCGTGCAATTACCTTTCGGATTGAAACATATAGAGAGACATTTCCATTGGTTTACCACTTTATTATACCTTGAGAATCACAGCTTGAGCAGGTGGGATGGACTTGAACATGTCACCTGCGACGTAGTTAACGACACCATCAGCCGGCACCTTCTCAATCACCCGCGGAAGGTCCAGCACGGTGCACTTGATGTGCGGGAAGGCCTTGGCGATGGCCCTCGCCGTCGTGCCGTCGCCACCACAGCAGTCAGTCAGCGACTGCAGCCCCTTGAACACGTCGCGGAACTCCCGCAATCCCCCGGCGATCCCCAGATTGTCATGGGCAGCCAAAGCTTCATGGAACACCTTGTCGGACTCTGGGTCCAGGCGCGCCATACTCTCATCGAAGAGTGTCGCGCCATGCAAATCTTCGAATGATGACGGCGGTGACGACGACGCCACGTCCTTCTTGAACCAGTCGGCCAACCCCATCGCTGCCTCTACGTGGTACCTCGAGCATGTGCCGATCAGAAAGGCCTTCTGGCTGGCGTTGCCGTCGATGAGGATGCCATCCACCAGGAGGTAGGACAGTGTGGTGAGGCAGTAGATCGCCACCTCGGAGGAGTCTTCGACGGCGAAGACGCCCGACGTAACCAGCAGCCGCATGAGGCGGCCGAGGAATGGCAGCTTAGCCGGGGGAAGGGACAGCGCGGTGATCAAGTCAGGCAGCGATGCGGCGCCACCGAGGCGGTGGATGGCAGTGGGGATGCTGAGCTCGACGGCGCACTTGAGTGCCATGGACGAGAGGTAGCAGAGGCTGTGGCGAAACAGGTCGGCCTGAGCCTGCAGCAGCTCGGCGTCGGTGGGGACAAGATCAGCCTTGGCCGCCATTGCTTGCTCTATGTATCTGCCTATGCCTGTGTGCGGTGTCTCTGCCCTGCTTGCTTGGCGATGATTTAAGTAGCGATACCCTCACGTCGCGCGCGAGCGAAGCCATGGTGCTATCAAAGGGTCAGGAGTCAAGGAGTAACCTGAAATTTGGCACATTTGACTTAATGCGCGTGCGTCTAGCGTCGAAATGAACCGCAGGGCAAGTAAAAGAAATAAATGGCCATAGCCATAGCAGCATCAATCGCCCAACCAAGTTGCAATCAGCGATGAGAACTGTTGAAAGGAGAGGGACACGTGGTACTGAACACATATATATGGAGCTGTCGATGGGCCAGGACTCAGGAGTAACGTGAAATTTGCCACATTTGACTTAATGCGCGCGCGTGTCTAGCGTGGAAATGAACCGCAGGGCAAGTAAGAGAAATAAATGGTCATAGCCATAGTAGCATCGATCGCCCAACCAAGTTGCAATCAGCGATGAGAACTGTTGAAAGGACAGGGACACGTGGTACTGAACACATATATATGGAGCTGTCGATGGGCCAGGACTCAGGAGTAACGTGAAATTCGCCACATTTGACTTAATGCGCGCGCGTCTAGCGTGGAAATGAACCGCAGGGCAAGTAAGAGAAATAAACGGCCATAGCCATAGCAACATCGATCGCCCAACCAAGTTAAAATCAGTGTTGAGGACTGTTGAAAGGACAAGGACACGTGGTACTGAGCACATATATCTGGCGCTGTCGATGTGCCAAGACTCAGGAGTAACGTAAAATTTGCCACATTTGACTTAATGCGCGCGCGTGTCTAGCGTGGAAATGAACCGCAGGGCAAGTAAGAGAAATAAATGGCCATAGCCATAGCAGCATCGATCGCCCAACCAAGTTGCAATCAGCGTTGAGAACTGTTGAAAGGACAGGGACACGTGGTACTCACTACCGGAGACGGCTTCTTTGCCGAGTGTCCCAGACTTTGCCGAGTGCTTTTTATCGGGCACTCGGCAAAGAGGCTATTGCCGAGTGCGGATAGAAAGAACTCGGCAAACATCGGCACTCGACAAAGAGATAATTTGCGAGTGCCGAGCACACGACAAAAATTACACTCGGCAAAGATCGGGTTTGCCGAGTGTCCGCACTTCGACAAACCGAACACTCGGCAAAGGGCACCACTGTTAGCTGCCGTGCCGCCGTTAACCCTTTGCCGAGTGTCTTCTCGACACTTTCGGCAAAGAGGCTCGCTTTCTTAGAGTGTCATTCCCTGACACTCGACAAACCATTTTTTTCACTTTTGACCTCCAAACTTTTCTGCGGTCCTCATACAATACACGGTACTCCATGTTCCAATGTGGCACATTTCTCGGACTTTTCTATATTTCTTTAATTTATTTCAATTAATTGAATTTTCTTGGATAATTCAAATTATAGCTGCTAGTCATTGAATAATGAAAAAAATGAATGGAAAAATGATATTCATGTTATTTAGTATAATGTGAGGCCGTGTCGAGAAGCAGACCACCAATTTGAACATCTTGTTCACGAAACATGACCACGAACTTGCGGTCGAGTTGTTTTAAATTGTATAAAAAGCAAGCGAAGTCGAAAATCATGAAACTTGGGAAGATGTCATGATATCATATGTGGAGCTGTGATAAAAATTTGAGAAGGTTTAGCGCAAGTTGTCACGTCACGATGCTTGCAAACCGAAGAAAAAGCGAAGAATCGTGACAACTGGAGTTCTTGGTTTGCAAATTCTTGGTTTGCAAGCAAAAGTGAAAAAAATTGGTTTGCCGAGTGTCAAAAATGACACTTTCGGCAAAGGAGCCTTTTTTGCCAGTGTCAAGATAAGACACTTTCGGCAAAGGCCTCTTTGCCGAGTGTCATGAGAAGACACTCGGCAAAAATTTTAAATTTTTTTTAAAAAACCCTCTTTCTGCCGAGTGCGGATCGAGGCACTTTCGGCAAGGGATTTAACCCTCGCCCGGCCCGATCGGCCCACCACCCACACACCTTTACCACGCCCGATTACCAGTATGCCAGCCTTGTGCCGCCCAGCGCGGCCTTGCCGCCGCCCACGCCTCCTCCGCCGCCAGCCATCCCCGCCCACCCCGCGCTCCCTCCCGCCTCCAGCGCGCCCCGCCCCGCCCGCCCTTGCCATGCCGCCGCCCGCCAGCGCCGCCCGAGGAGGAGGAGAAAGAGAGGAGGAGGAGGAGAGGAGGAAGAAGAGGAAGAGAAGGAGGAGGTCTGCATCGCCGTCGACTCCTCTGCTGGAGCTCCCTCTCCCAAGGTAAACACAAAAAGCACCTGTTATTTCCCCTTCAATTCTTACGGTTGTTAGCATTTGCAGCAGCGACAATACAATATCACCATTAGCTTGGATCTGTTATTGATTGGTGATGCATCTTTGTCTGAAAATTATGTGTGATTGGTTGTGCATTACGAGATTCACGTTATCTTGAGCGTCGAATGTTTTCTCAAATTCATTTCTCTTGAAACAAACGTAATTGATGAAGTGAACTCCGTATTAGACACTACCCATTGGATACATGTTGAGCTCTGCTTGAGTTAAATAACCACGGTGATAATTGTTGCCAACTCGTGGTTTATTGAGGCTAAAAGACACAATGGTGTTGATATCCTTTTGTAGCTTTGTTCACCTTTATATCTGTGAGTAATATTATGACCCCATGTCTTGCAAGGCGCTACAACACCTTGAGGTTGTTGTTAGTTAATACACCGCTACTATTGTTCTTTTATAATGGTAGTTTGTACATTAGTATCCATTCTTGTAGCACCAAGCTATCAAACTATCTTGTTCTTGGTGAATTAGGGAGTGATTTTTGCATAAAAAGATTGATCTGCTTTAAAATTTGGATTGTCCGAGCTATTTGTTTATGAAAGGATTTGTCTAGTTGAGTCAAAACCTGAGTCACCTTAAACTAATTTGTTTATGAAAGGAAGAAGGAGGAAGGAGGAAGGAGGAGGAGGAGGAGGAGGAGGCGCCCCGGCCGCCGTTGCCACGTCCCCGACGCTTCCCCAGCCGTCGCCTTGTCCACCGGCGCCTTGGCCCCTTCACCACCGCCGCCCTACGACGCCCACTAGGTATGCCATACCGCCGTCGTCGTCGTAGTATTACTAGTAGTTGCGGTAGTAGTAGTGGTAGAAATAGCGATGGTGGTAGTCTAAGTAGTCGTAGGAGTGGTTGTGACATTGTTATATATATGTGGTTGGATATAATCTTGTGCATGTCGGCCATCGTGCCGTTCATATATATGTGCATGTCGGCCATCGTGCCGTTGGTTTTCTTGCAGGTTTTGGAAACCTCACCGTGCAGGGGAGGTGCTGCCAAAATTTTGTATTGACAGTTTTATGTTTCTTTTTTTGCAGAGAAGAGCCAGTCGGAGCGGCGCCGGAGTACCTCAGCGACCCGATCGCCTTCCTCGCCACTGTCTCTCTGCACTGCACGCGTCGCCTCGCCCGCGCACCGACCATACGCGGCCCGCTAGCTGACTCCACCGCCACCCTAGGTATAACCCCTCTTTCCGTATCATGGTCGTAGATCCGTAACCCGATTAAGCGTCTCCGTTCGAAAAAGAATACGGTTGGAAATATGCGAATATTTCCATATCTAAAAAATGTCTGTTTGAATTGTCCACGTTTTTGGACAGCCAGCGGATGCATAGGTGGGGTTAGTTTCCATGATGCACTCGATCCGAGAGCGAGTTTGGCATCATCTCCTGTTGTTCTCCGGATACACACTCTCCTGGCGGGGCGTGTATTTGGAGAACAATGAAAATGCTTCCAAAATACATCTCGAATAGGAATAGAGCATGAAACTAACCTCATCTGGATCTCGCGTGGGATTAGGACCTATCCTCACCTATTAGATAGTAGGAGCGTCGTGTAGATGCAATTGATGTTTATATTACTCGCCGCTATATATGTTAGAGGATGGAGGACCATGAGTGGATGTACACGGGCGCGCAAGTCGGTCAGTCACCAATGAATGGATCGACAAGACCGATGCTTTCTTGGAATGGGCATTTAGGCGTGGTACGCTAAAGGAGCGAGTAAAATTCTTTGTCCTGCGACAAATGTGCAAACAGAAAAGACAAGCGAAGAAGGTCATGGGGAACATCTTTGGAAGAATGGATTCTGGCGGACTATACCCGGTGGGTCTACCATGGTGAAGCCGATCGTATGAGAGAGGAGGTGGTGAGACCACGCGTCGAGGATTATGATCTTGTCTTTGGGGTAGCGTACATGTTAAATGACTATCACGAGCCTGATTATTTGAAGGGCGTGCGGAGGAGGAGCGAGAGCAACCGCAAAGGCGTTCTCGACATGTTTGCAGCGCACGTAAACCCCTTCACGGCCGGACAAAGGTTTCTCAAGCTGGATGCCATTGGACGCATAATGGCGTTAAAGTCGATATAGCTTTGAGTCGAGGCGCCGATGGTATGTTGGCGGTTATTGGCGGCTTTGCTTCGGAGGTCACCTACGCCAAAGAGCATGCACGAGTCACGAAACTCGCCGTTATCCCCTCAATCTCCCCGGTATGCTTTCAACGACGAGCGTATTCTTGTCGTTGATAATTCTGAACACACAGGGAATAATATGGGTGTGTTCATGGAGCACGTGATTGATGAATTGGTCCGTGCTTGGGAGGAAGGAGTATGGACATCTGACCGAGCTACAAAGAAAAACTTCAAAATGCATGTTTGGTACCACTACTCCTGCATGACTTCTGGCGTATGGGATATTCTGCGCTTTGGTGTGTTCACGAGGAAGTTCCCATGCCCGATATGCAAGGAAGGTCGAGGTTCATTTGGTTGCGAAAGGGTGGCAAGTATTCATCGTTCGACAAACATCGGCAATTCCTCCCTCTTGACCATGCATTCAGACGAGACATTAAGAACTTTACGAAAGGTGTCGTAGTGACAGACCCTGCACCATCGATAATGACTAGTGCCGCGGTTCGTGAACAGATAGATGGTCTCGTGGTCAATCCAGAAGGTGGTTTTGTGGGATATGGTGAGCAACATATGTGGACTCATAAGTCGGGCTTGACTCGGCTCCCTATTTTGATGACCTTCTCCTTCCACACAACATTGATGTAATGCACATCTGAAAAGAATGTTGCGAGGCACTTTGGGCAACAATCATGGACATTCTTGACAAGTCAAAGGACAACGTTAAGGCTAGAGTGGATCGCAGCGATATCGATAGACCAAACCAACATATGAAGCCTCCTAGTCGCGGCAAGACATGGAGAAGGCCTAAGGCGATTTTGTCTTGAGCAAGCCCCAAAGGAGGAAGTACTAGAATGGATCGAGACGTTAATGTTCCCTAATGGGTATCTGACTAATCGAGGAGGGAGTGAACTTATCTACTATCACGAGTCTTAGGGATGAAGAGTCATGACTACCACATATGGATTGGCGGCTTCTTCGGCGATGGTTCGAGGCTATGTCCACTGAGCATGTCGGCTAGTCTTTGGCGAGTTGAGCTATTTCTTTCGCCGACTTTGTGCCAAGGAGTTATCTCGGACCGTGATTCTTGACTTGGAAAGAATGGCACTGTGTTGCTCTGTAAGTTGGAGAAGATCTTTCCACCCGGCTTCTTCAATCCGATCTGACATTTGATTTTGCACCTCCCATACGAGGCACGAATGGGGGCCGTCTTGGCCGTTGGTGCTATCAATCGAGAGATGTCTAAAGGTTCTTGAAAGAAATGTAGAAATAAATGCAAAATCGAGGCTTCCATTGCGAGAGGCATACATTACGGAGGAGGTGGCGAACTTCACAACAACATACTATGGTAACAACCTCCCTAGCGTGCATAATCCACCCCCTCGTTACAATCTTTGGCGAAAATGAATCGAACCTCGGCCTTTTAGAGGGCAACTCGGAAGCGCAAGTGCATCGACCCCAAGACCTTGAATCATGAAGAGTGGCGCCATATCATGCTATCGTGTTGACCAACCTTGACGAAGTGGCACCGTACATGCGATAAGTTCTCAACGAACTTGTTAAATCTGCCGTCACTATTCGCATCCAACCCCTTGTTTCTCGTTGAGTGCAGGAATTTCTTCATGAATTAAGGCGTCAATCAAGGATCCTACCCCACGCGGTAGATACCCTTCTTAGGCAGGTGGGGAAATGGAATGCCCGATTTCATTTCTTGGTTCAAATGGAAGGTACCGTCAATTTAGCTCGTACTTAGTTTGACATTCCAAGTTACTCGTGCGTGCGAATAATATAACGATGTATCTGCTTGAGCTTGCGGGGCGAGAGGATCGTCTATGTGTGCGAGTTGAGACAGGTTGCGATGGCTTTGCCTATAGGGTCGTCATTTTTGGTTATGATGTGAATGGATATCGCTTTAGCACAACAAGCTCTGTAGAGTCATTGTCGAAGAACCACAAGTTCGGAGTTTTTACGCCCGGCGTTGACGAGGTCGAGTATTATGGAAGAATTGAAGAAATATCTGAACTCAAGTTTCATGGTTCCAAACCTTTTAATCCGTCATATTCAAATGCCATTGGTTTGATCTTGAAATGTGAGACGGACATATTCTAATCTTGGGCTAGTCGAAATTGACGAGATTCCGTCTTACCAGAGACGATGTCTATATTGTGGCCCAACAGGCCACGCAAGTTTATTATCTCCCATATGCGTGTCAAACCATAAGGCATCTTAAGGGTTGGGATATTGTGCCGAGGTATCGCCACGGTAAAGTGCCTATCCCAAGCGATGAAGATTACAACAGACCCAAACACATATGACGGAGAGTTCTTTCAAGAAGAGGGACTAGAAGGGAGGTTTGAGATAGACTTAACAAAGCGATCGGAATGGAAGTAGACAATGAAAGCGGTTATTGAAGAGGACGCTTGGAGATGAGGTGCAAAATGTGAAGGACTTACAAATGCTTGGCGATTACATTTAGACAATGACAATGGCAACATTGCTCATTCGGATAGTGTTGATTATTTCGACATGATTGATAGTGATGATGAGACTTATGATCCAAATTAATCCCGATCATGAAGATTATTTCTAATACATGTAATACTATGTTATTTTGTAATTACGTTTTGTTTATTTTGCATCTCTTTCTAAGTACTTCTTGTTTATCTGTGTTTATTGGTTTACTCTTTTTAATTGCAGGTGATTGAACAAAGATGGTGGGCGGTGGGATGAGGAAGCTAACGTCCTTGTACCGAAGGACAAGGACCGAACCGGGAGAGTAGGAGGAGGAGCAATGCAGGAGGGAGCCGTCGCTGCCGCCCGTCAGCGTGAGGAGGAGGAGGAGGAGGAGCAGTGCCCGGAGAGGACGCCGAGGAGGCGCAGGAGGACGCATAGGAGGAGGACGAGGAGGCGCAGGAGGACGCGCAGGAGGACGAACGAGGAGGCGCAGGAGGACGACGAGGAGGAGGCGACAGCAGGGGGTTCCGCTTCTTCTAGTTCGTCGAGCGTCTACTTGCAAGGTCCCGCGAGCCTCCCTCAGCGACCGATACCTCGTGAGAGACGCCCGTTGATTCGACCCGAGGGGGAAAAGTAAGTAACTTTAGATGTTATCACTACTTTATATGATATGTTGAAAATCAAAATAGAAATTAATAATTTTTCTTAATCACTTGGGTAGGCCGGGCGATTGTGGCGAGTGGAGGTGCTCACACGCCAAGTCAATGGCATCCTCGGTCTTACGTGCAAGGAGCACTTCCTGGCCCGGATGAGTACGCCGGAGTGACGGGCCGCCTACTCGTTTGACCACTCTGCCGCCGCCCGATCTTTGCAGATCGGGCCCGCAGGGTATTCAACAACAAGGCGGAGCGGGTGAAGCAAGAGCTGTGGGTAAGTCTTCCTCGCACTACATTGCTCAATACATCGTATTCATTGGACATTCTTGAAATAATGAATGGATACATCGTGTTTGTATGCGGGATTTCTTTAGATGCGGGGCGGACATGAGGCGAGGCGGATCGGTGGCTACCAAATGTTGCAAAAACTCGTCGTGGACATGCATTACGAGGCGCGCATCCGGCCGTCGTAACTTTACCACGGACCGTCCTTGGAGCGAAGGTCACCAAAAGGGCCTTAAGAACCATGACGCCGACCGGGACCATACTGCAGTAAATCTGTAACATTATCTCGATTCCTTTTGAGATTAAGTAGGCTTAATTTCATCTTCGATATGTCATGTACTTGATGGCTGTAGATGATTCCTTATTGGTGCGCCGCGCATCGATCTTTGGCCGGAATAGATGGTGCACAAGTGGTGCTCACGCGAGTGGAGGAGACGCACAACTTGTGCCGGGCGGCGCTTGATGATGCCGTGTAGCACACCATCAAGGTAGCCGCAACCTCGGCGGATCTGCAGAAACATGGGTACGCTAATTCATTTATTTATTCTAACGCTCAATTCTGCATGATTTCTAATCATCTTGCTGTTTTTCTCGCAGTCGGCGTCACATGGTGGCCAGCCTTGCTCCATCTTCAAGGCATTTGCTATGGCCCACAAGGGCAAGGCGACGTCCGACGTCGACTACAACCCGGAGGACGGGCCGAGGTGTCTGAATGTCGACCGTCCCACAACCGCCTTTAGTGAGTACACATCGATGGCAAGGGAGGTCCATGGGCGAGTGCGATCCGACCACCGAGGACCTTGATGGAGAAGTCGTCATGAGGGTGGGAGGAGGCAAGAAGCATGGGCGATCTTGGATTGGCGGCAGGCGAATCGACTCGGCCGCTACTCCCGTCTCTCCCAGTTCGAGCAAGCAAAGACGAGCACGAGCCCGCCATACGACCTCGGCGGACACTTCACACCACCGGTGGAGGCACTCGAGGTTATTCTGGTTTATTAAATGTTCATTGGTTTTTTCATACCTTTCCTTTGCATTATTGTAACATTGGGGTGAATATATTGTAGGCCCAATTTGAACAAGAGAGGAGGATCTGGAGCGATTCTTGGCGAAGATGGAGAGGGTGGAGGCCGAGGCGGGAGGCCGAGCGGCGGAGGATGGCGAGATTCTTGATTACATGCAAAGTCTTGGCGCCACACTGGTGTAGCTCCGCCACCTTCGCTATTCGCTCCACCTCCACCTCCTTACTATTCTACTCCCGTGAGTATAAATGTTTTAGTTTGTATGTTCATGCTACGGTCAAACCTAGTGGAGTATGAAAGTTTTATTCATGTATGGTATATATTTATCTTGTCTCACACATGCAATCTCTTCTCCTTTGTGCGAGAATCAATCGGCGGGATCGAGCGATCCTCATGCTTCGATGAATCCTTCACCAAATCAGTCTCATTGGCCATCTTGGTGATACTACTTGTGGTTGTTAATGGTACTTCTATTTGCAATTATGGTTGTAGATGATGGAGCACTTGGATTACTTGTGAAGTTATTTGTGATATATTGTGAGACATGTGGCGTTTGTGATATATATGTGGTGTTAGTGATATATATGTCTTTGTTGATGATATATATGTGATGTTGATGATGTTTGTTATATATATATCTTCATTTTGTTTGGATGGGATGTAAAAACAAATAAAAAAGGTCAAGTTTCAATCACTTTGCGAGTGCAATGGCCATGACACTCGGCAAAGTGACCACTGAAACATGCTTTGCCGAGTGCCACGGGCGGGCACTCGGCAAAATGGCTGTTTGCCGAGTGTCCTCCGGTGGCACTTTCGACACAGACGCCACCTTTGCCGAGTGTTTGATTCAATGGCACTCGGCAAAGCGAGACCTTGCCGAGTGCTTGACCTTGACACTCGGCAAAGACGTCGTCCGCGATGGCGCTTCGCCGTCCACGGCGACTTTTCTTTGCCGAGTGTCGATTAGCACTTTCGGCAAAGCCTTTGCCGAAAGTGCCCGATAAAGTGCACTTTCGGCAAAGGGTCTTTGCCGATAAACTGTTTATCGGCGCCCTTTGTCGAGTGTAGCACTCGGCAAAGCCTTGCCGCAGTGTATATCGGCCTTTCTTAAAGTGCTGAGGCACTCGGCAAAAGCTAATCTCGGTTGTGCCAGATGAGCACATATATATGGCACTATCGATGGGCCAGGACTCAGGAGTGACACGAAATTTGCCACATTTGACTTAATGCGCGCGCGTCTAGCCCGGAAATGAACCGCAGGGCAAGTAAGAGAAATAAATGGCCATAGCCATAGCCGCATCGATCGCCCAACCAACATGCAATCAGCGTTGAGAACTGTTGAAAGGACAAGGACACATGGTACTGAGCACATATATATGGCGCAGTCGATGGGCCAGGACACAGGAGTAATGTGAAATTTGCCACATTTGACTTAATGCGCGCGCGAGTCTAGCACGGAAATTAACCGCAGGGCAAGTAAGAGAAATAAATGGCCATAGCCATAGCGGCATCGATCGCCCTACCAAGTTGCAATCGGCGTTGAGAACTGTTGAAAGGACATGGACACATGGTACTGAGCACATATATATGGCGCGGTTGATGGGCCAGGACTCAGGAGTAACGTGAAATTCGCCACATTTAAGCTTATTGCGCCGCGTCTAAGCGTGGAAATGAACCGCAGGCAAGTAAGAGAAATAAATGGCCATAGCCATAGCAACATCGATCGCCCAACCAAGTTAAAATCAGCGTTGAGGATGTTGAAAGGACAAGGACACGTGGTATCGAGCACATATATATGGCGCCGTCGATGTGCCAAGACTCGAGAGTAACGTAAAATTTGCCACATTTGACTTAATGCGCGCTTGTGTCTAAGCGTGGAAATGAACTGCAGAGCAAGTAAGAGAAATAAATGGCCATAGCCATAGCAGCATCGATCGCCCTACCAAGTTGCAATCAGCGTTGAGAACTGTTGAAAGGCAGGGACACGTGGTACTGAGCACATATATATGGCACTATCGATGGGCCAGGACTCAGGAGTGACGTGAAATTTGCCACATTTGACTTAATGCGCGCGCGTCTAGCCCGGAAATGAACCGCAGGGCAAGTAAGAGAAATAAATGGCCATAGCCATAGTCGCATCGATCGCCCAACCAAGATGCAATCAGTGTTGAGAACTGTTGAAAGGACAAGGACACATGGTACTGAGCACATATATATGGCGCAGTCGATGGGCCAGGAGACAGGAGTAATCTGAAATTTGCCACATTTGACTTAATGCGCGCGCGAGTCTAGCACGGAAATTAACCGCAGGGCAAGTAAGAGAAATAAATGGCCATAGCCATAGCGGCATCGATCGCCCTACCAAGTTGCAATCAGCGTTGAGAACTGTTGAAAGGACATGGACACATGGTACTGAGCACATATATTTGGCGCGGTTGATGGTCCAGGACTCAGGAGTAACGTGAAATTCGCTACATTTCACTTATTGCGCGCGCGTCTAGCGTGGAAATGAACCGCAGGGCAAGTAAGAGAAATAAATGGCCATAGCCATAGCAACATCGATCGCCCAACCAAGTTAAAATCAGCGTTGAGGACTGTTGAAAGGACAAGGACACGTGGTACTGAGCACATATATATGGCGCTGTCGATGTGCCAAGACTCAGGAGTAACGTAAAATTTGCCACATTTGACTTAATGCGCGCGCGTGTCTGGCGTGGAAATGAACCGCAGGGCAAGTAAGAGAAATAAATGGCCATAGCCATGGCAGCATCGATCGCCCAACCAAGTTGCAATCAGCGTTGAGAACTATTGAAAGGACAGGGACACGTGGTACTGAGCACACATATATGGCACTATCGATGGGCCAGGACTCAGGAGTGACATGAAATTTGCCACATTTGACTTAATGCGCGCGCGTCTAGCCCGGAAATGAACCGCAGGGCAAGTAAGAGAAATAAATGGGCATAGCCATAGCCGCATCGATAGCCCAACCAAGATGCAATCAGCGTTGAGAACTGTTGAAAGGACAAGGACACATGGTACTGAGCACATATATATGGCGCAGTCGATGGGCCAGGACACAAGAGTAATGTGAAATTTGCCACATTTGACTTAATGCGCGCGCGAGTCTAGCACGGAAATTAACCGCGGGACAAGTAAGAGAAATAAATGGCCATAGCCATAGCGGCATCGATCGCCCTACCAAGTTACAATAAACGTTGAGAACTGTTGAAAGGACATGGACACATGGTACTGAGCACATATATATGGCGCGGTTGATGGGCCAGGACTCAGGACTAGCGAGAAATTTGCCATATTTGACTTAATGCGCGGGCGTGTCTACTATGGAAATGAACCGCAAGGCAACTAAGAGAAATAAATGGACATAACCATAGCAGAATCGATCGCCCAACCAAGTTGCAATCAGCGTTGAGAACTGTTGAAAGGACAAGGACACGTGGTACTAAGCACACATATATGGCGCTGTCGATGGGCTAGGACTTAGGAGTAACCAGAAACTTCCCACATTTGAATTAATGTGTGCGCGTGTCTTGCGTGGAAATGAACCGCAGGGCAAGTAAGAGAAATAAATGGCCATAGCCATAGTAGCATCGATCGCGCAACCAAGTTGCAATCAGCGTTGAGAACTGTTGAAAGGACAGGGACATGTGGTACTATGCACATATATATGGTGCTGCCGATGGGCCAGGACTCAGGAGTAACATGAAATTTGCCACATTTGAATTAATGTGCGCGCTTGTCTAGCGTGGTAATGAACCGCTCGGCAAGTACGAGAAATAAATGGCCATGGCCATAGTAGCATCGATCGCCCAACCAAGTTGCAATCAGCGTTGAGAGTTGTTGAAAGGACAGGGACACGTGGTACGGAGCACATATATATGGCACTATCGATGGGACAGGACTCAGGAGTAACGTCAAATTTGCCAAATTTGACTTAATGTGCGCACATGTCCAGCGTGGAAATGAATCGCAGGGCAAGTAAGAGAAATAAATGGCCATATCCATAGCAGCATCGATCGCCCAACGAAGTTGCAATCAACGTTGAGAACTGTTGAAAGGACAAGGACATGTGGTACTGAGCGCGCGCGCACACACACAGATATATATATATATATATATATATATATCTATGTATGTATGTATGTATATATGTATATATGGCTCTGTCGATGGGCCAGGACTCAGGAGTAATGTCAAATTTGCCACATTTGACTTAATGCGCGCGCGTGTCAAGCGTAGAAATGAACAGCAGGGCAAGTAAGAGAAATAAATGGCCATAGCCATAGCAGCATCTATTGCCCAACCAAGTTGCAATCAGCCTTGATAACTATTGAAAGGACAAGGACACGTCGTACTGAGCACATATATGTGGCACTGTCGATGGGCCCGGAGTCAAGAGTTACGCGAAATTTGCCACATTTGAATTAATGCGCGCGCGTGTCTAGCATGGAAGTGAACCGTAGGGCAAGTAAGAGAAATAAATGACCATAATAACCATAGCAGCATAGATCGCCCAACCAAGTTGCAATCCGTGTTGAGAACTATTGAAAGGACAGGGACACATTGCATTGAGGACATATATATTGCGTAGTCGATGGGCCAAGACTCAGGAGTAACGTGAAATTTACCACATTTGACTTAATGCGCATGCGTGTCTAGCGTGGAAATGAACCACAGGACAAGTAAGAGAAATAAATGGCCATAACCTTAGCAGCATCGATCGACCAACCAAGATGCAATCAGCATTGAGAACTGTTGAAAGGACAAGGACACGTGGTACTGAGCACATATATATATGGCGCTGTCATTGGGCCAGGACTCAGGAGTAATGTCAAATTTGCCACATTTGACTTAATGCGTGCGCGTGTCGAGCGTAGAAATGAACCGCAGGGCAAGTAAGAGAAATAAATGGCCACAGCCATAGCAGCATCGATTGCCCGACCAAGTTGCAATCAGCGTTGATAACTATTGAAAGGATGAGGACACATGGTACTAAGCAAATATATATGGCGCTGTCGATGGGCCAGGACTCAGGAGTTACATGAAATTGGCCACATTTGACTTAATGCGCACGCGTGTCTAGCATGGAAATGAACTGCGGACACGTGGTACTAAGCATATCTATGGCGCTGTCGGTGGACCAGGACTCAGGAGTAACATCAACTTTGCCACATTTGACTTAATGCGCATGCGTGTCAAACGTAGAAATGAACCGAAGGGCAAGTAAGAGAAATAAATGGCCATAGCCATAGCAGCATCGATCGCCCGACCAAGTTGCATTCAGCGTTGAGAACTGTTGAAAGGACAAGGACACATGGTACTGAGCACATATATACGGCGCAGTCGATGGGCCAGGACACAAGAGTAATGTGAAATTTGCCACATTTGACCGAATGCGCGCGCGTGTCTAGCGCGGAAATTGACCGTAGGGCAAGTAAGAGAAATAAATGGCCATAGCCATAGCAGCATCGATCGCCATACCAAGTTGCAATCCATGTTGAGAACTGTTGAAAGGACAGGGACACGAGGTACTGAGCACATATATATGGCGCTGTCGATGGGTCAGGACTCAGGAGTAACGTGAAATTCGCGACATTTGACTTAATGCGCGCGCGTCTAGCGTGGAAATGAACCGCAGGGCAAGTAAGAGAAATGAATGGCCATAGCCATAGTAGCATCGATCGCGCAACCAAGTTAAAATCAGCGTTGAGGACTGTTGAAAGGACAAGGACACGTCGTACTGAGCACGTATATATGGCGCTGTCGATGTGCCAAGACTCAGGAGTAATGTAAAACTTGCCAAATTTGACTTAATGTGCGCGCATGTCTAGCGTGGAAATGAACCGCAGGGAAAGTAAGAGAAATAAATGGCCATAGCCATAGCAGCATCGATCGCCCAACCAAGTTGCAATCAGCGTTGAGAACTGTTGAAAGGACAGGGACACGTGGTACTGAGCACATATATATGGCACTATCGATGGGCCAGGACTCAGGAGTGACGTGAAATTTGCCACATTTGACTTAATGCGCGCGCGTCTAGCCCGGAAATGAACAGCAGGTTAAGTAAGAGAAATAAATGGCCATAGCCATAGCCGCATCGATCGCCCAACCAAGATGCAATCAGCGTTGAGAACTGTTGAAAGGACAAGGACACATGGTACTGAGCACAAATATGTGGCACTATCGATGGGCCCGGAGTCAAGAGTTACGCGAAATTTGCCACATTTGACTTAACGCGTGCGCGTGTCTAGCATGGAAATGAACCGCAGGGCAAGTAAGAGAAATAAATGACCATAATAACCATACCAGCATAGATCGCCCAGAGAAATAAATGACCATAATAACCATACCAGCATAGATCGCCCAGCCAAGTTCCAATCGTTGTTGAGAACTGTTGAAAGGACAGGGACACGTTGTATTGAGAACATATATGTGGCGTAGTCGATGGGCAAAGACTCAGGAGTAACGTGAAATTTACCACATTTGACTTAATGCGCATGCATGTCTGGCATGGAAATGAACCACGGGGCAAGTAAGAGAAATAAATGGCCATAACCACAGCAGCATCGATCGACCAACCAAGGTGCAATCAGCGTTGAGAACTGTTGAAAGGACAAGGACACGTGGTACTGAGCACATATATATATGGCGCTGCCGATGGGCCAGGACTCAGGAGTAATGTCAAATTTGCCACATTTGACTTAATGCGTGCGCGTGTCAAGCGTAGAAATGAATCGCAGGGCAAGTAAGAGAAATAAATGGCCATAGCCATAGCAGCATCGATCGCCATACCAAGTGGCAATCAGCGTTGAGAACTGTTGAAGGACATGGACACATGGTACTGAGCACATATATATGGCGCGGTTGATGGGCCAGGACTCAGGAGTAGAGAGAAATTTGCCATATTTGACTTAATGCGCGCGCATGTCTAGTGTGGAAATGAACCGCAAGGCAACTAAGAGAAATAAATGGACATAACCATAGCAGAATCGATCGCCCGACCAAGTTGCAATCAGCGTTGAGAACTGTTGAAAGGATCAGGACACGTGGTACTAAGCACAAATATATGGCGCTGTCGATGGACTAGGACTTAGGAGTAACCAGAAACTTGCCACATTTGAATTAATGAGTGCGTGTGTCTAGCGTGGAAATGAACCGCAGGGCAAGTAAGAGAAATAAATGGCCATAGCCATAGTAGCATCGATCGCGCAACCAAGTTGCAATCAGCGTTGACAACTGTTGAAAGGACAGGGACACATGGTACTGAGCACATATATAGGGTGCTGTCGATGGGCCAGGACTTAGGAGTAATGTGAAATTTGCCACATTTGAATTAATGGGTGCGCTTGTCTAGCGTGGAAATGAACCGCTCGGCAAGTACGAGAAATAAATGGCCATAGCCATAGCAGCATCGATCGCTCAACCAAGTTGCAATCAGCGTTGAGAGTTGTTTAAAGGACAGGGACACGTGGTACTGAGCAGATATATATGGCACTGTCAATGGGACAGGACTCTGGAGTAACGTCAAATTTGCCAAATTTGACTTAATGCGCGCCAACCATAGCAGCATCGATCGCCCCAACCAAGTTGCAATCAACGTTGAGAACTGTTGAAAGGAGAAGGACATGTGGTACTAAGCGCGCGCACACACACACAATATATATATATATATATATATATATATATATATATATATATATATATATGGCATCGCAATGGGCCAGACTCGGAGTTATGTCAAATTTGCCACATTTGACTTAATGCGCAGCGTGTCAAGCGTAGAAATGAATAGCAGCAAGTAAGAGAAATAAATGGCCATAGCAATAGTAGCATCTGTTGCCCAACCAAGTTGCAATCGGCATTGATAACTGTTGAATGGACAAGGACACGTCGTACTAAGCACATATATGTGGCACTGTCGATGGGCCCGGAGTCAAGAGTAACGCGAAATTGGCCACATTTGACTTAATAGGCGCGCGTGTCTAGCACGGAAATGAACCGCAGGGCAAGTAAGAGAAATAAATGACCATAATAACCATAGCAGCATAGATCACCCAACCAAGTTGCAATCGGTATTGAGAACTGTTGAAAGGACCGGGACACGTTGTATTGAGGACATATATATGGCATAGTCGATGGGCCAAGACTCAGGAGTAACGTGAAATTTACCACATTTGACTTAATGCGCATGCGTGTCTAGCGTGGAAATGAACCGCAGGGCAAGTAAGAGAAATAAATGGCCATAACCATAGCAGCATCGATCGACCAACAAAGATGCAATCAGCGTTGAGAACTGTTGAAAGGACAAGGACACGTGGTACTGAGCACATATATATGTGGCGTTGTCGATGGGCCAGGACTCAGGAGTAATGTCAAATTTGCCACATTTGACTTAATGCGTGCGCATGTCAAGCGTAGAAATGAACCGCAGGGCAAGTAAGAGAAATAGATGGCCATAGCCATAGCAGCATCGATTGCCCGACCAAGTTGCAATCAGCGTTGATAACTATTGAAAGGACGAGGACATGTGGTACTAAGAAAATATATATGGCGCTGTCGATGGGCCAGGACTCAGGAGTTACGTGAAATTTGCCACATTTGACTTAATGCGCATGCGTGCCTAGCGTGGAAATGAACCGCGGACACGTGGTGCTGACCATATATATGGCATTGTCGATGGGCCCGGACTCAGGAGTAACGTCAAATTTGCCACATTTGACTTAATGCGCGCGCGTGTCAAACATAGAAATGAACCGAAGGGCAAGTAAGAGAAATAAATGGCCATAGCCATAGCAGCATCGATCGCTCGACCAAGTTGCAATCAGCGTTGATAACTATTGAAAGGATGAGGACACATGGTACTGAGCACGTATATATGGCGCTCTCGATGGGCCTGGACTCAGGAGTAACGTGAAATTTGCCACATTTGGCTTAATGCGCGCGCGTGTCTAGCGTGGAAATGAACCGCAGGGCAAGTAAGAGAAATAAATGGCCATAGCCATAGCAGCATTGATCGCCCAACCATTGCAATCAGCCTTGAGAACTGTTGAAAGGATAGGGACACGCGGTACTAAGCACATATATATGGCGCTGTCGATGGGCCAGGACTTAGGAGTAACGTGAAATTTGCCACATTTGACTTAATGTGCACGCATGTCTAGCGTGGAAATGAACCGCAGGGCAAGTAAGAGAAATATATGGCCATAGCCATAACAGCATCGATCACCCAACCGAGTTGCTATCAGCGTTGAGAACTGTTGAAAGGACAAGGACACGTGGTACAGAGCACATATATATGGCGCTGTCGATGGGCCAGGACTCAGGAGTAACATGAAATTTACCACATTTGACTTAGTGCGCGCACGTGTCTAGCGTGGAAATGAACCGCAGGGCAAGTAAGAGAAATAAATGGCCATAGTGATAGCAGCATTGATGGCCCAACCAAGTTGTAATCAGCATTGAGAACTGTTGAAAGGATAAGGATACGTGGTACTGAGCGCACACACACACACACACACACACACACACACATATATATATATATATATATATATATATATATATATATATATATATATATATATATATATATATATATATATATATATATATATATATATATATATATATATATATATATATATATATATATATATATGTCGATGGGCCAGACTCAGAGTAACATGTAATTTGCCACATTTGACTTAATGTGCGCGCGTGTCTAGAGTGGAAATGAACTGCCACTACAAGAAGAACATGCATAGACCAACACATAACTCGCAACGAAAAAGCATGCGTTGTAGGGCCAACTTATTCTCCACGTATAAAGCTTGCTTAACCCACCGCCTCGCACACCGAAATAAAACCGCTCGACTACTCCATCTAAACCCATCTTATCCTTTAGGACGTTTGAGATGCCTCGCTCCCGTCACCTCCCCTTCCAGGAAACTCCACGGTGACCTCCCCGCCGTTGGCCTTGCCACCATATGGATCCGCTGCCTCCTCACCACGGCTACGACCACATGTGGAACCAGCGCCGCCTCCTCCGCTGCCACTCCCCCGCGTGGAGACGCCCCTTGGCCTCCTCCCCCGCGTCGTGAAGTCGACTCCGGAGAACACCATGAGACGCCCCTTGGCCTCCTCCCCCTCGGCGTGAAGACAACCCCGGCTGGATCCGAACCTCCTTCTCCTCCTTCACGCCGCTCGACTCCCTCCTTCCCCATGCCGGTTGGTCTCCTCCTCCGCGCTGTGAAGCCGCCTCCAACCAGATTTGGGCTTCCTTGTCCTCCATGCATCCATGCAGGGCCACGAAGCCACCTCTCACTGGATCCTCGTAGAGGGGCCGTGGTGGCGGTGGATCTGGCTGGTGGCAGCGCATTGCCATGGAGGAGGACCACATCACCGCCCGCAGCGGGTGAGGCAGCTATCATGGGGGCCGAGTTGTGGCCTGCTGAGGTGGTGGTGAAGGCGTAGGTCGCAGTGGAGGCCGCGGGCCGCAATGTCTTGGCGGCCACCACCGCGGGGACCCCGTGCAACAGTGCCCCTCCTCCGCCTCCAGCATAGGTATAATCCGGCGTCGTGGCTATCGCGGTGAATGGTAAGCTGATGGAAACTTGGGTCCTAGATCCGAGCTCCTCCGCCAGCGCTAGTCCGTGCTCCGCATCCACGCTCGGCTACAGCGCCACCGACCTTCGCCGCTATGCCCAAGGCGTGCCAACCTCTCACATAGTAGCGGCGTGCCCACGCCCAAGGTGGACTGGGGCCGCGACGGCCGGGAGCAGCGGGATGAGGTTCCGAGGGAGAAGAGGCGGATGGACTGGTCGAAGTATTGGATGCTCTGGGGGAGTGTGATGGTGGCGGGCTCAGAGCCACTGTGCCGACTCACGGTCTCCCTCAAACACCCTCCCGGATCCAGTGAATCCTCCCTTGTGCGTGTATCTGGCAATGTAGGCTTGGGAAGTTTGGAGAAGCTCCTTCCTTTGTGTTTACATTTGGTTCTACTTCCAATTTTGTTGTGGGTTTGTGAATCAATGCAGTTTGGGACACTGGAGCCGGGAGCAAACTGCCGGACTTCCTGGAGCTTGTTGCCTCGGTGTGTGAGAAATGGGGTATGCCGCATACCGGTGGTTGCTTTGTGGGAGCTCGAGATGGAGGTATGCTTGCAACATGTTTGATGTAATGCCACGGTGTATATGGCAGTATTTTGGATGATTGATCTCGTGCACCTATGGAATTACATGCTCATTAGGGCCAATAGTAAATTGATTATGCTGGGCCGCTCCCCCTGCTCGTGCTCTCCAACTTCAAGTTCTCTGGATTCTCCCCGGACGCGATCATGACGGCCACACGCCTCATCCCGCTGCCTAGGGAGGTGGCGACTCACAATGTCTGTTGCGTCAGCTCCTTTGAAGGATGGCTCGTCGGCGTGCAGCCCAACAAGGGTCGCTACTATGGTGATGGTAAATGCTTCTTGGTGAATACTTTCTCCTGGGATGTTGTCCGTCTCCCACCTCCTTCTGCAGCCACCCATTTCGTCGATGCCTACAGCAGATCACTCCCCATCATCAATGGCTCTGGTGTGGTGTACTATACGATCCATGCCGCACAGTATGTGATGTCGTTCTGCAAGGTGATCTTATCCTCTTCACCTAACGCTGGCTCCGAGTGCATTGTGGTTGCCTTCTCTGTGCACAAGAACGGAGCTAAGCTTGCTGTCTAGCGACCCAGGATGATGTCACGGTGCGTGTGCCATGGTGACTGCATCAGTAAGCTGCTTGGTGTGAGCACCACGGTGTTTGCTCTCCAAGAACTAAAAACAAGTGGGTGATGTTGTTTACTCTCTGGTTTTCATGGTGGCCTGATGGAGCAAGTGCTGATCTAATTGTTGTGTCTTCGCTGGTATAAACTCAGTACTCAATTAGCAATTTGTTTGTGCGTTAGAATATAGTATGGTACTGTGGTATATACTCAATTAGCAATTTGTTTGTAGGTTTGCAATAATGGAGAAACGAACTTTTCGCTTAAATGTGTTGCTTGCTCAGCAATTGTATTTGTATCAGTGGTATCAAGTACTGATGCTAACGCTTGCTTTTTAAGCATATGTCAATTCTATTTCTTCTCTAGCACAATTATGCGCCCTGAGATGACCACAAATCTTAACTTTACATATATGATGGGGATCTTCTCGAAAGCTAAATAGCTAGCCAGTGGCATTAGACAGACTGTGGGAAATTTTCTGTGCTAATTTCCACTATGATTCCAAACGATCTACTGGTAGAAATTTGCTGTTTTTGGTTTGGACAAAAGCAAAAATATTATGCTGGAGGTCAACTTGCTTGCTAATGAGAACCATTTTTTATTATTTAGTACACATGAGCTTAATAGAAATAGGAACCACCACCACTAAACATAATTAGCTAAATAGTAGTAATAGGATTTCGGAGTTTATGAGATTACAGTATTCATTTGTAACTAGTGAACACATGGTTTATAATCATATTGTTACTGCACATAGTTTTTTTTCACCATGGTTTATATAAAAAAAAGTATGGCATGGAGCTCTCCTTTTGAATTGAGTAATCATATTTTTTGCACATGACTAATTTACACTGTTGATCTGTAGGTCCTGTCTTTACCAAGGTAGTTAGGATCGCGATCCAAGTCTTAAAGTCTTACGACTCTACAAACCCACGACAGCATGTCGATCCAAGTCTTACTGCCGATCCGATCCTACTCAAGGTCGGTAGGATCGCGATCCTACTCTTAGAGTCTTACGGTTCTCTTTAACCCACGACGACTGTCGATCCAAATCTCACCACGATCCTACTCGTAGAGACTTAGGGCAATTTTTTTAGAGGCCAGCTTTGCCGATATTTTGTTTTAGAGCAAAATTTGTTGATATTCATTTCTGAGAATGAAACTATAAATAAACAAGGAGCATGCAAAATATTGTATCGATTATGGTAATGCTAGTACAAATATCTATATTATGGCATGAGCAATCTTGAGCTTGATAATGATAAGCTATTTTTATTCCCGGAGTATGTCTAGCTACTTTTAAGGAACATGCAAGTGGTAAACCATATAACAATCATACAAACTTATAGTATAGATGTTAAATATGTGTATTTTTACAAATCAGAGAATCGCCGATTCTACGATTCGACATGACGATTGATCCTACCGGAGGCAAATCGATCCGACTCGGGATCTCGACTCTGACTACCTTGGTCTTTACTTCCATCTTACAAAGGGAAATCAGTATTGGAGCTTGGTGCTGGAATAGGACGCTTTACTAGAGAACTGGCAAAAGAAGCTAGTCATGTTCTAGCACTAGATTTCATTGGAAGTGTGATTAAGAAGGTGAATTTTTCTTATTTGAAAATTTCATGTTTGTCTGCTGGAATGTGCTAAGTTATGCTTAGTTTGATGAGTTTTCACTACTTACACTTCTTGTAGAATCAAAACATAAATGGGCATCACAAGAACATTACCTTTCTGTGTGCTGATGTAACATCTCTAGAACTAGAGATTGAAGACTACTCCATTGATATTATATTTTCAAACTGGCTACTAATGTACCTTTCAGATGAGGAGGTAAGATCAGACCATACTTATGAATAGAAAACTTCTATACAAAACAGATCTAAATGTAATGCTTGACTTTGCCTTATGAATTTTTCTAAATGTAATGCTTGACTGTAGGTCGAGAAGCTGGTAGGAAGAATGGTAAAATGGTTGAAGGTTGGTGGCCATATATTCTTTAGGGAATCATGTTTTCACCAATCTGGAGATTCCAAAAGGAAAGTGAATCCAACACACTATTGGGAACCAAGGTTTTATACAAAGGTTAAAAGTCCAACTCAAACTTTTTTCCCTCACTTTCAGTCTGTCTTTAGAGTGGAATGCTTTCTACTGTACTACAACTTTCCATTATCTATTAGTCCTATATCTTTTACTGAAAATCTATTTTACTGGCTGTGAGCTGTGGCATTGCATCTCTAGCTTCATATGAGCAATTACCATTAGCATATTCTCAGATAACAAACGAGTTACTTTTTTTTGTTAAGGCCGCATCTTAATATGGTGACACCTTACTATTAATTTTCATTTCCACGGTTGCTAACAAAGATTGCTCTTTCATTGTATCCCCAGTAGCTAACTTTTTCATTTACAAATAGGTATTTAAAGAATGCCACTCCTATGATCAAGATGGCAATTCTTTTGAGCTTTCTCTAGTAACTTGTAAGTGCATTGGAGCTCATGTGAAAAACAAGAAAAATCAAAATTAGGTACTTTCCTTTCCTTGGATGCACGTAAACACCTGCATCTATTTGGAAGAGTTGGAATGTTATATTTTACTTTAATAATGCACTAAAAGAACTTTATTTCTCTTTTAAGATTGAGAAGATATGATGATGGTTTGGACTGTTCAGCAGACTTGTGTGTAGAATGGAGAATACTGAGACATGAAGAATTTTTTTTATAAAACCACAGGGGCATAGAGAACGAAGACTTTCCACTAAAAGTATAGACATGTACTTACATTTATGTTTTAGGGCGTATTATGTTATTAGATAATGATGGTACCAACTGTACATGCCTCGAGTCTAGACTTGTGAAGCTAGTTGGAAATTCTTTGTAATAAAACAATTTTTTGTTGATGTCAATGAATTTTTTTGTTATACACTTTGATATGTGTGTGTTGTTTAACCCCGAGGGCCCTAATTGATAAGTCCAGCCTGGACATGAAAAGGACACCTTTTGCAATGATCAGATGTGTTGTAAAAAATCCTGGAAGCGATTTGTTAGTGTCCAATGCCAACGCATATATATATATATATATATATATATATATATATATATATATATATATATATATTGCCACTATATCAAAATATGCGCTGCAACCTTACAACGCTTTTATTTACATGTTACCAACACTTGTATATATGTTGTCACAGACCTTGGCAACGGCTTCAATGGCAACGCATACTAAATGCATTGGTATAGACCCTAACAACATTTACACATTTATTTGGACTTCTACCAACGCAAATATGTGTTGCTAAAGGGGTGTTCATGTTGTAGTGCGCAGGGCAAGTAAGAGAAATAAATGGCCATAGCCATAGCAGCATCGATCGCCCAACCAAGTTGCAATCAGTGTTGAGAACTGTTGAAAGGACAAGGACATGACTATCGCTCGGACGTACCCGAAACCCTCATGTGTGTACCATACTAGTCCCATCATTTGTGGCTAGTACACACAACTCCAACATTGATATCACATCCATACATTCATATGTACAAAAGTAAAACAGAACTGATACATAACTTAAGCGATTACAACATTTACTGTCACATTCCCAAGTTAATAAAAGATAATTAGAATGCATCTCATTAGCATGCATCACGTTTTATAAACTTTTGCATATTTATTGCACTTGGAAAATCTTGTTCAAGTAGAAAACCTACACTTAAGGAAGTAAACTCAAAAAAGAAAACTTAAACAAATGCTGCTAAAGTTCCTCTAAAAATATTTTTTAAAACATTATAATAATTATGATTAATTAATATAATTTTTCCCAAATTTTTGGGAATAGTTTTAACCCTCACAAAATTCCAATATAATCCAATAACCTATTTCGGGTTTGGATTTAAACTGAACAAAATATATCATGAAAAGTAGGGTTTAATAGTTTTTATGGACACTAGACCTTTTTAGGAACCCCTCTAATTTATTTCATATTTTTAGGACTTTTATTTCTTTTTTTGGTGGCCCAGTCAAAGAAGGATCAGTTTGACTTAAACCAGTCAAACCCTAACCCTAACCGGCCACTACTGTTCCTTTGGGCTTGAGTCCGACCCGGCCAACGACTCGACCCAACCTCCTAAACGCACCGCGTGTGAGCCGTTCAATTAGGAATCAACGGCCCAGATCACGTACTTTTTCGGCCCAGTCCGAATGTTCTCGCATGTTGTCGACCGTTCGATCTTGATCCAACGGTCCGTCTGGACTCACTAAACTCAGACTCGCACGTGCACGATGAGTCGCTGCCATGCCGGGCCCACTTGTTGGATCTCTCTTTCTCTTCTCGCTGGCGCTCGTGCAGAGCTGCTTCACCACGCGGTCGTGAGCGTCTACTCAGCTCCGTCGATGCCATGACCGCACCGCCTAACTGACCACTCCAGAGCCTTTGGTATCTAACGCCGCCTCCATTGCCATCATTCGCTCAGGTTAATACCCCCCTCGACACCCTCTTTCTTCCCCACTTCTACTATGTTTGGCCGAGGAGAGGGAGGCTTGCATCCACAGCATTGTTGGGTAAGCTCCGTCCGGGTGGTTCCTCTCAACCCCACACTCGATGCCATTTCCATTTTAGCTAACCTCGGCCTTTGGCATTGCTTGTAGACCTCAGTTCATCTTCGAGCTCTCGGCAAATTCCAAAGCGCGCCCTGAAGGCCATCTTTGTGCAATTGGTGTGTCCAATAGGTATTATCCTCAACTTTGCACGTCACATTGTGTCTTAGGCCATCATTAAGCTTTCCCCTCAACTAATTTGATAATGCATGACAGGATCGTGGTGAATCGAAGTTTTCCCCATTTCGGCTGAAGAACAAACCCTTCATCTCCCACTTCAATCCGGTATGACATTCTTCGATTCTTTGCTCCTGTAGCATCCTATTACAGTCCTTAAGCTTCTCCGACCACCCACTCCTCATTGTTTTGCTCAGGGACATCTCTCCTCACGAAGCCGTGCCACCGCCGTCCTCTTCTCCGGTGCCGACACAGCTCCGACCACACTCCACTGCACTCAGGTAGCTCCATAGTAGTCTGTAGAAGCTTGGGCACCCGCTGGATTGGATGCTGCGGAGCTATATCGCTGTGTGCATGGTTGCCGTATTTTCACCGTCGCTTAGCTCCGGCTAGCCGCTGGTACAAACCGTCTCAGACCTCACCACCACCACCACTCAAATGTGCGCATGGTTATTGTGAAGTCGCCCGAGCCTTGGCGGCTCACGCAGTGGCGCGCGCCGGCGACCACGGCAAACGCTACGACCAAAGTCCCATTGTGGCGTGGGCAAGGCATCAGAGCATGATGATTAGGCATTAATGGTAATGTTCAGCGTTAAGTGATGTCTTAGCCGCCCTAATGTATCACTTACATACGGGCCCCGCAGGTAGTAAACGGGTGCTTTGGTTTAAACCCCGCGGAGGCTGACGTATGGGCCCAAGTCCACTTAAGCACGCGCGCAGCGCACATGCACGCATGGACCAAGTCTGCTGGACCAAGTCGCTGACGGGTAGACCCCACATGTCAGTGCGCCATTTTAAATCAGAAGTTAAATGAAAAATGAACTATTCACCAGACCCACTAATCTGTGGCTGTGGTTAGCGCAGCCCACGGTGAGAAAAGTAATAAAAGGTTTAAGAAATTCGGAATCCATTATTTTACACACCGAAAAATACGTATGACTTCAAAAATAAATAACTAATTCATCTCAACTCCAAAATGGTTGAAACCAGTTTTGATAATTTTCATTTATAATGAAATTTATTAAAAAATTGGTTTCAAATATGTCTCTGTAATAAAAATTATTATTTTGGAGAATGATCCATAAACCTATTATTTTTACAATAGAAAAAGGTGATAACTTTAAAAATGCATAACTAATTCATAAAAACTCCAAATGAGATGAACCTAGATGTTTTGAACATGTAATAATATTATATATTTATCTATGTAATCCTTATATCCTCCACTGCTCTACAAATTTTGACCAAATAATTAAATTACTTGAATAAGGATATATTGAAATCTGAAATTCAAATTGCTATAACTTTCACACACTAACTCCAAAAAGAATAATTCTTTCACCTAAATTCATTTAAAATCACACACTAGCCACTATAGAAAAATCATGCATTTTTTAGCATTTGGGTTGCTATTTTTGTGATGTGTAGTTAATTATATCCTAATCATTGAGGTTATCTTTGAATTTATTCCAGTACCTCATGCTTAAGTTAGGATTGTGTGAAATATGTTATTCAAGTTTGCTTAGCCATGCAAGTCTAGAAATGGTAGTTTGATTGTCGGGAATAACCCGACAATTATGGGAAACATTCACTTTCTTATATTCATTTTATTTTCAGATCGTCGTATCTGTTTTATAAGTTTAATTTTGTTTTTTTAAATGAGTTTTGGGGTCTGGACAAGTGGTGGCTAGTGAGGGTGCCTTTGTGCACGAGATTGGGTATGTGGTTGTCTTGTCTGGACCATTAAGGATCGAACTTTGGTACCTACGATTCAAGCAAAACTTGTGTTATCACACGCGGTATAGGGGTGTTGTACGGTTAAGTAGGGGGAAGGTTTTATTGTGTTACGTCCCATGGTGGTGTAAGGATACTTGTGTTGATCATTTGTCCGTAGGAGCCGATGTAATGTTCTATAGTGTGCAAGGGAGCACCAATTTTAATTTGTGCGTTGCATCGGTATTTCCAATACAACTTGTGAGCTACTTAGCAAGTGCTATTAGTCACTTGTACTAAGTAAGGGAACATCTTGCAAGGGGGACTTAGCTCAATAGGATTTTCTTGCCGAAAATGACCGTATCTCGTGTGCTATTTTCGGAGACATCTGGAGGCTTAAGGGCTAATCGAGTCATGTGGGTAAAGTAGTACACCTCTACAGAGATAAATCTATTCGAATAGCCGTGTCCGCGGTTATGGACGATCACTTGAGTATGTGGCTGCTAATTGTTAGACTTTGAATTAAGATTTGTGGGGATAACTTGGTATTCGGTATGAATGAGTGTTCATGCACTTAAGTATATCAAAGTGGGCTGCCACTATAATGTTTGTTTGATTCATTTGGTCATCTTTGTATTACATTATCACATGATTTACTTCTACTTCATATCTATTTTTGAAATGGCATTTGATGAACTAGTTTATGTAGGTTGGAAAAATTGTTGCGTTTTTTGCAAAACTAAAGCCACTAATGCCATCCTTTCATTGCCTCTATGCATAACTAATTTTTATTTGTGTAAAACTTGCGAGTACGTTTGTACTCAATCCGGTTGCTACAATTTCAGGTATAGAAGACTGTGAGGCTGATGAGCACGTTAGCGCCGATTTAGGCGACGCTAACGAGTAGTGCTATCATTTAACTCCCAGTCGGTTGCCGATGGGTTATGGGGCATACCATGCTGGACTTTTGGTTTATTTACTTGTTTCCGCTACTACTTTATGATCTTATTTGAATTTGGCCGGTCGGCCACTTGTAATAGTCGTAGACTTGAACTACTTGATGTATGCCTTTTGGATTATTAATGTATGAATGTTATATGGATGTGATCAATGTTGTATGTGAGTTTGGGTATGTTGGCGCTGATCTTGGGAGCCAACATGACCCCATGCTCGCTGTTCATGGATTCCATTTTAACTCACTAAATGTTTTCTTTGATTGTTTAGAGAACCGATAATCATGCAGTACTTGCAGGGGAGCGGTATGCATGATCACCTGGGCTCTAGTTTCAGTAAAGACCTCTCATTTGGATGGAGTTAACTTAGAATCCATTTACATGGAAGCCCAGAGTTATCTTCTTAAGGTCGGGCAGGTCTCGGTCTTACGGAAATAACCCAGGGGCTCCCATATTTACATCACAAGGGCTGACCGGCCAAATAAAATTGTAAAGTATCAAAGTAGCAAAAGTAATAGAGTGCAACAGAAAGTATTGTAAATAAAACAAAAGAGTCCAGCAGTATGCCCATCCGATCCCACAGGCAACTGACTAGAGACAAGTCCTAACAAGGCCCGTCACCGAACCCACCAGTTCTAGGTGCGAAGAAAATATCATCTGGTGTAGGCTCGTCCTCATACTCTAAACAATAATTTAAGCTAGATTGAGTACAATGCGCACTCAACTAGACTTCTAGTGTATCACAAAATTTATGTAAATGCAAGGCTAACAAGAGATGAGGCTCTATGCTACAAGTTATATTGCATTAAGCAAGTTTTATTTGCAATATTAATACGTACTATTTTGCAACAGAAATTTTAAAAGCAGTTAAATAGATAAAGGAAAACAAGTAAGTAATTGAATGAATAACAACAACTCGCAACCCTCCTCAGCTGCGAGTAACATTTTATTTTTAGCCATAGACATGGTATTCAATTCAAATATAACCCAACAAAACATTTCTCCTGTTTTCCATGAAACTGATTCTATGAAAATCAATATTATACCTATTAAGACTGCACTAAGCATGCTTATAACCGCGCGCACGGCTATTTAAATAGATTTACACTCTGCAGAGAGGTGTACAACTTTACCTATATCACATAAATTCTTTAGTTTATTTGGCATCCATCGATACCACCACTCACTACCTTCAGTAAGCAGTCTAGCACACGTGTCGAAGCCTTTACATCATCTAGTCCTATCTTTACACTAGCCCAGCGAATAAACACCCTCACTTCGCCCAGGCACACCCCTGTTATGTGAGGCATTCGCAGTTGTGTCGGCAAGCATTGTACCCAACGCCTTCGGACATGCCTACATCGGTCGTGTCTGCACTAGTTAGTTTAAGTGTTGAACCAAAAAAAGCGACGAGAGGGCTAAATAGGTGCCAGCTATTTTTTGCCTCTTGCAGTTTCAACTTCTTTTTTACTCTAATAGCTAGGAAAACTATGATGATCAAAGGCACAAGATTACAGCGGAAGTCTAGTGTTAAAACCAAAAAACCCTAAGGTTACAGCCTCTCGAACGGTCTAACCATCGATCTGGCCTGTCTGATCGCTCCGGTCAGACCGATGACGAATCTGACTGTTGGTAGGCCGGTCTGACCACCGGCTACAAGAGCAGTAGCCCGAAAGATCCACAAAACAATCTAACTTTTGATCTCATGATCTGTAACACCCTAGTCCAACATGAGCATGGAATGCTACTAAACTAATAATATAACAATTTAAAACTAAGACATTTTACTAAATTTTGGCAGAACCTCCTTTGTATAGCTAATTATAATGGAGGTTCCAACAATTAGATATATCATAAATAAATAATCCAACATCCAACGTAATCAATGAACATCTAAAATATGCTACTCATCATTATTACAAATAATCCAATGCATGAAGCATAACCATAACAAATCCTTTAAGCAGTTTGCTCATTTATTAAGGCACGATCTAAAATTTAATCAACTATAAAAGATTCGTGGCAGTGTGTGTCCTGACTTATGACTATCCCCTCCCATGCATGTCATTCTTTTAATGGGTACCTAAAACAACAAACAACAGCAAGAGTGAGTCCACAGACTCAGCAAAGTACAAATAAAAGACATTATAATACACAATTATAACATCAGCATCCACTCCCAAAACTTTGCATTAAAACATATCACATGCTTATGCAATGCACAATGCATACTTTCTCTTTAACTCTCTTTGCATTTTACCGGTAATGCAGGTTATGCAATCGTCGATGCATACCCATGCCTGTGCTCGCAAGCACAGGGACCAAGAGCCCAATACTCTGCAAGTAATGGGGACCACAAGCCCACACTCCACAAGTGTAGGGACCTCAAGCCCATCATATACATGACGGGGGCCTCAAAGAAATGCTTGGTTACCACGTGACCAAGCCTCAAACATGATAGCAACATGCACATGAGCAATTACACCATCCATCTTTAACATGTATTAACAGTAGCATCATACATGAATAATATTACCCATACTTCTAGCATTCACAATCAACAATATGTATAGCATACTAGCAACCATGCATAGCTAATATGTACCAAACACTTGCAGTCACAATCAACCATTCATAACTATTCTATCAATCATAGTACTTGCCTCAACTGTGCGAAAATGGAGATCGTGAAGAGGGTGCTGCCCCCGGGACCACTCCCCCACCTGAATTAAGTTAACAAGCACTCTAAGATAACCATACTAGACAAATTAAAACTAGAAGCAATTACAAAGTCGCTACGTTCTCTAGCGCAACCCAAACTCCCAAAATCTTAAACAGCAGTATGTTCCCTTAACAGACAGTCATAATAAAAAAATTCATATCTTTTAGTACATAGATCCAAATGAGGTGTTCTTGAACTTTCTGGAAATCTTATCAAATTTTACAACTAAACCTAGTTGGTGAGCCTTCCAGATTCGGTCATCTATTACCCTTACCAAGACAATTAACAGAACAGCTATTTCATGTCAGGTTTTTGGACAGCGACGATAAAACTATCATATCTTACAGTACAGATATCCAAATTTCAAATTCTTTAGCTTTCTGGAAAGCTAAGCCAATTATCTACAACTTTCGTTATAGTGACATCCTCTAAATACTCTTTAACTATCCGCTTAAGTCTGATTACTAATAACTATCAGAATTATAGAAGATCTACTGAACAGCAGCACTACAAAATTCATAACTTTTGGACCGCTCGTCCAAACGACGTGTTCTAGCACTCTACGAAGACATCGCCTACAATTCTTTAGAAGGTGTCCAGGACAGATTCTGCAGTTAAACTTCTCAAAAACATCGGCCAAACCTATCTGCCCTAAACAGATCTAAGTACCGACATTGCTTAATAATCAACTAAACAATTAATCAAAAGGGGATCGGATCTTACCCTTGAAGAACTACTAAAGATCATGAACCCAGCCTATGATCTCTCCCCATCCCTCTCTTCTCCCCTCTCTCCTTCTTCTCCCTTCTTAGCCGGCCACCACAAATGCGATCTTCTTCTTCTCCCTACTCGGCAGGCAGCGGGAGGTGACGTTCTTCGCCGGCAGCAGGGGGAGGACACCAAGGAGGAGGCGCACAGCACTAGGGAGGCAGTCAAGGGACTAGGGGGAGGCGGCCAATGGGGCTTGGGGGGTGGCGACCAAGGGGAGTTGGGGTGGCGCCCTAGGGTTTGTCCACCCCCCCCCCGCTTATGGCCGACCACCTCCCTCCCACCTATGGGCCACAAGCCAACGGGCTAGAGGCCCTGGACCAGGTTGTCCAGAATTCACTGAAAACCCCCTCTTTAACTGCTTAAATAACTAATTTCTATTTGGTACTTTTCTTAATTCAATTAACTCTCTTTCGATAATTCTTTCTAATACTTTTGGGGTATTACATGATCAAAATCCCCTAAGATTTCAAGCATAGCTCATCAAGAAGGTAAGGAACCTATTCCAATTGACGATCGAGACGATCAAAGCCAAGGTTCCACGAATTTCTTGAATGAGGTCAAGAAGGCTAAAAAAAACCAGGGAAAACCAAAACTTGAGCCAAGAGCTTGCTCGTTGGTGGAAGATGGTCAAGTTGACCTTAGATCAGATCCCATAAGTCCTAGCAAGCTAGATCAGAGCAAAAAGCCTAGCCATTGGACTCGGCATGGGGGGCTACCACCTTTAAAAGAAGAGGAGGGGTGGGTAAACTGAACCCTAAACCCAAACCCAGCCATCCCTCCCTCTACTACCACACCCTTGCCCTTGCCTTGCTGCCTGCTACTTGCCCTAGTCACAAGTCAAGCCACCCATCCACTGCCTGCCACCTTCCTATCTCTGTCAGCCATCAGCAGACTACTACCGCTTTCACAGACGCCTAACGCAATGCTCGCTACTTGCCGAACACCCTGCTACTTGCCTTCAACTACTACTGCATGCTAGCTCTCCTCGCCACTTTGCCTTGGTCTTCTTCTTTGTGGTCACCACTATAGAGGTGGATCAAGGGGAAAACAAGGAGGAGATCAGGAAGGAGAACGAAGCAATTGAAGAGGAAGGAGAAGAGGAAGAATTGGGGTTTCATGATCCAAACCACGATCGTTGTCCAATTTTGAGGGGTAACGATCTGGAAATCCTTGACTTGTTATTAGATTAATGTTTAATCAACTATTAGGTTAGATCGATAGCGAGATTTGGTATTTTGGTGATGCCCTGTTTTGGTTAGTTGTGCTACTGAGCCTTACGAAGGAGTTTTGGGGTATCTATGTCCTGTTTCATAACTTTGTCATGTTAGGAAAGTTGTATGTTTTTGTTTAAACTTTCCATAGAGTTCAAGAACACTGGATTTGGTTAATCAGTGTAAACATTATGGCTTCTAGAGCGCTACAATCCAGAATTCCTTTGTTGTTAGCAGCAGTCGTCTATAATGCTTTATTTCATACAGTAGATGGTCAAATTAAATTATGGCGATAACTATGTTTAGTTAGATAATTCTCCATAGTTTCTAGAAGTGGTAGGTTTTGCTATTTTCATGTGGTATAAAAATATATATAAAATTGTGAAGTATGTTGTTCTGCAATGTTCTAGATTGACCTTCGGTGTCAAAAACAGATATTTAAATGGCATAATCAGAGAATTTAAACAACTAGAAAAATGTATAAAAATTTGTGTAGATTCTATAATACATAGATTTTGCTATGTTTGGATTCGAGGAGTAAGAGTTATGGATGTTTGATCACTAGGACAGTGGGTGGGTTGTCAGGAGAAGAGGGGTTAATTGTATCGGGTTTGCGCATAGGAGAGATGTTGAGTTGTTTGATGTTCATGTACTATTATTGCATGCTTTTGAGGTGGATTATTGGTTTTGTCCAGTGAGTATTGCTTCGAGTTCAGTGCTACATTTGCATCATTCTAGTTTTTGTGGCTAAAAGGCAAGTGTATGGTAGAGCGGTAGACACCGGTTTGTATGCCACTTGTCTTTACACTTAATTTGCCCTGATATTTATTTGTGCTTATTTAAATGA
Source organism: Phyllostachys edulis (assembly GCA_036346405.1). Classification (NCBI taxonomy): domain Eukaryota; kingdom Viridiplantae; phylum Streptophyta; class Magnoliopsida; order Poales; family Poaceae; genus Phyllostachys; species Phyllostachys edulis. Next base: position 48,805,739 of record CM070563.1, on the reverse strand, counting down.
CATGATAATGATGATGATATGACCATGATGATGACATGGTAATGATGGTGATATGATAATAATGGGTCATGTTAATAGATAATGAAAAAAAATTGCATTCTTGCATCATGTGCACAATCATATCATGAAAGAGTAAGACCCACCTCGGGTGGGCATGTAAGACCTACATTGGTAGGCCTCTACGGGAGTGGAGAGATCCCTGATCCCTGTAGGACTAGATGATGATGGGCTGAACACCAACGGGTGTTTACTCATGCTATACCGATACAAGTTATGAGATTGGCAAATGAGCATGCAGTGTAGAGATGCATTGCATTAATGGAAAGGTAATGATGTTAGTTGAACACATGTATAATGATGATATTATTCTTCATGATTGATAAGTTGTATGTTTACTATTCTATTATGTATTTTATGAGTCTTGGACCCACTCTTGCTTTGTTGTTACTTTTAGATGATCAATGAAGGTGACATGCATGGGATAGAGTAGCACATGTACATCACATGCCATAAATTATACAAACATCTTTACTTAGTTGCTTTCACTAAATCTAGAGACATGATGCATTCATTTAGAATTGATTAGTAGACTTGGTTATGATTAACTTAATGATTGGGACATGGTTATTTAATTATGGTTTGATAATATTAATTGTTGCTAACCGCTGTTTTTGGGCGCATGGTTCTGGACATTCTCTGGCGCAAGGCCCTGAGCGTTCTCAGGCGCGTTGTCCTGAGCATTCTTGGGTGTGTGGTTCCAAGCTATGAAGTTAATCCTTTATGTATTTATATTGTTTTGATTGTTGAAAGGTGATCCGTTGTGGGTTTTTATTCCATCCATTGCTTGCTGGAATTATTAGTAATTATGGTTTAAATTGGCAGTGAAAATGATTTAAGTGACATTTTAGGCTTAGTGTTTGGTCGGAGTGTTACAAATGTCTTGCAAATACATTAAAAAAACATCCCTCCACTTCCATGGTTCCATTACTTCCAGCTAGCCCGGGAGAATGTGGAGGAGGTGGCACAAGTCTCACAAAAAGGAAAAGGAAATATTATGTAATGTCCCATTTTCAAAAACGGGAATAGTAATTACTTTTGGTTTTTGGTTTTCATCCGTATGTCAAATTATCAGATATTTTCAAATCTCCTATCTTCTAGCTAAGCTCGGGTTTGTGTTTCAAACCATTTGGCAATTCCATAATTCAAAATTTGGATTTTGAATTCATCTTTTCCATTTTGGGCCTTTTCTCAATTTCTTTTCTCCAATCTTGGGCTCAGCCCTATTCTTTTCTTGGGCTGGCCCACTCCCCTTCCCCTTCCCGGTCCAACTCCACCCGGCCGCTTCTTTCCCTTCGGCCCACCTTGGCATGACTCCCCCTCGCCCAGTCATCTTCTCCACCCGGCTAGGTCACGCCGAGCGCCTGCCTGGCCAGCACTACCGTGCTCCTACCACCTGAGCTGGCCACAGCTCCTTTGCAACTTCCATGCCGCCTCCTGCTCTCGACGCTGCACCCACTCCCTCTGCCGCCTACGAGCTCCCACGCCATTCCTCTACCAAATGCGACTTTGGTGCCCTCCTCCTCGTCAAGTCCCGTCGGTGTGCCATCCTTACTGTGTCGAGTGACACCCCTGCACACGCGCCTGCGAAAGCTGGCCCTTGAAGTCACCGCCCCCTTATCATCTCCCGCCTGCTCCCACCAGCTCTCGCCCTGTCGCATCCACGCAGAGCAGCCCATGCTAGCTGTCCTTTGGACCACGCGTGCGCTTGAGCCCCTCCAACGGCTCCCTTCTTCCTCTGGTGCCTATAAGTAGCCTCGTAGCCCCCCTTTGGTTCCTCCCCTCATCTCCACTCGTCTCCGATAAGCTCTCCCAACAGAACCTGCCACCGCTCCCATTTTGTTCTGGCCACGCCGCCTCACCATCGCCTCGCCGCTCCATCGACCTTCCTGCCACGCTGACCCCGTCATCAGGTGCCACTGGAGCTGAGGAAGCTCACCCCGACCTCCCTTTGCCCTCTCTGCTGCCGAGTACCTCCACCACCAGCGCCCCTCTCTTCTGCCCCAGGCCACCGCCGCCGGACGGCCTCGACCGCCCCCGAGCCTCCCTGACCACCCTGTCGGCTTCCCCACACCCACGCGTAGCTCATGCGCATGCCCTCTTCACTGCCACACCACTCCACCACCGTGTGCCCCCAAGCCATGGAGCTCGCCGCCGCCATGGGTCTTGCCGCCATTGTGCCCTCCCCTCTCCGGCGCCGCCGCCTCCGCCCACGGGGTCCCCAACCTCGAGGAAACCCATTCCGCCTGCTCGCCGACCTCCCCGTGCCGCCGCTCGCCGGTGTCACCACCACCCAATGCCACCCGAGCGCCTCCCCTAGTTCCCCTGCGCAATGAGGCACATCCCTCTTTCTCTCTTTAGTCAAGGGGCCCACCTGTCATTTGCTCTTAACCCCTCCCCTCTCTGGCTGCCATGCGGGCCCAGGTGTAGCCTAGTTCATGTGAGCCCTCGCGCGCCCCACGCGTGGACTCGGTCCACTAGGTTTTCCTTGTGCCTATGAGGCTGCACCGTGGGCCCCACTGTCGACTTTATCTCTCCCCCCCCCTTTTTTCTTGTATTTCCTTTCAGTGTTTAATTCCAATCCGAACTTCAAAAATCCCGTTTTCCCTCGTCGTAACTCCAAAAATTATGAAATTTATTTCTAAAATTTTGTAAATTCATGATCTTGCTAATAACATAGGTCTTGTTTAATTTGGAGTTCATTTGTTATCTCTTTTGTATTTATTTGCTCTCTTTGCTTGTTTATGACTTTTTCCAGTACATCCGTCTGAATAGGATTCAATGACACGGAGAATCCCCACTTCAATCAAGCACAAGATTGTCAAGACCCTCTTACCTATAACCAAGGCGAGTCGATACTTTGATCATTTTAAGCCTACATTTTATGTAAATTATATTCATTCAAATTACCAAAATTACATGCTTTAATTCTTTAATCAAATGTATGTTAAAGCTTAAGGTAGTTAAATGCCCATTTGATGATTAATTAATTACTATGCCATGCTTTGAAAAATTGAATCCATTATTCCATGTCACCCTAGTAACTATATGTTAATTACTAGTTATAGGTTGTACTTAAGTGACATGCTAGTCTTGATTAAGTACTAGGACATACAATGTCCTAATCATCATCTTTTAAACATGAAAGTGAAGTTGGAAAGTCATTGTAGGTAGATGACTGATATGGTTGAGTTGATGTATTTTACTCCTCAAAAACCTTATAACTTGTTGTTACTATCTAGGCGGATGATACGATGAATGGTATGATGGTGGGTGCTAATGTAGCCCAAAGAATGTTGGTTGTGAATGGTATCTCTACTACTTAAAAATACGAGTTGGTGGCAGTCTGTCCACCCCAAGTGCCCCAAATCATGCCACCTTCTTTCCAATTCGCACCGACTGGTAGTCCCAACTTGCCAGTGAGTAGGACTAGCCCAATAGTCCTCGCAAGACACAACTTCCTGTCTCGTCCTCTCCTACAGTCCCACCAAAGACCCAAACTGCCTCTTCTGTTGGTTTGCCTCCCTATTTCTTCCATAAATCGAAGACCCAAACCGCTAAAGGGTATCCTTTCCCATTCCCATCTCATCCTCCTTATATCCCCTTCTTCCTTCAATCTCACCGTGAAGAGGGAGACATTGTGCACTGATCGAGCTCTACTATCGCACTAGATGCTGCCATGATCAAGAAGGATCCATCAGCGAACAGAAGAGGAAGGGGGAAATGCCTAATCTTTAATTCCGCCTCCAATAGTTGAGTACGGCGGCGAGGGCGGCTCTGGCGGGGAGGTGGCGGCCGGTCCCCCACACGTGATAGATCCAGTGTTCGATGATGATACCGGGGATGGTCGTGCAGCCCGATGAGGAGCACACGAGCAGTGTAGCCTCCGACGTGCAGTCATCATCGCGAACACCCTCCCGGTGTGCTGCGAGTACTACCCTAATGGCCGTGGGTGGAGCTTCTGCTGGGCCGAGGACTCCCTCCTCCTCTACCTCCGCGACAACATGAAGAACACATTGACTCCATCCGCGCCAACATGTCGACCACCGAGCAGGACATTGTTGTGCATACACTCATCGACTGTTCTGTCCCGGCCTGGCTCCCCAAGGACCTCACTGACCGATTCTAGCATGGGTTCTGCAAGCAAACAATGTCGCCGCTCTTCCACATAACTCCCTAGGTTTGAAATTTAAAAAAAAAATCAAATGGGTTTGTGGGTGATGTGCTTTTATGTTTAGGTGAATGGGAGATCTGAAGTTTTGGGGGTAAATTTGCAGGTGCAAGGTGACGTGAATCAAAGGGTTTGATGAATACTAATGTGAATCGAAGAGGTTGAGGAATGGTCTCATGGTAAGAGGAAAACCTAACCAGTCCATGAGTAATGACACGTGGATTTTGATTCGTGCATTTTTCTCTTGATGAGTGAATTGGAAAATGGATTTCAATTATTCATAGAAGCAGCAACTATCTATTATCTTTTGGTAGCCCCATTGCCTACTACATGTATATATTATCAGCTCATGCCATTATCAACCTCTTTATGCCTCATCCTCCCATTGTTGTTTAGTTTAAATAGTAATGCTGCATTGATGTTTATTTATTTTTCAAATGCTTTTCTCACTTGTGGGAAAAAAAACTAGGACATAGAAGGTAGACAGTTTGCTTGTGCAATTAGGAAGGCAGCAGTAACCTTTGGTATATCTTCTAAATCCTTCCTACTTGCTTTGTTGCCACCTTTTCTACCTGTTGGAAAGCTACAACTCTCAGTGCTTCTTGAGGTTTGTATGTACATATCATCATATAACTACAAGCTCCAGATTCAATTTCATACACAGAGGGGAAGTCAAACACGATCTCAGATACTTTCTGTTAAATTGTCAAGCACCACCCAACCAAAAAATGGCAAAGCAAAAACATGCACTAGTTAGAATAGAGATCATTTTGGCCTTGATTTTGGAATTAATTTGCCTAATTGCATATTCTGAATTTTAGATTCCTTGGAATCAAGACATTGCTACTTAAGTATATAGAATTTTGTTTAGGCACTCTAATCTTGCTGATGGTCTTCAATTTGCTCACATCACTTATTTACAACGTAATATCATTTCCAATTCTCCTTTGGCATGGTAAAGCTTAAGAACATCACAACAGACATGTCAAGGATATATAAACAAACCAGTGCGACCTTGCAGAATGAGTACAAAGTCATGACTCACGATCATCTGGCTACATTTTCTACTATTCTTTTTCTTTCATATACAAAGTTCAGTTCTGAGAGTTGGCACTATCCATCAAGACAGTCCTACAATCTTTCCTCTCTTGTCAGCATTGAGATATATTCCTACCATGCTTCTTTGGGGGAAACTTTATGCACTTTTTTGGGTATATTGCAGCTTTTTTAAGACTGTATATTACAGTTTTAGTGCTCAGTTCTATGATTTACTGATTGCGTGTTCCTTACTAATTTTTTCCTAATGTTTATTACCATGTTAAAACATGTTTTTGCCTTTTAATAGTTGTTGTAGAGACTAGATAATCGACTGTTCATGTTTGATTTTTAGCTAAAGATTACAAATCGGATTCCTGGCTTATTGCTCCCTCAGATTACGAAGTTTGCATTGCCGGTTTATATTTTAGCTTGACTGCCTTGATTCTGAATGTGATTGAATTTATTTGTTTTATTTTATGTTCTGACAGTAAGTTAATAACAATACAATTCGATGTTTCTTAAATGAAATAAGACATTAAAAGACTAAAAGTAGGATATCTGGATATGTGTAATGAAATCCAAATTCCTAACTAGGTCATACCCCTCGACCTCCCATTATCTAGAGAGATCAACGGTGATATGCCTATGGGGTGAAAATGCTAATCTCTACTACTTAAATATTAGAGTTAGTGGTGGTTCGTCCTCCCCTCCCACCTGTCTCTAGGCACCTACAGGTCGCCATACTAAACAACTATTTTTTCATTGGTGCTCTTCCCCCCAAAACCTCCTATTCTGCAATCGCACCAAATACAAACCGTTGTGCCTCCACCTCTCGCGCTCCCGTACTCCTCGCCGCCTCACAGGTCACAACGGAGAAGGAGAGGAGGCGGCGGATGAGAGAGGAGAGGAGAGGAGAGAAGATGGGTGGTGGCATGGAGGTGCACAAGAACCGGTGGATCGAGGAGTGGAACGCCGGCCGCAAGAACCTCGAGTTGAACTTCCGTTGGACCCGCCGCAGCCTCGCCGTCATCAGCCTCTTCGGTCTCGCTGTCCCCCTCCTTGTCTACAAGGGTATCATCCACGAATTCGTAAGCCCTTGTCCCTCCATCCAAATCCCTCTTTGCCCGCATCCCCTTCTCTCTTCTCTAAACCCTAAGACAATTCTCTATGTGTGGTTGACCGCAGCATATGCAAGACGAGGACGTCGGCCGCCGTCTGAAGTTCTGTGATGTGGATGTCGAGTGTCAGTCATGATCGTGAGATGGAATCTCTGTTCGGTTTGTGCCCGTACTATTTTAATTAGACAAGAATGCTCACCTGTTGTGTGGGATCTCTTGAATAAGCTGTAATGACTTGTTGTATTTTCAATTGCTAAAACCTGAGAAGTTTGTTTTGGTTCATTTGAGTTCAATACTTGTGTTGTGTGATGTTATTGCTATGGACCCTTGGGGATTAATTTGAGGGGAAATTGTGTCTTTTCTTATTTTTGAAATGTGCTACACTGTATGATTTAGCATGCAGCTGTAGTGTGTGGTGGCCTGTTGACTGGTGGGTTAGCTGAAGAAATACAGGAAAACGATAGCAATCGTGTTTGTGAGACTAGGTATTGATCAAGCACACTCTTTAAGATTGATTTTGGGTTTGAGTGCATTGATGTTTTACAGGTTATGTCTGCGTAGCAACCTGAAATAAATATACTTTGAGGTCTGAATAGAGCTGAGTGGATTGAAAGCTCTACTAAGAATGATAGTATTTGCTAGGCTATTTAGATGAGATTTGATTTTTAGTTTCAAAATTATGCACTTGAGGTTTTAAAATCTTTGTTCATTAGCCGTATTGTCCTGTCTATTTCTTACAGAAGAATATGACTTTTGCTATTATCATTCTTTTTCCTCTAAAGGCATTTGGCTACTTCTTTATGTGTTGAATATACTAACATTAGTGATATATTTCATGAATGCTTGCTAGATATGGTACCTTGATTTGTGATCAGCCTAAGTAGTCTTCAATATCCCACCAATGTGTTCTGCATATGTTCTTTATTTTAGGTTCGCAGTTTGTGCCCATAAATTTACTGGCATATCCGCATATGTAGCAAAGTTAGAATTTTCTTTTGTACTTCTACATTCCTATCCTCACCTGAGCATTCAATTTTATGTGTTTAACCGATTTCACAACATTCAGTACAGATGAAGCTATTCATTACAATTTAGATAGTATTGCATGGAGTACTGAAAAAGTAGGTAGAACCATAGAGGTATTTGAGTGAACTGTGGTGGAAAGTGAGGTTTGAACTAGCATGCAGTTTTCCTAGTATGTCTTCTAGAGTAAATGTCGTTGTCCTAATGTCCTATACACTATAGCAGGCAGAGCATGTCAAACTCCATGGTGATTGAACCACAGTTAATTCTCATCTTGCTATGGCATAAACATGTCTTTTGGTGGAGTCGTATCTGTAACATGTTGCATGCTGATGAGTTATTGACTCGCTTATTAACTAAACACTTCAACAAAGTATAAATGATGGAATTGTTTTTGCAAGTACTTATAGTTTGTTATGCACAAAGAAGGTTCTGGTTTTGACATGTTGTGATCATGGATGAAAGGTGGAGTGTAGACTTCCTGTGTGATATTTGGTCTATTGGTCTCTGTAACCTTTTTGTTAGATATATCTATAGTTTGCACTACCTGAACAAGGTTTTCAGCTACATTTTCCAATTTATGTACTACATGAAAATTAGGTAACCTTACGAGTTCTATGTGCAAAATATTCTTTCAATTACCATTAGTTTTTGCATAATTTCATCGCAATTGTACTTTCTCATCTCACTCTTTGTTTTCCTTTTTCTTTTCATGGAAGTCTTCTGCTTCAGTTTATCACATTTTGGTGTCTAGCTTATAATAAATATCCAATTGCTTGAGGGAGTGTTTAAGCTATCTGGCATGATAATATACTAAATGACTGCTACCTAGGAATTTCATTATTTAGCATCAAATGAATTTTTTATGTATGTGCAATCGTGTAGCTTCTGCAAGAAAAATTGGATGGTGTGCACTACTATTTTGGTTCTATGTTGCATTTTGGCGTGATTTGGATGATACTATACTACGATTATTATGGTTTTGAAAGAAAATGTTATTGTGCTTTCCATATTAATACGAGGATTCTTTCTCAATGAAATGACTCGAAAATTCGATGAGAGCGTGTTTGAGAGAATAGTATGCTTCAGACACAATTAGTTTGAATTGCATACTAAAATTTGGTACAAGTATGAGTTTTCGTTGCAACGCACGAGCACAAGACTAGAATGGAATAAACTGCCTAGATAACCCTAAGGACTTAATTTTGTCATGACCTCCTGTGTAAAACAAGTAAAACCACAAGTCTGCAAAGTGCAACATGGCTTTGTAAATTTATTGGACCCTGAAAGTCATCTCACTGACGGAGGAGTGAAGAAGTGCAAGTGTGAGCTGGGAAGGGACACCGATAGTGAAGTTGCCAGCTACGCTAGTCGTAGTGGTAAATATCCCGCACAACGTACGGGCGTAACCCCATATGGGTGAGATGACGGAAGGGGCAATGTAATTTGAAAGGTTATTGTGATGATCGCTCAACTACATGACTACGGAATCATGTGGGATAACGAGTGTGATTATCTCTTATGGGTACAATGTAAAACCTTTGTAGAGTATAAATTGTTTAAACAGCCGTGCCTACGGTCAAAGGCGGTAATGGGAGCTTAACTAGAGTTAGTTCTATTTCAAAAATCTTTGTGGGTGGAATGAAAAATGTGGTGGGCAGACCTAGCCCTGAGATTGGATTTTCCTGGGTTTTCGAACTTAGTGGTGTTAATAAATGGAGGTAGCTCCAATCAAATAAGCATAAAGGTGGAGGTAGCCTCTGCTGTTACAAATATTGCACAATTACTCTCTCCTATAAAATGCAATTTGGTTAAAATGCTAAGTGATAGGAATTTGTAATGATGATGATTGAAAACATTGCTTTAGGAAATAAAAGAACCCGAGCCATCCTTATTAAGCCTTGCATGTATTATTATTGCATCTTGTGTGTTGGCTCATGAGCACGGAAGTTGTGCTCATTCTCGCTCTTTTACCCAAACCCTCAAAAGTAGGAAATCCAAGAGATTACGACTACTACGAGGATCCAGAAGTTGGGGGCCAAGGAGCTGATGAGGAGTAGTTTAGCTCTTTTAGTCTAGATCTCGCCCCAGTCCAGCTGAAACCGTTGGTGCTTGTGTGCATCTAATATTATACAAGTCCTTGGTTAATATCGGATGCACACGGGTTTCACCAGTCACTTGCCTATGGAGAGATGTGCTCTCACCCTTTTGCTTCTGTTATCGCTTCCGCTACTTTTGTAATGTAATCAGTTTGGCCTGTTCAGCCCTTATTATAAAAATTCGACCCGGCGTGGTCTATGTAAACTCTGATGTGTTAAATTAATGAATGGTATGGTTTTACGCCATGTATGAAATGATTCAGCAATGTGTCTGTGAGTGCTATCTACTGATCAAGGGAATAGCACAGTGTTTTCACAGAGGATTTGGATTTGCGAAATCCGGGTCCGACAGGGCTGGTATGAGAGCATACGACTGTAGGAGCCTTAGCTAGAATGGTCAGCCTAAGGACATTAATCATATTTTCAAAAAATAAGGAAAGTTTTGTTAAAATATAGTGTAATTATTATTCCTTCTCATCACTCTTAGTTCTTCACTTACCTTGACTTCACTTGAGTCTTTACTCAGTTCTAACTCCCTCTCTTGTTTCAAAAAATTATAGATGGCAACCCCGTCGTCCGATGGCTCGTGGGACTTTTTCTCTCACGAAGAAGACGAAGGCGAGTTCATGGACATTCTTCACCAACTCATGCAACACCTAGATTACAACCGCAAGCCTATCTTTAGAGGCTAAAAGACCCAGATTCTGGACCAAGAGTCGTGGGCCATAGAGGTTTTCCTCTATGCTAGAGAGGGTGAGTTCATCGCTCACACCTTCAGACCCGCGACCCCCCAAAGCAGCTGTTCTGAAGCAGTCCAAGTCGCAGCACGCTTCACATGCACCTGTCTGAGCCAGATGCACGAGGATCTTCTGTTGGAATCGCCCTTCCACTACTTTCTGGCTCTCCATGAGGGAGAGTTTGACCACGAGATCCTCATCGTCGTGTTGGAGTAGTCAGGCTTACTCTAGGTTAGCTAGCAATGCTTGGTAGGCAGTCTTTTGGTTGCAAGCACTTTCTCTTTCCTTCTTTTGTAGACGATGTGTTTGTATCTTGTGTCGTAGCTTAGCATAGCCTATATGCTATGTTTCAGGAGTCATGTAACACCTAACTCCTTTAATATAATGCATCCACTCTAGACTTTGTATTCTATTGTACTTGTTTCATTTCCTCGTTCTGTTTTGAGTTCTTTTGTTGTGCTCTAGAGGGCTAGTGTAACAGCCCAAAATTTCAAATTTGGCTAAAGTTTAAAACTTATTTGAATTTGTGAATTTTCTGAAATTTTAAAAGCTTTTCTTTAAATTGTTTAAAGCCAAAACAAATTTAAATTCAAAATCTATTATCAACTTTAGGCTGGAATTATTTTATTTAAGTCCAGAATAATTCTAGGAACTTTTGTGAATTTTTCTAGAATTTTTAGAATTATTTTGCTATTTTTTTAAGCTTAAATGAATTACTAGAATTATTTTAATTAGAAAATCAATTGGAAATCTCAACTCGCTTTTGGTAAAATCCTTGCCCATTCCTTCTCAAGACGCGACGCGGCCGAGTCGGCCTACTCCACTCGGCCTTTGTGCATCCCGCCTCCCCTCTCTCTCCACCCTCGGATGCCCATCCGACGGCTCACGTGCACCCACGCCGCCCGACCCATCCCAGCCTTCCGATACAGATCCAACCGCCGCCCACTTTCTTCTCCCCGCCTCCCCTTCTCCCCCACGTCTCAAACGAACTAACCACCGGCCGCCGTTTTGGGCGCTACCAGCTCCACCCGCCTTTTCCGCTCCTCTTCTCTCGTGGGCGACGCCGCGACCAGCGCCCCAACCGCCCCACTCCCCCACGTTTCCCTCTCCCCTCGTGCCCATTTTGACCACGCACAAAACTGCCGCCGCGCCGTGGCCGTGCACGATCTCCCCCTCTCCTCCGCCCCGGCCCCTATAAAAGGGAGCACCGGGTGCGCCTTTTCCCGCTCAACTCATTTCCCCCTTCCACTCCTCCTCTCGAGCTCCCTTTTCGCTGGAATCGAAGCTTCTTCCCACCGGCCACCGCGCGCCTTCGCTGTGTCTACCGCCATCGTCGTCGACGCACCGGCCTCTCTGCCGCCACTAACGGCATCGTGGCGTCAAGGCCTACCCCGTGCGCGCGCCCACTTCGCCGGAGCATCACCCAAGCCGCCGTGCCACCGTGACCCGACGTCGCCGCCGCCTTCTCCTTCGCCGTCGCTGTTCCCTTCACGCCCGACCACCGGCGAGGTAACCACCGAGGTCCACGCGATCTCCTCTTCCTTCTTCCGCTTCGTCGGACTCCGCCAACCATCACACACGCGACCATGGGGACCGTCTTGGCGCCGCCGCCGCCGCTTACCCACGTCGCCGCCACCTCGTGCCACGGGCGCCACGCCGCCAGCTTCGACGTGGCACACGGGTGGCACAAGCCATTCCACCTCACACCCACCCCCTGTGCCCAAACCGTGTAGACCGAGTCCATGTGGACCGTGTCCGTGACACGTGGGACCCACATGTCGGATTTATTTAATTTCCAATTAAACTCAGGGCTGATGTCAGCATTGCGCAATAATTAGAATTTCCTTTAGAAAATTAATTCGGTAAATCCTTTTAATTTACAGATTTAGTTTAAAACTTGTAAAATTCATATCTTTTGATTCTTAACTCCTAATTAGGTGATTCCAATTTCTAAAATCTTATAAAATTATTACCTAGATAAATAAAATATAAATATTTGATTTGGAGTAGGTTTAAACTGTCTGTTTGAATTTGAAATAATTTAAACTACAAATTTAACATTAAAATTGTAAAATTCATATCTTTTGAACCCTAATTCCAAATGGAATGATTCCAATTGCTAAAATCTTAGAAAATTATGTTCTAGCTAAATAAAAAAATTATTTTATTTGGACTTAGTTTAATTTGTCTTTTGAATTTATTTGAATTTCAATTGATTTGTCGATTTTCACGCTTAGACTACTGACGATTAGGGAATTTGATTCTTCCGAAGATTTAGAATTTTAAGACTTCAGCGAAGGCAAGTTACACTTTGACCATGTTGCACCTACTATTTTAAAGTTATTTAATTCAGTTTTTAAAATTATTATTGCATGCATATTTCTATTCAAGTATTTCCAATTCCTATTTTAACCATTAGATATTCCAACTGTCATTGTATGGCCAATTTGGATATTGACATGTCATTCCTTTGTCACCACTAGATAAACTAGTATGGTAAAAACCCAGATGCTTAGCAAATGCTTAGACCTTGATTACCAATTTTGGGGAGTTTAGCCAAATCATTTCAAATGGATTTAAAAATCTGAATCTATGGTATTGTTTTACCATGGAAGCTTATTAAAGGTGGTTTTACTAAATAAAATTAAAAATGGTTTAGACTTGGGCGAAACGGATGAATGGTGGGTGCAGGTTTATGCACGGGTTTAATCTGGTTAGGATTAAAACCCAGGGTTTGATTTTGAAAGACGCCCAAGTCGATTAAGGACCGGTCTTGGAGCTGCATCTTGCTATGCCTTACCGTACCACCACACGTCTTGTTTGGGCAAGACCTGGCTTAATAATTTGGGATACCTCGAAGATATTCGTGTCATTTTGTATGAGTGGGTGTCGGTTAGACTATAGTCCCACCTGGCGCAACAGGGGGCCCTGAACCTGCGGATGGTTAGTCCAAAGGGGGTGAAACCTTAGTGGGCATGAGTACTTTGAGGTAGATCATTGTAACGGCCTTGTGATAATTGCTTTGTCACATGCCTTAGGAAGCGTGGGTTGGCCGACTCAAAGAGCAAATTATCTCGTGCGGGTAAAGCTGTACAAACTCTGCAGAGTAGAAAACTATTCGAATAGCCGCGTCCGTAGTCATGGACATGCTAGCAAAGCCACTTTGAGTTAGAATTATTTTTGGTTTTAAATTGATTTCAACAGATGTTTTCAGGATGGTTAGTCCTGTGGGAAATTTGGGCGGTTAGCCATTGTGATTGGAGGTTATCCATCACCTTTCTTGGAGGTTATCCACATTTTACATTTGTCATTTAAATTTATGATTTTTAAATACTGTATGAAAATGGCCTTGCAATCTATTATGATTATTTAAATTGAAATTGCTGCTTTACGCAAAATAACCCTGCCAATGTCCTTTGTTTACCTTATGCATGCATTACAATTCCATATTGGGTGTAACTTGCGAGCACGGTAGTTGTGCTCATGCTTGCTTTATGCAACAAAATTTCAGGAGAAGACTATTATCAGGACGGTGAGGACACCGACGCCTAGGCTACGCCTCCAGACGATTGCCTGTGGCGGATCGTTCTGGCCTACTACTACTATTTTTTTATTTCCGCTGTGTTATTTAATCTTTTATTTGGCTTCATGCCCAATTGTATCGAACTCTGATTTACTATTAATGTAATGCGAGACATGGTTATGTTATCATTTTTGTAACTGTGTACACCGGAAATCCTGGACTGGTGTATGAACACAGAGGGTTCGGGATCTTTCGTTCCCGGGTCCGACAGCTAGTAACCCTCATATACTCCCCCCCTCATTCTAAGCTCCCACCTTTCTTCAGATGTCGCCTAGAAGAGCCACCGCCCCAAGCCATGGAGCTTTTGCAATAGGCTGAGGAAGAGGCCGTGGCAATGGTCGTGGTCATGGCCGAGGACAAGATCTACCTCCCTCGCCACCAGCAAACCCAACAATGGCTCAAGTTATGTTCCAACAGACTCAGATTCTTCAGGCCTTGCTCAACAATCAGCAAACTGGACCAGCCGGCCGCAACTCCAAGCTTGCCGACTTCCTTAGGACAAGACCCCTCACCTTTGCTACAGCCAACAAACCCTTAGAAGCCAAAGATTGCCTCAAAGATACTGAAAAGAAACTTTGACTTGCCCGCTGCTCAGACAAAGATAAGGTGGACTTTGCCACCCATTAACTAAAAGGAGCTGCCGCTGCATGGTGGGAGAACTACCTCGCTGCCCGAGGTAATGATAATCCAGTGTCCGAAGAAGAAGAAGAAGAAGAAGCAAAAGAACCAGAAACAACAGCATCTACGACTGGAGCTTAGCAAGCCCCCACTGCTGTACAAGCGATTGCTAAAGCACTGCTAGATGAAGCTGAACCCAAATGGCAGATAATTCCCAAGGCTAAATTCAAAGCTACTTTCAGAACCAACTTCGTACCAGCCGAAACCATGAGGATGAAGAAGAACGAGTTCAGAGCTCTCAAGCAGGGTCACATGACAGTCAATGAATATCTAACCAAGTTCAACCAACTTGCCCGCTACGCCCACAATGACGTAGCTGACGAAGAAGAAAAGATTGACCGCTTCATGGAAGGAATGCGCGAAGGCATGAGAGTTCAACTTATCCTCCACAACTTCCCCAGCATCCACCACCTAGTCAACAAAGCCCTCATGCTAGAAAATGAGAAAACGACCGTGGACGTCAGCCACAAAAGAAAGATGGCATTTCAGAGGCCCCAAGGTAGCTTTTCGTAGAAGTCAGCATTTCAAGGCAGCTCGTCCTTCCAACCGCCAGTGGCCTTGTCTCAAGGAACTCCAATCGCAACCCTGCATCCCAATGAGAATGTTTCCCACGCTCCTCGCTCCACTAGATAGCCTACGGCAGCCAATCCGATAGCTCATCTTCACTGTTTCAATTGTGGAGAAAAAGGCCACTTTGCTAGTAGGTGCCTTCAACCAGTCACCCAGAGGGAGTACAACTTGAGAGCCACACCAACTCGAGGCCAGACTTCAACTGCAAGCAAAAGTCATCGAATCTCGCAGGCATCCAAAGCCGCTTCCATGCCAAGCCAAAGCCAAGGCCAAGTGAACCATGTCACCATCAACGAAGAAGCCCAAGCAGCTTCAGGAGTTATAAGAGGTACGTTCTTTGTCTAACCTGGGAACCTCTAATTTCGGGGTCGAGATTCCGTTTAAGGTGGTTTCGGTGTTTTAGAACCGATCTTACGTAAAGATTGTTTGATTCGGGGGATCTCCAAGAATGAAATCACGCAGAGAGATTGACACGGGGATTTTTATACAGGTTCAGGCCTTCTTCGGAGAGAATAACAACCCTACTCCTGTGTGTGTATGGTATTGAGTGTATTTTCTACAATCAAGAGAAAGACAAAGACTATTACAGAGGATAGTGCCTATCTTCCCGATTTCCTTCTGTCTCGTCCCCTATTCTCCGTCCCATTTCTCTCTGACCGTCGCCTTTATATAGTCGGTGAAGGAGTGGCCGTTTCTCCAAGTGAAGTGGCGGCTCATCAGTTCCTATAACGGGTGCATGTTTGCAGTAATCACTGGGGTATTAACTCCTCTGTACCGTCTGCAGTTACTTGTCAGAGATAATGGAGAATTATGTGCTGTTACTCCATAGAATAACAACGTATATTGACTGCTTGAATTCCCCAATCAATTGTACCCACTCGTCTATAGGCTCTGTTGATCATAGGGTGGTCGTAGCTGACCTGGTCGTAGAAGAGCTTACGACCATAGGGTAGTCGTAGAATAACCTACGACTGGATAGTGATCGTAGAAGAACTTACGACCATAAGGTAGTCGTAGCAGGACTTACGACTATGGGGGTGGTCGTAGAAGAACTTACAACCACCTGGTTGGCTTCTCCCTTGTAAATATATGGGATATACTCAAGGACCATATGACGTCATATTTACCCATAATAAGAATTATAGATAAATGATAAAATGAGGATTATTAGATCCTCATCATCTAGCCCCCCAACTTCAAGTGAAAGTAACTTACTTGGGAAAGAAATCGTAGATGGTCTTATGACCATGAGAGGGTTATAGAACAATGGTCGAAGGAAAAACTCTTCGACACCTGTACATCATTTTGACCAGAAATATACTTGATCAAGAAGGCTGTTGGAAATCTTACGACTACCAGGTAGTCGAAGAGAACCTTACGACTATGAAGTAGTCGTAGTATGGTGATCGGAAGTAAAACCTTTTCGATTGATATTTCATTTGACCAGAAAGACTTGGTCAAGGAAGTAATTTTGCTTGAGGTGCAAAGACAAACCTGATTTTCTCGAATAGACAAACTATAGAATCGTAATCGACTCTCACAGGCCTGTCCGTTGAGGCGGTTCCCAAAGCGGTGGTAACCCTTGGATTGCCACGTCTTTAACTCAGGCACGCAGTTATAAATACTTACCGGGGGTGAGATTCAGGTTTTTTACTTTCCCCCAAATCGCTCCCACTGTTCACGAGATTTCTCGCATTGCCAGAGATAAAGATCAAGAGATTGAGAGATTAAGATCTCGGCGAGCAGGTAAGCAATTCTTTACCTGTAGTCCTTTTCGAGTTCTTTTCCTTTTCTAACTCTCATTTCTTTTTAGAAATTGAGCTCGAACTGGGAAGGCTCGAAACTAAGGATCAAGAAAAAACCATGATCCTTAATGAGACTATCCGCATTGCTAAAGAAAATGCAAAGGATATTAGATTATGGGAGGAGCGGTATGAAAAGACCATTGCTCCCCATAATGATGAAATCGAGAAATTAGATTCTCGACTGGCAGGTAAGGACTTCTTTACCTGTGATCAAGTTCTTCCCTCTTTTAGGAGTTATTTTTGCTTGACCAGTCTTACCCTTTTTCAGAGCAAGTAGCCAAAAATAAACAACTCCACGGGGCTTCTACTCGTAGCCAAGAGGATATGAAGTCGACGAAGATTAATCTTCAAGACAACATCTTGCTCCTGAACAATATACTTAGTGAGCTATGTGGTGAGGGAAAAACTCCTCAAAAAGACACAATAGCTGCTCACATTAGCACTATTGGAGAACAAGTCGGGACTTTGCGAGAGCTGGTGACTACTTTGAAGACCAAGCTGACTCAATAAAGGAGGCAGTTGAAGGTGCAATAAGTTATGCTTTGGCAAAACTTAAAGCTCATGACCCCAGCCTTAATATGCAACCAATCGAAGTCGACTTCGACTGCCCTGAGGTAGAAGCAAGTCGTTTGATTGAAGAAATGCAGCTAGTCGGTAGGAAGGTCTCGGAGGAGATGCAACTGGGATCTCCTTCTACAGAGTAGCTTGTAATAAAAACCTGTGAAAACAAGCTTTTGTTGATGTAATATATATAATCCATCATGTTTCCTGCAAATCATCTTGTCGAGTAGTTAGTAACTCAAAAGATAATTGACGAAAGAAAGACTAAGAATCAAAGTCAAATTAATAACTTTATCCTAGCCCCCGACTATTTGCTTAGTTTGTTTAGATAAACTAAGTAAATAGTGTGAAGATGGTTATGAAAACAGAGAGGTTTGGTTAACTTGTAGTTTTTTTTATCACGAATGTCATGTACTGGTCGAAAGAGTAGGAATGAATCGATGCTAGGAAGTTCCTTCTAGTGGGCAGGACCATGTACAGAGAGGAAAGACTTCGACTAGGAGATGTTACCATCTCCGACCAGATTAATCAAATCGAGAACGACAACTTGAGTTAGACAAACGTCTAGAGGACTTTAAAAATTCGTTCGACCTTTTTCGGTGGACTCAATAGGTCTGTCCTGGTAGCAAAAGTAGGAAACTGAACAACGCTAGGAAGTTCCTTCTAGTGGGCAGGACCACATGCAGAGAAGAAAGACTTCGACTAGATGTGTTTCTTCCTCCGACCAGTTGGTACAGACCGAGTACACTAAAAGCAGCTGAATAAATCTCAAAAAGTGCACTATGCTTAGAGTATTTTTCAGATTAAGTGAAGAAACAAACTAAGGTGAAAAAGAGCTGGCTTTGAAAATATTTCGACCATATTTTATTGAACCTGAGCTCTTTGTATTGGCAGCAAAAGTGAGTAACGAGTCGACACTAGGAAGTTCCTTCTAGTGGTCATAACCACGTGCAGATAGGAAAGACTTCGACTAGTTGATGTCACCTTCCTTTCGACCAGTGTAAAGAAAACTGGGTGTTTAAAATTGTTGGACCGAAAAGGCGACTAGAGGGGGGGTGAATAGGAGCACGCTCACTTTTTCACAAAAGATGGATTCAACACAAATTTCACTCCAATAGCTATGGAAGCTATGAAAATCAATATACCAGTACAGCGGAAGACTAGTATTGAATCCAATCCAAACCCCAAAGCAAAACACCCAAAAATAACCAAAAACTCAAATCTCAAAGTGTTGGGCGGTCTGACCTCTCACAGGGGCGGTCTGACCGGTTTGCCTAGCGGTCTGACCTCTGGAATGGGCGGTCTGACCGCTCCTGACAGTGAACAGGAAAATCAGCAAAATCAGCCCGACAATCCGAAACGAAAAACGACCTAACTTTTGATCCGTAAGGCCAAACTTCACGAAATTTGAACCACACCTTCCTAAAGATATTAGGAACCTATTCCAATCAAAGATTTCAGAGATCCATGCCAAAGTTCCTATCTTTTTCAGTTTGAGCGAAGGAGGTTCAAAAACCGAGCCAAATGCAAAATATGATCTAGAGACTTGCTCGTGGGTGATTGATGATCAAGATGATCCTAGATGGGTTCCCACATGTCACAACAAGTTAGATCACGGCAAGAAACCAAGCAAAAACTCGCGGATCAAAGAAAGACCCCAAATCACCAAATAGAGAGAAAAAGAGAGAATAGATTCATCTTGAGAGAAATCTCTTTGGATTGATTTGATTGAGTATTGGTTTACAGCCACTCCACCAAAAGGAGGACAAAGACTCAATACATGAGCACGAAATCCAATCTAACTCTCTAGAACCCTAACCTCCACTAATCCTCTCCCTAAGCAAAATTAGGGTTTCAAACACAATGAAAGGGTTGAGGGGGGTGCAGCCACCTCCCTCCTCTATTTATAGTGGAGACTTAGACCTTCTAGAAGAGTAACCCTAATGGGCTCCCGTTAAGGCCCAAAAACAAATGGGACACATACGCACGTGTTTTAAAGCGCCGTCTTCATCTCTTGACCGAATCCACTTCACCTTGCACCATCTTGCGTTGTGACTTGGCAAAAGGTCACCAAGGCGGTATTTGGTGATATTACCAAAATACCCCTTCTCGATCTTTTTGCAAAGACCGAGTCCCATCTTCGTGAAGCACCTCCATGCTTCGCCACGTGTAGGTTGATCAGTGGCTCTCTTCATGTCGGCAAGTCTCTCCCATCCGCTCCCCACCGAAACCACCATGGCACTTGCACCGACCCGCCGCTTGATCGAACCGGTCGACCGAATCGCCTGTTCGGTTACCCTTGTCCATTCTCACCACACTTGAGTTCATTGACCTCACCCAAGATCGCCGATCGTTCGACCTCGGCTCTCCAAGCCTAGTCCCGATCATCCTCGCCGTTGACCGTCGTTGACCACCAAGCAACCTCGCACAATAGACAAGCAAACGAATCCGGAACAAGTTCTTCACAACTTGACCCACGTTAGTCAAAACATGCATCATGCAACACATATGCCATGAAACCCATGAACTTGACCTAACAAGCAAACATCGCCGCCACGGCGACGATTTAACCAGATCATAACCGGTCGACCGCCACCTTGGCGGGCGGATCTCTCTCGCTTGGCCGATCGCCACCAAAGGCGGTCTTACCACCATCCATGACTTAACCAAAAACCAACACGAAACCCTAACCTTCTCTCGAAATTTCAAACCAATAGAACTTTTGCTCGAAGCTCCAAAAATTATGAGACCAAGTGTAGAACAACCATCTCACTTGCCTACACCTTTATTTTTGGCCCACTCTAAAATCCACAAATATAAAGTGGCGGTCGACCGCTCGAGCAAAGCCGGTCGATCAGCTCCATGGTCGGTCGACCGCCACTGGCCGGTCGACCGCCAAAGGACTATTTCAAAAACCAAGTCAAGGCATGGCGGTCGGACGATCCAGAGGCTTGACAGAACTGAAACTTTGCCGAAAACACGTGATTCGACAAACCGTCAACGACATTGCCAATTGTAACATCATCCTAAGATCTCAGGCATATCCCCATGATATCCACAATCTCCCCCTTGATGAACACATTGGCAATTTTCCACAAATGCAAGTTTAGAGGTTTGAAAAGTAAAAACACGTCGTTTTCGCTCAAAGGCACAACTTGGTCCAAATGCAAGAAAAAGCAAAGAAAATGACCAAGCTGGCTCCAGAATAGTATAAGCAAGTGAGATACGGCAAAAGAAGGCACGAAAGCTTCAAATTCCAGAAAGGAGTCAAAAACTCACTTAAGGTCCATATGAAAGAACAATTGTTCGATATGACCTTTGATCATTGTGAGGATCAAGAATTGCAATTCAAGTTCAGAAATGACAATAAAATCATAAGAATGCAAATAAGAAACTCCCCCTCACTATGATCTCAAATTTTCAATTTTTCTCCAAGTAACTCCCCCTTTTTCATAACTCCCCCTTTTCAAACAACTTCTCCCCTTTACACATTTTTTGAAATATCTTCTCCCCCTTTGACAATGGAGTCATCAAGGTATCACGCCTTCCTCTTGTCTAGAGATGACAAATGCAGAATTAGGAAAAGCATAAGAAGGAGCATGCATGAAATGCAATGGAGTGGCTTCAATTTTTGTATTTTTCAATTTTTGAAAACAAGAAGCTTTGGAGATTACCCAAAAGAACAAGTTAGCATTTTTAAAGTTGCACAAACAACATATCAAGACTAACAGCGCTAGCAAGATCATGATAAAACATATATAACAAAGCTAAGCAAGAAGGCTCAATATAAAGCAATGAATTTTAGCATTTTAAGCAAAGCTTCAAATCTAGCAAGTTCATCAACAGTGATCCTAAAATGATACTGGCCATGTCAAAATGTCAACGTGAGATCCAAAAGCTAACCATGACCATATTAAGAGACAAAAAGGTCCTGAATTGAATCATTTTGCTCAATTTTCTCAAAACGCCCATTTTTTAACAGTTTTTCATTTGCAATGAATATTGAAGTCGACTAATGGTCTAACTTAGTGACAAGATCCTGGACTAGGAGCCATCCACAAACTCATCCTAAGCTTCGACCAAAAGTTGATTAAAGGTATATCTTAGTGAAGAAGATCCCGGACTAGGAGCCATCCACAAACTCTTCCTAAGCTTCTACCAGTATGCGACAAATCTTGAGGTTCATGTCGGTTGACAAGCGGTCCCCATGAGATTATGCGGATCATCAAACTATCTCCAAGTTCATGTCTTTGACATGCGCCTCGTAAGAGTAGTTTGGCACAATTTAAGCATAAGACAATCTTGAAGTTGATTTTTCATTTTCCACAAGAGCAAATTTAGATTCTCAAGAACACAAAAAGCTCAAGTAATGATCAAAGCTAGATTCAAGAGCTAACAAAGCAATTTTGACAGGCCAATGTCATAAAAGGAGCACTAATTAAGAATCGCTAAACAATTCACAAATTGCAAATTTCTTAGTTCAAGTTGTTTTTCAAGTTCTAGCTCATACAACAAAGACTTAGCTACACATGTGAAAGCATGATAATTCTAGCAAGTCAAAGAACTAGACATGGCATTGAGCAAGAATTGAAACACTAAAGCTCCAAAGGGTAATAAGCAAAGCTTCATCAATTTTAAAAGATAAGCGAAAAGCTTATATTACAATGCATCTTTTTGGATTTTTCATATGAATGCAATATGATACAATGAGATGCAAGAAAAACTCAAAAAGCCTAAAAAGCCTAACAAGATCAAAAAGATCAAAAAGTTCAAAAGAAGATCAATAAAAGACCAAAAGAACAAGAAAGGATCGGAAAAGATCCAACTCCCCCTCAAACCAACCCATAGGGATAAATTACCCCTAGCTCACTTTTCAAGGTGGCAAACCTTGTTGGGTCTAAAGGCTTGGTGAGGATATCGGCTAACTGAGCCTCGGACTCCACAAAATGCAGCACAATATCACCCTTCTCAACGTGGTCTCTAAGGAAGTGATAGCGAATGTCTATGTGTTTGGTCCTAGAATGTTGCACTCGGTTCTTAGCAATGTTAATAGCAGAAGTGTTGTCACAGAAAAGAGGAACACTAGCAAAAGTTAACCAAAAATCCTTAAGTGTGGAGACCATCCACAAAATCTGACTACAGCAACTAGCAGCAGCTACATATTCAGCTTCAGCAGTGGATTGTGCAACAGAGGACTACTTCCTAGATGACCAAGAGACAAGAGAAGTGCCTAAGAAATGACATGTGCGAGATGTGCTCTTTCTATCTAGCCTACTGACCCAAAAATCGAATCAAAACCCCAAATGGACAGCGAAGATGAACAAGAATACCAAATGCCATACTGAAGGGTAGAGTGTAAATACCTGAAAATGCGCTTAACGGCTTGGCGATGTGAAGTCCTCGGTGACGCCTGAAACCTTGCGCAGAGGCAGACTGCGAAGTGGATGTCCGGTCTTGAGGCCGTCAGGTACAGAAGGGAGCCAATCATGCTGCGGTACTCGCGTTGATCCACGGCTTCTCCTTCCTCATCTAGATCCAAAGCAATAAGTCGCCATGGGAGTGGCGATAAACTTGCAATCACCCATATCAAAACGCTTGAGCAAATCCTTGGTGTACTTCGTTTGATGGATGAAGATCTCTTCCTTGCATTGCTTGATTTGTAGCCCCAGAAAGTAATTGAGTTCTCCCATCATGCTCATCTCAAATTCCTTAGACATAGTCTCAGAAAAACTAGAAACAAGAGCATTAGAGGAACCACCAAAGATAATATCATCAACATATATCTGAACAAGCAGGAAGTCATTGCCATGCCTAAGAATGAAAAGAGTCTTATCAACTTTTCCCATTTCAAAATCATTCTTAAGCAAGAAGGTCTTAAGTCTATCATACCAGGCTCTAGGGGCTTGTTTAAGACCATACAAGGCTTTGGATAGCTTAAAAACATGATCAGGGTGCTTGGGATTCTCAAAACCAGGGGGTTGCCTAACATACACTTCCTCCTCTATAAAGCCATTCAGAAAGGCACTCTTAACATCCATTTGATGCAACCTAAAACCTTTAGATGCAAAGAAATGCAAGCAAGATCTTGAATGGCTTCTAATCTAGCAACAGAGCGAAGGTCTCATCAAAATCTAACCCTCAACCTGGTTAAAGCCCTGAGCTACCAACCTAGCCTTGTTTCTAACCACAGAACCATCCTCATTTTGTTTATTTTTGAACACCCAACGGGTTCCTATAACATTATGTCCACTAGGAGGTTCTACAAGGTTCCAAACTTTATTTCTTTCAAAATTCTCTAACTCCTCATGCATAGCATTGACCCAACTAGCATCAGATAAAGCATGTGATATATCTTTGGGTTCAAAAGAAGCTACAAATGCAGAGTGAGAGAAAAGACTCGGATCATGATACCTAGAGCGAGTGACTCGCTCATGGAGATTACCAATCATCTGATCCGGAGGGTGTTGCTTCTGAATGTGCAAAGGAGCGCCTGGGGGAGATAGCGTCTCCTCGACCTTCGACGCATTTAAGATGCAAAGCAGAGCCTCAATTGGAGGTGAAGTAGTCGTCACAGGTTTAGGGACTTGGGCAGCTTGGATAGGAACATCAGCAACAGGTGGAGGAGCAGTATCAAGTTCATCCTCATCTTCTTCAACAAAAATGCTCTCTCACACTGTAAGTCACTCAAACATCGGATCTAGCTCGTGGTTAGTCTCATCAAAAGTGACATTGCATGTCTCCTGGACAATGTTAGTTTCAACATTAAAAACCCGAACACCCCTCGAATGAGCAGGATAACCTAGAAATAAACCATCACAAGTCCTTGATTCAAATTTATCTAGGTTTCCTGTCTTGAGAATAAAAACACTTCGATCCAAAGACTCGAAAGTAAGAGACAGAGGGTTTTCTACCAAAACGAAGCTCATATGAGGTCTTGCCCAAAGACGGTCTCAAAAAGACACGGTTTGAAATATGGCAAGCTGTAGCAATAGCTTCGGCCCAAAATCTCCTCGGTGTGCTATACTCATCCAGCATCGTCCTAGCCATCTCGACTAGAGTCCTGTTCTTCCTTTCCACAACGCTATTTTGTTGAGGGACGTGTGGAGAAGAGAACTGATGCTCAATACCAAGCGCTCGGCACAAAAGAGGCAAAAGAAGCATTCTTGAACTCCGTGCATTATCATCATGGATCGCTTTCAAGACACCAGGAAGTTCAGAAGCCAAACGAAGAACAAGGTCATGAAAATGATCAAAAGCCTCATCCTTCGAAGCAAGAAAGAACACCCAAGAATATCTCGAAAAATCATCGACTATGACAAGAATGTACCAATTGCCACCGACTGACCGAACCCTAGCAGGACCAACAGTATCCATATGAAGCAACTGTCCCGGTCCGTTAGTCATAACCATAGTCAATGACGGGTGTGAGGCGGCAACTTGCTTGCCATGCCTACAGGGCGCACATACAGCATCCTTGACAGCTTTGAGTTTAGGCAAACCTCTCATGAGATCAAGGCCACTAACTCGTGTCAGATGATCAAAACCAATGTGCCCCAACCGTCGATGCTGTGAGACCCCGACATTTATTAGGCTCATAATACTTAGTCATCCAATTGACCCTAGTATTATCAACCAAATAAACCCGGTCTCGAGAAATGTATACTCCCCAGAATGCAGTATACATACCTCACAACAAAAGAGTATATCAATTCCATACAACACATAGTACATAAGCAACAAACCGAAGTTAATATTAAAATGGAATAGCTATTACAAAAGAGAGGCCCTTAGGCCAAATAGCAACAAATAAAAAGATAACAATGAAGCAAAAGTGCCATAAAGATGGCTATAACACAAAGCCAATCGGTGTGCCTTAACCCTAGGCATCGACCGACCGCCAAGCTAGTCGTCAAGAAAGCGCAACACGTGGCACGTAAGTAAGGCTCTTGGAGCTCACCTCCGCCCTCTGCAACAAATTTGTTAAGCAAAGCAAATGAGTACAATAACTTGTTTATTGTACTGCAAGACTGACGTGTAAGATAACAGTAACTATAATTTAGCTACATGCAAGCTTTAATTAAGTGGATGGAGCTTTGGACTTACATTTTAGCACAAAGCAAGTTTCATTTGCAATAACATAATAGATTGAAGGCAATTTGATAAAGCATTTTTAATTGTTGAAATACAACGCGATAATAACATAATAACAACAACAAGAACAAACACGAAGTGACTAACCCTTAGTCACCACAACAATAGCATGAACTCCCGCTCATACCAACCCATCAAGTTTTAATTAAAAGGTTGAGACTAGTCTTGAACGACCTTACCAAGCATGTCCATAACCTAGGGCGAGGCTATTCAATAGTTTTATCCTCGCAGGGTGTACCAATGTACCCACACGCCGATCGCCTTTCCTTTAGGCACACGACCTTTGGTGTGCCGCACGCTAAGTCCTACGAGACATTTCCAATGGACGATGCTAATTACGAGCCAAACCCACGGGACAAGACACATTAGACAGCCTAACCGGTGCGCCAATGCTCCCTCCCAACACCACACACACAGATTTTATTAAAACATACCCACCAACCAGCTCATAATTAACACCTCCCAAAGTACTTAGTCAAGAGAGGTCCCATATCCCCTCGTGTGGTTAGCACGCAAAGCGCTTGGCTTAGTGACCCAAGTACTCGGTCCTTAGGGACCCGGGCATACCACCACATTCCAAGAACCGCACCATCCATCCAATATGCCCAAGTCTAAATCGACATTTTATTTTCAGTTTTGATTTTACAATTAATCAAAGCACAAGTGCTGGACATATAGGAGGAATAATTATACTTGTGTGATCAAGACCATCGACTATGTCGATGATCGCCCATTACTACCGATAGCTAAGCATGTCTAAGCAGTTTTAAACTCAACTACTAAGTGATAAGAGCTCATCCAACGAGCTCAAACCACAGCGAATAACCTAGGCTCATTGGTAGTAGAGGATAACAATTCCTACAGATTATGCAACTATAGGAAAGCTAGCGACATTTAACACAAAGTAGCATGCATACATAGAAGTAAAACAAAGTAGTAAGCTTTAAAGTAATGGGACATGATGGAAATGGTCAAACTGCTTGCCTTGCTGCTGGTCACTTTGTTGCGGAGGGTCGCTTATGGATCACCACAAATGTCGAAACCTAACGGAAAAACGATAAAGAACCGATAAGAACGACGAAAGACAACAAAGACAGCACAGCAAACGAACTCCAAATTCTCTGAAATTTCTACAGCAGTAAGAGGGTGATTTTAGGAATTTAGCAACAAGAACCAATGGATTTGGATTCTTAATGCAAAAGTTATGAGCAAAACAATTCTGCTAAGCCCCTAAAAATACCAAACTGCACTATTCACTAATTTAATTATGAGGCAACATTTTCTAGAACAGTGGTGAGGCTGAAATTTTTACTGCAAAACCAGCACCTCATGAGATGAATAACACAATTGAGTTCATCTCATTTGGAGCTATTATGCACTTTCTATAATTTTTCAAAAACAAGAACTTGAACAAAATTATAATGCACAAGTCCTCATTTTTCTAACAGCAACATGCTCAAAACTAATTTTCTTAGTGAGTTCATTAATAGAGGAAACCAACAAAGTTGGTCTCACTCAAAAACAACCTACAGAGCAGTAGTTATGAATTTTACAAGCTAAGCATTAATTTGAATGTATATTTAAAAGGGAGTTTTAAAATCTAGTGGCTAACTGTGCTCTGGAGCTGAACTCAACTTATAATCATTTTTAGATTAAAGTCAAGTTCAAGATAGAGCTAACACAACTTGAATGACCTCATTTGGATTCAAGAAGAAAAAGATATGAAATTTTAAAGTTTATACCTTATTCTCATTTATTATTAAGACTTTACCGCATTTCAACACTCACAAAGACATGGGAGGTCGTGAGCCACAGATCACAGATCTAACGGCTCAGACCTCCCAAGAGAACAACACACACGCACATGGGAGGTCCAGAGGTCTGGACCTCCTAACCACGCACATGCGCGAGGTGAGGGAGGTCGTGGCCAGATGGGAGATCCAACGGACCACAACAGGAAGGAGGTCCGAACGGACCAGATCAAAAGGAGGTCCTCAACGGGAGATGACCTCGAGGAGGTCCCAGAGGAGGTCTCAACGCCTGCACCTCCGGGAGGTCAGGACGGCTAAGATTGCGCCAAGGAGGTCTTGGGCGCCCGGATCTCCTGGAGGAGGTCCGACATCCTGCAGCTCGCGCCGCACATGTTTGGACAGGGCATTAATGCGCGGGACCACGAGGAGGTCCGCGAGGGTTTTAATGCGCGCAAAGGGACAGGGTTAATGGCGCTTAAGACGCCAATGAATGCTATGATTGGGCATTTAAACGGCGAATTTATGTCCTAAAACGACAATGACACGCCGACATCCGACAAAATCCCGAGCGTGAAGAAGTGATCCTCGCCGGCGATGTAGAGCTCGCCGGCGAGATCCAATGGTACCGCGGTTCGCAATAACCATGCGCACCGCGGACCTCCTCTCAACCAAGCAATGACGGCCTTGAACGCCGGCGAGCCGGAGAGGACCAATACGCCCCACGCAGCCACAATACTGAAAATGCAAAAACGAGCTCACACGACAATCAAGCTTGTGCCAAGAAAAGCTCCGCGAGATCATTCATGCGGGTGCCAGCATCTAAAGGACTAACAGGGGCTTACCTGATGGTCCTAAGGTGCTGGGGAGGTCGTGGAGGTGGTGGCCGGAGTTGGGGAAGACAGGGGCTCCACGGCCAAAGCTCCACTTCAAGCCCGACTTTGTCCTCCTCTGGCGCCCAAACAAACTAAGTTAGGGTTAACTTCCAGAGGTTTGGGGAGCACAAAATGAACAAGGGTGGAAGAGGGAGCCATCGAACCCTTGAGCTACCGAGATGCTCCAAGGACATCAACAATGGCAGCCACTAGTGAGGTGAGTGAGTGTTAGTGGAGGAGGAGCTCAGCCACGCACAAAGTGCAAGGCTGAGGTCAATTGTGTGCAAAGGAAGCCAAGGGAGGCTTCCAAGGGTACTTTATAACCTGATTGAAGGTGATGAGTGGGGCTAAGCTCCATGGTGAGCTTAGCCCACTGGCCGTCCATGAGGTGGACAAGACATGGGGTGACAAGGGGCAGTGCTCTGCTTGACTGAGAGGCTAAAAGCGACACAGCATTAAATGCGGTTAGCAAAGAGTCTGATGAAGTGCACCCCAAGGTCAGACACGCATTAATTGCGCTGCCCAGAGTTTGCCCGCGCGCCAGAGGAAGGAGAAGAATAGGGGAGGACTTTATGGCCATTGGATAAGACCTGGGAGAGGTCCTAACCATCGGATCCTATTTTGAACCGTTAAGTTTTAAGTGGCCGGGAGGAGGTCCCACCACACGATCAAGGGCGAGGAGGTCGTGGCCTCCGATCTCCTTAACGTGAAAACGACGTGAGGAAATGGACAGAGGTCCAAAGCGTTGATCTCCATCCAACAGTCGCGGACCTCCGGTTGGGACTTAACCGCACGCCAACATAAGAGATCGAGGGGAGGTCATGGCCTTCGGATGCAAATCCAAGGGCATGGACCTCATCAAGGCGGGAGGACCTTGCTGTAATATTTTTCAGAGGAGGTCGTGGCCTTTGGATGTAAATCCAACGGCTACGACCTCAAGTGAGTACAAAGGGAGGTCAGGAGCGGTTGGATGTAAATCCAACAGCGATGACCTCGCCAAGGTGGAAGGTGGTTTTGAGGTTGGATAACCATGGGAGGTCGGGCCTGTTGGATCTTAATCCAAGGGCCAAGACCTCAACCAGGCGGGAGGTCTTTGGGATTTAACGCACAGGGGAGGTCATGACCGTGGATCTTTGATCCAGCGGCTGTGACCTGATGAGGTGGGGAGGTCTTAACTGAGAACGTTTGAGGAGGAGGTCGTGGCTGTTGGATGTAAATCCAACGGCTACGACCTCAACTAAATGCAAAGAGGGGTCTTACGGCCAGGTAACGCGGGGAGGTGGGGAGGTCCTAAGCAAGGTTGACCTGAGAGGAGGTCGTGGCGGTTGGATGTAGATCCAACAGCTACGACCTGATCAAGGTGGAGATGAGGTCTGCTGAGGTGCAGACATGGTTGGGCTGGACCAGCTTTGAACATGGCTAGCCCAAGGAACAGTGCAGGGTTTTAAATTTTGTTTCTACAGCTGAGACTTTGCCAAATTGTTTGGGCTAGCAAATGAACTCCAAAATTCATAAGATTTTAACTGGAGCTAGGTGACAACATGATTAACCTTACATAAATTTTCCAGAGGTTATTATGCAATGCATTTTTCTCAGGAATTTCATTAAGGTTGTTCAATGATTCATTTTACCTCCAAAAATTATCAAACTAGTTTTACAACTTGTGATATTTTTCAGAGGGGTCCCACCTCAGTTTTAGGACCAAGGAAGATACTTTCCAATTGTTTGGCACAAGATTTGAGAGAATTGGAAAATGAATTTGACTTTTGGTCAACAAGAGCTTTGTGTTCTTGGTTTACACAACTCTTGGACAAGAATTACATGAGATTGTAAGGGTTTTCAAGTTGTGAGAAAAAGTTTTAATTTCTACACATATAATTATACTTGAATAACCCTGATTATACATTTGGGATGTTACAAAATCTCCCCTAACAGTAAATCTCGCCCCGAGATTTGGCTCACTCGATAAAGAAGGATGGATAGTCCGCACGCAGACGATCTTCTCTTTCCCAAGTAGCCTCATCCTCGTAATGGTTTGACCACTGAACTTTAAGGAACTTGATGGTCTTATTCCTTGTCCTTCGCTCGGACTCATCGAGCACGCCAACAGGTGCTCGCGATAGGTCAAATCTTCCCGACATCGAGGGTTTCCAACGGAGCTTCCTCGCTTGGAACACGGAGGCACTTCTTAAGCCGGGACACATGAAAACATCATGTACCCCTCAAGTGCAGCCGGCAACTCCAACTTATAGGCAACAGCTCCTTTTTCTCGATAACGCGTAAGGACCGACATATCGAGGAGCCAACTTGCCCTTGACGCCAAACGTTGATGGCCCTTCAAAGGAGAGACTTTGAGATAAACAAAGTCATTAGGCTCAAAACGTAACTCACGCCGACGGCGATCCGCATAGCTCTTTTGCATGGATTGAGTCAGCGCAAACGCCACGAATAAGCCGGACTTGGCGCTCGCCTCATTGATTGAGTCCGCCAAAGAGAGGTCTCTCACCGGTCTCGACCAATTCAACGGGTCCTACACTTTCTCCGTATAAGGCCTCAAATGGTGCCATGCCGAGACCGGCCCGAAGTCGTTGTTATAAGAAAACTCGGCGAATGGCAAGCATTTCTCCCAATGCTTCCCATAGGAAAGGACACAAGCACGAAGCATATCCTCCAAAACCTGGTTGACCCTCTCGGTCTGACCATCGGTTTGAGGGTGGAATGCCGTGCTAAAAGCAAGATGAGTGCCCATAGCCTCTTGCAAGCTATGCCAAAAACGAGACGTGAAAAGGGATCCACGATCCGACACGATCGTCTTCGGCACACCATGCAAACTCATGATGCGGGCGATGTAGAGCTCCGCCAAAAGACCTACCCGAAGGTCAGTCTTGACGGGAAGAAAATGTGCCACCTTAGTCAATCGATCGATGACGACCCAAATGGCATCATTCTTCTTCGAGGATGTGGGTAGACCGTGATGAAATCCATTCCGATCGAATCCCACTTCCACTCAGAATTGGCAAAGGTCAAGCGATCAAAGCGACGCCGATGCTCGGCCTTGACACGGCGACACACGCCGCACTCGGCAACGAACCGCGATTTCCCTCTTCATTCGGGTCCACCAAAATCTCAAAGTGAGATCTTGATACATCTTTGTGGCCCCGGATGAATGGATAAAGGCGAATCATGGGCTTCATGGAGGATCAAATTCCGCAACTCCATGTCCTTTGGAACCACAAGGCGTTGTTCAACCTCACAACACCATGCTCATCCTCGAGAAAAGCACTTGGTCGTTCCGCCTTGACATTTGCCTTAATGTGGCTCACTCCCAAATCGATCACGAGCGGACTTGATCCGATCCACCAAGGTTGGTTGCACAACCATGGCAGCGAAATCCATGCTCAACTATCTCCAAGTTGAGACGCCGGAATGCTTCGAGAAGAGAGGGCTAATGCTCCTTGAGCACTAAGGCATTACAATGCGCTTTATGATTAAGCGCATCGGCAACGACATTAGCCTTGCCCGATGGTAGTGAATACCCATATCATAGTCCTTGATCAATTCCAACCATCTCCTTTGCCCGAGGTTCAGTCAGGTTGGGTGAACAAGTACTTGAGGCTTTTGTGATCCGAATACACTTCACAACGACACCGATTAGGTAATGTCGCCAAATCTTAAGTGCATGAATCACAAGCAGCCCAACTCCAAATCATGAGTAGGGTAGTTGAGTTCATGAGGTCTCAATTGTCTTGATGCATAGGCCACTACCTTGCCTTCTTGCATAAGGACACAACCGAGGCCTCGACGAGAAGCATCGCAAAAGATATCGAAGCTTCGATGGATATCGGGAAGAACAAGAACAGAGCGGTGGTCAAACGCTTCTTGAGTATTTGGAAACTTTCTCACACTCAGCGGACCACAAGAACTTCTTGTCCTTCTTGAGCAACTCCGTCATCGGCCATGATCTTGGAGAAGTTCTCGATAAAGCGGCGATAATATCCCGCTAAACCGAGAAAACTCCGCACATCGGTGACCTAAATAGGTGACTCCATGAAAGAACATCGCGACCTTGTTAGGATCAACAGCTCGCCTCTGCCGAAAGAATATGGCCTAAGAAAGCCACTTCCTTCAACCGAATGCACACTTGTCAACTTCACAGACAAATGGTGCTCACGTAGCTTGCCTAACACAAGCCTCGATGTCGATCATGTTCCTCATCGTTCTTGGAATAGATAAGAATATCATCGATGAAGACCACGACAAACTTATCCAAATACTCCATGAATACCGAATTCATGAGATTCATGAACAAGGCAGAGCATTGGTTGTTTAATGACATGACAAGATACTCATACAAGCCATAGCGAGTAGAGAATGTCGTTTTGGAATATCCTCAGTCGAATACTGAACTCGATGATATCCCACTCTCAAATCAATCTTGGAGAAAACTCGAGCTCCAAATAATTGATCAAGAGATCGCCGATGCGGGCAATGGATACTTGTTCTTCACGTCACTTCATTAAGTGGGCGGTAATCAACGCTTATGCGTAAAAATACCGCCCTTCTTCTTTACGAAGATTGCGGACAACCCCAAGGAGATGAGCTAGGCGAATGAAACCCTTCTCTTGCAGCTCACTTAATCGCTTCTTCAATTCTACCAACTCGCTCGGTGGCATCCGATAAGGCCTCTTTGAGATAGGGGCGTACCGAGCCAACTCGATGACAAACTCGAGGTCTCGAACGGCGGCATCCCCGAAGATCAGCGGAAAGACATCAACAAATTCACAAACTGTTGGGACTTCGCTAATATCTAGAGCGGCTTCGCTTCAAGCCGCCAAGAGATGCGGATCTAGCGACCGGTGGCGAAGCTTAACTCGCCACGGAGGGACTAGATAGAGAGATGAGCTTCTGGCGCAATCGATTTGCCCCATGTGCCGGGACAACCAATCCATGCCAAGAATCACATCAAGACTCGCTGAATGGAGAAGGATAAGGTTTGCTAAGAAACCTCGCCGATCTCGATAGGGACATCTCTACACTCGGATTCAGCTCTCAACTCCAACCAGAGAGCGAATGAGAAGGGACCGACAATGGAGAGGAAAGAAGCTCTCCAACAAGAGCAAAAGACTCGTAAACAAAGGAATGAGATGCTCTGAATCAAACAAAACAATGAGCGGGATGAGAGTTAACGTAAAGTGTACCTAGCACGACGCCGGGTGCCTCCCCGAGCCTCCTCTGCGGTGATGGCGTTGACGCGACCACTACCCACGCCTTGGGTAGCCGGACGATCTTCGGTCCCGAGATGCACCACCTCGACCCGCGTCCTCCATTAGGACGAGGGCTCTGCCTTCTTAGGGCATTGGTTCGCATAATGCCTCTTCTCGTTGCATGAGAAACATGTGACCCGGCACTGGTTATGGGGGCGCTCACGACTCGCAGTGCACGGATCGACACGGCTGCGAAGGATGAGGAACAGGGGTGACCTCGGGGCGCCAAGAATGAGAGTGGTACCCGAGATCGCCTCAAACGAGGCGGAAGCACTGGCCCGAAGTCTTATAGGTCTCCCACTTGCGCTATGGAATCCATAAGCTCCGAGCCGCATGCTCAGCGACGATGGCCTTGTCGACCAAGGTCTGAAAATCAGGAAAGTCGGCAATGGATAGCTTGTCCTTCAGCTCCTCGGACAAGCCGCGCCTGAACTTGGCCTGCTTGGCCATATCAGTGGCCACATCCTCAGGAGCATAACGAGCCAGATGGTTGAACTCGTACACATACTCCATGATCGAAGCTACGCCTTGCTTGAGCGCAAGAAACTCCCCTTCTTGATCTCCATCAAGCCGGCAGGGATGTGAGCCCGACGGAAGGCAGTACGAAACTCCTCCCAAGAGACGGTGTGGTCTACGGGCTGCATGGCGAGATAGCTCTCCCACCAGGACAAAGCTGCACCCTCAAGCTGGTGCGATGCGAACAGCGCCTTCTCGTGCTCGCATGCGCTATCGGCTTACGCCCACAAGACGGCCAATCGTCCGCATCCAAAGGGTCCTCGGGCCGAAAAGGTAGGGGCTGAGTACGGCGAACTCAGAAGACCCCACGAGGCCGATGGGCATTCCTCGCCCATCCTCAAGCTCCGGTAAGGGCGGTGGTGTTGCGCGATGACGCCCAAGAGAACTCTCTCTCATCCGCGCGTTGCGCTCAATCAAGAAGGACCTCGGCCATGGTCTGAGGAGGAGGAAGCTCCTCGTCCGGACCAGCCGATCGCCTTGGCCGCTACGAAAAGGCCCGCCATCCTGTTACAACGAATTTTTGGTTAGCAACTAGACCCAAAAACTAAGCCTTAAAGAAAACAAAAGCGATCGACTAGGGAATGAAGATCACCCTAAACGAAAAGCCAAAACAACGAGTAATTAACTTTAAAAGCTTCTAAAAGACTCTACAAACAGCCAAGAAACACCAAAAGCAAGGTTCAACTTCTCAACTCAACTAACCCGTATTGAATGAACGAGTAATTGATCGGAAGATTACAAATCAGATTGTAAGATGAGATCTAAAACTATTAGAGAGCAAGGTTAAGGCAGCGAAATAAGTGTTAGATACTTAGCTAACTAGTATCACATCTTACCCTTTTATTCCCACAAGTTTTAGTTGATTAGCCTCTCATTTTCTACCTCATTTACTAGCTTAAGCATTGCTGCCCTAAAATGCTTGCTTGCTGTCCAGAATTTTCAGATTTGAGTTTCGCCTTCAAATACTTCTATTCTTCACCAAGAAGGTAGCTAAGACATCAATTTAGAACTCTCATATGTTACCCAAAACCCAATTAATCGATAATGACTATTTTGTAGAAGAGAAGAGAGGAAAACAACTTTCAAAACTCAAATTAGAGTGAGATGAGAAGAGAAAGCTAAGGTAGATGAGGAGTAAAATCTGAGAATTTTCTTAAGCTTTCAAATCTCGCTTATACTTTGAAAATAGGTTTTCCAAAATATCTTAAAGACGACCAAGCTTGTGTTACTACGGTCATAACGGCTCGATACCAACTTTTGTGAGACCTCGACATTTATTAGGCTCATAATACTTAGTCATCCAATTGACCCTAGTATTATCAACCAAATAAACCGGTCTCGAGAAATGTATACTCCCGAATGCAAGATACATACCTCACAACAAAAGAGTATATCAATTCCATACAACACATAGTACATAAGCAACAAACCGAAGTTAATATTAAAATGGAATAGCTATTACAAAAGAGAGGCCCTTAGGCCAAATAGCAACAAATAAAAAGATAACAATGAAGCAAAAGTGCCATAAAGATGGCTATAACACAAAGCCAATCGGTGTGCCTTAACCCTAGGCATCTCGACCGACCGCCAAGCTAGTCGTCAAGAAATCGCAACACGTGGCACGTAAGTAAGGCTCTTGGAGCTCACCTCCGCCCTCTGCAACAAATTTGTTAAGAAGCAAATGAGTACAATAACTTGTTTATTGTACTCGCAAGACCGACGTAAGATAACAGTAACTATAATTTAGCTACATGCAAGCTTTAATTAAGTGGATGGAGCTTTGGACTTACATTTTAGCACAAAGCAAGTTTCATTTGCAATAACATAATAGATTGAAGGCAATTTGATAAAGCATTTTTAATTGTTGAAATACAACGCGATAATAACATAATAACAACAACAAGAACAAACCCGAAGTGACTAACCCTTAGTCACCACAACAATAGCATGAACTCCCGCTCATACCAACCCATCAAGTTTTAATTAAAAGGTTGAGACTAGTCTTGAACGACCTTACCAAGCATGTCCATAACCTAGGGCGAGGCTATTCAATAGTTTTATCCTGCAGGGTGTACCAATGTACCCACACGCCGGATCGCCTTTCCTTTAGGCACACGACCTTTGGTGTGCCGCACGGCTAAGTCCTACGAGACATTTCCAATGGACGATGCTAATTACGAGCCAAGAACCCACGGGACAAGACACATTAGACAGCCTAACCGGTCCCGCCAATGCTCCTCCCAACACCACACACACAGATTTTATTAAAACATACCCACCAACCAGCTCATAATTAACACCTCCCAAAGTACTTAGTCAAGAGAGGTCCCATATCCCCTCGTGTGGTTAGCATGCAAAAGCGCTTGGCTTAGTGACCCAAGTACTTGGTCCTTAGGGACCCGGGCATACCACCACATTCCAAGAACCGCACCATCCATCCAATATGCCCAAGTCTAAATCGACATTTTATTTTCAGTTTTGATTTTACAATTAATCAAAGCACAAGTGCTGGACATATAGGAGGAATAATTATACTTGTGTGATCAAGACCATCGACTATGTCGATGATCGCCCATTACTACCGATAGCTAAGCATGTCTAAGCAGTTTTAAACGCAACTACTAAGTGATAAGAGCTCATCCAACGAGCTCAAACCACAGCGAATAACCTAGGCTCATTGGTAGTAGAGGATAACAATTCCTACAGATTATGCAACTATAGGAAAGCTAGCGACATTTAACACAAAGTAGCATGCATACATAGAAGTAAAACAAAGTAGTAAGCTTTAAAGTAATGGGACATGATGGAAATGGTCAAACTGCTTGCCTTGCTGCTGGTCACTTTGTTATGGAGGGTCGCTTATGGATCACCACAAATGTCGAAACCTAACGGAAAAACGATAAAGAACCGATAAGAACGACGAAAGACAACAAAGACAGCACAGCAAACGAACTCCAAATTCTCTGAAATTTCTACAGCAGTAAGAGGGTGATTTTTAGGGAATTTAGCAACAAGAACCAATGGATTTGGATTCTTAATGCAAAAGTTATGAGCAAAACAATTCTGCTCAGCCCCTGAAAATACCAAACTGCACTATTCACTAATTTAATTATGAGGCAACATTTTCTAGAACATTGGTGAGGCTGAAATTTTTACTGCAAAACCAGCACCTCATGAGATGAATAACACAATTGAGTTCATCTCATTTGGAGCTATTATGCACTTTCTATAATTTTTCAAAAACAAGAACTTGAACAAAATTATAATGCACAAGTCCTCATTTTTCTAACAGCAACATGCTCAAAACTAATTTTCTTAGTGAGTTCATTAATAGAGGAAACCAACAAAGTTGGTCTCACTCAAAAACAACCTACAGAGCAGTAGTTATGAATTTTACAAGCTAAGCATTAATTTGAATGTATATTTAAAAGGGAGTTTTAAAATCTAGTGGCTAACTGTGCTCTGGAGCTGAACTCAACTTATAATCATTTTTAGATTAAAGTCAAGTTCAAGATAGAGCTAACACAACTTGAATGACCTCATTTGGATTCAAGAAGAAAAAGATATGAAATTTTAAAGTTTATACCTTATTCTGTTTATTATTAAGACTTTACTGGCATTTCAACACTCACAAAGACATGGGAGGTCGTGAGCCACAGATCACAGATCTAACGGCTCAGACCTCCCAAGAGAACAACACACACGCACATGGGAGGTCCAGAGGTCCTGGACCTCCTAACCACGCACATGCGCGAGGTGAGGGGGAGGTCGTGGCCGTAGATGGGAGATCCAACGGACCACAACAGGGAAGGGAGGTCCGGAACGGACCAGATCAAAAGGGGAGGTCCTCAACGGTGAGATGACCTCGAGGAGGTCCCAGAGGAGGTCCTCACATCCTGCACCTCCAGGAGGTCTCGACGGCTAAGATTGCGCCAAGGAGGTCTTGGGCGCTCCAGATCTCCTCGGAGGAGGTCCGACATCCCGAGCTTCAGCGCCGCACATGTTTGGACAGGGGCATTAATGCGCCATGACCACGAGGAGGTCCGCGCGAGGGGTTTTAATGCGCGCAAAGGGGACAGGTTAATGGCGGTTAAGACGCCAATGAATGCTATGATTGGGCATTTAAAACGGCGAATTATGTCCTAAAAACGACAATGACACGGGACATCCGACAAAATCCCGAGCGTGAAGAAGTGATCTCGCCGGCGATGTAGAGCTCGCGGCGAGATCAATGGTACCGCGGTTCGCAATAACCATGCGCACTCAACGGACCTCCTCTCAACGGCAATGACGGCCTTGAACGCCGACGAGCCGGAGAGGACCAATACGCCCCGCACGGCCACAATCTGAAAATGCAAAAACGAGCTCATGCGACAATCAAGCTTGTGCCAAGAAAAGCTCCGCGAGATCATTCATAAGGTGCAAAGATCTAAAGGACTAACAGGGCTTACCCGATGGTCCTAAGGTGCCGGGAGGTCGTGGAGGTGGTGGCCGAGTTGGGGAAGACAGGGCTCCACGGCCAAAGCTCCACTTCAAGCCCGACTTTGTCCTCCTCTGGCGCCCAAACAAACTAAGTTAGGGTTAACTTCCAGAGGTTTGGGGAGCACAAATGAACGAGGGTGGAAGAGGGAGCCATCGAACCCTTGAGCTACCGAGATGCTCCAAGGACATCAACAATGGCAGCCACTAGTGAGGTGAGTGAGTGTTAGTGGAGGAGGAGCTCACCACGCACAAAGTGCAAGGCCGAGGTCAATTAGGTGCAAAGGAAGCCAAGGAGGCTTCAAGGGTACTTTATAACCTGATTGAAGGTGATGAGTGGGGCTAAGCTCCATGGTGAGCTTAGCCCACGGGCCGTCCATGAGGTGGACAAGACATGGGGGCGACAAGGGCAGGCTCGGCTTGACTGAGAGGCTAAAGTCGACTGCATTAAATGCGGTCAAGAAAGAGTCATGAAGTGCACCCCAAGGTCGACACGCATTAATTGCGCCGCCGAGTTTGCCCGCGCCAGAGGAAGGAGAAGAACAGGAGGACTTTATGGCCGTTGGATAAGACACAGGAGAGGTCCTAACCATCGGATCCTATTTTGAACCGTTAAGTTTTAAGTGGCCGGGAGGAGGTCCCACCACACGATCAAGGGCGAGGAGGTCGTGGCCTCCGATCTCCTTAACGTGAAAACGCACGTGAGGAAATGGACAGAGGTCCAAAGCGTTGATCTCCATCCAACAGTGCGGACCTCCGTGGGACTTAACTGCACGCCAACATAAGAGATCGAGGGGAGGTCATGGCCTTTGGATGCAAATCAAGGGCATGGACCTCATCAAGGCGGAGGACCTTCTTGTAATATTTTTGAGAGGAGGTCGTGGCCTTTGGATGTAAATCCAACGGCCACGACCTCAAGTGAGTACAAAGGAGGTCGAGCGGTTGGATGTAAATCCAACAATGATGACCTCGCCAAGGTGGAAGGTGGTTTTGAGGTTGGATAACCATGGGAGGTCGGGCCGGCTGGATCTTAATCCAAGGGCCAAGACCTCAACCAAAGCGGGAGGTCTTTGGGATTTAACGCACGGGGAGGTCATGACCGTGGATCTTTGATCCAGCGGGTCGTGACTCGATGAGGTGGGGAGGTCTTAATCGAGAACGTTTGAGGAGGAGGTCGTGGTCATGGATGTAAATCCAACGGCCACGACCTCAACTAAATGCAAAGAGGGTCTTACGGCCGAGTAACGCGGGAGGTGGGAGGTCCTAAGCAAGGTTGACTGAGAGGAGGTCGTGGTGGTTGGATGTAGATCCAACACCACGACTGATCAAGGTGGAGATGAGGTCTGTGAGGTGCAGACATGGTTGGGCCGGACCACTTTGAACATGGCTAGCCCAAGGAACAAAGTCTTGAGGTTTTAAATTTTGTTTCTACAAATGAGACTTTGCCAAATTGTTTGGGCTAGCAAATGAACTCCAAAATTCATAAGATTTTAACTGGAGCTAGGTGACAACATGATTAACCTTACATAAATTTTCCAGAGGTTATTATGCAATGCATTTTTCTCAGGAATTTCATTAAAGTTGTTCAATGATTCATTTTACCTCCAAAATTATCAAACTAGTTTTACAACTTGTGATATTTTTCAGAGGGTCCCACCTCAGTTTTAGGACCAAGGAAGATACTTTCCAATTGTTTGGCACAAGATTTGAGAGAATTGGAAAATGAATTTGACTTTTGGTCAACAAGAGCTTTGTGTTCTTGGTTTACACAACTCTTGGACAAGAATTACATGAGATTGTAAGGGTTTTCAAGTTGTGAGAAAAAGTTTTAATTTCTACACATATAATTATACTTGAATAACCCTGATTATACATTTGGGATGTTACAGATGCCAAAGCCAGATATCAGAAGAAGATGCAATCAAACACTTAAGAGATCCGGCAAGCGATTTAGAAAAGTCAGCTCCAAAAATTCTACCAACTCTAGAAATCCCAAAAACGAGCTCACCAAAAGAATCAAGCACACGACAAGCATTCTTCTTAAAACGAGTCTCATAACCATCGTCAAGATGCTGTGAGACAGAAAGGAGATTGTACCTTAACTTAGACACAAGCGCGACGTCCTTGACAATGAACTTGTCGTTCACCCTAATCATTCCAGTTCCTTCAATGCGCCCTTGTGTATCATCTCCAAAGGTGATGAAGTCATCACCGGTTGATCACGTGAAGGAGGTGAACCATCTTGAGTCTCCGGTCATGTGGCGTGAACACCCTGAGTCGATTTAACCATGTGTTCTTCCCCTTCCGCGCCAATCCTCGAAATCAAGGAACAAGAGAGCGATGTGTCTCAACATCAAGTTAGTTAAAAGCGACTTGGGAATCCAAGATCGAGACACTCGTCTCATGAGTAGTATGCAAAGCGAGA
Organism: Phyllostachys edulis; assembly: GCA_036346405.1. Classification (NCBI taxonomy): domain Eukaryota; kingdom Viridiplantae; phylum Streptophyta; class Magnoliopsida; order Poales; family Poaceae; genus Phyllostachys; species Phyllostachys edulis. The sequence goes on along the minus strand of CM070563.1, from coordinate 48,764,841 downwards.
TGTGCTATCCTTGACTTTGTTAGCGCTCTATTATGAGCAATGGCAACAAGAACATGAGATGCATCCTGTCTAGGAACATGGTGATGAGCATGTGCAACAAATCCTAGACTGGGGTTCTTCTTTTGTATGTGACCATGTCTCATAAAAGCTCTAGGTTGATTATATGACATTCTAGCAATATTTTTCTTAGCGTTCTTCAACCTACGCCAACAGAACTCAATCAAATGTCCACTCTTCTTGCAATAGGTGCAATGGTATTTTGTACCACTGGGAGAAGCACCTTTTGCCTTAAAAGAAGGTTGGACAAACCCTGCAGATTTAAAAACAGTTTTTGCAGGTTGGGTTTTAAATTCAACTAAGCCATTTTCCAAGACCTGAATGACATTAGGCTTGGACATGTCCTGGGCAGAGTTGTATCCTAAACCTTGCTTCTTAAAAGGAGTTTTAGATTTATCCAGAATCATGTTTAACTGTTTTTCACCATTAGAGAATCTTTCTAAAATATCCTTGAGATATGCATTCTCTTTTTCAACATTAGCACATGATTCACAAGTCTTGCCCTTAATGGCTCTAGCATGTTTCTCCTTAAGATGAGTAACTTCAAGCTTATAGGCAGCACAAGAAGCACAAGATGTAGAGTCAATTGTATTCTTAAGCTTGAAAATTTAGCTCTAATCGCTTCTAGAATATCCTTAACTTCATGTTCACGTTCTAAGCGTAAAGAGCAAAAGCTAGATTTCACATTGCCAGAAGCATCCAAATTGCTAGACTCTAAGCATTTTTCACATGGAGCAGATTTAACATCAATTAGCTTAGTTCTAGCATTTTCAAGTTGATGCAAAGCAATATCATGAGCAGATTGTAGTTTAGACAGTTCGGAGTGCAAAGCATGGCAGGATGAACATTCATCAACATCTAGACTCTTAGCATTCACAAGTTCTAATGTCAAATTCTCGACTTGTGACTCTAGATCCTTGTTCCTAGTCATGGTAAACTCTAAAGCCTTATCCTGACTAAGCAATTGCTCATACATGTTATCTGTGGATATCATGGGGATATGCCTGAGATCTTAGGATGATGTTACAATTGGCAATGTCGTTGACGGTTTGTCGAATCACGTGTTTTCGGCAAAGTTCCAAGTCTGTCAGGCCATTGGCGGTCTGACCGGCCATGCTTGTGTTGATGTTCTGAAATGGTCGCTGGCGGTCAGACCGACCAAAGTGGCGGTCAGACCGGCAGTGGAGCGGTCTGACCGGCTTTGTTTGAGCGGTCAGACCGGCCATTGCAATCTTTGTGGAATTTGGAGCTGGGCCAAAAATAGAAGTTGTAGGCAAGTGAGAAGGCGCTTCTGTACTTGGTTTCATAATTTTTGGAGCTTCCAGGCAAAAGTTCTATTGGTTTGAAAATTCCAAGAGGGTTTCAGATTTTCCAGATGGAATTTTGGTTGTCTTGATCTGGCGGTCGACCGCCTTTGGCCTTTGGTGGCGATCGGCCGGAGCTGATCGAGCCGGCCAAAGTGGCGGTCTAACCGTTTTGATGTGTTTAAATGCTTCGCCATTGGCGGCGATGTTTATAGTTAGGTCAAGTTCATGGGTTTCATGGCATATGTGTTGCATGATGCATGTTTTGACTAACGTGGGTCAAGTTGTGAAGAACTTGTTCTGGATTCGCTTTGCTTGTCTATTGTCGCGCGCAGATGCTTGGTGGTCAACGACGGTCAACAATGAGGATGATTGGGACTAGGCTTGGAGAGCCGAGGTCCGAACGATCGACGATCTTTGGGTGAGGTCAAAGAACTCAAGTGTGGTGCGAATGGACAAGGGTAACCGAACAGGCGATTCGGTCGATCGTTCGATCAAGCGGCGGGTCGGTGCAAGTGCCATGGTGGTTTCGGTGGGAGCCGGATGGGAGAGACTTGCTTGACATGAAGAGAGCACTGGATCTACCTACACGTGGCGAAGCATGGAGGTGCTTCACGAAGATGGGACTCGGTCTTTGCAAAAAGATCGAGAAGGGGTATTTTGGTAATTTTACTAAATACCGCTTTGGTGACCTTTTGCCAACTCACGGCGCAAAGATGGTGCAAGGTGAAGCGGATTAGGTCAAGAGATGAAGACGGCGCTTTAAAACGCGTGCGTATGTGTCCCGTTTGTTTTGGGCCTTAACGGGAGCCCATTAGGGTTACTCTTCTAGAAGGTCTAAGCCTCCACTATAAATAGAGGAGGGAGGTGGCTGCACCCCCTCAACCCTTTCATTACTTGTAAACCCTAGTTTTGCTTTTGTGCTTAGGAGTTGATAGTTGGAGGTTAGGGTTCTAGAGAGTTGGATTTGATTTCGTGCTCATGTATTGAGTCTTTGTCCTCCTTTGATGGAGTGGCTGTAAACCAATACCATATCAAATCAATCCAAAGAGATTTCTCTCAAGATGAATCTATTCTCTCTTTTTCTCTCTATTTGGTGATTTGGGGTCTTTCTTTGATCTCATGAAGTTTTTGCTTGGTTTCTTGCCGTGATCTTACTTGCTGTGACATGTGGGAACCCATCTAGGATCATCTTGATCATAAATCACCCACGAGCAAGTCTCTAGATCATATTTTGCATTTGGCTCGGTTTTGACCCTCCTTCGCTCAAACTGAAAAAGATAGGAACTTTGGCATGGATCTCTGAAATCTTTGATTGGAATAGGTTCCTAATATCTTTAGGAAGGTGTGGTTCAAATTTCGTGAAGTTTGGCCTTACGGATCAAAAGTCAGGTCGTTTTTCGTTTCGGATTGTCGGGCTGATTTTGCTGATTTTCCTGTTCATCGTCAGGAGCGGTCAGACCGCTAGGCAAAATATTTGACCCGCCAATATGAGAGGTCAGACCGCCCAACACATTGAGATTTGAGTTTTTGGTTATTTTTGGGTGTTTTGTTTTGGGGTTGGATTGGATTCAATACTAGTCTTCCGCTGTACTGGTATATTGATCTTCATAGCTTCCATAGCTATTGGAGTGACATTTTTGTTGAATCCATCTTTTGTGAAAAAGTGAGCGTGCTCCTATTCACCCCCCCTCTAGTCGCCTTTTCGGTCCAACATTATCACATCTAGCAGAAAGAACATCATAGGAGGGAGGTACCTCATCGTCGTCATCGGCGTCGGCGGAGTCAGCCATGAAGCACATGCCAGTGAAATCCTTAGCCTTCCCCTTCTTGTCTTGAGGAATCTCCTCCTCCTTGTCCTCCTCGCTCCCGGAGTCCACATCGCTCATGGATTGATCTCCAAAGCGGCAAGGACTCGGTGAGCGACCTTCATGAGCTTGGCAAAGATCATACTTGGCTTGCCCCTTTAGGCTTCTTCCAGCGAGCTTCTCATCCTTGCGATTTTCCTTACCTTTCAACTTGGGGACAAGTTAGTCTTGATGTGATATAGCTCTCCACACTTATAGCATGTCACAGGGCCACTTCTCTTTCTGTTTCTGATATTGTTATATGCCCGTGTGACTTTCTTGGCTAAAAGAGCTAAATTAGCCTCAGGAAGACTCTCAAACTCTTCTTCTTGAATAGCGAGATAAACAAGCAAGAGAAAAACCGAAGAAGACTTCGAAAAAACCATCAGAGTCCTTTGAGAGGATCAGCCACCAAAGCCATGTTATCCTTCTTAGGATTACCGCCTCTCTTAATCTCATGAGTTTTTAGCTTGCTATAAAGCAGCTCCAAAGTGAGATTAGAGAGATCGACGTTCTCCTCTATGGCAGTTGCCTTCATCTCCCACTCCTTAGTGTTGATTGCAGCCAAGAGGTGGGTGGCATTCTCAGATTGAGAGTACTCAATGTCGACAGCTCTCATCTGATTGATCACTTTGTTAAAGCTAGTAAAGACGTCATCGATGCTCTCACCAGGACGCATCTCGAATTTGTTGTACTCTCGCTTGTAGACATTTTGACGCACTTGCTTGATCTAGGACGATCCCTCATGGTAAGTTTCGAGGGTGTGCCAGATCTCATGTGCGGTCGCAAGATTGCAAATTCTATCATACTCTTGCCTACCAAGCCCAGCATATAGAAGGTTCTTTGCCTTGTTGTTGTTAGCCAAGAGGGTCACTTTGAAGTCGGTGAGCAACTTCGGCAAAACGCAGCGAGATCGAACAACCTCCCATATAGCTTGTCCTTCGCTCTCAAGGAAGACTCGCATGTGATTCTTCCAATAGGCATAGTCGAGCCCATCGAAGACATGTGGCTTGGTCGAGTACTTATCCATCGCCAGTTCGGGACCTTAAGATCAAGATTGAACTAACCGGGCTCTGATACCACTTGTTGGACCGAAAAGGCGACTAGAGGGGGGGTGAATAGGAGCACGCTCACTTTTTCACAAAAGATGGATTCAACACAAATTTCACTCCAATAGCTATGGAAGCTATGAAAATCAATATACCAGTACAGCAGAAGACTAGTATTGAATCCAATCCAAACCCCAAAGCAAAACACCCAAAAATAACCAAAAACTCAAATCTCAAAGTGTTGGGCAGTCCGACCTCTCACAGGGGCGGTCTGACCGGTTTGCCTAGCGGTCTGACCTCTGGAATGGGCGGTCTGACCGCTCCTGACAGTGAACAGGAAAATCAGCAAAATCAGCCCGACAATCCAAAACGAAAAACGACCTAACTTTTGATCCGTAAGGCCAAACTTCACGAAATTTGAACCACACCTTCCTAAAGATATTAGGAACCTATTCCAATCAAAGATTTCAGAGATCCATGCCAAAGTTCCTATCTTTTTCAGTTTGAGTGAAGGAGGTTCAAAAACCAAGCCAAATGCAAAATATGATCTAGAGACTTGCTCGTGGGTGATTGATGATCAAGATGATCCTAGATGGGTTCCCACATGTCACATAAAGTTAGATCACGGAAAGAAACCAAGCAAAAACTCGCGGATCAAAGAAAGACCCCAAATCACCAAATAGAGAGAAAAAGAGAGAATAGATTCATTTTGAGAGAAATCTCTTTGGATTGATTTGATTGAGTATTGGTTTACAGCCACTCCACCAAAAGGAGGACAAAGACTCAATACATGAGCACAAAATCCAATCCAACTCTCTAGAACCCTAACCTCCCCTAATCCTCTCCCTAAGAAAAATTAGGGTTTCAAACACAATGAAAGGGTTGAGGGGGGTGCAACCACCTCCCTCCTCTATTTATAGTGGAGACTTAGACCTTCTAGAAGAGTAACCCTAATGGGCTCCCGTTAAGGCCCAAAAACAAACGGGACACATACGCACGCGTTTTAAAGCGTCGTCTTCATCTCTTGACCTAATCCACTTCACCTTGCGCCATCTTGCGTCGTGACTTGGCAAAAGGTCACCAAGGCGGTATTTGGTGATATTACCAAAATACCCCTTCTCGATCTTTTTGCAAAGACCGAGTCCCATCTTCGTGAAGCACCTCCATGCTTCGCCACGTGTAGGTTGATCGCTGGCTCTTCATGTCGGCAAGTCTCTCCCATCCGGCCCCACCGAAACCACCATGGCACTTGCACCGACCCACGCCGCTTGATCGAATCCGCCGCACCGAATCGCCTGTTGGTTACCCTTGTCCATTCTGCACCACACTTTAGTTCATTGACCTCACCCAAAGATCGCCGATCGTTTCGACCTCGGCTCTCCAAGCCTAGTCCCGATCATCCTCGCCGTTGACCGCCGTTGACCACCAAGCAACCCGACAAAGAATAGACAAGCAAACGAATCCGGAACAAGTTCTTCACAACTTGACCCACGTTAGTCAAAACATGCATCATGCAACACATATGCCATGAAACCCATGAACTTGACCTAACAGCAAACATCGCCGCCACGGCGACGATTTAACCAGATCACAACCGGTCGACCGCCACCTTGGCCGGTCTCGACCGCCCTTCGGTCGGCCGACCGCCACCAAAGGCGGTCGACCGCCACCCATGACTTAACCAAAAACCAACCCGAAACCCGAACCTTCTCTCGAAATTTCAAACCAATAGAACTTTTGCACGAAGCTCCAAAAATTATGAGACCAAGTGTAGAAGAACCATCTCACTTGCCTACACCTTCTATTTTTGGCCCAGCTCCAAAATCCACAGTTCATAAAGTGGCCGGTCGACCGCCAGCAAAGCCGGTCAGATCAGCTCCATGGCGGGCGGACCGCCACCGGCTTGGCCGACCGCTTAGTGACCATTTCAGAAAAACCAAGTCAAGGCATGGCGGTCGGACCGCCACTGTGGTCGGGTCGACCGCCAGAGGCTCGACAGAATCAAACTTTGCCGAAAACACGTGATTCGACAAACCGTCAACGACATTGCCAATTGTAACATCATCCTAAGATCTCAGGCATATCCCCATGATATCCACAAAAATGTAGTTGAAAGATTATGAAAGCGCTACTCAAAAATAAGACAATAGAGGTAGGAGGAACTTGAGGCTTTATTGTCTGAATGGTTTGTTACACATAAAACTTGCGTAACTGGCCGATGTTCCAAGAACTCGAGAGAACCTGTCCGTCTTCCATTGCCAATCGTACCAACCCTGGCCGTGTAACTTCGACCATTGTGTAAGGACCTTCCCACCTGGGAGAAAGTTTATTCCGATTAGACTTGGATTGGCAGAGCCTCAATACCAAGTCACCTACAGCAAGGCTGCAAGGTTGGACCTTACGATCGTAGTATCTATGCAGGGCTTGTTGGTAGACTGCTAAATGAATTAAGGCTTGGTTTCTCTTTTCTTCGAGTAGGTTGATGTCATCTGCTTGAAGCTGTTCCTAGTTGGAGTCGTTGAAAGCTTCGACTCGTTGAAAGCTCCAAAGACTAGGAAAAAGGTGTTTCACCTGTAGCCCGGCTAGCAGTCGTACGAACAGCCCATAATACAGAGGGTAATTCTTGTACCCAAGCCCCCGAGTGCTTGACAATCTGGTCGAAGACTCGGGTTTTGATTCCCTGCATTATTTGGCCGTTTACACGTTCGACTGCCCCATTGCTTTGGGGATGGGCAATAGAAGCGTAACATAGCTTGGTACCCAACTCGTCGCAAAATTCCTGAAATTTTGCGCTCGAAAATTGTTTACCATTATCTGTGATTATTCGACTTGGAACTCCAAATCGAGTAATTACGCATCTCATCATGAACTGCTTTCTTCGCTTCGTTGTTATCCTGATTCTGAGTTCGCTTCGATCCATTTTGTGAATGTATCAATAGCCACAAAAAGGAACTCGAAACCTCCTGGAGCTTTGGGGAACGGTCCTAGGAGATTGAGACCCCAGGTCGCAAAAGGCCAAGATAGAGGTATCGTTTGTAATGCCTGAGCTGGTTGGTGTATTTGTCTACTATGAAACTAGCATTGGACACACTTTTTAACCAACTCTTTGGCATCGTACAAGGCTGTTGGCCAGTAGAAACCTTGTCGAAAGGCCTTACCGACCAACATTCTGTAGAAAGCATGAGTTCCACAGATGCCTCCGTGTATGTCTTGAAGGAGTGTTAATCCTTCGCTCTGTAGAATGCATCGCATGAGCACCCCTTGAGTGCCTCGTTTATAGAGGACTCCTTCGACCAAAGTATACATTTTGGCTTTTCGGGATAAGCGATCTGCCTCGGGATTGTCTTCAGGTACGGAACCCTTCTGAAGATACTCGTAGATGGGAGCCATCCAGGTATCCTTGGATTCTAGAGAGGCTGTCTCAATAGGAGGTGTCTCTGATTCTTCGACCAGGGACGGCTTCTGGAGTTTTTCCAAGAAGACTCCTTTTGGTACTATAGATTGGGAAGAAGCTATTTGAGCAAGCTGGTCTGCGAGGAAATTATCCTTTCGATGGATGAATTGTGCCTCGAAACCGAAAAAAGCTTTTCTACCTTACGCACTTCCGATAAGTACCGAGACATTGTCGGATTAGAGCACTGGTACTCTTTTTCGACTTGATTCACGACTAGTTGAGAGTCTCCTCTCACGAGTAGTCGGCGAATCGAGAGTGCTTTCGCAGCTCGAATGCCAGCTAGCAAACCTTTGTATTCTGCCACGTTGTTAGTGGCCTGAAAGTTTAATTGTGTGGCATACTTTAAGGTCTCTCTGGTAGGAGATACCAGGACCACCCCAGCCCCTGAGCCACTTAAAATAAGTGACCCATCAAAGTACATCGTCCACTGGTCGTGGGAATCGTACTGGGGATCCTGAACAGGTTCAGGATTTGTCCATTTGGCGACAAAGTCTGCCAAAATTAGGGATTTAATGGCCATTCAGGACACAAAATAGAGGTCGAACTCCCCAAGTTCGACTGACCATTTTGCCATGCATCCCGTTGTTTCCCTATTCTGGAGGATCGCTCCCAAGGGAAACTCAGACGGTACAGCTATTTTGTGCGCCTAAAAATAATGCCATAATTTGCTCAAAGACATGAGGAGGGCATATAGAAGCTTTTGGACCTGAGGGTAACGCTCCTTAGGCCCGTGTAAAACTTCACTTGCGTAGTAAACTAGTCGTTGTACATTTTCACGTTCTACAACCAGTACTGCGCTCACTGCCTGTGGCATGACAGCTAGGTAAATTAAGAGCGTCTCTTCTGGCCTTAGAGAAACCAGAATTGGAGCACTTGTAAGATACCTCTTGACATCCTCAAAGGTAGTGTTTGCCTCTTTCGACCACTCAAAACCCTGATGCTTCCTTAGAAGTTTGAAGACGGGTAGTCCTTTTTCTCCCAGCCACGCGATGAAATGACTTAAAGTCGCCATGCACCCTGTGAGTTTCTAGACTTCTTTCTTCGTGGTCAGAGGGCGCATTTGGATAATGGTCTGTATCTTTTCAAGATTTGCTTCGATTCCTCATATAGATACTAGGAATCCAAGCAATTTTCCTGAAGAGACTCCAAACACACACTTCTCAGGATTGAGTTTCAAGCGGTGTTTTCTGAGGTTGTCGAATGTTTCTTGTAGGTAGTGATATGATTAAGTCTCTTGATGCTTTTAACGACTAGATCATCAACATAGGCTTCCAGGTTTCGGCCTAGTTGAGATGAAAAAGTCGATTGTATCAAGCGTTGAAAAGAAGCGCCGGCATTTTTTAGACTAAATGGCATTTTGACATAGCAAAATATACCAAATGATGTAATGAATGCGGTCTTTTCTTCATCGTCTGGACACATATTGATCTGGTGGTAACCAGAATATGCATCTAGAAAACTTAACACTTCACAACCTGCAGTAGAATCAACCAACTGATCGATATGAGGTAAAGGGACATCATCTTTTGGACAAGCTTTATTTAGATCAGTGAAGTCTACGCACATACGCCATTTGCCATTTGACTTCCTAACCATTACAGGGTTAGCCAGCCACTCTGGGTGGTCAACTTCTCTTATAAAGCCTGCTTTAAGTAGCTTGTCTAATTCTGATTTGATAGCATCTCGTCAATCAGGGGCAAATCTCCGTAATTTTTGTTTTACAGGTACTTTATCAGGCCGTAAAGCTAACCTGTGCTCGATCACGTCCCTAGGGACTCTGGGCATGTTGGATGCTTGCCACGTGAAGACATTTGTGTTAGCTCAGAGGAAGCTGATGAGGGCGTTTTCCTACTTGGGGTCGGAAGTATCCCCGATGCGAACAGTCTTCGAGGGCTCCCTTGCGTCCAGAAAAACCTCTTTGACTTGGTCATTCGGCTTTGGTGCAGCTTTAGGCTTCGACTTGTTAGTTGAAGGCTGACTTTCTTCTTGAGTTGGTATTTGACCAACCATCTCGAGGGATCGACGGTCGCAGGTATGCACCATCTTCTTGTCACAATGGATTGTGATTACTCCTTTGGGACCTGGCATCTTAAGACATTGATACTCGTAATGAGTAGCCATTAAGAATTTTGCCAAAGTTGGTCGTTCGAGTATGGCGTTATATGCCGTATCGAAATCGACCACATCAAAGGAGATCTTCTCTGTCCTGAAATTACTTGGTGAACCAAATGTTAAAGGAAGAGAAACTTGGCCAATAGGTTTGGCCGAAGACCCTAGTACGATCCCATGAAAGGAGTATCGTACTGGTCTTACCTTAGTCCTAGGTACTTGCATTTCGTCCAGGGCACTCGTAAACAGGATGTTTAACGAGCTGCCACCATCAACTAAAACTCGATTGACTCGACAATTGTTGATGGTGGGTTCGACTACGATCAGATATCGACCTGGTCGAGTCGAAGGAACCGGGCAGTCACCCTTCTCGAAGGAGATGGTGACTTCTGACCACTTCAGTAATTTATTGACGATAGGAGGGTCTATGGAGTTTACCTCGCGTTCGGCGGCTTTAAGTTGTCACTTTGATTCATATGCCGATGATCCCTCGTAGATGTGCTCGACGGTATGTTGCGGATCTTGGAACGGCATCTCCTCATCGTCATCCGATGACTTACGACCACTCGTTTGCCCTACCTGCTTGAGAGTGGGAAGTGGTCCTTTGCCGTTGTAGTAGTCCTCGAGTTTTTGTTGGAAAACTCGGCAGTTGCGAAGATCATGTCCTTCCTTTTTATGGAAAGGACACCACCTAGGCTTGTCATTCTTCCGATCGGGGCGCTTACCTTTTCCTCGGTCGGAGTATGGTTTGGAACTTCGTGGCTCCTTGTCGTTTACAGCCAAGACCTCCTTAGAACCGCTGGCTTGAGGTTTTTGGCCCTTCACCTTGTTCTTGGACTTTTTCGCTTTCTTATCCTTCTTTTTGCCACGTTCACCTGGCTCTCGATAGGTATTGTCTTCCCGATCGATTTTGTTGTTCCATTCGACTGCCTCAGAAGCAGTCGCATACCGATCGGCCATCTCAAAGAGTTCGGCGATGGTAGCAGGAGGATTCAAAGCGATATCCTCCGTTATTCTTCTACTGCGGACTCCCTGCTTAAAAGCTCTGATGACAGATGAGTCAGAAACCTCCGAATTGAATTACGAACCTGACTAAAGCGCCTGATGAATTGGCGCAAGGTGTCGTGGTCGTTTTGTCTCATCCGGTGCAAGTCGTCCTCCTTTCCAAGGCGATTGTAGGTGCCTTAGAAGTTTGCTAGTAGAAGGTCGTAGAGGTGTTGTCACGAATAGATCGACTCGAGTGGTTGGTTTAGTAGCCACGACCGAGCGGACCCTTCGAGCACAATTGGAAGGTAATTCGCCATTGCATGCTCTCGTCCTCCTGCTGCTCGGACAGCTGTTGTGTAAATTTGGAGGAATTTGATGGGATTTTGAGATCCATCAAACTTCTCCATGTTCACTGGTCGAAAACGAGGCGGCCAGCGAACTGCTCGGAGGTCAGGTGAGAAGGCTCGACATCCGGAAATGACTTCTTGACGCCTCCTTTGCAGGAAAGAAGGGTTGACATCACCAGGTGATCATATTCGACGATACCCGGTGACAGGTTGACCTGACTTGTAGTAGGTCTCGGTCTTACGAGAGAAATACTCCTCGTATTCCATCTGCTGCTGCAGGTTTCCATGTCGGAATGGTGAGCGATCACCTCTCCGAGTGGCTTGTTGATCATCTGACATTCGAAGGACATTTCTCTAGGTAGGAGATCGATGCGACTTGTTGTTGCACCGACCTTTACGCGGTGAATTGTTTGAACCACTGGTAGTTGAGAAAGTCGTATTGCTACGACTTCCTGAATGATGTTGGCGAGGTGCTTCCAGTCTTGCCATCATGCTCCGAAGCCTTTGTGCGATCTCTTCGACGAAGAGGTCGTAGCCTGGCGCTCGGGCAAGCTATCGAGGAGGTCGTTGATGTGCTAGAGTTCTTGAGCTTCCTCTAACTGATACTGAATGCGTCTAGGCAGATTTTTCTGGGCTGCAATTTTCTTTCGTCGAATTGCTTCAAGATCTTCCACATCAGATCCTTGAAACTGCCTCAATAGAGTGCGAGTATGTCGAGGATTTCCCTCACGCTCATCAGAGTGTTGGTTCTGTCCATCACTGGTGGTGCCCTTGCCATTGTTACAAGGGGACGTAGTGCATAATCTTCGGGGAGGGTCCTTAGTTCAGTCTCTAGAAGGGTAACCTTGATCCGAGGAAAGGACGAAGACCTCCCGTTGATGATTCTCACTTGCGCTTGAGGCCTCCCCGCTTGAGGAGTAGTCGAGAGACACCATCTGGCGACTTGGAGTAATCCCCTCTAGGAAGGGGAACTCTGGGTTATAACCGTCTCTGTCCGTAGGTGTGACCTGCAGAGAGATGGTTAAATTTGTAGGAAAAGCATGCTTGATCCCATTCTCTGTGGCGTTAACCGAAGAGAAAGGACCACTAGATGCTGGCGAAGCCCTGGAATTGTGGCTTCCAGAATTTGTCTTGCCAAGTCGGACCGCCTTAGGGGGACTCGGACACTCGGAGGAAAAACTCTCGTCGTGTTGTGATTCCGCCTAGGTGTAGTCCTAATTATGTTCGGATTGACCCTTCTCCTTTGAGGAAATCGATTCCTCTGTTGGACGTACTGTTGTGGGGGATAAGGATCCCTCCTCAACTCCATCGGTGACATGGTCTCCTAGATCTGCAAAAAGATCTTCGGAGGCAGCAATGCGATCGGATGAGACGATACTCGGCTCGTAGTCGAAACCAGCATCCATGTCGACGTCTGTGTAATCTGCCAAGTCGAACCAGTTCTCCTCATTCCATTCTCCTGCCATGAGTGCATGATGATTGGAAAAAAGAGAGTACGTTGACAAGAGATTACTGGAAGGTCCCCACGGGCGGTGCCAACTATCGGTGTTTTTGAACCGATCTTACGTAAAGATTGTTTGATTCGGGGGGTCTCCAAGGATGAAATCATGTAGAGACATTGACACGGGGATTTTTATACAGGTTCAGGCCTTCTCCCGAGAGAATAACAACCCTACTCCTGTATGTGTATGGTATTGAGTGTATTTTCTACAATCAAGAGAAAGACAAAGACTATTACAGAGGATAGTGCCTATCTTCCCGATTGCCTTCTGTCTCGTCCCCTATTCTCTGTCTCGTTCCTCTCTGACCGCCACCTTTATATAGTCGGTGAAGGAGTGGCCTTTTCTCCAGGTGAAGTGGCGCCTCATCAGTTCCTATAACGGGCACATGTTTATAGTAATCACCAGGGTATTAACTCCTCCGTGCCGTCTGGCAGTTACTTGTCAGAGATAATGGAGTATTATGTGTTGTTACTCCGTAGAATAACAGCGTATATTGACTGCTTCAATTCTCCAATCAATTGGACCCACTCGTCTGTAGGCTCTGTTGATCATAGGGTGGTCGTAGCTGACCTGGTCGTAGAAGAGCTTATGACCATAGGGTAGTCGTAGAATAACTTACGACTAGATAGTAATCGTAGAAGAAGTTACGACCATGAGGTAGTTGTAGCAAGACTTACGGCTATGGGGGTGGTTGTAGAAGAACTTATGACCACCTGGTTGGCTTCTCCCTTGTAATTATATGGGGTATACTCGGGACCATATGACGCCATATTTACCGATAATAAGAATTATAGATAAATGATAAAATGAGGATTATTAGATCCTCGTCAGGTGGGTAGGATTTGTAACATCACGTTTTCGAAAACGAGAATAGTAATTACTTTTGGTTTTTGGTTTTCATCCGTATGTCAAATTATCAAATATTTTCAAATCTCCTAGCTTCTAGCTAAGCTCGGGTTTATGTTTCAAACCTTTTGGCAATTCCCGAATTCAAATTTTGGATTTTGAATTCATCTTTTCCATTTTGGGCCTTTTCTCAATTTGTTTTCTCCTTTCTTGGGCTCAGCCCTATTCTTTTCTTGGGCTGGCCCACTCCCCTTCCCCTTCCCGACCAGCACCACTCGGCCCCTTCTTTCCCTTTGGCCCACCTTGGCACGGCTCCTCCTCGTCCTGTCATCTTCTCCACCCTACTGGTCACGCTGAAGCGCCCACATCGTCCACGCCAGATCACTCGCCACAGAGCTGCCACGAGCTCCTCTGCATCTCCTATGTCGCCTCCTGCTCTTGGCACTGCACCACTCCCTCTGCCGCCCATGAGCTCCCACGCCATTCCTCTGCCAATCGTGACTTCGACGCCCTCCTCCTCGTCAAGTCCTATCGGCACGCGCCTGCGTCAGTTGGCCCTTCAAGTCGCTGCCCCCTCGTCATCTCCCGCCAGTTCCCACTAGCTCCCACCCTGTCGCATCCTCACAGAGCCACCCTTCCTGGCTGTCCTCGGGACCGCGTGTGCACCTGAGCCCCTCTAACGGTTGCCTTCCTCCTTTGGCGCCTATAAGTAGCCTCGCAGCCCCCTGTGGTTCCTCCCCTCGTCTCTACTCCTTTCCAGTAAGCTCTCCCAACAGAACCCGCCGCCACTCCCATTTTGTTCTAGCGGCACCGCCTCACCATCGCCTTGTCGCTCCGGCGACCTTCCCTCCACGCCGACCCCATCATCAGGTGCCACTAGAGCCGAGGAAGCTCACCCCCACCTCCCTTTGTCCTCTATGCCGTCGAGGACCTCCACCATTGGCGCCCCTGTCTTCCGAACCTGGTCACCGCCGTCGGACCGCCTCGGCCGCCCCCGAGCCTCCCTGACCACCCCGCTGGCTTCCCCGTGCCCGCGCGTAGCTCATGTGCGTTCCCTCTTCGCCGCCGCACCACTCCACCACTGTGCGCCCCCGAAGCCATGGAGCCCACTGCTGCCTTGGGCCTTGCTGTTGCCACCACACCCTCCCCTCTCCGATGCCGCCGCCTCCACCCACAGGGTCCCCGACCTCAGGGGAACCCATTCCGCTTGCTCGCCGGCCTCCCCACGCCGCCACTCACCGGCGCCGGCCAATGCCGCTCGAGCGCCTCCCCTGGTTCCCATGCGTGCGAAGGCACCTCCCTTTTTCTCTCTTTAGCCAAGGGGCCCACCTATCATTTGCTCTTAACCCCTCCCCTCTCCGGCTGCCAAGTCGGCCCAGCCGCAGCCTAGTTCACGTGAGCCCGCATGCGCCCCACGCGTGGACTCGGTCCACCAGGTTTTCCTTACACCCATGAGTCTACACTGTGGGGCCCACTGTCAGCTTTCTCTCCCCCCATTTTTCTTGTATTTCCTTTTAGGGTTTAATTCCAAACCGAATTTTAAAAATCCCGTTCTCCCTTGTCGTAAATCCAGATATTATGAAATTTGTTTCTAAAATTTTGTAAATTCAAGATCTTGCTAATGGCATAGGTCTTGTTTAATTTAGAGTTCATTTGTTATCTCTTTTGTATTTATTTTCTCTCTTTTCTTGTTTATGCCTTTTTCCGGTACGTCCGTCCGAATAGGATTCAAAGACGCGGAGAATCCCCACTTCGATCAAGCACAAGATTGTCAAGACCATCTTACCTATAACCAAGGTGATTCGATACTTTGATCATTTTGAGCCTACATTTTATGTAAATTATATTCATTTAAAAACCAAAATTGCATGCTTTAATTCTTTAATAAAATGTATGTTAAAGCTTAAGGTAGTTAAATACACATTTGATGATTAATTAATTACTATGCAATCCTTTGACAAATTGAATCCATTATTCCTTGTCACCCTAGTAACTATATGGTAATTACTAGTTATAGGTTATACTTAAGCGACATGCTAGTCTTGCTTAAGTACTGGGACATTTAATGTCATAATTATCAGCTTTTAAATATGAAAGTGATTTTGGGCAGTCATTATGGGTAAATGACTAAGATGGTTGAGTTGATGTATTTTACTCCTCAAAAACCCTATAACTTCTAGTTACTATCTTGGCGGATGATATGATGAATGGTATGATGGTGGGTGCTAATGTAGCCCAAAGAATGTTGGTTGTGAATGATATATGGAATAAACCACCTAGATAACCCATGTAAAACAAGTACAACCACAAGTCTGCAAAGTGCAACTTGGCTTTGTAAATTTATTGGACCATGAAAGTCATCTCACTAATGGAGTAAAGAAGTGCAAGCGTAAGCTGGGAAGGGACACCGATGGTGAAGTTGCCAGCTATGCTAGTCATAGTGGTAAACATCCCGCACAATGTATGGGTGTAACCCCATATGGGTGAGATGACGGAAGGGGCGAGGTAATTTGAAAGGTTACTGTGACGATCGCTCAACTACATGACTACGGAATCATGTGGGGTAATGGGTATGATTATCTCTTGTGGGTACAGTGTATAACCTTTGCAGAGTATAAACTGTTTAAACAGCCGCGCCTACGGTCAAAGGCGGACATGGGAACTTAACTAGAGATAGTTCTATTTCAAAATAGTTCTATTTCAAAAACCTTTGTGGGTGGAATAAAAAATGCGGTAGGCTCACTTAGCCCTAAGATTGGATTTTCCTGGGTTTTCGAACTCAGTGGTGTTAATAAATGGAGGTAGTTCCAATCAAATAAGTATAAAGGTGAAGGTAGCCTCTGCTGTTACAAATATTGCACAATTACTCTCTTTTATAAAATGCAATATGGTTAAAATGCTAAGTGATAGGAATTTGTAATCATGATAATTGAAAACATTGCTTTAGCAAATAAAAGAACCCGAGCCATCCTTGTTAAGCCTTGCATGTATTATTATTGCATCTTGTGTGTTGGCTCGTGAGCACGGAAGTTGTACTTATTCTCGCTCTTTTCCCCAAACACTCGGAAGCAGGAAATCCAGGAGATTATGACTACTACGAGGATCCAGAAGTTGGAGGCTAAGGAGATGATGAGGAGTAGTTTAGTTCTTTTAGTCTAGATATCACCCCAGTCCAGCTGACTCTGTTGGTGCTTGCGTGCATCCAATATTATCCAAGTCCTTGGTTAATATCAGACGCACAAGGGTTTCCCCAGTCGCTTGCCTGTGGAAATATGTGCTCTCACCCTTTTGTGTCTGCTGTCGCTTTCGCTACTTTTGCAATGTAATCAGTTTGGCCTGTTCGGCCCTTATTGTAAAAAATTTGACCCAATTCGGTCTATGTAAACTCTGATGTGTTAAATTAATGAATGGTATGGTTTTACGCCATGTATGAAATGATTCAGCAATGTGTCAGTGAGTACTATCTACTGATTTAGGGAATAGCATAGTGTTTTCACAGAGGATTTGGATTTGCGAAATTTGGGTCCGACATATTAGTACCGTACTCACTATGTAGTAAATTAAATTCAACTACAGTTATCTAAATGCTGCTTGAAAACTCTATTCCTTTTGTCTAAAAATGCTACAAGAGAAACCAACAAATTGTGGCACTTCATGTGTCAATGGTTTCAATCAATCGCTTTCATATTGACTGCCACATTCCGCGTAACATACGCAAATTGTAAGAATTAGTCTAAGGTCCTATTGCTCTCTCTCTCACACGTACACTCACTGAGGAACACAAACAAAGGGAGAGTTTGAGATTGATGTTGTCGTATCTGCAGAAGTATGAGAATCAAAAATACTTAGAGGAGAAGATGATAAAAAAGTTAAAATATTGTAATACATATGCATGTTTGGATTTGAGGAGTAAGAGTTATGGATGTTTGATCACCAAGACAGTGGGTATGTTGTAGGGGTTAATTGTATCGGGTTTACGCGTAGGAGCGATGTTGAGTTGTTTGATGTTCATGTACTATATTATTGCATGCTTTTGAGGTGAATTATTGGTTTTGTCCAGTAAGTGTTGCTTCGAGTTCAGTGCTGCATTTGCATCATTCTAGTTTTTGTGGCTAAAAGATAAGTGTATGGTAGAGCGGTAGACACCGGTTTGTATGCCACTTGTCTTTACACTTAATTTGCCTTGACATTTATTTATGCTTATTTAAATGACATGATAATGATGATGATATGATAGTGATGATGATATGACCATGATGATGACATGGTAATGATGGTGATATGATAATAATGGATCATGTTAATGCATAATGAAATAAATTGCATTCTTGCATCATGTGCACAATCATATCATGAAAGAGTAAGACCCACCTCGGGTGGGCATGTAAGACCTACTTTGGTAGGCCTCTACGGGAGTGGAGAGATCCTTGATCCCTATAGGACTAGATGATGATGGGCTGAACACCGATGGGTGTTTACTCATGCTATACCGGTAGAAGTTATGAGATTGGCAAATGAGCATGCAGTGTAGAGATGCATTGCATTAATGGAAATGTGATGATGTTAGTTGAACACATGTATAATGATGATATTATTCTTCATGATTGATAAGTTGTATGTTTATTGTTCTATTATGTATTTGATGAGTCTTGGACCCACTCTTGCTTTGTTGTTACTTTTAGATGGTCAATGAAGGTGACATGCATGGGATAGAGTAACACATGTATATCACATGCCATCAATCAAACATCTTTACTTAGTTGGTTTCACTAAATCTAGAGACATGATGCTTTCATTTATAATTGATAAGTAGACTTGGTTATGATTAGCTTAATGATTGGGACATGGTTATTTAATTATGGTTTGATTATATTAATTGTTGCTAACCGGTGTTTTTGGGCGCATGGTTCTAGACGTTCTCTGGCGCGAGGCCCCAAGCGTTCTCAGGCGTGTTGTCTCGAGCATTCTTGGGTGTGTGGTACCAAGCTATGAAGTTAATCCTTTATGTATTTATATTGTTTTGATTGTTAAAAGGTGATCCGTCGTGGGTTTTTATTTCATACATTGCTGGCTGAAATTATTAGTAATTATGGTTTAAATTAATAGTGAAAATGATTTAGATGACATTTTAGGCTCAGTGTTAGCTGGAGTGTTACAAATGTCTTGCAAATACATTAAAAAAACGTTCATCCACTTCCACGGTTCCATTTCTTCCAGCATGGCTAAGCGAATGTGGTGGAGGTTGCACAAGTCTCAGGAAAAGGAAAAGGAAATATTAGTACCGTACTCACTATGTAGTAAATTAAATTCAACTACAGTTATCTAAATGCCGCTAGAAAACTCTATTCCTTTTGTCTAAAAATGCTGCAAGAGAAACCAACAAATTGTGGCACTTCATGTGTCAATGGTTTCAATCAATCGCTTTCATATTGACTGCCACATTCTGCGTAACATACGCAAACTGTAAGAATTAGTCTAAGGTCCTATAGCTCTCTCTATCTCACACATACACTCACTGAGGAACACAAACAAAGGGAGAGTTTGAGATTGATGTTGTCGTATCTGCAGAAGTATGAGAATCAAGAATACTCAAGAGGAGAAGATGATAAAAAAAAAGTTAAAATACTGTAATACATATGCATGTATTTATGCACTTAAGCATAAACTTTTTTCACCATGCATCCACTGCTTATCCTACAACTGGGAGTTGGGAGTGGAAAAGACAAATATGTGAGGAAAAAAGTTGAGAATATTTTTGTAGCTAATAATTGTTTGTACCATAGCCATCCCAGGACTTAAATGGTGCACTATTCTGTAGGTTATTGTCCAGAAAAGTTGTTCTCCCTTTGCAAATACACTTCCTTCCTATACAGAGATGATGAGCTATTGGGATTTTTTGGCCAGTGGTAATTAGCTAACCAAAGATAACAATCAAACAGCACATCAATAATATATGGTTAATCATAAAGACATGTATAACCTATACTGTGACAATTCAGATTGGAACTCACTGTATCTGAAAGCGAGGCTGCAATTGCGACGCCTTGTGTGTTTGTACTCATCAGAATATATAGCCATACATGTGCATGCGTTGTTGTCTTACACGTCAAGTAATACATGTGCCATGGTTTCAGTGGTGGCCATCTCTTTCATTGACTGCAATAACATGACTTCTTGTCCACGTAAAGCGCGTGATTAAAAAAAAGTTTAATACTGCAGAACTTATTCTCCATTCCCGGCTTATTCTCGATTTTTTTTTATTAAGTATCCCCTTTTTAAATTTTATTTTAAAGTTAATCTTGGTAGCATTTATTTCCATTCGAATTCTTTGGCCACACCACCACCCACGACGCAACAAAAACAACGCCGTCACGCTTAGCGAGCTCTTGTCACGCCACCACCGTAGTATCAATATTGTGTTTAGTCCACGCCAAGACTGATGATGTGACCAAAAATCTTATTTAATGGACTTATCCTACACAAGGACAATATTGTTTTGTCACGTATGAGTGGTGGCGTGACCAAAAGGGTCAAAATTGGAAATAAAGTGCGCCGAGGGTTAACTTTAAAATAAATTTTAAAAAAAGGTTAATTAATAAAAAAAAGTTTCTTATTCTCCTCTCTCACACACACAAACAACGAAAGACAAACACAGACGCGAAGAAAGGCTTGATGGAGCTGGTTGTGTCTGCAATTGCAGGCGACCTAGTTAATCGATTCATATCCTTCTTGATCCACAAGTACGAGGGTCAAGCCAATCTTGAGGAGAAGATGGAGAGGCTGCAACATCTCCTGCTTAGAGTTCACATGGTCGTCGAGGAGGCTGAAGAGCGGCACATCACCAACTCCAAGATGCTACTGCAGCTCAAGAAGCTTTTGGGGGCTATGTACCACGGATACCATGTCCTAGACACCATCAAGTATAGGAACCTTTGCAGCTCAAGGGTTCATGAGCTTGAAGTACATTGGATAATTTAGAAACCATTGCTTCCAACATGGCAGAGTTTGTGTTCCTTCTAGGCGGATGCAAACGCATGTCTCGTAGCCCCTACGACTCGTAGCTCTGTCACTTGTAATCCTGCGCTTGTATCCCAGCTTTATTTCCCTTTGAGTCGGTCAAGGCATGGCCATTTGTTTCGGCCATGCAGTAGTGGAGCTCAAACGCCATGCGATGAGTGGAGCTCACGCAGCGATTCAAGACGCACGCTGCGTCGCGCGCATGGATGATCGTCGGGGATGGCGCCGCAACCGAGTCCATTAATGCGCACATGGAGGACACGATCCTCCCTCTGTAGTCTTTAAATTCTAGCCAATTAAAGCTGGCACGCTGCTCAATCTTTTCGCAAAGACAAAACCTTTGTGTGTTCTTGTTCGTGTTCTTAAGTTCTTGGGTGAGTTTTGAGCGGAGAAATTTTGCGACAATTGGTATCGAGCCAGTTATCGCTCCTGGGTCTGGGATCGCGTCATTCGAGCTGCGCTCATGCCGCGCGGACGCTCGGAGTCACCGCGACCATCCCCGCACCAACGGTCAGCGGCCTTGACCGATGGCGATCTTGCAGATGCCAGCCGGCGCGAGAGGCGGCGGCTCACGTGCCGATCGTGCAGGAGGCAGTGCGGGAGGTCGGCGGATCGGCGTCGTACCCGCTCCTCACCAAGACCAACTATGGGGATTGGGCCCTCATGATGAAGGTCATGCTCCAGGCGCGCGGTTTGTGGAATGCCGTCGAGCACGGCGTCGCGGACCTGCAGGAGGACCGGATGGCATTGGAGGCCATCCTGAAGGGCGTCCCGCCGGAGATGATCTCATCTCTCGCCATCAAGGAAACAGCCAGGGCGGCGTGGGAGGTCACAAGACCATCTTGCGACGGCCAGGATTGGGTCGCAAGGCGGTCTTTCGAAGCTCCGCAAGGAGTATGGCGCGTGCATTCGCGATGGCGAGTCCGTGGATGACTTTGCCATGCGGCTCACCGGCATCGTCAACCAGCTGGCGACGCTCAGTGATCCGGAGCCCATGCAGAAGGTGGTGGAGAAGTACCTGCGCGTGGTGCCGCCCAGGTTTGGTCGACGCATTGTCAATTGAAACTTTGCTTGATCTCGGCGCTCTTCGGAGGAGGTTCTTGTCGCCTAAAGGCGGCGGAGACGAGTTCGAGCCAGCGCCGCCGCCGTGCTTTGGTGGTAAATCAGACCTCACCGAGGAGCGATGGGGCGGTGAAGGAGCGGAAGAAGGGCGAGGCATCCTCAGGTGGCTCCAAGTCCGGCAATCGCCGTCGCCATCCTCGCCGCGGCTTGTCAAGCGATGAACGCTCGAGCTCTGGCGGAAACCGTGACATGTCGAAGGAGAAGTGCCGCAACTGCGGTAAGATGGGCCATTGGGCCAGGGAGTGCCGGTCGCAGCCCCGTCAGGCGGAGGCCCACATTGCTCAGGGTGAAGATGAAGAGCCCACGCTGCTGATGGCGAGGGCTGGGACGATCCAGTTCCGTTCCCCACCTTCTCGCTGTGCCGCCACCACCCCGCCACCGTCGACGCCGCCGCCGCAATGCGAGCCAGTCCGGCTCGTGGAGGCCAAAGTCTTCGCGCAGCTGGACCGAGATGGCGAGCGCGACGACGGCTTCTGGTACCTGGACACGGGCGCGACCAATCATATGACTGGGTCACGCGCCGCCTTCTCCGAGCTCGACGACGCAATCATCGGCACGGTCAAGTTCGGGGACGGGTCCGTGGTCAGCATCGAGGGCCGTGGCACGGTGCTCTTCTCCTGCAAGACTGGCGAGCATCGCGCCCTGACCGGGGTGTACCTCATTTCCTGTCTCACCGCCAACCTTATCAGCGTCGGGCAGCTGGACGAATCCGGCTGCCAGATTCACATCAACGACGGGCTGATGAGGATCCGGGACCAGCAGGGTCGACTCCTAGCTCGGGTGCGGCGCTTCGGCAACCGGCTCTACTCCATCAGGCTGAACATCACGCGCCCGGTGTGCCTCTCTGCACGACGCAACGTCGAGGCGTGGCGATGGCACGAGCGTTTTGGCCACATCAGCTTCCAGGCGCTGCGGAAGTTGGCGCGCGACGACATGGTGCGTGGGCTGCCACATGTTGATCACATTGATCGGTGTCGCGATACCGCCTCGCCGATGGCAAATGGCGCAACTCGTTCCCAGAGAAGGCACATTTTCGTGCAGAGGAGGCCCTTGAGCTGGTACATGGCGACCTCTGCGGACCTATGTCACCTACCACACCGAGTGGGAGCCGCTACTTCCTGCTGCTGGTAGATGACATGAGCCGCTACATGTGGCTCTCCCTTCTCGCAGGCAAGGATCAAGCGGCTGCGGCAATCAAGCGCTTCAAGGCAAGGGCAGGGGTGGAGTCCGGGCGCAAGTTGAAGGTGCACCATACTGACCGTGGCGGAGAGTTCTCGTCGATCGAGTTCGGGACCTACTGCGCAGACCAAGGTGTCCAGCGGCAGCTCACGGCCCCCTATTCGCCACAGCAAAATGGGGTCGTGGAGCGCCGCAACCAAACTATTGTGGGCATGGCCCGCAGCATGATGAAGGCGAAGAACTTGCCGGGGATCTTCTGGGACGAGGCCGTCACCACCGCGGTCTTCATTCTCAACCGCGCACTGACCCGGAGCCTCGACGGCAAGACGCCGTATGAGGCATGGCACAGCAAGAAGCCTGCGGTGCACTTCCTTCGGACTTTTGGCTGCGTCGCGCATGTCAAGAACACGCAGCCACACTTGAAGAAGCTCGATGATCGGAGCTCTCCGATGATCTTCGTCGGATATGAAGAAGGATCCAAGGCGTACCGGGTGTTCGATCCGGTGCACAAGCGCGTCCACGTCACGCGCGACGTCGTCTTCGATGAGGCGCGGTAGTGGAGCTGGGACGAGCACGGTGGCGTGGACACAGAGGAGCCGTTCACCGTGGAGTACATCATGGCGTACGTGCCCGGCGTAGCAAAAGGCGGAGGAGCGAGTGCCCAAGATGAGGCGCCGCAGACACCCACGACTCCCTCGACGCCGTTGGGTGGCACGTCGTCGGCTAGGACCCCTACACCGGTGGCGACCGAGGGCGTAGCGGAACCAGAGGTGGAGTTCGTCACTCCACCAGCCAACGCTGAGGACGAGCTCGACGCTGATCACGATGATGCTCGCTCGATTCCGCTATTGGACAATGTCTTTGAAGCGGCGCCGACACCAGGCCTCGCATCACGCGTCCTCAAGTACGAAGAGCTCCACTTCACCACCGCCAAGGAGCCAGCGTCATTCGGCGAGGCCGAGCAGCACCCGTGTTGGCGCCGTGCGATGCTGGAGGAGATGAAATCGATCGACGACAACGGCACTGAGGCTCGCCGATCTCCGCCGACACCGGGCCATCGGGCTGAAATGGGTCTTCAAGGTGAAGCGCGACGAGCACGGTACCATTGTCAAACACAAGGCGCGGTTGGTGGCGAAGAGTGCGTAACGCAGCGGCATCAACCGACGAGGTGTTCGCGCCGGTGGCCCGCATGGAGTCCGTGCGGCTGCTACTCACCGTGGCGGCGCACGAGGGGTGGCAGGTCCACCACATGGACGTCAAGAGTGCGTTCCTAAACGGCGAGCTCCTAGAAGAGGTGTACGTCGTTCAGCCGCCCGGTTTCACCGTCGACGGTGCTGAACACAAGGTGCTTCGACTCAGGAAAGCACTCTACGGCCTTCGTCAAGCACCAGGGCCTGGAATGCCAAGCTCGATGCCAGCCTTTTATCGCTTGGTTTCCAGAGGAGCACGGCGGAGCACGGCGTATACACGCGCGGCGCAGGGGCGTCACGGCTCATCGTCGGCGTCTATGTCGATGACTTGATCATCACCGGGCACGGGAACGACGACATCAACAAATTTAAGCTCGAGATGATGAAGCTGTTCAGGATGAGTGACCTCGGGTTGCTCTCCTACTATCTCGGGATTGAGGTGCGTCAAGGTACGAGAGGCATCAGTCTATGTCAGTCCACCTATGCCGCGAAGCTGCTTGAGCGAAGCGGCATGGCAGGCTGCAATGTGTGCTCTGTTCCCATGGAAGCCCGCCTCAAGTTAAGCAAGGCCAGTACCAGCCCTCTGGTGAACGCGACGGAGTACAGAAGCATCGTCGGCGGGCTCAGGTACTTGGTAAACACGCGACCTGATCTCGCCTACGCGGTGGGATACGTGAGCCGCTTCATGGAGGAGCCGCACGAGGATCATTGCGCAGCGGTCAAGCATCTTCTCCGCTACATCACAGGTACACTTGATTATGGTGTTCATTATGGAAGATCGGAAGAGGAGCAGCACCGGCTGATCGGCTACAGCGATAGCGATTTCGCCGGCGACATCGACGATCACAGGAGCACGAGCGGCGTGCTCTACTACCTCGGCATTAGTCCCATCACTTGGCAGTCAAGCAAGCAGAAGGTGGTGGCTCTTTCATCATGTGAGGCGGAGTATATCGCTGCGGCGAAGCGCTGCTCGCCAGTATGCGTCTAGTTGACTTCATTTCTGGCGAGACTTCCTCTGCTCAGAGTCTAGAGCACCAGCGCTCAAGGTGGACAACAAGTCAGCCATCGATCTCAGTAAGAATCCCGTCCATCACGATAGAAGCAAGCACATAGATACAAAATTCCACTATATCAGAGAGTGCGTTGATGGAGGAAGATCGATCCTCGGCGGTCGGCACTGCAGATCAGCTCGTGGACATTTTGACGAAGCCGCTTAGACGCGTGAAGTTCCAGGAGCTACGCGACCGGATCGGCATTGTCAACACCAAGCTTCAGCGTCAGGATTAGGAGGAGAATGTCACTTGTAATCCTGCGCTTGTATCCCAGCTTTATTTCTGTTTGAGTCGGTCAAGGCATGGCCATTTGTTTCGCCATGCGATGAGTGGAGCTCAAACGGCCATGCGAGAGTGGAGCTCAGCGATTCAACCGCCGCACGCACGCAGCGTCCACGCGGCATGGATGATCGTGCGGGATGGCGCACGAACCAGAGTCCGTTGTGCGCACATGGAGGACACGATCCTCCCTCTGTAGTCTTTAAATTCCAGCCAATTAAACTGAAAACGCTGCTCAATCTTTCGCAGCACAAAACACTGTGTGTTCTTGTTCGTGTTCTTAAGTTCTTGGGCGAGTTTTGAGCGGAGAAATTTTGCGACAACCTCTACATTGATAACTTCAGGTTTGGCCGTCACATAGAAAAGCAGCAAGTCATCAATATCTTACTGCGAGATAATCTTCCTCCTTTCGCTGCAACTGTTCTCCCATTCATCGGCACTACCAAAGTCGGTAAGAAAACTCTAGTGGCACATGTGTGCAACAATGAGAAAGTCCGGTCACACTTCTGTTCAATCCTGCACTTGAATGGAGAAAACATTGGGAAAACGGATCATGAAACTTTCATTCCGTGGAGGACTTTGGTGGTGGTTGAATTTACTTGATTTGGACGACGAGAATTGGCAAAAGTTTTATTCATCGGCGGCACATATGGCGGAGGAAGCAAGATCATAATCATAAGCGTGATTGAGAATCTAGCAAGGTTCGAACAAGAAGGCCAATTAAACTTAAATGTTTGTTGCTTGACAAATTGAGGAGTATAGCTAGCTCTTCAAGGTTCTCGCATTTGAAGCACAAACCGGAGGAGCACCCTCGCTTAGTATCAATAGCAAATGAGCTAGCAAAGGTGTTCTGGGAGGTCACTCGTGCCGCAAATGTGTTTGCCGATATCTTGTAAAGAATCAAAATGTAAACTTATGGCTCAGCGTCTTGAACAAGTACGAAATGTGGTGGAGAACAACCTTTCGGTGTTCAAATAACATCCAAAGCTTCTTATGGACAAAGATCGTGAGACGGATATAACAAAACTTGCATCATCATCTACTCCACTTCGCCTCATGCCTCCTCATAGCGAAGACGATGATTCGAAGAGGAGTTGCCCTGGTGATGTTTGGGGACACGATTCTTTGGCTCTGTTTGTTCTACCAAAGGAGGAGTTTGAGTTAGTCGCGTGGGAATCACGGATACCCCTTACAAAAGGTTTGTCAACCTTGCTACATCTTGTGAAGAGGAGAATATCTCTCAAAGATGAGCATCTGACCTTACCTAGCAAGAAGCGCAAGAGATTAGACAAGTAACATGATAGCAAACTCAATGGTGTATGTGCCGAGCCAGGCCGGGGAGCTGCAGGGGCCGCACGGGTAAGCCAGGGGCCGCACAAGTAACATGATAGCAAACTCAATCGCGGCTACCGTGGCTACCACGCAAGAGGCGGGTGAGCCAGGAGCCAGGGGCACGCGGGCGGGCAAGCCAAGCAGCCGCACGCATGGGAGGGCCGGAGGAGCAGAGGAGAGGCGGGCAAGCCCTAGAATCAATATATATATATATATATATATATATATATATATATATATATATATATATATATATATATATATATATATATATGGACATCACAGAGCGGTTCTAAAGTAGAACCGTGCAGTGATATTATCTTTTTCGGTTTTAAGCGAACAGAACCGTCTATGATAAATATACATCATAGATGGTTCCAATAAATAATCATCTGTGATAATATACATAAATACAAATTCACACATATGACACATTCTCATATACATAAATGCAAATTCAAAACATATGGCACATAAACATGTATTACTTGTTTTCCACCAGTCAGTAATGCCATCATGTTGTTATACCGAGATCATTTACATATATAGAAGACTGTAAATACAAATTCAACCAGTTTTTTTTATTTTTGTATTTATATATGGCCAAACAGCGTGGCATGTCACTTCTTACAAAGATTAAAAAAACGTAGAAACCTAAATAATCAAAGTTTCTCTAGTGGCGAAGGTAAAATGTCACAGCCCTATTTTTATTAAATGGGATTTATATGCATCTCTTACATGTGCATAAATTATGCATTTGAAAATTTTAAATCAGATGTAAACCTCTATCTCAAAACTAAAGTTACAAAAGAAATTTGAAATAAAAGCTTCATAAAAATCTCTGGAAATTCTATTTCTTCTTCCCTCTCACTGGCCAGTAGGTCCCGTTTGCAGCATTTCTTCTCCACCGCACCGTGCCAGCATTGCTTGCCCAGCCTTGCATGTGTGCCACGCCACCCTTGTGCCCATGTCACCGACCTTGTGGTCTTCCTCGCCCTCGCACCTGTTTATAGCTATCTGAATCTCTGTCTTCTTTTTCCCGGTGGCTTTTCCCCCCACAAACTTCCCCCCATACTACCCCTTTTGCTCACCGCCGCCTCCCTTTCTCGCCTCCCCAACCGCCGGCTCCCTACGCCTCCTCTGCCACCGCTCCGGGCCCCTGCACCGCTCCCCTCCGCTTGCCGCCACCGCGCCTTGTGCCATGGCCCAGCCTCGGCGTGCCTATCGCCCTCCTCCGCGCCGCCGCACCCGACTCACAAGCCGCGCATCGCCTCCTCCACTAGCTCCGGCCAAAACCGCCACTCATCATCGCTCCTGGCCGCTCTGCCGTACCGGCCGCCAAGACGCAGCCCCTCCCCGGCCTTCCCTCTCCCAGATCTTCTCCTACCTCCCCTACTCCATTTCCCCTCTAATGATTTCCCCTTTCATTCACAGGATTGCGTTGGCATTGGTTTCTTCCCTAGTGCCAGCCGAAATCGCTGCCCAAGCCGTCGTGCCCCATTCGCGGATCCCCGACTCAGTTCCCCGTACATGGAGCATCCCTGCGCCTTCCCCGACCTCCCCCAACCATCGATTGAAGCTTTCCACCACCCGGCCGGTGTCTCCACGGCAAGCCGCCTGCGCCAGCTCGGGTTTCCGCTGCCAGCCTGCCTCCGACTCCCTTTCTGCCGCCCAACCCCACCGGTGAGTGCACTTTGTCCCCATGGAGCTCATGCGCTTGTTGGTTTTTCCCCTCTTACCCTCGGCTTCTCGCTTTTTCTTCTCGAGCTCGGCCGCCACACCGTCGGCATGCAAGATCTTTGCTGAGCCTCGAGTTGCTATCACCCCCGGGGCCGCCTCGCTCGCGTCGTCCCATTTTTCCCTTCAGTGGCCGCCGCCGTCGTCTCCTTCACCGGCGCCGCCATTGTCACCGAGCCGCCCTGTCCTCCCTGTCCGGCCCTTGCCCCTCTGTGCATCTCAGTCTCTGAAACTTGGATTTGTTTGTAAGGTGAGGAGAACCACTTTGTTAACTAACAATAGTCCCATTCATGAAGGTTTCTAGCTAATTGAATTATGATTTAGCTAGATGTTAAGTTGGCAGCACCTTATCCCTAAAAGATGTTGCTATTGTAGGTTACTTGAGTAGTAAATCTGAAAATTAAGATTTGAGGTGAAGGTTCAGAAACCATCAGAGAGCACTTTGATAATTGATATTAGCGCCAACCAAGTTAGTGATTAGAAGAAAAGTTGTTTGGTCAGAGTAACCCTTGTGCAAAACCTTCTGTCTTTTGCTATCAAACTCTGTAAATGGCGTCTAGGTCACTCTTTTGTAATAAACTTCTTCCCCTGAATATGCTTGTTCAGAAATTAGAAAGCTAATTGAGAGGAGAGCATATAAGAGGATTGATTTTAAATGTATGATCATCGTGGATGTATACAAAGAATACCTGGAGAGAGTGCTTGTGAGTAATAGGTGTCCTGTTAAGATAAACAACATCACCTAGACTCTAGATATCCTCCATCGTTGTGGTTACATTAGAAATTGAATTAACTTCAAAAGTCGATAAGAAGTTCATATGAACTCCAATCTATACCTAAATGCATCTAAAATCATAATCTCACTAATATGTAAATCTCATGCATTTTCAAGCATTTTGGATTTGTCGGCTTTATCAGTGTTTATTCGCTATTGTGTTTTTCTCTAGATTCCGAATTGCACGGAGTGAACGTTTACGCCTACGAGAGTGAACAAGTGGACTTCCAACAAGGCAAGCATCCTCTTGCATCATTTTGATCCCAGTTTTGGTAATCTAGTATTTTGAAATGCAATAATAATTGCATGCATGCTATTTCTGTATATCAATAATTTGTGAGACTAGTTAGCTATATCCTAATCATTGTGGTTTTCCCTTAATTACTCCATACACCTATGCTTAAGTTAGGAATCATGTGTTGATATATTTATTATTTGTGTGAATGCTTAGCCATGCAAGTCAGTAGATACGGTAGATCGATTGATGGGGTTAGCCTGTCAATCTTGGGTAACACTAAATATTTTATTCTTTATGATTTTGTTCAGATTTATGAAGATGATTTTTAGTATAAAATTTGTATGTTAAAACATGGTTTAGATCTGGACAAGTGGTTAATAGTGAGGGTGCCTTCATGCATGAGAATGGGTATGTGGTAGTCTTGTCCGGATCATTAAGGACTAAACTTTGGGCTGTCAATTCAAGTACCTTACGTACTTCCACACGCGGTGTATGGGCGCTGCTTGGTTAAGTAAGGGGGAGATGTTATTGAGTTGAAAAATTGGTGGAGTGAGGACATTTGTATTTGTCCACGTGTTCGTAGGGCTCTGATTGCAATTTAATATGTGAAGGTGAGCACAGTTTTAGATTTAGTTCTTTGGATCGGCATTCCCGACACAACATGTGTGCCCCGGTTAGCAGGCCCTATCAATAGCTTGTACTTAGCGGGATTCGTCGCACATGGGTGATTCAAAATATTGAGTCTTGGTTTACCCGGCCGGTATACCTAAGGAAGTGTGCTCTTATCCGGAGGCTTACGGGCTGATCAAGTCATGTGGGTAAAGATGTACACCCCTGCAGGGTTAAAACTATTCGAATAGCTGTGTCCACGGTTACAGACGACACTTGTTTTGATTGACATCATCGTTAGACTCAGAAATAAAAATTGACTTGGATAATTGTGGTTATCGGCATGGATGGGTATCCATGCGGATTGGTTTGTCAAAGTGGACAGCCACTTTGATATGTTGACGTTATGATTATCACTTTCTTACTTGTTGTCTTTTGGTCCAAACATTGTTTACAAAATGGCCTTTGCAAAAATTAGAAAGTTTAGGAATAAAACTTGTTGCTTTATGCAAAACTAATGCTAATATAGCCTTTCCTTTGAACAGCCTTTAACATGTATAATCTCTAATCCTTTGGATAGGTTCTATTAAATACTTTCTTTTATTAGTTTGTGTAAGTCTTGCGAGTACCTTCTGTACTCAGTGGAATTAACCACTTGTTGCAAGTAAGGAACATCCTAGTTAATGTTTAAAGTTGAGGCGTTAACGTTGGTACTTCGGCTTTAATCCCAGTCAGTTGCCCTTGGGTTGTGGCGCACCATTGGGAAGGTTATTTTAATACTTGATCTTCTATTCTTGTTTACTTAATGTTTTCCGCTGCTAATTTTTACTCTTATATTCTAATCGTGTATACAAGTGATATAATGTTGTATGTATATGTGCATGTTAGTAGCTGATCCTGGGAGCTAACATGAGACGCATATCTGGGAACTTGAAATTGGGTTTGTTTCTTGTAAAAAATTATGCCTTTGGTATAATCTTTTAATTTGAAACAAATCCAATATCAAGGGTCCTCACATAAAATTCTATCTCTGTCATCAAAACTTCGTAGGTGTTGGCATCGGCACCGAATGGTTCAGGATCATCAAACGCAGCTCAAAATGCGTGCACCCGCTGACACGCTCGTTCGAGTGTCTCCCGAAGACCATCCAACTGTTGAATCAAAAAGAATTGAGCCCATAGGCTCTCTTCCCTTGCATGAGGGGTCTCGGCAAGGTTGAATCAATCGTCCGTCGCCTCGATTAAGTAGTCCAAGCAATGGCAAGCCTCCTTGAGACATGCAATATCGTTGTGGAGGACCACGTCGATGATGAGGTTAACTCATCGGAAGTAGGAGATCACTCGGAAGACACGGCGTAGGAGGATGTCAAGATGGCGGAAGGTGGTCGTCACCTGCTCCGGCAAACCCTAGGACAGAGGAGCGAGGACACTGTTGACATAGTGTCCTTTCGCAGCATCCACCAGCGTACGGCCGAAGAGGTGCTCGTATAGTGTGGCTAGGTAGGCCATCAATGCCAGCGATGTCACATCCCCAAGTTAATAAAATATAATTAGAATACATCTCATCAGCATTGTTGGAATTTTCCTTTAATTCTTGCACTGCTTTGATCAAAAAAACCAATGGACTTGACTTGATCCTTCGGTCCAGACAGAAATTGCTTCGCTTAGCTTCACCATGGGACCACCGCTCCTTGTCCCTTCAATGTGAGACACATGAACAGCCCAGGGAAAGCAACGTCTCAGGCCTTACCTCTTTCTTCTGGTTGTCTTCACGTGATACACTATAGCCTGTCACAAAGCTGTGCCTCTCCTTGGCCTTCGGCTTCTCCACATGAGACTATGATTTCTTACCACGAAAGTAGTACCGAGACAAAACGAAACCAGAGAGCAACAAATATTCTTTCAGGAGCACTGCTCCTCTTTTGTTTTTTCTATTTCTCCCAACACAACTCGACGTCTCACGGTTTACATGGCTCTAAGACCAGTTTTATACACGCACACACGCACAACTCGACTCGAATTCCATCCGTGAAACAGAAATGGAAACAACAAGCAAAATCAGAAATGGACTATGACTCACCTAAACTTAGAAACTAAAATACCAAAACAAGATTAATCTAACAAGCATACATCATGTTTTGAAGCAATTGCATAATTTATTGCACTTGAAAAATCTCAAACAAGTGTTAAACCTACACTTAAAAATCAAACTCCAAAAGAAACTAAAACAAATGCTACTAAAGTTCCTCTAGAAATAATTTATTAAAATACTATATTAATTATCAAGAATTAATATAATTTTCCCAAATTTTTGGGAATAGTTTTAACCCTCACAAAATTCAAACACAATCCAATAACCTATCTCGGGTTTGGATTTAAACTGAACAAAATATATCATGAACAGTAGGGTTTAATAATTTTTATGGACACTAGACCTTCCCAGGAACTCCTTTGGTTTATTTCATATTTTTAGAATTTTTATTTCTATTTTTAGTGGCCTGGTCAAAGTGGAATAGTTTGATTTTTAAAACAGTCAAACCCTAACCCTAACCAGCCGCTACTGTTCCTCGGGCTCGAGTCCGGCCCAGCCACCGACTCAACCCAACCGCCTAAATGCATCGCGTGTGAGCCATTCGATTAGAACTCAACGGCCCAGATCTCGTAACCCTTCGGCCCAGTCCGAACGATCACGCATGTTGTCCACCGTTCGATCTTGATCCAACGGTCCGCATGGACCCACTTAACTCGGACTCGCACGCGCACATTGAGTCGCTGCCACACTAGGCCCACTTGTCAGATCTCTCTTCCTCCTCTCGTTGGCGCTCATGCAGAGCTGCTTCGCCACGTGGCCGCGAGCTCCTACAAGCGCTCCGTCACGCCGTCAATCCACCACACAAATGAGCCACTCCTGGAGCTTCCTTACTTCATGCCGCCTCCAATCCGTCATCTTCCCGGGGATAATACCCCCTCTTCCACCTCATTTCGCCTCATTCCTTCTCTCGGGGCTGAGAAGGAAGAAGCTCGTTCTAGCGCTACTCTCAAGTAAGCTTCAACCAGGTGATCCCTCTCGACCCTATGTTCAACCCCGTGTCCATTTTTACTAATACGAGTTTCTCTCGTGGCTTGTAGCTCCCAATCCATCTTCGTGCTCTCACTATTCTCCAGAGCGCGCTCCGACGGGCACTATCGTGTCTTCTCTGTGTCTGGGAGGTATTGTCCTCAATTTAGCGCGTCACTTTGCGTCTTAGGACATCATTAAGCTTTCCCCTCAACTAATTTGAGCAATGCACGACAGGATTGTGGTGAATCGAAGATTTCTCCATTTCGGCCGAAGAACAAACCCTTCATCTCCCACTTCAATCCGGTACGACATTCTTCGATTCTTTGCTCTTGTAGCATCCTAGTATAGTCCTTAAGCTTCTCCGACCACCCACTTCTCATTGTTTTGCTCAGGGACATCTCTCCTCGCGGAGCTGTGCCGCCACCATCCTCTTCTCCGGTGCTGACACAGCCCCGACCACACCCGACCTTCCCTGAGCATCCACTGCACTCAGGTAGCTCCCTAGTACTCCTTAGAAGCTTGGGCACCCACTGGATTGTGCGCTGCGGAGCTATATCGCTGTGTGCATGGTTGTCGATATTTCACCATCGCTAGCTCTGCTAGCTTGCCAGTCAGAACCGTCTCGCACCTCGCCACCACCACCCAAATGTGCGCATGGTTATTATGAAGGCTTCGAAACCTTGGCGAGCTCATGCATGGCCAGTGTAGCGCCGGTGAGCCACCAGGCAAACGTGCAGGACCAAAGTCCCATTGTCGTATGCGGGCAAGTACTGTAGCATGATGATTAGGCATTAATGGTAATGATTAGCATTAAGTGATGTCTTAGCCGCCCTAATGTATCACCTACATGTGGGTCCTTGCACAGAAACCCGAGGTGTTAAACGAGCGCCGTAGAGTGACTAACTTGTGGGCCCAAGGCCACTTAAGTGCATGCGCAGAGCACATGCACACGTGGACCAAGTCCACTGGACCGAGTCACTAACGGGTGGACCCCACCTGTCAATGCGCAGTTTAAATCGAAAGTTAAAATGAAAAACAAACTGTTCATCGAACCCATAATCGGTGATTAATGCTAGCGCAGCCCTCAGTGAGAAAAGTCAGAAAAACTTTAGCAAAATCGAAATCCTTTATTTTACACACTGAAAAGTATGAATAAACTTCAAAAATATATAACTAATTCATCTCAACTCTAAAATGGTTGAAACCAGTTTTGATAATTTTCATTTCTAATGAACTTTATTACAAAATTGGTTTCAAACATGTCTCTGTAACAGAAATTATTATTTTGGAGAATGATCCATAACTCTATTATTTTTACAATAGAAAAAGGTTGATAACTTTAAAAATGCATAACTAATTCATAAAACTCCAAATAAAATGAACCCAGATGTTTTGAACTTGTGTTAATATTATCTATTTATCTATATAATCCTTGTATCCCCACTGCTCTACATATTTTGACCAAATAATTAAATTACTTAAACTTAAACATATTGCAACCTAAAATTCAAATTGCCATAATTTTCACATAACAACTCCAAATAGAATAATTATTTCACCTAAATTTATATAAAATCATGCACTAGCCACTGGAGAAAAATCATGTATTTTTGAGCATTTTGATGTTTGAGGTATTTCTCGGTGTCTATCGATATCGTTATTTCTCTAGATTCCGCAGAGATTGATATTGACTCCTACGCTACTGAGAATGAGAAATTGATCTACCAGCAAGGCAAGCATCATTTTAACTTTCTTTTGCATCATATTTGATCCCAGATTTTGTTAAGATAGTGCAATGATAATTGCTTACATGCTTATTTTGCTATGTCGCTATTTTTGTGATGTATAGTTAGTTATATCCTATTCATTGAGGTTAATCTTGAATTATTCTAGTACCACATGCTTAAAATAGGTTGTGTGAATTATTGTACGACTATGCTTAGCCATGCAAGTCTAGAACGA
Source organism: Phyllostachys edulis (assembly GCA_036346405.1). Lineage (NCBI taxonomy): Eukaryota > Viridiplantae > Streptophyta > Magnoliopsida > Poales > Poaceae > Phyllostachys > Phyllostachys edulis. Next base: position 48,729,787 of record CM070563.1, on the reverse strand, counting down.
TAGTTTGATTGTCGGGATTAACCCGACAATTATGGGAGATACACATCCTCTTTTATCATTTTCATTTCAGATCTTCGAATCTATTTTATGAGTTAAAATTTGTCACTTTAAATGGGTTTTGAGGTCTGGACAAGTGATTGCTAGTGAGAGTGCCTTCGTGCACGAGATTTGGTATGTGGTTGGCTTGTCTGGACCATTAAGGACCGAACTTTGGACCTACGATTCAAGTAAAACTTGTGCTAACACACGCGGTATATGGGTGTTGTACGGTTAAGTAGGGGGAAGGTTTTATTGTGTTACGTCCCATGGTGGTGTAAGGGCACTTGGGTTGATCATTTGTCCGTAGGAGCCGATGTAATATTCTATAGTGTGCATGGGAGCACCAATTTTTAATTTGTGCATTGCATCGGTATTTCCAATACAACTTGTGAGCCGCTTAGTAAGTGCTAGCAGTCGCTTGTACTAAGCAAGGGAACATCTTACAAGGGGGACTTAGCCCCATAGGATTTTCTTGCCAAAAACGACCGTATCTCGATTCTCCCTGGCCGGCATACCAAAGGAAGTGTGTAATTATTCGGAGGCATCCAGAGGCTTACGGGCTAATCGAGTTGTGTGGGTAAAGTAGTTGCAGTTATGGACGATCACTTGAGTATGTGGCTGCTAATTGTTAGACTTTGAATTAAAATTTGTGGGTATAACTTGGTATTCGGTATGAACGGGTGTTCATGCACTTTACTATATCAAAGTGGGCTGCCACTATAATGTTTGTTTGATTCATTTCTTCATCTTTGTATTACTTTATCACATGATTTACTTCTTCTTCAAATCTGTTTTTCAAATGGCATTTGATAAACTAGTATGTGTAGGTTGGAAAACTGTTGCGTTTTTTTGCAAAACTAAAGCCAGTAATGCCATCCTTTGATTACCTCTATGCATAACTAATTTTTATTTGTGTAAGACTTACGAGTACAATTGTACTCAATCCGGTTGTTGCAATTCTAGGTATAGAAGATTGTGAGCCCGCTGAGCTTGTGAGTGTCGATTTAGACGACACTAACGACTAGTGCTATCATTTAACTCCCAGTCGGTTGCCGATGGGTTATGGGGCATACCATGCTGGAATTTTGGTTTACTTACTTATTTCCGCTGCTACTTTATGATCTCATTTGAATTTGGTCGGTTGGCCACTTGTAATAGTCGTAGACTTGAACTACTTAATGTATGCCTTTTGGATTATTAATGTATGAATGTTGTATGGATGTGATCGATGTTGTATGCGAGTTTGGGTATGTTGGTCGCTGATCTTGGTAGCCAACATGACCTCATGCTCGCTGTTCATGGATTCCATTTTAACTGACTAGGTGTGGTCTTTGATTGCGTTGAGAACCGATAATCATGTAGTACTTGCAGAGGAGCGGTACGTATGATCACCGGGGCTCTAATTTCAGTAGAGACCTCTCACTTAGATGGAGTTAACTTAGAATCCATTAACTTAGAAGCCCAAAGTTATCTCCTTAAGGTCAGGTGGGTCTCGGTCTTACGGAATTAACCCAGGGGCTCCCACAGGCGACAAGGAAACAGAAGAAGAAGACATTTCTGCTTTTAGAGTATGTATAGACTGATGTCCGGATGATCATCTTCGATGGAGGACTATCCTTTTTATAATATAAGGAATAAATTCAATGCGTGAGACAAAGAGACGCATTAGGGAGCCAAAGCGGCATTGATGCGAGGGAAGAGACGCATAGGCGACGAAGAAACTCATCGGGGAGCTGAAGCGATATTATCACAGACGATTATAATTAAAAACTGTCTGTGAAGTCTACGATTATCACAGATGCTTCGTATTCAGAACTATTTGTGATACTTCACAGACGGTTCTCAACATGAACCGTTTGTGAAGTCTACAATTATTACAAACGGTTTGTGTTCAGAACCGTCTGTGATACTTCACAGAAGATTCTCAACATGAACTATTTGTGATATTACCTCTTCACAGACAGTTCTTAGCGCAGCCAGTAATACAAACAATAGCTAAATAAAAACCGTCTGTGATTGTATTTAATACAGACGATTTTGGTCAACCGTCTGTGATGAGACGTCCAGTATTAATCGTTTTGTAGTAGTGCAAGGACGAGATCTGACCAGCGGCTCCTCGTGGTGGGGGTGCCCCTTGGAGAGGGTGTATGCCGCCAGGAGTGTGCACATCATGATCCCAACGTAGGTGATTTTCTTCCACTTGGCCATCTCATCTGCGAGAGAAGATCAAACGCAAAATCCAAACCCAAATCAAGAACCGATTTGGGGGGGGGGGGTCCAAATCAATAACTCACTGAAACAGTGAAAAGAGAAAGGCAGGGCGGCTCTGGGGCGTCGGGGAGGCGCGGCGGGCCTGGAGAGGCAGGGCTGTGGGCGGAGCTAGGGAGGCGTGGCAGAGCAAGGGAGGTGGGGGCGAAGCTGGGGCGTCGGGGAAGCAGGGCAAACCTAGGGAGGCGGGGCTGCAGGGTGGAGCTGGGCGTCGGGTGGTGGAGTGGAGCTACGGTGGAGGGGCGGCGAGGAGGACCTAGGGCGGCGGGGTGGACCTGGGGCAGCGGGGCTGCGGCAGATAGGGATTTGGGAGATAGGGTGTGAGGAAGATAGGGATTTGGGGGCGTTGATGTGTCTGTTTGGGGAGAAGAAGTGCGTACATATTTATATCCAAACATTGTTTCCACGGTGCGCTATACACGTCAGGAAATTGCTAAATATTGGCACGGCTGTCTTGGCGCATGAGCCAATTTCCCTCGCTCGCACATCCCCAAATGTGTAGAAAGCACCAACTATTGGCCTGACGGTGTGAACTAGTAAAAAAAAATTCTTTTTCCTGATTGTTCTGTTTTAACCGTTAGAAAAATGGTTTTTTCTTATGGTTTCTGGAACCAGTCAGAATAAAGCTTAATTTTACGTACTTAAAATTCCCGTCAGTAAAATACCAATCCAACACGGTTTCTGCGGGCCCGTCGAATCGCAGCTTTCTGGTAGTGGTTGTGGCCGGGTTTTTATTCCATATATTGCTTGCTGGAATTATTGGTAATTATGGTTTAAATTGATAGTGACAATGGTTTAGGTGATATTTTAGACTCAGTGTTGGGCCGGAGGGTTACAAATGTCTTGCAAATACATTGGAAAAACCTTCCTCCACTTCCACGGTTCCATTTCTTCCAGCTGACCCGGGAGAATGTGGTGGAGGTGGCGAAGTCTCGCAAAAAGGAAAAGGAAATATTAGTACCGTACTCACTATGTAGTAAATTAAATTCAACTGCAGTTTATCTAAATGCCGCTAGAAAACTCTGTATTCCTTTTGTCTAAAAATGTTGCAAGAGAAACAAACAAATTGTGGCACTTCATGTGTCAATGGTTTCAATCAATGGCTTTCATATTGACTGCCAATGCTTTCTTATTCCGCGTAACATACGCAAACTGTAAGAATTAGTCAAAGGTCCTATAGCTCTCTCTCTCTCTCTCTCTCACTGAGGAACACAAACAAAGGGAGAGTTTGAGATTGATGTTGTTGTATCTTCATATGCATGTATTTATGCACTTGCATAAACTTCTTTCACCATCCACTGCTTATCCTACTACTGGGAGTTGGGAGTGGAAAAGACAAATATGTGAGGAAGAAAGTAGAGAATTTTTTTGTAGCTAATAATTGTTTGTACCATAGCCTTCCCGGGACTTAAATGGTGCATTATTCTGTAGGTTATTGTCCAGACAAGTTGTTCTCCCTTCGCAAATACACTTCCTTTCTATACAGAGACGATGAGCTATTGGGATTTCTTGACCAGAGGTAATTAGCCAACCAAAGATAACAATCAAACAGCACATCAATAATATATGGTTAATCATAAAGACATGTGTTACCATACTGTGACAATTCAGATTGGAACTCACTGTAGTGCAACATACCCGACCAAAACTTTTGGCTATATTCTGAAAGCGAGGCGGCAATTGCGACGCCTTGTGTGTTTGCACTGATCAGAATATATAGCCATATATGTGCATGCGTTGTAGTCTTACACGTGTCACGTCAAGCAATACAAGTGCCATGGTTTCAGTGGTGGCCATCATGACTTCTTGTCCACGTGAAGCGCGTCATTAAAAGAAAGTTTAAGACTGTAGAACTCATTCTCCATTCCTCGCCTATCCTCCTCTCACACACACAAACAACGAAAGATAAACACAGACGCGAATGTACCACGGATACCATGTCCTAGACACCATTAAGTATAGGAACCTTTGCAGGTCAAGGGTTGAAGAGGAGGTTGGTAGCTCGAATACCTTGTCAATTACCTTTGCTAATCGTTTTCATGCCGCACAGAGCGCTTACAGTAGTCATGAGCTTGAAAGTACATTGGATAATTTAGAAACCATTGCTTCCAACATGGCAGAGTTTGTGTTCCTTCTAGGCGGATGCGAACACATGTCTCGTAGCCCCTACGACTCGTATCTCTACATTGATAACTTCATGTTTGGCCGTCACATAGAAAAGCAGCAAGTCATCAATATCTTACTGCAAGATAATCTTCCTCCTTTCGCTCCAACTGTTCTCCCAATCATCGGCACTGGCAGCGTCGGTAAGAAAACTCTTTCTTTTTTTTTTAAGAGGGGGAAACCCTACTTTTTACTAAAAGCAAATAACAGTCTATACAAAAGAAAGAGGTAAAGAGAAGACTGGGATCACCAGTAAGCAACTACAAGAGCAGCAGAAGGGCAGCGCAGCTGCCATAGCAACTAAGACAACCAGACAAAAAACCCCAACACTAACAAAAGCAATTCCAACACCAGATTACAGACAGCAATTCCAACTTCAGATTACAGACCAGATGATGAGATGCAACTCATCTTACAAAAATTCTTAGTCCAGGCTTCCAACATAGTCACGACAGCATCCAACTTGTCGCCGTCATCCTTTTTTAACAGAATACGCCAGTGCTGCAAACAAGATAAAACTTTGAAGATTATATCTATTGGATGTTTAATAAAAATCCTTTCAAACGCCATATTGTTCCTAATTCTCCAAAGGGTCCAAGCCGTAGCTATAAAACTAAATAAAGCAACATTATACAGATTAACCCCTTTTTTTTCTAGCCAATTCAGTTGGAAATCATCTAAAGACTTTGGATGGCGTCCCCAGCCAAGAGCCTCTTTCAGACAAATCCAGAAGAAATTCGAAAGATTACAAGAGAACATAATATGATCGATATTCTCCTCCAGGCCACACAAAACACAATTTATACTGCCTTTCCAACCCCTCTTCTTAAGCTGGTCCAACATTTGCACTCTATCATTGTAGCAAAGCCAAACAAAGATTTTAACCTTTAAAGGTATTTTGCTCTTCCAAAGCTTCTGCATTTTCAAACATCTAATTAACACCCCCAAACTGTAAATGCCCATATAAGGATCTCACTAAAAAACAGCCGGATTTCTCAAAACACCAAATTGCCTTGTCCTGGACATTACTTAGCTCAACATCCTCAAGATCTTTTTTCATCTCATCCCATTGCTGCATTTCCTCTTCCCCAAAGCTTCTTCTAAAAGAGATACTCCAATTCTCTCATCCCTTTGCATCAGCCACACTACTGCGAGGAGATTGGCAAAGTCTGAACAGCTTGTCATACTTGATCTTAAAAGGACAATTATCAACCCAAACACCCCCCGAAAAAGAGGTATTAGTACCATCCCCCACTTTAAATCTGACCCCACAGTCGAACAGATTCTTAACCCTCAGGACATTCTTCCAAAACTGAGAGCCACTAATCTTGCAAAAGTCTTTGAAAACCCCCGTCGGAAAATATTTAGCTTTCAAAATCTTAAACCAGAGATCGTTCTTTGCTAAAGAACTTTTCCAAATCCATTTGGCAATAAGATAGTCATTCATGACTCTAGTATTGATAATCCCCAACCCACCAAACTTTTTAGGTCTGCAAATAGCTCCCCGGTGCATCATGTGATATTTGAACTTGCCACTAGCACCCCTCCAGAAGAATTTGCTCCTAATAGAATCCATCTTTCTGCGGGTTTCATCGTTAAGTCTGTAGAACCCCATCGTATAGATAGTTAGACTACTCAGACTGCTATTCACCAAAACCAGCCTTCCTGTCGGGACCCAAAATTACGGTTCGGGACCCTCTGTGTTTAATGCACTAGCCCAGGATCATGCTAGTGCACACAGTGTCAACAAAGATGGCAATCGATCCATACAAGCGGATAATAACATAAACGATTAACTTTGATTAACAAATAATGGTTTTGACCTTAAGGTCGAGTTTACAACTATTGAGCCACGCAGGGCTAACGTAGGAAATAAACGGCGGCGAAACATAAGCGGTAGTGGCACCCCATGGTTCGCCACAGCAACCGATCGATCAAGACCTCACGATCGGGCACCTTCGATGTACTCGTCCTCGAATCTTTGGTGAAGACTCCTCCTCTGCTTGATTCGTCAAAACAAGCGTGAGTACACACCGTACTATAAGCCACACCACGAGATGCAAAAAATATATATATCTTTGGCTTTTTACAAAGGAAGGCATTCTCAGGGCTCTTTTGCATAAATGCCACTTTTGCAATTGAATACAATTAATAGATTAAAGTCGTAAAACAAATAGACAATAATAATTTTAACAAGTTATTTCACAAAGACACACACACAAATTTCTAACGGGTTATTCACATAGCTAGATGATTTAATCACATAGCTCCTTCCCACACAATTTTATGAAAATCTACCCTAGTGTCAAATCCCGAGCATTGTCCATGATCATGACGCTATTCAATAGATTAAGTTACACTCTGCGAGTTTGTACACTTTACCCACAAGATACAATTAGTGTAGCTAACACTAATCATAACAAAGCATTTCAGATACCTTATCCTACTATGCTAGGCCCGTCTCAAAACAGCATGTGGTCGTGCAGAAGCTTAGTTCAATAGAGCACATGGTGAGGTCCTTAATTGACCAAGGCAAGACTTCCACTAACTAAACCACATAGACACACAGATTTTAATATTCACACAGATCCACACAGTCCACCCCTTTCACACAAGATCCACCCCTTGCCTCGGTCCAAAATCTTTTACCACCGGTTGATTTAAGTGCAACATATGCCACAAAGACACATAGTACACACAGTTTGTTCACACAGTTTCATATTCATTTAGTCAATTTATAACAAAGAAGATACATGACAAGTGAGTCGTGGCATGGCTAAGCAATCTAATACGAACTAACCAACCCACGTTGGTGCTACAATATTACCAACTAATTATCAACTAGGGTGACAAGGAATCAAGGCTTAACAATTACACAAGGAGGCATATCAATTTGGAATTAACTCATCGCACCCAAAAGCTTTTAAATAAATACTTGAATTAAGATGCAGTAATTTGAATTAAAATACTTTTATAAAACTGGGAAGCAAAATGGTCAAGGGCATAGCTTGCCTTGAAAAGGATCTAGGAATTGATCTTGGTCTTGGAAAGGTCCTTCTTCTTCAACTCTTCCAACAGCGTCGAAGTCTACTCGCAAACGACACAAACAAACAAAACTAAATAAAAACCAGAAGCAAATAACTCCAATAAAATAATTAAAAATCTCCAATAGATAGATCTGGATTTTAGACGAATTTAGAAATTTGAATGGATGGATTTGGAGTTAGGATTCAATTATTATGAATTTTACAAATTTTAACCTAAATTTGGAAATTAAATAAATTCTAAATTCTAAAACTAAACTGAACTCCAAATTACATAATTATATGTTATTTAATTAGACAATAATTTTCTAAGATTTTAGCAATTTAAATCATCCAATTTGGATTTGGGATTCAAAAGGTATGAATTTTACAAGTTTTAACCTATCTCTTGAATTTTAAATGAATTTCTAAATTTAAAAAAAGTCAAATTTAAATAATTTTGATTTGATTAGCTAGATCTTAATTCTATATGAATTTAGAAATTTGAAACACCCAATTTGGAGTTTGGATGCAAAAGTTATGAATTTTACAAATTTAAACCTAAATCATTATTTAACAATTTCTGAATTATTTTTCTAAAGGAAATTCTAATTATTGCGCAAGGTGACGTCGTGAAGGATTTTCCGGAAAATAAATGAATTAAAGAATTAATCGACACGTGGGACCCACATGTCGGTGACACGCTCACGCGGACCAAGTCCACCGAGCCACCGGATTTAAACAGTCTTTGGCGTGGCGCACCTGCTGCTGGCGATAAGCGCCGCGTATGCGCACACGTGGGCGACACGCACGCACGGAGGTGAGTGGCGGTGGCGTGGCGTCCCACGTCGGCGAGGACGACAACGACGGCGGCGATCGATTCGATGGTCACCGGCGCTCTGATGCTTTCGCCGGGCGGTGGGTGGTACGGGCGTGTAGCTGACGCTATTGCGAACACGATGAGGTACCTCCGGGTGGTTGAGGTGGACGGTGGTGGCCGGCGGCGAGGTCGGAGCGGCGAAGCAGCTCGGGTTTTGTCGGGCGGGCGCTCCGGTGAGGCTCTGACGAAATGGGTGGCTCCGGGAGGTAGGTCTGGTGACAGCGAACACGGCGGGGTGCTCCACGACGACGCGGCGGCGACGACGGCGGCGCAATCGAAGAAATCCCACCGGCGGCGAGAAAGCCCTAGAGCTCGAATTGGCGGCGATGCGGAGGTTCTCGGGTGGAATTGAGCGAGGGGTTAAGGAAAGGGGGCTGCAGCGATCCTCGGGGTGGCTTTTATAGAGGTCGGGAGGCACCGGGGCGGCGTGGCGACGTGGAGGTCGTGGGCGACGGTTGCGGCTTCGTGGGCGTAACCGGCCGCGGGGACGAGGGGGTCGTGGGGTGTGGCGGGGTGGTCGTGGCGTCGTGGCGACGCGTCACGGAGGACGCGGCGGTTGGGCGTCATTGTGAAGCTTCGGCGTTGACCGCTCATGGCGGTTACGCGCGGCAACGCGCGGAGACGAAAGCGACGACCATGTGAACCGCTTAGCGGAGACGGGAGGCGGCCAACGGGCAGAGAAGCGAGGCGAGGCGCAGGCGTGCGAGATCGCCGTCCAACTCGAGATTGGACGGCTATGAATGATTGGTAAGAGATGAACAGTCTTTGGGCGAGAGATTTAGCCCAACGATGTTTGGAGATTTAAAATAGGTTTTTCCATTTTTAGAAAATAGCGTAAATTCAAATAAGCAATGGAAAATAGCAAATGAACTTGGAAAAATTCGAGAAAATTCGTAAAATATATCCAAGCTCATAGAATCCAAATAAAATAGTTTTGACTATTGTTCATGTTGGAATTATTCATATTAAATTGTTTTGTTACTAAAGTCCAAGTTAAAGCTTTTGAACTAAATTCAAATAAATCCAAATGGTGAATTTTCTCTCTACCAACTATTTAAATGATTTTTAAAGCTCTAAAAATTGGGATGTTACAAACCTCCCCCCCTTAAAGGAATCTCGTCCCCGAGATTCAGGCTAGCTAGAGAAAAGGCTAGGGAAATCGGCTTTCAACTCTTCTTCACGCTCCCACGTTGCTTCACCTTCTGAGTGGTGGCTCCACTGCACTTTGCAAAAACGAACTGTCTTGCTTCTGGTCCGACGTTCTGCGACATCCAGAATCTTGACCGGCTGTTCTTTGTAGGTGAGGTCTTCTTTTAGTTCAATTGACTCCAACGGTGCTTGTTCTTCTGGCACCCTAAGACACTTCTTCAACTGAGAGACGTGAAAGACATCGTGTACTCGCTAGCGGCTCGTGGCGGCTCTAATCGATAAGCCACTTCTCCACAGCGTTCCAAAATCTTGAGCGGACCAACATACCGAGGGGCAAGTTTCCCTTTGGCATGGAACCTTTTCACACCTCTCGAGGGGCGAACTCGGAGATACACAAAATCTTCGGCTCAAAATCGAGATCACGGCGGCGATTGTCGGCATAACTCTTCTGCCTCGATCGAGCTATCTTTAGCCTCTCTCGATCATGGACACTTGCTCTTCGCTTCTTGAATAATATCTGGACCAAAGATCAGACGTTCAATTTGTTTACGACCAGTTCAACGGGTTCTACAGTTCGACCATACAAAGCTTCAAGCGGTGACATTTGCAAACGGCTTGATAACTGTTGTTGTACGAGAATTCGTGATATGGTAAACTCTTATCCCAGCGGGTAGCATTTGCTAGTGCACGTGCTCTCAAAGATATCCTCCAATATTTGATTAACCCTTTCATCTGTCCATCTGTTTGGGGATGATACGCGATCTTGAAATTCAGTGAGTCCCTAAGGCTTCATGCAAACTCGCCAAAATCGGAGGTGAATTGAGATCCTCGATCGACACTATCTTCTTAGGCACACCATGCAAACCGACAATCTTCGACATGTACAAATCGCTAGACGATCTCTGAATAAGTGGTTTTGACTGGTAAGAAATGGGCAACTTTAGTCAAATGATCCACTATTACCCAAATCGAATCGTAACCCGATTGAGTCTTGGGTAGACCGTAATGAAATCCATTCGATTTCTTCCCACTTCCACTCTGGAATCTGCAAGGGTTGCAATGACCTGCCGCCTCGATGTTCTCGCTTTAACTTTCGACACACATCGCACAAGGCAACGAACTCGCGGCGTCCGTTTCAAATTCGCCACCAAAACTTATTCTTAACATCTGATACATCTTAGTACTACCAGGTGAATCGAATACTTTGAGTCATGGGCCTCCTTCAGATTAGCTGCCTCAATCCATCAATATCTGAGCATAAATCGTCCATTGATCCACAAGATATCTGATCATCCACCGTGAAGTCCTTGAACTTCCCTTCATCATCTTCTTCTTGATGTCGGAGAACTCGAGTCTTTCTACCGAGCTTGAATTTGCTTCTCCAAAGTAGATCGCACTTCCAAGTTTGCTACTGAATCCTTCAGATACTACTTCTAGCTTCACTGAATTCCTCTTGAAGTTCTCGAACAAGGCTCTTTCACTTCCAAAGCATTGCGTGGGTCTTACTACTCAAAGCATCTGCAATCGACATTGGCTTTACCAGATGGTAATGGATTCCAAGATTATAATCCTTTATCAACTCTAGCCATCTCCTCTGTCTCATATTCAGATCGATGAGTGAAAATATATTTCAAGCTCTTATGATCTGTATACCTCACAATGATTACCGATGAGGTAATGGCGCTAAATCTTCAAAGCATGCACTACGGCAGCTAATTCCAGATCATGGGTAGGGTAATTTTCTTCATGCGGCCTTAACTGCCTTGACGCATAAGCGACCGCTCTTCCTTCTTGCATTAGGACACATCCTAATCCTTGACGTGAAGCGTCACAATAGATATCAAAATCCTTACGAATATCCGGCAAAATCAGCACCGGGGCTGAAGTCAAACGCTTCTTCAATTCTTGAAAACTTTCTTCACAAGTCAGGGTCCAGTAAACTTTTCTCTTTCTTCAACAATTGCGTAAGAGGTTTAGCAATTGACGAAAATCCTTCAATGAAACGGCGATAATATCCTGCTAATCCCAAGAAACTGCGAATCTGAGTGACAGTCTTGGGTTGTCCCCAATGTAATACAGCTTTAACTTTATCGGGGTCAATCACTCCTCGCAATTGTCATTACATGACCAAGAAAATCCACTTCCTTTTTCCAAAAATCGCACTTGCTAAACTTAGCATACAATTGATGCTCCCTGAGCTTCTCTAGAATTAATCTCAAATGTTCAGCATGCTCTTCTTCTGACTTGGAGTAAACCAAAATATCATCGATGAATACGACTACAAACTTGTCCAGATACTCCATGAATACCTTATTCATCATGTTCATGAAATAGGCAGGGGCATTAGTCAGACCAAAGGACATGACTAGGAACTCATAATGTCCATACCGCGTTGAGAAAGCGGTTTTAGGTATATCCTTAGGACAGATCTTCAACTGATGATAACCCGATCGCAGATCAATCTTCGAGAACACTCCGGCTCCCTTCATTTGATCAAACAGATCATCTATCCGGGGCAATGGGTACTTATTCTTGATGGTGACTTCATTGAGAGATCGGTAGTCGATGCACATTCTCATGCTTCCATCCTTCTTTTTGACGAACAAGACTGGCGCTCCCCATGGCGACGAACTAGGCCTCACAAAACCTTTCTCCAAAAGTTCTTCTATCTGTTTCTTCATCTCCACTAACTCATCGGCTGGCATCCGATACGGTCTCTTTGTCACGATCCGGTGGCATTCCTGGTAATTCTTCTGGGAACACATCTGGATATTCCTTGACGACTGGCACATCTTCCAACGCGATGGTCTTCAGGCTATTGACTATCAAATGCCCATTACGCACTGAGGTAGCTAGGAACTCCACTTTGTTTCCTTTGGTATCCTCGATTGTAACGGCTCTTTGGCCACAATCCAGCACGGCTTTGTGCTTGGTTAACCAATCCATGCCAAGGATGACATCTATGGTTTGGGTGTCTAGAATAATTAGGTTAGCTAGAAACTCAACTCCACTATGAGTAACTTAGCCCTAAACAACCCACATTAGAACTTAGCTCTGCTCGGTATCGGACTAACAGAGTTCGCTTAAGAGGCATAACTTCCAACTTATTCTTAGTTGCAAAACTCCGAAACAAACGAATCGAAGCTCCGTAATCAAATGCGAATCAAGCAGTATTGAATTTACTAGGAACTTACCCAATACAACGTCTGGTGCTTCCTGGGCTCCTTCCAGAGTGATGTGATTAACACGACCTCTAACCACTGACTGAGGCGTTCCTCCTGGTTGGCTGGTTCCCTGAGAAACTCCTTGGTTGTTCTGCACTGGGGTCTTGGCAGGTGTTGCTCCAAGGTTGAAGCGAACTGGAGTGATAGTTCCCTTCTGAGGACACTGATTAGCAAAATGCCCTGGCTGACAGCAATTGTAACACACTCTTGGTTCATTCTGCCGGTTGTTGTTCCTTGGGGTGGGGTTGACTGGTGTCGGGTTACGAGAATTCTGAACAAAAGGACGAGGTGCTGAAGGTGGTGCAGGTGTCCTGAAAGAACTCTGTGGCTGGAAATGATTAAACCGCTGCAGTACTACTCTTGCCCTCTCATTGTTGTGGTGGTGGCTTCCTTCTTTGAATCATCCTCGCTATGGTGATCCTCCAGCTCCTTGCGTTTGTCCTCCATGACCAACGCCTTGTTAATCAACTCACGAAATGGGAAGGTGTGAGCAAGCAGATTGACTTGTAGTCCCGAGTTCAAACCCTTCAAAAATCGGCTCTGGCGAGACACAAGATGCGACATCCTCTCGGGGCATAGCGAGCTAGTGAGAAAACTTATTCAGTAGTCAACATCGACATACCCCTTGCTTGAGAGCGGAACTCATCCTTCTTCAAATCCATAATGCCTTCAGTACATGATATCGGGCGAAAAGTCAGCAGTGAATTCTTCCCAAGTGATATTCTGCGGTGCTCCATGTGTTTGCAAGTTCTCCCACCATTCTGCAGCCTATGCCCTCCATCCGATGGGTGGCATATAAAACCTTCTCATGATCGCTGCATTGGGTGATCGCAGCTTCCTCTCAATCACGCCGGCCAATCATCGCCTTCTCTTGGCGTGACATGTCCGAGAAAAAGTTGGCGGACGGGTTCTCATGAATTCAGCCAACTTGGATGGTCCCTGATGACCATGAGCGACTGAGGCTCCTCCCTGATGATGGTTGTGGTTGTTGTTGTTGTTCATGGCCTGCATCTGGTTCATCATGGTGTACATCATCTGCGTCTGTCTTTGCCATGAAGGCTCCAAAGTTCTGCAAGTCCAGGGTGGTGCTTGGGGTGGCACTTCTTCAGGGTTTGCTCATTGCCTTCGATCCTTGGGCTCCGGATCCACTTGCGGCAAGATGGCGAGTCCGAACCATCTGGTGAGGTTCCATAGGTTAGATAAGGTAGAGAGCACGAGGTGAGTTAAGAACTAGACAGGGGATAGATTAAACCCAGCAAACACAGCTCAAGAAAATTCGAACGAAAATAATCTTCATTAATAGCTTAATAGCATGGCTGCAACAAATGCCTAAGGGCCTTTGCAGCTCATACTTGCACACAGAAAATAAAGCGAACCTAAACACACAAGCTACCGCCTAAAGGGCGACTCTGAAAAGGGAAACTGGCTAAGCCTGACTAAACTGGAACTTAAACGAACTACTCGAGAAAGCCTCCAAAACCACGGCGACGCTCCCGCCTGGTGTAGACTCTGAAGTGAGCCGCATCTCGCGAATCGGTTCGATGCCGGGATCGGTGCATAAAGAGCAGCGTCTTTGGGTGCAGTGTAGCTAGCTCCTCTGGTGGTAAGCTCGGCCGATCCTCTGGAATCTCCTCTGGATCCTCTTCGACTTCTTCTGGATCTTCCTCTTGATCATCTTCGAGCTCATGCTGACCATAGAGAGCGTGCTCTAGGACGGCGATCGTTTCCTCGGCTTCTTCCCAGGCCTGATAGGCGCACCTCAGCTCGGTGGCGGCCATCTCCAGCGACTCCTCCTGAACAGCTGTGAACCGCGCAAGATGCACCACGCTGGCATTGCCTTCCCGCTGGTAGACGGAAGCGTGTAGATAGCTCCCGGCGGCTCGGGATGGTAGCGGAAGACGGTGTTCTGCAGTTCTTCCGCGTAGATGTGGCAGACTCGGAGCATGGCCAAGCGTGACGACTCCTGGATTCCTTGCGTGAAGGTGATCCTCCTGACTGAGATGTCTAAGGGCTGGCTGCCTCTAGTGTTCCTCCTGGCGTAGACCGTCATGCGGCAGACCACACCACGATCTCGTCCGTTGACCATGTACTTGCTGCCACGGTGCATTGGGCAATCGAAGCCTCCAAGTGTCTGCAGCAGCTTCCACAGCTCTGCGGCAAGTCCTCCGTTGCAATCTCCAAGGTCTCAAGGTAAGGCATCCGCCACGAAAGACAAGAGGTAAGAACCACGTTAAAACAAATGGGAGAAGAAAGAAATTACAGCAATAGATGAGTCAAGAGAGATATAAGAGGAGTTAAGCAATTCCTTTAGTCTTATAGATTAATTTTCTTTATAGAAAATAATTTGGACACCTAAACGGCCAATCTAACTAAGGTCTAGTCCTACAACAAGATGGCTCGATACCACTTTTGTCGGGACCCAAAATTACGGTTCGGGACCCTCAGGTTTAATGCACTAGCCCAGGATATGCTAGTGCACACAAGTGTCAACAAAGATGGCAATCGATCCATACAAGCGGATAATAACATAAACGATTAACTTTGATTAACAAATAATGGTTTTGACCTTAAGGTCGAGTTTACAACTATTGAGCCACGCAGGGCTAACGTAGGAAATAAACGGCAGCGGAAACATAAACGGTAGTGGCACCCCATCGGTTCGCCACAGGCAACCGACTAGGATCAAGACCTCACGATCAGGCACCTTCGATGTACTCGTCCTCGAATGCTGGTGAAGACTCCTCCTCTGCTTGATTCGTCAAAACAAGCGTGAGTACACACCGTACATCGCAAGCCACACCACGAGATGCAAAAATATATATATGTCGGCTTTTTACAAAGGAAGGCATTCATGGCTCTTTTGCATAAATGCCACTTTTGCAATTGAATACAATTAATAGATTAAAGTCGTAAAACAAATAGACAATAATAATTTTAACAAGTTATTTCACAAAGACACACACACAAATTAACAGTTATTCACATAGCTAGATGATTTAATCACATAGCTCCTTCCCACACAATTTTATGAAAATCTACCCCTAGTGTCAAATCCCGAGCATTGTCCATGATCATGACGCGCTATTCAATAGATTAAGTTACACTCTGCAGAGTTTGTACACTTTATCCACAAGATACAATTAGTGTAGCTAACACTAATCATAACAAAGCATTTCAGATACCTTATCCTACTATGCTAGGCCCGTCTCAAAACAGGCATGTGGTCGTACAGGAAGCTCAGTTCAATAGAGCACATGGTGAGGTCCTTAATTGACCAAGGCAAGACTTCCATTAACTAAACCACATAGACACACAGATTTTTAATATTCACACACCACACAGTCCACCCCTTTCACACAAGATCCACCCCTTACCTCGGTCCAAAATCTTTTACCACCGGTTGATTTAAGTGCAACATATGCCACAAAGACACATAGTACACACAGTTTGTTCACATTAGTTTCATATTCACTTAGTCAATTTATAACAGCAGTATACATGACAAGTGAGTCGTGGCATGGCTAAGCAATCTAATACGCAACTAACCAACCCACGTTGGTGCTACAATATTTACCAACTAATTATCAACTAGGGTGACAAGGAATCAAGGCTTAACAATTACACAAGGGAGGCATATCAATTTGGAATTAACTACTGCACCCAAAAGCTTTTAAATAAATACTTGAATTAAGATGCAGTAATTTGAATTAAAATACTTTTATAAAACTGGGAAGCAAAATGGTCAAGGGCATAGCTTGCCTTGAAAAGGATCTAGGAATTGATCTTGGTCTTGGAAAGGTCCTTCTTCTTCAACTCTTCCAACAGCGTCGAAGTCTACTCGCAAACGACACAAACAAACAAAACTAAATAAAAACCAGAAGCAAATAACTCCAATAAAATAATTAAAAATCTCCAATAGATAGATCTGGATTTTAGACGAATTTAGAAATTTGAATGGATGGATTTGGAGTTAGGATTCAATTATTATGAATTTTACAAATTTTAACCTAAATTTGGAAATTAAATAAATTCTAAATTCTAAAACTAAACTGAACTCCAAATTACATAATTATATGTTATTTAATTAGACAATAATTTTCTAAGATTTTAGCAATTTAAATCATCCAATTTGGATTTGGGATTCAAAAGGTATGAATTTTACAAGTTTTAACCTATCTCTTGAATTTTAAATGAATTTCTAAATTTAAAAAAAGTCAAATTTAAATAATTTTGATTTGATTAGCTAGATCTTAATTCTATATGAATTTAGAAATTTGAAACACCCAATTTGGAGTTTGGATGCAAAAGTTATGAATTTTACAAATTTAAACCTAAATCATTATTTAACAATTTCTGAATTATTTTTCTAAAGGAAATTCTAATTATTGCGCAAGGTGACGCTCGTGAAGGATTTTCCGGAAAATAAATGAATTAAAGAATTAAGCGACACGGGACCCACATGTCATTGACACTCCACGATGGACCAAGTCCACCGAGCCACCGGATTTGAACGGTCTTGGCGTGGCGCACCGCTGCATGCAGCGCCGACGCTGGCGCACACGTGGCTGACACGCACGCACGGAGGGTGAGGTGGCAGGTGACGTGGCGTCCACGTCGGCGAGGACGACAACGACGGCGGCAAGATCGATTCGATGGTCACCGGCGCTACAAGATGCTCGCGCCGAGGTGGGTGGTACGGCGTGTAGCCGACTCTATTGCGAACACGATGAGGTACCTCCGGTGGTTGAGGTGGACGGTGGTGGCGGCGGCGGCGAGGCGGCGCGGCGGCTCGGGTTTTGTCGGGCGGGCGCTCCGGTGAGGCTCTGACGAAATGGGTGGCTCCGGGAGGTAGGTCTGGTGACAGCGAACACGGCGGGGTGCTCCACGACGACGCGGCGGCGACGACGGTGGCGCAATCGAAGAAATCCCACCGGCGGCGAGAAAGCCCTAGAGCTCGAATTGGCGGCGATGCGGAGGTTCTCGGGTGGAATTGAGCGAGGGGTTAAGGAAAGGGGGCTGCAGCGATCCTCAGGGTGGCTTTTATAGAGGTCGGGAGGCACCGGCGGCGTGGCGACGTGGAGGTCGTGGGCGGCGATTCGCGCCGTGGGCGAATCGCCGCGACGAGGGGGTGGGGTGTGGCGGGGTGGTCGTGGGCGTCGTGGCGCACGTGCGGAGGACGCGGGGCGGTTGGAGGCGTCCGCCGTGAAGCTCGGCGTTGACCGCTCATGGCGGTTGCTCACGACGAATGAGCGGAGACGGCGCGATTTAACTCAGAAGGGGCCGGCTTAGCGCCGAGACGGGAGGCGCCCACCGGGCGAGGGTGAGGCGAGAGCCTACATGGCGAGATCGCCGTCCAACTCAGACGGACGGCCACGAATGATTGGTAGATGAACAAAGTCTTTGGGCCGAGAGATTTAGCCCAACGATGTTTGGAGATTTAAAATAGGTTTTTCCTTTTTAGAAAATAGCAGAAATTCAAATAAGCAATGGAAAATAGCAAATGAACTTGGAAAAATTCCAGAAAATTCCAGAAAATATATCCAAGCTCATATAATCCAAATAAAATAGTTTTGACTATTGTTCATGTTGGAATTGTTCATATTAAATTGTTTTGTTACTAATGTCCAAGTTAAAGCTTTTGAACTAAATTCAAATAAATCCAAATGGTGAATTTTCTCTCTACCAACTATTTAAATGATTTTTAAAGCTCTAAAAATTGGGATGTTACACTTCCCCCAGCCGATAAGAAATTGCTTTTCCAATTATCAAGTCTTTTGCTCAACTTATTGATCACAGTTTCGGTAGATTTCTCCCCTATATGTCTATCTCCAATCAAAATCCCCAAATAAGTCATGGGCAAATAAGACAACTTGCAATTGAAAATATTTGCCACCTTATTAGCCTCTTCATTGTCCACCCCTAACACAAAAACTTCACTTTTATGGTAATTTATTTTCAAACCTGACATCCATTCAAAGCAATAGAGTAAAAATTTCAAGTTTCGAAAATAATCCACCCCATATTCCATCATCATCACAGTATCATCAGCATATTGGAGGATAGGAACCCCTCCAGGTACTAAATGAGAGATAACACCCTTAATCAGGCCTGCCTCTTGGACTTTTATAATCAATTCAGAGAGAGCATCAGCCGCTAGGTTAAAGAGAAGGGGAGAAAGAGGATCTCCTTGTCTAAGACCTCTAAAAGTTTTAAAGTAAGGGCCCCTTTCTCCATTAATGTTAATACAAACCTTACCCCCCTTGACAGAGCTTATAACAACCCTAACCCAATGGTCTGAGAAACCTTTTTTTAGCATAACCTCCTCCAAAAACCTCCGTTGAATTTTATCATATGCTTTCTCAAAGTCAAGCTTTAAGATCACCCCTTTTTGTTTAGAAACTCTAAAGTCATGAACAATCTCATGTAAAGCCACCACCCCATCTAGGATATTTCTACCCTTAATGAAAGCAGATTGACTCTCATTAATAACTTTGTCAGCAATCAACCCCAATCTGTTTGCCAAAATTTTTGTGAGAATCTTAAAACTAACATTCAACAAGCAGATGGGTCTGTATTGTTTTATGTTATCTGCATCTTTGATTTTAGGGATCAAAGAAATCACCCCAAAGTTCAGCCTTTTCAAATCCAAATCCCTTGAAAACAGGTCTTTAACCAATTTCATCAACTGATTTTTAATCACACCCCAGAACTCTTTAAAGAACACACAAGGAAACCCATCAGCTCCAGGTGCAGAATTCCCTGGCAGCTCCTTGATCACTTTCCACACCTCCTCCTCTGTAACCTCATGTAGCAAAAGCAGATTATCTGCATCTGAAACTCTCTTCAAAGAACTCCAAAAACCTTCAACCAAACTAACCTCTTGATCATCTGCAAATCCAAACAACTGTTTATAATAACCATACACACGATCCCTAATATCATCTTTATTCTTCAAAATAACCCCATTGTGCTCCACACTGAGAATAAGATTTTTCCTTCTCCTCCCATTAGCACAATTGTGAAAATAATCAGTATTAGCATCCCCTTTAGTAATCCAATTGGCCCTACTTCTTTGCTGCCAATGATGTTCCTCTACATCATAAAGCCTCTCCAGCTCATTTTCTAGAGAATATCTCCTAAACCAGTCTTCAGATGATAAACCCTTTAACTCTGCCTCAGAATCAAAAACATTCAACTGTTCCATGATTCTTTTTTTCTGCAGCTTATAATCCCCATTCATATGAGCACCCCAACCTCTCAAAAAGCTTCTTAAAGATGCAATACACCCATTCCATCTGTCCATAGAATAACAATCTCCAGAAATCTTATCATTTAACTCCTGCCATTTGTCCTGGACCAGATGGAATAACAATCTCCATCGGTAAGAAAACTCTAGTGGCGCATGTGTGCAACAATGAGAAAGTCCGGTCACACTTCTGTTCAACCCTGCACTTGAATGGAGAAAACATTGCGAAAACGGATCATGAAACTTTCATTCCAGGGAGGACTTTGGTGGTGGTTGAATTTACTTCAGATTTGGACGACGAGAATTGGCAAAAGTTTTATTCATCACCACACGTATAAGCAAGAGGAAGCAAGATCATAATCATAAGCGAGATTGAGAATCTAGCAAGGTTCGGAATAGTAAGGCCAATTCGCTTAAACAACTTGTTGCTTGAGGAGTGTAGCTACCTCTTCAAGGTTCTCGCATTTGGAAGCTCAAACCGGAGGACCACCCTCGCTTAGTATCAATAGCAAATGAGCTAGCAAAGTTCTTTGGGAGGGTCATTCGTGACGGCAAATGTGTGTGCCGATATCTTCGAAAAGAATCAAAATGTAAACTGCGGCTCGCGTCTTGAACAAGTACAGAAGCGTGGTGGAGAACAACTTTTCGGTGTTCAACGAACATCCAAAGCTTCTTATGGAGAAAGATCGATGGTAGATATAACAAAATTTGCATTATCATCTACTCCACTTCGCCTCATGCCTCATAGCGAAGACGATGATTCAAGAGGAGTTGCCTAAAGTGATGTTTGGGGACCGATTGTTTGGCTCTCATTGTTCTACCAAAGGAGGAGTTTCATTAGTCGCGTGGGAATCACGGATACCCCCTTACAAAAGGCTTGTCGGCCTTGCTACATACTGTGAAGAGGAGAATATCTCTCAGCATGATTATACAGCCTTACCTAGCAAGAAGCGCAAGAGACTGGTAAATTACTCTTGATAATATATGGCTTGTCTATGACTGTGTACAATATTATTTAGGATATGTACGCATTAGCCACTGATCTTGGGAGCTAATATGAGACACATATCCAGGGACTAGAAATCGGGTCATTCCCTGTTAAGAGTTATGCCTCTGGTGTAATCTCTTTACTTGAAATGGATTCGATTTTGGGGTCCCCACAGCTATCATCTGCAAGTGTTGATTATTCATAAGGAATATGTCATTCACTAAAAAATTTAAAGAATTATTAAATTAATCATGTGTACAGGTAAAAAAAATCCACTGAATCAACAAGCCAGATAAAATCTGATGAGCCAATGGTTGTCCCGATCTTCCGATAGGATGGTAACTTCGATTTGGAGGAGAACGACTTTGACGATGCAGGCTTCTAACCGGTCATGATTAGAACACCAAGCAATAGCTAAACCACACTCCGAGTTGTTATCAACCGTGCCAAGAACGCGGTTGACCTGACCATGAAGGTCTATTCCTGCATGCAATCGAAGAACATGCAAGAACAAGATAATAAGCAATCTGAAATTGCAAATAGGATTGAAATGTTTGAATTGAGTTGGGATTCCGAATAAGGATCTTGATTGTATGGTCTAGTTGACACACACAGAAGATATAAGTTGCAACGAAGGCAAACTAAAACATAAACGAAATCCAAGAAAACTAGAGGTGTGCGGGTTCCTTAAATAGGGAAGGGAGAGCTGTCATATCTAAGAAAATTTGGTATGGTACTATTCATTTCACTGTTCATGCATGAACAATGGTGCATAAACAGTATGGGCCGCCTGGGGAGGCTCCCTCCCTTGGGCCCAAGCATTAAAGGCCCAATTTGACCCAAACAGGTGACACAGCACCTTGTTTTGATGATTGTGGTGCGCTCAGAAGGAATTTGGAGGTGAGGCTAGATCCGTTGGAAAGAGGATAAGATAATCTTTCCATCAAGTACATGTAGACCTCAAACGGACTCCGTATGTAAAAGTTATGCATGTTTGAAGTCGGTGCTGTCTTCGGGGGCCGATTTGGATTCCAAAACGAGTCTAGCTCAAACTGCTTGCTTGTCTTGGACCAAAAGTGACATGGTGCTGCACATATATATATATTCATCATTAGGTAGCATCATCTAGTTCATATAATATAAAGGCACTCCTAAAAACAAGCTCACTTGATAATTTAAGTGAAGCGTACGAGCTCTTGTACTTGGAACAGCACGCATAGCAAATTTGGTCGTATCCATAGGGGTCATGTCCTCATCATCCTCCCCTTCTTGAAAACAAAGCCGTCCTCGGCTTTTGATAAGCAGAAAATAGGGTAACAAAAAAGCCAAGTTGTATGCATGTTATATGTATATGTCATCCTTTTTAACGGTTCTTCGTTGTTGCATAATTAATATTATAAAACAGCAGCGATCATAAAAGCTCATTGTATTATCACTCTAAGAATAATTATATATGTTAGTGAGCAAAACAAAATTTCTCACACAGCAATTGTTGCAACTAGTTTTGCAAATGTAAGTGAAGCATTTATGCCATTCAAATCTCTGAAATTGTAAACTTGCAGTGGTATCACATATGGGCAAATCTACAACTTTTGGAATCAAACAAAGTTCATCCATATAATCAGATTTCAATCGAGCAATAGCAAATTCATCAAGCAAAGGTGAAAAGATTTGTATGTTCTTCCATAATTCAACATCTTTATTCAGATTGTCCGTACTAGATGGTGCAATAAAAGGTGAACACATAGGCATGGCATGAGCACTAAATTTTATTTTACTCTCATATTGAACAAGATTCAGCACACAAGGATTGTTGTCCAAAACAGCAAGCTTCAATTCATCTATGTGATCACAAGTTATGCATATTCGATATACCAGAAATTGGTTGTCTACACCATAATCTCCAATTAATTTAAAATGGTAGGCGTAGATGCTAGAAAGAGAATTTAGAGATGAAAGTTCAGAAACTTTCTCCATAGCACATTCCAAACTAACTGGATCATTAAGCATGATATAGCACAAAGCATCAGCAGGGGGTATTCTATCAAATACTTCTGTATGCGTAATTAATTCGACATGTGCAAAATTATGAGAATTCAGATCAGCACATGGTTCGTTCAAGTCAACATATGGAAAATCAAAAGATTGCACTACAGCAAGTATATACTCACAAGGTGGCTCTATGTCTTGCTGTAGCACCAAATCAGTACCTTTGTTATTGTCGTCCTCATCAGATACTGTAGGTACCTCAAACTTCTCCTCTAATGACTTAAGATGCACCAGATCATCGTTCATCTCTTCAAGCGTCTCGGCGGTATCTGGAGATGGAGTAGGAGCCAAAACAACGTCAGCATTTTTAGTTACCTTAGGTTGCACTTCACTTGTGACTGTGGGTGGTGGAGGTACAAAACGACGTTGCAATTTCTTCTTCATCTGCTCCCCTGTGTACATGAAGTGGTACTCCAGATTCGACCACCAATGTTGAACATCACCGATCAGTGTTGTCCTTTCCATGCTCATCTTCTCATAAGGATCAAGGTCCTATCTTTCAAAGTAGCTATCCAACATATTAACCCATATAAAGTAGTCCAACGACGTACTCTCAGCGGTGAGTGGTAATATGTATGCAGGTAGTTGTTTCCCTTTGAGTTCAAATCTGCCGGCGATGACATCGTAATCTGCTAACTTCAACCAACCTGTCATTATTAGTATAAAACAAGGAAACAAATCACAAGTATATGTTCCTATCAACTACTAGGATCTGGAGGCTCAAGTCACACACGTTCAAGCTCTTACCAAGCTCTTGCAAGTTCTTACCAATGCAAACAGGTGGTGCAACCGGTGGCTGGTTCGTGATAAACTTGACTCAAGTGATGAGTAGAGCGATTGCAAGGGTCGGTTCGACGTGATCTGCTCGGTTAGTAGAAAGTGAAGCTTGGACAGGCTTAATATTAGGTAGCAAGGGAAACAATCAGTTAATTTCAGAAATTGCACATAATTGAATTATAGTTCGTATCTAACACTTAGCCTATGTTGCTGATCAAACAAGGATGATATAGGCTATGGTCAAGTGTATATGAGTGTACGCAAACAATATGATCAATATATGCAATTCTAGAACATGAAGGATCAAATATAGCTAGCTGAATTTCAGATCAACACCCAATTGGACAGCAAACCGGTAATTGGTCTACAATTTTTTTATGTCCTTTTTCTTTCTTTCTTTTTGTCTAACCTCAATCTTTTTTTCACTTTTGCCTTTTCTTTTTTTTTTTTACCAATACCAAATTGCAACTCAGACGAGTACGAAATTCTCAAGTGCAGTTCGATCCGGAAAGACAGCAGCAGCTACGTAACTTGCAACACGTGCAGATTTCAAAATATTGATCCAATCACTACCAAATTTTGTAGGAAGGTGGGATTTTGAGTTCGGAAGCTAACAAAAGTGGTTCGGGTGGATTGGGATCTCTGGATCCAAAGATATGAAGTTTTTTGGTGTCGGCTGCGCAGAGGAGATTTCTGGTAGGAAACGGGCAATTGCAACACATGCAGATTTTAAACTACTGATCCAATCACTACCAAATTTTGCGGGAAGGTGGGATTTTGAGTTAGGAAGCTAACAAAAGTGGTTCGGGTGGATTTGGATCTCTGTATCAAAAGATATGAAATTTTTTGTGTCGGCTGCGCAGAGGAAATATCAATCTACTAACTAGGGATACAAGAATTCCTATCGGTCAACTGTAGCTCTGATACCACCTGATGAGTCAATGGTTGTCCTGATCTTCCGATAGGATGATAACTTCTAACCGGTCATGATCAGAACACTAAGCAATCGCTAAACCACACTCCGAGTCGTTATCAACAGTGCCAAAAACGCGGTTGACCTGATCACGAAGGTCTATTCCTGTATGCAATCGAAGAACACGCAAGATCAAGATAATAAGCAATCTGAAATTACAAATAGGATTGCAATGTTTGAATTGAGCTGGGATTCTGAATAAGGATCTTGACTGGGTGGTCTAGTCGACACACGCAGAAGATACAAGTTGCAACGAAGGCAAACTAAAACATAAACGAAATCCAAGAAAACTAGAGGGGTGTGGGTTCCTTACATAGGGAAGGGAGAGCCGCCATATCTAAGAAAATTTGGTATGGTACTATTCATATTACTGTTCATGCATGAACAGTATAGCCCGCCTGGGGTGGCTCCTTTCCTTGGGTCCAAGCATTACAAGGCCCAATTTGGCCTAAACAGGTGACGCAGTACCTTTTTTTGATAATTGCGGTGTGCTTAGAAGGAATTTGGAGGTGAGGCCAAATCCATTGGAAAGAGGACAAGATAATCTTTCCATCAAGTACTCGTGGACCTCAAACGGACTCCGTATGTGAAAGTTATGCACATTTGAAGTCAGTGCTGTCTTCGGAGGCCGATTTGGATTCCAAAACGGGTCCAGCTCGAACTGCTTGCTTGTCTTGGACCAAAAGTGACATGGTGCTGCACATATATATTTTTTCATCATTGGGTAGCATCATATAGTTCATATAATACAAAGGCATTCCTAAAAACAAGCTCACCTGATAATTTAAGTGAGGCATACAAGCTCTTGTACTTGGAACAGCAAACATAGCAAATATGGTCGTATCCATAGGGTTCATGTCCTCATCAAAATTGAAACACATTTTTATTGTAAAATATAAACCAGCATACATGGCTCCCATCATTGTGAAATGTCAGAGAAAGGCAACAAAATAGGTAGTACAGATATCATTAGCTTCGACTTCCTCGATCTCCTCTTAAATGCCTAGGTGCCTCGTCAAACACTAATGTGTTCTTTAGAAATGCATTACCTTGGGTTTTGAATTCATGGTCTCTAGGTAGTAAGCGTCTATGACAATCAATCTAGCAAGCCTTGCGACAATTACGGAGTTGAAATGCTTTACTGTCACATAAGCATTCTGGACACGCAAACAAACCATGCGTGCTCTAACCATCAAAGCTACCTTAACCAAGAAAATTATGGACTGACCATAGATATGCTCTCCGCATTGTGAAGTATTTCTTAAGTGAAGCATCCCATGTTTGTGTAGGGATACGGGTAGGCTACGATAGCAACAATTCAAATTTTCTACCGCGTAAACCAGAAAGCCAAGCAAGAAAATGATCATAGATCGTTACCACTAGACGCGCAGAGCAACGGAAGAAGCGTCGGAGCAACCTGGTCCGACGAAGAGCATGTCGATGTACTGGTCGTAGTTGATCGTCCAACGTCAAGCACGTTGATGCAGTGGTCGTAGTCGATCGTCCAGCGTCCTCGCGAAGTCGATCGCCTCCTCCAAAGACCTCTGCGGTTCCTTGCGAAGATCACGGATCGTCCTCAAGCGCAACAACGTAGAAGCGCCTCTATGGTATCCACACGTCTAGGGAAGGAACAACCGTACGCCGGTGTGCTAGCACCAAGTCGCAAGGCAAGCCTCTCAAGAAGATGGCGGCTAGGGTTTCGGGAGAGCAACTCACGTGAACTCTTCTAATGCCCAACAGCCTCATGCATCTCCTTATATAGTGCTCGTGACGGATCCTATCCGAACACGCTTTTTAATCAGATCTGCATTAGTTTGTTCCAACCCGTTAAGTGTGTGACCCGTTAGGTTCATGCGTAGTTCGGTTGTGACTCGGAAACCCTTTCCGACCACGAGTTGTAGCGGTTCCTAGCAGGACATAACGATTTCCGAATACACACAAATTATATCGGACGAACCTTAATGCAATATGATCTATGACCAGGTCCTCATCACTGACGACCAGGTCCTATCTCTATATGACCAGTTCAAGATTTGGTCATGACCAGCTCAGAACTCCTTACGACTTGGTTTCAACCACTCATGATTACGCTCGACCAGCCTACGACCAGCTCAGATCTCCATACGACCATCAGAATCTGGTCAAACTAAGCGACCTACTCATGTATTCTCCCTTTGCCTCACGATATCTGGTTGAACTCTAGGTGAGATGTTGTGTCATCGATGGACTGTTCAATACTTTCTCGGTCGAGTATCGGATAACCTTATGTGGTCGAACTCTTCGACCACCAGTGGCATGGCCATACACTTTCTTTATCCGACCACTTCGAGGGGCCCAGAGATATCTCTCCTGTTATGTTAGGAGGGGCAAATCTCATATCCGACTAGTTACATCCCTCTGTATGTTTTATAGCATACCAGAAAGCTACCTTTATAACTACCCAGTTACGAGTAGCGTTTGGCAACCCCTAAGAGTGCTATTACACATGTAGGAAACCATTCTGATCTCAAGTCTACGGATTATACATCATCATTTCTTGAGACCAACTAATGACACATAGAATCATAACAATCTCAATAGTGTCTCAAGGTGGGTCTTATCTAACACCATGTTCTCTAACATGTGTCCACATTATCGATTCGATATCTCTATATCTATGACTGGTGAAACATGGTCATCAATCAATACATGTGCTGGTCGTAGAGTCACTAGTGTTCCGACCAGTGAGTTTCGACCAGGGATATCTTTTAGAACGACATCATCATAAGTTAAAAGAGCTTCAGCAACAAGTCACATACTCGTTAATCTTCATAACTGATGATTCATTCAAGGAACAAGATAACGTATTATCAAATATTGTGAACATAATGAAATATAATCATCTCTATGATTGCCTCTAGGGCATATTTCCAACAGTTTGTACCCCCTCCCACATCTTGATAAGTTCGTCAACTAGAGGTTGTATTAGAATATTTAATTTTTTTTCCAGGATGTTCAGGGCCGGGGATAACAAGGCTAAGAAATATGCACTCCGACTTCAAGAGCATGCCCTGCGAAATATTTAATGGAGCCACAAACACTGGCCAACAAGAGTAATGAGCAGCACCCAAACTAAATGGTGTGAAACCTTCAGTTGCTATAGCAAGGCGCACATCTCTAGGATCACTTGCAAAGTTTGGGAAGTCCTCGTCAAATTGTTGCCCAGCTTCCCCATCACATGGGTGCACCATCTTACCAGATGTTGACTGAATATGTGACCGTATTAGCTTTGTTGTCTCCTCCTGTGCATACAACCTTAATAGTATATCTATAATGCGGAGATACCGTAATACTTTACATGGGACTTTATTCTGGCCTACCTCTTAGCGAGAGGTATCACATAAGTCACACTTGTCTTTATGCTCATTATATTTCTAGTAAAGTATGCAGTTACTATAGCACACATCAATTTTCACATATGGCATTCCGAGACCCTCTAATAACTTTTTTGAACGGTAGAAGTCCTCGGACAACTTAGACTCTGGAGGCAAAAGTTCATGAATTATTCGTAATACATCGTCATAGTGTGTAATTGACATATTGTACTATGACTTCATAGCTAGCAAATGAGCGACAATAGACAGACTTGAGTGTGTTGTGTTCTCATAGACTAGTTCATCAGCGCTAGCGACCATTCTATAGAAAGCCTGGGCAGAGGCCATTGGCTTCTCATCAATTCTTGGTGGATGGTGTCACCACCTAGGTCAATCAACAGATTGTCCATCTGATTACATTCATTGACTTCCTCTTGGTCTATTGAAGGGTCGTGTTCATCATGTGTTCTCCATGTTTGATAGTTCGATCTAAACCCATATTTACTCAAGTGCAACTCTAGAGTGTGCCTATTGTGCCTAAAATAGTTCATGCACATTGTATATGGACACTTAATGGGGTCACCTTCAACTATCCTAGGATTTGAGAACGCATGATCTAAGAATTGTGTAGTTTGTTCAATCCATTCATTTGAGGGAGCTTTACCACGCTACCAGCCATTATACATCCATTCATGGTCTGCCATAAAATAGTTCTGTGTGTGTGCACAACATGAATATATCAGTTATAAAATTATATTTATTAAAACTAGGTATGTTGCATCTGTACTGTAGGAATATCCTGTAGTGTTGGGCCCAATTTAAGATGAAACCACCAAGGCATATTGCAATTTATTAGACAAGATTCTATACTATGACCCAGTTGACTAATCAATATCAATCTTATTCTCATAATTACCAAGATTAGAGCATTTGCACTGAATTAATAATTTAGCTATCAATAGAGGAGTACACGAGATCTTACCAATAATAGCTGTTAGCAAAATAAGGTAGCCACGGTATGAAGACCTTGAGCCTTCCATCTTTAGTTCCCAAATCTGCTATGGAACGAGGCTTTCTACCTTTAATCAAGTTGTTGGTTGTCTATTTACTAGGAGTCTGCAGCGAACCAAGACTTAACATTAATCTTCTATGTGATAAACTTAGTGAGTTATCCGACAGAGGCATTCCATTAGCTAACCAAATCTATAGCCCCATAAGGAAATGACCAACCATCATAGTTTAATACTCGATTATAATGTGATGAAGTTAAAGGCATTATATTACTCATTAAACCAATGCAACGAACACACTACACATTACAACAATCCATATGCATATGTTGATCCACCACTCCACTTATAATCAAGGGGAATCATTTCGCAACTAACCAAATCAAAGAATATTACAATAACATGTTTTCAAGTATCCAAATGAACGCAGGAAAATATAGAAAGAAAATCCATACCCCAGGGGAACTCCTTATTGCGGATGTGCAAATAGGGGTACGCCTGGAACAGCACAAACAAAGGAGAAAAACCATACAACAGATTCAAACCATAGCTAATCAAAACCCCAAGCTACCAACACTACTACAGAAAAGGTCGTCACAGACGGTTCAAAAACATCATCATAGATGGTTTTGTGAGCTGTCTTAGTTTTTGGGTTAGTAATAACATGAGGTCATCACGATAGCTTTCGAATCGTCTATGATGTATACTATCACAGACGGTTTGTAGAAAAAACCGTCTATGATGATATTTCTCTATAAAGTCTCCAAGCAGTGGCTGCTTGTGCCTTTAAAACTGACTTCATATATATAGTTCATAGACCCTTGTTAACCCGAGGCCTGAATTCAGCTAGCTACCTCGCTCCTTGGGCATTCATCCTAAACATGCAGAAGAAACCATGGCCTACTTCATCGAACCTAACACACTAGAGTGTGTGATTTGCTTCATACCAATCCTCTAAATGCTTTGTAGAATCCTCCTAAACCACAGCCTCAGAAGTAATAGCACTAGAACTGAAGTTGAAGTTATTAAATACAAGCATGTAATTGTCTTTAAACCCAACAAGAACACCAAGCAACTTGAGTTCTGGTTTATATGTAAGGATGATCTCATCGTAGATGTATCAGCAACCAACCATTCCTTGATGTCAAGTTCTACGGTGAGGCCATCCTTACATATAAACTAGAACTCAAGTTGCTTGGTGTTCTTGTTGGGTTTAAAGAAAATTACATGCTTGTAATTAATAACTTCAACTTCAATTCTACTGATATTACTTCTAAGGTTGTGGTTTAAGTGGATTCTAAAAGCACGTAAAGGATTAGTATGAAGGAAATCACACACTTCAGTGTGTCAAGTTTGATGAAGTAGGTCGTGGTTTCCCTTGCACGTTTAGGATGAACGCCCAAGGAGTGAGTTAGCTAGCTGAATTCAAGCCTCGGGATAGCTAACATGAGACTACGAACTATATATATATATATATATATATATATATATATATATATATAGGGACAAGCAACCACTACTTAGAGATCAGGAATGGAATGGTAGGACCATCACAAGGCCACCATCATTTTCATGCATAGGTAGCATCAACCCACATCCCAGCATCATTCACATGTGCATGCATATCAACCAACAACACATCAGGAAGAAATCAAGCTAAGCTTTAAAATCGAACTCACAGTAAGGAAAGCAAAATAGCAAGAAAGTAAAGAAAGAGGGCAAGGGGACCGAGCCAGAGCGGCAAAGATCATCACTGGGCCGAAAGCAGGCCGAGCCAGCCGAGCCACAGGGCCGCGTGGGTAAGAGGGAATCATTGCGACTACCGTGGCTACCACGTAGGAGGCAGGTGAGCCAGGAGCCAGGGGCGCACGGGTGGGCAAGCCAAGCAAGCCACACGCACGGGAGGGCCGGAGGAGTAGAGGAGAGGCGCGGGCAAACCCTAGAGTCCGAATATATATAAATAGGGTTGGAAATCACAGACGGTTCTGAAGTAGAACCGTCTGTGATATTATCTTTTTATAAACGTTTTTAAACAGGAATCGTCTGTGATAAATATACATCATAGACAGTTCCAATAAATAATCATTTGTGATAATATACATAAATGCATATTCACACATATGACACATTCTCATATACATAATTGCAAATTCTAAACATATAGCACATAAACATGTATTACTTGTTTTCCACCGGTTAGTAATGCCATCATGTCGTTATACCGAGATCATTTACATATATAGAAGATAGTAAATACAAATTCAACCAGTTTTTTTATTGTTTTTATTTATATATGGCCAAACAGCATGGCTAGTCGCTTCTTACAAAGATTAAAAAAAAGTGTAGAAACCTAAATAATCAAAGTTTTTCTAGTGGCGGAGGTAGCATGCTATCTCTGTCTACAAAACTTCGTATGCGAACAAACGAAGCCCGAAATACGTGCACCCACTGACACGCTAGTTCGAGTGTCTCCCGAAGACCCTCCGACTGTTGAATCACGAAGAATTGAGCCCATAGGCTCTCTTCCCTTGCTTGAACGGTATCGGCAAGGTCGAATCAGTCTCCTCGATTAAGTAGTCCAAGCGACAGCAAGCCTCCTGGAGACGTGCAATGTCGTTGTGGAGGACCAAGTCGATGACGAGGTTACCTCACCGGAAGTGGGAGATCACCCGGAAGACGCGTCGGAGGAGGATGTCAAGACGGTGGAAGGTGTCCTTCTGCAGCATCCACCAGTGTACGGCCAGAGAGGTGCTCGTACAGTGTGGCCAGGTAGGCCATCAATGCCGACGATATGGAAATAGAAGAGGAAGACATTTCTACTTTAAGAGTTCGTATAGAGCGATGTCCGGATGATCATTTTCGATGGCGGATTATCCTTCTTATAAAACAAGGAATAAATTTGATGCGTGAGATGAGGAGACACATCGGGGAGCCGAAGCAGCATTGATGCGAGCGAAGAGACACATCGGCGATGAAGAAACTCATCGGGGAGCTAAAGCGATATTATCACAGACTGTTATAATTAAAAACCATCTGTGAAGTCTACGATTATCACAGTTGGTTCATATTGAGAACCGTCTGTGATACTTCACAGACGGTTCTCAACATGAACCGTTTGTGAAGTCTACAATTATCACAAACGGTTCATGTTCAGAACTGTCTGTGATACTTCACAGACAGTTCTCAACATAAACCGTCTATGATATTACCTCTTCACAAATGGTTCTTAGCACAGCCAATAATACAGACAGTAGCTAAATAAAAATTGTCTGTGATTGTATTTAATACAGACGATTTTGGTCAACCGTCTATGATGAGGCATCCAGTATTAATCTTTTTGTAGTAGTGCAAGGACAAGATCTGACCGGCGGCTCCTCGTGGTGGGGGTGCCCCTTGGAGAGGGTGTATGCCACCAAAACGGTGTACACTGCCAGGTGGGTGCACGTCATGATCCCAGCGTAGGTGATTTTCTTCCACTTGGCCATCTCATCTGCGAGAGAAGATCAAACGCAAAATCCAAACCCAAAACAAGAACCGATGGGGGGATCCAAATCAATAACTCATCAAACAAAGGAAAAGACAAAGGCGGGCGGATCTGGGGCGCCGGGACGGTGGGCTGGAGCTGGGCGCTGGGAGGCGGGTGGACTGGGAGGCAGGGTGGGGCGGAGCTGGGTGGCGGGCGGCATCAGGGGAGGTGGGGCACAGCTAGGATGTCGAGGCGAAGCTGGTGCATCAGGGAAGCGGGGCAGACTTGGGGAGGCAGGGCTACGGGGCGGAGCTGGGCGTCGGGGCGGTGGAGTGGAGCTACGGTGGAGGGGCGGCGAGAAGGACCTAGGGCGATGGGGTGGACCTGGGGCAGCAGGGCTGCGGCAGATAGGGATTTGGGAGATATGGTGTGAGGAAGATAGGGATTTGGGGGTGTCAACGCGTCTGTTTGGGTAGAAGAAGTGTGTACATATTTCTATCCAAACATTGTTTCCACAGTGCGCTATACACGTCAGGGAAATTGCTAAATATTGGCGCGGCTGTCTTGGCGCAGGAGCCAATTTCCCTCGCTCGCGCATCCCCAAATGTGTAGAAAGCACCAACTATTGGCCTAACGGTGTGAACCAATCAAAAAATTATTTTTCCTGATTGTTCTGTTTTAACCGTGAGAAAAATGTTTTTTCTTATGGTTTCTGGTACACATCAGAATAAAGCTTAATTTTACTAATGTACTTAAAATTCCCGTCAGTAAAATACCAATCCAACACGGTTTCTGCAGGCCCGTTAGGAAATATCGAACCCGTAAAGGAATCACGGCTTTCTGGTAGTGGTTGTGGCTGGGTTTTTATTCCATACATTGCTGCTGGAATTATTGGTAATTATGGTTTAAATTGATAGTGAAAATGGTTTAGGTGATAATTTAGACTCAGTATTGGGCCGGAGTGTTACAAATGTCTTGCAAATACATTGGAAATGTAACATCCCAAATGTATAATTGGGGTTATTCAAGTATAATTATATGTGTAGAAATTAAAACTTTTTCTCACATCTTGAAAACCCCTAATCTCTTATGTAATTCTTGTCCAAGAGTTGTGTAATCTAAAAACACCAAGCTCTTGTTGACCCAAAAGTCAAACTTATTTTCCAGTTGTCTAAATCTTGTGCCAAACATTTGGAATATATTTTCCTTGGTCCCAAAACTGATGTGGGACCCTCTGAAAAATATCACAAGTTGTAAAACTAGTTTGATAAATTTTGGAGGTAAAACAATCCTTTAAACAACCTTAAAGAATTTCCTGAGAAAATGCATTGCATAATAACCTCTGGAAATTTTATGTCAGGTTAATCTCATTGTCAACAAGCTCCTGTAAAATTTCATGAATTTTGGAGTTGAATTGCTATCCCAAATAATTTTGCAAAGTCTCACCATTAGAAATTAAACTTAAAACATGGCTCGCTTCCTTGGCTAGTCATTGTGCTGTCGGGTCCAAATTTCAACCCCATCTCGACCTCCTTTCCCATTTGATGAGGTCGTAGCCGTTGGATCCAATCCAAAGGCCACGACCTCCCCCTAAACCAACGCACCCAGGACCTCCCCTTCGAAGTCCTCTTGACCTCGTGGACCTCCTCGGGTCAATGTGGGCGCCAGACCTCCTCCGCGGTCAACACCGCAAAGGCTTTCCCACCTCATCAGGTCATAGACGTTGGATCAAAGATCCACGGTCATGACCTCCCCTGTGTGTAAAGCCGCAAAGACCTCCCTTCGATATCTATCACCTGGTCCAGGTCATAGCCCTTGGATTAAGATCCAACCGCTCCTGACCTCCCCTCACTGTTAAGCTAAGCAAACTTCCCACCTACATGAGGTCACAGCCATTGGATTAAAAATCCATGGTCGCGACCTCCTCCTCTTAATCTAACTATCAGACCTCCCTTTGCACTCACTTGAGGTCGTAGCCGTTGGATTTACATCCAACAGCCCACGACCTCCCTGCGTTATCAAGCGCTTCCAGCCTCCCCCACTGTGCCGTTGGCTTCCTTTGCACACCATTGTTCCTTGGCTTACACCCCTGTGCTGTGAGCTCTAAACCACCAAAGCTTCCTTGGCCGCCATTGCTGGAGCTTGAAGCTCCTCGGTGGACAAGGGTCGCTGGAGATTTCTCCTCCCTCTCCTTGCTTCCATTTGTGCCTTCCCTCTGGGACCAAGACCTAACTTGTTTTGGTTTGGGCATTTACGTATGGCCAAAGGATCTTGGAGCCGGAGCAGAGCCGTGGAGCAACCTCATCTTCCTCGGCTCGGTCTTCACCTTCCTCCACTTCCCAAAGACCTTAGGACCTCCAGGTACTCCTCCTGTTAGTCCCTTAGTGCTGGGCACCCGCTTGAATGCATATTGCGGAGCTTTTAAATTGGGCGCACGCTTGAATGTCGCGCGGAGCTCTATTTTGCATTTTTGTCTTTGGCCGTGCTGGTCATTCTTGCCCTCTCCGGCTCGCCGGCGTTTAAAACCCGTCGCCGCTGAGAGTAGGCCCTCGAGATGCGCCTCGCTATTGCGTCCCGACGGTGCCCTCGGTCAAGAAGGCCGCTGCGTTCTAAATCGCCGGGCGATAAGTCGTGGGGCGCCCTCAAATCTTTGTCGGACGTCCCGACCGCGTTCTTTGTCGCTTTAGGACAAAGATTTGCCGCTTTAATACCTCAATCATTGTAATCATTGGGTGGGTCTTAAATGCCTTTTAATCCGCCCTTTGTTGCGATTTAAGATCTTGCGCGCGGACCTCCTCGCTGTCCCGCCAGATTTATTCCATGTCCAGCTGCCAGGCGCTGGGTCTGGGACGCCCGCATCTCCTCCGAGGAGATCTGGAGCGCCCAAGACCTCCCTTGCGCTTATCGTGGCCGCCTGCACCTCCCGGAGGTCTCAGCGACGTTAGGACCTCCTTTAGGACCTCCCTAGGTTATCTCACCTGCTCATGACCTCCCCGGGTAGATCTTGACCGTCAAGGTCCTCCCTGGACGATCTGAACCATCGAGGACCTCCTTGGAACATCTGGACTGGCCCAGACCTCCCTGTGAGGTCCTCGACGATGTAGATCTTCCTCGGGAGATCTTGGTAGTTTAGATCTTCCTTGGAAGATCTCACCGCTGAGGACCTCCCCTTTAGGTCTGGTCCGTCCCGACCTCCCTCATCGCTAGGTCCGCTGGATTCTCCATCTACGGCCACGACCTCCCTCACCTCGCGCATGATGCGTTGCTAGGAGGTCCAGGACCTCTGACCTCGTGAGCGCTGCAAGTTGTTCTCTGGGAGGTCTGAGCCGTTAGATCTATGATCTGTGGCTCACGTCCTCCCATGTCCTTGTGAGTTTTAGAAATTCCAGTGAGCTCTAGTTATAAACTAAAAATGGTATGAACTTTAGAATTGCATATCTTTTTCATTCTAAACCCAAATAAGGTCATTCAAATTGTGTTAGCTCTGTCTTGAACTTGACTTTAATCCAAAAATGATTGTAAGTTGAGTTCAGCCCCAGAGCACAGTTTTTGCCTTTAGGTTTTAAAACTAACCTTAAAAGTACACTCAAAATAATGCTTAACTTGTAAAATACATAACTAATGCTCTGTAGATTATTTTGGGTGAGACCAACTTTGTTGGTTTCCTCCATTAATGGCCTTACTATGAACATTAGTTTTGAGCATGTTGCTGCTAGGAAAATGAGGACTTCTGCATTATAATTTTGTTCAAGTTCTTGTTTTTGAAAATTTGTAGAGAGTGCAATATAGCTCCAAATGAGATGAACTCAATTGTGTTATTCATCTCATGAGGTGCTGGTTTTACAGTAAAAATTTCAGCTTCACTTCTGTTCTAGAAAATGTTGCCTCATAATTAAATTAATGAATAGTGCAGTTTGGTATTTTAGGGGCTGAGCAGAATTGTTTTGCTCATAACTTTTGCATTGAGAATCCAAATCAATTGGTTCTTGTTGCAATATTCCCTAAAAGTCACCCTCTTGCTGCTGTAGAAAACTCAGAGAATTTGGAGTTCGTTTGTTGTGCTGTCTTTGTTGTTTTTCGTCGTTCTTATCGGTTCTTTCTCGCCTTTCCGTTAGGTTTCGACATTTGTGGTGATCCCGAGAGTGACCCTCCGCAACAAATTGACCAGCAACAGCAAGGCAAGCAGTTTGATCATTTCCATCATTGTCCCATTACTTTAAAGCTTAATATATTGTTTTACTTCTATGTATGCATGCTACTTTGTGTTAAATGTCGCTAGCAAGCCTATAGTTGCATAATCTGTAGGAATTGTTTATCCTCTACTACCATGAGCCTAGGTTATTTGCTGTGGTTTGAGCTCGTTGGATGAGCTCTTATCACTTAGTAGTTTCGATTAAATTGCTCGTACATGCTTAGTAACGATAGAATGGGCGATCATCGACTTAGTCGATGGTCTTGATCACTCAAAACTGATTATTACTCCTATATGTCCAGCACTTGTGCTTTGATTAATTTGTAAAATCAAAACTGAAAATAAAAGATTGATTTAGACTTGGGCATATTGGATGGATGGTGTGGTTTTGGATGTGGTGGTATGCCCGGTCCCTAAGGACCGAGTACTTGGGTCACTAAGCCAAGCGATTTTATGTGCTAACCACACGAGGGCATATGGAACCCTCTTGACTAAGTACTTTGGGCGGTGTTAATTGGGGTCGCTTTGTTGGTGTGTTTTAAAGATAAATTGTGTGTGTGATGTGGGAGGAGCATTAGCTTCCGGTAGGTTGTGTGATGTCTCCTTCTCCCGTGGGTTGTGCGACTCAGAATTAGCATTGTCCATTGGAAATGTCTCAGATGACTTAGCTGCGTCGGCATACCAAAGGTAGTGTGCCTAAAGGAAAGGCGGTCTGACGTGTGGGTACAGTGGTACACCCTGCAGGGATAAAACTATTCGAATAGCCTCGTCCTAGGTTATGGACATGCTTGGTAAGGTCGTTCAAGACTAGACTACAACCTTTAATTAAAACTTGACATGGTTGGTATGAACGGGGAGTTCATGCTATTGTTGTGGTGACTTGGGTTGGTCACTTCCAGGTTGTTCTTGTTGTTGTTACCATGTTATTTATCTCGTTGTTATTTCAACAATTAAAAATGCTTTGTCAAATTGCTTTCAATCTACTATATTATTGCAAATGAAAACTTGCTTTGTGCTTAAATGAGTCCAAAGCCTCATCCACTTAAATAAAGCTTGCATATAGCTAAATTATAGTTCGTTATCTTACACGTCAGTTTTGCAGTACAATAAACAATTTATTGTACTCATTTGCTTTGCTTAACAACTTTGTTGCAGAGGAGGTAGAGCCCAAAGGGCTTTACTTTTGTGAGTCAGTGGTGGTTTGGAGAGCGACTAGCTTGGCGGTCCTGGTCACTTGCCTTGTGGGCTAAAGGCACACCGGTTGGTTCTTATTTTGGGCCATCTTTATGGCACTTTTGCTTCCATTGTGTATCTTTGTAGTTTTGTTGTTTTTTGGCCGAAGGCTCCTCTTTGTAATAACCTATTCCTTATTAATATTAACTTCGGTTTGTTGCTTATGTACTATGTGTTGTATGGAATTGATACATTCTTTTGTTGTGAGGTATGTATACTGCATTCTGGGAAGTATACATCTCTCGAGACTGGGTTTATTTGGTTGATAATACTAAGGTCAATTGGATGACTAAGTATTATGAGCTTAATAAACGTCGGGGTCTCACAGGAAAAACCTTCCTCCACTTCCACGGTTCCATTTCTTCCAGCTAGCCCGGGAGAATGTGGTGGAGGTGGCGCAAGTCTCGCAAAAAGGAAAAGGAAATATTAGTACCGTACTCACTATGTAGTAAATTAAATTCAACTGCAGTTTATCTAAATTCCGCTACAAAACTCTGTATTCCTTTTGTCTAAAAATGCTGCAAGAGAAACCAACAAATTGTGGCACTTCATGTGTCAATGGTTCAATCAATCGCTTTCATATTGACTGCCAATGCTTTCTTATTCCGCGTAACATACGCAAACTGTAAGAATTAGTCAAAGGTCCTATTGCTCTCTCTCTCTCTCTCACACTCACTGAGGAACACAAACAAAGGGAGAGTTTGAGATTGATGTTGTTGTATCTTCGTAAGTATGAGAACAAAGAATACTTAAGGAGAAGATGATTAAAAAGTTAAAATACTATAATACATATGCATGTATTTATGCACTTGAGCATAAACTTTTTTCACCATCCACTGCTTATCCTACAACTGGGAGTTGGGGGTGGAAAAAACAAATATGTGAGGAAAAAAGTTGAGAATTTTTTTTGTAGCTAATAATTGTTTGTACCATAGTCATCCCAGGACTTAAATGGTGCATTATTCTGTAGGTTGTTTTCCAGAAAGTTGTTCTCCCTTTGCAAATACACTTCCTTGCTATACATAGATGATGAGCTATTGGGATTACTTGACCAGAGGTAATTTTTTAGATAATGGAAGAGAATAATCTCTCCCGGCCTCTGCATCAACGATGCATACAGCCCCATTTATTTAAGCATGTTAAGTGACAAACAATCCGAGAAAAAATCGGCTTGTAGCCTTACAACCGAAAGACACTTGAAAAACAATCTCAATCACTGCAAAACCTAGGACAACCTCAACCATTGCAAATCCTATGACTAAGCTGCCACCCACGAAAATTGAGGATTTGCTTCGCCACAAACTCCAACCTTTGGCTTCCCTCCATCATGGTCTCCTTCGGTTTTTTTTCTCAAGAAGACGCCCATGCATTCAGCCAGATCCACTCAATAAGATAACTCGCAACAGATTAGTTAACTTTTTGTTGTTAAAAACAACATCATTTCGACATAACCAAATAGACCAACATAAGGCACTAACCCCCACCAGGAGTTGTGACTTTAGCATTTTAGGAATTCCATCTAAAAAATTCTCAAACATGTTAGCCATGTTCGTTGGAGGATCTAAATTAAACGCACATTTCACAACCCACCATGCCATCCGCGCAAAGGGGCACTCAAAAAAAAAGATGTTGAATTGTTTCTCTTAATACGTAAACAACATTTTGTGCTTCCTCTCCAATTTCTTTTAAGCAAAGTTGTCTTTAGTTAATATAATCCCGCTTTTGAGGTACCATATGAAAATCTTTACTTTTAATGGAATCTTAATGATCCAAAACCAACTCTTAATAGGGGTTTGAACATAGCCTATAAGCGCCGCATATAAGGACTGAACCGAAAAAAGTCCCGACTTATTCAAATGCCATCTGAAAACATCCCTCTGCACGCCTAAATGAACATTAGAGATTTTCAAAATCATCTCATTCCAAGCAAGTAACTTATTCCCCACAAGAGGTCTTCGAAAAGAAATATTTAAGGAGTTCGAACTCAAAACATTAGCTACTAAATCGTCCCTCCTCCTAACCACATTGTAAAGCATTGGAAATTGCCTTTGCATAGTAGAATTTCCCACCCATATATCTTCCCAAAACCTAACTTGCCTTCCGTTTTTAACCTGGAAAGAACCAAGGCAAATAAATTGATCTTTAATTTTCATAAGCCCCACCAAAAGCGGACGCCCCTGTGTTTATTAACCACCTGTGAAAGACTCTTCTCACCCAAATATTTCTTTGTAAGCAAAGATTGCCACACACCTTCTTTATTAAGCAACTTAAACAACCACTTGCCTAACAAGCTTTTATTTTTGGTGTCTAGGTTCTAAACTCCTAGACCACCACACTCTTTAGGAGAACACACTACACTCCATTTAGCAAGCCTATACTTACGCTTATGGCTGTCACTCTGCCAGAAAAATCTAGATCAATAAAAATCTAGTCTTTTGAAAACCTCTCTAGGAACCTCAAAAAAAGAAAACATAAACATAGGTAAACTGCTTAGCACTGAGTTAATAAGCACCAAGCGACCCCCAACAGACAATTTTTTTCCTTTCCAACTGCTAAGCTTTTTCTCAACTCGCTCTTCAACCCCTCTCCAATCACTAGTCCTTAACTTCCCGAAGTGAATGGGAATACCCAAGTATCTAAACGGAAACACCCCCACTTCACAACCAAATAACTGCGTATACTACGGTTCGACTTCTTTGGCAGCACCAAAACAGAAAATCTCACTCTTATGAAAATTAATCTTTAAACCAGATAAATGTTTAAAGACACATAAAATAAGCTTAAGATTTTTAGCTTGCTCCAAATCATTATTCAAGAAAAGGATTGTGTCTTCAGCGTATTGTAAGATTGACAACCCATCGTCAATCAAGTGAGGGACGACTCCTGTTAACATACCAGCTGCTTTGGCTCTAGAAATAAAGATGGATAGCATATCCGCCACAATATTAAAAAGAACAGGAGACAAAGGATCACCCTGTCTAAGACCCTTATGTGTTTGGAAAAATGCACCAAGATCATCATTGACCTTAATACCAACACTCCCTCCCTTGATCAAACTTTCCACCCAAGAACACCATTTAGGGGAAAAGCCTTTCATCCTCAGAGTTTGCATTAAAAACAACCATTTTACTTTATCATAAGCTTTCTCAAAATCCACCTTAAAAATAACTCCATCCAAATTCTACTTATGAAGCTCATGGATGGTTTCATGTAGGATAACTACACCATCCAGAATATATCTCCCATGCATGAATGCCGACTGGGATGGCAGAATAACCTTTTGAGCTACTCTCATAAGCCTATTTGTGACTACTTTAGTAAAAATTTTAAAACAAACATTAAGCATACAAATAGGTCTATATTGATGTATTTGCTTAGCATCGGCTTTTTTGGGTAGTAGTGTAATAATCCCAAAATTCAAGCTAAAAATAGATAATGTGCAACTATGAAAAGCATAAAACATGGCCATCAAATCATTTTTAATTACTTCCCAAAACACCTGATAGAACTCTGCAGGAAAACCATCCGGCCCCGCAGCTTTGTTATGATCCATTTGAAAAATAGCTTCTTTCACCTCCTTTTCAGCAAAAGGCTCAGTAAGATAAATATTTTCCTCATCCGAAACTTGAGACATATCAACTGTAAAAGCCTCAATCATAGATAAATGATTTACCTCTACCGCCCAAACAACACTTTATAATAATTGGTGATATACTTTTTAATTGTACATCTCCTGAATAATTCCATCCTCTTGCTCGAGCTGAAAAATTCTTTGTTTTCTATGTTTCCCATTCACAATCAAATGATAAAAGTGTGTATTCCTGTCACCCTCCAAGAGAAAATTCGCTTT
This sequence comes from Phyllostachys edulis, assembly GCA_036346405.1. Lineage (NCBI taxonomy): Eukaryota > Viridiplantae > Streptophyta > Magnoliopsida > Poales > Poaceae > Phyllostachys > Phyllostachys edulis. Next base: position 48,687,904 of record CM070563.1, on the reverse strand, counting down.
GGCCCTTTGATACCATTTAATTTCTTCTTCTCTTAACAAATGAGCCAACCTCTCATTAGCAGCTTTTTTAAGATTTAATTCATTATTGGACAATCTCAAAGACTCAGCCTTTTTATCAAGCTTATCAATCAACAAGTTAAGTTCTAACTTTTCCATTTTATACGCCCCGCTGGTACTTTTTGCCCAACCCCGAAGATAACGCCTAAGGAATCTAACCTTACTCTGCCAGTTATATAATGCCGAGTGACCACTATTAACCTTTCTCCACACCTCCGTTACCATCTCCCTAAACCCCTCCCTACACAACCAGCCTAATTCAAATTTAAACAAAGGCTAACTACCTCTAAATGTAGACTCTTTTGTACTTAACAATAATGGCGTGTGATCAGATAAGGACCTTTCAAGAGCCAACACTGTGACCAAAGGAAATTTCTGTTCCCAATCTGTACTCATTAAAACTCTATCCAACTTCTCAAAAGTTGGATTATCTAGCGAATTGGCCCAAGTAAATTGTCTACCAGACAAAACTACTTCTCTTAAATCCAAATTATTTATCACAGCATTAAACAAAAAAGGCCATCTGTAATCAACATTATCATTATTTTTCTCACTTGAATTCCTAATGATATTAAAATCACCCCCAATTAAAATGGGAAGTGTCTCTTTCCTACAGGCATTAACCAGTTCGTTAAGGAACTTCTCTTTGAACTGAGGCTGAGCTGCACCGTAAACAGCTACTAGAACCCACTGGAAATCATCCTCTCTATTCTTTAAATGAAACTTCACATAAAAAATCACCAGCATCAATCGACCCAATGTCAAAGACCCGCAAATCCACCCCAAGAGGGATACCACATGATCGACCATGAGGAGGAGAAAAATGCCACAAAAAATCCCGTCCACCACAAAGACGATTAAGGGTTGCCAATGAGAATTCTTTTTTAACAGTTTCAAGAATGGCCACAAAATCTAAATGGTGTTCTTTAACCACTTCACAAATAAAACGATGTTTAGCCAAGTCCCCTAGACCTCTGCTATTCCAAAAAAGACCTTTCATTTTGATTTTATCTTGATTGACCTAAGAAGAGGGCTTTTTCCTCTCTTCTTTCCAGAAGTTCATTTTTTATTAGTGACCAGTGTGAAATTAGACATGTCATCCTCCAAAGTGACTATGTCTACATCACCACTTAAATGGTTGAGAGTTGAGAAATCGTTGTAATCCTCATTCTCAGCCTCCACCTCCTCCATAGCTAAATTTCCTTTCTTTTTCATTCTACCATACTCAATATTTTTAATATTGTTAATAGAACTAGCAATCTCTACCCCATCATCCTCTAATGAAATTCCAATGCTAGCAACTTTGTCAATAATTTGCTCATCAGAAAAGACAAAAAGGACAGATTATTAACAGACTTACTTGGGTCAAGTTCAAGATTACAAATTTGCGCACGCCGTTTAGCCTTTTGCATCATGTCTTCATCTCCGGAATTCTGCTTCTTTAGGCGCTCACTTTGCCTAAGCTCACCCGTATCAACCTCTGGCTTCCAAACTCCATTTGATTCGGTATTCGGAGCATCCTCAACAATCGCTTGACCCGCAGCCACCCTCTGGCCTGCCCCTAAAACCCTGGAACCGCCCCACTCCTCATCCAGCTGATGAGATAACTTCCCCTTAGCGCCACTGGACTGAACCAACTTGATAACAGCCGATTCAGCAACCAGTGGACCCAACTGCCTGTCATCAAATCCATTCGGTTCCAACTCAGATCCCACTGTCACATCCCCCTTAGCAATCTTGACCGGTGAAAATGGTGACATGCCCTACGATACCAGCTTGCTAAGACCACTGGACTGAACCATCTCGGCATCAGGCGATTCAAACTCCAGAAGGCTCAGCTGCTTGTCTTCAGAACCGGTCGGTTCCAACTCAGGGGCCACCATCCCAGCACCTGTGGCCCTCTTGCCCGATGAACCAACAGCTCTGTGTCTATTCGGATCACCTAGGAACTCACCACTGTCCACTAAGAAGTCATCTATTGGACTTCCAGTAGAATGGAAATCTCCCCCTGCACAAACAGCTTCACCAGCCCTGCTCCTTGGCGCCATACCATCTGAAGCCGGCTCTGATTCAACCGGTGTCCCCTTCTGTGTATCAGGCCCCACCACATCTACCACAGAATCCACCTCCTGAACCACTGTAGGGCTAAACTGCTCCCCCTTCTTTAACTCAGACACAAGATGACAGCCATCCAACGTATCTGCAGTGTCCTCCAACTGTTCAGATTTGTCTACGACCAAACTCCCACCTTGGACTTTCAAGACGGACAGCCCAACACGAGCCTCCATCTCGGCCTCCTTTCTAAATGCCCTCGGCGTCACCCAGATTGTATCTGAAGCCACCAGACCCAAAGAATTCCCCTTGACGCCATACGACGACTGACTCTTACTGCTTTCAGGCTCATGAGCATTATTATTCGAATCATTCTTCGGTTGTTTAGCCTCCCTGTCCTCCATCTCAACATCTTTGCCCTTGCCTGAGTTGTCTCCCTCCTCATGATCATCACCACGATCGACTACTTCGTCAACCATACCCACCATAGTATCTTCAATCTCGAAAAAAATGTCGTAAACAGATTCACCCACCACAATCTCCACACTAGGAGGTATCGCTTCTACATCCAGCACCCCTACTAGCATACGGACCAAATCATTCTTACGCACTTTTTCCATGTCCACCCGCAAAGCAATACCAATAATCGAACCTATTGCACAAAGGCCTAGAAAATCATGAATTTCCAAAGGCACTCCTAAGACCTGAACCCAAACTTTCTATAATTGGTATTTAGGAGTAGGTTTGGAGTTCCATTCCACAAAATGTAACACCACCTTATGATCCTTCACATTGATGTCTCCAATAGCCACCATGCGAAGCATTTCCAGCCTATTTGGGAAATGAACCAAAAACTCCTTTTCCCCTGAGTCTCCACCTGTGGTTGCCAATTCAAAGGAATCAGTCTTCTCAGCTCTGCAATCAACATGTCTTCGAACATCTGCTCACCAATTATCCGAACCAACCCAGTCTTGTTGCTTTCCTTCTTCAGTTTCTTCGTCCCAGAAAATGGGATTTGATAAAACCCCCATCCATCTGCTCCGAATCCACATAAATTGGCAATAGGTCGTGGGATCAACGTCAAAGGACACTTATTAGCCAAATGGTCATTACCCTCACAAACGTCACATGATAAACTGACTTTGCAATTTGCAATTCCGTGCCCCTTCCCTTTGCAACGAAAGCACACCATGCGAAACACATCACCAGCATACCTATTGACACCCAGCATATTACCGCTCTGGCCACGTCCCCAGCTTCTGCTGTTGTCATCATATTACCAGAGATAATTAGCCAACCAAAGATAACAATCAAACAACACATCAATAATATATGGTAATCATAAAGACATGTATAACCTATACTGTGAAAATTCATATTGGAACTCACTCTAGTGGAACATACCCGACCAAAACTTTTGGCTATATTTTGCCACGTTCGTATATGAAAGCGAGGCTGCAATTGCGACGCCTTGTGTGTTTGCACTGATTAGAATATATAGCCATACATGTGCATGTGTTGTTGTCTTACACGTCAAGCAATACAAATGCTATCATATTACAAGTTGGAATTTGCAATACACTGCCGCCACTATTCACCGTCCGACACGGTTGGCACGGCAGCCAATCTCTCCACGAGACAAGAGATCAAGACAAGAACACAACAAAGATGCAATCTAGTTATGTTCCCTTCTGGTCTTGATGTACTCAGAGAGGATTCTTTCTCTAACAGTATCCTCTTTCGGTTCGGAGAACGACTAAGAGATGGAGGTAGAATTGCTCGTAATTTACATGAAATATACAAATGTTAGTACTATAGGCAATATTTAAATAAAAACTGAATTTCTAATCTTATTTAAAAGCGCTGGACACCAGAGAAACCATCAAACCTCCATGGTTTCAGTGGTAGCCTTCTCTTTCGTTGACTGCAATAGCATCACTTCTTTCCCCTCAAACCGCCTTGAGGATTAGCCACCACAGCCGCCACAATCACCTTTCTTCCCCGCCTCCGGCCGCCGCCTTCATCACCATGCGTCACCGCCTACAAGCCTCCCCCGGCCTCCCCGTCAAGCCCAACGGCTTCGCCTCGACGAGAGCTACACCGTGCTCCCCCTCCCCGGCCCGAACCTGAAGGGATACGGGTAGGCTACGATAGCAACAATTCAAAATTTCTACCACGTAAACCAGGATGCCAACCAAGAAGATGATCACAGATCGTTACCACTAGACGCCAGCAGCGAAGGAAGAAGTGTCGAGCACTGGTCCGACGAAGAGCGTCGATGTATCGATCGTAGTCAATCGTCCAGCTTCCTCGTGAGTTGATCGCCTCCTCCAAAGACCTCTGCAGATCCTTGCGAAGATGGCGGATCGTCCTTAAGCGCAACAACGTAGAAGCACCTCTATGGTATCCACACGTCCAGGGAAGGAACAACCGTACGCCGGTGTGCTAGCACCAAATCGCACGGCAAGGCTCTCCAGGAGATGGCGGCTAGAGTTTCAGTAGGGCAACTCGTGTCTCCTCTCCTCTCCCAATAGCCTCATGCATCTCCTTATATAGAGCCCCGTGGCGGATCCTATCGAAACACGCCATTTAATCAGATTCGTCGGGTTTGTTCCAACCTGCTAAGTGTGTGACCCGTTAGGTTCATGTGTAGTTCGGTTGTGACTGAAACCCTTTCCACCACGAGTCGAAGCGGTTCCTAGCAGACATAACGATTCCGAATACACACAAATTATATCGGACGAACCTTAATGCAATATGATCTACGACCAGGTCCTCATCACTTACGACCGTGTCCTATCTCTATAATGACCGCTTCATATTTGATCACGACCAACTCGTAACTCCTTACGACTTGGTTTCACCACTCTGTGATTACGCTCGATCGCCCTCGACTTGCTTGTATCTCCATACGACCACCCGTAGTCGGTCGAACTAAGCTTACCTACTCATGTATTCTCCCTTTGCCTCACGATATCCGGTTGAACTCCGTGAGATGTTGTGTCATCCATGGACTGCTCAATGCTTTCTCGATCAAGTATCGATAACCTCATGTGGTCGAACTCTTCGACCACCAAAGGGCATGGCCATGCACTTTCTTTATCCGACCACTTGAGGGCCCAGAGATATCTCTCTGTTATGTTAGGAGGGCAAATCCCATATCCGACCAAATACATCCTCTCGCATGTTTCATAGCATACCCGAAGCTACCTTTATAACCACCCGATTCTGAGTAGCGTTTGGCAACCCCTAAGAGTGCTATTACACATGTAGGAAACCATGCTAATCTCAGGTCTAAGGATTATACATCATCATTGCTTGAGACCAACTAACGACACATAGAATCATAACAATCTCAATAGTGTCTCAATGTGGGTCTTATCCAACACCATGTTCTCTAACACGTGTCCACATTATTGATTCGATATCCCTATATCCATGACCGGTGAAACATGGTCATCAATCAATACATGTGCTGGTCGTAGAGTCACTAGTGTTCCGACCAGTGACTTTCGACCAGGGATACTTTTAGAACGACATCATCATAAGTTAAAAAGAGCTTCACCAACAAGTCACATACTCGTTAATCTTCATGACTGATGATTCATTCAAGGAACAAGATAACATATTATCAAATATTGTGAACATAATGAAATATAATCATCTCTATGATTGCCTCTAGGGCATATTTCCAACAGTTTCCCACTTGCACTAGAGTCAATCATTTAAGTATCTAATACCGATAGCTCTTGTGTGCGCCTCATGCTTTGGCTGTGTGAGAGGCTTTGTCAACGGATCAGCAACATTTAAATTAGTATGAATTTTGCATATCTTAACATCTCCTCTATCCACCAATTCGCGAATGAGATGATAATGCCTGAGTATGTGCTTGGACTTCTGATGGGATCTAGGCTCCTTAGCTCACAAGAATGGCTCCATTGTTGTCACAATAGAGATCCATTGGGCTAGAGGCACTCGGAACCACACCCAACTCAAGAATAAAATTCCTTATCCAAACACCTTCTTTTGCAGCTTCCGAAGCCGCAATGTACTCGGCCTCTGTTGTAGAATCAGCTACCGTCTCTTGCTTGGAACTTTTCCAGCTCACCGCACCTCCATTCAAAATGAATACAAAACCAGATTGCGAACGATAATCATCTTTGTCGGTTTGAAAGCTTGCATCGGTGTAACCATTTACAACCAGCTCTTCATCACCGCCATAAATTAGGAACGCATCCTTAGTCCTTCTCAAGTATTTAAGAATGTTTTTCACAAACCGTCCAAAGGACCTTCACCGGATCACTTGGTATCTACTCAGTAACACTTAGAGCATATGATACATCTAGTCGAGTACATATCATGGCGTACATGATAGATCCAATAGCTAAAGCATATGGAATACCATTCATGCGGTCTCGCTCATCAGTAGTCGAAGGACACTGACTCTTGCTAAGACTTATGCCATGTGACATAGGCAAGAACCCTTTCTTGGCATTTTGCATGTTGAATCGAATCAACACCATGTCAATATAAGTACTTTGGCTTAATCCAATTAGCCTTCTCGATTTATCTCTATAGATCTTTATTCCCAAGATATATGCTGCCTCTCCTAGGTCCTTCATAGAAAAACTATTTTTCAATGATGCCTTAACAGATTCCAGCATAGGAATGTCATTCCCAATCAATAATATGTCATCCACATATAAGATTAGAATTACAAGTGCGCTCCCACTAACCTTCATGTAAACACAAGGCTCTTCTTTGTTTTTGACGAAACCAAACTTTTTGATCTCCTCATCAAAACGTATATTCCAACTCCGAGATGCTTGCTTCAATCCATAAATGGACTTCTGAAGTTTGCACACTTTACTAGCATTATTTGGATCAACAAAACCTTCAGGTTGTGTCATGTACACATCCTCACTTAGGTTTCCATTAAGGAAAGCCGTTTTGACGTCCATTTGCCATATCTCATAGTTGAAATATGCAGAATAGCTAGAATGATCAGATAGATTTAAGCATCGCTACGGTGAGAATGTCTCATCGTAGTCAACTCCTTGAACTTGTCGAAAACCTTTTGCGACTAGTCGAGCTTTATGAATGTGAACATTTCTATCCATATCAATCTTTTTCTTATAGATCCATTTGCACTCAATGGTTTTAACGCCATCAAGTGGATCGACCGTGTTCCAAACTTGGTTGTCTCTCATGGAGTCTATCTCGATTTCATGGCTCCAAGCCATTTCTCGAGTCTGGGTCCATCATCGCTTCCTTATAAGTGTTAGGCTCATCATTATTCAATAATAATACGTCATGCCCATACCTTATAGGCATTTGACGTGGCCTTTAGATCTACGTGGGGTGATGCCTCATCTACTGTGTTCAACAATATTTTGTTCATCCCGTAGAGGTTCAATAGGAGTTGAAACATTTTCAGATGTTTCCTAATTTCTTCGAGTTGCACCTTTCTCCCATCGATGCTTTTGGAAAGAAACTCCTTTTCCAAAAGACACCATTTCGCAACAAACACTTTGCTCTCCTCTTGGTTGTAGAAATAATATCCTTTGGTTTCCCTAGGATATCCTATAAAGAAGCATTTTTCCGACTTAGGTGTGAGTTTATCAGACGTCAAACGTTTAACATAGACATCACATCCCCAAACCTTTAGAAAAGACAAGCTAGGACTCTTCCCAGTCCATATCTCATATGGTGTCTTATCTACTGATTTAGATGGTACCCTATTTAAAATGAAAGCGGTTGTTTCTAGAGCGTAACCCCAAAAATACAATGGCAGATCAGATTGGCTCATCATCGATCGAACCATGTCTAATAAGGTCCTATTACGCCGCTCGAACACCCCATTCCATTGTGGAGTACCCGGTGGTGTAAGCTGTGGAACAATTCCACATTGTTTCAAATGATTGCCAAATTCCTGGCTCAAAAATTCACCTCCACGATCAGATCGCAAGGATTTGATTGTCTTGCCAAGTTGATTCTCAGACTCATTCTCGAACTCTTTGAACTTTTCAAAGGATTCCGACTTGTGCCTCATTAAATAGATATATCCATATCTACTATAGTCATCGGTGAAAGTAATGAAGCACTCGAAAACCACCTCTAGTCGTCGTGCTCATTGGTCCACACACATCAAGATGTATGAGTGCCAACAAGTCGGACGCCTCTCATTCCGACCAATGAAAGGTGTCTTGGTCATCTTCCGAGTAGACAAGATTCGCATGTCTCAAATGATTCCAAATCAAATGAGTTTAGGATTCCATCATCATGGAGCTTCTTCATGCGTTTCTCACTTATGTGACCCAAACGACAATGCCGGATAAAAGTGGAATTCATATTATTAGGTCAAGCCTCTTTGCATTAATATTAAAGATGGGTGCATCATCAAGATTTAAAATAAACAACCCATTCAAAACAGGAGCATAGCCATAAAACATATCATTCAAAAATATAGAACAACCATTGTCCTCAATAATGAATTTATAACCCTCTCGCCATCAAACATGAGGTCGAGATAATGTTTCTACTCATGGTCGAACGTAATAACAATTATTCAATTCCATAATAAATCTCAAGGCAAAACTAATGGTAAAGTCCCGACGGATAATGCAAAGAACCTTTGCTTTATTCCCGACGCGAAGATCCATCTCCCCTCTTGCAACTCTCCTATTCTTTGTTAGACTCTGCATCGAATTGCAAATATGAGCAACCGACCCGGTATCAAATACCCATGAGTTAACAGAAGAATCTGCAAGAAGAACATCTATAACATTAATACCTGAAGTGGAAGGTTTAGTCCCACCATTCTTTTTCAGATCAGCCAGGTATTTCTTGCGCCCTTTTCTAATGTCCTCGTTCCTTGCAAGAAAAGCATTCATTCTCTTGAGTCGGGCCAGACTTAGTCTTGGGCTTAGGCTTGTTAGTTTGGATCCCATCCAAAACTTTCTTGCCCTTTCCTTTGACCCAAGTCCTAGCCTTCTTCTTGAAGCTTGTACTCTTTTGCACCATCATCACATGACTATTGCTTTTCTTAATGCTGTCCTCTGTAGTCTTAAGCATCATATGTAGTTCGGTGAGATTCTTGTCTAAGCCATTCATATGGAAGTTCAGAATGAACTAACCATAGCTTGCAAGAAGCGAAGCAAGAATCAAATCTGTAGCCAACTCTTGACTCAGTGGAAAACCAAGTTTTTCCAAGCTCTGTGTGTAACCAACCATTTTGATCACATGTGGGCTCACCGGACTACCCTCAGCTAGCTTACACGAAAACAAGTTCTTTGAGATCTCAAATCTCTCGGTTCTTGCTTGTGTCTCAAACATGCCTTTGAGCGCCACGATCATATCGTAGGCCTCAATGTTCTCAAACTGTTTCTGAAGGTCTGAGTTCATCGCAGCAAGCATGAGACAGCTAACATCAAGGGATTCATCACATGCCTTTTTATAGAGCGGATTTAAGAGTAGCAAAGAAGATTATCGTGAGCACATCTCGAATTGGTTCCTCTAGAACATGTTCCTTTTATCTTGCCTAAGAACAATTCTTAGGTTGCGGGACCAATCCACAAAATTTGTTCCATTCAGTTTTTCCTTTTCAAGTATCGAACGTAAAGCAAAACTGGATGTTGGTACAGCGATTGGTGCCATGATCTACAACATAAAATACGCAAAACTAAGACATATGTTCAAGAAAAGTAACTTCTATTAAACAATTTGATAAAGATACTCCCACTAAATACCATATCCTCTTATGACATTTAATGATTCAAGATCCACAATCGTAATCTACTAGTGAGCTTTGGCATCACTGCTAGAAGATTAGTGAATTCGGTAAGCAACCCTTTGCTAATCATATCTCTATATGACTCTTGTTGTTGGGCAGCATCTCTATGCTTCGGCACCCAACCCTATGCCCCAAGGTCCATAACCGTTATGATGACCTTGTCAAGTTAAACCAATGCAATGCGTGTAAGTGTCCGACACAAACCCATCTAGTCAAGGAAAGTTAATGGCATTCCGCTTTAGCAAGACCTACCATTAAAATACAAGACTTTTGATGGTGCGAATTATTGGAGGGCATCAATTTAACTTAACATTATGTGAGGGAATTTTAATTTTATCATGTTAAAAGCATCTAATGAAAAACATGACTTAATATCATGACAGGAATAAACACAAACATTCACAGATAATCATATCACTGTGAAATAGTATGGCCCTTAACATGACGATCTCCATCAGCATGCTTCCTGTCCTCCGACCACCATGCTTGAAGTCTCCAACCGCATTCATCTACTAAGCAATTACTCCTAAGAGCTAGTAATGAATTACATAGGATAATATCAAGCATCACATGTCGGTACGCAGACCGTTATACAATAATATGTAGCTCGATGGCTATCTCACAACACGACACGCAGGTCATGAAAATCCATACATGCATCACATACACAATGGGCCATACTATTCACATCAATCCCTGTAAAAACAAGTTACGCATAGAATCCAATTCTATCGGACGACATGAACACATATTACCTATAACGTGCGGTACGAATAGCCAGCACGGCAGTCCCGCTAGCCGGTTAGCGGGCGGGGTTCGAAGGGGTAGCGCCCCTCGCTGGTCGAGGGTAGCGCTCTCGAAAAATTTTTCGAGACATGAATCTTATTCACGTTTCCGAGCTTTGGAAATCATCAGATTAATCATATTAACCCTATTCCGAGCCAATCTGATTACTGCCTTGATACGACCACATAATGCGACATACTCCGATGGCGGAATTCCGACCGGTAGGAGTATTATGCAAGGTAGTCGAAAAACAAGTCGAGTGAATCATCTGGTGCTCTTAACTTGTACCTCCTCGTATACCCATCTACTACCACCGAAAACTGATCGATCTAATTGACCAGGGCCTAGGTTTCCAGATACGACCAGTAATAGATCCAATCTACTACTACCACATATCAAGTATATGCGACCGATCCAGATCAAAAACTACGCAGGATGGCTCTGATACCACTGAAGGGATACGGGTAGGCTACGATAGCAACAATTCAAAATTTCTACCACGTAAACCAGGAAGCCAAGCAAGAAGATGATCACAGATCGTTACCACTAGATGCGCAGAGCAGCGGAAGAAGTGACGGAGCAGCCTGGTCCGACGAAGAGCGCGTCGATGTACTGATCGTAGTTGATCGTCCAAAGTCCTCGTGAGTTGATCGCTCCTCCAAAGACCTCTGCAGATCCTTGCGAAGATGGCGGATCGCCCTAAGCACAACAACGTAGAAGCGCCTCTATGGTATCCACACGTCCAGGGAAGGAACAATCATACGCCGGTGTGCTAGCACCAAATCGCACGGCAAGGCTCTCAAGGAGATGGCGGCTAGGGTTTCAGTAGGGCAACTCGTGTCTCCTCTCCTCTCCCAATAGCCTCATGCATCTCCTTATATAGAGCCCCGTGACGGATCCTATCGAAACACGTTTACGAATCGTATTCGTACTGGTTTGTTCCAACCCGTTAAGTGTGTGACCCGTTAGGTTCATGTGTAGTTCGGTTGTGACTCGGAAACCCTTTCCGGCCATGAGTCGTAGCTGTTCCTAGCAGGACATAACGATTCCCGAATACACACAAATTATATCGGACGAACCTTAATGCAATATGATCTACGACCAGGTCCTCATCACTTACGACTAGGTCCTATCTCTATATGACCAGTTCATATTTGATCACGACCAACTCGTAACTCCTTACGACTTGGTTTCGACCACTCTGTGATTACATTCGACCAGTCTACGACTTGCTTGTATCTCCATACGACGGTCCGTGGTCGGTCGAACTGCTTACCTACTCATGTATTCTCCCTTTGCCTCACGATATCTGGTTGAACTCGGTGAGATGTTGTGTCATCCATGGACTGCTCAATGCTTTCTCGATCAAGTATCGGATAACCTCATGTGGTCGAACTCTTGACCACCAAAGGGCATGGCCATGCACTTTCTTTATCCGACCACTTGAGGGCCCAGAGATATCTCTCTGTTATGTTAGGAGGGCAAATCCCATATCCCACCAGTCACATCCCTCTCGCATGTTTCATAGCATACCCAAAGCTACCTTTATAACCACCCGATTCAGTAGCGTTTGGCAACCCCTAAGAGTGCTATTACACATGTAGGAAACCATGCTAATCTCGGTCTAAGGATTATACATCATCATTGCTTGAGACCAACTAACGACACATAGAATCATAACAATCTCAATAGTGTCTCAATGTGGGTCTTATCCAACACCATGTTCTCTAACACGTGTCCACATTATTGATTCGATATCCCTATATCCATGACCGGTGAAACATGGTCATCAATCAATACATGTGCTGGTCGTAGAGTCACTAGTGTTCCGATCAGTGACTTTCGACCAGGGATACTTTTAGAACGACATCATCATAAGTTAAAAAGAGCTTCACCAACAAGTCACATACTCATTAATCTTCATGACTGATGATTCATTCAAGGAACAAGATAACATATTATCAAATATTATGAACATAATGAAATATAATCATCTCTATGATTGCCTCTAGGGCATATTTCCAACAGAACCACCACTCGACCACCTTCTCCACCATCACCGAGCCTCCCACCGCCGCTTTTCACCACCCGCCGCCGGTGACGTCCACCCTTCCGGCGCCGCCACCCTGTCACTAGCACCGCCACCTCACCAGCTTCCTGTTCCCAAGCTCAAGTCGCCCCGCCGTGCCCTAGCCCATCGGCGCCGCGCCAGAGCAGTAATGGCGCCTGTGCCCGCCCACGAGCGCCCGTGCGTGTCCTGTTCGGACCGGCACTGTTCCCCATCATTAAGCTCTAATGATGTCTTAAGGCTTTAATTAAATGCTTAGCCATTAATTTCTGTCTTAATCTCCCTTTTCCCTCACTAAACCGTGGCCCCTCGTGCGCAGTAAGCAGCCAGCTCCCCCCTCGCCCTCACTGCCCAGTGGGCCCCTCGGTGCACTGTGCCATGAGCCAGCCTCCCCCTGTGCACATGAGCCCGGTCCACACTATGTTGTGAACCGAAACTCTCTTTCTCTCTTTTTCAATTCAGTTTAATCTTCGTAAATGCATTTCTCCCCCGTTATAGCTCCAAAAATTATGAAATAAATTTCTAAAAATTTGTTAAATCAAGATCTTGCTAATGGCATAAAACTTGATTAATTTAGAGTTCATTTGTGTATTCTTGTGTATTTATTTGCTCTCTTTGCCATTGTGCCTTTTTCCGGTACTTTCGCCCGATTAGGATTTGATCAAGACCAAGAGTATCAAGATCCCCTTGCCTTTAACGAAGGTGAGTCAATACTTTGATCATGTTGAGCCTACATTTTATGCAAATTATATTAATTTAAATTAGCAAAAATTGCATGCTTTAATTCTTTATCAAATGTATGTTCAAGCTTAAGGTAGTTAAACACCCACTTGTTGATTAATTAATTAGTATGCCATCCTTGATAATTTGAATCCATTAATCCTTGTCACCCTAGTAATTATATGGTAATACTAGTTATTGGTTGTACTTAAGCAACATGCTAGTCTTGCTTAAGTACCAGGGTATTAAAATACCCCAATCATCATTCTTCAAACATAAAATGATTTGGGTAGTCATTGGTGGTCCATTGACCAAAAGGTGTGAAAATAATTTGGTTCACTCGTCAAAACCCCAATTGCTAGTTCTATCTGGGCGGATGGTGAGGCGGTGGGTGCTCGAGGAGCACGAGGATGGTTGGTTTGTGGAATGAACCGCCCAGATAACCCTAAGGACTTAATCTTGTCACGACCTCCCGTGTTAAACAAGTACAACCACAAGTCTGCAAAGTGCAACATGGCTTAGTAAAATTATTGCACTCTGGAAGTGTCTCACACGGTGGAGAAATGGAACGCACAAGCTTGGGTACATCCAGCTTGAAGGGGTGAGGTTGCTAGTGATTGTGGGTAGTCCAAAACTACACCCAACACTCGGGTTACAACGATCCCGTGCAACGTATGGGTGCAACCCCATATGGGTGAGATGACGGAATAGGCAAGGTAGTTTGAAAGGTTACTGTGACGGTCGCCCAACTATATGACTACGGAATCGTGTAGGATAATGGGTACGACTATCTCTTGTGGGTAAAGTGTGCAACCTCTACAGAGTCTAAACTGTTTAAACAGCCGTGCCTACGGTCAAAGGCGGACATTGGAATCATAACTTGAGTTAGTTCTATTTCAATAACTTTGTGGGTGGTATGAAAATGGTGGAAGGGCTCACCTAGCCCTGTGTTAGATTTTCCCTGAGTCTTCGAGCTCAGTGGGTGTGGTCATTGGAGGCAGCTCCAATTGAAAAGATGTATGGGTAGAGTTCCGACGGATGGAACCTCTACTGTTATTAATTATTGCACTTTACTCTCTTTATTAAACTGCAATTTGTTAAAATGCTAAGTGGTAGGACTTTGTAAGTATGATATTCGAAAAGCTTGCTTTCGCAAATAAAAGAACCAGAGCCATCCTGGTTAAGCCTTGCATGTATATTTTTGCATTGTGTGTTGGCTCGCGAGCACGGTAGTAGTGCTCATTCTCCCTCCTCTCCCCAAACCCTTCAGATAATGAAGACGAAGGAGACTACAATTTCTACGAAAGCCCAGAAGATGATGGACAAGGCAATGACGAGGAGTAGTTTAGTTCTGTAGTTTAGGTCTCGCCTAGTCTAAGTAGACTCGTTGGTACTCGCGTATAACCGATATTATCCAGCTCTTGGTTAATATCCGTCGTACACGGGTCACCCCAGTCGCTTGCCTGTGTGAGATGAGCCCTACCTCCCCTTTTGCTTCCGTTGTAGATTTAGTTATCTTCCTATAATGTAATCAAGTTGGCCTTGTGCGGCTCCTTTTGTAAAACTCGACCCGATAAGGTCTATGTTACTCTGTGTTGTAATATATTTGTGTTAGTTCATGACTTGTATGATTGATTCAGCAATGTGCCTGTGAGTGCTACCTATTGACCCAGGGAATAGCACAGTGTTTTCACAGAGGATTTGGATTCTCGGAATCCGGGTCTGACAGAGCTGGTATTAGAGCATACGACCGTAGCACCTCTAGTTAGATTGGTCGATTGTCTTAAGGACTTGGATCTTATTTCTAAAACTTAAGAAAAATTTTGTAAAAATATAGAGTATTTATTGCTTCTACTAATCATTCCTAGTTCCATACTCATCTCTATTCTCATTTAACTGTTACTAATCCCTCCTCCTGTTTCAAAATTTGTAGATGGTTTCTTCTCTAGCTGCAGGCCCATGGGACCATTGTTCTCATGGAGAGCACGACGGCGGTTTCGCGGAACTCCTTCGACAGCTGATGCAGTATCTTGGTTTCCCCCGCCCTCCACTCTTAAATGTTGCATTATTCTGTAGGTTATTGTCCAGAAAAGTTGTTCTCCCTTTGCAAATATACTTCCTTTCTATACAGAGATGATGAGCTATTGGGATTTCTTGACCAGAGGTAATTAGCCAACCAAAGATAACAATCAAACAGCACATCAATAATATATGGTTAATCATAAAGACATGTGTAACCATACTGTGACAATTCAGATTGGAACTCACTGTAGTGCAACATACCCGATCAAAACTTTTGGCTATATTTTGCCCTGTGTGTTTGTCTTACTCGTCAAGCAATACAAGTGCCATGGTTTCAGTCGTGGCCATCTCTTTCATTGACTGCAATAGCATGACTTCTTGTCCACGTGAAGCGCGTGATTAAAAGAAAGTTTAAGACTGTAGAACTCATTCTCCATTCCTCGCCTATTCTCCTCACACACGCACAAACAACGAAAGATAAACACAGACGCGAAGAAAGGCTTGAGCATGGAGCTGGTTGTGTCTGCAATTGCAGGCGACCTAGTTAATCGATTCATATCCTTCTTGATCAACAAGATCAAGAAGTACGAGGGTCAACCCAATCTAGAGGAGAAGATGGAGAGGCTGCAACATCTCTTGCTTAGAGTTCACATGGTCGTCGAGGAGGCTGAGGGGCGGCACATCACCAACTCCAAGATGCTACTGCAGTTCAAGAAGCTTTTGGGGGCTATGTACCACGGATACCATGTCCTAGACACCATCAAGTATAGGAACCTTTGCAGCTCAAGGGTTGAAGAGGAGGTTGGTAGCTCGAATACCTTGTCAGTTACCATTTCTGCTAATCGTTTTCATGCCGCACAGAGTGCTTACAGTAGTCATGAGCTTGAAAGTACATTGGATAATTTAGAAACCATTGCTTCCAACATGGCAGAGTTTGTGTTCCTTCTAGGTGGATGCGAACGCATGTCTCGTAGCCCCTACGACTCGTACCTCTACATTGATAACTTCATGTTTGGCCGTCACATAGAAAAGCAGCAAGTCATCAATATCTTACTGCAAGATAATCTTCCTCCTTTCGCTCCAACTGTTCTCCCAATCATCGGCACTAGAAGAGTCGGTAAGAAAACTCTAGTGGCGCATGTGTGCAACAATGAGAAAGTCCGGTCACACTTCTGTTCAATCCTGCACTTGAATGGAGAAAACATTGGGAAAACGGAGCATGAAACTTTCATTCCAGGGAGGACTTTGGTGGTGGTTGAATTTACTTCAGATTTGGACGACGAGAATTGGCAAAAGTTTTATTCATCAGCCGCACATATGGCCAGAGGAAGCAAGATCATAATCATAAGCAGGATTGAGAATCTAGCAAGGTTCGGAACAGTAAGGCCAATTCGCTTAAACAGGTTGTTGCTTGAGGAGTATAGCTACCTCTTCAAGGTTCTCGCATTTGGAAGCACAAACCCGGAGGAGCACCCTCAGTTAGTATCAATAGCAAATGAGCTAGCAGTGATGCTGGGAGGGTCACTGGTGACGGCAAATATGTATGCCGATATCTTCAGAAAGAATCAAAATGTAAACTTCTGGCTCTGCGTCTTGAACAAGTTCAGAAATGTGGTGGAGAACAACTTTTCGGTGTTCGGCGAACATCCAAAGCTTCTTGTGGATAAAGATCGACAGGTAGATATAACAAAACTTGCATCATCATCCACTCCACTTCGCCTCATGCCTCCTCATAGCTTAGTCGATGATTCGAACAGGGAGTTGTCCGAGGTGAAGTTTGGGGACCTGATTGCTGGCTCTGCTGTTCTACCAAAGGAGGAGTTTCAGTTAGTCGCGTGGGAATCACGGATACCCCCTTACAAAAGGTTTGTCAGCCTTGTAAGGTTTGTCAACCTTGCTACATACTGTGAAGAGGAGAATATCTCTCAGCATGAGCATACAGCCTTACCTAGCAAGAAGCGCAAGAGATTAGACAAGCAACATGATAGCAAACTCAATGGTGTATGTGCTTCCATGTCATCTCTGCTTGCAATGTAGTCAATCAAAGTAGCTTTCTGTCAGTCATCACAGAAAGTCAAGGAAACAGTTTTCTTTGAAGTTGTAATTTTGTTACATGTGTAAGAAATGTTAGATATGACTTGTATAGGGTGCTCTTTGTATATTTTCTTACATATGTAACTTATATATGTTAGCCTTTCGGCCTATTGAAATAGATAAGGGTTCATTTCAATATAGTATCAGAACCATAACTTCCTCTCAAAAAAACCCTAACCCTAGCCCACACGTGACCGCCGCCGCTGTCTGCCCCGCCCCATCTCTCCTCTATTCCACGCGCCGATCCCCTACTCCATCCCCTGCTCCACGCACACCTGAGCCTAGCCCCTACATCACGTGTGCCTGGTGACGCCGCTGCCCCTGGTCCACTGGCCCCCAGCCTGGATCCTCCATCGTCAGCACTGATCTGCTGCCGCCATGCCCCTAGGTACCCGGATCCGCCATCGCCGCGCCCCCGAGGCCTTCCTGTCAGAATTTGTATTTGTTACTAAAGAAGATCAGACTAAAGATCGACTTGAGCGAGGAAGACAACTTCATGGAACTCGGACGGTCTAGATTGGTCTATACCGGTTGGGTTGAGATCCACGGTCATCATGAGTCTACATATTTACTGCTTTCCTTGTTAGTTTCAGATTACAGTGAATAGTTACTTTCGATGGAATATGCTCAGTACAGAGCTGTAATTCTGCTTTAAGTCTGCTTTTACCTTTGGGACAAGTTGTACTCTTATAAACCATGAAAACGGAATGAGAAAGGCATAATGCCATTATTCCAAACCCTAGTTTTGTTCTTAGTTTAGCTCTTAGCAGTAACACTTTCCCAACTCGCTCGGATTCAAACCCAACTCGGTCAGATTCAATCAGATTCAATCTAGGATCTGACAAAGTGGTATCAGAGCACCTTCGGTTCTTGGCGATAAGAGGGTCGACAAAGCTAGGTTGGTGGATGCAGACCACTATAAAATCCTTGGCCAGTTGGATCTAGATTTTGGGTGAGCTCTATCAAAAGGTGAAGATTCAAGGTTCTTTCTCCAGAAAAGAAATTCCTTAGCCATACTTGACCTGCGATGGGAGGATGACCAAATCAGCGACGAGATCCGAAGGGGACACATCAGAACTCATCGCTGTGAGACAAGAGGCGTTGGAAGCGAAGGATAAAGCAGAATCAGTTCAGCAGCACCTGGGTGAGCTGCAGACTCAAGTAACAAATATACATACTCAAATGAATCGGATAGAGTCATTGCTACAGGGATTAACTGGTACGCCAAATCGTATTCCAGATCCAACAGTTGGGAGCAATATTCATCTCAGAAGAAGAGAAGAAATACCCAGAAACCCAACAGAACCTGTGGCAGTACAGGAAGTTGATATGAGCAGTACTCAAGGAGTTCAGTTCAACGCCACCCCAGAGGTCAATTACTATCAGACTTCCACAGGGCAATCTGCTGCACCTGTGTATTGGAGACAAAACAACACATCTCCAGGTACTCCCCATTCACCTCCTATCAATCACATAAATGCAGCTATGGATCAATGCTTTGCTAGGCAGTGGAACCATAATCCAACCAATGAAAGGGTTAATGCATTTTACAAGACCATTGCCAGAGGCCCCAAGATTGATTTTCCAAGATTTGACAGCAGTAATCCTCTAGAATGGATTAGGCAAAGTGAAACATACTTTGCAATGGCAAATGTTCCTGATGAAGCTAGGCTTGAATTGGCACAGATGTATATGATTGGAAGGGCTGACAATTGGTTGAGGAGTACAGGTTTGCTCTGGAACCCTCCACCCTGGCCTAATTTCTACAGAATGATTTGTGATCGGTTTGCACAATACAGCGGGTATGAAGTTTTGGAGAACTTTCATTCAGTCAAACAGTACAATCTGAAAGAAATTGTGACCAATACATTCCTACAAAAGAAGGAGTGGAACCTCCCAATGTAAGACCTTATAGAGTACCACATCAGCAAAAGGATGAAATGGACCAACAAATTCAGAGAATGCTGGAATCTGCCATCATCAGACCGAGTGACAGTCCCTATGCTTCACCAGCGATTCTAGTTAAGAAGAAGGATGGGTCATGGAGGTTATTCATTGATTACTGAAAATTGAATGCTCAGACTATTAAGAACACATACCCAATACCAGTTATTGAAGATCTGCTTGATGAATTATATGGGGCTACCATTTTCAGTAAGTTGGACCTGAGATCAGGGTAACACCAAATCAGGATGAGCCAAGGTGACATCCCAAAAACTGCATTCAGGACATATTTAGGCCACTATGAATACCTAGGCATGCCTTTTGGCTTAACATCCTGCAACATTTCAATCTTTCATGAACAATGTCTTTGCCAATTACTTGAGGAAATTCATTTTGGTTTTCTTTGATGACATTCTTGTCTATAGTAGAGATGACAAAGAACACTTTCAGCACCTCACTATAGTGTTATAGTTGTTGAGGAAGCATCAACTCTATGCTAAACTAAACAAATGTGCAATTGCTACCTCTCAAGTTGTGTATTTAGGGCATGTGATTTCTGGAGAAGGAGTAACCACTGACCCTAATAAGATTAGTGCCATCAAGGATTGGCCAAGACCCAAGGATTTATCTCAATTAAGGAGTTTTCTGGGAATGGCCGGCTATTACAAGAGATTTGTTAAGAATTATGGGCTCATTTGTAGACCACTACATGACATGTTAAAGAAAGAAAGTTTCGACTGGAATGAGTCACAAGATGAGGCCTTCGAGAAGCTAAAAATTGGGTTGATCACCTCACCAGTGATGACATTACCCAACTTCTCTGAAGTCTTTACAGTAGAGACTGATGCTAGTGGATCTGGAATTGGGGGAGTTTTGATGCAGAGGGGGAGACCTATAGCATACTTCAGTAAAACTTTGGGAGTGAGATCATCAGCTTTGTCTACTTATGACAAAGAGGCTATGGCAATTCTTGAAGCCCTCAAAAAGTGGAGACACTATTTCTTGGGTGGTCAATTGTTAATCAAAACAGATCAGCAAAGTCTCAAGTTCATGACAGAGCAGAAAGTTTCTGAAGGTATACAGCACAAGTTGATGTTGAAATTGTTGGAGTTCAACTATGCTATAAAATATAAGAAGGGGAAGGAGAATAGAGTAGCTGATGCTTTATCAAGGAAAGATGCTCCTGATGTGATGGCGATAACTATGGTTGTACCCACTTGGATGGAGTCAGTGGAAACTAGTTATCAGCATGATTCTCATTGCAAGGAACTGAGAGAGCAGTTAGCCTTAACACCAAACACAGAGTCAGGCTATACCTATCATTCCGGAGTATTGAGGTACAAAGGAAGGATCTATGTGGGCAATGACACTGAATTGAAACAAAATATTATCAGCTCCTTACATAAAATCTGTGGTTGGAGGTCATTCAGGCAGAGTAGCAACATATCAAAGGATTAAGAGCCTCTTCTTTTGGCCCGGAATGAAGAAGGAGATTCATATGTTTGTCTAGGAATGTGCAGTGTGTCAACGATCAAAATCTGAGCATTGTGATTACCCAGGCCTATTAGACCCTCTGCTGGTTCCTGATATGGCATGGACCCATATATCGATGGATTTCATTGAAGGGATGCCTAAGTCAAAAGGGAAGGAGGTAATATTTGAAGTGGTCGACATATTTACTAAATATGCACATTTTATTCCACTCTCTCATCCCTATTCAGTTCAGTCAGTCACTCAAGCATTCATTGACAATGTGTTCAAGCTTCATGGATTTCCTATGGCAATTGTGTTAGATAGGGATAGAATATTCACTAGCAAGTTATGGCAAGAATTATTTAAAGCTTTGAAAGTGCAATTAAGATTTAGTACTGCTTACCATCCTCAATCTGATGGGCAAACAGAGAGGGTTAACCAATGTGTGGAATCCTATCTAAGATGCATGGCATTTCAAGAGCCCAGAAAATGGCTATCATGGTTATCCTTATCAGAATGGTGGTATAATTCTGCTTTTCATACTTCACTGAAGATATCACCATTCCAGGCTCTATACGGGTTTCCTCCACCATTGATAAATGAACTAGCAGTCCCCGGCCCCGAAGATGAAGAGGCTAAGAACTTCCTGGAGGCTAAGCAAGAGATGCTGCACAGACTTAAGGAAAATTTGGCTCAAGCCCAATCCCGAATGAAGAAATATGCTAATCTCAATAGAAGTGAAAGGCAGTTCATGGTGGGAGATATGGTTTATTTGAAGATGCAACCATATCGAACAGCAGCCTTTGGATTCCAGCAGTCCTTAAAACTCACTAGCAGATTTTATGGACCCTTTAGAATTATGCAGAAGGTGGGTAAGGTTGCTTATTGGTTACAGTTACCAGAAGGAGTGGGAATACATCCCGTTTTTCATGTAAGCCAACTTAAAAAGCATGTCGGAGCAAACGCAGTACCGAGTATTGATTTACCATTGGTTGGCCCAGACGGAAAGATCAAAACCGAACCAATGAAACAAGAGTTTTGCCCAGGAATAAAGAACTTGTAACTCAATGGCTAGTTCAATGGGTCAACTTACCACCAGAGAGTGCGTCCTGGGAAGATGCTAGCTTCATCAAGGCAACCTTTCCTGAGTTCTACTCCAAAACCATTCGATCATGGTTCCCTGATTCTGCAACTTGAGGACAAGCTGAAGGTTCAAAAGGAAGCACTGTTAGAATTTGTATTTGTTACTGAAGAAGTTCAGACTGAAGATTGACTTGAGCGAGGAAGACAACTTCATGGAACTCGGACGGTCTAGATTGGTCCATACCGGTTGGGTTGAGATCCACGGTCGTCATGAGTCTACATATTTACTACTTTCCTTGTAAGTTTCAGATTACAGTGAATAGTTACTTTCGATGGAATATGCTCAGTACAGAGTTGTAATTCTGCTTTAAGTCTGCTTTTACCTTTGGGACAAGTTGTACTCTTATAAACCACGTAATTCTGCTTTAAGTCTGCTTTTACCTTTGGGACAAGTTGTACTCTTATAAACCATGAAAACAGAATGAGAAAGGCATAATGCCATTATTCCAAACCCTAGTTTTGTTCTTAGTTTAGCTCTTAGCAGTAAGACTTTCCCAACTCGGTCAGATTCAATCTGGGATCTGACACTTCCTCCGCTCGGTCGTCGCACAGGCCTCCGGCCTCCTGCGCCACCCCGACACCACTTCCCTGCTCCGCCCGATCCTCTACTTCCCTTCGCGCTGCCCCGAGCCCCGGCGCATCGCCACCAGCCGCCGCCCCTTAGGCCACCGCCGATGACAAAGTTCCATCGCGTTGTCCCCGAGCCCCGACGCCTCGCCTCCGACCATTGCCCCTTGGCTGCCGCCATCGATGGGGCCCCGCTCACCTGAGTTTGCCCCCCGCCGCCGATCCGCGGCCGCCGACACCAAGATCCTCCGACCTCCGCTGATGACCGGGCCACCTTACCTCCAGTCGCGACCCCTCGGGCCGCCGCCAGAGCACGTGCTCCCAGGCCCTGCTCCCCCCGAGTTCACGTGCGGTTGGGCTACCACGACGGCGCCGCCCTTCTGCTCTCCATCTGGGCAACCGCTGATTCCAGGCCGCCCACCTGCTCCGGATGGATCCCCTACTTCGGATCCCTGACATCGCCACCGCCTCCGGGATGGAGGCCGAGCGCTGCCTCCTCGCGTGCTTCGTCGCTGCCGCTCCTGTCCCGAGCTCCTACCTCAGACTCCACTGATGGCTACCGCCGGTGGACGCCCACCGAAGGGCTTTAGCTATTCTTCCCACTCAGGAGCTGGCAACTCTCACCACGGCTCCTCCGGTGCCGTCCCGCAACCGCTACCTCTCCTAGGAGAAGTACATTCAGGACATCTTTACCCGCGCTTGTCTTACTTATCAGCATACGATGGACACTCCTATAGAGCTTAGTGTTCACCTTCGGCCTATTGATGGGAGCCTGTTGAGGATTCCACTCGCTGTCATCTTGTCAAGAGCCTTGTCTACCTTGGGATCTCTCGACCTGATATTTCTCACCTTGTTCACATTCTGAGTCAGTTCGTTGCTCCCACTTGGCTCCACTATAGTCACCTTCCTCGTGTTCTGCGATTTCTTCATGGGACTATCAGTCGTCGTCTTTTCTTTCCTCGTTCCAGCCCTTTGCAATTTCACGTACTCTGATGCGACCTGGGCTAGCGATCCTTTTGATCGTCGGTCTCTTTCTGCCTATTGTGTTTTCCTTAACTCCTCCCTGATTGCTTGGAAGACCAAGAAGCGGACTGTCGTTTCCTGTTCGAGTGGTGAGGCTGAGTTGTGAGCCATAGCGGCGTTGATAGCTGATATCACTTGGTTTCGGTGGCTTTTTGAGGATTTCTGTGTTTCAGCTTCCGCACCGATTCCTCTCTTATCAGACAGTACTAGTGCGCTTAGCATTACTCGAGATCCAATGAAGCATGAGCTCGCTAAGCATATTGGAGTAGATACTTCATTCATGAGATCTCAAATGCATGACCAAGTTATTGCTCTTTAGTATATGCCTTCGGAGTTTCAGTTAACAGATTTCTTCACCAAGACACACACTAGAGCTCAGCACAGCTTCCACCTCTCCAAACTCAATGTTGTTAACCCACCATAAGTTTGAGGGGTGTTAGATATGACTTGTATAGGGTTAGACATGTTCAAACGCCAGGCTGGGTTTAAACCCAGCCTCTAACGGGCAGGCCCAAGCCCAGCTCGGCCAGAAAAATGAGTTTTCCCATTATAAATAAATATTTTAATTCTTTTTTGAAATAAAAAGTAATATTTAATTCATTTCAATAATTAAAAAATAGTTTTTTTTTTACATTTCAGCAGGCTTTCGGGCCGGAAATGGAGTCCCAAGCCTGACCCGAACCGGACCGGGCCACCATGAACACCTCTATATAGGGTGTTCTTTGCATATTTTCATACTTATATACATTGTCCTTTAGGCCCATTGGAGTAAATAAGGGTTTATTCCAACAAGAAACACTGCTTTCAATTTTGAAGCTGTTTTCTGAACAGATTACTAAAAAAAAGTAAAAATTACAGCAATGTAGCACAAAGATCGGCAAACAATTTGTCAGAGAGAGTAAACATGATGTGACAAATGCAGTGAATACGGTAGTGGTTTTATCCAAACTACCCAATCATCGATGTATTCTCGATAAATGATAATATAAGTATATAATCATTGGATATACCGCTTTCCAACCCAAATCTATTTACCAATCCGACAAAATTATGAACTTGGCATTCTGAAGGATCCAGATAAATTTCTTCAATTGCATGTCAAACACGCTTGTAGTCCCGAATCCTAATCCAATTCTTTGAATTTTTTCTGCTTACGCCCTCAGAGCAACTTTTAATTTCAAAAATAGCTCTCATTCGTCAAAATTTGCAAAATGGCCTCTGCAGTGCTCTCGCCATGGCTCTGGGCGTGAGGCACTGCCTCAGCCGGGCGCAAGTAGGACTGCCTGAGTCATGGTCGCGCAGAGCCACCCCCTCTTGGGATGGGGCAAGTGACTGCCCCATATGGTGGGAGCGGTAGAAGGCCAGAGAGAGAAAATAGGAGAGAGGAAGAAAAGAAAAGAAAAAAAAAAGGAAAAAATCCAAAAATTTAAAAAATCCGAAATTTCAAG
This sequence comes from Phyllostachys edulis, assembly GCA_036346405.1. NCBI lineage: Eukaryota > Viridiplantae > Streptophyta > Magnoliopsida > Poales > Poaceae > Phyllostachys > Phyllostachys edulis. Next base: position 48,662,715 of record CM070563.1, on the reverse strand, counting down.
AAAATTACATAAAATCCTTGGAACATGAATGTATTTAATAAAATATTTTTGAATTTAATTGAAGTTTATTTTATTCATTTAAAATGTTTTTCACTTTCTGGAATTTTGTAATTAAAATTTAAATTTTTTTTCACTTTCCAGAATTTATTCATTTAAAACTTTATTCGTTCAGAATGTTTCTCGCAATTTCATATAAGTGTAATGTTTGTACGAATTTGTAAATGTAGAAAATGAGCCCAAAAAATTATGAATTTTATTTTGAAGGCTCCTCATGTAGTGGACTTTGATTGTGTAATGTTTTGTCAATTTTATATGTGTTTTGGAGACAAGATTTAGATCACGAAAATTTGGATTTTAGGTTTCGGAAAATAGGGTTTCATGATTTCATGTGACTTGGAATGTATGGAAAAAAACTGAATTGCAACTCCGTTGGAGATGTCAATATACAATACGGTGCAGGAGTACACACATAATGAATTTTTGGCAGATACGGTGCATTCTGGTCGCGTATTTGCGGATCTGACCACCGGCGCGGCGTATTTGCAGATATGGCATCGTTGGCGCCCGGTGGTCGTGTGCCAGTGCCAGATAGCACGGCGTGTGGCGTTGGCGCACGACCACTGTGCGCCACCGCCGCCACCGCTGATGCGTGTCCGCCACCCCCGTCGCCCCCCCTCCTCACCCCTGTCGCCCCCCCCCCCCCACCGACGTGTGTCCGCCACCTCCCTTGACCACCCAACACCTCTTTAGACCTCTCGTAACCTCCCAAGACCTCCTGAGACCTCCCAAGACCTCCTGTAACCTCCCGAGACCTCCCTACACCTCCCGAGACCTCCCTTGACCTCCCGTGACCTCTTGAGACCTCTCGTGATCTCCTGAGACCTTCCGAGATCTTCCGAGACCTCCATAGACCTCCCGAGACCTCCCGTGACCTCCCTTCACCTCCTGAGATCTTCCTAGACCTCCCGTGACCCCCCCCCTCCCCCGGAGACCTCCCTAGACCTTCTGTGACCTCCCGAGGCCTCCCGTGACCTTCTGTGACCTCCCTTGACCTCCCGTGACTTCCCTTCGAGAAATATTCTGAACGAATAAAGTTTTAAATGAATAAATTCTGGAAAGTGAAAAACATTTTAAATTTTAATTGCAAAATTCCAGAAAGTGAAAAACATTTTAAATGAATAAAATAAACTTCAATTAAATTCAAAAATATTTTATTAAATACATTCATGTTCCAAGGATTTTTATGTAATTTTCTTGAAATTTCGGATTTTTTTAAATTTTTTCGGATTTTTTCCCTTTTTTTTCTTTTCTTTTCTTCCTCTCTCCTATTTTCTCTCTCCTGGCCTCCTAACGCTCCCACCATATGGGGCAGGTCAGTCAGGTGGCTCTTGCCGCACCCGGGACGAGGCGGCTCATCAGCGCCAGTGAGGCAGTGTGTGCCCAAGCCCGGTGGCGGGCGGTCGCTCACCGCCTCGTAGTCATGGCAGAACACTGTCTGAGGCCATTTTTGCAAATTATGACGAATGAGGGCTATTTTTGAAATTAAAAATTGCTACAGAGCCAGAACAGCAAAAAATTCCAATTCTTCCAGATAACTTCAGGGAGTTGAACACAACCTGATTCAAAATTGTCATTACATACAGAACATGATTTCAGATAACACCAAGCCACAACACATCACCCTAAAATGCTCCTATTGATTTTATATAACATGTGTGTTATCTTCATTACAATCACACAACTCTACAAATATAGAAGATATAAAAGAATCGCTCATTAGTGATCCCACAGAGATGAACAATAAAAAAAAAGCTGCACCTTGACAACAAGAACATGTTGCAAGAAAGGTAACACACACTGGGATTCAAAAGCCCAGGCAGCATGTGCTTTGCACATTGCAGGTGGTAATGCACATGATCTCATGGATCATATATTGATGTCTGCTCGGCTTGTTCTACCACTGCTTGCATGAGGAATTGCCCACGAGGAGAACCTGTGATATCTGTAGTTCTCTGAGGAAGAAGACATTGGCTGCTGCGGGTAGAGAGTAGGGGGTGGAGTTAGGTTCCGCTGCGCAGCCAATGGGGCAACCCCATTGTATTTGTAGCTCTGGCCGCCGTAGCTGCACAAGGTTAAGAAATAAATGTGTCACAATATGCTGCAAAAATAACTAATAATGAAATGATTGCTCTTGTTTCTCTCATATTTCCAGTTGGCATCAAGAATTTCCAATGAACTACAAAGAGGATGTGTAATCTATCAAGTGCGCATGCATGTTGTCAGCAACAAATAGAGGGAGACTCACCTTTTCCTTTGGAACAGGTCATCGTCATTCAGAGTTTCTACAGGAAGAATGGTATCATCTCTGGGAGTGAGCGACCATGGACTAGGAGCAGGAAGTTCATTCGAAAAATGTGAAAAAAGAACAAAAAAGCATATTTAATTATGTCTACATGTACAAATTTTTCTAGCTGAGAAAATGACTAAACTGGAAAAACAGAGCATGAATTAACTTAAGTCACAGAATTTCAAGTTGTGCAAGTTATGAATTAAACAACAATTAGCAGCAAATATGCAAGTTAATACAATTCTAGAGGCAATTAACATTTGAAATGAGCAAATCCATATTGTGCCATATGTTAAGGGTAGTAGTGCACTAGTGTGTGTCTGTGTTAAGGGTATTTATGGCAATGTCGTAGTAGCTTAGGGTTGTGTCTCGTGTATTCTACATATGCCCTTTGGGCTCTTGCAATACATCCAACTGAGTTGTGTCTTCCTCAAAAGTTAACACCATACAGATTACAAAACAAGGCTAGTGAGGAGAAAAAGACCTAAAATTTTAAAGAAACAAGCTTTACGATCGCTATAAAGATGACAGCACAAAGATTAGTATGTTAGTAAAGATGAAGATACAGAAAGCAGATACCGTTAATTTGCGAATAAAAAAGTGAACGACACTCTTTGTAGCGCTCATGCCCCGAAATATCCCAAAGCTCAACAAAGAAGTTCCTTTCAGCATCATCCTTAATGTTATAGATGTTTTTCTTGCTGATTCTTCTGTTAACTCTTGGGTATTTGATACCGGATCGGTTGCTCATATTTGCAATTCGATGCAGAGTCTAACAAGGAGTAAGAGAATTGCAAGAGGCGAGATGAATCTTCGCGTCGGGAATAAAGCAAGGGGTTGCTACATTAGCCGTCGGGACTTTCCCGTTACTTTTGCTCTCAGGATTTATTATGGAATTAAATAATTGTTATTACGTTCCAGCCATAAGTAGAAACATCATCTCTGCCTCATATTTGATAGTAGAGGGTTATAAATTCATTATTGAGGACAATGGTTGTTCCATATTTTTGAATAAAATGTTTTATGGCTATGCTCCTGTTATGAATGGGTTGTTTATTTTAAATCTTGATGATGCACCCGTCTATAATATTAATGCGAACATACTTCGGCCTAATGATATAAATTCCACTTTTATTTGGCATTGTTGTTTGGGTCACATAAGTGAGAAACGTATGAAGAAGCTCTATGATGATGGAATTCTAAACTCATTTGATTTTGAATCATTTGAGACGTACGAATCTTGTCTACTTGGAAAGATGACCAAGGCACCTTTCACTGGTTGGAATGAGAGGGCGTCCGACTTGCTGGCACTCATACATACTGATGTATATGGACCAATGAGCACGACAGCTAAAGGTGGTTTTCAGTACTTCATTACTTTCACTCATGATTTTAGTAGAGATGGATATATCTATTTAATGAGGCACAAATTGGAATCCTTTGAAATGTTCAAGGAGTTCCAGTGTGAGGTACAGAATCAACTTGACAAGATAATCAAATCTTTACGATCTGATCGTAGAGGTGAATTTTTTAGCCATGAATTTGGTGATCATTTGAAGCAATATGGAATTGTTCCATAGCTTACACCATCGGGCACTCCTCAATGGAATAGGGTGCCTGAACAGCGTAATCGGACCTTGTTGGACATGGTTCGATCGATGATGAGCCAATCGGATCTGCCATTGTATTTTTGGGGTTACGCTCTAGAAACTGCATCTTTCACTTTAAATAATCTACCATCTAAATCAGTAGATAAGACACTATATGAGATGTGGACTGGAAAGAGTCATAGATATGGAGATATCAAACCAATAATATGGACACATGTTAGAGAACATGGTGTTGGTTTTACCCACCTTGAGACACTGTTGAGATTGTTATGATTTCATGTGTCATCAGTTGGTCTCAAGCAATGATGATATATAATCCTTAGACCTGAGATCAGCATGGTTTTCTACATGTGTAATAGCACTCTTAAGGGTTGCCAAACGCTACTCATAACTAGGTAGTTATAAAGGTAGCTTTCGGGTATGCTATGAAACATGCGGAGGGATCTGACTGGTCAGATATGGGATTTACCCGTCCTAACATAACAGGAGAGATGTCTCTGGGCCCCTCATTGTGGTCGGATAAAGAAAGTGCATGACCATGCCAATAGTGGTCGAAGTGTACCATATGAAGTTATTTGACACTTGATCGGGAAAGTATTGAACAGTCCATGGATGACAAATTATCTCACCTAGAGTTCAACCAGATGTCATGAGGCAAAAGGAGAATACACAAGCATATCATTCAGTTCGACCAGATATAGATTGGTCGAAGCTGGTCGAAGACTGGTCGTATGAAGATACGAGCTGGTCATAGACTGGTCAGAGCTGGTCATAGACTGGCCGAAAACTAGTCGTATAGAGATACGAGCTGGTCGTAGACTGGTCAAACATAATCACCAATTGGTCGTAAGGAGTTACAAACTAGTCGTAATTAAGTACTAACTAGTCGTAACTAAGTATGGACTGGTCGTGACTATATACGAGTTGGTCGAAAGTGATAAGGACCTGGTAGTAGATCATATTGCATTTAGATTCGTCCGATATATTCTATGTGTGTTCGGGAATCGTTATGTTCTGCTAGGTACCGCTGACAACTCATGGTCGAAAAAGAGTTTCCGAGTCACAACTAATTACACATGAACCTATAGGGTCACACACTTAAAGGGCTAGGAATTGATTTGGATGGTTATTCGAATTCTTGTAGGCCATGAGTTCCTAATGGGCCTCAAGTTCGAGACCTATCATGGATGCCTATATATAGAGGGGCGATGGCATGAGGTGAAGTAATCTTTCTGAAGAATTCTCAAAACCCTAATAGCCACGTCCTCGGCGCTAGCACTCTAGCGCGTGGTGTCCCTGCGCCGTATGTGTGGATACCTTAGAGCAAAGCATCAACACTAGGACGATCCGCAACTCGTGACGATCTCAGGAGCAGGAGGAGAAGACATGCGGCGAGTACGACTACGACTGCATCAACTCGCTACATCGACTCTACTTCCACTACGAGTCAGCACATCTAGTGGTAATCTCATGATCTATTACTAGCGGAGGTTCCTTCGTTGCGTGGTAGAATTTTTTTTTTGTGCTATCGTAGCCTACCCGTAACCCAACACAATGCTCAAGGACGAGTTCTTGTAAGACGTACTGTGCGTGTCAACGACAAATTCATTTTAAAAGACGTTGCTCTTGTCAGCAAGTTGAGCTATAATTTGCTTTCAGTTTCATAGCTGATAGATGATAATATTGAGGTGAGCTTTAAAAAGCATTCTTGTTGTGTTTTATATTTATTTGGCGATCTAGTGTGCAAAATTATTCGAGTTGGTCATTTGTTTAAGGTTGACTTTTCATTTTCATCATTCTCTAATCTTAGGTGTCTTATTTCATCTGATTCTAAGGATGTATTTCACTAGCACCGTAATTAGGTCATATTGGTTTTGATCATCTTGCTCGTATCAGTTATATGAATCTTGTTAGAGAAATACCTAATCTTCAAATTGAAAAATCAATGGATTTTGTTTGTTCACCCTGTTGTCACGGTAAGATGATTTCTGCATCACATCCTCCACTCACACTTGTTATGACTGATGCACCTGATCAATTATTGCACATGGACACTATAGGTCCTGCTAGAGTTCAATCAGCTAGAGGTAAATGGTATGTTCTTGTTATTGTTGATGATTACTCTAGATACTCTTGAGTCTTTCTCATGGCATCTAAGGACGAAGTTTTTTATCACTTTAGAGAGCTTGCCCTTAGACTTGCCACTGAACTCCCAGGAGCACTTAGAGCAATTAGAAGTGATAATGGGACTGAATTCAAGAACACATTATTTGCTTCTTTTTGTACTGAAAAGGGTTTAGATCATCAATTCTCTTCAGCTCGGGTGCCTTAACAGAATGGTGTTGTAGAACGTAAAAATCGAACTTTGGTTGAGATGGCTAGAATGATGTTAAATGAACATGCTACACCTAGGAAGTTTTGGGCTGAAGCTATTTCCAATGCTTGCTATATTTCTAATAGAGTATTTTTGCGAGCTAAATTGCATAAGACTTCCTATGAACTTCGTTTTCCCGTCGATCGTGCTTGCGGCATCTTTTTCGCTGCACCAGCCGACCCTGCCAATCACGTCCCATTGCCAATTGGGATTTCTTGACTAGAGATAATTAGCCAACCAAAGATAACAATCAAACAACACATCAATAATATATGGTTTAATCAGAAAGACATGTATAACCTATACTGTGACAATTCGATTGGAACTCACTATAGTGAAACATACCCTACCAAAACTTTTGGCAGATATTTTCCCACGTTCATATCTGAAAGCGGGGCTACAATAGCGACGGCTTTTGTGTTTGCACTGATCAGAATATATAGCCATACATGTGTATGCGTTGTTGTCTTACACGTTAAGCAATACAAGTGCTATCGTATTTAGGGATCCAAATATCGGCCGAAAATTGGTGAAACCGATTTACCAGTGGGGGCCAGTAGGAATACAAACCGGCCCCAAAAAAAATCAGTTTTGATGAATTTTGTCCCCAAAAAAATCGAATTTGCATGAATTTTGTTCGGGTTTGATTTTTTTTATTTAAAATCAAAAAATTTCAAAAAAAAATGAAAATTTTGGCTAAAATTTTCGTCCTTACCGCCACCCCCAGTAAAAAAAATTAAACCAGTTAAAAAATCCCTGATGGTATTATGAGTTGGAATTTGCAATACACTGTCACCACTATTCACCATCCGACATGGTTGGCACGGCAGCCAATCTCTCGACGAGACAGCAGTCCAGCACGGCAACACAGCAGTATGCAATCTGGTTATGTTCCCATCTGGTCTTGATGTACTCAGAGAGGATTCTTTCTCTAACAGTATCCTCTTTCGGTTCGGAGAACGAGTAGGAGATGAGGTAGAATTGCTCGTAATTTACATGAAATATAGGATCGTTTATGACAATCAGAAAGGGGTGAATGATTGTGGAAGATTTTTAGAAACCACAAAAATCACTAATACTAATTGTCAGCAAAACGAAGAAGAATCACGAGCTCAGCAGAACCTGGATGCTCGCTGAAGACTAATCCTTACACAGGATGGTCACGTACATGCACATAAGCAGAACGCAGATCCAAAACGATGGAGACGAATAGCCGATGTAACTTCACGCGTGCACACCAGCGGAAACCAGAAGACAATTAGAGGCATAAACCAAAAAACAAACAAATCGCCGCTTGCACATGCACATAATCACATCCAGCCAAATCAAGCAGCACGCACATCAATCACATCCAAAAGTCTGTTCTCACGCATGAAAAACCATAGCCACCAAAAGCCCTCACGGCCAGCCCTTTCATCAACTCAATGCAAATAGTTTTTCTCTTGTGCACTCTTGATGACACCAACAGGAGCCATCAACTACACATATCACGCGCAAGAACATGGGCACGCACAACCTCTGTTTTCTTCACGCCGCCAGCACCGCACCAAATCCTGCCGCCGTCGCAAAAAACCTTTTCTATATTCTCTAGATCGCGCACACAGCCGATGCCCCCAACTCTAATCCTATCCAACATAAATAGCCCTAGAACCATATACGTGACACATATAATCACCTAAACACCCATGTACGGTCCAATAGTCCTAGTGTCCAATACGTGGGCTTTTACACTAGATTACACAACCAATTTTGAACACCCCAAAATTATCACATGTCGTAGCCTCCGGATCGCACCTCCGTAGCTCCAATACGCATCATCCATCTTTGATCTCCACGCACCCCAACTCGACCCCGATAGTCTCCTCCAGCATCCTCGACCCTCTGGACCATGACTTCGCACCAAGCCATCTCCCGGTCACTGTCGTAGACCACGATCGCCTCCAAGTTGCCCTGCACATGTAAAGACCAAAACACCATATTTTCCCAGCACATGTTCTTCCCAACTTGACCGACATAAGTCCACACACACCACACGCGTCAAATAACATCAGTACCCAACGTTGTCAATTATTTATCAACTAAAATATACTAGACCTAGCCACATGGTCTAACAATCTCCCCCTTGATGAATACATTGACAATACTTCAAAATTGTGAGTTGAATTTTGAAAGAAAAGAAATTTGCTAAAAGAAAGTTTCAAAGTTGTAAAGCAAACACTTCAAAACCACAGTTGAAAAACTCCCCCTCAACACAAGGAGTTGAAAAACTCCCCCCCAACACAAGGGAAGCAAAATAGCAAAGCAACTCACCAAGTAAGAAACTCTCAAAGGCGCTGACCACGCATGTGGAGGCGCATATGTTGAAACCAGTCCCGATAATTGAGACCATTAAAGATCACCGGGTAGCGAGGAACAGAAACAGTGCCCATTAATAGGCGGCGCTGGAAGGCGTGGTGACCAAGGCAGCGAAGTGTAACAGATGGCGCTGGACAGCCCGGCGGTTAGAACGACGTACTAATTTTTTTTTTCTTTTTGTTCTTTTTTTTTCAACCAGGCCGAAACGGCTCGCACTAAAAGCCTGCGCGGCCTGCGAAAGAAAGGCTAGAGGTGCACAATGGGGTGAACCCTAGTTCCCCCTAGCAGCAGCCCCTAGCAGCGGCGGCGGAGAAGACGGCCTGGGTGGCAGCAGAGGATATGGCCCGGATTGCGGCAGCGCCTAGCAGCGGCGGCGGTGGAGGATGCGGCCCAGATGGCGTCGGCGGCCCGAGTGGCAGCAATGATGACAACCCTGGCAACGGCGACGGCGGCAATGCAACCCGGCAACGGCAACGGCCTCGGCAGCGACGAGCGGCGGCTCACAACAACGAGCAACGGCCGAAACAGCTCGCACTAAAAGCCTACGCGACCGAGGCAGATGGAAAGCTGTAGCAGCTGGAGAATCCCACGGGTGGTGAATCCGCACCACTAGAGCTTGCTCTTAGTCGATGAGGGCAAGCGCCGGGAGTAGGCGGCTGCGACTGCAGAAGACATCGATGACAAGCGACGGGTGGTGGCGGAGGACACAGGAAGGGTGGCGGTGGCGGCCGGCAGAGAGACCGGCGGCGGCAACTGTAACACTCTAACCTTATCCTTGCTCTGATACTATGTTATGAATAACACTTGTATTCATTATGAGATCAATGGGCCAATATATATACAAGTACAGGGTGACATATATGCAAGGAACCCCTTATACAACGTCTGGCTAAGCAGAAATCAGCAAATCTGACACGATTCTTCTCCCCATCGTTCCATCTGCCGTTCAGCCCTTCAACTGGGACGTGCAGCAGAACCTCTGTTCCTATCCTACTTTTTTTCAGTTCAGTTTTGAGTAACAGGTTTGTGAAAAGTAATAATCATGACTAGTGGAATTGTAGTCAACTGTCACTGTCATTCTAGAAAGTCCAAGTTCAAAGTCAACCTGGTCAGTACAAATTCTTGTGACCTGCTGCTTCTCCAAGTTAAATGCAGTGGATTAGTGGAACATTTTCCATGTATTTTAGGCTTTTAGCAGCCTCCACCCACCCGCGCGCGCGCACACACACTCGCAAATACTGTGCTTCCTTTCTCTTGGAGGAAAGAACCTAGGATGGAGTTTGCGCTATCGGCAATCACAGGTGATCTACTTAGCCGATCCATCTCCTTTCTAGTCAAGAAGTGCACAGATAGGTCATCTCCTGAAGAGAAGCTAGAATTAGAAAGGTTGCAGCATCTCCTACTACGACTTCACACAGTGGTTGAGGAGGCCGATGGGCGATACATCACCAACTCCAAGATGCTAGTTCAGCTTAGAATGATCATCGAAGCCATGTGCCGAGGTTACCATGTGCTGGACAACTTCAAGTACAAACCCTTTCAACAGATTCAGGCAGGAGAGCAGGTGAGCAGTTCATATTCCTGGTTTTCTACCCCTACGAAACGTTTTCGTACAACTAAGAACATAACCATTAGTCAAGACATACAAAGCATATTGGTGGATTTGGAGACTACTCTTGATAATACAAGAGAATTTGTCATCCTTCTGGGTGGATGCGAACGCATGTGCCAGAGACTGTGATCGAGTGAATTGTTGTATTGATTGAGTTACAAGAGTTACAATATATAGGCACATATGAAAGCAAATGAAGAGGCATAGGAGCCGGACGGCCACGGGAGCCAGATGGCCAGCATTGAACAGCCATCAATGCATGCACGGGAGTTTTCTGTCTAACACGCCCCCGCAGTCAGAGCGTTGCTAGAGCGAACGTTCAGACTGGACCTGAACTCAGTGAATACCGACGTCGGAAGCCCCTTGGTAAAGATGTCGGCGTACTGGGACGAAGTCGGGACGTAAAGAACACGAACATCACCGAGGGCGACACGCTCCCGAACAAAGTGTAGATCAATCTCTACGTGTTTGGTGCGCTGATGCTGCACCAGGTTCATGGAGAGGTAGACTACACTGATGTTATCATAGTAGACATGATGTTATCACAGTAGACAAGAGTCGCACGACGAAGTGGACTGTGAAGCTCCTGAAGTAATCGCTTTAACCAAAGAGGCCTCAAAGAACGGCATTGGCCACACAGAATAAAGCCCAAATTTTCAATTTCTGTCAAAATTTAAAAATTATTTATTTCTAATGATTTTCTGAATTTTCTTAAAGCTTTTCTTAAATAACCTTAAAGCTAAAACAAAATTAATTGCGAAATCTATTACCAAGTTTAAGTTGGAATTATTTTATTAAGTCCAAAATCATTCTAGGAATTTCTGTGAATTTTTCTAGAATTTTTGGAATTTATTTGCTATTTTCTAAAGCCTCTTTTAATTATCTGGATTAAAACAATTGTTAAAACATTAGAAATTCTTCAAACAGTGCTTGGGCCGAAACTCGTCCGGCCCAAACCTCCTCACGCGCGCACGGCCCTGAATGGCCCAGCTCGCCCGCGCCCCCTCTCATTCTTCTCACCGTCGGATCACGATCGGGTGGCCGAGGTGCACCCTCTCCTTTCCCTTCTCCGTTGACGCCGACAAGTGGGGCCCGCTACAGTGCGTCGTCCCTGTTCTTTCCTTTCTTCCCCTCCACTGCTTTCCTTTCCTCTCCACCGCGTCCGCCATGGCCGATTTGAAAAACCTTCCATACTCGCTCAGATCCGGCCGCGTATCCCTAATTGACGCGCGCATTTAAACCCGGGATCCCCTCTGCCTCCGACACGGCCTCCACCTTCCTTTTCCTCGCCGCGAATCCCCGATTTGTCTCCGCCGTGCCGCGCGGACCTTCTTGGGCGATACGGCGAACCCGTGCCATCCTCGCCCTATAAAAGGGGGCACCAAGACCCCCGTAGCCTCCTCATCCCAACGCCTCAGAGCGCCTCCTCCCAATCCCTCTCTAGAGTGCTAATTTCGAAGTTCTTCGCCGGCGGTGAAGCTTCGGTTCTTCTCCGATTCTGGCGCCACCGTCTCCGCCCAGGCCCTACCATCCACACCTACGGGATAGCCGCAGCACCGCGAAGCTCGTGCGCTCATCCACTTGTCCCAAAGACCCCCGGATCTCCTTCCTCATCGACGACCCCGCACCGCCGCCGCCAAACCTCGCCGCCGACGACCAAAACGTCCCGTTCCACCGCCCCAAGGTAGCGCACCAGGATCCCCATCTCATCCTCTCTCTGTTGCGCGTGCCCGTGGAGCTCGCCCCGGCGTGAAACGCCGGCGAGCCTGTCGCCACCGCCAAAACCCCGCCGGTCCGACATGGCTCAGCCACATCGACGCCAACACGGCGCCACCTCATCACTAGGCCCGACGTGGCTGCCTGCGTGGCGCCACATCACCCTCGCACCGCCACATCCCCACGGCCCTCCCGAGCCAATCGCCACATGGACTTAGTCCATGTGAGCCGTGTCTATGACACGTGGGGCCCACATGTCGGAAAATTATTTTAATTCCTTTAATTTCCGAAATTCTCAGGGCTGACGTTAGCCTTGCACAATAAATAGATTTTCCTTTAGAAAAATAATTCGGGAAATTCATTTAATTGCAGATTTAGGGTTTAAACTTCTAAAATCCATATCTTTTGCATCCAATCTCCAAATTGGGTGATTCAAATTGCTAAAATCTTAGAAAATTATTATCTAGCTAAATAAAATAAAATTATTCTATTTGGAGTTAGTTTGATTTGTATTTTTGTCTTTTCGAATTTATTTGATCTTCATTTGAATTTGTCATACTTTCACAGATAGACTTTGACGCTCCGAGAGGTAGATCCTTCAGAGGAATTAGAGTTTCAAGACTTCAACGAAGGCAAGTTATACCCTTGACCATATTGCCCCAAGATTTTAAAGTTATTTAATTCAGTTTTTAAAATTATTATTGCATGCATATTTTTAGTCAATTATTTTAATACCTGCTTAAATGCTTAGTTATTCCAATTGTTATTGTATGGCCAATTTTGAATATTGAAATGTCATTCCTTTGTCACCATAGATAAATTGTTTTGTAAATTATTCATGCTTAGCAAATGCTTAGACCATGATTTTGATTTTGGGAGGATTTAGCCAAATCAATGCAAATTGATTTAAACTTGAATCTATGGCATAGTTTTACCATAGAGGATTTGAAAAAGGTGGTTTTATTAAAATAAAATTAAAATGGTTTGGACTTGGGCGAAACGGATGAATGGTGGGTGCAGGTTTATGCACGAGCTTAATCTGGTTAAGATTAAGACCCAGGGTTTGATTTTGAAAGACACCCAAGTCAATTAAGGACCGGTCTTTGAGTGTATTTTGCTACGCCTTACCATACCACCACATGTCTTGTATGGGCAAGACTTGGCTTATTAATTTGGGATGCCTCATAGATATTCGTGTCGTGTTGTATGTGTGGGTGTCGGTTAGACTATAGTCCCACCTGGTGCAAGAGGGGGCTCCCGGAGGACGGTCAGTCCAATGGAAGCGAAACCTTAGCGGGCATGAGTACTTTGAGGTAGATCATTGTAACGGCCTTGTGATAATTTCTTTGTCACACGCCTTAGGAAGCGTGGGTTGGCCGACACAAAGAGCATATTATCTCGTGTGGGTAAAGCTGTACAAACTCTGTAGAGTAGAAAACTATTCGAATAGCCGCGTCCGCGGTCATGGACATGCTAGCAAAGCCACTCCGAGTTAGGCTTGTTTTTGGTTTCAAAATGGTTTCAACAGATGATTTTGGATGGATAATCCTTGTGGTAAAATTTGGGCAGTTAGCCAAGTGATAGGAGGGTATCCTTCACCATTCAATTATGGAGGTTATCCACACTATAAAATTGTTATTTAAAATCTGATTTTAGGTAAAGTATAAAAATGGCCTTGGAAATTAATATGAGTATTTAAATTAAAAATGCTGCTTTATGCAAATAAACCTTGCCAATACCCCTTGTTTACCTTATGCATGCATTCAATCTGTTACTTGACGGGTGTAACTTGCAAGCACGGTAGTAGTGCTTACTCTTGCTGAATAATCTTTATTCAGGAGAAGATCTCTATCAAGACGGTGAGGACATCGATGCTTAGGCCACGCTCCCCCAGACGATTGCCTATGGCGAATCGTTGGGTCTACTACTACTACTTTATTTTCCGCTGTGTTTTACTTTATTTGGCCTCAGGCCCTTTTGTAATAAACTCTGAATAATTATTAATAAAGTGCGTGATATGTTTTTATTATCACTTTTGTTTATTACACTGGAAATCCTGGACTAGTGTATGAACACAGAGAATCCGGGATCCTTCGCTCCCGGGTTCGATAAAAGTGGTATCAGAGCCATATCGACTGTATGTCGTGGCCTTAGAAAATGCCTTAAGGACTTATTTTCAAAAAAAACTAAAAATATTTGGAGTCTATCCAAGAGTCTTCTCAACCCTTCTCTTTAAAATGGTTACTAACTCATCTCCTCCTCTAAAATTGTAGATGGCTGAAAAACCAACCTGGGTTTCCCACGGAATTTTCGCAGGACATTGGGCTGCACTTCTTTGGAAGATGATGCAACACCTGGACTACAACGAAAGACTAGCCTATCTAGGGTACCAGTATAAAGTGGGAAGCCAATATCGCTGGAGAGTTGAAGTGATCCTCTACGCCAACCTCAACCCAAACACGGATTTCCATATCATCAACGCCCCAATAAGGCGCGGCACCTTCGCTGAAGGCATTCAAGACGCAGCCAGAGAAGCCACAAGACGCCTACGCTACACCTATAACAATCGGTTCCCCGGTTCCGAATTTCACTACCATCCAATGCATGTACCGACCCGGCTAGACAGCACCTTTTGCCCAGCCGAGAACGAGGACTCTCCTGAGCTTACGCACCAGGTGAACCTGTCCAAGGCAATGGACTATGTCTACGGAAATGCTTTAGATGACCTGCGTACCGCTCAAGACAGCTTGCAAGATGCAGAAGAAAGGCTGAAGGCCGTGGAAGAAGAGCTAGCCCGCTACAAGGCAGGCGAGGGTAGCTCTAGTGAGTAGGATTATACCCCAATTACCCCCTAGCTGTTTCCCATAGTGTAATCGTTAGATGCGAATTATGAGCTATCGTTACCCTTGTGATAGCCATAATCAAAGAATAAAATAAAATAATAAAATAACTATTTTAGAAAATTTTGGCTCTTTGACTTGTGTTTGTTCTTGGGCTATTTAGAATTTCCCCCTTTAAAGCTTTCTTTCTATCTCTCTCTTCTAAAGTCTTTGGAAGATCCAGCAGATGGTGACCACCCGTACCGGTAGTGGCAGTGCTCAAGGCCAAGGAAACGAGAATGCGGATTATCAGGAAAATCCCGTCCGACAACCACCACCTCCACCGACTGAAGAGCCTGATTAGCGCCAGATGATGTCCCACCAGACGCATATGATGGGTTTGCTGGCCCAGTCACTCAGTAGCGTTCAGAACATGCAAGCCACAACCCACACTCCGCCTCCACCTCCACCCCCACCTCCGCAGAGGCTGACGATGTCGGAGTTCATGAGGATGCGTCCTCCGACGTTCTCAAGTAGTACTGAACCTATGGACGCCGACGATTGGCTCCGTGCCATAGGGAAGAAGTTGGATATTACTCAGTGCTCGGATCGTGAGAGGGTACTTTTCGCCGCTCACCAACTCAACGGTCCCGCCGAGTGGTGGGACAACCTCTGATCACCCATGCCAACGCCAAGCTATCACTTGGGGAGAGTTTGTGCGAGCCTTCCGTTATGCTCACATCCCGCAGGATGATGACATTGAAAAGAAGGAATTCAACGCGCCGCTAAGGCAACCGCTTCGGTGAGCGAGTACCGTGACGCTCAACTACTTCGCTTCGCTTCGCCCGTAAGACGAGCGAGAGATGAAGACAGCAGAAAAGTTCATGGAAGGATCAATGATGAGATATCTGTCCAACCGATTTCTCGGAGACTTCACCGACTTCCAACAGCCAGGGACAAAGCAATTAGCCAGAAGGCAAACATATAGAGATGGAGAACTGCAAGCGAGGATGGTCGCCGAAGTTTAATGCCGAGGACAACCCAAACCTCGCCGCCAAATTTCACCCAGCGTGGAAGATTCGATCCTCTACACCTAGAGCTCCAACACCGGTCAGGCAGGCCAACACTTCCGGCTTCAAGAAGAACTCAACGGGGCGGTCCCAAAGAAGAACCCGACTTCATCAGCAGCAGCAATGACCTATTTCCACTGCAACGAGACTGGACATTATGCCAATAGATGTCCAAAGAAGCAGCAGGGCGCAGCACCAGCTAAGCCAGCACCTAGAGTTCCAGCCATCGGCGGCACCCCAAAGCCGGCAGTCCAGTACACGAAGGGACGTGTGAACCACGTCACTGCAGAGGAGGCTCTAGCAGCACCGGATGTCGTTCTTGGTACGTTTCTCGTTAGTTCAGTACCCGCATTAGTCCTATTTGATTCCGGAGCATCGCATTCCTTTGTTTCCAAAAAGTTTGTGGGAAAATATGGGTTACCTATCTCTCCTCTAGATAACCCTATGTTAATCCACTCCCCGGGCTCAGAAATGAGAACCAGTTCTCTATGCCCAAACCTTACCCTTGAAATATCCAGAGTATCTTTTCTAGCAAACTTGATAGTCCTGCATTCTCAAGGTCTAGATGTGATTCTTGGAATGGACTGGCTAGCCAAGAATCAGGGACAGATATACTGTGCCAATAGGTCTATCACCCTCACCAATGAACAAGGAGAATCAGTAGAATTCAGAACACAGTCTCCAACCGGAGGAAGTTCGCTCCTGACCAGCTTGAAGGAAATAAAACTTGAAGACATACCAGTTGTGCAAGAATACCCCGATGTTTTTTCTGAAGAGTTACCCGGCATGCCACCGGATAGGGATGTAATGTTCTTAATTGACTTAGTACCAGGGACCACTCCAATCTCAAAGTGACCCTACAGAATGCCGGCCAACGAGCTAGCAGAGCTGAAGAAACAAATTGAAGAACTAAGGAGCAAAGGTTATATCCGACCAAGTTCATCACCTTGGGGAGCACCCGTACTATTTGTCAAGAAGAAGGACAATAGTATGAGAATGTGTGTGGATTACAGATCGCTCAATGAGGTGATGATCAAGAATAGGTACCCGCTACCCAGGATTGATGATCTGTTCGATCAGTTGAAGGGAGCAAGCATCTTTTCGAAGATCGATCTACGATCCGGCTATCATCAACTAAAGATCAGGCCAAAAGATATCCCGAAGACTGCCTTCACAACCAGATATGGGTTATATGAATTTACAGTAATGTCGTTCAGTTTGACGAACGCCCCTGCTTACTTCATGAATATGATGAACAAAGTGTTCATGGAATTCTTGGATAAGTTTGTGGTTGTTTTCATCGATGACATTCTCATCTATTCAAAGGATGAAGAAGAACACAAGAAGCACCTAAGAATAATTTTGGAGAAACTCAGAGAGCACCAGCTTTACGCCAAATTCAGCAAGAGTGAATTCTGGCTAAAGCAAGTGGCCTTCCTTGGTCATATCAGATCGGCAGGAGGAGTTGCCGAGATCCACCAAGGTTGAAGTCGTTATGGATTGGAAGCAACCAAAGTCTCATCATGTAGTAAGGAGTTTCTCGGGCTAGCTTAAGATACCATGCAGTTCATTGAAGGATTCTCCAAGACTGCAAGACCCATGACACAACTTCTGAAGAAGGAGAAGAAGTTTGAGTGGACAAATGCTTGCGAAAAGAGTTTCCAAGAACTGAAGAAGAGTTTAGTTTCTGCACCTGTGCTAGTATTGCCAGATATTCATAAAGACTTTGAAATCTTCTGCGACGCATCTCGGCAAGGTCTTGGATGTGTCCTGATGTAGGAAGGCAAAGTTGTGGCTTATGCATCCCGTCAGTTGAGGCCACACGAAGTAAATTACCCAACTCATGATCTCGAGTTAGCAGCAATTGTGCATGCTCTGAAGATCTGGCGGCATTACCTCATTGGTAACCGCTGTGAGATTTTCACGGATCATAAGAGTCTGAAATACATCTTCACCTAGTCAGAACTCAACCTCCGACAAAGAAGATGGTTAGAGTTGATAAAGGATTACGACCTCGGAATCCATTATCATCCGGGTAAAGCAAATGTGGTTGCAGATGCCCTGAGCAGAAAGGCGTATTGCAATACCATTTTGGTTCAGCAAAATCAGCCAGAATTGTATGAAGAACTGAAGCACCTAAACCTAGAGAGATTGTCAATCAAGGGTGTGTCAATGCTTTGGAGGTGCAACCCACTCTTCAAAGTCAAATCAGGGAAAAGCAGTCAGAAGATGAAGACATCAAAGAAATCAAGAAGAATATGAGAAGAGGCAAAGCCCCAGGGTTCTCTGAAGATGAGCAAGGAACAGTGTGGTTTGGAAACCGTATCTGTGTACCTGATCAGCAAGAATTAAAACAGTCGATTCTAAAGGAAGCTCATGAATCGCCCTACTCCATCCATTCCGGAAGCACGAAGATGTACCAGGATCTGAAGGAAAAATATTGGTGGGTCAGTATGAAGCGAGAGATTGCAGAATTTGTAGCACGCTGTGATGTTTGCCAGCGAGTCAAGGCAGAACATCAAAGACCCGCTGGTTTGTTGCAACCATTACCAATTCCCGAGTGGAAATGGGAGGAAATTGGTATGGACTTTATCACCGGACTTCCTAGAACCCAATCGGGATGTGATTCTATCTGGGTGATAATTGACCGGTTAACTAAGGTGGCTCACTTTATCCCAGTCAAGACCACCTACCAAAGCAGCAAACTAGCAGAATTGTACATAGCCAAGATTGTTTGTCTACACGGAGTACCCAAGAAGATCGTGTCCCATCAAGGTTCCCAGTTCACTTCCTTGCTCGAAAAAGCTCAAGACGAAGCCTTGGGTACCAGACTCAACTTCAGCACTGCTTATCACCCGCAGACAGATGGCCAGACTGAACGTGTTAACCAAGTTCTTGAAGACATGCTTCGAGCCTGTGCCTTAGAGTATGGGAAAAATTTGGGACAAGAATCGCCTATGCGTAATTCTTGTATAATAATAGCTACCAAGCCGCTTCTGAGATGTCTCCATTTGAGGCTTTGTATGGCGTAAAATGCGAAACTCGCCCTTTGGGATGAAGTAGGCGATCATCAATTCTTTGGACCAGAGTTGATAAAAGAAGCTGAAAGCAAGGTTAAAGCAATAAGGGAACGTCTGAAAGTGGCTCAATCCCGACAGAAGAGTTATGCTGATAACCGTCAAAGAGAATTAACCTTTGAAATAGGAGACTTTGTTTACCTCAGAGTTACTCCACTCCGAGGAGTAAGAAGGTTCCAGACCAAAGGAAAACTTACACCCAGATTTGTGGGACCTTACAAAATCTTGGCAAAAAGAGGTGAAGTCGCTTATCAGTTAGAACTGCCAACCTCCTTGTCTGCGGTACACAATGTCTTTCATGTGTCCCAGCTAAAGAAGTGCCTTCGAGTGCCGGAAGACCAGACCCGTTTGGAGAGCATTGATCTCCAAGAAGACCTTACTTATGTAGAACAGCCAATCAAGATTCTAGACATCGCAGAGCGTGTTACTAGGAGCAAAATCATCCGTTCATACAAAGTCCAGTGGAGCCACCATCCAGAAAGTGAAGCCACCTGGGAGTGAGAAGAAGATTTGAAAGCCGAGTATCCCCACCTTTTTGTTGACCAAGTCTGAATCTCGGGGTCGAGATTCCCTTTAAGGGGAGTAGGTTTGTAACAGCCCAAATTTTCAATTTCTATCAAAATTTAAAAATTATTTATTTCTAATGATTTTCTGAATTTTCTTAAAGCTTTTCTTAAATAACCTTAAAGCTAAAACAAAATTAATTGCGAAATCTATTACCAATTTTAAGTTGGAATTATTTTATTAAGTCCAAAATCATTCTAGGAATTTCTGTGAATTTTTCTAGAATTTTTGGAATTTATTTGCTATTTTCTAAAGCCTCTTTTAATTATCTGGATTAAAACAATTGTTAAAACATTAGAAATTCTTCAAACAGTGCTTGGGCTGAAACTCGTCCGACCCAAACCTCCTCGCAGACGCCAAGACGCCCAAAACGCCCACTACCTTGCTACTCTCATTCTTCTCACCGTCGGATAACGATCGGGTGGCCGAGGTGCACCCTCTCCTTTCCCTTCTCCGCTGACGCCGACAAGTGGGGCCCACTACAGTGCGTCGTCCCCGTTCTTTCCTTTCTTCCCCTCCGCTGCTTTCCTTTCCTCTCCACCGCATCCGCCATGATCTCGTAGCTCTCCGAAATGACTACGATGAGGAGATTATCAGGCAGTTCTATGCCACCTTGTACATCTCTCCAGACTTCACCTCGATATATATGGTGGATGACAGGGACTACGTATGTGGAAAGCAACAAGCAAGATTTTGAGCAAGCCCTGAGAACATCATCCAGCAAATATGAGAAGATCTATGACAGGCCAGCTTTGTTAGCCCCTGCTTGGATAGACTTCTATGTTCAAAATATCAGGTACACCCCAGGGAAGATTCACAGTCTCCAACCTATTCCTAGTCTGATTAACAGAATCATTAATCATACTATTCTTCCCAAAAGTGAAAAATTTGATGCTGTGAGAGGCCATGCATGGAACATTATTAATAATATCATGAATGGGAGAAAGTTTGATATGGTGGATGTCATAATTGGGGGCATAGCTTCTTCAAAGAACAATAGGGTCAAGAGGATCTATTATGCACCCTATATTATGGCTTTGATACTCAGCAAGATTGAGTATCATGGAGGTTTAGGCTCTCCCCATAAGGCATACAAACCATGAGATGGTCCTTCTCTCCCTGCAGATATTCATGCTCAGGGTCAGCAAAGAGAGCAAAGGGATGATGCTCTAGGAGAAGCTGCTGCTGAAAAAGATCAGGTATCTCTTGCTCAGATTCTCAATAATCAGCAAGTGATTCTCAGCAATTTGCAAGTGATTATGACTAATCAGCAAGAGCTTAAGGACACTCAGCAAGAAATGAAGACTGCTCCGATAGAGTTCCAGAATGAGACCCACAACAAAATGGCTGCTCTGTCAGAGTGTGTCTTTTCTATGGAGCAAATATTGACTACTCCTCAGCGTTTTGGACGTCGTCGACCTAACACTCCTCCAAGGGCTTCAACATCTTCAACTCTAGCTACTCTTCCTCCTCAGGACCCAGCTACTCTTCCTCCTCAGGATCCAGCTGCTTGATGTTTTTGGTACCTTAATGCCAAAGGGGGAGAAGCTTAGGAGAAAGATCTAGAGGGAGCAAGTTTGCTACTATTAGTATCATATTATATACTCTATGTTGTTCTCTATGTTGAACTTGTTATGTTTGTGTGCTTGTGCTTGTAATAGTTTAAAACGTTGTTATAGCTTTATTCTTATCTTGTTGGACTTGGTGGTTAATTTTATGCTTATGATATTCTCTTGAAATGCAATCTTTTATTATGGTCATTTTATAATGTTGCATTTTCCCTCAAGCTCCAACAAGAAAAAGAAACTCTGCCAAAATTTATAAAAATCTCTACATGTGCTTGCAAAGTTTTTCTCTCATTTCTATGCATGTGTTTAGGGGGGCTTTCTTTGAATTGACTTTAACAAGACAATAATTCTCAAAACTCACTTGAGCTCATTGCAAGAATTATTTTGTTGTTAAGTCATCACTAGAATATACAACTCGTTCACAACAAGTAGTATATTCAAAATAATCTTTCTCACATATTAGTTGGGTTGTCATCAATTACCAAAAAGGGGGAGATTGAAAGCATCTAGGCCTCTAAAAATGATTTTGGTAATTAATGATAATATGTGAATATGGGACTAACATGTTTAATGAGTATTTACAAGGTTAAGTCCCAAAGGTGAATATAACAACTAGATATGCATGCTAAAAGACAACATGGAGATCTATATGGTTCAAAGACAACGTACAAATAGTCTAGGATCCTTTTTATGTTTACCGGTCTTAGGAGAAAAGGATGGAAGACCGGATTTTAGGTTAAATACCGTACTATTAAGAGGGATCATGACTAGTATCTTGATAGCATGTTCTTGTGCCATTTGGATCAATTTAGGATCATGCATGCACTTATAATTTAATTTGGAAAGCCAACTATGCTTTGTCCGGATAATCGGTAGTACCGGCGTTATGCCGTGAGTATTACCGCTCAGCCATTTATCGATCGTGGTGCGGTACTACCGCAACCCGGTTGTTCCAAAAATTAGTTGGTGGTATGTAAATTCCAGAGACACCATTTTGGTTTGGTGGCTCACCCTAGGAGCAGTAGTTCCGGAGTTTACTTGGCGGTACTACCGCGACGCGGTATAACCGCATTTGTTCAGTGGAACTACCACACCCCGGTGATTCCAAAATTGCAACAGTATGTACTTTCTAGTAGGTACCCTTTTTGGGAACCTCGAGAAACGGTAGTACCGCTCTCATTATGCGGTATGACCGGCCAGCAGAACCACTGCATGTTGGTTGGCGGTAGTACCGCTCTGCGGTTTAAACGGCTATGTCAGAGAGAGTTAATGCCTCTGTTATAGCCGCTACTGTGTGGTAGGTGAGGTGTGGTAGTACCGCATGTTACTTGGCGGTAGTATCACATTTTACTGAAAGTTGAGGATCTTCTCCCCAATGGTCGTATTTGTTAGTGGGGGGTACAAATACCCCTCCACATGCTCAAGGACAGGGAGCTAGACCTCATTTAACATCTTTAGATCCTTGAGCATCCTCTCCACACCTCAAATACATTTGTGCATTCATTGTGAGGTAGTTGAGCCAAAATTCAAGTGCAGTCATTCTAGATTGATCCATTGCACTTGTGTGCCATCAAGCAGAGGTTATCGATTCATTACTCTTGGTGTTTGCCAAACACCTAAACGGCTTGGCGGAGGTAGCACGGTGATCTCTTCAAGAAGGATTGTGAAGAGGCCTAGTGCCAATTGTGAGTGGCTTGGTGTTCGCCATCTTCGGAGCGGAGGAAGAACAACCACTAGTGATCAAGAGAAGGTTTAATTCGTGGAGCCGGCTTGATTAGTTCAAGCTTCCTCAACGTAGACTAATGAAGACTGGCAAGTCTTCGATACCACGGAAAAAACTTCGTTGTCTCTATTGTGGTTATTTCTTGTCTTTACTTTTCCACATTTATAATTCTAGCATTTATCTTGTGTTAAATTGCTTAGCTAGAATTGTATCTAGTTTAGACTTAGTTGGTTATTGACTTAATTTGTTAATTAGTCAAAAAAATTTGAAACCTCTTATTCACCCCCCCCACCCCGCCTCCTCTAGTCAATTATCCTTGATCCTACATTAGGCTAGATCGATAGCGAGATTTGGTATTTTGGTGATGCCCTGTTTTGGTTAGTTGTGCTACTGAGCCTTACGAAGGAGTTTTGGGGTATCTACGTCCTGTTTCATAACTTTGTCATGTTAGAAAAGTTGTATGTTATTGTTTAACCTTTCCATAGAGTTCAAGAACACTGGATTTGGTTAATTGGTGTAAATGTTATGGCTTCTGGAGCGCTACAGTCTAGAATTCCTTTGTTGTTAGCAACAGTCATCTATAATGCTTTATTTCATACAGTAGATGGTCGAATTAAATTATGGTGATAACTAGGTTTAGTTAGATAATTCTCCATAGTTTCCAGAAGTGGTAGGTTTTGCTATTTTAATGTTTATAAAAATAGATATAAAATTGTGAAGTATGTTGTAATGTTCCAGATTGACCTTCGGTGTCAAAAATAGATATTTAAATGGTATAATCAGAGAATTTGCATAACTAGGAAAATGTATAAAATTTTGTGTAGATTCTATAAAACATAGATTTTGCTATGTTTGGATTCGAGGAGTAAGAGTTATGGATGTTTGATCATCAGGACAGTGGGTGGATTGTCAGGTGAAGAGGGGTTAATTGTGTTGGGTTTGTGCATAGGAGCGATGTTGAGTTGTTTGATTTTCATGTACTATTATTGCATGCTTTTGAGGTGGATTATTGGTTTTGTCCAGTGAGTGTTGCTTCGAGTCCAGTGCTGTATTTGCATCATTCTAGTTTTCGTGGCTAAAAGGCAAGTGTATGGCAGAGCGGTAGACACCGGTTTGTATGCCACTTGTCTTTACACTTAATTTGTCCTGATATTTATTTATGCTTATTTAAATGACATGGTAATGATGATGATATGACCATGATGATGACATGGTAATGATGGTGATATGATAATAATGGATCATGTTAATGGATAATGAAATAAATTGCATTCTTGCATCATGTGCACAATCATATCATGAAAGAGTAAGACCCACCTCAGGTGGGCATGTAAGACCTACTTTGGTAGGCCTCTACGGGAGTGGGGAGATCCCTGATCCTTGTAGGACTAGATGATGATGGGTTGAACACTGACGAGTGTTTACTCATGCTATACCGGTATAAGTTATGAGATTGGCAAATGAGCATGCAATGTAGAGATGCATTGCATTAATGGAAAGGTGATGATGTTAGTTGAACACATGTATAATGATGATATTATTCTTCATGATTGATAAGTTGTATGTTTATTGTTCTATTATGTATTTGATGAGTCTTGAACCCACTCTTGCTTTGTTGTTACTTTTAGATGATCAATGAAGGCGATATACATGGGATAGAGTAGCACATGTATATCACATGCCATCAATTACACAAACATCTTTACTTAGTTGCTTTCACTAAATCTAGAGACATGATGCTTTTCATTTAGAATTGATTAGTAGACTTGGTTATGATTAGCTTAATGATTGGGACATGGTTATTTAATTATGGTTTGATTATATTAATTGCTGCTAACCGGTGTTTTCGGGCGCATGGTTCTGGACATTCTCTGGCGCGAGGCCCCGAGCGTCCTCAGGCGCGTTGTCCCGAGCGTTCTTGGGTGTGTGGGTCCAAGCTATCTATCTATATCTATACTTATTGGAGGCTCTCCTAGAAGCCCCTATATTAATCCTAGGAGGTAAAAATGCTAGAAATTCCCACGTTAATCGGAGAAAAAGATAAAAGGCTCGAAATTCCCATATTAATCAGAGAAAAAGAGGAAATCCTAACTATCTAATTTATCATGTGGTACAACCTACGGCTTGGATTTACAGCCTAATAATGGATCAAACTCCACCTTATGACGTTTTACCAATACCTTCGCACATACGATCAAATGAGGACTCCCACCATCCAATTTTACGTGATGGTGCAAAGCTACTACCGGTATTGCCACGTATCATTATATGGTAGGATGAAAAGTTGGACTCTAATACAATGTTGTCAATCCTTAAGGCTGAATCATATATATATATATATATATATATATATATATATATATATATATATATATATATATATATATATGTATGTATGTATGTATGTATGTATGTACACCTCTAAAATAGCATCAACCAAACAGGACATTTCCATGTATATATTTTGTAGAAAACGTTGGACAGCATGCACAATTAATAGATGAAATTTTAAAATTCAAAAGAAAAATGCTAGAAATTCCCTCATTAATCAGAGAAAAAGGAAAAATCATAACCATCCATATAGTGTGAATAGCTTTTAATTCAAAGTTTGTACTAGAAATAGAACTCCGGATCGCATGTATGGAGCATATTGGTCCGGTACTAAAAACCAAAATATCAATAACATAATATTGTTGAAACCACGTAGCCTGTGCGGATGCACGGGTTGATGACTAGTGAAGTTAATCCTTTATGTATTTATATTTTTTTGATTGTTGAAAGGTGACCCGTTGTGGGTTTTGATTCCATACATTGCTTGCTGGAATAATTGGTAATTATAGTTTAAATTGATAGTGAAAATGATTTAGGTGATATTTTAGGCTCAGTGTTAGACCGGTGTGTTACAAATATCTTGCAAATACATTACAAAAAACATTCCTCCACTTCCACGGTTCCATTTCTTCCAGCTAGCCCGGGAGAATGTGGTGGAGGTGGCACAAGTCTCACGAAAAGGAAAAGGAAATATTAGTACCGTACTCACTATGTAGTAAATTAAATTCAAGTACTGTTATCTAAATGCCGCTAGAAAACTCTATTCCTTTTGTCTAAAAATGCTGCAAGAGAAACCAACAAATTGTGGAACTTCATGTGTCAATGGTTTCCATCAATCGCTTTCATATTGACTGCCACATTCTGCGTAACATACGCAAACTGTAAGAATTAGTCTAAGGTCCTATAGCTCTCTCTCTCACTGAGGAACACAAACAAATGGAGAGTTTGAGATTGATGTTGCCGTATCTGCAGAAGTATGGGAATCAAGAATACTCAGAGGAGAAGATGATTAAAAAAAAGTTAAAATACTATAATACATATGCATGTATTTATGCAAGCATAAACTTTTTTCACCATCCACTGCTTATCCAACAACTGGGAGTTGGGAGTGGAAAAGAAAAATATGTGAGGAAAAAAGTTGAGAATTTTTTTGTAGCTAATATTTGTACCATAGTCATCCTGGGACTTAAATGTTGCATTATTCTGTAGGTTATTGTCCAGAAAAGTTGTTCTCCCTTTGCAAATATACTTCCTTTCTATACAGAGATGATGAGCTATTGGGATTTCTTGACCAGAGGTAATTAGCCAACCAAAGATAACAATCAAACAGCACATCAATAATATATGGTTAATCACAAAGACATGTGTAACCATACTGTGACAATTCAGATTGGAACTCACTGTAGTGCAACATACCCGATCAAAACTTTTGGCTATATTTTGCCTTGTGTGTTTGCACTGATCAGAATATATAGCCATATATGTGCATGTCTTACTCGCAATACAAGTGCCATGGTTTCAGTCGTGGCCATCTCTTTCATTGACTGCAATAGCATGACTTCTTGTCCACGTAAACCTCACACAATTAATTACTACTACTACTGATCACTGACTGCTGGTTACGTCAACCTCACACACAAAGTCGCCAATTTTTCCGCTGTGAATACGCACAGTGACGGATCGATTTAGACCGGCTAGTAGGTGGGACATATCGATGCTGAGCTGAGACATATTTAATGCACATTACCATCAGAAAGCCAATCAATATATATAAGTAAATAAAATTTAATTTTTGGGCGTTTTTAATGGTGGGAAAGGTACACTCCGCTCATCTCCTGCAGCACAAACTCGATGAATAAAATCAAAATAAAGCATATTAAAAAAAACGCGTTGAAAAAATCTTACAATATCACCGTAAACAGTATGCAACATTTTTTTCCTATGGATGCAACATTTTTTTCAACGGGCGCGATCATTTTTTTTATATAGATGCAACATCGCAAAGAAGTACGCCGCTGCATGCAACATCTTCCGAACAAAGCTGCAACATCTACAGACAATGGTTGCAACATCCACGGACAATGGCTGCAACATCCACAGACAATGGCTGCAACATCTCTGCACAATAGTTGCAACATCCTTGGACAACGGTTGCAACATCACCGGACAATGGGTGCAACATCACCTAGGACAATGGTTGCAACATCCCTAGACAGCGGTTGCAACATCTTCGGATAATGGCTGCAACATCCCCGGACAACGGTTGTAACATTTTTTTTCCTAGTTATAAGTCTATGTTACTGCCCATCAGCGCGCACACACAAACAACGAAAGATAAACACAGACGCGAAGAAAGGCTTGAGCATGGAGCTGGTTGTGTCGCAATTGCAAAGCACCTAGTTAATCGATTCATATCCTTCTTGATCAACAAGATCAAGAAGTACGAGGGTCAACCCAATCTAGAGGAGAAGATGGAGAGGCTGCAACATCTCTTGCTTAGAGTTCACATGGTCGCCGAGGAGGCCGAGGCGGCACATCACCAACTCCAAGATGCTACTGCAGCTCAAGAAGCTTTTGGGGCTATGTACCACGGATACCATGTCCTAGACACCATCAAGTATAGGAACCTTTGCAGCTCAAGGGTTGAAGAGGAGGTTGGTAGCTCGAATACCTTGTCGGTTACCATTTCGCTAATCGTTTTCATGCGGCACGTAGCGCTTACAAGAATCATGAGCTTGAAAGTACATTGATAATTTAGAAACCATTGCTTCCAACATGGCGAGTTTGTGTTCCTTCTAGGCGGATGCTAACGCATGTCTCGTAGCCCCTACGACTCGTACCTCTACATTGATAACTTCATGTTTGGTCATTACATAGAAAAGCAAAGAAGTCATCAATATCTTCTTGCAAAGATAATCTTCCTCCTTTCGCTCCAACTGTTTCTCCCAATCATCGGCACTACCAGAGTCGGTAAGAAAACTCTAGTGGCGCATGTGCAACAATGAGAAAGTCCGGTCACACTTCTGCTCAATCCTCGCACTTGAATGGAGAAAACATTGGGAAAACGGAGCATGAAACTTTCATTCCAGGGAGGACTTTGGTGGTGGTTGAATTTACTTGATTTGGACGACGAGAATTGGCAAAAGTTTTATTCATCACCACACATATGGGCAGAGGAAGCAAGATCATAATCATAAGCGAGATTGAGAATCTAGCAAGGTTCTAACAAGAAGGCCAATTCGCTAAAACAAATTTTGTTGCTTGAGGAGTATAGCTACCTCTTCAAGGTTCTCGATTTGGAAGCACAAACCCGGAGGAGCACCCTCGCTAGTATCAATAGCAAATGAGCTAGCAGTTGGTCTTTGGGAGGTCACTCGTGACGGCAAATGTGTATGCCGATATCTTCGAAAGAATCAAAATGTAAACTTCGCTCAAGGTCTTGAACAAGCACGAAATCAGGTGGAGAACAACTTTTCGATTGTTCGCTAACATCCAAAGCTTCTTCGGACAAAGATCGACAGATAGATATAACAAAACTTGCAAAGATCATCTACTCCACTTCGCCTCATGCCTCCTCATAGCGAAGACGATGATTCAAGAGGAGTTGCCCGAGGTGATGTTTGGGGACCGATTCTTTGGCTCATTGTTCTACCAAAAGAGGAGTTTCAGGTTAGTCGCGTGGGAATCACGGATACCCCTTACAAAAGGTTTGCCAACCTTGCTACATCTTGTGAAGAGGAGAGTATCTCTCGGATGAGCATACAAATTTTACCTAGCAAGAAGCGCAAGAGATTAGATAGAGTAAAGTCCATTACCGGTCCTTAAACTTTTTATGTCAGGTCATCCCGGTCCATAGACTTTCAAAGTGTGTCATCCTGGTTCCTAAACACTGCTTGGGTCTCAAATTAGTCCTTAAACTTTTATCTTTGTGTCATCGGTCCATAGACTTTCAAAGTGTGCTATTATCGTGCCTAAGCAAGAGGGCTATGTTTGAGACCCAAACAGTGTTTAGGGACCAGATGACACACTTTGAAAGTCTATGGACCGATGACACAAAGATAAAAAGTTTAAGGACCGTAATGGACTTTACTCGATTAGATAAGTAACATGACAAACAAACTCAATGGTGTATGTTGTTCCATGTCATCTCTGCTTGCAATGTACTCAATCAAAGTAGCTTTCTGTCAGTCATCACAGAAAGTCAAGGCAAATTTTGTACTCATTAGTAATGAAAGGAAACAATTTTTTTTTTAAGTTGTAATTTTGTTACATGTGTAACAAGTGTTATATATGACTTGTATAGGTTGTTCTTTGCATATTTTCATACACATATAATTTGTATATGTTAGCCTTTCAACCCATTGAAATAGATAAGAGTTTATTCCAACATAGTATTAGAGCCTATAGCTTCCTCTCCAAAAACCCTAACCGTAGCCCCCACGTGATTGTCGCCGCCGTCTGCTCCGCCCCATCTCTCATCTGCTCCACACGTTGATCCCCTACTCCATTGTAACGAACGTTTTGGGGAAAACTTACCTCCAGCCCCCCCCGCCTTTCTCCTCCTTCTTCCCTCAGACGCAGCCCGACGCTCCATAATGGCGCCGCCATGGAGACTCGCGCACACCGCAGCAGAAGAAGAAGAACAAGCAGCCCACCGCTTCCCGCGTGCTCGCTTTGTCACATCGCTGCACTAACCCGTCTTGTCGCCGCCTCTGCCACGCGCCAAGGCTGCTGCTGCCTCAAGACGACGCCACAAGACGTTGCCAAGGCCCGGACGGGCCCCCTCCTCCCATGGCACGGCCTCCTATAAAACTCCTCCTCCCTTGCTTGAGCCTCCACGTCGCCCGAGCTCCGTAAGCACCACGAACCGGCCGCGCCGCCTCGTCTCGTCGCCACGTTGGTAAGTTGCCACCCGCCTCCCGAGCACCTCCCTGGCCAAGACGCCTCCCTCGCCATCCGCTCCCAAGCCGCCGCCGCCTCTCCCTCCCCCCTCCTCACCCCACGTGCCGCCGCCGCCATCCGCTTCTCCCCGCCTGCCCTTTCCCGAGCCGCCACCCTCCCGTCCACGCCGCCCAATGCCGACCACCACGCCGCCGCCCTCCAAAAACACCTCCTGCCCTCCCTGTTCTAGCTCTAGGAAGCAGAGAGCATTTGGGAGAATAGAATGGGAATTAGGATTTGATTTGGGGATTTTATTAGAAAATGTGGTGGCCCACTTGTCGATGCTTGCCCTCCCTTTAGGCTGCCATGTGGGCCCTGCACCCCACCAATTCCATGGACCCGAGCCCCTGTTCCCATGAACTCTGCTCAACACTGCTGCACCCAACCCTATTTCTCCTTTTTATTTCCTATTAACCTTCAAAATTCATATCTTCTCCATTTCAACTCCAAAAATTATGAAATAAATTTCTAAAATTTGTTAAATCAAGATCTTGCTAATGGCATAGGACTTGATTAATTTGGAGTTTATTTATTGTTCCTTATTTATTTATTTGCTCTCTTTGCGTTGTGTCTTTTTCCTGTATTCTCGCCGATTAGGATTTGAAGACGCCGACCATAAGTGATCAAGATCAAGATCCCTAGCCTTTAACCAAGGCGAGTCAATACTTTGATCATATTGCCCCTACATTTTATGCAAATTATGTTCTTTAAATTAGCAAAATGCATGCTTTAATTTTAATCAATTGTATGTTAAAGCTTAAGGTAGTTAAATGCCCACTTGATGTTTAAATAATTATTATGCCATCCTTGATAATTTGAATCCATTATTCTCTGTCACCCTAGTAACTATATGGTAATACTAGTTATAGGTTGTACTTAAGCGACATGCTAGTCTTGCTTAAGTACCGGGATATTACAATATCCCAATCATCATTTGCTTAAACATAAAATGTTTTGGGGTAGTCATTGGTGGTCCATTGGCTAAAGGATTGTGAAAATAAATTGGTTTCCCTCCTCAAAACCCTAATGCTAGCTTTGTCTGGGCGGATGGTGAGGTGGTGGGTGCTCAGGGAGCACATGGTTGGTTGGCTTGTGGAATGCACCGCCCAGACAACCCTAAGGACTTAATCTTGTCACGACCTCCTATGTTAAACAAGTACAACCACAAGTCTGCAAAGTGCAACTTGGCTTAGTAAAGTTATTAAACCTTGATGTCATCTCACCGAGGAGGAACGAAGAACGCATAAGTCTTGAGATACTCCGCTTGGAAGGACACCAAAAGGTGAAGTTACAACAAGCTAGACGTTAGGGCGGGGCCACCAAGCGCTTAGTCGTTGTGGTGAACATCCCGCACAACATATGGGCGAAACCCGTATGGGTGGATTGACTGAAAGGGCGAGATAGCTAGAAAGGTTATCGTGATTTGCCGCCCAACCACATGACTACTAATCATGTGGGTAACGGTAGACTATCTCTTGTGGGTAAAGTGTGCAACCTCTGCAGAGTCTAAAACTGTTTAAACAGCCGTGCCTACGGTCAAAGGCGGACATGGGAATCATAACTTGAGTTAGTTCTATTTCAAACAACTTTGTGGGTGGTATGGAAAATGGTGAAAGGGCTCACCTAGCCCTGTTTTGGTTATTTGCCTGAGTCGTCGAGCTCAGTGGTTGTGGTTATTGGAGGCCGCTCCAATTAAAAGGATGCATTGGTAGAGTTTCCGCCGGATGGATTCTCTACTAATATAATTATTGCACATGCTCTCTTTATAAAATGCAATTTGTTAAAAATGCTAAGTGATAGGACTTTGTAATTATGATATTTGAAAAGTTGCTTTCGCAAATAAAAGAACCCGAGCCATCCTTGTTAAGCCGCATGTATAAAATTGCATTGTGTGTTGGCTCATGAAAGCACGGTAGTAGTGCTCATTCTCGCTTCTCCCCAACCCTTCGAGATAATGAAGACGATGGAGACTACGCCTTCTACGACGCCCGTAAGATGATGGACAAGGCTATGACGAGGAGTAGTATAGTCGTAGTCTAGGTCTCGCCAGATCTAAGTAGACTCGTTAGTATTCAAGCATAACCGATATTATCCAACCCATGGTTAATATCCGTCAGACACGGGTTACCCCGCCGCTTGTTCGTGTGAGATGAGCCCTACTCGCCTTTTTGCTTCCGCTTATAGTTCACGCTACTCTTTTGTGATGTAATCCATTTGGCCTGCTTTCGCCCTTTTGTAAAACTCGACCGACGTGGTCTATGTTACTCGAGCTTGGTTGTAATATTTTAATATTTCAGTTTACGCCAGTATGAATGATTCAAAGAATGTGTACCGTGAAGTGCTAGCTATTGATCCAGGAATAGCACAAGAATTTCACAGAGGATTTGGATTCACGAAACCGGGTCCCACAGAGCCGGTATCGAGCATACGATCAGAGGACCCTAGTTAGATTGGTCGATTGCCTTAAGGACTTGGATCTTATTTTAAAATCTAAGAAAATTTTTATCAAAATATAGAGTACTTATTGCTTCTACTCATCATTCCTAGTTCCTTACTCATCTCTATTCTCATTAAGTGTTACTAACCCCTTCTCTTGTTTCAAAATTTGTAGATGGCTTCCTCTCCAGCTGCCGGCCCATGGGACCATAGCTCGCATGGAGAGCATGACGGCGGATTCGCCGAGCTCCTTCGCCAACTAATGGTGGAACTTGGTTTCATCCACCCTCCGATCTACAGAGGCCGAAGGACGAGGGTCATGGCTCACGAGTCCTGGGAGATGGAGGTCTTCCTCTATCCTAGGATCGGCGAGTTCAGAGCTCACACCTTCCAAAGCCGAGGCCCTCGTCAGCAAAGATCCCCGACGCCATCCAGATGCAGCCCGTGTAGCCATCACCCGCCTATGTTGGATACACGAGGACCTCTTGCGCGGATCACCATTCTCCTTCTTTCCGTACCTCCCCGACGGACAGCGCTTCCCGGAGTCCTTTGTCGCCATCGACAACGAGCCCCGCCGACCCACTGTGCAAATGACCCAGCGATGGTTTACAAGATCCACTCTTCACGACGAGGTCCGCCACCGGGCGCTTCTCGCCGGGCGAAGCCCACTCCGACACCCTCCGCGCTAACCGAACAGAGTGATGAAGCCCTCTTTGTCGCCAGATGGGAGAGAGACACCGCTACCACGGAGAGAGATGCACGACTGCAGAGGTAGCACGCCACCACCGCCGCCCTTGCGCCACGCCGCCGCTCCAGCTCACTCCGGCCCGACTCCTCGGTTCCTCCCGCCTTCCTTCCAAAGAATGGACGCGCAACCAACCTCTTCACCCAGCGGAGCTCAGACCGGATGATCACAGAAGAGCGAGACGACGCCCGATCCGCCGCCTTCGACGACCTTCATGTTCAGCGTGACGCAGCCTCACCAAGCCTCCGCACGCCGGCCGAGTCATTCTGCTCTGCCGAAGCCAATCGAGCCGCCCCGCCCGAGTCCCCGTTGGAGTAGTTAGGATGGTCTAGGTTAGCCGGTAGTGCTTGCTAGGCAGTATTTTGGGTTGCAAGCACTTTTGTTTTTCTTTTGTAGACGAGATGCATGTATCCTGTGTCATGACTTGGCTTAGCATATAAGCTTTGTTTGTTAGTCATGTAACACCTAACCCCCATAATATAATGCAGCCATTCTAGGCTTTGTATTGTACTTATTTGATCTTCTCGTTTGGTTTATGTTCTTCTGTGTGTGCCTTAGAGGGCTAGTGAACCCTCATATACCCCTCCCTGGTTCTCTCTAGTTCTAAATCTCGCTTTTTCCTCAGATGCCGCCAAGAAGAGCCTCCGCCCACCTCGTGGAGCCTTTGTAATCGGTCGAGGCCGTGGTCGTGGCCGTGGTCGTGGACAAGGACAAGAGCTACCTCCCCACCACCACTCACCCGACCATGGCACAAGTAATGCTTTGCAACAGACTCAGATTCTCCAGTGCCTTGCTCAACAATCAAGATTCAGACTCTGCCGCCGCCACTCCAAACTCGCCGACTTCCTAAGAACAAGACCTCTCACATTTGAAGCAATTAATGAACCTCTTGAAGTCAAGATTGGCTCAGGGACACTGAAAAGAAGCTTCGACTTGCCCGTTGCTCCGATGCGGATAAGGTGGACTTTGCTACCCACCAGCTAAAAGGTGCCGCCGCTGCATGGTGGGAGAATTACCTTGCTGCTAGAAGTAATGAAGGACCAGAAGATGAAGAAGAAGATGCAGCAAGAATGTAACCGTAAGTAGGGGATCCACGAATGGAGAACCAGCAGCCCCCGCCGCTGAAGCCGTAGAAGAAGAAGTTGTTGAAACGCCTCTTGTGGAAAATGAACCAGCTTGGCAGCCGATTCCTTGGTCAGAATTCAAAACCGCCTTCAGAACCAATTTTGTGCCACCGGTACTATGAGATCAAGAAGAACGAAGTTCGAACTCTTAAACAAGGACATATGACGGTCCAACGAGTATGTCACTAAGTTTACCTAGCTTTTGCCCGCCACGCCCCCAATGACGAGCTGATGAGGAAGAAAAGATAGACCGCTTTGTGGAAGGTATGCGTAGTGACATGCGTGGAAAGCTTATCCTCCATGACTATGCCAACTTCCATCGCTTGATCAACAAGGCCCTATCGCTAGAAAATGAGAATAAGTTAGCGTAAACTAGCCGCAAGAGGAAGATGCCTTCCGTAAATCACAAGGCAACTTTTCCTTAAGTCAACCTTTCAGGCGCTTCTTCCTTTAGATCTTCGCGCCACACCTCGTAAAAGTTCATCTCCAAGGCCCCAAGGAAGTGGATTCCGACTCTCCGCCCTCATCGACACCTCGCCACACCAACCCAAAGCAGCCTAACCTCCACTGCTTTTGCTTATGGAGAAAAAGGACACTTTGCCAATCAAGGCCCTCATCGCAGCAGACCCGCCCCAAAGAACAACCCAGAGCCGCCGCAATTCAAGGTCTGACCTCACCAAGTAAGAGCCACCAGACTTCTCAAGCTTCAAGGTCTACCCCATCGCAAAGTCGTGGCCGTGTGAATCATGTCACACGAGGAGGCACAAGATGCCGCAGAGTGCTAATGGGCACGTTCTCTAATTCAAGACCACACAAGTTTTGTTTGATTCGAGCTTGCACTCTTTTGTTTCAAGAAAGTTTGTTGAAAGGCTTAAGTTGTCGACCTATAAGTTAAAGAAACCCGTGGTACTTAGTTCACCCGGGACCCCTATATGCTACCTCGCTTAGTCCCGAGTAGAGATTGCTTTGAAGACTCGATTCCTAGCCTCCTTCTTGTGCTAGAATCTCAAACATTGGATATCATCCTAGGATGGATTGGTTGGTCACAGATCATGGACTAATAGATTGCGCCAACAGAAAGTGGTACTTGCCAAAGACCCCGAACCACAATAGGATTAGTGTGGATCGCCTCTCCTTTGGTTCGAATAATCCACCATCTTGGAGAGATGTCCCTAGAGACGACGCTCAGAGTCCAAGCTACCCCAAGGTTTTCCTGTAAGAATTGCTGTGCATGCCCCCGACAGAGATATCGAGTTTGTGATCAACTTGAAGCCGTGGACGCCCCAATTGCCAAGAGACCGCATGAATGGCACGATTTAACTCAAGAGTTGAAGGCACAACTTGAAGACTTGCAAGAAAAAGGATTCATTAGACCTAGTTCTTCTCCCTGGGTTCACCAGCTTCTTTGTGAAGAAGAAAGATGGTTCCGCCAGATTGTGTGTGGATTACAGAGCCCTCAACGAAGTGACCATAAAGAACAAGTATCCCTTGCCCCGCATTGATGACCTGCTCGATCGGTTGACAGAGCTTCAGCTTTTCTCCAAGATAGACCTACGGTCGAGATACCACCAACTCAAGATCGTGAATGAGGATATTCCTAAGACACCTTCACCACCCTAAGATGGTTTGTTTGAGTTCACAATATGTCATTTGGCTTGACCAATGCCCCACCTACTTCATGAATCGATGAACAAGGTATTTATGGAATACCGACAAGTTTGTAGTCGTGTTCATAGACTACATCTTGATCTATTCCAAGACCAAGAAAGAACATGTCAACACCTACAACTGGTCCTCGAAAAGCTTAAAGAGCATGAGCTCTATGCCAAGTACAAGAATGTGAATTTTGGCTTCAGAAATCAGCTTCTGACATATTGTATCCACAGGAGGAATAGCGCTTGATCCGCCAAGGTAGAAGCCGTGATGGATTGGAAACAATTTACATCAAGAATGAAGTTCGTAGTTTTCTCGCCTAGCCGGATACTATAGACGCTTCATAGAAGGATTCTCAAAGCTCTCCAAACCAATGACCTACCGCTAAAAAGGAAAAGAAGTATGAATGGACCGAGGCTTGTGAGAAAAGTTTCCAGAATTGAAGAAGAAATTAACTTCGCACCAAGATTGACCTCGCCAGATATTCATCAAGACTTTGAAGTCTATTATGATGCATCACGCCAAGGTTTAGGATGTGTGCTTATGCAAGGAGGAAAAGTTGTAGCTTATGCATCCGCATAACTTCGCCTCATGAAGACAACTATCCAACTCATGACCGAGTTAGCGGCAGAGTGCACGCCTCAAGATTTGGCGGCACTATTTGATTGGGAATCATTGTAATATTTACACGACCACAAGAGTCTCAAGTACATCTTCACCCAATCCGATCTCAACCTTCGCAAAGAAGATGGTTAGAGTTAATAAAGGATTACAACTTGATGTTCATTATCATCCCTAAAGGCTAATGTGGTTGCCGATGCATTGCCGCAAGTCATACCGCAATAATGTTATGATTCAAGAACACCAACCTTGAGCTCTATAAGGAATTCAAGCCCTCAACCTTTGTTTGATAGAGCAAGGTAACCCAGACGCCATGGAAGCACATCCAACTTTGGAAGAGCAAATCAAGATCGCTCAAAAGGAACATCCGGAGTCCAAAGATTCAAGCGCCTCATGGCTAAAGGAAAGCCCCCAAGATGATCGAAGACCAAAGAAGGAATTCTATGGTATGGGGCACGCCTCTTTGTCCCCCACCAAAAGGAACTCAAGGATTTAATTCGAAAGAAGCCCACAACCAAGATATACCCTACATCCAGCAAAGACCAAGATGTATCAGACATGAAGATTTTGTACTTGGGCCACGCATGAAAAGAGATATCGCCGAGTATGTAGCCTGTTGATGTATGTCAACTAATCAAGGCCTAACATCGGCCGGCCAGGATTGCTTCAACCCCGCAAATTCCCCAATGGAAATGGGAAGAAATTGAATGGATTTCATTATCGGTCTACCACGAACCAAGTCCTGATGTGACTCAAGATGGGTTATAGTTGATAGATCGACCAAAGTAGCCCATTTTATCCCAAAGAAAGACAACGCACAAGGGAGACAAGTTAGCCGAGCTATACATGGCTCAGACAGTGTTTACATGGAGTACCCAAGAGGATAGTCTCGATCGAGGATCTCAATTCACCTCACATTTCGGGCTAGTTTGCATGATGCCCTTGGTACCCACCTTGATTTCAAAGACAAAGATACCATCCGCAGATCGATGGTCGATGTAAAGGACAAACCAGATTTTGGAAGACATGCTTCGAGCTTGTGCTTTGGAATTTACAAGAGATCGAGAAATGTCCGCCAGATGCCGAAGTTTGCCTACAATAACAGCTTATCACCAAGTCTAAAAATGTCCCCATTTGAAGCACTTTATGGTAGAAAATGCGTAACCCTCTCGCATTGGTCAATCAGTGAAGGATATATATTTGGACCGATACCCTCAAGCAAGTCAAGAGAAAGTTCGACTAATCGAGATCGCCTTCAAGCCGCTCAATCAAGACAAAGAGTTATGCCGACAACCGTCAAGGAAATTAACTTTTGAAGTTGGAGACGCCAGATACCTTAAGGTATCCCACTTCGTGGAACTCAAGATTCAAAGTAAAGGGCAAGCTCGCCCCAGATATATAGGACCGCTTCCGACACGCTAAGCGTGGAGAAGTAGCCTATCGCCTAGAGCTACCGAACATCTGCCGAGGTTCACAACGTGTTTCACATCTCCCACTCAAGAAGTGTCTCAGAGTACCAAGAGCAGACGCCGCTGAAGCCATCGCCTTCAAAGAAGATCTAACCTATCCAGAGCACCCGATCAAGATCCTCGACGCCATCGAGAAGCTTAACAAGACGCCAAGTCTTCCGCTTTGCAAGGTCCAAAGGAGTCACCACTCGACCAAGGAAGCCACCGGGAACGCTAAGATCAATCAAGCAGACTACCTGCTCTCGTCATGGAGCGATCCAATCTCGGGTCGAGATTCCGCTAAGGTGGGTAGGATTTGTAACGAACGCTTTGGGGAAAACTTACCTCCGTGCCCCCCCGCCTTTCTCCCTCCTTCTTCCCAGACGCAGCCCGACGTCGCCATAAAGGTCAGCCGCCATGGAGACTCGCGCCACACGCCGCAGAAGAAGCAGCAGCAGCCGCAGCCACTCGCTTCCCTGCTCGCTTTGTCACATCGCCGCACCAACCCGCCTTGTCGCTGCCTCTGTCAGCCAAGCGCCACTGCTGCTCCTCAAGACGACGCCACACAGACGCCGCCACGCCTTGCCAGCCTCCCGACCGGGCCCCCTCCTCCCGCGCCGGGCCTCCCTATAAAACTCCTCCTCCCCTTGCTTGAGCCTCCACGTCGCCCCGAGCTCCGGTAAGCACCACAGAACCGAAGCCGCGCCGCCTCCTCGTCTCGTCGCCGCGTTGGTAAGTTGCCACCCGGCCTCCCCCGAGCACCTCCCCTGCCGGCGCACGCCTCCCCTCGCCATCCGCTCCCAAGCCGCCGCCGCCTCCCACGACCCCACCCGCTCCGCTCCACCCGCCTTCACTGCCGCCATCCGCTCCCATGCGCCGCCTCTCCCCGAGCCCACCTCCCGTCCATGCGCCGCCTTCACGACTCACGCCCACCACTGCCGCCACCTTGCCACCCGCTGCGCCGCCCACCAAAGCACCTCCCCCTCCTCTGTTCTAGCTCTAGGAAGCAGAGAGCATTTGGGAGAATAGAATGGGAATTAGGATTTGATTTGGGGATTTTATTAGAAAATGTGGTGGCCCACTTGTCGATGCTTGCCCTCCCTTTAGGCTGCCATGTGGGCCCCTGCACCACCAATTCCATGGACCCGAGCCCCTGTTCCCATGAACTCGGTTCAACACTGTTTCGTGCACCCAACCCTATTTCTCCCTTTTTATTTCCTATTAACCTTCAAAAATTCATATCTTCTCCATTTCAACTCCAAAAATTATGAAATAAATTTCTAAAAATTTGTTAAATCAAGATCTTGCTAATGGCATAGGACTTGATTAATTTGGATTTTATTTATTGTTCCTTATTTATTTATTTGCTCTCTTTGCCGTTGTGTCTTTTTCCTAGATTCTCGCCGATTAGGATTTGAAGACGCCAAGCGACCAAGAAGTCGATCAAGATCAAGATCCCCTAGCCTTTAACCAAGGCGAGTCAATACTTTGATCATATTGCCCCTACATTTTATGCAAATTATGTTCTTTTAAATTAGCAAAATGCATGCTTTAATTTTTAATCAATTGTATGTTAAAGCTTAAGGTAGTTAAATGCCCACTTGATGTTTAAATAATTATTATGCCATCCTTGATAATTTGAATCCATTATTCTCTGTCACCCTAGTAACTATATGGTAATACTAGTTATAGGTTGTACTTAAGCGACATGCTAGTCTTGCTTAAGTACCGGGATATTACAATATCCCAATCATCATTTGCTTAAACATAAAATGTTTTGGGGTAGTCATTGGTGGTCCATTGGCTAAAGGATTGTGAAAATAAATTGGTTTCTCCTCAAAACCCTAATGCTAGCTTTGTGCAGGCGGATGGTGAGGTGGTGGGTGCTCAGTGAGCACATGGTTGGTTGGCTTGTGGAATGCACCGCCTGCATAACCCTAAGGACTTAATCTTGTCACGACCTCCTGTGTTAAACAAGTACAACCACAAGTCTCGCAGTGCAACTTGGCTTAGTAAAGTTATTAAACCTTGGATGTCATCTCACCGAGGGGAACGAAGAACGCATAAGTCGGAGATACTCCGCTTGGAAGGGACACCAAAAGGTGAAGTTACCAAGCTGCGCTAGACGTTGTGGTCGGGGCACCAAGCGCTTAGTCGTTGTGGTGAACATCCCGCACAACATATGGGCGAACCCGTATGGGTGGATTGACTAAAGGGCGAGATAGCTAGAAAGGTTATCGTGATTTGCCGCCCAACCACATGACTACGGAATCATGTGGGTAACGGTAGACTATCTCTTGTGGGTAAAGTGTGCAACCTCTGCAGAGTCTAAAATCGTTTAAAGTACCGCCCCTACGGTCAAAGGCGACATGGGAATCATAACTTGAGTTAGTTCTATTTCAAACAACTTTGTGGGTGGTATGGAAAATGGTGAAAGGGCTCACCTAGCCTGTTTTGGTTATTTGCCCGAGTCGCCGAGCTCGATGGTTGTGGTTATTGGAGGCCGCCCAATTAAAAGGATGCATTGGTAGAGTTTCACGGATGGATTCTCTACTAATATAATTATTGCACATGCTCTCTTTATAAAATGCAATTTGTTAAAAATGCTAAGTGATAGGACTTTGTAATTATGATATTTGAAAAGTTGCTTTCGCAAATAAAAGAACCCGAGCCATCCTTGTTAAGCCGCATGTATAAAATTGCATTGTGTGTTGGCTCATGAGCACGGTAGTAGTGCTCATTCTCGCTTCTCCCCAACCCTTCAGATAATGAAGACGATGGAGACTACGCCTTCTACGACGCCCGTAAGATGATGGACAAGGCTATGACGAGGAGTAGTATAGTCTCGTAGTCTAGGTCTCGCCAGTCTAAGTAGACTTCGTTATATTCACAGATAACCGATATTATCCAACCCATGGTTAATATCCGTCAGACACGGTTACCCCATCGCTGTTCGTGTGAGATGAGCCCTACTCGCCTTTTTGCTTCCGCTATAGTTCACATTACTCTTTTGTGATGTAATCCATTTGGCCTGCTTCGGCCTTTTGTAAAACTTCGACCGACGTGGTCTATGTTACTCGCTTGGTTGTAATATTTTAATATTTCATTTACGCTTGTATGAATGATTCAAAGAATGTGTACTGTGAAGTGCTAGCTACTGATCCAGGGAATAGCACAGTAATTTCACAGAGGATTTGGATTCACGAAATCCGGGTCCGACATCCATCCCCTGCTCCACACACCACCGAGCCCAGCCCCTGCTTCACGTGTGCCTGGTGACGCCCCCCCAGCCTGGATCCGCCATGTGGTGTCCTGATCAACACCGATCGGAACACACAATCTCGGATAGGTTTGGGTAGATGAAAACGCTGAATTGAAGAAGCATGAGATGAGAAATGGAGACGAAGGAGATGGGGAAAACTGAATTCACTTTTCTTTTCTGCCCTTTGTCGTTTCTACTATAGTTCCTTTTAAACTCCAGATTACAACCCTGACCGTGGGCCTGCTTTCACCCCCAACGCAACGGCTTCAACACAGCCACACATGCACACTTACAGCTGGGCCTTGATGCCCGCGTTGCTAGCTCTGTTGTTGTCTCTGTGGCCACCTTCACCCTCTGCAGACAAAGCACTCAGTGGCAGGGTTTTGGATTTCGATTCGCTGAAAAATTCGGCTCCAACCGAAATTGCCGAAATTGGCGAAATTTCGAATTTTTCGGTTTCAATTCGTCCAAAATGCCGAATTCTGAATTTGAAATCTGAACGAAATTTGGCCGAAATTTAACCGAAATTGGTCGAATTTGATCAAATTTCAAATTTCGAGTAAAAACCGAAATTTCGGCAAAGAATACACAAATCATCACAAAGAAGATCCAAAGAAGAAGACCTATCAAAGACAAAGAAGATCCAAAGAAGATCCATTGCATCACAC
Organism: Phyllostachys edulis; assembly: GCA_036346405.1. Classification (NCBI taxonomy): domain Eukaryota; kingdom Viridiplantae; phylum Streptophyta; class Magnoliopsida; order Poales; family Poaceae; genus Phyllostachys; species Phyllostachys edulis. The sequence continues at coordinate 48,620,651 of CM070563.1, read as the reverse complement.
AAACAAAGATAAAGAAGATTCAAGAAGAAGACAAAGAATGCAAACAAAGACAAAGAAGAATATTACAACAAAGACAAAGAAGACACAACAAAGACAACATTACAAATCAACTAATGTGTTCTAGGTTCTCAATTATAGCAAATAAAACACATGATAATTAATTTCTGAATTCAAAATGGCAAATCTCCATTCCTCCAAAATGACAAAGACTTCCATTGCTCCATTCCTCCAAAATGACAAAGACCTCCATTGCTCCATTCCTCCATTCCTCCAAAATGACAAAGAAATGCTTTAGTACAAAGCAAAAGTACTTGGAAATGTTTAGGAAGAAAACACATGATATATATTTTGAAGGAAGTCTGATCTGTCATATATGATCCTCACATCGGACTTCTGAAAAATATGGCTTTTGTCGCCACGCATGATTTCCATTCGTAAAAAAAACTCAAATATGTAGCATCCCCTATGGATTAACTTCAAGATTATTCAGAAAAATTACCGAGACAAAACTAAGCGCAACCACACACCAAGAAGAGATTAATACTTGACAAACGAATTGACAAAGCACGCCTAACGACTCCAACTCAATCAAATAAAGAAAACACAGCAGAGAATCCAATATGCCTTCCCAACTATAACATCCCTGATCAAGAAAATTCTCCTACAAAACTTACAAATATTATAGCACCTTCTTAAAAAAAAATATCTTAGATTTCAAATGTTAAATGTAATTTGCATAGTGTGAAGACTTTTACAAGATTCTTCACACCAAAATTTCACAAAGCTGGAAATAGGAACTAACTCTACTTAATGTGAGCAGCCTCAAATGAGATAAAAATAACTAAGTATATACTACAGTAAATTACAAGTTTTAACAACAGCTGTGAGAATAATAGACCACTCAATTGGCCCAGAAAATTTTCAATGTATTGCTAATTGTGTAGCAAAATGCACCAAAAATACAGATCAGTTAAAAGATAAAGGTACAGTTTAAGTATCATATTTTCGTAAAGCAAAGTACAAACTAGCATAAAGAATTGTGCTTAGAGAGATAAATTATCATCTTGGAGCAATTGACGATGAATCTTTGAAGCAACTGACAATCTATAAAAAATAATGTCATGGAAATCATGGTTCATGAGAACTGAGTAGATCCAAAGACAACGACATAACTAGAAATCATAATATCTCCTTGTTGAAACTAGTTTGAACAATATGCCAAGTTTTACGAGTAATCAAAATATATTTTCAGAATTTTAAAATGAAGGAAAACTATATCAATAATAAATTCTTATATGTAATTTGAGTAGATTTCACATTAACACTGCTATTAATAGGAAAGAAAGATCGATATGTAGCTCTAATCAGGTGACCAAATATTAATACTCCAGCACTGGCTACAAATAAAATATACACATGATTATTCAAAGGTGTAGTAATGTGTAAATGTTTCTAGGCTAAATATGTTTATACATGAACATTTGTTGAAGATGACAAGGCCTCAACATGTTGTGCTGCATTCATGTTGATGTTTCGTTGGCTATTGCAAACTAACAAAATATCATCTAATATTAAAGCTTTTTGTTGTTGCTCGCTAATAGGAACATGTGGTAATGCTAGTCAAGCATTGATACCTTGATGACTCAAGATTTGAGAAAGATGTCAAAAGTATAGGCTACTGACGTCCTTCTTCTTTGCCTTATCTCGCCTTGGCCGTTGAGAACATAAAGGTTGATCATGTCTTCCTTCTTCGCCTCTTTTGCTCTCTCCCTCCCTTCTTCGCCTCTTTTGCTCTCTCCCTCTCTTCTTCGGCCTCTTTAGCTAATCTTTCCGGTGAGTACCTCTCCAGATGTTCATCCTCTTCTTCATCATCATAATCATTGTCGGCATCCTTGGATGAGGTCTCGTCATATTCGTTCTCTTCATCATCGCCGCTATCCACAAATTCTTCCTCTTCATCCAACACTGACATCTTTCCTTTCTTCGACTTCTCCTTTCTTGCAAGAGAAAGCTTCTCTTCTCTCGACGTATTTCATCACGAACAACCTGAGATGGTCGACCTCTCTCATCTAGAAGTGGGGCCGATCGACTCATCGACTTACTCAACCATTCATGGATTGGGTTTGTTTCATCAAACATTGTGGCATCCATGACTATAGCAAATGGATCAAGGTCCTTCTTCTTGCTCAATCTCATTTTGTTGGAGGCGCACTTCAGATTGTAATGAACATATACTAACTTGTGCAACTTCTCATAACCTAGCCGGTTTTCACCTTAGTATGGACCAAAGCAAAAGTACTCCAATTACGCCACAAATTTTGGATGACACACACCGTGACACAGTTAGGATGGCGATTTCGCAATTCTTTCACTTCTCCTCCATATTGCAACCACCATGCAAATGCAAAAATGAACACACATCATTGAAGGAAAGTGAATTTACATCTCAATGTTTAAAATGCCATTGTGTTCACTTACTTGGGCTAACTGTGGATGCCGCAAGACGTGCCATCGCTCCATCAAACTTCCCTTTATTAGCACGAAATAGCATGAATTCTTTCATTGCCAAGATCGCATTATCAAAGTAGTCCGCCATCCTCCCTATCACATCTTGAAGTACATCGATATAGTCCGCATTGGAGCTAAAGTTCAACTTGTAGTGTGCTTCAGATCAAGAGTAGCGACTACATGCGAAAGACTACATTAGAATGCATAAAACTAACTAATTCTTAAATTCACACAATTAACTTCTCATTACTCGCAACCATCATTGTGTTCTCTCAAGATAACGAACCCTAGCAGACACCTTACTCATGTATTTCTCAAACTCCTCCGCTCCCACCCAAGATGAGATTCCATTGAGTGTATAGAAGCCATCATCCTTGGTTTGAAACCGAAATGGTTCCAACCTTTTGTTGATCAAAGATACCGTAGCATGGTATATAATGGTCCGATCAGATCTAGGACCGACTTCGAGTGAAGACCACCAAATAGGACTAGTCAATTTTTCCTCTACAAAATCATAGTCGATCTCTTCTCCAATCGTAATTCTTCCACCGCTCGACACCATCCATCGACGAAATTTGTCTTTCCTATCCCAGAAACTCTGAAGAAATATGAACTGAGTTCCAAAGCGGGTGGCATTGGGTCGGATCAACTCCCCACCGATCATCTTCTTCATCTCATCATGCAATCTATTATGGTTATATAAAAATCGCAAACCGCTGCACTCTTCACAACTCCAAAGAACCTCTCGAAATTCGCCAATGTCCTTCAACATGAGATTGATAGTGTGAGCGGCACATGGCTGCCAAAAGATATGAGGGTACTCGATCGTGAGCTTGGAACATGCTTTTTTGTAGTTCGATCCATTGTCTGTTACAATTTGCATAACCTGTTTGTGGCCAATCTCATCGACAACCACCTTCTTAATCTCTAAGAACAAAAAATCTGCATGGCAAAGAAAGATAGCATAATTACCAAAGGCATGAAAAAGAAAGAGAACGTAAATAAATATCTTTCTTATTACCGCATTCTGGATTTGCCCAGCTTGCATTAATAGATTTATGGAAGAACATACGCCATCGCAAAGACACCATGAAATTAATGATGCTCATGGAGGTAGGTCCCGCCCATGAGTCGCACATGACAATACACCAAATTGATCCCAATCTTTTTGAATTTCTCAACATACAACTCCATCTCCATATAGTTGCCCTCCAAGTATACCCCATCAATGTCACCTTTAGGGAGGTTCTCCATCGACCTAACTCTTGAGACAACCTCAATGCCGCCGAAAGTAAGGGCGCTTGGCTTTCATACTGGAATATCATTGCCATTAAACCATTTTGCCCAAGTCGTGCCTCGCTTCTTTAGACCCTTGGTAATGACAATATCAATCCTCTACCGAGGAGTCTTTGCTAGGTGCTATTTCAAGCAAGCGAGCCGCTAGCACTTCTACGACTAGAAGTGGCCCTTGCATTCTGTAAACATTTCGCCAATCCTTCCAATCGAACAACTACCAAAGACAACCACCAAACCACCATCGCCACTCCCAGAGCCATGCTCGAATGTGCCACTCAACCTCTCCACCGCATGCCGAATATGAGCATCTCTACGTGATTTTGCCAACGCCATCTTTAGTTGTTCATCCTCATCGCTAGGGACATCCACATCAATTACTTCATTTTCCTCCAACATATCCATAAGTTCACGTTCTAATCTGAGATTACGTTTCCGCCGGGCATTTTTATTTTCCTGACCAATAATCCTACCCTTCCTCATTGCTCCCTACACATCTCTCGGCACACTTAAGCATTTTACCACATCGGTTCCTAGCGCACCCAAATGCTCCCTTAGCCGGGTTGCACCTCCACCTTTCTTCAACAAATTGCAATAACGACAAATGAAACCTTGCGAACCAACACGTGTGCCATGCGTCCATGGATCATTAATGTTTCCATCATTCACACATTCTGCGTTTCCATGAAAAAAAAGAATTGAGTTCTACCGATTTTACTACTTCAAGGCTCAAGCTACACTGAGCATATAAAATAGAAATTGAACATAATGGCATGCAAGCGTAGGCCGAGGATTTTACCTTCTCCGGCAGCAGTAGGTACAGAATCCGCCGTCGCTCCCCGTCCAGTGCGGCCATCCATGCCATCACCGCCACCCCGCCGCCGGTGCAGCTGCCGCTTCACCAAGACGCGCCACCATGGCCCTCCACCGGTTATCGGTATCTGCTGCTGCTGCCAGCTCTGTTGGTGCCGGGTTGAAGGCGGGAAGGTCGAGCGCCGCCGCTGAGCTCCTCTCCTCTCTCCAGCCAGCCAGCCGCCGAGCTGGAGCTCCCTCTCTCTCCTGCCCAGCGCCGCCGCCTGGAGCTCCTCTCTCCTCTCCCATGCAGCTGCCCGCTGAGCTCCCTCTCCCTCTCCCATGCAGCAGCACCAGCCGCCTGAGCTCCTCTCCCTCTCCCTCTCCGCAAGCGCACCGCCGCCGGAGCTCCCTCTCCCTCTCGCTGCCAAGCTGCCCGCCCTTGAGCCGCCGCCTCCGCCAAGGATTTGGAGATTTTGGAGGTAGCAGCTAGGGCAAACCGATGCATCAGGGGAGTAGTGGAGAACGAGGTGGGCTTTCGGGCCGGTGGGGAGAGCTGCAGCAGGCCGGGCAAAATTCAAATGGGGCGAATTAATTTGCTCGAAAGCCCAAAATTTCGGTCCGATTTAAATGTGCGAATTTCAAATTTCGATTTAAATTTGAACCTCGTCGCTGAGGCGTGACACCGCCCTCTAGAGACAAAGGCTGCTCCCAAATGCTTGCAGATGGAAATCGCTGCTTCAGAACATAGTAGTCCTCCCAAGTCGCTGATTCCACTGGAATAGTCAACCACTTCACCAAAATTTGTGGCATAGCAGAATTTCCTTTCTTTACCAACCGGCGATCCAAAATCTCTTCAGGTTGGGGAACTCCAGTAGTGAGATCAACCAGCTTCTGTAGTTCGGAGAACACAGGGACATAATTGGTAGTAAAAGGCTTTAGTTGAGAAACGTGAAATACTGGATGAATGTCGAACCTGGGAACGAAGAATCCCGAATTCTCTGTGTTCATACACTAGTCCAGGATTTCTAGTGTACATAGTCAAACAAAAGTGATAACACAAACATATCATGCATTTTATTAATAATAATCCAGAGTTTATTACAAAGGGCATGAGGCCAAATAAAGTAAAACACAGCAAAAGCAGAATAGTAATAGTAGACCCAATGATTCGCCACAGGCAATCGTCTGGGGGCGTAGCCTAAGCGTCGGTGTCCTCACCATCCTGGTAGTAGTCCTCTCCTGAATAAAGATATTCAGCAAGAATGAGCACAACTTCCGTGCTCGCAAGTTACACCCAATATTGAATTATGATGCATGCATAAAGTAAACAAGGGATATTGGCAGGGTTTATTTGCATAAAGCAGCATTTTCAATTTTAAATAATCATATTAATTTCCAATGCCATTTTATACTATATCTAAAATCAGATTTTAAATGACAGTTTTATAGTGTGGATAACCTCCATATTTGAATGGTGAAGGATACCCTCCTATCATATGGCTAACCTCCCAATTTTACCACAAGGATTACCCATCCAAATCGTACAACTTTACCCACACGAGATAATTTTCTCTTTGAGTAGGCCAATCCACGCTTCCTAAGGCGTGTGACAAAGCAATTATCACAAGGCTATTACAATATTCTACCTCATAGTACTCATGCCCGCTAAGGTTTCACTTTCATTGGACTGACCGTCCTCCGGAAGCCCCTTTTTGCGCCAGGTGGGACTACTGTCTAACCAACACCCACACATATAACATAGCACAAATAACTATGAGGTATTACAAATTATTAAGCCAGGTCCTGCCCAGACAAGACATGTGGTGGTACGGTCAGGCATAGCAAGATGCGGCTCAAATACCGGTCCTTAATTGACTTGAGCATCTTTCAAATCAAACCTTGGGCTTAAATCCTAACCAGATTAAACCCGTGCATGAACCACCACCATTCATCCGTTTCGCCTAAGTCCAAACCATTTTTTATTTTTATTTTGATAAAAACCACCTTTACAAATTCTCTATGTTAAAACAATACCATAGATTCAAGTTTAAACCAATTTGAAATGATTTGGGTAAATCCTCCCAAAAATCATAATCATGGTCTAAGCATTTGCTAAGCATGTGAATATCCTCAATATCATTTTATCTAATGGTGACAAGGACAAGACATTCAATATTCAAATTGGCCATACAATAGAGATTGGAATATCTAAGTAATTAAACAGGGACTTGAAATAATTAAATAAAAGTATGCATGCATTTAATAATTTTAAAAACTGAATTAAATAGCTTTAAAATACTGGAAGCAATATGGTCAATGGTATAACTTGCCTTCACTAAAGTATTGGAATTCTAAGTCCTCCGAAGGATCTACCTCTTCGGAGTCGTCAAGTCCAAACGCGAAAATACGACAAAATCAATTGAAATTCAAATAAATTCAAAAAGATAAATCAAAATAACTCCAAATCAGAATATTTTAGTTTAGTTAGATAGATAATGATTTTATACAAATTTAGCAATTTGAATCACCCAATTTGGAGTATGGATGCAAAAGATATGGATTTTAGGAGTTTAAACATTAAATCTAAAATTTAATGAATTTCCCGAATTACTTTCCTAAAGGAAAATCCAGATTTCTTGCGCTAGGTGACGTCAGCCACAGGGTTTCGGGATTTAAAAGAAATTAAATTAATTTCTGATAGGTGTGCCCCACGTGTCATAGACACGGTCCTCATGGACTAAGTCCATAGGGCCTTTATCTCAGGGGGCTGTGCAGATGTGGCGCCACGTAGGCGAGGCTGGCGACGTGGCGCCCATGTGGCCGTGAGGTGGTGCCGCGGTGGCCGTGCCATGTTGGCAATGATGGCGCCGGCGTTGGGACCGAGGGTCACCGGGACATTTGTCTTCAGCGTGGCGGCGGCGGCGAGGTACGAGAAGAGAGTGGGAGACGTGAGGAGTTTGATGTGCCCTCCCACTCGTCGAGAGGAGGACGGAGGTGGCTGGCGGCGAGGAGAAGGCGGCGGCGAGGTTCGGTCGTCAACGAAGTAGGCGTTCCTGTGGTCCTCCGGCGAAGTGAGAGTGTGCACCGGCTTCGCGGTGACGCGGTGATGACGAAGGTGGTGGAGTCAAGGGCGGAGCGTCGTCGGTCTCGCCGGAATCGAGGAAGAACCGAAGGTTCACCGCTGGCGAAGAACTTCGAAATTAGGGCTCTAGAGAGAGATTGGGAAGAGGCGCTCTAAGGCATTGGGATGAGAGGAGAAGGGCGCACCCGAGGCTCTATTTACAGGGGCACTGGCGTGGCCAGAGCTGCGTGGAGAGCAAGAAGGTCTCGCGGCACGGCGGAGCGAAATCGGGGATTGAGGGCACTAGGATGGAAGGTAAGGGCCGTGATGGGGGCGGGTGGATGCAGCGAATTCAATGTGCGCGATAATCAGGGAGATGCGGCTGGATTTGAGTGCGCGAGGAAAGTTTTTCGAATTCAGCCATGGCGGACGCGGCGTGAGGAAAAGGAAAGCGCGAGGGAGAAGGAAAGAGGTGGGAGACGAACCTGTAGTGGGCGGTCCCACCTGTCAGCATCAGCGGCAAATAGGAAAGAGGCGAGTGCGCGTGAACCGTCCGATGGCAATCCAACAGCCACGGAGGTTAGCGGTGAATAGGAAAGTCACTGATGCACACGAGCCATTGGATCCTAGATCGGACAGCTGTGGTGAGACGAGGTGTAACGCACGGTGAGAGCAGGCCGCCGTGGGCTGCGCACGCGTGAAAAGGGGATTGGGCCGGGCTAGATTCGACCCATTCACTGTTTGAGGATTTCTTTTGATTTTCTAATTGATTTAATTCAGATAATTCAAATAAGCTTTTAGAAACAGAAAATAAATTCCAAAAATTATGAGAAAATTCATAAAAATTCTCAAATACATTTTGGACTTAGCTAAAATAATTCCAACTATTATTTGGTAATAGATTTTGCAAATAAATTTGTTTTAGCTTTAAAATAATTATGGAAAAGCTTTTAAAATTTTAGAAAATCCTAGAAATTAATTAAATTTTTATTTTTCAACTTTAACTCAAATAAAACTTCAAAAACTTCAATAAATTTTTACTTTTGACTTTTAAAACTTTAGAAATTCAAATAAAGCAATAAAACTCTTTCAAATTTCAAAAAGTCCAATAAAATAATATCTTTATTTATTTTTATTTTGGTAACAGAACTTTGGGATGTTACAATGAATTAACTAATCAGCAGGTAATTCCAACTTATAAGCTACTGCCCCAATCTTCGCAAGCACAACAAATGGACCAAAATACTTGAATGCTAACTTAGGATACGGGTGATTGACCACAGAATGTTGAGCATAGGGTTATAGCTTGAGCAATACTCAGTCCCCCACTTGGAAAGTCCGTTCAGAGCAGTGCTTATCGGCTTGAGTTTTCATTCGATGCTGAGCCTTCAGCAGTTGATTGCGCAACATGTCAACATAAGCTTGCCGGTTCCGAACCATGTCATCAACCTCAGCACTAGAAGGAAAAATGACATTCGGCATGGTACCAAAATTAGGCTCCACTCCATACAACGCTTTGAAAGGGGAACAACCAAGAACCGAATGAAAATTTGAATTATACCAAAATTCAACCATGGCAAGCCACTTCTTCCATTGGCGGGGACAATCATGGACTACACAGCGGAGATACATCTCCAAGCACTGGTTGATGTGCTCACTCTGACTGTCCGTCTGGGGATGGCACGCGGTACTATAAAGGAGACGAGTTCCCACTGTGGCAAACAACTCTTTCCAAAACATGCTTGTGAAGATTTTGTCACAGTCGGAGACGATCGAGCGAGGTACACCATGAAGTTCGACGACTTGCTCCAGAAAGGCACAAACGACCTGTGCTGCGGTAAATGGATGTTTGAGGGGTACAAAATGCACATATTTCGTGAGCCGATCGACAATGACCATAATCACCTCATAGCCTTCAGACTTGGGAAGTCCCTCAATGAAATCCATTGTAAGATCTTGCCAGGAGCCTTCAGGAACAGGCAGTGGTTGTAAAAACCCAGCTGGTTTCTGATTGTTATGTTTAGCCTATTGACATATAGAACATTATTTAATAAAATTCTCAACAACCATCTTAAGACCCAACCAAAAGAACAACTTCTTGACTCGATTATAAGTAGCTTGAATGCCGGAGTGTCCCCTAATGGCGCTGTCATGAAGAGCACTAATGAGTTTAGTCTGAAGGGTTGTATTGGCACCAATCCAGATTTTGCCTTTGTATTTAATTAAACCATGCTCAAGAGCAAAACCTTTGTCATCGGGACTTGTCACTGATAAACGTGTGAGCAATTCGTGAGCTCCCACATCCATTTCATACGTATTAAGAACTTCTTGCACCCAAACCGGTTGACAAACTAAGACTGCCTGAAGAGCTAACAAGTGACTGACACGTGATAAAGCATCAGCAAATCCATTATCAATACCGCGTTTGTATTGGAATTTAAACTGAAGACCAATTAATTTGGACACAGCTTTCCGTTGCAAATCTGACGTCAGATGTTGATCTTCTAAATTGCACAAACTCTTATGATCGGTCAAAATAAGAAAAGGACCACATTGTAAATAAGCCCTCCACCGATCAATAGCCATCATAACAGCCAAAAACTCTTTCTCATATATAGATAAATGCCAATTGTTTACCCCCAACGCCTTGCTTAAGTATGCAATAGGATGGCCAAGCTGCATTAGGACTGTGCCCACACCAGTGTCGCAAGCATCCATTTCGACAACAAAAGGCAAGTGAAAATCGGGCAATGCCAAAATCGGTGTGCTAACCATTGCTTGTTTCAACTGCTCAAACGCTTGAGAAGCTACAGCGGTCCATTCAAAACCCTTCTTATTCAAGAGATTAGTCAATGGCTTCGCGATGATGTCGTGGTGACACACAAATTTGAGATAGTAACCAGTCAGACCAAGGAATCCTCGTAACTCAGTTACTGTAGTCGGTCGTGGCCAATTTTCCATGATGAAAGTTTTGTCACGATCGGTGGCAACTCCATCATGCGAAATGATATGACCCAAGTAGTGGATGCTCTCTCGGGCAAAAGAGCATTTGGACAATTTGGCATACAATGTGTGACTGCGCAAAATGTCCAAGACGAACTGCAAATGAGTAAGATGCTCCTGCAGATCACGGCTGTATACGAGAATGTCATCCAAAAAGACAATCACAAACTTACGGATGTATGGCACAAACACGGAATTCATCAAACATTGGAAAGTAGCCAGTGCATTGGAAAGTCCAAATGGCATCACTTTGAATTGGAAATGCCCATGATGCATCTTGAAAGCTGACTTTTCCTCATCTTCAGGACACATCCGAATCTAATGATAGCCTGCCCGTAAGTCCAATTTGGATAAAAATTTGGTGCCCGCAAATTCATCATGTAACAGCCCAAAATTTTAAATTTGGTCAAAGTTTAAAACTTATTTGAATTTGTGAATTTTCTGGAATTTTAAAAGCTTTTCTTTAAATTGTTTAAAGCCAAAACAAATATAAATTCCAAATCTTTTATCAACTTTAAGTTGGAATTATTTTATTTAAGTCCAGGATAATTCTAGAGACTTCTGTGAATTTTTCTAGAAATTTTTAGAACTTATTTGTTATTGTCTAGAGCTTAAAGGAATTATCTGAATTAATTTAATTAAGAAATCCTTTAAACTCTAAACCTACCTTTAGGCTGAAATCCACCGTGCGGCCCAGTCCTCATTTCCTTTTCGGCCCACTCCCTCCCGCACCGCACAGCCCCCATCACATCGCGACCGTCGGATCAAAATCCGACGGCCGGCCAACCCCGCCCTTTCCTCTCTCTCTCTCTCTCTCTCTCTCTCTCCTCTCTCTCTCTCTCTCTCACCTTCGCCGCGCATGTGGGTCTGCTACCGCTTTTTCCCGCCTTCTTCTCCGAAAGAATCGCCATTTCAGACGCTGGCGAAGCCGCCAACGCGCCGCTTCTAACCGCCTTCGCTGACGCAGACATGCGCACACGACACGCACGCACGCACCGCCCTCACCCCCACGTTCTTCCTCTCTCATACCATTCGCCAAGACACCACAACCGCCGCCGCCACGCCTGCATTCCACGATCTCCCCCCCGTGGCGCCCTCGTGCTATAAAAGGGAGCACGAGGAGCCCCTCACCTCGCTCGTTCTTTCCCCCCTCATCCACACCCCCTCTCAGTCGACGAGAATTTGAGTTCCTTGTGCGCCGCCGCGAGAGCCCTTCCCCTTCGATTCCGGCGCCGAACCACCGCCGCGTCCTCGCCACCACCACCATCGGATCGCTGCTTCGTCGGCGAACCCAGTCGACTCTCCTTCACGGAAGACCCGGAGCTTGTCGCCGTCGTCAACCCGAAGCTCGCCACCGCTTCTTCCTCGCCGCCGGCCGCCTCCGTCCTCGCCTCATCGTGTGGGTGAGCGCACCATACTCCTCGCATTCTCCTCTTCCTTGAGGTACCCTCGGCGGCCGCCGCCGTGCAGTCCATCGTCGGCGACCCTAGGGCCGAGTGCCACGCCGCCCTTGCCAGCGTGGCATGCCACCGTGGCCGCCACCGCGATGCCACTTGAGGCGCCACTCAAGACCAAAGGTCAGCGTGGCACTGGTCAAGACCTCGTGGCGATCCACCGCCCGACGCAGCCTTGCTCGGTGGAACCACTCCACCGTGAGCCGTGTCTATAACACGTGGGGCCCACACGTCAAAAATGATTTTTAATCCTTTAATCCCGAAAATATCAGGGCTGATGTCATCATTGCGCCATAATTAGATTTTCCTTCAGAATAATAATTCGTAAATTCTTTTAATTTACTGATTTAGTTTAAAACTTGTAAAATTCATATCTTTTTCATCTCAACTCCAAATTGAGTGATTCCAAATTCTAAAATCTTATAAAATTAATATATAGCTAAATAAAATATAATTACTTGATTTGGAGTAAGTTTAAACTGTCTGTTTGAATTTGAAATGATTTAAACTACAAATTTAGGATTTAAATTTGTAAAATTCATATCTTTTGAACCCTAATTCCAAATTGAGTGATTCCAATTGCTAAAATCTTAGAAAATTATTATCTAGCTAAATAAAATAAAATAATTTTATTTGTACTTAGTTTAATTTGTCTTTTTGAATTTATTTGAATTTCAATTGATTTGTTGTATTTTCACGTTTAGACTACGACGATTCCGGGGAATTTGATTCTTGTGAAGGTTTAGAATTTCCAGACTTCAACGAAGGCAAGTTACACTTTGACCATCTTGCCCCTACTATTTTAAAGTTATTTAAATTCCGTTTTCAAATTATTAAATGCATGCATACTTTTATCCAAGTATTTTAAATTCTTGTTTAAATGATTAGATATTCCAACTGTCATTGTATGGCCAATCTTGAACATTGATATGCCAATCCTTTGTCACCAATAGATAAACTAGTATGGTTAAAACTCACATGCTTAGCAAATGCTTAGACCATGTTTACGAATTTTGGGGGAATTTAGCCAAATCTTTTCAAATTGATTTCAAATTTATATCTATGGTATTGTTTTACCATAGTTGTTTATTAAACGATGGTTTTAATCAAAACAAAACTTAAAATGGTTTGGACTTGGGTGTAACGGATGAAAGGTGGGTGCAGTTTATGCACCAAGTTTAATCTGTTAGGATTAAAGCCTGTGGTTTGATTTGAAAGACGCCTAAGTCAATTAAGGACCGCCTTTGAGCTGCCTTTGCTATGCCAAAACGTACTACCACATGTCCTGTATGGGCAGGACCTGGCTTAATAATTTGGGATATCTCATAGATATTCGTGCCATGTTGTATGAGTGGGTGTTGGTTAGACAGTAGTCCCACATGGCGCAATAGGGGGCTCCCGGAGGATGGTTAGTCCAATGGGAGCGAAACCTTAGCGGGCATGAGTACTTTGAGGTAGATCATTGTAACGGCCTTGTGATAATTGCTTTGTCACACGCCTTAGGAAGCGTGGATTGGCCGACTCAAAGAGCAAATTATCTCGTGTGGGTAAAGCTGTACAAACTCTGCAGAGTAGAATCTATTCGAATAGCCGCGTCCGCGGTCTTGGACATGCTGGCAAAGCCACTTTGAGTTAGACTTGTTTTTGGTTTTTAAAAATGATTTCAACTAATGTTTTCAGGATGGTTAGTCCTGTGGGAAAATTGGGCGGTTAGCCTTTGTGATAGGAGGATATCCATCACCTTTCTTGGAGGTTATCCACATTATTCAATTGTCATTTTAAATATGATTTTAGTTATTGTATGGAAATGGCCTTGCAATCTAATATGAGTATTTAAACTAAAACTGCTGCTTTACGCAAAATAACCCTGCCAATGTCCTTTGTTTACCTTATGCATGCATTACAATTCCATATTGGGTGTAACTTGCGAGCATGGTAGTAGTGCTCATACTTGCTGAATATCTTTATTCAGGTGAAGACTACTATCAGGACGGTGAGGACACCGACGCTTAGGCTACGCCTCTAGACGATTGCCTATGGCGGATCGTTCTGGCCTACTACTACTGTTTTTACTTCCGCTGTGTTATTAATCTTTTATTTGGCTTCATGCCCTATTGTATCGAACTCTGATTTACTATTAATGTAATGCAAGACATGATTATGTTATCATTTTTGTAACTGTGTACACCGGAAATCCTGGACTGGTGTATGAACACAGAGGGTTCGAGATCTTTCGTTCCCGGGTCCGACACATCAAGGAGCTCATCAATAACTAGGAGAGGAAACTTGTTCTTCACCGTAAGCATATTCAGACGACGATAATCAATACAAAAACGCCAACCTCCATCTTTTTTCTGAACGAGCAGTACTGGGGAAGCGTATTAACTCATGCTAGTTGTAATTAGCCCGAAGCTCAGCATTTCTGCCATTTGACGTTCAATCTCATCCTTTTGGAGAGGAGAGTAACAATATGGTCGAGAGTTGACAGGAGTCGGCCCAGAGTGCAAAGTGACGGCATGATCATACTGACGATGTGGCGGTAACGTCTTGGGTTTAGCAAACACATCATGATATTTGTCGAGCAAGTTCTGAACTGCTATAGTGCACTAGTCTGAACTGTCTTCAGACACTGCCATCAGCTAAGGTGTGACAATAGCGAAAGCCCAAACATCATTCCCTTTGTACCACTTTTGTAATTGATCCACAGAGATTTCTGATAGTTGATTCAACTGGGAAGGTCTGACGCCTTGCAAACAAACCTTACGGCCTTCATACTCAAAATGTCATTGTTTTGTTAATCCAATGACAGTCCATAGGACTGAATTGTTCCAACCAATCCATCCCCAAAATGGCATCATATGCTCCTAAGTCCAAAATGCGCATATCAGTTTGAAACGTCACTCCTTTTATCCACCAAGGCAAATTTGGTACTCGGCTAGAGCAGTGCATAGTTTCTCCATTTGCAATTTTTACCGAGATAGCAGGAATGGATTCCGTGTGACAATGAGTACGATTGAAAAAACTGTGAGTGCTCCCGGAATCTACCAAAAGCAACATGATCTGATTCCCCATCAAAGCTCTGAGCCGAACTGTCTCGCTTTCCTCTGTCCCTAACACAGCATGGACCGAGAGTCAAAAACATTCTTGCTGAGGTTGTGATTGAACTGACTCATCACCTCCATCCAAGGCAGTCAGAGTGTTTTCGGACAATACTTCCCCAAACTCCCCCATCTCAATTGTCAACAATTGAACAGGTTTCTTCCAAGTATGCTCTTTAGAGTACTTGTCACCGCATTTAAAACATAAACCATTAGAGCGCTGCTACTCTTTTAACTGGCGTTCACGCCACAGGTCATCAGTTAGTGGGCGCCTTGGGCCCTCTGGACGTCCTGCCAGAATTGCGGCTGTTGGAGGTGCATTGGGTGAAGAATGGTAGCTTTCGTTACTGAGCTGGAGCGATGTTTTGGTCGGAGGACTTCCACTTCTTCTTCCTGAATGCACACCAACACAGCTGCTCTAGTCACACTGGTAGGGGCTTGCAACCGCACTGCTGCTCGAATTTCATGCTGTAACCCAATCACAAATTGCGCCACAAAAAATTTGCTATTCAGTGTTGCATCCAATGCTAGCAGATGATACATACACGCTTCAAATGCCACACGGTATTCTGCTACCGATCCCGTTTGTTTGAGTAACAACAGCCGATTCATCTGTGCTTCATATTCATCCAGACCGAATTCCTCTTCAATAGCCTACCAGAACATATCCCACCCCGCGAGCACATGATGTCTCTTGTAAGCCTGAAGCCAGAGGGCAGCATGACCTTCCATGTATAGCGTCGTCGTGGAGACCCACTGGGTTACTGGTACGCGATACATCTCAAAATAGGTCCTACAGCGATCCAACCATAGTATTGGGTTCTCACCTTGAAACTTTGGAAAATCATGTCTAGGCAGCCTGGAAAATCTTTCTTCATCTGTGACCATGACTGGGGCAGTCATCACCTGATAGGTGGAATTTGGGGCAGAAGGTTGGGCTAGTAGCGGGGGTCGATGATTTGTCAATATACCTGAAGCAGCCATAGTAGGCATTGTACCCGCTTCTGACGGTAGACCTGCGTGGGCTGTCGATGGCCGCAAAGTCGGCGGAGGAGGAGGATGCGGTGGATGTAAAGCCAGATTCCACTCCGATTGCCTTTTCTTCACTTCATCCATCGCCTCTTGAGTAATCTCCACTTGTTGTCCCAGTTTCTACATCTCTTGCCCTAGCTTATTGATCTGTGTTGCCTGGTGGTCGAACCGTGCCAGGATCTCCGAGAGTTTCTCATGCATTTGCTTCGTTTGATCGTCCATCGCTGTGAGCAATTGACGAGTCTGCACGTTGATCTTTGGAGGCGCCGTCGCGAACACCTTCCCTTCGCGTTTACAGCTTGCGCAAAGGAGGAGGATCCAGGCTCTGATACCAAATTGTGGTGTCCCGATCAACATCGATCGGAACCCACAATCTCGGATAGGTTTGGGTAGATGAAAACGCTAAATTGAAGAAGCATGAGATGAGAAATGGAGACGAAGGAGATGGGGAAAACTGAATTCACTTTTCTTTTCTGCCCTTTGTCATTTCTGCTACAGTTCCTTTTAAACTCCGGATTACAACCCTGACCGTGGGCCTGCTTTCACCCCGACACAACGGCTTCAACGCAGCCACACACGCACACTTACAGCTGGGCCTTTGTGGCCGCGTTGCTAGCTCTGTTGTTGTTTCCGTGGCCGCCTTCACCCTCTGAAGACAAAGCACTCGGTGGAGGCGTGACACGCCATTACCGGCACTGATCTACTGTCGCCGCGCCCCTGGGTACCCGGATCCGCCGCCACCGCCGTGCCCCTGAGGCCTTCCTCTGCTCCGGGCCGCGCCACCACGCTCAAGGCCTCCCTGCGCCGCTGCCCTTGCTCCACCCGATCCTCTGCCTCCCTTCGCGCCGCCCCGAGCCCCAATGCACCACCGATGACTGAGTTCCACCGCCTTGTCCCCGAGCCCCGATGCCTCGTCTCTGGCCGCCGCCACCGACGGGGCCCCTTGCTCCGCCCTCGACCGTCACCCCTCTGACATCTACCAACACCCACAGACGTCGCCTCCGTTGACGCCGGACGCCTCGTTCCCAAACCTCGCTCCCGAGAGTTCTCCTACGGCCGGGTGCCCCAACAAGACCGCCTCCGCTTCAGATGGCTCCCCATCTCAATCCTCGACGCCTCCACCATCTCCTAAATAGAGGCTGAGCGCTGCCTCCTCGCGAGCGCCATCGCCGCCCCTGCCCTGAGCTCCTGCCTCAGACTCCACTATTCTGTTTGTTCTTCCCACTCAGGATCCGACGGCTTTCGCTAGGGCTCCTTTGGTGCCACCACGCAACAGCTACCTCTCCCAGGAGAAGTACATTAAGGATATCCTTACCCGCGTGCTTGTCTCACTAACACTCCTATAGAACTTACTGTTCACCTTCAGCCCATTGATGGGAGCCTCTTGAGGATTGCACTTGCTACTGTCATCTAGTAAGGAGCCTTGTCTACCTTGGGATCTCTCGATCTGACATTTCTCATCATGTTCATATTCTGAGTCAGTTTGTTTCTACTCTCACTCAGCTCCACTATAGTCACATTCTCCGTGTTCTGCGATATCTTCGTAGAACTATCCGTCGTCACCTTTTGTTTTCTCGTTCCAGCCCTTTGCAGTTTCAGGCGTACTCTGATGCGACCTGAGCTAGCGATCCTTCTGATCGCCGATCTCTTTCTGCCTATTGTGTTTTCCTTACTCCTCTCTGATTGCTTGGAAGAACAAGAAACAAACTATCGTTTTCCGTTCGAGTGGTGAGGCTGAGTTGTGAGCCATAGCGGTGTTGACAGCTAAGATCACTTGGTTTATGTGGCTTCTTGAAAATTTTGGTGTTTCAGCTTCTGCACCGATTCATCTCTTATCAAACAGTACTGGTGTGATCAGCATTGCTCGAGATCTAGTGAAGCACGAGCTCATCAAACATATTGGAGTAGATGTTTCGTTCATGATATCTCAAATGTATGACCAGTTTATTGCTCTTTAATATGTGCCTTTGGAGTTTCAATTAGCATATTTCTTCACCAAGACACAGACTAGAACTTAACATAGTTTTTACCTCTCCAAACTCAATGTTGTTGATCTACCATAAGTTTGAAAGTGTGTTAGATATGACTTGTATAGGGTTAGACATGTTCAAACATCGGGTCGGGCCTAAAAAGCCCGGCCTCTAATAGGCAGGCCCAAGCCCGGCTCGGCTTGAAAAATGAGTTTTCCGATTAAAAATATTATTTTAATATTTTTTTAGAACAAAAAGTAATATTTAACTCATTTCGAGAATTAAAAAATAATTTCCTATTATTTTTATTACATTTCAGCGGGCTTCCAGGCCAGAAATGGAGTCTCAAGCCTAGTCCGAACTGCACTACTGCATCAAAGCCACCCATGAACACCTCTGTATAAGATGTTCTTTGCATATTTTCATACACACGTAACTTATATATACTAGTAGGATGCCCGTGCGTTGCAACGGAATCATATATTTTGAACAAAATAATTTACATATTATGTGAAACAGCTGAAGCTTTCTGAATCAACTCTCATTGAAAATTTTCATTAGTCAGGAATGCAAAACAATTCCGCATTACATTCCATAGCTCAAAATTTGTTTAAACAAAATCTCAAACGGTTGTTCAAAGAAAGCAAAAAAAAAACACACACATTTATCCATGAAGCACATCATTACAACTAACCACAACTCTAGTATATGAACAATGATGTCGTAACATGAAGTAACCGGTCCTTCTTGCTCATTCTTCTGCTTCAACCACTGGTAGGTCTTACTTGAACCATGTGTAAAGTCCTCCATCAGATGGAACACATTCTTATAACCATTTACGACCAATAGGTATGCTGCTATCAGAGACCTGCCAAAGTAAAAAAGAATCAATGAGTAACTTTGTGCTCAGAAGTGGATTTATAATTTCCTTCAGAACATAATCCAAACTTATGAAAAGGTCAAAATGCATGTTCACTCAACTATAGAAAAAAACAGAACTAAAAAGCATAGCAGATGCAACACGCATGCACATTCTTCTTGATTTCATTATACAGACTTTGATCACACCTCGGCCTTGTGTTCTGGACGGTGCGTGAACTCGAAGCCCACATGAACGAAGGCACGCTCGACTTCAGGGAGTTGCTCCATCTTCTCCTACAGTGACTCCCCGATGTCGTGCGCCTGGCTCAGCTGCATGTCGCCCGGCAGGACGATGTCCACCTCCACAAAGTAGTGCGTCCCAAAGGTGTAGGCCCTGACCGTGTCCATGTACCGGATCTGCTCGCTGTGGTTCCATATCAGGTATGTTAGCTTCGTCAGGTACTCGACCGGGGCAGACTTGCTGATCAGCGTCTCCACGTTCTCCAGGACCGTCCTTGCCCAGGTAGTGACTGTGTACAGAGCAATCTGCAATCACAACTCAAAGTTTCTGACATCCCCGGCCGATTGTAATGGATATGATCAAGTTAGGCAGTGACTGCATTGTACTCACCAATATAGCACCAACTGGGTCCATCCACCATTCGTACCTGACTGGGAGTATCGCACTGACCAGGCCAACTGAGTTAGTGATAACATCGAAGAAATGATCCTGTGCGTATCTCTGATGGTATCATTCTTGAATGTCCAACAGTACAACATGAGGAAAAACTTCACAACTGAAACCGAGGACATGCTGCCTATCATCCAAAGCTCTTTCGCGTAGTCAAATTCTCGGTGCTCCTGTCATGCCATCACATGAAGGTAATGTGAGCAGTTAAATAAGAAAGAGGCAGGATGGATTCATAGAGATATGTCATTAACTTATTGTGATAAATACAATCCACATATCGTTTACCTGTGTAATAAGCTGGCGCCCTGATTCAATCAGTACTTGGAAACCAACTGTGCCCATTACTGATGCAAAAACTATTATGCCCTGAAATTTCTAGGTTCTTCAATTATCATGTATATAGTCATGGAACATAAGTAGATACTCTGAATGATCTCAAATATTGCGGAAATCAGTTTGGCATTTCAGGCTGAAACACAGTTGTGTAAGACAAAGGTGCAATGACTACAAATCTATCAATACACAAGAGCAAGATTCTGAAAACTGTGCCAAAAAAATAATCAAAACTGTGTAGGATTTTTTTTCGTGATCTGAAACAAACACGGGGATAATCTCAAATTCATAATGCAAAAACTAACCCAAGTGGACACATTTTTTTTCTTTTTAAGAGAGGGTGGACACAGTTTCATGAACAAAGTCATTACCACTGGCTGCATGCGTCTCTTTCCAATCGGATAGCTATACTTGTTGGGTTTTTTCATAGCATATGCTGTAAACCACAGTAAGAAACCTGACAAAAGATCCAGAAAGGAGTCCAACATCGAAGCTATTACTACCATTGATAAACTTTCAACTGATGCAACGACTTTTCCACTGAAATGGATCAGGTTGATTATATTTGATAGGTTGATAGCCAGTCTCTCTCTCTTTGCCAATTGCTTTAACTCTTCCTAAGAAGACAACAAGGAGATAATAGTTCATATCAGTATTTGTTAACAAAAACAACATTGAAGACCATGAAGAGTTGCCACTCATGAGCAGTCCCAAGCGCACCAAAAAGGTATGATCTTTGGACAGGTCATCAGCAAATCGCAATCCCAAGAACAGCACGACTACTTAGATTATTCAACCAAATAATCGGTGCAATGCCTTGGCAGAAACTCCAATTGGCATTTATTCCATCTTTTATACCTCCTGCTATTTGGCAGAGGTACCATATGCCAGTATTAGTTGCATCCTGTCAGTAAACACAAGAGGTTAGGACAGGAGAATTTCAGCATGCCATGGGTCACTAATATTCATGAGTATGTTTATCCACCTGCTTATTATCAAGTAACTCGATCTTCCCTTCCTGATAATGATAATAAAACAAAGTTAGGATTATCAAATGGTTTTGACAAAGGTTCATGAGCAACGGTTATAGGATGCTCAAACTCACCAATCCAGCTACCATTTGTTGAATTGATTCAATGTCAAAGCCAATTTGAGACATGTCAGCTTTAACATCATTGACCTGTGCATATAGAACAGAACTGCATGAACATCTTGGACTAAGGAGAAAAGAAATTCATTTCACAGCTTCACACGTATATAGCATGTCCATTATACTAAACAAATGACCAAAACTTGCAACATTAGGAAGAATAGAGTATGTCTTTGGTGCTCTTACAGAAGAAAATGAAAAATGATGTAAAAGCATATATGCTCTATGCATGAGAAGTCACAGACTTGCAGTAGCTTGTCAAAAAGCTCTATGTTAATATAACCACATACCATTTAAGGGAATATCACCTTGCTTATGCTTGTGCGTGTACTTATTAAGTTATTATTGGTTCCATGATGATGTTCTATGGTTTATGGACAAAAGTAATCGCTCGGGATACACTGTGGTCAATGGTTATAATTGCAGCCAGGATATGAACCAGACTGTGGCATATTGCCTTTAACAGTCATTTCAAGTGTTGCTTACTGGCTGGTACAGGGCATAATTTTTGGTTTTTGGGCAGTAATGTTGGCATGCTAGCCAATATATGGCCATGGATTATGACCAGTACCAGTAAAGAAAATCCCGATCCACCTTTCCAGATGAACTACAGAAATAGGAACACAATTTAATAATGAATTGTGCATAAATATCTAAAGATGTTGACCAGACTTGATATCGGAAAGAATGAAACAATGATTGCTACTACACAAAGAACAAACTTGAGAAGGTCCCATGTGTGAACCATTTAACATGTCATCGTATCACTGCTCAAGACTAACATCATCATAAATCAACGAACCTCATTCCTAATAGTTTTGGAGACCTCCACTTGTTCATCTATTTTCCCATCCAAATTCTCAAGGCGCTGAGTTAGATGTCTTTTTGTTGCTTGACATTAATCGAATTCAAAAGTCGGTATATGAAGGAAAGGTACCTTGAATATGAAATAATATTGGGTGTAAAGCATACCGCTAGTGCTGATGACACTTGCTCCAATTGCTTTGACATGCTCTCAACAGCATTGGCCATGTTACGTTTTGTCACAAACATGACATCTGAGAAGGACCATCCCTGCATGAGGATATTAACATGTAAGAAAGCCAAATGACGATAGATAGAAGTTTACACGCAAAAGTTATATATGTATTCTACACAGCAAGTTACATATTTTTTTTAGAAATATCAACTTGGGGCCATCGTAAGGATAAGAAAGGTCTGATGATTTTTACCTAAATCGTAGTGAATCCATGGGAAACAAAGTGCATGTCATGATGTCAACTCGAAACTATGAATCTTGATTGGATATTTGATCACCAAATCAGAAATATGTTATTACATAAATAGGAGTATCATTTATTCATGGTGTCCTAAGATACATGGAAGGGTACCAGTTATCTACATTTACAGTTGGATCCACATAGAACCCACTGGAACTGAATGTGGTAGTGTAAGTGAAAATGATGCACACAATTCTTTACGGGGACTCAGGAAGCATAGTTCTATACAGAGACATTTGATATTTAGTGATTACAAGAAACAAGGCAAAAGAGCAAACACATATGCAAAAAACAAAAAAAAAAAATGCAGACAAGCTACAGTTTGAGTGCAATAAACCATATGCAAAAATTTGCATACATTTTGTATCTTACCTTCCACCACATATAGCAATAACCCATTGCTCCAACTGTAACTGTTGGCAGTATGTAAGATGATAAACTGCCTAAAAAAGGAATGCATATGCAGACAAAATAAAATGCAAGAGTCAGCAAAAAAAAATACATTAAAATGAAAGGGGTAAGTAGCTGCTGTCATAAGTTTGTAAATGTTGTGAGAAAACAGCTGAATATTACCAGCATTATTATCCCACTTGGTATTAAACCGCTATAAGTAACCAATCTAAATGTTTCAAATTGTCAGCTTTGAAGCACTTCAGATTCATGAATCATTCATTGTCAAAATAGTGATGCACACCCTTTCATGAGTTTTAGCAAAAGTATGACTACGACCTCCTTTCAACTGTAGATACTGTAGGATAGTAGGTACGGGCTTAAGTAACTATCTATCTAAACTTATTTCTAATATTCATGGATAATCAAAGTAAAACTGTAACAAAAACTCTGTACGGATTGAGTTCTTTGCATAGCTTTGTACGAGAGTCAAAACTGAAAACGGTATGAAGATGGGATCATCCAGGTACATACCTCCTGAGTCAGAGTTGCCACTCAATATGGTAATGGGCCTTGATAAATTTAAATCTCACTTCTTGGGCTAACTTCCGAATCTAGTATCAAGCACCAACACGCAAAAAACAAAAACAATAGATTACAAGTGGTTTTACTGAAATTGAAGGCCACAAATGTAACTTCCCTGCAACTGCTGATGCCAAGATACAATAAATATAAACAACTGCATACTTGAGCTTGAAGAAGGGCAATGTCATAGGGGCTCGAACCTTCTCCTTGATTTACACCCTTCATGAGCTCCTAATAACAGAAAAACACAGCATTCTCCTTCAATAAACATCTATGATTTTGAAGGCCAACATGAATTATTACAAGTGAAAGCTGCACAATATATCATCAAAGCCATTGCCAACACTAAAATTCAAAGCAGAATCACGTGAACGTGAATTATCACATTAAACAGAGACCTCAGTCATACCCATCCACTTGCTTTACAAGCGATGACCTCCTACTTTCCAATTTCAACTGAGTGGTAACTCAACCACATATTAGTCCAGTCAATTATATCCAAAGAAAAGTTTCCTGATTTCAGGCAAGTTTCTTGCAGTATCTCAATTCACAATAACGAACTAAATCTGTCCACCTAGATCTTAAACACTCCAATTGCTAACTAATTTATCTCCTACAAAGCAACATGCATAAATCTTGAAACTTTAACGTAATAACTCATTGGGCACTCACCGTTGCTCGTGAGGACAGCGGCGTGCAGCACCGTGCGCCCGCCCGGGCCCGTGCACGAACACAATACGGGCACCTCCTCCTCGTTATTGTTTCTATGTCTTTATAAGAACGCGCACAATCCCAAGGGACCCGGCCACTGCCGCCATGTAGATCGGGGACTCCCCCGCGCCACCGCACCGCCACGCGAGCCCCGGGTCCACGGCGGCCAGCGCTCGAGCCGCGGCCTCGTGCCTTGCCCACACCGCGTCGTGCAGCGCCGTCTCACCGCGCCTGTTAGTGGCGCGGGTGAGGGCGCACAAGGATGAGGTGGAGGAGGAGGAGGTGACGAGGACGGCGACGACCTTGTGGGCCCCGGCTCGGGCGGCGTGGTGGAGCGGGGTGTCGAGCGCGGCGTTGCGCGCGGCGAGGAGGCGTGGGCCGCAGCGGAGGAGGAGCGCCGCGAGAGACGCGTGGCCGCCGTCCTCGGCCAGGTGGAGGAGCGTGTTACCTCCGGCAGTGGCGGCGGTCTCGAGGTCGGGGGTGGCCGGGTCTGCGAGGAGCGCCATCACGAGCCACCGCTCGTCGCCACTACGCGCCGCGAGGGGAGCACGTGTGCGTACCTGCGCCGCCGTCGAGGAGGGCGTGGAGAGATCGACGGTGAGTGGACGAGGAATCTTGCATATTTGGAGACGGAGTCGTGGAGCCAGTGGCGAACGGAGGCGGCGCCGGGGTCGGGGCTGGAAGGTGGCACCGGGGAGGAGATGGCGTCGGGGTGCATCCGGGCGCGGAGGAGGATGGTGCAGCGCGGATGGGAGGGAGGGACGGGCACGGAGGCAAGGGGGTCGCGGCGGCGGGCGAGGGGCTGGCGCATAGGTGAGGGAGGCGGGCGAGGGGGTCGCGGCGGCGGGCGCGCGGGGCGGATTAGAGGCCAGGGCGGCGGTTTGGCATTCATTAGTCGTACGTGCGGGGTGGGGTGTGGGGGTGGGACGAGCAAAAATCGTGGGGGAGCGAGAATGGAGGCGGAGGATGCGGAGGAACTGGGCGGTGGGACAATCGTCCGCTGCACGGAGTAAATTTCGAATTATAGTAGTTAAGGTATTAGCCTTTAGGTCCACTAAAGTAGATAAGGGTTCATTTCAACCAAAAACACTGTTTTCTAAATTTTGAAGCTATTTTCTAAATAGATTACTAAAAAAAAAGTAAAAAATTATAGCAATGTAGCATAGCCAGGGGCGAATCCACCGGGGGGGCTTCGTCAGGCTGAAGCCCACCCTCCGGCGGCCGAAGCACCCCCCTCGCCCGGTGGCTCGGTCGGCCGGTCCAACCTTCATCCTTCACCTCCAGCTCCCGGCTGCACCAACCAAACAAGAAGAAGAAAAGCAATCAAACACAAGCACAAGCAAAGCAACAGAAGTGGAACAAAAGAGTGTGGGCCTTGCCCTTGCCGAAGCCCAGACCCAGCTCACAGTCTCACATCCACCACGGCAGTCCCCAATTGGCCAATCCCTATTCAATTCCCCCATTCCACATTCAATCGAGCGAGGCGTACCTGAGGGAGTTGGGTGAGCCACCACGTCCGCTGCTGCCACGCCACGCCAGAGGCTGGACTCACGGAGCCTGTGGGAGGCCGAGGAGGAGGTGTCAGGCGTCCGCTGGCTGGCCGAGCCGAGGCAAGGAGCCGTGAGGGAGGCCGGAGGGAGCCAAGGCGCCGAGGTGGATCTGGCAAGGCCGAGGCAGGAGCCAGAGGCGCACTGGGCACCAAAGGGTATCATGGATGCGGGAGCCGAGGCGATCTGGCCGGGCCGGGCGTCGGATCGAGGCAAGGAGCCAGGCAGGCGGCAGGCGGCAGCCGAGCCCAGCGGGGCAGCCGGGTGGCCCGTGGCTGGCGTGGGGAGGGAGCCGAGGCGATCTGGCCGGCCACGGCCGGGCGTCTGCCGAGGTAAGGAGCCAGGTGGGTGGCAAGGGGGGCCAGGCCAGGAGGGGGAACGATTTGGGAGGCGGGATTGGGAGGAGGCCGGGACGAAGCGCTGAGAAAATGAGACCGAACCGAAGGAGTCAGTTTGATACAGTGAAGTGCTGAGAAAGTGAGGACCGAAGGACCTGTGCTAGTAATTGGTAAATACACTTGTTGCTCAATTTTTAATTTGTTAGTAAGTTTGATATAGTATTAGTATGGTATATACTCAATTAGTCATTCATTTATAGGTTTGCAATAATGGAGAAACGAACTTACAATCATAAGATCCTTCCATGGCATGAAAAATCCCAGAATAAATTTGCCTCATGAAAGTCGTGATTCAAGCTATCGTCTTAGTGGTATGGTTGTTTTATTTTGAATGTTCATGATCATTTAAGTATAATTTGCTATTGTATCACTAATTTTTTTAATTTTGATGTACACGTTGTTACCTACTGGAATCATATTTATATGTTTTGGAGGATGCATTTTCCATTAGCGAGGTACTTTTATTGTATTTCTTTTTTTTTTATTCATGTATAAAACTATAAATTTGATTGCACAAGAATACAAGACTATGTTTATTACAAATTAGTTTAGTCATTCGAGACTTTGAGCGGTTGAGCCCATCCTCGTTTTTCATCCTGGATTCGTCACTGAGCACAGCATTGGCAAACAGTTGTACAAAGAGTAAACATGATGTGACAAATGCAGGTGAATTCGGGCGCAGTTTTATCCAAACTACCCAATCATCGATGTATTCTGATAAATGATAATATAAGTATATAACCCCTGGATATACTGCTTTCCAATCCAAATCTATTTACCAATCCGACAAATTATGAACTTGGCATTCGGAAGGATCCAGATAACTTCGAATTGCATGCTGAAACACAGTTGTAGTCCCAGAGTCCTAATCCAATTCTTCCAGATAACTTCAGGGAGTTGAACACAACCTGATTCAAAATTGTCATTACATACAGAACATGATTTCAGATAACACCACGCCACAACACATTGCCCTAAAATGCTTCTATTGATTTTATGTAACAAGTGTGTTATCTTCATTACAATCACACAACTCAACAAAAATAGAAGATATAAAACAATCGCTCATTACTGATCCCACAGAGATGAACAATCAAAAAGCTGCACCTTGACAACAAGCACATGTTGCAAGAAAGTTAACACACTGGGATTCAAAAGCCCAGGCAGCATGTGCTTTGCACATTGCAGGTGGTAATGCACATGAGCACATGGATCATATATTGATGTCTGCTCGGCTTGTTCTACCACTGCTTGCATGAGGAATTGCCCACGAGGAGAACCTGTGATATCTGTAGTTCTCTGAGGAAGAAGACATTGGCTGCTGCGGGTAGAGAGTAGGGGGTGGAGTTAGGTTCCGCTGCGCAGCCAATGGGGCAACCCCATTGTATTTGTAGCTCTGGCCGCCGTAGCTGCACAAGGTTAAGAAATAAATGTGTCACAATATGCTGCAAAAATAACTAATAATGAAATGATTGCTCTTGTTTCTCTCATATTTCCAGTTGGCATCAAGAATTTCCAATGAACTACAAAGAGGATGTGTAATCTATCAAGTGCGCATGCATGTTGTCAGCAACAAATAGAGGGAGACTCACCTTTTCCTTTGGAACAGGTCATCGTCATTCAGAGTTTCTACAGGAAGAATGGTATCATCTCTGGGAGTGAGCGACCATGGACTAGGAGCAGGAAGTTCATTCGAAAAATACCTTCTTATCAACTGAAAGATGCACCTCAACAGCATTAACAAATAATAATGCATAAGACTTGTTAATCAAATGGACAATGATTCTTTTGCACAAACCATGCGGAAGAACTTGACCAAGGCTTCTTTGTCATATCTTGCCTGTTTGGCAGACTGTATTCAAAGGTCAACATGTCATTCCAAAAGTCCTAAAAGCCTCAATGCGTATACACAGAGAGAAAACAATTGAGAAAAAATTATTATCCACTAGTCAAACTGCCTATGGACCACCATATTATAGTCGAGCCAAAGGGTAAGACATCGAATAGCAAGCAATGCAAGATGCGAACAGGGGCATGCTAATACAAATGCTTTACCGTGAGCAGACCAGAATTGCCAGGGAAACTCTCTGCGATTGGAAGTTCTTCGCTGGATGGAAGTAGACCTTGCTTCTCAACCAACTGACGAGCGACATCAACAAGATTCCCACTACTAACTCTTCTACCATCTCTTGGAGCAATGTCCACTTTGTTAGAAATCACTAGGTAAGGAACAGGAAGGCCTCCTGGACCACCAGACCCAAGGGGAGCTGAAAAGGTCCCAGATTCAGCAACCTCGACTGCCCACTTGTTCAAATTTGTCTTTGTCTTCCTCTGAGAGAGGTCATAAACAAATATGACACCTGACAAATAATTTTGGAAAAGGTGAATACAGGATCTGTAATATCTACTTACTAACCAAGACGTGAACTACATATATCCAAGATTATTCACACAACAGAATAGAAGCATGGAAACTTTTTTTCAAATTAAGAATGTGAAAAAAGAACAAAAAAGCATATTTAATTATGTCTACATGTACAAATTTTTCTAGCTGAGAAAATGACTAAACTGGAAAAACAGAGCATGAATTAACTTTAGTCACAGAATTTCAAAAGTTGTGCAAGTTATGAATTAAACAACAATCAGCAGCAAATATGCAAGTTAATACAATTCTAGAGGCAATTAACATTTGAAATGAGCAAATCCATATTGTGCCATATGTTAAGGGTAGTAGTGCACTAGTGTGTGTGTCTGTGTTAAGGGTATTTATGGCAATGTCGTAGTAGCTTAGGGTTGTGTCTCTTGTACTCTACATATGCCCTTTGGGCTCTTGCAATACATCCAATTGAGTTGTGTCTTCCTCAAAAGTTAACACCATACAGATTACAAAACAAGGCTAGTGGGGAGAAAAAGACCTAAAATTTTGAAGAAACAAGCTTTACGATGGATACAAAGATTAGTATGTTAGTAAAGATGAAGATACAGAAAGCAGATACCGTTAATTTGCGAATAAAAAAGTGAACGACACTTTTTGTAGCGCTCATGCCCCGAAATATCCCAAAGCTCAACAAAGAAGTTCCTTTCAGCATCAACAAAGAGAACATGGTGTTGGTTTCACCCATCTTGAGATACTGTTGAGATTGTTATGATTTTATGTGTCATCAGTTGGTCTCAAGCAATGATGATGTATAATCCTTAGACCTAAGATCAGCATGGTTTCCTACATGTGTAATAGCACTCTTAGGGGTTGCCAAACGCTACTCGTAACTGGGTAGTTATAAAGGTAGCTTTCGGGTATGCTATGAAACATGCGGAGGGATGTGACTGGTCGGATATGGGATTTACCCCTCCTAACGTAACAGGAGAGATGTCTCTGAACCCTTCGTTGTGGTCGGATAAAGAAAGTGCATGGATATGCCACTAGTGGTCAAAGTGTCGACCACATGAAGTTATTTGACACTTGATCGAGAAAGTATTGAATACCCATGGATGACAAATTATCTCACCCGAGTTCAACCAGATGTTGTGAGGCAAAGGAGAATACACAAGCAGTCGTTCGACCGACCAGATATAGATCGGTCGACGCCGGTCGGTTATCGGTCGATGAAGATACGAGCTGGTCGTAGACTAGTCAGAGCTGGTCATAGACTAGTCAAAGCTGATCGAAAACTGGTCGTATGGAGATACGAGCTGGTCGAACATAATCACCAATTGGTCGTAAGGAGTTACAAACTGGTCATAATTAAGTACTAACTGGTCGTAACTAAGTATGGACTGGTCGTGACTAGATACGAGTTGGTCGTAAGTGATAAGGACCTGGTAGTAGATCATATTGCATTTAGGTTCGTCCGATATATTCTATGTGTGTTCAGGAATTGTTATGTGCTGCTAGGTACCGCTGACGACTCATGGTCGAAAAAGAGTTTCCAAGTCACAACTGATTACACATGAACCTATAGGGTCACACACTTAAAGGGCTAGGAATTGATTTGGATGGTTATCCGAATTCTTATAGGCCATGAGTTCCTAATGGGCCTCAAGTTCGAGACCTATCATGGATACCTATATATAGAGGGGCGGTGGCATGAGGTGAAGTAATCTTTCTGAAGAATTCCCAAAACCCTAATAGCCATGTCGTTGGCGCTAGCACTCTAGCACGTGGTGTCCCTACCCCGTATGTGTGGATACCTTAGAGGTGTTGTTACAAAGCATCAACACTAGGACGATCCGCAACTCGTGACGATCTCAGGAGCAAGAGGAGAAGACATGCAGCGAGTACGACTACGACCGCATCAACTCGCTACGTCGACTCTACTTTTGCTACGAGTCAGCGCGTCTAGTGGTAATCTCGTGATCTATTACTAGCGGAGGTTCCTTGGTTGTGCAGTAGAGTTTTTGTTTTGTGCTATCGTAGCCTACCCATAACCCAACACAATGCTCAAGGACGAGTTCTTGCAAGAGGTATTGTGTTTGTCAACGACAAATTCATTTTAAAAGACGTTGCTCTTGTCAGCAAGTTGAGCTATATTTTGCTTTCAGTTTCACAGTTGATAGATGATAATCTTGAGGTGAGCTTTAAAAAGCCTTCTTGTTGTGTTTTATATTCATCTCGCGATCTAGTGTGCAAAATTATTCGAGTTGGTCATTTGTTTAAGGTTGACTTTTCATTTTCATCATCCTCTAATTTTAGGTGTCTTGTTTCATCTTATTCTAAGGATGTATCTCACTGGCACCGTAATTAGGTCATATTAGTTTTGATCATCTTGCTCGTATCAGTTATATAAATCTTGTTAGAGGAATACCTAATCTTAAAATTGAAAACTCAATGGATTTTGTTTGTTCACCCTGTCGTCACGGTAAGATGATTTATGCATCACATCCTCCACTCACACTTGTTATGACAGATGCACCTGGTCAATTGTTGCACATAGACACTACAGGTCCTACTAGAGTTCAGTCAACTGGAGGTAAATGGTATGTTCTTGTTATTGTTGATGATTACTCTAGATACTCTTGGGTCTTTCTCATGGCATCTAAGGACGAAGTTTTTTGGTCACTTTAGAGAGCTTGCCCTTAGACATGCCACTGAACTCCCAGGGGCACTTAGAGCAATTAGAAGTGATAATGGGACTGAATTTAAGAACACATTATTTGCTTCTTTTTGTATTGAAAAGAGGTTAGATAATCAATTCTCTTCAGCTCGGGTGCCTCAACAGAATGGTAGAACGTAAAAATAGAATTTTGGTTGAGATGGCTAGAACGATATTAAATGAACATGCTACACCTAGGAAGTTTTGGGCTGAAGCTATTTCTACTGCTTGCTATATTTCTAATAGAGTATTTTTACGAGCTAAATTGCGTAAGACTTCCTATGAACTTTGTTTTGGTCATTCCCCTAAGATTTCTCACTTGAGGGTGTTTGGATGTTGATGTTTTATTCTTAAACATGAAAATATTGATAAATTTGAATCTAGATCCTCAGATGATATTCTTCTTGGATATGCAACTCACACTCGAGGTTATTGTGTATTCAACTTAGAAACTAACAAAATTGCTGAGACCTGCGAGGTCACTTTTGATGAGGCTAGTCTTGGTACTAGACCCGACAATACAGGTAAATGATGCACCCAAAGACATCTTCTATGACTCTGACAATGATGAAAGGATTACCCCGATTCACACTTCGACACACGTATCTACACCGATGGAGTCTACACCTAGTGGCTCTCACTACTACAAAACAGGCAATGCCTCATCACACAGACGGTTCAAAAGGAACCGTCTGTGTTGGGTCTGTCGGTACCAGGCATTTGTAATGCTAGCCTATCACAGATAGTTCTTATTACGAACCATCTATGCTACGCACCTATCATAGATGATTTTTTAATAGAACCGTCGGTGATAATTCATAGACAGTTCTATTAAAGAACTAATTAAGGGGGGGAGGATGCCCGATCTTCATGACGTAGGATCGATGATAACTTTGGATCCGTGCAACCCGACGAACCGATGGCGCCAACCATCATCCAAAACAAAGAACTCGCGACAAAAAATTCACCCAACCACACGCCGTGATCCCGCTTCACCGACCACACAAAGTAGACGGTCACCGCTCCTACAAAACATAAGGAATTACAAGAACAACGGGGTTGAGAAT
This sequence comes from Phyllostachys edulis, assembly GCA_036346405.1. Lineage (NCBI taxonomy): Eukaryota > Viridiplantae > Streptophyta > Magnoliopsida > Poales > Poaceae > Phyllostachys > Phyllostachys edulis. The sequence continues at coordinate 48,588,334 of CM070563.1, read as the reverse complement.
GCCCAATTCCTCTAGGTTGCAATCAGTATGTCAAACTCTAGGAAGAACAAACGATAGCTCTCTCTCAAAATAATATATTCATATTTGTGGTCTCCTATTACAAGAGGAGGGGTGCGGCTATTTAAGAGCCTCCCACTAGAGGTGTTCAAACGCCAGTCAAGTTGGTTTCGGTCGGGCTTGAAAAGCCCTACCAAAAACTACATGCCCGAGTCTGCCCGCCCTACCAAACTGTTTTTCCACTTAAAAAACATATTTTAATCATTTTTTGGAATAAAAAACTACTATTTTAATTCATTTTCAGCAGTAAATAAATGGTTTTTTGCTGTTTTAATTCATTTTGCTGAAAATTCGGGCCAGGCCGGGCTTTGATCGGGCCGAAACCGCAGTCCCAGGCCCGGCCCGGACTGGGTCAAGCTCGGGCCGGGCTGCCGGGGCGGGCCGCCCGTGAACACCTCTACCTCCCACCCTTTGCATCCGCACGCAGCCCGCTGAAATTGATTCGGCCAAAGTTTGGACTCAACACAACAAGTGTACTCGGCTACAGAAAAAGACTCGCAGGCCGTGATCAATTACAGATCAAATTCCAATTGGTTATCTTAAGAACTTCCAAAACAGTTCGGTCTTCTTTTCCATTTTTTATATAGATTCTTTCCTTGTTTCCTTCTGGACGACTCATGTTTATCCTTCTGGACAACTCACGTATTATGCATGCATGTAGACTTTTCTTGGCTTTCCTTACGAGCAAACACATAACACACATGCATGCATGTACTTCACGTAACACACATGCTTGCGTGATGCATGCACCGAACCTCCATGCTGCAGCTATCAAAGTTTTTTGTTCAATGCTTCTTGCTCCATTGTTCTCGGTTTCACATGCTTCTATATGTGTATAACTGCATAAACAAAACATAGAACTATTAGGTAGTGACATATTCTCATTAGTAAGATTAAAATCATTTCAGAGCAAGTTCACTTGTAGGTTAATTAATTTAGCTCTTGCTCATGTAATCGGTCCAATCGGGATGTCCTCATCATCCTCCCCCTCTTGAAAAGGAGTCGTCCTCGACTCTGATGGTTCGGGTGCACAAGATGAATCCGATTGCTCCTTCCGCGGCTGAACTCCGAATATAAGAAATGATATATGTATTCCTTCACGGCCTTCGAAGCGCATCATCACTTTAGGCTTGTACAGATCATATATACGACTGCACATAATTAAATAAAATAGTAGTAGCTCTGTGTCTCTAAGTATGATAATTAAAGACCGAATTAAATTAGAGTTCACTGGTAATATTTAATGCAGCTCAATAATTCTTTCCAATCAAATAATATATTTAACTGAAAAGTACTAAGTGTGTCTGTATCTGTATCATCCTTCGCTTCTTCAAGAAAAGCCGTCCTCGGCTTTTGATAACCTGAAAGTGTACTAAATAAAGAGAACAACGTATATGCATGGTATATGTATTTATCATCCGTTTTATCAACCCTTTTGTTTTGCAAATCATGAATAGTACAACAATAGCCATTAGATAGATGTGATGTATTCATCTCAACACTCCTTTCATCCACATTATCCCCCCACCCATGAAAAGAAGTCGTTTTCGACTTTTGTAAGCATGTATGCAAATTATTAATGGACAGACCAAAATCATTTTCTAATATATACAAGTGGCTCATATAATCATATTTCGACTTTACAACATCAATTTTATGTAATGGAGACGAGAAAATGGTTTGTGCCTTCCATGCTTCAATTGCGCTACTCTGATTTCTTATACATGATTGTTCAACAAAAGATGACCAAGTTGGCTTTATAAATCTTTCTAAATAGTAAGCACTCCTATTTATACTCACCTCTAAGTGATCATGACTTTGTCCAAAAGATGGTTTGTCCAAAACATGCAATTTTAATTCAGCACGCTTATCACGGGTAATGCATATTCGATTAATATGAAACTTGTTGTCTATACCAAAATCCCCAATCAAATTAAATTTATAAGTGGAGGTGTAGGTACTAGCTAGTGATTTTGAACATGCAATTTTACAAACTTTCTCAATCACACTAGATAGCTCTATGGGTTCATCGAACATGATATAGTATAAAGAATCATCAGGGTATATTCTAGTAAGAACTTCATCATGAGTAATCAATTCCACTTTACGTAAATTAAGTGCATTAAATTCAGCACGTGGAATATTCAAAGGAACACTAGAGTTCTCACTCTTACTTACCTCTTCTTGATGATTATTCAATTCAACACCAATATTGTTACCTTTAACATCCTCCTTAGTTGTTGTAGGTGTTGTAGGTATCAAATCTTCATGATAAAACCACGGGGCAGCGAGCACTCCATCCCCAACCATGGTTATCTCCTCGTCTTTTACTTCCAATGGTGCCAGTTGTTGAAACTTCAACTTCTCTTCTTTAATATCAACCTGCACAATGTGAGAAACAACACTAGAAGTAGAGAGTAAATCGTTAATTTCAGCAATAACCTCACTTTTAGTTTCATCTACTTCACTCATTTCTTTTGGTGTATCCCTCTCACTCTCAAATGGGATGCTCTCAACCTCACATATGGTGGAATCACACAGCTTACAATTTTCAGTACTCTCACTCAATTTGGCTATGTGGCTCTCATCCTCACATGGGTTTCGAAGCATTTCATCTTCCATTAATCATGGGCCAGCAATGGCGCAATTGCCATCAACCACGATCTTAGTGGATGAATGAGAACTAAAGAGTCGACATAGATTTAATTGATGGACATGCATGTATTTAAGTCTCTTTTCCACCTTCATAGCATATTTCACAAGATCTTGCAGACTACGAAAATATTTATCTTCAAGTGCAGCAGCGATCTGAAAATTCAAGTCTGCTTTGAAGTATTTCTTTTCTTGATATGCACTAGTGATATTGGCATGGCGCATTGCATGACTCAGCTTAACATAGTAATCTTGGACAACTTTGCATTCTTGTGCAATGCTCTCCACATGGCGTAGTAGCTCCCACTCATAATAGGATGGAACAAATTCTCTTCTCATGGCCCCTTTTAATTTGACCCAAGATGTAATGAGTCGTTTCCCACTTAGTTGTCACCACCAACTAGAGGCACATAGTCCTCAAAAAACAAAGTGGCCACTCTCACTTCCTTGGATTCTGATTCGAACTTCTGGGATGCAAGCTCAAACTCTATGTCTTGTACCCACTCAAGATACTCCTCTGGGTCATTACTACTATAGAAAGGAAGATACATATACTCGCGATCTGCCATGGTTAGTAGCAAAGCAAAGAAGAACTATATATGTGGATGTGGAAGTTTTTATTTGTGGACATCACTCAACCTCACCTTCTCTTACCGACCGAAGTTCTTATGCATCTTTGATGGAATTGAAGAGCTGCACGCACTTTGGTGATGGTAGACGACACAAGATGATAGATTAAGCGAATTCAATTACACACGCACTATTAGACAATGGCTTATTTGTGGAGCTTGGAGGGAAAAGTATTTTCCCACACAATATGAAATTCTAGATATTGTAAAGCTAGGTAACAATCCAAACTAGAATTCAATGCTTAGTTGCTGATCTTATGATATAAGCGAAGAACGAAGCAACTCACACGCAAAGATGATGGAACTTAATGCAATCAAAGGAATGAGCTAATATATAAAAATATCAGTGATGAACAACTAGCTCGTAATGCACAAGTTATGGAAAGACGCTAGCTAATTGCTCAATGATATAAAATGGGGCACAAGATTGTTCAAAACAATTAAATAGCACAATCTGAAATTTGACAATGATAGGGTGTGCTCACAATAGGCTCGCCAGATCAGTAGCGATCGGCCGCTTTAGCAAGCGTTTTTGTTTCCAGACTGCGATGCGTCGAGCAAAGACCGCAGTCGACACGAGGGTGTTTTTTTTCACGCTGATTGTCGGGGCGGATCACGGAGCGGCCGCAAAGAAATTGAAGCTCATATGCTGCGTGTCTCAGAGGTACAGATCGGTTTTTTACCGACTAACAGATTGGACATAAGAAATTAAAGCTACGCAAAGGAAATAAAGATCAGCGACTAAACACAATTTCTAATGGATTGAGACCTAACCAAACACACTACAAATTCAGATTGAACTACGGGCTAAACGGATTTTTTTGGGCTCTTTGTGTATAGGATAAAATAAATAAATCTAATTACGGGTAAATTGATCCTACCATGGCAACCGATGCTCTGATACCAAGATGATACCGGGGAGATGCCCGATCTTCACGACGAGGATCGATGATAACTTTGGATCCGTGCAACCCGACGAACCGATAGCGCCAACCATCACAAAACAAAGAACTCGCGACAAAAGAATTCGTCCAACCACACGTTCGTGATCCTGTCTACCTGACCACACAAAGTAGACGTGTCGCTGCTTCTGCAAAACATAAGGAATCACAAGAACAACGGGGTTGAGAACGTCCAAATCCCCTCTGGGTTGCACTATATGTCAAATCCTAGAAAGAACAAACGTACAACTCTCTCTCAAAATAATAGATTCATATTCATGGTCTCCTGTTACCAGAGGAGGGGTGCGGCTATTTAAGAGCCTCCCACCCTTTGCATCCGCACGCAGCCCGCTGAAATTGATTCGGCCAAAGTTTGGACTCAACACAACAAGTGTACTCGGCTACAAAAAAAAGGCACGCAGGCCGTGATCAATTACAGATCAAATTCCAATTGGTTATCTTAAGAACTTCCAAAACAGTTCGGTCTTCTTTTCCTTTTTTTATATAGATTCTTTCCTTGTTTCCTTCTGGACGACTTATGTTTATCCTTCTGGACTACTCACGTAGTATGCATAGTATGCATGCATGTAGACTTTTCTTGGTTTTCCTTATGAGCAAACACATAACACACATGCATGCATGTACTTCACGTAACACACATGCTTGCATGATGCATGCACCGAACCTCCATGCTGCAGCTACCAAAGTTTTTTGTTCAATGCTTCTTGCTCCATTGTTCTCGGACTCGCATGTTTCTATATGTGTATAACTGCACAAACAAAACATAGAACTATTAGTCAGTGACATATTCTCATTGGTAAGATTAAAATCATTTAAGAGCGAGTTCACCTGTTGGTTAATTAGTTTAGCCCTTGCTCGTGTAATCGGTCCAATCAGGATGTCCTCATCAAGAACCGTCTATGATAATCTCCGGTATCATAGACAATTCTCAACAAAGACTGTCTATGAACTATCACAGACGGTTCTATTAAAAAACCATCTGTGATAGGTGCGTATCACAGACAGTTCATAATAAGAACCGTCTATGATAGGCTGGCATTACAAATACCTGGTCCCGACAGACCCCCCCCTGTCCATTCCCATTTGAGCAGCCACCAGGTCCTCCCCATTGCGCCGCCAACAGAGAGGAGAAGGAAGGGAAGGAAGGAGGAAGGGAGGAGAAGGAGAAGGAGAAGGAGAGGATTCTCGAGAGATATTTGGTATTTTCGTCGTGAGCTCCGAGGGTAATAGTCTATAACCCTTTATGTTTGCTATAAATTAATTGCTAATCAATTTAAGTATGTTAGGTAAATAGGAAGAGTACGTACTTGCGGTTTATTAATCTAATTTGACACTAATTTGTTACATGCGTAGCGTAGATGGACCGAAACTAGATGTACAGTGTGAACCGTGTGACTCAAGAGTACATTAATGGCGTGTTTGCTTTTAGAAGAACCGCCGAGCAAGATATGTTGAAGAAGGGGATAAAATTTATGTATTGTCCATGCATTGATTGTGGTATCTGAAGATGTTTAATAGCCCGACGCAGATCGAAGCGCACTTGATTTGAAGGGGTTTCAAAAAAGGGTATACATGTTGGACCAGTCACGGTGAAGAGTAGATTATACAAGAAGTTAATAATGACGACATCGCGGAGGAAGTCAACGATATGCCGGATATGGACTGTACTTTTCATGAGCATAGGTCACACGATGACAATCTGGATCAGATGCTATGCGATGCAAACGAGAACTACAGTGAGAGAGAGTTTTGTAAATTCGAGGGCTTAATGGAGGACTCGATGAGACCTTTGTTCCCTGGCTGCAAGCCGGAATACACAAGGTTGTCAACCGTGCTTGAACTGCTGAAATTGAAGGCAAGCAATGGTTGGTCCAACAAGAGTTTCACAGCGTTGTTAGTTCTCCTAGCGGACATCCTTCCATAGGGAAACGTGTTGCTCAGCACCACCTACCAAGCAAAGAAGGTTCTTTGTCCATTGGGAATGGAAGTAGAAAGAATACATGCATGTCCGAACGATTGTATCCTCTACCGTAAAGAGTATGCAGACATGCTTGTATGTCCCGTGTGCAAAGCATCCTGATATAAGAGTAAGAATACTGATAAGGTAAAGCAAGGACCTCCTACTAAGATGTTGTCGTATCTGCCTGTGATCCCACATTTGAAGAGTTTATTTGCGAACCCAAAGGACGCAAGATTGTTGCGTTGGCATTCGGAGGAGCGTAAGAAAGATGGAAAGCTAAGATACCCTGCTGATTCTACCCAGTGGAGAAACTTCCATTGGATCTTCGAAGATTTCGATGCGGAACCGAGGAACATATGGTTAGGGTTGAGTATAGATGGAATGAATCCTTTCGATAACATGAGCAGCCGACATAGCACCTGGCCCGTCAATCTATGTATGTACAACCTTCCTCCTTGGCTGTATATGAAGCGGAAGTACATTTTGATGTCATTACTTATCCAAAGGCCGAAGCAACCTGAGATTGATATTGATGTGTACCTAGCACCATTGCTGGAAGATCTTGTGACACTGTGGAACGAAGGGGTACAAGTATGCGATGCGTACAAACGAGAGAACTTCACTTTATGCGCTATGTTGTTCTGCACCATCAATAATTTTCCTACCCTTGGTAACCTGTCAGGCTTCTGTACAAAATGAGCCAAAGCCTATCCACACTGCTTAGATGGTACGGAGAGTGTATGGCTAAACAACGCATGCAAAACTGTGTATATGCGTCACCGTAGGTTCCTTCCCAGGAGTCACTTATACCGCAAGATGAAGAAATAATTCGACGGAAATAAGGAAGACGGTTCAGCTCCAAGGGCTTTTAGAGGGAAAGAGGTCTATGATATGGTTAAGGATATCGATGTTGTGCTTGGGAAGGGACGTAAATTAAGAACCCGTCAGAAGAACATCTGAAAGAAGCGGTCAATTTTTTGGGACTTGCCTTATTGGGAGCACTTAGAAGTTCGCCACTGCATCGACGTCATGCAGGTGGAGAAGAATGTATGTGATAGCTTGATTGGTCTCTTACTGAACATTAGTGGTAAAACAAAGGATGGTGTTAACGCATAGCGTGACTTGGTTGATATGAACATAAGGACCGAGTTAGCACCAAAAGAGACTGATAAAGGATGAACATACCTTCTGCCAGCTTGCTACACTCTGTCCAAGGCCAAGAGAAATGAACTATGCCAAAGTTTGCATGGTGTGAAAGTTCCGTCCGGTTACTTCGCTAACATTAAGAAACTTGTTTCATGATTGTCATATGCTGATGACACAAATGCTTCTGTTTCAATTAGGAGTATCTTGCCGAACAAGATCCGAGTGGCAATCTTGAGGTTGTGTTATTTCTTTAACTCAATTGCTCAAAAGGTCATCGATCCCCAAGGACTAGATGCTCTGCAGGCCGAGGTGGTGACGACTCTATGTTATCTTGAGATGTATTTCCCTCTGTCATTTTTTGATATCATGGTCCATCTCATTGTTCGCCTTGTGAAAGAGATAAAGATATGCGGCCCTGTGTTCCTACATCATATGTACCTGTTCGAGAGGTACATGGGAATTCTCAAGTCCTACGTACAGAATCGATCTCGATCGGAGGGCAGCATCATCGAAGGTTATGCAACCGAAGAGGTCATTGAGTTCTACGTCGACTACATGGCTCAGGTGGAACCAATAGGTGTGCCTCTATCTCACCATGAGGGGAGACTGGAGGGTATCGGGACCATCGGAAGGAAATCAATCACTCCCGATATGGATACGTACGCTCAAGCCCATTTCACGGTCTTGCAACACATGACCCGAGTGTCCCCGTACATCGACGAGCACAAAGACATGGTGCGCCAATAGAATCCAAACCGGTCGGAGGTTTGGATCACGAGAGAGCACAACCGTCGGTTCAACGAATGGTTAAAGGTGCGATTCACTGGGAGATCATCAAGTGATGATACACTGCTATGATTGGCAAAAGGGCCAAAATTTACAATTGTGACATGACAAGGATACGATATAAATGGGTACACATTTTATACGACAGATCAGGATAGGAAGAGCACAGTTCAGAATAGCGGTGTCCGCATAGATGCGTTTCACGAGCAGTTCAATACCAACGGGCCACATGGGTTGAACTCCTACTATGGGTTCATAGAGGAGATTTGGGAGCTCGACTACGTACTTTTCAAGATCCCCCTGTTTCGATGCCATTGGGTTAAACTTCCGCAAGGTGTAAAGGTCGACAAGTACAGCGTCACTACTGTGGACCTCAAACGTGTCGGATACAAGGATGAACTATTCGTACTAGCTAAGCAAGTTGTTCAAGTTTTTTATGTAACAGACCCAGCAAATAAGAACCGACACGTAGTTCTTCATAGAAAAAGAAGGATTGTCGAAGTTGAGAATGTCCTAGATGAGGAAGAGTACAATCAATTTGACGAGTTGCCTCCTTTCGGAGACAGCATCAGGCTCGAGGAAGAAGCCAGTGAGGAAGCTAGCTATATGTGCGTCGATCATCATGAGGGGCTATATTTTAATTAAGAATTTACTCCATCGTAATTTATTACATAACATGAGACATGTCAATGTGGTCTTGCCATGTGTTATGGACTTGTAATCTCTTATATATTTTGATGTCAACGTGGAATTCTCATGTGTTATGGATTTGTCATCTCTAATTTTGATGTCAATGTGGACTTCATTGTAATGTGGAATGATAATATTATGCACTTGTAATAAACAGATGATAAAAAGACCATATCCTTTTTACATCACAGACGATAAAAAAGGATTAGCGATCCTATCTTAGCCTTCAAATCTTTGTAAGCCTTCTCGTCGGCTTCAGTGGTGGCGGGATCAGCGACTGTCAGATCAAACACCTCCACCTGTGACCTTGCACTCTCGATTCGCGCTTATAGCTGTTCGGCCTCCGAAACCAAGCCCCATATGGCCCAGAGGCCATCAACCCTAGTCTCCTCCGTCTCGGTGAGGTCGACCCGCTCTCTTGCAATTCGGATGTCGTCCTCGACTCTCCGGGCTGCATCCTCGGTGCGGACCAAGTAGTTTCATAGGACGATCTCCACGATGAGGTTTACTCGCTGGATGCCGTAGACCCTCGCATTGGTCTATCTAAGGAGGAGCTCTAGTTGACAGATGATGGCCGCTACGGTCTTCGGTAGATCGGAGGGCCTACAACGGATAACATTGCGAACGGAAGGCTTGTCCGCAGCTTGGGCTAGGTTGTGACCAGAGAGGTGCGAGTAAACAAGCACAATGTAGGCCAATACAGCTGGCACGAGAGGGGAAGCCATTTGGAGTTTGTGGAGAAAGGGGATCAAGGAGGTTCGTGAGAAATCCATTTCAAAAGGGGATATCTATTTATAAAACAAATACTAAAGCCAGAGCGGGAGACAAAGAGATACTTTGGGAGCCGTAGCGACGTTGGTGCGATCGTGAGACAAAGAGTTACATGCATTGCATGGGAAAACGAAGAGACTTGTCACCAGGTTCATGTGGATAGGAATTTTCATTAGGTTATCACAGACGGTTCTATAAAGGAACCGTTTGTGATATGAGTTTATCACAGATGATTCTATTATCGAACCGTATGTGATACCTTATCACAGACAGTTCCATAATAGAACTGTCTGTGATATCCCTTCATAACACTAGGGCTCGACCGTTCACCTCCCCAGTGCCCTTAGCCCCTTAAGCTCTCGACGGTTCCTTAAGCTCTCGCTCGTTCGCCTCCTCTAGGGTTCGCCCGTTCACCTCCCCTTAAGCCCCGACACCGCCGCCTCCGACCTCAACGCCGCCGCCCCCGACATCAACGACGCCGCCATCCCCAACATCGACGATGCAGCCGCCGCCTCGACGTGCGGCCGGCGTCTTCCTTCTGCCGGCCTCCTCCCCGCCGTCCTCCTCCCCGTGTCGGTGTCCTCCCTCTGCCGGCCTCCTCTCCGCGTCGTCCTCCTCCCTGTGTCGACCTCCTCCCCTACACCGGCCTCCTTCCCACGCCATCCTCCTCCCCGCGCCGTCCTCCTCCCCGTGTCAGCCTCCTCCCCTTCACCGGCCTCCTCCCCTGCACCGGCCTCCTCCTTGCACTGTGAGTATTGCAACCTTTCTTGTAGTTTTAGCTTCTTATTTTGCTTTACTACATTGATTCCATGTATGCTTTGTTTGAGGTTCTTGTGTGGCAATCCTCTATGCGAGTATTCCTATATTATATTTGTGCATCACTTTGGCTATATACTTATGTGCTAGATTGGCTTTAAATTCTGAAATGATATTGTGATTATCTTGATATCATTGCTCTGTTCTGGTGGTTACTAGCAGTCCTGATGTACTGAGATTGCAAAGGTTAAATCCTTTGCATTCAGCATATTATTCATTTTAATTATATGTCTTTGATAATCTGTATCCATGTATGCACAAAAGAATGTTAATTATATATCTTTGATAATCTGTGAATTGAATGAACAAAAGAATGTTAATTATATATCTTTGATAATCTGTGAATTTGATAGTCTTTGATAATATGTGAATTGAATGAACAAAAGAATGTTAATTATATATCTTTGATAATCTTTGTGAATTTGATAGTCTTTGATAATCCTTGATAATCTATGAATTGAATGAACAAAAGAATGTTAATTATATATCTTTGATAATCTTTGTGAATTTGATAGTCTTTGATAGTCCTTGATAATCTGTGAATTGAATGAACAAAAGAACGTTAATTATATATCTTTGATAATCTTTGTGAATTTTGTAGTCTTTGATAATCTTTGATAATCTGTGAATTGATAATCTGTGAATTCAAAGTATGTTGTTTATATTTGCTTGAATGAACAAAAGAATGTTAATTATATATAGCACTTCTATTTTTACAAGGCAATTTTTGTTAATTGGTTGGGTAACTTCTATTTTTTTGGATAAAATATGTTTCCATATTATGTGCAAATTCTTCAATATTAATGGTATTTGTGCTAGATATGATGAGATTATGGCCATGGTGGGTGTTCTTGGGCATTGAGGGTGATGGTGGGTCTTCTGCTCTATGATGAAGCTGGTCAAATATTGAAATTGAACTGATAATCAATTCATATTTGAGCTCTACTTTGTTACTTACTGATGTCATCTTGAACTAGTTGTAAAGCATTTTGGCTCTGGTGGTTACTAGCAGTCCTGTTGGTTAGACCTTCTATTGTCCAAGTAGCAGGCTTGTTGATCTTGTGCTTTGTATTCAGTTGCACTAAGGCTTTTCAAGTCCTATTGGTAATATGAAGTTCTGTGTATAATCAACATTGGTTCCCTGTTTGACTGAAAGTTTACTCTATGATCTTTTGATTTTGAGGTCATTTGACAGTCCAGTAAAGTATTATTTACAGCTCAAATTTTGAATCTGTATTGTCATGTTTACTTTATGAAGAGTATAGAAAATAGGGTTGAGATGGCAAAGACTTGTTCTTTTGCAACTCTGCTTCTGAGAGCACACACTATCATCAATCATCTATGCTTTATGCTATTTATTGATGTGTTTCTGATGTTAATATTGAGGCTTTTAGCTGTGACTCTTTGCCTTGCCTTGTGCATGACCATACTACCCTCCCCTTATCCCCTTCACTCTCACAACTCACTATTTGGGTAACTTCTATTTTCTTTACTACGTATTCTATATTTAAGTTCAATACTACGTATTCTATATTTAAGTTCAATACGTAACTTCTATTTGTTTATATAATTAATGTGTTTACAAGGCAATTTTAGTTAATTGGTTGGGTAACTTATATAGATAGCAAGTAAGCGAGATGGCGTCAGACTGCTTCTTCGCTACCGCATCGACGCCACCAAATGCGTTTGGATGTCCGTGAAAGTGATACGAGGCGAGATGGCAGAGGAATATCGAAATTGCCTACGGGCCGACTGACCATCACGGAGGTTAGTGCCTCTGGGGTCCCTCTAAGTCCGAAGATAGTAGCGGCGAGATTTCAAACCATCTACGGGATACTTGCAAGGAAATGAATCCCCATCACCACACCAAGCTAGAAGTCTCTGACAGACGTACAGAGAGGCCAGCTGTGGATAGAACTTTCAACCTTGTTCACTATCCCAGAAGCAGACCAGGCACGCGTGGAATAGCAGGCGTTGCTCGCGATGTGTCACACGTCGAGGACCTTCAAGAGCACGCTTGTCATGAAGTACGTGAACACGGGTTAGACGCCCTTCACGAAGTATCAATTCTTGTTGCAGAAATATTAGACGCCTTTGTGGCTATGAAGACGACGGCCGAATTTCAGGAGCAAAGTAAAGCGCACAAAGTTCTCTAGGCACAAAACACTCACCCCCACAGACTCGGCACCGCTGGGTATGCGGGTAAAGCCACGGAATGGGCGGCGGAGGAGCAGAACGCAACCGGGCCATTTGCTAGGATCATAGACAAGCATGCCCTAAGCTAGTTAAACGCAAGGGCAAAAGTCTCATCTTCGGGCAGCATCTCTTTCACAAACCCGGTAGATGAGGCAGTGTCCCGACATCTGGTAAATATGTCGAACTACCTAGTTGTTAATAAGTCCATAACTTCATAGTGTCTATAATAACATGATGACCTCTTGCAGCATACATTGACTACCAAATCTTCCCAAGGCTCCTTCCAAGTGGACAGGGAGAAAGATATACTATCTACGGCCTTGGGAAACAAGGAGCACCCAGGTTGTACGTGAGGCATGGGGGTTTACGTACTATGGGGTGATGGATTCCGACACAACTTCGACACGTATAGGAGTAGGAAGAGATCCAAGGCCGAGCACGACGCCTGGTTGGAATAGGTACTTATTACAAAATTTCAAGGACAGATAATAAGATTGCAGGATCAAATGAATCAACTCCTCAGCCAGTCACAAGCCGCCCCTATTATTTTGGGAGCCAGTCCTCCTCAGCATCGGAGTAGCGTCGCGTCCACTCCAAATTCTGAACATGATGACATCCAATTACCTATCGACGACATCATGGTAATGTACATCTCTGGAATACACCAAAGATAGACCTATAGGACGCCTTAGCTAATTGTGTATCATTTTGTAGGAGCCGATGCCCTACAAGCTCCAAGTGAGGATGGTTGGGTCAATTTCTATTGAGGCTGGGCAGAGGATGGTGTATCTATACCAGGAAGGGACAGTGCAGCACGGTGCCCAGCTGGCACAGGGTTACGCCAGGGTCCAGGTGGATGTGATACATGACAATTTCATGGCCGTCCCGCTGGAGATTCGCCCGAACAAAGACATCATAACACTAGGGGATGCCATGCACACTTTTATCTAGTGGCCCAAGAAGGACATCGCCCTGGACCCAGCAGTGCCGCGATCTCGACACGGCCATTCCTCTCCAACGGGACCCTCGATGAATCCACCTAATCCTTCACCTCAGAAGGCCACCTCATCGGTTCCTGTGGAGAAGACGCCGAAGGAACAAGAAAAGTGTGCCGCCGTATCAGTTCCCGAGTCGTCTCGCAGGAAGACGTGTAGCGGGCCAGTAGTTACGGCCAAATCGAAATTGATGAACATTAAGGTGCCTCCCAAGCCCTCGAAATACTCCATCGGAAGTCCGTTGGCCACCGACACAGTATTAGGCCGTGTTGGAGTAGGTTGTCAGGCTTTGCATGCCTGGTACATGCGGAAGACCAAAGAGAAGGAGTGCGATACTGGAATCACCGTCAGATACACGGATAAGCATTCTTCAATGGGCCAGGCCACTTCGTCGTGGGCTTCAACGACTTATACGACCTATTCAACCTCACTGCTCTCGACGCCTCACTTCTACGATGTTGGACACTGTAAGTGTGTACAATCAAGTTCTACATTCACGTAATACCGATAAATATCACAACTCATTGCTTATGTAAAGATACATGATGAGAAAAGCTCAGGAATGGTCCGAACCGGTGGGTTTCCTCGCCCCACACGTGGTCTCTGTGCAAACCATCGAACAAGACATATCCTTCATCGAGAAATACATAACGGCGGCATTGCTTCGTCAAGACGACAAGGACTACATAGTGGTGCCCTTCAACCAGGCGTAAGTGCTTCACTACTTGCTATATAAATTTCATTTGTACTTTATACGCAGCACGAACTTAGGTTTAATGACTATAGCGACATATATGAGTAGGTTCCACTGGATCCTTTTAGTCATTGTACCAAAGAGGAACAAGGTAATATACCTTGATTCCCTAATCAGCAAAAAGCATGACTCCAGCCTTGTGCAAGGAATACTCGACAGGTATGCTCATTTCCTCCATACATAACTCTATTGTAGTCTTCCTTTGTTTGAAATGGCTGAGGATAACTTTTTGGAATCATGTGGGTCATTCATCGCCTATGTTGCCGACGGAGGATCATACAAGGGATCGAATGCCACACTGCAACACAGGACGTGATTTTCGGTACGCGCTACAACACAATAATCCTATATCATACTTCGTAATAATGCATCTCGAACTGACTATACCTATATATGTAATTCTATTTTTGCAGTGCCGCCAGCAAAAAAATGATCAGCTATGTGCATTCTACGTTTGCTATCATATGCAGCAAATCATTAGTGCTAAGATGAAAAATCCCAAGGTTTGTCAATCTCGAAATAATTATTTCCTAATTATAAATTTAAATATATATGCTTACCACTTTACTCTTGCTAGGGACAGGACTTGATCATAGATATAGATGCACTCGTTGCGAAAGAGATCGTGGACGTTCGAGGGAAGCTCTGCGCCTTCATAAAGACACAGATCATTAACCCCAATGGAGAGTTTCACTCCGTCGCCGACGCAGAGTTTCACCCCGTCGACACCTCTCAACCACCTGCAAACAATTGATTCAATTGTAATCCAATTGTAACTATAGCGACAATACTTGAACAAATTCTTTTGTAATTTAGTTTGAGTAATGATCACTTTGAGTTGTCAACAATTGATTATTTGTGATGTATCTATTTTCTGCATGCTTGTTTTCAGAGGGCATAGCTAGCAATTCCTGAGGCTAGCCAAAAATTTAAAAAAATAGTTAGGTATAAAGAACTATCATAGACAGTTTTTCGTTGAAACCGTCTGTCAAGGTATGTTGGTTCTATTTACAAACCGTAAAATTAGTTAGGTATAAAGACCTACCACAGACGATTTTTTGTTGAAACTGTCTACAAAGGTATAGTATCACGGACGGTTTCCATTAAAAACCATCTGTGATACGTAGAATATCACAGACGGTTCTATTTTCTAACTGTCTGTGATATGTCTCAAATCACAGACGGTTTGTAAATAGAACCATCGTGATTTGAGACATATCACGCATAGGTTTGTAAATAGAACCGCTCAGGATATTCTACGATCACGCATTTACCGCTCGTGATACTATACCTTCTTAGACGGTTTCAACAAAAAAACCTTCTGTGTTATGCCGTATCACATACGGTTTTTGAACCGTATGTGATAACCGACTGTTATCACAGACATAAAAAATTCAGACGATTCAAAAAATGTCTATGATGACGATTCTGAACCGTCTGTGATGAGCCTGTATGTATTAGTGTCTGCTCCTATCTCCAATGAGGTAGAGGTCACTACTGCTACACCTATGTCACCAACAACTCCATAGGCTCCTCTGCATATTCAATGACGTCAACCTCCTAAACAAAAGATTGGTGAGTTAGATAAGAGAATTCTCTACAACAGGTATAACTTCGATGCCTCATATGTTCATGCTGCTTTTGTTTCCTCTTTTGAATCCCAAGATGTAAGTCATGCTTTATTTGATGAGTCTTGGATTAATGTCATGCATGAGGAATTAGAAAATTTTGAGCGTAATAAAGTCTGGACCTTAGTTTCACCTCCTCATGGTCATAATGTTATTGGAACTAAATGGGTTTTTAAGAATAAACAAAGTGAGGATGGTGTTGTTGTTCAAAATAAGGCTAGACTTGTGGCTCAGGGTTTTACCCAGGTAGAAGGTCTTGATTTTGGTGAAACGTTCGCACCTGTTGCTCGATTAGAAGCCATTAGAATCCTTTTAGCATTTGCTGCATCTAAGGGTTTCATATTGTATCAAATGGATGTTAAGAGCACTTTTCTTAATGGCTATATTGAGGAAGAAGTTTATGTAAGACAACCACCTGGTTTTGAAAATCCTAAATTTCCTGATCATGTCTACAAACTGTCCAAAGCTTTATATGGTTTAAAACAAGCACCTAGAGCATGGTATTATAGGCTTAAATCATTTTTGCTTAAAAATGACTTTCAAATGGGCAAGGTAGATAAAACATTGTTTACTCACAAGCATGGCAATGATCCTTTACTCGTTCAGATTTATGTGAATGATTTCATCTTTGGTGGTCCCTCTCATGCTCTTGTTTACAAGTTTTTACATACTATGAGCAGGGAATTTGATATGAGCATGATGGGAGAACTAGTACACTAATCAAAGTTGGGTATTTTTGTTCATCAAACCAAGTACACCAAGGATCTCCTTCGTCGCTTCGACATGGGGACAAGCAAACCAGACTGTACACCAATGGGATCCACTGCAGTGTTAGACCCTAACGAGGATGGAGAGCCTGTTGATCAAAAAGAATACAGAAGCATGATTGGTTCACTTCTATATCTCACTGCCTCAAGACTAGATATTCACTTTGTTGTATGTCTGTGTGTTCGTTTTCAAGCTTCCCCACGTGCTTCACATCGTCAGGCAGTTAAGCGAATTTTCAGGTATCTTCAGTCAACTTTAGAATTTGGCTTATGGTATTCTTCTTCATCATGCCTTACCCTTAGAGCTTATTCAGATATGGATTTTAGGGGTTGTAGAATTGATTGGAAGAGTACTTCTAGCACATGTCACTTTTTAGGCACATCTCTTGTTTCATGGGCCTCTAGGAAAAAGTTGTCTGTTGCACTTTCTACTACTGAGGCTGAATATGTAGCTGCCGCTTCTTGTTGCTTACAATTGCTTTGGGTGACAGCTACAATTAAGGATTTTGGCTTAGAATTGGATAGTGTACCACTTTTTTGTGATAACACTAGTGCTATTTGTATTGCTAAAAATCTTGTGCAACATTTAAGAACCAAATACATTGATATTCGGTATCATTTTCTTAGAGACCATGTGGAAAAGGGAGATGTTGTTTTGCATTTTATTGATACATATTCTGAAGTTGCTGATATTCTCACAAAACCGCTTGATTCTGTACGATTTGCTCTTTTGCGAAGTGAGTTCGGTGTGTTGCATCCTATGGGTTTATTCTGAGGGGGTGCTTGTTGTTAAAATTTAAGAAGGTTTGTTTATTATACTTGTTAAACAATTCATCAAATCCAAGCCATTGAAATCAAATGAGGTGTGGAGCTCTCGTTATCATATTTACTCAGGTGCTGTATAGTTTTGATCATCACTGATTATAATTATTTTGCCACATTTGAACTAAACCATGTCATGGCGGAATACTTTGATTAGATTGATTATAGTTATTACTTTGTGATGTTCATCGAAAAGGATTAGCTTGATTGCGAGTCTTATTTTAAATCTTGGCTATGAGGCTCGTATGTTTCTTATTGCAATCTTGTTATGTTCACTAAATTTGGCATGTTATATAAAAAAATAAGAAAGAGGAAATTGAAAAGATGTATGCTTCAAGCATCCCACACACACACACACACAGAGAGAGAGAGAGAGAGATATATATATATATATATATATATATATATATATATATATATATATATATATATATAGGGCCCTGCTTGGTACTCCTGTGAGTATGTACTCCCACTTTCAATATACCACTTAAATGATCATATTATACTTCTTTATCACTTTCAGTATACTTAAATACCAATTATAAGATACTTAAATGCGACTTGATTGAAAAATTTACATTGGAGCCCTTTATTTTTGTTATATTGCAGGACCAGAAAGGCGACTAGAGGGGGGTGAATAGACGCTTTCTCGATTTTCACCTCATTCAGATTCCACACAATATCACTCCAACTATGAAGATCAACAGTTAAGTATAGCAGAAGACTTATGTTGGATCTGAACCAAAATCCCCAAGACAAACAATCAACAGGACACAGACTCAATGGGCGGTCGATCGTGAGATAGGCGTAGTCAAACCGGTACGGCCCGACCGCATTGTAAGTTCGATCGACCGCCCCGACTGTATCTTCATGATGACCAAACCGAAACAAAAATCGGTCTAACTTTTGATCTACACGGCCAACTTCAACCAAATTTGGAACACACCTTCCTATGCATATTAGGAACCTATTCCAAGCAGCGATTGAGTAGATCCACCTCAAAGTTTTGACCTTTTCCTATTTTACCGAAGGAGGGTTCAAAACCGAGCAAAATGAAAAACTTGATCCATAACTTGCTCGTGGGAGATTGATGATCTAGATGATCCTAGATGTATTCCCACACATCACAGCAATGTAAAAGAGGGTAAGAAACCAACCAAAAACCACAGGATCAAGGAAGTACTCAAAATCATCAAAAGAGAAAGAAGAACGCAAGAGGACTCATCTTTGAATAATCATCCATGGATTGATTCAAGATTGGTTGCTGGTTCCAGCCACTCCCTCAAGGAGGACAAGAGCTCAATCCATGAGCACACACTCAACTCATCTCTCTAGAGCCCAAGCCTCTCCTCTCCTTTCTAATCCCTAAGTCAAACTAGGGTTTCTCCAAATGAAGTGCTTGGGGCTGTTTGACAGCAGCCACCACCTATTTATAAAGAGGCCTAGCTTCTAGAACAGTTAACCTAATGGGCTCCCGTTAAGGCCCAAACAAACGGGACACGCACGCACGCATTTTAAAGCATCGTTTCCATCTTCTCTTGACCTAAACCACTTTACCATGCACCGACCCGCGCCGCGGTTTAGTCAAAAGTCACAAAGGTGGTATTTGGTGAAATTACCAAAATACCCCTTCTCGATCCTCCTCCGAAGACCGAGTCCAATCTTGTCGAAGCAATCGCCTGCTCCGCCACGTGTACGTTAATCAACGGCTCTCATCATGTTTGCAAGTCTCTCCCGTCCGAATCCCATCGGAAACTCCAAGGCACTTGCACCGACCCCCGCACCGCTTGATCCAACCAGTCGCACCGAACTGCCCGTTCGGTCATCCTTGTCCATTCTGCGCCACGCTTGAGTCACCTGACCTCACCTGGCATCCATGATCGTTCTGGACCTCAGCTCTCCAAGCTTAGTCCCGATCCTCCTCGCCGTTGAGCGCCATTGACCTGCAAGTCACCTGCACAGCAATAGACCAAGAAATCGTTTCTGGGAAAAAGTTGTTAGCTCAAAACATGCAATATGCAACACATGCACAAAGATAAACATGGATATGACTTATCCCATAATTAAATTACCAATTATATCAACATTCAGCACAAAACCGGTCGATCGCTGTTCATTGGTCGGTCGAGACCACCAGTTTGGCCTCGACCGGTCATTGATCACGGCTCGACCGCTTATGCCTGATAGCCTTTTTAACTTCGCCGAAAACGTATGAAACTTCAAACCATCAAAGCCATTGCCAATTGTTTCATCATCCTAAGATCATGAGCATATCCCCATGATATCCACAATCTCCCCCTTGATGAACACATTGGCAATTTCTCAGAAAATGTAGTTTTGGGGTTTGAAAAGTAAAATACTTGCAGTTTTCGCGCAAAGGCACAATTTGGTCCAAATGCAAGAAAAAGCAAAGAAAATGACCAAGCTGGCTTCAGAATAGCATAGGTAAGTGAGATAAGGCAAAGAAAGCACAAAAGCTTCAATTTCCAGAGAATAGCCAAAAATCTCACTTAGGTCCATATGAAAGAACAATTGTTCTATTTGATCTTCGATCATCGTGAGTCTTCAAGAATTGCAATTCAAATTCAGAAAAGATAATAAAACCAAAAGAATGCAATAGAGATGCTCCCACTCACTATGATCACCAAATTTCCAGAAAATCCATTTCCACCTTATGACTCCAAAAAGCTCTAAAACAATATTTTTACAAATCTTTCTCCCCCTTTGACAATGAATTCATCAAGGTGCATGGAAAAAGATAGAGCATGAATGGAATGGCTGCAGTTGGTCAATTTTCAGTTTTTTTTTTGTTAAAACTTTAGCAAAAGGAGCCATGAAGATTATCCAAGAGGACTGTACAAGTATTACACCAAGCCATATTATGTGAAGAAGCTATGTTCAATCATGGCAAAACATGTACAGCAAAGCTAGGGCCAAAATAGCAATAATCTAAGATTAAATGAATTGAAAGCATGACAAGATGCTCAAGATCATAGTTTCACTAAAGGCATCAAAAAATGAGTCAGATCATGTCTATAAGCGAAATTGAGCCAGAAGCTAGAAAATGAGTCAATTTTGAGCATTTTGAGTTCAGTTTTGAGGAAAATTGATCAAGCATGCAGAATTTAGCATGTTGAGCACTTTGCTAAAAGGATTGGTTTTATCTTAGTAAAGCAAGTCCTAGACTAGGAGCCATCCACAACTGCCTCCTAAGGTTCAACCAATTGCCAATTTGTTTTCTTACCAATGTGCTAGATCTCAAGCCTCACTGCGACCATCTCAAGCAACAAAAGCTTAAGAGAGTGGTCTAGGTCATCCAAAACTCCCCCTGAGTTCATGCCTAGTGCAATGGCAAGCCGTCTCATAAGAAATAATTGGTGAGATCAGTTTTTTCGCGCAGAAAAGCTCATTTTTCATTTGCTTGACTTAAGAATTATCATAGCTCAATTTAAAACTCAGAATAAGTTCAAGACTCAATTAAGCCTATATGACATGGCATGAATCATGAAAGGATCACTATGGCAAAACTAGTCACAATATCCAACAAGTCATGTTTTGATTCAATTTGCTCACAGATAATAAGGCTAGCAGGGCAAAAGCTAAGCTATATATAAAAAGCCATAAAAGAAGTCTAGCAAACTAGCACGAGACATGGCAGGGTATAAAGCATGAAGACATGTTATACAAGGATAATAATCAAAGCTCCACAGGTTTATATTACAATGCAAGTTATTGATTAAAAATGCATTATGATACGAATGAATGCAAAAAAAGAGCAAACTCCCCCACAAAGCAGGCCAAGAGAACTAATAACCCCCAACTCTCCCCGCAAAGAAGCAAAACGAGAAGAATCAAGAGCCTTAGTGAAGATATCCGCAACCTGCTGCTCAGACTTAACAAAGTGAAGCACAACATCACCCTTCTCTACATGGTCTCTAAGGAAATGGTATCGGATGTCAATGTGCTTAGTCCTAGAATGTTGCACTGGGTTTTTGGCAAAATATATGGAACTAGTATTGTCACAGAAAAGAGGAACACTACCCAAAGACAACCCATAATCCCATGAGTAGATAAGATCCAGAGAACACGAGAGCAACTCATCGGTCATGACTACATACTCGGCCTCGGTAGTGGACTGTGCAACAAAGGACTGTTTCCTAGAGGACCAAAAAATAAGAGATGTGCCTAAAAAATGACAAGTGCTAGAAGTACTCTTCCTATCTACTCTACACCCCGCAAAATCAACATCAGAAAAAGCCCGAATAGAGAGAGCAGAAGAAGAAGAATACCAGAGTCCAAAATCAAGAGTGTCCTAGAGGTACCTGAAAATGCGACGCACTACTTGACGATGAGAGGCATGAGGGAAGCTCGAATCGAGCCGCAGACACACAAAGAAATTGTATGTCCAAATCGATGCCGTGAGGTAGAGGAGGGAGCCGATCATGCTGCGGTACTCCTTCTGATCCACGGGCTCTCCATCCTCATCAGGGTCCAGCACGGTGGTTGTGGCAATGGGAGTAGACATTGGCCTACTGTTTCCCATGTCGAAGCGCCGAAGAAGGTCCTTTGTATACTTACTTTGATGAATGAAGGTGCCTTCTTTCAGTTGCTTGACTTGAAGACCAAGGAAGAAGGTCAATTCGCCCATCATACACATCTCGAATTCCCTGCTCATAGAATCTAAAAATCTGGACACCAAAGCATGAGAGGAACTACCGAATATAATGTCATCCACATAAATCTGAACCAACAGAAAGTCACTGACATGCCTGAGAGTGAATAAGATTTTATCAACCAATCCTATTTTGAAATCATTTTTAAACAGAAAGCTCTTAAGCCTATCATACCAAGCTCTAGGGGCTTGTTTCAGTCCATACAAGGCTTTGGAGAGTTTAAAAACATGGTTTGGGAACTTGGGATTTTCAAAACCAGGAGGTTGCTTGACAAAGACCTCTTCTTCTATGAAACCATTCAGGAAAGCACTTTTTACATCCATTTGAAAAAGCTTAAAGCTCTTAGATATCGTGAATGCTAGCAAAATGCGAATGGCCTCCAATCTAGCTACAGGAGCAAAGGTTTCCTCAAAGTCTAAGCCCTCTACCTGGGAATAACCTTGAGCTACAAGCCTAGCCTTATTGCGAACTACCAACCCATCCTCATTTTGCTTATTTTTGAAAACCCATTTTGTTCCAATCACATTATGATTAGGTGGAGGTTCAACTAAGGTCCAGACTTTATTTCTTTCAAAATTTTCAAGTTCTTCATGCATGGCATTGACCCAAGAGGCATCAAAAAGTGTATGGGTGACATCTCGGGGTTCAAAAGAAGCAACAAAAGCAGAATGTGCATGAGAATCAGGAGAAATGAACCTGGAGCGAGTGACTCGCTCATGTAGATCCCCAATAATCTGCTCAGGTAGATACTGTCGCTGAATGCGAAGAGGGGCTTCTGGTGCAGAAGTGGCCTCTACCTCACTGGCTGTGGAGGTAGGAATAGAGCCACTCTGATCATTGGTGAAGGTAGGAAGAGACTGCTCATCTGAAGCTGGTGTAGTAGAAGCAGGCTCTCCAACCATGTCAGAAGGGACTTGAGGATGGATTGGGACCTCATCCTCAGAGTCATCATCGACGAAGATGCTTTCTCGAATATCAAAAACCTGTGTACCTGCAGCATCGGGTCTAGTACCAGGACTAGCCTCATCAAAAGTGACTTCGCAAGTCTCAACAATTTTGTTAGTGTCAAAATTAAATACCCGATAGCCACGAGAATGAGCAGGATATCCAAGAAATATGCCATCAGAACATCTAGATTCAAATTTATCAAGGTTGCCATGTTTAAGAATGAAACACTTGCAACCAAAAATCTTGAAATGAGAAACTTTGGGCTTATGACCAAATCTAAGCTCAAAAGAAGTCTTACCAATCACAGATCTCAAGAACACCCTATTAGAGATATAACAAGCAGTAGAGATCGCCTCAGCCCAAAACCTCCTAGGTGTGGAATGCTCATCTAGCATGGTCCTGGCCATCTCTACAAGGGTTCTGTTCTTCCTCTCTACAACACCATTCTGCTGAGGAACTCTAGGAGAAGAGAACTGGTGCTCAATTCCCCTATCTGTGCAGAAGGTAGAAAAGGAAGAATTCTTGAATTCTGTCCCATTGCCACTCCTAATGGCTCTCAAAGCTCCAGGAAGGTCAACAGCAACTCTAAGGACCAATTCTCTAGAATAGCCAAAAGCCTCATCCTTAGAAACCAGAAAATAAACCCATGAATACTTGGAGTAATTATCCACAATCACAAGCACATACCATTTTCCACCGGCAAACTGAACTCTAGAAGGGCCAACAGTATCTAAGTGCAGGAGCTGACCTGGTCCATCTGTCATTACTAAGGTAAGAGGTGGATGAGAAACAGAAACCATCTTACTATGTCTACAGGGTGAGCAAACAAGGTCTCTAACAGCCTTCAGCCTAGGCAAACCTCTAATCAAATCCTTGCAACTGACTCTAGTCAAGTGATCGAAGCCTATGTGTCCAAGCCTATGATGCCACAATACTAGATCATGGGAGTCGGAAGCTACAAGGCACCTAGGGCTGGAAGCAGAAGAGATACTGAAATTTGCACAAAAGATCTTCTTAAACCTAGAGATCTTGAAGACAAGCTCACCCGAGGAGTCTAGAACTTTACAATCGCCACTCTTAAACCTCACTTCTAGACCCTCATCAAGAAGCTGAGAGACAGATAGCAGATTATACCTCAGCTTACTTACCAAAGCAACGTCCTTGGGCATGAACTTGTTGTTGACGCGCACTGTGCCCTTGGCTGTCACGGTCCCAGTAGAAGCATCCCCAAATGTGATCAATTCATTGCCGGATGCACGTGTAAGGGAGGAGAACCATCTAGATTCTCCAGTCATGTGTCGAGAACACCCGGAGTCAATAAGCCATATGTCCTCCTTCCTCGCATCTATGCACCTACAAAGCACGAACAGAAACATCCGAGCCTCAAGATCAAGTTAGTGATAAAAGACACAGGAATCCAAGATCGAGTCACACGATGCTTGGGCAAAGTAGTAGAAACAGCAATAACATGGTTAGTGGCAAAATCATGAGAATGCACATGATCAACACCTAGACCTCTCCGAATCGATCTACCAAAAGATCGGTACTCCCCCTATCTAGATGCTACCCGTGGTTTCTCCTCATGATATCCTAACCCAAAGCACTGCCTAGAACCACCAAAGGAGTCAAAGAAGTCATCTACAAACCCGACCCTATGTCTAGCAGGAAGGACAAGCCGCCTGGCTCTGGAGACTATAGCAAGTGAAGGAACTCCTCTAATGGTTCTCAAAGCACTCATCCTCTTCTTCCTCTCAATCTTGGTTCTACGGAAGCAGAACTCAACGATATGGCCATCCTTCTTGCAGAAGGTGCAATGGTACTTTACCTTTTGAGGGGTCTGACCTGATGAAGCAGAAGCACCTATCTTGCTAGAAGGAGTTTGGGCAAAACCCGCAGATCTAAAGACAATCTTAGATGGCTCAAGGGGGTTCTACCTCAAACAAGGCACTCTCAACAACTCTTGCAATCTTAGGTGGATGGTTCTTGGAATACTCTAAGGAATTAAATCCTAGGCCACTATTGTTCATACTCACCTTAGATTTGTCTAGAATTATGTTGAGGTTCTTTTGCCCACCAGTAAATCTCTTAAGAGTCCTGTTAAGGTAGTCATTTTGTTTGGCTAGCTCATTACATGAAGCATACTTATTTGACTTGCTAGCCCTATTAAACTTTTCTTTATAGTGAGCTACCTCAGCTTTCAAAGCCTCACAAGACACACAATATAGTTCTTCCTAATCCTATCCAGCTGCTCTTTGAACTTAACTCTGAATGCTTCTTGTATCTTATCTACATTATGCCCAATTTCATCACACAAGGTACAAGAAGCAGAATCAACAATTTTCTTGGAAGCAGCCATGGACATGGATTGTTCAAGTTTAGATTTCTCCTCTAGTGTCTTATTCAAAGCATCATTCTCAATTGTGAGTTTAAGACAGTTTTCAGATGAAGCAGATTTAGAGTGAAGAACCATTTCAGTCATCTTCTTCATTTTAATCCTACTATCCTCACAATGAGAACACATGTAACTAGCATCAAATTTCTGCAATTCTTCTATAGCGTTATTCAATTTCAATTCAAGTAAAGCACAATTTGAACAGGGTAAAGGAATAGCATCTACAGCAGTCACATCTAAAGCAATAGCACTCATGCAAGTATGACTAGGACTCGACTTGAGAGAATCTAGCTCATCAAAAGCATCTTTCAGTTGATTAGCAATAGAGGAATGAGCAGATTTCAGATTTGCTAGTTCATTAAGCAAGTTAGAGCAAGAATCACAATCATCAACAGGATTAATGTATTTGAGCCTAACAACTTCTAGGTTCAAGTCATCAATCATGGCATCCTATTTCTTAATCGTTTTTGCTTGCTTATTCAGTTTTTGTTTAGCATGGACCAAAGCACGTTTCATATCAGTAAGTGAAGGATGTACCTCATCGGGATTGCTGAAAAGGTCACCGTCGTTGGAGGAGTCGACGTCATGGCTGTCCCTAGCCATGAAACACATACCAGTGAAATCCCGGGCCTTCTTCTTGCCATGAGAGTCATCATCGTCGTCCTCCGTCTCCGAGTCCACATCGCTCATGTTAACACGCTCAAGAGCGGCAAGGACCTAGCTGATGAACTTGCGATAGTTGGGCTTCTTGCCTTTTGTGTCTTTAGCTTGAGGATGTCTCCGAGAGTCCTTCTCCATCTTGCCCTTCAGCTTGGGGTACTTGGAGCGAATGTGGTTTGGCTCACCACACTCAAAACAAGTGACAGAGCCACCTCTCCTCCTGTTCCTCACCTTGTTGTATACTCTGGAAAATTTTGTGGATAGGAGAGCTAGGTCATCCTTAGGTAGCTTCTCTAGCTGCTCATCACTCAAAGAATGCAAAGCGGACAAGGAAAAACCAGATGAGCCAAAATCCAATGAATCAGAAGAACTACCCTTAGATGGGTCGACCACCAAAGCCATCGACTCTGTCTTGGGGAGACGCGAGATAAAGTCAATCTCATGCGTCTTCAACCTGGAGTAGAGCTTATCCATGGTAAGCTCACTCATGACAGTGTTGTCATTGATGGATGTGATCTTTATCCCCCCGACCTTCACATCAAGAGCACCCAAAAGCTGGCGTGCTGTCGGGACCCCAGGTATGCAACCCTAGGACCCTCTGTGTATTCTGAACTAGTCCCATGATCAGTAGCTAGCTCACACAGTTGCAACATTAGTGTAATCATAACCACACAACCAAACTAAAGATGAAGCAGATAAATTAATATTATTAACCAAAAGAGACCTTATGGTCAAGTCTTACAACGGTTCGTCACACAGGGCTAAGCAACAAAAGGGAGCTTGCAGCGGAAACACAACTTCTGGTGGAGGTCACCCAATATGCCCACCGTCAATCGAGTGAAGGACACGACCTAATTCGCAAAGTCTTCAAAGTAATCCTCCTCGTAGAACTTGTTGCTTCCAGGTTCTTCTTCAGCGACTGATTAACCAGGGGCGCAAAGCCGTGAGTACTTTGAATGTACTCAGCAAGTCATAGGGAAATGAATGCAAGTAATATTCATGCAGGCTTTGACAATGATAGCTTTATGGCTATTTTGCAGAAAGCAATATTTGACAGTAAATACAGTAAGTAGATTGCAAAGCACAATTTAAAAGGATTAATACATAAGTAAACAATTTTCTTTGAAACAATTAGTGAACACCCTGTTCACTACCCAACCAATAACCATCTACAAGATTTGATCAACCCATTCCAACATTTTCAACAAAAGCTCTACCTTTGCGTGAAATCACCGGGCATGTCCGTGAATCGGGACACGGCTATTCAATAGTTTTACACTCTGCGAGTTTGTACAATTTGACCCACAAGACACGAAGTTTCTCTAGTTTGTTCGGCATATATCTATGCCACCGCCACTTCCATAGGTAGCGCCTAGAGTACGTGACAAGGCTTTTACAAAGTTCCATTTTGACTCGGTCCTGACCACTAAGGGGTTACCGTTACGGGCCCCCTCTTGTGCCATTCTCAACCACGACAGAACCGACTCAAAACATTGCTAATTAATCAGCCAGGTCTATCCCAGTCTAGACATGTGGTTGTACGATAATGGCCCAGATCAATGGTTCAAGGTTAAGTCCTTAGTTGGTTGCTCAGACGAGACGTTTCCACATTTCAAGTGTGCGTTACGGCACCCACCTCTTTCCACCACCCACTCGTCCGAGCATAAATCATTTCGTTCAACCCGGC
The DNA here is from genome assembly GCA_036346405.1 of Phyllostachys edulis. Lineage (NCBI taxonomy): Eukaryota > Viridiplantae > Streptophyta > Magnoliopsida > Poales > Poaceae > Phyllostachys > Phyllostachys edulis. Next base: position 48,560,343 of record CM070563.1, on the reverse strand, counting down.
CAAATGACCACCCTAGTCATGGCACAACATCTTTTATCACAAGTGGCTCCGCCACGGTTCCATAATTTCTTTAATCAAGTTCGAACATTTATGAGAGTAAGTGATTGCGAGCCTATCACACAACTAAAGCATTGGCTAAGCATAATACGGTACCCATGTTGGTATTAATATCATGTCCAACTAACAATAACCATCCTAGGGTGTCCAAGGATTCATGTCATTCAAGGGTACATGTCGATTACAAATTATCATGGAGGTATAGTGGCAATTAGGTAATTTAACTAATCCCGAAACCATTTGTTATAAAATTAGCCATGCATGTTTATACTAAACAATATACTTTTATAAAGATGGGATCAACATGATCAATGGTCTATGACTTGCCTTCGTTGAAGAGTGGAGGTGCTTCGGTCGTCGGGTCTGCGAAATCTTCCGAAACACCGAAACCTATACGCGCGAACAAAGCTAAATAAATAAATCAACTCCAAATAAAGCTCAAATAAATACTAAATAAATACTAACAGGAAGACAAGGATTTTAGATGAATTTAGAAATTTGAATCACTCGAATCTGAGTTCGAATGAGCAAGATATGGCCTCCGGAAGAAAGGAAACACATAAAATGATGAATTAGGGGATTTTCTTATTTTCCCGAATTAAATTTCTAAAGGAAAATCGAATTAATGCACCTGCTGACGTCAGCACTAGGGATTTTCTTTTCCGGCGAATTATTTTCCAAAGGAAAAACACAGGAAAAAAGACACGTCGGCCGACGGGCGGACACGTCGTGAAGAGGTGGCGTGGCGCCGAGTGGCGGCCACGTGGGCTGCCACGCTCGGAGGCGGCGGCGCTCGGACCGAGGGTCGCCGCGACAGCGGCGCTCCAATGCGGCGAGACACCAACGCGACGAGGGCGTCGCGGCGAAGCGGATGCTCACGGCGGCGAGGACGCAGCAACGCACGGGAGGTCGGTCGGCTAAGGAGAAGAGCGGCGGGCGGCGGCATGACGTCGGCAGAGGTTCCGGACGCTCCGGGGCGGGAGCGCGCGCGGATGCGCCTCGCGCAGCCGGAGGTGGGTCGGCGACGCGGGAGGCTTGACAGTGGCGGCGGGTGCGGAGAAGCGAGCTCGGCGGCGGCAAAAGCCTAAATCGGGCCGAGGGGAAGAGGGAGAGCGGGTGAGGGGAAAGAGAGAGAGAGGAGGCGGTCTGGTGCGCTCTTTATAGGCGACAGGGGCCCGAGGAGGAGCGGAGCTCTCCGGCGGCGTTTTAATGGCGCTGGGCGTGGCCAGCGGGAATGCGGAGGAGGGGAGAGGGGGGCGAGGTTGCGGCGGAGGCGGACACTGCGCGCCGAACCGAGGGACACGGAGGCTAGGGGCAGCGAGGGCGGCGCGCAGTGGGAGGTCTGGCGAGGGCGCGACGCGGCGGAGGCGACAGGAGGTAGGGGATGACCAGGCGGGGAGGCCGACGGGCGGGCCCAGTGGCAGCGAGAGAGGGGGAAAGAGGCGACGTGGCGCGGGGAGATCCATCCGATTTCGATCGGACGGTGCCGAGGAGGGAGGCCACGAGCGGACCCGGCGGGCAAGAATAAGAATGGGTCGAGGAAATCGGCCCAAACTGTTGAAGGGAGATTTCCTAATCTTTTTCTTTTTAGAAAATAGCAGAAAAGCAAAAGCATTTTTAGAAAATAGCTTAAGCTGTCCAAAAATTCTAGGAAAATTCACAGAAATCCCTTGAATTATTTAGGACTTAGTAAAAATAGTTTTCAGCTTTACTTTTGCTTTTAGTTTTTGCAATTAATTACTTTTGACATAAGGCCAAAGGAAAAACCAAATAAAATCCAACTAAACCAACTTTAATTAATTCAAGTTTAGTTAATTCAGATCAAAACCACTTTTGAAATTCTAAATTACCATTTAAGCTTTGGCAAATTAATAAAACCAAATGGTTCCTTTTTAAGGTTTTGGAAATTTTTCAAAAAGGCCAGGAAAATAGGGATGTTACAAACCTATACCCCTTAAAGGGAATCTCGACCCCGAGATTCAGGCTGACTAGAGAATAGGTGCGGGAACTCGGCCTTGAGATCCTCTTGGCGCTCCCGGTGGCTTCTTCTTGGTGTGATTGCTCCATCGAACTTTGCGTAAACGGAGGATCTTGTTTCTTGTCACACGCTCAGACACTTCCAAGATCTTGATTGGTTTGCTCCTTGTAGGTTAGATCTTCTTGCAAGTTGATCGCTTCTAACAGATCTGCTCTTCTTCCGTACACGCAGGCACTTCTTCAATTGAGACACATGAAAGACATCATGCACATCTGACAACTGAGGTGGGAGTTCTAACTTGTAAGCAACTTCTCCTCTTCTGACTAGAACTGGAAAAGGTCCAATGTATCTTGGTGCGAGCTTTCCACTGACTCTGAAGCGACGCATTCCTTTGAGAGGTGAGACCTTTAGGTACACATGATCTCCAGGGGCAAAAGCTAAATCTCGACGACGGTTATCAGCATAACTCTTACATGCAGTGCAGGCCGTTCTCAGCTTTTCTCTGATTGACTTAACTTGATCTTCAGCTTCTTTTAGGATTTCTGGTCCAAGCACTTGTCCTTCGCCTGACTCGGTCCAATACAAAGGTGTTCTACACTTTCTCCCGTAAAGGGCCTCAAACGGGGACATCTGCAAACTCGATTGGTGACTGTTGTTGTAAGAAAACTCTGCATAAGGCAGCATTTGATCCCAGCTGGTCTGGTACTCCAGAGCGCAGGCTCTCAACATGTCTTCTAGGATTTGATTTACCCTTTCTGTTTGACCATCTGTCTGAGGGTGGTAGGCTGTACTGAAATTCAGATTAGTGCCCATGACGCTGTGTAGCTTCTGCCAGAATCTTGAGGTGAATTGGGTTCCTCGATCTGACACGATCTTCTTTGGTACTCCATGCTGACATACTATCTTTGCCATGTACAATTCTGCAAGTTTATCTCCGGAGTAGGTGGTCTTGACTGGGAAGAAGTGAGCCATCTTGGTTAGGCGATCAACAATTACCCAGATAGAGTCATATCCAGCTTTAGTTCTTGGCAGACCGGTGACAAAGTCCATGCCAATTTCTTCCCATTTCCATTCAGGTATGCTCAAAGGTTGCAAAAGTCCAGTGGGTCTCTGATGCTCAGCTTTAACTCGCTGGCAGATGTCACATTGTGCTACATATTCTGCAATCTCACGCTTCATGCTAGGCCACCAATAAAATTCCTTGAGATCCTGATACATCTTAGTGCTTCTGGGGTGAATGGAGTACAATGTTTCATGAGCTTCCTTGAGTATTAACTGTTTCAGCTCCTTCTGATCTGGCACACAGATGCGCTTGTCGAACCATATGACACCTTGTTCATCTTCAGAAAATCTTAAAGATTTACCCTGCTTCATATTTCTCTTGATCTCCTTGATATCTGTATCTTCTTCTTGAACTTTCTTGATTTGATCCTGAAGAGTTGGTTGCACTTCCAGGGCAGCTAAGTAACCTTCTTCGACTAACTCGAGCTTGAGCTTTTGAAATTCTTCGTGCAATGCTGGTTGACTTTCCTTGATCATTAAAGTACTGCAGTAAACCTTTCTGCTCAAAGCATCTGCTACAACATTTGCTTTGCCAGGGTGATAATGAATTCCCATGTTATAATCCTTGATCAATTCCAACCATCTTCTTTGTCTCATATTCAGATCAGCTTGAGTGAAAATGTACTTCAAACTCTTATGGTCCGTGTAAACTTCACAGCGATTACCGATGAGGTAATGGCGCCAAATCTTCAAAGCATGCACTACGGCGGCCAATTCTAAGTCATGAGTGGGGTAGTTGGCTTCATGAGGCTTCAACTGACGAGAAGCATATGCTACTACCTTCCTTTCTTGCATCAGAACACAACCGAGACCTTGTCAAGATGCATCACAGAAAATCTCAAAATCCTTCCGAACATCAGGCAAGACTAGCACTGGGGCGGTGGTCAAACGCTTCTTTAACTCTTGAAAACTTTGCTCACATTCTGGCGTCCAGGCAAATTTCTTTTCCTTCTTCAACAATTGAGTAAGGGGTCTTGCAATTCTTGAGAATCCTTCTATAAACCGGCGGTAGTAACCTGCCATTCCAAGGAAACTTCTGATCTGAGGCACTGATTTGGGTGACTCCCAGTTGAGCACATCATTGACTTTGCTAGGGTTGACAGCAACTCCTTCTGCAGACATGATGTGTCCCAAAAAGGTAACTTCCTTCATCCAAAACTCACACTTATTGAATTTAGCATAGAGTTGATGATCTCTAAGCTTATTCAGAACCAAGTGAAGGTGCTCTTCATGCTCTTCTTCACTCTTAGAGTAAACCAGGATATCGTCAATAAAGACAATGACAAACTTATCCAGATACTCCATGAATACTTTATTCATCAGGTTCATAAAGTAAGCCGGGGCATTGGTTAATCCAAAAGACATGACCGTATACTCATACAATCCATATCGGGTTGAGAAAGCTGTCTTCGGTATATCTTCTTGGCGAATCTTCAACTGGTGGTAGCCTGACCTTAAATCTATCTTGGAGAACACTCCGGCTCCTTTTAACTGATCAAACAAATCATCGATCCGGGGCAGGGGATACTTGTTCTTGATGGTGACTTCATTGAGTAGACGATAGTCCACACACACATCCTTTGGGTACCATCCTTCTTAGGGACAAAGATCACTGGGGCTCCCCAAGGCGAGGAACTTGGTCGGACAAATCCTTTATCTTGCATTTCTTCAATCTGCTTCTTCAGTTCGACTAGGTCGTCGACCGGCAAACGGTAGGGTCTCTTGGAAACGGGTGCGGTTCCTGGAACTAGATTGATGACAAACTCCAGGTCTCTGTCTGGTGGCATTTCGGGTAATTCTTCTGGGAAGACATCTGGAAACTCTCTGACCACTGGCACATCTTCCAAAGATACGGCACTGACACTGCAGACCAAAGCTTCATCAAGCTTCTCTGCGGAGGCTTCAAACTTTACTTTGGTTCCATCTGGGCTGATCAAGGTGATGCTTCTACTACCACAATCTAAAATTGCTTGGTGATCAGCAAGCCAATCCATGCCCAAAATCACATCTAGGGATTTGGCATTAATGATTATGAGGTTGGCTAGAAACTCTACCCCTTCTATGGTTACTTTAACCTTAGGGCAGCCTTTGTTCGTACTTAACTCCGAACCAGGTGATCTTATTAACATAGCATTTTTAAGGGTCAGAACCTTTAGCCGATGCTTTGCAACAAAACTCCGAGAAACAAATGAATGGGTAGCTCCGAATCAAACAAAAGCAGAAAGTGTGCTGAATTTACTAGAACTTACCCAAAGACGACGTCCCGGGTCAGTTCGGGCTTCTTCCACGGTGACATGGTTCACACGGCCTCTCCCGAAGGACTGAGGGGTCTTGGCTGGTGCAGCTGGAGTCTGAGGTGCTCCACGGCCTGCTCCTGGCATGGGAGTTCTGGTTGGGGTAGCTCCAAGGTTGAACCTGACTGGGGATGGACCTTGCTTGAGCGGGCAGTTACTAGCATAATGTCGATTCTTGTGGTTGAAAGTGATGCTGCTTGGTGGATTGTTGTTTCTTAGGCTGCTTGGTTGTTGGCGTTGTTGTTGAAGTTCGCGGAATCTCAGGGCATTTGGGCGAGTCTTTGTCTTGCAGGGTTCTGAAGGTGACAGGAGGAACAGAATGAGCTGGGTATTGTGCAGTCGTTCTGGCCCTCTGCGGATGACCTTGATGAGTACCATGCTGTGTCATCTTCCTTTTGTGAGATTCTGCCAGCTCGCGACGAGACTCTTCTATGAGCATGGCCTTGTTCACTAGCTGCTGGAAATTGGGATAGTCGTTGCCAACAACCTGAACCTTCAAGCTAGGGTTGAGTCCTCTCTTGAAGCGCTTCTGACGAGCATCATCGGTGGCAACATCTTCTTGAGCATAGCGTGAGAGTTGAGTGAACTTGTTGAGGTATTCACTCACTGACAGGCTCCCTTGTTTCAGCTCACGAAACTCATTTTTCTTCATTTCCACCTTTCCGTCGGGAATATGAGCGAGGCGGAAGGCTTCAGAAAATTCGGTCCAAGTGATGTTCTGGTGGTTCTCATGGGCGGCGCAGTAGTTCTCCCACCATTCTGCGGCGATGCCTTCTAGCTGGTGTGTGGCATACAGAACTTTCTCACGGTCATCACACCGGGTAATGGCAAGCTTCTTTTGATGAGCGCAGCCGTCATCTCAGCATCCAAAGGCTCGGAGGAGCCGGAGAAGGTAGGTGGATGGGTCCTCATAAATTCTGCTAGCTTTGGCTGAGGAAAAGCTGGTGGTGGTGGAGGTGGCATGGCAGCTGCTTGGTTGTTCTCAGTTCAAATGGAGAGCGAGCAGAGTGATCTGGTTCTGTTGGGCCATCATCTGGTTCATGTTTTGCATCATTGCACTCATCAACTGTGCCTGTGCTGCCATGAACTGTCCCACACCCTGATCTGCGGCTGGTGTTGGTGGCGTAATGGGGTCCACTTGTTCATCCTGACTCGCTGAGTTGCGGGTCTGAACCATCTGCACAGATCTTCTCAAGTTTAATAGATGAGAGGAAGAAAGCACAATAGGAAAGAGAGAAAAGCACCAAGACGAGTAAGAAAAGGGAGAAAGACGGGACAACCTAATTGGGGAAAGTCGGTTTAACCCAACGAACAATAGCCGGAAAGCTACAAGAGGCAACAACACTCGAGCCACAAATCCTAAACGATACTGAAACTAAAAAGGGTAACTACACGACTAATCTACCTTATGAGGGTGGGCGACTTCAAGCAAAGCTCGATTCTACAGAGATTATTGAGATAAGAGGGTCACTTTACATTCAGAACAAAGTTCAGAAAAGATAAGAAGTCGGACTAGAGAATGGAATAAGGAGAGATTAGCACAAGATGAGGAAGACTAGAGTAAGATGAGAGGAGAATACTACTCAAGTTAACTGTTGGTTTGATTTAGAAAATAAATTTTTGAAGTCTTGACTAAACGACCCTGCTAACTATGGTTACGTCCTCACGATATGGCTCGATACATCATTGTCGGGACCCCGGTGTATGCAACCCTAGGACCCTCTCGTATTCTCGAACTAGTCCCATGATCGATAGCTAGCTCACACAGTTGCAACATTAGTGTAATCATAACCACACAACCAAACTAAAGATGAAGCAGACAAATTAATATTATTAACCAAAAGAGACCTTATGGTCAAGTCTTACAACGGTTCGCCACACAGGGCTAAGCAACAAAAGAGAGCTTGCAGCGGAAACACAACTTCTGGTGGAGGTCACCCAATATGCCCACCGGCAATCGAGTGAAGGACACGACCTAATTCGCAAAGTCTTCAAAGTAATCCTCCTCGTAGAACTCGTTGCTTCGAGGTTCTTCTTCAACATTAACCCGTGTATAAAGCCGTGAGTACTTTGAATGTACTCAGCAAGTCATAGGAAATGAATGCAAGTAATATTCATGCAGGCTTTGACAAGGATAGCTTTATGGCTATTTTGCAGAAAGCAATATTTGACAGTAAATACAGTAAGTAGATTGCAAAGCACAATTTAAAAGGATTAATACATAAGTAAACAATTTTCTTTGAAACAATTAGTGAACACCCTGTTCACTACCCAACCAATAACCATCTACAAGATTCGATCAACCCATTCCAACATTTTCAACAAAAGCTCTACCCCTTGCGTGAAATCACCAAGCATGTCCGTAACCGGGGACACGGCTATTCGAATAGTTTTACACTCTGCAGAGTTTGTACAGCTTGACCCACAAGACACGAGTTTCTCTAGTTTGTTCGGCATATATCTATGCCACCGCTCACTTCCATAGGTAAGCAGTCTAGAGTACGTGACAAGGCTTTTACAAAGTTCCATTTTGACTCGGTCCTGACCACTAAGGGGTTACCGTTACGGGCCCCCTCTTGTGCCATTCTCAACCACGACAGAACCGACTCAAAACATTGCTAATTAATCAGCCAGGTCTATCCCAGTCTAGACATGTGGTTGTACGATAATGGCCTGATCAATGGTTCAAGGTTAAGTCCTTAGTTGGTTGCTCGACGAGAGGCGTTTCCACATTTCAAGTGTGCGTTCTGGCACCACCTCTTTCCACCACCCACTCGTCCGAGCATAAATCATTTCGTTCAACCCGGCCAAATGACTACCCTAGTCATGGCACAACATCTTTATCACAAGTGGCTCATGCGGTTCCATAATTTCTTTAATCAAGTTCGAACATTTATGAGAGTAAGTGATAGCGAGCCTATCGCACAACTAAAGCATTGGCTAAGCATAATACGGTACCCATGTTGGTATTAATATCATGTCCAACTAACAATAACCATCCTAGGGTGTCCAAGGATTCATGTCATTCAAGGGTACATGTCGATTACAAATTATCATGGAGGTATAGTGGTAATTAGGTAATTTAACTAATCCCGAAACCATTTGTTATAAAATTAGCCATGCATGTTTATACTAAACAATATACTTTTATAAAGATGGGATCAACATGATCAATGGTCTATGACTTGCCTTCGTTGAAGAGTGGAGGTGCTTCGGTCGTCGGGTCTGCGAAATCTTCCGAAACACCGAAACCTATACGCGCGAACAAAGCTAAATAAATAAATCAACTCCAAATAAAGCTCAAATAAACACTAAATAAATACTAACAGGAAGACAAGGATTTTAGATGAATTTAGAAATTTGAATCACTCGAATCGGAGTTCGAATGAGCAAGATATGGCCTCCGGAAGAAAGGAAACACATAAAATGATGAATTAGGGGATTTTCTGATTTTCCCGAATTAAATTTCTAAAGGAAAATCGAATTAATGCGCCTGCTGACGTTAGCACCAGGGATTTTCTTTTCCGGCGAATTATTTTCCAATGGAAAAACCCGGGAAAAGACACGCGTGTGGCGACGGGCGACACGTCGTGAAGAGGCCGACGTGGCGCCGAGGTGGCGCCACGTGGTTGCCACGTCGCCTCGGCGGCGGCGCTCTCGGACCGAGGGTCGCTGGCGAACAGCGGCGCTCCAATGGCGGCGAGACCTGCGCGACGAAGCGTCTGTGGCGAGCGGATGCTCACGGCGGCGAGGACGCGGTGGCACGGGAGGTCGACGACGAAGGAGAAGAGCGGCGAGGCGGCGGCAGCGGCGACGGCGAGGTTCGAGGACGCTCGGGGGCGGGAGGCGCAGGGATGCGCCTCGGCGTGGCGGAGCCGGAGGTGGGGTCGGTGACGGCGGGGAGGCTTCGACGGTGGCGGCGGGTGCGGGAGAAGCGAGCTCGGCGGCGGCGACAAAAAGCTTCAAATCCGGCGAGGCCGGAGGGGAAGAGGGAGAGCGGGAGAGGGGGAAAGAGAGAGGAGAGGGAGGCGGTCCTGGTGCGCTCTTTATAGGCGACGGGGGGGGGCCCGGAGGGGAGGAGCGGGAGCTCTCATGGCGTTTTTAATATACAAGCGCTGCTGAGGGAGCGCGGAGGAGGGGACAGGGGAGGGGGCGCGAGGTTGTGGCGGAGGCGGACACTGCAACGACCGAACCGGGACACGGAGGGCTAGGGGGCAGCGAGGCGGCGTGCAGCTCTGCAGGAGGCGTCTGCGAGGGCGCGCCATGTGCCTTGGCGGCGGCGGGAGGTAGGGGATGACCCAGGCGGGGTGAGGCTGATGGGCGGGCCCAGTGCGCGAGAGAGAAAAGAGGCGGCGTGGCAGGGAGATCCGTCTGATTCGACGGACGGTGCCGAGGAGGGAGGGCGCCAAGGCCGAGCGGGTGGGGCGCAATGAATGGGCCGAGGAAATCGGCCCAAACTGTTGAAGGGAGATTTCCTAATCTTTTTCTTTTTAGAAAATAGCGAAAAAGCAAAAGCATTTTTAGAAAATAGCTTAAGCTATCCAAAAATTCTAGGAAAATTCACAGAGATCCCTTGAATTATTTAGGACTTAGTAAAAATAGTTTTCAGCTTTACTTTTGCCTTTAGTTTTTGCAATTAATTACTTTTGACATAAGGCCAAAGGAAAAACCAAATAAAATCCAACTAAACCAACTTTAATTAATTCAAGTTTAGTTAATTCAGATCAAAACCACTTTTGAAATTCTAAATTACCATTTAAGCTTTGGCAAATTAATAAAACCAAATGGTTCCTTTTTAAGGTTTTGGAAATTTTTCAAAAAGGCCAGGAAAATAGGGATGTTACACGTGCATTCTCAGACTCAGTGAAAACAAGATCTACTGCACGTAGGTCATGAAGAATCTTGGAGAACCTCCCCCATAGCTCATCTAAAGACTCATCGGGCCTTTGCTCGATCTTTGAGTATTCTTTCTTGAGCTGGTTCTGTCTCACTTCCTTGATCGCAGTAGAGCCCTCGTGGTAATCACAGAGAGTCTTCCAGATCTCGTGAGTAGACCTCAAATGAGCCACACGCTCAAACTCAGATCAACTAAGACCTTGGATCATGAAGTTGTGAGCTTTGCTATTAGCCTCAACATCTGGAGTGGTTACATCGTCATTGGCCGGCACTGCATATGGATTTTTGACCTTAAGCCAAATAGCGTGCCCTTAAGCCTCGATGTATGCATGCATACGAGCCTTCCAATAAGCAAAATCAACTCCATCGAAATCAGGTGGTTTGGTCGAATACTTGTCAGTCGCCATGGCTCCAAAGACCGGTTAAGATCTATGAAAAGAGCTAACCGGGCTCTGATACCACTTGTAGGACCAGTAAGGCGACTAGAGGGGGGTGAATAGACGCTTTCTCTATTTTCACCTCATTCAGATTCCACACAATATCACTCCAATAGCTATGAGAGTTATGAAGATCAATAGTTAAGTATAGCAGAAGACTTATGTTGGATCTGAACCAAAATCCCCAAGACAAACAATCAACAGGACACAAACCCTGAATGGGCGGTCAGACTGGCGGCATAGGCGGCGGTCGGATCGAGTCTTGATCGACTAGCGTTATAAGTTCGATCCGACCGCCCACGACCAAAAGCATTATGATACCAAACCGAAACAAAAATCGGTCTAACTTTTGATCTACACGGCCAACTTCAACCAAATTTGGAACACACCTTCCTATGGATATTAGGAACCTATTCCAGGCAGCGATTGAGTAGATCCACATCAAAGTTTTGACCTTTTTCTGTTTTACCAAAGGAGGGTTCAAAACTGAGCAAAATGAAAAACTTGATCCATAACTTGCTCGTGGGAGATTGATGATCTAGATGATCCTAGATGTATTCCCACACATCACAGCAAGGTAAAAGAGGGTAAGAAACCAACCAAAAACCACAGGATCAAGGAAGCACTCAAAATCATCAAAAGAGAAAGAAGAACGCAAGAGGACTCATCTTTGAATAATCATCCATGGGTTGATTCAAGATTGGTTGCTGGTTACAGCCACTCCCTCAAGGAGGACAAGAGCTCAATCCATGAGCACACACTCAACTCATCTCTCTAAAGCCTAAGCCTCTCCTCTCCTTTCTAATCCCTAAGTCAAACTAGGGTTTCTCCAAATAAAGTGCTAAATCATTTGACCGAAAATGCATGAAACTTCAAACCATCAAAACCATTGCCAATTGTTTCATCATCCTAAGATCATGAGCATATCCCCATGATATCCACATATATACCCTTTTTCATATATAAAAAAAGTATATACACAAATTTTGATCTAAAAAGTGGATTTTAATGAAATTTTTCGTGGAACTCACTTTAGGGTATCTTATAATCATTATTGGAGTATGCTCCAATTGATAAAGAGGTATCATCATACGATTTAAATGGTATATGAGACGTGGGAGTACGTACTCCTAGGAGTATCATACCATTTTCCTATATATATATATATATATATATATATGTATGTATGTATGTATGTATGTATGTATATGTATGCTTCAAATGAAAAGAAGTAAAAAGTGCTCAAATAAAAAGAAGCATGCTTCAATCATGCCACCATTGAAAAGAAGTATGCCACATGCTTAAGAATTGAGTGTGGAGCAATAGGTTTTTACATGAGACTACTAGCTTGTCTAGATTTAAAGTTTGCTTCACTTTTAGGCTTTAACTTTTCATTGTGATATCTCATTGTGCTATTTATAATCGGTTTGGTCATCGTTGTTATGCCTGTCATTAATTTAAAATTGCTAAATCACTCGTAAGACTTGTTTTGACATTACTATATGGTATATGATTTTATATGATTCAGATAGCTCTACTAAAAAAGATGGCTTGGTTAATTTATTAAATCAATGCGAAGTGACATGGATAATCTACAAAGCTTCTTGATTTTTATTCTCTTTGCTCCTTTGTTTTAGAATTATTCTCTGAAGTTCTTGATGTTTACATTGCCAAAGGGGGAGAAATAATTTGCTTCCCTTGTGTTGACGGGGAGTTTTTTAGCTGTGGTGGGAGCTTTTCAACTGTGGTTTTGAAGTGTTGGCTTTGCAGCTTTGAAACTTTCTTTTTGCATTTTTTTTCTTTTCTTTCACAAATTCAATTCTCGATTTTTTGAGTATTGTCAATGTATTCATCAAGGGGGAGATTGTTAGACCATGTGGATAGGTCATGAATATTGTGATGATGAATAATTGACATTTGGGTTGCACTGCTATTTGCGCCTGTGAAAGTTTCGGTCGTTGGCATATTCAAGTTGGGCGGTCCGAGTACTGTAGCTCTGAGTACTGTTTATTATGAGTATTGTTCATCATGAGCACTGTTCATTACGAGTACGGTTCATCTCAAGTGCTGTTCATCATGAGTTCTGTTCGTTGTTTTTCAACTGCGCGTGCTCGAAAGGATTTCGACTACGTGGTCGTAGACGTAGTCGTAACAGGAGGTTCGACTACAGACCTGGTCAAAAGCTACAGTGCGTGATCGAAAGCTACAAACCTGTTCAAAAGCTACAGTGCGTGGTCGAAAGTTACAGTGCCTAGTTGGTGATCGGTAGTCGTAGGCTTTGCGATCGGTAGTCGTAGGCTTTGTGATCGGTAGTCGTGGGCTTTACGATCGGTTGTCGTAAACGTGGTGAAACTGGTCATAGATCTGGTGGAACTGGTCGTGGACTTCGTGGATGATCTGGTTTGTGTTTATTGATAAATGAGGGTGTGATATGCGTGTTTAAACTGATATTGGTCAAGATGGAGAACTTGTACCGGGAAAATGTTCTTTGGTCTTTGCATGTGCAGGTTGGGCGTGGAGACGGTCATGGTCGATGACGAGGAGGACTGGGACTAGAATGGGGAAATTGAAGGTTCAGGCGATCGAGGATGTCACGAGGTGATCGGGCTTACGCTGGGGCACGTGCAGATCAAAGGTAGATGCGTGATGCGTGAAGAAGCTACGGGAGGTGTAGTCTTGGAGGTTTCAACGTGTGCGGAGTTATGGAAGGTGCTCATAACTGAAAGATTTAGAGATTTTGGAAAACCCGTGTTTGGAAGGGTTTTAGGTCCCTTGATTTTTGGAAGGAGATAAGATTTTGTGTCCGTGTTGATGAGGACACGGTTTAGGACTCTAGCATATAAAAAGGAGGGAGAGGTTAAGAGTTAACAGAGGTTTTCTAGACAGCTTTCAGGAGAAAGCTTTAGGAGTTTTTGTGCTCGGGTTTGAGGGGTGCTTTGAGGGCACTTTGTAGCCACAGAACATGATTCAGAAATAAAGGATCAGATCTATTCCAAGAAAAATCAGTCATCACATGCGGCGTGTTTGTCTGGACATCGTCTCTGACTTGTTCTCGTTCCTAGCAGTGCATAGCGAGATTGCGCTTCTCTGTCGACTTCACTTTCGTCGATCATGTGGTCGTAGACGTGGTCATAGCAGGAGGATCGACTACATGTGGTTGTAGAAGGTTTTGACTACCTGGTCGAAGGTGGTTCGACTAGCACGAGCACGGTATCTTTAGTCGTCGGCTCAATCCAACGCAGGTCATCCTCTGTAACAAGAAAAGAAATCACTAAAATCATTCACCCCCGCGCCCCCCTCGATTCAGTATTTGATCCTCTGAGAGATGATGAGCTATTGGGATTTCTTGACCAGAGGTAAATAGCCAACCAAAGATAACAATCCAACAGCACATCAATAATATATGGTTTAATCAGAAAGACATGTATAACCTATCTTTGTGACAATTGATTGGAACTCATCAGTGAAAAACATACCCTACCAAAACTTTTGGCAGATATTTTCCCACGTTCGTATCTGAAAGCGAGGCTGCAATAGCGACGCCTTTTGTGATTGCAGTGATCAGAATATATAGTCATACATGTACATGTGTTGTTGTCTTACACGTCAAGCAATACAAGTGCTATCGTATTACAAGTTGGAATTTGCAACACACTGCCGCCACTATTGACCGTCCGACACGGTTGGCACGGCCGCCAATCTCTCCACGAGACAGCAGTCCAGCACGGCAACACAGCAGTGTGCAATCTGGTTATCATCCCTTCTGGTCTTGAGGAAAGGCTTGAGGATGGAGCTGCTTGTGTCTGCAATTGCAGGCGACCTAGTTAATCGATGTTGGAAATTAATCTAGACTTGCCAAGTAATAGGTGTTAAGATCCTGATGCAATCAGCATTGGATCAATTTAGTTTGTTTCCTTTGTTAGGTTTTCCATGTTTAGCTTTCCATATTTAGCTTTTCCATATTTAGTTTTGGCTTGATTAGCAAGTTACATAGTCTTTAAAAGGACTTGTAATCACATCAGTTTGATTTGAAGCAATAGAGAAAAAAAAAAAAACGCCAAGACTATCGAGGCGGGCTCTTTGTCGAGTGCTGTTGCACTTTCGGCAAAGGCAACTTTTGCACTCGGCAAAGCCTTTGCCGAGTGCAACACTCGAAAGAGCCTCCGTCGAATCCCTTCCCAAAGGCTGCTTTGCCGAGTGCCAAATTCGGGCACTTTCGGCAAAGATTTGCCGAAAGCCGTCGGAGCACTCGACAAAGATTTGACGCCGTCGGCGCCGTCTATTTTTTAAACCTCTTTGCCGAAAGTGCCACAAAGCCAAGACTCAAACAAAGCGTTTTTTATTTTTTTAAATTTTCTTTGCGAGTGCAATGGTCATTGCACTTTCGACAAAGCGTGTTTTTTTTTTTTTTTCTTTGCCGAGTGCAATGGGCATTGCACTTTCGACAAAGCGTTTTTTATTTTTAAAAATTTTCTTTGTCGAGTGCAATGGGCATTGCACTTTCGCAAAGCGTGTTTTATTTTTT
Organism: Phyllostachys edulis; assembly: GCA_036346405.1. NCBI lineage: Eukaryota > Viridiplantae > Streptophyta > Magnoliopsida > Poales > Poaceae > Phyllostachys > Phyllostachys edulis. Next base: position 48,545,094 of record CM070563.1, on the reverse strand, counting down.
TTTGTTTCTTTGCGAAAGTGCAATGGTCATTGCACTCGACAAAGCGTGTTTTTATTTTTGTGGGTTTTTCTTTGCGAGTGCAATGGTCATTGCACTCGGCAAAGCCACTCTAAAATTCCTTTTTTTGGTTTTTGCTTTTCCATTTAAACAACAATGCATATATATATAATAGAAACCACAATTCAACAAACAATAAATTACAAACCACATTTATATATTACAAACGACCAAATTTGTCCGAAATCCACAATTTATTACAAACCACAAGTTCACAAGTTCGATACATAGAAACTTGCACAAGTGATCCCATTAACATTAGCTCTTATTATGATTTTTCAACATATCAAATGAAGAACATATGAAGTTACTTACTTATCCCCTCGGGTGCAATCGATGGCGGCGTTAAGGTGCAATCGGTCGCCGGGAGAGGGCCGGGACCTCGCAAGTAGGGTTTCGAGGCGATTGAGGAAGTCGAACCCCTCCCCTCCTCGGGCGTGTCGGAACCCCCTCCTCGCTGCGTGCGAAAGCAGCGTCGTCGTACATCTGCGGACCGCATCCTCGCCCATCAGGCGAGAGGGCGTCGTCGTCCCTAGAAGTCTTGCGAGGAGCCAAGGTCGTGGTTAGTCGGCGGCTCCTTTGGGCCTGCCCCTCGACCTCCTCTGCCTCTCTGACGTCTCCGCCGGTGGCGTGTCCTCAGCCGGTGGCGTGTCCCTCGGTCTCGAGTAAGTCGACTGACACCTCCTAGTGGGCCCCATCACCTGCAATTAAAAAGAATAAACCAAGAATTTCTCGGTCTTATCCATCCATTCACGGGTGATTTGAGCCTGACTTGGGCGTCCCGTGTACATCCACTCACGGTTATCCATCCTGTAGCATATACACATAACGGGGTAATATAACCATCGATTCTTGACCAAGCTAGATATGCATTTAAAGGCTGACTAAGGGTCTGCGAGGACTAGATATGTACTACCAAGCTAGATATGCGAGCAACATTCAATTTTCATGCAATTGAAACTTTTAACCATAAAATAATTGCCATTCGGCCATAAAAAATCATCAAATAACCCACCTGCAATCTTATCTCGTTCACTTCATATAAATCCAAACCGTTCACCCATGTGTATAACAAAATCACCAAATAATAAAAGAATGATCTTTTTAGTCCACCACAAATTTCATCTCAACCGTTCACTTTATGTCTATCATAATCGCTCATTGTCATCAACCTCCATCATGTGCAAACCGTGTCAATATCCAAAACGTCATATATTCTTAAACAGAAGGAATACTTTTTAGAGTGTGTTGCCGTATTGAATTGTGCTTGACACATGCCAATATGACAAAAATTAAAATTGCTTATTGTTGACATACAACCCCATGCATGAATTTGAATTTTGCATATATAGAAATTTCTTCCACGGTATACACGATATCTAAATTAAACCATTCAAGTATAATAGCATCCCCATAATATGGTGCAATTTTGCAAACTATGTTTCGCACAAGATAATGCTTCCCAAAAATGAAAGACACTTTGGCTAAGACATCCATTATATTACCACCGCTAGCTACTTAGGTCTAACACACAGGCGGCGCAGTTTGGACCATGGGTATTCAAAATTGCAGATGGCAAGAAAAAAAGCAAATTAACACTTTAAGATGCAATCTTGCATTTTACATTTGCTTGATTATACAACAAACAAAGCAAATTTATAGTTTCAATGCACAGAGTAAAAATATAGCATTTTGGACCTACATTTACACATTTACCAGATAACATTACCTTGCCAAAATTTTGAACTCACCAGAAAATTGGTGGATTTCCCTATGGGCTATCACTATGTTATAGGGAAAAAAACCAAAGGAGCAATGGCGGTGATCACACTAATTCAAATAATGTATAGTTTCTGAACATTTTTTGTGATCACACTAATTCAAATAATGTATAGTTTCCGAACATTTTTGTTTGCAAACAAGCGGACATTTGGGACTAGATATACTTCATATAGTTACCTAGTAGTGCAAAGTTACAAGATTTCCATCTCTCAATTCAACTCACAAAACAAAAACCATGCAGAGTTCCACATGAATCTAAATTAAAGCCATCTTTATTCTGTGTCGGCACTTCTCTAATTATCTCGTGCAAGAAACTTCCAAGTTGACTTGCAACCCAAAGTACCCACTATGTATCACAAAAGAACTCCAAACTATCTATGACCTATGACTCTCTCAAAAAACTATGGCCTCAAATCGGTTTTCACCATACACATTGCGATAAATCAATGCTTACAATAGAGTTACTGAACATATGCAAACAAAAAAATTATGATTTTACAGCCCGAGATGTGACATTAGTAAGGCTCCCTGATGTCGAAGGAAACCAAACTATCTGCATGCCAAAATTACAAATCAATCCATTAAGTCTTGCATTGTTCCACATTAGTAAGGCTCCAAAACAAACCTCTGAGGCTCGACTCATCGACATCCATCTAAATACGGCTCTAAAGTGCAACATTACCACCCAATCCAAAGCACCCAAACCAAAATCGATCAAACCCTAGTCTTACTGCAGCCTTCACCCCTCAACAACGGGGAAAAAAACAGTGGAGATGTATGGAAACATGGGTACCTGATCAAGGACAGGTCCTTGACCGCCTTGCCGCTTGCCCATTTGCATTTGGCGACTCAGTGCCGCTGGCGCTCTGGCCAGCTGCAGCTGTGTGTGTGTGTGCCCACTCGCCCTGCCCCCTTGGCCCTTGGCCTTCTTTGGTTGCCGCCACAGCCATGGCGCCACTGCCATGCCTTCGCTGCCCCGGCCGCCCACCACAGCGCCCTCGCCCGCCACCGCCCGCCGCCGCTTCCCTCATGACCTCGCCCTCTCCGTCGCCCTTGCCGCCGCCCCGCCTCCCTCACGGCCTCGCCCTCGCCCACAAGGCCCGCCTTAGCCGGGATCTGGGGACTGGAGGAGGATCGGAGGAAGCAGGGAAGGAGGAAAGACCTGTCTTGGCTCGCCCTTGAGGCCTTGATCACGAGGAGGCGGCGAGGGAGACGGAAGGGGTGGAAGAAGGAAGAAGCCTTTGTTGTTAAATCTTGAGGGACCTTTAGTCGGCGGTATTACTAACGGGACTAAAGACCTTAGTCCCGGGTGTATCTGGACCGGGACTAAAGGCTGGACCTTTAGTCCGGGTGGTGCCACGCCCGGGACTAAAGGTTTCTTGTGAGGACATATTTTCGAGAGAACCTTTAGTCGGGTGTGTGACCTTTAGTCCCGCAGTGATATCTGGACCGGGACTAAAGGTGGACCTTTAGTCCGGGTGGTGCCTGACGGGACTAAAGGTTTTGTGAGGACATATTTTCGAGAGAACCTTTAGTCCCGGGTGTGACCTTTAGTCCCAAGCGTATCTGACCAGGACTAAAGGTCCCCACGATTCGCCCCCGCCAGTTTTATGAGTTTGGGTTTTGTATTAAGTTTATTTGTATAAATATGCTAATTCTTGTTAAATGCATAGTAAATTAAATACTAGGCATAAATTTTTTAAAAATAATAGTTGCATTTCCTTTTATCTTATTGACATTTCAAGCGACTTTTATAGTGACCACAAGCTAGGAAGTGAAGAGCCAACTATAAACAAAATGAAGGGCTCAAACCACAAGTGAGAATTTCATTTGAAGGCATAAATACTTGCTAAAAAATTTCAAGTCATTTTTACACGGTGGAGAAGACATGCTTCACAGAGGTACATGTGTCCTTTTATCGAATAGGAATTTCATTTGAAGCGATAAAAACAAGAAAAATATGATAGAAACATCTGAAGTTACAATTATTACATAAAATCTCTAATACACACTATTTATTAAACATCACTATATATCAAGCGGCACGATGGTGAACTTCTTCTTGACATATGACCCTTGGTTATGATCATCAGTAACCATGGAGTGTCCTCGGCATTTAGCGGGATGCTTGGGTCTTTGGTCACATTGAAGGGCGGGATTCGGTCATCCCTTTCATAATCTTGACTTGTCGACTTGTCCTCAATTCCCACGATGTTTCTTTTCCCCTGAAAGAACTATGTGGCATTTTAGCTCATTGGTTGATTTGTCGTCGTTTTCCCTCTCTTGGGTTTTGTAGACATGTCTTTCACATAGAACACCGATTCACATCAGCCACAAGGACCGAATGGTTCGTCTTTGTACCCAATATTGTTGAGGTCCTTGTTGTCATTCCATACTCCTTGTCATTGTTACCCGCCTCAGGTCATCTTCACCCATTGCCTTTGGAACAAAGGGACTTTAAAATTAGGTCGTAGTCTAGTTCCCAAATCTCCTCTATCGGCCATAATATGTTTGCCTCTTTCCATTTGGAGTGCATGGCATCTCTGCGGACACCTTTGTTTTGGTTCATGCTCCTTTTATCTTGGGCTCACGGTGTAAAATGTATTTCCATTTATCTCGTACCCTTTATGCGTGAGGATGTGCCACGATGGTTGCCTAGCCAACAAATCTGATTGCTCATCAATATTGTCATCACCACGACATTCTTTTACGCAACCAACCGCTGAAAGTTTCCATGTGATGGCGCCTAATCCAAGCTTCATTCTTCCACAAACGGGATCGTAGGAACTCCTTGTGTACCTCGACATACGGCTCCACCACGGAGGAGTTTTGAAGAAGCTGTGTAGTGCGCTTTATTGAAATAATCGTCCCCGTGCATCGATATATGTTTTCTTCCCTAGTGTTCCCTTTCCACTAAGTCTCCCCTCGTGTCGCGATTCAGGGAACCAATCGGGTCAAGGTCGGGAATGAAGTCAACCTGAGAACTCAATGACCTCCTCATCCGTAGCCCTTGGCGATGCTTCCTTCGGCGAAACACGTTGGTGAACATATTTCTTGAGACTCCATGAACCTCTCAAAGGGAACATGTTGTGTAGGAACACAGACCGAGAATATTAATCTCCTTGACCGGGTGAACTAGGAGGTGTGTCATGATATTAAAGAAGGATGGAGGAACACCAACTCAAAGTGACAAGACATTGAACCACATCATTACAGTAGAGTAGCTAGTTCCATTGGATTGATTGCCTTCGAGAAATTGCATTGAGGAATGCACATAGCTTCACGGTGGCAGACGTACATGTGGAGGTAGAATTCCTCTTAAAACAACCGGAAGCAATTGCGTCATAAGCACGTGGCGATCATGGGACTTTAAGTGTAGGAATTTCTTCTCGGCACATTTATTATCGCTTTATATTGGAGGAGAATCCAGGATGGGACCTTGATCTTTGTTTAGGCATTCAAACATGCTTTCCTTCTCTTCTTTGCTAAGAGTGAAGCTAGCAGGTCTTAAGTAATGGCGTCCATCGTCTGTCTTCTCTGGATCTGAGTTGTCTCGTTCTTTCATCTTGTTGCAAGTCCGGGATTGTAGTACCAACAGGGACTAAAGGTTGACATTTAGTCGGTTGGTAACACCAAGCTGGGACTAAAATCCCTCTGCAAAAGCTCGCCACGAGCCGTTAGGCGGGGACTTTTAGTCGGTTGGTGTTACCAACCGACTAAAGATCTTTGGTCGGGACGCAATTTTCTCCGAGACTATTGCCCGTTTGGCGATTCGACCAAAGGTGCGATACGTAGTAGTGGTGTTATTGTGTTGAAATTTGAGCTCTTTGTGTTATTGGGCGAGGGCACGGTGCTGGGCTTTTGTTTTTAAAAAAATTCTTTGCAGAGTGCCACTTCACGGCACTTTCGGCAAAGGACCTCTTTCTTAGAGTCTTGGGGAAGCGGCACTCGGCAAATTTTTTTTTTTTTGTTTTTTGCCCTATTATTTTTGCAGCCTTAATATATTATTTAAAACTCCATGTTCAAATTTGGGATAATTTTGACTTTTTTTCTATATTTAGTTAGTTTTTTTGTTTCGTTGAATTTTATGGAATATTTCAAATTTGAGCTGCAGGTGCATGGAATAATCGAATTTGGTCATTCAAAAATGATATTCATGATATTTGGTGTATGTTGAGGCCGTATCCGAGGAACTCACATGAAATTTTGAGCATCTTGTTGGCGTAACATGGCGAAGGTACTGCGGGAAAAGTGTATTTAAATTATATAAAATCGAGCGAAGTCGAAAATAGACTCTACATGTGATAACACGATTCCGAAACTTGTCGATTGTGTCGTGTTATACATATAGAGTCTATGGTAAAAAATTGAGAAGGTTTGAGCAAGTTGCGGCGTCGGATGCCTAAAACCGGACATCATGCATGCGATCAAATGTGAAATATTGGTTTTAAAATTCAAAAAAACAAAAAAACTCGAGTTTTAAATTGTCCCATGTGGAAGGCCTCACAAAAAATGGGTCAAAAACCAAAAAATTTGCCGAGTGCCGCCACGCACTCGGCAAGAGGTTTTTTTAAAAAATTTGCATCTGGCGTGGGGCGGACTCGGCCGTCAAGGGTCATTTTTTGCCGAGTGCACTCTTTGCCGAGTGTTGCACTTTCGGCAAAGAGGGCTTTTGCCGAGTGCGCCCTTTAAGAGTCTTTGCCGAGGCCGCTCTGAGGCACTCGGCAAAGCCACTCTTTGCCGAGTGCTAGACTTTGCTTGAGTGCCACCCGCCCGCACTCGGCAAAAGAGTGGCTTCGCCGAGTGTGCCGATTTTGGCACTTTCGGCAGAGCTGGCGGCACTCGGCAAATCTGCGTTCTCCCGTAGTGGCGGCATGCGGTGCATGCAGCAACAAAAAAATCGTTCCGCTCTTTCTTTCTTGCGTACCTGAGTTTTGCTTCCTCGTGTGCGTGTGTGTTTATTGCTTCCTTGCGTGTGCGTGGTTCTTTCTTGCAGCATGAGCGTATTCGTATTCATCTGTTGAAGTACATCACGTGAGTTCCATCATAAGGTTGAGTACTCCTTGCAGCAAGTGCATGTGCTTCAAGTTCTAGCGTATGTGTGCGTGTGTCTTTATCTAGTCCATTGGTTGTCTACGTGAGCTTTGGCTTCAGTACGTCGTACGTGTGCTTCATCCAAAGCTTGCCTCCAGCGCGTGTACTCTTCTGGGTGCCAACAATTGGTATCAGAGCAAGGTGCGAGGAGAAGCTGTGCGGCGCGGACGGGCAACACGTGGCTCGGCGGGCGACGACGGCTCTCGGCGGTTGCGGCACTACGCCTCGGGCGCACGAGGTGTAGTGCGTCATGTCGCAGCAGATGCCGTCCACGCAGAAGTTCGTGGGCAGTGACGACACCTCGGACACGGTGGCATCCAAGGCACCGACGAAGGTGGGTTCGGTAACCCTCCAATACCCAATGCTCACTGAGACCAACTATGGCTCTTGGGCGGTGAAGATGAAGGTGTTCATGCGCGCACAAGGGGTGTAGGCGGCGGTGGAAGGCAAAGAGCTGGTCGATGAGCGCAAGGACGAGATGGCTCTCGCCGCCATATTCCAAGCGTGCGAGGCCATGATGATGGTCTTGGCGAATATGAGACGCCAAGGAGGCTTGGGACACCTGAAAGAGATGCTGCGTCGTGACCGCGTCAAGGAGGCCTGTGCAGACTCTCATGAGTGAGTTCGATGTAATGAAGATGAAGGAGGCGGAGTCCATCAATGACCGCCATGAAGTGACCACCATCGTCAGCGAGATTCGTGTCCTCAGAGACAAGATGGAGGAGCGCACCGTCGTGAAGAAGTTTCTTCGTGCTATGCCCGACAAATTCTTGCCGATCGTCTCCACCATTGAGCAATTTGCTGATATGAAGACGATGACGATTGTGGAGGTGGTTGGGCGACTGAAGGCGTACGAGGAACGCACAAAGGGACAGCGGCGCGACGAGGAAGGTGAGCATCTACTACTCACTCGTGACGAGTGGGAATCCAAGTCCAATAAAGAGGGCGCCAACAACTCTGGTATGAAGAATCGCAAGTTCGACAAGACGAATATTCGCTGCTACAATTGTCAGGACTACGGGCACTTCGCTTCTGAATGCCGTAATCCCAAAAAAGAGAAAGCGGAGGTGCACTTAATTGTGGCTGATGCTGAATACGAGCCGGCGTTACTTTGATGCTAAGTTGAGTCCGGAACGTTGAGGAGGTGTGTTCGCCGTCCTGAGTCGAGTCCGTTGAGTTGAGTATGGGACGTTGAGGAGGTGTGTTCGCCATCCTGAGTTGTGTCCAGGATGATGAGGAGATGTGTTCGCCGTCCTGAGTCGTTGTGTCCGGGATGTTGAGGAGGTGTGTTCGCCATCCTGTGCTGAGTATCAGTTGGGCAAATCGTAGTTGAGACCGATTGCCGCAACAAGTTAGAGTCGGTTCCATGTTTAGCTTTCCATATTTAGCTTTTCCATATTTAGTTTTGGCTTGATTAGCAAGTTACATAGTCTTTCAAAGGACTTGTAATCACATCAGTTTGATTTGAAGCAATAGAGAAAGAAAAAAAGAAAACGCGGCATGCGGTGCATGCAGCAACAAAAAAATCGTTCCGCTCTTTCTTTCTTGCGTACCTGAGTTTTGCTTCCTCGTGTGCGTGTGTTTATTGCTTCCTTGCGTGTGCGTGGTTCTTTCTTGCAGCATGAGCGTATTCGTATTCATCTGTTGAAGTACATCACGTGAGTTCCATCATAAGGTTGAGTACTCCTTGCAGCAAGTGCATGTGCTTCAAGTTCTAGCGTATGTGTGCGTGTGTCTTTATCTAGTCGATTGGTTGTCTACGTGAGCTTTGGCTTCAGTACGTCGTACGTGTGCTTCATCCAAAGCTTGCCTCCAGCGCGTGTACTCTTCTGGGTGCCAACAATCGATTCATATCCTTCTTGATCAACAAGTATGAGGGTCAAGCCAATATAGAGGAGAAGATGGAGAGGCTGCAACATCTCCTGCTTAGAGTTCACATGGTCGTCGAGGAGGCTGAGGGCCGGCACATCACCAACTCCAAGATGCTACTGCAGCTCAAGAAGCTTTTGGGGGCTCTGTACCACGGATACCATGTCCTAGACACCATCAAGTATAGGAACCTTTGCAGCTCAAGGGTTGAAGAGGAGGTTGGTAGCTCGAATACCTTGTCAGTTACCATTTCTGCTAATCATTTTCATGCCGCACAGAGTGCTTACAGTAATCATGAGCTTGAAAGTACATTGGATAATTTAGAAACCATCGCTTCCAACATGGCAGAGTTTGTGTTCCTTCTAGGCGGATGCGAACGCATGTCTCGTAGCCCCTACGACTCGTACCTCTACATTGATAACTTCATGTTTGGCCGTCACATAGAAAAGCAGCAAGTCATCAATATCTTACTGCAAGAAGGTCAGGAGAGATTTTCTCTTCCATTATCTATAAAAATCTTACTGCAAGATAATCTTCCTCCTTTCGCACCAACTGTTCTCCCAATCATCGGCACTAGCAGAGTCGGTAAGAAAACTCTAGTGGCGCATGCGTGCAACAATGAGAAAGTCCGGTCACACTTCTGTTCAATCCTGCACTTGAATGGAGAAAACATTGGGAAAACGGAGCATGAAACTTTCATTCCAGGGAGGACTTTGGTGGTGGTTGAATTTACTTCAGATTTGGACGACGAGAATTGGCAAAAGTTTTATTCATCAGCCGCACATATGGCCAGAGGAAGCAAGATCATAATCATAAGCAGGATTGAGAATCTAGCAAGGTTCGGAACAGTAAGGCCAATTCGCTTAAACAGCTTGTTGCTTGAGGAGTATAGCTACCTCTTCAAGGTTCTCGCATTTGGAAGCACAAACCCGGAGGAGCACCCTCAGTTAGTATCAATAGCAAATGAGATAGCAGTATTGCTGGGAGGGTCACTCCTGACGGCAAATATGTTTGCCGATATCTTCAGAAAGAATCAAAATGTGAACTTCTGGCTCCGCATCTTGAACAGGTACAGAAATGTGGTGGAGAACAACCTTTCGGTGTTCAGCGAACATCCAAAGCTTCTTATGGACAAAGATCGACAGATAGATATAACAAAACTTGCATCATCATCTACTCCACTTCGCCTCATGCCTCCTCATAGCGAAGAAAATGATTCGAAGAGGGAGTTGCCCGAGGTGATGTTTGGGGACCTGATTGCTGGCTCTGCTGTTCTACCAAAGGAGGAGTTTCAGTTAGTCGCGTGGGAATCACGGATACCCCCTTACAAAAGGTTTGTCAACCTTGCTACATACTGTGAAGAGGATAATATCTCTCAGCATGAGCATACAGCCTTACCTAGCAAGAAGCGCAAGAGATTAGACAAGTAACATGATAGCAAACTCAATGGTGTATGTTGTTCCATGTCATCTCTGCTTGCAATGTAGTCAATCAAAGTAGCTTTCTGTCAGTCATCACAGAAAGTCAAGGCAAATTTTCTACTCATTATTAATGAAAGGAAACAGTTTTCTTTGAAGTTGTAATTTTGTTACATGTGTAAGAAATGTTACATATGACTTGTATAGAGTGCTCTTTGTATATTTTCATACACATGTAACTTATATATGTTAGCCTTTCAGCCCATTGGAATAGATAAGGGTTCATTCCAATATGGTATCAGAGCCCATAGCTTCCTCTCCAAAAACCATAACCCTAGCCCCCATGTGACCGCCGCCGCCATCTACTCTGCCCCATCTCTCATCTGCTCCACGCGCCGATCCCCTACTCCATCCCCTAGTCAATGCACACCCGAGCCCAGCCCCTACTTCACGTGCACCTGGTGACGTCGCTGCCTCGGTCCGCCAACCGGCTCGATCCATCATCACCGCACCGATCTCTCTCTCGCCGCGCCCGAGCCTTCCTGCGCTCCGGACGTGCTATCGCGCCCCCGATTCCTCTGCTCCAGGCTGCGCCGCCAGGCACAAGGCCTCCCTGCGCTGCCCGATCCTTTGCCTCCCTTCGCGCCGCCCTGAGCCCCGGCGCCTCACCTCCAGCTGCCGCCCCTTGGGCCGCTGCCGATGATAGAGTTCCACCGTGTTGTACCCCGTGCCCCGACGCCTCGCCTCCAGCTGCTGACCCTTAGACCGCCGCCGCCGACGGGGCCCCCTACTCTGCCAGAGCTCATGCTCTGCCCAAGTTTGCCCCCAGCTGCCTCCATTATTTTGCTCATCCCCCACATTACCTTGTCCCATATGTCCATCTAAGTCTTGCTCAACTTTAAAAAATAATTCATACACATTGTGTCCAACAACAATATCAACACTCGCAGGGATTAGAGAAACATTTATAACCCCCACCTGCAGCCGGACTAGATCTTTCTTCCTTGTACTTATCATGTCCACCTTGAGCGTAGCGCCAACAATAGAACCAATGGCACAAAGACTAAGGTAGTCTCTAACCTCATATGGAACCCCAAAAACTTGCACCCAGATTGAACGAAGCTGAAACTTCGGAGTAGGGCCAATCTTCCATTCCTCAAAACGAATAACCACCCCTTGCGTTTGACCTGTATATCCCCAATTTGAACCATTCTTGCCAATTCGATGGGTGTCAAAAATTGAACCAAAAAGGAATTCTGACCATTTTGTTTCACGTCCCACTACCAATCAATCAGGATGAGTCTTCTTAACTCTCCTTGCCAATTTATTAACTCCTAAAGAAATTCCTACCTGATTCAAATTAGAAATAGCAACCTTGTCTGGAATATCCAAAATTGAAAATGCATTATTTAAATTAGTACCTTTGCTCACCACCAAATTTTTATACTTGGCCCTTCTAACAACCTTCACCAAGGAGTCTTCATCCGCTCCAACTTTGTTCACGAGACGTCGGCTCCACCTTGGCTCCTGTTCCGAAACAATACCAGCCGTCCCCCCTTTGTGTGCCACCGCCCCTGCCGACCTCCCCTTTTTCTGAACCACTGTCCACTCCAAAGCATCGGACAGTGGTGCCCTCGTCGATCGTGCTTGCGGCATCTTTTCCGCCGCACCAGCCGACCCTGCCAATCATGTCCCGCTGCCAATTAGGATTTCTTGACCAGAGATAATTATCCAACCAAAGATAACAATCAAACAGCGCATCAATAATATATGGTTTAATCAATAAGACATGTATAACCTATACTATGACAATTCAGATTGGAACTCACTATAGTGAAACATACCCTACCAAAACTTTTGGCAGATATTTTCCCACGTTCGTATCTGAAAGTGGGGTTGCAATAGCGACGGCTTTTGTGTTTGCACTGATCAGAATATATAGCCATACATGTGTATGCGTTGTTGTCTTACGTCCAAGCAACACAAGTACTATCGTATTCGTGGATCAAATATCGGCGAAAATTGGTGAAACCGATTTCTAGGTGGGGGCGATGAAATACAAACCAAATTTCAAAAAATCAGTTTTGATGAATTTTGTCCACAAAAAAATCGAATTTACATGAATTTTGTTCGGATTTGATTTTTTTATTTAAAATCAGAAAATTTCAATAAAAATGAAAATTTTGGCTGAAATTTTCCAATTTTCGTCCTTACTGGCCACCCCCGGTAAAAAAAAATTAAACCAGTTAAAAAATCCCTGATGGTATTACGAGTTGGAATTTGCAATACACTATTGCCACTATTCACCGTCCGACACACGGTTGTACGGCGACCAATCTCGACGAGACAACGATCGGCCACGGCAACACAACAATATGCAATCTGGTTATGTTCCTTCGGTCTTGATGTACTCAGAGAGGATTCTTTCTCTAACATATCTTCTTTCGGTTCGGAGAACGAGTAGGAGATGAGGTAGAATTGCTCGTAATTTACATGAAATATAGGATCGTTAATGACAATAAGAGGGGGTGAATGAATGTGGAAGACTTTTAGAAGCCACAAAAATCACTAATACTAATTGTCAGCAAAACGAAGAAGAATCACGAGCTCAACAGTGATAGCGGAAATTGTCACGCGTAATTGTCGTATATTGAATAGGTAACAAGAGTTACATATATATAGACCCAACCAAGAGATCCAGTCCTCATTGATTTATAGAAATAGGATCAAGAGGAGGAAAGTATGGCCGTGATTAGGGGTGACGCGTGATGAGCCGAAAATAGTGCTAACACCCCCCCCGGCAGTCTGATTGTTGGTAAGGCGTACGTTCAGACTTTATCGGAACTCCGTGAACACAAAAGACGGCAGCCCTTTAGTGAAGATATCGGCAAACTGTGAGGTCATCGGAACGTAAAGAACATGAACATCTCCAATAGCGACGTGCTCCCGGACGAAGCGAAGATCGATCTTAACATGCTTGGTGCACTGATGCTATATCGGATTCGTCGACAGATACACCGCACTGACGTTGTCACAATAGACAAGAGTGGCGCGGGGTAGAGGACAATGAAGCTCCTGTAACAACTGACGAATCCAGCTGGCTTCAGTGACGACATTAGCCACGGCCCTGTATTCAGCCTCTACACCAGAGCGGGAGATAGTGTTCTGCCGTTTCGACGACCAAGAGATGAGGTTGGTACCAAGGAACACAGCGTAGCCTGAGGTAGACTTGCGTGTGTCTGGGCAACCTACCCAATCGGCGTTAGAGTAGGCAACAGGCTCCGAGGGTGCAGACCGGTGAAAGAGAAGACCATGAGCAAGAGTGCCGCGTAGGTACAGCAGGATGCACTTAACGGCATTGAGATGGGGCTCCCTAGGATCGTGCATGTGAAGACACACCTACTGAACTGCATATGAAATGTCTGGCCGAGTGAAGGTGAGATACTGAAGCGCACCAGTAAGACTACGATAATGAGTGGGATCGCTCACAGGAGAACCGGCAGCAGCAAACACCTTGGGATGTGTATCAACAGGTGTGCTGCAAGGCTTACAATCCGCCATGCCAGCACGGTCCAAAATGTCCAACAGATATCGCTGTTGAGAGAGGAACGACCACACGAGCGCCGCTTCATTGCGATCCCCAAAAAATGATGCAGCTCACCAAGATCGTTCATCGAGAACTCCTGCTGAAGGCAGAGATGGTGCGGTGAAGCAAATCAGCGGAGGAGGCAGTCAAGACGATGTCATCGACATAGAGCAGCAAATAGACGGTGTCAGTGCCATGTCGGTAAATGAACAGAGAAGTATCTGACTTGGCCTCCACAAACCCAATGGTGAGTAAATAAGAGGCGAAGCGGCTGTACCATGCTCGCGGCGCCTGCTTGAGACCATATAGAGACTTGTTTAGGCGGCAGACAAAATCTGGACATGATGTGTCAACAAAACCAGTGGGCTGAGTGCAGTACACCGTCTCAGTCAAAGTACCATGCAGAAAAGCGTTCTTGACGTCAAGCTGATGAACAGGCCAATCCCGAGATAGCGCCAAGGAGAGTACGGTTCGGACCATAGCCGGCTTCACCACTGGACTAAAGGTCTCATCATAGTCAACACCGGGTCGCTGGGTGAAACCGCGAAGAACCCAACGGGCCTTATAGCGATCCAAGGTACCGTCAGAGTTGAACTTGTGTCGGAAAATCCATTTCCCGGTGACGATGTTGGACTTGGACGAGCGAGGGACAAGGTCCCAGGTGTGATTGGACTATAGAGCAGCAAATTCCTCCTCCATTGCTTGTCGCCAATGTGGATCAGCAAGAGCACTACGGTGCATTTTCGGGATAGGAGACAGGACAGCAGCATGAAGATTAAGTCGCTGAACAGGGTGTCGGTAGCCTAGCTTGGCGCGGGTGACCATCGAGTGGTTGTTGTTGACTGGAACAACTGGGATAGCCCCAGGAGGAAGGGTCGACAACGGAGGTGCCGCGGCGCGAGCTGGAGACGCCAAGGCCGTGTGTGGCGTGTTCGTGGTAGACGCTGAGGCTGCGCGTGGTGCGCTCGAGGTGGACGCCGAGAACCACGCGTGGCGCTGGCGAGGATGTCGAGGCAGCGTGGCGCGCGCCGAGGCCGTGTGGCGCTGTGTGGCGAGTATGGCGAGGCCGCGCATGGCACGTAGGGCGGTGGGCCGGCGATCCTAGGGTCGGCGAGGAGGACTCATGCGGCGCTTGGGACTCAGCCGTTGTCGGCGCGGCAAGGCGAGCCGCAGCGGCCACAATAGGCAAGGCATCCGGTGTGGTGTGAGTGGCCACGGCACGGCGAGGACCTGCAGGAAAAGGTAAATCGGGCGATCGATAGAATCAGCCCGATCTCAAAATTTGTTAGGAAATCAAACTCATTTATGGGCAAGGCGCATCGCAACTCGGAAAAAGGAATGACGACTCGTCGAGCGTGACATGGCGAGAGATGATGACCCTATTCGACGAGAGGTCAAGACACTGGTAACCTTTGTGATCCGAGGAGTAGCCAAGAAAAAAGCACAGAGTGGAACGAGGAGAGAGTTTGTGAGGTGTGGTGGCGGACAAGTTAGGATAACACTTGCAACCAAAAACACGAAGGTGGGTGTATGATGGGTGTGCACCGTAAAGCGCAAAGTGGGGAATGGTGAAGTTGAGGGTCTTGGTGGGAAGGCGGTTTAGGAGATGTGGTTGTGTGGAGACCCTCGACCCAATAGGATGGAGGTAGAGAAGCTTGGAACAGAAGGGAACGCACAACGTTGTTGATGGAACGAATGATGCGTTCAGCCTTGCCATTCTGCTGGGAGGTGTAGGGGCAAGACATGCGCAGTGCGACGCCACGAGTGAGGAAGAATGTCCGAGCGGAGGAGTTGTCGAACTCACGTCCGTTGTCACATTGGACATTTTTTATCGTGCAACCGAACTGAGTAGCCACATAAGAAAAGAAGTTAGCTAGTGTGAAAAAAGTATCAGACTTAAGACGTAGCGGAAACGTCCAAAGAAAGTGCGAGCAATCATCAAGAATGACCAAGTAATATTTGTAAGCGGACACACTGGTGACAGGAGAGGTCCATAGATCACAGTGAACTAAGTCAAAATTATTTGGTGCTCGAGATGATGAACTAGCAAACGGTAAACGAATGTGGCGGCCAAGTTGACATGCATGCCAAATAGAGTCACTAGCACTTTTATTACAAGGAATGGCGAAGGTACGAGCAAGACTGGAGAGTGCCTCATGGCCTGGATGTCCGAGATGGCAATGCCAAATGATGGTGGGGGTGCCGGCGAGGAAAGTGCATGATGACGAAGGGGACGCCGGAAGGTGCAACGAATATAGAGGCCCAGAGCTATTGCACTTGACGATCACATTCCTGGAACGAAGATCCTTCACAGAGAGGCCGAAAGGGTCAAATTCAACAGAACAATTGTTGTCAGTGGTAAACTGGCGAACAGAAATGAGACTCTTAATAATGTTAGCTGCGACAAGAACATTATTAAGATAAAAGGGACCGGGTAAAACTGTGTGGCCAGTTGACGTGACAGGTAAAGTAGACCCATTGCCAACGACGATAGATGAAGGATGAAAGGAACGTGGAGGACGGAACAATGAAATGTTACCAGCGTCAGGCATCATGTGGGAGGAGGCACCGGAGTCCATGACCCAGTCGGTGGTGGCGGGGGGATTAAGAGTCATGGTGTTGAAGGAATTTTCCAATGACTGTTGATCCCACGAGCCAAGACCGGACCACGGTGTCCACGAAGGAGCGGGTGACGGAGGAGGCGGCACCTGAATCGACTGGAACGACAGCAGTGGCATCGATGGCACAGGGGTGCTCGGGAATGGGAAACCAGCTCTTGTGCGCGGGTACTGAAGAAATTTGAGTGCGCTAGCGATGCTCGCCGCGTAGTGCGCCACCGGGTGGCGCAGGGTGGGTGGCGCAGCTCCTAGACGCACAGCTGGATGCGGTGATGGGGCGTGCGGCTGATTGCCGCTGGTCGTCGAGGTCGGGCTGGGCCACATCTGGATAGCGCCAGTCCAAGGGTTGTAGAAGGACGGCCATCCAGAAGGGGCCCCGGCGCTGCTAGACGAGGGGGTCTTACCATCGCCGTTGCCACGGCGGCGATGATGACCAGACCCGGTGGACGGCGCGCTACTCGTAGCACGGTTTGGCGCACCACTTGTGGGCACCGCAGGAGAACCGCTTGTTCCCTTGGCGGCGGTGGTGGCAACGAGAGCAGTCGACGACGTCGAGGAGTACCGCGGTGGCATCGACAGTTCCTCGAGGAGGAGGTCGGAGCGCACGTCGATGAACGACGGAAACGACCACTGCCGCTTGAGGAGAGCGGCCATGTACTGGAACTTCTCGTTCAGTCCACGCAAGACGTTCAGAATGAGAGTGCGGTCATGGACGGTTTCGCCAAGGTCACCGAGGGCGTCTGCCATGCTTTTCAGTTTGCGGCAGTAATCGGAGATGGAGAGATCGCCCTGCACAAAGTTGCGAAACTCGGCGTCGAGGTGCAACGCACGAGTCTCACGGTTACCAATGAACTATTGTTCGATGCCGAGCCAGGCGGTGCAAGCAGTGGTGCCTTGGCTCCTCACGATCTCCATGAGCTTGGGGGAGGTCGTGCCATAGAGCCATGAGAGAATGACACAGTCCATCCGATGCCAGTCGGGGGTGTTGGGGAAGATCGCATCGGAGAGGACGTGGTCGGTGAGGGAGTACCGCCCTAGGGTGAGGAGGATTATGTCGTGCCACTTGGTGTAATGCAGTGAGAGCATGTCAAGAACAACCGGCACAAGGGCCTTGATGTTCTGGACAGCCGCCGCCAGTGCATGAAGGTTCGCAACTGCGGCGGCCTCGTAGTGCATGGTGTGCGCGGCATCGTCGTGCGGTACCTCGTCGTTCTGCACAGGGTGGAGGCGCGGCACGTCGCGGCGAAACCTCAAGGCTTCGAGGAGCAAAGAATTTCACGTTCGTGCTCCAAAGCGGCGACGCAGCGGCACGTGCCGTTCGAAACTGGCGTCGGGCGGCGCGTGTGGTAGCAGCCGCGTCGCGATCACGAGATGCGGCGGCCGCCTACACCCGTAGCAAGAGCGACGACCTCGCTCACCAGGCGAGCGGCATTGTGCTCCTGACGATGGCGGCCTCGTGCTTTCATGCGCGGGGCGGCTGCATGCTCACGGGCAGCGGCGTCGAAGGCATCATCGGCCATGGGCGAGGCGACGACGGCACAGGGCTAGGTTTAGGGTTTTTAGCGAAAGCGATAGGACACAGGATGTGTGGAATCTTCTGATACCATGATAGTGGAAATTGTCACGCGTAATTGTCGTATATTGAATAGGTAACAAGAGTTACATATATATAAACCCAACCAAGAGATCCAGTCCTCATTGATTTATAGAAATAGGATCAAGAGGAGGAAAGTATGGCCATGATTAGGGGTGACGCGTGATGAGCCGGAAATAGTGCTAACAAGCAGAACCTGGATGCTCGCTAAAGACTAATCCTTACACTGGATGGTCACGTACATGCACATAAGCATAACGCAGATCCACAACGATGGAGCCGAATAGCCGATGTAACTTCATGCGCGCACACCAGCGGAAACCAGAAGACAATTAGAGGCACAAACGAGAAAACAAATAAATCGCCACTTGCACTTGCACATGCACATAATCACATCCAAAAGTCTGTTCTCACGCACGAAAAACCATAGCCACCAAAAGCCCTCACGGCCAGCCCTTTCATCAACTCAATGCAAATAGTTTTTCT
This sequence comes from Phyllostachys edulis, assembly GCA_036346405.1. Lineage (NCBI taxonomy): Eukaryota > Viridiplantae > Streptophyta > Magnoliopsida > Poales > Poaceae > Phyllostachys > Phyllostachys edulis. Next base: position 48,526,590 of record CM070563.1, on the reverse strand, counting down.
CATGTGCACTCTTGATGACACCAACAGGAGCCATCAACTACTCATATCACGCGCAAGCACATGGGCACGCACAACCTCTGTTTTCTTCACGCCACCAGCACCGCACCAATCCTGCCGCCGCCACAAAAACCTTTTCTATATTCTCTAGATCGCGCACACAGCTGGTGCCCCCGACTCTAACCCTATCCAACATAAATAGCCCTAGAACCCTATACGTGACACACATGGTCACCTAAACACCCATGTACGACCTAATAGTCCTAGGGCCCAATACGTGGGCTTTTACACCAGATTACACAACCAATTTTGGACACCCCAAAATTGTCACATGTCGTAGCCTCCGGACTGCACCTCCGTAGCTCCAACACGCATCATCCATCTTTGATCTCCACGTACCCCAACTCGAGCCCGACAGTCTCCTGTAGCATCCTCGACCCTCTGGACCATAATTTCGCACCAAGGCATCTCCCGGTCACCACCGTAGACTATGATCGCCTCCGACTTACCCTCCACATGCAAAGACCAAAACACCATCTTTTTCCGGCACAAGTTCTTCCCAACTTGACCGACATAAGTCAACACACCACACACGTCAAATAACATCAGTACCCAACATTGTCAATTATTCATCAACTAAAATATACTAGACGTAGCCACATGGTCTAACAATCTCCCCCTTGATGAATACATTGACAATACTTCAAAATTGTGAGTTGAATTTTGAAAGAAAAGAAATTTACGAAAAAAAATTCAAAGCTGCAAAGCAAACACTTCAAAACCATAGCTGAAAAACTCCCCCTCAACACAAGGAGCTAAAAAACTCCCTCTCAACACAAGGAGCTGAAAAACTCCCCCTCAACACAAGGGAAGCAAAATAGCAAATTTCTCCAATTTTTTCAATTTCTCCCATTTTTCTCCCCCATTGGTAATGTAATCATCAAAAACTTCAGAGAAAGAATAATTCTAAGAAAAAGGAGCAAGGAGAGTCAAAATCAAGAAGCTTTGTAGATTATCAAAATCACTTCGCATTGATTTAGTAAATTAACCAAGCCATCTTTTTTTGTAGAGCTATCTAGATCATATAAAGTCATATACTATATAGCAAAGTCAAAATAAGTCTTTAGAATGATTAAGCAATTTAAATTAATGACAGACATCTCAACAATGACCAAACCGATTATAAAGAGCACAATGAAATATCACAATGAAAAGTTAAAGCCTAAAAAATGAAGCAAACTTTAAAGCTAGATGAGCTAGCAGTCTCATGTAACAACCTATTGCTCCACTTTCAATTCTTAAGCATGTGATATGCTTGTAGCATACTTCTTTTCAATGGTGGCATGCTTGTAGCATACTTCTTTTCAATGATGGTATGCTTGAAGCATACTTCTTTTATTTGAGCATTTTCATATTTTCACACACACACACACACACACACACACACACACACACACACACACACACACACACACACACACACACACACACACATATATATATATATATATATATATATATATATATATATATATATATATATATATATATATATGTATGTATATATGTATGTATGTATGTATGTATGTATGTATGTATGTATGTATGTATGTATGTATGTATGGCATGCTTGAAGCATACATCTTTTCAATTGTCTTTTTCTCATTTTTTTATAACATACCAAATTGAGTGAACATAAAAAGATTGCAATAAGAAACATACAAGCTTCATATCCAAGATTTAAAATAAGATTCACAATCAAGCTAATCCTTTTCAATGAACATCACAAAGTACTAACTATAATCAATCTAGTCAAAGTATTCCGCCATGTCATGCTTTAGTTCAAATGTGGCAATCTAATTATAACCAGTCATGACCAAAGCTACACAACACATGAGTAAATATGATAACGAGAGTTCTACACCTCATTTGATTTCAATGACTTGGACTTGATGCATTGTTTGACAAGTATAATAAACAAAGCAACTCACTAGTAAGAAACTCCCAAAGGCACTGACCACGTATGTGGAGGCGCATATGCTGAAACCAGTCCTGATAATTGAGACCATTAAAGATCATCGGGCAATGAGGAATGTAAACAGATGCCCATTGGTAGGCGGCGAATGTACGGCGACCAAGCGCGAAGTCTAACAGCGACCTTTGGATGACGCGGTTAGAATGACGTACTGATATTTTTTTTTTCTTTTTTTCTTTTTTTTCAACCAGGCCGAAACGGCTAGCACTAAAAGCCTGCGCGGCCTGTGAAGGAAAGGCTGGAGGTGCACAATGGGGGAACCCTAGTTCCCCCTAGCAGTAGCCCCTAGCAACGACGGCGGAGGAGACGGCCCGGGTGGCGGTTGTGCCTAGCAGTGGTGGCGGCGGAGGATACGGCCCGGATGGCGGTGGCGCCTAGCAGCGGCGGCTGCAGAGGATGCGGCCCAGATGGTGCCGACGGCTCGGGTGGCAGCAACGACGACGGCCCTGACAATGACGATGGCGGCAACGCAACCTGGCAACGGTGACGGCCCCGGCAGCGAGAGCAGCGGCTCACAACAACGAGCAGCGGCCGAAACGGCTCACACTAAAAGCCTGCGCGGCTGAGGCAGATGGAAAGCTGCAGCAGCTGGAGAATCCCACGGGCGGTGAATCCGCGCCACTAGAGCTTGCTTTCGGTCCATGAGGGCAAGCGCCGGGAGCAAGCGACTGCGACTGCAGAAGACGTCGACGACAAGTGACGGGTGGTGGCAGAGGACACAGGAAGGGTGACAACTGTAAAACCCTAATCCTAACCTCGCTCTGATACCATATTATGAATAGCACTTGTATTCATTATGAGACCCATGGGCCAATATATATATAAGTACAGGGTAACATATATACAAGGAACCCCTTATACAACGGGAAAAATACATATACATCTAACAAAATTCACTACTGTACCTAACGTCTGGCTAAGCAGAAATCAGCAAATCTGACACGATTCTTCTCCCCATCGTTCCATCAGCCGTTAAGCCCTTCAACTGGGACGTGCTGCAGTCATACAGCAGAAACTCTGTTCCTATCCTCTCATTTTTTTTCAGTTCAGTTTTGAGTAATAGGTTTGTGAAAAGTAATAATCATGACTAGTGGAATTGTAGTAAATTGTCACTGTCATTCTAGAAAGTCCAAGTTCAAAGTCAACCTGGTCAGTACAAATTCTTGTGACCTGCTGCTTCTCCAAGTTAAATGCAGTTTTTTTTTTTACCGGAGGGTACCGGTAAGGCCGGTAACCGCGAAAATCGAAAATTTCGGCCAAAATTTTCAAAAAAAAATTCGAATTTTTGGGATTTAAAATTTAAAAAAATCAAATTCAAACAAAATTCAAGCAAATTCGAATTTTTTTTGGACAAATTTCATCAAACCCGATTTTTTTTGGCCGGTTTTAATTTCTACCGGTAACACCGGTTACCGGCAATAACCGACGAAATTTCGCCGAGAAAAATTTCCATGCCTCCACCCACCCGCGCACACACACACTCGCAAATACTGTGCTTCCTTTCTCTTGGAGGAAAGAACCTAGGATGGAGTTTGCGCTATCGGCAATCACAGGTGATCTGCTTAGCCGATCCATCTCCTTTCTAGTCGAGAAGTGCACAGATAGGTCATCTCCTGAAGAGAAACTAGAATTAGAAAGGTTGCAGCATCTCCTACTACGACTTCACACAGTGGTTGAGGAGGCCGATGGGCGATACATCACCAACTCCAAGATGCTAGTTCAGCTTAGAATGATCATCGAAGCCATGTACCGAGGTTACCATGTGCTGGACAACTTCAAGTACAAACCCTTTCAACAGATTCAGGCAGAAGAGCAGGTGAGCAGTTCATATTCCTGGTTTTCTACCCCTACAAAACGTTTTCGTACAACTAAGAACATAATCATTAGCCAAGACATACGAAGCATATTGGTTGATTTGGAGACTACTCTTGATAATATAAAAGAATTTGTCATCCTTCTGGGGGGATGCGAGCGCATGTGCCAGAGACCCTATGAACCTATCTTTACATTGACAATTTCATGTTTGGCCGTGTTGTCGAAAAGCAAAAGATCATAAACGTCTTACTGCAAGACAATCCTCCAAATGTTGATCCAGTTGTGCTTCCAATTATTGGCGGTTGTCGAGTCGGTAAGAAAACACTAGTTTGCTGTGCTTGCAATGATAATAAGATCCGTTCCTACTACTCTTCAATTTTGCACATAAAAGGAGATGAGATTTCGAGAATGAATCTCGGAATGTTTAGGTGTATGAAGACTTTGGTTGTTATCGAGTTTATTTCAGATATAACTGACGAGGATTGGGCAAATTTCTATTCATCAACGGCATGGATGGGTAAAGGAAGCAAGATCATAATTATAAGTAGATCTGAGAAGTTTTCAAGGTTTGGAACAGTAAAGCCAATTCATCTCAGTAGCATGTCACCCGACGAGTACATTTACCTCTTCAAGGTGCTCGCATTTGGAAGTGCAAATCCAGAAGATAACCCTCAATTGGCTTTAGGGACTTTGTTGGGAGGAGTTAGGGACTTTGTTGCGAGGGCTACTACTGTCTGCAAACGTTCTTGCTGACATGTTAAGAAAGAATTTGGATCTTCAGTTTTGGCTCCACATATTCAGAAGGTTCAGGAAAGTGGTAGAGAATAATTTCTGTGTGTTTGGTGCGCATCCAAGAACTCTTCATGACAAAGATCATCCGGTAGACATCACCAAATTTGTGTCGACGATGTCTTCTCCACTGGGTATCATGTCTCCGTGCAGTGAAACTGACATATGTAGAAGGGAACTGTCCAGTGACATTTGGGGACCTAGTGGCAGGTTCTTGTGCTGTTCTACCTCGGGACAAGTATCAGATTATGGTGTGGGAATCACGGATACCTCCCTTTACAAAGTTTGTTGCGACTTGTGTTGAAGAGAAGGTTCAATATACAGCTTTCAATATACAGCTTTAAACGGCAAAAAGCGTCAAAAATTAGATGGTTAGAAACTTAAATGGTGTACAAATTTTTAAGTTATTGTCCAAGAAAAGTTGTCCAATCTAAAAGAAGATGGTGAGCTGTTGGAATTCATGACAATAATTTATTTTTAAGCTATTGTTCACAATGGCGTAGCCAGTATTTAAAATCTATGGGGTCAAATATAAAGTTTTTCAATTTTTTTGTGATCAATTCTCTTAAATGACATGGACTTTATGAAAATTCTTATAAGTATAGAGCTGTTTTGTAAAAAGCTGTGGGGTCAAGCTTATGACAGCTCAAGAAGATTTATTTCATATATGTACTTCCTTCATAAAACAAGATGTTGAGCTATTGTGATTTCGTGACAAAAATTAATTGGTCAACCGAAGATATGCACAAAACAAACAGCACATCTAAAATATTTGAATTAGGAAGATATACATAACCTGTACTGTGAAAATTGCAACGTGGAACGCAATCCAGTGGAACATACCCCAGAAAAAACAATACATATAAATTTACACCTTCATGTCATCTTTCAGTTTGGAGAGCGAGTAGGAGATGGAGCTAGATTTGTTCTTAGTTGCATGAAACAACAAAAGATATTACCATAGTTACTGCTTAGATAAAAAGCTGGAACTGTAATTCTTATTTAAGTGTGCTGGCCACTAGAGAAATCCACCATGGTTCAGGTGGACGTTTCGATTCGTTGCTTTCGACTTTCGTCGAGTTAATGCAACATCACACCTTCTTATTCAGGTGAAACGCACAAACAGCAAGAATTACCCTATTTAACAGCCAGTGGATTTCGGCTTCACCCGCGCGGCCACGTCGCCTGGATTTCGGCGGCCGTACGATCACGTAGGCGGCCGTCCGCATCGCCGTCTGGGCGTTGGTCCCTTGATCGCACTGGCATGTTTGCGCCTGCCTTTTCCCATCCACGCGCCGTCTCTCTCGATCTCTCCTCTTGGCTTCTCGCTCCTTCCGTCACGCGCCGCCGCTCCTCCCCTCGCTCCTTTCCCTCTTCCTCTCCCGCCGGCTGCTCGCTCTGTCTCTCTACCCCCCCCCCTCCCCCCCTCCCTCCTTTCCTCTGCCACCGCCCCCTCGATCTTCCTCCCCAGCCGCCACCGTCGCCGCTTCTCCCCTCCGCCTCATGTCCCCTCCCTTTCCTTCCTCCGCCGACCCTCTCCACCAGCGCCGCCGGTCCTTGCCTATTCGTCCTGCGTCGCCCCCCTTGGCCTTCCTCCCCCACCGCCGCACCCGCTCCCTCCCTCACACCCCTTTGGTCTCCCTCCCCGGCCCTTGCATCGACGCCGTCCCTCGCTCTTCCTCCCCCGCCGCCCCCTCGGTCTACCTCGCCCGTCGTTGCTGCTCCCTCCCCTTTCCTCCCTCCCTCGCCCCACCACCCCCCTACCCCTCCGGTCTACCTCCCCTCTCTGCCCCGCGCCTGCAGCCCCCTTGCATCTCCTTCGATTCCCCACTCCATTTCCATCTCAGAATCTGGCAAGATCGAGACATCTCGCTGGAATCCGGCACTCATCGTCCCCATCCCAGTTGGATCTCTGAGGTTGAGCTGCCTTGATGGTTCTTGGGATCCGGAGGGCGAGGAGGAGTTCGCGGCGATGAGTAGGCTAGTGTCGGGGCTCCACCGACTGCGGAGGTTGCCATGGGAAGTGGTGTGGTCAGCGCTAGTCTCCTACTTCCTGGTGCTCTTCTCGCAGCTCGCCGTGGCCATGGTGCACCACCTCTTCCCCTCCCTCTCCCTCCTCGCCATGCTCCCCATCGTGGTCGATCTGGCTTGCTTTGCTTTCATGTGGCTTTTTAGCAAAATTTTAATCTTGCTTGATTTGCGTGTTCTTGCGCAGTTTGGTGTTCCGTGGCTCTTGTGGTGGGCGGTTTCGGAGGAGATTCATCGGGTGGCGGCAGCCAGCCATTGCTCATTCTGTTCAACATCCTCTTCTTGTGGGGCTTCTACGTATTTGTCATCCGGAGAGGTGAAATATTGGTGCATTGCATTGGTTGGACTTTGCAGAGTGTGCATAGGCAGTCTTTCATGTTAGAAATTGCATAGTATATGAGTATCGCTGCAATGTGGTATCGTTTCTCAGTAGAAGATAAGCATTCTTTATAGCGTCGTCGCATTGGTAGGATGTCATTTAGGTGGTGTTTATTGCTATAGATATATGGTATATTTGTGATGGTTCATTGATTTGGGTGAAGCTGAGGACCGTTCCTGATGCAATGTGTTGCATTGCTAGAGCTTAGTTAGATTAAACACAATCATACATGCCATTCCAGTACATATCAAGAGTATATTACTGGTGTTGTAGATGAGGTGCCATAAATGGGTCCGGGGTGCAGACATGTAGCTACCCTTCAATCCTTCGATTGTGCATAATTTGTTGCATTTATGTCGAACCTGGGATTAATACCCCAAATCCTCTGTGCATTTCTGAACTAGTCCCATGATCATTAGCTAGTTCACACAGCAAACAAATATGGTAACATCCATAAATCACACAATTATATTAATAATCAACAGAGTTTATTACAAAAGATGCGTACAAGCCAACAGTAAAGAACACAGTGGAAGACTAAGAAGATGTAGTAGAGTCCAGTTAATCTGCCACAGGCAATCGACTGGGGTAGCGGCCTAGTCGTCAAGATCCACACCGAAGGTGAAGTCCTTCTCCTCTGAAATTTGTTTGCATAAAGCAAGTATGAGCACAACTACCGTGCTCGCAAGTTACACTCGTCAAATAACAGAATGACATGCATACATGCACTACTAGAAAGCTAGGAAAACCTGACTGTCACCAATTTTGCTGACGGGCCCGCACCGTCCGTCAAGGTTTACTATTTTGGTGACGAGAATAGTACCCCTTCAGCAAAATTCAAATTTTGCTGACGGTTTTTATATAACTCTCAATAAAAACTATTTTGCTGACGGTTAGAACCGTCAAGTTAATTTTTTTGGCCCGACGTGGGAAAGGTTCCGCAGGAAAAAAAATTGGCATCGTGCGCCACTAAAAAAAATTCCCGCACCTTCCTCTCCCAAAATCCCTAGCTCAAGCTCCAAGCCTCCAACAGCCATTTCCCCGCCGCCTCCCGCCTCCCCGCCTCCCGCCCGCCTCCCGCGCCCGCTTCTGCCCGCGCCCGCCTCCTCCGCCCCCCGCCTCCCGCGCCCACGCCTCCACGCCCCTGCGTCCCCATTTGCCACCGGCCCACACCCCGCCGCCTCCGCCCCCCGCCTCCACGCCTCAACCGCCTCCCCATTTTGCCGCCACCACACACTGCTACCTCCCCAAGCTTCTTCTCCCACAGCCTTCTCTTCCTTCAAGGACCAGCACCTCCTCTTCCCTTCCTCTCCCCCAAGCACATCTCCTCCTCCGCCTTCTCCACCGTCGGACCGAAGCCCCAGAACCCAAGACGGTCCAGATCCGGCCGTAGGCCAAGGATCCGGCCGCCTCAAGCAGCCTCCACCGTTCGGTGCTGCAGCCGACCCCTGTCGCCCAACCTCTGTCTCCACTCCGGCCGTCCCCGCAGAAGGTGGCTGGCTGCCTAGCTCCTGGTGGTTGGCAGCGTCACGGCGATTCGGGCCTCGGGGGGACTCCGGACTCAAGACTCATTTAGTGAAGTGAGGCACAGAGGCAAGCAGTGAGGGTGAGGCAGTGATGTTTCATGTTTGTTTCTCTCTCAAATTCCCCATTTTGCTTGACTACTTTAACTAATCATGTACATCATTGGATATTTGGATTCAATCATCACTTTTCTCGGGGAAAGGAAGAGCATTTTGTCTTTGGAGGTGATGTTCTTCTGCAGCTTGTCCGGTCTATAAATCTGGTACTTACAACTTAAGCTTGCTTCTATGATTTTGAATGTCGAAAGTGATTACTTCATTTGTTTTACTTTGACTTACACCTTTGTTTGTCCTACACGAATTCAACCGTTAACAGTTAGCATATATATTTATTGTTGTTCAAGACATCTTGAAGCTAAACACATCAGTTCTATTATTTCCTCATTTGAAAATTGGCCATCTAAACAGGAATCTATGAGCATATTAAAGTTCGATCATGAATCGATGAAGGGCTCAGGCATATTTGCACTAAATCGCTTAATATAGCAAAGATTAGGATACTTGCTACATCGGCATACTACTGCTTATTACTGAGTACATTCTCTTGTCACTTTGTATTCATCTTGTTTCATCCTCTCAATCTTGACTTGTTTTTACCATATCATTAATATTTGCATTCGATCTGTTCTACACATTATATGACCCACATTCTTAGTCCAAAACATAAGATTAATCATAAGATTTGGTGAACAAATTAATCTCTTCCAAACAGTTCAATAGTATCGGCGCTTAATGATTATGCCTATGAAATAATTGCCTTTGTGGGTGGAATGGCTTGTCAAATCTTGGCATGAGTTGGGCCTTGGTACCATCTCCTTCCTCATCATCTTGACCTCACGTTCCTCCATCACTGCGTGCGATAATTTCACATTCGAGGAAGTATTACATTTAAAAAATCTCTTTGCTAAACATGATCTAAAAATTTAAGAAAACATGTCTCGGAACATCCTTTACCTTAGACAACTTCTCCTCGAATCTCCGGATGATTTCCATGGTACTTATCTTGCTTGCAACCTCGCGACAACAAATATTCTGGATGGCTTAGTTTGTCTCATGGACAGTTATACAAATGTTAAATTATATGACATAGGGTTGTGTATCTATATAACCTGATAATTGAAACTAGCTCTCCTTATTGCTCTCTCCTCGGTGTGAAGCCTCAAGTAGCTCAGTGGCTGCTCATGTTTTGGTGATCTCTGATGAACATATACAAAAGGTTAATAATAAAAATAAATTAAAAATAGATTGATTAATAATAAAAAGTTCACATCACGACTTCACGAGTCATTGTCAAAGTATCTTAAACAAGCAATCAGAACTTTTTCCATTTTCAATTTTGCAAGAAAAGGAAATGATTTGCATGTATATATATACGATAAGTTATCAATACATCCTAAACCGTGTTGGACGAAAACTAGAAGTGTGATTATCTGTGGTGCGTGTTCACTATACAAAATTAGGTTTCAATCATATATGAAAATATTTTTGAAATAATTCTTACCGGTTCCTCCAAGGATATATATACATACAACCATATATATTGTACATATAAGAAGAACTTGGTTTCTAGCTAGCCATTTCTATTCAGAATTTTTGTTACTAAAAACGATTAACAAACATCGAGTTATCCTAAAATATAGTGAAATCTTAGTGTAGAATTATATACGCATAAATGTACATGCATGTAATACAAATATACCTCTGTAGTGTTCTTCTTATGAGGAGGAGACCCTCCGTTCCTTACCGGGCTCTTGGGACCTGGACTAGTCATTGAGCTCTGCAACAAGAAGAAGAAGAAGAATCGAGTTAATTAAAACGAAACTCCAAATTAGTAAACCAAGTGTGCTAGACCATGCATACATGCTAGCTATAGCAAGCTAGGTAGCAAAGTGCTCAGCCTGCCTTGACCACTTGGACAATTATACAAGAAGGAAAGAAAATGATACGTAAGCTAACATAAAATCGCTTAGGGCTTGTTAAGAAAGCCTTTAACTAACTTGAGGTTAAATGGTTGGAAATCAGGCCGTCCTATGCATCATGGACCCAATTTTTTCGATTGGTTCAAAACTCAAGTAATTATCTTAAACACTGCAACTTGAAAAACCTAAAAATCATCTTTATAGTAATTTGAAACTAATACAAGTAATTGCCTACTTGCAGTGTATGAAGTCATCTACCATTCCTAATGCCTTACGCCAAATGTCTTATGGTTTTCGCAGTAGAGTTACCACTTATGGATGTTATGATGTGAATGCATATAGATTCCGTAGGTTCAACTTTGAACTTTATCTATGGACTGATCGACCAAATATGCTATATGAACTTATGAAGTATGAAAGATATGGAGGGAACAATTCCCTCCTAAATCTCTTCGTTTCCACAAGGCTAAGGACTGGTCCTACAGGCTTTTAGATTTCTCTACCGCCTTCCACTTAGTTTCTGTTTGGCATTGTAGTGGCTTTTTTACTATAGTATTTTCAGTGTTATATATACTAATCCATAACCTATTTTTAAGACCATAAAGGAAAACACTTTACTACATTTAGTAAAACTTCCCTACAGTTAACTAGATTCTGGAATCTGGAGCACAATGTAGCACATCACAGTTATGCAAAACTGGCCCTTAGGCAGCTCCAGTTCAACCCCTTAAGCAGTATGATCTCGATAAGGCAGCTGTCCAAGCCTTTTTATCCATCCAACCCTTTGTAGGAAACTTCCTATTAAATTATTATCACTCTGAGCGAGCTTATTTATCTCGAGTTCTTCCACATATCTTTTCACAGCCCCTACTAGGCAGAAGCATCTACAAACAACTAGGATCAATTATAGCAATTCTAATGCTTACCAGTATGAATTCCTAAGAAGATCAGATGTTAGATGCGTACTGTTTGCTCATTGCTAAACTCCTTTCTTCGGCCATTCTTTTTTAGTTCGGCACTGAATAATTTGCAAATAGCCTTTAGATGCTACTGTCAACCACAATCGCTCTTTACTTATCGTACGTACTACTTGTTTGGAAGGATTGCAATTATAACGGGTTCCACTGCTTCTTTATGAGAATGCAATCATCAAGAAAATTTCATGTAGAAAAGTACCATTAGAAATACGAATCAAGATGATATTGTAACTCCAAAAGAATCTCAAGCACCATTTTCAACCGAGGGGAAGCTATGAGCTTATTTACACCAATTTAGTGACTTCAGTGCAGGATTTACTTCATTTGGTGGCATTCAAGGTTATCCTTGCACATAGTTTAACAAATAATTTTGATCAACACACATTTCACTTTTACTGGCCAGTCAAAGTCTGGCTGTTTCAATCCAATATTCTGTCATTTGCATTAATATCCCAGTGAGTACATATAACCAATTGGCACCAGCAACCTGCTCAACAGCAGTGTATGTGGTATGTATCAAGTCTAGTATCAGTTGAAGGAAGCATGATGCCAATTATAACATTACTTAAGAAAGGACAGGAGAAAAGAAAGGGGACACTAGCACAATGTTGTTGAATTGCATGAGAAAAAGAAGGCTCGACAGTAAAAGTGAACTTACCTCCATAGGTAAACTTCGACAGCAATTCAGCTTCAGCAGCTCTCTTTAAGGAATAAAATAAAGTAAGTCAGTTCATTGCCCAATAGTATGATCAATTCGTTGCCAAAGAATATGTGCTTACAGGGTCGGGAACGCAAACTTCAATGTAATGGAAGGAACACTATTAAATCCATAATATGTAGACAATTGACTATTAAATCCAAAACTCTAAACTAAGAGAAATCTGAAATATGTATTCATGATTTAGAAAAATATATGTTGGATTAGCCTCCATCCATGATGCAAATGTCGTATGCATGGTGGCGTTACATTTGGTATAAACATCCTAAACATATTTATATGGCAGACAAGCATGTGTGAACACATATTGAACTATCAATTTTGAATATTTTGATTTGTCAGATTTATTATTGTGACAAATAATTTCCATGAGCATCATGCCCATGCTACTTTTTTTATTGGTTGCCAGTCTTCTCTACAACGTTTCTTCTAACCATGTTGTCTGTTGTCTGCATAGTCACATGAGGCTACTAATTCATATGTCAGGATCCTGCTAGAAAGCCAAAAATCTAACCTTGTAAAGTTTTCAAATGTAGATGCTTTTCCAGAAGATGGGTGAAGAACCACCACCAGAGATGCTGCGCCGTGAAACATCTACACAATCACATGTAAGAATACTTAGCAACTAAAATTATTCCCAATACTACAAATAATATCTCATGAAAGTTACAAGGTTGTCCAAATCTCTATCATTTGGAGGACTAGTTTGGACTAGACACTAATACTTTTCGGTGCATCGGAGTAACAACAAGCGGTCAAGAGTGGCGAGTGGACTCATGTTGAGTGTTCTATCACATGGGCTTAACCTCAATCCCAATTAGTTATATATTCATGGTAAGGTGGTATTAGGCTTGTTTAGAATTTTTGTCCACGAGTGCAACTGTTTTTAAAAAAAAACAGGCTTGTCAAAGATTTCGATTGCTCTAGCTCTTCTTTTACCAATTATAATGGTTCTAATTGTGCTTAGGCAGACTTATAATGCTAGTGTTCAGTGGGTTGTTTTAGCTCTTCTGTTAGCACTTCTAATGGTTTGAATTGTGCTAAGGCAGACTCATAATGTTGGCCTACTCTATTCATCTTACAGGAAGGGACCAAGACTGGGACTGGATCCTCCCATGTGGGCTCAGCACCGGATGACAATGCCATTGATGGCAATGATGCTAACAATGATGGCGACAACTGCAATGCTGACATTAATGGCGACAACAATGATGATACCAACAACATCAACCACGATGGATGCAACTAATTGTCTACATGAACTTTGATGGTGTCTTGCTAGCTCTTTTGAATAGTTGAACATGGTATTGCTGCACTTTTAGATGTACTTACATGACTTGTATGTGATATTAGTCTTTAGGTGTATTGTGCTAGTACTAGACTTTTAGATGTCTTTTGTGCGGATTGCTTTCTACAAGTGAACATTATGGATGGTATTGGGCTTGAAATGATAAGTTTGAACTTCTTATTTGTGTATGGAGTAATGCATGGATGTGTATTATGAATTATAAGATGTATGGATGTGTATTGTGAATTATATGATGCGTGAATGTGTATGAATATGTGAATTGACAATTTTTGCTAGTAGGCTGCTAGAATCATAATTTGTTGACAGGAATTGAGTCATTTTGGCATTGGTTTTGACACTGTGAAAACCAATTTCCTGACGGGCCAAAACCGTCACGAAAATGCTTTTTGTTGACGGTAATGGGAAAAACCGTTAGGTTTAATATACTTGACGGTAACGGTTGCCCCGGCATGTAAACTAGATACCTGATGGGCCAAAACCGTCACGAAAATTCTTTTTGTTGACGGTAATGGAAAAAATCGTCAGGTTTTATATACTTGACAGTAACGGCCACCCCGTCAGGTATATAAAACCTGACGGGCGAAACCGTCACGAAAATGCTTTTTGTTGATAGTAATGGAAAAAACCGTCAGGTTTTATATACTTGACGGTAACGGTTGCCCCGTCATGTAAACTACATACCTGACGGGCCGAAACCGTCACGAAAATGATTTTTGTTGACGGTTATTGCAGAACCGTCAGGTTAATGTTTCTTGACGGTTTTCGCCCGTCAGTAAATATTTTCTTGACGATTAACCGTCAGACAAATTAAATTTTCCCGACCACCCAGACCTGAGTGGATTTTCCTGACGGTTAACCGTCAGGAAAATAAAACCTGACGGTTTTTTCTATTTTCCTGACGATTTTCGACCGTGGGGAAAAACCCCTTTTCTAGTAGTGATGGATATCTCAAAGGAAGGCTTAATATGGTTGAATTTGCATAAAACAGCATTTTCTTTAAATACTTGTACTAAGTTCCAAAGCAGTTATTACATAACTAAAATTCATTTTTATAAATTCTCAATTTTATAGTCAGATAACATTCACACATGAATGGTGAAGGATACCCTCCTATCACAAGACTTCCTGCCCACTTCCCATTTGGATAGAAATCCAAAACCATTTGTGTTAAATCATTTTGAAATCAAAACCAAAGTCTAACTTTGAGAGGCTTTGCTAGCATATCCATGATCGTGGACACGGCTATTCGAATAGTTTTAAACTCTGCAGAGGTTGTACACTTTACCCACATGACATGATTCCTCTAGTTTGTTCGGCATCCGTCAATGCCACCTCTCACTGCCTAAGGTAAGAGGTCTAGAGTTCATGACAAGACCTTTACAATGCATCATTCCACCGCAGTCCACCCTCACTAAGGTTTCGCAAATCCCCCTTTTGGATAGAAATCCGCAGAGTTAATGGGTGCCCCCTCTTATGCCAGATGGGAATAAAGTAGTCATGAAAGACATGCCATGAAAGACCACCCACGTACATACATGATCAACCGCGATGGAACTCTGTAAATTAATTAGCCAGATCCTACGCCCCATTCTGAGGACATGTGGTTGCATGGTGAGGCATATCCCATTATAGGCATAGCAAAGGATCGCTCAGAGGCCGGTCCTCAACTGACTTGGGCGACTTTCCAAATAACCCCTGGGCCTCAACCCTAATCGGATTGAGCCCGTGCATTGACATGCACTATCCAAACATCCATTTCGCCCAAGTACAAACCATCATTTTATTTCATTTTTTTCAAAGTAATTTATAAACTTCCATAACACACCAATGCCATGGATACATTTTAAACAATAATTGATTTTTGGCTGAAATTCCCCAAATCAAACATTTTTGGGTCTAAGCATCACTAAGCATAATTTTCTCAAATGATCCCAGTTCATACTATCGTATCAACTAGGTTTTGTCTAGGGTGACAATATGTTTGATTCAATTATCAAATTTGGCCATACAAAGGATTTAGGCATATCTATAAATTTAAAACATGAATTTAAATTATTGAATATAAATAAGCATGTAGTAATAATTTAAAATAGAATTAAATAATTTAAAATAATAGGTGCAAATATGATAAAGAATGTAACTTGCCTTACTCAATGGATTATTCTCAAACGGCGCCGAATTCTGACTCCCCGAAGTCGACGAAATATATACGCAAAATTAAGCCAAATTCAAACAAAATTCAAATGAAGATTCAAATGAACTCCAAATTAAATAATTTTAGTTTAGTTAGCTAGATCTTGAATTTATATGAATTTAGAAATTTGAATCGACGAAATCGGAGTTCGTATGAAGGAGAACGAACCCCGGGAAGCTTTAAAACCTAATTTGGATTTAAAAGAATTTACCGATATATTTTCCTAAAGGAAAATCCGGTTTATGATGTCAGCCCTCAGGGATTTGAATTTTTGACCGATTAATTTTTAATCGGAAAACACGAGTCTATGACAGTGGGCTCATGATCAATGGACCCGTCCCACGCTGGTCAAGGTTCACGGTGAACGCGATCCACCTAAGTCTTGGCGTGAGGTGCGGATGAGGTAGCACATGTGGCGCCACGTCAACGATGATTGTGCAAACACGGGCTACCATGCGGGCTTTTGGCGAGGTGGCGCCGCCGGCACCACGGTGGCGGCCACGCTCGGTCTTGACGACGAAGCAAGACGGTTTCAAGGAACCGGCGAACGGCGGCACGGCGAGGCGGCGAGGGTACCAAAAGAAAGAGGGGATCGCGAGGAGGCTAGGGCTCACCACGGCGACGAGAGGATGCGTAGCGGTGGCCGGCGACGAGGACGAAGGCGACGGCGCTTGCGGGTCCAAGGCGGCGGAGGAGCTCCGGTGGTCTTCGAGCCAGGGGAAGGCGCGCACAGGGAAGGCCTTGATGCCGCGATGCCGAAGGTATGTTCGAGGCTGCCAGAGCGTCCTCGATGGCACCGGAATTGATGAAGAACATGACGCGTAGCCGTATAAAACTCCAAATTCGGACGAATGAAGAGGGAGAGAAGAGAGATTGGAGGAATTGGTGAGTGAGAAGAGGCTCCTCATGCTCCCTTTATAGGGGCGAAGGGCACCAGCGAGGAGATCGGCACGCAGGTCGATGGCAATGGCGCGATCTGGTGATTCTGGCGAGGAGGGGAAATGGGCGGAACGGGCGCGGGGCCGAGAGTTTGAACGCAAGACGCGGGCGCCAAGAAAGGGCGGAATTGAAGGCGGAGATCTTGCCTACCGTCCGACCATGGTGGCATACGCGGCGCTCACGCGGAGAAGAAAAGCCGGAGGTGGGAGATGGTCTGACGGCGGGCCCCACTTGGCAGCGGGTGCGGGAAAAGGAAAAGAGAGCGGGGCGCGGCTACCCGTTCGATCACGATCCAATGGTGGCGATCGGTCGAATTGGTATTAGGCGGATGGGCCTCACAAGACGTGGTGAGGAGATGGGCCGGAAAGGATTCGGCCCAAAACAGTGTTGGAGAATTTTCTTTGATTTAACATTTTAAATAAACCAAGTAATTCATTTAAGCTTTTAGAAAATAGCAAATAAAATCCAAAAATTCTAGAAAAATTCACAGAAATTCCTAGAGTTATTCTGGACTTAAATAAAATAATTCCAACTTATAATTAGTAATAGTTTTTGCACATAATTTATTTTGGCTTTAAAATAATTAGGGAAAAGCTTTTAAAATTCCAAAAAATTCCAGAAATTAATTAAATTTTTATTTTTCAACTTTAACTCAAATAAAACTTCAAAAGCTTTAATAAATTTTCTTTTCTTTTACTTTTAAAACTTCAGAAACTCAAATAAAGCAAACAAACTCTTTCAAATTTCAGAAAATCCAACAAATTAATAACTTTATATATTTTAATTTTGGTAACAGAACTTTGGGATGTTACAAACTATCCCCCTTAAAAGGAATCTCGTCCCCGAGATTCAGAGAGGCTAGAGAGAAAGGCAGGTATAGGATAAACGAGTTGAGAGATAGAAAGAGTCTATCTTTAAGTTGGCTTTTTGTCTAGGGTCTTGAGTTGTTCGAAGTTTTGAGGTATTAGTCCGTCCTTCAAGTCCCAGGTGCATCGATAGGTTAGAAGTTCAATGGTTTGTTAGAGAAGAGGAAAATACCAAAGGGTGAGAGAGAAAGCTCTGAGGAGAGAAGTCTACCCATTTAAAGCAAATGTGGTACACAAGATCAAAAGATCTACGTACAATGTACCAAAAGAAAATACACCATACAAATAAAGGAACAATACAACGTTCTACTCAATTGATACCCGTAAGCTGGTGAAACGACTCAATGCACAGAATGAGTCTTGGCAAACTTGAAGCTATATGGTTGGGCTGACCAAAACGATCTTCAGTAAATCTTGTCCGTTGTCCTTGAATGGTGAAGACGATGATACTTTCTCGATGGCTCCATGTCTTGTAGTCTTGAACGTAACGGTTAATAACGTGTTGACTATCTATAGAGGTTTATAAGGGAAAGAGGATCCATTTAACATTATAAAATGGTGAAGAAAGAATTGGGTAAGAAAGAATTGCTATGAAGAAGCTATAGATAGATGACCAAGATGAGGAGAAAACAAATTATTTTTCTTGTTATAAAATAAGTTTTGAAGTTTTCAACTAACGGCCATTCTAACTAAGTCACAACCTACAGTCGATATGGCTCTGATACCACTTCTGTCGGACCCAGGATTAACACCCCAAATCCTCTGTGCATTTCTGAACTAGTCCCATGATCAGTAGCTACTTCACACAGTAAATAGATATGGTAACATCCATAAATCGCACAATTATATTAATAATCAACAGAGTTTATTACAAAAGAAGCTTACAAGCCAACAGTAAAGAATACAGCGGAAGACGAAGAAGATGTAGTAGAGTCCAGTTAATCTGCCACAGGCAATCGACTGGGATAGCGGCCTAGTCGTCGAGATCCACACTGAAGGTGAAGTCCTTCTCCTCTGAAATTTGTTTGCATAAAGCAAGTATGAGCATAACTACCATGCTCGCAAGTTACACCCGTCAAATAACAGAATGACATGCATACATGGATATCTCAAAGGAAGGCCTAATATGGTTGAATTTGCATAAAGCAACATTTTCTTTAAATACTTGTACTAAGTTCCAAAGCAGTTATTACATAACTAAAATTCATTTTATAAATTCTCAATTTTATAGTCAGATAACATTCACACATGAATGGTGAAGGATACCCTCCTATCACATGGCTTCCTGCCGACTTCCCATTTGGATAGAAATCCAAAACCATTTGTGTCAAATTATTTTGAAATCAAAACCAAAGTCTAACTTTGAGAGGCTTTGCTAGCATGTCCATGACCTTGGACACGGCTATTCGAATAGTTTTACACTCTGCAGAGGTTGTACACTTTACTGACATGACATAATTCCTCGAGTTTGTTCGGCATCCGTCAATGCCACCTCTCACTGCCTAAGGTAAGAGGTCTAGAGTTCATGACAAGGCCTTTATAATGCATCATTCGACCGCAGTCCACCCTCATTAAGGTTTCGCAAATCCCCCCTTTGGATAGAAATCCGCCGGGTTAATGGGTGCCCCCTCTTATGCCAGGTGGGAATAAAGTAGTCATGAAAGACATGCCATGAAAGACCACCCACGTACATACATGATCAACCGCAATGGAACTCTGTAAATTAATTAGCCAGATCCTACGCCCCATTCTGAGGACATGTGGTTGCACGGTGAGGCATAGCCCATTATAGGCATAGCAAAGAATCGCACAGAGGCCGATCCTCAACTGACTTGGGTGACTTTCCAAATAACCCCTGGGCCTCAACCCTAACCGGATTGAGCCCGTGCATTGACATGCACCATCCAAACATCCATTTCGCCCAAGTACAAACCATCATTTTTTTCAATTTTTTTTCAAAGTCATTTAGAAACTTCCATAACACACAAATGCCATGGATACATTTTAAACAATAATTGATTTTTGGCTGAAATTCCCCAAATCAAACATTTTTTGGTCTAAGCATCACTAAGCATAATTTTCTCAAATGATCCCAGTTCATACTATCGTATCAACTAGGTTTTGTCTAAGGTGACAATATGTTTGATTCAATTATCAAATTTGGCCATACAAAGGATTTAGGCATATCTATAAATTTAAAACAGAATTTAAATTCTTGAATATAAATAATCATGCAGTAATAATTTAAAACAGAATTAAATAATTTAAAATAATAGGTGCAAATATGATCAAGAATGTAACTTGCCTTGCTCAATGGATTATTCTCAAACGGTGTCGAATTCGACTCAAAGTCCATTTAAATCTATCTGTGAAATTAAGCCAAATTCAAAAAAATTCAAATGAACTCCAAATTAAATAATTTTAGTTTAGTTAGCTAGATCTTCAATTTATATGAATTTAGAAATTTGAATCAACGAAATCGGAGTTCGTATGAAGGAGAACGAACCCCGGGAAGCTTTAAACCCTAATTTGGACTTAAAAGAATTTACCGATTTATTTTCCTAAAGGAAAATCCGGTTTATGACATCAGCCCTCAGGGATTTGAATTTCCGGCCGATTTATTTTTAATTAGAAAACCCGGAGTCTATGACAGGTGGGCCTGCGGTCAATGGACCCAGTCCACGCTTGGTCAAAGGTTCACAGTGAACGCGGTCCACCGAGCAGATGCGTGAGGTCGCGAGTAAGATGGCACATGTGGCGCCACGTCGTGATGATTGTGCGAACAGGGGTTGCCACGTGGGCTTTTGGCGCTGAGGTGGCGCACGGCTGGCACCACGTGGCGGCCACGCTCGGTCTTCGGGCGAAGGCGTGACAGCATGGCGAGGCAGCGAGGTACCAAAAGAAAGAAGGGATCGCGAGGAGGCTAGGGCTCACCACAGTGACGAGAGGATGCGTAGCGGTGGCCGGCGACGAGGACGAAGGCGGCGGCGCTTGCGGGTCCGAGGTGGCAAAGGAGCTCCGGTGGTCTTCGGGCCAGGGGAAGGCGCGCACGGGGAAGGCCTTGATGCCGCGATGCCGAA
Organism: Phyllostachys edulis; assembly: GCA_036346405.1. NCBI lineage: Eukaryota > Viridiplantae > Streptophyta > Magnoliopsida > Poales > Poaceae > Phyllostachys > Phyllostachys edulis. Next base: position 48,505,962 of record CM070563.1, on the reverse strand, counting down.
GGTATGGTCGAGGCTGCCGGAGCATCCTCGATGGCGCCGGAATTGACGAAGAACCGCGACACGGTGACCAGCGCAAAACTCCAAAATTCGGACGAATGAAGAAGGGAGAGGAAGAGAGATTGGAGGGGAATTGGTGAGTGAGGAAGAGGGCTCCTCATGCTCCCTTTTATAGGGGCGAAGGGGCACCGGGTGAGAGATCGGCACGCTGGGGGTCGGGCGGCAATGGCGCGATCCGTGATTACGGTCGCGAGGAGAACAACGGGAGGCAGGCGCGGCGGACGCGGAGTTTGAACAGCGACGCGTCGCGGAAGAAGCGGCGGAATTGGCGGCGGAGATGGTGCGGCCAGACCAACCATGGCGATATCTGTGGCCACGCGAGAAGAAAAGCCGGAGGTGGAAATGGTCGACGCCAGGCCCCACTTGGCGTGAGTCTTGAGGAAAAGGAAAAGAGAATGTAGCGGCTACCCGTTCGATCACGATCCAATGGTTGCGATCGGTCGAATTGGCTGTTAGGCCAGATGGGCCGCGCGCACGTGTGCGAGGAGATGGGCCGGAAAGGATTCGGCCCAAAACAGTGTTGGAGATTTTTCTTTGATTTAACATTTTAAATAAACCAAGTAATTCATTTAAGCTTTTAGAAAATAGCAAATAAAATCCAAAAATTCTAGAAAAATTCACAGAAATTCCTAGAGTTATTTTGAACTTAAATAAAATAATTCCAACTTATAATTGGTAATAGTTTTTGCACATAATTTATTTTGGCTTTAAAATAATTAGGGAAAAGTTTTTAAAATTCGAAAATTCTAGAAATTAATTAAAATTTTATTTTTCAACTTTAACTCAAATAAAACTTCAAAAGCTTTAATAAATTTTCTCTTTTTTTTACTTTTAAAACTTGAAACTCAAATAAAGCAAACAAACTCTTTCAAATTTCAGAAAATCCAACAAATTAATAACTTTATATATTTTAATTTTGGTAACAGAACTTTGGGATGTTACAATTTATGATGCCATTTGGGAGCAGGATATAGATAAATGAGTGTATCTAGCTTCTGTTATAGTTCTGTAATTATTCTTATGTTTTGCAGATACTTCTTCGCTGCTAGACATGCTAATTAATGCTAAGTGTGCACTGCTTCTCCTTTGTTAATTGTTAGTGATCTTCATCAGTCATCGCTACAGCATATAGTAATGATATCTTGATATATGTTGTAGCTTATATTGCTTTGAATTGTGAATTTGTGATGCTGTCTCCTGTGACTCTGTCTGTGGCCTGCGTGGTCGTTCATTCCTTTGTTGGCGTTGGCTATTGGCCTGTTGCTACTAGGTAGTTATGTTTGATGATGTTTGCTTAGTTTCTGATGGAGTGATGACCCATGTTACGTGTAGACAGACAATAGACTGTAGACGTGTCACGTGTAGTCAATACTACATAGTTATGTTAGTATAACATAAATTTGTTCTACCGAGATTTATCGTAAAAGTTGTAGGATATTCACATTCGACCGAATAGAGTACATACTCGATTCAAATTCGTATTCGTTACGACATTTGACTTGTATTCTTATTCGAGAATGTTTGAATTCGTATTTGTATCTGTTTTAAAAATATGTATTCGTATTCATATTCAAGACTATTCGATTCGTTTCCACTCCTAGCCTCTATCCATATTGTTGTGCTGCATTTCCTCCGCCTTCGTTTCACTCGTGCATTTCCCGGCTAATCTTTCTGTAGGTTGTCATCTTCGTTTCTACGATTTCTTTGCTACTATGCTATCATTACAGATATTTTCTCTATTCGCTGCCGCTGTTCCTGTGCACTGATCACGTTATTTCCTGTTATGTTTGTTACAAGATGCTCATTCTCAGATAGTGCCACCCTCAATGACGAGACAGCCTGTTCTCCCTAAAATTTCACCCAGGTATTCAATTACATTACTCTCTTACAAGATTGCTTTTGTTTTGTTGCTACGTAGCCTAATGTTTGATTACAACAATAGATTGTGTTATTTTTCACTAGCATTCTTTTCACAAATAAATGGAAGCACATAGTTTAGCATTGCGTTTTCACAGAGGATTTGGATTTGTGAAATCCGGATCCGACATATTAGTACCGTACTCACTATGTAGTAAATTAAATTCAACTACAGTTATCTAAATGCCGCTTGAAAACTCTATTCCTTTTGTCTAAAAATGCTGCAAGAGAAACCAACAAATTGTGGCACTTCATGTGTCAATGGTTTCAATCAATCGCTTTCATATTGACTGCCACATTCTGCGTAACATACGCGAATTGTAAGAATTAGTCTAAGGTCCTATAGCTCTCTCTCTCACACATACACTCACTGAGGAAAACAAACAAAGGGAGAGTTTGAGATTGATGTTGTCGTATCTGCAGAAGTATGAGAATCAAGAATACTTACAGGAGAAGATGATAAAAAAAGTTAAAATACTATAATACATATGCATGTATTTATGCACTTAAGCATGAACTTTTTTCACTGCTTATCCTACAACTGGGAGTTGGGAGTGGAAAAGACAAATATGTGAGAAAAAAGTTGAGAATATTTTTATAGCTAATAATTGTTTGTACCATAGTCATCCCAGGACTTAAATGGTGCATTATTCTGTAGGTTATTGTCCAGAAAAGTTGTTCTCCCTTTGCAAATACACTTCCTTTCTATACAGAGACGATGAGCTATTGGGATTTCTTGACCAATTAGCCAACCAAAGATAACAATCAAACAGCACATCAATAATATATGGTTTAATCAGAAAGACATGTATAACCTATACTGTGACAATTCAGATTGGAACCCACTGTAGTGAAACATACCCTACCAGAACTTTTGGCAGATATTTTCCGACGTTCGTATCTGAAAGCGAGGCTGCAATAGCGACGCCTTTTGTTTTTGCACTGATCAGAATATATAGTCATACATGTACATGTTGTCGTCTTACACGTCAAGCAATACAAGTGCCATGGTTTCAGTGGTGGCCATCTCTTTCATTGACTGCAATAGCATGACTTCTGGTCAGGGTTCACTATTTCAGTTTGAAAATTTTTTCGTTTGGAGGCGAAATGGACGAAATGAGCGAAATTTCGTTTATTTCGGATGAAATTTCGGTGATTTTGAGCCAAACGGTTTGATCAAATTTGAATTTTAAAATTTAAAATTTCCAAAAAATTTAAAAAACCAGCGCCTTCGCTGGGAGTCGAACATGGACCAAGAAGGATACGCGAGCGCGGCAACACCACTGGGCTATCTATGGCCTCGCAGTGTATTTACTACTTTTGGTGTATCTATCCCTTCATATTTCCTCAAAATTCAAACCAAACGAAATTTTTTGAACGAAATCAATTCCTTTCGGATGGGGACGAAATTTCGGTCAATTCGGCAAAATTTCGCCGAAATTGTTAACCCTGCTTCTGGTCCACGTGAAGCGCGTTATTAAAAGAAAGTATAAGACTGTAGAACTCATTCTCCATTGCAGTGGTGGCCATCTCTTTCATTGACTGCAATAGCATGACTTCTTGTCCACGTGAAGCGCGTCATTGAAAGAAAGTTTAAGACTGTAGAACTCATTCTCCATTCCTCGCCTATTCTCCTCTCTCACACACACAAACAACGAAAGATAAACACAGACGTGAAGAAAGGCTTGAGGATGGAGCTGGTTGTGTCTGCAATTGCAGGCGACCTAGTTAGTCGATTCATATCCTTCTTGATCAACAAGTACGAGGGTCAAGCCAACCTAGAGGAGAGGTTGGAGAGGCTGCAACATCTCCTGCTTAGAGTTCACATGGTCGTCGAGGAGGCTGAGGGCCGGCACATCACCAACTCCAAGATGCTACTGCAGCTCAAGAAGCTTTTGGGGGCTATGTACCACGGATACCATGTCCTAGACACCATCAAGTATAGGAACCTTTGCAGCTCAAGGGTTGAAGAGGAGGTTGGTAGCTCAAGGGTTGCACCATCAGTTACCATTTCTGCCAATCGTTTTCGTGCCGCACAGAGCGCTTACAGTAGTCATGAGCTTGAAAGTACATTGGATAATTTAGAAACCATTGCTTCCAACATGGCAGAGTTTGTGTTCCTTCTAGGCGGATGCGAACGCATGTCTCGCAGCCCCTACGACTCGTACCTCTACATTGATAACTTCATGTTTGGCCGTCACATAGAAAAGCAGCAAGTCATCAATATCTTACTGCAAGATAATCTTCCTCCTTTCGCTCCAACTGTTCTCCCAATCATCGGCACTACCAGAGTCGGTAAGAAAACTCTAGTGGCGCATGCGTGCAACAATGAGAAAGTCCGGTCACGCTTCTGTTCAATCCTGCACTTGAATGGAGAAAACATTGGGAAAACGGAGCATGAAACTTTCATCGCAGGGAGGACTTTGGTGGTGGTTGAATTTACTTCAGATTTGGACGACGAGAATTGGCAAAAGTTTTATTCATCAGCCACACGTATGGGCAGAGGAAGCAAGATCATAATCATAAGCAGGATTGAGAATCTAGCAAGGTTCGGAACAGTGAGGCCAATTCGCTTAAACAACTTGTTGCTTGAGGAGTATAGCTACCTCTTCAAGGTTCTCGCATTTGGAAGCACAAACCCGGAGGAGCACCCTCAGTTAGTATCAATAGCAAATGAGCTAGCAGTGGTGCTGGGAGGGTCACTCGTGACGGTAAATGTGTTTGCCGATATCTTCAGAAAGAATCAAAATGTAAACTTCTGGCTCCGCGTCTTGAACAAGTACAAAAATGTGGTGGAGAACAACCTTTCGGTGTTCAGCGAACATCCAAAGCTTCTTATGGACAAAGATCGACAGATAGATATAACAAAACTTGCAGCATCATCTACTCCACTTCGCCTCATGCCTCCTCATAGCGAAGACGATGATTCGAAGAGGGAGTTGCCCGAGGTGATGTTTGGGGACCTGATTGCTGGCTCTGCTGTTCTACCAAAGGAGGAGTTTCAGTTAGTCGCGTGGGAATCACGGATACCCCCTTACAAAAGGTTTGTCAACCTTGCTACATACTGTGAAGAGGAGAATATCTCTCAGCATGAGCATACAGCCTTACCTAGCAAGAAGCGCAAGAGATTAGACAAGTAACATGATAGCAAACTCAATGGTGTATGTGCTTCCATGTCATCTCTGCTTGCAATGTAGTCAATCAAAGTAGCTTTCCGTCAGTCATCACAGAAAGTCAAGGCAAATTTTGTACTCATTATTAAAGAAAGGAAACAGTTTTCTTTGAAGTTGTAATTTTGTTACATGTGTAAGAAATGTTAGATATGACATGTATAGGGTATTCTCTGCATATTTTCATACACATATAACTTGTATATGTTGGTCTTTCGATCCATTGGAATAGATAAGGGTTCATTCCAACGTAGTAGCATCAGAGCCCATAGCTTCCTCTCAAAAAAAACTCTAACCCTAGCCCCCACCTGACCGCCGCAACCGTCTGCCCCGCCCCATCTCTCCTCTGCTCCACGCGCCGATCCCCTACTCCATCCCCTGCTCCACGCACACCTGAGCCTAGCCCCTACATCACGTGTGCCTGGTGACGCCGCTGCCCCTGGTCCGCTGGCCGCCAGCCTGGATCCTCCATCGCCGGCACTGATCTACTGCCGCCATGCCCCTAGGTACCCGGATCCGCCATCGCCGCGCCCCCGAGGCCTTCCTCCGCTCCAGGCCGCGCCGCCGCGCTCCGGGCCTCCCTGCGCCACCCCCGACACCGCTTCCCTACTCCGCCCGATCCTCTGCCTCCCTTCGCGCCGCCCCGAGCCCCGGCGTATCGCCACCAGCCGCCGCCGATGACAGAGTTCCATCGCGTTGTCCCCGAGCCCCGACGCCTCGCCTCCGGCCATTGCCCCTCGGGCTACCGCCACTGACGGGGCCCCCTGCTCCGCCCGAGTTTGCCCCCGGCCGCCGCCCCTCTGACCGCTGCCGACACCTGGCATGTCACACCCAAAAGTCTGCTGAATCGATTTGGGGAGAGATTCAGAGAAGAATCGCGATGGGAACAGGAAGCTAAGCTATCCGAACTAAACCTAAATAAGAACAATAATATGGCATCAAAGAGTTGCCTTTTCTTTAACAACTTCAGGTTTAATACATCCCGAGTTCTGGATGGAATTCACCCAGTGTAAAAGTAAAGTTCAGAGAAAGTAAAAGTTGTAAGCAGTAAAGGATGAAATGTCCTAACAGTAATTACAACGGCCAGTACATGGGCTTCATCTTCAGCGTCCAAGTGAGAGCGAATCGGTATTGAAGCATCTGGTCCGTTGATCGATCATTGGATTCCCCTCTGAAGTCTTCGGTTGTCACTGATGTGATACAGTCTGAAGAAGAGTTCTCAAGAGTGCTGACAATACTCCTCCCTGACTCGAAACTTGTCTCAAGTTTCATTTTCTGGAAACCAAGCACGAATGGTCCTAACATAGAAATCTGGGAAAGTTCCTTTGATGAAATCAGCATCCTCCCAAGTCGAATTTTTAGGTGATAGGTTTACCCATTGAATCAACCATTGAGTGACTAGTTGAGGAGGTCGGGGCATAGCTCGGGTCTCCAGGACTGCTTTAGGTTCTGTTTTTATTCTTCCTTCTTGATCCACCAGAGGTAGCTGCGGATCTGGAACTGCTCGAGGACCCAAGTGTTTCTTGAGCTGACTAATATGAAGTACTAGATGAATCCCAACACCAATCGGCAGTTGCAGTCTGTATGCGACTTTTCCTATCTTGTGCAAAATCCTGAAGGGACCGTAGTATTTGTTGAGTCACTTCAGCAGGTACCCTCAAATTTCAAATCGACCATCCGAGAGGTTGCATCTTAAGATACACCATATCTCCAACTTCACAAGTCCTCTCGCTTTGATTCTTATCTGCATATTTCTTCATTCTTGCTTGAGCTTGAGCCAAATTTTCCTTTATATGTTTCAACACCCTCTCTTTTTCGACAAAGAAATCCTTAGCCTCTCCATTTTCTGGACCCGGTACAGTCACTTCACTAATAACAGGAGGATGGTTTCCATAAAGAGCTTGATAGGGAGTAGTCTTTAGCGATGAGTGATATGTGGTATTATACCACCACTCGGCCAATGCTAACCAATAATACCACCTTTTCGGTTCAGAGAAAGTCATGCATCGAAGGTAGGTCTCAAGACACTGATTTAACCTTTCCGTTTGTCCGTCGGTTTGTGGGTGATAAGCGGTGCTAAACCTCAACGAAATCTTCCAAGCTTTAAAAATTTCTTGCCAAAACTTGCTAGTAAAGATGTGATCTCTGTCAGTCACTATGGCTCTCGATAGACCATGCAGCTTAAATACATTATCAATGAAAGCTTGTGCCACTGTGTGAACTGTGTATGGATGTGCAAGAGGTATAAAATGTCCATACTTAGTTAGCCGGCCTATCACCACTAATATTGCCTCTTTTCCATTAGATTTGGGAAGTCCCTCTACAAAATCCATAGATATATGGGTCCACGCCATGTCGGGGGTTGGAAGAGGTTAGAGTAGACCTGGGTACTGACAGTGTTCACTCTTAGATCTTTGACAAATAGCGCATTCACTCACAAATTTCTGCATTTCACCTTTCATCCCGGGCCAAAAGAACAGCCTCTTCACTCTCTGGTAGGTTGCAGCTATTCCCGAATGGCCCCCAATGGCCGAAGCATGCAAGGAATCCAAAATTTTGTTCTTCAAGGCTGGATCTGCTCCCACATAAATCCGGTTTTGGTACCTGATTACTCCCGACTGCATTGTGTATGGGCCATCAGGTTCTCGAGAAATTGCCAACCTACCCAATAATACCTGGCAGACTGGATCATTGTCATAACTACTACTTATCTCCTCCATCCACACCGGAGTAACTCGTGTTATGGCATTACATTCCTCTCTCCTGGAAAGCGCATCGGCCACTTTATTCTCCTTTCCTTTCTTGTATTCAATCTCATAATCAAACTCCAATAATTTCAGCATTAATTTGTGCTGGATTCCCTCAGATATCATTTGCTCAGTTATAAACTTTAAACTCTTTTGGTCAGTTTTAATGATGAAATGACAGCCAAGGAGGTAATGCCTCCATTTCCTTAAGGCTTCCAATATAGCCATGGCCTCCTTCTCATATGTGGAAAGAGCAGCAGACTTCACACCTAAAGTCTTGCTATAATAAGCAATAGGCCTCCCTTTTTGCATCAAAACTGCTCCTAAACCAATCACACATGCATCGGTTTCGAGAATGAATTCCTCAGCAAAGTTTGGTAAGGCCAAAACAGGAGTTGAAGTCATACGTTCCTTTAGCTCTAAGAAAGCTTGATCTTGTTTCTCTCCCCATTAGAAGGCTCCCTTTCTCAGCATCTCATGGAGGGGTTTACAAATCAATCCGTAACCTTTCACAAATCGTCTGTAATACCCAGTGAGTCCTAGGAAGCTTCTCAGTTGTGTTACACTCTGAGGTTTGGGCCAATTCTTGACAGCTTCAATCTTGGAAGGATCGGTTGCTACTCCATCCCTCATGATGATATAACCAAGATAATCCACTTGTCTGACGGCAAATGCACACTTACTCATCTTAGCAAAGAGCTGTTCCTTTTTCAACAATTTCAGCACAACCTCTAAATGAATAAGATGCTCCTTTAGGCTCTTGCTGTAGATTAAAATATCATCGAAGAAAACCAGTATAAACTTCTTGAGATATTCACTAAAAACCGTGTTCATGAGTGATTGAAAGGTGGCTGGGGCGTTTGTAAGACCGAAAGGCATGACTAAGTATTCATAGTGGCCGAAATAGGTTCTAAAGGCAGTCTTGAATGTGTCTTCCTCTTTCATTCTCACTTGGTGGTAGCCAGACCTTAACTCCAATTTAGAGAAATACTGAGCCCCATACAATTCATCAAGTAGATCCTCAATCACAGGAATAGGAAATTTGTTTTTCACCGTTTGTTCATTAAGCTTCCTATAATCAATGCACAATCTCCAACTACCGTCCTTCTTTCTCACCAAGATTGCTGGCGATGCATATGGGCTCTCACTCGGTTTAATCACTGAAGCTTCCAACAGCTGCTTAATCTACTTTTCTAGTCCGCCTTTTTGCTGAAATGGTACTCTATAAGGTCTCACATTAGGTGGAACTGATCCTTGCTTCAAAGGTATTGAGTGGTCACAGTGCGGAAGGAGGAAGAGTCTGCTGGTTCGAGAAGAAGCGCTTGAAAGGTTTCAAAGAATCGCCCATACTTCGCTTGGTAAGAATTGGTCACTCTCTTCTTTCTTCTCCATGTACTGTATCATGAAACCCGTGATCTCCTTGTGGCATAATTTGTTTAGCTAAGTAGCACTTATTATCCTCTCAGGATGCTCAGTAGTGAAATCAAAAAAAGAAATCTTATGTTGTCCATCTCTATAGATAGTCACCTCCCTTTTCTTCAGGTTCAACTCCATTGGGCTATGGTTATAAATCCAATCACACCCTAAAATAATGTCATAGGAGTGTAATTTTAAGACCTTGAAAGACCCTCTGAATTCCTCTCCTTGTATTTTGTAATCACAATTACTCAAATGAGATCCTGTATATAGTACTCCACCTCCTGCCACGGTTATTTTCTGCAAATCGTTGATTCGGGTCACATAATGAGCACCTATAGCGAATTTCAAGTCAATGAAAGAGTGTGAACTACCACTGTCTATAAGTGCCACTCCTCTTTTCCCATTTACAGTGAAAATTACTGAGAATGTAGCCACTGTAGGCTTCCCTTTTAAGGCTAGTAAGGAGATCTGTAACAACTCTTCTCTGGGTGGTGATTCCTCCTCTTCATTCTGTTCTTCTTTGCACTCTTCTACCTCTAGGGTAAATTCTCATGTGTCTAGATTCTCTGATCCATCACCATTATATTCAATACTTTAGACTGTTTGCATGTGTGTCCCGATGCCCATTTATCAGCACAATACCAACATTTTCCCGACTCCCTTGTGATAACCATAGGACAGACCGGTCGGCTATTCTTCTTATTAATGTCTTTGTTTACTGCTTGTCGGTCATGTTACCTCTGAAATTCTGCCTCTGAAAACCACCCCGAGCAATCCCTCCTTTCTGGAAGCTAGTACCTGAAAATGAACTAGATTTCCTGGCAGCATTGGCTCCCTTCTCAAGATCTTTAGACATCCAATAAGCCTCACAAAGGCTTTAGGGTCTGTGTGGTTTGATATAATGTTTAATGTCTTCTCTTAACCCTTTAACAAAACACCTCACAAAGTAATCATCCCTTAGCATAGGGTTCTCACTCTTCATGATGGCCATTAGCTCTTCAAACTTGTCAATGTATTGCGCCACAGTTGATTGATATCGTTACACGGCATGAAATTCTTCGATGATGTCATAGATACTGTGAACCACAAATATATCACACAACCTCAATTTCAAAATGGACCAAGTGATTAGAGTGTTCATGATACTCGAACTCCTCAACCAATTATCGGCTCTTCCGGTCATATAAGATGTGGCTAAATCACACCAATTTTCATCAGGCACATTAGCTAGCTCGAAATACTTATCACACTGCCTAATCCATCCCAAGGGATTATCGCCATCAAACATAGGGAATTCTAGTCTTGGCCCCTTTGCAATTGATTTCAAAAATTCAATGCTTCTCTCCTCTTGGTTTACATTCCTTTTCATTTGCTCCATGTACTCTTTCCTGTCACCCATTTCACCAAATAGATTCAAGGTGGGTGGTTCGTTGTTGGTTACCTGGGCATTCCCTCTGAATCTCGGTGCCACTGATTGTCCATAGGGAGAGTTGCTAGCATGAATGCCTCCCTGCTGAGATTGATTCAGGTCCAAGTCGGCCAGAGCCTGGACTTTCCTTCTCATTTCTGCCTCTATCTCCAGTTCTTCATCAACCACCCGAGGGTCATTGTCTGCTGTTGCAGGTTTCACTAGAGATCGCAAGAGTTCTTTAATCTCACCCATCTCACTGTGTAGTCCATTCATGTCCTTCTGGAGCGCCCCGATCTGGACTTTCACTTGAAGCTTCAGATCTGTCATTTCTTGCCTTGTAGTAGCCGATTCAGAACCTTCTACTCTGTCGCCGAGCGATCATATGGGGATTTTTACCACAGACCAAGTCTGGAACCCTTCTATGCTCGATTCAAATCTCTGCCGCTTCCAAGGAACGAAAGCTCTGATACCAATTTGGCACACCCAAAAGTCTACTAAATCGATTTGGGGAGAGATTCAGAGAAGAATCGTGATGGGAACAGGAAGCTAAGCTATCCGAACTAAACCTAAATAAGAATAGTAATATGGCATCAAAGAGTTGCCTTTTCTTTAACAACTTCGGGTTTAATACATCCCGAGATCCGGATGGAATTCTCCGGTGTAAAAGTAAAGTTCAGAGAAAGTAAAAGTCATAGCGATAAGGATGAAATGTCCTAAAAGAATTACAACGGCGATTACATGGGCTTCATCTTGACGTCAAGTGAGAGCGAATCGATATTAAAGCATCTGGTCCGTTGATCGATCATTGATTCCCCTCTGAAGTCTTCGGTTGTCACCGATGTGATCTGATCAAGAAGAGTTCTCAAGAGTCTTGTACACGCATCCGCCTCACGATGACCGGCCACCTTACCTCCAATCACGACCCCTTGGGCCACCGCCAGAGCACATGCTCCCAGGCCCTGCTCCCCCCGAGTTCGCTTGCGGTTGGGCTGCCCGACGACATCGCCTTCTCTCCGTCATCCGCAATCACGATTCGGCCGCCCACTGCTCGGATGGATCTCCTACTTCAGATCCCTAACATCGCCGCCGCCTCCTAGATGGAGGCCGAGCGCTGCCTCCTCGCATGCTCTATCGCCGCCGCTCCTGTCCCGAGCTCTTATCTCAGACTCCACTGATGGCTACCGCTGGTGGACGCCCACCGAAGCGCTCTGGCTGTTCTTCCCACTCAGGAGCTGGAAACTCTTGCCACGGCTCCTCCAGTGCTGCCCTGCAACAGCGGGAGAGAAGTACATTCAGGACATCCTTACTCGCGCTTGTCTTACTTATCAGCGTACGATGGACACTTCTATGGAGCTTAGTGTTCACCTTCGGCCCATTGATGGGAGCCTCTTGAGGATTCCACTCGCTATCGTCATCTTGTTAGGAGCCTTGTCTACCTTGGGATCTCTCAACCTGATATTTCTCACCCTGTTCACATTCTGAGTCAGTTTGTTACTCCTACTCAGCTCCACTATAGTCACCTTCTTCGTGTTCTGCGATTTCTTCGTGGGACTATCAGTCGTCGCCTTTTCTTTCCTCGTTCTAGCCCTTTGCAGCTTCACGTACTCTGATGTGACCTGGGCTAGCGATCCTTCTGATCATCGGTCTCTTTCTACCTATTGTGTTTTCCTTAACTCCTCTCTGATTGATTGGAAGACCAAGAAGCGGACTGTCGTTTCCCGTTCGAGTGGTGAGGCTGAGTTGTGAGCCATAGCGGCGTTGACAGTTGAGATCACTTGGTTTCGGTGGCTTCTTGAGGATTTCAGTGTTTCAGCTTCCGCACCAATTCCTCTCTTATCAGACAATACTGGTGCGATCAGCATTGCTCGAGATCCAATGAAGCATGAGCTCGCCAAGCATATTGGAGTTGATGCTTCGTTCATGACATCTCAGATGCATGACTAAGTTATTGCTTTTTAGTATGTGCCTTTGAAGTTTCAATTAGCTGATTTCTTCACCAAGACACACACTAGAGCTCAGCACAACTTTCACCTCTCCAAACTCAATGTTGTTAACCCACCATAAGTTTGAGGGGTGTTAGATATAACTTATATTGGGTTAGACATGTTCAAACGCCGGACTGGGTTTAAACTCAGCCTCTAACGGGCAGGCCCAAGCCCGGCCCGACCAGAAAAATGAGTTTTCCCATTAAAATAATATTTAAATTCTTTTTTGAAATAAAAAGTAATATTTAATTCATTTCAAGAATTAAAAAATAGTTTTTTATTATTTTATTACATTTCAGTAGGCTTCTGGCCGAAAATGGAGTCCCAAGCCCGGTTCGAACCGGCCTGGCCACCTATGAACACCTCTATATACGGTGTTTGCATATTTTCATAAACATGTAACATTGTCCTTTAGGCCCATTGGAGTAGATAAAGGTTTATTCCAACAAGAAACACTGCTGTCTAATTTTGAAGCTGTTTTCTGAACAGATTACTAGAAAAAAGTAAAAAATTACAGCAATGTAGCACAGCATCGGCAAACAGCTGTACAGAGAGTAAATAATGATGTGACAAATGCAGGTGAATACGGGCGTGGTTTTATCCAAACTACCCAATCATCGATGTATTCTGATAAATGATAATATAAGTATATAACCCCTGGATACACTGCTTTCCAACCCAAATCTATTTACCAATCCGACAAAATTATGAACTTGGTACTGGGAAGGATCCAGATAACTTTCTTCGAATTGCATGCTGAAACACAGTTGTAGTCCCAGAATCCTAATCCAATTCTTCCAGATAACTTTAGGGAGTTGAACACAACCTGATTCAAAATTGTCATTACATACAGAACTTGATTTCAGATAACACCACGCCACAACACATTACCCTAAAATGCTTCTATTGATTTTATATAACATGTGTGTTATCTTCATTACAATCACACAACTCAACAAATATAGAAGATATAAAAGAATCGCTCATTAGTGATCCCACAGAGATGAACAATAAAAAAAAGCTGCACCTTGACAACAAGCACATGTTGCAAGAAAGGTAACACACGCTGGGATTCAAAAGCCCAGGCAGCATGTGCTTTGCACATTGCAGGTGGTAATGCACATGAGCACATGGATCATATATTGATGTCTGCTCGGCTTGTTCTACCACTGCTTGCATGAGGAATTGCCAACGAGGAGAACCTGTGATATCTGTAGTTCTCTGAGGAAGAAGACATTGGCTGCTGTGGGTAGAGAGTAGGGGGTGGAGTTAGGTTCCGCTGCGCAGCCAATGTGGCAACCCCATTGTATTTGTAGCTCTGGCCGCCGTAGCTGCACAAGGTTAAGAAATAAATGTGTCAACAATATGCTGCAAAAATAACTAATAATGAAATGATTGCTCTTGTTTCTCTCATATTTCCAGTTGCCATCAAGAATTTCAAATGAACTACAAAGAGGATGTGCAATCTATCAAGTGTGCATGCATGTTGTCAGCAACAAATAGAGGGAGACTCACCTTTTCCTTTGGAACAGGTCATCGTCATTCAGAGTTTCTACAGGAAGAATGGTATCATCTCTGGGAGTGAGCGACCATGGACTAGGAGCAGGAAGTTCATTCGAAAAATACCTTCTCCTTATCAACTGAAAGATGCACCTCAACAGCATTAACAAATAATAATGCATAACAAGACTTGTTAATCAAATGGACAATGATTCTTTTGCACAAACCATGCGGAAGAACTTGACCAAGGCTTCTTTGTCATATCTTGCCTGTTTGGCAGACTGTATTCAAAGGTCAACATGTCATTCCAAAAGTCCTAAAAGCCTCAATGTGTATACACAAAGAGAGCAAACGATTGAGAAAACATTATTATCCACTAGTCAAACTGCCTATGGACCACCATATTACAGTCGAGCCAAAGGGTAAGACATCGAATAGCAAGCAATGCAAGATGCGAACAGGGGCATGCTAATACAAATGCTTTACCGTGAGCAGACCAGAATTGCCAGGGAAACTCTCTGCGAGTGTAAGTTCTTCGCTGGATGGAAGTAGACCTTGCTTCTCAACCCACTGACGAGCGACATCAACAAGATTTCCACTACTAACTCTTCTACCATCTCTTGGAGCAATGTCCACTTTATTAGAAATCACTAGGTAAGGAACAGGAAGGCCGCCTGGACCACCAGACCCAAGGGGAGCTGAAAAGGTCCCAGATTCAGCAACCTCCACTGCCCACTTGTTCAAATTTGTCTTTGTCTTCCTCTGAGAGAGGTCATAAACAAATATGACACCTGATAAATAATTTTGGAAAAGGTGAATACAGGATCTGTAATATCTACTTACTAACCAAGATGTGAACTACATATCCAAGATTATTCACACAACAGAATAGAAGCATGGAAACTTTTTTCAAATTAAGAATGTGAAAGAACAAAAAAACATATTTAATTATGTCATTATGTGTACATGTACAAATTTTTCTAGCTGAGAAAATGACTAAACTGGAAAAACAGAGCATGAATTAACTGAAGTCACAGAATTTCAAGAAGTTGTGCAAGTTATGAATCAAACAACAATCAGTAGCAAATATGCAAGTTAATACAATTCTAGAGGCAATTAACATTTGAAATGATCAAATCGATATTGTGCCACTGCCATATGTTAAGGGTAGTAGTGCACTAGTGTGTGTCTGTGTTAAGGGTATTTATGGCATTGTCGTAGTAGCCTAGGGTTGTGTCTTTTGTACTCTACATATGCCCTTTGGGCTCTTGCAATACATCCAATTGAGTTGTGTCTTCCTCCAAAGTTAACACCATACAGATTACAAAACAAGGCTAGTGGGGAGAAAAAGACCTAGAATTTTAAAGAAACAAGCTTTATGATGGCTACAAAGATGACAGCACAAAGATTAGTATGTTAGTAAAGAAGAAGATACAGAAAGCAGATACCGTTAATTTGCGAATAAAAAAGTGAACGACACTCTTTGTAGCGCTCATGCCCCGAAATATCCCAAAGCTCAACAAAGAAGTTCCTTTCAGCATTATCCTTGATGCTATTAGACGAACTCCCTGGACTTCCATAAGTAATATGCTGAAATGATGAGTGAAACCTTGTGTGAGAATATATTTCCAAAATACAAACAAGTTATGTAATGCACCCCTTACTTACTTTAACATCAACTGTGCATCCAATAGTTTGGGCTGGTCGAGCAATTGCTGTACCTTTTAAAATGAGATTCACTAATGAAGATTTCCCCACACCTGAAAAAAATGGGAAATAATCATCTCCCATGCAATTGAATAATAGCAGGTAAACTAATACATTATCTGAGCATCTCTACCAGTTGCTCCAAGATGTGAATCGTAAAGTGTATTGGTCATTTTAACTAATACCTATCCACAGTCATATCAAATCTAGTAGTCCGCAACGTCCATGATCGAAGGGCAATTGAAAATCCATTAATAGAGTACAGGAAACATATGAGACGTGCTTCAATGATCTCCCAAAATTTGAAAAGCACGTTTTTAAAAGGCAAATTGAGGGCCCACAACTCTACTACTAACCGTATTACTTCAAGAAATGTGCAATTTATTTTTTGGTAGAGCATATGACTACTCAACAGGTTTTGATGCATAAACTGATAATAAGGGGCGCAGCAGAATTTGTCCCCAGACAATAAACAAGAAGTATATATAGTTCGTCAATTCTTGTAGATAACTCATATTTCGGTGCAGCATGCTATTAGCATAAGAATAAGCAAGCAGAACCATTATAGACAATTTAAAATAGTTGGACTGATGTGTACGACAAGCTGAAAAAATAGCTTGGGCTCGCAAAGTTGTGATTCAAGCATATGAAAGAATATCTCCCAAATGAATCTTTTGACAATTGACAGGAACCTTTTTTTTTAAAACGAAGAAAAGACTGAAACAATAACGGTATAATGGTTGAAAAAACAGTTATCATGGGTACAACATATATTATTATAAAAGAAAAACACAAACAAATCAGGATCCTGATGAGACATTGAGAAATTGAGGTGCTGTATTCACTGGAAGGTTAATAATTTAAAAATGGGAGTGGCTACACTCCACAAACGTATATGTTAGTTTATTGTCTGCACATTATCCAAGCTGTCCTAAAAAGAGATCCCGATAGTTCATGATGCAAACCCAATTCATTGTCCACAAAACTTTCCTAGCCCATGGATATGTGGTATGTGAACTCTGCTGGTGGATCACAAGCACATATGATTCATGACCTCAGGTAATCAGGTTAAACACATAGGTGAATATGCAGTTCGACAATATGGCATCGCAACATCTTCCTTTTCGAGTATTGCATTTTAATCTGAACAGTGAAGACAGCTTATTCCATATCCTGTTTACAAGTTGAGCTCATAACTAGACCGGATTGCGTATTAACCAGCAATCAGAAGGATCTGTAGACTATGCCACTGTTCAGCGTAAAAAGGGAAAGGAAGCATCAAATTGAGGAGTGCAAGGATACATAAGTCAATTTCTAAGCAAGAAACGGCGATGTAATTTGTCCATACTTATTAACAGTTACAGGTACGATTATCCTATTTGGAATCGGCAAGAAATGTTCTTTGCGAAGCCAATTTGCAGGTGAATATATGGAGAAGCAACCTTATGATAACATATATTTACGGGGCCCAGATCAAACAGCAGTTACTTAACTTGAGTTCCCAAAAAAAGAGTGCTAATTCTTGATTGGTTATTTGGTTGACTATCATATTTAGCCCCACTCAAGTCTCCAAAGAGGCTAAGACGAATTAAAAGATAAAACAGTGTTCCCACCATTGGGAGGTGAAGCATGTGTTTTGCTTGGCAACTCTCTAATCCTCCATAAACCTATTGCTTACAATCAATACTAACCATAACTTGTTTTGTTTACTAATGCCACAAATCCGACGCACATCATAGTCAAGAAGAAAGGGCGCGACATTTCGGGCTAACCCCTCGTCAACCTCACTGAATCCGGACAGGACTGGCTGACCTGAGTCGCCGACGACGAGGACGCGCACCTGGCCGCAGGGCGGCCCGCCGTTTTGGTCCCGGCCGCTGCCGCTGCCGCTCGCGGCGCCGTCCCTCCAGAACCTCATCTCCCCCTCCGCCTCCGCCTCCGCCTCACCCCCAATTGAACAGCAACAGCAACCGCAACTGCACCGGCGACGGCTAGATCGGGAGGAGAAGGAAGGGAGGATCCGAGGGGTTAGGAGCGGTTGGAATCTTGGAGGGAAGAGAGATTCCTGGGGCTCGCGTGGGATCTGCGATCTTGCAGCGGCTGGTGAGTTGGTCGGTCGGCTGCCTTGCCTCCTCCTTCCTTGCTGCTGGCTGTTCTTGGCTTGTTTCTGCTCCTTAATTGCGGTCGTTGCTGTGTCGAGAATTGATGAGATGGGTATTTCGTCGGGCTCCGCTTCCAACTTCTCAGCTCTAGGAGCCAGCTCTAAGAGAAATTGGCTCCAAAAGACACTCGAGCACCAAAATAGAGCTATATTGGGCTTCAGCTCCTAAATATCTCCAAAGGACGAGGAGTGCTTCCCTTCTCTTATCTCTTATCTCTAATGTCTCTCTCAAAACCAACCAGGGGTGGAGCCACCGTTAGGGCTAGTTAGGGCTCCAGCCCCACCTCCGGCTGTCGGGCCTCAAGTACCCCCCCTAAGTACCGACGTCGATTTTATGGCATAGCGGTGATGCAAGGACAGGCGCTCGAGCGACTAGAGGCTCTCTCGGTAGGAGGAGGAAGAACTTGCGCCTGAGTGGTGGGCTGATTGCCTGATTCCTGGGCCGTGGTGTTTGGTGGGTTGATGCCTTGGAGCCTTGAGGCCCAATTGGGCGGACTTAGGCTGCTGTCTGCCCAGGCACACCGACGCAGTCGAACACTCAAACCCTAGGTTCGCTAGACATAGAGGCAGACGCAGAGATAGAGGGCTCGGCGGTGGCTCGACGAGGACGTGATGGGCCGGGGTCGGCGACACGACAACTATGACTATGTGAGGGCACGGGCACGCAACCACCAACTACAGGTTGCGCTGTTGCGGCAAGCCAGCGAGGTGGCGAGGATGTTGCGGGGATGCTAGGGAGCCGACGAGAGTGCGGGTGTGCGGCGACCCAACGATGACGGCGAGCGGGCAAGGAGGCGGCCTTGCGATGTGGTGATGAGTTCTGACCTACCGATCATGACCGCAACAATGAGCCTCCTTCTAGTTCTAATATATGAATTTTTTATCAATTGTAATTGTGTCAATGAATTGAATAGAGACAATAGCCAAGTAGTTTGATTGATTGATTATTGACTTGTTCATAGATTTGCAAAAATTATCTTGTTCACTGACGGCCATTTGGGCACACTACCTATTAGTGATGTACTACATTTATTATATTTTGCATTTTCACCTTGTTTTATTTTTACTTATATATGAATTTGGATAAGAGAAGACCGGTAAATACATTTTTGATATACATGTTTCATATTAGCTTCGACACATAAGTATCACTGTTTTCATCGTGGCTTCACCACTAAATCCAACGCCCTCCTTATCTCTTCCTCACATCTCCCAATTGCAACTAACAACTCCGACCTTGCCATCGACCTCTATGGCTCCTCATGCAGTCATGCTCCATCTCCGACGACGGTGTCTAAGCGCGCCGCCCAACCTGCAACATATATATGATAAATTGGCGATGTGTGGATTTACATCAACAGCGGCGGCGGCGCGTAGATCCACTACCGATGGCGTCTGGCGATGTCATTGTTTGGCAAAGGGCATCTCAGTAACTTGCTTGCACTAGCGCTTCAGGAGCCATCGACACTATCCTTACCTGGCTTCGATGGCCACACTCAACATAGGCTTCGACTCAACAAAGCTCCATAGAAGCTGCAAGTTGGAGCTAGGATGTTTGGTCAAGTAGGCCCGGCTCCTCAGAAGCTAGAGCTTGAGCCCAGCAAATGGAACTTTAGCCCCCTTACACCCAGTTTCTTCTTTTGTTTCTCCTAGAGAAATAATGTGGGACAAATATAAAAAAATATGGGACGAAAAGATGGCGAAATGGCCTCGCAAGATGCTCTATTTGGAGCTCGGAAATTTTGCACGATGCCTACAAGAATTGAGTTGTTTCACAAGTTCATTTTGCACGATGCCTATTTGGAGCTGGTCTAAGTATTCACCGGTAAGCGGCAGCAATAGCAAGGCAGACGCTTGAGTACTTGAAGCACTCGCGTGCTTCTCCTCGCAGTTCGACGACGGCGACAACTATTCCTCGGCTTCCGCAACGGCCGCGTCCTTATCCTCGACCGTAGACGGCTCCAGCTCCTGGTGTGGGACCCCGTCACCGGCGACCGGCGCTGGGTATGCGTTCCCCCGGATTTCTATAGGACGGAGAAGTTCATCTTCAACGGGGCGGTGCTTTACGCTGACGGCGACCAAGGCCACGCTCACGGTGTTGGAAATTAATCTAGACTTATAGTCGCGGATCTAGGATTTTCAGAATGAGTATAAATGTCTGTAGTTTTTGACTGCTCTGCAGTCTACATATGAGGCATAGAGTAGTGGATCAAAATGTTGTTGAACCAATGTTAAGAATTACCAGGTATGAAAAACAAAAGCTTCACATAAATAATTGGATATTTAAGAAAGAATAATCTTCTCTTTTAGCTATACCAAAATTGTACAAATATACATACCACAATCACTAAGAAGTTAGGAGATTAAAAAAAAGAGATGGCCTAAACTCAAAGAAGATAAATATGAAAACCTATTCTACACCTTGTGGCATGATAATACCTCTCATGCAGTTAAAGAGGAATCTCTCCTATTCCTTGTATTAATAGAGAGCCTTAACAAAAATCCTTTTATCTTGATATGTATATCTCCACTTTGCTCTATCTATAAAGAATCTGAACTGAAATCGTTTATGTTGATATGTATATTCAAAAAATGCATATCATCCTTTAACTGGCTCAAGTTGTACTTCCCTTGATCGAGGTGAATTAGACTTCATTTTACTAACAAATTGATCTCACAATTGAGTAAATCTCACCAAAGAAATAAATGAATATGAACCAAAATTATCTCCTAAGTCAATGTTCCCTTCAAAGTTCTTTCAGGATATCATGAGGTCGAGAACAATACCTCATCTATAGCAAGAATAAGGCGTAAAATAAAGAGATAATTTGAGCGTTATATGCAAGAAGTGGATTGACCTCATGACAATATGACATATACCATAACACAACTGGAGGGCTTCATTCCACTTATTTACTTCAATTAGTCCCTTTATGAGGCAAACAAAGACACTTAACTTTGGCACAAGGCCTCTCCTCGTCATTTCACTATATAATTCAAATGCCTCTTGAACTTGAGATGCTAAACAAAGTGCCCGTATTAATGAGGCATCTGAGGCCCTTCTTTGTCATGTTTACTGACGATGAGACCTCCATCATCTGTTTGTGCAACTCCAAAGTCGTCTCCACCGCCAAATTTTAGAGAAACTATCAATGAGCATCCCATAAACATGATTACATGAGCTATTGGTACTTGTGCCATATGACTCCATCTCCTCCAGTTCAACAAACCAAGAGAAGTGATAAACTTCTTGTTGAAACCCTAAAGCACTGCAATGGTGAGGAGGCCTGCAAGAATGATGGTAGGCGGCCGACGGCCGAGGCCGAGCCGCCAGTGGGTGCACAAGCAGTCGGCAGGCGCCGAGGTGAGCAGACAAGCGCGAGCCAGTGAGGAGCTCGGGGCAATCGCAGGGGGCGTAAGACGGGCACGGAGGCGCGCACGCAGAGCACGCAAAGAGCCGACGGTGGCGCCACGGCAGCGGGCAAGAACATTGGTGGCACCATGGGGAGCCCAAACCATAGAAATGGTTGTGCCAAAGCTAAATCAATAGAGGAAAGAAATGGAAATGGAGAGAGAGAGAGACGTAGAGAAAGAAATTAGGGGAAGAATGTAACGTCCCGTTTCTCTTAAGGTTCTTGCCCAGTTTTCAAAATAAAAGTAACCATTTGGTTTTGATGAGAACTCAAAGCCTAACCTGATATTTTGAAAATTTGGAGAGTTTAACTTGAATTAATCAAACCTTAACTAAGCTTGTTGTTGGTGCTCTTTGCTGGTTGTGGCTCTCTGTTGTTTCTTCGCTGCCCCTTAGGCTGTTTTTCCTCCGAAGCTTCTCTGTGTGCTTCTTGGGTTATCTTTTCTCTTCTAACCTCCTTTGTTGGTTTGAATCTCTTTGAGATTTAGACCTCCCGCTCTGTTTTATCTCACCCTCTGTTTAGACCTCCCCTTGCTTTGGACTTCCTGCTGAGGATCCAGCTCGGGCATATGTTTCAAAACACCTTCAATCTCTCAAAGCCAAGCTTGGCTTTGTTTCCTTTTCTCTAGACCTCCCTCTAGGATGGTTCAGTTTGTGTGCGGCATCCTACTCTGGTCTTGACCGTTATTCATTTCCGGTACTTCCGGCCCCCGGTCGTACCTCTGCAGGGTGTCGGTGCTACCGTTTTCGCTAAGACCTCCTTTGAGTCTTTTTGGACCTCCCTTGTCTCTTTAGACCTCCCCGGAGTCCAAAGGACCTCCCTTGACCCCCCTTGAAGACTTCTTTGGTGCACTTGTGGATCTACCGCTATTGGCTATTTTGTGCTCAATCTTTCGGACCTCTTCCTTGCTTACCTGGACCGCCTTTGTGAAGCTCAGACCTCCCCCTTGTTGAGATCTGGCCATTAGGACCTCCTCTCTAGAGATCTTAACCGCTCAGACCTCCCCTTGTTGAGATCTGGCCGTTAGGACCTCCTCTTTGGAGATCTTAACCGCTCAGACCTCCCCCTCATTGAGATCTGGTCGTTAGGACCTCCTCTCTGGAGATCTTAACCGCTCAGACCTCCCCTTGTTGAGATCTGGCCGTTAGGACCTCCTCTCTGGAGATCTTAACCGCTCAAACCTCCCCTTGTTGAGATCTGGCCGTTAGGACCTCCTCTCTGGAGATCTTAACTGCTCAGACCTCCCCTTGTTGAGATCTGGCCGTTAGGTCCTCCTCTTTGAGATCTTGACCGTTCGACCTCCCTTTTTGGAGATCTAACCGTCAGGACCTCCCTACGCCTTTTAATCTTGACCGTTCAGGTCCTCCTCTTTGAGATCTTGACCGTTCGACCTCCCTTTTGGAGATCTAACTGTCAGGACCTCCCCGCGTCTTTTGATCTTGACCGTTCAGGTCCTCCTCTTTAAGATCTTGACCGTTCGACCTCCCTTTTAGAGATCTAACCGTTAGGACCTCCCTGCGCTTTTTGATCTTGACCGTTCAGGTCCTCCTCCTTGAGATCTTGACCGTCGGACCGCCCTTTTTGGAGATCTGAGTGTCAGGACCTCCCCCTCGAGTGTTTGGACCTCCTGTCAGGACCTCCCCCTCGAGCGTTTTGGACCTCCTGTCCAGGACCTCCCCCTCGAGCGTTTTGGACGTCCTGTCCAGGACCTCCCAGTGGTCTCTTGCGGAGACAGCCCTTGTGGTGGGGCCACCTCTTTGACCGGTTGTGCACCCTTTTGACTGGCCCCACTTGCCAGTCTCTCTCGACCTTGTTATCATTGCTCCCGCCTCAGAACTCTGTGCGCATTTAATAGGTGTTGGATCACATTAAATGCAGTCACATCTGAGGTACCTTATTTTAATTCTTTTAGGGCAAGCCCTGTCCTAGCTACCCCGATTGCCAACACGTCATTGAGCCCTTTCTTGGTGCACTCCACCAACTCTGGCTATATATAGCCTGGGCAAGCTTTCATTTGCCACCTTTGCTCATTTCTAGCTTCCTCGCCTCCTTTGCCTGGGTGTCTCCTGGCGCAAGACCTCCCCAGGAGCTCGCTGAGACTGTGCTGAGCCTCTTGGTTTTCCTTTCTTGCCGAGTTGGTTTGAGTTCTTTTGAGTCTTTTGAAGTTCTGTGGCCTAGTGTGGTTTTGCTTATTTGGTTTTTGCGAACGTGTAGATCACGAGTTCGAGGAGTTCTTGGATCCAGCTCTCTCAGCCAAAGGTTCTCCACTGCTTGACCAAGGCAAGCCACAGACCTCCTGATTGATCATATTGAACCTAGCTTTACAAATGTATTTTGGTTTTACTTTATCATGCATGGCTATTTTTATAAGAAATGTTTGGGCTGTAGTTACTTCCTTATTTGTTATTATGCCTCCTTCATAACTTGCTCAAGTCATGTTGTCATGTTCACCTTGTAAGCCTTAGATTGGGTATTTAGTTGGTATTCCTTGTTATTTGCCAACATGGGGCCGTAGGTTTATATATAGCTTCGCTCTAGAAATCGTGGGTCTGTGAATCATGCCTCATCTTTAATAATCTTGACTAATGATTTATGGAATCTGTGGTCGGTGCCACTGTTAAGCAGCTATGGCAGGATGCCTAAGTTGTGTTGATTGTGGTGCGAGATCACCCTAATAATCTGTTGTGCCAAGACTGGGTGGTCTTTTGGCAGGGTTAATTACAAAATGTTTTGCTGAGGCAAGAAGGCAGGGAGTGAGTAGTAGGTGCTTTGCACATTTTGGATTGTGGAAGTCTTGCCTTAGCACAATTAAGGACTCAACTTTGTGTTCTGTTGATCTGGGCCAATCAGTGCAATCACAAAGATCATTTTATGGGAATGGTCTGGGCTGAATAATTAGCAATGAGGTGGCTTGGGGCTGTTGTGGTGGAGCGTGCTGATTCGTTGGCGCAAGAGGGCACCCATAACCTGCGGACTTCTAGACCAAAGGGGAATCTGAAACCTTAGCGGGCAGCTCAGAGCCAGTTCAAAGCTTTGTAAAGGCCTTGCGCGCTCTCTAGATCTGCTCACCATCGGAGTGAGCAAGGGTCTTTCCTAACCCGTCCCCGCTAGAGATCGTGGATTGTGGGTAAAGTTGTACACCTCTGCGAGTTTTAAATCTATTGAATAGCCAAGTCCTTGGTCATGGACATGCCCGTGAAAATGGTGCAAGGGTAGTGTTCTCAAAAGTTTGGGCCATTTGGACACTTCAATGAGATGCCCAGCTTTGCCTCGAAGAGACCTTGGCCGCTCGGAGGGGTCGGGGTTGGCTCGGGTAGTGGTCCAGAGGCTGGTTCGGATCTCTGGAGTGGGTGCTCTAGAGTGGTTTTTGGGTGAGGACCTGGTCATAGGTGTGACTAGACCTCCCCCGTTTAGGTGTGGATGTGAGTTGGTGCTCCCTCCACCTTTTCGAAAATCAAATGTATTATACTACTGTTTTAACTTGCTGTTTTTCAATCTACTTATGTTATTATTGTCAAAATTTGGCTTTGTGCAATCTAACCATACAGCTCTCTTTTGGTAAGCCTTTGCATGAATATTATTTGCATAATTGCTCCCTGTGTCTTGCCGAGTACATTCAAAGTACTCATGGCTTTAAGCCCTGTGTCAAAGCAGATTTTGAAGATGATCAAGTGCAGGGCAGTGCAGACCTCTTTGAGGAGGAGTTCTTTGACGATCCCGCTGCCTAGGACGTCCTCCACTCGACAGCCAGTGGGCTTGTTGGATGGCTTCTGCGTGCTTTTGGTGCTGTTGCTTTAGGAGCTCTTTGTTGCCAGTTGTAAGTCTTTGTCGGTTTTTGTAAGCCCTTAGTGGCAGACCTCTTGTTAACAAGCTTGACCATAAGGTCCTGTTTTATTTTAAGTTTTATTTGTCTGCTTCATCTTTGTTTGACCTTGTGGTTGTGATAATATCTTGTGTTCCTGTGCGAGCTAGTTTACATTGTCCCGGGACTAGTTGAACCTGAAGCGAGACCTCCGGAGGTCCTACGGGACTTAGCCTAGGAGATCCTGTCGGACCTCCCTGATGATATACCAAAAGGTGCCACCGGCAGGTTGCGTTGGCCAAGACCTCCAGGAGGTCTTGAAGACCTCCTGGGAGGTCCTGGTGGACCTCCCTCGGGACGCACCGAGCGGTACTACCGCTCCCCTCTGAGGTAGTACCGCTGCTCAAAAAAAAATGGTCCTCCCGGACCTTTGCTGTATATCACAGGATGGGTCGTCACAAAGAAGAAGCTCCAGGCTGGATGCAACGGGAAGGAGAGAGGAAGAGGTAAGGTAAATAAAACTTGGTGTTGGCTGCGTGGTGGTGTTGGCCGCGTGGTGGAGTTGGGCCGAGTGGGCTGCGCGCCTGTGCCTGCGCAGACGGGAGCGCCGGCTCGGTTGGGAATTTGGAACGCAATGCAGTGTACAATATGTATTTTAAGTATATTACTAGTATATATATCTAATATACCTAATAAATATTGGGTTTTTTTCCAAAAAAAAAATGGGTGTACATCTGTACACCCATGTCCCTATACTGGATCGGCCCCTGTAGACTTGTCAACCAATAGGATGTTAGGATCCCGATGCAATTAGTATCAGATCAAATTAGTTCGTTTCCTTTGTTAGGTGTTCCATGTTTAGATTTTTGGCTTGGATAGCAAATTGATTAGGTAGTCTATAAAAGGATGTGTAATCATATATGTTTTGATTGAAGTAATAGAAAAAATGAAAACATTGTGATTGAAGTGATAGAAAAGATGAAAATGGTGTGCGCCAGCGCAGCACCAAAATCCCTTTGAGCTTCGTGTGTGCCAGTGAGTACCAAGCATGAGTTGTTGCTTCCAGGGTGTTCGTGTACGTGCATTGCTTCTAAGTAGTACGTATGCATGTTCTAGTCTTACCTCCAGCACAAGTGCATGCGTGAGTTCTTTCCAAAGCATTAATTCTTGCCAATCGTATTGTAGCATGTGCTTGATCTAAACCCACAATGTGTACGTGTGCAAGGATCCAGAGCCATAGTATGCGTGTGTCGAGTATTCTCGTGTGTTGAGTATTCGTTGACTCATGTGTTGAGTATTCTCGTGTGTCGAATTTTCTCGTGTGTTGAGTATTCGTCGACTCGGTGCTAACAATTGGCATCAGAGCCTCAAGATCCAGGAGCGTTGAGCGAGGACGGTGTGGTGTGGCGATGACGGGTGCACCAACGGCAGACTCCATGAGTGGAGGCCAGAGGTGGCGTAGTGGTAGACTCCATGCGAGGTGGAGACCGCAGGTGGCGGCAAACTCTAGGCAAGATAGAGGCTGGCGGCGGTGGCCGAGGCCATCATTGAGAAAGTCTCGGTGTGATGCCGACGATGATGGCAACATGCGTTCGGATCGGCATGATAGCGTGCGCAGCGGCACGCGTCGGGCGGAGGAGCACAGGGCGTCAGCGATGAGCCGGCTGCAGCACCATGGCCCAGAAACACGACGACAGAGGTCTGCACGGCCATGGCGAGACCGGCTATGTGCCGGCGTTACACGCGACGTGTGCAGCGTCAGCGTGATGGCTGCGGTTAAGGCCGACGAATGGCGATGCGGAGCTATCACAAGGAGAGTCGGCGTGCATCGTCGACAACTGGCAAGGTGATGCCAATGCCAGGTGAGTTCGTGCGAGACCGACAATGACGTGTGTGTCGTGCAAGATGCCACTGTGTGTGGCAAAAGGAGGATATTGCGTGCAACAAGACAGTGCGGTTGAACGCATCGAAGTATCGACGAGTCTAGATTAGGGGGGAGATTGTTGAAAATTAATCTAGACTTACCAAGTAATAGGGTGTTAGGATCCTAATGCAATCAGCATCAGATCAAATTAGTTTGTTTCCTTTTGTAGGCTTTCCATGTTTAGATTTTTTGGCTTGGATAGCAAGTTGATTAGGTAGTTTATAAAAGGATGTGTAATCATATATGTTTTGATTGAAGCAATAGAAAAAAAGAAAATGTTGTGCAGCAGCGCAGCACCAAAATCCCTCTGAGCTCCATGTGTGTCCGTAAGTTTCGAGCGCGAGCTGTTGCTTCTAGGGTGTTCGTGTACGTGCATTGCTTCCAAGCAGTACGTGTGCATGTTTTAGTCTCACCTCTAGCACAAGTGCATGCGTGAGTTCTTTCTAAAGCATTAATTCTTGCCTATCATACTGTAGCATGTGCTTCATCCAAAGCAACAATGTCTACGTGTGCAAGGATCCAGAGCCATAGTGTGCGTGTGTAGAGTATTCTCATGTGTTGAGTATTCGTCGACTCGTGTGTTGAGTATTCTCATGTGTCGAGTATTCTCGTGTGTTGAATATTCATCGACTCGGTGCTAACACACGGTGGGTGCCATTCCAACCCCTTCCAGGTGGTCCTGGTAGTCAGTCATCAACAGGGAACATACATAGGGACGGAGCTAGAAATTTTTTTATCAGGCGGCTATAGGGTGATAACTAAATATCGAGAGATGCCAAGTAAAAACATTTTGTTATTCTATATAAGCAAATTCAAAGCTATATAAAGGATTACTCATAGGGACCAGGGCTCCCACTAGTCCCCGAAACCTACGCGAGCATCCGCTTCAATGTACTCATCGGAGACCGGCAAATGGGGCAACCTCATCTCAACAACGCTTTAATGTATAGTTTCTACGGGCACCCCAGTACACTGGTTGGGAATTCCCTTGACTGGTTGCTTCATGGAAGAGTGATTAGCATCACCTACACAGGACATTGAACAGTAGGAGTGCAATCGAAGTGAACTCGAAAAGACTAATCGTTGAGATATCGAAGGAAAAACACTTAGTATCCACTGTCTGCTCGGATACAACAACCCACTTATTTGTTATCCTATTCCTAAGTGAAGTTACAACAGACTTTCCTCATACCACCTGGCATACGGATACATATAGACGGATATCGCTCATCCTATATCATATTCCATATTTTTTCCTCAGAGTCAGAGTCAGACATGGATAGTGCCGGATAACCATTTATCCCTTCTGTATTCGCTTCACAAGCTTTCGATCGATCGGTCGCGAATTATCCCATCCGTTTGCACCCCTATCCTTACTTATCTAGTGCTATTCTACTCTTGATCTTAGTGCTTGCAATTACTGTGGTTTTTATGGACAGATATTCTAGTGTTCGGTAGTTTGCTTGAATATTTTCTCAGCATATATTTCGTTTTATCAGTCTAACCTGCATCTGTGGCCATTAGTCAATTAGTACATTTTTCATTTGCACTCTTAACATTGTTTCTCATCTCCGGTAGGGGGCACAGATAGTCTCACCTGCTGGTTCACATCAGTCATTGGTGATGCAGCTGCAGGTGCAGCAAATAAGCCCACAGCAAATGGCCGCAATGAGCCCGCAATTGAGCTCAGGAACTCTGCAGCAAGTGAATAACAATATTGTCAATCCTGTAGCCACGCCAGGCCCGCCTCCTAGCCCGCAGCTGGGTACAACGAAAATTCATCAGAGCAGTAAATTAATCTGAAGTTAGCTGGTTCCGAGTTATGTCAGATGGACTAAATCAAAATATCCTCGTACTGACAAACTCTAGTGACAAAAGTTAGCACAATTGCTTAGTTCTAAAAAAAATTGGCCTTATATACAATGAAACAAAACTTTACGTATTTCTGATATAGTACAAACAAACTCGTTACTCGCAGCAGGGCTCTTAAACAAAAGATAAGTAGTAATATTTAATTGTTTCACAAGGTAAGGTAGATGCAATCACGCAACACGTTATTATGGCCTTTGTAGGTTTAATGGCAAGATCAATACAAAAAATTACTATGTTGCATCCATATGTGCCAATCAATTTACACTTTTGACATATTGGATGGTTCAAGTTTAGTTTTTGGAATGTTTGATGTCATTTTCCGGCTGTTATGTACAGCAATGCTGAAAAGCTCGGTAACATAGTTCCGCAGCACCCATGCGCCACAATTGGCCTTCCTCTCCCACAATTAGACTGTTTCGTGACAAAACGGCGAAGCCGAGCTCAAGTTGGAATTTATGGTCTTGGCCTATATAATACTCTAAATAAATCATAGAAAAATCTCAAAAGTCTACTCATGAATGGTGAATGATAGAGAATTTAGTACCATATTGCTAATCTAGGTGGAAAGAGGCCAATATATAATGTGGAATTGATCTTACCTAGTGGAAGCAAGCAAAAGAAGAACGCAGGCGTGTGTTCGCTCGCCACGGCCATCGCGCGACATGCGCGTGAATGGTCCGGAGATTTCGTGTCCGGTTGGGTGTAGAGCTGATGCTTCTTTTGTACCTCAAAACCATGCATACGAATTAGAAAATGAAATTTTGAATTATACTATTTCAATAGGGCTTATATGGCACGCATTAACTCACTACTATAAAAAGAGCTATACTAGACGCCTCATCACAGACGGTTCCCCATAACCATCAGTGTTGTAATTATCACAAACAGTTTTAAAACCGCGGCCGTTTATGTTACTACCGACGGCTAGAACCATGTGTGATACGTAATTATCACAGACTGTTTTTACATAGAACCATCTGTGATAAGTCACACAACGGTTCTGAAAAAGAACCGTCTGTGATAATTGGAGATATAACAAGAACCATTGGTGATAATTACGTATCACAGGCGGTTTGTGGTTGGAAGTGTCTGTGATATGTATCTCTTAAACGCATCAATGCCGCTTCACAGCTCCTGCGCGATGTGTCCCTTCGTCTCGCGCGCCGACGTTATGATGCGTCTCTTTGTCTCGCGCGCCAACGGTTTTATAAGAGTGATCATCCGCCACCGAAGATGAATCTCCACATTGCTCTACTCTCTTTCACACCCTCCATCAACAACTAGTAGAGTTAAAAAAAAACAACGACTCTCCACTCTTCTCCCTTGACGTCGGCGTTGATGGCCTACTTATCCATTTTGTACGAGCACCTCGCTGGCTGTACGCTGGCGGATGCTATGGAAGGACACTGTACGAACAGTGTCTTCCCTCCTCCGGCGTTGGTTATGTCGGAGCATATGATAGCCACCTTCCATTGTCTTGACATCCTCCTCTGTCACGTCTTTCGGGTGGTCTCCCTCTTCCGGCGAGCTAACCTCACCATCAATGTAGTCCTCAAGGAAGACGTTGCACGTCTCTAGGAGGATTACCGTTGCTTGGAATGCGACATCGAGATGACAGCCGATCGGGTAGACCATGCCGAGACACCTAGAGAGAGGAAGAGAGCCTCTGGGCGCATTTCCACTTGGTCCTTGAGTCAGAGCGTCTTTGGGCAACTCTCCAACGAGCGCGTCAACGGGTGGACGTATTTCGGGGAACCTACGCTGACCTCGAACGCTCCGATGCCGACCACATCGTCTACAAAGAATTGAAGACAGAGATAACAGTCTATCTGGGCCGCAGAAAATAAGTTGATCTTTTTTATTTCTACTTTTTTAAGAAAATTTTTTGTAAGAAGCGGCTGGTCACGCTGTTTGGCCATATGTAAATACAAAAAATGATTAAAAAAATCCATCTTGAGCTGAAGTTCCTATCTATGATGAACATGTTTACTGAAAAACTATCATAGGCTAGCCGGAAAGCAGACAATTTTTTAGCTATAGAAAGACTATCACAGGCGGTTTAGTGGAACAAGCCGTCTGTGATATGTATGATAGATGGTTATATTTAAAAACCGTCTGTGAAGTCTGAATAATCACAGACGTTTTTAATAATAACCGTATGTGATAATGTAGACTTCACAGACGGTTTTTAAATATAACCATCTATGATATGTTCAAGACGGTTCTTAACAAGAACCGTCTGTGATAATTTTGTATCCCAGACGGTTTGTGGTAGAAACCATCTGTGATGTGCTGCTTCGGCTCCCGTGTGATGTGTCTCTTCGTCTCGCGCGACGACGTTACGATGCGTCTCTTCATCTCAGTTTGTGATACGTTTCAAAAGAATGATAATCTCTTTCACACGCTCCATCAACAATCAGTAGAGTTAAAAAAACTCACTACGGTATTAAAAACTCACAGACCGTCACGCGCCATGGTAAGAACGCGGAGCATGATGGCGAGGTCCAAGGCGAGGAGGTCGGCGATCATCGTCGCTCTTCCTCACAATGTCGTTGTCAACATCGTCGGCCCCGTGGCCGCGAGCTCACCTCAACCCATGGCTGACCTCTGCAGCCTACGAGCCACGTACGTATTTATATACCTACAAAAATACGTACTACTGTTTGTGGCGGCAACCAATCCATACATGCATACATGTTATGGAGTAATTTTAACGTCTTGAATTGTGTACGTATATTGAAATTGCAAGACCACGTACAAGGCATCCAAGGAGCGCGTTGTGGGGAGGCGCGTGGGGCTGGAGCAGGACGAGGCGATGAAGTAGCTGGACAACGAGCGCTACCTCGCCGTCGTCAACCACCTGGCTAGCACTAGCAACCCAGATGCCTGCTTCATCGTTAACCTCACACTCATCTTCGCGCACTAGGACAGTAGCGCGGCCTCGTATGGCTTGACCGGGTGGCTGTTGCCAGCCACAAGGCCACGTCCTACATGCTCGGCGTCCTCCTCTACATGGTCGGCGAGGCGCACGACATTGGGAAGCACTATATCAACCAAGTCGAGGAAGTGCCGGCCGACGAAGGGTGCGAGACGGCCAAGAGGACCAATCAGGAGTGCAGGCGGTGCTAGAGGCATGGGAGGCGACGTGGAAGAAGATGGCCGGGCCATAGGGCCGTGTCTTGGCACTGTTGAAGGATGGCCACCGGTGCGTGAGCACCGGCTGTGGCAAGATGGAAGGGTGGGGCGACTACGTTGTCTTCTACAACGACGTCTGTAGGATTAGGCATGAGTACGCTAAGTTCTTTGCACAGGTGTTGAAATACTTGTCGTAAAATTAGCGGTTTTAGTAAATATTCAGATATAATTTTAGCAGTAATAATCATAGTGTCATATGTTCTGAATTTGTATTTATGTATATGAGAATGTGCTATATGTTTTGAATTTGCATTTATGTATATGAGAATGTATATTATCACAGACGGTTATTTATTGGAACCATTTATGATGTCTATTTATCACAGACGATTATACTTTAGAACCATCTGTGATGTGTATTTATCATAGACGGTTCTATTTTAAGACCGTCTGTGATGTGTATTTATCATAGATGGTTCTACTAGTCACGCTGTTTGGAGTTGAAGTTACTGTCTTTGTTGAACATGTTTACTGAACATCTTCTATCTATAGATGGAACTATTGCAGGCGGTTTGTGGCACAAACCATCTATGATATGTATCACATATGGTTCTAAAATAAAACCGTCTATGATAAGTATCACAAACTGTTCTAGAATATACCCGTTTGTGATAATAGGATAATCAGAGTTCGTTTGTGTTTAAAACCGTCTGTGATAATGATATATTTGTTTCTGATATACGACTGCTTTGAAGAAGACAGCGAGTACGTGATGAACCACGAAGGTCCTGTTCTGGCCCGATCTTTCGATGAGAGGATAAATTCAGTAGTAGTCGCTCAACTCTCACGATCTTGGCTACGAACTCGCAAGGCTCGAAACCACGCAATCGTTAAACTACTCGACAAGTCGTTATCAACCGTGCACGAATACCCGAATGACCTGACCATGAAGGTCAATTCCTGCATACACCGAAGAAGCACGCAAGAACGAGATAAATGCAATATGAAATTGCAAATAGAAATTGAAATATTTAATAAGGTGGGATTCTGAAGCAGTATTCAGGGTTGATCTAGTCAACACAAGCCAATACACTAAGTTGCAATGTAGCTAACTTTTAACTTAACAAAATCCAAAGAAACTAGAGGGGGTGCAGCCTCCTTAAATAGGAGGAAGGGGAGCCGCACATAACTAGCATAGGCGGGGTGGTACTACTGTTCACATGAACAGTGCGTGCCCCCTAGGTGGCCGGCCGGCATATGGGCC
Organism: Phyllostachys edulis; assembly: GCA_036346405.1. NCBI lineage: Eukaryota > Viridiplantae > Streptophyta > Magnoliopsida > Poales > Poaceae > Phyllostachys > Phyllostachys edulis. The sequence goes on along the minus strand of CM070563.1, from coordinate 48,472,478 downwards.
AAGTTGAATATGATTACAAGGCCCAAATTGACCCAAATAGGTGATATGACATTTTCTTTTGGCAATTCCAACGTGCACAAAAGGAATTTGGAGGTGAGACTAGATCCGTTGGAAAGAGGACGAAATAAGCTTTCCATCAAGTATTTGTGGACCTCCAACGGACTCCGTATGTGAAAGTTATGCATATTTTAAGCTGATGTTGTCAGGCTGATTCCGAATTGATCTGGAATTGAATTTCAGTCGACCTGGACTTGTTGTGATAGTAGTGGTACTCCCCTTGCCTTTGTTCCTGAGTAGAATAACATCACAAGACTTAGGTAGCAATCCGTCCTCAATGGAACAATTATGAACTCCTAGAAACGAAGTTACCTGATAATTTAGTTAGCGAGCACGAGCTCTAGTAATTGGTCCTTGCATATCAAGTGGAAGAGTAGAAGCAGTAGGTATGATTGTAACAGTGGAAGGGATGTCCTCATCAGTACGCCTAAGAAAACAACCAAGCCCACCACGAAGTATGATTTTCTTTTCAAGGGGTCGTCCACGCAGCATGAGGAGGATGAGACAGTAGCCACGGCCTACTTCATCAAACCTGACACACTGGAGTGTATGAGTACCAGGCACTCTCCTGACAGCCATGCTTCTTGAACTTCCAGGGGTTGGTCATGCCGGGCAGAGAATGCTAATGAAGCGAATCATACACTCCAGTGTGTTAGGTTCAATGAAGTAAGTCATGGCTACTGTCTCCTCACCTCATGCTGTGTGGACGACCCTCAAAAAAATCATGCTTCGTGGTGGGCTTGGTTGCTTTCTTAGGCGTACTGGTCATCTTCTTCAAAGCAGCCGCATATCAGAGACAGATCTCACTACACTCAGATCTGTTAGGACGACCAGATATTTAATGTTGCATATCATAGACTGCCTGTGATAAGTATCACAGACAGTTCTTAACAAGAACCGTCTGTGATATGCGCCACTAAATATCTGGTTGTTCCGACAGATCTGTCTCTGGTATACGGTTGCTTTGAAGGAGGCGGGTGCTTTGAAGGAGGCGGCTGGCTCTGGGGCGTTTAGTGAAAGAAATACCGTATATTTGCAAGTGTGCTTGTAGATTTATTTGTTCTTGGTGATCTAAGGTACGTTAGTATTCTTTTTTATTTCTCATCAAACGAATGTCATATTGTTCTGAAAATCCTAGCTATTCTTAGCATGATATTAGGAAATATCCTTGCTATTATTCAAACAAGCATGAAATAAATGCTTGCCTATTCGTCGCTTCATGAATATTTCGTAGTTAGCTACTTTAACACTAATTTGTTATGTGCGTAGCGTAGATAGACCGAAGTTGGATGTATGTTGAGAATCATGTGAGTGAAGAGTACATTGATGGCATATTTGCTTTTAGAAGAGCTACTGAGCAAGATATGTTGAAGAAAGGGATAAAATTTATGTAATGTTCATGCATTGACTGCGATAATATGAAGATGTTTACCAACCCAGCGCAGATCGAAGCGCACTTGATTCGAAGGGGTTTCAAAGAGGAGTATATATGTTGGACCAGTCACGGTGAAGAGCAGATTATACCGGAAGGTAGTAACATCGTCGAGGAAGACAACGATAAGTCGGATGTGGATTGTGCTTTCGATGAGGGTAGGTCGCACGATAACAATCTAGATTAGATGCTACGCGATGCAGAAGGGAACTATAGTGAGATAGAGTTTGGTAAATTCGAGGGTTTAATGGAGGACTCGGGGAAACCTTTGTTCCTAGGCTGCAAGCCGAAATATACAAAGTTGTCATCCGTGCTTGAACTGCTGAAATTGAAGGCAAACAATGGTTGGTCCGACAAGAGTTTCACGATATTGTTAGGTCTCCTAGCGGACATCCTTTCAGAGGGAAACATGTTGCCCAGAACCACCTACCAAGTCAAGAAGGTTCTTTGTCTATTAGGAATAGAAGTAGAAAGAATACATGCATGTCCGATCGATTGTATCCTTTACCGTAAAGAGTATGTAGACATGCATGTATGCCTGGTGTGCAAAACATCCCGATACAAGCGTAAGAATCACCCCGATGACGGCGAGGGCATCGAGGTGAAGTACGGACTTCCTACTAAGGTGTTGTGGTATCTGCCTGTAATTCCCCATTTGAAGCGTTTATTTGCGAACCGAAAGGAAGCAAGATAGTACTCTGCAACAACGGTTGCTCTGGCTAGAGAAATGACATTCATGGAATGCTTTGACCGCATCACAGTAGTTGCGCAGGCCGGGGGGGGGGAGACCAAGAAGCCGCGTGCGATGGGGAAGAAGTCACCGAGATCGGGGAGAGGACGAGGACGTCGGGCCAGGGAAGATGTCACCGACACTGAGGAAGACAGGTCGCCGCACATGCTAGGGCCCAAGTCGCTGGTGGATATGAAGTCGAGGTTGGGGAAGGCGTCACCGGCGGGGAAATAGCTAAGGTCATCGCCGCCGACACCAACCATCATCATCGCCGCCATCCTCACAATTGTCATGCTTCTCTAGGGTTTCTTGGTCTGGTTGGGTCGCCAAATGGGGAACGTGGGAGGCGAGATGCGATGGGTGTGAAGGGGTAGATGATTGGCAGTTTGCAGATAAATTATTCAAACTCCGAGGGGCATTTGGCTTTGTTGGCCCGCAGCTCCCTACTTGGAGCAACCATCCGCCCGCTCCGAAAAATGTACTATGGCTTGCTCTACTCCTAGTTGCTCTAACTCCAAAAATTGGTGGAGCTAACCCCGTTTGGCATGGCTCCACCACCCCAACTAAGAAGCTCAGAGTAGGAGCCATGCCAAACATGCCTTTAACAAAAAAAAACCCCGCAAAATACGGCTCGAATCTAATTAATTGTTTATGCAGGCAACAACCGAGGAAAAAAAACCATATCCGAAAAGGTGTAGTTTAAAAATATTTTGAATTTAAATATATGAATCAATGGGAAGCTAGAGATTTTTTAATTTGATAACCAACCCATAGGTACATGTTCGCGCAGTGGCAGAGCCACACTAGAGCATGGGGGTGTAGTTGCACCCCCAAAATTTTTGCATGCAGACCCTTTTATACAGTATGTATACCTAGTATAATACACAGACTATACAATGAATTACATTAAGTTATTCTCAGCAATCAATAATCAGCAGCCCACCAACACAAGCAATATTTTGTGATATCAGTTGTATTAGAAACATGTAATTTGTTCCACTTGAACCTTTACCATGTCATTTAAACTTGAAATAAGTCCAATTTACACCCTTGAACTATAGCCCGAGTCCAAAAAACACCTTGAACTACAAAACCGTTCACTTCACACCCCCTAATTATTAAAACCGGAGCAAATAACCCCCTCGCCCTAAACTACCCTGGTTTTAGTTGACGTGGCGTCCACGTGTACATGTTTCGATGACGTGGCGCCCTTCTTCTTTGACCAAACTCTTCATTACTTCCCCATTTCATTCTTCACTGCTCACCTCCATCCTCTCTCCACTCCTCTCTGTGGAGGTGGCGTCGTGGAGTCTCTACGCTTGCTCCGACCGACTTCCCTCCTAGCTCGGCCTCCAGATCGGCTCCCTTGGCTCACCGCCGGCTGCACCTTACCCTCTCCTTGAGTGGTCAATTTGGGGGATTTTGGTCAACGCTAGGTCGGAGGGATGGAGGCGACGGTGGGACGACCTGAGAGGCGCGTACCAGGAGTTCATGGCGGCGGCCGTGCTGGAGGCACACGGTCAGTCGGGCAGCGAGATGACGGCGGCCACGTACATCGTGCTCGAGGTCTTCAAGCATCGCTGGGAGCTCTTCTGCGTCACCTGCGACCACGCCGAGGAGCTCGTCGAATCCATCCGCCAGCGCATAGGCTCCGAGTGCCTCGTCGACGAGGTCACTGGCTCCTCTTCCACCCGTCGCATCCGCAGATCTTTGGTGCCCTCAACATCAAGCCCATCGGCGTCGTCCCGCCTCGGCAGATGAGCAAGGCCGTCCGTGGCTAGTCATCGAGCTCAAAGACGGCACGAGAGCCCCTCCATTGCGGGGCGGCGGTGGCGCCGGCCCATTGTCGGCGCCGATAAGGCGGCATGGGCATGGCGGGGTAGACGATGCTTCCAGAGGGCGGCACCCAAGAGGCGGTGTTGCCGAATAAACTTGTATCTTCCTCAAAAATAAAACAATCAACTTGTGTAATCTGTGTGTAAATTTCCAAGATTGGCTTGTGATCCTTAGCATGGTACCTGGTGCCAAATGATGTGGAAATTTGGGAGAAATTCACCAAATTCTTTGCATTGTGGCTAGTTTCTCACAGGCGGCGCCAGGAGGAGCTGGCTCCAGTGGGGGTCGTCGATGGGGACACCGCCAAGGCGGCAGCACGGAAGCGAGGAAGCGAAAGCGATCGACCATCGCCTCATGGCGATGGAAGCTACTGATGGCATCCGCCGCGCCGAGCAGCGTCGGCTAAAACCGCTACAGTAATACGCCATGTAGTACGCCACGTCATCAAAACATGTACACGTGGACGCCACATCAGCTAAAACTAGGGTGGTTTAGGGCGAGGGGTTATTTGCTCAGGTTTTAATAATTGGGGTTGTAAAGTGAACGGTTTTGTAGTTCAAGGTGTTTTTTGGACTTGGGCCATAGTTCAAGGGTGTAAATTGGATTTATTCCTTTAAACTTTTATGTTGAAATATATCATTTAAGTTCGCACTTTTATGCACACACAAGTGCGCTTTCAATAGATATTTTGTAAGGTCACGGATTTATTCCTGTCCACCGTTTTTCTAGACATGTGATATGAGGCGCACTCATGCGTGTGTGTGATGGAGTATGTGCATATGTGTCTTCCTTGTAATCGCAAAAAAATTTGCACCCTCATAGATGAAATCTTAGCTCCGCCACTGTGTTCGCGTAGCTCAAGCAAAATAACTAGACTACTTCCCTGTTTGACCGTAACCAGATGCCACATTTATACAGCACAAACAAATCGACAACACCAATTAAGAAAGAATATACTTCGAAAAACCCCATGTATTATTTTGTGAAATCATATGTTTCTTGTTTAGTGACACTTAATCTCGGGATTTATGGGTAATGGTTAAGAAAACTCCACCCTGGTAAAATCGTAGCTCTCCAGTGTTTGGGAATAGGAGGTTGTTGGCTGGAGCGGATCAATGATGGACGACTCTACCTCTGATCCGCTCGTCAGAGACTTGCCGGAGGCGACAGGGAGTCAGGGATAGCTAGAGGCGAGTACAGATTTGATTGGTTAGGGTTGAGCTTTGTGAAACCTAATAACTATAGAACTGTTAAGTGCCACCAGTCAAAAACTCGATGTGTTATACAACGATTTTTTTAATAATATATTTTTAAAAATAATTACAGAAATAAATAGTAAAAAAAAAGTTACAAAACTTGATCTCTATTGTCAATTCAATTGGCGATAGAGACTTCTCCAGTGGTATGTGCCAATTTAGGGATTCATTCCTTATCGTCAATTGAATTGGCGATACGGAGCTCAATTGGTGATAGAGTCCTATTCCATGAGTAACAGGGTCCCTATCGCTAATTAAAATAACGATAGTTCCCTATTAGCAGTTGGTCTAGTTTTGTAATTTTCTTTTTCGATTATTTATTTTTGTATTTATTTTTTAAAAATATATTATTTTTTTCTAAAAAATCGTTATACAACTATAAAATTAGGTTCTAAAATTCGCTCATTACCGTAAGCATAAAATTGAGGTTTTCTGAAATTTACTCGTCTCATCGAGAAAAGAATGAGTCAGGTGCGTGCACTCCTCTTTTGGGAGAATCACCAATTTGCCACACCTTATAGTTGGTTTTGATAAAATATCATTATGTTCCTTGCAATAGATTTTATGTTCCTTGCAATAGATTTTTTGCCATACCTTTGCTTGCCTTCCTGTTTATTTGCCATTTTGGAGTATTTAAATATTTTTTCGTATTATTGGCCCTAGCCCACACATGTCTGAACGATTTTGCCCCTCCTTGGTTGGGTCTGGGACAACTTTTTGGCTGGGTCGAGCCATCCCGGACCAGACCCACCATGGCAATTCTCCCAAAAAGAAACGAGAGAGGAGAAATCGTAGAGCACCATGGCAACCCGCGCGACGACGCGCCGTCGGCGGAGACGGTGGTGCTGCTGCTGAAGCGGCGGGCAAAGAAGGTTACGTGGAAGGAGGGGACCGTGGACAACGAGTCCCTTGGCCGCAAGAGCTCCAAGAAGTGCTGCATCGACGACGATCGTCGGAGCCCGTCCCTCGTGACGATGATCGCCGGAGCCCACCGGGAGATGGTGGTGAGGGGACCAACGGCTGCGGCTGCTGCTGCTCATCCTCCTCCCACGGCAATAGCAATGGCCTTAGCCATAGCCACCACCACTGATCTCTGATTGGATAGGTACGAATTGGGGGGCCTTGATGCTTATCTTTGCTGATTGATTTGGTGTAGTAGATTTCACGATTTGATGCGATTGGATGGGTGGAGCCGTGGAGGGTCAAATCTTGTGATCAATTTGGGGGAGGGGTGAACATGTTTGCAGGATAGTATTGCTATTTGGGTAACGAAGGAGCAGTTAGGGCAATCAGTCCGTAAATCAAAACATTAAGATTCCTTTTTTTTTCTGATGCCAGAAGTCATTCATTTGATTTGAGTTCTGCTTATAGTTGGAATTGCCCATAATAAAAGGCTATAGAACACCGATCCCATCTTCAGTAGTATAGAGTTTTCCAATCGTCCGTAACATAGCGCGGCCGAGTCACATAGTTGTCCCGACCCAACCGGGGAGGGGTAAAATCGTCCGTTCATGTGTGGACCGAGGCCAATAATATGAAAAAGCATTTAAATACTTCAAAACAGCAAACAAATAGGAAAGCAAGTAAATGTGTGGTACAATATCTATTGCAAGAAACATGATGATATTTTATCAAAACCAACTATAACCAACTACAAAGCGCGGCAAATGAACAATTCCCCTCTTTGACCCCCCCGAACACCGAGCGCGCAATAAATGACGTCATAGCCACGGGCCTTAGCGAAGGTCGCCCTCCTCCCGTCGCCGCCTCGCGCCCTCCTTCCCTCCTCGCAATTTGTTGTGCCCTCGTCACCGGTGACCTCACCGCTGGCGTCTAGACACAGCAAGCCAGGCAGGCCTGCTCATTCCACTCAAGTCTTCTCTCGTCCAGAGCGCCCTCCTCCTGCTCCTTCCCACTTCCACTGGTGCTGGACTGGCGTGGAGTGGAGATCCATTCGGGCTTGGAATCGATTTCTTCTCTTGCTGGTAAGAACCTTAGCTTTGTTTGGATGGATTTGATTACTGTAAGAGTTTGTTTTGTTCTTGGGGATCTTTTCTTTGCTGTGAATCTAAATCTTCCTTTCTCTATTCAGTTTGCTGCGGATTTGTCTGCTGTTTAGTTTTCCAAGGATCTTGGGGATTCAACTCTGAACCCGCCCCCCCCCGCCCCAGGTCAAGGCCAAGGTGTCAGCGGTGGCGGCGACCTCAGCCGGGACGTCGGCGGCGGCGGCGCCGCCGTCCAGGTGGGAGGGGGTGGACCCGTCGCTGGAGAGGATGGTGCTGAGGGCGTGCCTAGACCAGGCCCCCGAGCGGCGCCGCGTCCGCGAGGCATTCAAGGACGTGCAGCTCAGCATCGACCACTGCCTCTTCAAGGTCCGTACGTGTCCCCTTTCTTTTCCTGCCTTACAATCCAGAATCGAGATAGGACGTTGTTGTCCTAATGGGGTCAGGAAGGTGCTGATGGTGTCTGGACAATCTTGATTTGGTCAGGATGGTTCTGATATGATGATATCCCTGTGCTAGATTTTGATTTGGTGGTATCAGGACAATCTTGATGTGGTCAGATTTTGACTTAAAACCCTTTAGGTGTATGTGTTTAGGAAGGACCTCTCTGAGGATGATCTAGAGCTTGGAGCTTTGTTTCAGGATGGTCCAAACTTGGGTCAGTGTTGTGCCCACACAAAGCTTTGTGATTGGTCCGGGTCACCGCGGAGATGGCCATATGTTGTACTAGTTAATTAGGATGGTCCAGACGTACTACTGATTTTTGCACTCTATAAGGCCTAAAGGTTAGTTTGGGATTATGGGTTATGAATAGTCAGTCGACTACTTTTGGTTTACACCTCTCGGAAGTTGGAGCCTGAATTTTGTGTAGCCCAAGCAAGCTAGGGCCTTCAATAAAGCCAGATCATTCTTGAGGTGCTTGAGCGTATTTGTAGCACGTATGAGAGAGCAAACTATTGCCCCACGTGGAGCAATATTTAGAGAAAGGAAAAATTGCCACCATAGTGCTGAAAGTGTACCACCACTTTAGTAAAGTAGCGTAAAAGTTCAAACCTTAGTAAAATGCCACTCCAATCTTACGTCAAATTTTCAAACATTATGAGCAGACATTTAATCATTTTTGTCTATTTCTAGTAATCTAGTTTCCTATGTGCTGGTGCTTTTATTTAAGCTAACTATGCTTTTGATGTTATGTCATGCCATGGATGGTTTCTCTTACTTGCATTTCTTCTGTGATGCAGGGGCAATATAGTGGCATCGGCACAAAGGAGGTGCTATTTCTTAGTCTAGCCATGTTTTTATACAGTTTCTTCATAATAAGTAGATCCCTGCACTTAACTGCTGCAATACTGCAATTTCTGTTACATTGTGTGTAAGATTCTGAGGCATATATAATTTGTCCATCTTCTTTGCACTAGTGTGTGCTCTAAGTAAAGAGAGGGATTCAAGAGATTCCACTCTACATAATCCAGCTGGCATAGTGATGTATTTTATTTAGTTGATTTGAGGTAATGAGCACTATGCAGAAATATTGATGCGAGGTAGGATAATTCGAGTATTTTTTTTTAAAAGGTAGGGCAATGTTGATGTGCATTGGGTATATGAGATATCCACTAGTTCCTCCTTTTATTCAATAGAAGAAGTTTTTGCTGTGAAGGATGAAAGTTCACCGGTGGTTATGCTTAAACACAAGTTGACTATTATATGTATAATTCTTTGCTGGTTTGTGAGACATTCTAAGATTGTATGCCAAAAATGTTAATTTGCTCAATGATACTCGCATACTCGATACTCCCAACTCCTAAGCCATGATGGCATAGCAGTTGACCCTTGGCTGTCCAGAAATTTATGCCAACTTGTTGATTATATGTTCTCCATCATTGCAATGTGACATTTTTTTCTCTTCGACAGTCATATGACCTGAACTCCAGGGGTGTGGAGATTTTCTCAAAATGTTGGTTTCCAGAGAATCACCGCATGAGAGCTATTGTTTGTCTCTGCCATGGTTATGGAGACACCTGTACCTTTTTCCTTGATGGTATCATTTGCCCTGTGATGCTAGTAATATTCAATATGATATGATGCTTGTTTCTGCTACATTTTGAAAGTTTGTTTTCTTTCAGGGATTGCTAGGAAGATCGCTTCAGCTGGATATGGAGTATTTGCATTGGACTACCCTGGTTTTGGTCTTTCGGAAGGACTTCATGGATATATTCCAAGTTTTGATACTCTTGTTGATGATGTAGCTGAACACTTTGCTAAGATCAAAGGTATGCTGTCATTACTTTGTTACTGGTTTGAGTGGTTTCTCATGTTGTCTCCTTTTCTATACAAGTTTTTGGGAAACAGTTGGGAATTTTTTTTTTGTTAAAATTGCAATGGATGAGGTTCATATGTCAAATTTACATGGATTTTTTCACCAAGTTGAGTAACTTGATCTTCTGCTCAAGTAACATGCAGAACTGTTTGCTAACAACCACCTTAAGTATCACCATAATGCAGTTCCATCTTTTGGTAGAGCTACTGCAAGTTTTGTTTTACTTTTAATGTGAGAGTTTTTAGAAATTAACAAAAAGTACATATTGTGTGATCATTTTGCTTCTGGTACCAGAAATAGTTTGCTTTCTGTAGCCTTGCAAAGTGTGGCTAAAAAGTTGCTTTATCTTGTTTTATTCTCTTCCTAATTTTCAAACAAACATGTACTACCTTCGGTCCAAAAGTTCCATGCGCATAGAACAAGGAAATAATTAATTGTATGCTCATATCTTAACACCAGTACTAATAAGTGCAAAATGCTGCCTAAAAAAACCAAAATGACAAGTATTTGCAAACCAAAACTAATGAGCGAAAATAACAACTATTTTGGACTGGAGGGAGTACCATTCTGTGGAGGAGCACTACCAATGTGGCACTATTTATTACAAAAAATTGAGGTTGATTGCTAATATTTTGGTATAGGAGTTAATCTGTTATGTTTAACTGTTTTGTCAATACATACAATGGAATTGCTTTTGATAATGGCAAAGAAGAGAAATTTGCATGGGCTAAGCTTTGTAATAAATGGTTTCAGTTTGAATCAAGTATATGCATGCTGTATACAACCTCCACAATGCCAAACTGTAGAAAGGTTGACAAACTGATAAAAGTTAATATTGTTTGAAATAGTGATTAAATTGGTCGATCAAGTTTTTCCATTTTCTATATCATAAATGATATTATCTTTTTTTCAAGAAATTTCCTGTTATTATCTTTAATTGAATTTATATCTGGCCATACTCTATTCCTGTTTTTCATTTTTTTTCTGTAAGACAATACTTGTTATCTGAATATTACTCATTTCACTATAAAGTGCAATTCATATGTTGCCAGGAAATCCTGAAAATAGAGGTCTTGCGAGCTTTCTGTTTGGTCAATCTATGGGTGGAGCAATTGCATTGAAGGTTCACTTTAAGCAACCGAATGAGTGGAATGGTGCAGTACTAATTGCACCCATGTGCAAGGTAGTTTATCAATGTAGGAGTGTAGGACTCTATAGCAGTTATATCTGGGCACGTATTCTCAAACTCATTTATTTATAGATAGCAGATGATGTGCTTCCGCCTTGGCCTGTTCAGCAAGTTCTAATTTGTTTGGCTAGACTTCTTCCAAAAGGGAAGCTTGTTCCACAGAAAGATTTGGCAGAGTTGGCATTCAAAGAGAAGAAAAAACAAGAGCAGGTCAATACTATCTTACTGACTTTCTAAAACTGATACTTGTATTTGTTCATTTTTTTTAATTTCTTCTTTTAGTTTCATTTCAAATGATTTGCACATTCTTTGACAACAGTTATTCGATCCAGATATGTTTTTGGAAGAAAATAATGGGAAAAACTAAAAAAATCCATTTAATATTGCTTCATGCTCCCACCCCCAGAAGATAGGGCATTCTCATCTGTTTTTAATAATCAGTACAACAGAAAACTTATGGCATACAGATAGTCTTCCTTTATTATTTCTGCTTCTAGTTTTGGGTAAATTTGTCCTAAAGTATGTATGAAAATGTAATTCAAAAGCAGGTACTGTTAGGTTTGTTACTTGTGGAATAATTTTGTGGTTGAACGAGAGCTTAGTTTATTTCATTGAAAATTTCCTTATTCAATTTTAGTTAGCCGTGGTTTATGCCTTGTGAAAAGAATGTTGTTATTAACTCCCTGCTCAATGCAGTGTTCTTACAACGTGATTGCCTACAAGGATAAACCACGTCTCCGAACAGCTTTGGAGATGCTGAGAACCACACAAGAGATAGAGAATAGTCTAGAAGATGTACGTGGCTTATTTTTACTTTGCTCTAGTTGGTTCTGTTATACATGTCACCCATGCTATCTAAGTTCTATACAGTTGCTTATAACATTACCCATTTTTACATCAGTAGAAATAGTAGATTCTCTGGTTCGAACACTTGGCATATATGAATTTGCATTTATTCTTTGGATACGGTCATTCGTGGGCAGCATGGCTAAGACGTGCACACGGATCCATGAGGTGCCTTGTACTTAAATGTCTCCTCGTGGCTTAGAAAAACTGAGCCAATTCTCTCCAATGAGAAGTTTTGAACTGTGGCCTGGATTGAGAAATTTTGAGCTGGAGAGATTGAGAAACTTCGTTGAATTTGTATTGAGCAACACCGCATGATCCTCTAGGTTATAGGGGTTAAGGAACCTAGTTCCTGTTTGGTTACTACCAAACCAGTGATACTGATTGCATGAAATATTCCTTGGCCATTACTCAGATAAACTATGAAATCAAACTGATCAGGACATCATATCCTGCTGCTGGCAGACAGAGATTTTCTAACTTCGTGTTCCTGTTGTTTGATCCGAAGTCAGATCATGATCCTCCATGAAGGACCAATGTTATTCGTCGTTTGACAGGTTACATTTTTTTGAAACCGGTAGTGATAGGCGGTATAATTTAAATCTTTCCTACAGAATCAAACATGGTTTCAAGTTTCAACATTGCTTGTTGGATGCTTCGAGTTTAATACCTAATTTGATAGTTCAATTTTACTTATGAGCTGATCTTTTGTCATTATGCTTTGTTGTAGTAGGTGTAAAAGTCATGCTTTCAGCATAAAATTCTGAAAGTAGAAAGGTTTAATCAGATAGGCCTGTGGCAATGGTTAATAAAAAATGTTGTCCTTGCTAGACACTTGCCCTTACAAGATTTCAATTTAATGAACTGTGCTGTCTTTGAAAGAGAATTTTTAAATAGTCGTATTGCACTATATCATTGTAGATGTTCTGTTTTTCATGTTGACACATAATTCAGTTCTTTGATGGTTGAAGCCTGCTTCATCTTTCCCATGTAGGTTTCTCTGCCCATTATCACTTTGCACGGTGAGGCTGATTTGGTCACTAACCCAGCCGTGAGTAAAGCTCTCTATGAAAAAGCAAAGAGCACAGACAAGACGCTGCGGCTTTATAAAGATGCATACCATTCTATCTTGGAAGGCGAACCGGACGAGACAATCTTTCAAGTTCTCTATGATATAATCTCTTGGCTGGATCAGCATTCCACATAGGAAGTTTCGTGTCATAAACTGAAGAGCTATTTACCTGCATTGGGTAAATTTCTGTCATTGTTGTATCTCTTGTTGTCGGGGATCCTAGATCCAATAAGGTTGGGAACTCCATTTTGGCACCAGCCATGTATTCGTTCTTACTGATTGCGAATGTTTCTCTCTCATCTGATCGATGTACATAAGTAATTAATGTGTATTTATCTATCATTTTTTTACGGAAAGTTTGGAGATAGCGCGTCTCTTTTTTATTCCATTCACCGTATCTTTAATATATTCCTATCACTTTTTCGTTGTATGTTTGAGTACAAGACTTGTCAATTTGAGTGAAGGAAAACAGTAAAGAATGGCAACTGACAGAAATGTATTTAGCGTCCCTACAGTTTACAACGAATTGGGCGGGCAGCTTAGAGTAAAAATACTAAAATGCCACATGTTTTTTTTTTGGGGTAACACCGTGGTGCAATTTGGCTGGCATTTGTTGGGCTAGACTAAAATGGCTAAATTAGTTTGTACTCCGTGCGTTTGTTGTGGGAGGCACTAAGAAAACCAAATATGTAGTACTGTAATAACTGTTATTGCTCGCTAAAAATATTTGAGAAATTGTGGATATCATGGGGATATACTTATGATTTTAGGATGCTGATACAATTGGCAAGGGCGTTGAAGATTTGTCAAAACACGCGTTTTTGACAAAGTTCAGTTGCTGTCTGTCAATTGGAGGTCAGACCGGCCTTCGAGTAATTGGTCGAAGCTACGGTCCTGAAGACCTCTAGGGTGGTCCTGGAAGGCCTCCCGGGTGGTCTTGAAGAACTCCAGAATAGTCCTAGAAGACCTCCGTGTGGTCCTGGAAAACCTCCTCGCGGGGAGTGAGAGGTCCTGAGAGGTCCCTGAGAGATCCTGGAGAGGTCCTGAGAGGTCTGGGAGTGGGCGTAGACACTGGTCATAGACGTTGGTCGTAACTCGTTGTATATGTGTTGCATGATGCATGTTTTGACTAACGTGGGTCAAGTTACGAAGAACTTGTTCTCAGAATCGATTTCTTTATCTATTGTTGTGCAGAAAGCTTGGAGGTCAACGACAGTCAACGGCGAGGATGATCGAGACTAGGCTTGGAGAGCTGAGGTTCAGAACGATCGAGGATGCCGGGTGAAGTCAATGGACTCAAGCATGGTGCAAAACGGACAAGGGTGACCGAACAAGCAGTGGTTGTAAACACCAGAACCCGTTTGTGTGTGGGCTTAACGGGTGCCCATTAGAAATGACCTTATAGAAGCTAGCCACTACTATAAATAGGGGAGGGTGCTGGTGTGCACTACTTGAACCTTCAGTTGAAAAATCCTAGTTTGTGTTTAGAGCTAGGAGGTGGAGAGGTTAGGGTTCTAGAGAGGTGGATTGATTGTGTGCTCAAGTGTTGAGCTTTGTCCTCCTTGATAGAGTGACTATAAACCAATATCAATCGCAAATCAATCCAAGCAAGATTCCTTAAGATGAGTCTGTTCTTGTTCTTGCTTTCTCTTCTGTGATTTTGAGGCCTTATTTGATCCTACGGTTTTTCTTTGGTTTCTGGCCTGGATCTTGCTTGCTGTGACATGTGGGAATACATCTAGGATCATCTTGATCATCTATTACCCACGAGCAAGTTTCTAGATCACGTTTTTGTTTTGACCCAGTTTTGAAGCAACTTTCACTCAAACGGAAAAAGGTCAGAACTTTGGCAACGATCTTCACGATCCTTGTTTGGAATAGGTTCCTGACATTCTAAAGAAGGTGTGTTTCAAGTTTCGTGAAGTTTAGAGTTGTAGATCAAAAGTTAGATCAATTTGTGATTTTGAGTTCGGGTTGATTTCACTGTTCATTGTGTTATAGGTCAGACCGCCAACCATTTGCCGGTCAGATCGCCCAACTCATTTTGATCTGAGTTCTTTGTGTCTTTGGTCTATTTGCTTCGGGGTTTGATTGGATTCAATATAAGTCTTCCACTATGCTTGTACTTTGATCTTCATAGCTCTAATAGCTATTGGAGTGAAAAACATGTTGAATCCGATCTAAGTGAAAAAGAGATCATACTCCTATTCACCCCCTCTAGTCACCTTTTCGGTCCAACAAGTTGTATCAGAGCCCGGTTGGCTCCTCTCATAGATCTTAACCGGTTTTAGGCGCCATGGCATCAGACAAGTATTCTACCAAACCACCTGTGTTCGATGGAGTCGATTTTTCTTATTGGAAGGCTCGCATGCATGCCTATATCGAGGCTCAAGGGCACTCAATTTGGCTTAAGGTCAAGAATCCTTATATAGTGCCGGCCAATGACGATGTGATCTCACCTGATGTGGAGGCAAATAGCAAGGCTCAAAATTTCTTGATTTAAGGACTTAGTCGATCTGAGTTTGATCGTGTCGCTCACTTGAAGTCTGCTCATGAGATCTGGAAGACCCTCGCTGACTACCATGAGGGTTCTACCGCGATCAAGGAAGTGAGACAGAACCAACTTAAGAAAGAGTACTCAAAGATCGAGTAAAGGCCTGGTGAATCTTTGGATGAGTTGTTGGGAAGGTTTTCTAAGATCATTCATGACTTACGTGCTGTGGGCCTTGTGTTTTTTGAGTCTAAGAATGCACGCCAGCTCTTGGGTGCGCTTGATGTGAGAGTTTGGGGGATGAAGATCACTTCCATCAATAACAACACTGTCATGAGTGAGCTTACCATGGATAAGCTCTACTCGAGGTTGAAGACGCATGAGATTGACTTCATCTCGCATCTCCCCAAGACAGAGTCGATGGCTCTAGTGGTTGACCCTTCTAAGAGTAGCTTTTCTGATTCTTTGGACTTGGGTACATCTGGATTTTCATTGTCTGCCTTGCACTCCTTGAGCAATGAGCAGTTAGAGAGGCTACTTGAGGATGATTTAGCCCTCCCATCCACAAAATTCACGAGAGAGTACAACAAAGTGAGAAACAAGAGGAGAAGTGGCCCTGTTACTTGCTTTGAGTGTGGTGAGCCAAACCACATTCGGGCTAAGTGCCCTAAGCTAAAGGGCAAGGAGGAGAAGGACTTCTGGGGGCATCCTCATGCTCGAGATACGAAGGCTAAGAAGCCCAACTACTGGAAGTTCGTCAACCGGGTCCTTGCCACTCTTGAGAACGTTGATATGAGCGATGTAGACTCGGGGACGGAGGACAACGAGGATGATTCCTATGGCAAGAAGACGTCCCAGGACTTCATCGACATGTGCTTCATGGCCAAGGACAGCCACGACGTTGAATCCTCTGACAATGACGAGCCCTACAGTGACCCCAACGAGGTATGCCCCTCACCCAATGAGATGAAACGTGCTTTGGTTGCTGCTGAACGAAATCTGGAAAAGCAAGCTAAAATGATTAGGAGATAGGATATCATGATTGACAACTTGAACCTAAAACTGGTTAGGCTCAAATCCATTAATCCTGCTGATGATTGTGATTCTTGCTCTTGCCTGCATGATGAATTAGCAAATCTGAAATCTGCTCATTCCTCTATTTTAAATCAACTTAAAGATGCTTTAGATGAACTTGAATATCTCAAATCCAGTCATAGTCATGTTTTCTTGGATGCTATTGCTTTAGATGTGACTCATGTAGATGCTATTCTATCACCTTGCTCAAGTTGTGCTTTGCTTGAATTGAAATTAGATAGTGCTACTAAGGAATTGCTGAAATTTAATTATAGTCACATTTGCTCTCATTGTGAGAAAATGACTGAAATGGTTCTTCATTCTAAGACAACTTCGTGTGAAAACTGTTATAAACTCACAAGTGAGAATGATGCTCTTAACAAGACTCTAGAGGAGAAATCTAAAATTTAAAAAAAATCCATGTCTATGACTGCATTCAAGAAAGTAATTGATTCTAATTCTTGTGCCTTTTGTACTGAAATTGGGACTAATTTAGATGAGATACAAGAGACGTTTAGTGTTAAGTTCAAAGAGCAGTTGAGTAGGATTAGGAATTCCTCTTGTGTGTCTTGTGAGGCCTTAAAAGTTGAGGTAGCTATTTATAAAGAAAGATTTGCTAGGGCAACCAAGTCGAATAAGTGTGCCACATGTAAGGACCTAACCAAACAAAATGACTATCTCAAAAAGACTCTTAAGAGATTCTCTAGTGGGAAAAAGAACCTCAACATGATCCTCGATCAATCTAAGGTGAGTGTGAAGAAGAGTGGTCTAGGATTTAATTCTCTAGAGTATTTCAAGAACCACCTACCTAAGGTTGTGAAAGCTGTTGAGAGTGGCAAGTTTGAGGTAGAACCCCCTGAGCCATCTAAGTCAGTCTTTCGATTTGCAGGTTTTGCCCAAACCCCTTCTAGCAAGTCTGATGCTTCTATTTCAGCAGATCAGACCTCTCAAAAGGTCAAGTATCATTGCATCTTCTACAAGAAGGATGGTCACATAGTTGAGTTCTACTTCCGTAGAGCCAAGGGTGAGAGGAAGGAGCGAGTGCGTGCCTTGAGGTCCATTAGAGGAGTTCCTTCACCTACTACTGTCTCTAGAGCCAAGCAGCCTGTCTTTCCTACTAGACATAGGCCTAGGTTTGTAGATGACTTCTTTGACTCCTTTGGTGGCTCTAGGCAGCATTTTGGGTTAGGATATCGTGAGGATAGACCACGGGTAGCATCTAGACAGGGGGTGTACCGACCTTTTGGTAGGTCGATTCAGAGAGGTCTAGGTGTTTCACGTTTGCATTCTTATGATTATCCCTCTAACCATTTTATTGCTGCTCCTACTGCTATTCTTAGGCATCATGTGGCTCAGTACTGGATTCCCAAGTCTTTTATCACTAACCCTAGTACTGAGGCACAAATGTTCCCTGCTTACGCCCTATAGGTTCGACATGCGAGGAAGGAGGACATCTGGCTTGTTGACTCTGGGTGTTCTCGACACATGACTGAAGATTCTAGATGGTTCTCCTCCCTCACACGTGCATCCGGCAATGAGTTGATCACGTTTGGGGATGCTTCTACTAGGACCGTGACAGCCAAGGGCACAATGCGCGTCAACAACAACTTCATGCTTAAGGACGTCGCTTTGGTAAGTAAGCTGAGGTATAATTTGCTATCTGTCTATCAGCTTTTTGATGAGGGTCTAGAAGTGAGGTTTAAGAGTAGTGAGTGTAGAGTTCTAGACTCCTCGGGTGAGCTTGTCTTTGGGGTCTCTAGGTTTGAGAGGATGTGTTGATTTCAGTATCTCTTCTACCTCCAGCCCTAGGTGTCTTGTGGCTTCTGACTCTCATGACTTAGTGTTGTGGCATCGTAGGCTTGGACACATAGGCTTCGACCATTTGACCATTGTCAGTAGCAAGAACTTGATTAGAGGTTTGCTTAGGCTTAAGAATGTTAGAGACCTAGTGTGCACACCCTGTAGACATGGCAAGATGGTCTGTGCTTCTCATCCTCCTCTTACTTTAGTGATGACTGATGGGCCTAGTCAGCTCTTGCACTTAGACATGGTTGGCCCTTCTAGAGTCCAGTCTATAGGAGGGAAGTGGTATGTGCTTGTCATTGTAGATGACTTCTCTAAGTATTCTTGGGTTTATTTTCTGGTTTCTAAGGATGATGCATTTGGCTGCTTTAGAGAGTTGGTCCTTAGACTAGCAGTTGACCTCCCTGGAGCCTTGAGAACCATTAGGAGTGACAATGACACATAATTCAAGAACTCATCTTTTGCCACTTTCTGCACTAAGAGAGGGTTAGAGCACTAGTTTTCCTCACCTAGAGTTCCCCCAGCAGAATGGGGTTGTGGAAAGGAAGAACAGAACCCTTGTAGAAATGGCTATGACCATGCTAGATGAGCATAGCACACCTACGAGGTTTTGGGCTGAGGTGATCTCTACTACTTGCTATGTGTCCAATAGGGTTTTCTTGAGATCAGTCATAGGCAAGACTTCCTTTGAGCTTAGATTTGGTCATAGGCCTAGAGTCTCTCATTTCAAGATATTTGGTTGCAAGTGCTTCATTCTTAAACATGGCAACTTGGATAAATTTGAATCTAGATGTTATGATGGTTTTTTCCTTGGATATCCTGCTCACTCTCGTGGCTATCGTGTATTTAATTTGGATACTCACAAAATTGTTGAGACTTGTAAAGTCACTTTTGATGAGGCTAGTCTTGGTACTAGACCCGATGGTGTAGGTACACACGTTCTTAGTGATTGAGAGAGTATCTTCGTCGACGACGACTCTGACATAGAGGATGATGACCCAATCCATCCTCTAGTCACTCTGAGATGGTTGGAGAGCCTGCTTCTACTTCTTCAGCTTCAACAGAGCATCCTCTTCCCACCTTCACTGGCGCTTCGACATGGGAAGCAGCAAGCCAATGTCTACTTCCATTGCCACTTTTATCGTGTTGGATCCTGATGAGGATGGAGAGCTCGTGGACCAGAAAGAGTACCGCAGCATGATCGGCTCCCTCCTCTACCTCACGGCGTCGAGGCCGGACATACAGTTTGCTGTGTGTTTGTGCGCTCGATTTCAGGCTTCCCCTCATGCCTCACATTGTCAAGCAGTGCGTCACATCTTCAGGTAAGGACACTCTTGACTTTGGACTCTGGTATTCTTCTGATTCTACTCTCTCCATTCAGGCTTTTTTTGATGCTGATTTTGTGGGGTGTAGAGTGGATAGGAAGAGTATCTCAGGCACTTGTCACTTCTTAGGCACTTCTCTTGTCTCTTGGTCTTTTAGGAAGCAGTCCTCTGTTGCACACTCTTGACTTTGGACTCTGGTATTCTTCTGATTCTACTCTCTCCATTCAGGCTTTTTTTGATGCTGATTTTGTGGGGTGTAGAGTGGATAGGAAGAGTATCTCAGGCACTTGTCACTTCTTAGGCACTTCTCTTGTCTCTTGGTCTTTTAGGAAGCAGTCCTCTGTTGCACAATCCACTACAAAAGCTGAATATGTAGCTGCCGCTAGCTGCTGTAGTCAGATTCTGTGGATGGTGTCCACTCTTAAGGACTATGGGTTAAATTTTGCTAGTGTTCCTCTTCTCTGTGATAACACTTCTGCCATTAATATTGCTAAGAACCCTGTGCAATATTCTAGGACCAAGCACATTGACATTTGCTATCACTTCCTTAGAGACCATGTAGAGAAGGGTGATATTGTGCTAGAATTTGTGGAGTCCGAGGCTTAGTTAGCTGATATCCTTACCAAGCCTTTAGACCCAACTAGGTTTGCTGTCTTGAGGAGTGAGTTAGGGGTAATTTACTCCTATGGGTTGGTTTGAGGGGGAGTTGGTTCTTTTCTGAGCTTTCCTTGTTCATTTGATCTTTTTGATCTTCTTCTGAACTTGCTGATCTTTTTAGGCTTTTTGAGCTTTTCTTGCATCTCATTGTATCATATTGCATTCATATGAAAATCACAAAAGATGCATTGTAAAATAAGCTTTACTGCTTGTCTTTTAATTGATGAAGCTTTGCTTATTACCCTCTTGAGCGTTAGTATTTCAATTTTTGCTCAGTTCCATGTCGAGTTCTTTAACTTGCTAGAATTATCATGCTTTCACATGTGTAGCTAAGTCTTTGCTAAATGAGCTAGAACTTTAAGACAACTTGAACTAAAAATTGCAATATGTGGATCTTTTAGCTAGTTGTGCAATTAGTGATACTTTTGTGACATTGGCCATGTCAAAATTGCTTTGTTAGCTCTTGAATCTAGGATTGAATATCTCTTGAGCTTCTTGTTCCTATGTGAATCTAAAATTGCTCTTGTGCAAATGAAAAATCAAATTTCAAAGTTCTCATGTGGTTAAATTGTGCCAAACTATTCTCACGAGACTGCATACCAAAGACATGAACTTGTATATAGTTTGATGATCCAGACGATCTCATGGGGACTATTTGTCAAAATTGACATGAACCTCAAGATTTGTCGCCCTGGTTGAAGCTTAGGAAGAGTTTGTGGATGGCTCCTAGTCCAGGATCTTCTTCACTAAGATAGACTTTTAATCAACTTCAATATTCATTGCAAATGAAAAATTGTTGTAAAAATTGGGTTATTGAGGTATTTTGAGAAAAATGATTCAATTTAGGACCTTTTGTCTCTAGGATGGTCGTTGTTAGCTTCTTGATCTCACATTGACATTCTGACATGGCCATTATCACTTTAGGATCCCTGTTGATGAACTTGCAAATTTTGAAGCTTTGTTTAAATTGTTAAAATTCATCGCTTTATCTCGAGCCTTCTAGCTTAGCTTTGATATATATGTATTAACATGATCTTGCTAGTGCTTTCAGGCTTTATAGGTATTGAGTTTTAGTAGAAATGCTAACTTGCTCTTTTGGGTAATCTCCAAAGCTTCTTGTTCTAAAAATTGAAATTTATAAAAAATGAAGCCACTCCATTGCGAAAAAGGGAGAAAATGAAATTCTTTTGAAAAATGATGATAATAGTGAGGGGGAGCATTTAATTTGTATTTTTATGATCTTATTGCCATTTCTAAATTTGAATTGCAATTCTTGGAACCTCATAATGATCAAAGGTCAAATTGAACAATTGTTCTTTCATATGGACCTTAAGTGAGTTTTTTTACTCTTATCTGGAAAATGATGTTTTCTTACCTTATTTTACTCGATCTCACTTGCCTATGCTAATCTGAAGCCAACATGGTCATTTCCATTGCTTTCTCTTGCATTTGGACCAAGTTGCGCCTTTGCGTGAAAACGTTGAGTATTTTCTTTTTCAAACCTCTAATTTACTTTTTCTGAGAAATTGCCAATGTGTTCATCAAGGGCGAGATTGTGGATATCATCGGGATATACTCACGATTTTAGGATGCTGATATAATTGACAAGGGCGTTGAAGGTTTGTCAAAACACGCGTTTTTGGCAAAGTTCAGTTGCTGTCTGGCAATTGGAGGTTAGACCGGCCTTCGAGTAACTAGTTGAAGCTACGGTCCTGAAGACCTCCCGGGTGGTCCTAGAAGACCTCCCGTGTGGTCTGGAAGACCTCCGGGGTGGTCCTAGAAGACCTCCTCGCGGGGAGTGAGAGGTCCTGAGAGGCCCCTGAGAGGTCCTGGAGAGGTCCTTGAGAGGTCCTGAGAGGTCCTAAGAGGTCTGGGAGTGGTCATAGACACTGGTCGTGAACACTGGTCATAGACGTTGGTCGTAACTCGTTGCATATGTGTTGCATGATGCATGTTTTGACTAATGTGGGTCAAGTTGCGAACAACCTGTTCCCAGAATTGATTTTTTTGTCTATTGTTGTGCAGGAAGCTTGGAGGTTAACGACGGTCAACGGCGAGGATGATCGGGACTAGGCTTGGAGAGCTGAGGTTCAGAATGATCGAGGATGCCGGGTGAAGTCAATGGACTCAAACATAGCGCAAAACGGACAAGGGTGACCGAACGGGCAGTGGCTGTAAACACTAGAAATCATTTGTGTGTGGGCTTAATGGGTGCCTATTAGGAATGACCTTCTAAAAGCTAGTCGCCACTATAAATAGGGGAGGGTGCTGGTGTTCACTCCTTGAACCTTCAGTTGAAAAATCCTAGTTTGTGTTTAGGGCTAGGAGGTGCAGAGGTTAGGGTTCTAGAGAGGTGGATTGATTGTGTGCTCAAGTGTTGAGCTTTGTCCTCCTTGATAGAGTGGCTATAAACCAACATCAATCGCAAATCAATCCAAGCAAGATTCCTTAAGATGGGTTTGTTCTTGTTCTTGCTTTCTCTTCTATGATTTTGAGGCCTTTTTTGATCCTACGGTTTTCCTTTGGATTCTGGCCTGGATCTTGCTTGCTGTGACATGTGGGAATACATCGAGGATCATCTTGATCATCTATTACCTACGAGCAAGTTTCTACATCACGTTTTTGCTTTGACCCGGTTTTGAAGCAACCTTCACTCAAATGGAAAAAGGTCGGAACTTTGGCAACGATCTTCACGATCCTTGTTTGGAATAGGTTCCTGACATTCTAAAGAAGGTGTGTTTCAAGTTTCGTGAAGTTTAGAATTGTAGATCAAAAGTTTGATCAATTTGTGATTTTGAGTTCGGACTGATTTCACTGTTCATTGTGCTAGAGGTCAGACCACCAACCATTTGCCGATCAGACCACCCAACTTATTTTGATCTGAGTTCTTTGTGTCTTTGGTCTATTTGCTTCGGGGTTTGATTGGATTCAATACAAGTCTTGCGCTATGCTTGTACTTTGATCTTCATAGCTCTAATAGCTATTGGAGTGAAAAACATGTGGAATCTGATCTGAGTGAAAAAGAGATCGTGCTCCTATTCACCCCCCTCTAGTCGCCTTTTCGGTCCAATAGAAATAAATCAACGATTGAATGACTTTGCTGTCCATTAAAATTAAGACCCTATTTGATAGGAATTGATACTTAGCCACCAAAAAATGTTGCTTGCCACATACTTTGTGGACAAACTGTTCGCTATGGAAAATTCGGCCAAAGAATGAGTGTACCTCATCTCCACGAGCAGGCCAAACACTAGTCGCAATCAGGGATTTTTTACCGGCTGATTCGGTCATACCATATTTACCAGTGGGGGCGGTAGAAATACAAACCGGCCCAAAAAAAACCGGTTTGTATGAATTTTGTCCCAAAAAAAATCGAATCTGCTTGAATTTTGTTCGAATTTGATTTTTAAAAATTTAAAATCCAAAAAATTTGAAAAATTCAGCCTAAATTTTCTGATTTTTGACCAAACCGCCTTATCGCCCCCCCCCCCCCAAAAAATTATACTGGTTAACAAATCCCTGGTCGCAATTATGGCTAAGAAAGTATTGCGAGCTACAATTATGGCTATGAACCAAGCGTTAGCCGCATTTAATCAAACTAGAAGTTCACCCGTGCCACATGGCACGGGCACGTAGGCACGTGAGTGTTTGGATCTGATTGTTTTTAGTTTTTATTCCCTGTATTTTCGGGTTTCAAACTGGTTTGCAAACAATAAATTTTATGTTAGCATTGTGCGCTATAGTAGCGAAATTTTGATCGAAGCAGAAGATGATATATAAGATCAGAGGCTGTTTAACTATTGACGCACTTATCTAAACGAATAGAATTTTTTTAGAACACCACAATTTGGCAGCTGTCTGTAGTATACTACATGAAGTCTAAGGAAGACTTTAAAGCGTGCATACAAAATGAGGCGATACTGCCAACGACTATAGCTAAGTCGGTAATGGTTACAAAATAGGCTTCGAAAGTAGTAACAGGATAGATCAAAGGAGCAACAAACTGTACAGATTCTACACATAATATCTGTTAAACGCTAACACAGAAGAAATCTGATGCTCCTGGGGTAGACGTGTTCGCTGAGGCGGTTGGAGACGGTGGTTGAAAAAGAACTGTAGAGAGTAGTAGTAAGTTAGAAGAGATCGTAAAGCATTTTTTTCCATTGGGAAGCGGTAGTGTATTATACCTAAGGTTTTGGTGTTGCACAGAGTTATCCAAATGCTCAACCTTTATTTTGGTAGATGGACGTGTTTTCTTCGCAGGTGGATCAGTCGTAGAGTAGGTAGGAGGTGACACAGAGCTGTTTAAAAATAAGATTCAACGTTACGTGTAACGAAAAAAAAGCATTAAATGTAAAGCATTTTTTATACAACGCATGTTCCAAGTGACAATGGTAACAAACCTCTTAGATGGAACAGTCTGCAGAGCTTTATCAGGTAAGGAAATAACTTTTCCAGGGTGTGTTACCTGGATATGGGTTTATAAATAGGAGACATCATAGATATTTTCAAGGTGGGTAGAACCTAATTATATTTTTATGCCTGTAAGTAAATATACAGAAGGTTATAATTCTAACGAATGTAGAGTAAGTGTACATACATGTGATAGCAGTTTATTTTTCGTTTGAGATCTCGTTGATCTCGTGTTTGATGCATGAAATCTAGAAGGTGGTACCGCAGTGGTTAGATGCAAACAGTTCTACACAATGAGTAAGTGTAACATAAAAGCGACATTGATGTCAGATACTAAAAGGATGTAGCAAATAAACATATACAACAGCTGTTGTAAGCATACGATTTTTGCAAGTTAAGAACAGCATGAATAACAGATGCTTTCTAGAAATGTGCAAATGGTGGCAATTTAGGTAAGTTGTATATAGAATAGCTACATACGATTTGTAGATATACCTTTGAGTCTCTGGACTGGTCTGGAGCTGCAGAATCAGGAAACAGGTTTTTACGTATAGGATGTGATGGAGGGTTGTTTCTTGTGATGCAAAAAAATAGCAAATAGACACGGTTTTATAGACCAAAAAATAACGATGGCAAGAATAAGGTGTTGCTATTGATAGATCTAAATGCACTGGAACCAAAAACAAAATACTTGGAGGGACTGTCCTTTGTTGTTGGCTATTTAGCTACCGAATGTAGCGTTGCCTGATGATGATCAGTGACAATTTTTTTTGCATAGACAGAAGCTATCTGAGTAATGTTTGAGCTATGGCTTACAGCGGTAGTACAGCTGGTGTTTGTGTGGACTTATGAGGGTAGTGCTTGGAACACGAACTGTATTTGCACCTAGCAAGCAGTGAAATCTATAGGAATTTTTTTATAAAATAAGCATTCTGTTTTTTTTGTAAAGTAAATAAGTATAGGTAAATCATGATATAAATATGCGTTCAAGTTGTGCGTAAGCAGAAGTTAGTGGAAATTTACACAATCTGATGTTGTAGTCAGATAGAAAGGTACTTAGCAACCTAAGAAAATAAATCATGCAGGACAGGATTAGAGCTGAATACCTGGGCGAAACTATATAGGTAGAACAGGTTGCCTTATCGCTAAGGGTGGAGTTGTTTGAGGATGAGCATCATGTAACTAATATAACATGATAAGTGCATAGCACTAACGATATCAAACACAGGTAACTATTTGGAATGATAACATACTTACACAGGAATTCTAGCATACCTTTTAGTTGTAAAAGAATGTGAAGTTTCATCCAGGGATGCCACAGATTTTCCTGTTTGCGTTTTGGTGCGCTACAAATGTAAATAGGAGAAATCTCAGAGATATTTCTAAAAAGATAAAAACGGAATGGTAACGTAGTATAAGTAAATAGATTTGGTTGTGTCTGTAGCAATAATTACAATAGGAGAAGAAATATAGATAGGTCTATTTAGTATGGATGCGATATCTCACTGTTGCGCCCAATTCAATCAGTACTTTGGAAATATAGTCATCATACATATAAGAAATAAGGATAAATGAATTCATCAGTCACTAAGGCAAAGAAAATGTATCATAAGGTAAACTTATGAGTAGCAAGGAAAAAAACTCTATGCACACACATCAAATACCACTGTACTTATGAACATATGCTACAGTGCTAAAGTAAAAGAGGGGAAATAATGCCACTGAAGTTACCTTGATTTGAGGAAATCTTAAAAAGAAGCTCAAATTTGTTGAAGAAGGATGCCAATATGTCTTCTTGTTTTAGTTTGGGTGAATTAGCTTTTACCTCTTAAAGTGCAACATTTAAACATGTTGTAGGCTTCTCATTATCGACATGTAAACCAATACCTGAAAAGAATAAATGGAATTGGAGTTTATCATACCGAATGTCTTGAAAAATGCTTTACCTGATATCATTTGATCCTCAATATTTAGTATCAAGTATCGACAGTAATAAAAATGCATGACCACCAGTACAAATTTTTTTGGGGGCTGATATAATGAGGTACAAAGAATATAGCTGACTTTTAGCCCTTTCAGATAGAGACCATTGGGCCATTTTATCCCTACATCAAGTTCTGGCAGTATATGCATTTTATCACATGGATAATATATGATGTCATAACCAAGTAGCCGACCTAAGGGAAATAATCATAGTGCAATCAATGGACAACACATGTGAATAACAAACAAGAAAGATGATGATGGTGCACTAAATCCTCACCCTAGTGTGCTAGGCTTGCCTCGTCAATATGCATGGGTAAGTCAATATATGGAAGACGTTTTAGCAAATCTTCTGATGGTACTAAATCTTAAGCAATCATGTATGCATGTGCATTAGCAACCTGATGGCTCCCTAGTTGAATGAAGCGCCAGGATCTACATTAGCATCAACATGTGACCTCCAATGCTACAGCTATTAGGAGAGGCAATAGCATTTTCTATGCCAAGTTACCATTCGATTGCATTATCTACATACCTATTCAGCAGCCTTGTAGTATTTTCGGATTCTGACATCGTGGGCTTCATCATAGTCATCATACCGTGGTACCACGACGTAAGATTGAAAGAAGTATTTAACAATTATAATAAAGTTAAGTTTAAGTCATTAGAGTTTAGCCAAGAGTTCCTAATTGTAATTTTGGAATTACCTTACGTCTAAAAAAACGATTCTAATTTCTGAATATGTTGTGGGGTATATTATATTTCATTATAACAAAAATGCTAACTCTAGCACTATTTTCCATCACAACATGATGATTCATGGCATGCACATATTTAAAAAAAATGGCAGAAAGGAATACGTCTCTATTACATTAATGAAAGTTTAGGTGAAGGTGTATGTACAGATCTCTATATGTCTAAGGTGATAGTTAACTTTTTTTGAAAACAAAACCTGCAGCAATTAATGGATTTTTTAAATGTCAGTGATGGAGTAGTATGAAATAAAATAACAGCATAATGTTATAGTTTGCTGTCATAATATTTAGGCACAATTTGGAAAGAGGCACTTAGAGATAGAGGAAAGAGCGGGTCCATAATGATATATCTACTCTCCTGCGGTTTAAATGATAACAGTAAGTAACAATTGATTGAAGCAATCGAAATATGGAATTTGAAAATATCACTCTTACTGAAAACATATGTACATAAATCCAAGATGCAAAAATGTAGAATGTAATATGTAAATTTTTTTATGTCTTTTAATAACAAAAAAAATCAACACTTATTCACATCTGTGGTGATCCTCCTTGAATCACGTGAAAAAACAGTAGTTTGCCAAGCGCTACATTTAAAAAAAATTAATATGCCGCAGAAAACCCTTTAGGTAAGACATATCATCAATCGTAACACATGTTACTATTCTATTTTTGAAAAACAGACTGTGAATTGATGATGCATGCTATAGTAGAAATTTAAGCTGTGCACGAAATACATCACCTGCTTGAAAGCAAATATGATATTTGCCCATTCTATGTCCCTAGCAATAAGGAGGTTAGCTCTGGAGATGAGAGGCTCTATTCTGGGCTGTAGACATATTGTAAAGTACTGTCAATTATTCTAGCAGCTATAGAAAACGATTATTCAAATTTGAACACAAGGAAACAGCTATAGTACGATAAAGCATGAATCATCAAGTAGAACTGTAAAAGAAAGAAAAAGAAGAGGATACGGATTAAAAAATGGAATTAACTCTTTCAAGGTTTAACTGATTAGCTAGTATCATACTATTTTACCGCAAAAAAATTTATGTATATTCTGAATCTTTTATAGAGACTATACATTCTACAAAGGCAACCACAAAAAATGATAAGTGAATAAGTGATAGACATTGAAACATGTAATCTGACCTAACAGATAGTAGTACGAAAATAGGAGGGGTCAAACCTGAGTAGCATCTCCCCTAAAGATGGACAGCCGATCGCCATCAATATGAAAGAAAAACCAATAATAAGCAAAGGCGATTAGCACGACCAACCCGACGCTGCAAGCAATAGATTAAAGAACGGGAAGGGGATAATCAGTGTATGCTAACCTAGGTGACTGCCGATTAAAGAATGGAAATGGGATAACCAGTGTATGCTAACCTAGGTGTGGGCGCAATGTCACCGCTGGACGCCGGGGACGCTGCCGCTACAATGTGGAGGGCGAGGACAACTGGTGACTGCGTGGGGGGTGACAGCTCTGGAGAGGTATAGAGAGGGGAACTGGGGTTTGCGAGGGAGGCGTGTGGCAAAGAGAAGGCGAAGAGGACACTATACTCGTCGAGGCGGCGGCCGAGAAGGGAGATCGAGGGAGCGGCGGGGGAGGAAGAGGGAGGGAGCGTCGGCGTTAGCGGAGAGGCTCAGTAGAGGGAAAAAAAGGAGAGGGGACAGTGGGAGAGCAAGAGGTAAGGAGTGGCTGCGCTGGCAGAGAGGGGCGGTGGAGTGGAAAATGAGAGGGGGCGAACGGGAGATGAGGCATCGAAGCAGCGGCCGGGGAGGGAGATCGAGAGGGCGGCTGGGGAGGAAGAGGCAGGGAGCGGCGACGCTGGTTGAGGAGGGCATCGGAGGAGGGAGATGACTGGAGATGGAGGGGAAAAGGGGCGAGGAGAGTCACCGAGGCGGTGGCTGGGGAGGTATATCGGGGGGTGGATGGGTGAGGAAGAGGAAGTGAGCGACGGTGCTGGCAGAGGAGGGAGAGGGAGAGTACCGGAGGCGGAGGGGAGGCACCGAGGCATCCGCCGGGGAGGGAGATCGAGGGGTGGGTGGGGGAGCAGCGACGGGAGGAGCGGCGCCTCGTGATGGAGCGAGAGCGAGAGAGGAGACGTGAGAAGAAAGGGGAATGGGAGAGAAAAGGCGAGAAGAAAGGGGAACGGATGAAGCTTCGAGATGCAGAGGGACTCGAGGCTTCGCGACGCGAGCCACCAGGGTGAGCGACGTGTCCTTCTTCGCAGCAAGCGTAGGAGCTCGCTCGTCTCCACGCCATCCTGGACGTTCGCTGCTCATTCGACGGCTGTTATTCTTCGGGGTGACATGTCCATGGCCGGAAGGCTCCCTTTCCACCAAGGTTTAACTTTAGTAATTTGCACCAAACATGCATGTCAAAGTGTGGCTTCTACAATAGGCCCTAAATTCTATCAGATTGTATTCTGCCAAGTTATGATGTATTCGAGATCAGACCACAGATATGTCTTCTTATGTAGATCTGCTATGACATTTTGCTTTGCAGCAAGTGCTTTTCTTTACCTTGAATCGTTGAACAATTTGTTCGACCTCCATTTCATTTCCTACCAAAGCGGCAAAGCTACAAGATGCAACTAGTAGCTCTCACTTTTTTGATAGTTTGTGTAATATCCCGTTTAAACATAAAACAAATAAGTGATTAGTACTAAAATTAAATAGAATTAGAGAAGGAATTGAATGTTTTAGAGGGACATTTTTGCTTTTATTGGAGAACCTGGGCCGTGGGCTTTTGGCCCACGATGTTTGGCTCAAGTGGGAAGCTGGTTTAAGAAGGGGGCACCAAACCGTAGAAGCGCGTACTGTAGCACGTGGCATTGTAGCGCCGTTGACACTATAGCACCACCGTTATTGTAGCACCTTCTCCCCTCCACTGCTGCCGGCCAGAAAGAGGAAGATCAGCAAGAGGAAGGAAGAAGGGAAGAAAAGAAGGGATGAGGAGAAGGATTTCATGATCAGCTCTGTGTTCCTCGAGGGTAACGATTTGAAAACCTATAGATGCCCCTAAATTTAGTCGTTGTTCTTTCAGTAGATCGTTTGGGCAATGGGAAGATGGATTTCTATTCTGTCAAGATTCGTTAGGTTTAGGGCAAAATGTTGTGGGGATGATTAGGGATATTTAGTCTCCAAATTAGAGTTTGGTGTAATTATAAAAAATGTAGATTATCGCGTTAGATTTCTAGAAAGATCTAGATCTTTAAAATCGGAGTAGCGAGCGAAAAGTTATGACCTCTGAAATGCTGCTGTCTAGATTCTGGACGTAGTTGGCAGACTTCGTGTAGTTGGGTCGATTTCGTGTAGAAATTGGTAAAATTAAATATTTGTATCAACTTGAATATTATAGGAAATCTTGTGTAGTTTCCAAAACTTATATTATTCATATATGTTCAAGTTGTATAATTAAAGATATAAAATTGTGAAACGGACTGTTACGATGAATCTGAACGGTCTTGAGTAAAGGAACGGAATAGAAAACGGTAGAATCAGATTTTCTTCATAACTAGGAAATTGTAGGTTGTTTTGTGAGGATTCCAGAAAGTCAATTGGATGGCCGAATTTAGAGTTCGGATGAGTAAGATATGACCATTTTACTACTGGGACAGCGGGTAGTGTGCCCGGTAGTTTTGGGTTAAAAAGGGTTGGTTTGGCGTAGGCATGCGGTGGTGGTTAGAGTAAGGTGTTGGTACTGTATTGTGAAGGTTTTGAGATGTGTTTTTAAATTATTGTCCAAGGAGTGGGGTCTCGTGTGCATTGTCACCGTTTCGCTCTCCAGTGTCACAAGGAAAAGAGGCAAGTGCATGGTAGACAGTGTTCATTGGTTGATCACTGTATGCTTTACCATTTATTACCATTATATTGCTGTGCTTTTACTTATTTAATTGCAAGTAATGTTAATGGTTATTATTTATTCCTTATGGTTGGATATGACATTGTTGTAGAATGGTAATGTTGAGGGAACTATGAATAATTGTGCATTCATAAGCATCATTGCATCTGAAAGGTGATCATGTTGATCACAACTCCACGGGAGTGGAGGAGGTCCCCGATCCTTGAGGAGGATGGGCTTGAGAGTGTGTCATCGACGGGTGAACACTCATGCTATACTGGTATTCGCAAAAGAAGTGCATGTGGACATGTAGTATAGAGATGCATGGAATGAAAGGTAGTTGATGATTGTGTATGTGAATAAAGAAAGAGAATTGAATGATTGAGCATGAGAATAAACAAAATTGAAGAATTGATGTTAATGATGATATTGTGTACTATTATTTAAGCAAAGTTCATTGTTTATTACTGTACTTGCTGAGTCGTGGACTCACCCTTGCTCTAATGTTGTTTTTAGGTGATCGTTGATGATGCTTCACTTGGGAAGGGTAGACTGCATACACTTACTTGCCATGAGAAAACTTTGCCTTAGCGTGATGGTTTATTCCTTTAGGACATGATAGACATTGAATAATTCTAGATGATTGGTTGAAACTCATTTATTCATTCAATAGCCTTCGTTTGGTTGGTATTGCTTGATTCTTGAACTATTATCCTACTTACAATCTAGGATTTAAATATCTGTGCTTGCCATGTCATTATTCATACATTATTGTGACTCGTGGACGGGTGTTAGTATTGAATTGCTTGCTGAAATTCATTGTTATTTATTGATAAAATTAGTAGTTAGGGTAGTTCGGTGGCATTCTGGGCCCAGCGTTGGGCCAGGGTATTACAGTTTGAGTCTCAAAAAAAAAATCCATACGATTTGGATACAAATTTGCACAAACTTATTTGGTCATGTATTAGACCATACAGAGACATATTCAGTCTCCACAATGGAGACTGAATCCTAAAGATCAGGTTCATAAAATGAGAGATGTTTTGCAGTTGGAACAACTAGCATCTGAACCTTGACAGAAATCAGTAAAGACTAAAGACATTAAAATTGAAGACGAATACAGAACCTAGTAAAATAATTACATCAACGAGATCTGATAAGGGAGCATACAGTTCAACACTTCATGTAATTTGTATACACTGAAACACCAACTCTTTGATTGATAGGTGACCTGGCCTTGAGCTCAGCTCAAATGTGATCAAAACTCTGAAGCATTGTAGATCAATCAAGACAATTGCTCAAATTACCTTGGGCTGTAATTGAGTTGTACCAATCTGCTGGAAGAGTCGAGTCAACACTACCGCATTAATCCAAGCAAGTCACAATTTAAGCTGACTAATATATTATAAATAAAGCTTGGACCCATACGTCCGACAAGAAACCAAAACTCGGATGCCGCTCTTGACTCATCCACGCTTCTTTGACTTTCTCCACTCCCAGCTCCTCCTTGCTTTCTCCCCCAAAGCAACTACTAGTCACATGCCAATTGATTCCCACGTGTTTCAACCTCCACCACATAATAACCTTATCTCATTAGCTCCCACCCACCTGCATCACAATTCATCCCCCGCTTCTCTCTCCCTACAGCTTCCTCTCCCACCATGCATGCTACCTTCTCTCTCTCCCTTGTAGCACTCTCTATGCTAGCTCCCCCCCTAATTATCTCGCTGCACTGGAGGCATGGTTCACATTACCGGTTGAAAAAAATTTTTGGAGGGTAGCGATAACTCCGGTTACCGCTGGTAACCGGAAATTTCGGCTAGAATTTTTAAAACAACTGAAATTTTCGGATTTTAAATAAAAAAAAATCAAATTCGAACAAATTTCAAGCAAAATCGATTTTTTGGACAAAATTCATCAAAACCGAAATTTTTGGGGCTGATTTTTATTCCTACTAGCCCCCACCGGTAACACTGGTTACCGCCGGTAACCGCCAAAATTTTGGTGAGATTTTTTTCACTGACTGGAGGTCGCAACAGTTGGGAAGCCACCGTCAGTTTGTGCCCGCGAGGAAAGGAAGCTGCGACTGAGTGTTAGACGGCGGTCAAAGGAGGAGTGGGGGTGACGCACGGAGAGCCTATGATGACATCTGGGAGCTGAGGGCCAACGTGCCACCGCCGAGGCCGAGCCATGTGAATCCAATTGTTTATTGCAGTAGTTTTTTTTGTTGCATCAGGTGTTTGAAGATGTCAGGACTATGTTTTTTTAATGTTCCAGTATAGATTCTTGAGATGATGCATTTTGCTATACATAATGTTACGTCCTTCTCATCGGAGGCTTACAGACAGGGGCCATGGAGGAAGCACACCTTGGTGTGGTGGCGGAGGTGGGGCGAGCATGTGCCATGGAGGGGAGCCTGAGGCTGAGCTTGCCATCGAGTCTCATAGCTAGTGAGTTGGGTATTTGTTGTAGCTGTCACATCCCTAAATTAATTAATGATAATTAATATGCATATCATCAGCATGCATATTGTTTTTGGAGCATTTGCATTTTAATTGCACTTGGAAAATCTCAATCAAAGATTAAACTCACAACTCAAATATAAGATCTAAAGAGAAAACAGAAATAAGTCCATATAAAGTTCTCTGGGAGATAATTTATTCAAATACGATAATATTTATCACGAATAAATATAATTTTTACCAAATTTTTGGAACCTAACCTAACCCATAAAAAATTCAAACTCTTTTCAAGAACCTAAGTTAGGTTTGATTTTATATTAAGCAAATAAATCTTGAACATCCCAGGGACCTCTCTGATTACTTTTAGAATTTTAGGATTTTGTTTGCTATTTTCTCACTCGGTCAAAGTGGTAGTGCCTAGGAATCAACTCGGTCAACTCGGTCACTATTCCTTTGACCCGAGCCACCTTATCTAGACTTGGCTCGACCTAGCCACCTCATCGTGTCGCACCGCACCCGAGCCTAGCTTGCTCGCGTTGTGCCTCTGCCACCCTAGGCCCGCGTGTCACCTCCTTCTCCCACCTCCCGCTACAACGCGTAGGACACGCTCGCCATGCGCCCGTCGCATGCTGCAGACGCCCAGTTGACGCTGTGAACCACCGCCCAAACTAGCCAACCCCTGAGCATCGCCAAGTAACCCCGTTCTTTCTCCGTCCTTTCCTCGCCCTTAGCTCGCCCTCTTCCTCCTTCATTTGCTCATTCCTCCTCTCAGCGGCCGAGGAGGAAGAAGCTTGCTTTGGCATTTTTCTTCGGTAAAGTCCTCACCACCGCACCCCTTAGCTTCCTTCTTGCATACCATTTCCATTTTAGCTAATGCGAGCTCTTGGCATTGTCTGTAGAGCTCGAGGTCTGATAGTGCCATTGTGGTCTCTAGAGCGTGTCTAGAGCCTCGCCACCGTGTCAACCTTAGCTATTCATGTTTCTGGTGAGCCCCTCCCTATCCTTTGCACGTCACAATTGTGTCTTAGAGCATGAGCACTAAAACCCCTCACTCAATTGTGGCTATGCATGACAGGAGCTTTGGAATTTGGATTTTCCCCAATTATTGTCCGACAACCCTATTCATGGTCACTTGTCGCTCGGGTGAGTGATTTTCCAATTCCATGTGCTGACAGCATCTAGATCCCTCACTAAAGTTTTCCTTACCTTCGATTTTCTGTTGCTTGGCTCAGGCCCTACTCTCCACGTGAAGCCGTGTACCACCATTGCCATTACCGACGATAGCGTTTCTCTGAGCTTCTCCGGCCACTTCAACCCTCTGGTAAGCTTCTTGGAGCCTACCAGTAGCTCACCCATGCATTGTTTTGCTCAATGCACCACCGAAGCATCACATGCACGTTAGGCAGTAACTCACCACCACTCCACTCTGGCTAGCTGCCGGTATAGTCCACCTCAGCCACCGCCACTGCCACCAGTAGATGTGTAAAGCTTCAAGGAGTTCATTCATGCCCTTGGCCGGCTTCGCTGTGGTCCAAATCGCCAGCAAGGCTCTGGGCAAAATCGAGCTCTCGGAGCTCTGTTTGTTGGAACGTCCGACAGCACTATAGCTCAGGATCGAAACCGAATCTCGGTTTATTTAGCGCTAATGATTGCTTAGGATATTAATGGCTGTCTTAAGTGCACAAATGTTCCACTGACGTGTGGACCCCGTGAATAGAAAACTAGGATTTTAATACCGGTTACATAGAGTATGACATGTGGGCCCCGTCCTTAAGTGCCCAGTGCACTATGCTTTTAGCCGCGTGAACTAGGTTCATAGATCGTCTCTATGACGGTGGGCCCCACATGTCAGTTCGGTTAGAATTCGGGAGTTAAATGAAAAGCGACACTATGCGTTGGACCCCACACATCAGCGACTAAGGCTAGGGTAATATCACATATGGTTCATATTAAAAAATGTCTGTGAAGTATCAATCGTCTGTGTAGACTTCACAGACGGTTTTTAACTATAATCGTCTGTGATAATACTGCTACAGCTCCCCGATGAGTTTCTTCATCGCCATCGTCACCGATGCGTCTCTTCGCTCGCATCAATGCCACTTCGCCTCCCCGATGCGTCTCTTTGGCATTAATTACTGACGGATGAAAAACAAGTATATCCCTTTGTCTTCAATTTTACTGTTTATTACCCTAGAATTTACTTATTTATTTCGAATTGTAGGTACCTCATGTGGTTAAGTGTACGGAGACCACAAAAAATGCCACGCCCCATGCCAGTGAAAAAATGGTTCTATATTGGAACCATATCACATACGGTTCTATATTGGAGCCATCTGTGATGGGTATTATCATAGACAGTTCTATATTGGAACTGTCTGTGATGTCCAACCCTATTTATATTTGAACTCTAGGGTTTGCCTGCACCCCCCACTCAAACGATTAGTTTCATTGCAGCGCACTAGGTTTCGGGCTCCCACATCTTCCTAAGCCCGGCACCACCTCCTCCTCGAGCTACTTAGCATGCCTCCTCCCCCGAGCCCGCCGCCTCCTCCCCAAGACCGAGCCGCCGCCTCCTTGAACCAGGCGCCCCTCCTCCCTCGAGCCCAGCGTGCTCCCCGAGAGACGTCGCCGGCTTCCTCGACGGCGCCTCCTCTTCAAGCCCGGCGCGCCTCCTCCTCCCTGAGCACGAACCGCCGCCTCCTCCTCTAACCCGGCGCGCCTCCTCCTCCCCGAGCTCGAGCTGCCGCCTCTTGCCATCCCTTCATGAGTTGTTTGTGTCCTTCAGAATTAATGCTGTCGATTGCCTTCTATCTTTCGTGGTATGAATTCTCTAAAATTAAGTCATATGACATGATTTTACAATTTCCTAGCATCCATTCATAATCCTTGATGAGATATGAAATGAATCTCCAGGGACAATAGGATGAACTGTATATGAATAATTTTGGAATCAAAGCTTATGAATCTATGGAATCAAAATCCTTGCACATAGTTTGCACATATGAATGTAAACAAACTTCTACATGGATAGAGGTGAGTTTCTACAGGTTGCTTCTCTTATCTGCTTGACATAAAAACCACAAATGTTATTAGTTGTTTTCACTGATGACATATGAAATGAATCTCCAGGGACAATAGGATGAACTGTATATAAATAATTTTGGAATCAAAGCTTATGAATCTATGGAATCAAAATCCTTGCACATAGTTTGCACATATGAATGTAAACAAACTTCTACATGGATAGAGGTGAGTTACTACAGGATGCTTCTCTTATCTGCTTGACATGAAAACCGCAAATGTTACTAGTTGTGTTCACTGATGAGATATGAAATGAATCTCTAGGGACAATAGAATGAACTGTATATGAATAATTTTGGAATCAAAGCTTATGAATCTATGGAATCAAAATCCTTGCACATAGTTTGCACATATGAATGTAAACGAACTTCTACATGGATAGTGGTGAGTTTCTATAGGTTGCTGCTCTTATCCACTTAACATGAAAACTGCAAATGTTACTAGTTGTGTTCATTGATGAGATATAAAATGAATCTCCAGGGATAATAGGATGAACTGTATATGAATAATTTTGGAATCAAAGCTTATGAATCTATGGAATCAAAATCCTTGCACATAGTTTGCACATATGAATGTAAACGAACTTCTACATGGATAGAGGTGAGTTTCTACAGGTTGCTGCTCTTATCTGCTTGACATGAAAACCGCAAATGTTACTAATTGTGTTCACTGATGAGATATGAAATGAATCTCTAGGGACAATAGGATGAACTGTATATGAATAATTTTGGAGTCAAAGCTTATGAATCTATGGAATAAAAAATCCTTGCACATAGTTTGCACATATGAATGTAAACAAACTTCTACATGGATAGAGATGAGTTTCTACAGGTTGCTGCTCTTATCTACTTTATAGATAGAGAGTTAACCATTAAGAAAAATCTTTTTTACATCCTAAGATGATATTGTCAACTTACCATATAATGTTATCTTATTACCATTCATGTTCTTTTTACAGAAGTTTGTGGTCTTCTTATTTAGTATGAAGAAATTTGCCGCTCTGTATTAAAATACTTGAGCAAGATGTGATTGTAATTGTCTGAGTCTTAATTATTTGTTTCAACATATTTTATATGTTTCAATGGACTTGTATTCAAGTATTATCCATGAATCACTCATATTCCAATTTCTTACAGCCATGCACTAAAATGTTTTTTTCTCTACAAAATCTCTAAGCAGTGGCTGCTTTTGCCTTTAAAACCGGCTTCATATATATATATATATATATATATATATATATATATATATATATATATATATATATATATATATATATATATATATATATATATATATATATATATATATATATATATATACACACACATATATAGTTAAGTAGCCTTTGTTAGCTAACTCGAGGCCTAAATTCAGCTAGCTAGCTCGCTTCTTGAGCGTTCATCCTAAACGTTCAGATGAACCACAACCTACTTCATCGATCCTGACACACTGGAGTGTACGATTTGCTTCATGAATGAACGGCCAAGGAGCGAGCTAGCTAGTGAATTCAGGCATCTAGTTAGCTAACAAGAGACTATGAACCACACACACACACACACATACATACATACATACATACATACATACATATAGATATATATATATATATACATATATATATATATATGTATATATGTATATATATGTATGTATGTATGTATGTATGTATATGTATATACGAAGTCGGTTTTAAAGGCAAAAGCAGCCACTGCTTGGAGATTTTGTAGAGAAGAGGATGTCCTTTGCCCACATGATCTCCCAAGAAATGGTGACGGAGATATATATGCTTGGTTCTTGAGTGTTGGACCAGATTATTTGCAATCTTCATGGCACTATCATTATCACACAAAAGAGGTATATTATCAAATTTAATTCCATAATACATCAATGTTTGCCTCATCCATAGCAATTGAGCACAACAACTACCCGCGAAATCATATTCGGCTTCGGCTCTGGATAGGGCTACAGAATTTTGTTTCTTGGATGACCATGATACTAAAGATGTTCCTAAAAATTAACAACTACTTGAGGTGCTTCTTCTATCCACTTTGCAACCTGCATAATCGGAATCCAAATATCCAATTAAATCAAATTTTGCACCTTTGAGATACCATAAGCCAATACTAGAGGAATGCTTTAAATATCTAAGAATTCTTTTCACAGCCACCAAATGGCACTCTTTTGGTGATGCTTGAAGCCTTGCACACATGCAAATACTAAACATGATATTGGGCCTAGATACGGTAAGATAAAACAAACTACCAATTATGGATCTATAAAGCTTTAAATCTACCGATTTACCTCCCTCATTAAGGTCTAGATGACCGTTGGTTGCCATGGGAGTCTTGATGGGTTTTGCATCTTCCATGTCAAACCTTTTGATCAAATCTTTTGCATACGTTGTTTGGCTTACAAAGGTTCCATCTTTGAGTTGCTTGATTTGAAGTCCAAGGAAATAACTAAGCTCTCTGATCATGGACATTTCAAATTCTTTAGACATTATATCACCAAACTCTCTGCAGAAATCTTGATTAGTATACCCAAAAATGATATCATCAACATAAATTTGGTATACAAATATGTCATCATCTAAAACTTTAGTAAACAAGGTTGAATCAATTTTCCCAATTTTGAATCCTTTTGTAACTAGAAAATCTCTAAGACGTTTATACTATACTCTAGGAGCTTGTTTAAGACCATAGAGCACCTTGGAGAGTTTATAGACATGATTAGGATTCTTAATCTTATGCGCCATTGAACTAGGCCTTAATCGTACAACCACATGTCTTGTTTAGGCGGGACCTGGCTAATTAATTAGCGATGTTTTGATTTGGTTTTGTTTGGGTTGTGTTTGGCGCAAGAGGGGTCCCTATCTGGTTGGAAAGACATTCGGTTTTGAAACCTTAGCGAGCAAAACTGGGTCAAAATAGAACTTTGTAAAGGCCTTG
The DNA here is from genome assembly GCA_036346405.1 of Phyllostachys edulis. NCBI lineage: Eukaryota > Viridiplantae > Streptophyta > Magnoliopsida > Poales > Poaceae > Phyllostachys > Phyllostachys edulis. The sequence continues at coordinate 48,432,898 of CM070563.1, read as the reverse complement.
ATGCGTGCTCTTTACTGCTTACCTAAGGTAGTGAGCAGTGGTATCGACGGATGCCAAACAAACTAAAGAAGTCGTGTTATGTGGGTAAAGTTGAACAACCTCTACAGAGTGTAAAACTATTCGAATAGCTGTGTCCACGGTTATGTATGTGTCTGTGGATTTCACACGAGAGATAAAGTTTTTCATAAAATGTGTCGGAGTGTGAATGGGAAGTTCACTTGATGAATATAATGTTCGTTTGGTGAATGGGAAATTCACTTGGTGGTTTGTCTTAGGGCATGAATGGGTAGTTCACTAGATGTTTCAAAACAATGGTTTAATTATTTATTATTGTTTTCAACTACACATTTCAATCTGTGTATTGTATTTATCATCAGTACTGCTTTCTGCAAAAGAACCATACAGCTAACCTTTGTCAAGCCTTGCATGAATATTATCTGCATACTATATCCCTACGGCTTGCTGAGTACTTTATGTACTCACGGCTTTACACCTTTGTTGATCAGTTGAAGAATATCAAGCTTCTCAAGAGTTCTTCGCCCAGGAGTACTATGAATGTTTTGCGGATTAGGATGCGTTCTCCACTCGATTGCCTGTGGGCATGTTGATTGGCCTATTCAAGATTTTTGTTCCGCTACAAGAGTTTATTTGTTTCTTTAGCCCTATGTGGCAAATTAAGTAAATGTTGACCATAAGGTCCAGTTATTATTATTATTTGTTACTTTGAGATCTTTTTAGTTAAATCGAATAAATAGATGGTATTTCATCACTGTTTCCTGTGTGAGCTAGCTACTGATCTGGGACTAGTTCAGAATACACATAGGGTTCCTAAATTGTATTTTTTGGGTCCCGACATATTGGTATAGCATTGAGATTGTCTTAGCATAGCATAGTTTTTCATTTCTTGAATTGTGCTAGAAAGCTTTGTTAAGACATTCTAGGCAATATTGTTAATTAGTTGAAAAGTTTTAGAAACCTCCTATTTACCCCCCCTCTAGTCGATTATCCTTGATCTTGTAAGTGGTATTAGAGCTTGGTCTCTCTAGTTTTATACTTAATTGTCTAGGAGAAAGAGGATGGCTAGTGAGGGAATGTCAATATGCAAGACACCTTTATTTGATGGATCAAATTATGCTTATTGGAAATTAGAATATCAATTTATTTAAAGGCCATAAGCCCAAGCATATGGAGAATTGTTAGTGAGGGTTTCATTATGGCACTTGATCCTACACATCCCACGGATGTTGAGGAATGAAACTCCCACCTCAATGCTCAAGCGATGAACGCTCTCTTTGGAGCTTTGAACGCGGATGAGTTCAATCGAGTGAGCAACCTTGAAATCGCTCATGAGATATGGACTACGCTCTCGAAAATTCATGAGAGCACATCCACGGTCAAAGAAGTCAAATTACATAGGCTTCGGATTAAATATGAGATATTTACAATATTGCCTCATGAAAATATCACCGAGATGTATTCTCGTCTTAACAACATTGTAAATGAGCTCAAAGGTCTAGGCATTAACCTTCTTGATGTTGATATTGTGAGAAAAATGCTTAGGGATCTACCGGATAAATATGAGATATTGGTGACTCTATTTCTCAACTCTCTCGAGTTGCCAAGAATGATGCCAATCAGACACTTGGGCAGCCTCATAACGAGTTGTACAAGAAGGACAATGAGGAGTTTTTGGAGCCATCATCCTCTAAGAAGAAGATTACTGCTTTCAAGGTGAAAGCGGAATCAAGTGATGAAGCAGAGAAAGAAGAAGGTGACTCCAAAGAAGAATTCGCTCTCCTTGTGAGGAGAATGAAGAGATTCATGAGAAGACGCCCTTTTCGGAGCTCAAATTTTGATAAGAACAAAAGGGGCAATTCTCCAACGACAATAAGCGCTATAGCAATATCCATTGCTATGGGTGCGATGAGAAGGGGCGTATTGTCTCTCATTGCCCAAATAAGAAAGATTACAATGCCAAGTCATCAAAGAAAAATGAATACAACGGCAAGAAGAAACTTTTGAAGAAGCTTCAAAAAGATAACAAGAATGAAGCTCACATTAGAGAATGGGACTCCAATGAGGAGTATTCGGACTCTAATGATGAAGGGTCCTCAAAGAAGAGAGGACTTGTCGGCATCGCCATCAAGCAAGCGCCATCGCTTTTCTCCACTCCTACTTGCCTTATGGCAAAAGGAGACAAGGTAAAATCCATTAGTGATAATGAACCTTCATATGATGAACTAATGGATATGCTTGAAGAATTAAATAAATACCTTAGAAAAGAGAAGTCAAAATTTAAAGTCTTGAAGAAAGAATACATCTCTTTAAAAGACTCTTATGAGGAGCTAAAGGAAGCTCATGACTCTCTCCTTCTAAAGGACATGGAAAAAGCTCATTCAAATGTTGGAATTACTTGTAATTTAATGAATGAGATGCCTAGAGTAGAAGTCATTTCAAATGCTATTTCAATGACTAGTACTTCTACCTCATGTGATGATCTATTAGCCATACCATGTTGTTCTAAAATTGATTCAAATGCTAGTATGGCTAAATCATGTGATTCATTGCTCATTGTTGAAAATAATGAATTTGAAGAGCAAGTCACCAAGCAAAGCAAAAGCTTGAAAAGATGCTTCAAGGGAAAAGCTACCCTTGACAAGTTATTGAGTGAATAAAGGTGCTCATTCAACAAGAAAGGACTTGGGTTTATTCCCAAGAAAGGTAAGAAGCAAGTTTACAAGCCTGCAAAGTTTGTAAAAGAAAATGGTAAATTTTGCAATAAATGTCATAATGTAGGACATTTGCAAAATGCATGCTCATTTGTAAAACTAAATCTGATGGCATTTATGATTCATGCTACATGCTTAGAAAATCTAAAGATGGCAAAGTTGTAGCAAAATTTATTGGCACCTCAATTTTAGGCGCAAAAAAGAATGCTATTTGAGTGCCCAAAATCTTGGTTACTAACCTCCAAGTACCCAAACAAATTTGGGTACCTTAAAGAACTTAATTCTTATTTTTGTAGGTGAACAACAAGTCTAGAGAAAAGCATTGGGTACTTGATAGTGGTTGTACCCAACACATGACCGGCGATAGAAAAATATTCACCACATTCGAGAATGGAAAAGGAAATGACAGATCACATTTGGTGACAATAGTAAAGGAAAGATAACAAGATTAGGTAAAATTGCTGTCTCAAATGAGCTTTTCATTTCAAATATATCTTTAGTTGAATCGCCAAATTTCAATTTGCTATCCGTTGCTCAAATTTTCCATCTTGGTTTATCTTGCAAATTCTCTCAAGATAGTGTTGCTATTTCAAATGAAAAGGATAACTCTTTAGCTTTCAAAGGTTTTAGATTTGGAAATCTTTATTTGGTTGATTTTTCCTCAAATGATTCATGCTTGAAAACGTGTTTGATTGCAAAAATATCTTTGGGTTGGGTTTGGCATAGAAGGTTGGCTCATATTGGTATGATTCACCTCAAAAAGCTTTTTAAACATGACTTAGTTGTTGGCTTGAAAGATGTGAAGTTTGAGAAAAATAGACTTTGTAGTGCTTGTCAAGCCGAGAAGCAAGTTGCAAATTCTCATTCTTCCAAAAGTATCATGTCAACTTCTAGGCTATTAGAACTCTTACACATGGATTTGTTTGGGCCAACAACCTATAAGAATATCGGGGGTAATAGCTATTGTTTAGTTATTGTGGATGATTACTCTAGATATACATGGGTATTCTTCCTATATGACAAAGCCGAAACCTCCGGTATTTTCAAAAGTTTTGCAAAAAGGGCTCAAAATGAATTTGATTTCAAAATTAACAAAATCCGTAGTGATAATGGTTCTGAGTTTAAGAACACTAAAATTGAAGATTTTTGTGATGATCTCGGAATAAAGCACGAACTTTCCACAAACTACACTCGGAGCAAAATGGAGTTGTAGAAACGAATAAATTGAACATTAATTGAAATGGCTAGGACAGTGCTTGATGAGTATAATACTTCCGATAGTTTTTTGGGCGGAAGCAATCAATATCGCTTGTCATGCCATAAATCATCTTTATTTGTATCGTCTCTTGAAAAAGACTTCTTATGAGCTTCTTGTCGGAAGAAAACCAAACATTTCATATTTTTGTGTCTTTGGTTGCAAATGTTACATTTTGAGAAAAGGTGTTCGTCTTTCAAAATTTGGAAGCTGATGTGATGTTGGTTTCCTACTTGGCTATTTGTCAAATAGCAAAGCTTATCGTGTTTTCAACAAAAATTCCAGTTTAGCTGAAGAAACACATGATGTCCAATTTGATTAAACTAATGGCTCACAAGAAGAGCAAAAAAATTTGGATGATGTAGGTAAGGAAGCCTTGAGACAAGCTATGAAGAATATGCAAAGAGGCCACATCAAGCCAAAGGAAGACTTAAGTGATCCACAATCTTCCACTCAAGTCGAACCTCCTACATTCTTAACAACAAGCCAAATTCAAATCGATGAAGAAGACAACAAAGAAGATGAACAACCATCAAACTTACCTCCAAGAATTCACAATGCAATTGTAAAGGATCATCCAATAGACCAAATATTGGGTGATGTGAGTAAGGTTGTTCAAACTCGATCTCTTGTTGCTTCTTTTTGTGAACATTACTCTTTTGTCTCTTCTCTTGAGCCAAAACATGTAGATGAAGCACTCGATGATATGGATTGGGTGAATGCAATGCATGAAGAACTCAATAACTTCACTCGAAACGACGTTTGGACATTAATAGATAGACCCAAGGAACATAACGTAATTGGCACAAAGCGGTTTTTTAGGAACAAGCAAGATAAGAGTGGAATGGTTGTGAGAAACAAAGCAATATTGTTCGCTCAAGGATTCTCACAAGTCGAAGGTTTGGATTTTGGTGAAACTTTTGCTCCCGTGGCTAGACTTGAATCCATTCGCACATTACTTGCCTTTGTATCATGCTTTGATATTAAATTATTTCAAATAGATGTTAAAAGTACTTTTTTAAATGGAAAAATATTCGAACTTGTGTTTGTTGAACAATCACCCGGTTTTGAAGATCCTAAGAATCCTAATCATGTGTATAAACTCTCCAAGGCGCTCTATGGTCTTAAGCAAGCTCCTATAGCATGGTATGAACGCCTTAGAGATTTTCTACTCTCAAAAGGATTCAAAATTGGAAAAGTTGATACAACCTTGTTTTCAAAAGTTTTAGATGATGATTTCTTTATTTGTCAAATTTATGTTGATGATATCATCTTCGAGTCTACTAACCAAGATTTTTTCAAAGAATTTGGTGATACGATGTCTAGGGAATTTGAAATGTCCATGATTGGAGAACATAGCTATTTCCTTGGACTTCAAATCAAGCAACTCAAAAATAGGACCTTCATAAGCTAAACAAAGTATGCGAAGGATTTGATCAAGAGGTTTGGCATGAAAGATGCAAAATCCATCAAAACTCTCATGGCAACCAACGGTCATCTCGACCTTAATGAGGGAGGTAAACTGGTAGATTTAAAGCTTTATAGATCTATGATTGTTAGTTTACTTTATCTTACTGCATCTAGGCTCGATATCATGTTTAGTGTTTGCATGTGTGCAAGATTTCAGGCATCACAAAAGAGTGTCATTCGGTGGCTGTAAAAAGAATTCTGAAATATTTAAAGCATTCCTTTAGCATTGGCTTATGATATCCCAAAGGTGCAAAATTCGATTTAATTGGATATTCGGATTCCGATTATACGGGTTGCAAAGTGGATAGAAAAAGCACATCGGGTAGTTGTCAATTCTTAGGAAGATCTTTAGTATCATGGTCATCCAAGAAGCAAAATTCCATCGCCCTATGTACCGCTGAAGCCGAATATGTTTCCGCAGAAGTTTTTGTGCTCAATTGCTATGGATGAGGCAAACATTGGCGGATTACAGAATTAAATTTGATAATATGCCTCTTATGTGTGATAATGATAGTACTGTGAATAACCCGTTCCAACACTGAAGAACCAAGCATATAGATATCCGTCACCATTTCTTGAGAGATCATGTGGGCAAAGGAGATATCAAAATTAGCCACATAAGGACCGGTGATCAATTAGTCGATATCTTCACCAAACTACTAGATGAGAGCCAGTTTTGCAAGTTAAGGAATGAGTTAAATATCATAGATCATGCAAAAGTTGCTTGAAACTCATGCCACATTTCACTTGCTCTCAGTTGGATTTCTTGAAGTAGTTATAAAAACTATTTTAAAATATTTCTCAAAATTCTCATATTTGATAAAAACTATGTTAATTGGAGCTCTTATTATCTATCTCATGCATAATGATCCTGAAAGAATATTTATTTGAGTGTTATAATTCAAGGATCATTTGCATTCCTTTTCAGCTCCTGTATTTTTAGGCAAAACGGTAATACCGCGGTTTACCGCCTTTACTACCACAGCCCGGTAATACCGCGACTTCATTATGGTACTACCGTGACTGGTTAGTGGTCCCAAAAATGGTTACTACCGAGAGCTTATCCTTCTAACTTCTCTCCAATCGGTACAACCGCTCCCATTCCAGAAAACCACCGCAAGTTCTTCTATTCCTCTCCTGTAACATCCCTATTTTCAGACTTTGAACAATATTTTCAATTTATCAGTTTGAATTCAAAAGCCCAACCCAAAATCTCTCAAAAATTCGGATTTCAATTTAACCAATCCCTTCTTGGGCTTGGCCCAGTCCACCTTGGCTCAATTGCTTCCGTTAGCCCGGCCCAGCCGGCCTGCTCCCCTTTCCTCGACCTGTGCCACCCTAACGCCCCAACACACACGCTAGGCACGCCGTGCTCGCTCTGTGCGCGCTCTGCGCGTGCCCGCATCGCCTCCTTGTCGTGCTTATGCACGGTGCTGCTCCCTTCCCCCCCGGTGCATTCCCCCTGGCCTGCCTCCTACCTTCCTCATGCGCACGTGCCCCGTGACTTGCGCCGCCGCTTGTGCCGACATTGCCCAGCTTCATCCCCCTGCCTCCCTTCCTCTCCCCCTAGGTTTGGCTATAAGAGAAGCCCCAGTGCATTCCCCCTTGCCATTGCTTCCCTCCCCCTCCATTCCTCTTCTTCACTGAGCAAGTCGAAGCTGAGCTCCCATTCCCGCCCAGTGCGCCACCGTCACCAAGCCACCCCGCCGGTGAGTTTCTCCCCCAGGCGACCAAGTCACCCCGCGCCTCCTACAGCCCTCTACCTCTCCCCCACCTCCCCTCTTCTTCCCCGTCGCCGCAGCTTTTCCTCCTCCAACCCCGGCCACTGCCGCCCCGCCACCATGGCTGCCCCCGAGCTTCCTCAACCCCCCTCTAACGTCGCCACTATTTGGCGCATCTAGTCTCCCCTATCCTCTGCCGTGCCAACCTGCCATGGCCTTAGTCTTTGCAGCTCCTGCCCCTTGATCCTTCTCGCTGCCGCCCTTCCGGTGCCCTCGTGGCTGTCGTCCCCTTGGCCACCCGTTCCCAGCCTTGCCTGGCGCTGTCGCGCTTCACCCCGCTGGCGGCGAGCCCGAGCCGGAGCCACACGCCCGATGGCCTTCCTTTGCTTGTCCAAACTCCAGACCGGCCCCTGTGGCTCTTAATCAAAGCTCAGATCCCTATCTTAAGGGGTTAATCATTAATTGGTTGTCTGGTTTCTTTGTGACTCAAAGTCATTGCCGCATGGGCCTGATAATTAACTAATGAAGCTAGCCAAGTATGCTGGTGTGCACTATCATTTAATCCCAAGATCTTTGTCTCTAAGTTAAACTATGAGTTAAGGGCTGGTTAATTACTCCTCTGTGAGAATGTCACGTGGGACCAAGGTGAGTTAAAGCAGCTATTTAACTCTGGTTTCTTCTCGGTAAGACAATGCCGAGTGGGCCCGAGCCTTTTTAAATGGCGGTCAAAGCCTCAGTAGACCCGTGGACCACATGCACAGTGCATGTTGACCTCCGGTCCATGCACTGTACACATGGGCCAGGCCACTATTTAGTGGGCCCCTCATGTCAGCAAAAGATTTTTCGCTCTCCCCCTTTTATTTTCTGGTGTTTATTTCAAAACCAAACTTTGGACGTCCCGATCTCCTCCGTTTTAACTCCAAAAATTATGAAATTGTTTCTAATTTGGTCTAAAATCAAGATCTTGCTAATGGTAGAGGATTTGTTTATTTTGGAGTTCTTTTATTATTTCTCTTGTACTTATTTCTTTTTCTGGTATGTTGTTTCTTTTTCTGGCATGACTGCCTGAGTAGGGTTTGAGAACACGGAAGAACCCCGGATTGATCAAGACCAAGAATACCAAGACACTCTTGCCTTAGACCCAACAGAGTCAATACTTTGATCATATTGAACCTATATTTTATGCAAAATTATATTCTTTTAAATAAAATAAAATTGTATGCAAAATTCATTATGCAAATGTATGTCAAACCCTTAAGGTAGTTAAATACCAACTTGATAATTAAATAATTATTATACCATCCTTGACACTTGAATCACTTAATCCTTGTCACCCTAGATAATTATGTGGTAACTTACTAGCTATAGTCATACTTAAGCGCCATGCTAGTCTTGCTTAAGTACCGGGATATTTATTTACCCCAACCATCATCTTTAAAATTATGAACTTGTTTTGGGTAGTCATTATGGGTAAATGACCGGCATATTTAAGATAATGTGGATTTTCCCTTCTCAAAACCCTAATAACTTGCTGTTGCCACATCTGGGCGGATGGTATGATGGTGGTGGGTGCTGATGTAGCCCAAGAAATATTGGTATGAGAAATGGTGGCGTGTGGTATGAATCACCTAGATAACCCTAAAGACATAATCCTATGATGACCTCCCAATGCAAAACAGTACAACCACAAGTCTATAATGGTGTCGATCTGGCTAAATAATTTGTATCCATCAGTACGGGTTGCACCAGGTAGATGACCTGCTACATCGTTGACCTTCGTGGTTACGGGTAGGGGTGCACGACTTATGGATCTGTGTAAGCATAAGCCGTGAAGGCACAAGAGGGGGTCTGGGTAAGGGTTGACGTAGGTGTGGGAGCGTAACCCTTCTCAGGTGAAACCTTAGCTAGTGTAACTAATGCTGGGGGATGCATTGTAACGGCCTTGTGGTGATCTCCCCTTGATTCACATGTCTAAGAAAACGTGTGTACATATCAATATGATTGTCTCTTGTGGGTAAAGTTATACAGCCTCTTCAGAGTATAAACTGTTCAAACAGCCGTGCCCACGGTCAAGGGCAGGCATGGGAACTTACATGAGTTAGTCTATTTTATAAAACTTTGTGGGTGGGAGGAAAAACTTGTCGAGCTCACCTAGCCCTGAATTTGGATTTCCTTAGGTGGGTGTACCCCAATGATGTTAATAAGGTGGATGTAACCTCAATTAAAATTAAGCATAAGGTGGAGGTAACCTCTGCTGTTATTAGTATTGCACAATTATTCTCTTTAATAAAATGCATTTTGGTTAAAATGCTAAGTGATAGGAATTTCTATCTACAATAATTGAAAATGTTGCCTTAGCAAATAAAAGAACCCGAGCCACCCTTGTTAAGCCTTGCATGTATATTATTTCATTGTGTATTGGCTCGCGAGCACGAAAGTTGTGCTCATCCTCGCTCTTTCCTCGAACCTTCAGAAGCCGCGGATCAAGGTCATTATGCATACTACGAAGATCTGGACGTTGAAGGCCAGGGAGCTGATGAATAATAGTTTAGTCTGTAATGGTTCTAGTCTTGCCACCAGTCTAGTTGACTCCGTTGGTACTCGTGTACTATCAATATTACCCAAGTCTTTGGATAATATCGGTCGTACATTGGTTTCCCCAGTCGCTTGCCTGTGGAAAGATGTGCTCCACCTCTTTTGCTTCCACTACCGCTTCCGCAGTTTATGTAATGTAATCATTTGGCCTTGTTCGGCCCTACCGTAAATCTTTACCCGTGCGGTCTATGTAAACTCTGATATTGTTTGATTAATGCATGGTTTGGTCTACGATATGTATGAAATGATTCGGCAATGTATTCTGTGAGCGCTATCTACTGATCCAGGGAATAACGCAGTATTGTTCATAGAGGATTCTGGATTGCGAAATCTGGGTCCAACATCTCCACAAGAACTCCACTCGAAATCTCTCGGATTTTTGGATTTTTTGTGGATCTTTCACTAGAGATCAGTCTTTTGGATCATATCTCATCCATCCCTGTAGGTATTTGCCTTGAATCATCTCTTTTCTCATCCTTTTTGGCCTTTATCTCGTTTCTAGGGTTTCAATGAAATGTGGATGATTTAGTCAATTTCTTTTGGCCAAATTAGTATAAACTAGTGTTTTGTGACTTATTATGTCTATCTTATGGATTAATTCATGCCAAACATCAGTTGGAATCAAGAATCGAAAGATTGCCCTAAGAACTTCTACGGGTGCGGTACTATCGCCCGTGGTCACCGGTACTACTGATTTCCGATAATACCGGATGTCTACTGCGGTACTACCACTCTAGCAGGGAATGTTTGATTAATTGTGTTCATTCATTTCAATCCTATCGTATCTTGTTCTAATTGCTTGCTTATCCTATCTTAGCAACTATGCCTCACAATTCTGGTTCCTCTTCTTGTAACACTCTGGCTATGCGAAGCCAAGATATAACTAAGACTTACAAATCCAAAACTAAAGCTACAATTAACTTAACTAAATCAACAACAAATGATAGTTAGACATCGATTAAATATTTCTACTAACAATACTGTCATAGAAATTTCAGTAAGAGACTAAACTCAAAGCCATAGTTAAATCATCACCATCAAGGTTATAAGCATTATGAATAAGTTCCAACAAGAAATAGGCATCATCTAATATCTGAAGTTATGAAAGGAGCCCATTGAAGTGCCAACATGCCAATTATTACAATAATCGAGTCTCATTGAAATAAAGTAATAGAAATATTAATTGGTAATGGATGTGTGCAGCATTGTGATATGCAACCGTGAGCTAATTTACCCCAATGAATGTCATCCGCGATGGCCACCTACATAATAAAAACAAGCGTGAGTCCAAGACTCAGCAAATACAATTGAACATCACAATAAACATCGAATCAAAGACAATTCAGTCTCAATACATCGAATACATAAGAAGATGCTATGCAATTGATGCAAATATGAATACAACATACACTTCTCTTCTGCATATACCGGTATAGCCAGTGATACACCCGTTGGTGCTCACTCAGGCCCGCATCATCCAAAATGCGGGGATCTAGGACCCGTATGAAGAATCTTTTACACGGGGATCTATTTTCCCACAATGGAATGATGGGACTTATTTGCCCATATTGGAATGATGGGACTTTCAATACCCACTCCCGTGGGTGAGGCATGAATGATTGGAACGAAAATAATAAAATGAATGCATTCTCTCATAGAAGAAAATTGGTATCAACAGTGAATAGAATCATATAAAGAACAGAATTACTCATCATTCATAGAATTTAAACATGACATACTCATACAACCGATTTGAACAACAAACATTCAAGGTAATTCAATCTGTACTTGCCTTTCGCGTTGCAACACGTTGGAAAGTAAAGAAGGCGCAACAAACCCCAAAGTCACTCCTCCTACAATAAGTAATTTACTCAAAACAAACTTAACAAGGTAAAATAACGCTAATTGCAACACTCTCAACCGCATTCCCAAAAACCCATGGTTCAATTGTTTAATCTACTAAAATATGACGACGAACTAGCAGAAAACCTAAACTAGACAGCGACCTTCTAAAATACATACCTCTCCATCTGCTAATCATAAAAAGGCATACTCAGTCTCTATGGAAAGAGTACGCAATTATCTACAAAGACTTAGTTGGAGAGATCTCTAATTATGCATTTAACAAAATCTTAGACAAATGAAAACCTACAGTCAGAAGCTGATAGACAAAATAGACAGCAGCAAAAGAACAGCTATAACTTTCAATTGGTTGAACCCAAAATTGTGTTCTTTAACAATCTGGAAAGCTAAGAGAATTGCTGTAGTACTACGATTTATTCTAAGAAAGAAAGCGTTCAAAAGAGAAATTAGACATAAGAAAAAGGGGGTTTCTGCAGTTCTTCGGCAACATGGGCCTCAAGCCTTGGCCCAGGAGGCCCATGAGGGGCCGGCCACCAATAAAAGGAGGGGGGAAACCCTAGTCCGTACAGTAGCTACAGTACCACCGTGACTACAGTGACTTACTACAGTGCATCTCCTCCCCCCCCCCCCCCGGCTGCCGGTGAAGAAGATCCTTGTGGCTACCGGCCAAGTGGAGGAAGAAGGAAGGTCACCCGGGTGATTGCCTGGCCAAGAAGAAGAAGAAGAGGAAGGGGAAGAAGGGAGAAAGGAAGGGGAAGAGGATTCACGGGCTGCATCGTGATCTTCAGCGGTTCGTCAAGGGTAACCCCTGTTTTTTCCCCAATTAGATGCGTGTTTAGTTATTTTAGCAATGTCGGTATTTAGGGCTGCTCAGGACATATTAGAGTAGATCGAGGTTTGGATGTGCTTAAAGGCGGAATTAGTTCTGGACGTCTCCTAGAGTATTGTAGAGGACATCGCCATCTTTCCGTGAAGTGCTAGAACGCATTATTTGGACCCCTGTAACAGAAGTTATGATTTTCTTAGTGGGACTGTTCTGCAGATTTGTGGGTTTTCTGACAGGTTTTAGTAATCTGAGTTAATCGATTAGTTAAAGGGAGTAGAGAAGCTCAGTATAACAAAAGTTGTAGTTCATTGTCTCAGCTTTTCAGAAAGCTCAAGAACGCGAGATTTGGACACTCGTAGTAAAAATTATGGTATTTTTAGTGTACTGTCCAGAGAACCCGACGCGAATTCGACGTTTTGTTAACTAGCTCGGTAGGGGAAATAGATGGCAGTTTCAGAAGAGCCCCTCAACTAGGTTTAGTTGGAAAATTTAATTACCTTTCCAGAAAGTCTAAAAACACCTTATTTGGACCCCTGTAGTGAACGTTATGGATTTTAGAAGTTGGCTGTCCATAGAGGGGACAGATCGGTCGTTAGAAGTTGGAAGTTTGGAAGGCACTTGATAGTTTAGCGAGTTCGTGTGTGCTATTAAATATGTATTTGGTCCAGTATGGTTGTCTTAGCGTGCGTTATATTTATTATTCAGGTGGTGGACTGGTCCCGGGGGCAGCTCCTTCTGCACGTCCCTCGTTCTCTCACGGTTAAGGCAAGTATAGTTATGGATATAATAGATATTATCGAATGACATTGATTGATAATTTCTATGAGTATTTGTGTTGTTCATGATCGATATGGTGATATGATTGGTAATGTTCATGGTTTCTAAAGCTATGAGTTATGTGTTAATCATGGATGTTTGAAAGTTGTGAAGTCTATGATTATGAGCTTTTGTAGTATGAATTGGATATTCATATGCAATGTTGTTCCGGATGCATGTTTGTATTAATTTGAGAATTAATACATATGCATCATGTTGGCTTATTGAAGTCTTGGTCATGTGATGACCAAGCAACTCTTGAGGTCCCCATCATGTTAATGACGGGCTAAAGGTCCCCATGCTTTTAAAGCATGGGCTTTGGTCCCCATACTTACGGAGTATGGGCAATGGTCCCTGTGCTAGATGGCACAGGCATGGGTGTGCATCGATGGATGCGCACTTTGCATTACCAGTAAAATGCAAAAGGGAAAGAGAAGGATAAAGATCATGTTGAGCATATTGCATAGCATGTGTGTGTAAAGTAACTGATATGTGGTTTTGTGGAGTATAGTTGATGAGTTACATGCTTGTATGCTGTTGATGCCATTTATTATATTTGCTGAGTCTTTGGACTCACCTCTTGTTGTTTGTTGTGTTTTAGGTACCGTTATGAGATCGACATGCATGGGGGAAAGGAAGGATTAGTCTTGTTGCACTTTTGCACGAACTACCCACCATGAATGAAAGGAAAATTAATTAGGAGATGAATGAACTGTTTAAAGTACTCTTAATGATTATTGCTTGCTTGGAGTAAACTGTAATAAATGAATAGAAGTTTGGATGCACATGATCTATATCTTAGATGTTTAGTTGCTTTGGATGTTATAGTAACGAATAGCCAGTTTTGAATATGTCTTGATCATATTGCAAGTTGGATTACTTATTTATGTTATATCTGTTTGTTGGAACCTCCGGTATAGATAACTATACAAAGGAGGTTCTGCCGAAATTTGGTAAGGTGTTTTAGTTTAATTTTGTTTAGTTTATTTAATTTAGTAGCATTCCAGGCCTTTGTTTGGCTGGGGTGTTACAGTTGGTATCAGAGCGGGCTGTAGGTTTGTGGTATTGAAAATATTAAACTTGACACACTAAGCACAGTAGTTGGGGATGGGTTTTTGCATTGCATTTACGCTTCCGTTGAGTTGTATTGATGATTCCTGTTATGAGATAATCTGATATATCTATATTATAATACTATGGTTATTATATATGGGGATAACCCACATTGAGAGGTGGAGGTCATGGTTGTGGTCCTGGGTTGTACCAGGTTACACCACCATTTGTAACAGCCTCAGCCCTAATAAACAGTAATAAGGTGCTGTTCATAACATCACTGTTCATTTTGGCAAATTAGGCCACATGTTACAATCTATTTTCCCCAAATTTCTAATTATAAATTCCAACTTGATCAAAGCTTCTAAAGGAAATACCACCCAATGTTGGTATTAAGACTGGGAGATATTTTATTTAAAAACCAGATGAATTATTATGGCCAAAAATAATTTTTGTTGAATTTTTAGAAATTATTTTGATTTTCAGAAAAATAATTGTCTTTAAATAAAACTTATTCGGCCTAAATGATTTATTTGTGTATTGTAAAATGAGAAACAGTGATTTTAAAATTTATGTGGGGAAATATATCATCCCAGTAGTATCCTGGCAAAATTTGGTATTTTTACAAATTTAATTGCTATTTTTAAAGTCCCAGTCAAAGCTTTTAAAATTTTAAACCGGGTTGGTCAAACCTCCCGGCCTAAACTCAAACCTAGCACTGTAGCGACCGGAGATAGGTTTGAACCCTACGACTGGACCACCCTGTCACGTTCACGCGCGCGTCCTAACCCCAGCGTGAGCGATCGCCATCCATTTCCGCGTATACGGGCCAGATTAGATGGGCTGTTCGGACCTCTCCAAATCGCCCTCCAATTTTGACCGTTGGATCAAAAACGAACGGCGCGCGATCCCTAGGCAAATCCATCCTTAATGGTAGAAATTGAAAAGCACGTGGGCCGTTGGATCCTCAACGTGCGGGCCAGATCCACTGGGCTGTTCGGACCATCCTAACACCCACGTGATCACCACCGTTGGATCCTAATCCTACGGCATCGCATCTTATTCCTAATACTAAAATCCTTTTCAAAATCGGCCACCGTTGGATCCTCAACGTGTGGATCAGATCTTGTGTGATGTTCGGACCGGCCGGAGGCACCACGTAAGATCCACCGTTGATTTTAGATCGGATGGACCACAGCCTTTGTGACCTTCGGACCATCCGCACACCCCATCATCTCTAACCGTTAATTCTAAATCCAACGGTGACTGCTTTTGTGGGCCGAAGCGCACCAGCGCGCTGAGATATGGGGCCGTTGAAGCGAGATCTCACGGCTCTCGTGTGTTGGGATGTTCGGACCACCCTGGACGTCCCTTAAATCTGAGCCGTCCGTTGGAAATCGCACGGTCCATATTTCACGATACCGTTTCAGTGTGTTTTTAGCCACTGCATCACAGCCGCTCAAGCAGAATCGGACGGCTGTTGTTCTTCGGGGCTGGCTGCATGCGGTGCATGGCTGTAACAGCCCTGGGACCCACGTGTCAGTGACAATTCCTTTACTTCCTCTCTTGCTATACACTGTGAACACTATTTTTGCTGGAATGGTGGCAGTGTACAGTGAATTTGAGGATATTTTCTCTTGATTATTATCCTTAGTGCCACCTCATTGGTTCTAGAGAGCTCTCGTGTGCTCTAGGGACCTCACCAACTATATAAACCCTAGTCTTCCATTCTCTGCCATTGTTGACCAAGGAGGGACTCACCAACCTTGTCTTCCTTCCAGTGAAGCCTTCTTGTTCTTCTACCCTTGTTCAACTTCAAGAAGGCCTAAATCTCATGCTAATGTGGTGTTGGTCATTTCTTGTAGGTTGGACTTAAGGTTTTTCTCTCTGTCACCTTGACCCTGTGAAGCACCATTTTGGGAAAAAGCTCATCCTGGTGAGTTGAATTCCATCTTTCCTTAGCAAGAATGTGCCTAATATTCTTTAGATCTTAGTTCCACCATTTTCTTTTTGGTCAACACTAAGAAAAGGACACTGGATCTTTTCTATTGACCAAGAACTTATCTTTTCTTCATCAACCCTAGTTGGTAAGTCTAGCCCTGGTTTCTTGTTTTTGTGAGCTATCTTAGGACATCACTCACTCACATGCATCACTCACTTGCTCATGTGATGCTCCAAATTTCTTTGAACTGAAAAGTTATTTTTTATAACTTTTCGGTCTTTCATATCGTTTTCAAGAGTTAGAGTTTCTCTTATCAAGATACTAGTCTAATTAGGTCATAAGTAAACCCTAATATCATTATGGACCTCCTTTTTGGTTATTATGAGCACTGGAATATTTATTAGTGCAAACCCATCCTTCTGTTAGTATTGTCGGTTCAACCAACAAAAGGGAGGTCACTTTTTCCCTTTCTTCATGCAACCGGACAGTTAAGGTTTGCATGATTGGGTGTGGTATTAATGACTTTCTATTTAGCTCTAACTCATCATTAAGTTCATCGTTTGGATATTTCTTTTAACTAGCCGAAATTTGGAAAGGTATCTTTTGCTGTTTTTGGAATAAACCGACAATAACTCCTTCTTTCTTTCTCTTTCTTTAAACCGTGCGGTTAGGGTTGGTAGTAATAGATGTGAAATTAGGTGCTTCCCTGGTAGCCTTAACTTCACTTAAAGCTCCAGTCTTCTGTAGCTTTCCTAATCAGCCGAAAATGGTAAGGGTCTGTTGCTGTTTTTGGTTGTTGTCCTAACCGACCACCTAGGCAGCAAGAGGCCAAATTCTTTAATTGTTATTAATAAGTAGTAAATGACCAGTTAGCTCACAACACTAGCTTTAATACACTTAGCTACGTGCAGTATTTCATTTTCATGGAGTAGAGCTAGCTAAATAATTTAATTATATACTGTCCTGTTCCAGTTCAAAAATATGTTCCTGTAGCAACCTGATACTGTAGCTTTAAGCTAAACTTAAATCTGGGTAGTAAGTGCCATTAGATGGTAAATATGGGTTATTATCCTTAGTAAGTTAGATATAGCTTAAGCATATTGTTACCCATACATTACCATTTTGATCATACATTCTTTTTCATTATTTTGTCCTCTGTCAGTTCTTGTGTTTATTGGATTTTTTCTGATTTTAGATACTGGTTCTTCTGAGATTGTTGAGTCTTTTGTTGAGCCACAAGAACCCGAGCAAGAGGTTATATATTACTATCAAGGCAAGCTACTTCTCTGCACCATATTGATCCTACTCTTTTGAACTGTAGATTTATAAATACAGTGATGACTGTTGCATGCAAATTTTTCTAAAAATTATTTGTACTCTGTCTTAGTTAGTTATAACCTGAGCTTGTGGCTTACCTTAAATTGAATCATACACTTAACCTAAGGTAGTCTATAGTATTATATACTTAGTTTTATATTTGGCTTAGCCATGCAGTCCATAGAACGGTAGTGTTTGACAAGCTTATCTTGTCAAACCTGGGAACAACAAATAACTTGTATTTATTTTTGATTCTTGTTCAATTTATTTGAATTTGAAATGATCCTAAATCTTGTGGATAAACTAAATTCAAATCTGGACAAGTGGGTGCTAGTGATGGTGCCTTTGTGCACGAGAATTGGGAAATGTGGATGTCTTATGCAGGTTGATTAAGGACCTGAACTCGACAATCTAATTCAAAGCCCCAACGTACTTCCACACCCAGTGTATGGACACTGTTTGGTTAAGTAAAGGGTTAATACTATTGAGTTGGAAACAGGAGAGTAAGGACATGTGTATTGATTTCATATGGCATAGATGCTTAAGTCTTCGGGCCGTGTCGTATGCCATGTGGGGTTTATATTGATATCAGATGTTCTTAGAAGGGTAAGGGTGTAGATGTGTTCCATCGCATGTACATACCTTCAGGGCCCCGACTGCGGTCTAATATGTGTGGCTAACACGAGTTTGCATTTAATTGATTGGGTCGGCATTCCCGGTACAACATGTGGGCCCCGATTGAATTTATGCTACCAGTCATTGTTTAAGCGGGATCAGTCGCACATGGGTATTCCAACTCAATAGTGTCAACTTTTTGAAAAATACCAAATCTTAGTTTACCCGGCCGGTACACCAAAGGCAGTGTGCTATTATTCCGGAGGCTTACGGGCTAACTAAGTCATGTGGGTAAAGATGTACACCCTTGCAAGGATTTAAAACTATTCGAATAGCTGTGTCCACGGTTACGGACGATACTTGAATTGATGTCACCTGTATAGATCTTGCTCTAAGTTTGGTATTGGGTATAATTTTGGCCTGTTGGTGTCATGCACGGTTGGTATTGAATTATGACTTAGTATTGTTACTATTCATGTTTATGTTTTCAATTACTTACTGTTTTAGTCCAAAATTGATTTATTAAAATTGCTTTGTTAAAACTTAGTACTGTAGGTTGAGGTGTGTTGCTTTATGCAAAATTGAACCATTAAAGCCTCCTATTGTCAACCTTATGCATGTAAAAATTTCTATTCCTTTGTATAGGTTCTATCAACACTTTCTTTTATTAGTTTGTGTAAGTCTTGCTGAGTACCTTTCGTACTCAGGGTTTATAACCTTTTGTTGCAGGTGAAGATGGTTTTCTTTATGAGATGCCCGTTAGCGCCGATCAGGGTGACGCTAATGAGTGATGCTAGTTCTAGTCTCCACGCAATAGCCTACGGGGTGATGAGGCCATTGGTGGTTTTATGTTTATTTTGCTTCCGCTGTTGTTCTTTTGTGATGACTCAAGGTCATCATTCTGTAACTATTTGATTCTTGTAGCAACCTAATCTATAATGTAATCTGATGTATAATTATGTGAATGTATGACTTGTATGTGAATGATACAATGTTGTTTAAGGATATATGTGCAATGGTCACTAATCCTGGGAACTATTGCATGGCATATATCCGGGAACCTAAATATTGGAATTGTTACTTATTATGATTATGCTTCTAGTATGATTTTTAATAGGGAAATTACACTGTTCCTTAATTAAGAATCATGCTATTAGTATAATTTTAATTCGGCACGTTCCAATATTTGAAGGTCTTACACCATTCGTGGTATAGGAACAGCGAAGTGTCCCCACCGGATATCGTAGTACAGGCATTGATAGCGAGTATATTTAGAAGAGTTGTTCTCTTCCTTGAAATTTGAATTTGGTCAACTCTTATCTAGTTGTGGCTGATGAACTTCTCTTGGATTAGTAGTCCATTCCAGTTGATGGGATTCTTTGAGAGGCGTTCTTTGTGCTCCCATTGGTTTAAGTTGCCTGTAAAGCAATCAATGTTTTCCCAACCGATGAGTTATTCTTGCGGCTAGTGAACTTGGTTAATTGTCAAGTTTGACCTTCAGTATTGGAGTTTGTCTTCCTTATTGGAAAAACTTGATCCATTTCTTTAAACTTGATGATTTGGATAATGAAAGTTTCCTTTGCAAGTCCTTTAATACGTGGAAGCTTTGACTCAATGTATCTCTCTTGGGTATTTTGAGTGTTGAAGATTGATGGTTCTCTTTTATGAAAGAAGATGTTAAACCTTTTAGCGATGTTTTGTCTTGGTTAAGTGAGAGGTTATAATCAAAGCAATTAATGGATATGATATGGATCATCGAGTTGAGCTGCGATTATGTGCATGATCGATCTTAACTAAGATCCTTGAAAGGAAAGTTGATAAATTTGAAAGTGACTTGTAGTAGTTCTTGACGAGCGTGATTAAGAGTATGGCTATACCTAATTGTAATCAATAGAGTTAATAAGAGGTGTGGAACATTGATGAATTGAGTTGATCATTAGTAGTGATACATTTGGTAAACTTCTTTGGTAAATTGGATTAACAGGTCTCAACGGATTAATCTAACCGTTTGGGATGGTTAGGTTCAAAAGAAGTTAGATTATTGTCTTAGTGGATATTAATCTTGGAGTAACCTTTGGTGGATACTTAGTGATTATATGTAATTGCTCGGTGCAATTATTGTCTATTAAAGTTTGGTGTCGAGCATCACTAAGTGATAAGCTGATGGGATTTAATGGATGAACAATGTTTACATGATGGTAGAACTATCGAATAATAGTTTGTCTCTGATGAAAGGGTTTTGGAATAACCTTTTAAATTGTGTAGTAATTTCCCTCTAAAATAAAGTGGTTGTTATAGTGAGAGTGAAAGAATTTGGTATACACTCAATTGAGGATGAGGTGACAAAGGGGTATGTAACATTTTGGTGAGCCTTTGGGGGCTTTATAAAGGAAGAGTTGACGATAACGAATCTTGTTAAGAGTAGATTATTCTTGATGTTAGTAAGATTGTCCACAAGGGATTCTGACTCGTTGTAGTGGTGATGATTCTTCTAGAGAGAAAGGAAGTTAATTGCCTTACGTAATATCAGTTAAAGGAAATGTTTGGAGTTTGCATTCGTGGTCTTTTGGGAGTTCATGATTTACATAGTAGATGGAATTAATTGAGCAATGTGGCGTATGGGAAGGTTCCGTTTGGTACATAAGTGATTAATGTTATTTGGTTTTATAGGCATTTCTTGTTTGGATTGGCAAGTAATGTTGTAATCAAAGAAAATTGCTTTCTTTGTTAACGGAAGATGTGTACCATAAGCATTTGAAGTTGGAGTTAAGAATTGTGTCTGTAACTTTTACATTGTTCTGACTTAAGAGTTTCTTGAGTTTCAATAGCAATATTTTATCTTGATTTATGGAGGTTTGATATTCCTTCTTGTGGGACATGTGCCCTCAACTGTGGACTCGTATTTTGCTTTCCGAGATCATTGCTATTTGACTGTTCTTCTTGGTCTCGTGCTCACTCTGAGGAGCAATGTTTTCTTGTGCATTGGAACCTGTTTTTGGTTTGTTTCTTCCTTTTGAGAAAGGAATTAACCAACTTATGTTGCCAAGTCTTATAAAGTGTAATATAGCGACTGGTTGTTGGTGGACAAGTATTTGGTAGTGGTGAGATTTTGGAAACCAACCTATTTGAAGTACAGAAGGCAGTGAATTGGTTTTGACCTATAACACCTGGAGGGAGTTCTATTTAAAATGAATGTTTGTCGATGAAATAAAATTGATTAGTGTTACAACTAGTGGAACCTATGGCAAATTATGATCCAATAAACTTTGCCCATGTTAGGATTATCGAAAGTATGGACTCTTGATAAATGTATTAGAGTATCGCAATTGGATACTTAGTAATATTGTGTAGAAGAGTTATGATGGTGAAGTTTAATGAGAGTAGCGGTGTGGAGAAACCTAAGCGTTGTGCTAATTAATGGGATAGCAAGAATTGTCGAGATATTGTCAAGTATGATTCCGCCTCAGTGAGTAACCCGATGGGGGTTAGATTATCTCTAAGGATAACTTGGTCAAGAATTTATTTATTTATCGATGTTAGTGATTGAGTATGTTTGAATCTTGGTCAACCAGTTAGAGTATTGCGAATGGGTATACTGTGGTTGTGTATCTGAATTGGATTGGTGTGGATTAGAGGAGATCTAAGATTGGTGAAATAAATCGCCTTGGGGTGGTTACTTGATTAGTGAGGAATGTTGATAATAATAAGCGAGGTTATTGTTGGTACATGTGAAATTTTAGTAAAGGAATATGAGGTTTTCCTATCAATTATACCGAAATTCATGGCGAAGACTTGAAGGTTGAATTTGGGCTTTGCATTTTTATGGTAGGACATTGGAGACCCAAATATTATGTGTAGAGGTAGATGAGCGAAGCAAATTTTGAATAGTGTGTTGATCTTTGATAGTATACTTTGGGTAAAGTAAATGAGAATGTGTGCTGAGAATTTGAAGTAGACTATCTTTAACAGAATGAGATGATGTGGTTGTGGGTGAAAAATCTCTATTGAGGTGATGGAAACCATTTGTCAAAATAATTCCTTTTGTAGATTAGTAGAGTCCCTCTAAATAAGTATGGTTGATCTTTCAGTTTGAGGATCGTTTTGGGATTGTCGGTTAAGAGGAAGGAGTTAGTGTGATAATTCTGGACACCCATGATTTGGGAAAGGGTTTTATTTCTTAAAAGAACATCTGAGAAAAGAATGTTTTCTCGAGTAGAGAAGTGCTCTATTAGTTCTTGTTTGAGTTGGATTTTTATGATGGAGATCATGTACAATTTGAGTTGACTTATGTTGACAAGGTGGTTCTGTCGATTCGGAAAATAAATGAAGTGTTTGATTTGAGCATTTGAGTGATTTGTTTTTGGATTATGTGGAGTTTATTTGCAAACTGCCTTGTTGGAGTGCGGAAAGGTTTTCATGAGGAATCTTCTATTTTGGATTTGAGGGTTTTGGAGGAAAGTTGGTATCTGCATTTGTTATCTGCATTGTGAATCCTTTGTTTTCAGTTGAATCTGATTATTAATGTTTGATTAAAATAAGTTGTGTTGCACATCCCTGCTTAACAGGGGGTTTTTCTTATTATGATGAAGAGGTCGACTAAGAGATGGAACAATAGTTCAATATGTTACGTGCAAGTTATGTGGTTTGGTCCCGAAGAGAAAGATAGCCCAAAGTATACATTGGTTGTTTTCGATAGTTGCGGGGAATTTTGGAAGATGGCGTATCGCTAGGACCGCCTTGGGGTCCATATGCGAAGTACGCAATGTCTGGTATGTTCTGGTGCTGAATGAGTACTTGGGTGATTCGGAGTTTTGAGGTTTCGTTAGAGCCGTTGATCAACGAGTAAGACCTCACGTCCGAGTCTCGTCCGGTACGTATACTGGAGAGGTCGGAACGAGCATTGTGGCATAAGACGTTGGTATCCGTGGAGGTGCCATGGTCGCATCAGTATGAGTAAGAATCGACAAGGGAACTGGAGTCTCGCATGCGCGAGCAGTATCCAAGTTTGTTCACCGCGGGTACGTGTTCTACCGTTGTTAGATTCTAATCGTAATTTTTCTTTCGCATAGATTCGGGGTCGAATCCTGTTAAGGGGGGTAGAATGTAATACTACGATTTATTCTAAGAAAGAAAGCGTTCAAAAGAGAAATTAGACATAAGAAAAAGGGGTTTCTGCAGTTCTTCGGCCACTTGGGCCTTAGGCCTTGGCCCAGGAGGCCCATGAGGGGTCGGCCACCAATAAAAGGAGGGGGGAAACCCTAGTCCATACTGTAGCTACAGTAACACCACGACTACAGTGACTTGCTACAGTGCATCTCCTCCCCCCCCCCCGCGCTGCCGGTGAAGAAGATCCTTGTTGCTACCGGCGAAGTGGAGGAAGAAGGAAGGTCACCCGGGTGATTGCCTGCCCAAGAAGAAGAAGAAGAGGAAGGGGAAGAGGATTCGTGGGCTGCATCGTGATCTTCAGTGGTTCGTCAAGGGTAACCCCTGTTTTTCCCCGATTAGATGCGTGTTTAGTTATTTTAGCAATGTCGGTATTTAGGGCTGCTCAGGACATATTAGAGTAGATCGAGGTTTTGATGTGCTTAAAGGCGCAATTAGTTCTGGACATCTCCTAGAGTATTGTAGAGGATGTTGCCATCTTTCCGTGAAGTGCTAGAATGCATTATTTGGACCCCCTGTAGCAGAAGTTATGATTTTCTTAGTGGGACTGTTCTGCAGATTTGTGGGTTTTCTGACAGGTTTTAGTAATATGAGTTAATTGATTAGTTAAATGGAGATTTAGAGAAGCTCAGTATAACAAAAGTTGTAGTTCATTGTCCCAGCTTTTCAGAAAGCTCAAGAACGCAAGATTTGGACACCCATAGTAAAAGTTATGGTATTTTTAGTGTACTGTCCAGAGAACCCGACGCGAATTCGACGTTTTGTTAACTAGCTAGGTAGGGGAAATGGATGGCAGTTTCAGAAGAGCCCCTCAACTAGGTTTAGTTGGGAAATTTAATTACCTTTCCAGAAAGTCTAAAAACACCTTATTTGGACCCCTGTAGTGAAAGTTATGGATTTTAGAAGTTGGCTGTCCACAGAGGGGACAGATCGGTCGTTAGAAGTTGAAAGTTTGGAAGGCGCTTGATAGTTTAGCGAGTTCGTGTGTGCTATTAAATATGTATTTGGTCCAGTATGGTTGTCTTAGCATGCGTTATAATTATTATTCAGGTGGTGGACTGGTCCCGGGGGCAGCACCTTCTGCACGTCCCTCGTTCTCTCGCGGTTAAGGCAAGTATAATTATGGATATAATAGATATTATCGAATGACATTGATTGATAATTTCTATGAGTATTTGTGTTGTTCATGATTGATATGGTGATATGATTGGTAATGTTCGTGGTTTCTAAAGCTATGAGTTATGTGTTAATCATGGATGTTTGAAAGTTGTGAAGTCTATGATTATGAGCTTTTGTAGTATGAATTGGATATTCATATGCAATGTTGTTGCGGATGCATGTTTGTATTAATTTGAGAATTCATACATATGCATCATGTTGGCTTATTGAAGTCTTGGTCATGTGATGACCAAGCAACTCTTGAGTCCCCATCATGTTAATGACGGGCTAAAGGTCCCCATGCTTTTAAAGCATGGGCTTTGAATCCCCATACTTGCGGAGTATGGGCAATGGTCCTGTGCGGATGGCACGAGCATCGTGTGCATCGACGGATCGCACTTTGCATTACCGGTAAAATGCAAAAGGAAAGAGAAGGATAAAGATCATGTTGAGCATATTGCATAGCATGTGTGTGTAAAATGTAACCGATATGTGGTTTTGTGGAGTATAGTTGATGAGTTACATGCTTGTATCTTTGTTGATGCCATTTATTATATTTCTTTGAGTCTTTGGACTCACCTCTTGTTGTTTGTTGTGTTTGGTACCGTTATGAGATCGACATGCATGGGGAAAGGAAGGATTAGTCTTGTTGCACTTTTGCACGAACTACCCACCATGAATGAAAGGAAAATTAATTAGGAGATGAATGAACTGTTTAAAGTACTCTTAATGATTATTGCTTGCTTGGAGTAAACTGTAATAAATGAATAGAAGTTTGGATGCACATGATCTATATCTTAGATGTTTAGTTGCTTTGGATGTTATAGTAACGAATAGCCAGTTTTGAATATGTCTTGATCATATTGCAAGTTGGATTACTTATTTATGTTATATCTGTTTGTTGGAACCTCCGGTATAGATAACTATACAAAGGAGGTTCTGCCGAAATTTGGTAAGGTGTTTTAGTTTAATTTTGTTTAGTTTATTTAATTTAGTAGCATTCCAGGCCTTTGTTTGGCTGGGGTGTTACAGTTGCCTACAAAAATAATGTTGGGAGACATCCTTGATTTGGCGATTATCAAATTCTTATCTATCAATTACTACGACTGTTGTAATTTGACAGGGTTTCTGGACAGCAGTAAAGAAATTATCATATCTCCCAAACTACAAATCCAAATAAAGTGAACGCAGATCCTACAAAAACCTAATAACATTCCCCACAATTCTTTATGAAACCCTAACCTCTATTTTCGCCTTGATCTAGTCCAAAACTACTAAACAATAAGACTACAGATTTATGGATCACTTCCAACAAGAACATCAATATGCTATGCGATAACAATCATATAGAACAGGACTAAACAAATCAACGAAGAATTGAAGATCACCCTTGGAGACCCACTGAAACTCGAAGAAGATCCTGATGAGGACATGGCCCCTATGGATACAACCATATTTGCTATGCTTGTTGTTCCAAGTACAAGAGCTTGTACGCTTCACTTAAATTATCAGGTGAGCTCGTTTTTAGGAGTGCATTTATATTATATGAACTATATGATGCTACCTAATGATGAGAATGTATATTTGTGCAGCACCACGTCACTCTTGGTCCAACACAGGCAACAGTTCGAGTGGGACCCGTTTTGGAATCCAGTTCGTCCTCCAGAATCAGCCTGACAGCACTGACTTCAAACGCCTATAACTGTCACATACGACGTCCGTTGGAGGTCTACAAGCACTTGATGGAAAGATAATTTCGTCCTCTTTCCAACGGATCCGGCCTCACCTCCAAACTCCTTCTGGACTGATCGCAATCATCAAAAGAAGGCATCATATCACTTGTTTGGGCCAAACTAGGCTTTGTAATCATACTGAACTTGGCCCATCTGCCGGCGGCCCACCCGGGGGCGTGGTTACTGTTCACGTGAACAGTCACTCGCGACCGTTAGTACCACCTCGCTAGTTTGTTAGTTTTGTGGCTCCTCGTTCCCTATTTAAGGAGGCCGCACCCCTTTAGTTTTCCTTGGATTTTGTTGAGTTAAGTTTTAGCCATTGTGCAAACTTCTGTTCTTCAGTTGTGTCAGACGACCACCTGTCAAGACAGCTTTTTTCGGAATCCCAACCTTTCAATACTTCATAAATATTTGCAATACATCAGATTGCGTTTTATCTTATTCTTGCGTGTTCTTGATTGCATGCGAGAATAGACCTTCGTGGTCGAGTTGATCGTGCTTCGGCAAAGGTCAATAACGTCTCGAGTTGGTTCAACGATTGCTAAAGCATAGCGTCGTCGTCAATGGTTGTAGTCGAATCGCGAGAGTCACCTCCACCGAAATCGATAGTTTTCGTTCTCATCAAAAGATCGGGACAACAAATAGAACCTTAGGGTTCATCAGATCCCCCACGAGCACTTCCTCTTCCCTCTCTCCCTTGGCCAGCAGCACACGAAGGAGGTTCCCTACTTTTTCCTTGGCCGGCAACAATGGAGGAGCACCAGAGGAGAGGGGGCACCACCAGGGAGATGATGGGGGTTGCTACAGTGCCGGCGCGCTACAGTACCTCTTGTGTTACAGTACTCTAGGGTTTGGTGCCTCCCTTCTTAAACTAGCTTCCCACTTGGGCCAAACACTGTGGGCCGAAAGCCCACTGCCCAGGTTCTCCATTAAAAGCAAAAACGCCCCTCTAATACCTCCAATTCCTTCTCTAATTCTATTTAATTTTAGTACAAATCACTTATTTGTTTTATGTTCAAACGGGATATTACATTCTACCCCCCTTAAACAGAATTTGACCCCGAATTCTTCTTGTTGTTCCATTCGCAAGAATACCACAACTGAAATTAACAACGGATAACACGTACCCAACGTGAACCACTCCGGGTATTGCTTGACATGCGAAACTTCGACTCCCCAGTGGCTTCTCTCTCAAACTGTTGTGACCAAAGCATCATGGCGTAACTGACGTATCACGCCTCATCACTCGAGTCGACCTTTTCCAAAGGCACTCAACGGATAGGAATCGAGGGTACAGTCTTACTCGTTGGTCAACGTCCCGAACGAACCTCACACGCCAGAGCTCTCAAGCACTCTCCCGACACTGGGTCAACAAAACGTTGTGCACCCCGCGCCAGGACTCGAGATGGTCCTAGCGATATGCCATCTTCCAAAATTCCCACAATTTCTAGTAACAAACAAAGTACATTGGGACAACCTTCCCTATTAGTACCAACCACGCAAACTGCACAAAATACACAGAACTATTGTTCCATCTCTCAGTCGAACTCTTTCGCTTACCAAGGAGCACCTCCTTTAACCCGGAACTCACAAAAGAACTTGCTTTAAAAAAAACTCTTTTACAAACAGAACCCAACTGAAAATAAAGGATTCGCATCGCAATCACGCAATGCCAACTCCCCACCAAGAGGGTCAAATCCAAAATTGAAGATTCATCATGAAAACCCTTCTACTTTCCAATTAGGCAGTTTGCAAATAAACACCATGTCAGCCAAAAGAGAAACCACTCGAATGTCCAAATCAAACACTTCCTTTATTTTCCTAAACCAGAAAGAACCACCGTGCCAACAAAAAGCCAACACCATTAGTAAATGGCCTCTGTCATAAATACTCAGCTCAAACAAGAATCAAGAGAGCATTTCACTACTCGAGAAAAACACTTTTTTAGGAATTAAATTTCTCTCAAATCAGGAGATTCCAAATCATCACATTAACTCCTTCCTCTTAACTGGCAACTCAAAGTGATGCTCGAC
The DNA here is from genome assembly GCA_036346405.1 of Phyllostachys edulis. Taxonomy (NCBI): domain Eukaryota; kingdom Viridiplantae; phylum Streptophyta; class Magnoliopsida; order Poales; family Poaceae; genus Phyllostachys; species Phyllostachys edulis. The sequence continues at coordinate 48,404,609 of CM070563.1, read as the reverse complement.
CCGAAAGCAATAACCACACTCATCTAAAGGAACTCTACTAGTCCACAAAAGGATACTCTAGTCCACTCCTCTACCAAAAGAACAATTCTAACAAATAATTCCCAACACCTCGATAGTACCAATTGTAACACCCACAATCACATCACCTCAAATCTTTAAGGATAATCAACTTGAAATTCTCAGCACACACGCTCATTTACTACGCCCAAAGGATTCCATCAATGATCATCACATTATTCGGAATCCACTTTTGTTCTACTCCTTCCACACATTTTCACTGGGCAACCAAGATTCTAGCATAAAACACATGTCCCACATCCACCTCCGAGACTCCTACAATGAACTCCTGGTATAAATGATAGGAAATCCTTAGATTTGATTGTCTAAAATTCCCACAATTCAACCATATTCAATCTTTAACATCAATCATGTAAACATAACGTCGGACAAATTATCTTTATAAAGATTCTAACTCTCAAAGGGTTATTCACTGACGCCAAGTCATACCTGACAATAACCCAACAATCTTGGCTACCTCATTAATTGCTTTAATGATTAGATTACTTCGCTAATCTTACTCTCATTACACTACACCATCATAATTCACCTACATAACCTTGTGAATTACTCAATCGCGATACTCTAGAAGATTGATCTGATTCTCACACTTTTTGATAGTTCCAACATCCCAACAAGAACTAAGGTTCTTGGATTGCAATTCAATATAGTTTCTATTTCAAATCAAATCCTCTCCAAGGAGTATTACAGGAAATCAGTTTATCACCCACTACATATCAAATAACTTGACACCCCAAGGTCTCACAACAACAATTAATAAACACTTCGAAAGACCCTTGTGAAACGAATCAGTTGATTCTTTCTCAAAAGAAAAGGCAAATAAAAATAATTTTCACCACCTAGAAAAACATTTAACACTCGCAGTGAACATAGGACCAAGGGAAACAGTCAATTAAGCAATAAACTCGGAAAACATAAGGGGAGTCCATAGTTAAGGGCACAAGTCCCGCATGAAGAGAATATCAAACCTCAAATGAGAAGAAGGTATTGCCTTTGAAAATCAGAAAACTCTTATGGGGTAAAAGAAGAAGGTTTAGGCACACTCAAATAAACAGCAAGTTACAAAACTTGACTCCAATCTCAAATACTTCTACTTTACTCCTTCCTTTAACAAAGAATGTTATTTTCTATAATTACTATAACACTTTGCCCGAAATAGTTTCAACTACCACATAAATCATGAGGTCTAAATGATCATAAACGTAAAAACTCGAAACATTTTCATTAAATCAATATCACGCAAGCGATCAAATTCTTGTACTTATAAAACATTCAACATTATCATCACAACCACATGCTGACAATCATACTAATCAACAAAATAATACTCTCTCAGCAAGAATCATCATAGCCTACTATCTCATCATAAAACTCTTCTAAAGACACAATAAACCACAATCAGTTTGATCTATAGAAGATCTGGTGAGCAAACCATAATATTGAAGCATAACTCTCTTAATAATGGCATACTATCATATGACCATATCACTAGACACACTAATATAGATCACTTATTGAATTTACCCATTCAACTCTTAGTTAGGCTAAACAGCAAACCTCATGCACACTAATTGCACTCTACACAAAACCATTAAGAATTTATGAGGGTATTAGTCATGAAAGCATTTATGGTTATACAACTATTTGTAATCACACAAGCATATACAAATACAGGATCAACTTTCCACTTTATGTTCAGGAATTAGAGCAATGAGTCATTTAAGCTTTAACCATCTAATCTTCTTGTCGGTGTTTTAGAACCGAACTTACGTAAAGATTGTTTGATTCGGGGGTTCCCCTAGGCTCAAAATCACGCAGAGAAGGAGACACGGGGATTTTTTTTATACAGGTTCAGGCCTTCTCCTGAGAGAATAACAACCCTACTCCTGTGTGTATGTATTGAGTATGCTGGATTACAATATCAAGAGAAAGACTAGGATGATGCGCTTTGTGCTCTTGATTTTCCTCCCTCTGATCCTTCTGATGATTCTACCTTTTATACTACTCGGAGTGTGCTGCTGTTCTTCCAGTCCAAAGGGTGCCTTAATGTTCCAGATTATGGAGCCATTACTGGAGATTATTGTGGGAGTAGTAACGTTCCCACGTTGCGAGACAGTTATCACCATGACAGGGAGTTAAATCGTGCCATTATTCCATAGAATAACAGTGTAGTTTACTACCCATATCTTTAAATATGGTGCAGAAGATTTCCTAGTCGATTAGGCCCACATGTCTGTAAGCCACATCGACTAGAGACTGGTCGTAGAAGAGCTTACGACCAGAGGGTGGTCATAGAATAGCTTACGACCATAAACTGATCGTAGAAGAGCTTACGATCAAAACATAGTCGTAGAAAGACTTACGACTATGGGGCAGTTGTAGAAGGACTTACGACTATGGGGTGGTCGTAGAAGAACTTACGACCTCCAGCTTCTCCCTTATGAATATTAAGGGGTATACTTAAGAATCATATGACGTCATTATTATCCATAATATGAATTAAAGATAAATAAATAAATGAGGATTATTATATCCTCGTCATCTAGCCCCCAGCTTCAAGTGAAAATAACTTACTTGGAAAAGGAGTAGTAGATGATCTTACGACCAGTAGATGGTCGTAAAGAGGTGGTCGAAGGAAAAACTCTTCGACTGGTGTTTCATTTGACCAGAAATTGGCTTAGTCAAGAAGGTTGTAGAGGGACTTACAACTTACAAGGTGGTCATAGGAGATCTTACGATCACATAGTAGTCGTAGTACTGTAGTCGGAAGAGAAATTCTTTCCGATTGTTATTGCTTTTGACCAGAAAATAACTTGGTCAAGAAGGTAATTTCGCTTGAGGTGTGAAGATAGGCTCGGTTTTCTCGAGCAAACAAATTTAAGAATCTGAATCGACTCTCACAGACCTGTCTGTTGGAGCAGTTCTCGAAGCGGTGGCAATCGTTGGGTCGCCACGTCTTTAACTCAGGCGTGTGGTTATAAATACTTACCGGGGGGTAAGACTTAGGTTTTTTACTTTTCCCCCAAATCGCTCCTACTGTTCTTCAAGTTCTCGCGCTTTCCGCCTTCGACCAAATCGACGATCTCCTGAAATCTTCCCCACTCCAAATCTCCGATCCTTGAGAGAGATGGTCGGAGCCGCTTCCCAATGGGCCGATTCAGAGATGGATGCGACCAAGATCGAGGCTTTGGTCGTCGATGAGAAGATTCCAAGGAGCCAGTTCATGAAGTGGATTGAAGCTGCTGGGCAGCATTGGCCGTCGGGGGAAATTGGGCAGATCCCTGTCTTCCAAGCATTCTGTGAGTGTGCCCTTCGATTTCCCACTCACCCTTTCCTCACCCTTGTACTCGAACACTTCGGTGTGGAGTTGGTGAACCTTGTTCCCAATTCCATCACGATGTTGGGTGTGTTCGTGTACTTGTGCGAGGCTTACCTAGGGATCCCGGCTAACTTGGAGTTGTTCCAGTTCTATTATGGAATGACTCGTCTAATTGGAGTCGCCGGTAGCTGTAGTCTGAAGCTCCGCGACGGGAAGTCGAGGGGGTATATTCATATGTTCACCCAGTCGTCGTGGCCGAAATGGAAGAAGAGGTGGTTCTATTGGGAGATAACCAATGAGGGCAGCCTCTCCTTCATCGGAAAGCCGGCCGAGAAGATCTCTACTTGGGATTCAACTCCAAAAGATCTTGGTCGGATTGCCCCCTTCATTCAAGCCATCAAAGACTTGAAAGAAGAGGGGCTTACTGGATGGCACATGGTGAAGGATTTCATCACGTGCCGCATTAGCCCTCTAAAGAAGAGGGCTCATCTGATGTGGAGGTACTCGGGACCGCAAGACCTGACGAGGGACTACGAGGAGGGTAAGTAAACTCCCAGCTTTAGCCTCTTGTTGATTTTGATTTTGGCTTATTGGAAGTTTTACTTGTTCCTGCAGACCTCTCACAAGAGGAGGTTGATGCTCAAGTCAAGCTTGTTTGTGAGAAGCGCCTGCCATCGAACGCGGCGGTTCGTCAAATCCTAGCAGTCCTATCTCCAGAGGACAAGGTAAGCGCCTAAAGGTAATCAGGAGCTGATTTCATTTTTAGGACTTTGTAGTCGTAGAAAAACTGACGACTGGATACTGGTCGTAGAAAGGCTTACGATCAGGTACTGGTCGTAGAAAAGCTTATGACCAGGGGGTTGTCATAGAAAATCTTACGACATGGTGATAGTCGTAGAAAAACTTACGACTGCTTTGTAATATCTCTTTTTCTGATTCTTGCAGAAAGTATGCATGGAAAACCGTCGAGACGATGAAGAGGTCGCTCTAATGGTTGTTGGCGTGGCAGTATAGCAGTTTGATTCTCCCCCGGCCAAGAGGCGTCGGCTCGTTCAAGTCACCAACAAGGGAGGCGCAAGCTCGAGCTCTTTTGACCCGACTAGGCCTTTTGCAAAGTTTGCCGCGGATTTGGCTACTGCAGTAGAGGTTGCAGCGGTCGAAGCACTCGAGCCTCCCAAGCGCAAAGCCCCTAATACCAAGGTACCCTTCTATTATGACAACAAGACTTTCGCAGTTTCTGCCTCTCGTGGCTTTATCAAGCAACTAGAAAAAGAGAACTGGAAGAGTTTTATGTTTTTTTGTGAAGAAAACTGTTGCGCCAGTAGTACCTGTGGTCGAGGGCAGTGCTGCCCTTGAGGTGGTCGATACAGGTCTCAACCATCTGGAAAGCCAGGAGGACCAAGGAGCAGTCATGCTCGCTCAAGACCCACGACCAGACGTGGTTGTGGCCATTCCTCAACTCAAGTCTCGACCAGACGTGGTTGAGAAAAAGTCGAAGAAATCTTCTTTGGGGAAGGTTTCTTCCAAATTCAAGATCAAGTCCGGCACACAAAGGTATGTAGAAAGATAAAAGTGCAAAAACAACATTTAACTTTTGCTTTTTACCATTTAACGTGTTTCTCTTTTTATGATCTTAGCCCGGCTCCTTTAGCCATTAAGGATGTTCCTGCCAAGAAACCCACTGCCATCTCTCCGGCAGTTGGAGAAATGACAGTGGCGGTGGTCGAAGGATCATCCGCCGTCCGAGTGGTGGAAGGTGTCGTTTTTGCTGAGGCGGCTACGACCACTGAGGTGGTCGTGGAGCCAGAAGCGAAAATGGAAAAGGTAGCGACGAAGGCATCCGGTCATAGGGGTGAAGCACTCGATCACCGCGCTGGGAAGGAAATCATCATGGATGATCCTCCTAGCCCCCAAGGTCAAGCTTCTGATGCTGCTACCCTCGAAGAAGAAGAAGGGTCCGAATTCTTCGACCACTTTTTTGGATTCTTCGTTCCTGCTACCGTCGTAGGATCTAGCGCATTTAGATCTCGCACTCGTGTTCCTCACCCTAAGGACATTCCCAACAGAGGGGATGTTTTCGACGACGAGCGTCTCGAAAAGGTGTGATGGGACCGAGTTTAGGAGATTGACGAGCTGAAGAACCCTACGATGGTAGTATCTTCATTTGCTCGAACGACTATGAATGCAAGTACCTGATGTTCGGTATTCACATATATGTCTTTTCTCGCTTCTTACTGTCTTTCTTTATGCAGAAAGCCTTAGAACAAATTGTTACTGTTGTTGAGTACAACAGACAACTTGTCTAGCTTCGACAGGAGAAGGCGATACTCTGCGAGCAAGCAGAGAGATGGTAAGTAACTGGTATTCGTAGTCGTCTTATGTTTCGACCACTTATAAAGTACTCATGGGGATTGTCGTAGAAGAACTTACGACTAGGTATCGGTCATAGGAAAACTTACGGCCAGGTAATGTCATAGAAAAACTTACGACTAGGTTCTGATCGTAGGAGGACTTACGACTAGGGTGTTGTCGTAGAAAAACTTATGACAAGGTTTCGGTCGTAGAATAACTTATGACCGCTTGTTTTATGCTGATGTCTACTCTTTTCCTCTGTAGGTTTAAGAGCGACGAGAAGTCCTTAGCTGATTCGCTCGACTTTGAGAAAGCCGAGTTGAAAAAGCTAAGTGAGAAGAATAAAGACCTCCTGAATGAGCTGAGGCAAACTCTGCAATCCGAAGGTTGCAGGGACAAATAAACGGTAAGTGCTAAACTTGAAACCGTTTACGGCCTTTCTTTCTTTTTCTAACTCTTATTCTTTTTCAGAAAAAGAGGATGAAGTGGGGAAGCTTGAAACTGAGGTCAAAGAAAAGACCTTGGTTCTTAACAAGATTACCCACATCGCCAAAGAAAAAGACCAAGAGGTTCAATCGTGGAAGGAGCACCATATAAAGAGTGCTGCCTCTCACCAGGAGGAAGTCAAGAAGTTGGATTCTCGACTAGTTAGTAAGCAAATCTTTACCTGTGATTAGTTTCATTTTCCTTTCGAGGTCATTTTATCTGACTGGTCTTATTCTTTTCAGAGCAAGCAGTCGAAATAAAACTACTTCGTGAGGCTTCAACTCGCGGTCAGGAGGAGATGAAGTCCTTGAAGGTCAACCTCTAAGACAACATTTCTCTTCTGAATAATGTACTCGGTGGGCTTCATGCTGAGGGAATCACTCCTCGTGAAGACACGATGATTACCCATTCGAGTGCCATTGGTGACCAAGTCAGAACTTTGTAGGAGTTGGTGACTACTCTGAAGACGAACCGAGTCGATTCGATAAAGGAAGCGGTCAAAGAGGGAATAAGTTTTGTTTTGGCAAAACTTAAAGCTCATGACCCCAGTCTTAATCTACAACCCATCTTAGATAACTTCGACTGCTCTGAAGCAGAAGTGGAGCGGTTAATGGCAGAGATGCAGCCGATCGTCGAGGAAGTCACGGAGGAGATGCAAATATGATCTCCTTCGTTAGAGTAGTTTGTACTCGAATCCTATAAAGACATGTTTTTTTCTGTTGATATATGTATTCCTTTCTTCTTCCTGCAAATCATCTTGTCGAGTAGTTAGTAATTCATAAGATAATGAATTGAAAAAAGAGCAAGACTAAGAATTGAAGTCAAGTTAATAATTTTGTCCTAGCCCCCGACTATTTGCTTGGTTTATTTAGATAAATCAAGTAAATAGTTTAAAATGGGTCTTCTTAAAAAGAGAGGTTTAGCTAACTTGTAGTTTTTCGATCACGATTATCATGCAATGGTTGAAAGAGTAAGAACGAGTCGACACTAGAAAGTTCCTTCTAGTGTGCAAGACAACGTGTAGAGAGGAAAGGCTTCGACTAGGTGATGTTACTATCTCCAGCCAAATTAATCAAATCAAGAACGGTCAACTTGAGTTAGATAAACGTCTGGAGTGCCTTTTAAAAATTCGTTCAACTCTTTCCAGTGCACTCGGTAGGTTCGCTCTGGTAGCAAGAGTTAGAAACAGGACAACGCTAGGAAGTTCCTTCTAGTGGGCAGGACCACGTGCAGAGAGGAAAGTCTTCGACTAGGTGTTGCAACTTCCTCCGACCAGTTAAAACGAAGTGAGTTTACCAAAAGTAGTCGAGCAAATTTGAAAAGTGTACTCGGCTTAATTTATTTTTCAAAAATTAATGAATAAATAAACTAAGGTACTAAGAGTCGGCTTGACATTATTTCAACCATGTTTTAAACCCAAGCTCTTTATGTTGGCAGCAAAAAGAGAGGAACGAGTTGACACTAGGAAGTTCCTTCTAGTGGGCGGGACCACGTGCAGAGAGGAAAGGCTTCGACTAGGTGATGTTACCATCCTTTCGACCAGTGTAAAGATGAACTGGGTTACGACCAGTGTATTGTCGTAGAATGTCTTACGACCAGTGTATTGTCGTATAAAAGCTTACAACTAGGAACTGGTCGTAGGCGGACCTTCGACCAGGGTATGGTTGAAAAAATTATCAAAGCTCTACTCAAAGTACGACAATAAAGATGGAAAGAATTTGATGCTTTATTACAGTATTGGTCTATTACACATAGAATTTGTGTAACTGGTTGATGTTCCAAGAATTAGAGAGAATTCGGCCGTCTTCCATTGTCAGTCGTGCGAACACAGTGCGATAATTTCGACCCTTTGTGTAAGGACCTTCCCACTTGAGAGAAAGTTTGTTCCGATTAGACTGGGATTGAATTTTCCTCAATACCAAGTCACCTATAGCAAGGCTGCGAGGTTGGACCTTACGATCATAGTATTTGCGTAGGGCTTGCTGGTAAACTACTGAACGAATTAAGGCTTGATTCCTCTTCTCTTCAAGCAGGTTAATGTCATCCGCTCGAAGTTGTTCTTGGGCTGAGTCGTTGAAACTCTCGACCCTTGTTGACCTGATCTTTAGTTCTGGAGGAAGCATGGCTTCAGCACCAAAAACTAGGAAAAAAGGTGTATCACCTGTAGCCCGACTAGCAGTCGTACGAACTGCCCATAGTATTGAGGGTAATTATTGTACCCAAGCCCTCGAGCGCTTAACAAGCTGGTCGAAGACTCAAGTTTTAATTCCCTACATTATTTGGCCATTTGCTCGTTCGACTGCCCCATTGCTTTGGGGATGGGCAACAGAGGCGTAACACAGCTTGGTACCCAACTCGTCGCAAAATTCTTGGAATTTTGCGCTCAAAAATTGTTTACCATTATCTGTGATTATTCGACTTGGGACCCCAAACCGAGTGATCACGCTTCTCATCATGAACCGTTTTGCTACTTCTGTTGTTATCCCAGTCATAGGTTTGGCTTTCGATCCATTTTGTGAACGTATCAGTAGCCACAAAAGGAACTCGAAACCTCCTGGAGCCTTTGGGAACGGTCCTAGGATGTCAAGACCCCAGGTCGCAAAAGGCTAAGATAGAGGGATTGTTTGCAATGCCTGAGCTGGTTGGTGTATTTGCCTGCTATGAAACTGGCATTGTACAAATTTCTTAACCAGCTCTTTGGCATCGTAGAGAGTTGGCGGCCAGTAAAATCCTTGTCAAAAGGCTTTTCCGACCAACGTTCTGTAGGAAGCATGAGTTCCACAGATGCCCCCATGTATGTCGTGAAGGAGGTTTTGTCATTCTCTCTGCGATATGCATCGCATGAGTACCCCTTGAGTGCCTCGTTTGTAGAGGACTCCTTTGACCAAAGTATACATTTTGGCCTTTCGGGATAAACTATCTGCCTTGAGATCATCATCGGGTATGGAACCTGTCTGAAGATACTCATAGATGGGATGCATCTAGGTATCTTCGTATTCTAGAGAGGCTATCTCAATAGGAGGTGTCTCCGGTGTTTCAACTAGAGACGGCTTCTGGAGTTGTTCCAGGAATACTCCTTTTGGTACTTACGATCGGAAAGAAGCTATTGGAGCAAGCTAGTCTGTGAGGAAATTATCCTTTCAAGGGATGAATTTTTCCTCAAAATTGAAAAAATGCTTTTCAAGCTTTCGAACCTCCGATAAGTACCGATACATAGTCGTATTAGAGCACTAGTACTCTTTTTCGACTTGATTCACGACTAGTTGAGAGTCTCTTCTCACGAGTAGTCGTCGAATTGCGAGTGCTTTCGCAGCTCGTATCCAGCTAGCAAACCTTCGTATTTTGCCACATTGTTAGTGGCCTGAAAGTTTAATTGAATGGCATACTTTAAGGTCTCTCCGTTCGGAGATTTTAGGACCACCCCAGCCCCCGAGCCACTTAAAGTAAGTGACCCGTCAAAGTACATCATCCTTTGATGGTAGGAATCGTCTTTGGGATCCTAAACATGTTCAGGATTTGTCCATTCGGCGACAAAGTCTGCCAAGATCTGGGATTTAATGGTCGTTCGGGACACGAAATGGAGGTCGAACTCCCCAAGTTCTACTAAACATTTAGACATGCGTTCCGCTTCCATATTCTGGAGGATCACTCCCAAGGGAAACTCAGACGACACAATTATCTTGTGCGCCTGAAAATAATGCCGTAGTTTCCTCAAAGACATGAGGAGAGCATAGAGAAGTTTTTGGACCTAAGGGTAACGCTCCTTAGGCTCGTGCAAAACTTTACTTACGTAGTAAACTGATCGTTGGATGTTTTCACGCTCTACGAACAGTACTACGCTTACTGCCTGTGGCGTGGCAACTAAATAAATTAAGAGCGTCTCTTCTGGTTTCGGGGAAACCAAAATAGGAGCACTCGTAAGATAGCTCTTGACATCCTCAAAGGCAGTGTTTGCCTCTTCCGACCACTCGAAACCCTCGTGCTTCCTTAGAAGTTTGAAGAAAGGTAGTCATTTTTCTCCCAGTTGTGCGATGAAACGACTTAAAGTCGCCATACACCCTGTGAGTTTTTGGACTTCTTTCTTCGTGGTTGGAGGGCGCATTTGCACAATGGCCTTTATCTTTTCGGGGTTTGCTTCGATCCCTCGTACAGAGACTAGGAATCTAAGCAATTTTCCCGAAGAGACTCCAAACACACACTTCTCGGGATGGAGTTTTAGGCGGTGTTTTTTGAGGTTGTCGAATGTCTCCTGCAAGTCTGAAACATGATCAAGCCATTTGATGCTTTTTTACAACTAGATCGTTAACATAGACTTCCAAATTTCGGCCTAGCTGAGGTGAAAAAGTCGATTGCATCAAGCGTTGAAAAAAAGCGCTAGCATTTTTTAGACCAAATAGCATTTTGACATAACAAAATGTACCAATGCGCTCTCCTCCTTCTGTGCAGGTTGTCCTCCTTCCCGAGGTGAAGGTAGGTGCCCTGGAAATTGGCTAGTAGAAGGTCGCAGAGGTGTTGCCACGAGTAGATCGACTCGAGCGGTTGGTTTAATAACCACAATCGAGCGAACCCTTCAAGCATGGTCGGAAGGTAATTCGCCATGGTGCACTCTCCTCCTCCTACTACTCAGACAACGGTCGTGTAGATCTGAAGAAATTCGATGGGATTTTGAGACCCATCAAACTTCTCCATGTTCCTTGGTCGAAACCGCGGCGGCCAGTGAACTGCTCGGAGGTCAGGCAAGAATGCCCGGCATCCGGTAATCACATCGTAATGCCTTCTTCGCAAGAAAGAGGGGTTGATGTCGCCAGGCGATCGTTCACGATGATACCCGGCAATGGGTGAATCTAACTTATGATAAGTCTCGATCCTACGAGGGTAACACTCCTCGTATCTTGTCTGTTGTTGCAGACCTCTGGGTCGAAGTGGCGAATGATCACCTCTCCTGGGAGCTTTCTGATCATCAGGCGTTCGTGGAACCCTTTTTCGGTTTGGGGAACGATGCATCTTGCGGTGATCTCGATGCGGTGAGTTATTCGAACGACTGGAAGCTGTCAGAGCCGTACTGCTATGACTTCCAGTATGATGTCGGTGAGGACGCTCGAGTTTGCTCATCGTACTTTGTAGCCTTCATGTGATCTCTTTGGCGAAGAGGTCGTAACCAGGCGCTCGGGCGAGTTCTCGAGATGGGTTCTTGAGCGGATCATTGATATGTTGGAGTTGTTGAACTTCTTCTGATTGTTATTGAACGCGCCAAGGCAAATTTCTCTGAGCTGCAATTCATTTCCGTCGGGTTGTTTTAGAATCGTCCATACCTGATCCTTGAGCTTGCCTTAGCGAAGTGCGATGATCTCGAGGATTCCCGCACACTCATTAGAGTATTGACTCTGTTCATCGCCGGAGGTATCCTTGCCATTGCCATGAGCGGTCGTAGGGTATGATCGTCGGGTAGCGTCCTCAGTCCTGCCTCTAGGAGAGTTATTGTTACTTGAGGGAAGGACGAAGACCTCCCGTTGATGACTTCCACTTGTGCTTGAGGCCTCCTCACTTGAGAAGTAGTTGAATGACACCATCTGGCGACTTGGAGTAAACCCCTCTAGGAAGGGGAATTCCGGGTTATAGCCATCTCCATCTGTAGGTGAGCCCTGCGTTGGGATGGTCGAACTCGCAAGAGAAGCATGTTTGATCGCATCCTTGGCTTGATTAACCGAAGAGAGAGGACCGCTAGATGTTGATGAAGGTCCAGAATTATGACTTCCAAGACTTGTCGTGCCAAGTCGGACTATCTCAGATGGACTTGAACATTTGGAGGGAGAACCCTTGCCATGCTCTGAGTCTGCCTTAGGACAGCCCTCGTTATGTTCGGATGGACCCTTGCCCTCTGAGGAAGCTGGTTCCTTATCTGGACGTATCGTCGTGGGGGGATAAGGATCCCTAATCAACGCCGTTGATGGTATGGTCTCCTGGAGAATGATCTCCGGGGGCGACGTCACCATTGGATGAGGCAGTACTCGGCTCATAGTTGAAACCAGTATCCATATCGATATCTGCATAATCGGCCAAGTTGAACCAGTTCTCCTCGTTCCACTCTCCTGCCATGAGAGCATTAGAGTTGGAAAAGAGCAAAGAAAGCTGGTGACTCGAAGCTCCCCACGGTCGGTGCCAACTATCGATGTTTTAGAATCGAACTTACGTAAAGATTGTTTGATTCGGGGGTTCCCCTAGGCTCAAAATCACGCCGAGAAGGAGACATGGGGATTTTTATACAGGTTCGGGCCTTCTCCTGAGAGAATAACAACCCTACTCCTGTGTGTATGTATTGAGTATGCTGGATTACTGTGGATATCATGGGGATATGTGCACGATCTTAGGATGATGTTACAATTGGCAATGGCATTGAAGGTTTGTCGAAACACGCTTTTTCGGCAAAGTCAGGATTTTCGGTAATCTTAAGCAAGTAATGTCTTGGTATGACCAAGCAAGTAAGGAGCGGTAGTACCGCAGCGATATCTGGCTTTTAGTTGGCGGTATGGTTTTTCAATGACGTGTTTTCTTGGATTTTTGGTCTCCTTGGAAAGCGATCGACCCTTGAGTTTTGGGAGCGGTACTACCGCTGATCTTGATAATCTGCAGTAGTGCATACATGGCAGTATGACCGTTTGTGTTCTGAATGTTTGCCGACTTGGTAAAATGGTGTTTCGTTAGGTCAAGTTCATGGGTTTCAGTGCATATGTGTTGCATGATGCATGTTTTGACTAACGTGGGTCAAGTTGCGAAGAACTTGTTCCCAGAATCAATTTCTTTGTCTATTGTTATGCAGGTTGCTTGGAGGACAATGACGGTCAACGGCAAGGATGATCGGGACTAAGCTTGGAGAGCTAAGGTCTAGAACAATCGGGGATGCTGGGTGAAGTCAATGCAGTCAAGCATGGTGTAGAATGGACAAGGGTGACCGAACGGGCAGTTCGGTGCGACGGGTTGGATCAAGCAGCGTGGGGGTCGGTGCAAGTGCCATGGTAGTTTCGGTGGGAGCCGGATGGGATAGACTTGCCGACATGATGAGAGCCGCTGGATCAACCTACACATGGTGAAGCCTGGAAGTGCTTCATGAAGATTGGACTCGGTTTTTGGAAAAAGATCGAGAAGGGGTATTTTGGTAATTTTACCTAAATACCGCCATGGTGACCTTTTGCCAACCCGCGGCGCAAGATGGAGCATGAAGAAGCGGATTAGGTCAAGAGGAGATGAAGACGGTGCTTTAAAATACGTGCGTGAGTGAAACCCGTTTGTGTGTGGGCCTAACGGGTACCCATTAGGGTTTTTCTTCTAGAAGCTAAGCCTCCACTATAAATAGAGGAGGGTGCTGGCTAGCACCTCCTCAACCCTTCATTTGAGAAACCCTAGTTTTGTGTTATTAGGGTTTGGAGAGATTAGTGGGAGGTTAGGGTTCTATAGAGTTGGATTTAATTTCGTGTTCATGTGTTGAGTCTTTGTCCTCCTAGATAGAGTGGCTGTAAACCAACATCATATCAAATCAATCCAAGGAAATATTTATCAAAGATTTGTCTCTTTGTGTTCTTTCTCTCTATTTCGTGATTTTGAGTATTTCTTTGATTCACGAGTTTTTCTTTGATTTATTGCTGTGATCTAGCTTGCTGTGACATGTGGGAATACATCTAGGATCATTTTGATCATCAATCACCCACGAGCAAGTGTTTGAATCATATTTTGGTTTTGACTCGGTTTTTGGAGCAACCTTCGTTCGAACGGAAAAAGGTCAGAACTTTGGCAAGGATCTTCACGATCGTTGCATGGAATAGGTTCCTGACATCCTTAGGAAAGTGTGTTTGAAGTTTCGTGAAGTTTGGAGTTGCGGATCAAAAGTTACGTCAATTTTTGATTTCGTTCTCAGGCTATTTACTATTCATTCGCCTGTTTTTACTGTTCACTGCGGTACAATCGGCACTGTTCATCCGGTTGTTTCAATTTTCGGTATGGCTGGCACTGTTCATCCGGTACAACCGGTACTGTTCATCAGTACTGTTTATCAGCTTTTTTTCTGTGTTTTTGGTCGTTTGTCTTGGGGGTTTGAAGGGGATTCAGTACAAGTCTTCCGCTATGCTTATATATATATATATATATATATATATATATATATATATATATTGATCTTTATAGTTCTCATAGCTATTGGAGTCAAAATCATGTTTGAATCCGATCAAAGCGAAAAATAGATAGTGCTCCTATTCACCCCCCTCTAGTCGCTGTTTCGGTCCAACAAGTGATATCAGAGCCCGGTTAGTTCAATCTTGATCTTAACCGGTCACTGAACTTGGCGATGGATAAGTACTCAACTAAGCCACATATCTTCGATGGGCTCGACTATGCCTATTGGAAGAATCGCATGTGAGTCTTCCTTCAGAGCGAAGGACAAGCTATATGGGAGGTTGTTCGAGCTCCACTCGTTTTGCCCGAGGTTGCTTCATCTACTTTAGCAGCCCTCTTGGCAAACAACTATAAGGCTAAGAATCTCCTATATGCTGGGCTTGGTAGATAGGAGTACGATAGGATTTGCAACCTTGAGACCACACATGAGATTTGGCACACCCTCGAAACTTACTATGAGAGATCGTCCCAGATCAAGCAAGTGTGCCAGACGGTCTACAAGTGAGAGTATAACAAATTTGAGATGCGTCCTAGCGAGAGCATCGATGACGTTTTTACTCGCTTTAACAATGTGATCAATCAGATGAGAGCTATTGACATTGAGTACTCTCAATCTGAGAATACCGCCCACCTCTTGGCTGCAATCAACACCAAGGAGTGGGAGATGAAGGCTACCGTCATTGAGGAGAACGTCAATCTCTCTAGTCTCACTTTGGAGCTGCTTTATAGCAAGCTCAAGACTCATGAGATCAAGAGAGGCAGTCTTCCTAAGAAGGATAACATGGCTTTGGTAGCTGATCTTCTGAAAAGAACTTCTGATGGTTCTTCTGAGCCTTCTTCTGGATTTTCTCTTGCGTGTTTACCTATAATTCAAGAAGAAGAGTTTGAGAGTCTTCCTAAGGCTGATTTAGCTCTTTTAGCCAAGAAAGTCACATGGGCCTATAACAATGTTAGAAACAAGAAGAGAGGTGGCCCTGTGACATGCTATGAGTGTGGAGAGCTATATTATATCCGGGCAAACTGCCCCAAGTTGAAAGGTAAGGGCAACCGCAAGGATGAGAAACCTGCTTGGAAGAAGCCTCAGGGGAGCAAGCCTAAGTATGATGCTACCAAGCTCATGAAGGCTGCTCACCGGGTCCTTGCCGCTTTTGGAGAGCAATCCATGAGCGATGTGGACTCCGGGAGCGAGGAGGACAAGGTGGAGGAGCTCTCTCAAGACAAGAAAGGGAAGGCCAAGGACTTCACCGGCTTGTGTTTCATGGCCGACTCCGTCGATGCCGATGACAACGATGAGGTACCTCCTTCCTATGATGTTCTTTCTGCTAGATGCGACACCATGTTTGAGCAACTCATGAGTCAGGATAAGGCCTTAGAGTTTACCATGGCTAGGAACAAGGACTTAGAGTCACAAGTAGAGAATTTGACTTTAGAACTTGTAAATGCTAAGACTCTTGAATCTGTTGAATTTTCATCTTGCTATGCTCTACACTCTGAATTTGCTAAACTGCAATCTGCTCATGATATTGCTTTGCACCAACTTGAAAATGCTAGGACTAAGCTAATTGATGTTAAATCTGCTCCCTGTGAAAAATGCTTAGAGTCTAGTAAGTTGGATGCCTCTGGTAATGTTAAATCTAGCTTTTGCTCTTTCTGCTTAGAATGTGAACATAAAGTTAAAGACATTTTAGAAGCAGTTAGAGCTAAATATGCCAAGCTTAAGGACACAATTGAGTCTACCCCTTGTGCCTCATGTGCAGCCTAAAAGCTTGAAGTTGCTTTTCTTAAGGAGAAACATGCTAGAGCCATTAAGGCCAAGACTTGTGAATCATGTGTTAACTTTGCAAAAGAAAATGCTTATCTTAAGGACACACTAGAAAAATTCTCTAAAGGTAAGAAACAATTAAACATGATTCTGGAAACGTCTAAAACTCCTTATAAGAAGCAAGGGTTAGGATATAACTCTGCCCAGGACAAATCCTAGCCTAATGTCATTCAGATCTTGGAAAATGGCTTAGTTGAATTCACAACCCAGCCTACAAAAACAATTTTCAAATCTGCAGCTTTTGTCCAACGTTCTTTTAAGTCAAAAGATGCTTCTCCCTGTGGTACCAAATACCATTGCACCTATTGCAAGAAGAGTGGACATTTGGTTGAGTTCTATTGGTGTATGTTGAAGAACGCTAAGAAAAATATTGCGAAAATTTCATCTAATCAACCAAGAGCTTTTATGAGACATGGTCATTTAGAAAGGAAGAAACCTGGACTAGGAGTTGTTTCGCATGCTCATCATCATAAGGTTCCTAGACAGGATGCTTCTCATGTTTGTGTAACCATTGCTCATAACAGAACTTCAAATAAAATCAAGGATAGCACTTCTGCTTTGCATACTACTCGCAGACGTGTGTCTTAGTACTGGGTTCCCAAGTCATGTTTAAATAACTCCAGTATTGAGACACATCGATCTTTTGTGCCTTGATTTTCAGGATCGCCGCGGAAGGAGGAAGAACACATAGCTCGTCGACTCCGGCTATTCACGCCACATGACCGGAGACTCAAGATGGTTCATTTCCTTCACGCAGTCAACGGGTGATGACTTCATCACCTTTGGAGATGATACACAAGGGTGAATTGAAGGAACGGGATCGATCAGGGTGAATGACAGATTCATCCTGAAGGATGTCGCTCTTGTGGACAAGCTAAGGTACAACTTACTTTCTATTTCGCAGCTTCTTGATGATGGCTACGAAAGTCGATTTAAGAAAAATGCTTGTCGTGTCCTTGATTCTGCCGGTGAGCTTGTTTTTGGTATTTCTAGAGTTGGTAGAATTTTTGGAGCTGATTTTTCTTAATCTCTTGCTGGATCTCTCAAATATTTAATTGCATCTTCTTCTGATATCTGGCTTTGGCACCGACGTTTGGGGCACATTAGTTTTAATCATCTGATGCGACTTAGCGGCCTTGATCTCATGAGAGGTTTGCCTAAACTCAAAGCCATCAAGGATGCTGTATGTGTGCCCTGTAGGCATGGCAAGCAAGTTGCCGCCTCACACCCTTCATTGACTATGATCATGACTGACGGAACAGGACAGTTGCTTCACATGGATACTATTGGTCCTACTAGGGTTCGGTCCTATTGGTCCTACTAGGTTTCGGTCAGTCGGTGGTAAATGGTACATTCTTGTCATAGTCGATGATTTTTCGAGATATTCTTAGGTGTTCTTTCTTGCTTCGAAGGATGAGGCTTTTGATCATTATCATGATCTTGTTCTTCGTTTGGCTTCTGAACTTCCTGGTGCCTTGAGAGCAATTTGCAGTGACAATGGCACAGAGTTCAAGAATGCTTCTTTTGCCTCCTTTTATGCTGAGCGCGGTATTGGGCATCAGTTCTCTTGTCCACATGTCCCTCAACAAAATGGCGTTGTAGAAAGGAAGAACAGGACCTTAGTCGAGATGGTTAGGACGATGCTAGATGAGTATAGCACACCGAGGAGGTTTTGGGCTGAAGCTATTTCTACAACTTGCCATATTTCAAGCCGTATCTTCTTGAGACTGTCTTTGGGCAAGACTTCTTATGAGCTTCAATTTGGTAGAAAACCCTCTGTCTCTCACTTTCGAGTCTTTGGATCCAAGTGTTTTATTCTCAAGACAGGAAACCTAGATAAATTTGAATCAAGGACTTGTGATGATTTATTTCTGGGTTATCCTGCTCATTCGATGGGTTTTCGGGTTTTTAATGTTGAAACTAACATTGTCCAGGAGACATGCAATGTCACTTTTGATGAGACTAGCCCTAGAGCTAGATTCGATATTTCAGGTGATTCATAGGAGACGGAGAGCATTTTTTTAGAAGAAGATGATGATGAAGTTGATATTGCTCTTCCACATGTTGTTGATGCTCCTGTCCAAGCTCCAGAACCTGCTACGACTGCTTCACCTCCAATTGAGGCTCCTGCTGCATCTTCTTCATCAGCAATACCTACAGAGGTTGAGGAGATGCTATCTCCCCCAGGCACTCCACTGCACATTCAGAAGCAACACCCTCCGGATCAGATGATAGGTAATCTTCATGAGCGAGTCACTTGCTCCAGGTATCACGATCCGAGTCTCTTCTCTCATTCTGCATTTGTAGCCTCTTTTGAACCCCGCGATATATCACATGCTTTATCTGATTCTAGCTGGGTCAATGCCATGCATGAGGAGTAAGAGAATTTTGAGATAAACAAGGTCTGGAACCTAGTAGAGCCTCCTAGTGGTCATAATGTGATAGGAACCCGTTGGGTGTTAAAAAATAAACAAACTGAGGATGGTTCTGTGGTTAGAAACAAGGCTAGGTTGGTAGCTCATGGTTTTAGCCAAGTTGTGGGGTTATATTTTGATGAGACCTTTGTAGGGATATGGGTAGGCTACGATAGCTACAAACAAAAATTTCTACCACGCAAACCAGAAAGCCAAGCACGTAGATGATCACAGATCGTTACCACTAGACACGCAGAGCAGCAAAAGAAGGGTTGGAGCAGCCTGGTCCAATGTAGAGCGCATCGATGTAGTGGTCGTAGTCGATCGTCCAACATCGATCACGTCGATGAAGTGGTCATAGTCGATCATCCAGCGTCCTCGCGAGTCGATCGTCTCCTCCAGCAACCTTTGCAGTTCCTTGTGAAGATCATGGATCGTCCTCAAGCACAACAGTCGCAGTAGCGCCTCTACGGTATCCACACGTCCAGGGAAGGAACAACCGTACGCCGGTGTACTAGCACCAAGTCGCACGGCGGAGCTCTTAGGAAGATGGTGGCTAGGGTTTCGGTAGAGCAACTCACGTCAACTCGTCTGTTATGCCCCCCCCCCCAAACAGCCTCAAGCATCTCCTTATATAGTGCTCGTGACGGATCCTATCCTAACACGTTTGACGAATCGTATCTGTACTGGTTTGTTCCAACCCGTTAAGTGTGTGACCCTGTAGGTTCAAGCGTAATCGGTTGTGACTCGAAAACTCTTTCCGATCATGGGTCGTAGTGGCTCCTAGCAGAATATAGCGATTCCCGAATACACACAAATTATATCGGACAAACCTTAATACAATATGATCTACAACCAGATCCTTATCACTTATGACCAGGTCCTATCTCTATACGACCAGTTCGTATTTGGTCATGACCAGTTCGTAACTCCTTACGACCAGGTTACGACCACTCTATGACTACGTTCGACCAGTCTACGACCAGCTCGTATCTCCATACGACCAGTCCATAACTGTTCGAACTAAGCGACCTACTCGTGTATTCTCCCTTTGCCTCATGCTATCTGGTTGAACTCCAGGTGAGATGTTGTGTCATCCATGGACTGTTTAATACTTTCTCGATCGAGTGTCGGATAACTTTACGTGGTCGAACACTTCGACTACTAGTGGCATGGCCATGCACTTTCTTTATCCGACCACAACGAGGGGCCCAGAGACATCTCTCCTGTTATGTTAGGAGGGGCAAATCTCATATCCGACCAGTCACATTCCTCTGCATGTTTCATAGCATACCCGAAAGCTACATTTATAACTACCCAGTTACGAGCAGCGTTTGGCAACCCCTAAGAATGCTATTACATATGTAGGAAACCATGCTGATCTCAGGTCTAAAGATTATGCATCATCATTTCTTGAGACCAACTAACGACACATAGAATCATAACAATCTCAATAGTGTCTCAAGGTGGGTCTTATCCAACATCATGTTCTTTAACATGTGTCCATATTATTGGTTTGATATCTCCATATCCATGACCCGTGAAACATAGTCATCAACCAATACATATGCTAGTCCATTCATATGTGTCCTCATATGTTTCTAACTAGGGATCGTATAAGAATAATTATCGCAGAAATATAGAGTTTCACAATCAAGTCACATACTTGATAATCAATATTAACAATATTATTCTAGGAACAAGATAACATATTATCCAATATTATGAACATAATGAAATATAATCATCTCTATGATTGCCTCTAGGGCATATTTCCAACAACCTTTGCTCCTGTTGCTAGACTAGAAGCCATTCGCATTTTGCTTGCATTTGTTGCATCTAAGGGATTTAGGTTGCATCAAATGGATGTTAAGAGTGCCTTTCTGAATGGTTTTACAAAGGAGGAAGTGTATGTTAGGCAACCCCCTGGCTTTGAGAATCCCAAGCACCAAGATCGTGTTTTTAAGCTATCCAAAGCCTTGTATGGTCTTAAGCAAGCCCCTAGAGCCTGGTATGATAGACTTAAGACCTTTTTGCTTAAGAATGATTTTGAGATGGGAAAGGTAGACAAGACTCTTTTCATTCTTAGGCATGGCAATGACTTCCTACTTGTTCAGATTTATGTGGATGATATTATCTTTGGTGGTTCTTCTCATGCTCTTGTTTCTAGTTTTTCTGAGACCATGTCCAGGGAATTTGAGATGAGTATGATGGGAGAGCTCAATTATTTTCTAGGGCCTCAAATCAAGCAATGCAAGGAAGCGATTTTCATCCATCAGACGAAGTACACCAAGGATCCGCTCAAGCGCTTCGAGATGGGTGACTACAAGCCGATCGCCACTCCCATGGCGACTTCGACTGC
Organism: Phyllostachys edulis; assembly: GCA_036346405.1. NCBI lineage: Eukaryota > Viridiplantae > Streptophyta > Magnoliopsida > Poales > Poaceae > Phyllostachys > Phyllostachys edulis. Next base: position 48,383,613 of record CM070563.1, on the reverse strand, counting down.
TTTGGATCCAGATAAGAAAGGAGAAGCCGTGGATCAACGTGAGTACCGCAACATGATCGGCTCCCTTTTGTACCTGACAGCCTCAAGACCGGACATCCACTTCGTGGTCTGCCTCTGTGCAAGGTTTTAGGTGTCTTCGAGGACTTCACATCGCCAAGCCGTTAAACGTATTTTCAAGTACCTTCATTCTACCCTCCAGTATGACATTTGGTATTCCTGCTCTTCTTTTTTGTCCATTCGGGGGTTTTCTGATTCCGATTTTGCGGGCTGTCGGCTAGATAGAAAGAGTACATCTAGCACTTGTCATTTCTTAGGCACTTCTCTTATCTCTTGGTCTTCTAGGAAGCAGTCCTCTATTGCACAATCTACTGTTGAAGCTGAATATGTAGCTACTGCTAGTTGCTGTAGTCAGATTTTGTGGATGGTGTCCACTCTTAAGGACTTTGGGTTAGCTTTGCTAGTGTTTCTCTTTTCTGTGATAACACTTCTGCCATTAACATTGCTAAAAACCAAGTGCAACATTCTAGGACCAAGCACATAGACATTCGCTATCACTTCCTTAGAGACCATGTTGAGAAGGGTGATATTGTGCTGCATTTTGTGGAGTCTGAGGCTCAGTTAGCTGATATCCTCACCAAGGCTTTAGACCCAATAAGGTTTGCCACCTTGAGGAGTGAGTTAGGGGTAATTTTTCCCTATGGGTTGGTTTGAGGGGGAATTGGATCTTTTCTGAACTTTCCTTGTTCATCTGATCTTTTCTTGATCTATTTTGAACTTTCTGATCTTTTTAGGCTTTTAAGTCTTTCTTGCATCTCATTGTATCATATTGCATTCATATGAAAAATCACAAAAAGATGCATTTTAACATAAGCTTTACTACTTGTCTTTTGAAATTGATGAAGCTTTGCTTATTACCCTTTTGAGCTTTAGTATTTCAATTCTTGTTCAATGTCATGTCTAGTTCTTTGACTTGCTAGAATTATCATGCTTTCACATGTGTAGCTAAGTCTTTGTTAAAATGAGCTAGAACTTTAAGATATCTTGAACTAAAAAAATGCAATTTGTGGATGTTTTAGCTAGTTACGCAATTAGTGCTCCTTTTGTGACATTAGCCCTGTCAAAATTGCTTTGTTAGCTCTTAAATCTAGAATTGATCACTACTTGAGCTTCTTGTTCTTCTAAGAATCTAAAACTGCTATTGTGCAAAATGAAAAATCAATTTCAAGATTGTCTTGTGGTTAAAATGTGCCAAACTACTCTCACGAGACTACATGTCAAAGACATGAACTTGAAGATAGTTTGATGATCCAGACGATCTCATGGGGATTTCTTGTCAAAATTGACATGAATCTCAAGATTTGTTGCCCTAGTAGAAGTTTAGGAAGAGTTTGTGGATGGCTCCTAGTCCAGGATCTTCTTCACTAAGATATACCTTTAATCAACTTCTGATCGAAGCTTAGGAAGAGTTTGTGGATAGCTCCTAGTCCAGGATCTTCTTCACTAAGTTAGACCATTAGTCAACTTCAATATTCATTGCGAATGAAAAATTGTTAAAAAATGGGCGTTTGAGCTAAATTGAGCAAGATGATTCAATTCAGGACCTGTTTGTCTCTTAAAGTGGTCATTATTAGCTTTTTGATTTCACATTGACATTTTGACATGGCCATTATCAATTTAGGATCCCTGTTGATGAATTTGCTAAATTTGAAGCTTTGCTTAAATTGTTACAATTCATTGCTTTACATTGAGCCTTCTAGCTTAGCTTTGATATATATGTCTTAACATGATCTTGCTAGCGCTTTCAGGCTTGATATGCTTTGTGTAATATTAGAAATGCTAGCTTGTTCTTTTGGGTAATCTCCAAAACTTCTTGTACTCAAAAATTAAAAAATACAAAAAAATAAAGCCACTCCATTGCATTTCATGCATGCTCTTTCTTATGCTCTTTCCTCATTCTGCATTTGTCATCTCTAGATGAGAGGAAGGCGTGATTCCTTGATGACTCCATTGTCAAAGGGGGAGAAGATGTAACAAAAATGTTAAAAAGGGCGAGCTATTTGGAGAATTTGAGATTTTCTGAAAAATGAGGATCATAGTGAGGGGGCGTATCCTATTTGCATTCATATGGTCTTATTGTCATTTCTGAACTTGAATTGCAATTCTTGCAACCTCACAATGATCAAAGGTCAATTTGAACAATTGTTCTTTCATATGGACCTTAAGTGAGATTTTTGACTCTTCTCTAGAATTTGAAGCTTTCTCACTCTCTTTTGCCTTATCTCACTTGTCTATGCTATTTTGAAGCCAACTTGGTCATTTCCTATGCTTTCTCTTGCATTTGGACCAAGTTGTGCCTTTGCATGAAAACGTGAGTTCTTTACTTTTCAAACCTCAAAACTTGCATTTTTGGGAAATTGCCAATGTGTTCATCAAGGGGGAGATTGTGGATATCATGGGGATATGTGCACGATCTTAGGATGATGGTACAATTGGCAATGGCGTTGAAGGTAGTACTGGCAAGTAATGTGCGGTATGACCAAGAACGCAGATGACCTAAGAAGTAAGGAGCGGTAGTACCAAGAGGCGTATATCTACCGCTTTTAGTTGGCGGTATGGTTTTTCTAGAGAATGTGTTTTCTTGGATTTTTTTTGTCTCCTTGGAAAGTGGTACGACCGCAGTTTGAGAGCGGTACTACCGCAGTGCGGTAGTACCGATGCATACATGGCGGTATGACCGTTTGTGTTCTGAATGTTTGCCGACTTGGTAAAATGGTGTTTCGTTAGGTCAAGTTCATGGGTTTCAGTACATATGTGTTGCATGATGCATGTTTTGACTAACGTGGGTCAAGTTGTGAAGAACTTGTTCCCGGAATCGATTTCTTTGTCTATTGTTGTGCAGGTTGCTTCGAGGTGAACGATGGTCAACGGTGAGGATGATCGGGACTAAGCTTGGAGAGCTGAGGTCCAGAATGATCGGGGATGCTAGATGAAGTCAATGGAGTCAAGCATGGTGTAGAATGGACAAGGGTGACTGAATGGGCAGTTCGGTGCGACGGGTTGGATCAAGCGGCGTGGGGGTCGGTGAAAGTGCCATGGTGGTTTCGGTGGGAGCCGGATGGGATAGACTTGCCGACATGATGAGAGCCGCTGGATCAACCTACACATGGTGAAGCCTGGAAGTGCTTCATGAAGATTGGACTCGGTCTTTGGAAAAAGATCGAGAAGGGGTATTTTGGTAATTTTTACCTAAATACCGCCATGGTGACCTTTTGCCAACCCGCGGCGCAAGATGGAGCATGAAGAAGCGGATTAGGTCAAGAGGAGATGAAGATGGTGCTTTAAAATACGTGCGTGAGTGAAACCCGTTTGTGTGTGGGCCTAACGGGTACCCATTAGGGTTTTCCTTCTAGAAGCTAAGCCTCCACTATAAATAGAGGAGGGTGCTGGCCAGCACCTCCTCAACCCTTCATTTGAGAAACCCTAGTTTTGTGTTCTTAGGGTTTGGAGAGATTAGTAAGAGGTTAGGGTTCTAGAGAATTGGATTTAATTTCGTGCTCATGTGTTGAGTCTTTGTCCTCCTAGATAGAGTGGCTGTAAACCAACATCATATCAAATCAATCCAAGGAAATATTTATCAAAGATTTGTCTCTTTGTGTTCTTTCTCTCTATTTTGTGATTTTGAGTATTTCTTTGATTCGCGAGTTTTTCTTTGATTTATTGATGTGATCTAGCTTGCTGTGATATGTGGGAATACATCTAGGATCATCTTGATCATCAATCACCCTTGAGCAAGTGTTTGGATCATGTTTTGGTTTTGACTCGGTTTTTGGAGCAACCTTCGTTCAAGCGGAAAAAGGTCAGAACTTTGGCAAGAATCTTCATGATCGTTGCATGGAATAGGTTCTTGACATCCTTAGGAAGGTGTGTTTAAAGTTTCGTGAAGTTTGGAGTTGCGGATCAAAAGTTACGTCAAGTTTTGATTTCGTTCCCACACTGTTTACTATTCATTCGCCTATTTTTACTGTTCATTGCGGTACAACCGGCACTGTCCATTCGGTTGTTCCGATTTTCGGTACGATCGACATTGTTCATCTAGTACAACTGGTACTGTTCATCAGCGTGTTTTTTGTGTTTTTGGTCGTTTCTCTTGGGGGTTTGAAGAGGATTCTGTAGCTATGCTTATATATATATTGATTTCGTAGTTCTCATAGCTATTGGAGTCAATATCATGTTTGAATCCGATTAAAGCGAAAAATAGATAGTGCTCCTATTCACCCCCTCTAGTCGCTGTTTCAGTCCAACAATTACAATATCAAGAGAAAGATTAGGATGATGCGCCTTGTGCTCTTGATTTCCCTCACCCCTGATCCTTCTGACGATTCTGCCTTTTATAGTACTCGGAGTGTGCTGCTATTCTTCCAGTCCAAAGGGCGCCTTAATGTTCCATATTATGGAGCTATTACTGGAGATTATTGTGGGAGTAGTAACGTTCCCATGTTGCGAGACAGTTATCACGATGACAGGGAGTTAAATCATGCCATTATTCTAGAGAATAACAACGTAGTTTACTGCCCATATCTTTAAATATGGTGCAGAAGATTCCCTGATCGATTAGGCCCACATGTCTGTAAGCCACATCGACTAGAGAATGTTCGTACAAGAGCTTACGACCAGGGGGTGGTCATAGAATAGCTTACGACCATAAACTGGTCGTAGAAGAGCTTACGATCAAGACGTAGTCGTAGAAAGACTTACGACAATGGGGTAGTCGTAGAAAGACTTACGACTATGGGGTGGTTGTAGAAGAACATACGACCTCCAGCTTATCCCTTGTGAATATTAAGGGGTATACTTAAGAACCATATGACGTCATTATTATCCATAATATGAATTATAAATAATTAATTAAATGAGGATTATTATATCCTCGTCACTTCTATAAAGCAAGGTTTCACAAAGCGTTACATCAACGTTCATCTAGTCCTTTATACATGTTTCAATAACTTTAGCATGGCAAGAATTAGGTAAAGCTATCATTTACAAATGACCACCAATTAGCCAACTAAAAGATAAATTCAAGATTAATATTTACTAAGATAGCATTCGAATGCATTCTTAACTTAGCCGTCACTAGCGGTCAAAATAACCGAAAGAGGACCTCAAATCCAATTTATCTAACAAATTTAGCAAATTACTCAATCTTAATGTTCAAACCGGTTCATCAATATTCCACACTTCTTAACAAACTATAGGTTCTGGACAGATATAGATAGACTCTTATTTAAAATTCATCATGTATCAAATACAAGGACATTTTAAATTAATCAATTTCACTTCCATAGATATTAGCTAAGAATCATTAGTTTGCACCATGCTAATAACCCAACTTAATAACTCATAACAGACCAATTAATTCATTTAATTAAAACCTCTTAGTATAGCATGACCAGACATCACTAAAGGATTTTAATTCCTTTTAGAAAAAGAGGCATGAAACTTCAACACTCGAAATAATCTAAAAGAAATACATAAATCCAAAGCTTTCATATGTTAAAGAACTTGCAACAGAAAACTTTCGGTATCCGGAATGCCAAGCGAATAAATGAGTCATATTTTCCAATAACAAGGGCAGAACTCCCATGAAAAGATCAATCTTGCTGATAACCGACGTTCACACAAAAACAACAATAGATCAGCAGTCAGAAGAACAAGTAATCGCTTTATGAAACCAAGAATGACCAATGAAAACTCATCAGTTGTATTGTAAACACTAACTCAAGAAAAATTTATCAACCGCAACTATAACCAAAATTGGCCAAAATTCAAGCTCAAGGAAGAGAATAACTTTTCTAAAGAAACTCACCCTCAACATCTATAACTATGGTAATTGGGGTAACTACTTCTCTATTCCTATACCACGAACGGTGGTGTAACCTAGCAAAACCCAGTGCCACAACCACGACCTCAATCTCTCAACATCAACTATCATCACACATAACCAATATAATCAATTATGAGTATACAAGATCATCTCATAACAATCATAGAATAAATTCATAAGTATAGAAGATCATATCATATCACAGATTAACAATGCAACATAACGGAAATGGAAATGCATTGCTTGACCCATCCCATCCTACTGTGCACCAGTGTGTCAAGTTTTAGGTTAATTAACCATTAACAAATTTTAGCAAATTAAGTTACCTAAGTTGTTAACCTATTCACCACGGACCTAAAGCCCACTTTGATACCAACTCTAACACCCTGGCTATGCGAAAGCCAAGATGTAACTAAGACTTATAAATCCAAAACTAAACCTACAATTAAATTAATTAAATCAATAACGAATGACAGTTAGACATCGATTAAATATTACTACTAACAATACTATCATAGAAATTTCAGCAAGAGACTAAACTCAAAGCCATAGTTAAATCATCACCATCAAGGTTATAAGCATTATGAATAAGTTCCAACAAGAAATAGGCATCACCAAATATCTGAAGTTATGAAAGGAACCAATTGAAGTACCAACAGGCCAATTATTACAATAATCGAGTCTCATTGAAATAAAGTAATAGAAATATTAATTGGTAATGGATGTATGCAGCATTGTGATATGCAACCGTGAGCTAATTTTCCCCAATGAATGTCATCCTCAACGGTCACCTAAATAATAAAAACAAGCATGAGTCCAAGACTCAGCAAATACAATTGAACATCACAAGAAACAACGAATCAAAGACAGTTCTTTCTCAATATATCGAATACATAAGAAGATGCTATGCAATTGATGCAAATATGAATATGACATCCACTTCTCTTCTGCATATACCGGTATAGCCAACGATACACCCGTCGGTGTTCACTCAGTCCCGTATTATCCAAAATGCGGGGATCCAGGGCCCGTATGAGGAATCTTTCATATAGGGATCTATTTGCCTATATTGGAATGATGGGACTTATTTGCCCATATTGGAATGATGGGACTTTCAGTACCCACTCCCATGGGTGAGGCATGAATGATTGGAATGAAAGTAATAAAATGAATGCATTCTCTCATAGAAGAAAATTGCTATCAACAATGAATAGAATCATGTAAAGAATAGAATTACTCATCATTCATAGAATTTAACCATGACATACTCATACAATCGATTTGAACAACCAACATTCAAGGTAATTCAATCTGTACTTGCCTTTCGCGTTGCAACACGTTGGAAGGTAAAGAATGCGCAACTAACCCTGAAGTCACTCCTCCTACAATAAGTAATTTACTCAAAACAAGCTTAACAAGGTAAAACAATGCTAATTGCAACACTCTCAACCACATTCCCAAAAACCTATGGTTCAATTGTTTAATCTACTCAAATATGACGACGAACTAGCAGAAAACCTAAACTGGACAGCGACCTTCTAAAATACATACCTCTCTATCTGCTAATCATAAAAAGGCATACTCAGTCTCTCTGGAAATAGTATGCTATTATCTACAAATTCTTAGTTGGCGAGATTTCCTAATTATGCCTTTAACTAAATCTAACAGATAGATGAAAACCTACTGTCAGAAGCTGACAGACAAAATGGACAGCAACAAAAGAACAGCTATAACTTTCACATGGCTGAACCCAAAATTGTGTTCTTTAACAATTTGGAAAGCTAAGAGAATTGTCTACAAAAATCATGTTGGGAGTCATCCCTGATTCAGTGATTATCAAATTCTTATCTATCAATTACTACAACTGCGGTAATTTGACAGGGTTTCTGGACAGCAGTAAAGAAATTATCAATCTCCCAAACTACAACTCCAGATAAAGTGAATGTAGATCCTACAGAAACCTAATGACATTTACCAAAATTCTTTAGGAGGCCCTAACCTCTAATTTCGCCTTGATCTAGTCCAAAACTATTAAACAATAAGACTACAGATTTATGGATCACTTCCAGCAAGAACATCAATACACTATGCGACAACAATCATATAGAAAAGGACTAAACAAATCAGTGAAGAATTGAAGATCACCCTTGGAGACCCACTGAAACTCGAAGAAGATCCCCCACGAGCACTTCCTCTTCCCTCTCTCCCTTAGCCAGTAGCACACGAAGGAGGTTCCCTCCTTTTTCCTTGGCCGGCAACAATGGAGGAGAACCGGAGGAGAGGGGGCACCACCAGGGAGATTGTTGTGTGTGTGTGTGTGTGTGTGTGGGTGGGGGGTGCTCTGATGCCGTCGTGCTCTGATACCTCCTATGCTACAGTACTCTAGGGTTTTGTGCCCCCCTTCTTAAACTAGCTTCCCACTTGGGCCATACACCGTGGGCCGAATGTCCACGGCCCAGGTTCTCCAATAAAAGCAAAAACGCCCCTCTAATACCACCAATTCCTTCTCTAATTCTATTTAATTTTAGTACAAATCGCTTATTTGTTTTATGTTCAAACGGGATATTACACTTGTACAAAAGGAAAAGAAAAGATTCAATATTTATCAGAGGTTGATTTTGAAGAAGAGCCAATAGACAACAACACCAGTGATGAAGATTATGTCACAGGCAACACTCCATTCTTTGTTGCTGACACAAGGAAAATCAAAGGTGAAACTTATACTACAATGAGGCATGCAAATCAGTTCCTTTTACCAAAGAATGCAATTGATCATCTCTTCCACACAAAATTTGAAGAAAATGTGTTTTATCACATTTATGGCAGTAAGAACTTTGCTGATCACCAGTTTGTGACTTGGGATCATCTGACTCAGAACCCTTACTTCAATGGACTTCACTACTTCTTCCATAGAGTCAAATTGGACAGTTTTGTGACCTTGAAGTGTGACTATGATGCTAGGACTATCAAGCAGTTTTATGCCACAGTCCATATCTCTCCGGAAAATGATTCACTTACCTGGATGACTGGACCTCTGAAACCGGAAGATTGTCGTGAGTCTTGGCGTATTCCCCAACTTCGACAAGGTTCAGTGGCCATGAAGGTACATGAAGAAGAACCCTGGAATTTGGATGACATAAATGAGCTTTATGATGAATCGCAACCTTTTGTGCCTGGAAAAGAAACTGGTTTACTACCCCTGCCAACCTTCTATCCTAGAGTAGGCAAAAATGATGATGTTAACCCTAAGGCTTGGAACATTATATGGCACATCTTGAAGGGTACCAAGTTTGACGTTGTTGATTTCATCTTAATAGGAATTCACTTCCAAAAGAGTGATTCTGAAGAAAATATTTTCTATGCTCCTTGTATCATGAAACTAATTCGAGATAAGCTTGGATTCTTCATTGAAAGTGACACTACTCACACAGAGTACAAACCAAGCATCAATCCACCGTTTGAATGATCCTTTTTGGTATTTGATGCCAAAGGGGAAGAGGTTTGGGAAAAGGTTAAGAGATTAAGGGGGAGCTAAGGAGATCAAGAACTATCTTATTATATCTTATATATTGTCTATATTGGAACTATGTGTGTTATTGTGTAATGACTTTATTGTGTTTGAAGTACTTGGAACATGTTGGCTGTAATAGCTTAGTTTAACTTTATGACTCTTATGCTATGCTACCTCGTTATGTTTATTATCCTTGTTTATCAAAGTTGATGTGTTCAAGTACCTTCTATGATGATGATTATTATTATTCTTTGCTTAAATGATACATGATATTGTTTACATGTTCCTCATTTCCATAAATAAAGGAAACTCCACCAAAATTTCTAAAAATATGCACGAAAATCATTTCATGAATCCATATGCACATATTTAGGGGGAGTTTTGTTTATTTGATTGAAAGACTTTGAAAGTAACTAATTCTTCATCGCTTTCGAACCCATCTCAAGAATTATTTACAAATCAAAAGTCAAAAACAAGAATATACAACTTAGTGTATATTCAAAACCTTAAACTCATTCATGTTGTTTAGGTTGTCATCAATTACCAAAAAGGGGGAGATTGAAAGCATCTAGGCCCCTAAAATTGATTTTGGTAATTAATGTCAACAATGTGTTGTGGGACTAACTTTTGTGCTAAGATGTTTTAAAGGCTTAGTCCCGGAGTTTTGAATGATGACATGGAAATGGCAATGCAAAGGTAATAAAGATCGACATAGCTCAAGACAAATGTATCATGTAGCCTAAGGATCCTTTTATAGCTTTTACCGGTCTCTGTGTTTGGAGAAAAGATCAGATTTGTAAACTAAATGTCATACTATAAAGAGGGATCATGTCTAGTAGCTTGAGAAACTATATTTATGCCATCTTGATCAACTAGGGTTTATGCATTGCATTTAGAATAGCTTCTGGAAGAACTTCTGAGAAAATCGGTATGACTGCATCTTTATATAACGGTTAGTTCAGAAGCATTAAATGCAACAGTTCCGACCGTTGAACAGTGGTTCCGGTAGTACTGGGTTTCTTCAGCGGTACTACCGCAAATCCTGAATTTTTCAGGAGTTCGGTTCAAACGGCTAGTTTTGTTGGTGAGGGCTATAAATACACCCCCACCAGCACCAAACCAAGAACCTTTTGAGCATATTGAATACACTTGAGCTCTTAGTGCACTCTCTTCTACTAATTTGCTTTGAATTCACATTTTGAGGTAGTTGAGAGCATTCAAGTGCATTACATCATTAGTTGATCTCGTTGGCACTTGAATTTCCTCAAGCAAACACTTGGTTTATTACTCTTGGTGCTTGTCGGCACCTAGACGGCTTTAGAGGAAGTTTGTGCGGTGAACTCTTCAAAGAAGATTTTGAAGAGTCCCAACAACGGATTGTGAAGTGGTGTTGTACTCACCATCTCCGGAGAGGAGGAAGAGCAACTCTAGTGATCGAGGTGTTAAGGCTTAATTCGTGGAGCCAGTCCAATTCAGTTGGACTTACATCAACGTGGGTTAGTGAAGACCAACAAGTCTTCGATACCACAAGAAAATATCATTTGTCTCCTTTGTGGTTTAATTCTTGCTTTTACTATTTCCGTATTTACATCTCTAACAGTTTAATTGTATAGAATTGCTTAGCCAAGATTTGTATTTAGTAATGGTATAGCATTGAGATTGTCTTAACATAGCATAGTTTTTCATTTCTTGAATTGTTCTAGAAAGCTTTGTTAAGACATTCTAAGCAATATTGTTAATTAGTTGAAAAGTTTTAGAAACCTCCTATTCACCCCTCTCTAGTCGGTTATCCTTGATCCTACAGGATGATGAGAGTGGTGCAGTGGAAAGGGGAGATCTCAACAGAGGAGCTGGAAGGAACCTCTGGAGGAGAGGGAACAGGTGGAGCCGGAGGATAGGGAAGCGAAGAAGGTGAAGGCGGAAGCGAAATAGAAGTGTAGAGCTGATGGTTAGGAAATGTCAGAAAAGAGATCGACTCAACAAGAGAAGCTGGGCTGACACTAGAGGGATGAGCATAGTAATGCTGGGGCTCATAGAAAGTGACATCCCGAGAGATCCTCATGCAGCGAGCAACATGCTCGTAGCAGCGATAACCCTTATGCTTAAGACTATAGTCAAGAAAAATGCACTCATTAGACTGAGCAGTCAGCTCACTTACAAGGTGGAAGAAGGATGAAGCAAACACTACCGAAATAGCAAAGGAGGCCATACTCTGGCGCCCGATCGTAGAGACGCTCGATAGAAATAGAACCCTGAAGAGTAGTGAAAGGCTGCATGTTGATGAGGAAAGCAACAGTGGAGACAGCTTCAGCCTAGAAGTAAGGTGGAACAGAAGAGGCAAGCTTGAGAGCGTGAGCTGTCTCATGCAGGTGACGATGCTTATGCTCAGAGACACCGTTCTGAGTATAAGTACCAGGACAAGAGTACTGGGGAATAGTGCCCTACTCAGTAAGAAAGTAACACAAGATAGCAGACATGTATTCGTCAGCAAATTCAGTACGAAAGACATGAATGGCCGAATCAAATTAAGTGTGAACCATGGTGGCAAACATCTGGTAAATAGAGAGAGCCTACCTACGAGAAGACATGAAGTAGATCTAAATATGGCGAGAATAATCATCAATAAAGATAACATAGTATCGATGACACCCTTTTGAAACGAAGGGAGCTGACCTCCAAACATCAAAGTGAACAAGATCAAAAGGACAAGCAAAAATAGAATAACTAGAGGAATACGAGAGCTACAGCTGCTTGTGAGACTTACATCCCATACAATGTAAAGAGGTGTCACCAGAAACAGACCCAAGAACACCACGACCTACTAGTGATGACAGACATGATCCACATATATGACCCAAGCGATGGTGCCACTAAGCGAAAGAATCAGTAGAGGAAGCAGCAAAAACAGAGGCAGTGGTAGTGGCTGGCTAGCTAGCTGGTGAAGACAGCAGAAGGAAAGTGCAGCTAGTCGAGCTCCCAAAGAAGCTATGAATTACAGCGCCGAGGGCCAGTACTAAGCAGAGTCCCCGTGCAGCGGTCCTAAACACAATAAGAGTTAGACTCAATAATGACATCAGTGATCTAACTGGCCGCCATAAGCTGCATAGTAAGCTTAGGAACATGAGAGACTGCAGGAACATAAAAAGAAGAAGTGGAAAGGGTGCCTCAGCCTGCAACAGGAAAAGAGGTACCATCTGCAGTCAGAACAGAAGTGAGGTGAGTAGAATCTGGTGACGTAAGAAAAGAAGCATCGGAGTCCAAGATCCATGGAGACAATATACCTGACGAGTGAGGAAATGGAGGTGAGGAAGACTACTGAGAAGCAAGAGACAGACGAGTAGAGCCAAAGAGTCTGAGGACGAGACGCATCACCGGAGGAGCCATGGCGAGAGTTGCCAGCTCCTGAGTGGGAAGAACCTCTATAACCCTCGTCCCTCCTCCTCTTGTAGCAGTCCTGGTACCTATGTCCGTCACATTGGCAGTAGGTGAAGTAGAGCCTAGCAGTAGAAACAGCATCCACTAGTGCCACGGGAGCTAGAGGGCCCATGGTCGGTGCTGAAGGAACAGACACTGAAGCAACCAAGACAGCCAGTATCTGAGCCACGCCACGAAGACGAGTCTCCTCAGCACAAACACCTGTGAGGACCTCCACCAAGGTTAGGCAAGGGTGGCAAGTCGGGAGTTGAGCACACATGGTCTAGAACTCAGGCCGGATACACCTCAGAAAGTCGTAGAGATGGTGAGTCTCATGGTGAGCGTGGGGCTGCACACAGTAGGGACAAGTCCGACAGACATCCGGCCCCAGAGAGTCGAGTTGATGCCACACCGAAGACATCTGCTATAGAAGTTATCCACGGTGGCTTCAAGCTGCTGAAGGGAGTGCGCCTGGTGCACGACGAAGAGGTATATAGCATCACTCGTCGGCTGGTAGTGAGATCGGAGGCGCTCCCACATCAGCTGAGTTGTCAGCAACTCTACCACATCCATGGAGATAGCCACGGGCATGCTGCCCACTCTGATGGTGGTAGCACGAGCCTCAGCATCCTATCATCTCTCATAGGCGTGCAGCTCAGACTAGTAAACCTCCAGGACCTCCTCCAAAGCAGTAGTGGACACCTCCTGAGCAGCCTGATCCATACCAGTAGGAAGAGCGAGCAGAACTGGCAGTGTAGTGCGAGACGGATAGGGCTGCTTGCCGTTGAGGTGACCCCAAAGGCACTAGCTGTTGAGGTGAATCTTCATGTGAACAACCCACTCCTAAAAGTTCGTCTTGTAGAACCGAACCTGGGGGAGCGGGGTGGCGAACGAGCCACCGGTGGTAGCCATCTGATCTGGCAAGAGCAGCAAAACACGGATTAGTGGAGAGTGGAGACCCAACCGGCGGCTGGCCGGCACAGGGAGGGCCAGGTAACAGCGGTGGCATAGGAGAGCATCGGCGGTGGCTCTATGTGGGAGATGACAGGAGCAGCGTCAACCAGAGGAGCCGAGGCAGCAGTGGCGTCTCCTGTGGTGGCAGCGACCTCAGAGCAGGCTCCCGAGGCAGCGGTGGTGGGGTAGAGATTTTAGGCGGCGGGGTCCAGATGAAGGCCGCGGACAGCGCTAGAGCGGCGAGATCCGATGAAGGTCGAGCATCACCGAATTCATTGATGTCCAGTTTATAAACATCACCAACCAACGTTGCAATTTTCTTTCCCCTTCTCTCGTTCATCTACGCAAACGGTAAATTCAAAAACTTAACCCAAATGAAAATAACCACACATCAGAAGGTTTTAAATCCTTGTCCAGTTCTTGAAGGAGCACCGCATGTTTACCAACTAGCCACGGGGTACCATCCAAAGCGCGATCTTTGTCAGCAACATTCATGAATCATCGATAAAAATGTTATCGCGTACCGATCTCACTCGAAGGCCTCTAGGGTTTCCCCATGTCGATTTCATCGCCCCCATGATCGTCTGGAGATGCAGAACAGATGGAGATAGAGCTTTACCAATGACCGACCACTTCGACTGAGGTGCCTCCTCCTCGTCATCGTCGCTCATCACCACTCTTTCGTCTTCCCCAGCCGAGAGATTGAGACGATCTAACATCGTTGTCACGTCTCCATCCTTTCCGACCGCCTCCACGTTACTCTTACGCTTCCTAGACATCTCCGAACTCCAAGTCTTCCTCGCGCTAGATCTGCTCACCATCACGAACAGAAGTAATCTTAGGTGAAGAAACCAGAACGAAATAGAAGGAAAAGAGATTGCCACAGCACCAATTAGGATCAGGAGCGGACAAGGATTCTAATGCGATACTCTTCTAAGGAAGAAGTACGCAAAAAGAATTCCAACTCTAGGTTCTGAGCGCCGCCACAGAAACCCTAGAGGGAAAAGATCTGCATGTTATAAAATACTATTTATTTCCGAAGGCACATAGCATAAATCCAAGAATCAAAAACCAAATAGTTTTTTTTTCTTCTGAATAACGTGTCCATCTTACCATGAGAGCTAGGGCTAGAAAAAAAAACTCGCGGCTCGCGAGCCGGCTCAGCTCGGGCTCGTTATTTTTCAAGCCAAGCCGAGCCCTGTTCTTAGCTCGGCAAAAAAACGAGTTGAGCTCGAGCCGCTTGGTGAGCCGTTTGGCTCGAGCAGCCCACGAAGGCCCAATCGGCAATCGGGCAATCCTACGCTGCACGTCCCGAGTGGTCGTGGCCTCACCCCACCCGACTACCCGAGTGGTCGTGACTTCCTCCTCCCGATCCCTAATCTTCGTGGTCGTGGCTTCCTCGGTTCTCCCAATCCCCTTCCTCTCCCTGTGGCCTTATCCCCATCCCTCTTCTAGATAAGCAGAGCAAACCCCTCGTCCCCTCTCGTCGCCTCTCGCCTCTCCCTATCCATTCCCAAATTTCCGCCTGCTCTGCCTCCACCTCCAAGGAAGCCATGGCCTCCCTCGCCTCCGCCTTCGCCTCCAGCTCCCTCCTCTTCCCACCATCCACCTCCTCCTCCAAGCCTCGCCTCTCCACCTCGCTTGGCTGGTGGAGCACGTGGTGAGGGGCAAGTTCAAGCGCACCAAGCCGCACATCAACATCGGCATCATCAGCCACGTCGACCACGGCAAGACCACCCTCACGGCGGCGCTCACCATGGTTCTCACGTCCATGGGGGGGCAGTGTGCCCAAGAAGTACGACGAGATCGACGCAGCCCCCGAGGAGCGCGCCCGCGGCATCACCATCAACATCGCCACCGTCGAGTATGAGACCGAGACGCGCCACTACGTGCATGTCAACTACCCCGGCCACGCCGACTACGTCAAGAACATTATCACCGGGGCAACCTAGATGGACGCCACCATCCTCGTTGTCTCTGGCGCCGACGGCCCCATGCCGCAGACCAAGGAGCACATCCTGCTCGCCAAGTAGGTCGGTGTCCCAAGATTGCTGTCTTCCTCAACAAGAAGGACCAAGTCGATGATGAGGAGCTGCTCCAGCTCGTCGACCTCGAGGTCCGCGAGCTCCTCACCGCCTACGAGTATGACGCGATGATGTGCCAATCGTCGTCGGCTCCACCCTGAAGGCGCTCGAGGCCCTCATGGCCAACCTTGTCATCAAGCGTAGCGAGGACGAGTGGGTGGACGGCATCAACCGAGCCACGAGCTGAGCGAACACTGCCTGCGGCTGGCTCGCGAGCCAGTTCGAGCCACTGTACGAACCGATCCACCCTCTTGGCTCGCGGTCAAAACGAGATAAGTCGAGCCTACTATTGAAACGAGCTTGAATGAGTCTAGCCCGACTCGGCTTGGTTTGTTTCCAGCATTGAGAGCATTCATGACTATTTATAGGCTCAGCCGACAAATCAAAGGACTGAACTCTAAACAGAACCAAACCAAAATTTCCTAATTAATTATCTGGTCGACGCGGCACGGATTCATTCAATTCTGGTGCGCGGAATACAAGGCGGGACCCACGCACAGTCTGTGGAGCACGAATCTCTCGGGTCGCATGCAATCCAGAAGGCAAAAATCCCAAGTGCAGAATCTCCAACTGATGCGCATGTCATAGAGAATATTTTCAAAGTAGAATCTTGTGTACGTCTAGCTGGCCACAATTTAATGCCTCCTTGGCTTTCGGATGGTCAGATTCCGGCCACGTCTCTTGCTTGCTGCATAGGGGACAAAGGTGGGACCCACTCCATGTGCATCTCTTGGGATTTGATGACCTTCTAATCCTCTTGTGTACATTTGGCTTATCCTCTCCGTGTGCGTGTAGCAAAAACATGGGCTAACGCACGGGATTAAGTACGTTGTTCATATCTCAACTTCTACCCTCGTTTAATTTTCGTCCCTGAATAGTAATACCGGTAAAACACGTCCTCGAATTGTCAATACCACGCAAAAGATGTCCATTTTAGAGCGATTTTGACCGGTGTTTGACCCATGTGGCTTTCCAGTCGAATAAAAAATTGCCAGAGCGGTGAAGGACGTCGCTCATCTACATCTTCCCCTGCCTCTCGTCGCTCTCCGCCTTCGTCGCCACCTCCGCCTCTTCCTCGCCTCCGCCTCTGCCCTCCTCCCGCGCATCCCGCCTCTCCTCCTCCAGCCCGTGCCCGACTCCAAATCCTCCCCCCTCGTCGCCTTCCCCTCTACCCTCCTCTCCTCCTCCCGCGGCCACCTCATCCTCCTTGTGCGCCCCCGTGGCCTCCTCCTACTCATCGACGCCCTCAAAGGCGCCGAGCGCCTCGCCTTCCCGCTCCCTTCACCCCACTTCCTCTTCAGTGTCTTGCATGTTCATGGGGTGCTGCGATGGGCCTCACTGTCTGCCGCACTGGCCTTCAACGACGGCGCCATAACGCCCAACTCGCTTCGCCGCCGACGAAGCGCATCTTCAAGGCACCGGACGGGTGGTTGCGAGGTAGCGTGTACAGCGTCGGCATTCTTGAGCCTAGCTAGCAACCTGGAGGCGTACATGCGGGAAGACGCAATACATGAGGTGGGTGTGGGAGGAAGGTGTCGGCCTCACCGCCTCCAACGACTTCTTCTTCTTTGACCCCAGCATTAGCGACTTCGCGTTAATTTGTTAAGCCACCATGGATGAAACGAGTGTGTTAGTAGCAATAGTTTAAGTTGTTGGTTTTTTTTTGGGTGCGCAGGCATTGCTAACGAGGAAGAACCACTTGACGATCCTATTAGTGTTTAATCCAAACCTGGAGTTGTATCTTTGTGTATGCGAATGCCTACGTGCATGGCGCAGAACTTGACTGGTTCGTTTGTGTTTTTTGATCAGGTCGTGCATTAGTTGGGCATGACCGAGTCGCAAGGAGCATATGCATATTTGGCATCGTGCGCATCGGTTGAGTCATTAAGTCCCGGCTGGAGCGGATCGTGAGTGTGCCCAATTTGCTGAAGCGTAGCAGAGTCCGTTAGTATTCAGTTAGCTAGCTTCTTCAGATACTGTAGCTGTCTTTGTATTGTCGTATTCAGATTTCAGAGCTAACTTCAGATACTGTAGCTGTCTTTGTATTGTCTTATTCAGATTTCAGAGTTGACATAGAAGAAAATTGCCCCAACTTTGGATCCTCCCTGTTGATTGTAGAGTGTGTGTTCTTCTCAGATCATCTTAGAGTAGAGAAGAGTTCTAGGTTGAATCTAGTGACTCTTTTATCTACTTCATGGTTCTGTGATTTCTTTTGCTTCTTAATTTGTCTGCAGCAGGTTCAGTGCGTGTGTGTCCTGGGCTCTTAACCAATAGACCCTACCGTCTTTGCGTGGGAGCTGATGAATGAGTTCAGGCTGTTGCACATGGTGGAGGGCTTCGACCACCCGCACCGCAATGTCTTCTACAAGACCATCTACGACATTGTCCACGAGTCAGCCAGGCGCCGGAGCCTTCGTGTGGCAGCTCACCGTCGAAGGCATGGAGGAGTACCGTGACCGCACGACGGCTTCGCGCGCATGCTGGGCCGGATCGTGCCCAGGATCGGCAACATGGACGCAATGAGCATGACGATCTTCGGGTCGGCCATGAACATGGTCGCTCACGTGCTCCGCACGAGGTACGCGAACGCGAATGCCACGCCGCCGAATGCGAACCCGAGCATGAGGCCCACCGTGGCGGCGCGACCCGCATGCTCGGACCGGTTCACGCCAAGCTTGTTGTTGACGCGGGTGGACACGCCAAAGCCAAGCGAGGAAGGGAAGATGTAGATGAGCGACGTCGTCCTTCTCCGCTCTGGCAATTTTTTTTATCCGACTGAAAGCCACGTGGGTCAAACACGGGTCAAAACCGCTCTAAAATGGACGAAGAGTATCTTTTGCGCGATATTGACAGTTCGAGAATGTGTTTTACACGGTATTACAGTTCAGGAACGAAAATTAAACTATGGTAAAAATTGAGGGACAAACAATATACTTAATCCTAAATCCTAATGTAGCAGCCCACAAACATAGATGACCAGCACATGTACCCCACGTGTCAGCTAGTGAAGGTAGGGGCATCCGTACATGTCTCGTATCTTCACCTGTATCTTTCTCGGCCGATGTCAAAATATAACGAATAATATATGCATTTTTGACCGGCTCGACGAGATTTTTTTTTCTTTTAGTTCATCAAAAGAAAATCTTTACTTTAAACTTGTATAAATTAAATATGGATTTGCATACTATTAAATAAAATAGCAGCTCTCTATTTCCAAGTGTAATTAATAAAGACTCAATTAAATTAGAGTTCATCTGATAATATTTAATGCGGCTCGATAATTCTTTACAGTTAGTTAATGTATTTAACTGAAAATTGCAAAGCATATCCACATCAAAATGTCATCCCAAAACTGAGTTCTTTCTCCACTCCCAACCTTTGTTTTACAGAAAGCAAAAAACAAAGATTTAACTTTCATGAGGCCATTCCAGGTATGTGAATCACCAAGTTTAGACTCAACCTGGGGTAAAGTTTTCTGCTTCAAGTATTTCTTCCTTAAGAAATCCTGCCACATTCCTTCCTTATTAGATAAAATTCCATGTATATATAATGAGCAATGTAACAGTCTTTGTGTAGAAACAAAACGACATGAAAGAAAATGGGAATGACAAAATCTTAGAGCATAGTTCTTGCTTGTCAGAAAGTCAATATTTTATATGGTGAACAATATAATCAAATCATTTCATGCCGATTATACTTAAAACATCACTTCCCGTCCATTGAAATTAAAACCTAGTTTCATAAATAAATCGACAAAGAACAAGCATCACTTCGTGTCCATTGAAGCGGCGTTACGGGTTGGATATACGACTTGATATGCTTAAAGGTTTGTTACCTATATGGTTCACATGTACTTGAAAGCAATATGCATATGATGAGACGAACCATTAAGGGCATGTACAATGGTATAGACAACTGATGTCTATAGTATCTCTCTATGTCATCTATATATCACAACACTAAAGACAGCTCCTACAATGAGTTGTCTTTTTATATATCTCTATAGACAACTTCTTCATATATAATGTGTCTTGTTTCTCGTGCTACAGTCGACTACTGAATGAGAGACGACTCAATTCTCTACGCTCCCTCTCTCTCATCAACATCATCTAATGTCCTACGTGTCAAGTCTAATGTCATACTATTGTACATACTCTAAGGAGAGAGTACACCGGCAGGTTTTGTAACATCCCAATATTCGCATTTTTTTTGAAATTTTCAAAATAAAAGGAACCAGATTAATTTTTACTTGAGTTAATTAAAACTTAATTTAAATTTTCAGAAATTAAAACAATTTAATATGAATAGATCAAACTTCAATTTAATTTTAAAAATGGATTATTTGATTTTCCGGATTTTTCTAGTTTTTCCAAGTTATTTTGCTATTTTTTGTAGTTCACTTTAATTTATTTCTTTTTTGTTTTCCTAAAATTTCTTTCTTTGTTGTAAAATTTAATTTGAATTAATTATTTTAAAAGGGTTGGATTTTCTTTTGGAGTTTCTAAAATTATTTAAATCATAGCATGAAATTCAAATTCCAATTCCAATTATCTTTTCAAATCTCGTTTCCAAATCCAAAAAATTCAAATATCGTAATTTTAATTTGTATCCGCGAATTATCCTCGGGTCGAGCCCAATTCTTTTTCTCAGGCCTATTTTCTTTTTCTCTTTTCCTTCTTTTTCCTTTTTCTTTTTTCCCTTCCTTCCTTTCTTTTTCTTTCCTTCTTTTCTTTCTTTCTCCTGGCCTCTCCTCGTCCCGACCGTGCCGCCAGCACCATCCCCACCGCGCTAGCCCCAGCCCTTGTCACGATCATGCCTCTCTGGTGCTCATAGCGTTGTCTTGACCAGACCGCAGCCATCAGCCACGCATGCTTTGTCTTGCCATTCCCTCGTTCGTGTGTCACGCATGAAGCACCATTTCCACTTCCGTCAGAGGCACCATGACACAGCTACCGTCACCCACGTCGTGCCATCATCAATTGCTCACCATCAACACCCCCACAATCAAATTTTGTCGTTTCCCATCGCCGTTCAATGTCAATTGAAACTGTCGCCAATTTCCTGCGAGTGATTCCCGTCAATTCAAGCGCTGCCTTCGCCCTATAAAGTGAGCATCGTGTGTCCCTTGCTCCCCTCTTCGATTCGCCCCAAACCACAGCGTCAAACACCCCTCTTTTGGCCAAAACGCACGACGCCATTCTCCTTCTTCGTCAAGTCCAGCCATGTCGCCATCGCGTCGATCTTCTTCTCCGGTGAACTTCCCACCAAACTGACCATGTCAAGTCGTGTTCCCAGTCCTCTTTTATCCATCCACCTCCTCAATTCGGTTTTTCTTGTCACCGGAGCATGTCACCGCCGCCACTGCCTTCAACCCACCGCCAGACGCTGCCGCCACGCCACCTCGGCCACCCCCGCGCCACCCCAACCTAGCCGACGTGTTCCCGGGCGCCTCGCAACTGCAGTAGCCGCCTCGCCTCCGCTTCATTGCCACCCCTCGCTCACTTGCCATTTGGGCGCCTTAGCCCGCTTCGCCACCACCCATCTCGTCTCCAGGACGCCGCCAACCCATTTTGCCGTTCTCCTGGCGTCGCCGCACTATCGTCTACCGCTGGCTGCCGCCGCACAGACCCGCCTGCGCCTCCTCTACTTCTTGCTCTGATTCTCCTTCACTTCCCTTCTTGCCTCACTTACAAGTGGGACCCAATGTCAACAAATACTTTTAATCCTTTAATTCTAAAAAAGAATATTCTCTAGAATATCCCCCTCCTATTTTTCCTGGAATTTCCATTTCCGACAAAGTTCTGAATGTTCGTTCTCCTTCATATGAACTCTGATTTTGTCAATTCTTGTTGCTAAATTCATCTAAATTCAATATCTCCCTATCAGTACCTATTTTATCATTTTTGAATTTTATTTGGATTTATTGTATTTATTCGCCTCGTTTTGTGCGTATAGAATCCGGCATTTCCGAAGCCTTCTTGGACCAGTCTGCCGAAGCAACTCCGATCTTCGACGAAGGCAAGTCGTAGACATTTGATCATGTTGTACCAATTTTTACAAAACTATATTGTTTTATATCAACATGCATGCTAATTTTATATCAATTGTTTTCGGGAGTAGCTAATTACCTATTTGACATTATGCCACCTTGAATAGTTGTGAATGACATGTATCCTTCGACACCATAGGAAGGGTTGATATTTAGTTGGAAATAATAGTAATACCAACATTGGTGGCGTAATATGCTTAGTCCTGCTTAGTTACGATGGGCTCATGATCAATGTTTAATAATGACAAATTTGACTTAATAATATATGGAATTGTGGTGCGATGCCATTGTCGTGCAACTATAGTGTGAGGTCACTATTGTGTCGATTGCGGTGTGATGCCACTGTTATAAAATTTTGTGCCATGGTAGGGATTGTCGTTGGTTTGGGTGCATAAAATGATTTATTCTCAGATGAGTGATCGTACAGTAAAGGGGATGCGTGAGGCAAATTGTTTTGGATGAAGTAGTCTCGCCTGAGTAATCACTAAGGACTAAACTTTTTACGCCATTGATCTGGGCCTTATCATACAACCACATGTCCAGTATGGGATGGACTAGGCTAATTAATTAGTAATGCATTGATTTTGGTTCTTTCATGTGTGGTGTGGGTTCCGGGATTTACAGGTAGATTCACATGGCGCAAGAGGGGCCCCGATTGTGATGGATGTAACCAATCGATGGTGAAACCTTAGCGGACAAAACCAGGTTAAGACAAAACTTTGTAAAAGGCTTGTGATAATCACTTAATCGCATGCCCACGGAAGCCTGTCATGGCCGACATTATAAGCTGATTATCTCTTGTGGGTCAAGCTGCACAACCTCTGCAGAGTATTAAAAATTGTTCAAACAGTTGTGTCCCTGGTTCTGGACAATGCTAGGTGATTTCACATGAGCTATATAGTTTTCATAAAATGTTTGGATGGTGCAATGGATGGGAAGTGAACGGGTAGTTTACTGGTTGTTTCAAAGCAATTGTCTATTTATTTATTATTCTTTTCAATTATGTTTTTTAATCTATTTACTGTATTTTCTGTCAATATTGATTTCTGCAAAATAACCATACAACTATGTTTTGTGCAAGCCTTGCATAAATATTAATTGCATACGTTTCCCTACGACTTGTTGAATACTTTATGTACTCACGACTTTATGCAATTGTTGATTAGTTGCTGAGGAAGAATCTAAAAATCCAGAGTTCTATGATGAGTAATTTGAAGAATATGCGAACTAGGATGCACTCCCCACTCAATTGCATGTGGCATGTCGGATAGCCACCTCAAGTTATCTTATTTCCAGTTCAAGAATTATGTTTGTCTTTTAAGCCCTGCGTGGCAAATTATGTAAACTTTGACCATAAGGTCCGCTGCTTCTATTTATTAATAAATTGCTTCTTTCTTAGTTGCTTCGTTGTATGGATATGATTTTCGTCGATGTTGTCACTGTGTGAGCTGGCTACTGATCATAGGACTAGTCCAGAAAACACAAAGGGTCCGAATTTGCATGTTCAAATCCTGACAGAGATGGTATCGGAGCCATATCGACTGTAGGACGTAACCATAGTTAGCATGGTCGTTTTAGTAATAAATAAATAAATAATTTTATTTTATAAATCAAACCAACCAATTGACTTGAATAGTTATTCTTCTCTCGTCTTATTCTTTTCTTCTTATATCATTCTTAAGTTCTTACCTCTTGTCTTTTCTGAAACTTTGTTTTCAAATTTAAATTGACTTTCTCACCTCAATAATCTCTATAGCCGACTCGAGTCTTCCGTGATCAAAGCGATGGATGTCCTGGAAGTTTGAGATCTATCGATTGTTTCAAGTCGACCGTCCATATACATTAGATTAGTAGTGTTGTAGCGGAGTTTCCCTTCTCAGTTTTAGTATCGTTTAGTCCGTGTAATAAGATCTCTTTCGTGAGTTTTGATGCCTTTTAATAGCTTTCGATCTATTTGTTCTTTCAGTTTAATCGACTTTCCCTAGTTAGTTCGTTTCTGTCTTTCTCCCTTGTTCTCTCTCGTCTATTATGTTTTTCCCTCTCACCAATCGTGTTTTCTCCCTCTCATCTATTAAACCTGTGAAGAATTTTTGCAGATGGTTCAGACTCGCAACACCGCAAGTCAAGGTGGACCAGTGGATCCCAATGCCAGAGCTAATCCCAATGCATCACCGCCACTGGCCGCAATAGCAAACCAGAACTTGGGCCAGTTTATGGTAGCTCAGACCCAGCTAATGAATGCCATGATGTAGAATATGAACCAGATGATGAATCAACAGAACCAGACCGTCGTTGCCATAGTCAACATGCTGAATCAGAAAAACCAAGCAGCTGCTATACCACCACCACTACTAGCTCTTCTGCAGTCAAAGTTGGTGGAGTTCATGAGGACATGTCCACCTACATTCTTCAACTCCTCCGAACCACTGGACGCCGATGATTGGTTACGCTCCATTGAGAAGAAACTCACACTCAGTTTAATGATTGCGAAAAAGTTCTTTATGCCACATCAGTTGGAGGGCACAGCAGCAGAATAGTGGGAAAACGACAGTACAACCCATGAGAATCCACAAGCTATTACTTGGGCCGAGTTGTCAGTAGCTTTTCGCCACTCTCATGTTCCAGATGGCAGAGTGGAAATGAAGAAAAATGAGTTCCGTGATTTATAGCAAGGAAGCATGTTTGTTAGTGAATACATCAACAAGTTCACTCAACATTCCCGTTACGCTCAACAAGATGTCGCCACAGATGATTCATTCTAGAAATGTTTCAAGCATGAACTTAACCTCAACCTAAAGGTGCAAGTTGTTGGTAACCACTATGCGAATTTCCAGCATATGGTTGCTAAGGTTGTGCTCATAGAGGAGTCTCATCGTGAGCTAGAAGAATCCCACAAGAGGAAAATGATGCAGCATGGGTCTCATCAGAATCATCCACAGAAAGCCAGAATGAATGTGTAGCATCCTGTCTGTTTCACCCTCCTACTGCATTCAGGACCCCTGTACTGACACCTTGCCTAACTGCTTCAGAATTCCGTAACTTCGACAACAAAAACAACAACCAGCTGCCAAGAAACAACAATCCCGCTGCGGGAGTTACCTGTTTCAACTACCATGAGATGGGTCACTACACTAACAATTGCCCACTGAAGCAAGTTTCATCAACAAATCGTCCACTCTCAGGAGTCATTTGCTTTAAGTGCCATGAGAAAGGTCATTATACTCACAATTGCCCACGAAAACAAGCCCTGACACCAATTATATTCAATTTGGGAGCTATACTAACCAGAACCCCTACACCAGGAGTAGGACGAGGAACACCTCAAACTTCAGGTCAAGCCACCAGGACTCCACTTCCTTCTGCAAGAGGACGAGTGAATCATGTCACCACACCAATCAGCTCAGGGCGTCACACTAGGTAAGTCCCTAGTCAGCTTAGCGCATGTTGCAATTTTGTCTTGACCAAAAGAGAGTCGTTTGGAAGAGTAAGCAAAGTCCGAGTTCCTGCACCTATTCTCTAACCAGCCTGAATCTCGAGGATGAGATTCTATTTAAGGGGTGTAGGTTTGTAACATCTCAATTTTCACGTCTTTTTGAAATTTTCAAAATAAAAAGGAACCAATTGAATTTTTCTTAAGTTAATTAAAGCTTAATTTAAAATTTAAAAATTTAATATGAATAAATCAAACTTCAATTAAATTCAAAACTGGTTTATTTGATTTTATGGATTTTTCTAGTTTTTCCAAGTTCTTTTGCTATTTCTTGTAGTTCAATTTAATTTATTTCTTTTTTGTTTTCCTAAATCTCTTTCCATGTTGTAAAATTTAATTTAAATTATTTATTTTAAAAGTGTTTAATTTTCTTTTGGAGTTTCTACAATTATTTAAATCCTAGTCTGAGATTCAAATTCAAATTTCAAATCTCGTTTCCAAATCCAAAAAATCAAATTTCATAATTTGAATTTGTTTCTGCAAATTATCCTCGAGCCGAGCTCAATTCTTTTTCTCCGTCTATTTTCTTTTTCCCTTTTCTTCTTTTTTCCTTTTACTTTTTCCCTTCCTTTCTTTCTTTTTCTTTCCTTCTTTCCTTTCTTTTTCTTTCTTCCTGGCATTTCTTTCTCTTGGCCTCTACTCGTCCCGACTATGCCGCCATCCCTGTCTCGACTACGCCAGCCCCTATCTCGACCGCGCCAGCCCCTGTCTCGACCGCGCCGCTCGTCCCGACCGAGCTAGACCCAGCCCCTATCCCGACTAGTACCTCCCTTGGCGCTGTATTTGTGTCCAAACTGTCGAGTCGTCGTGTCATTGCTTACCTTGTCCGTCGTTGTGTCTGGCACTATTTCCACTTATGTCAGAGGCACCACGACACCACTACCATCGCCCACGTCATGCCATCATCAATTGCTCGCCATGAACACCCTCGCAATCAAATTTTGTCGTTTCCCATCGCCGTTCAATGTCAATTGAAACCATTGCCCATTTCCCGCGAGCATTCCCCCGTCGATTCAAGCACTGCCTTCACCCTACAAAGTGAGCACCCCGTGTCCCTTGCTCCCCTCTTCGATTCGACCCAAACCACAACGTCAAACTCCCCTCTGTTTGGTCGAAACGCGCGATGCCTTTCTCCTTTTTCCTCAAGTCCGGCCACGTCGCCATCGTGTCGATCTTCTTCTCCGGTGAGCTTCCTACCAAATTGACCGCGTCATGTCGTTTTCCCGGCCCTCTTCTATCCATCCCCTCCTCAATTCAGTTTTTCCAGTGGCTGGAGCATGCTGTCGCCGCCACTACCTTTAACCTGCCGCTGCCGCCACGCCGCCTCGGCCACCCCCGAGCCACGCCGACCTCGCCACCGTGCAACCCGTACCCACGCCGCCCTCACCCAACCTCCACCCCTGCACACGCTGCCACCGACCGCCTTAGCCCGCACCGCCGCTACCCATCTCCTCCCCGAGATGCCACCAACCCATTTTGTTGGTCACCCAACGCCGCCACATCGTTGTCGCCGCACAGCGCCGCCTGCGCCTCCTTTGCTTTTTGCTCTGTTTCTTCTCCACTTCCCTTCTTGCCTCACTTACATGTAGGACCCAATGTAAGCAAATACTTTTAATCCTTTAATTCTGAAAAAGAATATTCTCTGGAATATTCCCCTCCTCTTTTTCATGGAATATCCATTTTCAACAAACTCCCGAGTGTTCGTTCTCCTTCACACGAACTCCGATTTCGTCGATTCATGTTCCTAAATTTATCTAAATTCAATATCTTTCTATTAATACCAATTTTATAATTTTTGGATTTATTGTATTTATTCGCCTCATTTTGTGTGTATAGAATCCGACGTTTCCAAAGCCTTCTTAGACCAGTCTGCCGGAGCAACTCCGATCTTCGACGAAGACAAGTCATAGACCTTTGATCATGTTGTACCAATTTTTACAAAATTATATTGTTTTATATCAATTATTTTCGGGAGTAGCCAATTACCTATTTGACATTATGCCACCTTGAATAGTTGTGAATGATATGTATCCTTGGACACCATAGTAAGAGTTGATATTAGTTGGAAATAATAGTAATACCAACATTGGTTTCGTGATATGCTTAGTCATGCTTAGTTACGATGGGCTCATGATCACATGTTTAATAATGATAAATTTGACTTAATGATATATAAAATTGTGGTACGATACCATTGTCTAGCAACTATGGTGCGAGGTCATTGTTGTGTCGATTATGGTGTGATGCTGCTGTTATAAAATTTTGTTTGGGTGAACAAAATGATTTATTCTCAAGCGAGTGATCGTGCAATAAAGGGGGTGCGTGAGGTATATTGTTTTGGATGAGGTAGCCTCGCTTGAATAATCACTAAGGACTAAACTTTGTACGCCATTGATCTGTACATCATCGTACAACCATATGTCCAGTATGAGATGGATCTAGCTAATTAATTATTAATGCCTTGATTTTGGTTCTGTCATGTGTGGTGTGGGTTCCGGGATTTACGAGTAGATTCACATGGCGCAGAGGGCGCCCTGATTGTGATGGATGTAACCAGTCGGTGGTGAAATCTTAGCGGGCAGAACCAGGTTAAGACAGAACTTTGTAAAAGATTTGTGATAATCACTTAGTTGCACGCCTAAGGAAACATGTCATGACCGACATTATAAGTTGATTATGTATTGTGGGTCAAACTGTACAACCTCTACAGAGTGTTAATGTGAGAACTCGCATAATTAGAATTAATCGCGTAACAGTAATCGATCGTTAGCGTTAACTAACCCTCGTTTTAGCGGTGCGCTGTTTTTCTTTGCGATCGTCGTTTAGTCGATAATTGAGTCGTCGTCTTTGGGTTAGAGGTGTTCGATCGCAGTTGTTACCCTCTTTAGTCGCGAACCAAAGATTGCATCATATATTCGTCATTTCATCCTGCATACATATAAATCATCCATACAACCTCAATAATCAATAGCAAGTATCATTCATCATTCATCATCGCAATAGTAGAATCAATGCATACTCAAGCTGCATTTCCATTCTCCATTTGAGCATCATATCATGCATACACAATATTAGTGCAAGTGTACAACCATCATATAAGTTAGAAAATAGTAGTGTTCCTTTTGGGCAACATTACAGCAATGGGACAACTCACGGTCATGCAACTCCCCAGGACTTGTCTCCTCGGCTCCTTAAAAGTCTCAACATGCCGCCAGACTTGTTGCAAGTTTAGCCCCCTTTCTTTCTCCTCTTCCCTAGAGCATCCATAGCAGTTGGCGGCGGCATAGCAAAGACTCGAAGAAGCCATTCATCCCCAAAGAAGTCGGTTCATCCCCCAAGCAAGCGTGTTCATCCCCCTTCAGGATCACAAGCTTAACAAAGACATTCCTTCTCAAGCTCCACAAAAGCGACTCACAACATTCCTCTCCTTAGGCAAGATAAGGATTCATCTCCCCAACTCCACAAGTAGCGGCCAAAGATACATCCCCCTTGGCAACCAAATACATTCATCTCCTCAATGGCATAGTACATTCATTTCCCGAGAAGCACAACATTACATTCATCCCCAGGAAGCAAAGCACGAGTCTATCTCCTCGGTGACAACAAGCATTCTTCTCCTCCCTCATTTCCTTCTCAATCCATTTCATCATCCATTTCTCACCTTTTGCTTTCTCCTAGCAAGTAGCAAGCAAGAAGGTGGAGTCATGACGAGGTGATCGGGCGACGAGGATCTCGGCGGCACCGGCAGCGGCCGATCCATCACCACCAACGCCTCGATCGTCGTCAATCCTCGCAAAACATCAACCCAAAGCTCTATCAATCTCCAAGCATCAAGTCTGCTTTTAGTCATTTTGCTCTAGGTGAGTTGGTACTGTAGTAGCACCCCTTCACTAGCCGCCACCTCGGATCGGCTCCCAAGCCTTGATGCATGCACCTTTGATTCACCTTCTATTCTTGGATCTTCCAAGACTCCCATGTTTCTTGCATTAACCTCGTGAATCCCGTGATCAAGAGGGCAACCCAACATCAAGAAATAAATGGAATAAATCCTGTACAATGCATCCCATATCATCATCATTAGTTAAGCGAGCTTAAGATGAGAGGTAGCGGAGGCGATTTAGAGACCCAAAGCACGGCGGCGGCCGGAGGCTGCCACCAAGCCGAAGTCGAAGCGGGAGGCGAGGGCAACAACTGCTCGCGAGTTGCCGCTGGCCCTTGCCGCGAGAGATGGAGAAGCGGCGGCGTGCTTGGCGACCCCGAGCCGCCATGAGAAGCGGGAAGGCACGGCGACGGAGAAGCGGCAGAGCGACGCTGCGACCGGATCGGGCCGTAATGGCGAAGCGATCGTCACGGGCGAGTGGCGTGGATGCGCCGCCATGGAGGGAGCGAGTGGAGGAGCAATTGCAGGAGCGGGCAAGCGTTGCGGTAGCAGATCGAGGGGCGGGCGGAGATAGAGGCGGCGTCAGCCTTGTGCCGAGCGAAAGCTAGAGGCGGCGGCGGCAGGCGCAGCGGGCGCAGCAACAAGCAAGCGGAAGCGGCAGCAGCGGCGGCAGCAGGTCGGGTCCAGCCGGCCGAGCTGGGCACCTGGCGGCGGCTTGGTGAGGAGTGAGAGAGAGAGGAGAGATTGAGAAGAGAGTGAGGAGTGTTTTGGGGAAAATGGGGAGGTGAGGTGTGTGGGTGTTGATGTGTGTGTGTTGGGTGTGTGCGTGCGTGTGTAGTGTTGACGGTGGGGTTAGAGGCGAGAGAGAGAGAGAGAGAGAGAGAGAGAAATTAGGGGAGGGTAGAAAATTAGGAATTAGATTAGAAGGAATTAGAATTTGTGTAGCCCTTAATTTATTTGTTGTATTTTTTGTGCTTAATCAAGAGTCATTACCAGCTAGTTAACGGTTAGATGTTGATTTCGTTCTTTGCTAAATAATTTGACTTAGATCTCGCCTAGTAACTAAATTGCATTAACTTGTGTATTAATCTTGCTAGATAGAGCGAATAGTCGTTAGTTACGCTGTTAAAAATTATCTGCTCATATAGCAAGATAATGCGTTACTAGCATCTATGCCGGTAGCTTGAGCTAGTAAATTTTGTTAGTTTAATCCGTCAAGCGTGGACCGCAGGTTTTTGACCGTAGTACGCGTTGCCGATAAAGCGATTTTTGGTTAAGTGCTAACTTAGTGTAGATCTCGAAAAGTGTTTATCTAAATTAATTTGTGCTAACCCTTAGTAGTCACTAACTTAATTAGTATGTATCACTCAAAAATCCACTACGTATTTACTTATATTATTATTCGTATCCGTTTTGCTTGAATGACGTCTTGGCGCCGACGAAGCAGCTTGACCCAAATTTAACAAGACCGACTGTCCTACTCATACGAAGGCAAGCAACTCTCTTGAACATAAATATAGCTATTTTAAATGTAAACCGTATATTGCACTATTATGTTTATTGCATCAAATTGTTTTCTCAAAACCTAAAATGATGAATGAGATAAAGATGACTAATATGAACTTGAATGAATGAGAATGATAAATGAGAATGATGAATGAGATAAAAAATGAGGAAAGAAAGTAACATGAGATTATTATGGCTGGTAAAGGGGGCTCTTGGCAGGTAAGATATGAGGCAAGGCAGTGGGACCCTTTACATATGGTTATAATATAAGGATCAACAAAATCTTGCTCGGTCAGAGGCCGTAAAATCCGTACCAACCATTTTCCCGTCTCGTGAAGTGAAAATGTTACCTTGTTACGTGACTATGCTCTCCACAATGGGTAATTTATATATGTGTGAGTGTGATGGAGGAACCCAGGACCGGTAGGGGAAGTCCGGAAGTGGGGGATCCAAGGCGCTATAGCGCTAAGGTGGAGTGTTGGGTGTAGGATAGAAGCTGCCCCCAACCAACATTGCCAGAACTCGGTGGGTGACGGAGTCAACACCGATGGACGGTAATGGGTGGAGAAATTAATTCACGTAACCTGGGAAACGTTCTGTATTCTGATCTCGAGCCCGCATCAAAGGAAATGCGGTGGACCCAGTTCACAGAGAGCTCAGAGTAGCTATGGGTAAAGTGGTACAAAGCCTGCGCAGTGCTATACAAATCATGAATTCATGCCAGTCTCCAGGATTGGAGTCTACGGGAACCACTGGGGGTCTTTCTTCTCTCCGAGTGACTATTAGTGTTTTCAGAACTAAAATTTGCCAACTAAATGTTTTAATGATTATTTTCTAAATTGAGATGACTTAGAAAATGTGATAACAACTAAAGATAGTCATCCACTGCATTCCTTACTATTAATGCTTGCTGAGTACACTCGTGTACTCAACCTTGTTAGTATTTTCCTTTGTAGACCCCAGTCCAACCGGGGATTATACCGTGTGGGACGAGGGCAATACAGGTGCAGATGAGGCCATCGGAGTCCAGGATCTACGAGGAGCAGGGCGAGGCGGACTCCCTATTTGACGCTTGGGACTACTAGAAGGTTGGGAGAGCAGGGCAGGCAAGGAGGGATTTTGGTTCTATTTTGGTTATGTATATCTCCCTATGTTATTGTAAGACGTTAGCCCTGCGTGGCATGACTGATGTAATAAATGACAGTTTCTATCTTATTGTTCTGCTGCGTCAACTCTGATAAGGCTTACTACTCGTTGGAGAGGTGTTCTACCGGGCAAATGAATAGTAATCCGTTGCCTAAGTGTGCTTACCCGCTGGGTAATGACACGGGGTGTCACAGTTGGTATCAGAGCAATAGGTTAGGGCCACGCTAATATGATAGAAACCGTTGCATAACCTAAGTATGCCCTTCTACTTGCTATATTGCACTAAGTACCCTATTAACCCTCCTCTCGTTGTCATTTTCTTCCTTACCTTCTGTCAAAATTATTATGTTAAAAGCTTATCTTTCTTTAAGTAACAACCATACTAACCTAGAACCCTTTCCTGTTCTGCAGGATGAATAGATCCAGGCTTCCAATCGAGTGGGTGCGGGGAGAGCAAGTGTTAATGCTGGGAAAGCTGTTACATCACATGTCGGCACCTTTACCAGAGTACTTTCAGGAGTTTAATGTTTTTGGTGAACCTACGACCGTAGGAGTCATCATCACATGGATTCCCTTGGATGAGAACTATTATAAGGAGTTTACTGCAGAGTGGTGAGCGTCTGACGGCCACGGATCAGTACAGGAGGCAGCCTATAATGCCATCCGCGGCATTAGGGCTCACTTTAGTGCTCATTTGAGAGGTTCACAGTTCGGCGGGATACCCGCCGTAGCCCCAGGAGGGATAGGCTTACAGTTTGGTCCTCCCGCCCCTTCCAGCTACCCATACCCACCACCCTCTCCATCTACGACGATCTTACGGTATGATACTACCGAGACCATGTTATTAGCTAGTAACATGATGTATGATTCGACTAGAGGAGCCCTAGCTAGAGCTGAAGGGAATGCTGATATGTGGCAACAGCGTTGCCAGACATTACAGGCCCTTCAGGCGAACCGCCATACCCCCACTCCTGATGCTCCACCTCACTACCCTACCTATCCTCCTTCTGACCCAGGACCCAGCTCATATGCAGCTCCACCTCTAGCCCCTACAGCCCCACCCACAGTCCCACCAGCAGATCCACCCATCTACTCAGCTCCACCCCCACCCCCTACCTATTACTCTTTCCTAGCTAATGACTTCAACACCATACCCCCAGTAGTCCCTATTCCTAATCCATCCTTTGAGCCCTTCATTCCCACCACCTCTCCTCCTTTTCCTTATCCACATATCCCCTCACCACCACCCCAAGGAGACTTGGGAGACACTTCAGCCCCACCCTCAGGCTTTCCACTTCCAGCCAGTTCGGGACCGGAGTACCGTGGTCCTCGTATCACAGTACATCCAGATCCTGTCAGAGAGACTGCCTTTATCCAGGGACTTTTCCGTTCATATTTTGAGGATCCCAGCAGTAGCCAGGTAGCTGGTAGAGGCACCGACCCTAGCCAAGAGGATGACGACAGGGAGGAGACTGATCCCGAGGAGGAGTAGTTAGAGGTTCTTCAGTTGAGTTGGGTCAGGAGCAGTGTGAGTTTAGTTCAGAGTTTCGTCTGTTGTGGTGTTTGCTATTATTATCAGTATGTATCGCATGTGTGTCAGTGGTGTTGTATCAGAACCTGTATGCTTTTATTATTCCAGTGGTTGTTCAGTTTCGCTTTTGACCTAGGATAGAATGCCTAAGAATATAGGTGTTGGGAGCATCAATATAAGGTTATAAGTTGCATGCCGGGATTAGAGGCGTGTAGTAGAACTCTGGTATGGACCTGCTTCTCCAATTTTTGGACAAGTTTGGACCATGCCCTTTAGCCTTCTCATCTTTTCATCTTTATAACCAAATCGACCCGTCAGCACTTCAAATAAATTTATAACCACTGAAGGAAAGTAAAAATAATGGCTGACGGTGTAAAAAATTGTCTCATCCCATTTCTGCACTTCAGTTTTCGCGGACGAGTGGTCCGTGGCACTCGGCGTGTAGCTCTGGCGTACCAGGCGAAGTCTTGGGTGTACTCGAGAATGAGCCTGGCGTTTCCCAACACGTGGTTAGGCGGTCTCGAACGGGATCTCGGCGTGCACAGGCGTGGATCCAGGTAGTGTAGGTCGCACTTTCGAGGCAAGCTCGGCGGTCCCAAACACGTGGTTTGGGCGGTCTTGAGCAGGATCTCAAGCGTGGTGAGCACGAGAGCCTCGGGTAGTGTAGGATTTGGATCTTTTTGCCTCTCTTTGTTTCTTGGTGTTATTTGACTATCTGTGATGGCTTAATTAAACCAACCCGCGGCGTAACTCTGTCAGATAAATACAACAACTCCTCTTCTACCACAAACTACTGCTGAATCCTGAGAACTAATAAAAACTAATTGCAAGGCTTGCCTTAAAATTTGCTAATAACCTCAAGGATAATAACTAATGCAACCTCTCTCTCTTAACATCTTCCCCCCCCCCACAGGATGGACGGTCAAGGAAGTGAAGATCAAGGTTTGGGACTAATGTTGGGTTTACCACCACCAGAGGCACCAGCAGAAAACCCACCAGTTGACCTCAATGAATCCGCACCAGGCCAGTCCAGAGCTGCGATACCAGAAGCTAGCCAGTCAGCACTACCCAGAACCGCAGATCCACTAGGAATAATGACAGAAGTATTTCGATTCCTTGAGAACTCCAGGAAGGAAGCTCAGGAGAACCAGAACCGCTTCATGGAAGCGCTCTTGACTCGAGTAGCTCCAGCCACTTCGCAACCCATGGTGTTAGTCTGGGTGACTTTCTCCAAACTCGCCCACCCACCTTCGCTAAGGCCACAGATCCTTTGGATGCCCATGATTGGTTAGTTGAAGTGGAAAAGAAATTAGACACGGTTGGATGCTCCGATGTGGAGAAAGTTCGGTATGCTTCGCACCAGCTAACCGGACCCGCAGCCACGTGGTGGCTCAACTACAACCGCCATCGTGTCAGTGAGCAACCCATCACTTGGGCTGAATTCAAGATTCGTTTCACGGAGACACATGTGCCTACTGGCATGATGGAGTTAAAGAAGCGAGAATTTCGAGCTTTAACTCAGGGCGGGAAAAAGATGGTTGAATACCTGGGTCAATTCAACGAACTTTCCCGCTACGCTCCAGCCGACATCGACACCGAAGAGAAGAAGATAGAGAAATTCCTGAATGGGATGCATCCCTATCTGAAGATGCTCCTCTCCATTCATAAGATAACTGAATTTCAGGACCTGGTTAACCGAGCCATAATTCTTGAGAATGAGCACAACAACGTGGCAGAAGAACGAAGAAAGAAGGCTAAGACAGATCACCGTCCACAGAATATCCAGAGACCTCGTCCCTACCCGCAGCAGCAGCATCCACGTCGGTATGGGCCACCTAGGCCTAGACCTTTCAATCCTTCTTTTCAGGGACTTGCAACACCAAGACAGCCAATAGCAGTGGCAATGAAGTGTGCAAAGTGTGGAGGAGGTCACTTGATGAAAGACTGCCTGAGAGGTACAGGAGCTTGCTTCAACTGTGGGAAGCCCGGCCATCGCAAGATCGATTGCCCTCATCCACAGAGAGCATCTGGGACCCCACCACAACCTGCTTTTATGCCCAGATTACCTGCACCTGCACCACCTCAAGTCAACCGTTTGAACCAGCCCCGGGGTAACACTCCAGTCACAGGAGGAACTGGAAGAGGAGGATCAGCGCGTCTGACCCATGTGACGGCCGAGCAAGTTGGAGAAGCTACTGATGTGATCACAGGTAAGCTATTAATTCCACCTGCTTTGGGTACTGTTCTTTTTGACCCTGGAGCAACTCATTCTTTTATTTCTCACAAGTTCCTAGTAGAACATAATTTGGCAACTGAACCGTTGGAGAAACCAATGGGGGTTAGCACACCTGCTGGGACGCTAGAAGTGACGTTGATTAGAAAGAATCAGGCCATTATAATCCACAACACCAAATTCTTAGCTAACCTCTTGGTAATTAACCTGAGCGGTCTAGAAGTAATCCTGGGAATGGATTGGTTATCCGCCCATGGAGTAAGCATAGACTGTGAAACCAAGCAGGCCTCAATCAGAAAGCCCGACGGGACCCGTCTGCAATATATTGGGGCAAGAACTCGTCAGAAGCTACCTGACCCCAGTTTAGCCAGTCTTCAAGTAAAGGAACTAAAAGACATACCGGTGGTGAAGGACTTCTCAGATGTATTTCCTGACGAACTGCCGGGCATGCCACCAACTAGGGAGGTCGATTTCACCATCAACTTAATTCCGGGAACAGCCCCAATCTCCAAAAGGCCCTACAGAATGAATGCGGAAGAACTGATAGAACTTAAGAAGCAACTGGATGAACTGGAGGCCAAGGGATTCATCCGAGAAAGTACATCACCATGGGGAGCCCCGGTCCTTTTTGCACCAAAGAAGGACGGAGGGGTAAGGTTGTGCACAGACTACCGTGAGTTGAATAATGTCACCATAAAGAATAAATACCCGCTACCCCGAATTGGTGATCTCTTTGACCAGCTGAAAGGGGCACGAGTATTTTCAAAGATTGACTTGAGATCTGGATACCATCATATCAGGGTCAACCCCAGTGACATAGAGAAGACTGCCTTTGTCTCACGATATGGGCATCATGAATACACGGTAGTTCCATTTGGAGTGACAAATGCCCCTGCTGTATTCATGAATCTAATGAATAAGTTGTTCATGAGATACCTAGACAAATTCGTGGTTGTCTTTATTGACGACATCCTGATCTACTCAAAAAGTGAGGAAGAACATGTGCATCACCTCACTATTGCCTTGGAAGTTCTCCGAGAAAACCAACTGTTTGCCAAGTTCAGTAAATGTGAATTCTGGCTAGACCAAGTGACTTTTCTTGGGCACATTATCTCCGGCAGAGGAATCGAGGTAGATCCCTCCAAAATTGAAACAGTTACCTCTTGGGCGTCCAGCAGATATTACAGAATCCGGAGTTTCCTGGGATTCGCGGGATATTATCGAAGATTCATAAAGGGGTTCTCTCAAATCCCTTCACCCTTAACAAAACTCTTGAAGAAGGATGCGAAGTTTGTGTGGACAGAAATGTGTGAGAAGAGCTTCCAGGAGTTGAAACAGCGCTTAACCACTGCACCAGTTTTATCTCTACCCAAGGAAGGAGTGGACTATGTGGTTTATTGCGACGCATCAAAGCATGGGCTGGGATGTGTATTAATGCAGGAAGATAAAGTTATTGCCTATGCCTCCAGACAATTGCGGCCCCATGAGCTAAACTATCCGACTCATGATCTTGAATTGGGAGCCGTAGTGTTTGCTCTGAAAATCTGGAGACACTACTTGTATGGATCCAAGTGTACCTTGTACAGCGACCATAAAAGCCTCAAATACATCTTTACTCAAAAAGAGCTTAATATGAGGCAAAGAAGATGGTTAGAACTAATTAAGGATTATGATCTAACAATAAATTACCACCCGGGAAAAGCTAATGTGGTAGCTGATGCCCTTAGCAGAAAATCCCAATGTCACCATCTTTCTGCAAAAAGCCATGCACCTGAATTAATTGAAGCTTTGGCTAAAATGGAGATAGAAGTGAAAACTACTACCTCTGAAGCCACCATTGCAGCCATGGTATTCCATCCCACCCTCCGTGATCAAATCCGAGAACACCAACTTTCAGATCCCTTTATCATAGAAGAAGTCCGACGAATCAAGTCGGGCCAACCTTCTGAGTTCCATATAGACGACATCGGAGTATTATGGCGAAAAGCTAGGATATGCGTCCCCGACCAACCTCAAATCAAGGAGACCATCCTACGTGAAGCCCATGATACCCAATACACCCTGCATCCTGGTAGCACGAAAATGTATCGGGATTTGAAGGAAACCTTCTGGTGGCCGAACATGAAGCGAGCTATAACCGAATATGTAAGCCAATGTGACACCTGTCAGAAGGTTAAAGCTGAACACCAACGTCCAGCGGGATTGTTGAAACCACTAGAAATACCCGAATGGAAATGGGAGGATATCTGTATGGACTTCATAACAGGTCTTCCTCTCACTGTCAAGAAGAAGGATGCCATTTGGGTTATTGTAGATCGCCTTACCAAGTTAACCCATTTCATTGCCACTAACCAGAAATACTCAGCTAATAAACTCGCGGAGCTTTACATAGAAAGAATAGTTACTCTACATGGAGTACCCAAGACCATCACATCAGATAGAGGATCAGTGTTTGTTTCTGCTTTCTGGAAGAGCCTACAGACTGCTTTGGGAACCACCCTCAACTTGATCTGACCTATCATCCACAAACCGATGGATGATGAGCAGGTAAATCAAATCCTAGAAGATATGCTAAGAGCCTGTGTGTTGAACTTCGGAGAATCATGGGAGAAATGCTTATCCCTAGCAGAGTTTGCATACAATAACAGCTATCAATCTAGTATTCAAATGGCCCCGTACGAAGCTCTCTACGGCAGAAAGTGTAGATCACCAATCTGCTGGTATGAAGTCGGAGAAAAACCGCTACTAGGACCCGAACTTATACGGGAAAATGACGAGAAGATCCAGTTGATTCGAGAACGCCTCAAGATTGCCCAGAGTAGACAAAAGAGCTATGCTGATAAGCACAGAAAGGACCTCCAGTTTGAAGTTGGAAACTATGTGTACCTCAAGGTATCACCCATACGTGGGGTACAACGGTTCGGAGTAAAAGGAAAGCTAAGTCCGCGATTTATTGGACCCTTTCGGATTTTAGAACGTAAGGGCACTCTTGCGTATAGACTAGAGCTACCAACCCAGCTGTCGCGGATTCATGATACATTCCATGTCTCACAACTCCGAAAGTGTCTAAGAGAGCCCTCGCAGCATATCACCAGCCTAGATATACCCCTGCAAGATGATTTGACGTACGAGGAACGCCCGGTGAAAATCCTAGAGACAGAAGATAGACAGCTAAGAAATAGGGTGATCCGATTCTGCAAAGTGTTATGGAAGAATCACTCTGTGCGGGAAGCTACTTGGGAAAAAGAAGAAGAGCTGCGTGAAGCCTACCCCAATCTGTTCAAGTGAGATTCCTAAATTCGGGGACGAATTTGTTCTTAAGGGAGGGAGGATGTGAGAACTCGCATAATTAGAATTAATCGCGTAACAGTAATCGATCGTTAGCGTTAACTAACCCTCGTTTTAGCGGTGCGCTGTTTTTCTTTGCGATCGTCGTTTAGTCGATAATTCGGAGTCGTCGTGCTGGGTTAGAGGTGTTTGGTCGCAGTGTTACCCTCTTTAGTCGCTGAACCAGCATTGCATCATATATTCGTCATTTCATCCTGCATACATATAAATCATCCATACAACCTCAATAATCAATAGCAAGTATCATTCATCATTCATCATCGCAATAGTAGAATCAATGCATACTCAAGCTGCATTTCCATTCTCCATTTGAGCATCATATCATGCATACACAATATTCAGGCAAGTGTACAACCATCATATAAGTTAGAAAATAGTAGTGTTCCCTTTTGGGCAGCATTACATAGCAATGGGACAACTCACAGTCATGCAACTCCCCTGGGACTTGTCTCCTCAGCTCCTTAAAAGTCTCAACATGCCAGCAGCTTGTTGCAAGTTCAGCCCCCTTTCTTTCTCCTCTTCCCTAGAGCATCCATAGCAGCTGGCGGCGGCATAGCAGCAGCTCGAAGAAGCCATTCATCCCCCCAGCAAGTCAGTTCATCCCCCCCCAAGCAAGCAGGTTCATCCCCCCCTTCAGGATCACAAGCTTAACAGCATTCCTTCTCAAGCTCCACAAAAGCAGCTCACAACATTCCTCTCCCCTTAGGCAGCATAAGGATTCATCTCCCCCCAACTCCACAAGTAGCAGCCGCAGCATACATCCCCCCCCCTTGGCAACCAAATACATTCATCTCCTCAATGGCCGCATAGTACATTCATTTCCCCAGGAAGCACAACATTACATTCATCCCCAGGAAGCAAAGCACGAGTCTATCTCCTCAGGCAGCAACAAGCATTCTTCTCCTCCCTCATTTCCTTCTCAATCCATTTCATCATCCATTTCTCACCTTTTGCTTTCTCCTAGCAGTAGCAAGCAAGAAGCAGGGAGCTGCGACGAGGTGACTGGGCGACGAGGGATCCTCGACGGCACCAGCGGCAGCCCGATCCATCACCACCAACGCTCCTCGATCGTCGTCAATCCCTCGCAAAACATCAACCCAAAGCTCTATCAATCTCCAAGCATCAGGTACAGTTTTAGTCATTTTGCTCTAGGTGAGTTGGTACCTGGTAGCAGCCCCTTCACTAGCTTCGCCACCTCGGATCAGCTCCCAAGCCTTGATGCATGCACCTTTGATTCACCTTCTATTCTTGGATCTTCCAGTACTCCCATGTTTCTTGCATTAACCTGTGAATCCCGCATCAGTAGGCAACCCAACATCAAGAAATAAATGGAATAAATCCCAGAAGCAATGCATCCCATATCATCATCAGTAGTTAAGCAGAGCTTAAGACAGTAGGTAGCGGAGGCAGTTTTAGAGACCCAGAGGGGCACGGCGGCGGCCGGAGGCCAAGCCGCCGGGCCAAGCCGAGTCGGGAAGCGGGGAGGCCAGGGCCGAACCGGGCTCGCGAGTGGCCGCGCTGGCCTTCGGCCGCGCGGGAGATTGGAGAAGCGGCGGCGTGCTTGGCGACACCGAGCCGCGCGAGGAGAAGCCGGGGAAGGCGTCGCGACGACGGACAAGCCGGGCAGGAGCGACGCTTGGGCGACCGGATCGGGCCGTAATGGCGAGGCAGTCGATGCGGGCCGAGGCGGCATGGATGCGCCGGCCATGGAGGGAGCCGAGTGGAGGAGCGGCGTTGCGGGAGCGGGCCGAAGCGGGCGGTAGCAAGACCGGGAGCGGCGCGGGCCGAGATAGAGGCGGCGGCGTCGGCGCAGCGGACGCGGGCCGAAGCAGCGGCAAGCGGTGGAGCCGGCGGCGCCGGCAGGAGCGGCGGGTCCAGGCCGGGCTGAGCCTAGGGCACCCCCCCTGGGCGGCAGCTTGGTGAGGAGTGAGAGAGAGAGTGGAGAGATTGAGAAGAGAGTGAGGAGTGTTTTGGGGAAAATGGGGGAGGTGAGGCTGTGTGGGTGTTGATGTGTGCGTGTGTTGGGTGTGTGCGTGCGTGTGTAGTGTTCGGCCGGGTGGGGTTAGAGGGAACAGAGAGAGAGAGAGAGAGAGAGAAATTAGGGGGAGGGTAGAAAATTAGGAATTAGATTAGAAGGGAATTAGAATTTGTGTAGCCCTTAATTTATTTGTTGTATTTTTTGTGCTTAATCAGTAGCTGTTACCAGTTAGTTAACGGTTAGATGTTGATTTCGTTGCTGCTAAATAATTTGACTTAGATCTCGCCTAGTAACTAAATTGCATTAACTTGTGTATTAATCTTGCTAGATAGAGCGAATAGTCGTTAGTTCTGTCGTTAATAATTATCTGGCTCATATAGCAGTATTGTGCGTTACTAGCATCTATGCCGGTAGCTTGAGCTAGTAAATTTTGTTAGTTTAATCCGTCAAGCGTGGATTGCGGGTTTTTGACCGTAGTACGCGTTGCCGATAAAGCGATTTTTGGTTAAGTGCTAACTTAGTGTAGATCTCGAAAAGTGTTTATCTAAATTAATTTGTGCTAACCCTTAGTAGTCACTAACTTAATTAGTATGTATGACTCAAAAATCCACTACGTATTTACTTATATTATTATTCGTATCCATTTTGCTTGAACGACGTCTTGCGCCGAAGCGAAGAGCGATTGACTAAATTTCAAATCGACCTAACACATCCCTACTCATACGAAGGCAAGCGACTCTCTTGAACATAAATATAGCTATTTTAAATGTAAACCGTATATTGCACTATTATGTTTATTGCATCAAATTGTTTTCTCAAAACCTAAAATGATGAATGAGATAAAGATGACTAATATGAACTTGAATGAATGAGAATGATAAATGAGAATGATGAATGAGATAAAAATGAGGAAAGAAAGTAACATGAGATTATTATGGCTGGTAAAGGGGGCTCTTGGCAGGTAAGAT
This sequence comes from Phyllostachys edulis, assembly GCA_036346405.1. Taxonomy (NCBI): domain Eukaryota; kingdom Viridiplantae; phylum Streptophyta; class Magnoliopsida; order Poales; family Poaceae; genus Phyllostachys; species Phyllostachys edulis. Next base: position 48,341,640 of record CM070563.1, on the reverse strand, counting down.
ATGAGGCAAGGCAGTGGGACCCTTTACATATGGTTATAATATAAGGATCAACAAAATCTTGCTCGGTCAGAGGCCGTAAAATCCGTACCAACCATTTTCCCGTCTCGGCGGGCAGAAAATGTTACCTTGTTACGTGACTATGCTCTCCACAATGGGTAAGTTATATATGTGTGAGTGTGATGGAGGAACCCAGGACCGGTAGGGGAAGTCCGGAAGTGGGGGATCCAAGGCGCTATAGCGCTAAGGTGGAGTGTTGGGTGCAGGATAGAAGCTGCCCCCAACCAACATTGACAGAACTCGGTGGGTGACGGAGTCAACACCGACGGATGGTAATGGGTGGAGAAATTAATTCACGTAACACAGGAAATGTTACGTATTCGATCTCGAGCCCAAGCATCAAAGGAAATGCGGTGGACCCGATTCACGAGAGCTCAGAGTAGCTATGGGTAAAGTGGTACAAAGCTCACGATGCTATACAAATCATGAATTCATGCCGGTCTCGAGATTGGAGTCTCACGGAACCACTGGGGTCTTTCTTCTCTCCGAGTGACTATTAGTGTTTTCGAACTAAAATTTGCCAACTAAATGTTTTAATGATTATTTTCTAAATTGAGATGACTTCGAAAAATGTGATAACAACTAAAGATAGTCATCCTTTGCATTCCTTGCTATTAATGCTTCTTGAGTACACTCGTGTACTCAACCTTGTTAGTATTTTCCTTTGTAGACCCCAGTCCAACAGGGATTATCTGAGTGGGGGCGAGGGCAATCTGGTCTGAGATGAGGCCATCGAGTCGGGATCATTACTACGAGGAGCGAGGCGGCGGACTCCTATTGGCGCTTGGGACTACTAGAAGGTGGGAGAGCGAGGCGAGCAAGGAGGATTTTGGTTCTATTTTGGTTATGTATATCTCCCTATGTTATTGTAAGACGTTAGCCCTGCGTGGCATGACTGATGTAATAAATGACAGTTTCTATCTTATTGTTCTGCTGCGTCAACTCTGATAAGGCTTACTACTCGTTGGAGCGGTGTTCTACTGGGCAAACAAATAGTAATCCGTTGCCTAAGTGTGCTTACCCGCTGGGTAATGACACGGGGCGTCACAGTTAAAAACTGTTCGAACAGCTGTGTCTCCGATTATGGATAATGTCTGGTGATTTCACACGAGGTATAAAGTTTTCATAAAATGTTTGGATAGTAGAATAGGAAAGTGAACAAGGGCAGTTCACTGGTTGTTTCAAAGCAATTGTCTATTTATTTATTATTATTTTCGATTATGCTTTTAATCTATTTACTGTATTTTCTGTTAATATTACTTTCTACAAAATAACCATACAACTATTTTTTGTTCAAGCCTTGCGTGAATATTAATTGCATATTTTTTCTTATGACTTGCTGAATACTTTATATACTTACGACTTTATGCCATTGTTGATCAGTTATTGGGGAAGAATCCGGAAATCCAGAGTTCTATGAGGAGTAATTTGAAGACTAAGAACTAGGATACGCTTCCCAATCGAATGACCACCTCAAGTTATCTTATTTCCGCTACAAGAATTTTATGTCTTTTAAACTCTGCGTGGCAAACTATGTAAACTTTGACCATAAAGTCCGCTGCTTCTATTTATTAATAAATTGCTTCTCTTAGTTGCTTCGTTGTATGGATATAATTTTCATCGATGTTGTCACTGTTTGAGCTAGCTACTGATCATAGAACTAGTTCAGAATACACTGAGGGTCCGGATTTGCATGTTCGGGTCCCGACAAGTTTGGAATCATATGAAAGCAACATGCTTAAATTGTTCTCCATTTAGCTCAATTGAGTTGTACCGATTAACCGAAACGTTAACCGTTCCACACCAGCTACCAAGCACACCACATTTCAGTTAATTAATTTCTGAAGAAAGAAAATAACATCTCAGAGTAAGCAAATTGGGTGATATCTACAACTCCAGTTCAGAGTTGATAAGCACATATAGGGTCATATTCCACAAGAACCCACAGAAAAAAGCTAATCCTGCATATTGGCAACCGGCGAGTAACTCTTTTCAGATAGTGAAAATCAGAAAAGTAACTCTTTTCAGATAGTAACTCTTTTCAGCAAGTAACTCTTTAGACACCTGTGAAGCAAACAACTCCATCAGTAAATCAGATTTTGACTACTCAACGCTGCAAAAGTCATTGCTAACGATTTTCAGATAGTTCAAAGTTCAAAAAGTAAGCATCAACTTTGCCATAATGAAACTCATGGCTGAATCTCTGAGGTTCATTCATTGTAGCAATTTTTTTTTCTGAAAAATCATTGCAGCGATATTAGATAAAACTAACAGCAGGGAGAGGGAAACCAGAACTACAAGAACAATTTGTAATTGTGCTGGCATACCTTCAAGTCAAATGGCAACATTTTAGTATGAACAAAATATTTAGTGATCAGATACACTCCTATTGTTCAACTCCTTAGTATGAAAAGAATTTGTCACATGGAAAAAAAATTAATGATCCTTGTGACTACTGAACCACAAAGCTAATGCTTATCCAGCGGTAGGAAGTACAGACATATATTTTGGTTCCTACTTCCTAGGCATCCTTGCAGAAATTCCACTTGATGTTCTTAACAAAATTGCATTTGTGACAACATAGATTAAAAAAAGAGAAAGATACCCCCAGGAAATTTTCGAGCAACAGCCTGGCACTATAAAAATTGTATAAAAACTATAATTGCAGGCAGTACATGATATCATGATGATACCAAAAAAAGGAAATATACACTTAACATGGATGTTGGCTTAAGCTTTGAAATAAGCAGGAATGTGAAATGACACAACTGTAAGCTTTTTAAAGGAAAGTATGAGTATCTAAAACAAAATATTCCACAACAATAAATTATTGTTGCTTTGCCAAAGCAGCAGATGGCTTACAAATCACAAACCACAGTAGATCTTAATACATTGGAGCCAATGTATCAACCGGTGATGCCGTGATAGTAAAGCAGTCAAAATTTTCACAAAGCACGGCAAAGGAAAAATAATTCATTCTGCCATTACTTAAGGCAACGTAACGCTCTCATATGTGATTCTGTCAACATGCTGTGCATATGCGCAATTAGGGAAAGTAGAAGGGCCATAGGTCATTGATCATCTGAGGAGCTACAGGGAGAAAGCCATGCTAGAATGGAGCAGGAAATGGGGAAGAACCTAGGAGAAGACAGTGGAGAGGTGGTATAGGCAATGGCAAGTTGGCAACTGGCAGCAAGGCAACTGCATGGGACGGCAGCAAGGGAGAGGCAGATCTAGGATGAGGAGGTGGGAACTCAGTAGATCCAGAAGGCAAGTGAATGGTGCCAATGTGACATACCAAAAAGGAAATTAACGGAGGGGTGCTGAGTGCTGACCAAGCGAAGAGGAAGTACAGCCTTAAGATAACAATAGAAGGAGAAATGGCTAAATATAAAAAAATCTAAGAGTTTATAGTAATACCCCTCAAACTACATTCCATGCAGCTTGTTTGAAACAGCACGGAGTATTAATAGATCCAAGTTGACTAAATAGGTCATTTGTACTTTCCAAACATATGGGGCATATAAATTAATAATAAAGATGTTAACAAGCAAAATAATTGATGAATAACAGAAGACAATCTTATGTCACCTGTTCACCCAACACAGCACACTGGCAGGTCTGACTGGATATTCATTTTATAAATTGGGCAACATTTCAGGTCCATCATGTCCACCACCAATGCCCATGCCTAAGCACATAGGAAGTCGAACCAACCAAATGTAGATACCAAGGAAAAGCCAAATAGAAAAGAGATTGAATCACTGAGATATTTAGATGAGCTGGGTAAAAAAAAATTGGTACAAGATAAGGAATAGATAAAACAAAACCACATGTACTGCCAAAATGCAAGAAACTTTCCTCAAAAGGCAGTATACTCAACTCAATTAAGGACATGCACGCTCAGCCTATTTAGCTGATTCCAAACGGAAGCTATCTAGAACTGTCCTTAAGTGAGATCATATGTCATGTCTAGGGGACTAAATCAAAATGTGCTAAAAATTGGATAGATGCAAGTCGTTATTACGGATCCATGATTGAGACCGAGATCAATAGAAATAAATACAACATTCCAGAAAAAATATCGAATGAAAGAACATAACTACCTTTAAGCTTCACAATGTGTCAATCAAGTTACTCATTTGGCATATTAGATTTTCAGGCTTACTTTTTAGTGTGTATGTTGTCAATTTTCAACTGCTATATAGCTCAGGCTGAAAGGATCAGTACTGTAGCTATGTGGATATGAACACTACCAAAGTGTGATTTATGCCTTTATGCATACAGCGATAGACTGGTGACAATAAACTTTGCTTCTTCTTCTTTATAGCTATAAGTTCACATGGTTGAACGATAACATCAAAAGTAATATTTCCATAAGTTCACCAATCTGACCAAATACAATTTAAGATTAAATTGTTAGTCATCAGTGAAGGACATGAGCAGCATTCCAGCCACCATTCCAGAACCATGTACAGAAGAGTAAAGATGTGCACTTTACCTGCAGCATACAAACTTGAGTAGGGATAGTAGGTGGTGACGAGATTGCTTTCAAAAAGTTTCCTGGAGTACATTGACTCAAGTTGGACCATGAAGACACCAATGCCCGTCCAAAGCAAGATGACATTAACATCCTCAGCAAACCCCAATATATATATTGGCCCTCCCTCCTTTCTAGATCCCAGCCCAAGGATCTCACACAGTCGAATAGTTTTAAGCAGCACCCATACGGCAAGACCTCCAGAATCGGCCTTCCTCTCCCACAATTGGGCATCATAGTCTGACACAATGGCAAGGCCAATCCCACCATCCTTTGCTGGCATGATCTGAAAGTTTGCTTCACTTTCAGCACGTCGATCAGTCGGCTTCTCGATCACAGCTAGGCTCTGCTTATTCAAATCAAACTCAAGAATGCCACTCCCCATAAGCAACCAGTAGAGACGATTATCCACAAGGGTGCTGGGCCTCACCACAGAAACAATAGACTGAACCGCTGTCGAGACGATTTTGCCCCATTTACCGGACTCGGATGAGTAAACGCAGGCAAACGCTCGTGTAAGCACAGTGAATTCATCGGTGCACACCAACACCACCTGGAAGGGGCAACCACCATGCCTGTGGCCGTCGTCGCCGGCAGCAGCCCGGAGCACCGCCGCGTTGCGGATGATCTTGTCCTTGTCGTCAAGCTCCGGCGGAAGGGCTACGCGGCGCTGGAGGCCCGTCGCGGGGTCCCAGACCAGGGCCCCGCGCTGCTTCTGGCCGAGGAGGAGGGCGAGTCCGTGGCGGCAGTCAAGGAGGGTCCAGTCCTTGTGGAGGTTATCGTCGCTGCACCGTTGCAGGGAGAAGCGCGTGGTGGAGATGCGGTCCGGCGGGTCCAGTGTGGGAGTGAAGGTGGCTTCGTCGTAGTCTTCGAAGAAGCCGAGGAGAGGGGGCTTCCGGTGGTGGGCGCGGAAGCGGCTGAAGAATTGGGGGTCGGAGACGAGGCGGCGCCAGCGCTTGCAGACGAGGGAGGCGCGGGGGAGGGAGGACGGCTGCGGCGGGAGGCGGAGGAGGATCTCGGAGAGGAGGTCGTCGCCGTCCAGCGGAAGCGCCACCGCCGGTGAGGTGGGACAGCGGCGCCGGGTCATCGCACTCCCGCCCCGTTCGTGTTGATTGTGTAGTGCGGAGTGGGGAACAATGCGCTGCAAATTCGGCCCAGCCGCTTATCAAGAACTACCGACTACGTTCTGGGCTCGGCCCGAAGTCCAAAAAGCCCGACTATAATAACAAGTACTCCCACCGGTTAAAAAAACAAGTCTTTTTTATCTGAACCACAAATTACTATTATAATATATTTGTAAAACCTAATAAAATTATAATACTATGAAAGTACTTTTCATGACGAATCTACACATATTATTTTCATCTGTCTAATCTAAATATTTTTAAAAATATCGATAGCCAAAGTTTTTAAAGTTTGACTTCATGACGAATCTACACATATGATTTTCATCTGTCTAATCTAAATATTTTTAAAAATATCGATAGCCAAAGTTCTTAAAGTTTGACTGCACGCATTCAAAAACAACTTGTTTTTGTGAACTGAAGGGAGTAATATTTTAATCATAAAAATAATCAAACATTAGATTTTTATTAGAAAAAGACGCATTTTCAGGCTATTTTTGGGCTTTAGGCCGGGCTCGTGAACAGGTCTACTATAATATATGGGTTAAAAGCAATATCCATAAGATGAGACGAATAGAGATCAACCAAATCCAAATGGACTGTATACAGATGCACCCCAAGGTTTCAGTTAATTAATTTCTTGAGAAAGAAAATTACATCGGCGCAGTTCTCAAATTAGACAATTTCTACAAGTCCAGCCGTTCACAGTAGACAAATACACAGGTCATGTTCCACAGGACTGCATCTCAGGCCACAAATCACAGAATGGAAGAACTCAAACCAAAAAGCTACTCCTGCGTCCGCAACTGGGCAAGCAACTCTTTAGGTACCTGTGGAGCAAACAATTTCGCAGTAAAGCAGATTTTCACCACCGGTGCAAAATACATGGCTAGCAATTTTCACATAGTTCAAAGTTCAAACAGAAAGCTTCAACTTGTGAAACCTATGGATGAATCTCTGAAGTTAAATCATTGCAGCACTTTATTTTCGATAATATCATTGCAGAAATATGAGAAAAAAACTAACATTTGAAAGAAAAACCAGAACTACAAGAGCAATTTGTACTTATATACCTTCAACTCGAATTGTTGATCTGCTACTGGGATTTTGTCAAATGGCAACATCTTAGTATCAACTACAAATCTAGTGATAGAATACCTCCATAGGAGATGACTACTGAACCACCAAGCTCATGATAACCTAGTCACAGGGAGTAGAAATATATATCTGATTCCTACCTCCTAGGCATCGTTTTGGCAATTCCACTTGATTTTCTTAATTAATGAGATTAGACTAATGCCCAGCTACAGATACAGGTTAGACGAAAATAAAAGATAGAAAGATGTGCCCAGGAAATCTTCCAGCTACAGACTGGAACTGGAAAAGTTTTCTACAAAACTGAATAATTGCAGGAAACAAGATAAGTAGTAGGATAACATTGAATAAGGAAATGCTCTTCTAGCTCTGTGCTAGTCGTCGCTAGGTATCATTTAGCCCATCCAAAAGGAAGCAATCTAGAACTGTTCTGAAGTGAGCTCATTCCACGTCACATCAAGCGGACTAAATTAAAATATGCTCAAAGTAACAAACTCTACTAACAAAATGATCATGACTGCTTAGATGTAAACTGTTGTGGGCTGGTGGAGAAACCTTGATGAGCAGAGTAGCCGTAGCTTGAACAGGAAGGAGCAGTCCAAGGCGGAAGAACTATCTAGGAACAGGATTAGGAGAATGTTAGAGAAGGATTCCGAGGCACACACGACTTGATTTCCCTACCACCTCAAAACCATAGGTAAAGGAATTAGGAAAGAGATGTAATAGAAGTTAAATCCATGTTTAGTTCGTGTCTTAGGAGGTTTCCTAGTTTAAGTCTAGCTGAAGTCCATGTTAGTGATCAAATAATGAGTTGGCATTGTAATATTTTGGTCAAGAAAGAAATAAAATTACCCTCCTCTATTTGCCATCTCTCTACCCATCTCATCTAGAAACCCTAATACCCTTCAAGCAATGCTTTCTGGCAGTCTTGTGCACAATAGTTACCCCAATTTGAACCAATGTTCACAATATAAACAAACTCAACCTTGTAAAACAAAACACATAATTGATTTATTTCTTGTCTGGTACAAATGAAATTATCACTTGCAGCAGAACTCTTCAACAAAAGATAATATAGCAATTTCTCTTTCATAAGGTAAGATAGATGCAACTGGTTATTACGGATTTTTTATTGGTACCAAGATCAATGGAAATAAATGCTATCGTCCAGAAGAAAAGGTATTGAATGAAAAGACATAACAACCTTTAAGCTTCTGAATCTGCCAATCGAGTTACTCATTTGACATATAAGATGTTCAAGCTTAGTTTTCAGCGTGCTTGTTGACAATTTTCAACTGCTATGAAGTTCATGCTGAAAAGACAAGTACTGTAGCTACATGCACATGGACACTACCCAGCACGAAGCAACCAGTAGAGACGATTACCAACAAGGATGCCGGGCTTAAGCGCAAGAACCGGGAATTTAGACTTTAGACTGAAACGCTATTGGGACGAGGTTTCCTGCCGGACTCGGATGAGTAGATGCAGGCAAACACCCTTCGCGGATGGTTCACACCAAGAACTGTGGCGGCCAGTGGCGGATCCAGGATTAAATTTTAGCTAGGGCGGAGTCGTAGCGCCGTGACCGTCTTCTCCGGCATCGGCGTGAGGTCTTGGGTGCTCGGCATAGAATGTTCTATATATATACTTACATTCTTGATCTCTTAAGTTCATTGTGAAATCCAAGTCATTCTTAATCTGACAGCACGAGTTAAAGTTGCAATCCTTTAAGCACACCACAGTCACAGTAGCAGCTCTAAGAGGAAAAGAAGGGGGGAAACCCCACACCGGTGAATGCTATGAGGTCCTGCTTCTCCGCCTCGATGACCCGCCGTAGGAACCGCGTTGTGTTGAGGTCGGAGCAGCACGTGCCGATGCCGCCGTCCCCCCATGCGCCCCCTTTGGCCTCACTGCGCAGACGCTGTGATGGCGCCTACACCTGCCGCCACTACCCCGGCGCTGCCACAGCTGCTACCACCTACCTCTGCCGTGCTGCTTTGCTGCTGCTTGCCTCGCCTAGGGTTGGAGAGTGAGAGTGGAGACTTGAGTTTGCAAATTGGGGGAAGTGAGCAACCGAGCCACCCATAGATGATAGATGTATTGGTGATTTGGTAGATGGGCTTAGCTGGGCCTGGGCGTAGGCCTTCCTTTGGCACTTGGCAGTTTGGATCTAGTATTTGATTTGGGTTGTGGCATGACGCAGCCGAAGAATGGAAGAAACAAGGGCAAATGAAAGGCGAGTAGGGAACCGTCGGCGACGGCGCTGGGAGGGAGGAGGGGGTTGTTCGCCGATGCCACTGGGCGCCGCCACCTCGCCTATTCTTGGGACCGCCCCTCGTGGCGACAACGATGCATGGAAGACCACAGGATCTGCGAGGCGGGGAGGGCAGGCGGCGGGAGGCGGAGGAGGATCTCCGAGAGGAGGTCATTGTTGTCTAGCGGTGGCGTCGGCGACGGCGAGGAGGGGGCGGCGGGTCGTCTCGGTCTCGCTAATGTTCCTTTGCTCGGGCTTGCGCGCCGCCGACCGGATTGAACCCAACTTCCCCCTGCTCACTTGACCGATGCTATGTCTACTGGGCTGTGGCCTGTGACCGAGGCTTTCCCACCCTACGGCTTCCGCGTAGGCCAGTATGGGCTAGGACGCAGCACGTGCGCCTTTTTCTTTCTTCTGTTCTAAGAAAAGCGCAGAGTTTTTTTTTGTTTAATTGGCACTGCTACGCCACAAAATAGCAAAAATAACTCCTCCACAAGTGAAAGTGTAAAAATAACACTGCGAATATACCGACGGGTGACACGTGTCCCCTGTCGCACCTCCACCGCCCGGATCTCCCCTGCCGCACACCCCCACCGCCCGGATCTTCCTTGTCGCGCCCACCGCGGCAGAGAGATCCGGGCGGTGAAAGTCTGACAAAGGCATAAGTTGCTCAGAAGCAGTAAGCTCTCGCCGAATGAGAGCCCGCCATGTGGGCGAGGTAGGACCCTGCAGTGGCACTTGAGTGTGGAACTAGTATCGTATTTTCCGACTCACCTGCGGAGGACTTTTTTTTCTAGTTCAGCGTGCAACGGTGCTATTTTAGCCAATAAGTCGAAAACGTGGGCTGTTTTTCTTTTGAATTTTTTGTGATAGAGAAAACGAAGGCCTTGAATCTATTTTCTGTTGAACCGGCATAATTTTTTGTTTCACATTTTTTTCTGATAGAAAAATGGGGGGTTTTCCATGCTTTGAATGGAATTGTTCTAAGGCTTTGCATGGAACTGTTGAGAAGGTTCGATCGACGACAGAGCTAGTTTACGGTCACCCGTGCACTAAAATTCTCACGGACCCTCCCGCTATGCTACACGTGGAGCAAGCATAACCACACACGCCCGTGTCTCCTTCATCTGTTGTTCCTTTTTGAGCCTTCTTCTCTATCCCCTGTCCCCTCAATTCACCTGCCATGGCTTTGTCTCTTCCTCTTCGAGTCTTCTTCTCGATCATACGCCCCCTTGACGCTGTCGTGGCTCAGCTCACCGCCGCGCATTCCTTGGCATCGTCGTGGCTTACATCCGCGCCATCGTGGTTTGCCTCACCTTCGCGTTCTTCGCCTTAATTGCCATCACACCGAGAACGAGTGGTGAGCTCGCCGGCAGCTGCGCTAGTGACGTGCGTGAAATTTTTCTCGGCCGATTTTCGCCGGTAACCGGTGTTACTGGCGGATGCCGATAAGATTCAAATGAGCTCTGAAATTTTCGGTTTTAATGAATTTTGTCAAAAAAATCGAATTTCCTTGAATTTTGTTCGAATTTGAATTTTTTTAAATCTAAAATCCCAAAGTTTCAAAAAAAATTAAAATTTCAGCCGAAATTTCCGATTTTCGGCGAAAACCGGTCTTGCCGGTCCCCCCGGTAAAAAATTGGTGTCGATAAGTTTTTCCCTGGTCAGAGGGCGGTGAGGGAGCTCGAGCGACCGTGGTTTTGGTTAGCCATGGACGCCTTCTCGGTAGTTGCTCTCTTGGATCAAAATGCTCCGAGGGTTGGATCGACTTGTTCTGAGGTTTTATCAAATTGCTCTAAAGCTTAGGATATGCACCCTAGTGACGGAAGCTAATCCGTACTTATAAAAGCACTAGTTTAGCAGATCCAGAAGATCACAACCATCCATCACGCGAATCCAATGGCTACAATTCAAAGTTCTTTCCCTCCCTAAAATAATGCAATCCATTAATCTATTGATGACTGCTTAATTGGTTTTGAAGGATTAATTGTCTCAATTATTGTAATTACTCATCGTAATCCCCTAATACTCATCAATTACTTATTTATACTACTTAGAGTATGTACAATAGTGTGATGTCAGCTGTATGTAAAACTTGACACGTAGGATACTAGATGACGTGGATGAGAGAAATGGAGCATAGAGAATTGGATCATAGTCGACTGTAACACGAGAAATAAGACACATTATACATGAAAGAGTTGTCTATAGAGACATATAAAAAAAATAACTTATTGTAGGAGCTGTCTTTAGTGTTGTCTATAAATGACTTAGAGAGGTATTATAGACAGTAGTTGTCTATACCATTGTGTATGCCCTTATAAAAGCACCAACTTAACAGAGTCGGAGGATCACAAGCATTATCACACAAACCCAATGGCTATATTTCAGAGTTATTGTTCACCTCCGTAAATGGCCAAACACAATGTTGTCCCATTAATCTATTCATTTAGGGGTGCAAACGGAGCGGATAATTTCCATCTGACTGACTGGCCGAAGGCTTGCGGGGTGAATATAAAAGAGCGAAAGGAGTATCCGGTACTATCCGTGTCCGACTCTGACTCTAAGAAAAAAAAACGGAATAGGGATACGAAGTGAGTGATATTCACCCGTATCCTCTCGAATTGCACACGTACTGTCTAATGTCATGTGTAAGGGTGCAAAAAGAGTAGGTAATTGTGTAAGGGTGTAAAAAGAGCGAACAATTTCCGTCCGACCGACAAAAAGCTTGCGGAGCGAAATGGGTATATAACACTATCCGTGTCCAACTCCAAGAAAAAATACGAAATTAGATAAAGGATGATTGATATCCATCCGTATCCGTTCCGACTGCACCCCTATATTGATTAGTTTTGAAAGATTAATTTTCTCATATATTGCAATTACTCATCATAATCCTTCTAATTACTTAATTACTTGATCCAGCATTAATGGTGTTTTTTATTTCATATCGGTTCAGCGTGGGTTGTATGTAACCGACTAGTAAGAGGAAAAAGTGACGCGAGCATCGAATTGTTTCCTTCTAATTTTTACTTTTTAGATTACATTTCCATCCATCACATATGGTTGTTAAACGTTTTCGAAAGTGCAAGAAATTTCCATTTAGTTTTGAATGAGAAAAGGAAATAATTGCACTAAAGTGTATAAAAACAGAAATAAGGTCGCCCCTGGAAAAATAAAAAGATGGAGAGCGTGGACTAAATCCTAGTTTTTCAGAACAGTCCGACAAAACACATATAAATTTGCCAAAACATTACACAATCAAGTCCACTGCGTGAGGACCCTACAAAATAAAATTCATAATTTTTTGAGCTCTTTTTCTACATTTATTGATTCATACGAACATAACACTTATACGAAATAGTGATAACAATTCTGAACAATGAAAATTATGAAAAATTTACATAAATAAATACACAGTGTCAGGAGGCTCCATAAAAAAATTTATAATTTTTTGGACTCATTTGCTATATTTTAAAATTTCTCCAAATTTCAGCCTAAAACTAACCTAATTAACTAACCTAACTCTAATTAAACTAACCTACCTAACACTAATTAACACGAATTAAAGCCAATAGTGGCTGGCGCATAGTGGTCATCGCCACCTTTTGCGCTCTTGAGGTGGCGGGGCTCGAGTTCTTTGGCGCCGCGGCCGCAACGCCCAAGCGACGTGTCGCGTGGAAGCCGGTGGCGACGGTGACCGTCGCCACCCGGCCATTTTTGCAAATCTGATTTCGACGTCTGGCCAAATTTGTAAATACCGGTTGAAAACAGACCGTACCGGTCAAAAATTCCACGGGTCCTCTGCAGTACGTCAGTATCGCAGAGACATTAATACAAGTATGGCGCTACATTCCTACTGTAGCGAGCCCTGCGGAAGCAGGGCCGGTCTTATCCTGTGTGCGGAAATACTGTAGCAATTTTACTATTTAGCTCTATAGCATCATGCTATTAATTTAAGCCGTTCCCTGGCAATCGGATGTGAACAGTTGCGGCAGCACGTCCGGGTGCACGCCGTGGAGGACGTCGTGGCGTGCCGCGAGATCGAGAAGTCTTTGCAGGACCTAACTGGTAAGTGGTAACTGCGTGCATATGCATTAATCATGCTTCTCTCTTTGTTTTTCCCTTTTGTTCTTCTTTTTGTGTCACGAAGGTGATATTAATCATATCTCATGGTTTGGTGCCATTTTATTCTTCGTTAGTCAGTATCTAGTTTGAATGGTACACTGGTTTATCTAGTTTGTTGCCGCTTGCAAGCGTACAGAGGTAAAATTAGTTGTAGCTAGCGTCTTCTTCCATGGCCTCTCAAGTTTCGACTCCCCATTCCCAAGGTGTGTGCGCTATGCCTTGCCTTCTAAGGCTTCCTCTCTACAGGTGCCTCCGGCGGTGAGCTTAAAGAAATGTACAACTAGGACTGGGTACCACGTACCAGATGGCAACTTTATTATACTCCAATCAAATCAAATCAAATCAATAGAATAAGAATGCAAAATTAAGAATATAAGTACATTTGGGCTGTTACTAACGTGGATTGGGTTGATGGAGGCCCACGTTGTAAAGCCCAACGGACTAACCGTAGAGATGGCAAGGACGGAAGAACTAAAGCCCTACCAAATTCACTTTTTTTAGCATAAATTTCTTTCAGCTAAAAAGAAGTACAATCTCTTTTTTTTAATCTTCTTTTCATCAACAAAGTTAAGGTTTAGATGCCCTCTGATTTGGCATGCTAGCTCCTAGCTGTGGTCAAACTTATCAGTTCGATCAGACATTGATTCTGAGAGGCTGTCTATTCTGTCCTTTTTTTTTCATGAAATTAATCTCTCTCAAGAGAGTTCATGGTATATATTAGTTGAAATAAAGAACAATTTGATAATGTGACAAAATTTAAAAAATGATACCTTGGTATGAGTAGGCACAAAAGTGAAATAATTCATTTGCTCAAAAGACTGCCGATGGAACTGGTAAGTTACTCTCGTCGAACTAATTGATTCAGGGTTCTCACTTCCAGTATCACATGACCCTGGAAAGAAAAAGGTGTCACATGACCATACTCTTCGTGGTTGTCCTCTTATTATGAGAAATCAGAATTGTGATATGTCGGACTTCAATTATATTCGTTGTACTAGCTCTCTTGACAAGTGCGATACATAATTAAGCTAGCTTCGAAAAAAAAGGCTGACGTGATACAACTAAGAAAAAGATGGTGCACATAGCTGTACATGCAAACCTCAATTATGAGTGTACTTTTTTTTTTTGTTATTTTTCTCCCTGACTTAGGTCACTGAATTGAAGTTGAAGTTACTACAGCACACTTTTGACATTCTAAGTTCTTTCGGTTGACATTTTTGCTGCGTTTCTACTTCTATTGGTTCATATATATCATTGGTGATCAACTGTCAGAAGACCTTCTGATTGCAGAGCTGAAAAGAATAAATCCAATGAATTGGCAGCCACAGGTAGATGTTCAAGGTGATAAAGCATTTTTAGTTCATTTTCCAACCAGATTTAATATGCTTCGTATGGCGGCTATTGGTGACGTGCATGTGAAGGAACATAAGGTGATGTTGCAATTCCTGGAATGGAACGTAAAGCTAACACCTAAGTACAAGCTTCAGAAGGTTTGGGTTCAGGTTCTGGGAGTACCTTTTGAAGCTCGTGACTTTCTGAGCCTTTGTGCCATAGGGTCGATCATTGGCACAGCAATAAGAGTGGATATGGACACTACTACAAAACATGCTATAATAGACGCCCCATCACAGACGGTTCCTTTGGAACCGTCGTATTAATCTGTCGAACTGCGGGTGGCGCGAGCAGCCTATCACAAACGGTATTTTTTAGAACCGTCTGTGATAGTCACCTATCACAGACGGTTCTATTCACAAACCGTCTATGATAATCCCTCCAATCACAGACGGTTTGTAATTAGAACCGTCTGTGAATGATCACAGACGGTTCTATTAAAAAACCGTCTATGATAGGTACGTATCACAGACGGTTCTTAACAAAAACCGTCTCTGATTGTTCGGCGGGAAACGAAAATTTGAACATAATGGGCGGGCTGCCGAAACTCCCTTTATATAACCTCCATTTCCTCCTCTGCCGTCTCTCCTCCTCACACCTCATACCTCCATCTCCTCCTCTACCATTTCTCCTCCTCACACCTTGCGCCCCGGCGTCCCCCGAGCTTGTCGCCTACGGCCTCCTCCAACTTGCCCGGCCTCATCGTCACCGGCCTCCTCCGAACCGTCGCCCCCGGCCTCCTCCACCTCGCCCGGGCCTCGTTGTCATTGGCCTCCCACGACCTCGTTGCCGGCCTCCTCCACTTCATCGCCCCGGCCTCCCACGACCTCACTCTCTCTACTCCCCCTTTGCTCTGTGATGTGGATTACTAAGAGCTAGTGTTAGTGCTCTGTAAATGGATTGAGTTGATGCTACTGTGATGTGGGTGATGTTGTGGTTTATTGTTGGAGGCCCTCTCTGTGCATGTGTAGTTCATGTTGAGTTATTTGGTTTGGGCAAAAATATAGATGGTAGATGGTAGATCGCGTACTATCCGGTAAAACCGCCATAACTTTTGCATACGAACTCGGATTGCGACGTTCTTTGGCTCGTTGGAAAGCTAACGAAAAGTTCAATCTGATTCATTCGCGAGGCTTAGGAGACTCCAGACAAAGTGAAAACCCCCAAAAAAGGTCGTTTAGGGCCTCAAAACAGCCTCCGAAGTTTTAGCAGCCGTTTTCGGTTTTTTTTTGCGACAGAAAAGGCTATCACAGACGGTTCTAAACAAGAACCATCTGTGAAAACTCATCACAGACGGTTCTAAACAAGAACCGTCTGTGAAAATATCATCACAGACGGTTTATAAATTAAATCGTCGGTGATATTCTCGGATCACAGACGATTTTTGATGAAAACCGTCTGTGATAATAGCCTTCATAGACGGTTTCAACAAAAAACCGTCTGTGATAGTGCGTATCACAGACGGTTTTGAACCATCTGTGATAACTGCCTGTTATCACAGACCAACAAATATAGACGGTTCGAAAACCGTCTGTAATGACGGTTCCGAACCGTCTGTGATGAGGCTTCCTATAGTAGTGGGATAAGGTACGTAAGAATGAGTTGGTTCGTTTGCTAGTGGGAGTGCTGGACATAGATGCCATACCTAGAAGTGTTGAGATTGTGGTTGGTGAATATGTTTACGACATTTTCTTCAAAGTTGAAATTGAGGAGGTTGATGCAGTAGATGAAAACATTAATCAACGTGAGGATCATGACGGGGAAGACAATTCAGGCAGAGGTGAAGATGCTAACATGGAAGATAGGGACTCTAAGAGACTCAAGAACAATTCGGATGCTAAATCTAGTGTTCCTGAGAAACGCGAGGGTCAATCTACCTCCATTTCTAAAGGGAATACTTTGGGGCTTTTGGCATCGAATACCATTTGGGTTACTCCGACGGCAGTCAGACAGCTTGAGACTGAGACATGTGAGGTTGGTGTGTTCGGTTCACATTTTCAGGAGCAGTGTGCAGCTGCGGCTGAGTCTGATTTGCATGCAGTCCAGGAGAAGGGGGTAGTTCTTGGGGTGGATGATAGCTTTGTGGTGAAGGCCGGGCTGGTTGATGAGTTTGGCAGCCCAACTGAGCAGTGATTTGAGTCTCCATTGGAGGGCATCGTGTCAGCTGCGGCTGAGTCTTTGCATGCTGTCCAGGAGAAGGGGGTAGTTCTTGGGGTGGATGATAACTTTGTGGTGAAGGCCGGGCTAGTTGATGAGTTTGGCAGTCTAACTGAGCAGCGATTTGAGCCTCCAGTGGAGGACATCGTGTCGCCCAAGGCTACTATGGGAAGAGCGATCTTGGGGCATGTTGTCTTTGCTCCTGATCTTGCTCATTCCGGTGCAGTGGAGGCTTTCGGTTTGGTTGTTACAACATCAAACCAAGGGGCGAAGGAGGCTACTTATTTGCCTGTCAAGACTGTTTCCGTGGATAGCAAAGTGGCCTTTCAAAGTTCAAGGTCATTTGGGGTTGATTTAGTAGAGCTCAGGTAGAGTGAACGGATTAAGGCTCAGCAAGGAGGGGATGAGGGCTTATTAAAGAAGGCTTCACGGCGTACGAAAGTTCGAAACCTCGAATTAGATCCAAGTAAGTTTGTTAATAAATGTTCTTTTTTATCTTTCTCTGATGAGCAAGTTATTGAAAAGGTTGCTAGCATTGGCATTTCACTAGGTGATGATCAGGCAGAGATTGTTAGTACTATTAAAAGTATTAAGAATCTTGAACTAAGGAGATTAAAAAATAAAGGAATACTAGATGTTGATGTGCTAGTGGATGAGATTAAGGATGATTGCGATTTTTCAAATCTTAATCATTTTTGTAGTGATTTAGATAATGTTATGTTGGAAGACGATTTTACATTGGTAACAAATAAAAAGAGGTCATCCAGCTCCGGGAAGAAGAAAAATAAACATTCACATGTTAGGCCTATCAAATTAATGTTGAAATGAAAGTTTTTTTTTTTTGGAATAGTAGAGGTCAGGGAGACTTGGCTAAACATCGTTATATTTGTGAAGTGGTTAAGAAGCAGCATTTAGATTTTGTTGCCATTCTTGAAACCGGTAAAAAAGACTTTTCTGTGGCTAGTCTTAATCATCTTTGTAGTGGATGGGAGTTTTTGTGGCATTTTTCTCCGCCACAAGGACGGTCGGGGGGTATTCTTTTAGGGGTGGACCCCCCCGGGTTTATGATATTGGCTTTATCAATGCTGATTTCTATGTGAAGTTTCACCTAAAAAATCGTGATGATGATTTTCAATGGGTACTTGTGGCTGTTTATGGTGCATCTCAAATTCAATTTAAGGAGAAGTTTCTTAATGAGCTTGTTCATGCCTGTAGAAAAGAATCACTTCCTATTTTAGTTGGAGGTGATTTTAATATTATCAGGCACTCGGGTGAAAAAAATAATGATAACATTGAGTTTAGATGGCCTTTTTTGTTTAACGCAGTGATTAATAATTTGGACTTAAGGGAAATAGAATTATCTGGTAGACAATATACTTGGGCCGATTCGTTAGCTAATCCAACTTTTGAAAAGCTTGATAGAGTTTTAATGAGTGCAATTTGGGAACATAAATTTCACGGTCACGATCAATGCTCTTGAACAGTCTTTGTCCGATCATACTCCTTTGCTTTTAAATACGAGAGGGGCTTCCTATAGAGGGAACCAACCTTTATTTAAATTTGAATTAGGCTGACTTTATAGAGAAGGTTTTAGGGAAATGGTGGCTGATGTGTGGATTAAAGAAAATAGAGGTCATTCTGCCTTACAAATTTGGCAATATAAGGTTAACACTCTTTGACAATACCTTCGTGGTTGGGCAAAAAATTGCAGTGGGACTTATAAAAAGGAAAAGAAAGAACTTAACTTGTTAATTGATAAGTTAGATAAAAGGCAGAAT
Organism: Phyllostachys edulis; assembly: GCA_036346405.1. Lineage (NCBI taxonomy): Eukaryota > Viridiplantae > Streptophyta > Magnoliopsida > Poales > Poaceae > Phyllostachys > Phyllostachys edulis. The sequence goes on along the minus strand of CM070563.1, from coordinate 48,323,115 downwards.
TTGTGTGTTAAAAAATATGCTCATGAGAGATTGGTTCATCTTTTAAGAGAAGAAGAAATCAAATGGTACCAAAGGTCCAAAGCGAAATTTCTTTTGGAGGGCGACAGAAATACAATATTTTATCACTTGATTGCAAATGGTAAACATAGAAGACAAAGAATCTTTCAGCTCGAACAAGAGGAGGTGATAATTCGACGGGATGTACAATAGAAAAAGTATATCACTAATTATTATAAAGGGTTGTTTAGTCCATCCGAAGTCAATCATGTATCCATGATTGATACCTTCAGAAATGATATACCTCAAGTTACGGATACTGAAAATAATTTCCTTACAGAATCATTTACTGAGAAGGAGGTGAAAGAAGCGATCTTTCAAATGGAACATAATAAAGCTCCTAGACCGGATGGATTCCCAGCTGAGTTTTATCAAGTGTTTTGGAAAGTCATTAAAGACGACATGATGGCCATGTTTCATGATTTTCATAGTTGCTCGTTGCCTCTTTATAGTTTGAATTTTGGGATCATTACTACTTCCCAAAAAATCGGATGCTAAGCAAATTCAGCAATACAGACCTATTTATCTTCTAAATGTTAGTTTTAAAGTATTTACTAAAGTGGCTACTAATAGAATTGTTGGTGTAGCTAATAAGGTTGTTACATCATCCCAATTAGCGTTTATGAAGGGGCGATTTATTCTTGATGGTGTAGTTGTCCTTCATGAAACTATCCATGAGTTACACAAAAAAAAGGATGGAATAGTTTTCAAAGTTGATTTTGAGAAAGCGTATGATAAAGTTAAATGGTCATTTCTTCTTCAAACCTTGAGGATGAAAGGTTTTTCACCTAAGTGGTGTGCGTGGGTGGAAAGTTGTGTAAAGGGAGGGAGTGTTGGAATAAAAGTCAATGAGGATCTTGGATCTTTTTTTCAAACTCAAAAGGGTCTTAGACAAGATGATCCTATGTCCCCAATTCTTTTTAATCTAGTTGTGGACATGCTTGCCATCTTTATTTCAAGAGCTAAAGAAGGTGGTCTTTTATCAGGAGTAATTCCTTACTTGATTGATAATGGGTTGTCAATATTACAGTATGCTGATGACACCATCCTCTTCTCGAATAATGATTTAGAACAAACAAAAAATCTCAAGCTTATTCTGTGTGTGTTTGAACAATTATCAGGTTTAAAGATTAATTTTCGCAAGAGCGAGATCTTTTGTTTTGGTAATGCCAAAGAAGTTGAATAGCAGTATACTCAATTATTTGGTTGTGAAGTGGGTGCATTTCCTTTCGAGGGGTTTTCGGGTTTTTAATGTTGAAACTAACATTGTACAGGAGACATGCAATGTCACTTTTGATGAGACTAGCCCTGGAGCTAGATCCGATGTTTCAGGTGACTTACAGGTGACAGAGAGCATTTTTGTTGAAGAAGATGAGGATGAACTTAATACTGCTCTTCCACCTGTTGCTGATGTTCCTGTGCAAGATGCCCAAGCTCCAGAACCTGCTACAACTACTTCACCTCCAATTAAGGCTCCTGCTACGACTTCTTCATCAGCAGTACCTATGGAGGTCGAGGAGACGCTATCTCCCCCAGGCGCTCCTTTGCACATTCAGAAGCAACACCCTTCGGATCAGATCATTAGTAATCTCCATTAGCGAGTCACTCGCTCTAGGTATCATGATCCGAGTCTTTTCTCTCACTCTGCATTAGTAGCTTCTTTTGAACCCAAAGATATATCACATGCTTTATCTGATGCTAGTTGGGTTAATGCCATGCATGAGGAGTTAGAGAATTTTGAAAGAAATAAAGTTTGGAACCTGGTAGAACCTCCTAGTGGTCATAATGTTATAGGAACCCGTTGGGTGTTCAAAAATAAACAAAATAAGGATGGTTCCGTGGTTAGAAACAAGGCTAGATTGGTAGCTCAGGGTTTTAGCCAAGTTAAGGGGTTAGATTTTGATGAGACCTTTGCTCTTGTTGCTAGATTAGAAACCATTCGCATTCTGCTTGCATTCACTGCTTCTAAGGGCTTTCGATTATTTCAAATGGATGACAAGAGTGCCTTTTTGAATGGTTTTATAGAGGAGGAAGTATATGTTAGGCAACCCCCTGGCTTTGAGAATCCCAAGCACCCAGATCGTGTTTTTAAGCTATCCAAAGCCTTGTATGGTCTTAAGCAAGCCCCTAGAGCTTGGTATGATAGGCTTAAGACTTTCTTGCTTAAGAATGATTTTGAAATGGGAAAGGTAGATAGGACTCTTTTTATTCTTAGGCATGACAATGACTTCCTGCTTGTTCAGATTTATGTTGATGATATTATCTTTGGTGGTTCCTCTAATGTTGTTGTTTCCAGTTTTTCTAAGACCATGTCCAGGGAATTTGAGATGAGCATGATGGGAGAACTCAATTACTTTTCGGGGCTACAAATCAAGCAGTGCAAGGAAGGGATCTTCATCCATCAAACGAAGTACACCAAGGATTTGCTTAAGCGTTTTGAGATGGGTGACTGCAAGCCGATCACCACTCCCATGGCGACTTCGACTGCTTTGGATCCAGATGAGGAAGGAGAAGACGTGGATCAACGCGAGTACCGCAGTATGATCGGCTCCCTCCTATACCTGACGGCCTCAAGACCGGACATCCACTTCGCGGTCTGCCTCTGCACGAGGTTTCAGGTGTCACCGAGGACTTCACATCGCCAAGCCGTTAAGCTCATCTTCAGGTATTTACACTCTACCCTCCAATATGGCATTTGGTTTTCCTGCTCTTCTTCGTTGTCCATTTGGGGGTTTTCTGATTCTGATTTTGCGAGCTGTCGGAAAGATAGGAAGAGTACATCTAGCACATATCATTTCTTAGGCACTTCTCTTGTCTCTTGGTCATCTAGGAAGCAGTCTTACATTGCACAATCCTTCTTTGAGTTGCATATATAGTCACTTTGCTAGTTCTTTGTAGTCAAATTTTGTGGATGGTGTCCACTCTCAAGGATTTTGGGTTAGCTTTTGATAGTGTTCCTATTTTCTGTGATAACACTTCTGCTATTAACATTGCTAAGAACCCAGTGCAACATTCTAGGACCAAGCACATAGACATTCGCTATCACTTCCTTAGAGATCATGTTGAGAAGGGTGATATTGTGCTGCATTTTGTGGAGTCCGAGGCTCAGTTGGCTGATATCCTCACCAAACCTTTAGACCCAACAAGGTTTGCCACCTTGAGGAGTGAGTTAGGGGTAATTTATCCCTATGGGTTGGTTTGAGGGGGAGTTTGATCTTTTCTGATCTCACTTTGTTCATTTGATCTTTTCTTGATCTTCTTTTGAACTTGTTGATCTTTTTGATCTTTTTAGGCTTTTTAGGCTTTTTGAGTTTTTATTTGCATCTTATTGTATCATATTGCATTCATATGAGAAACAAAAAAGATGCATTGTAATATAAGCTTTCTACTTATCTTTTAAAATCGATGAAGCTTTGCTTATTACCCTTTGGAGCTTTAGTATTTCAATTCTTGCTCAATGCCATGTCTTGTTCTTTGACTTGCTAGAATTATCATGCTTTCACATGTGTAGCTAAGTCTTTGCTGTATGAGCTAGAACTTTAAGACAACTCGAACTAAAAACTGCAATTTGTGAATGTTTTAGTTAGTTGCGCAATAGTGCTCCTTTTGTGACATTGGCCCTGTCAAAATTGCTGTGTTTGCTCTTGAATCTAAAATTGATCATTACTTGAGCTTCTTGTGTTCTTGAGAATCTAAAACTGCTCTTGTGCAAAATGAAAAATCAATTTCAAGATTATCTTATGCTTAAATTGTGCCAAACTACTCTTACGAGACTGCATGTCAAAGACATGAACTTGGAGATAGTTTGATGATCCAGACGATCTCATGCGGACTGCTTGTCAAAACTGACATGAACCTCAAGATTTGTCGCCCTGGTAGAAGCTTAGGAAGAGTTTGTGGATGGCTCCTAGTCCATGATCTTCTTCACTAAGATATACCTTTAATCAACTTTTCGTCGAAGCTTAGGAAGAGTTTGTGGATGGCTTCTAGTCCAGGATCTTCTTCACTAAGTTAGATCATTAGTCAACTTCAATATTCATTGCAAATGAAAAGCTGTTGAAAAATGGGCGTTTGAGCAAATTGAGCAAAATGATTCATTTCAGGACCTGTTTGTCTCTTAATGTGTCTTTGTTAGCTTTTTGATCTCACATTGACATTTTGACATGGCCAGTATCATTTTAGGATCCCTGTTGATGAACTTGCTAGATTTCAAGCGTTGCTTAAAATGCCAAAATTCATTGCTTTACTTTGAGCCTTCGAGCTTAGCTTTGATATATATGTCTTATCATGATCTTGCTAGCGCTGTTAGGCTTGATATGTTGTTTGTGCAATATTAGAAATGCTAGCTGGTTCTTTTGGGTAATCTCCAAAGCTTCTTGTAATCAAAAATTGAAAAATACAAAAAAAAAATGAAGCCACTCAATTGCATTTCATGCATGCTCCTTATGCTTTTTCCTCATTCTGCATTTGTCATCTCTGGACGAGAGGAAGGCGTGATTTCTTGATGACTCCATTGTCAAAGGGGGAGAAGATGGTTGAAAACGGGGAGAAAAAGGGGAGTTACGAAAAAGGGGGAGCTACTTGGTGAAGAATTGAAAATTTGAGATTTTCTGAAATTTGAGGATCATAGTGAGGGAGAGTTTCTTATTTGCATTCTTGTGATTTTATCGCTACTTCTGAACGTGAATTGCAATTCTTGATCCTCACAATGATAAAAGGTTACATCGAACAATTGTTCTTTCATATGGACCTTATGTGAGATTTTGCTCTTTCCTGGAAATTGAAGCTTTCTCGCTTTCTTTTGCCTTATCTCACTTGCTGATACTATTCTGAAGCCAACTCGGTCATTTCCTGTGCTTTCTCTTGCATTTGGACCAAGTTGTGCCTTTGTGCTAAAACGTCGAGTTTTTACTTTTCAAACCTCAAATTTTGCATTTGTGGGAAATTGCCAATGTGTTCATCAAGGGGGAGATTGTGGATATCATGGGGATATGCGCACGATCTTAGGATGATGTTACAATTGGCAATGTCGTTAAAGGTTTGTCGAATCACGAGTTTTCGTTGAAGTTTGGAATGCTCTTGCTGATCATTGGCCAATCGGTGGCGATGAGTGTTGGTTTAGGTCAAGTTCATTGGTTTCATGGCATATGTGTTGTATGATGCATGTTTTGACTAACGTGGGTCAAGTTGTGAAGAACTTGTTCTCGGATCCGATTTCTTTGTCTATTGATCTGCAGGTTGCTTTGAGGTCAATGACGGTCAATGGCGAGGATGATCAGGACTAAACTTGGAGAGCTGAGGTCTAGAACGATCGGGGATGCCGGGTGAAGTCAATGGAGTCAAGCATGGCGCAAGAGGGACAAAGGTGACCGAATGGGCAGTTCGGTGCGACGGGTTGGATCAAGCGGCGCGGGGGTCGGTGCAAGTGCCATGGTGGTTTTGGTGGGAGCCGGATGGGAGAGACTTGCCAACATGATGAGAGCCGTTGGATCAACCTACACGTGGCGAAGCATGGAAGTGCTTCACGCAGTTGAGACTCGGTCTTTGCAAAAAGATCGAGAATGGGTATTTTGGTAATTTTACCAAATACCGCCTTGGTGACCTTTTGCCAACTCACGGCGCAAGATGGTGCAAGGTGAAGCGGATTAGGTCAAGAGGAGAAGACGACGCTTTAAAATACGTGTGTGTGTGTGTGACCCGTTTGTGTTGGGCCTTAACGAGAGCCCATTAGGGTTCAATCTTCTAGAAGGTTTAGCCTCCACTATAAATAGGAGAGGGTGCTGGCCAGCACCTCTCAACCCTTTCATTTTGTAAAACCCTAGTTTTGCTTTGGTGCTTAGGGAGAGGTTAGTGGGAGGTTAGGGTTCTAGAGAGTTGGATTTGATTTCGTGCTCATGTATTGAGTCTTTGTTCTCCATTGATGGAGTGGTTGTAAACCAATACCATATCAAATCAATCCAAAGAAAGTTCTCTCAAAGATGAGTTTATTTGCTTTCTTTCTCTCTATTTGGTGATTTGGGGTCTTTCTTTGATCCGCGAGTTTTTGCTTGGTTTCTTGCTATGATCTAACTTGCTGTGACATGTGGGAACCCATCTAGAATCATCTTGATCATCAACCACCCACGAGCAAGTCTCTAGATCATATTTTGCATTTGGCTCGGTTTTTGAACCACCTTTGTTCAAATTAAAAAAGATAGGAACTTTAGTATGGATCACTGTGATCTTTAATTGGAATAGGTTCCTAATATCTTTAGGAAGGTGTGGTTCAAATTTCGTGGAGTTTGGCCAAGTGGATCAAAAGTTTTGCCACTTTTAGTTTTCGTTGTCGGGCTGTTCCAGGGAAATCGGTTCAACCACCCTTATATCTGTGGTTGAACCGATCATTGGTTGAACTGCTCGTTTGCCTACGGTTGTACCGATCATTGGTACAACCGCCCATATAACTGTGGTTGAACCGATTTTGGTTTCTTTAGCCTATCTTTGTGTCTGTTGATTGCTATGCTTGGGGTTTTTGATTAGGATTCAATACAAGGCTTCCGCTATACTTGTAGATTGATCTTCATAGCTTTCATAGCTATCAGAGTGACATTGGTGTTGAATCCAAATCAAAGTGAAAAAGTGAGCGTGCTCCTATTCACCCCCCCCTCTAGTCGCCTTTCCAGTCCAACAGTAATAAACCTAGGACTTCCCAATTTTGGTCGAGTCTAATGAAAATTAAAGATCAATTTTTTTCGCTTTGGTTCATTCCAGGTTAAAAATGGAATGCAAAGCAGGTTTTGGGAAGATATTTGGTAAGGGGATGCTTCGCTGAAAAGTCAATATCCTAATCTATATAATGTAGTGAGGAGAAAAAATGATATAGTTGCAATGATTTGGGAACCGACTTTGTTACAAATTTCTTTTAGAAGACCTATTATTGGGCCTAAGTTGCGTGCTTGGAATGAGTTAGTTTTGAGAATTGCTAATTTACAGTTAAATTCTCAAAGGGATACTTTCAGATGGAATTTGAATAAGTCTGGACTTTTCTCAGTACAATCTTTTTATGTGGCTTTAATTGGAAATATTCGAACGCCAATTAAGGATCTCTTTTGGTGCATTAAAATTATATTAAAAGTGAAAATATTTCTATGGTATCTTAAGAGAGGGGTATTATTTACTAAAGATAATCTATTCAAAAGAAATTGGAGAGGAAGCAAAAGGTGTAGTTTTTGTGTTAAAGAGGAAACAATTTAGCATCTTTTTTTCAACTGCCCCTTTGCACGCCTTGCATGGTGGGTTGTTCAATGTACTTTTAATTTATCTCCTCCTGCGAGTATAGTAAACATGTATGAGAATTGGTTAATCGGATTTCCAAAATTTTTAAAGGCACAACTCTTTGTGGGAGCTAGTGCCTTATGTTGGGCTATTTGGTTGTGTCGGAATGAGGTTGTTTTTGAGAAATCCGGTATCACTAATCCCTTGCAGATTATCTACTCGAGTGGGCACTGGCTGAGAGGGCTTGGGCAAATCTGCAGAAATTGGCCCAAAAGGAGGCTATGGTGGTCGGAAGCGCCAGGTTGGAGTTTGTGGCGCAGCAAATCTTAAGCCTTCGTGGGTGACGGTTTAGTCACAGGATTAGCAATGACTGAGTTTATTTTTTAGTCGTCTTTTGGTTGTAAGCCTTCAGGCAGTTGTTAACTCTCTGTGGTAATTTTGGTACTTTTAAGTTTTAAATATATTAGGCTGTATGCATCTTTGATATAGAGGCCAGGAGAGTCTTTCTCTTCCATTATCTTATATATATATATATATATATATATATATATATATATATATATATATATATATATATATATATATATATATATATATATATATATATATATTTTCTCCTAACTTAGGTCACTGAATTGAAGTTGAAGGTGTTGAATTACTACATCACACTTTTGGCATTCTAAGTTCTTTCGATTGACATTTTTGCTGTGTTTCTACTTCTATTGGTTCATCCTTTTTGGCCCTTAGTCTGGTCTCTAGCTTCACGTCCAAAATAATCTTGCACATGGGATGCCTCGCCATGCACGCATACCTTGGTCGTGAGAATCGTAGAACAATCATATAATGGTTAGAAAAAATAAAGGGAAATGGCGAATTGTGTATCGATTTCACATATCTTAATAAAGCTTGTCCGAATGATGATTTTCCCCTTCCACGTATCGATCGGGTTGTAGACTCCACTTCTGGGTGTGAGTTATTAAGCTTTTTAGATGCATATTTAGGGTACCACCAGATTAACATGAGTAAAGACGATGAAAAGAAAACTTTCTTCATCACTCCATATGGCACTTATTGTTATGTCAAGATGCTATTTGGACTAAAAAATGCTGGTGCTACTTTTCAAAGGCTAATGCAGAAAAATATTTGGTCTGCAGATAGGTCGAAACTTAGAATCCTATGTTGATGATCTGGTCGTAAAGAGCATCAATGTTGGAGATCATATCTCCGACCTACAAGAAACTTTCAATAATTTAAGAATGCATAACCTTAAGTTAAATCCTGAGAAGTGTGTGTTTGGAATTTCTTTTGGAAAGCTTCTTAGATTCCTAGTTTTGGCTAGAGGAATTGAAGTGAATCTAGAAAAGATAGCGATCATCGAACAAATGCGCCCTCTGACCACAAAGAAAGAAGTCCAAAAACTTACCGACTGTATGGAAGCGCTAAGTTGTTTCATAGCACGTTTGGGAGAAAAAGGATTACCTTTCTTTAAACTTCTACGGAAACACGAAAGTTTTGAATGGACTAAAGATGCAAACGATGCATTCGAAGAGCTGAAGAAATACCTTACGAGTGTCCCGATCTTAGTATCTCCGAGATCGGGAGAAATATTGCTAATATACCTAGCTGCGATGCCACAGAAAGTTAGTGTTGTGCTGCTTGTTGAACGTGACAATATCCAACGATCGGTATATTACGTAAGCGAAGTCTTACATGGACCAAAGAAACGATATCCAGAGATACAAAAGTTGCTATGCGGTCTCCTTATGGCTTCAAGGAAACCAAGAAATTACTTTTAGGCCCACAAAGTGGTCGTACCTACTAGATATCCTCTTGGTCAGGTTCTCCAAAACAAGGAATCATCAAGACGAATAGCAAAATGGGTGGTCGAACCTGGGGGGTTCGATCTCCATTTCGTTTCATGAACATCAATTAAGTCTCAGGCTTTAGTAGAATTCATTGCCAAATGGACGAACCCTGAACCCACCCAAGGGCCCAAGTATGAACACCACAAAGAGTTGACTATGTACTTTGACGTTTCCTCGATGATCAAAGGGCTCGGGGGCTGGAGTTGTCCTAGTCTCTCTTACAGGGGAACACATCAAATACGTCATTCAGTTTAACTTTCCTGCTACAAATAATGTGGCAGAATACGAGGGTTTACTGGCAGGACTCCGAGCAGCCAAAGCACTTGGGATTCACAGATTACTAGTGAAAGGTGATTCTCAACTAGTAGCGAATCAAGTTGGCAAAGAGTATCAATACTCAAGTTCCATGATGTCATCTTATCTAGCGGAAGTACGAAAACTCGAAAGGCACTTCTTCAGTTTCTAGATCCAACATGTTTCTAGAAAGGACAACTTTCTGATAGACCAGTTGGCATAGATGGCTTCCTCAAGATCATTTGTCCCGCCCGGAGTTTTTCTCGAGCAAATCGATACACCCTCGGTAGTCGAGCATTCTGAAGACACATATGCTCCACTGGAGGTTGTACATATCGATCCCAGTAGCGATTAGATGACATCAATCTAGGATTATCTTCAGCATGGCACACTTCCTAAAGATGACGTAGAGGCCGATCGTACAGCTTGAAAAGCCAAATCATACACTCTGATCGAATGTACCCTTTACAAATGGGGATCTTATGGAGTGTTGATGAGATGTATATCTCAATCAAATGGTATAAAATTACTATCCGGCATAAATGGAGGTGTCTGTGGAGCACATCATTCCTCTGTAACTACAGTGCAGAAAGCCTTGAGCAAGGATATTATTGGCCAACTACTCTCCATGATGCAAAAGATCTTGTAACAAAATGTGTACAATGTTAGTTTCTAAAGGGATACGGGTAGGATACGATAGCAACAATTCAAAAATTCAACCACGTAAACCAAAAAGCCAAGCAAGCAGATGATCACAGATCGTTACCACTAGACGCGCAGAGCAGCGGAAGAGTAGTTGGAGCAACCTAGTCCAACGTAGAGCGCATCGATGTAGTGGACAAGGTCGATCGGCTAGCGTTCTCGCGAGTCGATCGTCTCCTCCAGCAACCTCTGCAGTTCCTTGTGAAGATCACAGATCATCCTTAAGCGCAACAGGAAACGCAGTAGCGCCTCTATGGTATCCACACGTCTAGAGAAGGAACAACCGTACGCCGGTGTGCTAGCACCAAGTCGCACGGTAGAGCTCTTAGGAAGATGGTGGCTAGGGTTTGGAGCAACTCACGTCAACTCTTATCGTGTGTCTCCAAAGTTACGTCTACTCCCCATAGCCTCAAGCATCTCCTCATATAGTGCTCGTGACTGATCCTATTCGAACACGTTTGACGAATCGCATCCGTACTGGTTTGTTCCAACCCATTAAGTGTGTGACCCTGTAGGTTCATGCGTAGTTCGGTTGTGACTCGAAAACCCTTTCCGATCACGAGTCGTTAGTGGTTCCAAGCAGGACATAACGATTCCCAAATACACACAAATTATATCGGACGAACCTTAATGCAATATGATCTACGACCAGGTCCATATCACTAATGACTAGCTCGTATCTCTATACAACCAGTTCATATTTAGTCTCGACCAGTTCGTAACTCCTTACGACCAGGTTTCGACCACTTAGTGATCATATTCGACCAGCCTACGACTAGCTTGTATCTCCATACGATTAGTCTGTATCTGATCGAACTAAACGACCTTCTTGTGTATTCTCCCTTTGCCTCACGATATCTGGTTGAACTCCAGGTGATATGTTGTGTCATCCATGGACTGTTCAATACTTTCTCGATCGAGTGTCGGATAACTTCATGTGGTCGAACACTTCGACCACTAGTGGTATGGCCATGCACTTTCTTTATCCGACCACATCGAGGGCCCCAGAGATATCTCTCCTGTTATGTTAGGAGGGGCAAATCCCATATCCGACCAGTCACATCCCTCCGTATGTTTCATAGCATACCGGAAAGCTACCTTTATAACTACCCAGTTACGAGTAGCGTTTGGCAACCCCTAAGAATGCTATTACACATGTAGGGTACCATGCTGATCTCAGGTCTAAGGATTATACATCATCATTGCTTAAGACCAACTGATGACACATAGAATCATAACAATCTCAACAATGTCTCAAGGTGGGTCAATCCAACCCCATGTTCTCTAACATGTGTTCGCATTATTGATTCGATATGCCTATATCCATGACCGGTGAAACATGGTCATCAATCAATATGCGTGCTGGTCGTATAGTCACTAGTGTCCCGTCCAGTGACATTAGACCAGGGATACTTTTATAATGACATCATCATAAGTTAAAAGAACTTCACCAACAAGTCACATACTCGTTAATCTTTATAACTGATTATTCAACCAAGGAACAGAATAACACTTATTCAACAACTCATAAACATAGACGTGATACAATCATCTCTATGATTGCCTCTGGGGCATATCACCAACAATTTCATAGCCGACAAGTACATCAGCCGACACAAGCTTTGCAAACAATATCTCTTTCTTGGCCTTTTGCAACCTAGGGACTAGATATTCCGGAACCTTTCCCAAAAGTACCCGGGGGCTTCGAATTCCTCTTTGTTAAGATTGACACATTTACAAAATAGATAGAAGCTAAGCCAGTTGTCAAAATAACAACTGAAGTTGCAAAGATGTTTATCACAAAATTGTGATTACACGATTTGGTATACCCAGTAGTATAATCACAGATAACGGTACCCAGTTCTCGAGAGGGAATTTTCAGGAATTCTACGAGGATCTAGGTATCAAGATACATTATACTTTCGTGGGTCATCCACAGAGTAACGGGGCGGTTGAGCGAGCTAATGGCATATTAATACAAGGAATAAAATGCTGAGTATTTGACCAGTTAATAAAACGGCCAGGAACATGGGTTCAAGAACTTCCCTCTGTATTATGGGCTGTTCGGACCACGACCAGTCGTGCGACTGGTGAAACCCCCTTTTTTCTGATTTACGGTGTTGAAGCCACGCTTCCTCTGGAACTAAAAATTGGCTCTGCTTGAACCAATTGTTATAACGAAGACAATCAAGAAGAACGATGAATCGACGATATCAATTTCCTTGAAGAAAGATGAAACAAAGCCTTGATACGATCAGTGGTCTACCAACAAGCCATGAGAAGGTACCATAGTTGTAAGGTGCAACCTCACAGTCTAGCTGTAGGCGATCTGGTTCTTAGAAAAATTCAGAACCAGGAAAATCACAACAAATTTTCCCCTAAATGGGAAGGTCCATACACTATGGTCGAAGTAACCAGACCAGGATCAGTATGACTTGCCATGTCAGATGGGCGTGTTATGTCTAATTCTTGGAATATTGATCAGTTACGTAAGTTCTTTGTATAAATGTTCTTTTCATTTACCATTACAATAAAGTTGCATTAGTTCTTCACTTTCCGATGAGTGATGTTCTTTATATTTCGATTATCCACTGCCTGGTCACAAACTATGATGAGGACATAACCCCTATCGATACAACCATATTTTCTATGCTTGATGTTCCAAGTATAAGAGCTCGTACACTTCACTTAAATTATCAGGTGAGCTTGTTTTTAAGAATGCCTTTATATTATATGAACTATATGATATTGCCTAATAAATGTATTGTTATTTATAGTAATAAAAGACAGAGAGTGGCTGATTTGCAAGAGTTCGAGCTGGACACGTTCTGGAATCCAATTCGGCTTTCGAAGACAGCACCAACTTCAAACGTGCATAACTTTTACATACGGAGTCCGTTGGAGGTCCACAAATACTTGATGGAAAGCGACGAGACCTTTCCAACGAATCCAGCCCCAAATCCAAATTTGTTTGGAGCACTTCAGAATCGTCGAAAGAAGATGTTGCGTCACTTGTTTGGACCATGGGCCTTGTAATTCGGATAGAAACCCTAGGCCATACCATTCACGTGGTTACTGTTCACGCATAAACAGTACCTTCGCCCCTCCCTCTTCCTCCTTTATATAGTGGCCGCCACTCTTAGGGTTGGTGGATTTCGTTTAATTAAAAGTTAGCTACATTGCAACTTCGTGTATTGGCTTGTGTCGACTAGACCAACCCTGAATACCGCTTCGGAATTCCACATTATTGAGTATTTCAATCTTATTTGCAATTTTAGATTGTTTATTATCGTGTTATTGTGTGTTCTTCGATTGCATGCAGGAATAGACCTTCGTAGTCAGGTCGATCGTGCTTCTAGTAAGGTTGATACAATCTCAGAGTTGGTTCAGCGATTGCCGGGCTTATTGGTCGTGTGAAATTGGTAGCTGAATCGTAAGATTTGTCTCCACCAAAATCGAGTTATCGTTCTCATCGAAAGATCGGGACACCCTCTGCCACATTAGGTGGTATCAGAGCTTTCGTTCATCGGTGAGAATTTTTCTTCACCTACAGTCCACGAATATCAAAAAAATAGGGTTAGTTCATCCTGTCCAAACCAATCTGTGCTTGCAATTTTTCTCTTCAGTTTGTTTGTTGAATTCTTGGTTGCATCGTCATGTCAGGTTGCAGATTTCTAGTTCTCGTTTTTGTCTAGTTTATAATTGTCTATTTTGCATCTTGATCTTCATGTTCCTTTGTGTAGCTTCATCATTGTATCCAACTTCGCGCCAAACAATCTCCTGTCGCTCGCTGCCGCGGCAACCAAAACCTCCTACCATCGCTGCTGTGGCGACCAAAACCTCCTGCCATCGCTGCCGCGGCAACCACAATCTCTGTCGCTGCTGCCACTCGCTGCCGCAGCAACCAAAACCTCCTACCATCTTTGCTGTGGCAACCAAAACCTCCTGGCATGACTGCCGCGACAACCACAATCTCTGCCGCCATTATCGCTCACTACCGTGGCAACCACAACACATTCTCTGCGGCTCGCTGCCTCAGCAACCACATCCACTACCAATCGCTGTTGTGGCACAGAAAACACCTGCCGCGGTAGCCACCAACGCTCTTCCGCCGCTGCGGCGCCAATCATCGCTGTGGCGAGCAAAACGCTTCTGCCGCCACCACCAAGGCTTCGCCGCCGCCGCCAATCTCGTGTCCCAATGAAAACTCCTGCCACCGCTTGATCTTCCCTGCCGCGGCAAGCACTTTATCGTCGCCGCTGCCACTCGCCACTGCCAAAACGCCTGCCGCCGCCACCTTTTTGCTGTCGCGGCAGCCAAACCCTAATCAGATTGATTTCAGTTTTTGAAAGAGAAGAAGAAAAAGGGAAAAGAAAAAGAAAAAAAATGAAGAGTTGGTTTCAGGATCAAGAGAAGAAAAACATAAGAGAAAAAGAGAGAGACAAAAAAGGAGAGTGTCCACCTTTTCAAAAATTGAAAAGCGCGTCAAACTTTCGCCAAAACTAGTGAAAAGTGGTGGAGACTTTCTACATACAACCATAAGCTTCCACATAAAATTTCAGCGAGTTTGGCCTGCGGGTTTGAAAAATATAGCAGTTTCAATTTGAACCCGAGTCGGTTTTGAGTCCGAGTGGGATTCCGTTTCCGAGACACTTTCAGTAAAACGGGCATAACTTTTACATATGGTGTCCGTTTTCAACGTTCTTGTGCTCGTTGGAAAGATAATGATGAGGCACATCCAAAAAAGCTGACTAGGCAAGTGCTAGTCACCCTCCAAGGGCCCCAAAATCATCCATCTTTGGCCCCGAATTCGCGTCGTAAGTTTTTGGTTTCTGTTTTTGCCATTTCTTTCGGTCTTCCCTTCGGACTTTGGGGTTCACCTCAACTGTAAAGTTGTAGATCTTGTCGAAACCTTTCAAATGAGCATATATAAGCCATATAAAACTTTGCTCTTTCATCTTTTGAGACTAGCTGTTGTTTACTGCTTAAACTAGAGGGTTGTTTACGTTGCACGTATACTGTTTTTGAGCTCTACATCGTGTGAACAATCTTGTGCCCCTGCAAATAAGTTTGAGTAGTTGGCTAGCGTCTCTCCTAGAACTTGGTGTGAGAATTTCCTTTGCTTACGTCAAGTCACATTGATCGTTGCGTGTGCGTTCATACACTTCTCTTCTTAAGCTCTGATTAGCTAGCTTTGATTAGGCTAGGATCAATAACATTGACTAGTACCTTGAACAATTTTTCAACTTGGATTACTAATTTGATTGTTGCTAATCCTTGCTACCATAGTGAAGCCTATCCTAGCTCCACCAACTACTATTGTATAGGTACCAGTTGCTTGCAATCGCTTTATTAATCTTCAGAGAGCGTTTAACACCGAACCTAGTTGCCAGTCACCACCTGTTTGCTTGGTAAGAATTGGTAAGAATATGGTATTAGCTTGAGTGTGAGTGACTTTGAGCCCCCAGAACCTAGTAGTTGATAGGAACATATACTTGTGATTTGTTTCCTTGTTTTTCTACAAACTATGGCAGGTTCACAGGATGATTACCAGATAGATCCACATCTTCTCCAAGCCATTGAACAGGAGCGCAAGAAAGTCCACTAGAAAGATGAAACTAAACTCACTGTGCCTTCTTTTGCTAGACAATATGATCCTGATGCTTATCTCACATGGGAATTAGCTGTACAACAATTATTTGCTTGCCATGAATTTCCTGATCATCAGAATGTTAGAGTTGTTACCTGTGAGTTTACTGATTTTGCATCTATTTGGTGAAGTGAATATTGTCATACTAATCATCACATACCTAGAACTTGGGATGCTATGAAGAGAGCTAGATTTGTGCCTTCATATTATTTTCATGATTTGCTGAATAAATTACAACGTTTATGCCAAGGTATTAACACTGTAGAAGAGTACTATCAAGAATTGCAAACTGTCTGGTCTCGTTGTGGCTTAGAAGAAACTGAAGATGCTAAAATGTCTAGATTTTTAGGAGGATTAAACCGTCAAATTCAGGATAAACTTGTTTATAAACCTCCAATTGTCACTCACTTGTTTTTGTCTTGCTTGCAAAGCTGAAAAGGAAGTACAGGGACGATAATCCAAGACTAGTCGTGCACTTTTGTCTACTTACACTACACCTTCATGTGTACATGAAACAATCAAGCACACGGTACACACCTCCACATCAAGATCATCTTCGTGGCTTCTTCTACTGCTACCACTACAAGAAAAACATACATACAACAACACATAACTCGCAACGGAAATCATATACGTTGCATAGCCATCTTATTCATCACGCGTAAAGCCGGCTTAACCCACCACCTCCCAGCCTCCCACACCTCACACATCCAAATAAACTGCTCCCGTTGCCTCCCCTCCCAGAAACTCCACGGTGCCTCCCCGCCGCCGCCGGCCTCGCCACCGCCACCGTACGGATCCGGCGCTTCCTCCTCCCCCGGCCTCGCCATCAGACGGATCAGCGCCTCCTCCTCCCGGCCTCACCCTCGTGGCGGATCTCGCGTGTCGCCTCCTCCCAGCGGAGACGCCTTTGGCCTCCTCCTTGCCACTCCCATTGTGAAGCCGCCTCCGACTAGATCCGGGCTTCCTTGTCCTCCATGCAGCGCCGCGAAGCCGCCTCTCACCGGATTCTCGCGGAGGGGCCGTGGCGGCGGCGGATCCAGCTGGTGGCAGCGCGTCGCCGTGGAGAAGGACCACGCTGCCGCCCATGGCGGGCGAGGCAGCTGTCATGGGGGTCGAGTCGTGGCCCACGCTGGAGGAGGCGAGGCAGATGCTGGCGGCGGCCACCCGGCGAGGGGAGCCCCGGTGCAGCAGGTGCCCCCTTCTCCGCCTCCATCACAGGTATAATCCGGCGCCGTGGCTGTCGTGGTGAATGGTAAACCAATGGAACCTCGGGTCCCAGATCCGCATGCTCATTGTTAAGTTGTTTTTTGGGGATCGGACGAGGGTAATTCAAGGGTTTTGGGTTGGTGTTTGTGTTTGTGTTGCGTGCAGGGGTCGGGCGGTGGACAGGAAGGCGTAGAAGAGCTACTGGGAGGAGCACTCCAGGGACCTCACCGGTTAGTCGTATGTCCAAAGGTTTCCTTCAGTGTTAACATTGTCTTTTTTTTGAATCAGGCAAGTTGGACAAGTGTAAGGATTTTTTTCAAGACTTTGTATAGTTTCATCTATGTTCTAGGCACGTACTTGAAACCACATGTAAGTTTATGGACTCAAACTAGTTTTTTTAATAACACATTTCATTTTAATTTTTAGTTTGACAGCTGAACTTGCCTTTATATAGGTTGCCATTCTTGATGGTGTTACTATGGACTCAAGACTTTTTCTTTTTGCTTGATTTGCTTTTATTAGGTTCCTACTGAGGAGCTGATAGTCGTTGTGCAGTAGTATTTCTGTCTAGAGGCTCCCTTGTAATTACGTGTTTATGAACATGTGAATTTGGGGATTGACAAATGTAGATTTGCTTACCACCACTGCTTTCGTGTGTTTGCAACTCCGTATACATATTGGCTTCCATCCCGATGTCTTTCTTTGCCTCATTTTATTTGTCACACCTAACCGGGTCACGTTGGTTGGTGTTCGGTGTTCTTATTAGTTCCTACATTTTTACTAATTTAATGATGTCCCCAATCATGTTTGATGGTTGTGCTATAGTCTCTCTCGCACGATAGGTTCATATAAGCAACCTTGTAGTTTTCTCCCTTGACCATTTGCGAGGGAATACCCGCCTTGATTGGTGATAAATTCAATGGAGTGGATATGGTTGCACTTGGCCTTGCCACACACTATTCCATGAGTGGTGTAAGATCCTGTTCATTATACTATGTATTTTGCATTTCTTGTAGTTCTACCTCGTACACTTTTTGCAAGTTAATGTGTCAACCTTCTAAGTTCTATTTCTTTTGACAAAGATTTGGATTTGGTTGACGAACGACTTGCAAAATTGGTAACCGATGATCCATCGCTATTGATTCTTCCTTGCACAATATGGAGACCTTGTTTATCCAGATAAGACAAGCATTGTTCATAAGTAAGCTATACAATGAACATATGATACGGAAATAAATGTAATTCTAGACCTAACATTTGTCTAGCTAAGTATTTTTCGTCCTCTTGCTATGATTGATGTAATATTTCTAATTGTGTTTTAGACCATGATCCAATTTTATGTAGAATGTCATCATTCTCAAGCACATAATATTTTGCCAGTCAATTTATCAACACCGATTGCTGCCCTTTGTACTTGGTCTTTCAAATTGAGTGTAAATTTAAATTGTTCGGGTGAACTCTAGTCCTCTGTTCCCTTCTAGACTAGGACACGATGTTTAAAGTTTGATCTAAAATGACTTCCATAGCCCTATTTGTTCCTTCCAATCCCTATTTAGTTATTGCTGATAGTTAAAGTATTAATAGGATCAATAAAGTGAAGGGTATAAGTTGAAAGAATGTGAGAAAGTCACCTCAAAAGGGTTGAAATATTTATATTTAGAAACAGGAATAGATATTCTAGAAACACTTATAGTTAGGAGTGGAGGGGTCTGTGATCTTTGCTTGTTCTTTCCTAGAAACATTTATGGCATTAACTTGGGCCTGTGGGTGGAATAATATCTTGTTTTTTGGACCTTGATACTCTTGGAAATCTTTCATTTAACAATCTCAGCGGTCCGTTGCCAAAGATTTCTACAAGAACTTTCAAGTAAGTAATTCAGCTTATCTCCTTTCACCTTGCTAGCATAATTGAGTTTCCCCAATACTCAGATATTACTTGTTTGAACAAAGATCGCCGAAATCCAATGATCTGTGGTGTCAAGTCCGGAGATAATTGCTCTTCCGTGTCACAACCGCTATAATCTGTGGAGCAACTGTTGGTCCAAAGAGCATTTGTCCAGATTCTTTGTCGGTATGCTTCTTTGGTGGCGACATAGGCGTAATTGATGATCTTTTTGATATAAATGGTAATATTCTTTTGATTCTCGCTTATGCAATCATACTAGCACCACCGGATTTTGATTGCAACAAATTGATGTCTTCATTGTCGCAGTTGGTTGAACAATCTATCATTTCTTGATATTTGAGTCAGATTTTTCTAAGTGTTCATTTTGATAGTATATTAACTTGGACACAGAGATACAACAATTAATGCTGTATAAATTTGGTTGGTTCCTTTCACCTTTGGACAAGTTGAATGCACTAATGGAATTCTAGCATATTTTCCCCATAATAATGACATTTTCGCCACATAATTGAGCATTGCCGATTGCTCTAATGTTCGATGATCGATATCTATAATGAGCTATAAATTCTCTTGATAATTGGAACATAAAAAGAGGTACCTCAGAAACCATTTTGTGGGCCAAGACCATTGACACGTATTTAGTATTTCATTCTTGTATAGCTTCTATCGATACCATATGTGATTAATTTGTCTCACTTCATAGAAATAGTTACAATTTAAACTGCATTTCACAGTCTGTAGTAGGCGACTTAGTTTATAGCAAAGAAAGCCCTCATGGAGAAGCAACTTCAGTGGATACTTAAGAAGCTGATGATGACCATACAAATTCATCTGAAATTGATGTGTTCTGAAACACTTCCAGAAGAAATAATCAAAATCAGGTACTTTCCTTTCCATGGATGCACGTCAACACCTACAACTGTTTGGAAGAGTTGGAATGTTATATTTTACTTTAATAATGCACTAAAAGAACTTTATTTATTTTTTCAGACTGAGAAGATATGTTGATGGTTTGGACTGTTCGGCAAACTTGTGTGTAAAATGGAGAACCCTGGGGAATGAAGAATTTTTTTATAGAACCACAGGGGCATAGAGAACAAAGACTTTCCACTAAAAGTATAGATATGTACTTACATTTATGTTTTAGGGCGTATTATGTTATTAGATCATGATAGTACCAACTGTGCACGAGGTCTAGACTTGTGAAGCCAGTTGGAAATTCTTTGTAATGAAACAATTTTTTGTTGATGGCAATGAAAAAAGTTTGTTATACACTTTGGTATGTGTGTTTTATTTAACCCCGTGGGCCCTAATTGATAAGTCCAGCCTGGACATGAAAATGACACCGTTTGCAATGATTAGATGCGTTGTAAACAATCCTGGAAGCGATTTGCTAGTGTTCAATGCCAACGCATATATATATGTTGCCACTATACCAAAATATGCGTTGCAACGTTACAACGCTTTTATTTACATGTTTACCAATGCTTGTATATGTGTTGTCACAGACCTTGGCAACGGCCTCAATGGCAACGCATACTAAATGCGTTGGTATAGACCCTAACAACATTTATTTGGACTTCTACCAACGCATATATGCGTTGCTAAAGGGGTGTTCATGTTGTAGTACACCTACTATGGTTGCCGCTCCTGCTACTGTGAGCGTCACTATGTATCATTGTCTTGCATCATTGGCTCGCTTATGGGCACATGAGCTGGAGCAAGAAGAAGAAGGGAAAACTTGTGACAACTCACCACCTCTAGTACCGACATCACCTGAGTCAAGCCTACAAGGTAATACCAAAGGTACTGATTTGAACACTCGCCACCTCCATGATTTCATGCCTAGTATCATTGAACAAAGGGAAAAACAAATTGTAGTAGAAATCATTGCATCACATGAGGTGAAGGAACCTAGTGCTGAGAAGACAAATATTAATATCCTAGCTACAGAATATGTTATTATTAAGAATTTGCATGAATCTTGTGATAATTTGATTGATTTGCCTACTAAATTGAGTGCACCATATGATAAACTTGTTGATTTACTTGCTGACTTAAGTGCATCATATGCTAAAATAATTGAATTACCTGTTGTTTTAAGTGATTCATGTGATGAATTAATCGCACACAATGATAATGTGGAATTGGTTAGAAATAAAGAAGTTTTGACTAGAATTTCTCCTACTAACTCTTTATGTTACATTATGTTGGATCCACCTATGAAATTGTCACATGCTATGGAGAAAGTTTTTTGTAATTGCATGTTCAAAATCCTTATTTAGTGCCTACACCCTTGGATATAAGTTTAATTTGATTGGAGATTATAGTGTAGACAATCAATTTCTTGTATATCGAATATGCATAACTTGTGATAACATGGATGAATTGAAGCTTGCTATTTTGAACAAGAATTCTTGTGTCATGGATCTTGTTCATTATGGGAGGAAAATAAAATTTACTGATCATTCAATGCCTATGTGTTCATCTCTTATTGCACCATCTAGTATTGACAATCTACATAATGCTATTGCAGTATGGACGAACTTACAAATATTTTCACCATTGCTAGATGAATTTGCTCTTGCTCGATTGAAATCTGATTATATAGATGAACTTTGTTTGATTCCAAAAGTTTTAGATTTGCCCATATGTGCTACCACTGCAAGTTTACAATTTCCGAGATTTGACTTGCATAAATGCTTCACTTATATTTGCAAAACTAGTTGCAATAATTGCTGTGTGAGAAATTTTGTTTTGCTCATTAACATATATAATTATTTTTGGGGTGATAATATAATGAGCTTTTATGATCACTGCTATTTTATAACATTAATTGTGCAACAATGAAGAACCGTTAAAACAGATGACATATACATATACCATCCATACACCTTGGATTATTTGTTACCCTATTTTCCACTTATCAAAAGCTAAGGATGGCTTTGTTTTCAAGAAGGGGAGGATGATGAGGACATGACCCCTATGGATACAACCATATTTGCTATGTTTGCTATTCCAAGTACAAGAGCTCGTACGCTTCACTTAAATTATCAGGTGAGCTCGTTTTTAGGAGTGCCTTTATATTACATGAACTATATGATATTGCCTAATAAATGCGTTGTTATTTTTAAGAATAAAAGACAGAGAGTGGCTGATTTGCAAGAGTTCGAGCTGGACACGTTCTGGAATCCAATTCGGCCTCCGGAGAAAGCATTGACTTCAAACATGCATAACTTTCACATACGGAGTCCGTTGGAGGTCTACAAGTACTTGATGGAAAGCTTACAACAAGGCCTTTCCAAGAAATCTAGCTCCACCTCTAAATTCGTTTAGAGCACTTTGGAATCATCGAAAGAAGATGTTGCATCACCTGTTTGGGCCGTGGGCCTTGTAATCGGATAGAAACCTTAGGGCTATACTATTCATGCAGTTACTATTTACGCATGAACAGTACCGCAGCCCCTCCCTCTTCCTCCTTCATATAGTGGCCGCCACCCTTAGGGTTTGGTGGATTTCGTTTAGTTAAAAGTTAGCTACATTTCAACTTCGTGTATTGGCTTGTGTCGACAAGACCAACCCTGAATACCGCTTCGGAATCCCACATTATTGAGTATTTCAATCTTATTTGCAATTTCATATTGCTTATTATCTTGTTCTTGCGTGTTCTTCGATTGCATGCAGGAATAGATCTTTGTGGTCAGGTCGATCATGCTTCTAGCAAGGTCGATAACAATCTCAGAGTTGGTTCAACGATTGTCAGGCTTATTGGTTGTGTGTGATTGGTAGCTGAATCGTGAGAGTCGTCTCCACCAAAATCTAGTTGTCGTTCTCATCGAAAGATAGGGACGCCCTTTGCCGCATCACACTATTTGTTGTCTAAAATCATCGGAGAAGATCATTACTCTCCGACATCATTCTAAAGGATATCTTTACATTTTTTTTTGGCTTTGACATATTCGTCAAATGCCATGAGGCCTCTTATCATGACCGTCACAGAGATGGTTCTCACGAATGACCTCACACTCTGTTCTCACATAAAACAAGTAAAAGGAACATGATACAGACAACTCGATATAGTTACTTACATGCTAAAGGACTTAAAGACCTTCTTTCTTCACTTCAACATTCAGCTCTTCTCTTGTTTTGAAATTGGTCGACACACAAAAAACATCCTAGTCGAAATCTTTCCTCTCTGCATATGGTCCTGCCCACTAGAAAGACTTTCCTAGCGATGACATTTTTTTCTATGATCTTTGCTACCAGTCAAAACTTGAGAAAGAATATGTTTCACGAAGTATCAATCATGTCTTTGGTTCTTAGCACCTTTTACGACCAGCTTGGATAATATGTATAAATACGAGCACTTATCATTTTTTTTGCATACATTTTTGCATACTTTCTTATCGTTCATATCATCAACGAAAGTCTTATGACATCTTTCGACCATACAATGTACTATATGATATTTCGATTGTGAAAAAAGATCTAAAACTAGTCAAAATCATACACTGGTTCTAACCAAATTGGTTTCCTAGTGCTCACTAGATCTTTTTATTCACAACATAATCAACACATACTTTGTACATTGGTTGGAACACATGTTCTTCTTCTTGGTCCATTGCTACCTTAGTAAAGTTTTTCTACTACGCAAGCAGTCAAAGGCTAGGAAGTATACGAGTACTCAATAACTTGAGATATAAACATAAGCTTTATTGATGATAAAAGGTATTTTTTTTAAATTACAATTTTTATTACATCTATTTACTCCTCAGAGCCACTCGACTAGTCGCTGTGAGACAGAGAGTCACGAGCTGTCGACCAAGACAGTTCACCTTCTCTGTTGTCTCCTTTGAAGACGACGGAAATGTTTCCGCTCCCATGTCGGAAACATCTTGTTGAAGGCCAAGATCTTCTCTTGGAGACTCCTCGCAAGTTCCTTCTCCTTATCTTGCTCGAACTCAAGAGTTTTTTCTGTTCTATCTAATTTTTGAGCTTAGTCTACACGAGTAAATAAGAGTTAGAAAATGGACTAAAATACATAATAAACTGGTCGGGTTTATGATCAGTTACCTTGAGCCTTCTTCTCGAATGCTTCGATAGCTTCCTTGTGCTTCAGAGAGGTCTTATTAAATCTAGTTGACCTGTCTTCAATCGACTGATTATTGGCTTTGCACCTCTCCTGAAGAATGGATATGACGTTTCCCTTGGCCTTAGTTTCTTTTTTAAAATTCTCCAATTCTGTCAATCATGATAAAGGGAGAATTAAGAAACAAGGAACGGAAAATAAAAGGAGAAGAAGAAATTTAGAAGAACTACTTACTTTTCAATTGGATATTTTTCTTTTCCAAAGAAGTAATTCATTGTGTCAATTCTCTGACCACAGCGATGTTCTCCACCATATGCTATCAAAAGCAAGATAGAAAACTTCCTTAAGTTTCACATAAACTCCACAAAAAAATGCTATAGGAGTTGTCATAGGTATTTACCTGGACTGCCTTGTCCACATAATTAGAGTAAATGGTCGCAGAATTTGTCTTCGATCGACAGTTTGAGATCTTCCTCCACCAAGCCTCCTCAAGTCTTTTTTCATCAAAGACTTAAGGTCGGTTGGGGATGTCCTTGGGATGAGGAGTCCTCCTAACTAAGCAAGAAGTCCTCCCCACGTGACCACTAGAGAGAGAATTAAGCAAGCTTGCTCCCTCCTCTTCGACCACTGCGGTCCCAGTAGTGGGTAGAACCCACTGGGACTCTTCTTTGCCCTCTGCCTCCTTGAATGGGGTCGAAGCCGTCAAGGGTTCCTGAGTAGTAGGAGCAAACATTGGTGCTAACATCTACTCGGGGGCTGGCTCAACCCTCCTTTCCTCAGGAGTTTCCTCCTAAGGAATGTTCAGAATACCAGAGGATCTAAGAAAACAGAAGACAGAAAGGTCCGAACTTCAGAATACCAGAAAATTTAAAGGTATGAATTTACGTAAGTTTCTTTTCATTATGCATACATGGTCTTCTTGGTTTTGAAGTCGAAACGCCCTGGGGCAAAGTCCAGAGCGCTCATCTCTCTCTTTTTTTTCGGCCGGCTTCACCGGTTCTGCTCCAGTAGGGGTGGTGAGACCCTTTGCGACCTTCGGCTGGAGGTCGGTAGTAATTTCTCCGACCACCTGTTTGGAAGTTGTGGCCTGATCGACCACTGGAATAGTTGCTTTAGGAGCAACTGTCTGGTCGATCACAGTCACTTTGGAGTCTACAGACACCGTAGCTCCGGCCAACGAATTTTCTCTCTCTCCCACCTGATTAACCAAGATTAGTTAGGTGATTAAATTATTCATCTAGATGGATACTCCCTTCGATGCTCTTTTTTCTCATAGGGAAAAGAGTTGGCTTAAAACGAAAACTCTCAGAATTAAAGTAAAATCCTACCTCCGAGGAGCCACCATCTCGAGTGGTCGTTGGAGTAGGAGTGATCGGGACAGTGGCAGGATTCAAGCTTTCGATGAGCTCACTGCTCTCTGACTCGACTGACTGCATATTAAATGGGTGTTATAGCACACTGATCGAAAAATACATAAACGGTGAAAAGAAGTTATTTTTTTTTACCTTGAGGCTCTTTGTTCTCTCTTCTGGAGAGATAGCTGCTAAGATCCGGGGAACATCGGCTTTTTCACCAGGTTCCCTGGCACAAATCATTTTGATTTGATCCGTGATTTCTTTAGGGGAAAAGGCTGTAAAAAGAGAGAAAAAAAGACTATAAGGTTATGAAATAATCAACTAGAATAAAATTGACTAGTCGGAATCTTTCAGGACTTATGTTCTGAAGAATCCTTGGTCGTATCATCCTAACCAATATACCAAAGCATGGTACGCACCCAGTACTTTAGAGGACTTATTCGGCGCATGGTGAGATCCTTCACCACATGCCAAGAAGTTAATCCTCTAATGTTGAGGTGTTGCATGGCTTCGATCCATCTCCCCACCTTTCCCTTCTTCTTCGAGGTGGATCGCCACCGAGGATTTTGGACCGCCACTCGACCGGTGAAGTAGAGGCTGTCTTCTTTGGTGACCGTCATGTAGAACCAATATTTCTTCTATGCCGACCACGAAGACTTCGAATACATACGAATGTACTCCTCAGCCTTCCCATCGTGGAGGCGCAAAGCGCACTCCCTGGGCGACGCCATCGATTTTCCCGACCTTGCCATCTTGTAGAAGTATATGAGGACTTCTAGATCTGACGGAATCCCCAAATATGCTTTGCAAAGATAGATGAAGATGTTGAGGTTGGCGATCGAATTAGGGGCAAGGTTCACCACTGACTCGTAATATTCCAAAGATTTAGGAGAGGAAACGGTATACCGCAACCTGAACTCCGACTCGATATATGCGAGGAAGACAAGGATTTCTCCCTCATTGCCACTCGGAAAATGCTCCCTAACAGCTGATCTCCATGAAATCAAAGTATTGTCGGGAAGCATCCCGCTGTTCTCTATAGCCTTGAGCTTCTTCTCATTCAGCTCAGACGCCGACCAGTTGGAGATGGGATCCGTCATTGTTGGTTTTTTGGCAAGAAAATGAAAGGGAAGTCAAAGGCAATTTCGGGAGTGTAAAAACCCTAAGACAACGCACTGCGAGGATTTTATAGGGACATCCCTTTAACTACAAAAGAAGTTGCCCGAAGCCCAACAGACACAGATCTCTTCGGTTTTTCAGGCAGTTCCTTAACTTTAAGGTGAATACAAATCACCTCGTTATTCTCGCCATTAAACGAAGGGTTTTTCCATATGGATTCTATCAGAGGAAGTTCACATTACAAATTCACTTAAAAGTTCGAGGGCTTGCTGACGAGGATTAATTTCCTTAATACTCCTTTAACATTTAATTAAAAACCTCATGGCCTTTATGGTCGTAACCCCCGAGGTTTAAGACCCATGTGGTCGTGAGAATCCTAGAGGTTGTTCTATGAGTACATTGGTCAAGAGGCGCGGTACCTATTGCCCGACCAGGTAACTGCTTGTAGAATCTTTTGAACTGGTACTTAGATCCGATTCTAAGTATATTCCTTCCGTGTAATGAATGGAACACGTGCCTTATTTGCTCCAAACCACACGACGCTTTTCAGCCCTAAGTTACCGACAATAACCACTACACTGTTTTTCCCATGTTCGTCCTCAACTGACATTAACTAGCGATAACAACTGCCTCCCCGACCAGACACGTTGTTTGGTACAAGGTGTCTTCTCCAAGAGTCACTGACGTCTCTTCACTAGTATTTAAGGGTGGATGACGAACAGCGGAAGGGACATACCAAAGCATAGCAAGGAAGACGAAGGAAAAGTCTAGCTGTTAGTAGACAATTCTCTTTCTCTAAGTAAGATACTCGGTGTAATTAGGGTTAGTAGTCTGTTGCCTTAGTAAAGATATCCCTGTAATAGCTAGTTCATTGCAACAAAGAACAACCTCATTCTTCTTCAAGGATTCCCAGCCATTTCCCTCATTTTATTTTGTAAGCTCGGTGAACTTCATCGTCGACAAGTAGCTTTATCCATTCCTTTTTAATTTTCGGATCATTTTCAGCAGGATTTGCCTTTTTTTTTATTTCTCCATGTGTAAATTGAATTTAGATTTGAAAATTTGTGGCATGATAGGTTGATTTTATGTCAACATTATCAGATATTTTCAGGATTTTACATAATCATTTGCATCGTGTTTTACGAAGGATGTACTGAGATGCACCAAAAGTTAGGATGTGATATTTTCCAGAACGGAATCTTTCCGAATTCGGAGGCAGCGACGCCTTATTTGTATACACCAAAACGTAAAGGACCCAGCTGCAAAAACCACAGCGATGCGTCGGAACGCGCCATTGGCGCCAAGCTTCCCCTAACGCAAGGCCGCGGACCAGCGCCTTCAAAACCTGCCGATATATATCCATCGATCGAACGACTCCGCGAATTTGCACCCAGACTGCGGCCACCTTCTAATTATTAAGCCCCGGTTAACCTAAACCCGCGCGCATGGCCGCGCCGCTGCCGATGGCGCGCACCAATGAGAACGGCGCCGGCGCCGGCGCTGGAGCCGGAGCTACCGACCAGGCCTCCGCTGCCGGCGCGGCGATGAGGAGGGTGTTGACGGCGCTGCTATTCCTGGCGGCCGTCGCACTGCCGTGCCTCGTGTTGTACCGCGCCGTGGCCCCCGCGGGCGTGCTCGTCCGGCCCGCCGCCGTGCCGTGGCAGTCGGTCGCGACCACGACCGCGCCGCACGACGACGTCGACCTGGTGAGTATAGCCCGGTAGGTAGTACGTCCGCCTTTCTTCCGAATCGAGGTGTACACGACTGTCACGACACCATGCGAAGATGGTTTAGAGTTGTTGATTAATTTCTGTTTTTTTCCCTGAAAAAAATATTGTTGCTTGAGAGGTTGTGATGGTGGTGTTGCGCGTGATCGCCAGAAAAGCAGGAATGGTTCTTGAGATCTTTTAATGAGTTTCATCGTTTAATGGGGGGCCGGTTAAAATCCATCTTCCATTGGAGTTACTGCATTGTCAATTGTAGTAAATATTTCACGTGAGGAATTGTGAACTGTTGAGCTACTAGTTAATCGGGCAAACCTCGGTTTCATATAACATGTAATTTTTCATATAGCTAATCTAGATAGTTTTAAACTATTAGATGACGATTTAGCAGAATGGTTAATAGCCTTATTAACAATCAGAATTTAAACTGTAAATTTAGTTGGCAATTGACTGGTGGCCAAGTCTGCTTAGTTCGCCTCTTTCTAGAAACACTTTTCCAATTGCAACGTGCATGAATATTCCTAAGTTATTCAACGCTGTGATTGTTGGAATTTTCTTGCTTTCTCTTGTTTTGTCCGAGCGATCTTTTCTATGTTGCTCGGTCCTTCGCACCTTGAAACCTGCTCTCTGTCTTGGATGTGACGTGCCTTGACCTCCCAATGAAACAGCTTGTTCCTGCCTTGGCTTCACTTTTGTGCACGTAACAAGGCAGCACCTTGGTTTGTTTTCTTTCCTTCACGTGATAGCAACCTCTCTCCTCCCTGTGGTCTTCACGTGATACGAGTACAGCAGCACAGCCCTCCCGGCCTTCCGTTTCTGCTGCGCCTCACCACGGTCCTTGTCCGCGCTGGAGAGAACAACGCCGAAGCAACAAACGAAACACCGAACAATTGTATCGGGAGCATGCTCCACTTTTTGTATTTTTATTTCTTGCTTCTCAACTCCACACCAAATAGACTATATGACCCTTGTTTATATAGCCTTCACATGCAAACTAGAATAAGAAACGGACTGGACGTATAAAATAGAAACGGACTCAAACTCATCTAAACTTAGAAACTAAAATACCAAAACAAGATTAATCTAACAGTGATGCATGAGGACAATTTGATTTCGTTGTGTGAGGAAGAATTTCTTTCCCAGATATTACTTCTTATAAGGCTGGATGAATCGCCGAGCAAGCAGCGTGTGACTGCGTGTCCACGAATGCAGGATAGTGAGGATGCGAGGCTGCAGCGAGTCCTGAGGGCTGCCGCGATGGCGAACGACACGGTGATCCTGACGACGCTGAACTCGGCGTGGTCGGAGCCCGGCTCGGTGGTGGACGTCTTCCTCGAGAGCTTCCGGATCGGCGACAACACCAGGGGGCTCCTGGACCACCTCCTCATCGTCTCCCTCGACCTCACGGCGCACCGCCGCTGCAAGCAGATACACACGCACTGCTTCGCGCTCATCACCGACGGGGTGGACTTCTCCGGGCAGAAGAACTTCATGACCGACGGCTACCTCAAGATGATGTGGAGGAGGATCGACTTCCTGAGGGTCGTTCTCGAGAAGGGCTACAGCTTCATTTTCACGGTACGTACGCATGAAGTGTGAACTTTTTTTTGCAGTACCGACAGAATTTCGCTGATCAGTATATTTCAGAACCTAGACGAGCACTCACCATGCCATCATCACATTAACCTTAGGATATTTGGTTAGCTTTCGTCTTTGCTCACCATAAATCCATAATGCTTTACCTAATTTAGCATTATATGTTTAGTCCTACATCCATGAATCAATGGCTAGTCCTGCGCATGCATGTCGCAAAAGTAATTGAAATCTTTCATGATCTACAAACAAAGTATTACTGATTATTCCCCTAAATGTCAACCAAAATTAAAGTATCATGTGCAAAATATAGTCTGTCCTTTCTTAAAAAATGCTATAGAATTTCCATCAGTTCATTTCATTCTGCCGTATGTATGTTGTACTTCACAAAACTGTAGTAGTTTTTCCACTCTATTTAACTGGTACAATGGAATATATTTAGATTTCCACGTGAGATGTCGACATATATTTTATCCACACGCAATCAGCTCACCGTGCTCATTGCTAACACTAAAATATATTATATTATCCAATATGTAAACCATAGAGTAGGTGAAGACTAAATGTACCTTCTCGAAGAAACAAGCTCATTCGAAGCACCAAGAAAGGATGGAGGTGAAAAACTTCTTGTTTGGTTTTTTTTAACTGGTAACCGCTGAAAATCGACAATTTCAGCCGGAATTTTCGATTTTCTTTTAAAATTTTGGGATTTTAAATTAAAAAAAAATCAAATTAGAACAAAATTCAAACAAATTCAAATTTTTTTGGACACAATTCATCAAAACCGATTTTTTTTGCCAGTTTTAATTCCTACCGGTAACACTGGTAACCGGCGGTAACCGGTGAAATCTCGCCGAGAAGTTTTTCTGAGCTCACCATGTATCTCTGAACATTTCAGGACACGGACATTGTGTGGTTCAGGAACCCACTGCCGCACTTCTACCCGGATGGCGACTTCCAGATCGCCTGCGACCACTTCACTGGCAACCCGGACGACCTGAGCAACAAGCCCAACGGTGGGTTCACGTACGTGCGGTCCAGCACGGTGACGATCGAGTTCTACAAGTTTTGGTACGCGGCAAGGGAGAAGCACCCGGGGTTCCACGATCAGGACGTGCTCAACTTCATCAAGCGCGATCCCTACCTCGCCGAGATCGGCGTCAGGATCAAGTTCCTCAGCACCGAATCCTTCGGCGGCCTCTGCGAGCCCAGCCGGAACCTGAGCAGGGTCTGCACCATGCACGCCAACTGCTGCATCGGCCTGCGCCGAAAGATCGACGATCTCAATGTCATGCTCCAGGACTGGAAAAGGTTCATGTCACTGCCTCACAAGGATAAACATTCTGTTTCTTGGAGTGTACCACGGAAGTGCAGGTACTTATGATAGATTCTGTACAAGGCATACGTTTCTGAATCATATTGTTATTTTGTTGCTTGTGTCTGATTAATTTGTTCCTATGATGGTCTCTTTCCAGTCTGAAGAAACTGGAGCGGTAGGACAAGAGGGGAATAATTTGCTACAAAGTACAAAGTAAAGTCGTTGGATAGTGGAAGCAGGCTTTTCTTTTATCAAGTGATCAGCTGCAGCGGCGAAGCCAGGATAAATATAGAGTGTGGACTCAAAACCTCGAATAACTAAGCTAATTTAAGCATATTCTTGTGCAATCAAATTCATACATGAATAAAAGTAAAGCAAAAAGGGATAAATACAATGAAGGTACATCACTAATGGAAAGTGCATCTCCAAAACATATAAATATGGTTCCAGTAGGCAACGACTTGGACATCAAAATTAGCAAAAATTAGTGATACAGTAGCAAATTGTAGTCAAATGATCATGAACATTCAAGTGCAAAGTTCGTTTCTCCATTATTGCAAACCTATGAACAAATTGATAATTGAGTATATACCACGGTACTATACTATATTCTAACACACAAACAAATTGCCAATTGAGTAATGAGTTTATACGAGCGAAGACACAACAATTAGATCAGCACTTGCTTCATCAGGCCACCTCACTCCTCGGCTCCTCAGTTCCTCCTCTAAAGCTTTATCTCCTCGTACTCGAGACCGCCTCTCCCCCGCTCGAGGATAAAGTACCTAAGTTATGAGGAAATCCGAATCCGACTGAATTGAGTAGGTATTCACATTCATATTCGTATTCATTACAACATTCGATTCGTATTTGTATTCAACAATATTCATATTCGTTTAGAAAATATGAATACGGGAAGGCCACTATTCAATTCGTATTTGATCCGTTGACACCCCTAACTATAGGCCCTACAGGTATACAGAATTTCAGCTCAACAAGGAAGCCTCCGTGTAACCTTGAATTGTAGAGTGTATGTTACCCGTATTCACAGTATCCAAGCTTGCAAAGTAATACTAACCACACCCAGCATGCAAATCACCATTTAAGTACTAACCCCAGCATAATCAATTTACTATTGGCCCTAATGAGCATGTAATTCCACAGGTTGCACGAGATCAATCATCCAAAATACTGCCATATACACTGCGGCATTACATCAAACATGTTGCAAGCATACCTCCATCTCGAGCTCCCGCAAAGCAGTCGCCAGTATGCGGCATACCCCATTTCTCACACACAGAGGCATCAAGCTTGATACGGCACTGAGTGCATCTAATATTTTGGTCAGTGTTTCTGAAATGCAATCTAGTTCTATGTCTCTAGTTGGTACATAATTGCAACAAGAGGGGAGATTGCATTGCTTGCCAGTCCTTGTTAAGCCTTGTGCTCATCCTCGTTCTTTTCCCTAAAAACCCTCAGAAGCAGGAAATCATGGACATTACAACTACTATGAGGATCCAGAAATTGGAGGCCCAGGAGATGATGAGGAGTAGTTTAGTTCTTTTAGTCTAGGTCTCGTCTCAGTCCAGCTGACTCCGTCGGTGTTTGTGTACATCCAATATTATCCAAGTCTTTGATTAATATCGGACACACAGGTTTCCCCAGTCGCTTACCTGCAAAGAGATGTGTTCTCACCCTTTTGCTTCCGTTGTCACTTTCGCTACTTTTGTAATATAATCAGTTTGGTCTGTTCGGCCCTTATTGTAAAACTTGACCCAATGCGGTTTATGTAAACTCTGATGTGTGAAAGTAATGAATGGCATGGTTTTACGCTATGTATGAAATAATTCAGCAATGTGCCTATGAGTGCTATCTACTAATCCAGGGAATAGCACAGTGTTTTCCTAGAGGATTTGGATTTGCAAAATCCGGATCCGACAGGGGGGCAAGTTGTGAGAACCCGGGGTATTTAACTTGTAATACATAACCATCAAGATGATTCAAGCATTACAATCAAATATCTCGACTCTCGGCGTATATGTACTTCCCAGAATTGTAGTACACATACCCTATACAAAAATTATGCATCAATTCCATTCAACACATAGAACCGAAGCACAACTAAGAAATTCAAAAGACATACAATATAGAGTTATTACAAAAGGGGCCGACCGGCCAAATAACAGCTAAAGAGAGCTAAATAAACAGCAGAAGCAAAAGCCACAAGATGACGATAAACAAGAGCCAAACGGTTTGCCATTACCCACAAGGCAACCGACCGGGCCGCCAAGCTAGTCGTCCTGTACGAAGTCGGTCTCACAAAAGTTGATCCCTAGGGGATCAACTTCCTCCTCTGCAACAATTTATTAAGCAAAGCAAATGAGTACAAAAATGTACTCGCAAGACTTATGTGTAGTGTGATAGGCCTAAATAAATAGCTACATGCAAGCTTATTTAAGTGGAGGAGGCTCTAGACTCATTTTCAGCATAAAGCAAGTTTTCATTTGCAATAGGGTAATAGATTGAAAGCAATTTTACAATCTGATTTTATTTGACAAAAACAGCGAGATATAAGTAACAATAATAACAAAACATCCTGGAAGTGGCTAACCCAATAGCCATCACAACAATAGCATGAACTCCCCGTTCATACCACCCGCATCAAGTTTTAATTAAGAATTCCAAAATGTTGAGTCTAACTCCTGCAAATCCAATCCCAAGCGTGTCCATAACCTAGGACGAGGCTATTCGAATAGTTTATACCCTGAAGGGGTGTACCAATGTACCCACACGTCAGACCGCCTTTTCGCCAAGTTATTAGCACACTTCCTTTGGTATGCTGGCACGGCTAAGTCCTATGAGACATTTCCAATGGATGATGCTAATTAAGAGCCGCAACCCAACAGAGAGAAAGACACATTAGCCAGCTCAAGCCGATTTGCTAATGTTCCCCTCATATCACAACATTTCCTTTTTCAACCACCAACCAGCTCATAATTAACACCGCCAAGGTACTTAGTCAAGAGAGGTCCCATATCCCTCTCGCGTGGTTAGCACGCAATTATGCTTGGTTTTGGTGAAACAAGATGTTCAGTCCTTGTTGACCTGGGCAAGACATTCACACACCCAATATCCCACCATCCAACCACTTGCCTAAGTCTAAATTATTTCATTTGCACTTTTAGTTTTCAAAGCAATTTAGCACAAGGTGCTGATCAAAGAGTAATAAAATGATTTGTGTGATCAATGTTATCGACTAAGTCGATAACCGCCCAATTCTACCGGTAGCTAAGCATTTCTAAGCATGACACCGTAAAGACAAATAAAAGAGCATAATTAAATCACCGGGCTCTAATTCACCAGCGATATTAATATCTTATGTTTTGTGGCAGGGGATAACAATTTAAGGGCAACCATGCAATAGGAATAGCTACCTCTAATCGGGAAAATTACTTTGACACAAAAGCATGCATACATACAATTTGTAAACAAAGTATTAGACTTGAAAGTAATGGGACATTTATGATCAAACAGCTTGCCTTGCTGGAGATAACTTTCTTACTGTAGAGGAACACTCTCGTATTCGATATAATCGTCGCAACCTATCGAAAGAATCGAGAAGCACAAATAAGAACGAATAACACCGAGAATACTCAAAATTCAAAGTCATCCAAAAATTATGAAAAATTCACAGAAGGTAGAGCATGATTTTAGATGAATTAAGCAACAAGAATCAATTTATTTGGATGTTCTATGCAAAATTTATAACAGTTTGAATGTCAGTTTTCTGGAAAATTCAATTAAATTGCAACCGGTTACTGTTCATTCGAATTAATTATTTTGCTGAAAATTTCCAGAGGTGTGGTGTACTTGACATTTTTATGGTAGGTATAGCTCCACATAAGATGAACAATGGAATTTGATTTACCTCATTTGGAGCTAAGATGAATTTTCTATGATTTTTCAAAGTTATGAAAGTAGTACACAAGTTATATGTAAAATAAGATTTTCAGTAACAGTATCATGCTCACAATCTATTTTACCATGAACCACACTAACATAGGATTGTAACAAAATTGAGTTTACTCTTTTTGGAGTTACATAGAAATACTTATGCATTTTTGAAGTTAAAGCAATTTTTAGTGCAATAATAATACTAAACCTAAAGCAATTTTGCCAAATGTGATTTCTGGAACAGTAACATGGTTCAAACCATTTTTATATTAAAGTACATTTAAAAATAAAACTAACAAAATTTGAATCATAAATTTTGGTGCTTTTATGAATTAGTTATGCATTTTCAAAGTTAACGAAGAAATTAAAGTGTAAAAATAATTCATTTTGATCACTTTCCACAAACTATATTTTCTGAGACAGTGGCAAAATTGAAACCTATTTTAAAATAAAGTTCACTTAAAATGAAAATTATCAAAATTGATTTCATCTATTTTGAAGTTAATAGGAAATAGTAATGAATTTTTCAAGTTAAAGACATTTTCTAGTGTATAAATAAATAGGTTTTAGACCAATTTCCACCAAATGTATTTTCTGGGATAGTGGCATGCTTGAAACCAATTTTATAACAAATTTCATTTAAAATGAAAATTAACACAATTGGTTTCATTGTTTTTGGAGCTAAAATGAATTAGTTCTACATTTTAGAAGTTATTCAATTTTTTAGTGCATAAATTAATAATTTCGGAATTTCTATAATCATTTAGGACTTTTTGCACTAAAACAGAGCTAGCCAACGCCACAGACTGGCGGGACCCAGGTCAAGGGTTGACATGGTAAACATTAACCCAGCCCAGCCGAGAATGACGTCGAAGACGTATAATTACAATACGTTTTCCACTACAGAGAGCGTACTTTCTATATAAGCTTAATGGAAATACGTTTTCTTTAAAGGAAAACGTACAACACAAATCTACACAACCACCTAACCCAGCCATGAGGCCCACATGCCATTGACTAAGAGGTTTAAATGTTTTTCAATTAAATAACTAATCGTTTTAGAACCAGTGGGGCCTACATGGCATACAAACATTAAGGGAATCACTTAAGCTTAATGGTTAGGTTAGACCTTAGTCTCGCCGGCGGTTCAACGAGACATCACGCACGTGGCGGCGCGGCCGAGCAGGCAGTCTGGCGAAGAAGCGGGTCTCCGGGCTCGGGGTCGCTTGGATCCGGTGCCTGAGGACGTCGCGAATCCACTGGTGGCGATGCGGGGCCCGATGGTCGCCGGTGTTGTGCGTATGGTGGCCGGAGGCGGAGACGACAGGGCGGCTCACGTGGACCGGTTGCTACGAATGTGGAGGAGACTCGGGGTGGTGCGCGCCGAGGTCACCACGATGACAGGAACACAGAGCCCCCACTAATGATGACAAAGGACGACGGTGGCGCCCGCGATGTCGACGGCACCGATTGACCGAGGTTGGAGAAGAACGGGTCGAACTCCCACGATAAGGCACCAAAACCAAATTAGCCTCAGCAATAAACTCCTCATGACTAAGCGATCTCAAAGGACACAAAGGCGCAGAGAAACACTCACCGGAGCGCTTATGTGCTTTGCGGCTATGGCCACCGGCCGTGAAGACAAAGAAGATGCGCCCCGCGATTTAGGGGACGACGAAGGCTCAGAAGGGACAAAATGGATGTGGCACGGTGAGTGGAGTCCGGTGATGTGGCCACGGGTGAAGCTCACCGAGAGGAGGCGGAGCTAGAGCCTCCCCCTCTTCCATGCCCGGGAAGAAAAATGAGTGAGAGAGAGAGAGCGGGAGCCGGTTTTGAGTGGGAAGGAGGACGGAGATAGCTACGGCGTGAAGAAGCAGCGCTAGGGGATTGGTCTACACGGGCGGTGCGATCACGGAGGTGACGGAGCGCGGCAGAGCAAAGGCGCCGCGTGGAGCTCAGCGTCTGAGCGCGAGCCAGCGAGAGGAGGGAGACGGTTCTGACCGGTGCGCCAGGTGTGTCAGTGGCTGCGAGGAGCGAGCCAGGCTCTGGTGCGGTCGGTGGCGCGTGCTAGGCGGTTGAGTCGGGACACGTCGGTGCGGTCGGAACTGCTGGGACCGACGCGGGGCCGTTCGGCTGGAGATTTGGATCGTTCGATAGAAATCGAACGGTCCGGAGCAGGATGGTGCGACGCGAGTCGGTCCAGCCAAATCAAGTGGTTGGGTAAGAACAGAGCCGGGCTCGAGCCACATGAACAGTGCTGAGCCCGAAAATTGAAATCAGATTTGACCAAGTGAAGTCAGGTTTGACTAGGGCTTTAAAAATATAAATACATTTCTAAAAATTCTGAAATAATTCAGAGGGGTTCCTGGGACAACCTAGTTTCCAAATAAAATTTGAAAACCTACTGTTCAAGATTTAATTTGTGCAATCTAAATTCAAACTTAGAAACGGTTATTGATTTGAGTTTGAATTTTCTGAGGGTTAAAACTATCCCCAAAAATTTGGGAAAAATTATATTTATTCCAGATAATTATTATATTATTGGAATAAATTATTTCGAGATGATGTTCATATGTTGTTATTCTTGTTTTCTTTTGGAATTTAAATTCGAGGTGTATGTTTTCTTTGTTTTCAAAATTCTCAAAAGCAACAAATTATGCACATGCTCTAGAAAAACCAATACATGTTCAAAAGTTTTAATTTCTCCTCATTTTTATACATTTGAAACACAACCCAAGTGCAATAAATGATGCAAAAGATTTAAAAACACTGTGCATATTAATGAGATGTGTACTAATTATCATTTATTAATTTGGGGATGTTACACAAGTCCCTTTAGTTTTTTCAGCTCTGATGTGTGCGCACACACTACTACAAAAAGGATAATACTTGACGCCTCATCACAGACGGTTGACCAAAACCGTCTGTTTTAAATACAATCACAAACAGTTTCGGTTTAGTAACCGTCTGTGTTACTGGCTGCACTAAAAACCATCTATCAAGAAGTAATATCACAGATGGTTCGTGTTGAAAACCATCTGTGAAGTATCACAGACGGTTACTAAATATCACAGATGGTTCTTGTTCAGAACCGTCTGTGAACAGATACTTATCACAGACGGTTCGTATTAAGAACGATCTGTGATATGTCGTCATAGACGGTTTTTGTATGAAACCGTCTGTGATTCACAGCGCGAGAGTTCAAAAATTTTTGAATGCGTGCGCGGGAGGCAAAATGTTTTGGTGCCGTCTTTATATATTATAGCCATCCCAGCCTTGCCTTCCATCAGCCTCCCCCTCTCCCCACCCCACACCGAGCTCCGGCAACCACCCTCGATTCCCCGTCGCGGTTCGATGAGGAGACACAACCGACGAGGTAGACTGCCGGAAGGTACGTGTACATCCCCAAAACATATACAATTTGTTGGCTATTTGTTGTAAAGAAAATTATCTTAATTTTGTGTTACCTAAGGTCGGAGCGTCGCCGAAGCTTTTCAGTCGTCTCTCCTTGCTGACGAGCTTGAGTCGAACTCAACGACATGCAAGAACATCTTGTGATATGCTGGTGAGGTACAGAGAGGAGCTCACAAGACCAATCCAAGAAGCCAATGTGTCCTTCAGGAGCTTGGAGGCATAGATGGTTTCTAGCTAGTTTAACTTTGTAACTTTATTCTTTTTTCCCATTCGGAGGGGACGTTGTGAAACCTTTTGGTTTCCCTTTCCTATAATGTGTTTGCCATCAGAATTTTAATTGGATTTTAGTTGTCTTGCTAGAGGTTGCATATGGAAACTACTGTCAAGCAATTGATTGGTTTGGCTCAAAATCTGATTTTTTTGCAATAGAAAAATCTATCACAGACGGTTCCCGGTATGCCTTTTATGAAGGTTCCATACTAGTGCCAGGTCTCAGTTGGCTCCCCTTCTGGTTCTGGGGAACTTCAATGATCGGCTGTGTCAAGTCCTTCTTATCCTTTTCCACCAGGCGTCCCCGGTTACTTCGGATTTGAGCGGCCAGAGTTCTCGTCCTTTCTGAGGCCTTAGGATGGGATTAGGGATACCCTTTTCTTTCTTCGGTATTTCAACCCTCTCCGGTGCATTGCGTGTTGGCACATGTGACTTGGTCACGCTCTTTAAATCAGTAACGTGGTCATGCGGTTGATTCGCTAATGCTTGCAAATCAATTATCTTCTGGACTTCAATTATCTTCTGGACTTCAACTATCTTCTAGATTTCAAGTATCTTCTAGACTTCTCTGTTTGCTTCACTAGTGCGCGGGTCATGTGCATGGATTCTCGTGGCTTACCATGTTATTTCCCGATATTTTTCATCAAGTGGTTGATTTCCTCCACCTAATGACGGGAAACAATCCTCATAAAAAATACTACCAGGGAAT
Organism: Phyllostachys edulis; assembly: GCA_036346405.1. NCBI lineage: Eukaryota > Viridiplantae > Streptophyta > Magnoliopsida > Poales > Poaceae > Phyllostachys > Phyllostachys edulis. The sequence continues at coordinate 48,283,633 of CM070563.1, read as the reverse complement.
CGGGCAGTATGCAAATCTCCTGTCATAGGGTCCAAATACCTGATTATGGATGCTGTCTCACAACCAACGTATATCCCATACTTGCAAAGAGGGCCCATTGCAGTTCACTATGGTGGTGGTATAGATACATAAACCTTGCAACCAAATCTGCGAAGATGAGAAATTTTCGGTGCTGACCCTTGCACTAGTTGCATAGGTGAATGGATATTATATGCTGATGGTTTAAAATTGCTGACACTACTACAAAAAGGCTAATACTGGACGCCTCATCACGCATAGCTGACTAAAACCGTCAGATATATGCAATCACTGAGCGGTTTTGGTTTAGAGACCGCGTATTCTTAACGCGCTTAAAAACCGCTCAGTGAAGAGGTAATATCACAGACGGTTCATAGCTAAGACCGTCAGGAAACATCACGAGCGGTTCTTGATAATAACCGTCTGTGATAATTCTACATATCACAGACGGTTTTCAACAAAGAACGTCTATGAAACATCATAGACGGTTCTTAACAATAACCGTCGTGATATTACTACATATCACGACGGTTTTTGTTATAACCGCTCGTGATAATATGCTCTGACTCCCGTTGAAGCCCGATCATGAGTTTCTTAAATGCGCCGATCGTCTCTTCGTCGCATCCGCTTCGGCTCCCCGATGCGTCACATCGATCCGGTTCGGCTGCCCGATGCGTCTCTTCGTCTCACGCTCCAAATTTATTCCTTGTTTTTATAAAAAGGATCATCCGCCATCGAAGATGATCATCCCCCACATACTTATAAAAAAATAGAAATGGTCGCCTCTTCCTTGTCGCCGCATTGATGGCCTACTGGCCGCTTGTCTGAAACACCTCTATCGGTGTATCTTTGGCCGTCTTGCGAAGAACACTTGTTTCAACAAAGGTGTTCACTCCTCTCCTGCCGCCGAGAATTTGCCGAAGCAGGTGACGGCCACCTTCCGCCATCTTGACATCCTCCTCCGCCGCGTCTTCCTAGTGATCTCCCACTTTCGGCGAGTTTACCGCGTCATCGACGTGGTCCTCCACAACGACGTTGCACATCTCCAGGAGGCTTGCCATCACTGGGATTGCCTAATCGAAGCGGCGGGCGACCGAGTCGACCAAGCCGAGACCCCTCAAGCAAGGGAAGAGAGCCTATGGGCTTAATTCTTTTTGGTTCAACAGTCCGAGGGTCTTCGGGAGACACTCGAACGAGCACGTCAACAGGTGGACGCATTTAGCTTCGTCGTTGATGATCGAGAACCGTCCGATCTGCCGCCGCCGCCTATGAAGTATTGAAGACGGAGATAGCAGCCTTCCTCCGCCACTAGAAAAACTTTCTTTATTTATAGGTTTCTACTTTTTTAATCTTTTTTAGTTTAACGCCACGCTGTTTGGCCATATGAAAATTCTAGAATGAAAAAAAAAGTTTGGAGGTGAAGTTACTATATTAATTATATGTTGAATTCTTACTATATATATATATATATATATATATATATATATATATATATATATATATATATATATATATATATATATATATATATCGTAGACAGCTTTGTGAAAAAAATCTAGTTTGGAGGTGAAGTTACAATATTAATTACAAAATTAATTAATTATATATATATATATATATCCGATCTATGATATATATATATATATATATATATATATATATATATATGTATGTATGTATGTATGTATGTATGTATGTATGTATGTATGTATGTATGTATGTATGTATGTATATATAGTTAAAGCAAATTTTTAGCAATATTTAAATGACAAAATTGACATATAAACATGTAATTTCTTCATGTCATGTAAGTGTATATCCAAGATAAATATACTTGAGAAAAAAATCATTTCACGAGCGGTTCTATTATGGAACCGTGCTGTGATATATCATTAGACGGTTCCATAATAGAACCGTCTGTGATAAGTCTCTTTATTAGTAGGAGCCGGCCGCCGCTAGGTTTTGCGCCTAACTCGTCACTCCCAAATGCCTTACTCTCGTCTGCTTCGCCCCCAATTGTGTGACCCGTCACCGACGCCGCCATTCTTCCCATCGTCGACGGTTGTGACACCACGGTTCACTGTACAAGACACTCGTACGATAAGACTGTCTTTTCCAGTGTCACCGTTGTGCCACAACTACGGTGACGCCACCACCCAAGCCACTGGGCTTGTCCCCGCGTGTCGCCTGCGCCGCCATGGTTTGTTCTGCTCGGCCTCCTGCGCTAGGGCCCTGGCCGGGCTTTGCTTTCCCCATCCTCCCTCTATACTCCTCTAGATCTGTTAGCTTAATGTCTTTTGTTGAGTTTGATTTTTATGCTTGAGCGTTAAGTTGTGTCTGATGTTTGTGTGATTTATGCAAGGTGAAGGAGATAGATCGATGAGGGTTGTGTTGGTGGTGGGGTCGCTGCAAATGTTTCTTGATCTTGAGGTATCACCCTACCTTACTCCTCTCTGTCTCTACCCCTTACTCTGTGATGAAAATGGCTAGTGCTCTGCGATGGATGCCGAGGGCTACCATCTTTGGTGTGGTGGCGGGTTTGGACACCCTTGGTCTTCTTGTCTTCTTTGTTGAACCGCTCAATGATGTTAATAGTCTTATCTGAAATTGAATTGATAATTAGTTCATATTAATAGTCCCTTGCTCTGTGATGTAATGATGTTAATAGTCTTATGCTGAAATTGAAGTGATAATTAGTTCATATTAATAGTCCCCTTGCTCTGTAATGTAATGATGTTAACAGTCTTGTGCTGAAATTGAAGTGATAATTAGTTCATATTAATAGTCCCCTTGCTATGTGATGTACACTGAGGGCTATTGGTGTATGTGCATTCTATGCATCTTGCTACAACACCTCTTCACCTATCTCTCGCCATTCATTTCACCTTTGTCTGTGTAACTGTGTTCATGCCGGTCAAGTTCTCCTACCTTGCGTCCTAGGTACGTCCTACCATTCCATTCATAATCTCTTCTCTATAAAGTCTCCAGCGTTAGCTGCTTGTGCCATTAAAATCGGCATCATATATATATATATATATATATATATATATATATATATATATATATATATATATATATATATATATATATATATATATATATATATATATATATATATATATATATGTTCTAAGTCTGACCACTTTCAAGGGGTGCGTCCTTGCATGACATGAGAAGGATGAGGCGGTAACCACGGGCAACCTCATTGAGCCCTGCGGGTTTAACAAGTATGGATGCAAGGAGAGCGTCAGGACATCTAATTACTTGGATGTTGTCGATAGGTAATTGGACATCGCTATGTTCGTAAAGTAACGTTGATGCTTGTGAGTACTCCAAGCTGAAGTGGCAACCAACAATTCTTGAGCATGTAATACTTGTTGCTTGGTGTTCTTGTTGGGTTTAAAGACGATTACATGCTCAAGAATGGTTGGTTGCTGATACATGATGCCACATCCCAGTCAGAATACCTACGCGTCCACGTCACTTTCTGAACCTAGGTCCAATTACCTATCGATAACACCCAGGTAATTGGATGTCCTAACGGTCTCCTTGCATCCATACTTTTTAAATTTGAGGCTCAATTAGGTTGCCCGTGGCTACTGCCTCATCCTTCTCATGTCATGTGGACGACCCCCTAAAGTGGTCAGGACTTAGAACAATATATATATATATATATATATATATATATATATATATATATATATATATATATATATATATATATATATATATATATATATATATATATATATATATATATGATGTCGGTTTTAATGGCACAAGCGTACCACCGCTGGGGCTTTATAGAGAAAAGTCATCAGATTTTGACCATAAACCGTCATGATATATACTTATCATAGACAGTTTGTGGATGAAACTGTCATGATATATACGTATCACGACGGTTTGTAGCTGAAACTGTCTATGATAGGTATATATCACGACGGTTTGTGAACAAAACGCTCGTGATAGGTTCCTATCACGAGCAGTTTCGATTAATAACCGTTTGTGAAAGTATGCATCACGATAGTTTGAAACCGTCTATGATGACCTCATTCATCACTGACCCATAAACTCAGACGGCTCACAAAACCGTCTGTGATGACGTTTTGGAACCGTCTGTGAATACCTTTTCTGTAGTAGTGTGAGAGTTGCTGCGTGCCAGACTGTATGTCCCCAACATGTAGTTGGTAAATTACAATTCTACAAAATCTGCTAGTCCATTCTCGGTGTGGACATGTGGTACGGAATGCTCAATTTTAATTCTCATTTTCATGCAATAATCATCAAATTCTTTTGAAGTAAATTCTCCATCGTTGTCCATTCTGATGGACTTCACATGATGATCTGGAAAATTATTTTTCAATTTTAATTATCTGCGAGATTAGCTTTACAAAAGCATAGTTTCTCGTAGACAATAAACATACGTGCGACCATTTCGGGGAAGCATCGATGAGCACCATAAAATACCTAAATGGTACTGACAGGGGTTGTATAGGACCACAAAAGTCTCCCTAGATACGGTCTCAGAATGCAGGGACTTTATCCTTCACTTTCAGAGGAGAAGGTCTAGTAATTAATTTCCTAGTGGCACATACAGGGCACACAAAATCTTTCTAATTCGGGAAATTCTTTACATCGATATTATGTCCCTGTGAATTGTTAAATATCTTTCTCATCATCCTAAGACCTAGGCGGCATAGTCCATCATGCCAGAGATAGAAAAGTTGAGAGCTTCTAAATATGGTTTTCAGGGCAGTATAGCCTGCGGGTGCCTTAATATTAGTATAGTATAGTCTAGTTTCGTATGAAGGAAGTCATTCTAAGATCCTTTTTCACTTTCTTCATGCTATGCAATGAGCAGGTATTCCTTACCATACTCTTCTTCAGTCTCTACATGAAAACCGTTAGTGTGAATATCCTTGAGAGTTATAGTCAATTCTGGGTACAACAAGGCTTCTTTAATAACCAAAGATGTGCCCATCGGGAGTATAATTGTGGCCCTTCGTGAGCCTATTATACAAGTATCACTGCCCACAATTGTTGTAATACTACCAGCATTCTTGCTGATCGATTGAAAGAATTTCGTCTCTCTCAAGATGGTATTTATTGTGTCGCTATTAGCTAAGCACACTTCCTCCATAGGGCGCAACACACGTTCTAATATAAAGTACTTTATTAATATGCAGCGAGAAGCAAGCAACACATAAATAAAATACTTCAGATATCAGAACATAACTTGCTATTATAAATACAGGAAAATAAGCCTTGCAGGTCTCATCATAAGAATTTAATGCTTTACTCTCCTAGATCTTACAACCATTATTCAAAGAATAAAATTATTCAATGTTCTACTTTAATTACAAACTGCAAGTTACTATAAAAGATCCAAGTGCAATGCGTGCACTAGATCGAATCAACGAAGTATTCAGAAACTTTTGCCTCAATCTGCTCCATGACAATCTTCTCCTCTTGGGCAACTACGGTTGCAGTTGCTGCGATGTCCAAATGAGGGATGTTGGGGGCTGCTATTGGGCTGTCCACATCCATGAGTGCAACTAATAGATGTGGATCCTCCGTGCCTACAATGGCGAGGTGTGCCTCATGTTGTCCTTTGCCCTTCTTCTTAGACTAGAAAGTATCAATAACATGCGACCCACGACCTTACCCTTCTTGCCCCTCTCCTTTGTGAGAGGCTTCCTCCCCTTTTAGCTGCTAGCATTGGCTTCATGACCAACATTGCTACTAGACAGCTGTGAGATGTAGTTCTTCCTTCGAACATCATCTTGAGCTTCCACAACTTACATGATGTCAATCAATTTAGCATACTTCTTGTAGCCGTATTGACGATAGTTGCGTGCGGATTGCACCGCATTGGGGGTGAAAGGTAGAGAGAGTCTTCTCAATCTTCTGCTCATCTGTGGTTACCTTACCACAGAATTGAAGATTGGTATAAATTTTGTACAAATTCTGGCTATGCTGGGTCAGTTCTTTGAACTCTTGGTTCGTGATGCCAGTCATCTTCATATTCATGCAAAGAGTTCATAAGATTACTCCTAGTAATTTGCATAAAATGGTTGCAAAATTCTCATAATGCTCTTCGAATTCTCGGTTCCTGATCCCATATTTTTCTATGTATTTTTCATTATTTACTGCTATTTTCAGTGATTAAAAGTAATATAAACAATCACAGATAATCAAAACAGCAAATACAATATATAAATTGCATAGAAATAATAGCAACAAAGTTAAACATGCTTCCAAAGTTCAAAATTATTCAAAAATTGAATCCCCAAGACCCTTTTCTATTGGAATATGAATTTTAGGCTAATTCTGCAATTTTCAGGGGCTAAACCGCTAAATTTCAATTCTAAGAAATTTTCCGTGCAATTTTCAGATAAACCGAGGGCCTATTTGCAATTTTTGGGATTTTCCTTTTCTTTTCCCGATTTTTTTAGTTTTCTTCCCCCTTTTTTTATATTTGGTCGGGCCCCTTTGGCCTTTCCGGCCTATTGTGGCCCTGCCACCGCCACTTCAAGCGAAGAAGGCGAGGATAAGGTTTCCCTGCCCTTGTGCTCCCAGGCGTCGGCGGCTTCAAAGGGCATCGCAAGACCTTGTGCTCCCAGGCGGCGGCGACAGCTTCAAAGGGCGCCGCAAGGAGGTGGTCGGCGCGATGCTGGCGCCAATGCCGAAGCGAAACATGGGGTGTGGCAGCAGCGTCGCGGCGCCGTCGTTGGGTGCGTAGTGGCGGCCAGCGTGCATAGCCATGGCGACTTCGTGGTGCGGAGGCGGCAACCGCGGCGCCGCCAAGCGGATGCGAATGAGGGCGGCGGGGTGGCGGCACGCAGGCGCTGGCGCAACGGTTTCAAGCAGACGACGATCGATAGAAGAGCGTATACGGCTCGAACAAGCGCAGCGAGCACGATGGCGGCGTCGTGAGGCTGCAGTCTTCTTGTGCGCACAACCGGGCATCCACACGGTGGTGCGTCAGGCGCGACATGTAACATCCCAGTTTTTAGGGCTTTTTGAAAAAAATTTGACCACCCTCTCGGTTTCGACCAGTGCCACTCGGTTTCGACAAGACCCGCCTATCAGCCTCCCCTGTCGTCTTCCGCCCGTTGCTCGCCCATACCGAGCCGCGTCCGCGCTGCGTCATAGTCACCGAAAATTCATCGTCGTCGGTGCATTTTCCTCCCCGTTCCTCCTCGTTTTCCACAAGCATTGAATACACATCCCACCGTTGCCCATCCCCACACCTGCTTCCCTTGACTCCGGCGCCCTCTCCTTTCACCTCATCCCATCACCGTCGCGTTCACGACGCACCAGCACCGTGCACCTCCGAGTCTCTCAACGGCTCTGCCCTCCTCTCCTCTGGGCTTTAAACAGCCCGAGTAGCCCCTCTTCATCTCCTTCCCCCATCCAACTCTCCCTCTCTCGCTCTTGTTACTGTGGTTTGCTCGAAGCCCTGAGCTTAGAGTTCAAGCTGCCACGCACCTCCTCTCGGTCCTCATCACACCAGTGTAGCCCCTCTTCTACCCGCATCAATTCATGTCCCAAAGCTCCTTGAAGCAATCCCCTCACCCAATTTTAGTTTTGTTTCATAAAAGCCGCCGCATTTCCTCTTGTCCTTCAACCCCGACAGACCTCTTCAACACCGTCCTCCTTCGCCTTTGACCGTGAGCTTCCCTACCGCCATTCGTCGTCCACCGATCTCCTCCGGCCTCTCTCTCGGTCTTGGTGAGCTCCCTATGCCCTGTTCTCCTTCATGCTCCTTTTGACCATGTCTCGTAGTCGAAAGCTCCTTTCGACCATGTCTTGTAGTTGAAACCTCCTTCCGAGAGCTCGTTCTCCTTCGTTTGAACTCCAATTCGAATGTTTCAAATTCCTAAAATCATCTAAAATCAAGACCTAGCTTTCTAAACTAAATATTATTTAATTTGGAGTTCATTTGAATTTTATTTGAATTTGCTTCGCTTTCGCGTGTAGATTTCGATGACTCTAGGGAACCTGAATATTTCGAAGAAGTAGATCCTCAAGCATACGAGCAAGGCAAGTTACACCTTTGACCATATCTAATCCCATTATTTTAAATTATTTAAATTTGGTTTTAAATTATTATTACATGCTTATTTAAATTCAGGTAATTTAAATTCCTGTTTTAAGCTTTATAGTTATTCCCAATTCCTTTGTATAGCCAAACTTTGCTATTAAGTTAGTCATTCCTTGATACCTTAGTTAAAATCTAGTTGATACATTAGTATGAGCTAGAACATATTGAAAAACGTTATGCTTAGACAATGCTTAGACCAAAAGTGTTTAATTTGGCATTAACCCAGCTAGAATCAGAGAAAGCATGTGATATATCGCGGTGTTCGAAAGAAGTAACAAATGCAGAATAAGAGTAGAGACTCGGGTCATGATACCAGGAGCGAGTGACTCGCTCATGAAGATGACCAATGATCTGATTCGGAGGATGATGCCTCTGAATGTGAAGAGGAGCGTCTAGAGGAGATAGCATCTCTTCAACCTCCATAGGTTCTGCTGATGATGACGATGCAGCAGGAGCCTCAACTGAAGGTGAAGTAGTCGAAGTAGGTTCTGGAGTTGGGACAGGAGCATCAGCAACATGTGGAAGAGCATTATCAACTTCATCATCATCTTCCTCTACAAAGATGCTCTCCGTCGCCTGTGTGTCACCTGAAACATCTGATCTAGCTCCAGAGCTAGTCTCATCAAAGGTGACATTACATGTCTCCTGAACAACGTTAGTCTCAACATTAAAAACCCGAAAACCCCTCGAATGTGCAGGATAACCCAGAAATAAACCATCAGAAGTTCTTGACTCAAATTTATCTAGGTTTCCTGTCTTGAGAATGAAACACTTGGCTCCAAAAACTCAAAAATGAGAAACATAGGCTTTTCTACCAAACCGAAGCTCATATGATGTCTTGGCAATATGGCAAGCTGTAGCAATAGCTTCGGCCCAGAACCTCCTCGGAGTGCTATACTCATCTAGCATCGTCCTAGCCATCTCGACTAAGCTTCTGTTCTTCCTTTCCACCATGCCGTTTTGTTGAGGGACGTGTGGAGAAGAGAACTGCTGCTCAATACCACGCTCATCACAAAAGGAGGCAAATGAGGCATTCTTGAACTCCATGCCATTGTCACTGCGAATCGCTCTCAGGGCATTAGGGAGTTCAGAAGCCAAACGAAGAACAAGATCATAAAAATGATCAAAAACTTCATCCTTTGAAGCAAAAAAGAACACCCAAGAGTATCTCGAAAAATCATCAACTATTTCAAGAATATACCATTTGCCACCGACTGACCGAACCATAACAGGACTAACAGTATCCATGTGAAACAACTGTCCTGGTTTGTCAGTTATGACCATAGTCAATGAAGGGTGTGAGGCGGCAACTTGCTTGCCATGCCTACAGGGCGCACATACAGCATCCTTGATGGCTTTGAGTTTGGACAAACCTCTCATGAGATCAAAGCTGCTAACTCGCGTTAGATGATCAAAACCAATGTGCCCCAAACGACGGTGCCAAAGCCAGAACTCAGAAGAAGATGCAATCAAACACTTGAGAGATCCAGCAAGAGATTTAGAAAAGTTAGCTCCAAAGATCCTACCAACTCTAGAAATCTCAAAAGTAAGCTCACCAGCTGAATCAAGCACATGACAAACATTTTTCTTAAATCTAGTCTCGTAACCATCATCAAGAAGCTGCGAGATAGAAAGCAAGTTGTACCATAGCTTGTCCACAAGAGCGAAGTCCTTCAGGATGAATTTGTTGTTCACCCTGATCGATCCCGTTCCTTCAATCCAGCCTTGTGTATTATCTCCAAAGGTGATGAAGTCATCACCTGTCGACCGTGTGAAGGAGGTGAACCATCTTAAGTCTCCGATCGTGTGACGTGAACAGCCGGACTGTCTTTTGCCTTCCACTTCTTCTTGTCTTGAGGGGGCTCCTCCTCCGTGTCCTCCTCGCTCCCGGAGTCCACATCACTCATGGATTGCTCTCCAAAAAGCGGCAAGGACCCGGTGAGCGGCCTTCATAAGCTTGGCAGCATCAAACTTGGACTTGTTCCCTTGAGACTTCCTCCAGGCTGTCTTCTCATCCTTGTGGTTGCCCTTCCCTTTTAGCTTGGGGCAGTTCGCTTGGATATGGTAGAGCTCTCCACACTCATAGCATGTCACAAGGCCACCTCTCTTCTTGTTTCTCACATTGTTATAGGCCCATGTGAATTTTTTTGCTAGAAGGGTTAACTCAGCCTTAGGAATACTCTCAAGTTCCTCTTCATGGATTGCAGATAAATAAGCAAGTGAAAATCCAGAGAAAGACTCAGAAGAATTATCAGAAGTTCTTTTAAGAGGATCAACTACCAAAGCCATGTTCTCCTTCTTAGGATAACTAAGTCTCTTGATCTCATGAGTCTTGAGCTTGCTATAGAGCAGCTCCAAAGAGAGATTAGAGAGATTGACATTCTCCTCAATGGCAGTAGCCTTCATCTCCCATTCCTTAGTGTTGATTGCAGCCAAGAGGTGGGTGGCATTCTCAGATTGAGAATACTCGATGTCTACCACTCTCAACTGATTAATCACCTAATTAAAACGAGTAAATACATCATCGATGCTCTCGCTATGACGCATCTCGAACTTGTTGTATTCTCGCTTGAAGGCCATCTGGCGTACTTGCTTAATTTGGGACGAACCCTCATAGTAGGTTTCGAGGGTGTGCCAAATCTCGTGCGCGGTCTCGAGATTACAAATCATGTCATACTCCTGTCTACCAAGCCTAGCATATAGGAGATTTTTTTGCTTTATGGTTGTTAGCCAAAAGGGCTGTTGAAGCCAGCGTAGCAACCTCGGGCAAAACAAGCGAGGCTCGAACAACCTCCCATATGGCTTGTCCTTCGCTCTGAAGGAAGACACATATGCAATTCTTCCAATAGGCATAGTCGAGCCCATCGAAGATATGCGGTTTGGTGGAGTACTTCTCCATCGCCAAGTTCAGTAGCCGGTTAAGATCAAGATTGAACTAACCAGGCTCTGAAACCACTTGTTGAACCGAAAACGCGACTAGAGGGGGGTGAATAGGAGCACGATCTCTTTTTCTCTTTGATTGGATTCAACACGATTTTCACTCCAATAGCTATAAGAGCTATGAAGATCAATATACAAGTATAGCGGAAGACTTGTATTGAATCCAATCAAAACCCCGAAGTAAACAGACCAAAATCACAAAAAACTCAAATCCAAATGAGTTGGGCAGTCAAACCTCTCACCAGGGGCGGTCTGACCTCTCACCATGGGTGGTTTGACCGCTAGTTACATGACGGTCTGACCTCTAGGCCAATGAACAGTAAAATCAACCCGAACTCAAAGTCACAAATTGGTCTAACTTTTGATCCACAACTCCAAACTTCACGAAACTTTAGACATACCTTCTTTAGGATGTTAGAAACCTATTCCAATCAACGATCATGAAGATCATTGCCAAAGTTCTGACATTTTTCCGTTTGAGTGAAGGTTGCTTCAAAACCGAGTCAAAACCAAAACGTAATCTAAAAACTAGCTCGTGGGTAATAGATGATCTTAGATGCATTCCCACATGTCACAGCAAGCAAGATCTAGGCCAAAAACCAAATGAGAACCAATGGATCAAAGAAAACCCCAAAATCATAAAATAGAGAGCAAGAACAAAAAGAGACTCATCTTGTGAAATCTTGCTTGAATTGATTTGAGATTGATGTTGGTTTATAGCCACTCCATCTAGGAGGACAAATACTCAACACATGAGCACACAATCAATCCAACTCCCTAGAACCCTAACCTCTCGTTGATGAATGTTATCTAACTATAAAACTTGAGATTTAGACAATGAACTTTAGTCATAGAGTAAACTGCTTTAAAACTTAGTATGAATATTTAAATGGAAAATGTCACTTCGTGCAAATTGAGCCATATAAGCCTCCCTTTGTTGAATCCTTGCATGCATTATAATCTGTTATTGGGAGTAACTTACGAGCATAGTTGCTTGTGCTCACTTTTACTTAATACAATTGTTGAGCAGGAGAGGAGCTCTACGAGGAGTTTGAGAACTCAGATGACTAGGCTACGCCCTCCAGACAATTGCCTGTGGCGAATCGTGTAGTCTACTTTACTGCTTTTGCTTCCGCTGTGTTTTTCTTGTTGGCTTTATGCCCCTTTTGTATCAAACTTGAAGTATTCTGATTGAATCGCGTGTTATGGTTGTGTTATCATCTTTTGTTGTATTGTGTATGCTAGTTGTTCCTAGACTAGTGTATGGAGCACATAGACCCGTGATCCTTCGCTCCGGGTTAAACCACGGCGGCAATGGCGGTAGGAGGAGCCGCATGTAAGCGGCATGGGCGCGCCTTCTGGTGTGGAGCGTGCGGTGCGGGGCGATGGATGCGGCTCGGCAGGCGGGCGGCAGGCGGCGAGGCTTCAGTGCGAGCGCGTGTGGGCGAGATAACAAGAAAGCGGCGGCGCATGCTGACCATATGGGGGTCAATGCGGCCCCCTGTTCTTTCTTGTTCATGATCACTGTTCATGCAATCAAGAATCCCTTTTACTTTCGATTAACCATCCGATCGGCATTGTGCCAGCGACTACAAGTCGGCTTGCGGCGGTTACAGGGAATTTACAATGTACAATCCACGGTGCAATCGACATTTGCTCTTTCATATAATCCACCGATCGACATTGTGCCGGCTACTTCAAGTCGGCTCTCAGTAGATTAGAGCGGATTTGCAATGTAGGATAAAATAATCTAGAAAGTAACAATTGCGGAATTGAAAGCGATCTAGAAAATTATTCGATCTACGAGCGTCGTTCTTGACGATTACCTTCTCAATCCGTGCAGGCCGGAGAGCGTAGTCGTGCTGATAACATGTTGAGAAACTGTCGCTAGCGAGTCCACTCTGAATGATCACTTCGTAGACAAACATATAATCACATCAAGCAATGCAAGAACAAATAGTAGATTGAACACACACAGAGACAAAGGTGTAGGGGGTATTCTTCTTCTTTATTCCTTTATCAAGCGATCAGTCTTATACAGTGACTAGTACCCTCTATTTATAGGTTACAACCACGATTAGGGTTTTGGATGGGGCGCCCACCCATGGGCCAGCTGCTGGGCCAAGCCCATGGTTTTGTAACAGGTTCCACATACCAACCGACTAGTACGAGGAAAGGTGATGTGGGCCTCGAATTATTTCCTTCTAAGTTTTAATTTCTAGATTACATTTACATCCCTCATATGCGGTTGTTAAAGGTTTCCGAAGGTGCCAGAAATTTCCATTCAGTTTCGAATGAGAAAAGGAAGCAATTGCACTGAAGTGTATAAAAATCGAAAAATATTGCCCCCGCAAAAACAATGTCGGACCTCTGGCGTGGAATACCTGAAGCCCTCGTGTGTACCGTATTACTTACATGATCAGTGGCTAGTACACACATCCACAACTTTGACATGTACATTTATACACAATACACATACAACATGAAACAAATATGGTACTTAACTTAGACGATTACATCATAATGTACGATACACGGCCGACCGACCAAATAAAATAACAAGCATTAGAAGTAGCGAATTAAACAGCAGAAGCATAACATGTATATAAACCAAAAGTCCAGCGGTATGCTCAGCCAAACCCTCAAGCAACTGACAAGAAACAAGTCCTAGAAAGACTCGTCGTCGAACCCTCCAGTACCGGGTGCAAAGAACGCGTCGTCTGGCATATGCTCATCCTCTAGATCTTAATAGCAATTTAAGGAAGATTGAGTACATTGCGTACTCAACAAGACTTGTAGTATGTCACAAAATTTATATATATGCATGGCTAACAAGGGATGAGGCTCTATGCTATAAGTTATTTTCAGTATTAAGCAAGTTTTATTTGTAATATCAATACATAGTACTTTACAACAAAAGTTTAAAGAGCAATTAAGTAGATAAATAATCAACAAGTAAGTACGTGTTAAATGAAAAATCACAACCCTCCTTGGCTGCAATCAACATCTTACTTTCAGCTATAAACATGGCACTCAACTCAAACAACAACAAAACCAATCCTTTATTTTCCAACAAGAACTGTTTTTTTGCAAAAACCAAGGCTATACCCAATGTGACTACACTAAGCATGCTCATGACCGTGAGCACGACTATTTAAATAGATTTACACTCTGCAGATGTTTACAACTTTACCCACAGCATATGAATTCTCTAGTTTGTTTTGCATCCATCGATACCACCACTCACTATCCTTTGGTAAGCAGTCTATAGTACGCATCAAAGCCTTTATAACAACTAGTCCTAACCTTGCACTAGCCTAGTGAATGAACACTCTCACTTCACCCAGGTATACCCCTGTCTTAGTGAAACATTCACCATTGTGTCGGCAAGCTTTGTTCCCAACGCCTTAGTGAAGGGAGCCCCTTCGAACATGCCTACCCGACCATGTTCACGCTACAGCGGCCTACCAACATGCAAGGCTAGTTTGCAGTGATTTAATTAGCTAAGGCTGACCCATACCAGCATATGTGGTCATACACTTAGGCTTAGATTGGTGGCACCAGCATTCGGTCCTTAATTGACTCGGGCGAGGATCTCTTCCTATCTACTTGTAAGATACACCTCTCACACTCCTCAAAATATAATATAACTCGCCCGCATCACAAACTAAGTTTTTTATTTTTATTTTTATACCAAATAACAGAGGTAAAAACCTTTGGACCATTATTTCAAAATCTCTCAAACTCATATTTAACATGTCATCCATTTTCCCAATTTTTAGCAAATCTAGGGCCCGACTAAGCATTTGTGCGATATTCGTACTTGAAATTCCCAAATTGACATCATTTATTGCCTAAACATAACCTATTGGCTACAACAGTAGGGATACCAATATTTCAAGGAGGATCATGCATTGAATAGGAATATAACTACTATTATCCCCAAATATAGCAATTTTAAGCAAACATACACGCATGCATAATAGATTTTGCAAAAAAAGTACAATAATTGAAATAGTATGATCAACATGGTCAAAGGAGGTACTTTCCTCTCTCTGGTATCTCAGAGTATGAGGATGAGGAATTGTCGTAGATTTCGTTTGAGGTATCGACGTCTAACCAAAAAGAGCTGGAAGCAAATTAATTATAGGAAAATAATTTCAACAGCAACTAAATCCAAATATTTTTGTATAATCATACAGAGCATGATTTTTGATGAATTTATAAAAAGATTCATTCAATTTGGAGTTCATATGCAAAAGTTATTAGCATTTCAAGTTGCTTCAGTTTTGAAATTCCAAAAATTAATAAAAAGGTGACGTCGAAAGTGTATTCTTTGAGATTTACGCTTTCTAATAGAGAAAGTATATTTTGCTCTGAGTTCCTCTAAGGTTTACATTTTTCAACAGAGAAAGCGTATTTTCCTCTGAGCTAAAAGTGGCTTTTCTCCTTTTTCGAATTTTTATTAACTTACATGTGGGGCCTACTTGTTAGTGACTCATAGTTTTATTCTTTGGTTTTTTATTTATAAAACAGAGGTGGTCCCACATGTCATAGACTCATTATTTAATAGCTAAATGATTAAACATATTTTGATTTTAATCTACTGACAACTGGGGTCCACATGTCAGTCTCTTGGTTTTAAAATGTGTTTTAAAACCGAGAATACGTTTTAAAACCGAGAATAGTGTGTGGTCCCATATGACAGTGAGACATTTACTAAAAACGTTTGAAATTACATTTCTGTTAATAATTTCGACTGGTCCCACCTGTCATACACTTATTACACTTAACTATTGTCAGTTAGTGTTAACTAAATCCTAAATGCGAGTGGGTTCCACCGGTCAGAGAGAGAAAGAGAAGGAGAGCAGAGCCACTCGCTGCCGAAGGCTTGGCGAGCTCGGCGGCGGCGAACGACGCGATGGGTGGCAACGTTGAGCGGCGGGATGGAAAGAGGGCCGGAGGTGGCATTACTGCGGCGATGAGCGGCAGAATGCCTCAAGTCCACAATGTGCTTCGCGTATGAGGCATCCCCTGGGCTAAAGGAGTGGCACACTGGACTTAGCGAGTCGAGACGATGCTAATGGACCGGGCACGAGGACCTAGGGTTACTAGAGGCGAGCCGGCGGCTTGCAACCGCGGCAGTGCCATGGGAGGCTAAGAGGAAAGGTGTACTACGGACTCGTCCTTGGTGAATTGATGCGCACATGAGGATCAGTGTCTCACCACGATCATGACGATGAAGAAAATGAGGTCGGAGAGGTTCTAGAACAGCTTGCCAACATTGAGCAACGGCGGCGGTGATAAGGTTCATGGTATTGGTGCTCTACGGTGATGGAGGTGCTACAAGAAGCGGCATATTAGACTCCTGAGGTCCTAAGGATGGTGTGGATGCAAGGGATTGGACTAAGACTCACCGGGCTCTATGAGAGAGAAACATAGTGGTGAAGCTCGGATTCATGGCGAGTTTGCCTACATTTGAGTGAGGGAATAGCATCAATGGGTATGGAACACGTTGTGATGTGCTCGGGTTGAGCTCGAACTCACCGGAGCGACGAGAATGCGTGGGCGAAGATTTTGTGACACCCTAATATTTTTAGAACTTTTTTTTTTTGAAAATTTCAAAATAAAAAGAACCATTTTGTTTTGATGAGAATTCAAAGCTTAACCTGAAATTTCATCATGGATTTAAGTTGACTAACCCAAACTTCAACTAAAAGTTCCTTGTTGGTTTGTTGAGTTGTTGGAGTTTTGAAGATCTTCCCTTCTCTGTTCATCTTTTACCCACCTCTGGCCTAGACCTCCTTCCGTCTGGGATCTAATGGCCCAGACCTCTACTTTATGTGGATCCAAAGGTCCGGACCTCCTTTGTGTTGTAGTCCCACCTGGCATAAGAGGGGGCACCCCATTAACCCAGCGGGTTTCTATCCAAAGGGGGGGATCTGCGAAACCTTAATGTGGGTGGACTGCGGTGGAGCGATGCATTGTAAAGGCCTTGTCATGTGCTCTAGACTTCTCACCAAAGGAAGTGTGAGGTGGTATCGACGGATGCCAAGCAAACTAGAGAATTCATGTCATGTGGGTAAAGTGTACAACCTCTGCAAAGTGTAAATCTATTCGAATAGCTGTGTCTGCGGTCATGGACATGTTAGCAATGTCACTCAAAGTTAGCTCTTGGTTTTGGTTTTCAAAAGACTTATGAAACTGGTTTTGGTGGTTTAATCAAATTGGGTTTGGGCGGGAAGCCATGTGCAGGAGGGTATCCTTCACCATCTTCATGATGAATGCTATCCCACTGAAAATGGATTTCACAAAAATGAATTTTAATTATTGTAACCTGCCTTGAAACTTAATACTTGTATTTGAAACAAAATTGGCTTTATGCAAATCAACCTTAATATGTTTTTCCTTGATGTACCTCTATGCATATCATTCTGTTAATTGATAGGTGTAACTTGTGAGCACAGTTGTTGTGCTCACTCTTGCTTGATTCATGGATTGAGCAGGTGAAGATTCCTATGATGATGAAGATGACCAACTCAATTAGGCCGCGTTCTCCAACCAGTCACCTGTGGTGTAATGGGTGGACCATGTCTTTTGTTTTCTGCTGCGTTTGTGTGCTCTCGGTTCTTTGGAGCTTGTAAGCAACCCTTGTAATCAAACCTCCTTTTGTTGTTAATAAAGTTACATGGATGTTTTTTGTCACTTGCTTCTGTGAGGCGGTCGATGATCCTTGGGGACCAATTTAGATCGCAGATGGACTTTGGCTCCTCCTCAAGCCTCACGACCTCCTCGGGTTGGCTCCTTTAGGACCTCCCCGAGTAGCGCGTGGAGTTTGAGGAGGTCTGAGGTCCAATGACCTCCTTAGGGTCGGGACCCAAGACCTCCGAGTGGTTCTATCGGACCTCTCGGGAGGTCTGGAGGTCCTACTGGGACGTCCTCTCGGGACGTCCTGGGAAGGCCTTTACGGACCTCCCAAGAGGTCCTGAGGGAGCTCTCGAGACGTCCTAGGGGTCCCTTTTTGGACCTCCCAGAGGTCTGAGGACCTCCGGGTGTGCCAGTGGTTGTGACAAGTGGTATCGAGCATCTTGGCTGCGGGGCCTTGACCTAATAGAATGGCCGTTAGGAAGAGTTCAAAATGTGTTTTAATAAACCAGAGAAATAAAATTGTTCTCTCCTTACCTGAGCCATCTATCTATTGTTACCCCCTCCTCTGTATCTTATCTCACCCTGTCTTTTACTCATCTTTTGCTTGCCTCAACGTTTTATAAAATTAAATGGAATTCTTTCCTTGGAATATCTATAGGACCGATTAAGGTTGTTGTGGTAGCCTTAAGGACCTACCTGTTGTGGCAATGAGTGGCAGTCATTTGTAAAGGTTACTTCTGGGGCTACTTTACAAAAGACCGCCCCTCCTTGTTGTGACCTCATTACTTGCAGCCCTGAGGGCAGCAAGCCTCACGTAGAAAGTGTTGAGTTCGTTTGCTGAAGTTCTGGCTTTTGGGTTATCATGGGTTTAGTTGCTTTAAGTCTTAAACCTTTTCCCCCTTAGTTTTCTTATCTTTTCTTACCTCTTGGACCCTAGCAAATGGTTACCACAAGGGGTAGCGGCAATACAAGTGGCCAAGGTAGAGCCCCTAGAAATGATCCAGAGACTCCAGGGTAGCAACCACCTCCTCCTCTAGCTTAAGGTCCAGACTGGAACCAAATGATGACCAATCAAACACAGTTGATTGATTTACTAGCCCAGTCTGTCACCAACACTCAGAACCTTCAAGCAACAGCAGCAGCCCAACCCCCTATGCATGTTCCACCTCCTCCTAGAGCCAACATTTCCGAGTTTATGAGGATGAGGCCACCTACATTCTCCAGCACCACTGAACCTCTAGAAGCTGATGACTGGCTCAGGGTTGTGAGTAGAAAACTGGGCATGATCCAATGCACACACAGAGAGAGAGAGAGAGAGAGAGAGAGAGAGAGAGAGAGAGTTTTATTTGCTTCTCATCAACTTCAGGGATCAGCCTCGGAATGGTGGGAAAACTTTACTCAATCCCACCCCGACGCTCAAGAAATCACCTGGGAGGAATTTACTCAGGCTTTTAGGCGTGCACATATTCCTCATGGAATGATGGTACTAAAGAAGAAGGAGTTTAGAGCCTTGCGCCAAGGGAACTACACAGTCAGTGAATATCTACACAAGTTCAACCAGTTGGCAAGGTATGCACCTGAGGATGTGGCCACTGATGAGTCCAAGCAAGAGCGGTTCTTGGACGGACTTAATGATAATCTCTTAGTCCAGCTCCTTGCTCATGACTACCCAGATTTCCAGCACCTAGTGAGCAAGACCCTTCGGCAAGAGGGCAAGCATGTTGAGATGGAAAATCGCAAAAAGAGGAAGGCAACCCAGCAGTTCAGGTCAGAGGGATTCTCCAAGCCAAAGACCTCCCAATTCCAGCCTATGAGGTCTGCGACCTCCTCCCCTATCAGGGCTTCGATGCAAGCCAAGAGGCCTGGCACCTCCAGCTGTCATAAGACCTCCCTAGGAGGTCAATTTCAGGCAAGGCCAGCCCCAAACTCTGTGGCCGGGGTGACTTGTTTCAATTGCCATGAAGTTGGGCACTATGCAAATAAATGTCCGAAGAAACTTCAAGCTTCAGCTCCAACTCCCACCCGTTCGGCTCAAGGGTCATCAGCTCATGGTAGCCACACCCATCCAAAGCCTCCATTCTGTCTGATGAAAGCGAGTGAACCACCTCACAGCTGAGGAAGCTCAACAAGCTTCGGATGTGGTCCTTGGTACGTTCCTTGTTAATACCATACCAGCCTCAATTCTTTTTTATTCCGGAGCTTCTCATTCATTTGTCTCTTCAAAGTTTGTGGGTAATAATGGGTTAGCTATAACTCCTTTAGTAAACCCTATGCTAATCCACTCCCCGGGCTTGGAAATGAGGACCAACTCCTTGTACCCAAATCTTTCCTTGGAAATCATGGGAGTACCTTTCTATGCAGATTTGATAGTCCTGCACTCCCAAGGATTAGATGTGATTCTTGGAATGGACTGGTTATCTAAAAACCAGGGCCAAATAGATTGTGCCAACAAGTCCATTGTGCTCACCAATGAGCAAGGGGTGCAAGTTGAATTCAGCCGAGACCTCTCTAAAGCGGATCCTAGGTTGTCTGCTTAAGAGGTGAAACTTGAAGACCTCCACAGTGGTCGTGGAGTACCCGATGTGTTTCCTAGTGAGCTACCTGGGATGCCTACAGATAGAGAATTGGAGTTTGTCATTAACCTAGTCCTAGGGACAGCACCTATTTCCAAAAGGCCATATAGGTTGCCTGTTAATGACTTGGTTGAGCTAAAGCAGCAAATTGAAGAAATACAAAGTAAAGGTTTTGTGAGGCCGAGTTCCTCTCCTTGGGGAGCTCCTGTGATCTTTGTGGCAAAGAAGGATGGTACACAGTGCATGTGTGTGGATTATAGAGCTCTCAACGATGTTACCATCAAGAATAAGTACCCTTTGCCCAGGATCGATGACTTATTTGATCAACTAAAAGGAGCAGCAGTTTTCTCCAAGATTGACCTAATGTCAGGTTACTACCAATTGAAGATTCGACAAGAGGACATTCCAAAAACAGCCTTCTCAACTCGGTATGGACTTTATGAGTTCACGATTATGTCCTTTGGACTAACTAATGCTCCTGCATACTTCATGAATTTGATGAATAAAGTATTTATGGAGTACTTAGATAAGTTTGTCATTGTCTTCATAGATGACATTCTTGTGTACTCTAAAACCGAGGTAGAGCATGAAGGTCACCTTCGGTTGGTCCTAGACAAGCTCAGGGACCACCAGCTCTATGCAAAGTTTGAGAAGTGTGACTTTTGGTTGAGTGAAGTCACCTTTTTGGGCCATATTATGTCGGCTGTTGGAGTGACAGTTAACCCTAGCAAGGTCCAGGATGCCCTAGATTGGAAACCACCTAAGTCAGTGCCGCAGATAAGAATCTTTCTTGGCATGGCAGGGTACTACCGTAGGTTTATTGAAGGCTTTTCGAAGATAGCCAGACCTCTCACCCAACTGCTCAAAAAGGAAACCAAGTATGATTGGACCCCAGCTTGTGAGCATAGCTTTCAAGAATTGAAGAAAAGGTTGACCTCTGCTCCAGTGTTGATTTTGCCTGATATTCGAAAGGATTTTGAAGTCTTTTGTGATGCCTCAAGGCAAGGTCTTGGTTGTGTTCTAATGCAAGAGGGTCGGGTAGTAGCTTATGCCTCTCGGTAGTTAAAAGCCTCATGAAGCCAACTACCCCACTCATGATTTGGAACTAGCAGCCGTGGTGCATGCTCTAAAAATTTGGCGTCATTACCTTATTGGTAATCGCTGTGAGGTCTTTACAGACCATAAGAGCTTAAAGTATATCTTCACCCAAGCTGACCTCAACCTTAGACAGAGAAGATGGTTGGAGCTCATCAAAGATTATGACCTTGGAATTCACTACCACCCAGGTAAAGCAAACGTGGTAACTGATGCTTTGAGTCGAAAAAGCTATTGCAACCTCCTATTGGTTCAAGAAAACCAGCCCAAATTGTATGAAGAAATGAGGCGTCTCAATATGGGACTTGTGGAGCAAGGTTCTGTGCATGCGCTTGAAGTGGAGCCTATGGTCCAGAAGCAAATCCGAGAGAACCAATTCAAGGATAAATACCTCCTAGAGATAAGAGACAATATAGGAAAAGGCAAAGCTCCGGGATTTTCAATGGATGAGCAAGAGGTCCTTTGGTTCGGCAAAAGGCTATATGTGCCGAACTGCCAGGACATAAAGCACCTCCTGCTTAAAGAAGCCCATGAGTCACCTTACTCCATTCATCCAAGGAGCACAAAGATGTATCAAGACCTCAAAGAGAGGTATTGGTGGGTCAGCATGAAGAGAGAAATAGCCAAGTTTGTAGCACAATGTGATGTATGCCAAAGGGTCAAGGCGGAGCACCAAAGGCCTGCTGATTTGCTTCAACCTTTACCTATCCCCGAGTGGAAATGGGAGCAAATTGGCATGGACTTCATCACTGGTTTGCCAAGGACCCAATCGGTCTATGACTCCATTTGGGTTATTGTGGATCGTTTGACCAAAGTAGCACACTTTATCCCGGTCAAGACCACCTATTCAAGCAACAAGTTGGCTGAGTTGTACCTAGCCCGAATTGTATGTTTACATGGTGTACCCAAGAGCATTGTGTCTGATAGAGGCTCCTAGTTTACTTCAAGATTTTGGGAAGGTCTCCATGAAGCCTTAGGGACAAGACTTAATTTCAGCACTGCTTACCACCCTCAGACTGATGGTCAAACAAAGAGAGTGAACCAAGTTCTTGAAGACATGCTCCGAGCTTGTGCTTTGGACTATAGGAAAAGTTGGGACAAAAACCTCCCCTATGCTGAGTTCTCTTACAATAATAGTTACCAAGCCAGTTTGGAGATGTCCCCATTTGAAGTGTTGTATGGTAGGCAGTGTAGAACCCCTCTCCTATGGGATCAAGTGGGTGAGCGCCAATTATATGGACCTGATGTCATCAAGGAAGCTGAAGAAAAGGTGAAGCTCATAAGGGAGCGCTTGAGAGAGGCCCAGTCTAGACAAAAGAGCTATGCCGATACTCGACGCCGGGACTTATCTTTTGAAGTTGGAGGCTTTGTATATCTTAGGGTAACCCCACTCAAAGGAGTTAGGAGATTCCGAACCAGAGGGAAGCTAGCTCCAAGATTTGTTGGACCATACAAGATATTGGCAAGACAAGGTGAAGTGGCTTATAAGATTGAGCTGCCTACTTCTCTATCGGCAATGCACAATACATTCCATATGTCACAATTAAGGAAATGCCTTTGAGTACTAGAAGACCACACCTCGTTGGAAAGCATTGACCTCCAAGAAGACCTCACTTATGTGGAGAAACCGATTAAAATTTTGGATGTCATAGAGGGTGTCACTAGGAGCAGGATTCTTCGAACCTACAAGGTGCAGTGGAGTCACCATCCAGAGAGTGAAGGCACATGGGAAAAGGAGGAAGACCTTAGAGCAAACTATCCATACCTCTTTGCTGGCCAAGCTTGAATCTCGGGGTCGAGATTCCCTTAAGGGGGGTAGGTTTGTGACACCTTGATATTTTTAGAACTTTTTTTTGAAATTTTCAAAATAAAAAGAACCATTTTGTTTTGATGAGAATTCAAAGCTTAACCTGAAATTTCATAATGGATTTAAGTTGACTAACCCAAACTTCAACTAAAAGTTCCTTGTTGGTTTGTTGAGTTATTGGAGTTTTGAAGATCTTCCCTTCTCTGTTCATCTTTTACCCACCTCTGGCCTAGACCTCCTTCTGTCTGGGATCTAATGGCCCAGACCTCTCCTTCATGTGGATCCAAAGGCCCGGACCTCCTTTGTTTTGTCCTCCCCTGGTCCAGACCTCCTTGGGTCTAGACCTCCCAAATGCTTGGACCTCCTAGGGTCCGATTCTCCCTCTCGGGTCTTCTCTGGCTTACAACCTCCCCAAGCCTGTGCCACCCTTAGGTGCATCTGGGCTCTTTTGGGAATCCTGTTGAAGCTTTTCGGGTTTACTTGGACTTTCCCCCGCCGCTTGTATCCTTGAAATCTTCTCTGGAGGTTCCCTTCAATACCAGCCCGGTAGTACCACCCGCACCATGCGGTACTACCGCTTCTTCGGACCTCCCCTTACCTTTATTGGACCTCTCCGCGTCCTACCAGACCTCCCCGTGTCCTCTAGGACCTCCCGTCACCTTTTATTGGACCTCCCTGTGTCCTTCAGGACCTCCCATCACCTTTATTTGACCTCCCTGTGTCCTTTAGGACCTCCCTGTGTCCTTCAGGACCTCCCCATGTCCTCTAGGACCTCCCCTCACCTTTATTTGACCTCCCTGTGTCCTTCAGGACCCCCCCCCATGTCCTCTAGGACCTCCCCTTACCTTTATTGGACCTCTCCGCGTCCTTCAGGACCTCCCCATGTCCTCTAGGACCTCCCCTTACCTTTATTGGACCTCCCAGTGTCCTATCGGACCTCCCCAGGTCCTCCAGAACCTCCTCCTTACCTATTTGCATCTCTATTGATTGTGAGTCGTCCGATTGGCATTGGACGGCTTGATCCTGGTGAGACATTCGGATGGTCCGAAAGTCCCACCCTCCCTGAGCCGTAGATCCTTCTTGGCGGTCCGATCGAAATCCAGCGGTCCCGACCTCCCCCTTGCAGATCTGGACCGTTAAGACCTCCCCCTTGGAGATCTTAACCGTCCAGACCTCCTCCTTGTAAATCTGGACCGTTAAGACCTCCCCCTTGGAGATCTTAACCGTCCAGACCTCCTCCTTGTAAATCTGGACCGTTAAGACCTCCCCCTTAAAGATTTTAACCGTCCAGGCCTCCTCCCTTGAAGATCTGGCCGTCAAGACCTCCCCTCTGGAGATCTTGGCCGTCCAGACCTCCCTTTTTGGCAGATCCGATCGTTAGGACCTCCCATGGGAAATCCTAATCGTCCAAACCTCCCCTAGGTTTGATCCTACGGCTCTAGACCTCCCTTGCAGGTGAGGTCCTCCTTTTACCTTTGCAGACCTCCCTGATTGTAATCGATCTTGACCGTTGGACCTCCTTTCCGGAGATCCAACCGTCTAGACCTCCCTTG
This sequence comes from Phyllostachys edulis, assembly GCA_036346405.1. Taxonomy (NCBI): domain Eukaryota; kingdom Viridiplantae; phylum Streptophyta; class Magnoliopsida; order Poales; family Poaceae; genus Phyllostachys; species Phyllostachys edulis. The sequence continues at coordinate 48,258,889 of CM070563.1, read as the reverse complement.
CGGGTGAGGTTCTCCTTTTACCTTTATAGACCTCCCCGATTGTAATCGATCTTGACCGTTGGAACTCCCTTCCAGAGATCCAACCATCTAGACCTCCCTTGCGGGTGAGGACCTCCTCCTAGCTCTTGTGGACCTCCTCTGGTGCACTTAATCTTGGCCGTTTGGACCTCCCTTCGGGAGATCCAACTATCAGGACCTCCCCAGTGGGTGAGGATCTCCCCTTGTTCACTGCAAGACCTCCTCCATGTCCTTGCAGGGCCTCCTCCGTGGGTCTTGGCAGTCTCCGTCAGGCAGTCACACCCAGTTTTCTCTACCTTTGACTGAGTCCTTGGGCATGGAAGTCTCCATAGCATTTAATGCATGTTGTATCACATTAAATGCTCCCACCTTTGCAGTACTCCTGTCATACCATTATCACGTTCCTTGCCTACTCTCATTGTCCTCCTTACCAACTCCTAAGGACCCATATCCTGGGTCAGGTGCATTAGCTTCCACCATATATAGTTTGGGAAGTCCTCCTTTCTCGTTTTCGTCTCCATTTCTCCTCTCTGTCTCAACCGAACATACCTTAGACCTCCTCCAACAAGTTCTTGGACCTCCTTTCTTGACTCTCTGGACCTCCTCCATCAAGCTCATTTGACCTCCTCCCGACCTCCTATCCTCTTTGTTGATTTTGTATCTAAGTTTATTTGGAGTCCTTTGGAATCCTGTTTGAACTTTATTTGAGTCATTTGGTTTTCACGTGTAGATTGTCAAGACCGTGGGGAGCCCGAGTTCTGTGAGGGAGAGGAAGAAGCTCAAGACTTTGAGCAAGGCAAGTTACACTCTTGATCATGTTGCACCCAATACTTCAAATTACTTATGTTGATTTCAAGAATGTATGCATGCTTACTTTACTCAGTTATTTCAATGCCTATCTTTCAATTCATAGTTATGCCTACTGCTTGGTATGACCACTGTCCATGTTGAAATCAACTTCATTGTCACCCTAGATAAAATCTGGTTCTTGCAATAGTGAGGACCCGTAGCTTTGAAAAAAAAATGAAATGCTTAGTCTCGCTTAGACCAAAATCTTGATTTGGGAGTTTTGACAAAAATATCACTTAATCAAATAATTTGGGCCGTGGCATTGGTGTGCCATGGAGATTTCGGCCATGACATTGGTGTGTCATGGAGGTTTTACAAATGGCCATGGTATTGGTGTGCCATGGAGGTTTGAAAAGCCAAAATAAATGAAAAATGGATTTGACTTGGGCGTAAGTGGTTGTATGGTTGGTGCATGTCTATGCACGAAGTCGTGTGATCCGATGCCCCGGGGTTGAGGTTTATCGCCCAAGTCGGTTAAGGTAGTCTTTGAGACACCACTTGCTAAGCCTATAATGGACTATGCCAAAATTGTGCAACCACATGTCTCGGTATAGGGCGTGGGATCTGCTAATTAATTTGCAAAGCTCTATCGTGGTTTACCACAATGGATGCGGTGGGTTGTCATATTCTGTTGTTGTAGTCCCACAGGCATAAGAGGGCACCCATTAACCCGTGGGTTTCTATCAAAGGGGATCTGCGAAACCTTAATGTGGGTGGATGCGGTGGAGCGATGCATTGTAAAGGCCTTGTCATGTGTTCTAGACCTCTCACCAAAGGAAGTGTGAGGTGGTATCGGCGGATGCCAAGCAAACTAGAGAATTCATGTCATGTGGGTAAAGTGTACAACCTCTGAGTGTAAATCTATTGAATAGCCGTGTCATGGTCATGGACATCTTGGCAATGTCACTCAAAGTTAGCTCTTGGTTTTGGTTTTCAAAAGACTTATGAAACTGGTTTTGGTGGTTTAACCAAATTGGGTTTAGGCGGAAGCCATGTGCGGAGGGTATCCTTCACCATCTTCATGATGAATCTTGTCCCCTGAAAATGGATTTCACAAAAATGAATTTTAATTATTGTAACCTGCCTTGAAACTTAATACTTGTATTTGAAACAAAATTGGCTTTATGCAAATCAACCTTAATATGTTTTTCCTTGATGTACCCCTATGCATATCATTACATTAATTGTGGGTGTAACTTGCGAGCACGGTTGTTGTGCGCACTCTTGCTTGATTCATGGATTGAGCGGTGAAGATTCCTATGATGATGAAGATGACCAACTCAATTAGGCCATGTTCTCCAGCCAGTCACCTGTGGTGTAATGGGTGGACCATGTCTTTTGTTTTTCGCTGCGTTTGTGTGCTCTCGATTCTTTGGAGCTTGTAAGAAACCCTTGTAATCAAACCTCCTTTTGTTGTTAATAAAGTTACGTGGATGATTTCTTTGTCACTTGCTTCTTTGTGAAGCTGGTAGATAATCCTTGGGGAGGCGATTTAGATCGCGGTGGACTTTCGGCTCCTCCTCAAGCCTCACGACCTCCTCGGGTTGGCTCCTTCGGACCTCCACGAGTAGCGCGTGGAGTTTGAGGAGGTCGAGATCAACGACCTCCTCGAGGTCGGGACCCCGGACCTCTGAGTGGTTCTCGGACCTCTCGGGAGTGCAGGAGGTCCTACCAGGACGTCCTCTCGGGACGTCCTGGGAAGTCCTTTACAGACCTCCTAGGAGGTCCTGAGGGAGTTCTCAGGACATCCTGGGAGGTCCCTTTTTGGACCTCCCAGGAGGTCCTGAGGGACCTCCCGGGTGTGCCCAGGGCCGGGTCGTGACAGATTTGGTGTGCACCGGATTCGAGGACGAAGGTGGGCGTGATCATGCTACAAGACTCCCAGATCTACATTGAGTAAAGGAGATGAGTGAGTGATGAGTAAGGATCAAAATGACGCGAGTGTCGTGGGTGAGGAAGCTCACCAGAGTAGCGGAGTTGTGGCACACTCACCGATGTCGGAGACGACACTAATGTTCCTGCGAAACAAAGGAGCGATCGAGCTCGGGTTTGCGCGAAATGGGACAGTGGTGAGATGAGTAGAAAGGTATGCGCTCCATTGCTTAAGTAGCTAGAGCATTCGGGTGAGAAAATCGGCAAGACGCTGGCGGTTATGCGAGATTCTCGCGGAAGCCCTCCGGTCTCTCCGTTCGCGCGAGAAAAAGGGCACCAACAATATATGGAGTTGATAGCATGGGTGAGGTAGGCAGAGGCGACAGTTGTTGGTGAAAATGCAAAACGGTGGGCGGCGGTCGAAACCAACGAGCGAAGTAGGCGCTGGTGCGGCGTGCTGGCCCGTGGACATGAAGGCGAGGTGGACGAAGCAATTTGACGTCTTGAGCCTATGCGTTTGCGAAGAGAGAAGCGAAATTTGGCGAAGTGGAAGCGGCCTTGAACAAAATTAGACATGCAGTAGTTATGGTCCAACGGCGAGAGGGAAATTCAAAAATGGCTTTTGAATTTTCCAAAACAGGCTGAATGATTCCCGAATTTTTGTACTTAGCAAACTGGGTCCAAAATTTATGAAAATTTTTATGGGGTCTTATGACATCGTCTAGTTTCTTTATAAATATTTTAGGATTTTATCTATTCTGTGATTTTCTCAGAAATTCTTCCGATTTGCTGTTTTTGTATAAATGTATTGCTGCTTTTGATGAAAATTTTGAAAACATGCTCAATTAATATTTCCCACATGTAAACATGCCCAAAATTATTCTTCCACTTATTTTCAGTGTACTTTCCTAAAATTGGGATTTTTAGGATGTTACAAACAAAAATATGGAGATGCGGGGTATCTATCCCCGACCCTCTCGCATGAAGTGTGAAGACAATTCTAATGAATTTTTTTTTAAAATAATATTTTTGTAAAAGATAATTACAAAAATATATATTCACCCCCAAAAAATTACAAAATGTGTCCCTGTCGCCAGTTCAAATGGCGATAGGTTCTGTCGACCCTATAAATCCCCCTTCAAACCCTAAAATTCAGCACATGACTCATTTTTATTGAGAAAAAAGAGAAGGAGAAAGAGTAGAGGAAGGAGAGAAGCTAATGACATTGCCGTCCGATTGCCTATCTCTCGGGTAATTTTTTTAACCGAATGGATTACATAGTTTTAGATATACGGTTACGTAATATAGTACGTTTTACATAATACTTTTCGATGGGTAGTATAGTTTTAGATATGCGATTAATCGTGGAAATGTTCTTTATGGTGCAGTGTGTCAAATATGTCCGACGTCGTCAATTTCAAAATTTACTATGGTCAAGGGATTATTATGGAGGGTCCCGAGGGGATTGATTTGCATTATTTCCAATCGACGACCGTGCCCCTAGCAAGACCAGAGCAACGTACATGGGGCGCTGTAATGCGGTGGTTGTTCCATACATTCCAAGTGGACCGTGATGTGTATGATCTGAGATTGAGTTGTCTTTCCCCAAGGGTAGGACAGCCCACATATTAGGAGTTAGTGTAGCTGAAGGGACCAAATTCATGGTAGTCATATGTACGCATCGCGACGGAGGTAGGGTGAAAATTGGTCCTTCTGATCCAAGCATATGCCAAACCCACTTCTCTACCGTAATGAACAAGAAGAAGTCTTGATCTTGAAGAGAAGTCGGGGACTCGACCCGGTAGCGTCGCACACAATGGCTGAAGTTCCAGGAGTTGCTGATGTTGTCGATGAAGACCCTGTGAAAGTAGCTCCTACGGTCAGGTAAGCTACTGGTCTTGCTGACGAGGGTGAGGAGGTGGAAGCCGTAGTGCAAAGGATGGATCTCGAAGACCGAGACTACATGGCATTGTCTGAAGATGAAGGTTCCGACGACGATGATGATGTGGACTAGCAGGCGGTTCCATCCGATTGGAACACATACCAGTTCGAGAACCTCGTCATCAACGAAGGCTCCCGTGTGTCGTGGGAGTACGACCAGAGTGAGATCAGGCTAGGAGCTTGTACAAATGCAAGGAGGCCGTGCAGGACGCGGTCAAATTCTGGGTCTTGTTGGTGCGGCGCACATTCAAAGTCGTCAAGTCTACCCCAAGATTCTACGATGTGAAGTGCGGCATAGAGGGATGCCCTTGGTGAGTGCACGCATTTCAGCCTAAGGGGGATACCTATTGGAAGTGCTCTATAGTGGTTCCTCACACATGCGTCGTTTCTGAGTCAGTACAGTCCCACCGGAATCTATCATCAGGCTTCATCGCCAACCTTATGTATAGTGAGATCATAGATAATCTAGATTTTGAGCCACGATCCATCATTCGAGCGATTGAGGCAAGGTTCCAGTACATAATCAGCTATGCCAAGGCTTGGATGGCAAAACAGAAGGCATTAGAATTAAGGTGGGGCACGTTCAAGGATTCCTACCACAACCTCCCCGGGCAACTTTGAGTCATACAAAACAAAAATCCCGGCACCCATATCGACACTCAAGACGCCACGCACCCGAAGTGGCCCAATAAGAGGGTACTGCAGCGAGCATTCTTCGCGTTTGGTCCATGCATCAATGCATTAAAACGCTGTAGTCAATCTTGTCGTAGATAGCACATTCTTGATTGGAAAGTACAAGGGCTGAATCTTGGCGCAATAGCGACGAACGGGAACAATCAAGTTCTTCCTGTGGCATTCGCTTTCGTTGAAAGCGAGAACACGGACAGCTGGTTGTGGTTCCTAAAGAATGTGAGGATTTTTGTTGTGCAATGCCGTCCAAACGTATGCCTCATACATGATCGGCATGCAGGCTTGCTGCGTGCAATAACCCAGCTACAACAAGGAGAGAATGTACCACTTGCATGGCCGGATCTGCAAAGCAGGTGGTGCATGAGGCACTTGGGTGCAAACTTCTACAAGCAGTTCCGCAACAAAGACTCGATGAACCTGTTCAAGCGGCTGTGTAACCAGAACCAGCAGCGGAAGCTCGAAGCACTTTGAAAAATTCTGGATAAGCGAACCAAGATACACAAAAGGGAGGTGGCGAGAAGGGTCGTCCCAAGCGCTGATCAGGCCCCCGAAGCATTGCCACAGCTACCCACAGATGCTCCCAGATTGACGAGGAGGACGGGGACGCAGGTGAAATGTTTCTCGAACTGGATTGAGCACGAGCCTAAGGAGAAGTGGTCGCTACTCCATGATAGGGGTGGTGCTCGATATGGTGTCATGACAACTAATTTAGCCAAGGTGTACAACTAGGTCATGCGCGGCGCAAGGTACCTCCCTTTAGTGGGTATTGTGGAGGCAATTCTCCGCGGTACGATGAACTACTTTGTTGATAAAACAACAACGCGTTGCTTGCCATGACAAATGACAGAATACTCTACTCCGTCATGGTCATCAAGTACATGGAGGAGAAGAGCAAGAAGGATGAGATGCACCGGGCATTCAAGATAGGCACTAGGGAGCTTAAGCCGAGATAATGTCTTGAGGATAAAGGATGCCGCAGAGGCGAACATGAGAGGTCACCCACAGTGTGCCTTCTGTGCATGATAGTTATACATGCACTTGCAACAAACCCTTCTTACGCATAGGCCTGCTCCCATGTCATAGCCGCATGTTCGACGGTGGCGTAGCATCGGTCGATACCTCTCGACTATTTCACCAAGGAGGCGGTGATGCAAACTGGATTGGGGAGATGTATAATTCTGTTGTGGTTGGCTATTTCACGGCCATCAACACGAAACAACTAATCGGGCGCGGACATTGATAGGCTCAAGGAAAGATTGGTCGACGATGACAGTCTGGTAATGTCGAGGAGCGACATGGACGAAGCGAAAACCGAGCGTCGTCGAAGAAGTGCTCCATTTGCAGGGAGTCTGGGCACACCTTCAAGAAATGTCCCACGAGAAATCCTCAGGACGAAGGAGACATAGGCACTTTGGATGTCGCTGTGGGGACCTCATCCAGTCACCCAACTCGAGACAGCCCACATGAGGGACGTTGAGACTACGACCACGAGAAAGCACGGACAGTAGTAATATGTTATTGCCAATGTTCTGAATTATCATTTTGATTAAGTGTTATGATATTTTGCTGAATGTTATGTAATATCAATGTGATTTATCGTAGTTTTGATAGTAATGGCAAGTTCACATTTGTTTTCTTATGTAATATGCAGTGCATGTACATGAGCAAGTGTATGAATTCTCGGGTGCATCGCAATATCACTTACCTTCCTACTTACGAATTATTCATACATCAATCGTCCTCGCAAAATTCTTCAGAAATTCACCACACTAGAACAACATACGACGATCAAAAAAATGTTATTGCGAGTTTAACAGATTTCGTACCGTTCAAAAATTTATGAAAATCACAAGTAGATAAATTAGATTAGGGTTTTAGGAACCTCGACCAGCAACAGAGTGGCGAGAGGGTCCCTGTCGCAAATTCAACTAGCGATAGGTTCCTGTCGCCAGTTGGGACACATTTTTGTAATTTTTTGGGACGACTATATATTTTTGTAATTATCTTTTAAAAAAATATTTTTTTTAAAAAAAAATCCAATTCTAATCGTAGAGATGGTCTCCACACGGAGAGGCCAACTACCATGCGTCCAATTGATGGATCAGACGCATCGTGATCGTTGGACCTATATGTGTGGAGATGATGTCCGTACTAATTTCATCCCGCTAAGTGATTAGGGGTGGATAACGAGCTGACTCGGCTTGGCTCGTTAAGAAAACGAGCTCGGCTCGGCTCGTTAAGGCTCGTTAAGAAAACGAGCTCGGCTCGGCTCGTTAAGATAACGAGCAAAAACCCAGGCTCGGTTCGGCTCGTTAAAAACTCGAACTCGACTCGTTAAGCTCGTTAGGCTCGTTAGCGACAAATATGGTGAATCTTATCAGTTTTTGAATGCTTTAATGCATCAGCAAAAATGTATAAGTTAGGAGGACACAATCGGGAAGGAGATGGAAGGTTAGGAGGACTTAGGGTTGAGCCTTGACTCCCTTGAGCACATTGCGGGCATGCAGCATCGGGCGGGCTGAGTGCTTGGGTCTGATACTAACGAGCCTAACGAGTTAACGAGTTGCTCGCGAGCCAGCTCGGCTCGGCTCGTTAACAAAACGAGCTTTTTTGCTAGCTCGGCTCGGCTCGTTAAGGGACCGAGTTCGAGCCGAGCCCTTAACGAGCCGAGCTGGCTCGCAAGTTTCGAGCTTTTTTTCCACCCCTATAAGTGATTGCTCTTCCACCTGAGCTACATCTCCTTTGGTGTCGAATCTCTCACAGTAAATTCTTTTGATCGAACCTAAATGGAAATTTCTCATATAATCTCTCTCGTCGACTCATTCTCTCACCCACCAAAGTGGCGAGCGCGCGGCGGTCAGCGACGGAAGAGGTGGAGGCCCACGTTCCTGGGCAAAGGGGGGGTAGCGACGAAGAGCGGCGGTGGTTGCCCGGCGGGCGACAACTGGAGCAGTGCCGTCGATCGCGACCCCCGCTCCCCACCGGCACCCGGTGGTCTCATCGCCGAGCAAAGAAAGGCAATGGTGGTGAGCCACAGTGAGCGCGCGAGGCGGCGGCATGGCGGGCGGGACAATGCGGTGCGGCCGGATTCGTCTTCTTCCTCCACTCTGGCAGACGGATCTGGCGGCGTTCACCTGGTTTCTTCAGCTCTCCCTCACTCGTCGACACACCGCAAAGCTCCATCGGCTTCCACATATTCGTCTGGATCCGGCCGCAAGGAGTTTGGATTTGGAAGTTTTCATGTGTTTTTCTTGCAATTTCTTGGATATGGAATTTTGCATTTTCTTTGAGAGGAAGCGTGGAAATGCGTATTCTTGAAAGATGAAATCCCGAAAATGACGTATATTTTTGTGGGATTTTTTTCTTTCATTGTTTGTTGGCTAGATCTGACATCGAGGGTCGGATTAAACTTTCTTTTTTGTTGAATCATGTTCTTGAATTTTTGGGCCATGCTGAAATTTTGTTGTTCTTGAATTTGTACGCATAAGTCCATGTACCAGAAATGATGGGGTTGGGATTTGGTTGAATGTTGAACAGCAAAAAGTTTCCCAAAAAAAGAATGTTGACATATCCGAAAATTCAGACCCGCATAATTAGGTGTACAAAATCCAAGCATGTACAAAATTTTAACATGTGCAAAATTTGTATATGTACAAATCCAAATTTTGTACAGTCCAATGTAATTTTCTACAAAAAAAACTTTGTGCAAATCCGAATGTTGTAAAAAAATGTACAAGATTTGTACGAAACAATAAAAATGAACAAACAAATTTGAATATGCACAAAATTTACAGGAACAAAAAACAATTGTATGAATTTTTTTGTACAAACAATATGTTACGGCTAAGTTTGTACAAGCTTTGCAGGAACAAAAAAATTTGTACAAACAAAATTGAATAGGTACAAAATTTGCGAGAAAAAATTTACAAACTCCAAATTGTTTACGAAACACATAACGTAAAATGTGGTAAAAACCAAAAAACTTTTACAAACCAAATTCCTCACAATGTTATAAAGATGAAATTTTAAATAGTCATCAATCATCCCATATGAGGAGAGGACAACATATGTAGTGGGTAGGGATGGCAATCAGACGTCACAGGAACGGTAATGCTCATCCATACCTATGTCGTCAACCACAATGGGCAAGGATCTGCGCCCATGCCTGCCACCTGCGAGTACATCCAACACAAAGTTTAGCGTCACAAATATGGCTGCATATCAGGTGCACAAAGTTCATTTGGTGCACATATGGAAAAACTTTTTGTTTGGGTATCAAATTAGCATAAAAAATTCTGAAAAAAAATTCTAGATGTAATTTATGGTGTTTTGTTCCACCCTTTAAAATTTAAAGTTCAAACTCAAAGTATGTTAAAAGATACAAAAAAGAGAAATTTCTGACATATAATAGATCAAATGGTGCTGAAAAAAAAAGGCAAATGTTACTATTTACAGTAAACTTTTCTTTTTTTGTATCTTCTAATATACTTTGAGTTTGAACTTCAAATTTTAAAGGGTGGAACAAAACACCATAAATTACATCTAGAATTTTTTAGAATTTTTATACTAATTTGATATCCAAACAAAAGTTTTTTTATATGTACACCAAATGGTGCTTGTGCACCTGATATGCTGCCCACAAATATAGTCTAAAAAACATCGCAACTCTTACGAGAAATTTCAGACCAAAGCTTTCTTTGTTGTCAAAAATAGCACATCAATCTGTAAATAAACGTTATATTTGAGAGAAACCTGATGAAACTGAGAGGAGAGTTTGGACTTTGGAGATGACTAGATGAGCAAAGAAGTCCGGCAAATCTGAGCGGAGCAGGAGTAGGAGCGGCGGCGACGACAGCAACGGCGCAGGACGAGAGGACGGTAAATGGCTGCGGCTTGTGCATTTGTCTCTGTGCGGCTCCTCCATCTCCGGTCGCCTCTATTCATTCTCTCCTTTCCCTCGAGACGTCGAGTGTTTTTTTCGAGAGGATCCCTCGAGTGCTTCCATGTCTTCGGAGTTGCAGCGTTGGGCAGTGGGCATTGCTCTCTAGTCTCTACGGGCATTCCAGCAGGTCTGTAGGTGCTTGGATATTGTGCACTACTAACCTTTGGGCCAAACAGCCAGCCCAGCAAATGGGTGAGGCTATTTTTTTTTATATATTAGTACAATACAATGGATTATGGTTTCTATTGACATATTTTCTATTGGGTCGACATGTAAATAATTATTCACGAGTAATCGGGCGAGACGTGCACAGGTGGCACTAGAACATACCCATGCCTATTTACCCATCTGGCAAGACTTTGTACCCATGAAATTACCCATGGGCACAAAATTAGGAAAATACCTACCTCTTTTAGGTTAATTACCCACGGGTAAACTGGCAAATGGACGAGATTGCCATTCCTAGTGGTGGGTGAATTGTGCACCAATCTCAAAGCGCATCAAACTCCATGTACATGCAGTTTTGCATTTCCGCAATGTAGACATTGAGAATTCAAGATCTTAATATTTGAATCTTCAATTTCTTTTCTTTTTTGCTTATAAATTAACTAAAACTATTTTTTTTAAAAAAAAGATTGATCATGCCATGAAAGTATTGTAAATTTGTGTTTTTAAGTTGCATGATCGCCCCTTAGGTCGCATGTTCACACTATTTTATCTTGGTTTAAATTATCTTTGACACTTGTTTCAATGGTTTTAGTACTTATTGAAGTGACATCAATACTTGTTTCATTGATTTGAATGATTTCGGTATTTGTAATACACGATTTTAGCATTGAAACATTAGTAATGAAATGATGTATTATAAGTACCGAAATCACCGAAATAACTGAAATAGGTATTAACATCATTAAAACAAGTATTGACACCATTGGAACAAGTGCCAAAGATAATAAAAACCCATAAGAAATAGTGATAACAAGCGGCTTGGGGGGTTATTTACATTCCAAATTTACTTATGGGGGGCAAAGTAAACAAATAGGGGGGCAAATTGAAAAAGTATGTGACTTATAGGGTTATTTATAGATTTTTTTCATATATAGTTACAAGTACAGCAGATGGAATCATAGAGTATCTGACAGGTAGAGTATATGCCATGTATAGTCATATGAGTATATTGTGAGTACTTCCTCTCGTCACAAAAGAATGTCGTTTTGGGTTACATGCTGTCAAACTTTGTAAACTTTGGTATGTATAGAAGGCTGACTACACGTGAAAATGATATCTACAGATTTATCTTGAAAACAAATTTCATAAAACTATAATTTTGTTAGGTTTCATAAATGTATTCCGATATTAATCAATGGTCACAGGTGGTGTTTTGGGGAACCATAACGATGTCCAAAACGACGTTCTTTTATGGCTGATGGGAGTATATAACATGTATAGCTACCGATAAAACAAGTCGAGTATAATAAGATGACGAGTGTATGACATGCGTGTGCAGTGCATGGTTCATGCAGAGTAGAGTATATTGACACACGTGTAGCTAGGTATAGTGGTTTGAAGTATATAGTTCATTAATTACAAGCACCTCTTGGTGCGGTAGTAGAATTGGGTGCACCACTCTATCTACCATGATACGGATCACGTGTAGTTAATGCGCACCTGGCCCAATCTACGACAGCAACACTTAAAAGTTCTCACTTCTCCTTGCGCAAGAGCTTATCCAAGCCTAATAGCTAGCCTCCCTTCTTTGGCCGAAGCAAACCCTAGCCCTTCCTTGTCTTCTCTGGTGCGGCCAAAACAAAACAAAACACAAGACCTGCCTTCTTTTGGTTCGGCCGAAGCAGTGAACAGACCAAACCGAAGCTAGCTTATCTCCTCCTTAGCCGACGCTCACCAAGAGCAGCACAAACCTCTCCTTGAGCCAAAGCAACACAAGCAAGATCAAACGCCTCCTCTCTGTTCGGCCAAAACAGCAGCAAGCACATTTACAAGATCAAAACCAATCTAATGCAAATGGTGCACAAAACAACACACAAACCAATCTGTGGAAAGAAACGTGTGGATGAATCACAAGGATTCACGGGGATTAAAAAGTAGCATCAAAATTCCAATTCTCACGCGGCACGTAAAACCCTAGATGGGTTTTCTTCCTCACGCATAAGCACACATGCGCCACCAATGCCTCGTGGCTTTTCTGTTTATTTCTCCAAAATCTGACCTCCCTTTTACAATGTGCGGCCATGGAGGGTTTATATAGCCTCCACGCAAGCAGAAACCAACCTTGGCTGACTCATACTTCAGTTCAGCCCAAAAAAACCGAATTGAACTCCTAGTCATCTCTTTCCTGATTTCGGACTCCTAAACCGAAATCTACTCAAATCAATCTAGTATCCTATTCGACTCTTTGCATAGGAAATAAGAGATTACATGCAATTGGGAAATAAAACTAGCACCACTCTATTCGGACACCAGTGCTTGCATGGCCTCCCTCGCGCTGGCCACCTCCTCCTTGCCTCCGTTTGTCTGGTGTGCACTAAGAGAGGTCGCAATCACGTGTGTGCGTGTGTGGTGGTGCGCGCGCGCATGCATCTTCTTGTAATTGCAAAAAAACAGTTGTCGTAGTTCATTTGAGGTATAGTTTGATACTTACATACCCACCCCACGTGCAGTCGAGTACTAGTTGTGCAATATATTACAAAAATGATGGTCACGATGCACTGCACATAGTGCATGCATGCTAGTTCAAATTCATGTGTCTGTAGTGAAGAGGGGTTTGTTTCCATACCTATCTAGGTTCTTCCTAGCATCGTCGCGGCGTGCCTTTGACGATTCCTGTGTGCATGAATACGTTTGCATTTAGAGTATATATGTAACATGTATGGCTCATTCAAGACCGATTATGCATGGATTGCATGCATTTACATACATGAAAACGTGATGCTTCCAATGGACACGTACACTCTTTGTGGCTCTGTAAATGTGATCAAATTATGAAACCGTCAAGAAATTCAAGTTTTACTTTTATGCGACTAGTTTCAACCAGTTAGCTAAGTTCAAACTGAAATTTAGATGAACTAACGAAGCGAGGTATGTACATTGTTAACAATACCACCCTCAGATAATATGGAATCCAAATTAATTTAAATTCTTTGATTTTAGAGGTTTATTTTTGAAATTCCATCGAAAAAATTATCTTAAAATACTAAAACAAATAAAAAGGGACAAAATATCTTAACAAGAGATGCACTACATATGTCACAACCTATGTGCCATATAACCCTCAACTTTGTTCACTAATTATCACCGAGTGCTGCTCGGGCTAAAATCTGTCTTGCTTATTGTGTAAGTGCATGTTCCACTCCAGCTATCATGGATAAGTATTTCACACTGCCACTTCAACTACTACTTGCGAACAACTACTACACACTGTTTGTGAAATGACCTGTACCTCAGCACCGGCATGCCACTTCAACTTAACTAAGCACGGGAGGCACGCTACGCTGCGCCCATGTAGGCCAGTGTGGAACAAGGAATATAATATAAGAGTGTCCTTTGGATCATGAGGGACGGATGTTCACAATCATTAGCTAAAGCATTTCTTCTATATTAACAGCATGTCAAGTTTTTTGTATAGTGCAACAAATATTTGGATGAATGAAAAAGGTGCACTCTGTTAGGCAACCTTACATACACCGAAATGGTCGTAGCCACAAAAACTATGTATCTCCCATAGTCCCATTAGGCAATATACATAAACTAAAAAGGCATGCACTGAAATTATGTGCTCCTACATGATATACAAAAAGCCTAACAAAAAGAGGCTATGATCAAATGTTTTTACAACATGGACATAACGCCTATCAAAATAAGCAGCTGGTATAGCACATGAAACGTAGCTAATGATCTGGTACATAAACGGTGAGCTCATGGTAATGTCAGAAAGTTGGTACTATTCATTCAAAAACATCACAATTTTGAACTATCGTTCCAACGAACAATGAAATACTGATTGTGCAAACCAAATACACCAACAATGTGAATGGTTAAATTGATCACAAAATTACAAAATACTTCTTTATGTAAGATATTGAAACATGTGCTGTAATAATTTCTAAATAGTTCTTTGAAGTCACAAGAACATGCAAACACCAAGTAATAAGAACATGCAAACACCGATCCAAGAACATCCAAGAACACATATGATGAAAACATCTCATGATACATCTAACCTCTATGATGAACTATCATTGATGAACACTGATCCAAGAACACTAAGCTACCCAGTTCATTTAACCATGAACTTATTTTTAACATAAATATCTAATAAATCAATAGACTAACAGCAGCATGATAAAAAAAGAACCCAATAGCTTCCACTCAGTCACATGAAAATTTCATTGAAGACATAGAAGAAACATGGCAAAGAAAAGTTCTTTATGTTATTTATTGGCCATACAGAAGTACAATGCACTTTGTGTAAGAAATTACAGTTTACTTTCTTTGAAATCACAAAAAATAGATACCGTAAAATCTTGAAATCTGTGTTGCAGGTACTTTAAAATGGTCTTAGTGAACCCATACAGAAATAAAAGACAATAAAAAATTGTAAGATAGAATGACCCAAAAAAATAGATAAACAAAAAAATCTAGGATTAGTGAACTTCACCAGAGACAAATAGGACAAATAAAATACTTCTAAGTAGACAAAAAATGGCCATGATTGGTGAACCCCTACAGAGACAGAAGACAAATAGGATTATTCAAAGGCACAACAAATCCTAAAATTTCTAAACACCTAGGGTATGAAGAACCAAGGTCGAAGAAAAATGGTATGAAGAACCAAAGTAGCATGCATTTAGAGCAAAAAAAAGTCCATATATCTAGAAAAAACAGGGAGTTACAAAACCCTTCAAAACCATTGAGGTGTTGTTTATCCATACAAAACCAGTAGGAGCTTACCAATAGGGATTTGCTTAACCCTACAAAATAAGTATGGGCCGATGAAGTGCTCAACCATACAAAACCAATTGGAGCTTCTAAGAAAACAAAGCATGTAGGGAGTTGCTTAACCCTACAAAACTAGTAGGGGTTTTGTAACAACCACTACTACAGAAAAGGCTTTCACAGACGGTTCAAGCGTCATCACGAGCGGTTTCGTGAGCCGTCCGAGTTTATCGGTCGATGATGACATGAGGTCATCACGAGCGGTTTTGAACCGTCTGCATGATGTATACTTTCCTGAGCGGTTTGTGGTTCAAACCGTCTGCGATAACATATATCACGAGCGGTTTCATCCACAAACAAATGCGTGATAATCATATCCTGAGCGGTTTGACCTGGCAAATGCATGATAATCACATATCCTGAGCGGTTTGACCACAAACCGTGCATGATAATCATATCACGAGCGGTTTTAGCCACAAACCGTGCAGTGATAATCTATATCACGAGCGGTTTGTGGCTAAAACCGTGCGTGATATGTGATATCCTGACGGTTTGTGGTATTGCTTCATCTGTGATATTTCTCTATAAAGGCCCAGCGGTGGATGCTTGTACCATTAAATCGGCATCATATATATATTACATATATATTGTTACGTGATCTCTCGGCCACTTTGGGGGATCGTCCCATGACATGAGAAGGATGAGGCGGTAGCCACGGGCAACCTCATTGAGCCCATGCAAATATAAAAATATGGATGCAAAGAGTGGTCGGACATCCAATTACAGATTGGGCGTCGCTATGTTCGAGAAATATCGTTGATCTTGAGTACTCCGGTGGGAAGTGGCATCATATATTAGCAACTAACCATTCTTGAGCATGTAATCGTCTTTAAACCCAACAAGAACACCAAGCAACCATTCTCATATTTCAAAAGAATTCTCAACTTGTTGCTTGGTGTTCTTGTTGGCTTTAAAGACAATTACATGCTCAAGAATTGTTGGTTGCTAATACATGATGCCACTTCCATAGTTAAGCATCAACGCCACTTTCTCAACATAGCGACGCCCAATGTAATTGCCGACCGCCTCTTTGCATCCATACTTCTTATACTTGCAAGGGCTCAATGAGATTGCCCGTGATACCGCACCTAAAGTGGTCGAGGACACTTAATAAGAAATGGCAGAGAAGAGATATGAATGGAATGGTAGGGCGTGCACAGTGCGCAAGAGGTAGGAGAACTTGACCGGCATGAACAAGGGGACTATTAATATGAACTAATTATCAATTCAATTTCAGCATAAGACTATTGACACCATTACATCACGAGCAAGGGACTATTAATATGAACTAATTATCAATTCAATTTCACATAAGACTATTGACATCATTACATCACACACAAGAGGACTATTAATATGAACTAATTATCAATTCAATTTCAGCATAAGACTATTAACATCATTGAAGCGGTTCATCGACAAGAGAACAAGACCAAGGGTGTCCAAACCCACCACACGATAGTAGCCCTCGGCATCCATCATGAGCACTAGCTAGCCATTTTCATCACTGAGCAAGGAGGGTAGAGAGCAGAGAGGGACCTTAGTACAGCGCAACCACGGTGGCGACCCCACCACCAACACAACCCTCATCCATTTCCTTTACCTTGCATAAATCACACAAACATCAGGACACAACTTAAGGCTCATGCATAAAAATCAAACTCAACAAAAGACATTAAGCTAACAGATCTAGAGGAGAATAGAGGAGGATGGGAAAGCAAAGCCGGCCGAGACCCTAGCCAGGCGCAAAGGGGTCGGGCGGCGGCAACTGGTCGGCGGCGTCGAGGTGGGGAGGAGCGGAGTTAGAGGCGGGCGCAAACCCTAGCGGCCGGAGGAGGAGTGACGAGTTTGGGCGTCACCGTGGTTGTAGCTGCATGGTGGCCTGCAAAAGACACTCTTATCGTCTGAGTGTCTTTTGCGGTGTCACCATATCTACTAACCGTCGGCAACAGGAAGAATAAGCGGCGTCGGCGGCGACGAGAGAGCAGACGAGAGTAAGGCGGCTGAGGAGTGGCGAGTTAGGCGCAAACCCTAGCGGCAAGCTATGCTAGCTCCTACTTATAAAGACTTATCGAGAGCGGTTCTATTATGGAACCGTCGGTGATATCATCACGAGCAGTTCCATTATGGAACCGTCAGGTAAATATTTTTTCTCAAGTATATACACTTACATGACATGTGAAGAAATTACATGTTTATATTAAAAAGCGAAACCTATAATTAAACAAGGTTTTTCTAGTGGCGAAGGTAATTTGCTATCTCCATCTGCAATACTTCATAGGCGGCGGTGTCGGCATCGGACGGTTCTGATCGTGACGAAGCTGAAATCGTCCACCGACCCGTTAATGGCGCTCGTTACGATATAATTAATATTAATTGTAACTTCACCTCCAAACTAGATTTTGTTTTTCCACAAAACCGTCTCGATATATATATATATATAGAGAGAGAGAGCGCAATAATTCAACATATAATTAAATATAGTAACTTCACCTCCAAACTTTTTTCATTTTGGAATTTTCATATATATGGCCAAGCAGTGGCGTTAAACTAAAAAGATTTAAAAAGTAAAACCTATAAATAAAACAAAGTTTTTCTAGTGGCGGAGGTAGGTGCTATCTCCGTCTTCAATACTTCATAAGCGGCAGCGTCGGCATTGGGCGGTTCTGATCATCGTGAATGAAGCACGAAATCGTCCACTCGTGGCGCTCATTCAAGTGTCTCAAGACCCTCGGTATTGAACCAAGAAGAATTGAGCCCATAGGCTCTCTTCCCTTCTTGAGGGTATCGGCACAGTCGTATCGATGCTTTGCCGCCTCGATTTCCAGATCAAGTGACGGCAAGCCTCACAGAGGCGATGCAACGTCGTTTTGGAGGACTCGTCGATGATGCCAGAACGCTAGCCGAAGTGGGAGATCACCGGAAGACACGGCGGAGGAGGATGTCAAGGCGGCGGAAGGTGACCGTCACTGCTCGGCAAATTCTCCGCGGCGAGAGGTGAAGACACTGTTGATCAAGCGGTGTTCTTCCGCAACCGCAGTTCAACCTACACCGAGAGAGGTGCTTTCGTCTGATGAGGCCGGAAGGCCATCGGTCTTGCGTGACGAGGAAGAAAGCAGCCATTTCTGTTTTTTAATTTTATAAGTATGTGGGGATGATCATCTTGGATGGCGGATGATCCTTTTTATATCAAACAAGGAATAAATTCGGAGCGTGAGACGAAGAGACGCATCGGGGAGCCGAAGCGGATTGGCGACGAACAGACGCGCGCATCGGCGATGAAGAGACGCATCGGGGAGCCGAAGCGATGGCGACGACCGTGGAGCTGTAGCGATATTATCACAGACGGTTATTGTTAAGAACCGTCTGTGATACTAATTAATATCACAGACGGTTCTTGTTGAGCCGTGCGCGATACTCCTGAGCGGTTGTATTTAAAACCGTGCGTGATCTTGATAATATCACGAGCGGTTCGTGTTGAGCCGTCGTGATACTCTGACGGTTTTCAAAATGAACCGTGCGTGATATTCCTCTTCACGAGCGGTTTTTAAGCGCGACCCGATGCCTGAGCGGTCTCTAAACCAAAACCGTCGTGATTGAATATAATCTGAAGCGGTTTTGGTCAACAAATGCGTGATGAGGCGTCCAGTATTAGCCTTTCTGTAGTAGTGAACCCAAAATTTGAATGTATTTCAAATTCTTGAAAATATGAAAATTTTAAGCGTAACAGTAACTGATAACGGGTAAATACAAGCAGTGCAGATGCATCTTCACTACTGTATTTCTTTCTTGTTTTTCTTTGGACCTTAGAGCACATAATTATACTACAAAAACAAAACTTTTATCTTATGCCCTTGAGCATTCCTTCATGACTAACAGGCTCAAATACTTGAATCTTTTTTCGCATGAATACGGCAACTTTGTAGGGTACTAATGAAGGCATAGGTATAAAGATTTACATTTGCCCAAAATGGGAATACTATTTGAACCTCAATTACACACTTGTTTGTCTTCCATCCAAGTCATGATTCATTGAGGTTGTATGGTTCCAGCCCATGTGAACACATTGATCCCATCATGTACACTGTAAAAATAGGACAACTTTAATGGTGAAGGCAGCTAACGAAAAGACTGTAGAGATGAAGCAGCTGATGCTGAAGATAAGAACTATGCTGACATATACATGTTGGCAAACAAAAATATGACTCTAAGCTTACAACGTCAACCTAAATTGTTCGTCGACTGCATATTTTGTAATCTTGGGTCTGGAATCAGGAATAGTGCAAGTCCTTCAGATTATGGCACTGCACACACCATTTCGGTAATAAAGTTCTTGTACGTAGAGCTTAAGAGCATGATACATGCAAAATTTAGAAAGAAAACATATGCACACTACTAGGAAACAGGTATTCCCTTACGGTTTAAAACCGTCAGTAAAATAGGAAAAACGCCAGTTTTAATTTCTGACAGTTACCGTCGAACAAAACCTCTCGACCCTAGTAGTAAGGAAAATTCACTTTGGTGACGGTTACCGTCGAGAAATTAAACTCGACGGTGTTACCGTCGAGAAAACGGAATTTGCTGAGGGGCCAAACCGTGAGGAAAATTAATTTCCACAGCGGTTATGTCGCCCGTCGAAAATTCGCTATTTCATTGTTGTTCTTCGATCAAATCAATAAAATGTATTTCAGCGGCGGTTGGCGCCGTCAAAAAATTCGCTATTTCATGATTGTTCTTGACGGTTTGCGCGTCAAGAAAATTGATTTCGAATGCAAGAAAATATATCTGACGGTTTTCCCGTCGGTAAAATTGATTTGCAATGGCGGAATGAATACTGAATTCTGATGATTCTGAGATAGAAAATGTTGCAGCAAACAGTAAATGGATATCCCAATCATATAATCAAATCACAACACCATCCAATCAAGAAACATTATAATTAATGAACAAACATATAAAAAGTTCAGCTTTCATAAATGCCAATAGATTCATGTTCACTAGCACAAGCATACAAACATTCATAAACTTCACCTCCAGATTGGTTCATCCATCCAAAAGACATCTAAAGTGAAGTACCGTATACAAAAGTCACAAAAGTCCCAATTTCCATTACATTCAAGTTCAGTTAGTCAAAAGAACTACAAGAGATCGCTGAAAGTCACAGAATGGTAGCATGATTGGTGTCGCCATCAATGTCGCCACTGTTGTTGTCCCTGTCATTTACATCAGCGTTACCATCGACAGCATCGTCATCCGGTTGTGAGCCCACATGGGAGGATCCAGTCCCAGTCCCTTGCTGCAAGGTGAAAACATTATGTCAACTTGAGTTGAAAAAACCGTAATGGCTTGTAATGTTGTTTGAATTATCACAGTCCTATATTAAATACACATCCGACAATATCATGTCTTGTACAACATGCACGGTAGCTAGTTTTCATAACTAGACAAAAGACCATAGCAACAAAAAAAGGAGAGTTGGATAGAAATCCACATGACTATCGTGTCGATCTGAAATGCGTGAAGATCAAAGTGTTCTTGTTAATTGACATAAAATTGTGCAAAGAAGGTAGCTATATATACTCTTTGCTTTAGCTAAATGCGAGTTGTGTAAAAGTAAACACAAGAAAGGAATGAAATGAACACACACAGAGAGAGGGAGGGAGAGAGAGAGAGATGCACAGGATCAAACATGCATATATGGATGGGCATTGGTTATTAATGCAAACTTTGCATGGGAGAAGAGCAAACACAACGAATATATATGGGATATGCTACAGTTTTACTAAAAAAGAATAGCTCTGCTGACATTACTAAGAGCATATATGTACAACTACTAGGCGGCAATGCGTGCGATGCCGCGCCGCGGGTGACCATTGATCATTATGACCAGAATCAAATGTTTGGAATCTTACATGACTTTTGTTTTGCCTGTGTATAGGATCTGGTATGCTCTAACGATGTGCAAAACCAAGCGGATGGTATCAACATGAAATCGAGAAAGATGATGTTGCCTAATGAAAAATGAACATGAAATTCCATGATGGTTATATCTGATCGGCAGCTTTTGGTTATTCTGTTCTCAACAATACTATCGAAGGAAAGAAAGGGGAAAAACACTTGTTGCTGACAGCCTAACACACAAACAAAAGGAAGATTCATGTTTCAATGGTCGAGAGTGTAGCTAGCACAATGTAACAAACGTACCATACTACAAAAAGAGTTTCTTGCTTTGTTATCTTCATGTCTGCATCCTTGCTTTCTACGGAATGAGTGAATTAATTGTCATGATAAGAGGCAATGAAGTCGAACATATTTGCTAGGTTCGAGGCCTGCGAATTCTTAGTAAGAGAGATCATTGAACCGTCAAAATATATAGAAAGATGTGCACAGAAAGAAACATCTCTGTACTTACATGAGATGAATTCTAGAAATCATTTAAATCGGCTCGCATTTGTTTACCTCAGCCTTTGTAACACCCAAAAATAAATGGTGATTTGCACATCGAGTTACCATAAACAGCTCGTGAAGGAGGTAGGCACATGATTGTTTACGGCAAGATAATTATTCACGAACATCTAATTGGCTGACTTTGTCTCCACAAATACTCACAAATCTTCTTATAGTTTTTTACATATTTTGTCACAAAAAGGGGCAATGCCATGGTAAGTTAAACAAGTTTCACCTTCTCTATATATTGAACTTGGGAGAAAGAAAACAGCATCAACTCATCTAGCCCTGTTTTATGAGGTACTGGTGTTGGAGAATTTGTGAGGATGAGGAGGTCCCTTCTGTAGTAGCGTTGTTATGGTGTGGTGAAAGTTTTTAAGGGCTAATTGTAAGCGCCTGTAGAGTGACATCTATCTCGAGAAAGAGTGTGGGAGCAATCTTAATTTAAGTATCCATAGAGTGACAGTTATAATATTTTCATTTTAATGAGAAAAAAGGCATGCAGTAAACAAAACTATCCTATTCATGCATGCACATTGCATCATTAAGTGATATGCAGCTATGATAGTTTTCCAGCTATGAAACACCTATAGGGCAAAGTTTTCAATTGTATGGCAGATGCAATCTATTCACCAGCTTGAAAGCAATCAAAACAACAAAACATCTCATAAGCAATTTTTTAGGTGCAAAATATGGAGAAAGGATAAGGTAACCATGTAGTCTAAAATCACCTCAAATTTAACCCACACAAACACATAAGCGATTATTACTGACCTATCATGTGAGAGATAACAGATAAGGTATTTATAGACTAAATAATTATACTTTGACCTACCATGTGAGATAACAGATAAAGTATGTATCATGTGAGCAATACATGAAAATAATTGTACTCTGATCTATCATGTGAGAGATAACAGATAAAGTATTTTGCATGTCCTATGGTAGTTCTTACCTGTCGAGCTAGAAGGTTCTTTACCTCTCTGCCCAAGCTCAATAATTGTCTCATCAGTGTAGGGCTACATTCAACATTCATCTTCGTGGAAATCCTGTTGACCGTGAAATCTCATTGGTTAAGGCATCATATCAAGAGTCATACAAACATTCTTGAACTAATTGAACTCACTTTTTGTGTGGTATGCTCAGGAAGCTATTCCGCTATTGCACAAAACTGAAATGCAGACAACCTGAAATCCTCAACAAAGCAAACAAAGAAACCATCTCTTAGCACTGATCTCTGGGATAGGTGCTCTAAACAATAAGTTCTCTGACTCTCTGTTCCCTTAATGTACAGCAACATTTGCGAAAACTTCTACAAACAGATGCACGAAACGTAGGACGTAATATATAAGGCCTACAGAGGAAATACAAAACTTTGCAGTACTTCTTTGCATCACTGCATAAGCTTAGTAAAGATGAAAAAAGGAGCATCATCCAGAAAATCTAAGAGGAAAAATGGTTCTACACTTCACTGCAAATTATGGCAGATGAAATCTATTCACCAGTTTGAAAGCAATCAAAACAGCAAAACATCTCACAAGCAATTTTTAAGGTGCAAAATATGGATAGAGAATAAGTTGTTAGTTTTAAACAAGTAATGGATTTAAATTTTCATTTCTAGACACTTGATATGAGATGGAATATGATACAAGAAGAATATGCTACCGTTTTTAAACGAGTAATGAAATTTAGACAATACTTGAAATCGGACTATTCACTAGTATATATGTGATTTGCTGGTTATTCCACCTTATATCTACCTTTGAGACCGTGATGGCCTGTAATGTTGTTTGAATTATCACAGTCCTATATTAAATACCCATCTCACAATATCATGTCTTTTGGTACTAAAATGTGCACCCCACCCCTGGATCTTCCAATACAAAATGTGTGCACCACTTGGTCTACTAAGTTAACAAAATATCCAAAAAGCCCTGAGCTCAAATCACCAGCAGGAAAACCCATAGCAATTATGTTCTCTGTAGTATATGTCATATCTAAATCAAAGCCTCCTTCCTGTCATAGGAAAGAGAACGAGATCAACAATTTGTTGTTCTTGATATTAGATCTACAAAAACTACACAATAAAGAGACTATCTTGCCTATTGTTTGCCATAAAATTTCTTAAGAAGGTGTTGAAAACAACAATCAACTTCAAGGATCTAAAAAACCTAACACATTGCTCCGAATTAGTACGAAGTTTGACCCTTCTCTCAAAATAGCATTGCTTATTGTCGTTGACGATATATCAAATTAACACAGGATGATGATTTACTATCATCATAAGGCATTAAACATGATCACCAAACTACAAAGAAATACAAAAATGTGAATATTTGTTTGATAAAAATGACTAATGTGAGAAGATGCATGTTAAATATGAAAAGAGAAACTAATATCTGAGCTAACAAGCTGTTAACACGGATGGATGCTGACACAAGAAATATGATGCATAAAGCTTTTCCAAGACAATGTTCTGATCAGATCTCGTAAGTGAGTGGACAAAAGGATCATGCTACACAATAAGAACTGAACAAGTGAACTGAATAAGAATTGAATCTATATTATGTTTGCCTATAATTATACAGTGTAATATAAATAGTGCTCTGATTGCCTTTAAATGGGAAATTCCAACTTTAAACCTTTCATTGTGGGAAAAGTTTCCATGATCATAATGGATAAACAAACAATAAAGGGCTAGTTTGCTTCTAAACGCAGCTACCTACTCTGTATGTACTTGCAAAGTTGCACAGTAAATATGGAAAATGATTTCATACACATAACTTGAATAGGATACAGGATCTCAAAATCAATGATAGAAAAACCTTGGCAACTTGGCATATACAACATAGCTAAAGACATTCACAAAAGCACAAAAAAATGTAGTGCTACATCAACACTTTTTGCTATTTTCCTGGAACACATCACTACAAGCAGTAAGGTTATCCAGCATGCATAGATCATTTCCATATCCTTAACAACTCACTAGTTGGAGACCATTCCAAACTCAAAGCATTTTGATAAATCAATTCTCTTTTTCATACAAGAAATTCAAGCCACTAATTGTAAGGACAACAGGACCAGACATCAAATTTATTTGATAAGATAACAAACCACTTCAAGAATTGGTATTATAAGTTACAACTCCATAGGAAATAATTCTGGAGAGATTTGAATTACTATATTCTGGACAAGCATTTATACTCTCTTGAAAATTGTAGGGAGCTAAATTACTAAATTGCCTCTTTCATCAAAATAGTCCTTCCTCTCTTATTTGACAACAAAGAAGACGATTGGCACATTAAACTTATTGCAAGTACTATTAAGTAAATAGTTTGATGAACAAAGAATCGATTAATTGATGGATCATTCCGGCTTTAAGAGACTGTTTTAAGCACAAGAGTTCATCAAATAAGTTGGGAAAATAATGCGATGAAGCGGTAGATTTAAGAACCAAATTTAACTGTTTGAGAAGCGTGGAAGCGAGGAATAAGAGCATCTAGCATTGTGCGGTATCTGCGCTAGCACCACCATATTTGCTAACAATGACAACAGAGGATTCTAAAGCATCACCCTTGTAGAAAAACAGCATACTTTGTTTAGTTACTTTAGTAGGTAAATTTCACGAGAGATGGTCGGGACTCGGGACAATCATAATGGTCACATTTCTTACATTGAGAAGCATATTGCACGTCCATGGAGTTGTTCTAGCTTCATTAGCACGTGCTACATGCGATCTATAAATAAAAAGAGTCGAAATTGAAAGCTTTGAAGCGGCGACACTAAAAGAAAAATTCTTTATCCTCATTCTCGCGTATGAGTGTATTGACTCGTTCGAAATGCGTGTGTTTTATCTAGTACGTGAGTACTTGCTTCCATGTAGATGTAAATCGTGTGTGTTTAGTTCTTCTTCTTCGACTTGGTTCCAACAATTTGTAGTAATAATTGTGTTTTGTTTTAAGCTTGCACATGCGACCTTGCGAGTATGTCATACACGGAGCATAGTAGGAAAGAAGAACTAGCATACAGAGGAATTATATGGTCAATAATGAAGCGAAGAGTAGACAATCACAGATTTCTTCAGAGTTCGACTTGTTCCACCCATCACCCTTCGGACTGTTGCCCCAATCTCATTTATTGTTCCAGCTGCATCATTCATAAGGTAACCACTTATCATGAAAGTTTAAAACGATCGATTAAAATAATTCCTACTTTGCCAAAGGGTAGGCAAACTTTTCAGCAAAACAAAAGGTACATAAAGAAACCATAAGTATAAATCAACTCACCACATAAGGGTAATCAAGGCTATCATGAAAAAGCCAGATGGCATCTCCAAGGTCAAGTGGTTCACCTACATCATCAAAGCATTATCACAATACATATGAGAAGACAAAGTGCCATACTACAATAAAGTTACAACTACGTGCAACAAGTAACCAACATCAGGACAATAATCAAAACTCAAATAAGATAACCGAAGTATTAAAAGGGGAAGTAGGGGGGAAGCAAGTCCAGTGGAGGAGCGCCGAGTCGAGGCCCGTGGCCGGAGGCCGGCCGGCCGGCCGCGCGTAGGGCCGGGACCGAGCCTGAGGGAGCCGCAACCTGAGCTCGACATTGCAGAGTGGGGTGGAGCTAGGCGTCGAGGAGGTGGGTCGGAGCGGGGGGCGAGAGGCAGTGAGGCGTCAGCGGAGGCAGGAGGCGGTCTTGAGTTGGGGTGTCGGGCGGGCTGAGGCGTCAGGGTGGACTGGGGTGGCAGGCGGACCTAGAGGCGGCCGGGTGGAGCTGGGACATCGGCGGCGGGGGTGGAGCCTCTGACGGACTGGGCGTTAGGCGTGAGGGGTGGACTGGGGCTGACAGGGTGGAGGCGAGGCGTGAGGGTGGAGCTGGGCGTGGGGTGGACTGGGGTGTGGGGTGGAGGCGGGCGGGGGTGGAGCCAGGGACGGCGGGTGGGCCGGGGTGGAGTCGGGGCGGCGGGGTGGAGTTGGGGCAGCGGCAGATGGATGAGGAAGCTAGGGAGATGGATGGGGCGGCGGCGGCAGATGGATGGGGCGGCAGCAGATGGACCACCGCGTCTGTTTGGGGGAGAAGTGCGTAGGTTTTCTACCCAAATATTGTTTTGACGGTGTGCTTCTGATCGGAAAATTGCAATTCGCGCACGATGGCTGCTAGCACGGTGGTTTGGCGCGTAAGGCAAATTTCCGCGCTCGAAATTCCCAAACAATTAACCTGACGGTTGTAACCGTCAGGAAAATATATTATATTAACGGTTTTATTATAACCGTCAGGAAAATTGGAATTTTTCTAAGGGAGTTACTATTACCGTCACCAAAATAATAAACCTTGACGGTCGTTACGGGCCCGTCAGGGTAATTCGGAACCGTCAGGTTTGCCCCGTTTTCTAGTAGTAGCAAGGTTCGAAGCATGCAGGCAACAGTGTCGGTCTTATCATATGAACACAAAAAAAATGGACTATGAAGCACAATCAAACCTTAAACACCTGGTGATTCTGAAATACGAAAAACTCAATATCTCTTTCCCTCCATGCAGGTGAGGCTATGCATAAGCAAGTACAAATTAAAGACAAACAATCTAATTTAATATATAGCAGTGCACCTATTACATCGACAGGTTGGAACTTCGTAGAGTGAACCATATTGCTAGCTAGTTAAATTGTTGACGCGCTTTCCTCCTCAAAGGAATCAAGATTGTTCGCATTCAGAGACCTCTATTAATCATGTTAATTAAGCAAAGGCAGATAACTAAAAAGTATGAAATTATCCAAATCTGCATTGACCTATCAATCAAGAAAATGTAAACAGCTAACAGTGTATGAGTGCTAACCTTCTTTCAGTTGTTAGCAACAACCACACAACAGATATTGTAGCAGCTATCCCTTAGAAATCTATGCACAGCAAGAGGAGAGGAGGATGGGCGCAGCAAGACGCGATGGCGAGGTTTCACCGCGAGCGGAGGAAGTGAGGAAGATGAAGTAATGAACGCGAGGACTAACCGGTGTGTATTTTGTAGGAAATCCCTCCCCTCACAACCTCTGTCCCGTACAAGCGCACAAATCCGAAGGCTGGCGAGGCAATAGCGGCGGCGCTGTAGCAGTTCGAATAGACAGCGGATCCGACAAGCTCACACGTCGGCGAGATGGGCGGAGCCAACGCACACCCCCCGCGCTGCTTACTTGGCCGCAACCACCGACCCACGAAGCGACACCAACCGGATGTACAACGCAGAAGGCATTGGAGGGTCACGAAGGGAGGAAGGGTCAATCTGGAGGTGGAAACATCGTCGAGGAGGGAAGGGTGAGGACAGTGCGGGGCTCGACCAGGAACTTTTCCCCGTCGGCACTGCCATCACCGACCGCTGCAGCACCACCCGCAGCCATCCCATACCCCTCTATCACCGATTGTGGCATCCCTGCGGAGGGAACCGACGGAACTCATCCGTGGCGCAAGCAAGGCTGGTGGTGAAATGGACCAGGCAAAGGCAAGGGGGAGCAGATGACCTGAGGGCGAGGAATGAAGCTAAGGAGGCTGGCTGGAGGCCTATTCACCAACGACGGGAGCGGACAAAGAGGAAGGAGAGAACGAGAGGAGATTGGGAGGGGAAGAAGCGGGGAGCGTGAGGACGAACAGCCGACGGTGGGTTAGGGTTTTGGTGGAGTGGGCATCCCACAATCGATCTGCACCGTTGGTTCACCAATCCCGCGATCACATGGCCACGATTAGCCCAATTAAGATGGGACCGGCAACCAAGTGATGGAGCGACCGGCCCACGACGCCCAGTGACCTGCTGACCAAGCCAACCTCCCGTGGACAGCTTTTTTTTACGCGAATAGGCCGAACGGAGCCTAGCTGGCGCAGTGCTATTAGAGGACTAAACGTACGGAAGCTACCTGAGGCTGCCAATCCTACGCGCTTTAAGACTAGGGAAGATACTTACGAACAACTACTGCACACTGTTTGCGAAATGACCCTTATCTCAGCGCTAGCAGTGCTAGCACTTTAGATCAACATCTCAACGCCATATCACCTGGGGATGAGGGGTGCTGACATGTCAACCGAGTGTCTACTAGGACCTGCAAGCTGACATGGCATCAAATTTCAGCGTCAGCTTGTCCGACGCTAACCTGTACAACCTCAGGATAAGGACCAAGAAAATCAGACAGCAAAATGCTGCACGGTTTGGTGCTTTGCTTACAAATCTTGAATGTAAAAGAGAGAAAAAATATCCCATTTAAGCTTTATTAAGCACCCAATCTATAAATTTACAAGCTTGGTAGCCAGCAGAGATCATTACATCTATTCTCACTAGAATCCTGGCAGTACAAGATTCGGAGAACTTTACAGAGAAGCAAATGGGTTGTGGTTTCGGGAAAGGCTAAGGCGGCACAAGAGCGAAAAACTTCCCTTCTGTAGCGTGATGTTTCTCTCTAAGCCCAACAGTTATCTTGAACGCCTTCAATGCAGATATGCTGAACACCTATGGAGAACCAAGTGAGCATATTTGAAGTCGCAAGGCAATCATCTCGATTGGACTACTACTCTGTAATGAAGAATCAAATCTTCCGGCTTCTTCCAAATGTATGTTCGCACTGTGGCCAAACTCATCTCAGGTGACAAAACCTGCTTCATAGAGTAATATTTATCACACGTGCGCAAGATTGACTACAAAGAAATTTGCTCTAAACCTCAGAGAACAAAAACATAATCCAGACTTATAGAGAAAAGTTGAAAACAGATTATAGCGTTTGTCTTTTCTTTAGTCCAGGAAAACCTCAATCATCATTACTTTCCTAATATAGTTAAACGAAAGAAATTCCACGAATCAAGCAGAAAATGTTCAAAACAAGGTAAGGTTACTGCCAAAAAAAAAGTACCATGAATGCTTATTTGACAAAAATGACAATATTAGAACAACTTACAAGAAGGGACTGTATTATTTACGTGGATAGTCTGGAACGACAGAGTTTCTAATTAAATTTAGCACAAAGCAATTGACCAGGGCAGGTTATAAAATATGTTCAAAATGTGAAGACGTGCATCTTGTTTGTAGACTGCACCAAACTTTAAAATACTTGGAATAAAATAAAACATGTGGGGTATTAAAAGTACATCCGAATTGATAGGAAGCTATTATTGGGGAAACACAGTGGATAAAACAAGAAGGGTCAGGATAATATAGATGCAATTTATCTGTTGCAAGACAGGACCTTTGTAAATATTTGTTGTAATATGTTCTTTTCTCTGTAGAAACAGGGGGTTGTTCCCTTTGCTCCCGATGTAGGTAGAAGTACATCAAAAGAGAGAACATAATGGTTACATATATAAATACTTGCCTGGTTGTTGCACAATATCTCTACAGATGGTTTTAGTTTTTGCCATGGCTTTAGTCCAAGCCTTGAAGAACTATCTGGCGTTGAGAGTTCTGTTTGACCAGAAGTCAATCCCATAGCAAATGTGTTGTCAGAACTTCCATCCAATGGTTTATCAAGAACGAGTTTCTCAACCACATAGTTAGCTACCTGTACAAAGAAACAGAGTAGAAGTAAACTTTAATAGAGAGAATAAAAAAAAGTTGATCTGTAACAATTAACAATAATTTCTTTGTAATATGTACCCATGATCTGATACAATATCAATAGCAATAATTTGTTCATAATATGTAACCCTACGTTATCCAGTCATAAACATGAATATGTATGATTCAGATCCAGGATCCTGAAGTATAGCTACCTATTATCTAGGTAGTTAGCTCCCGAAATAAATAAATAAATAATCTTGGTAGTTAGGTCCCAAAATAAATAAATTAATTAAAATCTAGGTAGATAGCTCCCCGCACAAAAAAAGTCTAACTAGTTAGCTATTTTCATGCTTCTCCCCATGCATGTAACTGCTTCACATCTGGTCCTTTGCCAACAACTGCCTCCATCATCCACCGTGTGTGCAACTTTTTTGCTGAGAGGAATTCACCGTTTGCAACTTAACATCTGTTTTAGATCAACACTTTTGAAATCTTACTTTGTGAATCCGCAATATTCGTGGAGCACTGAGTTTCCCTTGCGTTATATTTGGTGCAGGTGAACCTTCAGCAGGATGCAAATAAAATCCACACCTACATTGAAGAAAAGAAACAGCAAAGTTACCCCATGGAAGTCACGCTAACCTAGGCACTCTGTAATTTATACATTAAGACTAAAAATAAGATCCACCATTGATAGGAAAAAAGGAACATTATGATACAAAGTGAAACCATCATTGATTTTTTATATAGGTGTGTTAGGTGTATGCAGAGATATCTGTTCTAACAAAGACTAGAATTAGAGATTGTAAACAGATTCGAAGCAGTCTAGAATCATGGAAGGCAAATCTCATATGGATTCCAAATTACTAGAGAGCTCGAATTTCTCAGTCTGCAATTAATTCTTCCAATTAGGATAAACTGCAGGAAACACTTATCACAGCATGACCTGAAGGTAATATATAAATTCAAGGATGAATAATCCATCAACAGTAAAACATAACATATTTGAACTAGCACACTCTAGACACGACATACTGTCGTACTCACTGCTAGATGGAAAACATACCATAACTCACTGGTTTCGAGATCATAGCAAAATGCTATGACAACAAACTTGCGCAAATTTAAAATTTTAGCAGCAGAAGCATCACAGAAACTTGGGCTAACTAACTATTGCAATAAAAATGTTGCTTGACCTTATAAGATGCTATGTTATTCCAACTTCCAAGGTAATGTATCTCCAAGGAAAGTGAACAATATTTCAAATATATCAAATAAAAAAGATCATCTCAGGAGAAAAGGAATTCAAAATGAGCAATTACTTT
The DNA here is from genome assembly GCA_036346405.1 of Phyllostachys edulis. Lineage (NCBI taxonomy): Eukaryota > Viridiplantae > Streptophyta > Magnoliopsida > Poales > Poaceae > Phyllostachys > Phyllostachys edulis. The sequence goes on along the minus strand of CM070563.1, from coordinate 48,227,260 downwards.
GTATTCTCTTTTGGAAATCGATTTTGCACGATGCACTCCACACACCACCGCGGGAGATCACCCTCAGTTCCATCCAAATCAGTAATTCTCTTTCTCCAAGGCCCTCCACTAGAACCTTCCGTGATGATTGATGGAGGTGAAACTGTAGAAAACTCAAATGAGGGAAGCACCTGACTTGCATGGTTTTCGGTTCCATCATCAACCTCAGATCTTGGATGGGGTAAATTTCTCATTGATACATCTTTCCCTGTTGAACTGTCACCATTTGACAAGCTGTGTGGGCCAGATTTCTGCCTTCTTTTACTCCAATGAACTAACAAACCACGGAGAGTCTCCTGAGCCAAATTAATCTGCACAATTTTTTGGAGAAATGTTCAGAAAGTGACATCTGGTACAGTCAGAATCTCACCTGCTAGCGGCAATCATATTTTGGTGAAATGAATTCCATCAATAGGTGTCATGAATGGTTTTGAGCAAGAACAAAAGCTGAAATTTATCAATAAAAAGAAAGACCTTTCTAGTGCAACTTAACAACATAACTGAATTACTGGTCCAACAAAATTCTGAAGAACAAACAACTTTAAAACAGAAACAATCAGTTTGCATAACAATATGTTTCTGTGCAAACCTTAAGATCTTCCTGTGCTCCAGCAATATTTAAGTCAACCGCATATATTTCTGCAGAAAAGCATTGTGGAGTATCCAGGTGGACAGACAGGCATCCCAATCGAGCATCCATGGTAAACCAGGCAGGTATGCCAACCTAAACAATAAAGAATCAAAATAATATAGTGATAGGTAGCACAATTTTACAAAATATAGAAATCGCGATTATATCAGTATTACCATCTCAAATAGCTCTTTTTTCTTATCATCAAAAGAAACCTGCACAAACAAAATTAAGTGGCTTAACATTCTAGCAACCATCCAGTTTATTTAAAAGACATCCAGTATGAACTCTGCACTTCTCAAATTGGAATTCAAATTAGCAATGCTGCTAATTCTTAAAATGTTCATATATCTTTTGAGGAAAAAGGCATTCAAGAAATTGAGTAAAAACAAGAACCTTGCCAAAGTCTTCCATAACAACTCCACGAGTAATCTCCCATAATTTGACAGAACCAGCAGTATCCTGCAAAAGAGAAAGGTGCATGATGTCACTCAGTGTCATTGCAGTTTGATAACGGCAGAACACAATAAAAAAATCTAACAATCACCTTTGTCAGTACATGCCTTCTATTATTCATGATCTCATGCTGAATTATTGCTGGAACTCCTGGAATAGTGAAAGATGGCTCTTTGTATACAGGGACCTAAAGTGGAATAGATCATAAGTACTTATTAATCACCATTAGTTAACACTCTTCTAGTAGAAGAGAACTGAGTGGACAAAACTGCTGTTAATCAGGCAATGAAAATATTTACAGTGTTGAGTAGATCAGTGAAAAGTTACTAAGAATAATAATGAGCACGTAAAAGACTAAAAAAGGAACAAAGGAACTTTTGGCTGTATCCAGCATCAAGTATGAATATTGCCCAAAGAGTCATAGAAGATTAAAAGTGAAATTGCAAAAAAAAAAACTGCACTGATATTTCTACATCACAGTGTCGCACTGAGAAGAAGGCCTAGGGAAAACCAGTTGATCTCAAGGTAAGTTCACAAGGTTCCTATTGCAGAATCCCTTAGATCCTACACTAGTTAGTCTAAGTTGGTTTCCAAGTGTACAAGTATGGCATCAACTATGGCAGGTGAAACTGTCACCGCAGACTGCATATTTTGCAAAACACAAAGTTATGAATAGCGCATCCGTGCAGAAATGCAGAATAATTGCTCAGGACACTGTGTCCGACATAGTAGCGTAATTAATGAAAAGGATGCTAACTGTCATGCTTACAGGTGCTGATCCTTCTAAAGAAGCTCTTGCCCTTGAGAATGACAAATTCCCAGCTAAGAATGAGCCACCATTTTGAAAAACCTTTTGGGGCGTGTGCCCTTCAGCTGGCCATCCATACACAGAAGAATCGGTTGTTGCGACCCATATTGTATCATCCTGCAAGGACAACTGTAGGATTGGGTGTTCATTTGTGCAGAGTAAGACACTCTCTCGTGTAGACAAATCTGTCAAGTATACCTGCAATACAGGGAAACATGAAAGTTCAGAACTCAGAAGTAACGTAACTATTCAACACACATGAGATTATTGTACTCACGGACTGATCTCTTCCACCACTATAAACATGAGCAAACGAAGGAGTGCTTGCAAGTGCCCAAACGGAATCAGTATGCACAGCATAAGAATGTACACAGCGCTGCTGTCCTAGATCCCATAGTCTGCAAAGTACATAAACATATGCAGGTAAGATGTCCAAAATTATCTGCAGCATTCATGTCAAGCTACACGGCGTCATGACCAGTTACAAAATACAGATATTTTAAGCTGCGCATTTGACAGAGATTTGGGTGGAGATTGGAGCTGTGTATTTACCTTATCATCGAATCAGATGAGCCTGATAGACAATACCTGTAAACAATGTTACAAACAGGATCAAGTAGTAGTTCAATGAACTTAAATGGGTATAAACAAAATATTTCCGTTAAATATGACACGTCAGCTTCCACCATCATGTTATTGTGCCACATAAGCTCCTTCCACGTCATCAACTCACTTAAAAGTATACATGGAAGTGGGTTACATGGCACATTAACTGACTAGGAATCTATTGCTTTGAATAGTGAAATTACTGGTTTGAACTGCTGATGACTTGACTGATGCAATTTAAAAGATAGTGACACAAAAGAATGTTTGAGGGGCAAGCTTCATCCAAAATAGACAGGGAACACTGCTCAGAGCAACCATCTCAAATTACATGTTACAATGGGATAAGAGGTAAATGGTAATTTGTTCATTTGTTGGTCTATAAAGCTGTACTTACAAAACACATAGAGATGGCACTGATATTATCAGGAATGTACACTTCACCTTTGAAATATCTAACATCATGATAATATCTCATTTGCACTCAATGAACCGTATAATATAATAAAAAGGTTATGTATTGAGGCAAGCCAGGCCACAATAAAAAAAATAGCACTACTAACCGACTGCTCTTTCATTCCGGACGAATGTAACAGAAGGCCAAAAAGTTTTAACACTGAACAATATAAACTTGCTAAGCCATGTACTACCATACCCAAGCACGGCCGTCAACTAGGAGCATGCGAGTATCTTGGAATTATGGTAGATGTAAAGTTACAGATATTAATTACAACAACGGAACAAAAGTAACTGCAGGAAATTTAAAGATCACAGGGCAACTATACATTTTTATGGCAGCAGCAGAAGCTAGGATAGATTTTAATGACAGTATGAAGGGCGGCAACAATAGGAAAGATGAAATTCAATTTTTAAGGAAAAGGAACAGCATAGCTTAGATGAATAAACAAGAGCATTTGATGATGACTGCACACAAACCTTCCAGTAGAATCAAGAAGTAAAGCCCTGATATTGTCAGTGTGCCCTCTCAATTTCATATTTTTCGATCCTGTCCTGGGATCCCAAACACGGACAACCTACATCAAACAAGTGAATATAAGGAAATATTCTAGGAGAGGTCTTGAAGGAGAATCTAACAGAAATGGGCAGCTAATGGGCCTCCTAACCACAAGGAAAATTTCATACTTGTTCTTGAAGATGAAGAACATAATACCTTTTCAGTACCACCAGAGACAAGCAAGGTTCCTGTATCATTCATAGCCAGTGTATAAACTGAATCTTTGTGACCTTGGGCAGCAATTGGACTGTGCCCATGTGATTGGCCGTTGGTGGAGACAATGTTGCTACTAGGTCCAGTGTTTCCATTATGAATCTCGTCTTCTTTTCCATCTACAGATTTGGCTACAGGAGCAAGAGCAGCATCCAGGTCCCATATGAAGACCTCACCACCAAGGCCACCAGAGGCTACAATATTGCTCTACAGCACACAGAGGCACAAAAACTATGGGGAAAAACGAAGGAATAAAAAACTAATAGCTTTACAGAAAAGCATAGGGCTGGGTAATATTACGTTCTTGTCAGCTGCAGCAAGACAGATCACATAATCAGAATGCTGGCGGAGTGTCCTGGTACAAGCACCATCTGATAAGCAATTCCACACCTGTGAAATATTAGAAATTAAAAGGCATGTACGCCCAACAACATATATTTAAAACAAAAACTGTTGAAACAACAAACCTTTAGAGTCGTGTCTGAGGAACAGGAAACAAGAGGTTGGCCAACAATAATTGCATCATTAACCTGCATAATAAAGATAACAGCTTGAACAACAGAAAATACTTCAGCAGTAATACAAGAGAGAGTTCACATTAAGCATTAGTTTCAAGCTCCTAAAGGAAGTATCAAGTATTTCTCCATCCACTGCCTGAATCCATTCCCAAATTTTCATATTTGGACATAAAAAAAATCATAAAACAATATGGTAAAACTTGTTTCCAGCTTATCTTGTTTTACCCGAATAAAAGTAACAAAGTGTTATGGCCGTAGGCCTGCCTAGCCAAGTCCATTAGGGGCTGTGCAAAAGGAGGGGCAGCAGCATGGAATAACTAGCATGCATGCATATCTTCATATTTGGAATAGTTAGATGCATATCTTCATACTTGGTTTGATTAGATGCATATCTTTATATTTGGATAGTTTAGATATGATCTTATCTTTAGTTGATTGGTCGCATTAGATATCCTTGTTAGGTGGCCGGCTATATAAACACGGCATTGTCATCTCCTTTCATTAAGCGAGATAAGCAAGAAGTTCTTCCCAGTCTTAGTCTCCTCTCCACCCCAACCACACCGACGGTACCCGGCCATCCTCCCGGCGGTGTTTACCCCGTTATAACACAAAGCATCTAGCAAATATGGAAAAATGTTACAGGCATTGAGCCTTGCTTCCACCTTAGCCCTGCTCACAACTTTTGTCCTCTACGGCCTACCATGAAATATACAAAAAGGAAAAGAGCAGGAGGAATTGAGGAACAGAAAAGGAAATAACACAGGCCAACTTGAATATACCAAACTAAATACATGTCAACAAAATGTACTCACATATCAGTCATATTTAATTATTGGCAACAAAACAGTAAACCTAACAGGATTTCGTGCCCAAATTTATATTGGAACTCAAGGACAGATTTGATAAGCCTCATCTTGAAATTTTTAACTAGCAGAGTTACAAAACATAATGGTCAAATAGCAGTTCAATTCCAAACACTAATCACTATATCAAATCGCAAAATCGGCTGGAACAGGGGAACAAAGAAAGACATACCCAATCAACATGTGACTCAAAAGTTGCTGAGAAGCTTGCATCCCTATTTTTTAATTCCCATCTCTTCAAGGTACCATCACGACTTCCAGTAAAAAGATAATCACTTGTACTAATAGCAGAAGCATTTAGGTATTCCAAGCAGTTGATCCCAGCACAGTGCTGAAAAATAAACAGAAGGAAATGCATGAGCACCTTTCAGTGAAACATAAATTGCTTGAAAATCAAACCTTTAGAAAATACCTGAGGGCAACTAGATCGAAACAAATCGAAAGGACTGGCAACAATGGTTTATTTTAAAGTGGAACTGACCTTTTTATTATTAACATCGTTGAGCACATATGTGAAGCGCTTCTCCTTTCTCGGTCGACCTGAACCGGCCGTGTTACCAGCACTCCCAACACAATGCATTGAAGGGTTCCTATCAAAATGGGAGCAGCTTAACCTAACAAACCAGTGATACATCATTTCAACTTAACCATACGAGACCAAGCTACAAGTATTTGATAAAGAATTTGATATTGCATAATTTCAAGTATGGTAATAAGCTTCAGAATAGTGTAAGTTGAAATAACTCTGCAAGCATCTTTGGCAAATTTCGAGCTACGTAAGGTCCAGCATCTAGTAGCACATTGAAACCTAAAATATTAAGTTTTGAGTGTCTTTGTGGGTTAACGGGTAACGCACATGACCGAAACAAGGGAAGCCACTCTGCCCCCCCACCCACCCACCCACACACACACACTATTAAGTAATAGGAAACTTTAGGTCAAAACTAAATATTTCCTCAAGCTTTCCAAACGAAAACTTAAAGATCATCCCATCACATGTACCGAAATAAGCTGGATGAAACTACCAACTAAGACACAACAGACACGTTTCCACTTTTTGGATCAACACAAATGCTCCACCACTCTTAGTCTATGCGCAGATTGAATGATTGATTCCTATCCAATCTGACTTTGTTCAACTTGCTACCTGGACTCGTGTGGGATTGGTAGGTTTTTAGTGGTGCAACGGTTGTGAATCTATACATGGGTCGAGGTAGCAAGTTCAGCGCAGTCAAAATTACGGAAGCTGGCACGGATCAATCAGTAACAGAGCGGATGGGAAGACCCGAGGAAACGCTATTAGATTTGTGTCTACGCACGTTAGGGAGGCCTCTGGGAGACGACGGTAAGGTTGAACTAATTGGCATGATTGAGGAACAGAAGAAGCTCGCACATTACCTGGGATCAGGCGAGGGGCGACGATTGGCGGCGCACCGACGTCGGGATGCGGCAGCGGATCTAGGGTTTAAGGAGGCGCGGCGCAATCGAGGCGCTTGGAGCGATGGCGTCTAGGGGCGGCGGAGGGAAGGCCGGCGTCCCGCGGGGGGAGCGACGCGAAGTTGCGCCGATGGCGACGGGGGAAGATCAGCAAGAAGGGGGAGGAGAGCCGAGGAAGCTGGTGGAGGTGGGTCTATCCGTCTATGGGTGTTGTGTAGTTCGGCCTGGCTGGGCTGGGCTGGGCCGGGCCGTGGCCGTGACGTCACCTCCTCGCCTGGTGGCTGCTTGCTTTTTTCGGTTTGGTTGGATGGTGAGTGGGCTTTGGGTGGGTTCGATGAGCCGGTACGCGAGAATGTAGCTGGGACGCGTGTCACAGGAGATGTTGCCAGTTGCCCATTTAAATGCTCATTTAAATGATGTTGTTCGCCATCACGCGGTCACACCTTTTCCACTTTTATTTTACTTGTATAGGCCACGATGGTTGTCGAAAAGAGCGAAAAAAAAGTGTGAGGGATCAGCAGCATTTAAATGGGCCAACCGGCAACATCTCCTGTGAGACGCGGCCCATCAACATTTCCCCGTACCAGCTCGTCTCTGGCTCATAGAACCCACCCAACGATTTGTTATTTTGCAACCCAACCAAACCAAAAAGAGAGCAGCCATCAGGCCTGGAGGGGACATCGGGTTATTCGGTTGAGCGCCGGGATAACTATACCAAAATTTGGTCAATACCAAATTTTGGTTTTACCTAGCTATTTTTTTTGGCAAATTTTGGGTTCCAAATTTGGTTGCTCGTGAATTGGTTTGGCAACAGCGACACGTGTCGGATGGTAATTGGCTATGGTTAAGTATATTAATTGTATTGTTAGATTGGTTAAGTATATTAATTGTATGGTTAGATGGATTAATTAGTTTCAAATGATCATATTTTCTAAACCGAGTATCCGATTTGTGATCTGTTTGAACCGTTGTGTTTCTTGTCATTTTATCAACAAAACAAGACCCATGTTGACATATTTTGGGCCAAAAAAATTAGATGTCATGAGGGACCCACGTGTCATACTCACAATTTTGGTAATTTTTGGCATGGCTGCAATCCAAACACATCAATTTCGGTATTACCCGTGAATTGGTATGACTACGATCCAAACACCATTTTTTGTCTAAATTTTGATATTAGTATGGTTACCCGGGGCACTAAATCAAATATGCCCATCATGTCCCAGTCTAATACCAAAATTTAGTATGGTTATCTGGAGCGCTGAAGCAAACATGCCCATCAAGTCCCAGCCAAGCCGAACTGCACGACACCCAATGATTTGTTATTTTGCATAATTTGTCATTTGATTTTTTTCCCCATGTGTTGTTGTTGGAGTGTCGTAACTCAGATCTTAACATAACCAAATTGATCTATAGTTCAACTAGCACTACACTACATGCAAAAACAAGAGTCTCCAGATCACACTAATGCAATAATCAGGGTATCCAGACCTGAATGCCGTAGTCCACCGTCACCATTTTGGAATGAACAAAGCAGCAGAAAAATCATAGTTAAGCACATCATGTAATGATCCAACACAGTTGCGCAATACTTGAACTTCTAAGATTTGGCAGCCCCGGTGACCAAACCAACAATCCGAGTGAAGGACTGACCTAAAGGGTGGAGATCGAGGTTTACCTCTGGGGAGGTGGCGTAGAGCGGGGGCCGGGGGGGGGGGCGAGGGGAGTCAATCGGAGGTGGGGACGAAGGGAGGCAGCGTCGATCGAAGGCGTTGGGTAGCGTCAATGTAGGAGACCGAGGGTAGCGCCGGCGGGAGGAGATCATTGAGGTCGTTGGGGCTAGCGGCGCGGACGTGCGGGGTGGTGGGATGGTGGGGAGTGTGGAAAGCAGATCTGACATGGGTTGTTGGTGTCGAACTTCAACGAGAAGGATGCAGGGGATAGGTCTGAGATGGGGCCGGAGGAGAAAATGACAAGAAGGAGACAGGGGAGCTCGATTCTAGCGACGGCCGACCGGAGGCGAGCCCCAACACCCGACGACGGTGGCAAAAACCATGGTGGCAGAAACCCTAGTCGTCTGTGAGGTGTGCACAGGTCGGCGAGGGAAGGGAATGGGCTAGGGGATGGCAATGGGGACATTCTCCGCTGGAGACACCTGGAACGTCACCAACCCTCGTTTATTCCCCGACCCTGATTGGAGGATTGGGGAGTACAGTCCCTGGCCCTGGTGGAGAATGGGGACCCGATGGGTTTTGTGCCCGGTAATAAGTGACCACTTCATTTACATAACTAATCATAATCAACAATAATACGACGATTAGATTTGTAAAAGACACAAGAATTTATCATAAATCCCAAATAAAATATATGATGTCATCATATAATATTATGTCTGGACCCAGATTAGCAATCAAGGACCCTCTGTGTACATCAACACTAGTCCTTGGATCAGTACCTAATGTACATAGTAGCATCATTGAATATCAAACACATATCTTGCAATAAGCAAAGCTATTACATAAATACTAAACAATACATAAATAGACCTAATAGCCGTTGACTTACACATGGGCCAATCAGGCCAAATACCTTTCAAGCACAACAGCGGAAGCGAAAGTAGAAACAACACCCAAGTGGGATCCTCAAGATATGCCCACAGACAATCGACTAGGGCTCGTGACCTAGTTCTTGACCTCTTCTCCTTCCAACTCCTACCGATGCCTTTAAGCGCTTGTAGGGTATTCTTCTTTACTTACTGAATGGTAGACCTGTTCAAACGCCGGCCCGAGCCTGAAAAGGCCGATCTCGAATGGGCAGGCCCGAGCTCAGCCTAGCCTGAAAATTGTATTATCCATTTAAAAAATAGTATTTTAATTATTTTTGGAATAAAAAATAGTATTTAATTTGTTTTGAGAATAAATTTTTTTTTTATAATTTATATTGCGTTTCATGGGTTTTTGGGCTTTCGGGCTGAAATTCGGTCCGGGCCAGGCTTAGGCTAGCTGTGAACAGGTCTACTGAATGGTAGTAATTGAGTAATAGTGACTACGAGGTACTCAGCAAGCCATCACATACAGTGCAATTATAATAGATGTAAGGCTGAAGAAGTGAAGGCTTGAGATTCTTTTATTTGTAGAAAGCCACATTTGAAATAGATTATATAGTAGGCATGCCTGGGACCTAGCATTCTTAACTAAACCAATTGTAATGAAATTGAGTAATGTTGTATAATACTAGCGAAGGTTCTTTCCACCTGCTAGCATAGAATGGTCCCCGAAGGTTGCACCCACCTAGGGATTGGTTCTATCCACCATATGCTATATCAGTTTTAGGGTTCTATCCACCCAATATTATCCACTGGGCTTTATCAACCCAGGACGAAAATTCAGGGTTCTATCCACCTAATAGTTTTCTCCCACCCACAAATGGTTTTTGTAAAACTAAGACTAACCAAGCAAGTTCCTGTGCATTGCCTATGATCGTGGGCACGACTATCTGGACAATCTTCACTTTACAGAGGTTGTACAACTCTATCCACAAGAGATGTTCCAACTTATGTTGTCTTACATGCTACCTTAGGCATGCAACCAAGTGGATCATCTTAAGGCCTTTACGATGCACCACTCCAAAATGGTTACGCCTGCTAAGGTTTCCATCGCCAGTGGACCTACTCGCCCATGTCGGAAGCCCCCTACAAAAAAAGTCTACACCAACATAGTTCTCGTATTCCACTGGATCGCTTAAACAACGCTGAGGCCATGCAAATTAATCGATTAGGTCATTCCCATTTTGGACTTGTGGTTGCACTGTTAGCGCCCAAGATGTCACCATAAGATTCGGTCCTTAATTAACTCGAGCAGAACTACCACACTACAAATTCTTGTGCTTCCTCGGCTCCCTCCCACTTACCATCTGTCCAAGTCTAAAACAATTTTTTAGTTTTTCTTTTGAAAATCTTTTCTAAGTTCAACACACTATCCATCTACATCCAATGGCTGCCCAAGTCAAGTTTTGATGATTGAATGATGTGTCAATGTATCTAAACAAGGCTAAGCATGAAACTTAGATACAGACTTAATGACTAATTAAGTATACCGTTAGTCCTAGGGCAACAATGGATAGTGTCCACAATCAATGAATGTAATTTAATAGCTCAATTAACATTAAGACATTAACTATGAGCTAATGACAACATAATTGTAATCAAAATAAAGCATGCACTTCGTAATTTGAAACAATATAATTTGCATAGAAACATAGGTGCGATATGATCAAAGTGATGACTTGCCTTGCTCAAGGTCTTAATAGTCTTGGTCTTGGTCTTGGTCTTTCTCAAACTAATGCTTCATCAAGACTAAGAATTCTAATTACGCGAAATACGACCGAATTCAAATAACACTCGAATAAATTCAACTAAACTCAAAAAATCTCAAATAAATTCAAGAACTCCAAAATCTAAAAGGTTTGCACTAGATGATAGAATTTGAATTTATATGAATTTAGAATCAAGAATTGGATCAATTGGAGTTCAAACAACGGAGAACAAGATCTCAAAAGATTTGGCGAAGGAGAAAAATACAACATAGAGGGAATACTGTCAAGACACAGAATATGATTCCAACCCCTATGTGTGTACTATGCTAGTCCCACGATCAATTGCTATCACACATATTCAACATTGACATATCACATCCATACATGAGAAAGGTAAACAGAGTAGCACATAATAGATAACATTCGAACATAGGTCTGCATGACAATTTTTTTTACAACAAAAGGGCTGACTGGCCAAATAGTTTACAAGACATAAAGTGTTCAAAGAAAATAAAGGATTAATGAGGCACAGAAACCAGCAATCATGCCTCAGCCCTCCCATAGCCAACCGCCTGGTTCAAACTCTAGTATTCGGTGTCAACATCGCCAAAACTGCCGGGACCCAAATATGTAAATTCAGACCCTATGTGTATACTACACTAGTCTAGGATCACATTAGTGCACACGGTGTCAACATCGATGCAATATCATCCATACACTAGAACCACTACCCTCTGCTACCGACTCCTGAACCTCGGGTGGTGGCTTTATCTGGCCACAACCACAACGACAACCACGACCTCCACTGTAACATCCCAAAAATTCTGAGCATTTTGAAATCGTTTAAAAATTTGAGATTTTTAAAACTTTTTGTTTTGCTCATCGATGTTTGAATTTTTGACCTGTTAATTGAACCCTCAACCCGAAACACAGAAAAGTTGAATTCAAACCCGAATTGAAAAGAAATGAAAACGAAAAGAAAAAGGAGAAACCCAATGAACTGGTACAGGTCGAAAAACCATTTGGCCCAGCCCGACTTTTTATTTTTCTTCTTATTTTTCATTTTCTTTTATTTGTTATTTCTTTTCTTTTCTCTTTCTCCTTTCCTCCCAAGCCCACCCGCTAGTGCCCTTTCTTCCTCCTCCTCCCTTCCTCTGCTCTTCTGCCCATCGATGCTCACGCCGCACCCATGTCGTTGCGTCACATTGCACCTACTCCTGTCCTTGCCTACATACTACAAGGATGTCCTCCCTCTTCTGTTGCACACGTCACCACCGTTCTGGCACCATCACCCTGTCGCGTGCCCTCGTCCATCCACACCACTGCTCCCATGCTGCTGCCTACTCCCGTGGCATACCTGCCACTGTGCGGGACCCAAAAATGCAACTCTAGACCCTCTGTGTATACTACACTAGTCTAGGATCACGCTAGTGCACATAGTGGCGACATCGAAAAATATCATTTCCATATACAAAGATGACTAACAAATAGGCAAATAACAATAATTATCAGAATAACGACTTTAAGGTCAAAGCTTACAATTAATACCTCAGAAGGCGAATAGCTCAATTAACCTACACGAAAGGTAATGGAATAACTTCAGTAAAACCCATCCATATGCCCACAAGCAATCGGCTGGGGTGCGCAACCTAATTCTTCACAATCCTTGAAGTAGACCTTGTTGACCGACGATTCCTCCACTTTATCTGAATGATTATAGCAAGATTGAGTACACAGCTGTACTCAACAAGTTGCGCCATAGAATGCAAATATAGATGATGGTTTATTCCAAAGGAAATGGCTTCTATGGTTATTTTTTAGAAATGCAACATTTGCAATTGAATACAAATAATAGATTGAAAGCATAATTCAAAACAAATAAGCAATATTAATTTATCAATTGTTTTCACAAAGACACAAAGCCTAAGCAATTTCTTTCACATAGCCACATGAATTAAATCACACAGCTATCCCTTCCCAATTGTTTTATGAAAATCTACCCCTGGTGTGAAATCCCCGACCATGTCCATGACCACAGACATTGCTATTCGAATAACTTTACACTCTGTAGAGGTTGTACACTTTACCCACAAGATGCAATCAACTGGATCAGAGCTGATCACAACAAAACCTTTCTGAAATTTCCTCTCAACAATTGATACTCCCGATGTGTTTTTCTGCCGGCACCAACCCTCATGGAGAAAGTTAGTTCGATGCACACTGTTGGACAGGGAAGCGGCAAACCGTCCCGCGATGTGAATCGCCACAGAGACAAAAACACACCTCCACCCTAGCATAGAGCCAAACCTACTACCTTAGTATTCAATGTCGAGCATCCATAACTTACTAAGTTAGGCCCATCCTATACCAGGCATGTGGTTGTACTATAAGGCCCAGTTCAATAGCGCATAAAGTTAATTCCTTAATTGACCAATGTAAGACTGCCAAATTCTAACCAAGTAATCATTCTTTTTCAAATATCCCAAGCACGGAGCTCCACCATATCACAGAGTTTTCACCACTCGTCTTAGTCTAAATCTTTTCCCACCCTGTTGGTTAAGTGCAACACATGGCATCAACGAGTAATAGCACACAGCGCACACAGTTTTATCACAAAGTTCCATATTCACTTAGTCAGGTTCATATTTCCAACTCACATGAAATGATGTCTCGTGCTATGGATAAGCAATCTACTCGTATCTAACCAACCCACGTTGGTGCTACGATAATACCAACTAAATAATGAACTAATCTAGGGTGACAAAAGATCATTACATAACAATCGACAAGGCGGATATAAACAAATTGGATTAATAACTAAAACCAAAAGCATTTAAATAAATACTTAAAGTAAATGCAATAATTTGAATCAAAGTAATTTTGAAAACTGGGTTCAATATGATTAAAGGTACAACTTGCCTTAGTATAGCAATGATGGTCTTATTTTGTCTTCAATCTTCTACTTCCTTGACCTTCAGCTCCTCAGACGATTCCGGGACTTCGACGTCTAGCGAGAAAGAAAGCGCAAAACAAACAAAATTCAAAAGGACAAATCAATAAACTCCAAATTGAAAATTTAATGGTACTAGAAGGTGGATAATGAATTTAGATAAATTTAGAAACTTGAATGGGTTCAAACAGAGTTCGTATGTGAAAGAACGAGCTCTTGAAAGATTGAAATTCACATGAAATGATGAAAAAGGAAAAATGGAGAGAGAAACTGACAATTGGGGTCTACGAAATATTCCTAGAATATTCTATTCCAAAAATATTAGAAAATGGCTGAGTATATGACACGTGGGACCTACTGATATTTATGGATTTCTAGAATTAAAATAATTCCATAAATAAGGTAGAGAGTGACGGGTGGGACCAATAAGATAAAGGGTTTTTCAAGAATTGAATTAATCCCTGAAAATAGGATTAGGGGTTGACATGTGGGCCACTGGTCTATGGACGAGATCCACAGAGATAAGCTAGTCCACGGCTCATGAACAGGGTTGACCAAAGGTTTGACTGACATGTGGGGACCACATGTAAGAGAGAGAAATATTTAGGGTTATTAATAGGGTGGATGGCATGTAGGGTCTACAAGTAACAGAGATAAAGTAATTGTTTTCTTGCACTAACATATAGGGTCCATTTATTAGGTAGAGAAAACAATCAAGAAAGGAAGCCAGAGATGCAATTGAACAGAGGGCAGGAGAACTAACAAAAAACGAATCACAGAGAAAGAAGCAACAACTTGGACAAGAAAACATGAAGCTTCACTGCTGGCTCATGGCGCAAGATAGCAGGAGATGGTAATTGACATGGCAAAGCAAAGAGAAAAGAATGAACAGATAACAAGGAGGGTAGAGAAGGCTTGGCCCACACATCAGAGAAGGAAACCAAAGCTAGAGAAGAAACGAACAAAAGTTACAGAACAGAATGCATAGAGGAACAGAGAACATGCTGATTTTGGCGCATGGGGTGGGCGGAGGATGGAGGCGAACCAACTCTGTTGAACAGGCAAAATGAAACGGCGACGATGAATCGGAGATGATGACGCGGTCCAGACATCGAGAATCGACACCATGCGCTGGTAGCGAGGTGAAGAACGGCAGTGGCGGCGACCTCATGGGTGCGCACCACTTTGGGTGACGCTCTGTGAAAAGGGAGGTGAGCATGGCGTAGAACATGGTGACACGAACCCAACGGTGGTGGAGTTGAAAGTAGGGGATCAACGGTTGTGGAGTAATTGGCTGGAGAAGGGAGACAGACAAGAGGAGAGAGAACGCTCGATTCTCGGCACACGGTGGATGAAACTTGAATATAAAAGATACGAAAAATAGGTATTAACGAGGGGCACGAGATGACACGATCGGATTTTGGAAAAACTCACCAAGGAGGCGTCGCGCTCGACGTACGTGTTATAGTGTCATGGCTTTACACGACTGATGGTGAACTGGTGGTCTTCGGACGAAGAGGATGGAAGCATGACGTAGAACGTGGCGACATGAACTCAACGCCGCAGACGGTTCGGCCAAGGGACGTCGGATGGAGGCGCAACTCGTTGGAGAAGATCTTCGGTTGGAGCTCGGTCTTTTGCAGATTGCAACGAAAATAGATCGATTTGGAGGAAACCAAATTAGGGGATTGAAAGAGGAGATCAAGACGGACGTTTGGACGCGATCAGTTTCCTTTTATATGCACTAGAGAGGAAGATAGAATATCGGGAAGGATACCGTTCGAAACATACAGGCAAAGAACTCTCCGTTCGGTTTTGGCTGGGAAGATGAACAGTACCCAATAGGTAATGTAGCAACCGCGTGGTAGAGGAGAGCGAAACAGAATTAGAAATTCGGAATTAAATAAAAGACCAAAATTCAAGGAGACCAAATAAATAGCAAACAAATCCGGAAAAATCTCAGAAAATACCCAAAAATTCCTTGGAACACAAGGAAGCCAAATAACACTGGTTTTATTTAATTGATGTTTAGATTAGTCAAACTAAATATTTTTAATTTAGGAAAATTCCCAATTAAGCTTATTAATTCAAATAAAATTGGTTGAAATTTTCCAAAGACCTAAACTACTCAAAAGATTTTTGAAAAGCCAAAGTTTGGGACATTGCAAACCTCCCCCCTTAAAGGAATCTCGACCCCGAGATTCAGGCTGGCTATAGAAAAGGTTAGAGAACTCAGCCTTTGGGTTCACTTCTTGCTTTCAAACTACTTTGACTTTGACAGAACTGCTCTTTTGAATACTTACGGAACAAACGCCTTGCTTCTTGTTTAACCTCTTGCTTCAACGAGAATTTCACAAACTAGCTCTTAGCAGGAAAGGCATCTTGAAACTCGATTACTTCTAACGGCTGCTTGATTGGTGCTTGAAGACACTTCTGGAGTAGAAGAAATCCTGCTGCTGACTAGCAACTCCGGTAAACAAGCTAACTCTTCTTCTGAGCTTCAGAATCTGAATAGACTGACACACCTCTATCACCTTTATCGTACAATCCTTAACACAGATCTTCAACAGGTATCCCGACGATAGACATGACTGTGATGGTGATAATCTGTATAATCTGCGTAGCTTCTGTTCTTGAACTACGCTACTTACATTCCATTTAGGATTAAAGACTCTTGGTCTTCTGCTTCATGATTAATGCAAAATCCACATACTTTGTGATCTAATCTGCTCCTAGCTGAGCGATGACTTACACGATCAACCACTGTGAACTTCAGATGGTGACAACTGTGAACTGGCTGATAGTTGGTGCTGTTGGGGAACTCTGTACATAATACTTACTTGCTCGACCTGGTACCATGAGTTAAGGCACAACTCATATTTTTTTCAATTTGCCTACCAGTTCGGGGTGATACACAGTATTGAACTGAAATGAGTATCTAAGGCTTCATACACACTCTATCACTAACACAAGGTAAACTGGGATCCTCGGTCTGACGTTAACTTCTCTGACACCTCGTGCAAATTGACCATCTCTGTCGATCTGACATTATACCAATTCTAGCGTATACCATCTCTATCATACACAACCTCTGTAGTATACCACTATGCTAAACGGTCTCCAAACTTGGTGATATTAATGGGAATGAAGCGGCAGATTTCTTTGACATGTTAGTTACTTTCTGACATACCAAACACATGGTGACACCTTATGCTATTTTTTGCTTTATATTGGACCATCACAATTCAACTTCAAGATCCTTGTACACCTTGGTACTTTCAGAGAAAATAGAATGCTTGCAGTCAAATATTGGTTTGCGCATCAACTACTTGAATTTCTTCTAATCAGATACACGAATATGCTCATTGATTCATTGATCATTTTGTTCGCCTTCAACGGGTTCTCACGCTTTCCCTTGCTTCACATGAGGACTGGTTTCCTTGACAAAACTATCATCTCACTGTTTGGTCAACACTGATTTTCTAACATCGGTTCGAACTCTGGGGTTCAACAGATATCCTTCTGCACTAACTCAAGACTCATTTATGGATTTCACAAGTAACTTTAGCTGACCCTTCGTTGATCAACAAGTTCCTGCGGTAACTCTTCTAGTTCAAAGCATCTGTCACTATACTGATCTGACCCGAGGGAATGGATTTCAACTTCGTGGTTCTCAATCCAATAAAACCATCTTTGCTGCTCCATGATAGCAACTTCGAATTATGACTAGGATAATTCACTGCTTGAAACTTTAGTTGTTAGGAAGTGCCGGCAAAACTTTTTAACACACAAATTCTTGGATGTTCCGTGATAAAATCTATCAAGGTTCTCTCTGGTATCTGGCAATATTGTCGGTGTTTTAGAACCGAACTTACGTAAAGATTGTTTGATTCGGGGGGTCTCCTAGAATAGAATCATGCAGAGAGATCGACACGAGAATTTTTATACAGGTTCGGGCCTTCTCCGGAGAGAATAACAACCCTACTCCTGTGTGTGTATGGTATTGAGTGTATACTGAACAATCAGGGGAAAAACTAAGACTATTACAGATAGTGCTTGTATTCCTGATGGCTCCTCCCTTCCCTTCCTTTTCTCTAGTTGCAGCCTTTTATAGTACGTGAAGGAGCGGTAGTTACTCCAGGTAAAGCGGCGCCTCATCACCTCCTGTAACGGGTGCATGTTGGTAGTAATTACCGGTGTATTAATTCCTCCACGCCGCTCAACAACTATATACCGTAGATAATGGGTATTACGTGCCATTATTCTCAGAGAATAACAACAGATGATGATCGCTTGAATTCCTTAATCAATAAGACCCACTTGTTTGCGTGTTCATTTGATTATAAGGTGGTCGTGAGCTGACCTAGTCGAGATGAATCTACGATTATAAGGTAGTCGTAGCAAGACTTACGACTATGGGATAGTCGTAGCATAACTTACGACTATGGGGGTGGTCGTAGAAGAACTTACGACCATCCATTTGGTTCTTCCTTCATAACATTAAGGGGTACACTCGGGGTTCACATGACGTCATATTTACCTATAATAAAAATTATAGATAAAAGGTAAAATGGGGATTATTATATCCTCGCCATCTAGCCCCCACTTCAAGTGAAAGCAACTTACTTGGTAAAGGGTTCTAGATGGTCTTACGATCATGAGAGGATCGAGAAAATAATCGAAGGAAAAACTCTTCGATTGTATACTATTTTGACCGAAATGTGCTTGGTCAAGAAAATTGCTTACGACTATCAAGTGGTCGTAAAAGCATTTCTACGATCACAAGGTGGTCGAGTATAGTGACCGGAAGAAGGAACTTTCCAATTATCATTTCCTTTGGTTGAAAAGATCTAACCAAGGAAGTAATTTCGCTTGAGATGTAAACGCAAACCTGAATTTCTCGAGCGGACACACTTGGGGAATCTCAAACGACGCCTTGCTAGCTTGTTCATTGAAGCGGTTCCCAGACGGTGGCGACCCTTGAATGTCACGCCTCGGCTCAAGGTACGCGATTATATATACTCACCGAGGGTAAAACCTAAGATCTTACTTTTCTCCCAAATTGCTCCTCGCCGTTCTTTCAACCTCTTGCCTTCTCCGCCGAAGTCGTTCTTGCCTTCTCATTTGCCACTCCAATTGTGCCCTCTTTTTCGACCCAAAATTTCTGCTTCCGAGAAATGGCCAGGAAAGTTTCTGAGTGGGAAGAATCGGAGATGGATGCGGCGAAGATTCAAGCCCTAGTTATTGCCGGGAAGATTCCAGAGAAGACTCTCGTGAAATGGCTTCCGGCATTTGGGCAGCATTGGCCGTCAGGGGAGAATGGGCAAATTCCCGTCTTCCAGGCTTATTGTGAGTGTGGCCTTCAACGCTGCTCACCCCTTTCTCACCGTTGTGCTCGAGCATTTTGGGGTGGAGTTAGTGAACCTTGGTCCTAACTCGATCACCATGCCGGCGTTTTAGATATTTGTGCGAGGCGTGCACTGGAATTCCATGACCTTGAGCTTTTCCAATATTTCTATGGAATGTCTCGGCAAGTCGGATTCTTGGAAGTTGTGGTCTAAAACTCCACGACGGAAGTCGAGGGAGTATGTTCAGAGTTTCACCCGGTCTTCGTGGTCGGATGGAGGAAGAGGTGGTTTCTTGGAAAGTCACCTCGAAAGATGCCTCTCTTTAGTGGGAAAGGTCACTGAAAAGCAATCTTCATGGGATTCGACTCTGAAGATATCAACCGGATTGCCCTTATGTTCAAGCTATCAAGGACTTGAAGAAGGAAGGGTCGACGGATGGCATGTGGTGAAAGATTTCATCACACGAATTAGTCCTTTGAAGAAACGAGCATCCCTATGTGGAGATACTGGGGCTACTGAGACCCAACCAGGGACTACAACGAGGGTAAGTGAATTTTCGACTTAGCTCTCGGTTTGGTCTTTCTCGCAGTTGTTTAAAAGATGCCTTTATCTGCTTTGAACAGATCTTTCACCACGGAGATTGACGTTAGAGTCAAACTCGCGTTTGAGAAGTCTCCGCCACTTAATGTGGCGGTTCCTAAAATCCTTGCGGTCGTATCCGCAGAGGAAAGGATGGTTCGCCTAAAGGTAATCAAGAGTTGATTTTGTCTTTAAGACTTTATAGTCGAGAAAGAACTTACGACTAGAGAAATGTTGTAGAAAAACTTACAACTTAGTCGTGACCGTAGGAAATCTTACTGCCGAGGAAAGGTCGTGAAAAAACTTACGACTTGATATCGGTCGTAGAAAATCTTACGACCGCTTAATAATTCTTCTCTTCTGCTTTTGCTTTGAGTAAAGTAGGCATGGAAAATCGCTCGGGATGATGAAGAAGTCAGATCTTGATAACCATCGGTGCAGGGGTTGACAAAGGACAAAGGCTCGGCTCCTTCGTCCCAAGAGACGCCAACTTTAAGGAGTGACGACAAAGTAGGGACGAGCTCGAGTTCTAGTCCTTCGACCGCATCCTCTGCAAAACTTGTGGCGTATATAGCATAATCAAGCCGAGGCTAAAATAGTCAAGTGGAGGAGGTCAAGTAGTTTGAACCTCTAAAGCGCAAAGCTCGCAAGGCCAAGGTACCCTTCTATTATGACAAAAAATCTTTCGCAGCTTCGCCACTCTGGTTTTGTTAAGCACTTGGAAAAGGAGAACTGAAGGATTTTATGTCTTTAATGAAGGATAATACCGCTCGAAGAGAGCCTATGGTGATGGCAATCTTTGCTCTTGGAGTGGTCGAGACCGATCTCGGCCATCCAGAAAAGTCGAGAGACCGAGAGATGGTCCTGTTCAAGATCCACGACCGGGCGTGGTCGTGGCTAAGCCCATTCTTCAACTCGAACTTCACCGAAGTGGTCGTGAGAAGAAGAAATCTTCATTGGGAAAGTGACTCCCAAATTCTGTTTAGGTCCAAGGTGCAGAGGTATGTGAAATATACTAAAGTGTAAGAACAGAGTTTACCTTTTTCCTTTTCACAACCTTGAATTGCTTTCCTTTTCTCGTTTTTAGCCCGACTCTTCAAATTTCGAGAATGCTTCCGTTGAGAAGCCTATTGCTACCTCTCCAACTGCTGGAGAGACAACAAGGGAAGTGGTCGAGGGATCATCCTCGGCCCAGGTGGTAGAAGAAGTCATGGCGCCTGACGTGGTTACGACAACCAATGAGGTACCTGTTGTACCCAGTAAGGTAACGGCTACAACCTCTGAAGTAGCAGCGGTGACCACAGAGATGGTCGTGGAGACTCCAGCAGCAGCTGCGACCACTGAGATGGTCGTGAAAACTCCAACAACAGCTGCGACTACTGAGGCGGTCGCTACGACCACTGAGATGGTCGTGGATAGAACAGAGGCAGCTGCAGAAGCCTCTGGTCAAGATGGTGGCGGTTCTGTCCACCGTGCCGGAAAGGAGATCGTTGCAGACGTTCCTCCCGGTGCCCAAAGAGAAACGGTTACGTAATCGAAGAAGAAGAGTATTTCAACTTCTTCGCGACTTCTTTGGGCTGCTTCCATCGTAGGGTCTTCGCTTTCAGATCTCGCGATCGAAGTCCCCATCCCAACGATATTCCCAATAGAGGGATACCTTTGATAATGAACGCCTTGAGAAGGTTTGGTGGGACCAAGTCACGAGGGTAGACAAGTCAAGATCCGGAGTCGCTTATTCGATGTTTGCTCGATCAACCATGAATATAAGTACTTAATCGTACTTATATATATATGAGTATAATCTTCTCTTGTTTCTCATCAGTATTTTCATCTTGCGTAAAGCCATAGAGCAAATTGTCGTTGTCGGTGAATATCATCGACAACTTCTAGAGTCTATGACAGAAAGAGGAACTCGCAAACAAGCAGAGAGGTGGTAAGTCACTACTATTCATAGTCACCTTGGATTTGACTACTTACATAGTGCTTACGGAATTTGTCATGGAAAAACTCACGACTAGGTAATGGTCGTAAAAGACTTATGACCAAAGGCTTTGTCGAGAAGAACTTACGACTAGGTCAATGGTTGTAGAAGAACTTACAATCGATTGACCCATGCTCATGTCCATTGTTATCCTTTGCGTGCTAAGCAAAGGACGCTAAGACCTTAGCCGACTCGCTGATTATAAAAAAGAGGAGTCGAAAAAGTTTAGGAAGAGGTATTAGACCTCCTAAAAAGCTTAAAGAAGCTAACTCTGCAACCATGAAGTCGCAGAAAAATTAAACGATGAAGTCTTGAACTTAAGATCGCTTATATCTTTGATCTTTACCTAACTCTTGCTTCTTTTCGAGAAAAAGAAGACGAGACGAAAAAGCTCGAGAATGAAGTTAGAGAAAACTTCAGTTATTCACGAGCTTACTCGTATGTCCAAAAATAAAGATCAAAACCTTGAGACGCCGAGAACTCGAATATCAAGTAAGTAATTCTTTACCCGCAATCCTTCTGAGTTATTTCCTTTTCTCACTTCCACTTCCTTTCTAGCAATGGACGTTAAATTGAGAGAGCTTGAGATCGAAATCGCGGATAAAGCCGTGATTTATAATCGACCGCCCTTATTGCAAAGAAGAATGTGGAGGATATTGTATCATGGGAGAAAAAGTATGCCGAGACCGCTTGCTTCCCATAATGAAGAGGTTAAGAAGTTGGATTCTCAACTAGTGGGTAAGAAGTTCTTTTACCCGTGGTTATTTTTGTTTTCTTTTTCCTCTAGGAGTTTATTTTGTTTGACCAATCTTATTTTTTCGAGCAAGTGGTCGAAAACAAAAAGCTCATGAGGCTTCGACTTGTACCCAACAGAGATGGAAGCAATGAAGATTAAACTTCAAGGAAACATCACGCCTCTGAACAATGTGCTTGGTGAGCTACATAATGAGGGAAAGACTCTCAAGATGATACAATAGCTGCTCACACAAGTACCATTGGGGATCAAGTCGATTTTGCAAGATCTGGTGACCACTCAAGGCCAACCAAGTCAATCGATAAAGGAGGCGGCTGCGCATAAGTTATGCATTAGCAAAACTTAAAGCTCATGACCCCAACCTTAATGTGCAACCACTCGGCCGACTTCAACCGCTCTGAAGCGAAGGAAGACGCGTCGATGGAGGAGATGCAATCGGTTGGTAGGAAAGTTTGAGAGGAGATGCATGGGCTCTCCTCTTCTTGAGTAGTCTGTAATGAACTTGTGAAAAACAGTCTTTTGTTAATGTAATCCATCTTGTTCCTCGCAAATCATCTTGTCGAGTAGTTAGTAACTCAAAAGATAATTAACTAATTTAAAGACTAAGAAATGAAGTCAAATGTAATGACTTTATCCTAGCCCTCGACTATTTGCTTAGTTTATGAAAACTAAGTAAATAGTTTTGTCTCTACAAATCATCTTGTCGAGTAGTTAGTAACTCAAAAGATAATTAACGAAATAAAAACTAAGAATTGAAGTCAAATTATCCTAGCCCCGACTATTTCTTTGAGTTTGTTTAGACAAACCGAGTAAATAGTCTGTAAAGGGTTTCAAAAAATGAGAGGTTTGTTTAACTTGTAGTTTTGGTCTCAATTGTCATGCACCTCGAAAGGGTGGTAACGAGTTGACACTAGGAAGTTCCTTCTAGTGGGCGTGACCACGTCTTGAGAGGAGAGGCTTCGACTAGGTAATGTTAACATCTCCGACTAGTTTAATCAAATCGAGAACGGCAACTTGAGTTAAGCAAGCGCCTAGAGGACTTTAAAATATTTACTCGTCCTTCTTCGTGGACTCGATAAGTCTATCCCGGTAGCAAGAGTAGGAAACCGAACAAAGCTAGAAGCTCCTTCCATTAGGCGTGACCACGTCTTGAGAGGAGAGGCTTCGACTAGATGTGTCTCTTCCTCCCACCGCTTAAGATGAAACGAGTACACCCAAGACGGTTAAGCAAATCGAGAAAGTGCGCTCTTCTTAGAATATTTTTCAAATTAATCAAGAAATAAACTAAGGTGAAAAGAGTTGGCCTTCAAAAATATTTCGACTAAATAAAACCCGAGTTCTTTGTGTTGGCCATAAAAGCGAGTAACGAGTCGACACTAGGAAACTCCTTCTAGTGGGCGGACCACATGCAGAGAGGAGAGGCTTCGACTAGGTGATGTTATCGCCTTGACCAAAGGTAAAGAAAATCGGTGTTTAAAACATAGTCGAAAAATAATGAAAGCACTACTCAAAAGTAAGACAATAGAGATAGAAAAACCCGATTCTTTATTGTCCTAATAGTGGTTACACATAGAACTTGCGAATCGGGTCGATGTTCCAAGAATTCGAGAGAACTCGCCGCCTTCCATTGCCAATCGTCTCAATTCTCGACGAGTAACTTCACCATCGTATAAGGACCTTCCCACTTGGGAGAAAGTTTGTTCCGATTAGACTTGGATTGGCAAAGCCTCAATACCAAGTCACCTCTGAAAAAGGTCAGCGAGGTTGAACCTTACGATCGTAGTATCTTCGCAGGCATGTTGGTAGATTGCCGAATGAATTAGGGCCTGGTTTCTCCTTTCTTCAAGTAGATTAATATCATCTGCTCGAATTTGTTCCTGGTTGGAGTCCGTGAATGTTTCGACTCGTGTTGATCGTATCTTTAGTTCCGGAGGAAGCATAGCTTCAGCACCGAAGACTAAAAAGAAAGGTGTTTCTCCTGTAGCCCGACTGGTAGTTGTACGAACTGCCCATAATACAGAGGGTAATTCTTGTACCCAAGCCCCCGAGCGTTTGATGAGCTGGTCGAAGACTCGAGTTTTAATTCCTCTCATTATTTGGCCGTTTGCACGTTCGACTGCCCCATTACTCGGGATGGGCCATGTAGCATAACATAACTTGGTACCCAACTCGTCGCAAAATTCCTGAAATTTTGCGCTCGAAAATTGCTTACCATTATCTGTAATTATTCGACTTGGTACTCCAAATCGAGTAATTACGCATCTCATCATAAACCGTTTTGCTGCTTCCGTTGTTATCCCAGTCACAGGTTCGGCTTCAATCCATTTTGTGAACGTATCAATAGCCACAAAAAGGAACTCGAAACCTCCTGGAGCTTTAGGAAACGGTCCTGTGATATCAAGACCCAGGTTGCAAAAGGCCAAGATAGAGGTATTGTTTGTAATGCTTGAGCCGGTTGGTGTATTTGCTCGCTATGAAACCGCATTTGACACACTTTTAACCAACTCTTTAGCATCGATAGGGTCATTGGCGAAGAAAACCTTGTCGAAAAGCCTTGCCGACCAACGTTCTGTAGGAAGCATGATTTCCACAAATGCCACCATGTATGTCGTGAAGGAGTGTTAATCCTTCGCTCTGCGGAATGCATCGCATGAGCACCCCTTGAGTACCTCGTTTATAGAGAACTCCTTCACCAAAGTATACATTTTGGCTTTTTCGGGATAAGCGATCCGCCTCGAGATCGCCTTCTGATGTAACCCTTCAAGATAATCATAGATGGGCGCCATCCATGTATCCTCGTATTCTAGAGAGGCCGTCTCAATAGGAGATGTCTCGGCTCTTCAACCGAGAAGGCTTCGAGTTGTTCCAAGAAGACTCCTTTTGGTACTTCAGATCCGAAGAAGCTATTCGAGCAAGTCGGTCTCATGAGGAAATTATCCTTCGAGGATGAATTGTGCCTCAAACCTAAAAAATGCTTTTCTAGCTTACGTATTCGATAAGTACCGAGACATTGTCGGGTTAGAGCACCGGTACTTTTACCGACTTGATTCACGACTAGTTGAGAATCTCCTCTCACGAGTAGTCGGCGAATCGAGAGCGCTTTCACGCTCAGATACCACCTAGCAAACCTTCAGATTCGCCACATTATTAGTGGCCCGAAAGTTTAATTGTATGGCATACTTTAAGGTCTCTCCAGGTAGGAGATACCAGACCACCTCACCCAAGAGCCACTTAAAGTAAGCGACCGTCAAAGTACATCGCCCATCGGTCGTGGGAATCAGATCGGGATCCCAAGCAGTTCAGATTTGTCCATTCGGCGATAAAGTCCGCCAAGATCTGGGATTTAACGGCCGTTCGACACGAAATGGATGTCGAACTCCCCAAGTTCGATGACCATTTTGCCATGCATCCCGCCGCTTCCCTATTCTCGAGGATCGCTCCCAAGGAAACTCGAGACAACCGCAACTAGTTTGTGCGCTGAAAATAATGCCGCAGCTTCTCAAGACATGAGGAGGGCATCTGAAGCTTTTGGACCCGAGGGTAACGCCCTTAGGTCCGTAAACTTCACTTACGTAGTAAACCGGTCGTTGTACATTTTCACGCTCTACAACCAAGATCGCTACCGACCGCTGTGGGCGTGGCAACTAGGTAAACCAAGAGCGTTTCTTCGGCCTCGGAGAGACCGAATAGGAGCACTCGTAAGGTACCTCTTGATATCCTCAAAGGCGGCGTTGCCTCTTTCGACCACTCAAAACTTTCGTGTCTCCTTAGAAGTTTAAAGAAAGGTAGTCCCTTTTCTCCCGATCGTGCGATGAAACGACTTAGAGCCGCCATGCACCCAAAGTGAGTTTCGGACTTCTTTCCGTAGTAGTTGGGCGCATTTGTAAATGGCTTTTATCTTTTGATTCGCTTCAATTCCTCGTATAGATACTAGGAATCCAAGCAATTTCAAGAGATTCCAAACACACACTTCTCGTGATTAAGTTTTAAGCGATGTTTTACGAGATTGTCGAATGTTTCTTGTAGGTCGGTAATATGATTAAGTTTCTTGATGCTTTTGACAACTAAGTCATCAACATAGGCTTCTAGATTTCGCCTAATTGAGATGAAAAAGTTGCTCGCATCAAGCGTTGAAAAGAAGCGCCGGCATTTTTAGACCAAATGGCATTTTGACATAGCAAAATATACCAAATGGTGTAATAAATGCGGTCTTTTCTTCATCGCCTAGATACATATTAACTGGTGATATCCGAATATGCATCTAAAAACTTAACATTTCACAACCCGCAGAGAGTCAACCAACCGATCGATACGAGGTAAAGGAAAATCGTCTTTTGGACAAGCTTTATTAAGATCAAGAAAGTCTCGCGACATCGCCACTTGCCGCTTGACTTTCTAACCATTACAGGTTAGCCAACCATTCGGATGGTTGACCTCTCTATAAAGACCGCTTTAAGTAGCTTATCCAATTCGATTTAATAGCATCCCGTCGATCGGGGGCAAATCTCCGCAATTTTTGTTTTACGGTACTTTGTCGGTGCCGTAAGGCTAGCATGCTCGATCACCTCCTGGGGACTCGGGCATGTCGGATGCTTGCCATGCGAATACATCTGCGTTAGCTCGGAGGAAGGTGATGAGGCGTCTTCCTATTTGGGGTCGGAAGTATCCTCGATCTGCTAACGATCTTGAGGGCTCCCTGCCCGTCGAGGAACCTCTTTGACTTTGTCGTTCGGCTTTGGTGCGACTTTGAGGCTTCACTTGCTAGTCGAAGGTCGACTTTCTTCTCGAGTTGGTATTTGTCCTACCATCTCAAGGGATCGACGATCGCAGTATGCGCCATCTTCTTGTCACAATGGATTGTAATTACTCCTTTGGGACTGGCATCTTAATACATTGATATCCATAATGAGTAGCCATTAGGAATTTTGCCAAAGTTGGTCGTCCGAGTATGGCGTTATATGTCAGATCGAAATCGACCACATCAAAGGAGATTTTCTCGTCTGAAATTACTTGGTGAACCAAATGTTAAAGGAAGAGAAACTTGACCAATTGGTTTGGCGAAGATCCCAGACAATCCCATGGAAAGAGTATCGTGTCGGTCTCACTTTGGTCCCGGTACTTGCATGTCATCCAGGCACTCAGAAATAAAATATTTAACGAGCATCCACCATCAACCAAAACTCGATTGACCCGACAATTGTTGATGGTGGGTTCGACCACGATTGGTATCGACTGTCGAGTCGAAGGATCGGCGATCACTCTTCTCGAAAGAAATGGTGACTTCCACCACTTGTAATTTATTGACGAGAGGAGGATCTATGGAGTTTACCTCGCGTTCAGCCTGACCTTTGAGCTGTCGCTTTGATTCATATGCCGATGATCCCCGTAGATGTGTTCAACGGTGTGTTGCGGATCCCGAACAGCATCTCCTCTTCGTCGTCTCAAGATTTATGACCACCGGTTTGACCTACCGCCGAGGGTGGGAAGTGGTCCTTGTCGCTGTAGTAGTCTTCAAGCTTTCGTTGGAAGACCCTAGATTCTTGAAGGTCATGCCCTTCCTTTTTATGGAATGGACACCACCTAGGCTTATCATTTTTCCGATCGGTATGCTTACCTTTGCCTCTGTCGGAGTGTGGCTTGATGTACGTGGCTCTTTATCATTCACACCAATACCTCCTTGGAACCGCCGGGTTTTGACCCTTCATCTTATTCTTGGACTTTTTGCTTTCTTATCCTTCTTCTTACCAACTTCTGGCTCTCGAGATGGATTGTCTTCACGATCGATTGTGTTGTTCCACTCGACCGCCTCGAGGCAATAGTATATCGATCGGCCATTTCAAGAGTTCGGCGGTAAGTAGGAGGATTTAAAGCAATATCCTCTGTTATCCTTCTACTACGGACTCCTACTTGAAAGCCCCGATGACGGATGAATCGAAACTTCCTAATTGAGTTACTGAACTGATCAAGTGCTTGATGAACCGGTGCAATGTCTCGTTGTCGCTCGTCTCATCCGTGCAAGTCGCCCTCCTTTCGTATGCGATTGTATGTGCCTTGGAAATTTGCCAGTAGAAGATCGCAGAGATGTTGCCAAGAATAGATCGACTCGAGTGGTTGGTTTAGTAACCACGATCGAGCAGATCCTTCGAGCACAGTTGGAAGGTAATTTGCCATCACATGCTCTCCTCCTCCTGCCGCCGAGCAGTAGTTAGTAAATTTGAAGGAATTCGATGGGATTTTGGGAACCATCAAACTTCTCCATGTTTACTGGTCGAAAACGAGGTGGCCAATGAGCATTTCGAAGATCCCATGAGAATGCCCGACATCCGGTAATAACTTCTTGACGCCTCCTTTGCAGAAAAGAAGGGTTGATATCATCAGGTGGTCGTACTCGACGATACCCAGTAACAGGTTGACCCGACCTGTAATAAGTCTCGGTCCTACGAGGGGAATACTCCTCGTAGTTTATCTGCTGTTGCAGATTTCCATGTCGGAGTGGTGAACGATCACCTTTCCGAGGAGTTTTTTGATCATCGATCATTTGAAGACATTTCTTGAGTAGGAGATCGACACGACTTGCTGTTGCGCCGATTTCTACGCGGTGATATGTTGGATTGACTGGTAGCCGAAGAAGTCGTATGGGTACGACTACTTGAATGATGTCGACGAGGAGCTTCCAGCTTTTTCATTGTACTCCGAAGCCTTTGTGCGATCTCTTCAGCAAAGAGGTCGTAGCCTGGCGTTCGGGCTAGCTCTTGAGTTGGATTCTCGAGCAAATCATTGATGTGCTGGAGCTCTCGAGCTTCTTCTGATTGATATTGAATACGCCCAGGCAAATTCTTCTGAGCTTCAATCTTCTTCCTTCGAATTGCCTCAAGATTTTCCATGTTAGACTCTTGAGATTGCCTCAATGAAGTGCGAGAATGTCGAGGATTTCCCTGGCGTTCATGAAGGCGTTGGTCGTGTCCGCCAGTGGTGGTGTCCTGGCCATTGCCACGAGGGGGCGCAGTGTGTGACCTTCGGGAAGGGTCTCCATCTCGGTCTCTAGAAGAGTGATCTTGATCTGAGGGAAGGACGAAGACCTCCCGTTGATGATTCTCACTTGCGCTCGAGGCCTCTCCGCTTGAGGAGTCGCCGAGACACCATCTGGCGACTTGGGAGTAATCCCTCCAAGTAGGGAAGTCTGGTTATAACCGTCTCCGTCGGCAGGTGTGACCTGCGGAGAGATGGTCGAATTTGCAGGAAAAGCATGCTTGATCCCGCTCTCTTTGGCGTTATCCAGAGAGAGAGAATCACCAGATGCCGGTGAAGTCCCAGAATTGTGGCTTCTAGAGCTTGCCTCACCAAGTCGGACCGCCTTAGGGGAACTTGGACACTTCGAGGAAAAACTCTCGTCGTGTCGTGAGTCCACTGGTGTGGTCTGGTCGATTGACCCTTGTCCCTTGAGAGGGTAGATTCTCTCTTGGGCGTCTTGTTGTGGGGATAAGGATCCTCCTCAACTTCACCGGCGACATTGTCTCTGGATCTGTGGGAAGATCCCGAGGCAAGAATGCCATAGGATGAGTCATCACTTGGTTCGTGACCGAATCCGGCATCCATGTCGACGTCTGCAGACCGCCAAGTCGAACCAGCTCCTCGTTCCATTCTCCGCCATGAGTGCATGAGATTTGGAAAACAGAGAAAATGTTGACAAGAAATTACCGAAGATCCCCACGGTCGGCGCCAACCGCTTGTGTTTAGAACCGAACTTACGTAAAGATTGTTTGATTCGGGGTCTCCTAGAATAGAATCATGCAGAGATCGACACGAGAATTTTTATACGTGTTCTGCCTTCTCGAGAGAATAACAACCCTACTCTGTGTGTGTATGGTATTGAGTGTATCTTGAACAATCGGGGAAAAACTAAGACTATTACAGATAGTGCTTGTATTCTGATGGCTCCTCCCTTCCTTCCTTTTCTCTAGTTGCTGCCTTTTATAGTACGTGAAGGAGCGGCAGTTACTCCAGGTAAAGCGGCGCCTCATCACCTCCTGTAACGGGTGCATGTTGGTAGTAATTACCGGTGTATTAATTCCTCCACGTCGCTCAACAGCTATATACCAGAGATAATGGGGTATTACGTGCCATTATTCTGTAGAATAACAACAGATGATGATTGTTGAATTCCTTAATCAATAAGACCCACTTGTTTGCGTGTTCATTTGATTATAAGGTGGTCGTGGCTGACCTAGTCGTAGATGAATCTCGATTATAAGGTAGTCGTAGCAAGACTTACGACTATGGGATAGTCGTAGCATAACTTACGACTATGGGGGTGGTCGAGAAGAACTTACGACCATCCATTTGGTTCTTCCTTCATAACATTAAGGGGTACACTCAGGGTTCACATGACGTCATATTTACCTATAATAAAAATTATAGATAAAAGGTAAAATGAGGATTATTATATCCTCGTCAAATATGAATACTGAAGTTGCAATTAATCTCTTCTGAAATTCTCAGTAAATCGGTTCACTTTTGGCGATCAGGGCGAACTGGTCCTTTTACAATGGGTGAGGGGTCTTGGCTATCTTGAAACAACTGTCTCACTTATCTTCAACTGACACTGTCTTGTTCACAAATGGTTATGGGGAAAATTGAAATTCTTACTCAAAACTCAAACAAGATGACTCTGAGGTTCTGAAGATTAGCTCCTAGATAAACTTAAATTCTTGCACATCTTGTGTTAACAATTTATCATAACAGCTCACATTGGTGCTTGATAAATGTAAGAACTTGATTTGACACTGCCTATATCTGAGAAAATCATTTGCTTTGCTCTATCATTTCTGCAAACTCATTTGACAACTTTTGTCATAGTTGACCTCTGATATAATTCCTTCTGAATTTGGCTGATTCGGGGTTCCAAGTCAAAGACAAACTTGACTTCTAACATGGTTGCATGTTGTATAGATCACTTGCAATAACAATTGCATACTCTCTTGCGGATATGGACATTATCACATGGTTAAATTCTTCAACCATTTACTGTTGCCTTACTGCTATGCAAAGTAGTGGCTTAGACTTCAACATGACCTCTTATAATTACAGCTCTATGGCTTTCGATTAACATGACTCAGAGCTTGATTACTCAACATGCACAGGCATATGCTAAGAAAGGTATCCAATGATTTAATATCCAATAATTCCTTTTTCTTCGTAATTTGCATACAAAGATGTCTACTTTTCTGCTCTCAAACAAAAGAAAAGATTACAACTATTTTCTAACTTTATTCCTACGAACGGAGGCATGGCACTGTGATTTGGTATCACCAATCTAGACTTTCTTGGTAACATCATCGTTCAAACGTCTCTTCTTTGACTGCTTTGTTCGACACACAAATCCTACTGTGTTATACCACCTGCTCTGGGAGTTACGATCTTGACTGACACGACTTTCGGCATTCTTGCATCTAGAGTGAGTGACTGGTTCTACTGAGGACACTGGCTGACGTAATTACCTTCTTCATGACAATTGTAACATATGCGAGGCGGACATTGTGCCTTGCTTGGCAACACTGTGGCGGAACGACTATCATTTTTAAAGGTTGAAGGTTGTCACTTTGCAGGGCATCTCTTGGCATAGTGGCCTTACTTACCACACTTGAAACACTCTACTAGCGATATTGACTTGCTTTTCTTTCGAGGCTGGTTGTTAAGGTCAACATTCTACATTTGTGATTATTTATCTGACAAATCTTGTACTGACAATGGTTTGCCTTCTGTTGCTAATGCTTTGACAGTGGCTTAGAAATTTTCTCGCTGACGTTGCATTGCAGAAGTCAACACTGAATACATGGGGCACTAGCTCGGACAATGACCATCGCCTTCACACAAAAAATATGTGATCTTGCTCATGGGACATTCTCTAATAGAATAGTTTCCTTCGCAACTGGAACAATTGGTATTATGTTCATCGGCGCTATGGCCTATTTGTCCATAACGGATACATGCACAATCTTCTAACTTATCTAGTTGGTAGCACTTCAAATGACAACGGCTAGATTTGGTGTAGGATATCATAATAACAAGTTTCTCTTGATCACTCTTGCTTGATGTCGTATGCTGTTGGCAAAAAGCTGTGGCAAACTCTGCCCAAATGATGGTCTGCTTGTCCTAATGGGCGGCGCGAAAATTTTCCTATCAATCTAATGTAACTCCTTCTAATTGATGAGCAGTATAGAAAAATTTCTCATTATCATTGCATTGCACAACAGTTAGCTTTTCTTCTATGGTGCGAATCCAGGATTCTGCATCCTTGAGTGCGGTTGATCCTTCAAAGACGGATGGCTTAGTCATCATGAATTTTACAAACTTGGTCTAAGGGCGTGCTGTTGGAATGGCAACGAGTTGTGCATCATTGCAAAAGTTACTACTATCCAACGGTAGCATTATCGCTGGCATGAGCTGATTCTGGGTGGCAAGAAGCTGATTTAGGCTCTGATGTTTCACTACTGGCGCTGGAGATAGCTGTTGGTTAGCGTCTGCTTTGGTACTGACACTAGTGATGGTACGACGGCTCGCTTGATTATTCTGATTCATCAAATTGATTAACGTAGCGACGGTCTGATTTTGCTATGTCATCATGTCATTCATGTTCTGCATCATCGCATTCTTGAATTGAGTTTTGCTACCAAGAATTGTCTCATGACTAGATCTGCTACTCCTGGTATTGACAACTGTCAACTGGAACTAACAAGATCTGAGCTGGCACGGACTGTCTCAAGATTACTGACAAGGTTGGCTCCGCTGGGGTTCTCCATCTACTAGCTGATCAAGGCTAAGAGATGAGAGGAAAAAGCATAAGGTAAGGAAAGACAATCTACCAAGAGGGGCAGGTTTAACCCAAGTAACACGCAAATAGCCGGAAAGCTATTGAGAGGCATAAAACTCACAACTAAACTATACACAGAAGAAAGAAAATGAAAATCTAATCGTCTAGTCGATTAAACTCTAACTTAACTGGGCGACTTGGCTCAACACACGGGAGGAACCAATGCTAATTTATCCTATATGTCTGGTCTGAAGAAAACTCGATCTGGTCACAGTCTTTGTCAAACGTTGACCGCTTGCGATCCATGTAGGTGAATCTTGGAGAAAGACAGGGCGACGTACAACTTCTTCTTGGTCTTCAATTCTTGCGATGAACTTGTCTTGAACACTTTGGGAGATGTCGATACGTCGTTGTTGGTTGCATGGCCTTCAAAGAGTTTTTCAAAACAGCTCTTGGGCATCCACCGAGACATTTGGCACATACAGCAACAAACTATAAGAATTATGGGAAGAGAGAGTCCAATTTAATACTCAAAGTGGTGAGGAAGAACATAGATGAGAAATAAATAGAATGGAAGAGTATAGAAGCTGGACAAGATGAGAATAGCACATCATTAAGATTTTCTATTTGTAAAAATAAGTTTTGAAGCTTTCCTTAAAAATGGCCATTCTAACTAAGTTCACGACCTACAGTTGATATGGCTCTGATACCACCTCTGTCGGGACCCAAAAATGCAATTCTAGACCCTTTGTGTATACTGCACTAGCCTAGGGTCATGCTAGTGCACACAGTGGCAACATCAATAAAATATCATTTCTATATACAAAGATGACTAACAAATAGGCAAATAGCAGTAATTATCAGAGTAACGATCTTAAGGTCAAAGCTTACAATTAATGCCTCGTATGCTTAATAGCTCAATTAAGCTACAATGGAAGGTAACTTAATAACCGGTGAAGCCCATCCATATGCCCACAGAACCTAAAATGGAGCGACCTAGTTCTCCACAATCCTTGAAGTAGACCTTGTTGACCGATGATTCCTCCACTTTATCTGAATGATTATAGCAAGATTGAGTACATAGCTGTACTCAACAAGTTGCACCACCGAATGTAAATATAGATGGCTTATTCCAAAGAAAATGGCATATGGGGTTATTTTGCAGAAATACAACATTTGTAATTGAATACAAATAATAGATTGAAAGCATAATTCAAAACAAATAAACAATATTAATTTATCAATTGTTTTCACAAAGACACAAAGCCTAAACAATTTCTTTCACACAGCCACATGAATTAAATCACATAGCCGTCCCTTCCCAATTGTTTTATGAAAATCTACCCCTCGTGTGAAATCCACGAGCATGTCCATGACCGCGGACGCGGCTATTCGATCAGAGTTGGTCACAACAAAACCTTTCCAAAACTTCATCTCAACAATTGACACTCACGATGTGTTTTACTGCCGGCACCAACCCTCATAGAGTAAGTTAGTCTGACGCACACCGTTGGACAGGGAAGCGGCGAACCGTCCCACGATGTGAATCGCCACGGAGACAGAAACACACCTCCACCTTGGCACAGAGCCTAACCTACTACCTGAGTATTCAATGTCGAGAATCCATAACTTACTAAGTTAGGCCCGTCCCATACCAAGCATGTGGTTGTACCATAAGGCCTAGTTCAATAGCGCACAAAGTTAAGTGCTTAATTGACCAAGGCGAGACTGCCAAATTCTAACAAAGTAATCATTCTTTTTCAAATATCCCAAGCACGGAGCTCCTCCATATCACAGAGTTTTCACCACTCGTCTCAGTCTAAATCTTTTCCCACCCTATTGGTTAAGTGAAACACATGCCATCAACGAATAATAGTACACAACACACAGAGTTTAATCACAGAGTTCCATATTCACTTAGTCAGATTCATATTTGCAACTCACATGAAATGATGTCTCGTGGCATGGCTAAGTAATCTACTCGTATCTAACCAGCCACGTTTGTGCTACAATAATACCAACTAAATAAAGAACCAATTTAGGGTGACAAAAGATCATTACATAACAATAGACAAGGTGGATATAAACAAATTGGATTAAGAACTAAACCCAAAAGCATTTAACTTAAAGTAAATGCAATAATTTGAATCAAAGTAATCTTGAAAACAGGGTTCAATGTGATCAAAGGTACAACTTGCCTTACTATAGCAATGATAGTCTTATTTTATCTTCAATTTTCTACTTCCTTGACCTTCAGCTCCTTCGGACGATTCCGGGACTTCGACGTCTAACAAGAAAGAAAGTGCAAAATAAAAAAAATTCAAAAAGACAAATCAATAAACTCCAAATTGAAAATTGAATGGTACTGGAAGGTAGATAATGAATTTAGATGAATTTAGAAACTTAAATGGGTTAAAACGGAGTTCGTATGAGAAAGAACGAGCTCTTGGAAGATTGAAATTCATATGAAATGATGAAAAAGAAAAAGGGAGAGAGACTGACAATTGGGGTCTACGGAATATTCCCAGAATATTTTATTTCGAAAATATTAGAAAATTGCTGAGTATATGATACGTGGGACCTACTGATATTTATGGATTTCTAGAATTAAAATAATTCCAGAAATAAGGTAGAGAGAGTGACAGGTGGGACCAATAAGATAAATGGTTTTTCAAGAATTAAATTAGTTCCCGAAAACAGGATTTGGGGTTGACATATAGGCCACTAATCTATGGATCAGGTCCACAGAGATATGCTAGTCTACGGTGGACCAAACCCATGAACAGGTTTGACCAAAGGTTTGACTGATATGTGGGGACCACATGTAAGAGAGAGAAATATTTAGGGTTTTTAATTGGGTGGATGGCATGTGGGGTCTACAAGTAAGAGTGAGAACAGAACGCACAGAGGAACAGAGAACATGTTGATTTTGGCGCATGGGGTGGGCGGAGGATGGACGCGAACCAACTCCGGCAAACAGGCCAAATGGAATGGCGACAACGAACAAGAGATGATGACGTGGTCCAGACATCGAGAATCGACACCATGCGCTGGCAGCGAGGCGAAGAACGGCAGTGGCGGAGACCTCATGGGTGCGCACCACTTCGGGCAACGCTTTACGAAAAGGGAGGTGAGCATGGCGTAGAACACGGTGACGTGAACCCAACGGTGGTGGAGTTGAAGATAGGGGATCAACGGTTGTGGAGTAATTGGTTGGAGAAGGGAGACAGACAAGAGGAGAGAGAACGCTCGATTCTCGGCACACGGTGGATGAAACTTGAATCTAAAAGATGGAAAAAATAGGTATTGATGAGGGGCACGAGATGACATGATCGGATTTTGGAAAAACTCACCAAGGAGGCATGGCGCTCGACGTACGCATTTCAGTGTCA
Source organism: Phyllostachys edulis (assembly GCA_036346405.1). Taxonomy (NCBI): domain Eukaryota; kingdom Viridiplantae; phylum Streptophyta; class Magnoliopsida; order Poales; family Poaceae; genus Phyllostachys; species Phyllostachys edulis. Next base: position 48,190,549 of record CM070563.1, on the reverse strand, counting down.
TGCCTCGACATGGCTGGTGGTGAACCGGTGGTCTTCGGATGAAGAGGATAGAAGCATGATGTGGAATGCGGCGATGTGAACTCAATGTCACAGACGGTATAGCCGGGGGACGTCGGATGGAGGCACAACTCGACGGAGAAGACCTTCGGTTGGAGCTTGGTCTTTTACAGATTGCAACGAAAATAGATCGATTCGGAGGAAACCAAATCAGGGGATTGAAAGAGGAGATCAAGACAGACATTTGGACATGATCAGTTTCCTTTTATATGCACCGGAGAGGACGATAGAATATCAACAAGGATACGGTTGGAAACGTACAGAGAAAGAACTCTCTATTCAGTTTTGGCTGTGAAGACAGACAATATCTGATAAGTACTATAGCATCCATGTGGTACAGGAGAGAGAAACAGAATTGGAAATCCAAAATTAAATAAAAGGCCGAAAATCAGGAGACCAAATAAATAGTAAATAAATCCGAAAAAATCTCAGAAAATACCCAAAAATTCCTTGGAACACAAGGAAGCCAAATAACACTAGTTTTTATTTAATATATGTTTTGATTAGTAAAATTAAATATTTTTAATTTAGGAAATTCCCAATTAAGCTTATTAATCAAATAAAATTGGTGAAATGTTCCAGAGACCTAAATTACTCCAACGATTTTTGAAAACCTAAATTTTGGGACATTACAATGGATATTAGATTTAGGTTGTTTCTTCCATATATGTTCTACGAGGGAGTTGTTTGACAATAGATATCTACGCTCAGCACATGAAACTGCTCACTTAGTGGATTGCAAGGAGTATGCAATTACTAAGGTAGGAACAGTTACATTGGAGAAGTATAATAGAGCACATCGTACATTGGCTGTACTTGGGTATGTTCCTGGCTTAAAGAAGAATCTAACATATGTGAGGTCGCTTGAACTCGAAGGTTGTGAGGTATCACTTCAAGATGGAGTCATATGAGTTACTTACAACGGGTAGGTAATAATGAAAAGTATCTGGAGCAATGGATGATACCGATTAATGGGTAATCATCAGGGAAGAGCAACCAACAAGAGGTTTGATAAAAATCCTGATCAACATAAAGAAATCGTGTCGTCAACGATATGTACTCAAATCTCATCCACAGTTATGCGCGGAACTGCAAATACGTATGCAAAATCTAGCAGGCGCGAAGGCGAAGGTGCGAGCTGTTGGAAGAAGGAAGATGTGGTGGGATCAACTACGTGGTACAGGTGGGCAGGTGGAGCTTGAAGGCGGTACAAACCTATGGCATGTAAAACTGTACAAATAGGAGGTGTGGTTAACCAAACTACACAATAAAGGAACTCTCAAGTGGAGGGTCCAGGTAAGCTAGCCTGGACATTAACGCATACATTGCGGTCATGTGCATGGGCCCTTGTGGTGGGGCCACTCCCAAAGGTGGGAAGAATTTTTTTTGGAAAAACAAAAATATCGGAGCCTATTTGGAGCGAATTCTTGGAGTAGCATGATGATTTTAATGGATAAGAGTCAAAGTGGAGATTGTTGTGTATGGGTGACTTATATCCTTCTACATGGATTCCTATCCTAATTAGGATTCCTACTTTCTTTTGGAGGAGAACTAGGGGGCACTATATAAAGCCATAGGGGTGGTCATGGAGAACACAAACCACAAACTAGCTCATTCAAATAAAGATGTGCACGAGAGGATTAGATGGTAAATTATTCTTTAGCACTAGATTCTTATATATGGCAAGGATCCGAGGGTCCCAAAAAGGTCGAGAGGGTTGTGAGAGAACGATAATCCTTATACTTTTTTGAGGTTGTGCTTAAGAAATTTGTGGTTGGCTTCGCCAAATCTTTTATCTCTCGTTGTGATTATTTTGTCGTCGTTATTTGGTTCTCTCTATGAGATTCATCAACTTCGTTCTTGACACCGTGCACGCTCGTGTCATTTCTCATAAACTCTGATCTCACCTAGGGATGTTACGCATAAGAATGAGTATCAAAGTATAACAGTTAGCCACACATTAAAGTATCTCTCAACCAAGTATCTAATCCGCTGTAATCCGTTGCCGGTTGTTTCACGTGGCAAATCTGGCAACCCGAATATATATACGTGAGTTGCACACCGTGCAGATTGCACCGTGTGCCAAACCAATCTTTATTCTTCTAGTTTCAATCTCGAACGAGATGGTTGGCTAACCCTCTTTTCTACCCTAAGCACAGTGATCCCCACCTACTTTTGGTATCCAAGCACCTACCAAGGATTATCAGCACTCACAATAAACAAGGATTGCACAGTCGGCGCTTCACTGGTGCCTATTGATCAGCTACAACACAAACAAGCACTACTGAGAAATTGTATGATCAGTATGGTCAGCAAAGGGAACCTGTGATATCATCGATTGGTAAATTCGCTGAATGGATGCCTGCAGCTCTACTTCCAATTAAATAAAAAAATATGCTAATAGTACTCTGCAAAGTTGAGAACAATGCCTCCTGAAAAATTAAGACAGACTAGTGCTACTACATATGTAACCAATTCTGAAAACAAATATGTTCAACATTTTGAATTCTGCAAGTCAACTACTAGCAGTAAAGCTTGCATTGCAAATATGGACACACCAATGCTGCTATTTTAAACAAGAATTTAAGTTAGAACTAAAAGTACATATAATATAAAGTATGCATTTTCTCTCAAAGAATATCAAGGAGTAGATTGAAACCTCCAAACTAAAGCAAATATCGAAAAAACAGTTAAAATAGCATTGGAATCATGCTCAATGTTTGCTTCTAAAAATTATCTAATTTAACTAGCAACATTGTCCAGACACCAAACATACTGAAGTTGTACTCAAAGAATAGCCAGACCAATGGCAGACGGTGTATACATTGCAGCATACTCTTCCAAGACTTATGCAAGTAACAGGACAAATCAACCAGATCCAACTATCATTCCCTCGCAATATATTGGGCGTCGACCGCCAAATCCAACTATTATTCCCTCGCAACAATAACAACCATTATCTAGACCGAGCAAACATGATAGGGCTAGAACTCGATCGGGAATACACATTTATTTCACCATAATCTATTAAAGACTACGCTAAATCACATTCGCCATAGGCAATTGTTTAATTAACATCATAGCGTCTAGGTTTTTGCCGCCACAACCAAGGAGAAGTAGGAAACCTATAAATTTATACTGTTCGATCAATACATTAATTTTTTCAACAATAACTTCAGTAAAATTCTGGTAAGGTCCCTTTTACATATAGTTAACAAACTTCATGACACTTTCGAATATGATAACCAACACTACCAGAATCCTCTATTTTCCCGAGTGCCTCAAAGTTTCCCGAGTGTTTTGAAGAAAACACTCGGTAACATCCCGAGTGTTTCATAAGGCACTCGGGGAGAAACTAAAACACTCGGTAAATAAATATTTCCTGAGTGTCCGATTGGACACTCGGGAAATTCTGACGGGAGCCCCTCCAAAACGGCGAACCGACGCGTTCTCAACGGGGACAAGTAATTTCCTGAGCATCAGTTCGTTGGATACACTCGGGAGAGAATGAATTTTTAGCGCCATTTTTTCCCCACTGCGTGCCCATTTTTTCGCTGCTGACACGAAATCGCGCGAGCCAAGTCCTAACCCCGGCCCGTACAGCAAATCCCTAATCCCCCACCTCCTCCATCTCTGCGACCGACGCCGCCTCCCCGTCCTCCTCTTCCTCCACCGTCTCCACCGCCTCCGCCGCCGCCGTCTCCCCCTCCTCGTCTACCGCCGCCGCACCTGACGCCTCCCCCTCGTCTCCTCCCCCACCTCCGCGATCGGCGTTGCCTCCCCATCCTCCTCTTCCTCCACCGCTTCTGCCGCCCCCCTCCACCTCCCTCTCCGATCCCGACCCCGCCGCCCGTCCCCTCCACCTCCCTCTTCGATCCCGACCCCGCTGCCCCCCTCCACCTCCCTCTCAGATCTGGACCCCGCCACCCCCCTCTTCCTCCCTCTCAGATCTGGACCCCGCTACCCCCCTCCTCCACCGCCTCCGCCTCCATCTCATCCAACGCTGACGCCGCCGGCCTCCTCGTCTACCGCCGTCGCACCCGACATCGACGTCCTGCCCCTCTTCCGCCGTCTGCGTCATTGTCTGCCGCACACCTCCGTACCCGACAGCGCCGTCATCCTCCTCCTCCGTCGCATCCTCCTCGTCTGCCGCTGCCGCAGCAACCAAGGCCTCCATCTTCCTTCTCATCCGCCGATGCTGCTGCCGCCCCCTCCTCTATCCCGCGCTCGACCACACAAATCCCACAACAACTGACAAAGGGCGTATGTTGTGCCGTGGTAAGTTTCTTTGCCCAAATCAGCAAGAATTTTATAGGAATTTTCCCTGATGATGCTTCTTTTTTGTTTGTAATATAGTATTTCCTTTGGCATCGCAATTCAATTAGTATGCTCTAGGAGCTTTTGAATGACTAATGCAGTAATAAAGTAGCACTCAAGATAAAAGTGAGCAAAGAATCTAAACTACACATATACTTAATAGCAGAAAGAGTAGATTAACATGAAATATTTTGCTCAATCACACAATTTAATTGGGTGCTTATGAATGCACGATTGTGTTTTAAACGAACTATATACACTATCAATTGGCAAATGATATGGTTCACCTTTTCCCTCAAAAAAAATATACATGCCTAGATAAACATGTCAACCTCACATTATTGATTGAAATTTACTAACGGTAGTCATTTGTAGCACTTCTTATTTACTCATTTATATGGTTTATAATCTAATGTATTGTGAGAAGTTCCAGCTTTTAATTTGGAAGATCACGAGATGTTGTACGTATATGTACATATACATTATTCAGCTTTTTTTTTGTTAACAGATGATCATATGAGGCATGCGTAGTAGTATAATGGAACACTGATATAAATGGAGCCCTTATAAATGAATGTTAGTTGGGGTTCTAGCTTGTTGTTACCCCCTCATTCTCTAGTAGTAAACTGATCCTATAGTACGCAATTATTTTGCTAAGACGACTCTTGCCTTTTAGAAATCATATGAGAAGCTTTTCGAATTAGGACATACGCCTTGTTTCTTGGCTCAGAGTCAGAGATCGATATCCTATCCCATGTTTCCGCCCTAACTAGCTAGCAGCAAATGTAGCGAGTGTGAAAATAGAAAAATGGAGAAGAAAATCATAGCATGCATGTATATATGCGTCCATATAGTTGCCATACATATTACAAAGACTTGGTGCAGTATATTATTAAATTTTAGTCCTCATTTGAGCATGATTAATTTTTTTTACTTACTGGAGCACTAACTAAAATACTACCAAAATCAAAAGGCTATCTTCAATCAATAATATATGCCACAAGAACAAGACAATCCAGATGTGATGTATGCATTATGGTAATTCATATGATAGGTCTTTACTGCTCAGATATTTTTTTTGGTTTCTTTGGTTTGTTGCCACAGTTTGCTACAATTGAGTGTTCGTACCATGTCAAACCGTCCTATCAAGGACTATATGTAAAGAAGAATCACAAATTTTCCTTATATAGTTAAATTAGTATATATGAATATAAGGAGATTTGGCCATGATGGTTGAGAGATGGTGAGATAGTTTCCTCACCCAATTGTATGCATAGTAGAGTTTTTTTTTTTGCTTTTCTTTGAATGGTGCAAATAAATTGACTGTGAATGACAGCTGAAATTGAGAATTTTGCTTTCTTGTTATTGAGCTCTTATCACATATGGTTTTGGTTCTTTGCTACATGAAACCTAATCTTGTCTAGTGTGCTTTTTATGTTCCATGCCTACACATATTTGCATATGAACTATCCATATTCATTGAAATTCTGTTGGCAACAAAAAAGTTGGTTGCAAACTTACATTTTCTTAATTATGTGTTGTGACATGTTTAATGAACTTGTCTTGCATGCTTCTACAGTTCCATGGATATATCTACCATTTGTTGGCATGTTGCCATGACATTTAAGTTGCTATCCTTTATGGATATTGTTGCTTACTTTGTTTTCAATACAGTCCCTAATTAGTAGATACTACAGTTCGCTGAGGCTTGATTATTTTCTGGTACTTGCATACAGTGCTGCCGCTGCCTCCTCAGCAGCCGCCACCGCTGTAGATCTCAATTCACTTGGTGCTTGCCCTCGCTGACTGCCTCCACCGACACACAACTGCAGCCATCTTCCCCACCGCATCTCCCTCGGCTCCCTCAGCTCCAAGAACTACTGTAAGCTAGTAGATAAGTGTAAAAAGAAATAAAGTTTGCTTATTTTCTTCTTTGTTGTCCATTTATGGTGGATTGATATGCTATCATTACAATGCTACATTAACGTGTTAATAAATAATGGTATTCATATATATTGAAAGAAAGTGTTTTTATGCTCCGTTGATCATGTATGTTGTCTTCATGTCAATCTGTTTTATTGTACATATATAGGGCATGCATCCTATGGTATCTTCTAGCTAGCTCTGTAGTTGTAATTTTTGACATAAATAAAAGTTGGATTAAAATATGCATTATGTTTTGCACACTAGGATGGCTGAGGATCGTAGTTGGATGTACACTGGGCGTACAGAGATGGATGACTATAGCCAAGAATGGATGGAAAAGTTGACAAATTTTGTGGATCGAGCATTTGCTAGGAGTAATGGACAGGGTGTGTTGTGCCCTTGTTCTCGTTGTTCGAACACACGACCACAAATGTGGGTAACAATGATCGCACACTTGTGCAAGTATGGATTTAGGCCAGGCTGTACTGTGTGGGTCTATCACGGCGAGTCACAACGTAGTAAATCAGATGTGCTAAGGGAAGAAACGGACGATGGTGGCCACAATGAGAGTAGGATAGAAGACATGCTAAATGATGTGCGTAATGCATATGGGCCACCTGTAGAGGAAGAACCGGAGCCTGCAACAAGTGCTTTCTTTGATATGTTGTCTGCAGCGAGTTAACCACTTCATGGGAAAACACAGGTGTCCCAACTAGATGCCATCACACGACTACCGGCTGTCAAGTCTCAGTTCAGCACAAGCATTGCTTGCTTTGATGCATTCTTAAGCGTGTTTAGCACTCTTCTTCCAGATGGTCACAAACTGCCCGCTAACTTGTATGAGGCCAAGAAATTGATAAGCGCACTAAATATGCCATATGAGAAGATAGATGTTTGTCCAAATCATTGCATGCTATTTAGGAATGAGAATGTGGACAAAGATCACTGTGATAAGTGTGGTGAGTCTAGGTTTGTTGAGATTGACTCCGGTGATGGTCAGAAGAGGCAGCTTCCTATTGGCAGAAAAATACTTCGCTATCTACCATTTGTGCCACGAATCCAACGGTTATACATGTCTGAGGTTTCTGCTAAACAAATGATATGGCACAAGTATGGTCATCGGTACCATGATGACAAGATGGTCCACCCATCTGATGGTGAAGTATGGAAGCAATTTTACCGAGAATATGTAGAGTTTGCCGCGGAGCCTCGGAACATTCGAATTGCAATTGCAACTGATGGGTTTAACCCATTTGGTATGGGGGCTGCACCATACAGCTGTTGGCCTGTGTTTGTCATTCCCCTTAACCTCCCACCTGGTGTTTGCATGCAGAAGCAGAACATATTCCTTTCCTTGATAATCCCTGGTCCTGAATACCCAGGGAAGAATATGAGTGTATTCATGGAGCCGGTGGTGGATGAATTGTTACATGCTTGGGAACAAGGCATAGTAACATATGATCGGGCATTGAAACAGAACTTCACCATGCGGGTCGTGTACCACACATCCATGCATGACTTCCCCACGTACGGGATATTCTGCGGGTGGTTTGTACATGGGGAGATGTCATGCCCAATCTGTAGGGAGACGTTGCGTGGCTGTTGGCTAAAGCATAGTCACAAGCACTCCTTCTTCGATTGTCATCGTCAATTCCTTCCAATTGGCCACGAATTCAGAAGTGACATAAATGGATTTAGGGCCAATATTGCTATCCGCAGTGGACCACCACATTGTCTGGCAGGTGAGGAGGTTCGTGCACGGCTAGATGCTTTGAAGCCTCTTGATGATGGTGATGGGTTCGAGAAATATGGTGAGGAGCACAATTGGACTCACATTCCAAGTTTCTGGCAGCTACCATACTTCCATAAGCTCATTCTTCCCCATAACATAGATGTAATGCATAATGAGAAGAATGTTGTAGAAGCCATATTTAGCACATTCTTTGACATTCCAGAAAAGACGAAGGACAATGTGAAGGCTCACCTTGATCAGGAGGAGCTTTGCAACAGGCCCTCTCTGAATATGATCCATAAGCCAGCTACTGGCAAGTGGGAGAAGCCAAGAGCTAGTTATTGCCTAACTAGGGTTCAGAGGAATGATATTTTGGAATGGTTTCAGACCCTAAAGTTTCCTGATGGGTATGCAGCAAATCTAAGGAGAGGAGTGAATTTAGTTACCATACGCATCAATGGCCTAAAGAGCCATGACTACCACATGTTCATGGAACGCCTTTTGCCTGTGATGATTCATGGCTACGTCCTCGAGTTTGTTTGGCAAGTGATGGCAGAGTTGAGCTTATTTTATCGATAGCTATGTGTGAAAGAGATAGATCCCAAGGTGATGTCAACTATGGAGAGTGAAGTACCTGTGTTGCTTTGTAAGTTGGAAAAGATCTTTCCACCTGGCTTCTTCAATCCAATGCAACATTTGATTCGATGTATCCAATTGAGAGGGAACAAAAGGAATTACGAGGTAAAGCAAAAAACTGATCGCGTGTTGAAGCATCCATATCAGAGGCGTACATACTTGTCTTGTTGCCTATAGGGAATTTGTTAGGAGCGAGTGGAAGCAACATCGAGACCCATCCAAAAAACAAATTGAGACCCTTCTTAGGAAGGGTGCTGGGAATTGCAAACCAAATTTCCCGACTTGGTTCTATCGGAAAGTAACTTCTCTATTAGCTAGTCCCCCTTGCACATAATATTTACTAAGTAAAGAGGAACTAATACATGAAACCCATTCTATTTATGCTGTAGAGTTTGAAGGACAAGTCTATGAGCAGCGAATTGAGGCAAGTTGCTCAAAGATGCCACACTCGGGTGATGTCTTATAGTACCTACGATGTGAATGAGTACCGCTTCCGAACATCGACACATGAGAGGGAACGGCCTAATGCAACAACAATTAATAGTTGATTGGTGACTATAGGGCAGGATGGGAGCAATACACCTGTTGAATACTATGGAGTAATTGAAGAAACAATTGAACTAAATTTTCATGGTAGCAAACCTCTCAAAGTTATGTTATTCAAATGTCATTGGTTCCATCCGTTTAGGGGAGTCAGACGGGACACATTACTTGGGTTGGTTGAAGTTGCACATCAATCAGTCCTACTAGGCAATGACCCATTTATTGTGGCTTAGCAAGCCACCCAAGTATACTACATCCCATACCCATGCAAAACTATGAGTAGTCTAGTGGATTGGTGGGTAGTACATAAGGTGCAACCATATGGTAAACTACCTACCCCTAGTGAGTAGGACTACAACATCGAGATCAACAATGGTGTTGACCTATTCTTTCAAGAAGATGGGCTGCCAGGGACTTTTCAAATAATAATTGGGGAAGAGGACGATCACATAGATGACATTCAAATCGATGCCGATGAGGTTGTAAACCAAGAGGACTTGGAACTACTTAATCGCTTAGACATTGATGGCACTAAAGGGGATGAGGTTGAGTCAACACCTCATGATAGTGACAATGACTTTTTAGAGGGCCCATCTGTGGAGGATCCCATTGTAGACGACTACTTCTAAGCATGATCTTGTACGTTTTCCATCTATTTTCTTCATGTTTTTAATTTTTTTGTATGAGCTTACTTGATTACATTATATTACGTCTTTCTATGAGCTTACTTGATTACGCTATATTACATCTTTCTATGAGCTTACTTCATTGCGCTATATTAATTGATTTATTTAATTTCATTTCATTTCAGGACACAAAAAAATGAGTGGCGTCAAAGAGGCAGCATATTCTAGTCGAGGCAGATGTCTGTTTTCCAAAGTGGCAGCATCATGTGATGGAGGCAGAGGGGCAGCCGCGGCCACTCGAGGAGGCAGAGGGGCAGCCGCAGCCCCTCGAGGGGGCAGCGTGGGGTCTACCTCTAGTAGATCAGGCTCTTGTACCCTGCAGCGTGCTGATGATGTGGATGATGAGTATCATCGTAGTGAGGAAGAGGGTGAGGAGGATGAGCACCGTGAGGCAGAGGGCAGTAGTACAACACAAGATTTTTGGTTGCAAGGACCTGCAAACCTGCCACCACGACCAACCTGAGAGGAGGACAAGCCTATCATCGTTCCTGTTGGTGACACGTAAGTAACTGTTTGCACTTTCACTAATTTAGCCCACTTACTTGCATACCTCAAAAAAACTAATATGCAAGCAATGGCGAGAAGAAGGCGGGGGTGAGAAATGTAGACTTCTGAATGACATAATTGGCTTGTTGATTCGATGGCACTTCCCTGGCTTGGTCACCTACAGAGGAAGGCAGGAGCCTGCATGGACATGGTGCCACTACAAGGTCGCTGAAGATACGGTCGCTGAAGGAGAAATACAATTTGACAATTGTTTGCAGCGGGTGGAGGAAAGTTATTGGGTAAGTGACTGGATATTCAAATCTGCATTTTAAGTATGGTAGGTTCTGTAATCTAGAATATATTTTTTTGTACATTGTTGCCCTTTTCTATATTTTTCTATTTGTGTCCATGAGATGGAAATCGAACAGTAGAAAGAAATTGGGATGATGTGGCACCTTTGTTTGTACTTGGCTAGTTGGCTTTAACATATATTAAGATGAACAGAGGGGACATGGATATTTTTAAAAGTAACGGCAGACTTATGTCATAGCATGATTTTAAGAGTATAGATAATGGTGAATAACTATAAATACTGAGAACGAGAATAGTGAGTGATTATAAATTTATAACTAATTAACTGATTACGGGGAGACAACTTGTCTAGTTATTATCTAGTGATGTCTGATGCTGGTATTTTACTACGTTGGCATGCACAAAGGCTAATCTTACACATTTATTTGTTTCCAATATATGTTGGATTGTAGTGGTGGTTTAGATGGGCTGAGGGACAGGAAGCTGATTCTAGGAGAGTGGTGTGTAATTCTGTTAAGAAGCTGATCCCACAAATGATCTACGAAGCACATATCCAAGCGGTGATCTATTACCACACACAAATCCTTGGACAGCAAATTCATAGGGCTGAGGCTTGCCAACCGCATATCACTTTGGAGGAGTACATGCAGGTAACCTGTACAAACGATGTCCTTGATTACAATGAATTCTAGTTTATTCATATTCTACACTTTGAACTTAGAAAGGACTAGAAAATCTTTGCTAACATCAGATAAAGTGGTGATGGTATTGCTTACATTGTTCTCTCTGCTCCCTCATTGTTCTAAAGGCAGTATGAATAAATGTGTGATCAAAAGACAGCTCACAAAGACCCAAGAAGACTGGACAAAATTTGCAAGGAATTTGCATTGTGAACTAATTAAAGGTGGTGCCATGACTAAACTGTGTACATCCTTCATACAAAAGGGTACAATCAAACACCTAGAAAAGAACAACCAGAAAGCTCCATTGAAGCATTACATCACGCCAAACATTACCTGTAACTCTATTTATTATATTTTCTAGTTTCCAGTCTAGGGAATCTTATCAAGCTTAACTCTGTGATGAAACTGATTGTGCACCCTTAGTATTGTACTGTTTTTTTCTTTTTAGCTGATGACTTATGAAAATGTAGGCAACGGTAAGATCAATGGCAGATCCAGCTGCTCCCGGAGCTACTCCCGGTGCTGATGCTGAAGATGGTACACGCGTTAGCTGCCCAAACCAAGATCATGTGGATGAGATCATCGCCGATAGGCCACCACCAGGTGCTTGCTATTTTCATGATCTAGTTGTTCAAATAAAACAGAATAGCAAAGAACTATGGCTGCAATAATCAAATACCAATAATAATTCTTATGTAGTTCAGCTGTGGTCACATGTAGCTCTTGTTTCGAGATTTATTTACTAGCTATTGATTATATTTTGAGAAAACCAAATATTTAGACAGTAAATTCATGCAATGGATAGATTAAGATTAAGGACAATAAAGGATGGGGGGAATAAAGATGATAGATCTAAATTTGCCCCCAGAAAAGATAAATGCCTATAAATTCTGTCATATAACCATCATGGTCATGGATTTGCTTTGAGGACCAAGACCAACTGACCAGTATACGACTCATTTTAGGCCTACAGGACATGACTGATGGCATATATGTATGTCTATGACTGTGTGTTGCTTAATGGAAAGACCAAAGATTACTTACTTGCTATGCTGCACAGCATTGCAATATATGTTCCATTATATTGAGATGAGACTTTAGATGCATTATGGATGATAGCTTGCATGAGATGCTGTTCTAGTGGATGAGCACATTCTCGATGAGACATTTGTATTGCTTGCACGACCAACCAAGCTAGAATATACGCGTGTCGACTCTGTTAGACTCTGCTATTTTGTTCTGCCTTATATATATATATATATCCTCAATTCCCTATTGATTGCTGATGAATCCTCATATTTCGCATCCATAGCATGTTGAGCCATTCTGGATTAATTTATAGTGTAAATTTCATGTACTTATCCACTGCTAATTGCAGGTGCTAAGGGTGAGGTCAGAGACAGGGTTTGGTCTTGTATGTGTTTTGGGCTGGATGTGTCCATAGCATGTTGAGCCATTCTGGATTAATTTCTAGTGTAAATTTCATGTACTGCAGTATTATCGCTCATGACCATTCATTATGTCAATGCAATCACCATTCACTATGTCAGTATTATCAGTGCAATGATCATGATCCATGGCCTTAGTTGGGTAGTGTGGGTCAAATGCCAGGTCTGTTCTAAGAAAACTGCTAATGATATATGCTACATAGATTTTTGATCGACTTTCGGTTCTAGGGCTGGGTCTGGTTTTCAAAACTGTGGGTACAGCATCCAGAATTTAACTTGTGTATCTTGGCTGGTAATTTGTTTATGTTGAATTTCTGCCATTTTCTGCCAAGGAAAACACAGAAGTTCCAATCCCCTCTCCAATATCCCTACTCGTGACATCATAATATGAGATTACATGATGAGTTAGCTTAGTCCTAACTCCTAAGCCATGTAAGCCATTAGTTGTGCAATAGGTCCTTAACTTTCCATTTTGGACCAATTGAGTCCCTTCTATAATACAATCAACAACTCTGCATTCATAGTTTTTCCATTAACCAAAAGCAACAAAACATGCCTAGTTTGGTCAGATTCATAGTTAAACAACCTGCCTAGAGAGGTTCAATTTCAAAGCTTCAAAACAGACACAAGATTTTGAAAAAACAAAAAGGTCTACACAATTTAGTCAACAATTGTATGCTCCTGTGACAATGTCGGACCCGGATTCCGAGAATCCAAATCCTCTGTGAAATCATTGTGCTATTCCCTGGATCAGTAGCTAGCACTTCACAGTACACATTGCTGAATCATTCATACAAGCGTGAACTGAGATATTAAATATTACAACCAACTGAGTAACACAGACCACGTCGGGTCGAGTTTTACAAAAGGGGCCGAACAGGCCAAATGGATTACATCACATAAAAGCAACGTAAACTACAGCGGAAGCAAAAGGCGTTGTAGGGCTCATCTCACACAGGCAAGCGACTGGGGTAACCTGTGTACGACGGATATTAACCAAGTGTTGGATAATATCAGTTGTACGCGAGTACCAACGAGTCTACTTAGACTGGGCGAGACCTAAACTACAGAAACTATACTACTCCTCGTCGTAGTCTTGTCCATCATCTCCTGGGCCATCGTAGAAAGCGCAGTCTCCGTCGTCTTCATTATCTGAAGGGTTGGGGGGAGAAGCGAGAATGAGCACTACTACCGTGCTCACGAGCCAACACACAATGCAATTATATACATGCAAGGCTTAACAAGGATGGCTCAGGTTCTTTTATTTGCGAAAGCCAGTTTCCAAATATCATAATTACAAAGTCCTATCACTTAGCATTTTAACAAATTGCATTTTATTAAAGAGAGCATGTGCAATAATTATTTTAGTAGAGAATCCATCCGGCGGAAACTCTACCAATGCATCCTTTTAATTGGAGCTGCCTCCAATGACCACAACCATTGAGCTCGACGGCTCAGGAAAAATCCAACACAGGGCTAGGTGAGCCCTTCCACCATTTTCCATACCATCCACAAAGTTTTTGAAATAGAACTAACTCAAGTTATGATTCCCATGTCCGCCTTTGACCGTAGGCACGATTGTTTAAACAGTTTTAGACTCTGCAGAGGTTGCACACTTTACCCACAAGAGATAGTCTACCCGTTACCCCACATGATTCCGTAGTCATGTAGTTGGGCGACCGTCACAGTAACCTTTCTAGCTATCTCGCCCCTTCCGTCATTCCACCCATACGGGGTTACGCCCATATGTTGTGCGGGATGTTCACCACAACGACTAGCGCAGCTGGCCCCGACCACAATGACTAGCGCAGCTGGTAACTTCACCATTTTGGTGTCCCTTCCAAACCGGAGTATCTCCACACTTGTACGTTCTTCGTTCCCCTCCAGTGAGATGACTTCCAAGGTTTAATAACTTTACTAAGCCAAGTTGCACTTTGCAGACTTGTGGTTGTACTTGTTTAACATGGGAGGTCATGACAAGATTAAGTCCTTAGGGTTATCTGGGCGGTTCGTTCCACAAGCCAACCAACAATGTGCTCCCCGAGCACCCACCACCTCACCATCCGCCCAGATAGAACTAGCAATTGGGGTTTTTGAGGAGTAAACCAAATTATTTTCCACACCTTTTAGCCAATGGACCACCAATGACTACCCAAAACATTTTATGTTGAGGAAATGATGATTGGGGTATTTAATACCCCGGTAATTAAGCAAGACTAGCATGTCGCTTAAGTACAACCTATAACTAGTATTACCATATAATTACTAGGGTGACAAGGATTAATGGATTCAAGTTGTCAAGGATGGCATATTAATTTAAGTAGTAAACAAGTGGGTAATTAACTACCTTAAGCTTTAACATACATTTGATAAAGAAATAAAGCATGCACTTTTGCTAATTTAAACGAATATAATTTGCATAAAATGTAGGATCAACATGGTCAAAGTATTGACTCACCTTGGTTAAAGGCTAGGGGTTCTTGATACTCTTGGTCTTGATCAACTTGAGGATCGCCGGCGTCTTCAAATCCTTATTGCGCGAGAATACCGGAAAAAGACACAACGGCAAAGAGAGCAAATAAATACACAAGAATAAACAAAAAAACTCCAAATTAATCAAGCCCTATGCCATTAGTAAGATCTTGATTTAACAAATTTTTAGAAATTTATTTCATAATTTTTGGAGTTAAAACAGAGGAGATATGAATTATCAAAGATTAAACGAATTAGAAAAGAGAGAAAAAGATGTGGTCTACAACACAGGGTGGTGGACCGGGCTTATGGGCGCAGGGGCGGCTGGTCCACGGGAATAGTGGAGCGCGGGGCCCACTTGGCAGCCAAGGGAGGGCTCATGGCCTTATGACAGGTGGGGCCACCAATTCCCAATTTAATCCCCAATCTTTGCTCCCATTGCTTCAGAGAAGAAACAGGGGAGGGGACAGAGGAATGCGTGAGTAGCACGGCGAGGCGGCGCCGGCAGTGGCGGGCGGCCGGTGGGGCGGGGGCGGCGGGTCGCGGAGGCGCGGTGGGAGGTGGCGGTGGGGCGAAAGGCGGATGCAAGGGTACGAGGTGGACAACGGTGGCGGCGCGGGCAAGACGGGTCATGCGGGTGGAGTGGCGCCCCATGGTGAGGGGTTGTCTGGCGTCCGCACGCGGTGCGGGAGCCGGATGGGGAGGTCGGGCCGGCTCGGGCGACCGGGTTGGCCGGACGGCGGCCTTAGGGCGGAGAAGGAGAGCGCGGCGGCTGCTCGCCGCCACGGGATGGCGAAGGAGGTGGGGTTGGCTTCTGGCGTCGTGGGGATGCCTGTGACGCGGCTGTTGAGGGCGGGGGCTCACCGGAGCGGCGAGGAGGCGCGGAGGCGGCGCGGCCAAGGGAGGGAGCGCGGCTTCGGCTTGGGGACTTACCGGAGCTCGGGGCGGCGTGGGAGCTCAAGCATGGGGGATGGAGGGGGCTTTATAGGGAGGCCACGGTGCGGGAGCAAGGGCCGAGAGGGGGGGTCCGGTCTGGAGCGGCTTCGTGCAGCTCGAGGCGCGACGACGTGCGCGGCGACAAGACGTGGCGCTGCTGCGGAGAGGACGGGGTTGGTGCAGCGTGACCATGCCGAGTAGGTGGCGGCAGCCGGAGCTAGTGAGGCGTGCGCGCAAACGACGGCGGTGCGCACGGGAGAGAGAGAGAGAGAGAGAGCAGGTGGCTGCTGCTGCTGACCCGGGCGGTGCACGTAAAAGGGAAGGGGAGGGAGAGAAAGTCAAGGGGGGGCCGGGCCTGGGAGGTAAGAGCCAAGAACGGTCGTTACAAATCCTACCCACCTTAAACAGAATCTCGACCCCGAGATTTGAGCTGCTCCGAGAACAGGGACGGGTAGTCCTGCTTTAGTTGATCTTCGCGCTCCCAAGTGGCTTCCTTGGCTGAGTGGTGACTCCACTGGACTTTGCAAAGGCGGAAGACTTGACGTCTGGTTCGTGTAACATCCCAAATACCTAATCAGGTGTTTGTTTCAAATGTAGCTAAATGTGTAGAAATTAAAACTTTTTCTCACATCTTGAAATTCTTGAACTCACCTTAAATTCTTGTCCAAGAGTTGTGTTATCCAAAAGCACTAAGCTCTTGTTGACCAAAAGTCAAACTCATGTTCCACTTGTCACAAATCTTGTGCCAAACTTTTGGAAATAATTTTCCTTGGTCCTAGAATTGATGTGGGGTCTCTCTGAAAAATATCATAAGTTATAAAACTTGTTTGATAATTTTTGGAGGTAAAACAATTCCTTGAACAGCCTTAATGAATTTCTTGAGAAAAATGCAATGCATAAAAACCTCTGGAAATTTTATGTAAGGTTAATCATAATGTCAGCAAGCTCCAGTTAAAAGTTCATAAAATTTGGAGTTCATTTGCTATCTCAAATAATTCTGCATAGTCTCATCTGTTAAAAAAATTGAATTCAAAACTTTACACTGTTCCTTGGGCTGAGCCATTTTCCTATCTGGGTTGAACCCAACCCACTCCTCAGCTCACCGGACCTCCTTTAAACCACTTGAGGTCGTAGCCGTTGGATCCAATCCAACAGCCACGACCTCCTCCTCAACCAACACCGCGAGGTCCTCCCACCTCGGTGAGGTCACAGCCGTTGGATCAAATCTCACGGCTCTGACCTCCCTTCGAGATCAAACACCCAGGTCCTCCCACCTTGGTGAGGGCATAGCCCTTGGATCAAAAATCCATGGCCATGACCTCCCCTCGCTGTCAAACCAATCTAACCTCCCACCTTGCCAAGGTCGTAACCGTTGGATTCAAATCCAAAGATCACGACTTCCTCCTCTGCTGTGCAGCTCAAGTCCTCCCCACCTCGTCGAGGTCATTGCCGTTGGATCGAAGATCCATGGCCATGACCTCCCCTTGCTAATCAAGCCACTCAGACCTCCCCGCTTCAATTATTGTGCGCCGTTGGATTAAAATCCTTGGCTCACGACCTCCCCCATCTCCTCATCGCCGTCAGATGAAAATCTCGCTACCGACCTCCCATCCCTTTCCAAGGTCTTGCCCAGGCCAAGACCTCCCAAGATTCAAATGTGCTCATTGGATTAAAATCCAACCGCCACGACCTCCTTTATCATCTTGTAGCCGTTAGATTTTAATCTAACCGCCATGACCTCCTTCTCTGTTGTGCGCTTTGGCCATGACCTCCTCACATGATCTGCGCGTTGGATTAAGATCCAATGGCGGGACCTCCCACATGTTGTGTATCGTCGTGCTACCGTGAATAAGTCCTCCCCATCGTGTCCGAGCCCTTGGGTGTAGATCCAAAGGCTAGGACCTCCTAACCCTTACCACAAGATGACCTCCTCGATCTGTTCAGTACCGTGCGATGGAGATCGCATGGCTAGGACCTCCTCCCGCCTTTTAAAACTTACTGCTTCAAAATCATATCGAGGGTCTGCGACCTTCCTAGCGCTTCTCATCCAACGGTTGGGAGGCATGCCCTGTTCTTCTCCTAGCTCTGGCGCGCACGCGCCATGGCAGCGAGGAGGTCAGTGGCATGTCTTGTCCGACGGCTCTGTGCCTGTGCGCATTTATTGCGTGTTAGTGCCTTTCCGCCCTAGGCCATGCCCTAGGTCTGCTCTGACCTGCCCCCATCACCTCCATTGTCTTGTCCAGGCATGGACCGCGCCATGGGCTAAGCTCACCATGAGCTTAACCCTTGGCTCACAACCTCCATGTCCTGGGTTATAAAACCTCCCCATTGTCATCCATGGTTTCTTTTCCGCACTTCACCAATTGCGCTCATTTCGGTGGAGCTCAAACCACAAACCTTCTTGGCCGCCATTGGAGCACATTGGAGCTCCTTGGGCATTGAGTACTCCAGTGGCACCCTCTTTGGACCTTTGCTCCATTGTTGCTCCTCTACTTCCTAGAAGTCCTAACCCTAACTCCATTTGGGTTGGCCCTTTCAGGAAGGGCTAAGTGGAGCTTGGTGCTGGAGGATTTCCCCTTTGGCCGTGGAGCTCATCGTCTTCACCAGCACCGGTCTACCTCTTCTCCAACCTCCTCGGCTCCTTCAGACCTCCGTGTACCTCCCCGGTAGTCCTTAGTTGCCGGCACACGCAGATGAAACATCATGAGCTCTTTATCGCTGTTTGTGTTTTGGCCGTGTTGATCATCTCGTTCCTCTCCGGCTCGGCGACTTAGGCCGCCGCCGCCGAGAGAGGGTCCAGCAGGTGCGCAACACTATTGCGCACACATTGATGCCCTTGGTTGGCGACGGCGAGGTCCTCATCGCCGGCGTGAAGCCTTAAAACGCGCTCGGGATTTTGTCGGACGACACTGGTACAAATACCGTTGTCGTTAAGACAAAGATCTCCCTTTATGGCTAATCATCTCCAATCATTGTAGCTTTTAATGTGTCCTTAAGCTCGTGCGAGGTCTTGGGCCGTCCATTTCAGATCTCAGACCAGACCTCCTCGGGGTTATCTTAGCCATCTTGGACCTCCCTGGGGTCCTCTTTGCAAAGACCACCCCGGTCTTTTGTAAGGACAACCCCAGACCTCCCACCTTGCGATCTTGACCGCTAGGACCTCCTTGTGGGAGATCTTAGCCGTTGAGGTCCTCCCCGTGTTGATCTCCACCGTAGGACCTCCCGGGGTCCTCTTAACCTTTGTGGACCTCCTCGGGTAATCTTAGCCGCCTGCACCTCCCAAAGGAAATCTGAGCCGCTTAGGACCTCCCTTTGTTAGATCTTGGCCGTTCAGACCACCCCAAGTGGATCTGAACCGCCCAGACCTCTTTGTTGTTGTCTTGACCGTTAAGGTCCTCCCCGGGACAATCTAGACCATTAAGGTCCTCCTTGAAAATCTGGACCGCCCAGACCTCCTCGAGAGGTCTTGACCGTGTAGATCTTCTTTGGGGAGATCTTGATAGTTTAGATCTTCCTTTGAAAGATCTGAGCCGTTCAGGACCTCCCTCGTTTGATCTGGACCGTCCCGGTCCTCCCTCCAGTGTTGTGGCCCGTTGGATGCAGCATCAACGGCCACGACCTCCTTTCTAGTTAGCGCGTGCGCGCTGCTGGGAGGACATGGACCGTTGGATCCAAGATCAACGGCCCATGTTCTTGGACTCTGCGCTTAGCGCTGCAGTGCAAGTTAAGCTCGAGGTCTTGAGCCGTTAGATTCAAGATCTGTGGCTCATGTCCTCCCCGGTTCTTTTGGTTTTAGAATTTTCCAGAGAACACTTATTTGTAAACTGAAAAAGGGTAATAACTTTGAAAATGCATAACTTATTCATTTTAAATCCAAATGAGGTTATTCCAATTTCTGTAGCTCTGGTTTGAACTGAGCTCTAATCTAAAAATGGTTATGAACTCGGTTCAGCTCCAGAACATAGTTTTGCAAATAGGTTTCAAAACTAACTTTAAGTGTTGCATTAAAAATTCAAATTAACTTATAAAATGCATAAGTAATTCTCTGTAGGTTATTTTTCAGTGAATCCAACTTTGTTGGCTTCCTCTATGGATGCACTAAATGATAGATTAGGATTTAGGCATGTCACTGCTTTCAAAAGCTTGGTGGGAGCATTTTAGTTGTGCTCTTTATCATATCTTTGAAAAATCATAAAACATGCATCATAGCTCCAAATGAGGTGAACTCAATTGGGTTGTTCATCTTATGAGGGGCTGGTTTTACTGTAAAAATATCAGCTGCACCACCTTTCTAGAAAATGTTGCCAAATAATTAAATTAGTGAATAGTAGCAGTTTGGTATTTTTAGGGCTGAGCAGATTTGTTTTGCTCATAACTTTTGCATTGAGAATCCAAATCAATTGGTTCTTGTTGCTAAATTCCCTAAAAATCATCCTCTTGCTTCTGTAGAAAATTCAGAGTATTTGGAGTTTGTTTTCTGTGCTGTCTTTGTCGCTTTCGTCGTTCTTATCGATTCTTTTTGTCTTTTCGATTAGGTGTTGACGAGTGTGTTGATCCCGTGAGCGATCCTCAGCAACAATTTGACCAGCAACAGCAAGGCAAGCAGTTTGATCATATCCCGCTTAATCCCAATACTTTCAAAGTCTAATATTTTGTTTAACTTGTATGTATGCATGCTTTTGTGTCAAAGTAATTTATCGTTTAGACGTAGCTATTCCTATTGCATTGTTGCCTCTAAATTGTTACCCCCTGCCATAAACCATAAGTTACTAATATCGCTGGTGAATTAGAGCCCGGTGATTTAATTATGCTCTTTTATTGTCTTTACGGTGTCATGCTTAGCAATGCTTAGATAACGGTAGAATGGGCGGTTGTCGACATTATGTCGATGACCTTGATCACACGAAAACTTTATCATTATTCCATTATGTCCAGCACTTGTGCTTTGTTACTTTGTAAAGAAATAAAAATGAAAACAAAACTGTTTGACTTGGGCACAATGGAATGTTGGTGTGATCGTTTGGTGTGACTGGAATGGTGCCCGGGTCATTAAGGACCGAGTTAGTTGCACCACCGTTCTGAGCATTATTGCGTGCTAACCACACGAGGGACATATGGGACCCATCTTGACTAAGTACTTTGGGGGGTGTTAATTATGAGCTGGTCGGTTGGTATGTTTTACAAGAAAATGTGTGTGTGTGGTGTGGGAGGGGAGCATTAGCAGACCGGTTAGGCTGACTAATGTGTCCTTATCCCCGTGGGTTGCGGCTCTTAATTAGCATCTTCCATTGGAAATGTCTCGTAGGACTTAGCTGTGCCGGCATACCTAAGGTAGTGTGCTGAATCTTGTGGCAAAAAGGCGGTCTGACGTGTGGGTACATTGGTACACCCTTGCAGGGTTAAAACTATTCGAATAGCGCTCAAAAACGCCCCGTGAGAACTAGACTACAACATTTAATTAAAACTTGATGGGTTGGTATGAATGGATGTTCATACTATTGTTGTGGTGACTATTGGGTTAGTCACTTCCAGGTTGTTCTTGTTGTTGTTATTGTTATTGTATCGTTGTTACTTCAACAATTAAAAATGCTTTGTCCAAATTGTTTTCAATCTATTACATTATTGCAAATGAAAACTTGCTTTATGCTAAAATAAGTCCAAAGCCTCATCCACTTGAATAAAGCTTGCATGTAGTTAAACTATAGTTCTGTTATACTACACGTCAGTCTTGCGAGTACAGTTTTGTACTCATTTGTTTTGCTAAATAACTATGTTGCAGAGAAAGAAGGTGAGCCCCAAGGGCTTCACTCTTGCGAGATGTGCTTCGGGTTTGACGACTAGCTTGGCGGTCCGGTTGGTTGCCTTGTGGGTAAAGGCACACTAATTGGCTTTTGGTTATGGCCATCTTATGGCACTTTTGCTTCCGCTGTTTATTTCAGTTTTGTATTTGTTGTTTGGCCTGTTGGCCTCTCCTTTTGTAATAATTCTCTCTATATTATGTATGTCTTTTATTCTAGTTCGTGCTTGGTTCTATGTCTTGTATGAACTTGATGCATGATTTTGTAAAGAGGTGTGTATACTGCATTTCTGGGAAGTATACATATCTCGAAGACACGGGTTATTATGTTTGTGATGCTAGGGTCAATGGATGACTAAGTATTACAAGCCTAATAAACCGGGGTCCTCACAGTCCGCTTCTCGATGACGTCGAGGACCTGATCGGATGCTATGGATAGGTCAAATCTTGCTGAAGGGCGATGGCTTCAACGGGCGTCTGCTCTTCAGGTACTCGGAGACACTTCTTGAGTTGGGAGACGTGAAACACGTTGTGAACTTCTGACAAATGTTCCGGTAGCTCTAGCTGATAGGCTACTTCTCCACGCTTGGCGGTAATCGGAAACGGTCCTATATATCTTGGGGCAAGCTTGCCCTTTACTTTGAATCTTTGAGTTCCACGAAGTGGGGATACCTTAAGGTATACCGCATCTCCAACTTCAAAAGTGAATTTCCTTCGACGGTTGTCGGCATAACTCTTTTGTCTCGACTGAGCAGTTTGAAGGCGATCTCTGATTAGTCGAACTTTCTCTTTAGCTTGCTTGAGGGTATCCGGTCCAAATATATATCCTTCACCTGATTCTGACCAATGCAGAGGGGTTCTGTATTTTCTACCATAAAGTGCTTCAAATGGGGACATTTTCAAACTTGACTGATAACTGTTGTTGTATGCAAACTCGGAATACGGTAGACACTTTTCCCAGTCTACGGTAAATTCCAAAGCACAAGCTCGAAGCATGTCTTCTAGAATCTGATTCGTCCTTTCTCGTCGACCATCGATCTCAAGGGTGATATGTCAGTGTTGAAATCAAGGTGTGTCCCAAGGGCATCATGCAACTAGCCCGAAAATGCGAGGTGAATTGAGATCCTCGACGAGACTATCCTCTTGGGTACTCCATGTAAACACACAATACGAGCCATGTATAGCTCGGCTAACTTGTCTCCCATGTAGGTTGTCTTTACTGGGATGAAATGGGCTACTTTGGTCAGTCTATCAACTATAACCCATACTGAATCGCATCCGTACTTGGTTCGGGGTAGACCGGTAATGAAATCCATTCCAATTTCTTCCCATTTTCACTGGGGAATTTGCAGGGGTTTAAGCAATCCTGCTGGCTTAGGTATGCCGGCACGGCTAAGTCACACATCAGACGGCTTAGGTAACCCTGCAGGGGTGTACCAATATACCCACACATCAGACCGCCTTTTTGCCACAAGATTCAGCACACTACCTTAGGTATGCCGGCACGGCTAAGTCCTACGAGACATTTCCAATGGAAGATGCTAATTAAGAGCCGCAACCCACGGGGATAATGACACATTAGTCAGCCTAACCGGTCTGCTAATGCTCCCCTCCCACACCACACACACACATTTTCTTGTAAAACATACCAACCGACCAGCTCATAATTAACACCCCCAAAGTACTTAGTCAAGAGGGGTCCCATATGTCCCTCGTGTGGTTAGCACGCAATAATGCTCAGAACGGTGGCGCAAGTAACTCGGTCCTTAATGACTTGGGCACCATTCCAGTCACACCAAAAGATCACACCAACATTCCATTGTGCCCAAGTCAAACAGTTTTGTTTTCATTTTTATTTCTTTACAAAGTAACAAAGCACAAGTGCTGGACATAATGGAATAATGATCAAGTTTTTGTGTTATCAAGGTCATCGACATAATGTCGACAACCGCCCATTCTACCGTTATCTAAGCATTGCTAAGCATGACACCGTAAAGACAATAAAAGAGCATAATTAAATCACCGGACTCTAATTCACCAGCGATATTAGTAACTTATGGTTTGTGGCAGGGGGTAACAATTTAGAGGCAACAACGCAATAGGAATAGCTACCTCTAAACGATAAATTACTTTGACACACAAGCATGCATACATACAAGTTAAACAAAATATTAGACTTTGAAAGTATTGGGATTAAGCGGGATATGATCAAACTGCTTGCCTTGCTGTTGCTGGTCATATTGTTGCTGAGGATCGCTCACGGGATCAACACACTCGTCAACACCTAATCGAAAAGACAAAAAGAATCGATAAGAACGACGAAAGCGACAAAGACAGCACAGCAAACAAACTCTAAATACTCTGAATTTTCTACAGAAGCAAGAGGATGATTTTTAGGGAATTTACCAACAAGAACCAATTGATTTGGATTCTCAATGCAAAAGTTATGAGCAAAACAAATCTGCTCAGCCCTAAAAATACCAAACTGCCACTATTCACTAATTTAATTATTTGGCAACATTTTCTAGAAAGGTGGTGCAGCTGAGATTTTTACAGTAAAACCAGCCCCTCATAAGATGAACAACCCAATTGAGTTCACCTCATTTGGAGCCATGATGCATGTTTTATGATTTTTCAAAGATATGATAAAGAGCACAACTGAAATGCTCCCACCAAGCTTTTGAAAGCAGTGACATGCCTAAATCCTACTCTATCATTTAGTGCATCCACAGAGGAAGCCAACAAAGTTGGATTCACTAAAAAATGACCTACAGAGAATTACTTATGCATTTTATAAGTTAATTTGAATTTTTAATGCAACACTTAAAGTTAGTTTTGAAACCTATTTGCAAAACTATGTTCTGGAGCTGAACCGAGTTCATAACCATTTTTAGATTAGAGCTCAGTTGAAACCTGAGCTACAGAAATTGGAATCACCTCATTTGGATTTAAAATGAATAAGTTATGCATTTTCAAAGTTATTACCCTTTTTCAGTTTACAAATAAGTGTTCTCTGGAAAATTCTAAAACCAAAAGAACCGGGGAGGACATGAGCCACAGATCTTGAATCTAATGGCTCAAGACCTCCAGAGCACAACGCGCACGCGCGCTAGCGCAGGTCCAGAGAACATGGGCCGTTGATCTTGGATCCAACGGTCCATGTCCTCCCAAAGAATACAAGACGCTAAGCGAGGGGAGGTCGTGGCCGCTGATGTTGCATCCAACGGACCACAACACGGAGGGAGGACCGAACGCCCAGATCTAGCGAGGAGGTCCTCAACGGTGAGATCTTCCAAAGGAAGATCTAAACTACCGAGATCTCCCCAAGGAAGATCTACATCGTCAAGACCTCACAGGGGAGGTCCTGGACGGTCCAGATTTTCCAAGGGAGGACCTTAATGGTCCAGATCGTCCGAGGGAGGACCTAAACGGCTGAGATGACCTCGAGGAGGTCCTACGTGGAGGTCTTAACGTCTCAGACCTCCAGGGGAGGGCTGGGCGGCTAAGATCTCACATGAGGAGGTCCTGGACGGTCAAGATCTCATCAGAGGAGGTCTTGACGGTCAAGACCACAACCAAGAGGTCCTAGGCGGTTCAGATCCACTTGGGGTGGTCTTGAACGGCCAAGATGTAACAAAGGGAGGTCCTAAACGCTAAAGATGACCTCGAGGAGGTCTTAAACGGCTCAGATCTCCACTGGGAGGTCGGGACGGTTAAGATTTACCCGAGGAGGTCCACAAAGGTTAAGAGGACCTCGGGGAGGTCCTACACGGTGGAGATCAACACAGGGAGGACTTTGACGGACACGATTCACCCGGGAGGTCTCAGACGACAACAAAGACAGTATGCCCCCATCCGACAAAACCACCGAGGCAATCCAAGGCTCGCCACGGCCGATGAGGACTCGCGGCCACGACCAAGGACACCAAAAGGTGCGCAATAATGTTATGCATGCAATGGGACCATTCCCAAAGGTGGGGGTGGCCTGAACGGCAATGAGCCGAGATGGGCAACAAAAAAACACACGGCCAAGAGCATCACAAGAAATTAAAGCTCCGCAACCACATACAGCAGGTGCCCAGCTCTTGAAGGACTACCAGGAGTTACCTAGAGGTCTTGAAGGTGCCGGGGAGGTTGGAGAAGAGGAGGACCGGCGCTGGTGAAGACGACGACCTCCACGGCCAAGATCCAACTTGAAATTAAACTGCCCCTGTGGAGGCCAGATAAAATCGCGTTAGGGGTGAGCACTTTGGGTGATGATGTGCTCAAAATGGAAGCAAAGAGAGGGAGAGGAAGCCACTGGAGCACTGCCACCGAGAAGCTCCAAGCTGCTTCAATGGCGGCCAAGGAGGCCTAAGTGGTTTGAGTTCCTCAGAACCGAGAGTAAAACGGTGAGGTGTGGAAAAGAAGCCAATGAGGGCAATGGGGAGGTTTTATACCCCAGGACATGGAGGTCGTGAGCCAAGGGTTAAGCTCATGGTGAGCTTAGCCCGTGGCGTGGTCCATGGCCTGGACAAGACAATGGAGGTGATGGGGGCAGGTCAGAGCAGACCTAGGGCATGGCCTAGGGCGGAAAGGCACTGACACGCAATAAATGCGCACATGCACAGAGCCGTTGGACAAGACATGCCACTGACCTCCTCACTGCCATGGCGCGTGCGCGCCAGAGCTAGGAGAAGAACAGGGCATGCCTCCCAACCGTTGGATGAGAAGCGCTAGGAAGGTCGCAGCCTCGATATGATTTTGAAACAGTAAGTTTTAAAAGACGGGAGGAGGTCCTAGCCATGCGATCTCCATCGCACTGCCGCGAATGCAGATCGTGGAGGTCATGCGCTGATGGGGTTAGGAGGTCCTAGCCTTTGGATCTACACCCAAGGGCTCGGCACTGATGTGGAGGACTTATTCACAAGGCCACGATACACAACATGTGGAGGTCTCGCCATTGGATCTTAATCCAACAAAGATAGATCAAGTGAGGAGGTCATGGCCAAAGCGCACAACAGAGAAGGAGGTCATGGCGGTTAGATTAAAATCTAACGGCTACAAGATGATAAAGGAGGTCGTGGCGGTTGGATTTTAATCCAACCCGCACGACTGAGATCTTGGAGGTCTTGGCCCCGGGCAAGACACTGGAAAGGGATGGGGAGGTCCAGGCCACGAGATTTTCATCTGACGGCGATGAGGAGATGGGGGAGGTCGTGAGCCAAGGATTTTAATCCAACGGCGCACAACAATTGAAGCGGGGAGGTCTGAGTGGCTTGATTAGCAAGGGGAGGTCATGGCCATGGATCTTCGATCCAACGGCAATGACCTCGACGAGGTGAGGAGGACTTGAGCTGCACAGCAGAGGAGGAGGTCGTGATCTTTGGATTTGAATCCAACGGTTACGACCTTGGCAAGGTGGGAGGTTAGATTGGTTTGACAGCGAGGGGAGGTCATGGCCATGGATTTTTGATCCAAGGGCTATGACCTCACCAAGGTGGGAGGACCTGGGCGTTTGATCTCGAAGGGAGGTCAGGACCGTGAGATTTGATCCAACGGCTGTGACCTCACTGAGGTGGGAGGACCTCGCGGTGTTGGTTGAGGAGGAGGTCGTGGCTGTTGGATTGGATCCAACGGCTACGACCTCAAGTGGTTTAAAGGAGGTCCGGTGAGCTGAGGAGTGGGTTGGGTTCAACCCAGATAGGAAAATGGCTCAGCCCAAGGAACAGTGTAAAGTTTTGAATTCAATTTTTAACAGCTGAGACTATGCAGAATTATTTGAGATAGCAAATGAACTCCAAATTTTATGAAATTTTAACTGGAGCTTGCTGACATTATGATTAACCTTACATAAAATTTTCAGAGGTTTTTATGCATTGCATTTTTCTCAGGAAATTCATTAAGGCTGTTCAAGGAATTGTTTTACCTCCAAAAATTATCAAACAAGTTTTATAACTTATGATATTTTTCAGAGAGACCCCACATCAATTCTAGGACCAAGGAAAATTATTTCCAAAAGTTTGGCACAAGATTTGTGACAAGTGGAACATGAGTTTGACTTTTGGTCAACAAGAGCTTAGTGTTTTTGGATAACACAACTCTTGGACAAGAATTTAAGGCGAGTTCAAGAATTTCAAGATGTGAGAAAAAGTTTTAATTTCTACACATTTAACTACATTTGAAACAAACACCTGATTAGGTATTTGGGATGTTACAAAATCTCCCCCCCCCTTACAGAAATCTCGTCCCGAGATTTGGCTCACTTGGAAAAGAAAGAAGAGTAGTCCGCACACGAACGATCTTCCCTTTCCCAAGTGGCTTCATCCACGGAATGGTTCGACCACTGAACTTTAAGGAACTTGATGGAACGATTCCTAGTTCTTCGTTCAACCTCTTCGAGTATGCGAACAGGGTGCTCGCGATAGGTAAGATCTGGTTGGACAACGAGAGTTTCCAACGGAGCTTCCTCAGTTGGAACACGGAGGCACTTC
Source organism: Phyllostachys edulis (assembly GCA_036346405.1). NCBI lineage: Eukaryota > Viridiplantae > Streptophyta > Magnoliopsida > Poales > Poaceae > Phyllostachys > Phyllostachys edulis. The sequence goes on along the minus strand of CM070563.1, from coordinate 48,162,045 downwards.
TTCAACTGGGACACATGGAACACATCATGTACCCCCTCGAGTGCAGCAGGCAACTCCAACTTATAGGCAACAGCTCCTTTCTTCTCGATAATGCAGTAGGGACCCACATACCGAGGAGCTAACTTGCCCTAGACGCCGAAACGTTGATGGCCCTTCGAGGAGAGACTTTGAGATAAACAAAGTCATTAGGCTCAAAACTCAACTCACGACGACGGCGATCCGCATAGCTCTTTTGCTTGGATTGAGCTGTGCGAAGACGCCCATGAATAAGCTGGACTTGACTCTCGGCCTCATTGATTGAGTCCGGGCCAAAGAGAGGTCTTTCACCGGTCTCTGACCAGTTCAACGGGGTTCTACACTTTCTCCTGTATACGGCCTCGAAAGAAACCACGCCGAGACTGGCCGGAAAGCTGTTGTTGTATGAAAACTCGGCGAATGGTAAGCATTTCTCCCAATGCTTCCCATAGGAAAGAACACAAGCACGAAGCGTGTCTTCCAAAACTTGGTTCACCCTTTTGGTCAGGCCATCAGTTTGGGGAATGATATGCTGGGCTGAAAGCAAGACGAGTTCTCATAGCCTCTTGTAGACTATGCCAACTTGAGAAGTGAAAAGAGATCCACGATTCGACACAATCGTCCACGGCACACCGTGCAAACTTACGATGCAGGATATGTAGAGATTCATTAGGAAACCTACATGAGGTCACTTTTGACGGACTGAGAGTTTGATCTTGATGCTATGGTTAGTGGTGCATAATAGTTGTTAGTTGGTAGAGCGATTTGCCTGGTTAATTCCGAAGCATTTTGTCTGGTTAATTCCACTAACAACGGAATCTCAGCCTGCTAACTAGCTATGCGGAGTCATCCCTCCGCAGCTAGCTATTTTAGAGGGACTAAGGTCGTTCTTAGTTGGTGGAGCAATTTGTCTGGTTACTCCACTAACAAACGAGACCTTGGTCTGTTAACTAGCTATACGGAGTCATCCCTCCGCAGCTAGTCTCTTACAAAGGATTATGGCCGTTTAGGACACGAAGGTTCGAGGCAACAACAGGTATGTGATGCCCTTAAAATGTAAAGGGACGGAAATGTGCCACTTTAGTCAAACGATCGATGACAACTCAGATGGCATTATGGGGTTTGGGGCAAGCTAGTAAGATCTTTTTGAAACCAGGTTGGCGCCGGGCACCAGATAAAAGAGCATAATAAAGATCGCCAACAGTGGCAAAAGATGGAGATACAAAGGAATGAGGCGCTCCTAAATTGAATAAAATAATATCAGGGCAAGAGTTAACAAGAAGCGTACCTAACACGACGCCAGGTACTTCCTGAGCTTTCTCAGCCGAGATGGAGTTGACTGGATTACAAACGACCCTCCAGTCATGATGAGTTGCAGGTGCATGTGATCGAATCACGGGCCGCGAAAAGAAACGAGAGGTTGCTCCTGAATTAAACAAAACAAAGAGTCGAATGGGAGTTAGCACAAGGCGCATGCGATACTACATCGTGCCTCTGAATCTTCCCAGCTGAAAAGGATTTGGCTCGACTACGAGTGATCTTCTGCTGCTTCAAAGGGCAATTGTTGGCGTAGTGCCCTTTCTTGCTACAAAAGAAACAAATGATCCCAAAGATGTCTGAATTGCGGGGACCACCTTGGCGACTTGCGGTGCACGTGATTGAAGCACTACTGCGAAGAACGAGGGTTTCGCAAGCTCCTTAGGACAATCAATAGCATAATGGCCCTTGAGGTTGCGTAAGAAACAAGTGACATTGGCGACCTTCTTTCAAGTCACCCCGAGTCTTCTCGACACTTGCGGCGATCCTTAGGCTTTTTTCTTCCCCGCCCACAAGAAGAACGGATTTTCAACCACAAGTCGAAAGTCGGGAAGGTATAGATCGTAATCATCATGCACTCCTCGCACAAATCATCCAAGAACTCCTCGGTGTGGAGGCATTGGCGATCGCGATGCTTGCAGATGACCGAAGAAGCGATCGTGCGCCCAATGACTTGGCAATCACCAGGTTCATGCTACACTCCTTGGGATAGTGATCGCTTCCCACGCAAAGGAAACAAGTAACTTTGGCAGCCGGACAATCTCCGGGTAGATGGACTTCATCACAGTTTGGACATGCAGAAGTACACTGGTTGCTGTAGTGTCCTTCCTCACCACAACGCCGACAAACCTTGACTTTTTCTAGTTCGCAATCCTCGGCGAAATGCCCCTCTTCACCACAGCCAAGGCAAAAAGGAGGCGATTGCCGCATTTCAGGGCAATGGGACCACAATCCGAAACACTTGCCAGAGCGGAGTCGCTTGCAAGCCTCGTCTGGACAGTTGGAGCTAGGGAGAATTTCGTCCCACCACTTTTGTCGACCTAGTCCGCCATCGATCTGTCCGGACATCCTGCTATTTAAGAGATGGGTTAACACGAAACCCAAGGACTAGAAGTTGAAGAGAGCGAAAAGGAACGCCAACGACTAGTGGAATGGAACATCACCCTAACCGAAAGCCAACAAAATAGATAGTACAGATCCCTACCGAGTTAATAATAGATTAGATGATAATAAATGTAAACTAATGAAACAAGCAGAATAAAAGAAGTTATAGAGAGCCTAATAAGGAAGAAGCAAAAACAGCAAGGAAAAGTACTTTAAAAGCTTCCAAAATGACTCCAAAACAGCAAGGAAAATATAAGATTAAAGGCCAACTTCCCAACACAACTAACTTGTATTGAATGAACGAGTAATTGGTTGAGAAGATAAAATTTCAGCACACTACTCCAATTTCTAACACTTCTATAAGGCAAGGTAAAACCAAGAGAATAGGTCTTAGATACTTAGCTAACTAGTATCACATCTTACCCTTTCATTTCCACAAGTTTTAGTTGATTAACCTCTCATTTTCTACCCTATTTAGAACCTTTGAGCTTGCTGTCCGGAAATTGACGCTTGCTGTCCAGATTTTGCATCCAAGCTTCCAGTCGAAATTGGCCATTCCAGAAGCTTCAAAACCTTGTAAATGGGCAGCTAACACTTCAATTTGCCAAACTCATTGATTCCCCAAAACCCATTTAATCGATAACCACTATCTTTGGAGGGAAAGAGAGGAAAACAATTTTTAAAACTCAAACTAGAGCAAGATGAGATAGAAAGCTAAGATAGGTAAGGAGTAAAAGTAGAGACTTTACTTAAGCTTTCATAAACCCTTTGATATTTTGAAATTAAGTTTTCCAAAACATCATAAGAACGACCAAGCTTGGGTTACTACGGTCAGTATAGCTCTGATACCAAACTTTGTGAGGACCCCGGTTTATTAGGCTTGTAATACTTAGTCATCCATTGACCCTAGCATCACAAACATAATAACCCGTGTCTTGAGATATGTATACTTCCTGAAATGCAAGATACACACCTCTTTACAAAATCATGCATCAAGTTCATACAAGACATAGAACCAAGCACGAACTAGAATAAAAGACATACATAATAAAGAGAGAGTTATTACAAAAGGAGAGGCCAACAGGCCAAACAACAAATACAAAACAAAAATAAACAGCGGAAGCAAAAGTGCCATAAGATGGCCATAAACAAAAGCCAATTAGTGTGCCTTTACCCACAAGGCAACCAACCGGACCGCCAAGCTAGTCGTCAAACCCGAAGCACATCTCGCAAGAGTGAAGCCCTTGGGGCTCACCTTCTTTCTCTGCAACAAAGTTATTAGCAAAGCAAATGAGTACAAAAATGTACTCGCAAGACTGACGTGTAGTATAACAGAATTATAGTTTAACTACATGCAAGCTTTATTCAAGTGGATGAGGCTTTGGACTCATTTTAGCATAAAGCAAGTTTTCATTTGCAATAATGTAATAGATTGAAAGCAATTTGGACAAAGCATTTTTAATTGTTGAAGTAACAACGATACAATAATAATAACAATAACAAGAACAACCTAGAAGTGACTAACCCAATAGTCACCACAACAATAGTATGAACATCCATTCATACCAACCCATCAAGTTTTAATTAAATGTTGTAGTCTAGTTCTCACGGGGCGTTTCCGAGCGTGTCCATAACCTAGGACGAGGCTATTCAATAGTTTTAACCACAGTAGGGTGTACCAATGTACCCACACGCCGAGACCGCCTTTTGCCACAAGATTCACAGACACTACCTTAGGTATGCCGCACGCTAAGTCCTACGAGACATTTCCAATGGAAGATGCTAATTAAGAGCCGCAACCCACGGGGATAAGGACACATTAGTCAGCCTAACCGGTCTGCTAATGCTCCCCTCCCACACCACACACACACATTTTCTTGTAAAACATACCAACCGACCAGCTCATAATTAACACCCCCCAAAGTACTTAGTCAAGAGGGGTCCCATATGTCCCTCGTGTGGTTAGCACGCAATAATGCTCAGAACGGTGGCGCAAGTAACTCGGTCCTTAATGACCCGGGCACCATTCCAGTCACACCAAAAGATCACACCAACATTCCATTGTGCCCAAGTCAAACAGTTTTGTTTTCATTTTTATTTCTTTACAAAGTAACAAAGCACAAGTGCTGGACATAATGGAATAATGATAAAGTTTTTGTGTGATCAAGGTCATCGACATAATGTCGACAACCGCCCATTCTACCGTTATCTAAGCATTGCTAAGCATGACACCGTAAAGACAATAAAAGAGCATAATTAAATCACCGGGCTCTAATTCACCAGCGATATTAGTAACTTATGGTTTGTGGCAGGGGGTAACAATTTAGAGGCAACAATGCAATAGGAATAGCTACCTCTAAACGATAAATTACTTTGACACAAAAGCATGCATACATACAAGTTAAACAAAATATTAGACTTTGAAAGTATTGGGATTAAGCGGGATATGATCAAACTGCTTGCCTTGCTGTTGCTGGTCAAATTGTTGCTGAGGATCGCTCACGGGATCAACACACTCGTCAACACCTAATCGAAAAGACAAAAAGAATCGATAAGAACGACGAAAGCGACAAAGACAGCACAGCAAACAAACTCCAAATACTCTGAATTTTCTACAGCCGCAAGAGGATGATTTTTAGGGAATTTATCAACAAGAACCAATTGATTTGGATTCTCAATGCAAAAGTTATGAGCAAAACAAATCTGCTCAGCCCTAAAAATACCAAACTGCCACTATTCACTAATTTAATTATTTGGCAACATTTTCTAGAAAGGTGGTGCAGCTGAGATTTTTACAGTAAAACCAGCCCCTCATGATATGAACAACCCAATTGAGTTCACCTCATTTGGAGCTATGATGCATGTTTTATGATTTTTCAAAGATATGATAAAGAACACAACTAAAATGCTCCCACCAAGCTTTTGAAAGCAGTGACATGCCTAAATCCTACTCTATCATTTAGTGCATCCACAGAGGAAGCCAACAAAGTTGGATTCACTCAAAAATAACCTACAGAGAATTACTTATGCATTTTATAAGTTAATTTGAATTTTTAATGCAACACTTAAAGTTAGTTTTGAAACCTGTTTGCAAAACTATGTTCTGGAGCTGAACCGAGTTCATAACCATTTTTAGATTAGAGCTCAGTTCAAAACAGAGCTACAGAAATTGGAATCACCTCATTTGGATTTAAAATGAATAAGTTATGCATTTTCAAAGTTATTACCCTTTTTCAGTTTACAAATAAGTGTTCTCTGGAAAATTCTAAAACCAAAAGAACCGGGGAGGACATGAGCCACAGATCTTGAATCTAACGGCTCAAGACCTCCAGAGCACAACGCGCACGCGCGCTAGCGCAGGTCCAGAGAACATGGGCCGTTGATCTTGGATCCAACGGTCCATGTCCTCCCAGCAGTGCGCACGCGCTAAGCAGAGGGGAGGTCGTGGCCGTTGATGTTGCATCCAACGGACCACAACACGGGAGGGAGGACCAGAACGGCCCAGATCTAGCGAGGGAGGTCCTCAACGGTGAGATCTTCCAAAGGAAGATCAAAACTACCAAGATCTCCCCAAGGAAGATCTACATCGTCAAGACCTCACGGGGGAGGTCCTGGACGGTCCAGATTTTCCAAGGGAGGACCTTAATGGTCCAGATCATCCGAGGGAGGACCTAAACGGCTGAGATGACCTCGAGGAGGTTCTACGCGGAGGTCTTAACGTCTCAGACCTCCAGGGGAGGGCTGGGCGGCTAAGATCTCACATGAGGAGGTCCTCGACGGTCAAGATCTCATCAGAGGAGGTCTTGACGGTCAAGACCACAACCAAGAGGTCCTGGGCGGTTCAGATCCACTTGGGGTGGTCCTGAACGGCCAAGATCTAACAAAGGGAGGTCCTAAACGCTAAAGATGACCTCGAGGAGGTCTTAAACGGCTCAGATCTCCACTGGGAGGTCGGGACGGTTAAGATTGACCCGAGGAGGTCCACAAAGGTTAAGAGGACCTCGGGGAGGTCCTACATGGTGGAGATCAACACAGGGAGGACTTTGACGGACACAATTCACCCGGGGAGGTCCTCAGACGACAACAAAGACCTGAGGCGTCCCGTCCGACAAAACCACCGAGGTAATCCAAGGCTCGCCACGGGCGATGAGGACCTCATGGCCACCGACCAAGGACACCAAAAGGTGCGCAATAATGTTATGCATGCAATGGGACCATTCCCAAAGGTGGGGTGGCCTGAACGGCGATGAGCCGGAGATGGGCGGCAAAAAACACACGGCCAAGAGCATCACTAGAAATTGAAGCTCCGCAACCACATACAGCAGGTGCCCAGCTCTTAACGGACTACCAGGAGTTACCTGGAGGTCTTGAAGGTGCCGGGGAGGTTGGAGAAGAGGAGGACCGGCGCTGGTGAAGACGACGAGCTCCACGGCCAAGATCCAACTCGAAATTAAACTGCCCCTGTGGAGGGTAGATAAAATCGCGTTAGGGGTGAGCACTTTGGGTGATGATGTGCTCAAAATGGAAGCAAAGAGAGGGAGAGGAAGCCACTGGAGCACTGCCACCGAGAAGCTCCAAGCTGCTTCAATGGCGGCCAAGGAGGCCAAAGTGGTTTGAGTTCCTCAGAACCGAGAGTAAAACGGTGAGGTGTGGAAAAGAAGCCAATGAGGGCAATGGGGAGGTTTTATACCCCAGGACATGGAGGTCGTGAGCCAAGGGTTAAGCTCATGGTGAGCTTAGCCCGTGGCGTGGTCCATGGCCTGGACAAGACAATGGAGGTGATGGGGGCAGGTCAGAGTAGACCTAGGGCATGGCCTAGAGGCGAAAGGCACCGACACGCAATAAATGCTTGACAGCACCTGAGCCGTTGGACAAGACATGCCATGACCTCATCGCCATGGCGCGCTTGGCGCCGAGCTAGGAGAAGAACAGGCATGCCTCCCAACCGCTGGATGAGAAGCGCTAGGAAGGTCGCATGACCCTCCGATATGATTTTGAAACAGTAAGTTTTAAAAGATCGGGAGGAGGTCCTAGCCATGCGATCTCCATCGCACTACCGCGTAATGACAGTCGTGGAGGGTCATCTTGGCAGTAGGGGTTAGGAGGTCCTAGCCTTTGGATCTACAATCAAGGGCTCTGCACTGATGGGGAGGACTTATTCACAACAAGGCCACGATACACAACATGTGGGAGGTCTGGCCATTGGATCTTAATCCAACAAAGATGATCAAGTGAGGGAGGTCATGGCCAAAGCGCACAACAGAGAAGGAGGTCATGGCGGTTAGATTAAAATCTAACGGCTACAAGATGATAAAGGAGGTCGTGGCGGTTGGATTTTAATCCAACGGGCACGACCTGAGGTGCGGGAGGTCTTGGCCCCTGGGCAAGACACTGGAAAGGGATGGGGAGGTCCAGGCCACGAGATTTTCATCTGACGGCGATGAGGAGATGGGGGAGGTCGTGAGCCAAGGATTATAATCCAACGGCGCACAACAATTGAAGCGAGGAGGTCTGAGTGGCTTGATTAGCAAGGGGAGGTCATGGCCATGGATCTTCGATCCAACAGCAATGACCTCGACAAGGTGGGGAGGACTTGAGCTGCACAGCAGAGGAGGAGGTCGTGATCTTTGGATTTGAATCCAACGGTTATGACCTTGGCAAGGTGGGAGGTTAGATTGGTTTGACAGCGAGGGGAGGTCATGGCCATGGATTTTTGATCCAAGGGCTATGACCTCACCAAGGTGGGAGGACCTGGGTGTTTGATCTCGAAGGGAGGTCAGGGCCGTGAGATTTGATCCAACGGCTGTGACCTCACCGAGGTGGGAGGACCTCGCGGTGTTGGTTGAGGAGGAGGTCGTGGCTGTTGGATTGGATCCAACGGCTACGACCTCAAGTGGTTTAAAGGAGGTCCGGTGAGCTGAGGAGTGGGTTGGGTTCAACCCAGATAGGAAAATGGCTCAGCCCAAGGAACAGTGTAAAGTTTTGAATTCAATTTTTAACAGCTGAGACTATGCAGAATTATTTGAGATAGCAAATAAACTCCAAATTTTTTGAAATTTTAACTGGAGCTTGCTGACATTATGATTAACCTTACAAAAAATTTCCAGAGGTTTTTATGCACTGCATTTTTCTCAGGAAATTCTTTAATTCTGTTCAAGGAATTGTTTTACCTCCAAAAATTATCAAACAAGTTTTATAACTTATGATATTTTTCAGAGAGACCCCACATCAATTCTAGGACCAAGGAAAATTATTTCCAAAAGTTTGGCACAAGATTTGTGACAAGTGGAACATGAGTTTGACTTTTGGTCAACAAGAGCTTAGTGTTTTTGGATAACACAACTCTTGGACAAGAATTTAAGGTGAGTTCAAGAATTTCAAGATGTGAGAAAAAGTTTTAATTTCTACACATTTAACTACATTTGAAACAAACACCTGATTAGGTATTTGGGATGTTACACGTGCCACCTCTGTAAGTGCGGCGTCTCTCTCTGTAGTGACGGTGTCTCTCTCCCATATGGCAGCATAGAGGGCCTCATCGCTCCTGCTCAGGTTGACGCGGAGGGTGTCGGAGTGGGCGTCGCTGTCGGTGAGAAGCGTCCGAAGCTGGCGGATCTCGTCGGTGCAGGAGTGGATGTTGTAAATCATTGCCTGGGTCAGCTGCACCTGGTGGGTCAAGCGGGCTCGTTGTCGATGGCGACAAAGGACTCCGGGAAACGCTCTCCGTCGGGGAGGTACGGAAAAAAGCAGAACGGTGACCCGCGCAGGAGGTTCTCGTGCGTCCAACACAGGCGGGTGATAGCGACACGGGCTGCGTCCTGGATGGCGTCGAGGATGCTGCGACGAGGGGCTTCGGCCTGGAAGGTATGAGCCACGAACTCGCCAGTCCTAGCATAGAGCAAGACCTCCATTTCCCAGGGCTCGTGAGCCATGACCTTTGTCATCCGGCCTCTGTAGAGTGGAGGGTGGGTGAAACCCAGATACAGCATCAGCTGGCGGAGGAGTTCGGCGAAACCGCCGTCATGCTCCCCATGTGAGCAATGGTCCCATGGGCCGGCAGCTGGAGAAGAAGCCATCTACAAATTTTGAAACAGGAAAAGCGATTTAGTAACACTTAATGAGAATAGAGATGAGTAAGGAACTAGGAATGATGAGTAGAAGCAATAAATACTCTATATTTTGATAAAAATTTTGTTAGGTTTTAGAAATAAGATCCAAGTCCTTAAGGCAATTGACCAATCTAACTAGGGTCCTACAGTTGTATGCTCTGATACCAGCTCTGTCGGACCCGGATTCTGAGAATCCAAATCCTCTGTGAAATCATTGTGCTATTCCTGGATCAAGAGTTAGCACTTCACAAGACACATTGTCAATCATTCATACAAGCGTGAACTGAGATATTAAATATTACAACCAACTGAGTAACATAGACCACGTCGGGTCGAGTTTTACAAAAGGGGCCGAACATGCCAAATGGATTACATCACATAAAAGCAACGTAAACTACAGCGGAAGCAAAAGGCGATGTAGGGCTCATCTCACACAGGCAAGCGCCTGGGGTAACCTGTGTACGACGGATATTTACGAAGTGTTGGATAATATCAGTTGTACGCGAGTACCAACGAGTCTACTTAGACTGGGCGAGACCTAAACTACAGAAACTATACTACTCCTCGTCGTAGTCTTGTCCATCATCTCCTGGGCCATCATAGAAAGCGCAGTCTCCGTCGTCTTCATTATCTGAAGGGTTGGGGGGAGAAGCGAGAATGAGCACTACTACCGTGCTCGCGAGCCAACACACAATGCAATTATATACATGCACGGCTTAACAAGGATGGCTCAGGTTCTTTTATTTGCGAAAGCCAGTTTCCAAATATCATAATTACAAAGTCCTATCACTTAGCATTTTAACAAATTGCATTTTATTAAAGAGAGCATGTGCAATAATTATTTTAGTAGAGAATCCATCCGGCGGAAAGTCTACCAATGCATCCTTTTAATTGGAGCTGCCTCCAATGACCACAACCACTGAGCTCGACGGCTCAGGAAAAATCCAACATAGGGCTAGGTGAGCCCTTCCACCATTTTCCATACCATCCACAAAGTTTTTGAAATAGAACTAACTCAAGTTATGATTCCTATGCCCGCCTTTGACCGTAGGCACGGCTGTTTAAACAGTTTTAGACTCTGCAGAGGTTTCACACTTTACCCACAAGAGATAGTCTACCCGTTACCCCACATGATTCCGTAGTCATGTATGTTGTGCGGGATGTTCACCACAACGACTAGCGCAGCTGGCCCCAGCCACAACGACTAGCGCAGCTAGTAACTTCACCATTTTGGTGTCCCTTCCAAGCCGGAGTATCTCCGCACTTGTACGTTCTTCGTTCCCCTCTGGTGAGATGACTTCCAAGGTTTAATAACTTTACTAAGCCAAGTTGCACTTTGCAGACTTGTGGTTGTACTTGTTTAACACGGGAGGTCGTGACAAGATTAAGTCCTTAGGGTTATCTGGGCGGTTCGTTCCACAAGCCAACCAACAATGTGCTCCCCGAGCACCCACCACCTCACCATCCGCCCAGATAGAACTAGCAATTGGGGTTTTTGAGGAGTAAACCAAATTATTTTCCACACCTTTTAGCCAATGGACCACCAATGACTACCCAAAATATTTTATGTTGAGGAAATGATGATTGGGGTATTTAATACCCCGGTAATTAAGCAAGACTAGCATGTCGCTTAAGTACAACCTATAACTAGTATTACCATATAATTACTAGGGTGACAAGGATTAATGGATTCAAGTTGTCAAGGATGGCATATTAATTTAAGTAGTAAACAAGTGGGTAATTAACTACCTTAAGCTTTAACATACATTTGATAAAGAAATAAAGCATGCAATTTTGCTAATTTAAACGAATATAATTTGCATAAAATGTAGGATCAACATGGTCAAAGTATTGACTCGCCTTGGTTAAAGGCTAGGGGTTCTTGATACTCTTGGTCTTGATCAACTTGAGGATCGCCGGCGTCTTCAAATCCTAATTGCACGAGAATACCGGAAAAAGACACAATGGCAAAGAGAGCAAATAAATACACAAGAATAAACAAACGAAGTCCAAATTAATCAAGCCCTATGCCATTAGTAAGATCTTGATTTAAAAAAATTTTAGAAATTTATTTCATAATTTTTGGAGTTAAAACGGAGGAGATATGAATTATCAATGATTAAACGAATTAGAAAAGAGAGAAAAAGATGTGGTCTACAACACAGGGTGGTGGACCGGGCTTACGGGCGTAGGGGCGGCTGGTCCACGAGAATAGTGGAGCGCGGGGCCCACTTGGCAGCCATGGGAGGGCTCATGGCCTTATGACAGGTGGGGCCACCAATTCCCAATTTAATCCCCAATCTTTGCTCCCATTACTTCAGAGAAGAAACAGGGGAGGGGACAGAGAATGCGTGAGCAAAGACGGGCGGAGGCGGCGCCGGCAGGCGGCAGCGGGCGGCCGGTGGGTGGGCGGGCTTGGGTCGCGAGGGCGGCGTGCAAGGGTGGGAGGTGGCGGGGCGGGAGGCAGATGCGGTGGTACGAGGCGGACAACGGTGGCGGCGCTCGGGCGGACGCAGGCGCCCGCGGTGGCGCGCCGCCTGGCGAGGCGTGTGTACCGCATCACATGTCTGGGAGCCGGATGGGAGGTCGGGCGGCTCGGGCGACGGGTTGGCCCGGCAGCAGCGGCCTCGTATGGAGAAGGAGAGGCGCCGCGACGGGCTGCCACATCAGGAGGGCAAAAGGGAGGTGGGGGTTGGGTTCCTGGCGTCGTGGGGATGCTCATGACGCGGTTGCCGAGGGCGGGGACTCAACGGAGCGGCGAGGAGGCGCGGAGGCGGCGCGGCCAAGGGAGGGAGCGCGACTTCGGCTTGGGGACTTACCGGAGCTCTGGGCGGCGTGGGAGCTCAAGCATGGGGGATGGAGGGGGCTTTATAGGGAGGCCACAGTGCGGGAGCAAGGGCCGAGAGGGGGGGTCCGGTCCAGAGCGACTTCGTGCGGCTCGAGGCGCGACGACGTGCGCGGAGACAAGATGTGGCGCTGCTGCGGAGAGGACGGGGTTGGTGCAGCGTGACCATGCCGAGTAGGTGGCGGCAGTCGGAGTTGGTGAGGCGTCTTGGCAAGAAACGGCAAGGCGCAAGCACGGAGAGAGAGAGAGAGAGAGAGAGAGAGAGAGAGAGAGAGAGAGAGCAGCTTCTGCTGCCACGACCAAGCGCAGCGTAAAAGGGAAGGGGAGGGAGAGAAAGTCAAGGGGGGGAGCGGGCCTGGGAGGTAAGAGCCAAGAACGGTCGTTACAAATCCTACCCACCTTAAACGGAATCTCGACCCCGAGATTCGAGCTGCTCCGAGAACAAGGATGGGTAGTCCTGCTTTAGTTGATCTTCGCGCTCCCAGGGGAGGGGGGCGGGCCTGGGAGGTAAGAGCCAAGAACGGTCGTTACAGAGAATGACACATGTAACCCACAAGACTGAAGACTGGGGCTAGTGCACCCTGGTCCTATGTCGGGTTAAAGCTTCACAGAAGATTCACAACCTTCAGGAAGTAAATGATAATATATGAAGAGTCTATTCTGTTTTGTGACACAAAAATTATGCAATGTTTGTTAGTAGTAAAACAAAGTCCTATTTTATCCTTTTTATCCAGCTCAATTAATTGTTCAAAAATACTTCTTGGTTAGATAAGTAGTGTCAATTTAACTCAAATATCTACTCTCGTAAGAGTTAATATGTTGGATCAAATTTCCTATGTTGTCGACAAGACAACAAGCACTAAACTAAACAAGCTGTCATTCTAGCACCAAATATCCACAAGAGCAAATGACCTAAACATTAATAAAATAATTTATCTCCCTAAGTCCCTATAGCATAATAGCCTTACTGCACTAAATCATTTGCATACAAACAAAACAAATTAGTAAAAATAGATCAGCTTAAAGTGCATGCTAAAGAAAATCTAACCAAATTAGTAAAAGTAGGTGCCAGATTATGGCAAGCAGTAGACTCAGCATCATAACAAAAGTAGCAAGTCGAAGTGAACATAGTATCTATTGATAAAGGGTACAAAAGGTTCATCTTCTTATGGTTCCATAGTTCAGAAAATTTACAGCGGTAACATCGAACTAAAAGGACACAGTTGCATAAGGACATAACACAGCTGATTCTGAATAACATGTGCATAATGGACACAAAATCCAAGTAAAGTTGTGCTACTGCCTACTCCACCTTCCCCTTCCCCTGGGTCTCATCACTAGCTTGAGAAGATGTTGGTTGGTTAATACTTGCTTTGGCATTTGCGGAAGGTAGGATCAGGTTGTGGCTCTTGGTGGGGAGTCAATTTGCATGGCCAAACAACATGATAACAGTTTGGATACTCTGAAAACATCAAGTGTTGCCGAACCTAATGACTGGAGAAGGCCTTTAGTTGGTTATTTAGAAAACCCTAGTCAATATGTTGATAGAAAGCTTCGGCGACAAGCATTAAAATATACATTGCTTGGTGGAGAGTTGTATCGCCGAACCATAGATGGGTTACTTTTAAAATGCTTGGGTTTGGATCAATCTAAAGTTGCTATAGGTGAAGTGCATGAAGGTATATGTGGTACACATCAGTCGACTCATAAAATGAAATGGTTATTAGATATTACAAAGGGTGTGAGTCATGTCAAAAGTTTGGTGATGTGCAATTGGCACCTGCTGCTATGTTGCATCCTATAATTAAACCATGGCCGTTTCGTGGATGGGGTTTAGATTTTATCGGCCAAATACACCCTGCATCTTCTAAAGGTCATCGTTTTGTTTTAGTAGCTACTGATTATTTTACAAAGTGGACAGAAACTGTTCCTCTTAAAAACATGACTCATAAGCAGGTGATTAGTTTTATATTGGAGCATATTATTTATAGATTCAGCATACCACAAACTTTGACTACTGATCAAGGTTCATCTTTTATGTCTCACCAAGTACAGGAGTTTGCCGAATCACGTAGAATCAAACTCCTTAATTCCTCACCTTATTATGCTCAGGCTAATGGTCAGGCCGAGTTAAGTAATAGGACTTTAATTAGGCTCATTAAGAAAAAGATAGAGGAAAATCCTAAGAGATGGCATGAGGTGCTATCTAAGGCATTATGGGCTCACCGTGTATCTAAACATAGTGCTACAAAGGTAACGCCGTTTGAATTAGTGTATGGTCAAGAAGCTGTTTTACCTGTTGAGGTATATTTGAATGCTTCTAGAGTGGCCAGGCAAAATGATTTGTTGGCCGAAGATTATCATAACTTGATGATGGACAGGATAGATGAAGTTACAGATGAGAGGTTAAGAGCTTTGAGGGAAATTGAGAAAGATAAAATGAGGGTAACAAGGCCTACAATAAGAAAGTGAAGGAAAAAATCGTTTCAAATAGGAGACTTAGTTTGGAAGACGATTTTACCTGTTGGACACAAAGATAATAAGTTTGGGAAGTGGTCCCCAAATTGGGAAGGTCCATATAAAGTTATAGAGATTGTTCCTGGAAATTCATATATAGTGCAAAATTTACAGGGAGATAGGCTACCTAAAGCTCTTAATGGCAAATATTTGAAAAAAAATACTATCCAAGTGTTTGGCAAGATGCTTGAGAAGCACATGGCCGATGATTTATTGATCACCGTCCTAAGAAATGTACATATGGTTGGTGTTTGATCATTGTCCTGAGGAACAATTGAAGATATTTTTGTGGTAAACGTATTCGTTTACCAAAAAACAGGGGGCATGTGTTGATGACGAGATTTGGCATGTTTTAAAAAAGGGCTTTAAAGACCTCTTGGGAGGTTTTGGTTTCAAAGCGGTACGACCGTGCATTCATTGGCGGTAATACCGCATGTTGTTTGGATCGTATTTGAGTTTTGTTGAAGTTATGGTTTTTAGCAAGTGATAGCTGAATTGGTAGTACCGGAAAGTTAAGTGCGGAAGTACCGCTAAGAGGTACTACCGCAAGAGTGCAACGGTACTACCGTAAGTCACTTGATCTGAATGGATTCTTGGTGATGTACAATTCAAATCGGACGGTCCAGATCACTGTGAACGTTCGGACCTCCGAACGCAAAGGGACTTGTGATGCATCCGATTGAGATCAGATGGTCCAAAGGCAGAGGAACGTTCGGACCACCGAACAGTGTCTAGATCTAATGTCTGAAATGCATGGTCTGATTGGCCATTTCGATCTAGGCCGTCCACGTGGCAAGACATTTGTCTCTGGGGCTTTTGAGCTTGAAGCGGTAGTTCCGCAGTATGAAGCAGTACTACCGCACCAAGGTAGTACCGGGTGTTTTTATGGCGGTAATACCGTGTATTGATTTGTCTCAGAGGTGGCCATGTGGCTTAATCATAGCCGTTCAGGATCTCAGCGGTAGTTCCGCAAGTATGCAATGGTACTACCGCAAGTCACTTGATCTGAATGGATTCTTGGTGATGTCCGATTAAAATCGGACAGTCCAGATCACTGTGAATGTTCGGACTGGCCAAACGTAAAGGGACTTATGAGACGCCCGATTGAAATCGGACGGTCCAAAAGCAGGTGAACGTTCAGACCGCCAAACAGTGTCCAGATATAATGGCTGAAATGCGTGGTCCGATTGGCCATTTCAATCTGGGCCGTCTGTGTGGCAGGGTGTGTGTCTCTGAAGCTTTTGAGCATTTCTATGAAGCGGTAGTTCCGTAATGTGGAGCGGTACTACCGCACCAAGGTAGTACCGAGTGTTTTATGGCGGTAATACTGTGGTTCATTCAAAGAACCCTCACAAAGACTTTTTCAAGACAACCAATTGCTGCTAAAGCGGTACGACCGGCTTGTAAGTGCGGTACTACCGCGTTACGGTCGTTCTGGCTGTTATTTGGCAGAACTACCGTGTTTCGTTCAAGATGTTCTCAGGACCTCCCGCGCAGATCGTCAGCGAAGATTTCTTCAAGACCTTCCGTGAAGAATTGCTATGTGGAAAACTTACGTGTGTAAATTAGGAAAGATATGTCCAGTATAGAAGGTTTGGAGGTAGTAACCGAATCAAATCTGTAAAGATCTTGATCGGATTAGGAATTCTGAGTCCTTACGGCTGAGACCTGCCACCCTTTAAAAGGGTCATGGCTGATTGTAAAAATCATAACCAATGACATCTACTTTTTATCGTAGTTTCTTGTAGTCCCGTACCTTTCCAACCTCTTTTGCTTCCTGCTCGGCAAGATTGCAAGATCAACCCGTGCAAAACGCCACTGCGCCGTGCCGCGACTAGCTTCGCCTAGGCGCTACGCGTTGGTGCTAAGATCCGGAGCATCCCATTGCAGCCATGATCATCGTGTTGTGCGCGATATCGTTTTTTGCGCGCAACACCTTGCTGTAGGTGACTAGGTATTGAGGCTCTGTCAATCCAAGTCTAATCGGAATAAACTTTCTCCCTAGTGGGAAGGTCCTTACATAGTGGTCGAAGTTACACGGCCAGAGTCGGTACGATTGGCAATAGAAGACAGCCAGGTTCGCTTGAATTCTTGGAACGTTGGCTAGTTACACAAGTTTTATGTGTAACAAACCATTCAGACAATAAAGCCTCAGGTTCCTCCTACCTCTATTGTCTTATTTTTGAGTAGTGCTTTCATAATCTTTCGACTACATTTCAAACACCTAGTTTTCTTTACACTGGTCGAAAGGAAGGTGACATCACCTAGTCGAAGTCTTTCCTCTCTGCACGTAGTTATGCCCACTAGAGGGAACTTCCTAGTGTCGACTCGTTACTCACTTTTGCTGCCAATACAAAGAGCTCGGGTTCAATAAAATATGGTCAAAATATTTTCAAAGCCAGCTCTTTTTCACCTTAGTTTATTTCTTCACTTACTTTGAAAAATACTCTAAGCAGAGTGCATTTTTTAAGATTTGTTCAACTGCTTTAGTGTACTCGGTCCGTTCCAACTAGTCAGAGGAAGAAACACATCTAGTCGAAGTCTCTCCTCTCTGCACGTGGTCCTGCCCACTAGAAGGAACTTCCTAGCGTTGTTCAGTTTCCTACTCTTGCTACCAGGACAGACCTATTGAGTCCACGAAAAAAGGTCGAATGAATTTTTAAAGTCCTCTAGACGTTTGTCTAACTCAAGTTGCTGTTCTCGATTTGATTAATCTGATCGGAGATGGTAACATCACCTAGTCGAAGCCTTTCCTCTCTGCACGTGGTCCTACCCACTAGAAGGAACTTCCTAGCATCGATTCGTCCCTACTCTTTCGATCAGTGCATGACAATCGTGATAAAAAACTACAAGTTAACCAAACCTCTCTGTTTTCAGAAACCCTCTCAACACTATTTACTTAGTTTATCTAAATAAACTAAGAAAATAGTCGGGGGCTAGGATAAAGTTATTAATTTGACTTTGATTCTTAGTCTTTCTTTCATCAATTATCTTTTGAGTTACTAACTACTCGACAAGATGATTTGTAGGAAACATGATGGATTATATATATTACATCAACAAAAACTTGTCTTTATAGGTTCAGAATACTATCTCGAGGTGGATCTTATTTGCATGTCCTCCGTGACTTCCTCGATGATCGGCTACATTTCCATCATTAAACGCTCCGCTTCTGCTTCAGAGCAGTTGAAGTCGTTTATGACGGGTTGCAGATTAAGGCTGGGGTCATGAGCTTTAAGTTTTGCCAAAACAAAACTTATTCCCTCCTTGACCGCTTCCTTTATCGAATCGTCTTAGTTAGTCCTAAGAGTGGTCACCAATTCTTGCAAAGTCCCAACTTGATCACCAATGGCACTCGTATGGGCAGTCATCGTATCTTCACAAGGAATAATTTCCTCAGCATGTAGCCCAGCGAGAACATTGTTCAGAAGAGAAATGTTGTCACAAAGATTTATCTTCATCAACTTCATCTCCTCATGATTACGAGTCGAAGCCTCGCGACATCGTTTTATTGCAACCGCTTGTTCTGAAAAGAATAAGACCAGTCAAGGAAAATGACCTCTAAAGGAAAACAAAACCTATCACTAGTAAAGACTTGCTTACCTGCTAGTTGAGAATCTAACTTCTTGACTTCTTCGCCGTGAGAGGCAGTGCTCTTCGCATAGCGCTCCTCCCACGACTTGACCTCTTGACCTTTCTCTTTATTGATGCGGGAAGCCTCTTGAAGAACCAAGGTCTTTTCTTTGACCTCGGTCGCAAGCTTTCCCACTTTGGTCTCTTTTTTTGAAAAGAAATAAGAGTTAGAGAAAGAAAAGTGGTTGTAAGCGGTTTCAAGTTCAGCACTTACCATTTATTAGTCCCTGCAACCTTTGGATTGCAGAGTTTGCCTCCTGAAGCCTCTTCGTGAGGTCTTCATTTTTCTCACTTAGCTTTTTCGTCTCGACCTTCTCATAGTCGAGCGAATCAGCCAAGGTTTTCTCATCACTCTTGAACCTACAAAGGGAAAGGGTAGACAAATGCATTAAACAAGTGATCATAAGTCTTTCTACGACCATTGCCTGGTCGTATGTTTTTCTATGACAACATCAACCTGGTCGTAAGTTCTTCTACAACCAAGACCTAGTCGTAAGCTCTTCTACAACAATACTCTGGTCGTAAGTTCTTCTACGACCAGTACCAGTCGTAAGTTCTTCTACGACAACCTTGTAGGCACTGTACAAATGGTCGAAAAATCGAATAACCATAGGTAATAGTGACTTACCATCTCTCCGCCTTCTCCTGTCGCAGCTGGACAAGTTGCCTATTGTACTCAACAACGGTAACAATTTGTTCCAAAGCTTTCTGTATAAAGGAAGACAGTGAGAAACAAAAAGAAACTATGTATGTAAATACCGATCAGCAGGCACTTACATTCATAGTCGTCCGAGCAAACATGGAAACTACATTTGTAGGATTCATCAGTTCATCGATCTTTTGGACTTGGTCCCACCCCACCTTTTCGAGACGTTCGTCATCAAAAATATTCCCTCTATTGGGAATGTCCTTGGGGTGAGGGACCCAACCAAGAGATCTGAACGCACGAGATCCCACAATGGTAGGAGGGATGAAGAATCCAAGGGAATGGTCAAAGAATTCACATTTTTCTTCTTCTTCGACATTAGCCGCTTCAGCAGCTCCTCCTTGAGGACCGGGAGGAATGTCTACAACAAATTCCTTCCCGGCGCGGTGGATCATTGATCCATTGCCTTCGCTTGATGCCTCTGCTGCATCATGCGCCAATTTCACCTCCGCCTCTACGACCACTCCTGTGGTCACAGTCGCTTCAGTAGAAATAACTTCTTCCACCTCTCGGACGGCGGGCGATACTTCGACCACTGCCACTGTCGTTTCTTTAATCAAAGAAGAAACAACAGTGGGTTCCACTACAGGAACATCCTTGATGGCTAAAGGAGTTGGGCTAAGATCACAAAAAAGAAAACACGTTAGATGGCAAAAAGCAAAAGATTTCTTTGACTTCTTCTCAACCACGTCTGGTCGAGACTCAGGTTGAAGAATGGAAGCATCCACGATCACGTCTGATCGTGGATCTTGAGCTAACATTATCGCTCCTTGAGCCTCTTGGCTCTCTGGATGGTCAAAACTTGTCTCAACCACCTCAAGGGTAGCACTGCCCTCGACCTCAGACACTGCTGGAGCAGCAGTTTCCTTCACAAAAGACATAAAACTTTTCCAGTTCTCCTTTTCTAGCTGCTTGACAAAGCCACGAGAGGCAGAAACTGTGAAACTTTGACTATCATAGTAGAAGGGTACCTTAGTCTTGGGGGCTTTGCGTTTAAGAGGCTCGACCTCTTCGACCACCGCAACTTCCGCTGCAGCAGCAAGATGTTCGAAATATGCCCTAGAGGCAATCATAGAGATGATTACATTTCATTATGTTCATGACATTGGATAATGTGTTATCTTGTTCCTAGAATAATATTGTTAATATTTATTATCAAGTATGAGACTTGGTTGTGAAACTCTATATTTCTGCAATAATTATTCTTATACGATCCCTGGTCGTAAACATATGAGGACACATATGAATAGACTAGCATATGTATTGGTTGATGACTATGTTTCACGAGTCATAGATATGGAGATATCAAACCAATAATATGGACACATGTTAGAGAACATGATGTTGGATAAGACCCACCTTGAGGCACTATTGAGATTGTTATGAATCTATGTGTCATTAGTTGGTCTCAAGCAATGATGATGTATAATCCTTAGACCTGAGATCGGCATGGTTTCCTACATGTGTAAGAGCACGCTTAAGGGTTGCCAAACGCTACACCGTGACTCTGGGTAGTTATAAAGGTAGGTTTCGGGTATGCTCTGAGACATGGAGAGGAATGTGACCGGTCGGATATGGGATTTGCCCTCCTAACATAACAGAGAGATGTCTCGGCCCTCGTTGTGATCGGATAAAGAAAGTGCATGGCCATGCCACTAGTAGTCGAAGTGTTCGACCACATAAGGTTATCGATACTCGATCGAGAAAGTATTGAACAGTCCATGGATGACACAACATCTCACCCGAGTTCAACCGGATATCGTGAGGCAAAGGGAGAATACATGAGTAGGTCACTTAGTTCGACCACTACTGATCGGTCGTATGGAGATACAAGCAAGTCGTATAGTCGAGCGTAATCACAGAGTGGTCGAAACCAAGTCGTAAGGAGTTACGAGTTGGTCGTGATCAAATCTGAACCGGTCGTATAGAGATAGGACACAGTCGTAAGTGATGAGGACCTGGTCGTATATCATATTGCATTAAGGTTCGTCCGATATAATTTGTGTGTATTCGGAATCGATATGTTACGCTAGGAGCCGCTACGACTCGTGATCGGAAACGGTTTCAAGTCACAACCGAACTACACATGAACCTCTGGGTCACACACTTAGCGGGTTGGAACAAACCAATACGAATACGATTAAATGGCGTGTCCGGATAGGATCCGTCACGAGCACTATATAAGGAGGTGCATGAGGCATTTGTTGGAAAGGATGCGTGAAACACCACCGAAACCCTAGTCGCCATCTTCCTTAGAGCTCCACCGCGATTTGGTCTTTGGCACACCGCGTTCGGTTGTTCCTTCCACGGGCGTGTGGATACCGTAGAGGCGCACTACGATTGTTGCGCTTGAGGACGATCCGCGATCTTCACAAGGAACCGCAGACGTTCTTTGGAGGAGACGATCGACTTCGTGAGGACATTGGACGATCGACTCGACCACTACATCGACGCGCTCTTCATTGGACTGGCCGCTCCAACCCTTCTTTCATTGTTCTGCTGGCGTCGGTGGTAACGATCTATGATCATCTACTTGCATGGCTTCCTGGTTTGCGTGGTAGAAATTTTTGTTTGTAGCTATCGTAGCCTACCCGTGACCCAACAGTGGTATCAGAGCCTTCCTGCGTAGTTTTTGATCTGGATCGATCGCATATACTTGATATGTGGTAGTAGTAGATTGGATCTGTTACTAGTCGGTTTTGGTAACCTAGATCAGTTCATATAGATGGAACGACCTAGACCCTGGTCGATAAGATCGATCGGTTTCTCGGTGGTAGTAGATGGGTTTACGAGGAGGTATGAGCTATAAGGACCAGATGGTTTATTGCACTTGTCCACGACCAGACTGCATATCACTCCTACCGGTCGGAATTCCGCCATGCTGGGTATTCGTACCGCGCGCTATAGGTAGTGTGTGCTCATGTCGTCCGTTAGAATTGGATTCTGTGCATAACTTGTTTTTTTGCAGGGATTGATGTGAATAGTATGACCCATCTTGTTTCATGTATGAGATGCATGTATGCTTGTAATATTCATGACTGCGTGTCATTTTAATTGCAGACCAAAGGTCAGTCTATAATTGTATAACGACTGCGTGTCGACTTGTGATGCTTCTTTACTCCTTGTGTTCCATTACTAGTGCTATTAGAAATAATGGCTTAGTAGGAGTGCTTGGAGGAGTCCACCACTTGAAGACATGGTGAACAGGATGCATGGCGATGGAGATTACCATGAAGAAGGGTCATGCTATATCACAATGCAATTTGATTGTCTGTGAATGCCTTTACATTCCTGTTCGTTTATTTCTATGCATGTTATTTTGCTTTAATTGCTTTTAACATGATAGAAGTAAAATTCCCTCACTTAATATTAAGTTAAATTGATGCCCTCCCAAATATGCCGCACCATCAAAAGTCATGTATTTTTAATGGTAGGTCTTGCCAAAGCAGAGTGCCATTAACTCTCCTTGACTAGATGGGTTTGTGTCAGACACTTACGCGCTGGCATTGGTTCAACTTAACAAGGTTATCATAACAGTTGTGGACCTTGGGGCATAAAGGTTGGGTCTTAGAAGCATAGAGATCTTGCCCAACAACAAGAGTCATATAGTAGATATGATTAGCAAAGGTTGCTTACCGTTTTCACTAGTCTTCTAGCGGTGAAGCCAAAGCTCACTAGTTGATTAAATGATTATGGATCTTGAATCATTAAATGTCATAAGAGGATATGGTGTTTAGTGGGAGTATCTTTATTAAATTGTTTAATAGAAGTTACTTTAATGAACATATGTCTTAGATTTGCATATATTTTTTGTTGTAGATCATGGCACCAAGCTGCAGTACCTACATCGGCTTTTGCTTTACGTTCGATACTTGAAAAGGAAAAACTTAATGGAACAAATTTTGCGGATTGGTCCCAAAACTTTGAGAATTGTTCTCGGGCAAGATAAAAGGAACATGTTCTAGAAGAACCAATTCGGATGTGCCTCTGAAAGTGTTTGCTTTGCTATTAAAACCGCCTATAAAAGGCATGTGATGAGTCCCTTGATGTTAGTCTGTCTCATGCTTGCTGCTATGAACTCGCACCTTCGAAGCGGTTTGAGAACATAGAGGCCTACGATATGATCGTGGCGCTCAAAGGCATGTTTGAGACACAAGCAAGAACCGAGAGATTTGAGATCTCAAAGAACTTGTTTGGATGTAAGCTAGCCGAGGGTGGTTCTGTGAGCCCTCATGTAATCAAAATGGTTGGTTACACACGAGCTTGGAAAAACTTGGTTTTCCACTTAGCCAAGAATTGGCTCTGATTTGATTCTTGCTTCGCTTCAAAAGCTATGGCTAGTTCATTTTGAACTTCCATATGAGCAGCTTAGACAAGAATCTCACCGAATCGCATATGATGCTTAAGGCAATGAGAGGGTAGTATTAAGAAATGCAACAATCATGTGATGATGGTGCAAAAGAGTACAAGCTTCAAGAAGAAGGCTAAGACTTGGGTCAAGAAAAGGGCAAGGCTAAAGTTTGGATGAGATCCAAACCGACAAACCTAAACCCAAGACTAAGTCCGCCCGACTCAAGAGAATGAATGCTTTTCTTGCAAAGAACTAGGCCATTGGAAGAGGAACCGCAAGAAATACCGGTGATCGAAAAAGAATGGTGGGACTAAAACTTCCACTACGGTATTAATGTTATAGAAGTTTTTCTTCTTGACTCTTCTGTTAACTCATGGGTATTTGATACTGGATCGGTTGCTCATATTTGCAATTCGATGCGAGTCTAACAAGAAGTAGGATGATTGCAAGGGCGAGATGGATCTTGGCGTCGGGAATAAAGCAAAGGTTCTTTGCATTAGCCGTCGGGACTATGCCACTACTTTTGCCTTGAGATTTATTATGGAATTGAATAATTGTTATTACGTTCCACCATTAGTAGAAACATTATCTCGCCTCATGTTTGATGGCGAGGGTTATAAGTTCATTATAGAGAACAATGGTTGTTCTATATTTTTGAATGAAGTGTTTTATGGCTATGCACCTATTTTGAATGGGTTGTTTATTTTAAATCTTGATGATGCATCGGTCTATAATATTAATGCTAAAAGGCTTGACCTAATGAAATAAATTCCACTTTTATTTGGCATTGTCGTTTGGGTCACATAAGTGAAACGCATGAAAAAGCTCCATAATGATGGAACTCTAAACTCATTTGATTTAGAATCATTTGAAACATGCGAGTCTTGCACAGTCTGGAAAGATGACCAAGACGCCTTTCACTGGTCGTAGTGAAAGGGCGCACGACCAGTTGGAACTCGTACATACTGATGTATGTGGACCAATAAGCACGACAGCCAGAGGTGGTTTTCAGTACTTCATTACTTTCACCGATGACTATAGTAGATATGGTTATATCTACTTAATGAGGCTCAAGTCGGAATCCTTTGAAAAGTTCAAGGAGTTCCAGAATGAAGTACAGAATCAACTTGGCAAGACAATCAAATCTTTACGATCTGATCGTGGAGGTGAGTTCTTAAGCCATGAGTTTGGTAATCATTTGAAACAATGTGGAATTGTTCCACAGCTTACACCACCCGGCACTCCACAATGGAATGGGGTGTCCGAGCGGCGTAACCGGACCTTGTTGGACATGGTTCGATCAATGATGAGCCAATCGGATCTGCCATTGTATTTTTGGGGTTATGCTCTAGAAACCGCGCTTTCATTTTAAATAAGGTACCATCTAAATCGAGAGATAAGACACCATATGAGATGTGGACCGGGAAAAGTCCTAGTTTGTCTTTTCTAAGGATTTGGGGATGTGATGTCTATGTTAAGCGTTTGACGTCGATAAGCTCACACCCAAATCGATAAATGCTTCTTTATAGGATATCCTAGGGAAACCAAAGGATATTATTTCTACAACCGGAAGAAGACAAAGTTTTTGTTGCGAAATGGTGTCTTTTTGGAGAAAGAGTTTCTTTCAAAAGGAGTCGATGGGAGAAAGGTGCAACTCGAAGAAATTCGGAAACATCTGAAAGTGTTTCAACTCCTCTTGAACCTCTCTTGGATGAACAAATTGTTGTTGAACACAGTAGATAAGGCACCAAATTTCCCACGTAGATCTAAAAGGCGCGTCAATTGCCTACAAGGTATGGGCATGACGTATTATTATTGAATAATGGTGAGCCTAAGACTTATGAGGAAGCGATGATGGACCCAGACTCTGAGAAATGGCTTGGAGCCATGAAATCCGAAATAGATTCCATGAGAGAAAATCAGGTTTGGAACACGGTCGATCCACTTGATGGTGTCAAAACCATTGAGTGCAAATGGATCTATAAGAAAAGATTGATATGGATGGAAATGTTCACATTCATAAGGCTCGACTAGTCGCAAAAGGTTTTCGACAAGTTCAAGGAGTTGACTACGATGAGACTTTCTCACTAGTAGCGATGCTTAAATCTGTTCGGATCATTCTAGCAATTGCTGCATATTTCGACTATGAGATATGGCAAATGGATGTCAAAATAGCTTTCCTTAATGGAAACCTAGATGAGGATGTGTACATGACACAACCTTGAAGGTTTTGTCAATCCAAACAATGCTAGTAAAGTATGCAAACTTCAAAAGTCCATTTATGGGTTGAAGCAAGCATCTCGGAGTTGGAATATACGTTTTGATGAGGAGATCAAAAGGTTTGGTTTCATCAAGAACAAAGAAGAACCTTGTGTTTACATGAAGGTTAGTGGGAGCGCACTTGTTATTCTGATCTTGTATGTAGATGACATACTACTGGTCGAAATGACATTCCAATGCTAGAATCTGTTAAATCTTCATTAAGAAAAAGTTTCTCAATGAAAGATTTAGGAGATGCAGCATATATCTTGGGAATAAGGATCTATAGAGATAGATCTAAGAGGCTAATTGGATTAAGCCAGGAAATGTACATAGACAAAGTGTTGAATCGGTTCAACATGCAAAATTCCAAGAGAGGATTCTTGCCCATGGCACATGGCATTAATCTTAGCAAGAATCGGTGTCCTCGACCAGCGATGAGCGAGACAAAATGAGTGATATTCCATATGCTTGGCCATTGGATCTATCATGTACGCCATGATATGTACACGACCAGATGTATCATATGCTCTAAGTGTTACGAGCAGATACCAAGCTGATCCCGGTGAATGTCACTGGACAGCTGTGAAAAACATTCTTAAGTACTTAAGAAGGACTAAGGATGTGTTCCTAGTTTATGGCGGTGATGAAGAGCTCGTTGTAAATGGTTACACCGATGCAAGCTTTCAAACCGACAAAGATGATTATCGTTCGCAATCTGGTTTTGTATTCATTTTGAATGGAGGAGCGTTGGAGTCGAAAAGTTCCAAGCAAGAGACGGTTCTTGATTCCACGACAGAGGCCGAGTACATTGCGGCTTCAAGTCGCAAAAAGAAGGTGTTTGGATAAGGAATTTCATTGCTGAATTGGGAATGGTTCGAGTGCCTCGAGCCCAATGGATCTCTATTGTGACAACAATGGAGCCATTGCTCAAGCTAAGGAGCCTAGATCCCATCGAAGTCCAAACACATACTCGAGCGTTGTCACCTTATCCGCGAATTGGTGGATAGAGGAGATGTTAAGATATGCAAAGTTCATACGGATTTAAATATTGCTGATCCGCTGACAAAGCCTCTCACACGACCAAAGCATGAGGCACACACAAGAGCTATCGGTATTAGATACCTAAAATGATTGACTCTAGTGCAAGTGGGATCTGTTGGAAATATGCCCTAGAGGCAATCATAGAGATGATTACATTTCATTATGTTCATGACATTGGATAATGTGTTATCTTGTTCCTAGAATAATATTGTTAATATTTATTATCAAGTATGTGACTTGGTTGTGAAACTCTATATTTCTGCAATAATTATTCTTATACGATCCCTGGTCGTAAGATATCAAACCAATAATATGGACACATGTTAGAGAACATGATGTTGGATAAGACCCACCTTGAGGCACTATTGAGATTGTTATGAATCTATGTGTCATTAGTTGGTCTCAAGCAATGATGATGTATAATCCTTAGACCTGAGATCAAGATGGTTTCCTACATGTGTAAGAGCACGCTTAGGGGTTGCCAAACGCTACACCGTAATCGGGTAGTTATAAAGGTAGCTTTGGGTATGCTCAAACATGGAGAGGAATGTGACCGGTCGGATATGGATTTGCCCTCCTAACATAACAGAGAGATGTCTCTGGGCCCCTCGTTGTGATCGGATAAAGAAAGTGCATGGCCATGCCACTAGTAGTCGAAGTGTTCGACCACATAAGGTTATCTGATACTCGATCGAGAAAGTATTAAACAGTCCATGGATGACACAACATCTCACCTGGAGTTCAACCAGATATCGTGAGGCAAAGGGAGAATACATGAGTAGGTCACTTAGTTCGACCAGCTACCGACTGGTCGTATGGAGATACAAGCAAGTCGTAGACTGGTCGAACGTAATCACAGAGTGGTCGAAACCAAGTCGTAAGGAGTTACGAGTTGGTCGTGATCAAATACGAACTGGTCATATAGAGATAGGACCTGGTCGTAAGTGATGAGGACCTGGTCGTATATCATATTGCATTAAGGTTCGTCCGATATAATTTGTGTGTATTCGGGAATCGATATGTTCTGCTAGGAGCCGCTACGACTCGTGATCGGAAACGGTTTCCAAGTCACAACCGAACTACACATGAACCTACAGGGTCACACACTTAACGGGTTGGAACAAACCAATACGAATACGATTCGTAAACGTGTCCGGATAGGATCCGTCACGAGCACTATATAAGGAGGTGCATGAGGCTGTTGGAAAGGATGCGTGAAACACCACCGAAACCCTAGCCGCCATCTTCCTTAGAGCTCCACCGTGCAATTTGGTGCTGGCACACTAGCGTTCGGTTGTTCCTTCCCTGGACGTGTGGATACCGTAGAGGCGTTACTACGATTGTTGCGCTTGAGGACGATCCGCGATCTTCACAAGGAACCGCAGACGTTGCTGGAGGAGACGATCGACTCGTGAGGACATTGGACGATCGACTATGACCACTACATCGACGCGCTCTTCGTTGGACCTGGCTGCTCCAACCCTTCTTCCGCTGTTCTGCGCGTCTGGTGGTAACGATCTATGATCATCTACTTGCATGGCTTCCTGGTTTGCGTGGTAGAAATTTTTGTTTGTAGCTATCGTAGCCTACCCGTGACCCAACACAAGATCCACAGCAAATTTTGTGAGAGACCTAGTCGGATCAAAAGAGCTTGAACTTGCGCCTCCCTTGTCGTCGACTTTCTCGAGCCGACGCTTTTTGGCCGGTGGAGACTTGATTTGCTCCGCCGTCTTACCGACAACCATCAGAACGACCTCTTCATCGTCCCAACGGTTCTCCATGCCTAATTTCTGTGGAAAACAGAAAGAGAGATATTATAGAACGATCGTATGTTCTTCTACGATTAGTATCTAGTTGTAAGCTTTCCTATGACAATCCCCTGGTCGTAAGTTCTTCTACGACTAGTATTTAACTGTAAGTTCTTCTACGACTACAAAGTCCTAAAGATGAAATCGATTCTCGATTACCTTTAGGCGCTCCAACTTTTCTTCTGCAGTCAAGACTGCAAGAATTCGAGGAGCCGCCACCATCGGTAGAGGAGATTTCTCACAAATGAGCTTGACTCGAGCGTCAATTTCTTCTTGTGAGAGGTCTGCAGGAACAAGTAAATTCTCATTAAGCCAAAACTGAAATCAAGAAAGGCTAAGACTGAAAGTTTACTTACCCTCCTCATAATCCCTGGTTGGGTCTTGTGGCCCCGAATACCTCCACATGAGATGGACCCTGTTCTTTAGAGGGCTAATACGGCGTGTGATGAAATCCTTCACCACGTGCCATCCGGTAAGCCTCTCTTCCTTCAAATCTTTGATGGCTTGAATATAGGGGGCAATCCGACTGAGATCCTGAGGAGTCGAATCCTAGGAAGAAATCTTCTCAGCTGATTTTCCAGCGAAGGAGAGGCTGTCCTCATTGGTTATTTCCTAATAGAACCATCTCTTCTTCCACGACGGCCACGACGACCGTGTAAACATCTGAATATACTCTCTTGACTTCCCGTCATGAAGCTTCAGACTGCAACTACCGGTGACTCCAGATAGACGAGTCATTCCATAAAAATATTGGAACAATTCCAAATCCGCCGGAATCCCCAGGTAGGCCTCACACAAATACACGAACACCCCCAACATTGTGATGGAATTGGGAACAAGGTTCACCAACTCCACTTCAAAGCGTTCGAGCACAACTGTGAGGAAAGGGTGAGCAGGCAATCGCAGGCCACACTCACAATACGCCTGGAAGACGGGGATTTGCCCAAACTCCCCCGAAGGCCAATGCTGTCCAGCGGCCACAATCCACTTCACGAGTTCCTTCTTCGGGATCTTCTCACCGGTAACCAAAGCCCCAATTTTGTTCTCATCCATCTCTAATTCAACCCATTGGGAAACGACTCTGGCCATCTCTCTCAAGGGGTGGAGATATGGATTTGGGAAGATTTTGGGAGAAAACTCGACGTGGTCGGCGGCGGAAAAAGCAAGAACTCGATGAACAACGGGAGCGATTTGGGAGAAAGTAAAAACCCGAATCTCACTCCCGGTAAGTATTTATAACCGCGCACCTGAGTTAAAGACATGGCAATCCAAGGGTCACCGCTCCAACGGACAGGCCTGTGAGAGTCGATTACGATTCTCTAGTTTGTCTGTTTGAGAAAATCAGGTTTGTTTTTGCACCTCAAGCAAAATTACTTTCTTGACCAAGTCTTTCTGGTCAAATGAAATATCAATCGGAAAGGTTTTACTTCCGATCACCATACTATGACCACTTCGTAGTCGTAAGGTTCTCTTTGACTACTTGGTAGTCGTAAGATTTCCAAACAGCTTTTCTTGACCAAGTATATTTCTAGTCAAAATGATGTACAAGTGTCGAAGAGTTTTTCCTTTGACCATTGTTCGATAACCCTCTCATGGTCATAAGACCATCTACGATTTCTTTCCCAAGTAAGTTACTTTCACTTGAAGCTGGGGGGCTAGATGACGAGGATCTAATAATCCTTATTTTATAATTTATCTATAATTCTTATTATGGGTAAATATGACGTCATATGGTTCCTGAGTATACCCCATATATTGACAAGGGAGAAGCCAACCAGGTGGTCGTAAGTTCTTCTACAACCACCCCCATAGTCGTAAGTCCTGCTATGATAACCTCATGGTTGTAAGTTCTTCTACAATCACCGTCCAGTCGTAAGTTATTCTACGACTACCCTATGGTCGTAAGCTCTTCTACGACCAGGTCAGCTATGACCACCCTATGAGCAACAGAGCCTACAGACGAGTGGGTCCAATTGATTAGGGAATTCAAGCAGTCAATAAACACTGTTATTCTATGGAGTAACAATGCGTAATACTTCATTATCTCTAACAAGTAACTGCCAGACAGTATGGAGGAGTTAATACCCCGGTGATTACTTCAAACATGCACCCGTTATAGGAACTGATGAAGCGCCGCTTCACTTGGAGAAACGACCACTCCTTCACCGACTATATAAAGGTGGCGGTCAGAGAGGAACGGGATAGACAACAAAGGACGAGACAGAAGGCAATCGGGAAGATAGGCACTATCCTCTGTAGTAGTCTTTGTCTTTCTCCTGATTGTAGAAAATACACTCAATACCATATACATACAGGAGTAGGGTTGTTATTCTCTCCGGAGAAGGCCTGAACCTGTATAAAAATCCCCGTGTCAATCTCTCTACGTGATTTCATTCTTGGAGACCCCCCGAATCAAACAATCTTTACGTAAGATCAGTTCTAAAACACCGACAGTCCTTGTGCTAGATGGCACAGGCATGGGTATGCATCGACGGATGCATGCTCTGCATTACCGGTAAAATGCAAAAGAGAAAGAGAAAAGAAAGTGCATTTGAGCATCTTGCATAGCATGAACATATAACATGTTTGTTATAAAGATTTGTGGATGGTTGTTAATGAATATAGTTGTTTATGCTATTGTTGCCATTTATTGTACTTGCTGAGTCTTTGGACTCACTCTTGTTGTTGTTGTGTTTTTAGCTACCCTTTACAAGAACGACATGCATGGGAGGGAATAAAACTTAGAGTGGTTGCACAATGGCATAAACTACTCACATTTGAATTGATAGAATGATTCTTTGGTAGTTGATTATATTGCTTAAGGAATTCTTTATGATTTCGCCCTTGCTTGGAATGAAATTGTAATGGAGTTGATTAGAGGATTATGGATGCTCTTTGGATTATACTTTAGTTGTTTAGCATGCTATGGATGATATAGTGATGATTAGCATAATTTTGGATGTCTTTTGATTATGCTGGATGTTGTATTGATTAATTATGTTATAATTGACTGTTGGGACCTCTAGTATAGTTAACTATACAGAGGAGGTTCTGTCGAAATTCAGTAAGATGTCTTTGTTTTAAATGGATACAATGTTAGTTAGTAGCATTCCAGGCTCATGTTGGGCCGGGGTGTTACAGTTGGTATCAGAGTGGGCTATAGGTCCGTGGTGATTGGATTTAGAACTTAGGTAACTTAATTTGCTAAAATTTTCTAATGGTTAATTACTTAAAACTTGACACACTGGTACACTGTAGGATGGGATAGGTCAAGCATTGCATTTATACTTCCGTTATGTTGTATTGATGATTCCTATTACGATATGATCTTATATACCTATAATATGATTCTATGACCATTATGAGTGATGGTAGCGCATGTTGAGAGGTTGAGGTCGTGGTTGTGGCCCTGGGCTTTACCAGGTCACACCATCTTTCGTGGTATGAAAATAGGGAAGTGGTTATCTCGGATATCTTAGCACAGGCGTCAACAGTGAGTATGATTAGAAAGTTGTTCTCTTCCTTGAGTTCGAATTTGGTCAACTCTTGTCCAGTTGTGGTTGATGAATTCCTCTTGGGTTATTAGTTCATTGCGGTTGATGTTTGCTTTGAGAAAGATTGATGCATTTCCATTGGCTTAACTTGTCTATTAAAGCAATTATTGTTTTCCCAATTGTTGAGTTATTCTTGCGACTGGTGAACTTGGTTAATTGTCAAGCTTCACCTTTGAATTGGAGTTCTATCTTTCTTATTGGGAAACATGACCCATTTATTTCGCTTGATGATTTGGATAATGAAAGTTTCCTTTTGCAAGTCTTTTAGTATGCGGAAGCTTTGACTCAATGCAACTCTTTTGGGTATTTTGAGTGTTGAAGTTGAATGGTTCTCTTTGATGAAAGAAAATGTTCAACCCTTTAGCGATGTCTTCTCATGGTTAAGTAAGAGGTTATAATCAAAGAAATTAGTGGATATGATGTGGGTTATCAAGTTGGGTCTGTAGTGTGGTGCATAATAAATTCTAACGAGTATCCTTAGGAGTAAAATCGAATAAGTGGCTGTTGTAGTGAGGGTGTAAGAATTTGGTATACACTCAATTGAGGATGAGATGATAAAGGGGTATGTAACATTTTTTGTGAGCCTTTGGGGGCTTTAGAAAGGAAGAGTTGACGTTGACCAACATTGTTAAGAGTGAATTATTCTTGATGTTAGTAATATGGTCTACAAGGGATTGTGACGCGTTGGAGTGGTGATGATTCTTCTAGAGAGAAAGTAAGTTGATTGCTTTTCGTAAAATTGGATAAATGAAATGTTTGGAGTTTTGCATTCGTGATCTTTTGGGAGTTCATGATTTATGTAGTAGATGAAATTGGTTTGAGCAATGTGACGCATTGGAAGGTTTTAATTGGTTCTTAAGTGATTAATGTGATTTGGTTTCAAAGACAATTCTTGTTTGGGTTGGCAAGTAATGTTGTAATCAAGGAAAATTATTTTCTTTGTTAACGGGAAATGTGTACCATAAGTATTTGAGGTTGGAGTTAAGAATTGTAATCTGCAACTTTTCTATCATTACAGCTTAAGAGTTTCTTGGCTTTCCATAGCAATGTTTTATTATGATTTGGGAGGTTTAAAAAATTCCTTCTTGTGGGACATGTGCCCTCAACTATGGACTCGTATTTTGTTTTCCGGGATCATTACTATTTGACTATTTCTCTTGGTCTCGTGCTCACTCCGAGGAGCAACGTTTCCTTGTGTGTTGAAACTTGTGTTTGTTTGTTTCTTTCCTTTTGAGAAAGGAATTAACCAACTTGTGTTGCCAAGTCTTATA
This sequence comes from Phyllostachys edulis, assembly GCA_036346405.1. Taxonomy (NCBI): domain Eukaryota; kingdom Viridiplantae; phylum Streptophyta; class Magnoliopsida; order Poales; family Poaceae; genus Phyllostachys; species Phyllostachys edulis. The sequence goes on along the minus strand of CM070563.1, from coordinate 48,128,512 downwards.
AAGTATAATATGGCGACTGGTTGGTGGTGGATAAGTATATGGTAGTGGTGAGATTTTGGGAACCAATCTATGTAAAGAACAGTAGAAGGTGAATTGGTTTTGACCTATAACTTTTGGACAGAATTCTATGGAATGTTTGTCGTTGGAATATAATTGATTTGTGTTACAAGTAGTGGAACCTATGGAAAATTATAATCCAAGAACCTTTGTCCATGTTGGAATGATGGGATTATCAAAAGTATGGAATCTTGATAAATCTATTAGAGTATCACGATTGGGTAATTAACTTTGCGAGGTTGTGTAGGTGATTCATGATGGTGTGGTTTAATGAGTGGGAATTAGCAAAGTAATCTAATCATTATGGCAATTAAAGAGACATCAGGGATTGTGGAGTTGTTGTCAAGTATGGCTTGGCTTCAGTGAGTAATCCTTTGGGAGATAGAATCTCTCTAAAGATAATTTGGTCGATAATATGTTTACATGTCAGTGCTAATGATTGAGTATGTTTGGATTGTGGGAATTTTAGTCATCAGATTTGAGAGTTTCGTATTAGTTACACCGAATTATATTTATAGGAGCCTTGGGGATTGAATTTGGGTTTGGTGATCTATACTAGACCCTTGGTTGTTCAATGACTATGTGTAGAAGTAGTAGAATAAAAGTGGATTCCAATAGTGTGATGATCTTTAATAGAACCCTTTTGATGTAATAAATGAGATTGTGCGCTGAGAAGTTCCAGTTGATTATCCATAACAGAATGAGGTGATGTGGTTGTGGGTGAACAATCTTTATTGAGGTGTTGAAAACCATTTGTCAAAATAATTCCTTTGGTATAGGAGTGGACTAGAGAATCCTTTTGTGGATTAGTAGAGTCTCTCTAAATAAGTATGGTTGTTCTTTCGGTTTGAGGATCGTTTTGGGGTTGTTGGTTAAGAGGAAGGGGTTAGTGTGATAATTTGGAAACCCATGATTTGGAAAAATGGTTTATTTCTTAAAAGAACATCTGAGAAAAAGAATGTTCTATCGACTAGGGAAGTGCTCTATTGGTTCTTGGTTGAGTTGGGTTTTATGACGGAGAACATGTACAATTTGAGTTGACTCTATGCTGGCAAGGTGGTTCTTTCTGGTTCAGGAAAAATAAAAGAAGTGTTTGATTTGAGCATTCGAGTGATTTCTTTTTGGCCTATATGGAGTTATTTGCAAACTACCTAGTTGGAATGTGAAAAGGTTTTCATGAGGAATCTTTGATTTTGGATTTGAGTGTTTTGGAGGAAAGTTGGAATTGCATTGTGAATCCTTTGTTTTCAGTTGAATCTGATTATTAAAGTTTGATTAAAATAAGTCATGTTGCGCGTCCCTGCTCAACGGAGGTTCTCTTTGTTATGATAAAGAGATTGACTGAGAGATGGAACAAGAGTTCCATATGTTTACGTGCAATTTATGTGGGTTGGTCCCAAAGAGAATGTTAGCCCAAAGTATATTCAGTTTGTTCTAGAAGAACTAACTCGAGTCTTGGAGCGCGGCTTATAACGTTTTGTATGACCCAATGTTGAGAGAATGCTTGAGGTATTCGGAGTGTGAAGTTTCATAAGAGCCGTCGACCAGCGAGTAATACTGCATCTTCGAGTCCTGTCTGTTGTGAGGTTCTGGTTAGATCGGTACAAGTGATGAAGCGTAATACATCAGTTTCATCAAGATGCGGTGGTCCCATAAGTCCGAGGGGAAAACAACCTGGGAATTGGAGCCTCACATGCGCGAGCAATATCCAAAATTATTCACAGCAAGCACGTGGTAATGTTGGTAAATTATTACCTGTGATTATTTGTTGGCGTTAAGAGTGGTAATAATTTGGGGTCGAATTTTTGTTTAAGGGGGGTAGAATATAATACCCCAAATGTAACTATATGAGAAGAAATAAATTAAGGAGAAGGACTATTTAGAAATTCAGATTTCTGAGGGAGAATAAGAAAACCTGGGATTTTGGCCCATGGTGTCTTGGCCCAATTGAGTCGGTCGGCCTCAAAAGGAAGGAGGAAGGCCACCCAAACCCTAGCCCTACTACTGTAGCTCTCCCATGGTACTGTAGCACCACCACTATAGCACCTCCCCTCCCAGGTGCTGCTGCCTCCTTGCGCGTCCAGTAGAAGGAAGAAGGTGGAAGAGAAAGATAGGAGGAAGAGAAGGGGGGAAGAGAGAAGGAAGAGAGGAAGAAGGAGATGGGGAGCGCTGGGATTTCATGTTCTTCATCTTGATCTCCAAGGGTAACCCCCAATCCCATTCGATTAGTCGTATAGTAATGTATTTTTGGCAAGGTCGGTATTAGATCAGTTTAGGGCAGTATGTAGTGCCCGACTGTTTTGAGGATGATAACTGCAAATTATGATCTGGCCATCTCCTAAAGAGTTGTATATAACGTCCATAGCTTTCCATAGGTTCTTGTATCATATCGTTTGGATGAGCGGATTAGGAGTTATGAATTTTGTAGCGTTGCTGTTCTGTAATTCTGTTATAATGCTGATAGTTTTTGTTTATCGGTCTGTAGCATATAGTTAATGGATTATTTAGGAGATCTCACTATAACGAAAGATGTAGATAATTTCTTAGCTTTCCATAAAGCTAAGGATCATAAGATTTGAATAAATATACTGCAAGTTATGATGGTTTTAAGGTCGCTGTCTAGAAACCTTGACGTGAAATAGTTGCTATATTAATCAGTTTGGTAAGGGTACTATATGGACGAATATGGAAGGCTCACCAAATAGGTTTAGGTGGGGAATTTGATAAGCTTTCCATAAAGTCTAAGAACGCGTCATTTGGATCTCGGATCAAAAAGTTATGGATTTTAGAATGTGACAGTTAGTTAAGGGAACAGACGGCAGTTTAAGATTTTGGGAGTTGGGTTTGCACTAGAGAACGTAGCGTTTTCATAATTGCTTCTAGTTTTGTTTTGTCTAGTATTATTGTCTTAGCGTGCTTTAATTAAATTCAGGTGGGGGTTGGTCCTAGGGGCAGTGCCTGTGAGAACCCGGGGTATTTAACTTGTAATACTTAACCATTAAAATGATCCAAGCATTACAAATCAAATATCACGACTCTCGGCGTATATGTACTTCCCGGAATGTAGTACGTATACCCCATACAAAAATTAAGCATCAACTCCATTCAATCACATAGAATCCAAAGTACGACTAAGCAATTCAAAAGACATACAGTATAGAGTTATTACAAACGGGCTGACCGGCCAAATTCAACTAAAGAGTCTAACATAACAGCGGAAGCAAAATGGCCATAAGATGGCGATAACAAAAGCAGATTAGTGTGCCTTAACCCACAGGCAACCAACCAAGCAGGCCACCAACCTAGTCCTCGAAGCCGAAGCACATCTCACAAAAGTGCAACCCTTGGGGTTCCACTTCCTCCTCTGCAACAATTTAATTAAAGCATAGCAAATGAGTACAAAAATATACTCGCAAGACTTACGCGTAAGGTAACAGGCCTAATAAATAGCTACATGCAAGCTTATTTAAGTGGAGCAGGCTCTAGACCCATTTTCAGCATAAAGCAAGTTTTCATTTGCAATAATGTAATAGATTTAAAGCAATTTTGCAATCTATTTTTATTTGATAAAAACAGCGGTAAAGGAGTAACAATAATAACAAAACATATTGGAAGTGGATAACCCAATAGCCACCACAACAATAGCATGAACTCTCCGTTCATACCACCCACATCAAGTTTTAATTAAATGATGTAGTCTAACTCTTGTTGAGACCTTACCAAGCATGTCCATAACCTAGGACGAGGCTATTCGAATAGTTTGAACACTGCAGGGGTGTACCAATGTACCCACACACCAGACCGCCTCTTATGCCACTAGATTAAGCACACTTCCTTTGGTATGCTGGCAAGGCTAAGTCCTACGAGACCTTTCCAATATTGCGTATTAACTACGAGTCGCCCATATGGGAGGAAGCCCCATACGTTGATGCGGAGTCATCAAAGATGCTCATCTCCTTATAAAGGACGATGCTCCTTGCAATGGATAACCTCCACTACTACTCACCCAATAACCCACCATGCAACTCGGAGCTAACACACGCCAAAGTACTAAGTCAAGAGAGGTCCCATATCCCTCTCATGTGGTTAGCACGCAATAAGCGCTTGGCTTAGTGTCTAAGATGTTCGGTCCTTATTGACCCGAGCATCATTCCAGTCACACCATAAATTCACACCAACAACCATTGTGCCCAAGTCTAAAACATTTCATTTTTATTTTTCAGTTTTTGACTTTACAAAGTAACAAAGCACAAGGTGCTGAGCATAATAACCATAATAATTTGTGTGATCACAGTTATCGACTAGGTCGTAACCGCCCAATTCTACCGGTAGCTAAGCATTTCTAAGCATGACGCCGAAAAGACAATAAAAGAGCATAAATAAATCACCGGGCTCTAATTCACCAGCGATATTATTAACTTATGTTTTGTGGAAGGGGATAACAATTTAAGGGCAACCATGCAATAGGAATAGCTACCTCTAATCGGGAAAATTACTTTGACACAAAAGCATGCATACATACAATTTGCAAACAAAGTATTAGACTTGAAAATAATAGGACAATTATGATCGAACTGCTTGCCTTGCTGTGGATTACCCTCTTGCTGCAGAGGAGCACTCTTGCAATCAATAATTTCATTGGAACCTAGCGCAAGAAGTCGAAAACACAATAAGAACGAATAACACCGAAAAGACCCAAAAATTCAAATTCATCCAAAAATTATGAAAAATTCACAGAAGGTAGATCATGATTTTAGATGAAGTTAGCAACAAGAATCAATTTATTTGGATGTTCTATGCAGAAGTTATGGCAGTTTGAATGCCAGTTTTCAGGAAATTCAAATTTTAATTGTCACCGGTACTGTTCATCCTAATTAATTATTTTGGTGAAAATTTCCAGAACACTTCATTATATGAACAATGGAATTTGATTCACCTCATTTGGAGCTAAGATGATTTTTCTATGATTTTTCAAAGTTATGAAAGTAGTACTCAAGTTACATGCAAAATAAGATTTTCAGCAACAGTACCATGCTCACAACCTATTTTAGAATAAACTACACTAACAGAGGATTCTAGCAAAATTGAGTTTACTCTTTTTGGAGTTACAGAGAAATACTTATGCATTTTTAAAGTTAGAGCAATTTTTAGTGCAACGATAATACTAAACATAAAGTAATTTTGCCAAAAGTATTTTCTGCAGCAGTAACAAGGTTCAAACTATTTTTATATTGAAGTACATTTAAAATGGAAGCTAGCAAAATTTGAATCATCAATTTTGGAGCTAAAATGAATTACTTATGCTATTTTGAAGTTTAAACAATTTTCTGTTCAAGAATAATTCGTTTCTGAAATTAAACATGCATTAAATACTTTTCTTACCGACCTGGAGTTAGCCACAGACTATGACGTGTGGGGTCTACTAAACAGTCACTACAACAAAACTATCACGTAGAGACGCTTTTGTTTTGACGCTTTTATGTCTGTCTCTACGCCGAGAAACACCTTGTATGTAAAGACGCTTCTCAAGACGTTTTATATGACGCCACAAAATCTCTTACCGTAGGAAGGTACATATATGCTTACATTTATGTAGAGACGAATCTTGAGACGTTTGAGAATATGTCTGAGAATTAAGAGGACAAAATTTTAGTTACAGAGACGAATCATGAGACGTTTTAGAATATGCCTCTACAGCTCTAGGAAAAGTATTTCGTTTTAAAATTTTTTTGGTGGGTTCCGAAAGGACTGAAAATAAATTTGAAAGAATTTCATTGAAACGTTTTGGATCAAATATGAATTTACAATATAAAACATTTGCAAAAATTAATGCTTCGAGGGGGTTTCGATCCCTGCTCACGGGAAAAACAACGATAACACCTTGCCACTGGGATGTCTCTCGTCTCTTGTTTCACCTTGCCACCGGATGTCTCGGTCTCTTGTTTCTTTACTAATTGTTACTCTCTTTAACCCTCTTTCTTACCCTCATCCGATTCTATCCTAAAAAATGATCAAACCGTGCATTCAGATCCCCATCCGATTACGGAGCGTCTTAACTAATAAAAAGATTTACCTGCACAAGAAGAATCGTCCCCGCCTGTTTCAAGAACGTCTCCCATTCCTCCCTCGACCGTTGGGTGATGTGATTTATTTCTCGTCCCCACTTCTCCCACTATCCAAGAGAAGCGTGAACTACCTCTCGATCTATCTCCATCTAGCGCCGCCTACTCTTCTCCACCATGAACCATGCTCCAAGATCACCGCCGCCGCCTCCCATCATGGACGCCAGCGCAGCTCGAGTCCTTCCGCGCGCAGCTCGACGAGTCCTCCACCCTCCGCGGCCGCATCCGCCGTCATCTCCTAGGTTGAGTCCGCCTCGCGTCGCCTTCGCCGCCCTCCTCCTCGTCCACCAGACCGTCCTCCTCTCGTGTCCTAGTCCTCTCCTCCTCCTCCACATTTCTCCTAGGGTTTTGTCGCTCCCTTTCGCTAGCCTTGTTGCTTAATCTGGGGTGGTCTCGTCTCCTCTCCTTTTGTAGATGTGCTCGGGAAGGCAAAGGCGCAGTGGAGGTGATCAAGGGCTGTACTACTTCGCTCATGGAGATACTCAAGGAGTGCCCGGTCAATTACTACAGGTGAGTTGGTTCATCTGTGCTTTTTCCTAGGTTGTTGCGGGTGGGTTTTGTGGAAATTGCTCGTGTGTGGTGGGTTGTTGCTCAGGTACCATGCGGATTGGAGGAGCGAGACACAAGCGCTGGTGTCGATGCTCGCGTTCATGCACTGGCTCGAGACCGGAGGCCTCCTCATGCATGCCGAGGCCTAGGAGAAGCTAGGATGTACGCGATGGCTCTGCAAATTGTTGCAGTAGTTGTGTTGTGGCATACACTGTGTCTTCTCATGGAGCTAAATGTGTTTCTTGTCTGTGGTCTTTGCAGTGAGCTCAGGGGAGTTTGGCCTGGATGTTGAAGACTACCTGACTGGTTAGTTTTTCTGTATACTGTGTTTTCTTCTCTGTGCTTTGTGAATTGGACGCTTTTCATGGGATCTACAGGCCACACTTGTTAAATGTTTTGCTTAAGAACAGTACAGGGGAAATGCTAGTTAGACTCTCCTTTTGAATTGGAAGTTACTGATAATCTGCTTAAGAACAGTACATGGTATTTGTTTCTATGGTTTGCACCAGTGCCCTGTTACAACATTCTTCGGTACTGTTTTGCCTTATGAATTATGATGTTGCGTTCCTATACAACGCTTAATAACATGAACTATTTCTGAAATGAGAATTTGTAGGTTATTTTTTAAGATGTTATTTCTGGGAGCAATTTAGAGAAATTTTAGAAGACTTACTTCCATATCCTTGGATATTTAGTTATTTACTGTATTTTGGCCCTTATGTGTGCACATTTCCTAGAGATTTTAACTATTTGTTTGTATAATATCCAACAACACTGGTATGGAGTCATATGCTGTCCAGAACTGGTTCCGCACCTTAAGCCATAACAATTCCCTGTCTATATGAATTATGAAACTTCCTTTTATCTTGTGAGGTAGCATCAATTGATCTACATGAGCAATAGAGACTGTACTTCAACCATTTAATACTTTGCAGCTGGAAGACTTAAATGTGTTGAGGAAAATATGCTCTTATGTTAGTACAAGTTAATTTAAGCAAATCGAATCTGATGTTTGATTTTTTTCATGACATAATCAAACTTTATGATTTGATGATTGACATTCTAGATCTACATGTGAAACTTTGAATGCTGTATAAAGTTTATATTCTCATAAACCTTTACTTGGTATGTAATTCAGATTTGTCCCTTTTTGTCAGCCCCCCAAAAGGCTACTATTTTATTGTAGACAGAGAAATGTGGCTTTGGATTGGTAGCTGAGGACGAAATAAAGAAAGGAGAATTTATTATAGAATATGTAGGAGAAGGTATGGCTTTGTTCAAATATATTGTGGGCAAGCTGTAACACCCCAGCCAAACAAAAGCCTGGAATGCTACTAAATTAAGTAAATCTAAACATTTTCAAACTAAAACATCTTACAAAAATTCGGCAGAACATCCTTTGTATAACTAAGTATACCGGAGGTTCCAACAGATGCATATATTAATAGCAATTTCTCCACATCCAAAGTTCATCAAAGCGTTCATAAACAGTCATCTCAGCTAAATTATAAGCAAGCATAAACAAAATTTACCGCTCTCTTTATTACAAATAAACCAATGCATTCAAGCATAGCCAAGATTAATCCTTAAGCAGTTTACTTATTATTAAGGTATGAACTAAATGGTAATCATCTTTAAAAGAATGTGTGGTAATGAGTGCATCCTTAGCAATCCTACTCCCTCCCATGCATGACGTTCTTGCAAGTGGTACCTAAAAACAACAACAAACACAAGAAGTGAGCCCCAAAGACTCAAAGAAATTTAATAAATGGCGTCTAGCGCACAAGCATGCAAATCAGCGCTTAAACCTCTCAAATCCATATATCAACCATCATACACACGCATGCTATGCAATATGCTCAAAAGATAATCCTCTTCCTTCTCTTTCCCTTTTGCATTTTACCGGTAATGCAAAGTGTGCATCCGTCGATGCACAATCATGCCTGTACCATCTGGTACAGGGACCATTGCCCATACCCACGTCTATGGGGACCTAAGTCCATGCTCTTCAAGCATGGGGACCTTTAGCCCGTCATTAACATGACGGGGACCTCAAGAGTTGCTTGGTCACCACATGACCAAGTCTTCAATAAGCAACATGATGCATATGTATGAATTTCTCAAATTAACAAACATGCATCCGCAGCATTATTGCATATAACAAAATCCTTTTCATACTACACGCTAATAAACAAAGTCATCACAACTAATGAACAACCAAATTTAACACATAACTCATATCTCTAGCAATAATGCACAATAGTGGCTATGCCATCATCACATCTCACGAGCACACAATTTCTCATAACATATACCCAGCATTGCCATTCAACCATAAATATTATAACCATCATTATACTTGCCTTAACATGAGAGAGTGAGGACACGCCGAAGATGCCGCCCTCGGGACCGGTCCACCACCTGAGTAATTATTATAACGCACACTAAGATGGTAGTAGCGGACCAAACCAAAATATACAACAACAATCACTAACTTGTAAGAGCGTCTAACTCGATCCCAACCCCAAATCCTACACGTCGATCTGTCCCCTCGGTGGACAGTAAACTTCTAAAATTCATATCTATTGCTACAGAAGTCCAATTAAGGTTTTCTTAGACTTTCTAGAAAGGTAATTAAATTACCTAAATAAACTTATTTGTGGAGCCCTTCTGATTCTGCCATCTACTGCCCCTACCAAGCCAATCTACAGAACATCAATTATCACGTCGGGTTCTCTGGACAGTACACTAAAATTATCATAACTTTCAGTACGTGTATCCAAATCTTGAGTTCTTAAGCTTTATGAAAAGCTAAGACATTGATCTACAACTTTGATTATACTGAGCTTCTCTGATTTCCCCTTTAACTAATCGTTTCAACCAGATTACTAAAACCTGTCAGATCGCCAACGATTCTGCAGAACAGTCCCACTAATAAAATCATAACTTCTGCTACAGGGGGTCCAAATTACGTGTTCTAGCCCTTCACCGAAAGATGGCGACGTCCTATACAATTCTCTAGGAGACGTCCAGAACTGAATCCGCACTTAACTATGTCAAAACATCTGTCTAACGCAATCTCTCCTGAGCAGACCATAATACCAACATTGATTAACTATTCGATTTCGCATCTAATCAAAGGGGAAAAGAAGGTACCCTTGAAGAACCGCTGAAGAACACGTACCGAGCCCGCATTCTCTCCCCTTCCCTCTCTTCTCCCTTCTCTTCTTCTTCCTCTTCCTTTCTCTTCCCTTCTTCCTTGGCCGGCAGCAACCCGAGCGTTCTTCGCCGGCAGTGGGAGGATGGCGCCTGGGAGAGGAGGAGCAGCAGGGGGGCGATGCACTGTAGCACCGCGTCTACTGTAGCACGGCGGTGGCTACTGTAGCACGGGTTGGTACTGTAGCAAAAATTAGGGTTTCCACCCTTTTGGACCTTGGTGCTGTGGGCCAAAAGCCCATGGCCCAGGTTTTGATGAAATTTCAGAAAATCCTTTCAACTATTTTTTTTTCCTCTCTAACACGTTTCGGAGTATTACACCCCCCTCTAAACTTCTGTTAAATCCATTTTCTAATTGGTTCTTCTTCCTAAATTATTTCTTCTCACTTAAATAAATTTGGAGTATTACATTCTACCCCCCTTAAACTGAATTCGTCCCCGAATTCTAATCACACTTACGCCAGAGAATATGCACGGCTGAAACTTACTAACATAACCATGTATCTGCTGTGAATAATTCTGGATATTCCTCGCGCTTGCTAGACTGCAATTCCCAGATGGTCTCTCTCTCGGTCTGCTGCGACCTTCGTACCTTAACGTAACGGACGTGTTACGCCTTATTACTCGTCCCTACCTTTCAAGAGTGACTGAACGGACATGGCTCGAAGGCACGGTCTTACTCGTTGGTCAATAGCGCTAACAAAATCTCAAGCCCCGGACCTCTCATGTACTCTCTCAGCACCAGAATATACAAGACATTGCGTACTCCGCGTAAGAACTCGAGACGGTCCTAGGGATACACCAATCTACAAATCCCTGTGACTAAGGAACCTATCCAACACACCTTTGGTTAAACTTCCTTTTGGTACCGAAGTACACCGTCTGCACAAAACACACGAAACTCTTATTCCAACTCTCAGTCGATCACTTTACCTATGCAAGTAGCATCTCCTTTAACAAGGGACGTACAAAGAACTCGCCTACCAAGTCACTTATCCGAAGAAATCAACTGAAAACAAAGGAGTCATAATGCATCCAACTCAAAACCATCTTCCCTTAGAAGAGCCCAATCCAAAATCAATGGATTTACCGTGAAAACTTTTCACTTTTCAAGTAGGCAGTTTGGAAATAAATAACACACAAGCCAAAAGCGAAATCACTCGAAAAACCAGATTAACCATTTTTTTTCTTAACTGGAAGGAATCACACATATCGACAAGAACCAACTCATTTTGTAATTGACATCTGTCATAAACACATAGTTCAAGTAAGAACTAAGAGAATATCTCACTTTCCAAGATCACACCCTTTTCCACCATTTTTCTTTTAAGAATTTAACTTTCTCTTAAACCATAGGATCCCAAATCATCGCATAACACATTAACTCATTTCTCTTAAATTGACAACCTCAAAGCTATGTTCAACCGAACACAAAATCCATACTTATGCAGGGAGACTCTTCCAATCCACAATATCACACTCTAGCCAACTTCTCTACCAGATGAATTACTTTGACGAAATAATTCCCAACACAACTCAATATAGATTTCACACACCATCACATCCCTCAATCTGTTAAGGATAATCAAGTTAAAATTCACATCACACACTCTCATTTACTACCCCCAAAGGATACTATCAATGATCATCCCGCTACTCGGAATCCACTCTTACTCTACTACTTTTACATATAATCATTGGCAACCAAGGTTCTAGCATAAAAATGCAAAGCCCAAATTCAACCTCCAAAACTCCTACAACAAACTTCTCGTATAAAAGATCGAGAAATCCTCAGATCCATTCACTGAAATTCCCATACTCTAAACATACTCAATCATTTTCATCCACATGTAAATATTTTCTCGACCAAATTATCTTTTAGAAGAATTCTATCTCCCCGAAGGTTATTCACTAAAGCCAGGGCATACCTGCCAACAACTCAACCCTACCTACTATCCCATCAATTGACATTACGATTAGATTACTTCGCTAATCCTACTCTCATTAAACTACACCGTCATAGATCACCTACCCAACCTTGCAAAATTATCCAATCGCGATACTCTAACACATTGATCAAGCTTCCAGACTTTCGATAATCCCAACATTCCAACATGAATGAAAGTTCTTGGATTATAATTCGCTATGGGTTCCACTAGCTCTAACACTAATCTGCTTTATTTCAACGACAAGTATTCCATTTAAATCCAACTCTTTCCAAGAGTTATAGGTCAAAACCAAATCACTTTCTCTGTTCTTCAAATAGCTTGGCCCCCAAAATTCTCATTGCGATCATTTACTAGACCACCACCAACCAATCGCCACATTACACTTTATAAGACCTTGCAACCCAAGTCGGTTAATCTTTTCTCAAAAAGGAAAGAGCAAACAAATACAAGTTTTAACACATGAGGAAACACTACCCCTCACAGTGAGCACGAGACCAAAAGAAATAGTCAAATAGCATTGATCTCGAAAAACAAAAGACGAGACCACAATTTGAGGGCACACGTTCCACAAGAAGGGAGTTTCAAACATCAATAAATCACAATAAAACATTGCTTTTGAAACTCAAGAAACACTTAAGCGGCAATGATAGAAAAGTTGCAGGTTACGATCCTTAACTCCAACCTCAAATTCTTAGGGCACACATTTTCCGTTAACAAAGAAAGCAATTTTCTTTGATTACAACATTACTTGTCATTCCAAATAAGAAATGCCTTTAAAACCAAATCAAATTAATCACTTAGGAACCAAGCGGAACCTTCCCATACATCACATTCTCTTATCGACAATCTTACTAATATCAAGAATAATTCACCCTTAAGAAGATTCGTTATTGTCAACTCTTCCTTTATAAAGCCCCCAATGGCTTACCAAAGTATTACATACCACTTTATCATCTCATCCTCAATTGAAACTATACCAACTTCTTACAATCTCATTACAACAACCACTTAATTTTAGAGGGAACCTACTACTCAATTTAAGAGGTTATTCCAAAACCCTCTCATCAGAGGCATACTATTATCCGACAATTTCACCATCATGCAAACATATGTCATCCTCATGAAACACACATGAGTAAATCACTTTTGACTTTCAACCTTTCACCTATTAGGAAGGCTTACACTAATTTAGTACAATCTAATTCTAATCTGGAGGTTATCATAAACATTGATGATTATTCAATCATGGACGAATTGATGGTCATTTCTCCATTTGTATTCCCACGAGCATAAATAAGATCATCAAATAGTCAAATAAAGAAAATCTCATATTATTACCTACTAAGACCACAGTCGAACATATCCTCATCGTTCACTCACATCCTTAACATAATCATCTCTAATGGGTAGACAAATCCATTGCGATACTTCACTCCGAATTATCCAGTAAATCTATCGAATTCCACCATCTTAATAGGTCTTAGATTCCGAGTATGAATGGTCATACCACTTAACAAGTTCATCATGTAATTACTCCATGACAACGTCAAATCTATTAACTTCACTTCCAAAGATCTTGGTTAAGATCGATTCGCACAAACTACTGAGACTCAATTTGATAACTCATATATTATCAAATTATCTTTTATACTTTAAACCTCTCACATATTACAACAAGATATTTCAAAATAGTTTTGATACTGTCTTTCTCAAAGAAGATGCACTAAACTTCGATATTCCAACTACTCCAAAAGAAGTGCATAAAGACGAAACGTACTTCAATGAAGTTTGTATATGATACTTTCCATTATCTAAAACACCCAGCGAATAAATAGGTCAAGCCTGCCAACAAGAAGGTAGATCTCTCATGAAGAGGCACAAAATTGCCAAAGACAACATTTACAAGTTGCAAGAATAGCTCAAGAGTCAGAAAAGACAATATTTGCTCTGTAAAACAAATACAAACCAATTGAAACCCATCAACTGCATTGTAACCACTATCCAAAGAAGGTTCATCAACATAAGCGACTCAACAGTTGGAAAACAATGATCGCTAAAGGGTCAAATTAAATCAATGGAAACACATCGATCGGGATAAAACTACTAACCCAAGGGAAATTCATCATGCACAATCCGAACCAGAGTTGACCAAATCAAATTTAGGAAGAGAACACCTCTCCAAAGATACTCACTATTCTCATACTGCGAACGGTGGTGTAGCCTGGTAAAGCCTAGGGCCACAACCACGACCTCAACCTCTCAACATGGGTTATGCCCACACATAATATACAGTATAATAATTTATAAGTATACAAGATTATTTCATAACATTAAGCACATCGATCAACTTGCAAAACTTTCACAGTAACAACTATAAAAATTCAAGGAAGCGTATATGCAATGCAATGCCAATAAACCCAACCCACCTACTGTGCATAGTGTGTCAAAATTAATATTTTCAATACCACGGACCTATAGCCCGCTTTGATACCAATTGTAACACCCCAGCCAAACAAAGGCCTGGAATGCTACTAAATTAAGTAAATCTAAACATTTTCAAACTAAAACATCTTACAAAAATTAATGAGAACCTCCTTTGTATAACTAAGTATCTAGGAGGTTCCAACAGATGCATATATTAATAGCAATTTCTCCACATCCAAAGTTCATCAAAGCATTCATAAACAGTCATCTCAGCTAAATTATAAGCAAGCATAAACAAAATTTACCGCTCTCTTTATTAAAAATAAACCAATGCATTCAAGCATAGCCAAGATTAATCCTTAAGCAGTTTACTTATTATTAAGGTATGAACTAAATGGTAATCATCTTTAAAAGAATGTGTGGTAATGAGTGCATCCTTAGCAATCCTACTCCCTCCCATGCATGACGTTCTTGCAAGTGGTACCTAAAAACAACAACAAACACAAGAAGTGAGCCCCAAAGACTCAGCAAATATAATAAATGGCGTCTAGCATACAAACATGCAAATCAGCAGTTAAACCTCTCAAATCCATATATCAACCATCATACACACGCATGCTATGCAATATGCTCAAAAGACAATCCTCTTCCTTCTCTTTCCCTTTTGCATTTTACCGGTTATGCAAAGTGTGCATCCGTCGATGCACACCCATGCCTGTACCGTCTGGTACAGGGACCATTGCCCATACCCACATGTATGGGGACCTAAGCCCATACTCTTCAAGCATGGGGACCTTTAACCCGTCATTAACATGACAGGGACCTCAAGAGTTGCTTGGTCACCACATGACCAAGTCTTCAATAAGCAACATGATGCATAGGTATGAATTTCTCAAATTAACAAACATGCATCCGCAGCATTATTGCATATAAAAAAAATCCTTTTCATACTACACGCTAATAAACAAAGTCATCACAACTAATGAACAACCAAATTTAACACATAACTCATATCTCTAGCAATAATGCACAATAGTAGCTATGCCATCATCACATCTCACGAGCACACAATTTCTCATAACATATACCCAGCATTGCCATTCAACCATAAATATTATAACCATCATTATACTTGCCTTAACCGCGAGAGAGTGAGGGACACGCCGAAGATGCCGCCCTCGGGACCGGTCCACCACCTGAGTAATTATTATAACGCACACTAAGATGGTAGTAGCGGACCAAACCAAAATATACAACAACAATCACTAACTTGTAAGAGCGTCTAACTCAATCCCAACCCCAAATCCTACACGTCGATCTGTCCCCTCGGTGGACAGTAAACTTCTAAAATTCATATCTATTGCTACAGAAGTCCAATTAAGGTTTTCTTAGACTTTCTGGAAAGGTAATTAAATTACCTAAATAAACTTATTGGTGGAGCCCTTCTGATTCTGCCATCTACTGCCCCTACCAAGCCAATCTACAGAACATCAATTATCACATCGGGTTCTCTGGACAGTACACTAAAATTATCATAACTTTCAGTACGTGTATCCAAATCTTGAGTTCTTAAGCTTTCTGAAAAGCTAAGACATTGATCTACAACTTTGATTATACTGAGCTTTTCTGATTTCCCCTTTAACTAATTGTTTCAACCAGATTACTAAAACCTGTCAGATCGCCAACGATTCTGCAGAACAGTCCCACTAATAAAATCATAACTTTTGCTACAGGGGGTCCAAATTACGTGTTCTAGCCCTTCACCGAAAGATGGCGACGTCCTCTACAATACTCTAGGAGACGTCCAGAACTGAATCCGCACTTAACTATGTCAAAACATCTGTCTAACGCAATCTCTCCTGAGCAGACCATAATACCGACATTGATTAACTATTCGATTTCGCATCTAATCAAAGGGGAAAAGAAGGTACCCTTGAAGAACCGCTGAAGAACACGTACTGAGCCCGCATTATCTCCCCTTCCCTCTCTTCTCCCTTCTCTCCTTCTTCCTCTTCCCTTCTTCCTTGGCCGGTAGCAACCCGAGCGTTCTTCGCCGGCAGTGGGAGGATGGCGCCTGGGAGAGGAGGAGCAGCAAGGGGGGCGATGTACTGTAGCACCGCGCCTACTGTAGCACGGAGGCGGCTACTGTAGCATGGGTTGGTACTGTAGCAAAAATTAGGGTTTCCACCCTTTTGGACCTTGGTGCTGTGGGCCAAAAGCCCATGGCCCAGGTTTTGATGAAATTTCAGAAAAATCCTTTCAACTATTTTTTTTCCTCTCTAACACGTTTCGAAGTATTACACCCCCCTCTAAACTTCTGTTAAATCCATTTTCTATTTGGTTCTTCTTCCTAAATTATTTCTTCTCACTTAAATAAATTTGGAGTATTACACAAGCAAATAAAATGCACATAAATATTGTAGTTTTATATGTTATGATATTTTCTCACAATGGACACTGGACAATCAAACTAATATACATATGTCTTGCGTAAATATTATAGTTATTGATGACAGAACATGTGAGGAAAGACTATGGAAAATGAAGAGGCAGCGTGACACTAACTTCTATCTTTGTGAGATCAGTAGCAATATGGTCATTGATGCTACAAACAAGGGAAATATGTCGGTTTATAAATCATAGTTGTGAGCCAAACACGGAGATGCAAAATGGTTAGTTATATTCTCTGGGTTATTCTACATATGCCCTACTTCAAATCTCTCTTTATTTTGTAGAGTTCTCAAATCTCTGTTGATGACCACGATATATGCTACTACCATCATGTTGTTTCGGATAGTTGATGGAGAGACCAGAGTTGGCATTTTTGCTCTTCGTGACATAAAGGAAGGGAGGAGCTGACCTATGACTATAAGTATGTTCATCCCGTCTCCTACGATCCTATTTTTTTATCATTATAAACAAATTTCTTTCACCCATCTTGTTTTATTGCATTGCGTATATGGGCTGTTTTCTTTGTCTTTAATCTCGAGCATTATCTATAGGTTTATACAGTTTGGAGCTGATCAAGATTGTCACTTGTGGATCATCAAACCTGCAGAAAAATGCTTGGCACCACGAATTCGGTTAACTCAATTGTCATTCATAATGGCAACTCAGGAAGCTCACACGATCGGCATGTCGTGAAGAAAAGGAGGACAACTTCAGAGAATTGTATTGGGGAGATTATTCATTTGTGGCATCGACGGGACAAAATGTGCGCCTTTAATGGCCAATTGGCGATAAATTCATTTTGACACGGGAACAGATATAAGTTTCTTACAATGTGGGGTTTATCATTTTGTTATTATATTATTATTTGGAAACATTAGAGAAGCTATCCAATTCAATCTTGCTCCCTACATGGTTAATGTACTCGGCGTTAAAGTAGAAAAGGAACTAATTTTGATAACGGCTTGAGTAACCTTTCACCTTCGATGGTGTTGTTATGGTTAATCGGTGACTTGGAGTATATGTGTAGGTTATTTTAAAGGCGTTTTAGTGCTCATCGATTGATGAATTTAGATTTTTCTTTTATTCGTTGTGGTCGATGTGTGATCCATTTTGACCCCTTGTCTCTCTCAATATTCTTCCTTTTAGGTATGTCCCAGCAGTTATATATGGCTTTAATGAGTACTCTAAAATGCATATTGTGAGTTTGTCAACCGATGAATTTTCATTTTTGAATCTTTAGATTGTATGTTTTCTGTTGAGTAATTTTATATGTTCTTTGTATTGGTTCAGTTGATGTTTGATGTAGATATTCTTGAAGAATTTGATCTCGAGAGAGGAAGATTGGGATTTCTTACCTAGATGACATTCTTAGCCACCGAACAAATTACAAATATGTTCTGCTTTGTCTTTTGTACCACACGGTTCTGTCATACCTTGCTTTATTGGCCACCCCAAATGTTACATTCTTCTAATTTCATCAAATAAATTTGTCATTTTACACTTTTCTAACTAGGACATTGTCATCTTACACTTTTCTAACCAGGACATTTATTTCTTTTTTAACCGGCTTTGCAGAATAATTGAGGACTACAAAGAGAATGCAATGGAAATGGAGGAGCTAATGTATTAGTTTCTCCTTGGGCAAATCTTATAGATAGATTCCAACTATTTAGAAAAAAAATTGTGTCAATCCATAGGATCTTTTCCTGATGTATCTGCACCTTTTTTATATGGATGTTTGATTTAGTTGTGAACTCCACTTGCTGTAAATTCAAATATTTGTTGTTGCTATGAAATGCATGCATGCTCTACAGTTTTCTTAGTTTGAAGATTGTGAGAATACGATGCTTCCATGTGAAGACATGTGCTCAACTGTTTTCTAGTTTTTTTTGGATGAGGTGGAATAGTGTCTTCATATGACGATATATGTTTCCGTTTGTAGCAAAATGCGCGAATCAAATTCGAAATAATCCAATTAAATTTGAAATAATTTTTTTTGAGTAAAGTCCATTACGGTCCTTAAACTTTTATCTTTGTGTCATCCCGGTCCATAGACTTTCAAAGTGTGTCATCCGGTCCCTAAACACTGTTTGGGTCTCAAATTAGTCCTTAAACTTTTTATGCTATGTCATCCCGGTCCATAGACTTTCAAAGTGTGCCATTACTGTGCCTAAGCAAGAGGGCTATGTTTGAGACCCAAACAGTGTTTAGGGACCGGGATGACACACTTTGAAAGTCTATGGACCGGGATGACACAGCATAAAAAGTTTAAGGACCGGTAATGGACTTTACTCATTTTTTTTCATAGTAAGATGCCCAAAAGACGCTTTTGCATACCTAGAGACGTATATAACGTCTCTACAAAATGTGTATAAATTGTGTGCAGATGAATTGAATAAATTTGTAAAAGAGTCTCTATGTTTGTTGGCACGCAAATCGGACGTGTCTATATCAGTAAAGACGTTATGTAAGTGTATGTACTAAAACGTCTCTACATACATAGACATGAATTTTAGCGTCTCTGTAAAGCGTCTTATATCCTGTACACATGTTTTACAAGCGTCTCTATGGTTCTTGACACGGTCCGTGGGGAGGTGCTCCAAGGATGCTTTAAAAAAACGGCTCTATGGTCCTCTAGAGATGAAATAACACATCTCTAGCTTATACATTGGACGTCTCTACACGGATGTTGTGTTGTAGTGAGTACCATTTTGTTTTTTTTTCTGATTTAAAATTGCTACTGACAGGTGGGACCCAACCGTCATATTCAAGGGTCCATGAAACAGTGCGTGAACCAACGGTCCACAGCATAGTGCAAAGGCTAAAGGCTACGGTTCACCAACCACTAATGGCCTCGGGCCCATGTGTAAGCGACTAAAAGCTAATAAAGGCCAATCATTAGCAACAGTAAGCCGTTGTTTTTCCGACAAAGATACGCATTAATTACTAATCACAGCCATTAATGTTAATTAACTGTCGCTACAGTGATTGTTAGCCCGTCCGACAACGACGACGCGCGCGGCCGCAGCAATGCCCGGCGGCTCGCCGGCGCTACGCGCCGTGGCGACGAGGTCCAAGGCCACAAATGGAAACCTCACACACTAGCGCATCTCTGGTGCGGCGGCGGGTCTCATGATGGTCAGAGTGGCGGCGCACTGTAGAGTGGCGGTCCTGAGCAAAAGCATGAAACGATGGCGCCATGCTGGTTTGGCGCACGGCGCCCATAAGGTAAGAGGAGCTCACCTAGATGACCCGGAGGGGATGAGCTCGTCGGAGGTGGGCGGTCGGCGAAGGTCCGCAACGGCAACAATGGCATCACCGAGGCGGGAGCGCCCTGAGGAAGAAAGAACAGGAATGAAGGTATAGCCAGCACCGGTAAGGCTAAAATATGGCGTGCAAGAAAGCAATTTGACAGGGGATCACCGTGCTGGAGATGGAGATGAAAAGCTTTCTTGCGGCCGGAAAAGGGGGAAGTCTCAAAATCCCGAGGTTCCTACGGATGGGTGGTCAAATTGACCGAGGGGAAAAGCTCAGTAGGTTGAAGCGTGCATGATGACGCACATGGGAGGAGAAACCACTCACCGAAGACGAGTCTTGCTCGACGGTGTCTCCCGGTGCGAGCTCTGGGCGCGCTCCGGTGTCGAGGGTGAGGACCGGGAGCTACAAGACAAGGGAGAACTTGGGTTAGGGAAAAATAGGGACGGCATCGACGGATAAGGAGGATGGAGCTGTCGCGGTGATGCTTACCGGGACGGAGGAGAGCCCAAAACCTCCCTCTCTCCCACGGCCGAGGAGAGAAGTGAGGGACAGGGGGGGCAGAGGGGGTTTTGCTGCGGGAGGGAAGACGGAGAAGGGAGCGGTGTTAAGTGCCGTAGGCCCATGATTGTTCGTGAGGGGCGGTGGGTGATGGCGTAGACGGAGCACGGGCAGAGCAGGAGCGCTGCGTGGAGCTCGGCGTCTGAGCTTGAGCTGACCCAAGGTAGACGACGCACTGCGTGTGGCGGGGCCCACCGGCAGCGACTGCGAAGGGAGCACGGGCGGAACAGGAAGGGGGTGTGGTTTGGGCCGTTCGATCACGAACGGACGGCTTAGATCCACAGAGATGTTCGGAGTGTGTGGAACGGTCAAGAAATCTGGGCGCTTGATTGAAGATCGGACGGTTCACGATCGGCATGGTTAGTTGGCTTGGGTGAGCCCATTCGTCGAGTCGGAACAGTAGAATGGCTCGGCCCAATGAACAGTATTGAGCCCGAGTTTCAAACTGATTTGACCAACAAATGGCAGGTTTGACTAGGGCTTTAAAATTAGAAATAAATTTCCACAAATTCTGAAATAAATCAGAGGGCTTCCTGGGACATCCTAGTTCCAAAATAAAATTTTGAAACCTACTATTCAATACAAAATTTGTGTAATTTAAATTCAAACTTAGAATAGGTCTTTGACTTGTGTTTGAATTTTCTAGAGGTTGAATTTGGTTCCAAAAATTTGGAAAAAATTATATTAATTTATGATAATTCTCCTAGTATTTGAATAAATTATTTTCAGAGGATTAACATATGTTTTTGCTCTTTCTTTCTTTTGGAACTCCAATTTGAGTTGTATGTTTTCTTTGTTTTCAATACTTTCAAGTCCAACAATTTATGCAAAAACTCCATAAAACCAATGCATTTCCAAAAGTTTTAATTTCTCCTCATTTTTATTACATTTGAAACACACACCATTGTTTGGGATGTTATAGCGCCCTCTTCACGTCCTCCGTTCTCGCACGGTTGAGGCAAGTACTTTGATTGTTAGATTTATTATGAGTGAATGATCTTGTTTGCTAGTATTGTGAGAATATGTGCTGTTCATGGATGCTAGAATATTATGAATATCAATGATCGTGTTTATTAGTATTCTAAAAAATATGTGCTATTCATGGATGCTAGAATATTATGAATGTCTATGATCATAAATGCTAGAAGTATGAGTAAGTTTATTCATATGTGATGTTGATGCGAATGCATGATTAAGATGGTTTAAGGTTTTGCTCATATGCATCATGTTGACATATTGAAGACTTGGTCACGTGGTGACCAAGGATTTATTGAGGTCCCGGTCATGAATATGATGGGCTTATGGTCCCCACACTCGTGGAGTGTGGGCTTAGGCCTCCATACTTCTGGAGTATGGGCAATGGTCCCTGTGCTAGATGGCACAGGCATGGGTATGCATCGACGGATGCATGCTCTGCATTACCAGTAAAATACAAAAGAGAAAGAAAAGAAAGTGCATTTGAGCATCTTGTATAGCATGAACATATAACATGTTTGTTATAAAGATTTGTGGATGGTTGTTAATGAATATAGTTGTTTATGCTATTGTTGCCATTTATTGTACTTGCTATGTTTTTGGACTCACTCTTCTTGTTGTTGTTGTGTTTTTAGGTACCCTTTACAAGAATGGCATGCATGAGAGGGAATAAAACTTAGAGTGGTTGCACAATGGTACGAACTACTCACATTTGAATTGATAGAATGATTCTTTGGTAGTTGATTATATTGCTTAAGGAATTCTTTATGATTTCTCCCTTGCTTGGAATAAAATTGTAATGGAGTTGATTAGAGGATTATGGATACTCTTTGGATTATACTTTAGTTGTTTAGCATGCTATGGATGATATAGTGATGATTAGCATAATTTTGGATGTCTTTTGATTATGCTGGATGTTGTATTGATTAATTATGTTATAATTGGCTGTTGGAACCTCCGGTATAGTTAACTATATAGAGGAGGTTCTGCCGAAATTCAGTAAGATGTCTTTGTTTTAAATGGATACAATGTTAGTTAGTAGCATTCCAGGCTCGTGTTGGGCTAGGGTGTTACATAGGGTCCTACTGCTATTTACAGTCACATATCCATTTATAAATACAGAGTCAATATTCCACTTTATGCTCAGAGTTTAATTAAAGATTTAATAACATCATCTCCTTTAATCACCGGGTTTCATAGGGTACTACTCCAACATTCATCTAATCCGATATACATGTTTCAATCTAGCAATTAAGTATAATCATCAAGTAATGAGCTTATGAAAATTACTGGATTAATATCCTCTAAGTCATCGTTCAATCACATCCTTAACATAATCATCACTAATGGGTAGACAAATCCATTGAGATACTTTACTCCGAATTATCCAATAAATCTATCAAATTCCATCATCTTAATGATCAGACCAAATCATCAATATACCACACCTCTTAATAAGTCTTGGATTCCTAGTATGAATGGTCATACCATTTAACAAGTTCATCAAGTAACTACTCCATGACAACGTCAAATCTATCAACTTCACTTCCAAGGATCTTGGTTAAGATCGATTATGCACCAAACTACAGACCCAACTTGATAACTCATACATTATCAATTTATCTTTTATTCTTAAAACCTCTCACATAACACAACAAAACATTTCAAAATAGTTTTGATACTTTCTTTCTCAAAGAAGATGCACTAAACTTCAACATTCCAAGTACTCCAAAAGAAGTGCGTAAAGGCAAAACGTACTTCAATGAAGTTTGTAAATGATACTTTCCATTATCTAAAACAACAAGAAGGTAGAACTCTCATGAAGAGGAACAATATTGCCAATGACAACGTTTACAAGTAGCAAGAATAGCTCAAGAGTCAGAAAAGACAACATTTGCTCTATAAAACAAATACAAACCAATTGAAACCCATCAACTGCATTGTAACTACTATCCAAAGAAGGTTCATCAACTGCAAACGGCTCAACAGTTGGAAAAACAATGTTCGCTTTAAGGGTCAAATTAAATCAGTGGAAACACATCGACTGGAACAAAACCTACTAACCCAAGAGAAATTCATCAAGCTCAACTGGACAAGAGTTGACCAAATTAAAAGTCAAGAAAGAGAAGAACTTCTCTAAAGATACTCACTATCAACACCTGTATTATGATATCCAAGGTAACCACTTCACTATTCTATACCACTAACAGTGGTGTAACCTGGTAAAGCCTAGGGCCACAACCACGACTTCAACCTCTCACCATCCGCTACCATCACCTATAACCAATATAATAAATTATAAGTATACAAGATCATTTCATAACATTAAGCAGAATGATCAACTAGCAACTCTATCACAATAACAACTATAATAATTCAACGGAAGCATATATGCAATGCAAAAACCCAATCCCACCTACTGTGCATAGTGTGTGAAAATTAATAATTCAAATACCACGGACCTACAGCCCGCTCTGATACCAACTGTAATACCCCAGCCCAACATGAGCCTGGAATGCTACTAAATTAACATTATAACAAATTTAAAACTAATACCATTTACCAAATTTTGGCAGAACCTCCTTTGTATAGCTAACTATACGGAGGTTCCAACAGTTAAATATATCATAACCAAATATTCCAACATCCAGTATCATCAAAAAGCATTCAAAACAGGCTAATCAACTAAAGCATTTTCAAAGATATCCAAAATATGCTACTCATCATTATTACAAATAATCCGATGCATGAAACATAACCATAATCAATCCTTAAGCAGTTTGCTCATTTATTAAGGTACGATCTAAAATTTAATTAACTTTAATGATGCGTGGCAGTGTGTGAATCCAACTCAAGTCTATTCTCTCCCATGCATGCCGTTCTTGCAAAGGGTACCTAAAAGCACAACAACAGCAAGAGTGAGCCCAAAGACTCAGCAAGTACCAATAATAAAACATTAAACACACAATTATAGCATCATCATCCAATTCCAAAGCTTTACTCTAAAACATATCACATGCTTACATAATGCAAATGTGCAATGCATCTTTTTCCCTTTTTCTCTTTTCGCATTTTACCGGTAATGCGTGGTATACAACCGTCGATGTATACCCTTGCCTGTGCCCTCTAGCACAGGGACCAAGAGCTTATACTCCACAAGTATAGGGACCACAGCCCATCATCTTCATGACGAGGACCTCAACTCATTGCCCACACTCCACGAGTGTGGGGACCACAAGCCCATCATCTATATGACGGGGACCTCAATTATACATACTTGGTCACCACGTGACCAAGCCTCAAGTATGCTCTCAATGTGCACATGAACAATTACTCTATCTTTCAATAACATGTATAGCAACAGCATCATACATGATTAACACTTAACCATATCTCAAGCATTCACCATTTTTAATCATACATATCACACTATCAACCATGCAAAGCTAATATGTATCAAATACTAGCACTCACTATCAAACATTCATAATTATTCTATCAATCAGAGTACTTGCCTCAACCGTGTGAGAATAGAGAATGTGAAGAGGGCGCTGCCCCCAAGACCAATCCCACACTTGAATTAGTTTAGCAAACACTCTAAGACAACAATACTAGACCAATAACAAAACTAGAAGTACATACGAACTCGCTATATTCTCTAGCACAATCCCAACTCCAAACTCCTAAATGCTGATCTGTCCCCTCTACAGACAGTCATAATAAAAAATTCATATCTTTTAGTACAGATATCCAAATGGGGTGTTCTTGAACTTTCTGGAAATCTTATCAAATTATCCAACTAAACCTAGTTGGTGAGCCTTCCTGATTCGGCCATCTACTACCCCTACCAAGCTAATTAACAGAACATCTAATTCACATCGGGTTTCTGGATAGTAATATTAAAACTATCATATCTCTTAGTACAATTATCCAAATTTCAATTTCTTTATCTTTCTGGAAAGCTAAGCCAATTATCTACATCTTTTGTTATAGTGATATCTCCTGAACCTTCAACTAACTATTTGCTACAGACCGATTACCAATATTTGACAGAATTACGACAAGATTGTAGAACAGTAGCGCTACAAAAGTCGTAACTTTTGAACTGCTCGTCCAAAAGATGTGATCTAGCACTCTACGGAAAGGTATTGACGTCGCTTACAATTTTATAGGAGGCGTCCAGGATATATTTTACGGTTAACCACATCAAAAACGTCGGCCAACCTGACTGTCCTAACAGATCTAAAACTGATAACGCCTAAATACACAATTAATCGACTAATCCAAAGGGGATTTGGTATTTACCCTTGTAGAACCGTTGATGAGTGTACACAGCAACCCGTGATACCTCCCCTTCCTTTCTCCCTTATTCCCCTTCCTCTTCTTCTTCTTCTTGGCCGATCTACCTCCTGGGCGTTCCTCCTTTCTCCTCGACGCCGGCAGCGGGAAGCACCTTCCTTGGCCGGCAGCAGGGAAGAACCAGTAGGGAGGAGGCGTAGGAGACCAGGTGTGGTGGCCAAAGGTGTGGGGGAGAGGGGGTTGTGGCTACCAAGGGGGAGAGAGGGATTATAGGGAGGCGGCTAGGGTTTGTGGGGAAGAAAAGGGGCGCCTCCCCCCTTGGCCGGCCACCTTGAGGCCTCATGGGCCAAATCCCATGCCCAAGTTGTTGTAAAAATGCTGTATTCCCCCACTCTAACCATTGAATTAAGTAATTTCTATTTGGTCCTTCTCTTAATTCAATTTAATTCTCTCCCGATAATTCTTTCTAATACTTTTGGGGTATTACAAGGACCTCCCACTTGAGCGATTTGGTCCGTCCAGGATCTCCTCCGGAGCAATCAAGTGGATCAATCTCAACCACTCAGGACCTCCCTCTGAAGGGATTTGGACCATTCAGGACCTCCCCCAGGAGGTCTTCCAAGGTATTGTAGTGAGGTCTTCCGCGGTACTTTAGCAAGGAGGTGGTCTTTGCAAAAAGACCACCTATTTGGACCTGCCGTTTTGCAAAGACAACCCTTTGGTCGTGACTGTCAGTTTTTCAAAGACAACCCTTTTGGTCGTGATTGTCCATTTTGCAAAGACCACCCTCCATCCCAGAGATCCTTTCAAGTCCACCGGAGGTCTTCAAGGTCCTCCTCAAGAGCACCAACGTGGACTCATCTGGACCATCCAGGACCTCCTCAGGAGCAGCAACGTGGATCAATTTACATCATCTAGGAACTCCCAGAGGACTTTGCGGAGGTTGTTCAAGACCTCCCAAGTGGACGTTGCGGAGGTTGTTCAAGACCTCCCAAGTGGACTTTGTAGAGGTTGTCAAAGACCTCCCAAGTTGACTTTGCGGAGGTTCTCTAAGAGATCTTTGAGGGGATTATCCAGGACATCCCAAGAGGTATTTGAGGAGGTCTTTCAAGGACCTCCTAGGAGGTCCTCTAGGACCTCCTAGGTGATCTTTTCAAGGACCTCCCTAGGAGGTCTTCACGGACCTCCTAGGAGGTATGAGCGTTACATATTTTTCTTGGCTATTGCTTGAAGTGGTCGTAGACTTCAAGTTTGATATGGAGAGTTTTTATTGATGCGTGAGAGTGTGATATGCATGTGTGTACTGATATAGGGTAAGTTGGAGAACTTGTGTCTGGGATATATTCTTTGGTTTTGCATGTGCAGGTTGAGTGAGGAGATGATCATGGTTGATGACAAGGTAGACTGGGACTAGGATGGAGAATTCTGAGGTCTAAGAGGTATAGGATGTCACGAGGTGGCTGGGTTCACGCTAGAGCACGTGAAGATCAAAGGTGGTGCACGGAGAAGCTTCGGGAGGAGGAGTCCTGAAGGCTTACGACGTGTGAAGAGTTATGGAAGGTTTAGAGATATGGAAGGTGTTCCATATCTGGAAGGTTTAAGATAGGATTCGTGTCCAAGTCGTTGAGGAACGGTGTGAGCCCTAGGCTATAAATAGAGATGGGGTTAGGAGCTAACCCGTGCGCTTGAGTAGGGGCTTTTACGTCGAGCTGGTACGTGTTTTACGTGAGAGCTTTGTACGTGGCTTTTGCGGGAGACTTGGAGAGGTCTTTCGGTTGAGAGCTTTGAGGGGTGCTTGAAGAGCACTTTGTAGACAGAACAAGATTGAGAAATAAGAGATCTATTCAAGAAGTTCTTGTTCCGTTTGGCGACATGGTTCTCTGAGCACTGTCTCAGGATTGTTTGTTCAAGCTTTGGAGAGGTCCTCAAGAGGTCTTCGAAGAGGTCATGAAGAGGTCTTCGAAAAGGTCCTTGAAGTGGTCCTTGAGGAGGTCGTGAGAGGTCCAACACATGGGAGAACAGTTGAATTTTGGGAGGTCAAATTGGTACAATCATTCACCCCCCTCTGATTGTGCCATACGTTCCTACAAGTGCTATCAGAGTGGGTTGCTATGGCATCAGAGAGGTATGTTAATCATCCTCCCTTGCTTGATGGTACTGATTTTGCATTTCGAAAGTGTCATATGCAAGCTTACATTGAGGTTCAAGGTAATGATGTTTGAAATAAGGTCTCTAGCCCTTATATGGTTCCTACTGCTGTTACTAATCTAAACAAAACAGATGTTGAATTAAATGCTCAAGCTCGTAACTTGCTGTTTCAAGTAATGTCTCGCAAAGAATTTGATCGTGTAGCTCATATTAACTCTGCTCACTTAATATGGAAGACTCTTTGCGATTATCATGAGGGAACTACTAAAATCAAGAAAGTGCGTAAAAATTTCTATCAAAAAGATTATTCAGATTTTGCTATGAAGCCTAGTGAATCTATTGATGATCTTTTTGCTCACTTTGAAAAGATACTGAGTAGTTTGCGTGGTGTTGATGTTATTCCTACTGAGGAAGATAATGCTTCTAAAATTTTGAGATCTTTAGGCTCTGACTTGTTGATGGTTGTCACAACTATCAATCAAACTGTTGATCTATATACCTTAACCATGGATGATCTTTTCTCTAGATTGAAAACCTATGAGATGGAAGTTTTGCCATCTAAGATCGATATATCTTCACCTTTAGCACTTGTGACTAACCCCATGCAGGCTGCCTCTTCGAGCTCTTTTCTTGTGCCTGCTTTCTCCTCTTTTTCAGATGAACAGCTCGAACAGCTCCCTGAAGAGGACTTGTTATTGATCTCCTCACGAGCATACAAGGTACTCAACAACATAAGGATGAGGAAGCGAGGTGATGTCTTGAGTTCAATCAAGTGCTATGAATGTGGCGAGCCAGGTCACATTAAGGTGGAGTGTCCAAAGCTCAAAGGACAAAAGATCAAGGAAGACAAAAATTATTGTTGTCGGCCATCCAAAAACAACAACACCAAGTATGGTAATTTTCATCGCAAGTTTGCTGAAAAGATCATATCAGCTATCGAGCACCTTGATTTGAGTGATGTGGAATATGAGAGTTGCGACGACATCGATGATGATTCTAAAGGCAAAAAGAAGAACGACGACTTCACGAGCATGTGCTTCATGGAAAGCAACAACGATGATAGTGATCACGATGAGGTAAGCCCGTCATATGATGGACTTGAAGATGGTTTAATTAAACTTGCTATTGAATTGAAAAAGACAAAAAAGAAACTGAAAGAAAATAATATTTTTGTTGAAAGCTTAACTTCTGAAATCAATAGACTTAGAGCTTTTATTCCTGATGATGAAACTTGTGAGTCTTGTCAAGTTTTATATTCTGAGTTGGAGACTGCTAGGTCAATAAATGCTAAATTTGACGAGTTAAGACTAGCACATGATTCTTGCAATGAAAAGTTAAAACTTGCAAATGATGAGATTGAAAAAATCAAGGATAGTTCTCCTACTTATTTAGAGTCAAGTATCACAAGTTCTCAAACTAAAACTTGCTCTAATTGTGGATTGCTAGAAGCTAGACTTAATTCATCTCAGGAGACAATTCAACAGATGCTTTATCATGAGATAGCTTCTTACTCTAACTGTCCTAAACTTAACATTGAAATAGAAGCTTTGACTAGACAACTAAATGAATTTGCTAAGAAAAGAAATATTGGCTCAGTGTAGTGCTTCTACGAAAATTGTGAATGAATCTGTCAACTGCATAGTTTGTCCTACTCTAGCTAAAGAAAATGAGTATCTTAAGGACACTTTAGAGAGATTTTCCTTTGGCAAGAAAAATTTGAACATGATCCTAGACAAGTCAAAAGTGAGTGTTAAAAGTCAAGGTCTAGGATTTAACTTTGTTGAGCATGCCAAGAATAATTTTCCTAAGATTGTTAAGTTTCTTGAACCGGGAAAAATTGAAGTAGAACCTGAACCAAAACAAATTGTTTTTAAATCAGCTGGTATGTCAAAAGACCCATCTATCAAAGTGAGTACTCTAAAGGGAAAAGCTACAACTTCTCATCAAGACAGGTATGATTGTACTCATTGTGGTAAAGAGGGTCACACTACAACATGAACACCCCTTTAGCAACGCATATATTCGTTGGTAGAAGTCTAAATAAATGTTGTTAGGGTCTATATCAACACATTTAATATGCGTTGCCATTGAGGCCATTGCGAGAATCTATTACAACAAATAAACAAGCGTTGGTAATAGATATGAAAAAGCGTTACGAAGTAGAAATGAATATAGTCAGGTTGTAACTACACTTGTATGCGTTGGTACTTACCATGCATGGATGATTTTTACTATTTTGACAATGGATATAATTATATTGTCACAATGCATAGAAGTGTTGGTATTTACCATACAGATGACTTTTGCTATTTTGGCAATAGATATAATTAAGTTGCTGCAATGATTATAAGTGTGTACAAATCAAAGTAAAAAAAAATCATTATCGGTCGTAGCATGGTTAAAAGGAACACTCATATATTAAACACAAATTGTTTCATTACAATAGAGAACCATCCACATAAGACATAATATAAATATTTTACTTGAACATCATTTCCTAACAGAATGAAATCTAAACGTAATGAAAATCATCTGCCTATATCACCATTCTCCACCTTGCATATTCAACATATCATCCATAGCATCATCCATTTATCTTATCAACCTACAATGAAAAATTGGAGTCCATTAATGCACCATTAGGAAGAAACAAAATCACAATATTAAAGTAACAAAACTAAAAAGAGCATCATACATAAGAAAAGATTATACCTGCTGCTCCAACACATCACAGGGTTTGGGCTCTAGCTTCGGCACCCGGCTCCTCTTGTAGGTTAGCGCTGAACCCTGGGACAGCAATTCCCTGACAAGCAGCTTCTCCTCCCCCTTGCTCTTCTTGGCATCCATATTCCACAACAGGCGGTTTAGACTTTCAGACCAGAAAACAAGAGCCTGGTTCAAAAGCAACCAAACTTGTCTGTAACACACAAGGAAGCATCCAAAGAAGATCTAAAACGAAAACCATTCCTGCGATTGCCAACCTAAGCACCCAATCCCGACCAGAAAGCATCGATTCTACCCCCAAAATAGTCAATAAGAGAACTAAAAACCCATCTCATGCTTACTTTGGAATGCTCTTCAGCAACAAGAGGATGTATAACACATAAGCTATTGGATTAGATCTTTGGATTTGTAGTATACCATAAATAGGAAAAAGTTTTAAGTCACATTAGAAACTCACCAAATGCGCTAAAACATTTCTTTTACTCAAGTCTTCTGTTGCTTGGTCGATTGTCCAGTCTTGCTAATGATGGTATCTAAGATTCAGCTCAATTCCTTCTGCCTCCATCAATTTGATTTATTTGGTTCATGTGATCTACCTTTAATTTGGGTCATGTGCAAGTAGTTTTAGGGTGGGATGCCCAAGGGGCGATCCATAACATTTGCATAAATCCAAGGACACTAGTGAGATGTGACTTATGATCTAAAGCAAACCTAAACAGAAATGACTGAAGTTGCAAGATTTTTCTGATCTCTATTCAATATTCATCAGGTGCATGCTCTACATAAAACATGTCAAAGCACTACTACAAAAAGGCTAATACTAGACGCCTCATCACAGACGGTTGACCAAAACCGCTCAGATTATCTAATCCTGACGGTTTTGGTTTGGAGACCGTTTGTATTCTTAAGCTAACGCTAAAAACCGCATGAAGAGGTAATATCACGAGCGGTTCATGTTGAAAACCGTTTGTGAAGTATCACGAGCGGTTCTTATTAATAACCGCTCAGTGATAATTCTACATATCACGAGCGGTTTTCAATAAAGCTCGTCGTGAAACATCACGATGGCTCTTAACAATAATCGCTCGTGATATTACCACATATCACGAGCGATTTTATTATAACCATCTGTGATAATATCGCTCTGACCCAATGCATTTTCTTCTTCGTCGCCATCCACTTCGACTCCCGATGCATCTCTTAAATCGCATCGTTCGTTTGACTCCCCAATGCGTCTCTTCGTCTCACGCTCTGAATTTATACCTTGTTTTATAAAAGGATCATCGCCATCGAAGATGATCATCCCCATATTTATAAAAAAGCAAATGGCTGCCTCTTCCTTGTCGCCGGCATTGATGGCCTACCTGGCCACACTGTATGACCACCTCTCTCGCTGTACATTGAACCATGCTGCGGAAGAACACTTTTTCAATAGTGTCTTCACTCCTACGTCGGCCGAGAATTTGCCGGAGTAGATGACGGCCACCTTCCGCCGTCTGGACATCCTCCTCCGCCGTGTCTTCTGGGTGATCTCCCACTTTCAACGAGTTTACCGCGTCATCGATGTAGTTCTCCAAAACGACATTGCACGTCTTCAGGAGGCTTGCCGTCACTTGGACCGAGTCGACCAGGCCGAGACCCCTCAAGCAAGGGAAGAGAGCCTATGGGCTCAATTCTTCTTGGTTCAACGATCGAGGATCTTCGGAGACACTTTCGAGCAGCGTCGTCGGTGGATGCATTTCAGGCTTCGTTCGTTGATGATCAGGAACCGTCCGATGTCGACACCGTCGCCTATGAAGTATTGAAGATGGAGATAGCAGCCTACCTCTGCCACTAGAAAAACATTGTTTAATTATAGGTTTCTACTCTTTTTTTAATATTTTTTAGTAGCGGTAGCCATTTGTTTGGCCATATGAAAAATCAAAATGAAAAAAAAGTTTGGAGGTGAAGTTAATTACTATATTAATTATATGTTGAATTATTACTATATGTATATATATACTAAATGACAAAATTGACATATAAACTTGTAATTTCTTCATGTCATGCAAGTGTATATACAAGATAAATATACTTGAGAAAAAACCATTTCACAGACGGTTCCATTATGGAACCGTCTGTGATATGGGACATATCACGGACGGTTCTATTATGGAACCATCAGTGATAAGACGGTTCCATAATAGAACCGTCTGTGATAAGTCTCTTTATTAGTACGAGACCGGCCGCTAGGGTTTGCGCTCGCCCTAACTCGTCAATCCCCAGCGCATTTACTCTCGTCCGTTCCCCTCCCCACCTCGACGCCACCGCCCGACCCCGTCGCCGTCGCCGTCGCCGCCCGACCCCGTCGCTGTCGCCCCAGGTTGTGACACCACTCTGCACTACACAAGATTGTACGATAGTCGTAGTGTCTTGTGCGATGTCGTGGTCGTGCCACAACTTCTGATGTGACGCCGCCACCCCGCGTGTCGCTTGCGCCGCCATGGCTTGGTTCTCTGCTTTCGGCCTCCTGCTCGGGACCTGGCGGGCTTTGCTTTCCCATCCTCCTCTATTCTCCTCTAGATCTGTTAGCTTAATGTCTTTTGTTGAGTTTGATTTTTATGCTTGAGCCTTAAGTTGTTTCGTGATGTTTGTGTGATTTATGCAAGGTGAAGGAGATGGATGAGGGTTGTCTTTGTGGTGGGGTCACCGCCGTGGTTCTTATTGATCTTGAGGTATCACCCTACCTTACTCCCTCTCTGTCTCTACCCCTTGCTCTGTGATGAAAATGGCTAGTGCTCTGCGATGGATCTTTGAGGGCTACTCTCGGTGTGGTGGGTTTGGACACCCTTGGTCTTGTTGTCTTGCTGATGAACTACTCAATGATTTTAATAGTCTTATGCTAAAATTGAATTAATAATTAGTTCATATTAATAGCCCCTTGCTTTGTGATGTAATGATGTCAATAGTCTTATGCTGAAATTGAATTGATAATTAGTTCATATTAATAGTCCCCTTGCTCTGTGATGTAATGATGTCAATAGTCTTATGCTGAAATTGAATTGATAATTAGTTCATATTAATAGTCCCCTTGCCCTGTGATGTAATGATGTCAATAGTCTTATGCTGAAATTGAATTGATAATTAGTTCATATTAATAGTCCCCTTGCTCTGTGATGTAATGATGTTAATAGTCTTATGCTGTCTCTCACCATTCATTTCACCTTTGTCTGTGTAACTGTGTTCATGCCAGTCAAGTTCTCCTACCTCTTGCGTCCCAGGTACGTCCTACCATTCCATTCATAATCTCTTCTCTATAAAGTCTCCAAGTAGTGGCTGCTTGTGCCATTAAAACCGGCATCATATATATATATATATTATTAAGTAGTCTGACCACTTTGGAAATAGTCCACATGACATGAGAAGGATGAGGCGGTATCCACGGGCAACCTCATTGGCGCTGCAAGTTTAAAAAGTATGGATGCAAGGAGAGCGTCAGGACATCCAATTACCTCGATGTTGTCGATAGGTAATTGGGCGTCGCTATGTTCAGAAAGTGACATTGATGCGCAGGTACTCCGACTGGAAAGTGGCATCATCTATCAGCAACCTACAATTCTTGAGCATGTAATTGTCTTTAAGCCCAACAAGAACACCAAGCAACAAGTTGAGAATTCTTTTGAAATATGAGAATGGTTGCTTGGTGTTCTTGTTGGGTTTAAAGACGATTACATGCTCAAGAATGGTTAGTTGCTGATACATGATACCACTTCCCAGTCGGAATACCCGTGCGTCCACGTCACTTTCTGAACCTAGGTCCAATTATATATCGACAACATCCAGGTAATTGGATGTCCAAACGCTCTCTTGGCATCCATATTTTTTAAACTTGCAGGGGCTCAATGAGGTTGCCCATGGCTACTGTCTCATCCTTCTCATGCTGCGTGGACGATCTCCCCAAAGTGGTTGAGAGACTACTAACAATATATATATATATATGTATATATGTATATGTATATATATATACATGTATATATATATATACATATATATATATATATATATACATGTATATATATATATATATATACATATATATATATATATATATATATATATATATATATATGATGCCGATTTAATGGCACAAGCGATCCTGCTAGCTTTATAGAAAAGTCATCACAGACGGTTTGAGTCACAAACCGTGCATGATAAGTACATATCACAGACGGTTTGTGGATGAAACCGTGCGTGATAGTACTATCACGAGCAGTTTCATCCACAAACCGCCTCATGATATGTAGTTATCACGAGGCGGTTTCAGCCACAAACCGCTGCATGATATATACTTATCACTGAGCGGTTCTCGATTAATAACCGTCTGTGGAAGTATGCATCACAGACGGGTTCAACTGTCTGTGATGACCTCATGTTATCACTGACCCATAAACTCAGACAGCTCACGAAACCGTTTGTGATGACGTTTTTGAACCGTCTGTGAATACATTTTCTATAGTAGTGAAGAGAATACCAAGCATGTATTATTTGCCATTATTGTGTGTTAACGTGTCCTAACATAGGTGTTTTTTTTCTTGACGAACATAGGTGTTTCCTACATTGTGAGGATGCATTGTTCGATGTCCATGAGGGAGGTAATATGTCTGTAAGGACAACAATGTTATTTACTTGCTATATTACAAAAATTCACACAACTTATTTCCTCAAATTGAGAAGGAAAATCTGAATTATACCTCTTCTATTATTATTTTCCATACAAGAAGCACGTGTATTTGCAGATAGCATGAACCAAATAAATCAGGTTGGTAGTTACCACAGATAGTTTATTTAGAACCTTACCGGGTATCTAGCATGGAGAGGAAGCTCTATAGCAAGGTTACAGTTCATTGATGTGCTTGGTCTGAGATCAAAATGAATCTCAACAGCTGACCGGTTGGATAGAGCTGAGGGTATTTCAAGGTTGGTGTCTCCAAAAACAGCAACATCAAGAAAAACTGCAAGATAAAAAATAAACTTAACGTAATGTAAATGGGTTACCTGCAGCTGGTTGCCTAACTCAGAGTTTGATTTCACCTTTCCGCTCAACAAAATGTTGTAGCTCAAATGGGTCAGCAAATACCCCATTCGGGAGCTTTTCAATTATCACCAGATTGGCATCATAGCCATCAAGGAAATTAACCATATAATCTTGACAGTTACCAAATTTCACAGAATAGAGAAAACGGTGGTGAGAACCTTCACCAACCAGTTGCCGATGCAAGTCTGAAAGCGTAGGCACATCAAGGTCATCAGCAAGCCCTTTGCACAAGTCGGCAGAATCAGTTATTTCAGTTAAGTCACGATGTTAAGCAAGCTGTCCCGTCAAGGTATCGAGATATGCATCAGCAACGTACTTCCTTGAGCAGGGCAAACAACCGACGGAATTTTGGCTGGTACCTGCCTGTTCAGTAGTAGAATTAAAACTTGTCGACAGAAACATCAAACAAGTCGGAACAAAAGTGCACTAAAATTCAAAGTAGCACTTGCATCTAGGAGTCTAGGTAAAAGAATTCCTTTACACCTGATCAAAGACATCCATCACAACAAAATTTTAAAACTGAAAGTATAGGATTGTCATGATACAATTTTCAGAACTTGGAGCTAAAATATAGTCAGGTGCTTGTACAACTTACAAAGATCAATTTCTAACATTTTCAATGATGGTATGCCTCCTCAATATCTGTAATCCCATGAAAAATAATTTAACACAACACTATAAAACAACGTGAATGCCCAATTTGCTGGTTACTGTAGATTACTAAAGAATGATGTGATACAAGGAGCTCACTACTTTGTAAAAACTTGTCCAATTTTGTAACTAAGAATGAAGTGATGAGAGGAGCTCACTATTTTTCACATCTGACTGAAATCAATTGGAAGGCTAGAAGCCGAATCACCTAACCAGGATGCAACCAAAGTAATCTTGGTCAGAGCCCTTCTGTGCCTTGAACATCTGACGCCGACGACACCAAATGAAGTTGCCTTGATCCATCGAATTGTTGCAGATCATGATGGTTTTGCTTCTTTCTGCCAATGCAGTTGCGAGTCATTTTGCAGAAGCAAGATCTATCTGTAGACAACAAAAGAAAAATGTGGATCAATAGCTACTGGGGGAGATCTGTGCTACTTGTTTGTATATACAAATACTGAATGGTTATAATCAAAATCACTAGAGACATCATTAGTGATACCGCATGCATCTAAAGATTCAGCTTTTTCACTAAATTCTTTTTCAATCATGTGGGGATAAGTTTGAGTAATTGAATATCCAAAAAGCACATCATTGGATTTTGGAGTCGATGAAAAAGAATGAGCAAATAAGCTAAATTAATGTCATATAGTTCTGTAGACTACAAAACTGCCTAAGCAATCCTTTCAACGATGTGCAAAGAGAGGGAGGAAGGGACAGACAGATGACCAGCGCTTGAATTAGTATTTCCTCCATCGTAAGTATATTTTGGAGGTGTAACTTTCAGATGGACACAAAATAAAGAATATGAACTGACCTGGTCACCTGAAGTCATCCAGCTCATGCCCTGATCTCCCAAGGTAGGTGGACAAGAACCAAGCGAGAATTCCTGTAGTTCTATTTTATCCTGGTGATATAAAAGCGAAGTATTAGTAGTACTGAAATCAGAATAGCAACACAAGAAGAAAACCAAATTAGAGAGAACTTACTATCAGTTTTGGTTTACGATTCTTTAAACATCTCTGCAAAATCACATAGATCTAGTCAGCTACTTATAAACAATTTTAGTATAGAAGTTAGTAAGCGACATAACTTGCAATACATATTGATTACTTCAAATTAATGGAAGCAAAGGAATTCGCTAATGAATTTGATTCTAAGACCATCAACTTCCACAAATCTCCAACATAACCTGTTCGGATGCTTTTCTACCCTCTGATCATAACAAGTCATTAGTTTCTTTGGATGTGAAGTGCTAAAACTTTTAGAACCGTCGACTGCTAGATTACATATAAGCACAAAAATATTAAGTATAATAGAACTCTTCCACAAATCACAGTACATTGGTTTCCTAGCACTGTGGTGCTCAAGAGCTATAGAGAACAAATATCCAGAAAGGATGCAAAAGCTAACCTCAATAGTAGATTGAAACCTCCTTGCTAGTTTCGGTTCCATGTAATTGGGCCAAAGTTCTATCGGAAGTTTGTTCAACCACTCGCAAGGCTCTATTGGTGTGGTAGGCTACAAGCGACGTAATGATGAGTATGGTGAAAGTCTATGAATAAAGAAAGCGAAAATTAAGTAAAGGAGCAGAGAATATACCGTTGTGTTCGGTATACGATGCTTCCATCTTTTGTTCAAATATTCTACAGATATCCTCCTTTTAAACCTCCCAATCCCATACTGCAAAAATAATACGACATGGTAAGAACTAAATAGACAAAACAAACTATAGTGACAGGGATAAAATGTTGCTAGCTGTTAGTCTTCCCTTCAAAATTATGAGCAATTCACAAACAAACAAAAAATAGATCAGCACTTCCCAATCAAGAAACAAATAGTAGTTCACACCAAATTACAAAGTATCATCTGAAGGCTCAGCCTAGAGACCATGCTCCAAACAATTCACCATGACATCAAATAAACTGAGCCAAATTAATCACAACCTATAAATTAGTTCATCTGAACACCATGGCAGAAACAACTATCTGAATTATCGCCCAAACGACAGCAGCAAGGGGAACCCAAGTAGTGAATGACACAACCCACCGTTCGATGAACCACGCAAAAAGGCCAAGTGGAATCAAGAAATCGGAACCAAATGTTGCTACCGCCGCTGGCCCGAGAGGAAGCGCAGCCGCCTCCGCCTCGAGGGTTTCAACTGAGCGGTGATCGCCACCCCAGAAGCCACCTCCCTTCTCGCATCTGTAGCAGCCCCAGGACTTCGCTCCGCTCCGGTGGTGCGTCGATTCGAAGTGCGCCGGGGAGAGGAAGCAGCTCGATCGGGCGGCAGCGGCGTGGGGCAGGGCCTCGTTGACTCCTTCCACCACCTCCTCCTCCTCCTCCTTATCAGAGGATTCAAGGAGGGAGCCGCTGGTCTCGGCAAAGGTGATGGTGGGCTGGTGGGGCTTCGGGGTGCATCCGGGCACGGAGGAGGACGGTGTGGGATCTCGAGGTGTGGAGCAGGCGGCTGAGGGTTGAGGGGGTCACGGTGGGGGAGGGTGGCATGGCGCGGATGGGGAGGAGGGATGGACGCGGAGGCGAGGGGGTCGTGGCGGTGGGCGAGGGGATGGAGAGGCGGGTGAGGGGTGAGGGAGGCAAGGGGCGATGGGAGGGGCGGCGGTTTGGCATGGGGGTGGGATGATTGGGGTGATGGGAGGAGCGGCGGTTTTGCGGGGGTGGGACAATTGGGGCGATGCGCGGGGTAAACGCCAATATCTAGGAGTTAAAGAATTTTAGAACCCGATACTCTTTCTATAGAAGGTGGGTCACTATAGATATTAAAAATTGGTGGGATTGGAGATTGTGAGAGAGGAAAAATGGTGGGATAAAAAAAGACACGAGAAAAAATGGAGGAAAGGATTGGAGCAAGATAAAATTAGTTTTAGGAGTTGCACAAAATATTCAATTTCGATTGAATTAGAATTGGGCATAAGCTTGTGCATAGCGCTGGACCGGCACCCGTGGCCATAATATTACTTCATAACATATGTTATCTGTAGCCATCCACATGATTTATGATGAATAGATTTTGCAATGCATATTATGCGTAGCCATAATATTACGTCGTAACGTATGTACAAAGCGTTGCAATGTATGCGTGGGTAAAGAGGTGTTCATCTTGTAGTGTCATTTGGTTCAATTCTGCTTTCAGAAAGCAAAGAAAGAAAAGAGAGATAGGTTAAGGAAGATTTCTCATTCTGGAGTGGAGTTTGGTCGAGCTCCTCATCATTGATTTACTCTCTCGAAACAATCTCCTGTAGGTTTAGGAGTTCTTGCTACAAAACCGGTCAGACAGGCACCTCAACAGCGGTCTGACCGGCAGAGCCCAGAAACTAGAAACACTTTGTCTCTGCCTTTTGTTGCTCCTGTTCATGGTGTATCTTAGTACTAGATTCCTAAATCTTATTTCACTAACCCCAGTACTATGAGACCGATGTTTCCTGTGATATAAGATCAATTGACATTTTTGGAGCACTTGGTTTGATTGGGTTCCAGTCTTTTACATCATTGCTTAATTGGAACACTTGTTGGATCTTCATTTTTCTTTGATGGCTTCCAAGAGAATTCACTCTCTGAGAGACCTTGTGGAAAAGGTAATGTTGATCTTCACCTTGTTGGTTTTATTTTTTAAAAATTGCTATTTCTCACTCAAAACTGTTTGTTTCTGCACAATTTGCTCTTTTGCAAAGTGAGTTGGGTGTATTGCATCCTATGGGCTTATTTTGAGGGGTAGCTGTTGGTTTAAAAGTTCATAAGCTTTGTTTATTATTCAAGTCAAACAAATCATCAAGTCCAAGCCATAGAAATCAAATGAGTTGCAGAGCTTTCTTTATCATATTTACTCATGTGTTGTGTAGCTTTGATCTTGACTGGTTATAATTAACTTCTACGCATCAAGATAAAAGTAGTTTTAGGAGTTGCACAAAATATTCAATTTCGATTGAATCAGAATTGGGCATAAGCTTGTGCATAGCACTGGACCGGCACCCGTGGCCATAATATTACTTCATAACATATGTTATCTGTAGCCATCCACATGATTTATGACGAATAGATTTTGCAATGCATATTATGCGTAGCCATAATATTACGTCGTAACGTATGTACAAAGCGTTGCAATGTATGCGTGGGTAAAGAGGTGTTCATCTTGTAGTGTCATTTGGTTCAATTCTGCTTTCAGAAAGCAAAGAAAGAAAAGAGAGATATGTTAAGGAAGATTTCTCATTCTGGAGTGGAGTTTGGTCGAGCTCCTCATCATTGATTTACTCTCTCGAAACAATCTCCTGTAGGTTTAGGAGTTCTTGCTACAAAACCGGTCAGACAGGCACCTCAACAGCGGTCTGACCGGCAGAGCCCAGAAACTAGAAACACTTTGTCTCTGCCTTTTGTTGCTCCTGTTCATGGTGTATCTTAGTCTTGGATTCCTAAATCTTATTTCACTAACCCCAAGATCTTGTGAGACCGATGTTTCCTGTGATATAAGATCAATTGACATTTTTGGAGCACTTGGTTTGATTGGGTTCCAGTCTTTTACATCATTGCTTAATTGGAACACTTGTTGGATCTTCATTTTTCTTTGATGGCTTCCAAGAGAATTCACTCTCTGAGAGACCTTGTGGAAAAGGTAATGTTGATCTTCACCTTGTTGGTTTTATTTTTTAAAAATTGCTATTTCTCACTCAAAACTGTTTGTTTCTGCACAATTTGCTCTTTTGCAAAGTGAGTTGGGTGTATTGCATCCTATGGGCTTATTTTGAGGGGCAGTTGTTGGTTTAAAAGTTCAGAAGCTATGTTTATTATTCAAGTCAAACAAATCATCAAGTCCAAGCCATAGAAATCAAATGAGTTGCAGAGCTTTCTTTATCATATTTACTCATGTGTTGTGTAGCTTTGATCTTGACTGGTTATAATTAACTTCTACAATAGAACTAAAGCTTGACAAGGCTGAAAACTTTGATTAGATTGATTATTGTTATCACTTTGCGATGTCCATCGAAAAGGATGAGCTTGTTTGTGAGTCTTATTTTAAATCATGGATTTGAAGCAAGTATGCCACTCATTGCAATTCTGTTATGCTCACTCAATTTGGCATATATATATATATATATATATATATATATATATATAGATATAGATATAGATATAGATATAGATATAGATATAGATATATAAGGGTTGAGAAAGAGACAATTGAAAAGATATATGCTTCAAGCATGCCATACATGTCTATGTATTCAAAAGGAAAAAAAAATTTACGCACACAAAAGTGTTCAAATGAAAAGAAGTATGCTTCAAGTGTGCCATCAGTGAAAAGAAGCATGCTACAAGCATGCCACCCTTGAAAAGATGTATGTTGCAAGCATGCCACATGCAAATAAGAATTGAAAGTGAAGCAATAGGTTGTTGCTTAAGACTGTTAGCTCATCTAGATTTAAAGTTTGTCTCACTGTTAGGCTTTAACTTTTAATGGTGATATCTCTTTGTGGTCCTATAATCTGTTTAGTCTTTGTTGAGATGCCTGTTATGAATTTAAATTGCATAATCATTCTAAAAGACTTGTCTTGACTTTGTTATATGGTATATGATTTTATATGATCTAGATAGCTCTACTCAACAAGATGGCTTGGTTAATCTCTTAAAAGAGTACAAAGTGACTTGAATAATCTACACAGCTTTTTGATTTTTACTCGCCTTGCTCTTTTATTTTCAAAATATTCCTTCTCTAAAGTTCTTGATGAGTACATTGCCAAAGGGGGAGAAAGATGGGAGAAATAAATTTGTGCTTGAAAAGATGGGAGAAATAACTTTGTGCTTGTGTTGAGGGGGAGTTTCTTTGTCTTGTTGTTTTTGAACTTTGAAGAAACTTTCCTTTTTAAAGTATTGTCAATGTATTCATCAAGGGGGAGACTGTTGGACTCGGAGGTCTTGGTCATGGTTTTTGCTGATGAATACATTAACATTTGGGTTGCATTGGTATAATTTGTGCTTTTGTTGAGCAGTTATTTGAAGTCTTCCGCGTTACGCTCAGTGCACGTGCCCTCATCTTTTCCTGGACCGTCCGATCTAAAATGAACGAGCTAATCTTGATAACATCTCCGGATATCTGAATGTCTTACTCAGTTGAACGTCCTAGCCAACCTGGACCATCAGATCTAAACTGAACAGCAAGATCTTGATGTCATCTCCAGACGGTCCGAACGGCCCACTCAGTTTGGACCGTTAGATCTACAATGAACAGCCAGATCTTGAGGTCATCTCCGGGCGGTCCAAACGTCCCACTTAATTTGGACCGCCAGTGTAACACCCCAGGCCTACAAGGGCCTGGAACGCTACTAATCTAACAGATTATCAAAATTAAAATGGAAGACAAAATAAATCCTAAATTTCGGCAGAACCTCCCGTCTGGTAAGCTATACCGGAGGTTCCAACAACAAAAACATCAAGATAATAATGAATTCAACAGTTTTCAGAATCCTCACAGGAGTATAAACTGATCTCAAGCAACCATATAAAAGAATGAACTAAGTTCACACTCAGTACTTAACCAATCTTAAAGGAGAAGGGTTTTCAGTCACAACCAACCGGCATTATTACAGTTCATCAATATTGAATGATTAAATCAAACTAAAATGAAATCCTGAACTTATATAAAGTGCTGTGAAAGGGTAGTGTGTGTCTATTCCCTCCCCATGGAGCCAACCTCAAGGATCACCTAAAAAACAACAACGCAAGAGTGAGTCAGAGACTCGGCAAAATCTGAAAGTAATAAAAATACAAACAACAATCCATGGATAAGCCAACATCATCGGAGAATATGAATGAATTGCGTAACAAGTATTTGAATAAATGCAATGAATGAATTGGATGGAAGGAAGGACTCCACACATGCATATACGGTATTCTTTGGTGACACACCGTCGGTGTTCACCTAAGCCCGCACTTAACAAAGTCACGGAGACCCAAGCCCGTCTGAAGAACGTTTAAATGCGGTGTCCGAATCGCCCACATTGGAATGGTGGGTCTTACGTGCCCATCTTTGGAATTGATGGGTCTTATACAATGATCCACTCCGTGGATGAAATATGAAATGTGGATCTTGAGTATGACATATGAATGTTGAACAATAAGAAACATGCTCACTAATATGGAGGTAACCACATGGATTGAATACGAACATTTAAGAATCAACAAGGTACTTAGAGGTACAGTACCAACAGCAAGCATACCACATGTCATAATCCTAGGAACACTAAGGTACTTGCCTTTAGCGCTGCGACGCGTTAGTAGGCAATTGCGGTGCTCCCAAACCTGAAGCTTCACCTCCTAATCAAACAAATAACTGAAATAAGGATCGACGAACACGACAATACTAGATAAAGTTCTACAACGCCCCCCCGGCGATTCAAAATTTAACTAGAAACTCTAAACTGAAAATAAACACATTCTGCCCTAAACCACCCCTGGGCAGCAGCACGGTAAATGGCATAACTCGTGATCTGGAACTCCAAATGAGGTGAACCCAGTTTCTGTGGACTCTTAACTGACAAATCTACAATACTCTAGTTGACAAGATAATTTAATTCGGCCAATTTAGAACACTAACAGACATATGAATGTTCAGCACAGAAAAACTGTCTACAGAATAAACAGCAGCACTAAAATGACCATAACTTTTAATCTATAACTCCGAATTGATCAATCTTTATCAATCCGGAAAGGTTATCAAATTACCTACAATAACCTAGTTGGGAGAAATCCCAGATTCTGCCAATTACAATTTCATAATTTACGAATTATCACAACAGTTTAATCTCGTCAGGAATCTAGACAGCAGAAACTAAAACGGTGATATCTTTTGACTCGAACGTCGGAATTAGGTGCTCTTGGTGGCCACTGAAAGCTAAGAGTAACACCTAACTTTAACTAACAGATGGGCATCTCGAATTCTGTCACTAAGGACTCGAAATCAACCACGCAACTAACTGGACAGAACGG
The DNA here is from genome assembly GCA_036346405.1 of Phyllostachys edulis. Classification (NCBI taxonomy): domain Eukaryota; kingdom Viridiplantae; phylum Streptophyta; class Magnoliopsida; order Poales; family Poaceae; genus Phyllostachys; species Phyllostachys edulis. The sequence continues at coordinate 48,084,059 of CM070563.1, read as the reverse complement.
GACTACAGCAGAAACCATTCGATCCAAACAAATCTGATCCAAATCGCAAATACTAACAAATCAACAACTAAGAATGACAACCGTTACCCTTAAAGATCCCAGGAAGTTGATGAACGACAACCCACGAAGAGGATCTTCTTCTTCTCCTCCTTTCTCTACCCTCCTTCTTCCTCCACGGTCGGCCACCAAAGCAGGAAGCAGCGGCGCTGAAAGATGGCAATGCGGGGAGGTGGAGCACTGTAGCGGCGTGCACTGTAGCAGGCGGCGGAGGTTCTGTAGCACGCCATGCTACAGTAGCTAGGGTTTGGAGGAAAAGGGCACCTCCCCCCTTGGGCCTCCTAGGCCAAGGCTTGAGGCCCAGGTTCCCGAAAAAAGGCAAAAAACTCCCTTTTTAATCTATTAATCTCTGTTGGATACTTCGTTTGCTAGAATAATTTTGAGGTTTTACATTCTACCCCCCTTAATAGGATTCGACCCCGAATCTACACACCGATCTACACGAAAGAAAACTGTGACTTGAAAATTAACAACGAAGAACACGCACCTGAAGTGAACAAGTCCGGATACTACTCGCGCATGCGAGACTCCAGTTCCCAAGTGGCCTTTCTTTCAGCCTGATTAGACCACGACACCACGACGCAAAACGACGTCCGTCCTAACACTCAACCTGGTATTTCCCGGTACACTCATTAGAAGAGAATCGAAGGTAAGACCCTACTCGATGGTCAACGTCTTTAACGAAAACCAAGCTTGGAATTTTTTTCAGTTGCTCAGTTAGTACCAGAACACCAGACGTTGCGTTCCTTGCGTATAGACCCGAGACGTTCATAGCGATACGCCAACTTCCTAATTTCTGCAACTGTTGAAAAATGAACCAGTGTACCTGGGCCAACTTCCCCTTTGGTACGAAAGCACACCACATGCTCAAAATCGAGCTCTTCATCTAACACGGATCACCTCCTTTAAACAAGAATGCTCAACAGAACTCGTTCTTAAACCATTTGCTTTTACAAACAAGATCAATCGAAACTAAAGTGTTCTCATCGCAACCACGCAATGACAACTCTCCACCCAAAGGATCAAATCCAAGATTGACAATTCATCACGAAAACAATTCCACTTTCTAAATAAGCAGTTTATGAATGAACACCACGAAAATCAAAGAAGAAATCACTCGAATACTCAAACCAAATACTTCTTTTGGTTTATGCAGATGGAAAGAATCAAACATGTCAACAAAGCGCCAACTCAAATTGTGGAAGACATCGATCGACAACACAAAACTCAAGCGAGAATCAAGAAAACGCTTTACTACCCGAGGAAACATCCTTTTTCTCAGTTTCTCTTTTAGGAATAAAACTTCTCTCGAACTTTGGAATTCGAATTTATCGCATACCACACGAGCTCAAACCTCTTAATTAAACATCCTCAAATTATGCTCAAACTGAAATACATTATCCACACCATTGTGGAGAGGCTAGGCTCTATTGATCCCACCAAAACACTCTAGGCAACTCATTCTACCGTGAAATTAATTTGATAAAAGGCACCCAAATCACATAAAATAGATCTCACGCAATCACATTACCTCCGACTTTCAAGAATAACATCTCGTAATCCTTAATACGCCCGCTCATGAACTACATCGGAAGGGTTCTATCAACAATCATTCATTTTCTCGAGAATGCTCCAGTTTTTATCTCCTCTACACACAAACTTTGGGCGACCCAAAGATTAGCATAAAATGCACACCCAAAATTAACCTCCAAGACCACTACAACGAGTTTCTCTTATAACAGATAGTGAAATCATCGGATTATATCTCAAACATCCCCACAAATCTAACATACTCTCTCATTGACATCATCAGGAATCACCCACACATTATCGCAATACTTTCCAATTGCATTACTTAATAAAATTTCTCAAGGTTTCCATACCTTCGATAATCCCCAACCTTTCAACATGAACTGAAGTTCTGGAATTTCACTATACCTTAAGTTCTACTCAATTAAGTAACACTATTCAGATTTACTTCGAAGCCCAACATTCCATGTGAATCAAATTTTCTCCAAGAGGTACAGATCAAAACCAATTCATCTTCTACTACTCCTCCAATAGCTTGGTAGAAAAAAAATCTCACCACTACCATTACTTAACGATCACAAATCAGTTGCCAGAATATGCTTTGTAAAACTTCGCAACACAAAACTGTTGATCCTTTCTCAAAATAAAAAGACGAACAAGGGCAAGTTTCCTCACACAGGAAAACGCTGCTCCTCCTAGCGAGCACGAAACCAAAAGAAACATTCTGATAATGGTGATCTTGGAAAACAAAAGTTGTGTTCACAGTTGAGGCACACATCCTAAAAAAGGAATAGCAAATAACGCCAATAAGGAAAAGACATTGCGATTGAAACTCGACATCTCTTGGCGGAAAGAGCGAAAAGTTTAGGAATGATTCAAATAACCACAGAACCAATTAAGAACCAATACAATTCTTCAACACGTCAAAATTGTTGAACAGTTCAACTACACATGAAACATGAGACGCAAATGATCTTAGCCACCAAACTCAAACATTTTCATTTACGGATTTCACGAAAAGTAAGCGATTAATCTCCTCTTACAGGAACCAACATAATTTTTTTGATTGCAACCTTCGTTGCCAATTTAGACCAAAGAGCCTTTAAGATTAAATCACACGAATCTCTTAAGAAACAACGAACAATCCAATACCTCAATTTATTTAAAAATAATTTCAGCTACCGGTTGCTTCATGAGCTCAAAATATCACGAAAGCTAAACTTGAAATATTCTCATTTGAGCGATATCACTAAAGGCGATCAAATTACTATAAGTGTTAACATCAACTCACAACAACAATTAGAAAACATTTGAAAGACCCACGTGAATGAATGGGTTGATTTTTTTATCAAAAGAAGAGGAAAATGAAAACGATTTTCACCAACCAGAATTTCATTTACCACTCGAAATGAACACAAGACCAAGGGGAAAACCAATCAAGCAATGAACTCACAAAACATAAGTGGAGTCTACAATTGAAAGCATAGGCCTCACCAGAAGAGAATAACAGACCTTAACAGATAAGATCAAACGAGCATTCAAGATCAAAACACTTGCATCACTGAAGAACCATTAACTTTGCAACATGTCGCTTTACTCGCCAATCTTCGTTTACCACAAAAGCTTGAACCCCAAAAGATCGTAAACACGAAACTTGAAATTTGATCATTTGAGAAATATCACGAAAGACAATCAAATTTATTTCTCTATAAAAGAATCAACATAACCCTCGAATTGTACATCAATATAAATCTCCTATTAGATTTCATCCATTTAACTCTTCTTGAAGCTCAACGCCAATATAGCACACATTAAATGCACTCTAGCCATTCTTTGTTAACAATTGATGATTATTTTAATCATGGAAGCTTTCATGGTCTTACCTCTGTTTGCAATCACGAAGCGATTATGGGTATAGACTCACTATTCTACCTTAGGTTCAGAATCTAGAACGAAATATCTTTAATCTTCAATGTTATAGGATACATAAGACAAGGTTTCACAAGTCAACACATTCACCTTCATTCATTTCTTAATACATATAACATCAGTTTAGCATGGCAAAAATTAGGTGAATCAAGCATTTGAATGAGTTCGTCAAGTATCTCAATAGAAGACATATTCAGGATTAATATTTACCAAGGTAGCATTCGAACACATCCTTAACTTAACCATCACTAGCGGTTAGAATAACCGGAAAAAGGACCTAGATTCCAATTCATCTAGTAAACTTAGCAGGTTACTCGATCGTAAAGATCAAACCGGTTCATCAACATTTCCACACTTTTTAACAACAATAGGTTCTGAACAGATATGGACAAACTCTTAGCTAAAATTCATCATGTACCAAATACAATGACATAAAAAATTAATCAATTTCACTTCCATGTAGACTAGTTAAGAATAATCTACTTGCACAAAGCTAATAACCCAACCGGGTAACTCACACCATAACAATTAATTCATTTAATTAACACCTCTTACTTAAGCATGACAAGACATCACTTCAGGTTTATAACTCCTTTCAGAAAAAGAGGCATTAAACTTCAACACTCGAAATAATCCTGAAGAAATACATAAAGCCGCAACTTTCATAAATTAAATAGCTTGCAACAGCAAACTCTCAGTATCCGAAATACCAAGCGAATAAATTAGTCACTTTTTTTTCCAATAAGAAGGGAAGAACTCCCATGAAAAGATCAATATTGCTGTTTAACCGACGTTCACAAGAAGCAACAATAGATCGTGATCGAAGCGAACAAGGATTAACTTTTATGGAACCAAGAAAGACCAATGAAAGCTCGTAAGCTGAAATACAACGCTAACTCCGAAAACTCATCATCTCGACTATAACCGAAAACCAAATACAAACTCAAGGAGGACAACATCATCCCAAAAGAGCTCATCCTCATCTCATGTAACTAAGTTACCCGAGGTAACCACTTCACTATTCTAAACCACGAGCGATTGGTATAGCACAGTAAAACCCAAAGCCATAACCACAACCTCTTCCTCTCGACATTACGCTACCGTCATATATAACCATTATAATCGATTATAGGTATACATGATCGTCTCATAACAATCATAGAATAAATTCATAGATTATCAACAAAAAGATAGTATGAAGCAATTCAACAATTGCTCAACATATGAATCATAACAATAGAAATGCGGAAACAATGTATTACCCAACCCCACCTCATCAGCATAGTGTGTCATTTTAATAACTTAATTACCACGGACCTAAAGCCCGCTCGATACCAATCAGTAACACCCGGGCCTACAAGGGCACGAACGCTACTAATCTAACAGATTATCAAAATTAAAATGGAAGACAAAATAAATCCTAAATTTGTGAGAACCTCCCCGTCTGATAAGCTATCGGAGGTTCCAACAACAAAAACATCAAGATAATAATGAATTCAACAGTTTTAATCCTCACGGAGTATAAACCGATCTCAAGCAACCATATAAAAGAATGAACTAAGTTCACACTCGATTATAACCAATCTTAAAGGAGAAGGGTTTTCGGTCACAACCAACCGGCATTATTACAGTTCATCAATATTGAATGATTAAATCAAACTAAAATGAAATCTGAACTTATATAAAGTCTTTGTGAAAGGGTAGTGTGTGTCTATTCCTCCCCATGGAGCCAACCTCAAGGATCACCTAAAAACAACAACGCAAGAGTGAGTCAGAGACTCGGCAAGTCAAAAGTAATAAAAATATAAACAACAATCCATGGATAAGCCAACATCATCGGAGAATATGAATGAATTGCGAGAACAAGTATTTGAATAAATGCAATGAATGAATTGGATGGAAGGAAGGACTACACACATGCATATACGGTATTCTTTGGTGACACACCGTCGGTGTTCACCTAAGCCCGCACTTAACAAAGTCACGGGGACCCAAGCCCCGTCTGAAGAACGTTTAAGACGGTGTCCCGAATCGCCCACATTGGAATGGTGGGTCTTACGTGCCCATCTTTGGAATTGATGGGTCTTATACAATGATCCACTCCGTGGATGAAATATGAAATGTGGATCTTGAGTATGACATATGAATATTGAACAATAAGAAACATGCTCACTAATATGGAGGTAACCACATGGATTGAATCTGAACATTTAAGAATCAACAAGGTACTTAGAGGTGCAGTACCAACAACAAGCATACCACATGTCATAATCCTAGGAACACTAAGGTACTTGCCTTTAAGCGCTGCTGACGTGTTAGTAGGCAATTGCGGTGCTCCCAAACCTGAAGCTTCACCTCCTAATCAAACAAATAACTGAAATAAGGATCGATTTAACACGACAATACTAGATAAAGTTCTACAACGCCCCCCCCGGCGATTCAAAATTTAACTAGAAACTCTAAATTGAAAATCAACACATTCTGCCCTAAACCACCCCTGGGCAGCAGCACGGTAAATGGCATAACTCGTGATCTGGAACTCCAAATGAGGTGAACCTAGTTTCTGTGGACTCTTAACTGACAAATCTACAATACTCTAGTTGACAAGATAATTTAATTCGGCCAATTTAGAACACTAACAGACATATGAATGTTCAGCACAGAAAAACTGTCTACAGAATAAACAGCAGCACTAAAACGACCATAACTTTTAATCTATAACTCCGAATTGATCAATCTTTATCAATCCAGAAAGGTTATCAAATTACCTACAATAAACTAGATGGGAGAAATCCCAGATTCTGCCAATTACAATTTCATAATTTACGAATTATCACAACAGTTTAATCTCGTCAGGAATCTAGACAGCAGAAACTAAAACGGTGATATCTTTTGACTCGAACGTCGGAATTAGGTGCTCTTGGTGGCCACTGAAAGCTAAGAGTAACACCTAACTTTAACTAACAGATGGGAATCTCGAATTCTGTCACTAAGGACTCGAAATCAACCACGCAACTAACTGGACAGAACGGGACTACAGCAGAAACCATTCGATCCAAACAAATCTGATCCAAATCGCAAATACTAACAAATCAACAACTAAGAATGACAACCGTTACCCTTAAAGATCCCAGGAAGTTGATGAACGAAAACCCACGAAGAGGATCTTCTTCTTCTCCTCCTTTCTCTACCCTCCTTCTTCCTCCACGGTCGGCCACCAAAGCAGGAAACGACGACGCTGAAAGATGACAATGCGGGGAAGCGGAGCACTGTAGCGGCGTGCACTGTAGCAGGCGGCGGAGGTTCTGTAGCACGCCATGCTATAGTAGCTAGGGTTTGGAGGAAAGGGCACCTCCCCTTGGGCCTCCTAGGCCAAGGCACGAGGCCAGTTCGAAAAAAAGGCAAAAACTCCCTTTTTAATCTATTAATCTCTGTTGGATACTTCGTTTGCTAGAATAATTTCGAGGTATTACAGCCAGATCTAAATCCTACGGTGCAGCTTTGTTATGGCTTTTGCTGATGACTTTTCAAGCACATTGGAACTCGGTGTGCTTTGGAACTTGCGCTTTTGGTGGTCCGTCGAGGACCTCCTCCGAAGCAATCAAGTGGATCAACCTCGTCCATCTAGGGCCTCCCACTTGAGCGATCTGGTCCGTCCAGGATCTCCTCCGGAGCAATCAAGTGGATCAATCTCAACCACTCAGGACCTCCCTTTGAACAGATCTGGACCATCGAGGACCTCCCCTAGGAGGTCTTCGAAGGTACTGTAGTGAGGAGGTCTTCAGCGGTACTGTAGCAAGGAGGTGGTCTTTGCAAAAAGACCACTTATTTGGACCTGCCGTTTTGCAAAGACAACCCTTTGGTCGTGACTGTCAGCTTTTTAAAGACAACGTCCTTTTGGTCTTGATTGTCCGTTTTGCAAAGACCACCCTCCACCTCAGGGATCCTTTCAAGTCCACCGGAGGTCTTCAAGGTCCACCTCAGGAGCACCAACGTGGACTCATCTGGACCATCTAGGACCTCCCCAGGAGCACCAACGTGGATTAATCTAGATCGTCCAAGACCTCCTAGAGGACTTTGCGAAGGTTGTTCAAGACCTCCCAAGTGGACGTTGCGGAGCTTGTTCAAGACCTCCCAATTTGACTTTGTGGAGGTTGTCAAAGACCTCCCAAGTGGATTTTGCGGAGGTTCTCTAAGAGGTTTTTGAGGAGTTTTTCCAGGACCTCTCGAGAGGTATTTGAGGAGGTCTTTCAAGGACCTCCTAGGAGGTCTTCAAGGACCTCCCTAGGAGGTCTTCACGGACCTCCTAGGAGGTCTGAGCATTACATATTTTTCATGGCTATTGTTTCAAGTAGTCGTAGACTTCAAGTTTGATCTGGATAGTGTTTATTGATGCATCAGAGTGTGATCTGCGTGTGTGTACTGATATGGGTCAAGTTGGAGAACTTGTGCCTGGGATATATTCTTTGGTTTTGCATGTGCAAGTTGAGTGTGGAGATGATCATGGTCGATGACGTGGTAGACCGGGACTAGGATGGAGAAATCTGAGGTCTAAGAGGTCTAGAATGTCATGAGGTGGTTGGGTTCACGCTAGAGCACGTGGATATCAAAGATGGTGCACGGAGAAGCTTCGGGAGGAGGAGTCCTGAAGGCTTACGACGTGTGAAGGGTTATGAAAGGTTTATAGATATGGAAGGTGTTCCATATCTGGAAGGTTTAAGATAGGATTCGTGTCTGAGTTGTTGAGGACACGGTGTGTGCCCTAGGCTATAAATAGGGATGGGGTTAGGAGCTAACCCGTGCGCTTGAGTAGGGGCTTTTACGTAGAGCTGGTACGTGTTTTACATGAGAGCTTTGTACGTGGTTGTTGCAGGAGACTTGGAGAGGTCTTTTGGTTGAGAGCTTTGAGGTGTGCTTGAAGAGCACTTTGTAGATAGAACAAGATTGAGAAATAAGAGATCTATTCAAGAAGTTCTTGTTCCGTTTGGCGACATGGTTCTCTGAGCATTGTCTCAGGATTGTTTGTTCAAGCTTTGAAGAGGTCCTCAAGAGGTCTTCGAAGAGGTGCTGAAGAGGTCTTCGAAGAGGTCCATGAGGAGGTCGTGATAGGTCTAGCGCATGGGAGAACAGTTGAATTTTGGGAGGTCAAATCGGTACAATCATCCACCCCGCTCTGATTGTGCCATACGTTCCTACAAGTGGTATCAGAGGGGGTTGCTATGGCATCAGGGAGGTATGTGAATTGTCCTCCTTTGCTTGATGGTACTGATTTTGCGTTTTGGAAGTATCATATACAAGCTTACATTGAGGCTCAAGGTAATGATGTTTGGAATCTCTCACAAAGAATTTGATCGTGTAGCTCATATTAACTCTGCTCACTTAATATAGAAGACTCTTTGCGATTATCATGTGGGAACTACTAAAATCAAGAAAGTACATAAAAATCTCTACCAAAAAGATTATTCTGATTTTGCTATGAAGCCTGGTGAATCTATTGATGATATTTTTGCTCGCTTTGAAAAGATATTGAGTAGTTTGCGTGGTGTTGATGTTATTCCTACTGATGAAGATAATGCTTCTAAAATTTTGAGATCTTTAGATTTTGAGTGGTTGATGGTTGTCACAACTATCAATCAAACTGTTTATCTAGATACCTAAACCTTGGATGTTCTTTTCTCTAGATTGAAAACCTATGAGATGGAAGTTTTGCCATCTAAGATTGATATATCTTCACCTTTAGCACTTGTGACTAACCCCATGCAGGCTGTCTCTTCGAGCTCTTTTCTTGTGTCTGCTTTTGTCCTCTTTTTTAGATGAACAGCTCGAACAGCTCCTTGAAGAGGACTTGGTATTGATCTCCTCACGAGCATACAAGGCACTCAACAACATGAGGATGAGGAAGCGAGGTGGCATCTCGAGTTCAATCAAGTGCTATGAATGTGGCGAGCTAGGTCACATTAAGGTGGAGTGTCCAAAGCTCAAAGGACAAAAGATCAAGTAACACACCAAGGATGGTAATTTTTGTCGCAAGTTTGCTGAAAAGATCATATTAGCTATCGAGCACCTTGATTTGAGTGATTTGTAATATGAAAGTTGCGACGACATTGATGATGATTCTAAAGGCAAAAAGAAGAACGACGACTTCACGGGCATGTGCTTCATGGCAAGCAATAACGATGATAGTGATCCCGATGAGGTAAGCCCGTGATATGATGAACTTGAAGATGGTTTAATTAAACTTGCTATTGAATTGAAAAAGACAAAAAAGAAACTGAAAGAAAATAATTGTCTTATTGAAAGCTTAACTTCTGAAATCAATAGACTTAGAGCTTTTATTCCTAATGATGAATCTTGTGAGTCTTGTCAAGTTTTACATTCTGAGTTGGAGACTGCTAGGTCAATAAATGCTAAATTTGATGAGTTAAGACTAGCACATGATTCTTGCAATGAAAAGTTAAAACTTGTGAATTATACGATTGAAAAACTCAAGGATAGTTCTCGTACTTATTGTTGACGCCAAAAATCAACACACAGAAAAATAGCACCAACGCGCAGCACCTAGGCGGAGCTAGTCGTGGTATAGCGCGATGATGGTTTGCCCTGGCTCGGTTCTGAAACCTAGCTGGGCAGCAAGCAGAGAGAGGTCAGGGAAGAAATGAGACTACGAGAGAAAGCTACGGTAAAAAATAATAGATGTAACTTGTATTGATCGATTGGTTTTTGTTTTTCAATCAGCCAAGACCCTCTTCTATTTTAAGTGTGGCAGGCCTTAGCCGTGAGAGCTCAGGACTCCTAAACTGAACCAAATTTACAGATATGATTCGGTTATGATCTCCAAACCTTCTATAATTGACAAATCTTTCCTTTTCGGTCACGTAAGTCTTCTCAAGGAGCTCCTGGAGGGAGGTCTTGGATGCTTAGCGGGAAGACCCATGAGAGGTCTTGAGGAGATCCCCACGGGAGGTCCTGAGGATATCCCCGCAGGAGGTCCTAAGGAGGTCCTCGCGGAAGGTCCTGAGAAAGTCCTTGTGGGAGGTCCATGCGGAAGGTCATGAGAAAGTCCTCATGAGAGGTCCATGCGGAAGATCTTGAGGAGGTCTTCGCATAAGGTTTTGAATGGTCTTGATGAAGCCACGTAGTGCCCCTGAGGAGATGCTGAATGGTCCCGATGACACCACGTGAGCGCTTCCAGGGAGGTCCTGAGTGGCCATGATTGAGCTGCGTAGGTACTCCGAGGAGGTCCTGGACGGCTCTGATTAAGCCACGTAGGTGCTCTGAGGAGATCTTGGACGGCTCTGATTAAGCCGCGTATGTATTACGGGTGAGGTCCTGGGCGGGTCCGATGAAGGCGCGCGAGCGCTTTTGAGGAGGTCCTGAGCGGCTACGATGGAGCCACGTGGCCGCTCCTGAGGAAGCCGTGCGAGCATCTCTGAGGAAGCCTTGGACGGCCTTGATGAAGGCGCGCAGTGCCCTGAGGAGGTCCTAAGCGGCCATGATGGAGCCACGTGGCTGCTCCCGAGGAAGCCGTGCGAGTGCCTCTGAGGAGGCCCTGGACAGCCTTGATGAAGGCGCGTAGTGCCCTGAGGAGGTCCTAAGCGGCCATGATGGAGCCATGTGGCCGCTCCCGAGGAAGCCGTGTGAGTGCCTCTGAGGAGGCCCTAGACAGCCTTGATGAAGGTGTGCAGTGCCCTGAGGAGGTCCTGAGCGACCATGATGGAGCCATGTGGCTACTCCCGAGGAGGTCCTAGACGCTCCTGCTGAAGCTGCGTGAACACTTCGAGCAGGTCCTGAGCGGCCGCGATGAAGCCATGTGGTAGCTCCTGAGGAAATCGCATGAGCACCTCTGAGGAGATCCTGAGCAGCCATGATGAAACCACGTGGCCACTCCTGAAGAGGTCTTGAGCGGCCACGATGAAGCCATGTGGCAGCTCCTGAGGAAGCCGCGCGAGCGCCTCTGAGGAGGTCCTGAGCGGCCATGTTGAAGCAACGTGGCCGCTCCTAAGGAGGTCCTGGACGCTCCTGATGAAGCCGCGTAGGTGCTCCTAGGGAGGTCTTGGGTGATCTAGTGCTCGGTAGTTCCGCCAACTAACAATCAGAACTATCGCAATACGGTAGTACCGCACCATGAGCCGGTCGTACCGCTTTTAGCAACCAGTTGGCTGAGACGATCGGACCGATTACGTGGACTGCCCAGATTGATTGGGCCGTTTGGACCACACGTTTAAACCACACGATCAGGTGATGTTCGGACAGTCCGAACGGCACACGGTACTACCGCTAAGGAATGCACGGTCATAACGCTTTAAGCGGTAGTTCCGCCAGTTAGCCTCCGGTACTACCGTTTTGAAGCCAGGACCTCCTAGGAGGTCTTTGAAGAGGTCTTCTAGGACCTTTCAGGAGGTTTTTTTTTGCGGCCAAGACCTCCCAGGAGATCTTTGAAGAAGTCGTTGAGGCTAGGACCTCCTAGGAAGTCTTTGAAGATGTCTTCCAGGAGATCTTTGAAGAAGTCTTTAAAGCCAGGACCTCCTAGGTGGTCTTTGAAGAGGCCGTCTAGGACCTCTCAGGAGGCCTTTGAAGCCAGAACCTCCTAGGAGGTCTTTGAAGAGGCCGTCCAGGACCTCTCGAGAGGTTTTTGGTGGCCAGGACCTCCCAGGAGGTCTTTGAAGAGGCCATCCAGGACCTCTCGGGAGGTCTTTGAAGCCTTTCATTAAAGATGCCAAATCTTGCCATCAACACTTATTTAGAGTCAAGCATCTCAAATTCTCAAACTAAAACTTGCTCTAATTGTGAATTGCTAGATGCTAGACTTAATTCATCTTAGGAGACAATTCAACAAAAGCTTTATCATAAGATAGTTTCTTGCTCTAACTGTCCTAAACATAACATTGAAATAGAAGCTTTGACTAGAAAACTAAATGAATTTGCTGAAAAAGAAAGATTGGCCCAGTCTAGTGCTTCTAAGAAAATTGTGAATGAATCTGTCAACTGCACAGTTTGTCCTACTCTAGATAAAGAAAATGAGTATCTTAAGGACAATTTAGAGAGATTTTCCTTTGGCAAGAAAAATTTGAACATGATCCTAGAAAAGTCAAAAGTGAGTGTTAAAAGTCAAGGTCTAGGCTTTAACTTTGTACAGCATGCCAAGAATAATCTTCCTAAGATTGTTAAGTTTCTTGAACCTAGAAAAATTAAAGTAGAACCTGAACCAAAACAAATTGTTTTTAAATCGGCTGGTATGTCGAAAGACCCATCTATCAAAGTGAGTACTCTAAAGGGAAAAGCTACAACTTCTCATCAAGACAGGTATCATTGTACTCATTGTGGTAAAAAGGATCATTTGGTTCAATTCTGCTTTCGGAAAGCAAAGCAAAGAAAAGAGAGACAGGTTAAGGAAGATTTCTCATTCTGGAGTGGAGTTTGGTCGAGCTCCTCTTCATCGATTTACTCTCTTGAAACAATCTCCTGCAGGTTTAGGAGCTTTCTTTATCGTATTTACTCATGTGTTGTGTAGCTTTGATCTTGACTGGTTATAATTAACTTGCTACAATAGAACTAAAGCTTGACATGGCTGAAAACTTTAACTAGATTGATTATTGTTATCACTTTGCGATGTCCATCAAAAATGATGAGCTTGTTTGTGAGTCTTATTTTAAATCTTGAATTTTCAAGCAAGTATGTCACTCATTGCAATCCTGTTATGCTCACTCAATTTGGCATGTTATATATATATATATATATAGGAAAATGGTATGGTACTCCTGGGAGTACGTACTCCCACTTCTCATATACCACTTAAATCATACGATGATACCTCTTTATCTATTTGAGTATACTCTAATAATGATTATAAGATACTCCAAAGTGAGTTCTACGAAAAAATCGTTAAAGTCCACTTTTTATAGCAAAATTTGTGTATATACTTCTTTTATATATTAAAAAGGGTATATAGCAAAAATAAAGGACTCCAATGAAATGTTTTCAATCAAGTCGTATTGGAGCATGTTATAATTGATATTTAAGTATATTGAAAATGATAAAGAAGTATAATACATTCGTTTAAGTGGTATATTCGAAGTAGGAGTATGTACTCCTGAGTCTAAACAAGCCCCATATATATATATATATATATATATATATATATATATATATATATATATATATATATATATATATATATATATAAAGGGTTGAAAAGAGACACTAGAAAAGATGTATGCTTCAAGCATGCCATACATATCTATCTATTCAAAAGGGAAAAAAAATTACGCACACAAAAGTGTTCAAATGAAAAGAAGTATGCTTCAATCAAGCCATCACTGAAAAGAAGCATGCTACAAGCATGCCCCCCCTTGAAAAGATGTATGCTGCAAGCATGCCACATGCAAATAAGAATTGAAAGTGAAGCAATAGGTTGTTGCTTAAGACTGCTAGCTCATCTAGATTTAAAGTTTGTCTCACTGTTAGGCTTTAACTTTTAATGGTGATATCTCTTTGTGCTCTTATAATCTGTTTATTCTTTGTTGAGATGCCTGTCATGAATTTAAATTGCATAATCATTCTAAAAGACTTGTCTTGACTTTGCTATGTGGCATATGATTTTATATGATCTAGATAGCTCTACTCAACAAGATGGCTAGGTTAATCTCTTAAAACAGTACAAAGTGACTTGAATAATCTACACAGCTTTTTGATTTTTACTCTCCTTGCTCTTTTATTTTCAAAATATTCCTTCTCTGAAGTTCTTGATGAGTACACTGCCAAAGGGGGAGAAAGATGGGAGAAATAAATTTGTGCTTGAAAAGATGGGAGAAATAACTTTGTGCTTGTGTTGAGGGGGAGTTTCTTTGTCTTGTGGTTTTTGAACTTTGAAGAAACTTTCCTTTTTGAAGCATTGTCAATGTATTCATCAAGGGGGAGATTGTTAGACCAGGAGGTCTTGGTCGTGGTTTTTGCTGATGAATACATTGACATTTGGGTTGCATTGGTATAATTTGTGCTTTTGTTGAGGGGTTATTTGAAGTTTTCCGCGTTCCGCTTAGCGCATGCGCCCTCATCTTTTCCTGGACCGTCCAATCTAAAATGAACGAGCTGATCTTGATAACATCTCCGGACATCCGAACGTCTCACTCAGTTGAACGTCCCAGCCAACCTGGACCATCAAATCTAAACTGAATAACCAGATCTTGATGTCATCTCCGGACGGTCCGAACGGCCCACTCAGTTTGGACCGTCAGATCTACAATGAACAGCCAGATCTCGAGGTCATCTTCGGGCGGTCCGAACATCCCACTTAATTTGGACCGCTAGATCTAAATCCTACGGTGCGGCTTTGTTGAGGCTTTTGCTGATGGCGTTTGAAGCGCATTGGAACTCGGAGTGCTTTGGAACTTGCGCTTTTGGTGGTCCGTCGAGGACCTCCTTCGGAGCAATCAAGTGGATCAGTCTCATCCATCCAGCACCTCCCACTTGAGTGATCTGGTCCGTCCAGGATCTCCTCCAGAGCAATCAAGTGGATCAATCTCAACCACTCAGGACCTCCCTCTAAAGAGATCTAGACCATCAAGGACCTCACCCAGGAGGTCTTCCAAGGCACTGTACTGAGGAGGTCTTCTGCGGTACTGTAGTAGGAGGTTGTCTTTGCAAAAAGACCACCTATTTGGACCTGCTGTTTTGCAAAGACAACCCTTTGGTCGTGACTGTCCATTTTGAAAAGACCACCCTCCACCTCAGAGATCCTTTCAAGTCCACCGGAGGTCTTCAAGGTCCTCCTCAGGAGCACCAACGTCGACTCATATGGACCATCCAGGACCTCCTCAGGAGCACCAACGTGGATCAATCTGGATCATCCAGGACCTCCCAGTGGACTTTGCGGAGGTTGTTCAAGACCTCCCAAGTGGACATTCCGGAGGTTGTTCAAGACCTCGCAGGTGGACTTTGTGGAGGTTGTCAAAGACCTCCCAAGTGGACTTTTGCAGAGGTTCTCTAATAGGTTTTTGAGCAGTTTTTCTAGGACCTCCCAAGAGGTATTTGAGGAGGTCTTTGAAGGACCTCCTAGGAGATCTTTTCAAGGACCTCCCCAGGAGGTCTTCACGGACCTCCTAGGAGGTCTGAGCATTACATATTTTTCATGGCTATTGTTTGAAGTGGTTGTAGACTTCAAGTTTGATCTAGATAGTGTTTATTGATGCATGAGAGTGTGATATGCGTGTGTGTACTGATATAGGTCAAGTTGGAGAACTTGTGCCTGAGATATATTCTTTGGTTTTGCATGTGCAGGTTGAGCGTGGAGATGAACATGGTCGATGACGAGGTAGACCGGGACTAGGATGGAGAAATCTGAGGTCTAAGAGGTCTAGGATGTCATGAGGTGGTTGGGTTCACGCTGGAGCACGTGGAGATCAAAGGTGGAGCACGGAGAAGCTTCGGGAGGAGGAATCCTGAAGGCTTACGACGTGTGAAGAGTTATGGAAGGTTTAGAGATATGGAAGGTGTTCCATATCTGGATGGTTTAAGATAGGATTCATGTCCAAGTCGTTGAGGACACGGTGTGTGCCCTAGGCTATAAATAGAGATGGGGTTAGGAGCTAACCCGTGCGCTTGAGTAGGGGCTTTTACGTAGAGTTGGTTCATGTTTTACATGAGAGCTTTGTACGTGGCTTTTGCGGGAGACTTGGAGAGGTCTTTCGGTTGAGAGCTTTGAGGTGTGCTTGAAGAGCACTTTGTAGACATAACAAGATTGTGAAATAAGAGATCTATTGAAGAAGTTCTTGTTCCGTTTGGTGACATGGTTCTCTAAGCATTGTCTCAGGATTGTTTGTTCAAGCTTTGAAGAGGTCCTAAAGAGGTCTTGGAAGAGGTCCTCGAAGAGGTCCTTGAGGAGGTCGTGAGAGGTCCAGCGCACGGGAGAACAGTTGAATTTTGGGAGGTCAAATCGGTACAATCATTCACCCACCCTCTGATTATGCCATACGTTCCTACAAGTGGTATTAGAGCGGGTTGCTGTGGCATCAGAGAGGTATGTAACTCGTCCTCCCTTGCTTGATGGTATAGATTTCATGTTTTGAAAGTGTCGTATGCAAGCTTACATTGAGGCTTAGGGTAATGATGTTTGAAATAAGGTCTCTAGCCCTTATGTGGTTCCTACTGCTATTACTAATCTAAATAAAACAGTTGTTTATCTAAATGCTCAAGCTCGTAACTTGCTATTTCAAGTAATCTCTCGCAAAGAATTTGATCGTGTAGCTCATATTAACTCTGCTAACTTAATATGGAAGACTATTTGCGATTATCATGAGGGAACTACTAAAATCAAGAAAATGCGTAAAAATCTCTATCAAAAAGATTATTCTGATTTTGCTATGAAGCCTGGTGAATCTATTGATGATCTTTTTGCTCGCTTTGAAAAGATGCTGTGTAGTTTGCGTGATGTTGATGTTATTCCTACTGATGAAGATAATGCTTCTACAATTTTGAGATCTTTAGGTTCTGAGTGGTTGATGGTTGTCACAACTATCAATCAAACTATTGATCTAGTTACCATAACCATGGATGATCTTTTCTCTAGATTGAAAACCTATGAGATGGAAGTTTTGCCATCTAAGATCGATATATATTCACCTTTACCACTTGTGACTAACCCCATGCAGGTTGTCTCTTCGAGCTCTTTTCTTGTGTCTGCTTTGTCTTCTTTTTCAGATGAACAGCTCGAACACCTCCCTGAAGAGGACTTGGTATTGATCTCTTCACGAGCATACAAGGCACTCAACAACATGAGGATGAGGAAGCGAGGTGGAATCTCGAGTTCAATCAAGTGCTATGAATGTGGCGAGCCAGGTCACATTAAGGTGGAGTGTCCAAAGCTCAAAGGACAAAAGATCAAGAAAGACAAAAATTATCATAGATGGCCATCCAAAAATAACAACACCAAGGATGGTAATTTTCGTCGCAAGTTTGGTGAAAAGATCATATCAGCTATCGAGTACCTTGATTTGAGTGATGTGGAATATGAGAGTTGCAACGACATCGACGATGATTCTAAAGGCAAAAAGAAGGACGATGACTTCATGGACATGTGCTTCATGGCAAGCAACAACGATGACAGTGATCCCGATGATGTAAGCCCGTCATATGATGAACTTGAAGATGGTTTAATTAAACTTCTATTGAATTGAAAAAGACAAAAAAGAAACTGAAAGAAAATAATTGTCTTGTTGAAAGCTTAACTTCTAAAATCAATAGACTTAGAGCTTTTATTCCTGATGATGAATCTTGTGAGTATTATCAAGTTTTACATTCTAAGTTGGAGACTGCTAGGTCAATAAATGCTAAATTTGATGAGTTAAGACTAGCACATGATTCTTGCAATTTAGAGAGATTTTCCTTTGGCAAGAAAAATTTGAACATGATCCTAGACAAGTTAAAAGTGAGTGTTAAAAGTCAAGGTCTAGGATTTAACTTTGTTGAGCATGCCAAGAATAATCTTCCTAAGATTGTTAAGTTTCTTGAACCTGGAAAAATTGAAGTAGAACGTGAACTAAAACAAATTGTTTTTAAATCGGCTGGTATGTCAAAAGACCCATCTATCAAAGTGAGTACTCTAAAGGGAAAAGCTACAACTTCTCATCAAGACAGGTATCATTATACTTATTGTGGTAAGGAGGGTCATTTGGTTCAATTCTGCTTTCGGAAAGCAAAGAAAGAAAAGAGAGACATGTTAAGGAAGATTTCTCATTCTAGAGTGGAGTTTGGTCGAGCTCCTCATCATCGATTTACTCTCTCAAAACAATCTCCTGCAGGTTTAGGAGTTCTTGCTACAAAACCGGTCAGACTGACACCTCAACAGTGGTCTGACCGGCAGAGCCCAGAAACTAGAAACACTTTGTCTCTGCCTTTTGTTGCTCCTGTTCATCGTGTATCTTAGTACTGGATTCCTAAATCTTATTCCACTAACCCCAGTACTGTGAGACCGATGTTTCCTGTGATATAAGATCAATTGACATTTTTGGAGAACTTGGTTTGATTGGGTTCCAGTCTTTTACATCATTGCTTGATTGGAACACTTGTTGGATCTTCATATTTCTTTGATGGCTTCCGAGAGAATTCACTCTCTGAGAGACCTTGTGGAAAACGCAATGTTGCTCTTCACCATGTTGGTTTTATTTTTTAAAAATTGCTGTTTCTCACTCAAAACTATTTGTTTCTACACAGTTTGCTCTTTTGCAAAGTGAGTTGGGTGTATTGCATCCTATGGGCTTATTTTGAGGGGGAGCTGTTGGTTTAAAAGTTCAGAAGCTTTGTTTATTATTTGAGTCAAACAAATCATCAAGTACAAGCCGTAGAAATCAAATGAGTTATAGAGCTTTCTTTATCATATTTACTCATGTGCTGTGTAGCTTTGATCTTGACTGGTTAGAATCAACTTGCTACAATAGAACTAAAGCTTGACATGGCTGAAAACTTTGACTAGATTGATTATTCTTATCACTTTGCGATGTCCATCGAAAAGGATGAGCTTGTTTGTGAGTCTTATTTTAAATCTTGGATTTGAAGCAAGTATGTCACTCATTGCAATCTGTCATGCTCACTCAATTTGGCATGTTATATATATATATATATATATATATATATATATATATATATATATATATATATATATATATATATATATAGCGTTGAGAAAGAGACACTAGAAAAGATGTATGCTTCAAGCATGCCATCTGTGAAAAGAAGCATGCTACAAGCATGCCACCCTTGAAAAGATGTATGCTGCAAGCATGCCACATGCAAATAAGAATTGAAAGTGAAGCAATAGGTTGTTGCTTAAGACTGCTAGCTCATCTAGATTTAAAGTTTGTCTCACTGTTAGGCTTTAACTTTTAATGGTGATATCTCTTCGCGGTCTTATAATCTATTTTTTCTTTGTTGAGATGCCTGTCATGAATTTAAATTGCATAATCATTCTAAAAGACTTGTCTTGACTTTGCTATATGGTATATGATTTTATATGATCTAGATAGCTCTACTCAACAAGATGGCTTGGTTAATCTCTTAAAACAGTACAAAGTGACTTGAATAATCTACATAGCTTTTTTATTTTTACTCTCCTTGCTCTTTTATTTTCAAAATATTCCTTCTCTGAAGTTCTTGATGAGTACACTGCCAAAGGGGGAGAAAGATGGGAGAAATAAATTTGTGCTTGAAAAGATGGGAGAAATAAATTTTTGCTTGTGTTGAGGGGGAGTTTCTTTGTCTTGTGGTTTTTGAACTTTGAAGAAACTTTCCTTTTTGAAGTATTGTCAATGTATTCATCAAGGGGGAGATTGTTAGACCAGCAGGTCTTTGTCATGGTTTTTGCTGATCAATACATTGACATTTGGGTTGTATTGGCATAATTTGTGCTTTTGTTGAGGGGTTATTTGAAGTCTTCCGCATTCCGCTCACGCACGCGCCCTCAGCTTTTCCTGGACCGTCCGATCTAAAATGAACGAGCTAATCTTGATAACATCTCTGGACATCCGAACGTCTCACTCAATTAAATGTCCTAGCCAACCTAGACCATCAGATCTAAACTGAACAGCTAGATCTTGATGTCATCTCCGGACGGTCCGAACGGCACACTCAGTTTGGACCGTCAGATCTACAATGAACAACCAGATCTTGAGGTCATCTCTGGGCGGTCCGAACATCCCACTTAATTTGGACCGCCAGATCTAAATCCTACGGTGCGGCTTTGTTGTGGCTTTTGTTGATGACTTTTGAAGTGCATTGGAACTCGGAGTGCTTTGGAACTTGCGCTTTTGGTGGTCCGTCGAGGACCTCCTCCGGAGCAATCAAGTGGATCAATCTCGTCCATCCAGGACCTCCCAGTTGGGCGATCTAGTCCGTCCAGCATCTCCTCTGGAGCAATCAAGTGGATCAATCTCAACCACACAGGACCTCTCTCTGAAGTGATCTGGACCATCCAGGACCTCCCGTAGCAGGTCTTCCAAGGTACTGTAGTGAGGAGGTCTTCAGCAGTACTGTAGCAAGGAGGTGGCCTTTGCAAAAAGACCACCTATTTGGACCTACCGTTTTGCAAAGACAACCCTTTGGTCGTGATTGTCTGTTTTTCAAAGACAACCCTTTTGGTAGTTATTGTCCGTTTTGCAAAGACCACCCTCCACCTCAGAGATCCTTTCAAGTCCACCGGAGGTCTTCAAGATCCTCGTCAGGAGCACCAACGTGGACTCATCTGGACAATCCAGGACCTCCTCAGGACACCAACGTGGATCAATCTGGATCGTCCAGGACCTCCCAAAGGACTTTCCGGAGGTTGTTCAAGACCTCCCAAATGGACGTTGCGGAGGTTGTTCAAGACCTCCCAAGTGGACGTTGCGGAGGTTGTTCAAGACCTCCCAAGTGGACTTTGCGGAGGTTCTGTAAGAGGTCTTTGAGGAGTTTTTCCTGGACCTCCCAAGAGGTATTTGAGGAGGTCTTTCAAGGACCTCCTAGGAGGTCTTCCAGGACCTCCTAGGAGATCTTTTCAAGGACCTCCCCAAGAGGTCTTCACGGACCTCCTAGGAGGTCTAAGCATTACATATTTTTCATGGCTATTGTTTGAAGTGGTTGTAGACTTCAAGTTTGATCTGGATAGTGTTTATTGATGCATGATAGTGTGATATGCGTGTGTGTACTGATATAGGTCAAGTTGGAGAACTTGTGCCTGTGACATATTCTTTGGTTTTGCATGTGCAGGTTGAGCATGGAGATGACCATGGTTGACGAGGTAGACCAGGACTAGGATGGAGAAATCTGAGGTCTAAGAGGTCTAGGATGTGACGAGGCGATTGGGTTCACACTGGAGCACGTGGAGATCAAAGGGGGTGCACAGAGAAGCTTCGGGAGGAGGAGTCCTGAAGGCTTACGATGTGTGAAGAGTTATGGAAGGTGTTCCATATCTAGAAGGTTTAAGATAGGATTCGTGTCCGAGTCGTTGAGGATACGGTGTAAGCCCTAGGCTATAAATAGAGATGGGGTTAGGATCTAACCCGTGCGCTTGTGTAGGGGCTTTAATTTTATGTAGTGCTAGTACGTGTTTTACGTGAGAGCTTTGTACGTGGCTTTTGCGGGAGACTTGGAGAAGTCTATCGGTTGAGAGCTTTGAGGGGTGCTTAAAGAGCACTTTGTAGACATAACAAGATTGAGAAATAAGAGATATATTCAAGAAGTTCTTGTTCCGTTTGGCCACATGGTTCTCTGAGCATTGTCTCAAGATTGTTTGTTCAAGCTTTGAAGAGGTCCTCAAGAGGTCTTGAAGAGGTCTTCGAAGAGGTCCTTGAGGATGTCATGAGAGGTCCAGCGCACGGGTGAACAGTTGAATTTTGGGAGGTCAAATCGGTACAATCATTCACCCCCTCTGATTGTGCCATACATTCCTACACATATCATAGACGGTTCGTATCATGAACCGTCTGTGATTCACAGCGTGGTAGTTTGAAAATTTTTGAACACGTGCGCGGGAGGCAAAATATTTTGGCGTTCTCCTTAAATATCCAAATGGCGGGAGGCCATCCCAGCCTTGTCATCCATGGGGAGGGTGAGTGGTACTTCTTCAGCCCTGGGACCGCATGTATCCCAACGGCGTTCACCCCAACCGTGCCACTGGCTCCAGCTACTGGAAGGCCTCCGCCTTGTGCCTGGGCTTGGTCCCTCCTCATGGCTTCGTTCCCCTCCCCTTCTTCATTATATTAGTTTGTACGTGCAGTCTTGATTTATTCATTTTGATTTGTGATGCTAGTTATGCATGCATGGTGAGGCATTGGAGGTGGACTATCATGGCTTACCGAGGTACAATACTACTCCCCTCTATCTATTCTCTCTACCCTTTGCTTTGCGATGTGGGAATGGATGATGATATGGGCTAATGTTAGTGTTTTGATGGAATGGGTTGGTTCACCTGGTTGGTTTGGCTGAGGCCATAACAATAGTAGGAGGGGAAAGATGGTGAGTACCTTGCTTGGTCAGATTTGGATGGAATGGCAGTGATGATGGTGCTGTGGTAATGGGGGTGTTCTCTGGTGTACTCACTGCATCTGCATATATACGATCTTCTTCCCTCTTTTTTTCAACCACGTGCGAGCGTGCAGCTAGACAGGTAACGAGGAAGCTGCTTAGTTCTCATGCAGGTTTGAGCAGCAGCAAGCAATTTGAATTTTTTTTTTGCAATACAAAAAACTATCACAGACGGTTCTGAACAAAAACCGTTTGTGAAAATAGACTATCACAGATGGTTCTCACAGACGGTTCTGAATAAGAACCGTCTGTGATAGCTATTTTCACAGACGGTTTTAAAACCGTCTGTGATGACCGCCTGTTATCACAGACACATAAATACAGACGGTTCAAAAAACCATCTGTGATGACGGTTTAGAACCGTCTGTGATGACGTTTTGTGTAGTAGTGCATTTCAGACCCCCCGGGCGTGGAATACCCATGGATCTTATGTGTATACAGTGCTAGTCCTAGGAATAAAGGCTAGCACGGACATCCACAACATTTGGCATCACATTCATACATTGATGATCTATAGCAAAGCAAAAGGGACAATCTACTTAAGCTATTACAACCGTTATTACAAACCACGGCCGACCGACCAAATAATAGCAGTCATCAGAGTAAGTAAAACAACAGCAGAAAACATAGTAGTAGTAGCAAAAGTCCAGCGGCATGCCCATCTGATCCCTCAAGCAACTAATGAGGAAACAATGCCGAAGTAGACCCGTCACCGAACCCCTCGGTGCCAGGTGCAAAGAACTTGTCATCTGGCATCGACTCATCTGCAAATTCTAAACCAACAACAATAGCAAGATTGAGTACTTGTGTACTCAGCAAGACTTATAGTTTATCACAAAAATTATATTATATTCAAGGCTGTCAAATGAATGGCTCTACTCTACAAGTTCTTTTGCTCAAAGCCGAGTTTATTTGCAATAAACATAAGTAATAATTTGCAATGGTATTTGAAAGAGCAGTTTACGAAAAGTAAGTAGAGGACAGTAAGTAAAGTAACTGAACAAGTAACAACAACACTCACAACCCTACTCGGTTGTAAGAAAAAATATAATCAGGTTCTACCATAGAAATGGCACTAACAAATTCATGTTCAACCATAGAAATGATAGTCCTGCTATTGTAGGATCGTAATGGCAATCAGAAGGGGGGGTTGAATGATTGCAGCCAATTTACCTCTAAATCCAAACTCCTGCTTGTGTGCAATAACTCCAGGAATCTCTTGGATGACTCTTGAAGAACCTCACAGCAAAGACCACCTCAAGCGCACAGCAAGAACACCAAATCAAGAGACAAAGTTGAACGAATCTGAACTTTATTTATCAAACTTGATTTGTGTCTACAAAGTGCTCATCAAGCACCCCTCAAAGCCCCAGATCGAAGGACCTCTAAACCGCAGCAACATAGCAAGAAAGCTACGGTAAAAAAAAAACCTATTTTCTGCCCGTAACTCCAAAGCTGCGGCCAAAAAAAACTCTTGCCGCCGGTTCTCTCCCCCTCTATTTATACCCTAGAGTCCTATCTATGTCCAACACAACACCGACATGGACTCTATCTCGAAACACGTCCAGATTTGGAACTCCTTCCAAATCTGTCACCCTTCTCCAAAACTTCACGCCGCAAGCCTCCAGGACTCCTCCCGTAGCTTCAGCGCAAACCACCTTTGATCTCCACGTGCTCCAGTGTGATCCAAACCACTTCGTGATATCCACGACCTCAGATCTCCCCATCCTAGTCCGAGTCAACCTCGTCATGAACTGTGTTTCATCCTCACGCTCAACCTGCACATGCAAAGACCAAAGAAACCAAATCTTGGCACAAGTTCTCCAACATGACCATCCATTAGCTCACTCACACACATAAACACTATCATGCATCATGCAACACAATAAAGCTCATGAATTTAAACTATCCTCAGCCAAATCCTCAACACGACAATTTTTCAGAGCATAATCGGAACTACCGCCATATTAGCCCCACTACACGCAAGACACGCGTCGTCATCTTCAAACATCTTGGAACTACCGCTCTTCTTGAAATCTCAAAGACTTCCAAAAACACGCTCTCTGGAAATTCCATACCGTTATCAAACGGTCATACTGACTAGCGGTATTACCGACGTTCAAAGCATGGTCATACCGTTCTGCGGTCATACCGCGTGAAGACTACAGTTTTTCCGATTTTCACTTAACTAGCGGTTTTACCGACGTTCAAAGCACGGTCATACCCATTTGATGATTAATTACTTAATATGCCATCCATTGATATTTGAATACATTATTCCATGTCACCCTAGTAACTATGTGGTAATACTAGTTATAGGTTGTACTTAAGCAACATGCTAGTCTTGCTTAAGTACCGAGGTATTAAATACCCCAATCATCATTCTTCAAACATGAAATGAATTTGGACAGTCATTGGTGGCCCATTGACTGAGATGAATAAGATAATTTGGTTTTACTCCTCAAAACCCTATTAACTTGCTATACCACATCTGGGCAGATAGAATGAATGGTGGGTGTGAATGTAGCACGAGAACAGTGGGTTTGTGGGATGAATCGCCCGGATGGATTAAGGACTTAATCTTATCACAACCTCCCGTGTAAAATAAGTACAACCACAAGTCTGCAAACTGCAACATGACTTAGTAGATTATCGGACCCTGAATGTATCTCGCTGGATGGATAATGGGAATGTGCAAGCGCACGATCGTTCCGACTTGAATGGGACACCGGTAAAGGGTGAAGTTGCCAGCTACACGAGTCGTTGTGGAACGTTGGATTCCAGCTGCGATAGTGTTGTGGTGAACACCCCGCACAATGTATGGGCGTAACCCCATATGAGTGAGATGACGGAAGGGGCGAGGTAGTTGAAAGGTTACTGTGACGGTCGCTCAACTGTATGACTAAGGAATCGTGTGGGCTAATGAGTACGACTATCTCTTATGGGTATAGTGTACAACTTCTGCAGAGTCTAAACTGTTTAAACAGCCGCGCCTATAGTCAAAGGCGGACATGTGAACTTTACTTGAGTTAGTTCTATTTCAAAAACCTTTGTGGGTGGTATAAAAATGTGACGGGCTCACCTAGCCCTGAATTTGGTTTTCGCTGGGTGGATGTACCCCAGTGATGTTAATGAGTGGAGGTAGCTCAATCAAAAGAAGCATACCGTATAGGTTCCGATTGAGGGAACCTCTACCGAAATATTTATTGCAGTTACTCTCTTTAAATAAAATGCAATTTGTTAAAATGCTAAGTGATAGGACCTTGTATTTATGATAATTGAAAATGTTGCTTTAGCAAATAAAAGAAGCTGAGCCATCTTTGTTAAGCCTTGCATGTATATTATTGCATTGTGTGTTGGCTCGTGAGCACGGATGTTGTACTCATTCTCGCTCTACTCCCAAAACCCTCAGAAGCAGGAAATCCTGAAGATTACAACTACTACGAAGATCCAGAAGTCGAAGGCCCAGGAGATGATGAAGCTTAGTATAGCCTTTACCTGTTCTAGTCTCACCCCAGTCTAGTTGACTCCGTTGGTGGTTGCGTGCATCCAATATTATCCATGTCCTTGGTTAATATCGGACGCACACGGGTTTCCCCAGTCACTTGCTTGAGGAGAGATGTGCTCTCACCCATTTTGCTTCTGTTGTTGCTTCCGCTACTTTTGTAATGTAGTTAGCTTGGCTTTGTTCGGCCCTTATTGTAAAAATTGACCCGATTCGGTCTATGTAAACTCTGATGCGTTAAATTAATGAATAGTATGGTTTTACCTCACGTCATGTATGAAATGATTCAGCAATGAGTCTGTGAGTGCTAGCTACTGACCCAGGGAATAGCACAATATTTTCACAGAGGATTTGAGATTTTCAGAATCCGGGTCCGATATCACCCTCTTAGTACCTGGGCAAATCCATAGTATCGACGGTAATATGCACAATGTAAACAATTCTACAACTCAGTAATTGAAGCATATTACAAGGGTTCAACACTCAAAAAGTAGGCATGCAGTTTATTTGTTTCGTGAACAACAGATTGTAGCTGAAAATTTTATTGAAGGCGGCGTTTTAACATTACTGGAGTAGTACTAGTTTACGTACACACCCGGAGATTACATCCACAACATTGATTGAAGTACGTCTATAAACAGTACATTATATTCCCTTACAACAGCTTATTTGATTAATTAGGGCCGTCGATATCTTACATAACATCACATCAGAATAAGTACCTGAAATTAACGCAAATATATCTTTCGCACCCAAACAGCCCCAGAGAAATTGAGATCGTGATGGATCCCAAACAGGCACTAGTTGTTTGTATCATCACCAATGTTTGGGTCGTTTCCTCCATGACTAGGACCACGACCGCTGTACCGATCTCGTGGGATTGCATGGTAGTTGTCTACAGTGGTGCCACCACCAACGCCAAGGGTGGGTTTTGCGCTGCGGATGGTCTCACCGGCGTTGTCATTTTTCACCGACCCCATGCCGCGAATCGCCAATCCTTGTGTGACCATGGCAAAGACGAGCATGACAGCTGTGACCTTAATCCATGCTTTCAATGGCTCTTTCATGGTGATCGAACTGGGGGAGAGAGAGAGAGATCAGTAAATAAATTCAGATGTTTCAAACCCGATATGGACAATATAGAAGAATGAAAGGTGATCACAAGCAAGAACAAGAAAGAGAGTCAAACCTACAAAATCTCCACAGTAATATCCGACGTTTGGGTTCTACTGTGTCTTGAAGGCTATGGTTTGGTTAGACACGCTTTATATAGTGAGAAAAGCTAACAAATAAAAGATTGATGAATGGTACACTAGTATAAAAAACCTTCATTTGGGTTGTAAAAGGTTCTCATTTCGTTCCCTTGGGACCAGTAGAATCCTGTAGTGCAAAATGAAAGTCAAATTCGAACCTGCCTTTTTACTGTGGCCAGTAACGTAAATTAGTCGCAAATATCGTAATTTTAAAGATTATGCTGATTTCGTGGCCCAAACATTGTTGAAGAAATAATAAATTATGCAGAAATCATCCCACACTGCCGATAGTATTTCCCACTAAGATGGCGGTTTATGCTCTGGAATGCAACGACTTGATATTTTATTTAACTGGTGGGCAATAGCGCTGCCTAAACTTTAACCCGACCGTTTCGATCGGCCACTACAAGTGTCATGGTCAATCGATCAAAGCATATAGGTAAAAGCAGAAATATTAATTGGATCCAGTAAATTGGTTATTAACACTTAACAGTAGAATTTCCATGCAGTCGCAGAACTATCGGATAATATTTGAGATGGGAGATACATGTGTCCCTAGATTGGCATATTATTGGCTAATATTTCCCGATATAACAAATTAGGTGAAGTTTTTATGCAATCAAGAGGTTTCAAAACTAATATTTAGCTGAAAAGAATTGAAGTAATTGATTTGGGCATTCGAGCGAATTCTCGTTTGGCTTATGTGGTGTTTAGTTGCAAACTGCCGAGGTGGAAGTATGGAAGGTTTTCGTGAAGAATCTCTCATTTTGGATTTGAGTGTTTTGGAGGAAAGTTGGAATTACTTTGTGAATCCTTTGTTTTCAGTTGAATCTGATTATTAAAGTTTGATTAAAATAAGTTGTGTTGCGCGTCCCTGCATAATGGAGGATCTCCTTGTTATGGTGAAGAAATCGACGGAGGGGGAACAAGAGTTCCATATGTTTACGTGCAAGTTATGTGGTTTGGTCACGAAGTGATAGATAGCCCAGAGTATATTTGGTTGTTCTGGAAGTTGCGGGGATTCCGGAAGATAGCAATTCACTAGAACCGTCTCGAGTCTTGGAGTGGGGTATATAATGTTTTTGATGAACCGGTGTTGAGAGAATGCTTAAAGTATCTGGAGTGTGAGGTTTCGTAAGAGCCGCTGACCATTACCACATCCGTTGAGTGGTTCTGGTTAGGATGGTATGAGTGATTAGGCGTAGCACATCAGTTGCATCAAGGTGCGGTGGTCGCACAAGTCCGAGTGGAAAAAAAACGACTTGGGAATTGGAGTCTCGCATGCGCGAGCGATATCCAGAATTATTCACAGCAGGTACGTGGCAATGTTAGTAAGTTTTAGCTGTGATTATACTTTGGCGTAAGCATGGTTAGAATTTGAGGTCGAATTCAGTTTAAGGGGGTAGAATGTAATACCCCAAAAGTATTCGAAAGGATTATCAAGAGAGAATTAAGTTATTTAAAGAGAATGACTATTAAGAAATTGAATTGAGGGAAGGACCAATTGGAAAATAGTTATTTAAGCAGTTAAAGAGGGGGTTTATAGCGAAATTTGGACAACCTGGGCCGGGGCCTCAGGCCCATTGGTATTTGGCCCAAAGGTGGGAGGTGGTGGCCGGCCAAAAGGGGGGGGGATTAGCCATAGTGGCCCATGGCCCATGAGGAAATCAACCACCAACAAAAGGAGGGGGAGGAAACCCTAGGGCTGCTACAGTAATTCTGTGCTACAGTGCCGCCGCCTGTACTGTAGCACTGCCGCACACCCTCCCCATTGATGCCGCCTCCCCCTCTATGCTGTCCTTCTTGGCCAAGCCATGTTGCCCCTTGCTGCCGGCCAAGGAAGAAGGGAAGGGGAAGATCATGGGCTAGGTTCGTGATCTTCAGCAGTTCTTCAAGGGTAAGATCCGATCTCCTTTCGATTGGATGATTAATTGATTATTTAGCAATGTCGGTATTTAGATCTGTCTTGAGCAGATAGGATTGGCCGACGTTTTTGAGTAGTTTAACGGCAGAATCTGTCCTGGACACTTCCTAGAGAATTGTAGACGACGTCGATACCTTTCTGTAGAGTGTTAGATCACATCATTTGGACAAACGGTTCAAAAGTTATGAATTGTTTAGCGCTTCTGTTCTGCAATTCTGCAGAAATCCTGACAGTATATATTAATCGAACTGAAGCGGATAGTTAAAGGAATATTTAGAAGGTCTCACTATAACAAAAGATGTAGATAATTAGATTATATTTCTAGAAAGCTAAAGATCATGAGATTTGGATAAATATACTGAAAGTTATGATGGTTTTAAGATGGCTGTCCAGAAACCCAGACGTGAAATAGCTGCTTTGTTAATCAGTTTGGTAGGGGTATTAGATGGCCGAATCTGGAAGGCTCACCAAATAGGTTTAGGTGGGGATTTTGATAAGCTTTCCAGAAAGTCTAAGAACGCGTCATTTGGATCTCGGATAAAAAAATTATGGATTTTAGAGTGTGACTGTCTACAGAGGGGACAGATCGATAATTAGGAGTTTTGGTTGGGATTGCGCTAAAGAGTAGAGCGAGTGCGTATTTACTTCTAGTATTGTTGTTGGTCCAGGATTGTTATCTTAGAAAGTTTGTTAAACTAATTCAGGTGGGGGATTGGTCCCGTGGGCAGCGCCCTCCTCACGTCCTCCGTTCTCGCACGGTTGAGGCAAGTACCTTGATTGATAGACTTGATATGAATGAATGATATTGTTTGCTAGTATTGTCAGTATATGTGCTATTCATGGATGCTAAGATATTATGAATGTTAATACTCATGTTTACTAGTATTATGAATTATGTGCTATTCATGGATGCTTGAATATTATGACCGTCAATGATCATGAATGCTACTGGTATGAATGAGTTTATTTATATGTGATGTTGCTACGATTGCATGATTATGATTATTTAAGATTTTGTTCATATGCATCATGCTGACATATTGAAGACTTGGCCACGTGGTGACCAAGCATTTGTTGAGGTCCCCGTCATGAATATGACGGGCTTATGGTCCCCACACTCGTGGGGTGTGGGCTTAGGTCCCCATAGTTGTGGAGTATGGGCAATGGTCCCTGTGCTAGATGGCACAGGCATGGGTATGCATCGACGGATGCATGCTCTACATTGCCGGTAAAATGCAAAAGAGAAAGAGAAAGTGCATTTGAGCATCTTGCATAGCATGATTATATGACATGTTTGTTATTGAGATTTGTGGATGGTTGTTGATGATTTCAGTTGTTTATGTTACTGTTACAATCTATTGTACTTGCTGAGTCTTTGGGCTCACTCTTGCTGTTGTTGTGTTTTTAGGTACCCTTTACAAGAACGGCATGCATGGGGGAAAATAAAGATTGGAGTGGTTGCACAATGGCACGAACTACTCACAGTTGAATTGATAGAATAATAATTTAGTAGTTGAGTGATTTGCTTAGAGTATTCTTTATGATTACTCCCTTTGCTTGGAATAAGTTGTAATAGGGTTGACTAGATGATTATGGATGCCATTTGGATTATATTTTAGTTGATTATCTTGCTATAGTTGATATAGTAATGATTAGCTTAATTTTAGATGTCTCTTGATTATGCTGGATGCTGAATTATTTAGTTATGTTATAATTAATTGATGGAACCTCCGGTATCGTAAACTATACAAAGGAGGTTCTGCCAAAATTTAGTAAGATGTTTTTATTTTAATTTGATTATAATGTTAGTTTAGTAGCATTCCAGGCCTTTGTTGGGCCGGGTGTTATTCTGATTAGTATCAAAGCGGTCTTTAGGTCCGTGGTGAATAGATTAATTAAAATTTGCTAGTGTCTTATCAATTTTTTTAAAAATTGACACATTGCATTTACGTTTCCACTATATCATATTGATGATTGCTGATATGAATTGATTACGATTGCTCATTAATTGATTATATAATTATTATGTGTGGGGATAACCCATGTTGAGAGGTTGAGGTCATGGTTGTGGCCCTGGGTTTTACCAGGTTACACCACCGTTCGCGGTATGAGAATAGGGAAATGGTTACCTCGGATATCTTAGTATAGGTGTTGATAGTGAGTATCTTTAGAAGAGTTGTTCTCTTCCTTGAATTTGAATTTGGTCAACTCTTATCCAGTTGTGATTGATGAGTTTCTTTTGGGTTATTAGTTCATTGCGGTTGATGGGTTGCTTTGAAAAATGTTGGTGTGTTTCCATTGGCTTAATTTGTCCTGTAAATCAATTATTGTTTTCCCAATCGTTGAGTTATTCTCACGGTTGGTGAACTTTGTTAATTGTCAAGATTGACCTTTGTATTGGAGTTTTGTCTTTCTTATTGGAAAATTTGACCCATTTATTCGCTTGATGTTTTTGGTTAATGAAAGTTTCCTTTTGCAAATCCTTTAGTACGTGGAGGCTTTGACTCAATGTATCTCCTTTGTTAATTGTCAAGATTGACCTTTGTATTGGAGTTTTGTCTTTCTTATTGGAAAACTTGACCCATTTATTCGCTTGATATTTTTGGTTAATGAAAGTTTCCTTTTGCAAATCCTTTAGTACGTAGAGGCTTTGACTCAATGTATCTCTCTTGGGTATTTTGAGTGTTGAAGATTAATGGTTCTCTTTTATGAAAGAAGATGTTAAACCCTTTAGCAATGTTTTGTCTTGGTTAAGTGAGAGGTTATAATCAAAGCAATTAATGGATATGATATGGGTTATCAGGTTAGGTCTGCAGTGTGTGCATGATCCATCTTAACTAAGATCCTTGAAAGGAAAGTTGATAAATTTGAAAGTGTCTTGTAGTAGTTCTTGATGAGCCGTGATTAAGAATATGGCTATACCTAATTATAATCAATATAGTTAATAAGAAGTGTGGAACATTGATGAATTGAGTTGATCATTAAGAGTGATACATTTGGTAAACTTCTTTGGTAAATTGGATTAACGGATCTCAATGGATTAATCTAAACATTTGGGATGGTTAAGTTCAAAAGGAGTTAGATTATTGTCTTAGTGGATATTAATCTTAGAGTAACCTTTGGTGGATACTTACTGATTATATGTAATTGCTAGATGCAATTATTGTCTATTAAAGTTTGGTGTTGAGCATCACTAAGAGATAAACTGATAGGATTTAATGGATGAACAATGTTTACATGATGGTAAAACTATTGGATAATAGTATGTCTTTGATGGAAGGGTTTTGGAATAACCTTTTAAATTGTGTAGTCGGTTCCCTCTAAAATAAAGTGGTTGTTGTAGTGAAGTTGTAAGAATTGGTATACCCTCAATTAAGGATGAGATGATAATCTAGTATGTAACAGTTTGGTAAGCTTTTGGGGACTTTTTAAAGGAAGGGTTGACGATAACGAACCTTGTTAAGAGTGAATTATTCTTGATGTTAGTAATACGGTCTACAAGAGATTGTGACGCGTTGGAGTGGTGATGATTCTTCTAGAGAGAAAGTAAGTTGATTGCTTTTCGTAATATGGATTAAATGAAATGTTTGGAGTTTTGCATTCGTGATCTTTTGGAGTTCATGAATTATGTAGTAGATAAAATTAGTTGAGCAATGTGACGTATGGGAAGGTTCCGTTTGGTTCCTAAGTGATTAATGTGAATTGGTTTTAAAGGCAATTCTTGTTTGGGTTGGCAAGTAATGTTGTAATCAAAGAAAATTGCTTTCTTTGTTAACGGAAAATGTGTATCATAAGTATTTGAGGTTGGAGTTAAGAATTGTAATCTGCAACTTTTCTATTGTTATAGCTTAAGAGTTTCTTGGGTTTCCATAGCAGTGTTTTATTATGATTTATGGAGGTTTGAAAGTTCCTTTTTGTGGGACATGTGCCCTCATTTACAGACTCGTATTTTGTTTTCCGATATCATTAATGTTTGACTGTTTCTCTTGGTCTCGGGCTCACTCCGAGGAGCAATGTTTTTCTTGTGCGTTGAAAACTTGTATTTGGTTGTTTCTTCCTTTTGAGAAAGGAATTTACCAACTTATGTTGCCAAAGTCTTATAAAGTGTATTATGGCGACTGGTTGGTGGTGGACAAGTATATGATAGTGGTGAAATTTTGGGAACCAAGCTATTTGAAGAGCAGTAGATAGTGAATTGGTTTTGACCTATAACACCTGGAGAGAGTTATATTTAAATGGAATGTTTGTCGATGAAATAAAATTGATTAGTGTTACAATTAGTGGAACCTATGTCGAATTATGATCCAATAACCTTTGTCTATATTGGGATGTTGGGATTATCGAAAGTATGGACTCTTGATAAATTTATTAGAGTATCGCAATTGGATACTTAGTAAGATTGTGTAGAAGAGTTATGATGGTGAAGTTTAATGAGAGTAGCGGTGTGGAGAAACCTAAGCGTTGTGCTAATTAATGGGATAGAAGGAATTGTTGAGTTATTGTCAAGTATGATTCGGCCTTAGTGAGTAACCCTATAGGAGTTAGATTATCTCTAAGTATAACTTGGTCAAGAATTTATTTATTTATTGACGTTAGTGATTGAGTATGTTTGAATCTTAGTCAATCAGTTAGAGTATTGCGAATGGGTATATTGTGGTTGTGTAACTGAATTGGATTGGTGTGGATTAGAGGAGGTCTAAGATTGGTGAAATAAATCGCCTTGGGGCGGTTACTTGATTTGTGAGTAATGTTGATAATAATAACTAAGGTTATTGTTGAGCTGTGTGAAATTTTAGTAAACGAATTTGAGGATTTCCTATCAATTATACTAGAAACTCATGGTAGGAGACTTGGAGGTTGAATTTGGGCTTTGCATTTTTATGATAGGACCTTAGAGACCCAACAGTATGTGTAGAGGTAGATGAACAGAAGCGAATTTTGAATAGTGTGTTGATCTTTGATAGAATACTTTGGGTAAAGTAAATGAGTATGTGTGCTAAGAACTTAAAGTTGATTATCTTTAACAGAATGAGATGATGTGGTTGTGGGTGAAAAATCTCTATTGAGGCGTTAGAAACCATTTGTCAAAATAATTCCTTTGGGATAAGAGAGGACTAGAGAATCCTTTTGTGGATTAGAAGAGTCCCTCTAAATAAGTATGGTTGTTCTTTCGGTTTGAGGATCGTTTTGAGATTGTTAGTTAAGAGGGAAGAGTTAGTGTGATAATTCTGCATACCCATGAAAAAGGAAAGGGATTATTTCTTAAAAGAACATCTGAGAAAAGAATGATCTCTCGAGTAGAGAAGTGCTCTATTGGTTCTTACTTAAATTGGATTTTTTTAATGATGGAGATCATGTAAAATTTGAGTTGACTTATGTTGATAAGGTGGTTCTGTCTGGTTCAAGAAAATAAATGAAGTAATTGATTTGGGCATTCGAGCAAATTCTCTTTTGGCTTATGTGGTGTTTAGTTGCAAACTGCCGAGTTGGAAGTATGGAAGGTTTTCGTGAAGAATCTCTGATTTTGGATTTGAGTGTTTTGGAGGAAAGTTGGAATTGCTTTGTGAATCCTTTGTTTTCAGTTGAATCTGATTATTAAAGTTTGATTAAAATAAGTTGTGTTGTGCGTCCCTACATAATGGAGGATCTCCTTGTTATGGTGAAGAAATCGACTGAGAGGGAACAAGAGTTCCATATGTTTACGTGCAAGTTATGTGGTTTGGTCCCGAAGAGATAGATAGCCCAGAGTATATTTGGTTGTTCTAGAAGTTGCGGGGATTCCGAAAGATAGCAATTCGCTAGAACCGTCTCGAGTCTTGGAGCGGGGTATATAATGTTTTCAATGAACTGGTGTTGAGAGAATGCTTAAGGTATCTGGAGTGTGAGGTTTCGTAAGAGCCATTGACCAGCGAGCATTACCGCATCTTTGAGTCATGTCCATTGAGTGGTTCTGGTTAGGATGGTACGAGTGATGAGGCGTAGCACATCAGTTGCATCAAGGTGCGGTGGTCCCATAAGTCCGAGTGTAAAAAACGACTTAGGAATTGGGGTCTCGCTTGCGCGAGCGATATCCAGAATTATTCACAGCAGGTACGTGGCAATGTTAGTAAGTTTTAGCTGTGATTATACTTTGGCGTAAGCATGGTTAGAATTTGAGGTCGAATTCAGTTTAAGGGGGGTAGAATGTAATACCCCAAAAGTATTCGAAAGGATTATCGAGAGAGAATTAAGTTATTTAAAGAGAAGGACTATTTAGAAATTGAATTGAGGGAAGGACCAATTAGAAAATAGTTATTTAAGCAGTTAAAGAGGGGGTTTACAGTGGAATTTGGACAACCTGGGCCGGGGCCTCAGGACCATTGGTATTTGGCCCAAAGGTGGGAGGTGGTGGCCGGCCATAAGGGGAGGAAATTAGCCATAGTTGCCCATGGCTCATGAGGAAATCAACCACCAACAAAAGGAGGAGGAGGAAACCCTAGGTTTTGCTACAATAATTCCATGCTATAGTGTCACGCTTGTACTGTAGCACTACAGCACGCCCTCCCCATTGATGCTGCCTCCCCCTCCCCATTGATGCCGCCTCCCCCTCCATGCCGTCCTCCTTGGCCAAGCCATGTCGCCCCTTGCTGCCGGCCAACGAAGAAGTGAAGAGAAAGGAAGAGGAAGAAGGAGAGAAGGGAGAAGAGAGGGAAGGGGAGAGATCATGGGGTAGGTTTGTGATCTTCAGCGGTTCTTCAAGGGTAAGATCCGATCTCCTTTCGATTAGATGATTAATTGATTATTTAGCAATGTCGGTATTTAGATCTGTCTTGAGCAGATAGGATTGGCTGATGTTTTTGAGTAGCTTCACTGCGGAATCTGTCCTAGACGCCTGCTAGAGAATTGTAGGTGACGTCGATACCTTTCCGTAGAGTGTTAGATCACATCATTTGGACGAACGGTTCAAAAGTTATGAATTGTTTAGCGCTGCTGTTCTGCAATTCTGCAAAAATCCTGATAGTATATATTAATCGAACTGAATCGGATAGTTAATGGAATATTTGGAAGGTCTCACTATAACAAAAGATGTATATAATTGTCTTAGATTTCCAGAAAGCTAAATATCATGAGATTTGGATAAATATACTGCAAGTTATGATGGTTTTAATGTCGCTGTCCAGAAACCCTGACGTGAAATAGCTGTTCTGTTAATCAGTTTGGTAGGGGTATTAGATTGCCGAATCTTGAAGGGTTACCCAATAGGTTTAGGTGGGGATTTTAATAAGCTTTCCAGAAAGTCTAAGAACGCGTCAGTTGGAGGTCGGATCGAAAATTTATGGATTTTAGAGTGTGACTGTCTACAGAGGGGACAGATCGATAATTAGGAGTTTTGGTTGGGATTGCGCCAAAGAATAGAGCGAGTGCGTATTTACTTCTAGTCTTGTTGTTGGTCCAGGATTGTTATCTTAGAAAGTTTGTTAAACTAATTCAGGTGGGGGATTGGTCCCGTGGGCAGCGCCCTCCTCACGTCCTCTGTTCTCGCACGGTTGAGGCAAGTACCTTGATTGATAGACTTGATATGAATGAATGATATTGTTTGCTAGCATTGTCAGTATATGTGCTATTCATGGATGCTAAGATATTATGAATGTTAATACTCATGTTTACTAGTATTATGAATTATGTGCTATTCATGGATGCTTGAATATTATGAACGTCAATGATCATGAATGCTACTAGTATGAATGAGGTTTATTTATATGTGATGTTGCTACGATTGCATGATTATGATGATTTAAGATTTTGTTCATATGCATCATGCTGACATATTGAAGACTTGGCCACGTGGTGACCAAGCATTTGTTGAGGTCCCCATCATGAATATGACGGGCTTATGGTCCCCACACTCGTGGGGTGTGGGCTTAGGTCCCCATAGTTGTGGAGTATGGGCAATGGTCCCTGTGCTAGATGGCACAAGCATGGGTATGCATCGACAGATGCATGCTCTGCATTGCTAGTAAAATGCAAAAGAGAAAGAGAAAGTGCATTTGAGCATCCTGCATAGCATGATTATATGACATGTTTGTTATAGAGATTTGTGGATGGTTGTTGATGATTTCAGTTGTTTATGTTGCTGTTACAATCTATTGTACTTGTTGAATCTTTGGGCTCACTCTTGCTGTTGTTGTGTTTTTAGGTACCCTTTACAAGAACGGCATGCATGGGGGAAAATAAAGATTAGAGTGGTTGAACAATGGCATGAACTACTCACAGTTGAATTGATAGAATAATAATTTAGTAGTTGAGTGATTTGCTTAGAGTATTCTTTATGATTACTCCCTTTGCTGGGAATAAGTTGTAATAGGGTTGACTACATGATTATGGATGCCCTTTGGATTATATTTTAGTTGATTATCTTGCTATAGTTGATATAGTAATGATTAGCTCAATTTTGGATGTCTCTTGATTATGCTGGATGCTGAATTATTTAGTTCTGTTATAATTAACTATTGGAACCTTCGGTATAGTAAACTATACAAAGGAGGTTCTGCCAAAATTTAGTAAGTTGTTTTTAGTTTAATTTGATTATAATGTTAGTTTAGTAGCATTCCAGGCCTTTGTCGGGCTGGGGTGTTACAGGGGTGGTGTCATTTAATTCCAAGGGGTGTGTCTTTATTGCAGTATGCTGATGACACGGTCTTAATGGTAGAATGTGAGGACAAGTCTATGCTTAATCTCAAATTTTTGTTGTATTGTTTTGAATGGTTGTCTGGTTTAAAAATCAACTACCACAAGAGTGAAGTTTTTGTTCTACGGGTGGATCACTTGGAAGCTTTGAAAGTCTCTAACAACTTCAACTGTAAGTTTGGTACACTCCCTCTTACTTATTTGGGTATTGACATTGGAGACACACATCTTTACCAGAAAGCTGCAGGTAAACTCATGAATAAGCTTGGGAAATGACTGGATAATTGGAAGAACAATCTTTTGTCTTTTGGGTGCAGGTTGAGCCTGACTAACAGCTGTCTTATAGCTTACCAATTTATACAATGGGGTTCTATAGGTTAAATGAGGAGACTCAGAGAAGAATGGATATTATTAGATCCATATTTTTTTAGGGAGGAGGTAGTGATAAGTTTAAATACCACATAGTCAATTGGAGAGCAGTTTGTAATCACAAAGATTTTGGGGGCTTGGGGGTGATGAATACTATATTGATGAATGATTGCCTGTTAAGTAAATGGATTTGGAGGATTAGTAGAGCTGAGCAGGAGATCTGGTATAGGATTTTAAAGCTAAATACTCTCCCAGGGGTGATTTCAGAAATTCTAATCTCGGTAGAGCTTCTCAGTTCTGGAAATCTATCCGCAAAGTGAAACATTTTTTTAATATGGGGGCTTCTTACCAGGTAATTAATGGGAGGACTGTTTACTTCTGGCATGATGTTTGGTTAGGCAAGTGTCCTTTAAAAATTAAGTATGCCCTGCTGTTTAGAATCTGCTCTGACCCTGCTATCAAAGTTTTAGATTATCTTCTAAAAGTAGTCTGGCATATTAAGTTTGATAGGAATCTTGGTAGGGAGGAAGTATAGGGTTGTGGAATGATCTTAAAAAGCATCTAGTTGGAGTTTGGCTCAATGAGGAAAGGGATCAAGTGGGGTGGTGCCTAGAAAAGAAAGGACTCTTCACTGTTAATTAAATCTCTATATCATCATTTGGCTTTTGGGGGAGCTGTTAACATGAGATTGAAGAAGCTGTGGTCCACTAGGATTCCTCTAAAAGTTAAAATTTTCTTCTGGCTAACCTTCCAAAACAGATTGCAAACCGCAGATCAACTTAGAGTCAGAGGTTGGAAAGGGAATGCTGACTGTATTTTGTTTGGGGTGTCAGAAGATGCAAATCATGTTTTCTTTAATTGTGTCTTAGCCAAATTTGCTTGGACCTGTTTCAGAGAGATTCTAGGGTGGAAGAGATGTCCAGTCTGTTTAGACGATTTTCACTTCTGTTGGCTGGACTCATGGGGTGCTAATAATTATAATATTGCCCTTCTCAGTTTTGCAGCTCTATTATGGACAATTTGGAAAATCAGGAACAAGCTCGCGATTGAGGGGAATTTCCCTAAGCATCATCATGAAGTGATTTTCAAATTTATGCCATGTAAAATTTATATCCACCACTATTCTGCAAATTTTTGCAAAAACACTATTTTTCGAACAAAAGGCACAAAACACTGAAATTTTAGTTTTTTATGTCAATTTTTGATTTTCAAAACACTATAACTCCAAATGAACTAATTCTTTCACATAAATTCATATAAAATCATAATCTACCTACTGTATAAATTTCATGCATTTTGAATGAATTTGAAGTTTTTGTTATTTTTGGCGTTATTCGATCTTATTCGATGTTTTCGTTCGCTCTATAGTTTACGAAGATTCGAGTGTGATCGAGAGTGGTATTCAGAAGCACCAGGACTATCCCCAACAAAGGCAAGCAATCCCCTCCTTTGACCATGTTGCTCCTATTAGTTTCAAAAGTATTTATGTTGATTTTCAAGTATTCTATGCATTGCTTTAATTTCGAATACTTATATGTCAAATGGGTAGATTAGTTATGTCCTCCTTGCTGCATTTACCTTCCTTTGAAAGTTGATTACCCTATTACCATGGATGCTTAAGGTTATATGTTATACAGGTTTGTTGTGATTTTTAGAATGATGCATAGCCAAGCTAGTAGTTGTAGTCGAAAGCAGTTGATGGAGCTAGTCCATCGGCCGGTGGATTGAATTGAACTTTGATGGAATTTGAGGAATGATTATGTTGAAATTGAGGATTGTGTCTAGATCTTCGAATATGGTTTTGTGGACTTGTTGGGCGGGGGTTATTGTGTGTTGGACTTGGACGTGTGATAGGGTGATGATGGAAGGTTGTCCTGGATTCGTGTCGCCCCGTTTGGGTGATTAAGGACCGGTCTGTGGTGTATCAAACCAAGTCTCACGTGCAACCACACGCCAAGTTTATGGGCGATGGCTTGGCTAAATAATTTGACTTGTTTTAGCTATCAAAGTACAATTAGATTGAGAATTGTTGTTGTTGTTCTCAATCTAGTGGGGGCATGTTAAGTGTCGTCTTACTTGCCCTTAAGGGTCTTTTGCGTTTGTGGGTTGTAACCATGGTTTAGGCGAACGATAGTCTGCCATGGGGTGGATCCTCAGGTGGTTTGATAGTTAGGACATGGCATTCTAACTGCCTCATTATGGTATCTTAGTCAGACTCCTATGGAAGAGTACATTGTCCGACATTAAGAGATATTCATATTGTGTGGGTAAGGTTGTGCACCTTTGCAGTGTTAATAAATTATTTGAATAGCCGTGTCCCCGGTCATGGACATCGTTGGGGAAAACCATGCATAGTTATCCTCTAAAATTATGGGTTTTGGGTCAGGGTATGTTTGGAATTGTTATGTTGTCACGAACGGGAACTTCGTGTGTTGAATAGTTCAGATTTTGTATGTTGTCACGAATGGGAAATTCGTGTGTCAATTTGTTCAGAATTGATATGTGTCACGAACAGGAAGTTCGTGCATTGATTATATATTGGAGTACCTACTGTTTGTTGATTATGAATTGGAATACCTACTGTTATATAATGTTTCTAAATGTTTGACAAAATGGCCATTTAAATTTATACTTGTTATCTCATCGAAAAACATTGTTTTATGATGAAAATGAACCCTTTTTTGCCACCCCTGGATACTTGAATGCATTTAATATATGTTTGCTATTTGTAAGTCTAGGGAGTATGCTTTTGTACTCAATCGAAATGTCCATATTGCTGGTGAGAATGTCGTACAAATCCGGTTTAGTACAGCGGATGCAATGGTTTTAACTCTAGTTGGCTGCTTGTTGGTTTGAGCTTGCCAACTTTGTTTTTCTCTTTTATTTCGTTATTTACTTCCGCTGCGATTTAATTTGTTTATTATTAAATTTGGCCAGTCGGCCCTCTTATGCAAAATTGGACCATAAGGTTCTATTTGTTGATATTGTAATAATGATTCTATTATTCTTGCATATTTGAGTATGTATGTGATGCAATGTTGTGTTTGGATATGTGCATGTTAGCCACTAATCCTTGGGAGCTAACAAGAGACACATATCTGGGCACGCGAAATCGTTTTTGTTTCTTGTTAAGTGTTGTGTCTTCGGTGCAATCACTTGACTTAAAATGGATCTGATTTTGGGTCACCACATTTCGGAAGTCCGATGTTACCTCGGTTTGGCTGGATATTATCGCCGGTTCATTGAGAACTTCTCCAAAATCGCAAGACCAATGACCTAACTTCTGAAGAAGGAGAAGAAGTTCGAATGGTTAGCATCATGTGATGAGAGCTTTCAAGAATTATAGAAAAGGCTCAAAATAGCCCTAGTGCTTACCCTGCCCGACATACACAAAGACTTTATTGTGTATTGTGATGCATCCCGCCACAACCTCGGATGTGTACTAATGCAAGAGGGAAAAGTGGTGGCCTACGCCTCATGACAATGATGGCCACAAGAGACTAATTATCCAACTCATGGTTTAGAATTAGCAGCCGTGGTTCATGCTCTCAAGATCTGGAGGCATTACCTCATCGGCAATCAGTGCGAAATCTACACCGATCACAAAAGCCTGAAATATTTCTTCACGCAGCCAGATTTGAAACTGAGGCAATGGAGATGGCTTGAATTGATTAAGGATTATGACCTTGGCATTTATTACCACCCTAGTAAGGCCAACGTGGTAGCCGATGCCCTTAGCCGGAAGCTTCACTACATATACACGTCAATTGAAGCAAATCAACTGGCGTTGCATGAAGAGTTTTGGAAGCTCAATTTAGAACTGGTCGAGGAAGGTTTTGTCGCTGCCCTAGTGTTGCAACCTACACTTGAATCTCAAATCCAAGCCGGTCAACTCAAGGATCCAGCGATCGCCGAAATCTAGCATGAATTGCAGGACAGCATGAAGTCAGAGTTCACCGAGAACCTAAGTGAATTAGTTATGCATGGACAACAACTCTATGTCCCGAACAATCATGATATCTAGGAGCTAATCCTCAAGGAAGCTCATGATTCCTCAATCTCCATCCACCCTGGGAGTACAAAGATGTATCGAGACCTACGGTCATAATTCTGGTGCCCTAGTATGAAGAGGGACATCGCTGCACATATTGCTATGTGCGATGTGTGTCAGTGTTTTAAGGTAGAACACCAACAGCTAGCAGGTCTACTTCAACCTCTGAAGGTTCCTGATTGGAAATGGG
Organism: Phyllostachys edulis; assembly: GCA_036346405.1. Lineage (NCBI taxonomy): Eukaryota > Viridiplantae > Streptophyta > Magnoliopsida > Poales > Poaceae > Phyllostachys > Phyllostachys edulis. The sequence continues at coordinate 48,041,534 of CM070563.1, read as the reverse complement.
ATGATGTCAGTATGGATTTCATTACCGGCCTACCGAGAACCCGAAACAGACATGACTCGACTTGGGTTATCGTCGACCGCTTGACAAAAGTGGCACACTTCATCCCAGTTGACACCAAGTATCAGGGTCCTCCCGTCTGCATGGTGTGCCAAGGACAAAAACGTCTGATCGAGGCCCCTAGTTCACCTCGTGATTTTGGGATAGCCTGCAAGAACTATTGGGAACCAGCTATTCTTTAGCATGGCATTCCACCCACAAACGGGAGGTCAAACAGAGTGAGCGAATCAAGTATTGGGAGACATGTTACGAGCCTGCGTGCCGTCCTACAACACAAATTTTGAAAAATGCTTGGCACTTGCTGAGTTTTCCTACAACAACAGCTTCCAGTCAAGTCTTCAAATGTCTCTGTTCGAAGCACTATATGGGAGAAAGTATAGTACACCCCTATTTTGGTCTAAGGTCGGTGAGAGACAGTTCTTTGGATTGACCATCATCCAGGAAGCACAAGAGCACGTCGACGTGATAAAAAGGCGCTTGAGAGAAGCGTAGCCGTGACAAAAGAGCGATGCCTACCGTCGCCGCCGTGAGTTAAGATTCAAGGTAAATGATTATGTTTATCTCAAGGCCTCATTGCTGTGAGACATCCGCCGTTTCCATGTCTATGGAAAACTGGCACCTCAGTACATCAGACCACACCAAATTGTCGAAAGGAAGGGTGAAGTAGCATACCAACTGGAGTTGCCACCCCAACTCTCCGATGTACATGATGTCTTCCACATATCACAACTCAAGAAATGTCTTCAAACTCCCAATGAACTCACTCAGATGGAGAACATCGTCCTCCAACAAAATCTTTCTTATCGAGAATACCCGATTCGACATTTAGACGAAGCCATGCAACATACGCATAGCCACGCTATCAAAATGCTAAGAGTCCAATGGAGCAACCAATCCGAAGACGTGGCTACATGGGAACAGGAAGACCACCTTAGACCGCCTTACCTAGTCCACTGAATCTCAAGGACGAGATTCTTTGTAAGGGGGGGTAGGTCTGTAACATCCCAAAATTTCCATTTTGGGGAGACATGGTAAAAATAAATGAGAAAGTATTTTTTGTTAGTATTATTCCATATGGAAAATCATTTATGGATGCTTGTTGAACTTTTGGTATATAACAAATAATGAAATTTCATACAAACAGCAACTTGCAAGAATTGTCAGGAAAACCATAGAAATTACAAGAGCAACTATACAGGGTCAGTAGCCTACACAAAAATGTTCGTAAATTTTGGACTCTGTTTGCTCGGTACAAATTTCAACAAACATCGTGCCAGAAATTAGAAATTCAAAAACTTATTTCGAATTTCCAGCCGGCCCATTTTGGCGCGCCACCCCAGCCCGCAAAAACTCCACTCGCTCCCATGCTGGCTGACGGGTGGGCCCCGCATCTCAACACCCTTCTTCTATTGTGGCTTCGCCCTCACTTGCCAGCACGCTCCCTCAGCCGCATCGCTTGCTCACCCATGGATTCCTCCATTGCCCACAATTTTGTGCTTCACCTATCGCCATCACCTTTGCCTGGCTCCGCCCACGCTAACCATCCCCTTAATGATACCTAACGCCCGGTCTGGCGGAGGCGCCGAAGGATGGAACGCGAGATACTCGACACGGCCATGTCTTCTCGTCAAAATTCTCACGCTCTGCTCACCCATATATAAACGTTCGACCACGTCACGGTGATCCCAGCTCGCCAATCTTACTCCCCACCAAGAATTAGAGCTTCTTGCTCCTTGGTTCACTAGGAACAAGAGCGTCATTCTTGGCATCGGTGAGCGAGCCCCGCAATGCTTCTAGCTCGGGTGAGCTTCCTTACCCGCACCACCTGCATCATCATGCAACTCTTGCATCATTGATTCTTCTTCTATGCTCGATGTAGCTTCAGGAACCCCATAGCAAGGACAAGCAGTCATCTTCTTCCCCTCCAACGCAAACCCCTCTCTGGGCATCTCGTTCCCAACATTCTAGTGAGCTTGAACCTCACTTGACCATGTTATTTCGTGTTCTATACCTCTCTAACGCATTACCCTCAGTTGATGAGGATTCAAATGCAGGGAATGCCCTGAATCACTCTTCTTCCTCATTTTTGGCCGCCGCAACCATTTTCCAGTTAGCCGCCGCCGCGGTGAGTCTTTGGTTAATTCCTTCTACCCCTACCATCCTCTGTATGCATATGAGATAATGCGCACCTCCTTGTAGCTTCTCCATCCCTACAATGAGCTGTCACTGTAAGCTTCCTTCGCACCGCCTCAACATCGCCATGCCACTTCGAGCATTCCCCTGCGCCGTTGAGGACCTTGGTGAGCTTCTAATAGTACCCTAGTGCTTTTGCACGCATTAGATCGAAGGATTAGCCAGTGTAAGTTAGATTTCATCGTAGCCGATCATAGCGCCACTGCGGGAATCTTGGTTGCCATCGCTCTAGTGACCATTGGTCCCCGAGCCGCTACCAATAGCATCGCAGCAAGCCCTAGAGCCAGTGCACACCACCTTTCGCCACTGATTAGATTCAATCACGAAAACAAACTTGGACCCGAGGAGCTCTGCCGCTCTTGTCCGGTGTAGCAGCAGCTCCGGCCATCTCTTTGACCCCCACCACCACCCGGTGGCATTGTCGTCGAGAGAGGAACCCATTTTTCCCTTAACCCGAGCCACCCTGTGCCTACCTCGTCGTCAGCAAGCTCGCCAAGTCGCTCTGCCATACGCACCTAGCTTCTCTCTTTCTTGTTCTCTCTGCCAATGGGCCCGTGTGATAAAAAGGATGATTAACGCCTAGTAATAGAGTTTAAGTGCAACAAGAGTATGACACGTGGGGCCAGCCGAAAAGATTAAAGAAAATCTAATTTCAAACGTTGTAATAAATGAGTCTATGACATGTGAGACCACCCCCGATTTATAAATAAAAATTAATAAAACAAAGGAATGAGTCACTGACAAGTAGGCCCCACATGTAACTTAATAAAAATCCGGAAAAATGAGAAAGCTACCTTTAGTTTTGAGGAAAATACGCTTTATCTGTTGGAAAATGTAAACCTCAATAGAACATTGGGAAGAATACGCTTTCTCTGCTGGAAAGCGTAAACTTCGGAAAAATACGCTTTCGACATCACCTTTCCTATTTTTTGGAAATTTCAAACCGAAGCAAATTGAAACCTTAATAACTTTTGCATACACATCCTCTAGACTGCTTACCAAAGGTAGTGAATAGTGATATCAATGGATGCAAAACAAACTAGAGAATTCATGTGCCGTGGGCAAAGCATTACACCTATACAGAGTGTAAATCTATTTAAATAGCCGTGCTCATGGTCACGAGTGTGCTTGGTGCGGTCCATCGGGTTAGTCTTGGATTTCATTAAAACAATTTCGTTGGAAAATGATGAAATGATGTTATGGTTGTCATTTGTGTTGAGTGTCATGCTTATGGCTGAAAACAAGATGTTGCTTGCAGCCGAGGGTTGCGAGTTGTTGATTATCCAATTACTTAATCGTTGTCCTCATATCTATTTAACTGCTCCTTAAAAACCTCGTTGCAAATTACTACATATGCGTATTGCAAATAAAACTTGCTTGATGCTGAAAATCACTTGTAGCTTAGAGCCTCACCCTTTGATAACCTTGCATTTATATAAATTTTACGATACACTATAAGTATTGTTGAGTACACAATGTATTCAATCTTACTTAAATTATTGTTTAGAGTATGAGGACGAGTCTATACTAAACGACGTCTTATTTGCACCCGGAACTGGTGGGTTCGGTGACAGGTCTTTCTAGGGCTAGTCTCTTGTCAGTTGCCTTTGGGATTGGATGGGCATGCTGCTGAATATTTTGGATCTTCTACTATATTTTTCTTCCGCTGTTAGTTTGCTACTCTTGATACTTAAGTTTTTGTTTCGCAAGTCGGCCCATGTGTTGTAAATGTTGTATATGCTTAAGTTCTGTACCATAACTTGTTTTATTTAGCATGTATGGATGTGAATGCCATTATTGTGAATGTGTGTGCTAGCCACTGATCATGTAGACTAGTACGGTACACAGATGAGGGCTTCGGGTATTCAAAGGCCGGGATCCGACAAATTCTCCGATTAAAGTGATAATTTTTACAATTTTTATTTTTCTAATTAATGTGGGAATTTTTACTTTTTTACGACCAAAGATTAACGTGGGGTCTCCCAAAGGAGCTTTTGATTTGTATAGATAGATAGGCTCCAATATTTTCCGGGAATGATTCACCTAGTTGATTGACACTTAAAACATAAAATTGAGGTAGCTACTACCCAAGTAGATAGACATCTATCCTTCAAGATGGTTATGTAGCCAAGAACTGCTTTAAAATATGGTCGGTTTTTTTCCATCGTAAAATCTAATGACCAAAGCTCTATATTTTTGAACTTTTGGAAAGCTTGTGTTTGTTTTATTTTCCGTAATCATTTAAAAAACCATCTGACACTAGGGTTTTCTATTCTCCCTAATAATAGTTGGAAGAAGTCCATTCTACCCCCTCAAGTATCGACATGCGGACACCTAACCCCCTGAACAAAAAAATCGGCCCTTTGACACCCTAAAGTTGCAAAACCGGACAACCTACCCCCTCTGACTATTTTATGCGGTGGTTTTGCATACGTGGCATCCGGGTGGCCCGGTTTCACCAGGTCAGCTAGGTGAGGTGGCTTCTTTGACACTTGGGCCCACTTGTAAGTGAGCCCAGAGCTTCTCTCTTTTCCTTCTTCTCTCTCCATTTCTTCCTAGCGTTTTTCCCTTCCCCCATTTCTTTTGCGTCGCCCCTCCCCAGGCTAGCCTCTGATCGCCGTTCTTGGCCCCTACGCCCCTCGCCGGCTCGCTGACACGTCGCTTCCTCTTGGCTGCACCTTCCCTAGCCTAGCGCTACTGGCCTCCTGCTCCCGGCCCCACGCCGCGCCCGTCAAGGGCGATGTCTACTCCTTCAGCGTCGTGCTCCTCGAGCTGCTCACCAGGCGGCAGCCCACCGACATGGAGGACTTCGGCGACACGAGCTTGTCGGGTGGGTGAAGATGAAGGTCAGGGAAGGGGTGGGCAAGGAGGTCATCGACCCTGTGCTTGTTAAGGCTGTGGGCGGCGACGGCGATGGCGAGAAGGAGATGGCTAGGTTCCTGGAGATGGCGCTGCAGTGCGTGGACGACTTCCCGTCGAAGAGGTCCAACATCGCCACCAGCGGCTGGTGCTTGAAATGGCCACGATGCATAGGCACAGGCGCACAGCAAGCAGAGATGCATGTGTGGTTTCTGAAACTTTGCGTGTTTCAGCTTTGTGTGTTACTGGAGTTGTCCACTACTACTACAACTCATATGTATGTATACGCTGTTACTTAGTTCTTAATTATCAATCAACCCCATTGATTTTTGTAGTGCAATGTATGGAAGTTGCAGACGCATTTGCCTTGCGATTAACTGAGTTCCAACTGATGATTCCTATTACAATTTACAAATTGATGGAGATGCTTGTTTTGCTTACCCGGCTGAATCCCTTTGGAGGCGATCAGCTCCCCAAGCGAGCAGCTCCCGGATGCAGTCCAAGTTACCCCCGCGAGCAGCCAGATGCAATGACATGCTCCCGAGGAAGCAGCAAACGTCGTTCTCCAGCAGCAGGTGCACGCACTCCGGCCGACCCTACCTCGCCGCCAAATGCAGCGATTTATCATAGAATGCACAGCGGCAGCCACCACCGATGTCTACGGCGACGTCCATGGTTTCCACATCAGTAAAACCAAAGCATCACAAAGTAGATTAGAGAGCAGGGGAAGCAGGGAGGAGGGATGAGGTGCAGTAGACCGAGGTGGCCGACAGGGGGCAGCTCACGGTGGACTGAGACGGGCCCAAGCCAGAGCCGAGCGGGGTGACCGAGGGGCTAGAGGCAACACTGGACCAAGGGAGGTGGGCCGAGAGGGAGCTGGCGGCAGGGAAAAGCGGTCAGGGAGGAGCCGGAGAAGGCGCTGGCGGCGTGCGCAACCGGCGGCAGGGCCAGGCAAGCGGCAATGCGGCGGCAAGAGCCCAGCTCCGACCGGAGCTATCCCAGGAGAGGAGCCATGGATGGAAGAGAGAAGATTGGGGGAAGAAGCAAAGAAAAGGGGATGGCCTGGGGGTGGAAGGCGGCGTCGGGGAGAGAGACTGACGGAGGGGTAGAAGCTGAATCATCACCATGTTGCAGTCGACTCAGCAGCTGACCTGGCAAAACCGCTCCACCTTGACGCCATGTCAGCAAAACCACCGTACGAAACAGCCGGAGGGGGCACGTTGTCTGGTTTTGCAACTTAGGGGGGTCAAAGGGCCGATTTTTTTTCTTCAGGGGATCACTTGTCCGCATGTCAATACTTGAGAGGGTAGAATTGACTTCTTCCATAATAGTTTCATCTCTCCACCACCACCATCACCACCACCACCACCTTAACTCCCACCCAATCGGCTTGCCACCATCTAGATCTGTCTGGAACCTCTCACATATATGTGGTAGACGCGTGATCACCCTCTTAGTATTGGGCAAATCCATAGTATCGACGGTAATATGCACAATGTAAACAATTCTACAACTCAGTAATTGAAGCATATTACAAGGGTTCAACACTCAGAAGTAAGCATGCATTTTATTTGTTTCGTGGACAACAGATTGTAGCTGAAAATTTTATTGAAGGCGGCGTTTTAACATTACTGGAGTAGTACTAGTTTACGTACAAACCCGGAGATGACATCCACAGCATTGATTGAAGTACGTCTATAAACAGTACATTATATTCCCTTGCAACAGCTTATTTGATTAATTAGGGCCATCGATATCTTACATAATATCACATCTGAATTAGTACCTGAAATTAACGCAAATATATCTTTCGCACCCAAACAGCCCCAGAGAAATTGAGATCGTGATGGATCCCAAACAGGCACTAGTTGTTTGTATCATCACCAATGTTTGGGTCGTTTCCTGCATGAGGACCATGACTCGTGGGATTGCATGGTAGTTGTCTACAGTGGTGCCACCACCAACGCCAAGGGTGGGTTTTGCGTTGCGGATGGTCTCACTGGCGTTGTCATTTTTCACCGTCCCCGTGCCGCGAATCGCCAATCCTTGTGTGACCATGGCAAAGACGAGCATGATAGCTGTGACCTTAATCCATGCTTTCGATGGCTCTTTCATGGTGATCGAACTGGGAGAGAGAGAGGGAGAGAGATCATCATTCTTCAAACATGAAATGAATTTGGACAGTCATTGGTGGCCCATTGACTGAGATGAACAAGATAATTTGGTTTTACTCCTCAAAACCCTATTAACTTGCTATACCACATCTGGGCAGATGGAATGAATGGTGGGTGAGGATGTAGCACGAGAACAGTGGGTATGTGGGATGAATCGTGCGGATGGATTAAGGACTTAATCTTGTCACGACCTCCCGTGTAAAATAAGTACAACCACAAGTCTGCAAACTGCAACTTAGTAGATTATCGAACCCTAAATGTATCTCGCTGGATGGATAATGGGAATGTACAAGCGCGCGATGGTTCCGGCTTGAATGGGACACCGGTAAAAGGTGAAGTTGCCAGCTACACGAGTCGTTGTGGAACGTTGGATTCCAGCTGCGATAGTGTTGTGGTGAACATCCCGCACAATGTATGGGCGTAACCCCATATGGGTGAGATGACGGAAGGGGCGAGATAGTTGAAAGGTTACTGTGACGGTCGCTCAACTGTATGACTAAGGAATCGTGTGGGGTAATGAGTATGACTATCTCTTGTGGGTACAGTGTATAACTTCTGCAGAGTCTAAACTGTTTAAACAGCCGCGCCTACGGTCAAAGGCGGACATGGGAACTTTATTTGAGTTAGTTCTATTTCAAAAACCTTTGTGGGTGGTATAAAAATGTGACAGGCTCACCTAGCCCTGAATTTGGTTTTCGCTAGGTGGATGTACCCCAGTGATGTTAATGAGTGGAGGTAGCTCAATCAAAAGAAGCATACGGTATAGGTTCCGATTAAGGGGACCTCTACCGAAATATTTATTGCAGTTACTCTCTTTAAATAAAATGCAATTTGTTAAAATGCTAAGTGATAGGACCTTGTATTTATGATAATTGAAAATGTTGCTTTAGCAAATAAAAGAAGTCAAGCCATCTTTGTTAAGCCTTGCATGTATATTATTGCATTGTGTGTTGGCTCGCGAGCATGGATGTTGTTCTCATTCTCGCTCTACTCCCAAAACCCTCAGAAGCAGGAAATCCTGAAGATTACAACTACTACGAGGATCCAGAAGTCGAAGGCCTAGGAGATGATGAAGCTTAGTATAGTCTTTAGCTGTTCTAGTCTCATCCCAGTCTAGCTGACTCTGTTGGTGATTGCGTGCATCCAATATTATCCAAGTCCTTGGTTAATATCAAACGCACACGGGTTTTCCCAGTCACTTGCCTGCGGAGAGATATGCTCTCACCCCTTTTGCTTCTGTTGTTGCTTCCGCTACTTTTATAATGTAATCAGTTTAGACTTGTTCGGCCCTTATTGTAAAAGTTGACCCGATGCGGTCTATGTAAACTCTGATGTGTTAAATTAATGAATAGTATGGTTTTACCTCACGTCATGTATGAAATGATTCATCAATATGTTTGTGAGTGCTAGCTACTGATCCAAGGAATAGCACAATATTTTCACAGAGAATTTGAGATTCTCAGAATCTGGTCCGACATCACCCTCTTAGTACTGGGCAAATCCATAGTATCGACGGTAATATGTACAATGTAAACAATTCTACAACTCAGTAATTGAAGCATATTACAAGGGTTCAACACTCAAAAAGTAAGCATGCAGTTTATTTGTTTCGTGAACAACAGATTGTAGCTGAAAATTTTATTGAAGGCGGCGGTTTAACATTACTGGAGTAGTACTAGTTTACGTACACACCCGGAGATTACATCCACAACATTGATTGAAGTACGTCTATAAACAGTACATTATATTCCCTTGCAACAGCTTATTTGATTAATTAGGGCCGTCGATATCTTACATAATATCACGTCTGAATTAGTACCTGAAATTAACGCAAATATATCTTTCGCACCCAAACAGCCCCACAGAAATTGACATCGTGATGGATCCAAAACAGGCACTAGTTACCAATGCCTGGCTCGGTTCCTGGAGCACGTGGGCGTGCATGGTAGTTGTCCACTGTGGTGCCACCAACAACGTTAACGCCAAGGGTGGGTTTCGCGCTGCGGATGGTCTCACCGGCGTTGTCATTTTTCACCGTCCCCTTGTCGCGAATCGCCAATCCTTGTGTGACCATGGCAAAGACGAGCATAATAGCTGTGACCTTAATCCATGCTTTCAATGGCTCTTTCATGGTGATCGAACTGGGAGAGAGAGAGAGAGAGAGAGAGAGAGAGAGAGAGAGAGAGAGAGATCAGTAAATAAATTCAGATGTTTCAAACCCGATATGGACAATATAGAAGAATGAAAGGTGATCATAATCAAGTAAGAACAAGAAAGAGAGTCGAACCTGCAAAATCTCCACAGTAATATCCGACGTTTGCGTTCTGCTGTGTCTTGAAGGCTATGGTTTGGTTAGGCACGCTTTATATAGTGAGAAAAGCTAACAAATAAAAGATTGATGAATGGTACACTAGTATAAAAAACCTTCATTTGGGTTGTAAAAGGTTCTCATTTCGTTCCCTTGGGGCCAGTAGAATCCTGTAGTGCAAAATGAAAGTCAAATTCGAACCTGCCTTTTTACTGTGGCCAGTAACGTAAATTAGTCGCAAATATCGTAATTTTAAAGATTATGCTGATTTCGTGGCCCAAACATTGTTGAAGAAATAATAAATTATGCAGAAATCATCCCACACTGCCGATAGTATTTCCCACTAACATGGTGGTTTATGCTCTGGAATGCAACGACTTGATATTTTATTTACTGGTGGGCAATAGCGCTGCCTAAACTTTAACCCGACCGTTTCGATCGGCCACTACAAGTGTCATGGTCAATCGATCAAAGCATATAGGTAAAAGCAGAAATATTAATTGGATCCAGTAAATTGGTTATTAACACTTAACAGTAGAATTTCCATGCAGTCGCAGAACTATCGGATAATATTTGAGATGGGAGATACATCTGTCCCTAGATTGGCATATTATTGGCTAATATTTCCCGATATAACAAATTAGGTGAAGTTTTTATGCAATCAAGAGGTTTCAAAACTAATATTTAGCTGAATATATGGGCACTAGTGGCTAGTAAATTTTTTTTATTAATTAACCCTTTTTTAAATTTCATTTTAAAGTTAACCCTCAACGAACTTTATTTCCAATTCTGACCCCTTTGGTCACGCCACCACCCGTCACCAACATTGTCATGCCAGCCCGTATTCGGGCAAACTCTTATCACGCCATGGGTGGTGGCGTGACAGTGTTGTTTGGTCATGCCACCACCATTGGCGTGACAAAAAATACTATTTAGCGAACTTATTCTACCGCGTGACAGTGCTATTTGGTCACGGCACAGGTGGTGACATGACCAAAAGGGTCAGAATTGGAAATAAAGTTCGTCGGGGGTTAACTTTAACATAAAATTTTAAAAAAAGTTTGTGGCTAGTGAGGTCCTTTCAGTTACGTGAGGGGCGTTGTCACTGAAAATTCTTTGTTCTTTTTGTCAAGGTTTTCCATTACTGCATACAGGTAATGAGAAAATTAGTGACACTTTTGTAAATATCCGATCGAAGGAACATTTCTCATGGCAGTATCCAACCGGGTCCTTAGTTACATTATAAGCCGTATCATTCATTTATATGCAAGAACACTGGTTAATTTATACAGAGGTACGTACACACACTACTACAAAAGAGGCTATAGCAGACATCCTATCACAGACGGTTAAAATGGAACCGTCTGTGTTGGGTCTATCGAGCCTATACTATCACAGACGGTTTGATTTACAAACCGTCTGTGATACTCAGTATCACAGACGGTTCTATTAAAGAACCGTCAGTGATAGTATCACAGACGGTTCTTTACTAGAACTGTCTGTGATAATCTCTGGTATCACAGACGGTTCTATTAAAAAACCGTCTGTGATACTATCATAGACGGTTTTTTAATAGAACCGTCTGTGATAGTCTCCGGTATCACAGACGGTTGTTAACAAAGACCGTCTGTGAACTATCACCAACGGTTCTATTTAAAAACCGTCTGTGATAGTAAGTATCACAGACGGTTTGTAATTCGAACCGTCTATGATATCCTGGCAATACATATACCAGGTCCCAACAGATCGCCCCTGCCCATTGCCATTTGAGCCGCCGCCACCAGGTCCTCCCCCCATTGCGCTGTCGATAGAGAGGAAAAGATCATCTCCTCCTTCAGCAAGTTCGTTATCTACAAGTAAGTTAGATAATTCATGTTGTCAAGCTAGTTATCTTATACAATAGCTTTGCTTTAGTTGGGATTGAAGAATGACCTTGTTATTCTGAAATATATGACCTTTAGAAATACTCTGCAAATTCATTTGTATAGCTTACAGTTGAAATGCTCTCGAAGAAATCAGCCTTTTTTAGAAGTACCTGAAATGGAGCCACTAGAAGGTTTATATGAATACCAAGAATTAGTGCAAATTCAATGCAAAGTTGTAAAAGGAGCGGATTGTTGTTATAATAATTGTCTATTACATTATCCTATAGGATTACTAGAAAAATAAAGTTCTTTTACCCCTGCTTTGGATGAGATCTAGTTTTCTAACCTTTTTTGTTCTTTGGAAAATTGGAGGTTTGTAGTACCCTGACAAATCACGAATCTAATTATCACAATTCATTATACACTAGATCTTGTTAATCATTTTGGAATTGAAAGAAACTTGTAAAAGCATTTGAATGAAGCAGGTGTTTTTAATATTGTTTCCGACTATGATGAAATGTTCTATTGTTGATTAATACACATATTTAGATGATCTTTGTAGTTTGTAGAATATACATGCCTCAACATGTCCACTGAAATTGTCTCATTCATAGTTGAATGCTCGGAAAAAAGTGGAGGGGCATGAACTGTTTGTAATAATTATTTGTCGTAATAAATGTTTATTGTAATAATTGTCGTTAAATACGCTAATCCTTGATTCACATGGTGGAGAAATTTATGCAACATGTTACAATTCGGTGCTTGATCAGTTTTATGGCCTAATTGAGGTTGGTAAGGTGTACTTGATATCTAATTTGACACTAATTTGTTACATGTGTAGCGTAGATGGATCGAAACTGGATGTATGGTGTGAACCGTGTGAGTCAAGAGTACATTAATGGCGTGGTTGCTTTTATAAGAGCCGCCGAGCAGGATATGTTGAAGAAGGAGATAAAATTTATGTACTATCCATGCATTGATTGCGATAATCTGAAGATGTTTAACAACCCGGCACAGATAGAAGCGCACTTGATTCGAAGGGGTTTCAAAAAAGGGTATACATGTTGAACCAGCCACGGTGAAGAGCAGATTACACAAGAAGTTAGTAATGTCGGCATCACCGAGGAAGTCAACGATATGCCGGATGTGGACTGTGCTTTTGATGAGGATAGGTCGCACGATGACAATCTGGATCAGATGCTACGCGATGCAGAAGAGAACTACAGTGAGAGAGAGTTTTGTAAATTCGAGGGCTTAATGGAGAACTCGGTGAGACCTTTGTTCCCTAGCTGCAAGCCGGAATACATAAGGTTGTCAACTGTGATTGAACTGCTAAAATTGAAGGTGAGCAATGGTTAGTCCGATAAGAGTTTCACAGCGTTGTTAGGTCTCCTAACGGACATCCTTCCGGAGGGAAACGTGTTGCCCAGCACCACCTACCAAGCAAAGAAGGTTCTTTGTCCATTGGGAATGGAAGTAGAAAGAATACATGCATGTCCGAACGATTGTATCCTCTACCGTAAAGAGTATGCAGACATGCATGTATGTCCCGTGTGCAAAGCATCCCGATACAAGCGTCGCAATACTACTAAGGTGAAGCAAGGACCTCCTGCTAAGATGTTGTGGTATTTGCTTGTGATCCCACGTTTGAAGCGTTTATTTGCGAACCCAAAGGAGGCAAGATTGCTGTGTTGGCACTTGGAGGAGCGTAAGAAAGATGGAAAGCTAAGACACCCTGCTGATTCTGCCCAGTGGAGAAATTTCGATCGGAACTTCGAAGAGTTCGGTGCAAAACCGAGGAACATAAGGTTAGGGTTGAGTACAGATGGAATGAATCCTTTCGGTAACATGAGCAGCCGACAAAGCACCTGGCCCATGAATCTATGTATGTACAACCTTCCTCCTTAGCTGTGTATGAAGTGGAAGTACATTTTGATGTCACTACTTATCCAAGGGCTGAAGCAACCTAGGAGAACTTCACTTTACGCGCCATGTTGTTCTGCACTATCAATGATTTTCCTGCCCTTGGTAACCTGTCGGGCTTCAGTACGAAAGGAGCCAAAGCCGGTCCGCACTGCTTAGAAGCTACAGAGAGTGTATGGTCAACAACTCACAAGAAATCAGATATATATCGCCACCGTAGGTTCCTTCCCAGGAGTCACCCATACCGCAAGATGAAGAAACAATTCGACGAAAATAAGGAGGATAGTTCAGCTCCAAGGGCTTTTTAGAGGGAAAGAGGTATATGATATGGTTAAGGATATCGATGTTGTGCTTGGGAAGGGACGTAAATTAAAAACCCGTCAGAAGAACATCTGGAAGAAGCGGTCAATTTTTTGGGACTTGCCTTATTGGGAGCACTTAGAAGTTCACCACTGCGTCGACGTCATGCACGTGGAGAAGAATGTATGTGATAGCTTGATTGGTCTCTTACTGAACATTAGTGGCAAAACAAAGGATGGTGTTAACGCACAGTGTGACTTGGCTGATATGAACATAAGGACCGAGTTAGCACCAAAAGAGACCAATAAAGGACGAACATACCTTCCACCAGCTTGCTACACTCTGTCCAATGCCGAGAGAAATGAACTGTGCTAGAGCTTGCATGGTGTCAAAGTCCTGTCTGGTTACTGCACTAACATTAAGAAACTTGTTTCTATGCAAGATTTGAAATTAATTGGTATGAAGTCTCATGATTGTCATGTGCTGATGACACAAATACTTCCTATTGCAATTAGGAGTATCTTGCCAAATAAGGTCCGAGTGGCAATCTTGAGGTTATGTTATTTCTTCAACTCAATTGCTCAGAAAGTCATCGATCCCCAAGGACTAGATGCTCTACAGGCCGAGGTGGTGATGACTCTATGTCATCTTGAGATGTATTTTCCTCCGTCATTTTTCGATATCATGGTCCATCTCATTGTTCACCTTGTGAAAGAGATAAAGATATGCGGCCCTGTGTTCCTACGTCATATGTACCCGTTCGAGAGGTACATGGGAATTCTCAAGTCCTACGTACAGAATCGATCTCGACCAGAGGGCAGCATCATCGAAGGTTATGCAACCGAAGAGGTCATTGAGTTCTGCGTCGACTACATGGCTCAGGTGGAACCGATAAGTGTGCCTCTATCTCATCATGAGGGGAGGCTGGATGGTATCGGGACCATCGGAAGGAAATCAATCACTTCCGATCTGGATACGTACGCTCAAGCCCATTTCACGGTCTTGCAACACATGACCCAAGTGTCCCCATATATTGACGAGCACAAAGACATGGTACGCCAACAGAATCCAGACCGGTCGGAGGTTTGGATCACGAGAGAGCACAACCGTCGGTTCAACGAATGGTTAAAGGTGCGAATCACTGGGAGGTCATCAAGTGATGATACGCTGCTATGGTTGGCAAGAGGGCCACAATTTACAATTGTCACATGGCAAGGATACGACATAAATGGGTACATATTTTATACGGCAGCTCAGGATAGGAAGAGCATAGTCCAGAACAGCGGTGTCCGCATAGATGCATTTAGTACCGATGGGCTGAGGAGCTTGTACTATGGGCAAATAGAGGAGATATGGGAGCTCGACTACGTGCTTTTCAAGATCCCCCTATTTCGGTGCCGTTGGGTCCATCTCCCACAGGTGAAGGTCGACAAGTACGGCATCACTACCGTGGACCTCGAACGTGTCAGATACAAAGACGAACCATTCGTACTGGCTAACCAAGTTGTTCAAGTCTTCTATGTAATCGACCCGGCAAATAAGAAGCGACACGTAGTTCTTCATGGAAAAAGGAGGATTGTCGGAGTTGAGAATGTAGTGGACGAGGAAGAATACAATCAATTTGACGAGTTGCCTCCTTTCGGAGATGGCATCAGGCTCGACGAAGAACCCAGTGAGGAAGCTAGCTATATGCGCGTCGATCACCATGAATGGCTATATTTTAATTAAGAATTTACTCCATTGTAATTAATTTATTCCATTGTCTTGTGTTAATGTGTTATGGACTTGTCATCTTTAATATTGATGTCAATGTGGATGTTCATTGTAATGTGGAGTATCAAATTAAATTGGTTTCACTTGATTTGGAGTTAAGTTGAATTAGATATGAATTTTTGAAGTCAAACGAATTGTTAGTGGATAAATTGATTTTCAGTCAAATTATTTGGAGTTGTGTTATGAACTTGTCATCATACTTGTGACCAGGTTCATATGGACTTGTCATTATTGTCATCATACTACTTGTCCAGTAAGTTTATATATGGATTTGTGGGCCTATCAGAGACAGTTCTATTCTAGAACCGTCTGTGATAAGGAATCACAGACGGTTCTATTAATGAACCGTCTGTGATATGCCCACATCACAGACGGCTCTTTAATAGAACCGTCTGTGATATGTCCCACATCATAGACGGATCTATTAAAGAACCGTCTGTGATACGTGACCATCCGATCGGAATCGCACGGTCCCGATGAGACTCGACGTGCGGCCTCCTCCTTGTGTCGGCGTCCTCCCTCTGCCGGCCTCCTCCCCACGCTGTCCCCCACCCCGTGTCAGCTTCCTCCCCTGCACTGGCCTCCTCCCCGTGGCCCCTCCCCTACACTAGCCTCCTCCCCCGCGCCGTCCTCCTCCCCGCGTCATCCTCCACCCCTGCACCAGCCTCCTCCCTACACCGGCCTCCTCCTTGCACTGCGAGTATTGCAACAAAAGAATGTTAATTATATATCTTTGATAATCTGTGAATTGAATGAACAAAAGAATGCTAATTATATATCTTTGATAATCTATATCCATGTATGCACAAAAGAATGTTAATTATATATCTTTGATAATCTGTGAATTGAATGAACAAAAGAATGTTAATTATATATATATGATAATCTATGAATTTGATAGTCTTTGATAATCTGTGAATTGAATGAACAAAAGAATGTTAATTATATATCTTTGATAATCTGTATCCATGTATGCACAAAAGAATGTGAATTATATATCTTTGATAATCTGTGAATTTGATAGTCTTTGATAATCTCTGATAATTTATGAATTTGATAGTCTTTGATAATCTTTGAACTAAATCTAGTACTGAAGATATTGCAAATTGACCAGTGGGCTTTGTTGACATGCTCTGTGATGAACTCTGTCTTATACTGAGATTGAATGTGATAGTTAGCTCATTCTTGAGCTCTATTGTATTACTTGCTACTATCAATTTGATGTACTGTTAATTGGTTACTTTCGGTTGAAAGCTAGTTATTCTGATTCTTCTGGTTCTTTTGATCTCTAGCATTTCAAGTGGATACTCTTATGTCAGCCAATCGGTTCTATCACTGAAACTGTGACTTCATGTTCAATTCTATTGAGAGTATTCAGTTTTTGTTGGTAATCTAATGACCAGTTTGTGATTCTTCTAGTAGTTTGTTTGACTGGAAGTTTAATCTGTTTTCGGTAACATTTGAGATCATTTGACAGTTAAGCAAAGTATTATTTAGAGCTCATAGTTTGAATTTATATTATCATATTCATTTAATGAAGATTATAGACAATAGGATTGCGATGGCAAAGACTTGTTCTTTTGCAACTCTCCTTCTGAGAGCACAAACTATCATCAATCTTTTGCAACTCTGTGCTAATTTCATTCATATACATGTCGTATATGTTTAGCATTTCAATCAATTTAAATGACTTGAATGATTTACATTTGATTATGTTAATTTGGTCATTTAAATACTATTGGATTAATGCTTTATTATTTCATATTTATGCTGGAATTAATTATGATTATTTGCTAATATTGCACATGTTGAGCGTATGTAACTTATATAGATAGCAAGTAACTGAGATGGCAGAGGCGCCGTCTTTGCCGTCGTCACCGACGCCACAGATGGTAGAGGCGTCGTCTTCGCCGCCGTCACCGACGCCGCAGATGGCAGAGGCGCCGTCTTCGCCACCGTCACCGACGCCGCAGATGGCAGAAGCGCCATCTTCGCCGCCGTCACCGACGATAATGATACGTAAGCGAGATAGCAGAGAAAAATCGAAATTGCCTACGAGCCGACTGATCATCACAGAGGTCAGTGACATTGGGGTCCCTCTGAGTCCCGCGAGATCAGCGGCGAGATTCCGGACCATCTACGGGATACTTGCAAGGGAACGGGTCCCTATCTCCACACCAAAGTGGAAGTCTCTAACGAATGCTCAGAGAGGTGCGCTGTGGACAGAACTTTCAAGCAAGTTCACTATCCCAGAAGCAGACATGGCACGCATGGAATGGCATGTGTTGCTCTCAATGGGTCAAGCGTGGAGGAACTTCAAGAGCATTCTTGTCACGAGGTACGTGAACAAGGGTGAGACGCCCTTCATGAAGTATGGATTCTTGACGCGGGAAACATGGGACGCTTTTGTGGCTATGAAGACGACGACCGAATTTATGGAGCAAAGTGCGGCGCACAAAGCTCTCCAGACACGAAACACTCACCCCCACAGACTCGGCACCGCTGGGTACGCGGCTAAATCCACGCAATGGGCGGTGGAGGAGAATCCATTTCCTGATATCGCAGACCCGCGTTCCCTAAGCTGGTTAAAAGCGAGGGCACAAGTCTCGTCTTTGGGGAGTGTCTCTTTCACAAACCCAGTGGACCAGGAAGTGTCCCAACGTGTGGTAAATATGTCAAACTACTTAGTTGTTTATAAGTCCATAACATCATAGTGTATATAATAACATGATGACCTCTTGCAGCATGAATTGACTGCCCAAACTTCCCAAGGCTCCTTCCATGCAGACAGGGAGAAGGATGTACTATCTACGGCCCTTTGAAACAAGGAGCACCCGGGTCGCACGCGAGACAAGGGGGTTAACGTACCTTGTAGGGATGGATTCGCAGACGACTACTGCACGTATAGGAGTAGGAAGAGATCCAAGGCCGAGTACGACAAAGTGTTGGAAGAGGTGCTTACTGCAAAATTTAAAGGACATATAGCAAGATTGGAGGATCGACTGAATCAAGTACTCCTCAACCAGTCGCAAGCTGCCCCCGTTATTTTGGGAACCAGTCCTCCTCGACATCGGAGTAGCATTGCATCCACGAAAGATTGTGATCATGACGACGTCCAATTACCTATCGATGACATCAAAGTAATGTACATCTCTGGAATGTGTATTGTTTTGTAGGAGCCGACGCCCTGCAAGCTCCTAGTGAGGCTCATTGGGTCCATTTCTCTTGAGGTCAAGGGGATGTCGATCCATACCAGAAGGGCGGTCAAAGACAAAGGCCCACCGCACAGGTTACACCAGGGTCGCAGTGGACATGGTACATGACAGGTTCATGGCCGTCCCGCTGGAGATTTGCCCGAACGAAGACATTAGAACACTAGGGGATGCCAGACACACTTTTATCCAATGGCCTAAGAAGGACATCGCCCTGGACCCAGCAGTGCCGCGATCTCGACACGACCATTCCTCTCCAACGGGACCCTCAATGACTCCACCTCATCCTTCGCCTCAAAAGGCCACCTCATTGGTTCCCGTGGAGAAGACGCCGAAGGAAAAAGAAAAGCGTGCTACCGTATCAGTTCCCAAGTCATCGGTTCCCATTGAGAAGACGCCGAAGGAACAAGAAAAGCATGCTATAGTATCGGTTCTCGAGTCGTCTCGCAGGAAGATGCTGCCAATTGTTAAGGCCAAATCGAAATCGATGAACATTAAGTCGCCTCCCAAGTCCGAGAAGCCCAGGAAGTACTCCATCGAAAAACCGTTGTGCCCCGACACAGAATTAGCCCGCGCTGGATTTGCTTGTCAAGCTTTGCATGCTTGGTACATGCTGAAGACCGGAAAGAAGGGGTGCGATACTAGAATCACCGTTGCATATAAGGATGAGCATTTCTTCAACGGGACGGGCAACTTCGTCATGGGCTTCAATGACTTATATGAACTATTCAACCTCGTTGGCCTCGGCGCCTCGCTTCTATGATGTTGGACATTGTAAATGTGGACAATCAAGTTCTACATTCACGTAATATCGATAAATATCACAACTCATTGCTTATGTATAGATACATGATGAAAAATGCCCGGGAAGGGCGAGAACCGGTGGGTTTCCTCAACCCACACGTGGTATCTATGCAAACCATCGAAGCAGACCCGTCCTTCAACGAGAACTACATAACAGTGACATTGCTTCGGTAGGGCTACAAGGACTACATAGTGGTGCCCTACAACCAGGGGTAAGTGCTTCACTATTTGCTATACAAATTTCATTTGTACTTAGGTTTAATGACTATAGCGACATACATGAGTAGGTACCACTGGATCCTTTTAGTCATTATACCCAAGAGGAACAAGGTGATATACCTTGATTCCCTAGTCAGAAACAATACGACTTCAGCATTCTGTGAGGAATACTCGACAAGTATGCTCATTTCCTCCATACATAACTCTATTGCAGTCTTCCTTCATTTGAAATGCCCAAGGATAACTTTTCCGAATCATGTAGTTCGTTCATCACCTATGTTGGCAAAGAAGGACCATACAATGGATCCAGCGCCCAACTAAGACACTGGATGAAATTTCCGGTACGCGCTACAACACAATAATCCTATATCATACTTCACAATAATGCGTCTTGAACTGACTATACGTATATATGTAATTCTATTTTTGTAGTGCCACCAGCAAAAAAATGATGAGCTATGTGCAATCTACGTTTGCCATCATATGCAGCAAAACATTAGTGCTAAGACGAAGAATCCCGAGGTTTGTCAATCTCCAAATAATTATTTTCTAATTGTAAATTTAAATATATATGCTTACCATTTTTCTCTTCCTAGCGACAGGACTTGATGATAGATTTAGATGGACTCGTTGCGCAAGAGATCGTGGACGTTCAAGGGAAGCTCTGCAACTTTATCATGTTAGAGATAGTTCACAGCAAAGGAGAGTTTCACTCCGTCGCCGACCCAGAGTTTCACACAAACAATTGACTCAATTGTAATCCAATTGTTACTATAGCGACAATACTTGAAGAAATTCGATGTTTTGTATTTTATTTTGAGTAATGATCACTTTGAGTTGTCAACAATTGATTATCTGTGATGTTGTCAACAATTATCTGATGTATCTGTCAACAAAGGGCATGGCTAGCAATTCCTGAGGCTAGCCAAAAATCAGCAAAAAGTAGGTAGGGTTCTCAGAGTATCACAGATGGTTTCCATTAAAAACCGTCTGTGATACGAGAATATCACAGACGGTTTGATTTACGAACCGTCTGTGATATTCTCATATCACAGACAGTTCATAAATAAAACCGTCTGTGATATTCTCGTATCACAGACGGTTTTTAATGGAAACCGTCTGTGATATAGGCCTTCACAGACGGTTTTTACAAAAAATTGTCTGTGATATTCGTAGCACAAACGGTTTTAGAACCGTCTGTGATAACGCCTATTATCACAGACAAACTTTTTCAGACGGATCGAAAAACGTCTGTGATGACGGTTTCGAACCGTCTGTGATGACATTTGCTGTAGTAGTGGTAGGAGATAGTTCGTAATTAGGTACTCCCTCTCCATCAAAGCAACGGTTCTTTTCAGTGGGATTTCTTAGAGGAAGTCATGAAAGGGAAAGGATTTTTTGGTAAATTGATTGACTGGGTGATGAGTTCAATTAGGGGGGGGAGGGGAAGGTGAGCATCAATATTAATGGATCTGTGGGAGATTACATCTCCACTTACAGGGGTTTAAGGCAAGGAGACCATTTGTCCCCTCTGTTGTTTAATTTGGCAACTGATGCCCTGGCTGTGATGATAACTAAAGCTCAAGAGCAAGGTCTAGTTAAAGGGGTGGTGTCTCATTTAATTCCAGGGGGTGTGTCTTTATTGCAGTATGCTGATGACACGGTCTTGATGATAGAATGTGAGGACAAGTCTATCCTTAATCTCAAATTTATGTTGTATTGTTTTGAATGGTTGTTTGGTTTAAAAATCAACTACCACAAGAGTGAAATTTTTGTTCTAGGGGTGGATCAGTTGGAAGCTTTGAAACTCTCTAACAACTTCAACTGTAAGTTGGGTACACTCCCTCTTACTTATTTGGGTATTGACATTGGAGATAGACATCTTTACCAGAAAGCTGCAGGTAAACTCATGAGAAAGCTTAGGAAATGACTGGATAATTGGAAGAACAATCTTATGTCTTTTGGGGGCAGGTTGATCCTGACTAACAGCTATCTTACAACTTACTAATTTATACAATGGGGTTCTATAGGTTAAATGAGGAGACTCATAGGAGAATGGATATATTATTAGATCCAGATTTTTTTGGAGAGGAGCTAGTGATAAGTTTAAATACCACATGGTCAATTGGAGAGTAGTTTGTAATCACAAAGATTTTGGAGGCTTGGGGGTGATGAATACTAGATTGATGAATGATTGCATGTTAAATAAATGGATTTGGAGGATTAGTAGAGCTGAGCAGGAGATCTGGTATAGGATTTTAAAAGCTAAATACTTTCCCAAGTGAGATTTCAGAAATTCTATTCCCGGCAGAGCTTCTCAGTTCTGGAAATCTATCCGCGAAGTGAAACATTTTTTAATATGGGGGCTTCTTATCAGGTAAGTAATGGGAGGACTGTTTACTTCTGGCATGATGTTTGGTTAGGCAAGTGTCCATTAAAAATTAAGTATGCCCTGCTGTTTAGAATCTGCTCTGACCCAGCTATCAAAGTTTCAGATTATCTTCTAAAAGTAGTCTGGCATATTAAGTTTGACAGGAATCTTGGTAGGGAGGAAGTAGGGTTGTGGAATGATCTTAAAAAGCATCTAGTTGGAGTTTGGCTCAATGAGGAAAGGGATCAGGTGGGGTGGTGCCTAGAAAAGAAAGGTCTCTTCACTGTTAATTAAATCTTTGTATCGTCATTTGGCTTTTGGGGGAGCTGTTAACATGAGATTGAAGAAGCTGTGGTCCAGTAGGATTCCTCTAAAAGTTAAAATTTTCTTGCGGCTAACCTTCCAAAACAGATTGCAAACCGCAGATCAACTTAGAGTCAGAGGTTGGAAAGGGAATGCTAACTGTATTTTGTGTGGGGTGTCAGAAGATGCAAATCATGTTTTTTTTAATTGTGTCTTAGCCAAATTTGCCTGGACCTGTTTTAGAGAGATTCTAGGGTGGAAGAGATGTCCAGTATCTTTACACGATTTTCACTTCTGTTGGCTGGACTCATGGGGTGCTAATAATAATAATATTGCCCCTCTCAGTTTTGCAGCTCTATTATGGACAATTTGGAAAGTCAGGAACAAGCTGGCGATTGAGGGGAATTTCCCTAAGCATCATCATGAAGTGATTTTCAAATTTATGCCATGTAAAATTTATATCCACCACTGTTCTGCAAATTTTTGTGAAAACACTATTTATCGAACAGAAGGCACAAAACACTAAAATTTTAGCTTTTTCTCAATTTTTCAATTTTCAAAACACTATAACTCCAAATGAACTAATTCTTTCATGTAAATTCATATAAAATCATAATCTACCTACTGGATAAATTTCATGCATTTTGAATGAATTTGAAGCTTTTGTTATTTTTGGCGTTATTCGATCTTATTCGATGTTTTCGTTCACTCTATAGTTTACGAAGATTTTAGTGTGATCGAGAGTGGTATTCAGAAGCACCAGGACTATCCCCAGCAAAGGCAAGCAATCCCCTCCTTTGACCATGTTGCTCCTATTAGTTTCAAAAGTATTTATGTTGATTTTCAAGTATTCTATGCATTGCTTTAATTTTGAATACTTATATGTCAAATGGGTAGATTAGTTATGTCCTCCTTGCTGCATTTACCTTCCTTTGAAAGTTGCTTACCCTATTACCATGGATGCTTAAGTTTATATGTTATACAGGTTTGTTGTGTTTTTTAGAACGATGCTTAGCCAAGCTAGTAGTTGTAGTCGAAAGCAGTTGATGGAGCTAGTCCATCGGCTGGTGGATTGAATTGAACTTTGATGGAATTTGAGGAATGATTATGTTGAAATTGAGGATTGTGTCTAGATCTTCGAATATGGTTTTGTGGACTTGATGGGCAGGGGCTATTATCTGTTGGACTTGGACATGTGATAGGGTGATGATGGAAGGTTGTCCTGGATTCGTGTCGCCCCGTCTGGGTGATTAAGGACTGGTCTGTGGTATGTCGAACCAAGTCTCACGTGCAACCACACGCCGGGTTTATGGGCGATGGCTTGCTAAATAATTTGACGTGTTTTAGCTATCAAAGCACAATTAGATTGACAATTGTTGTTGTTGTTCTCAATCTAGTGGGGGCATGTTAAGTGTCGTCTTAGTTGCCCTTAAGGGTCTTTTGCGTTTGCGGGACACTGCGCAAGGGACTTACTTACACAACGGGGTGTAACCATGGTTTAGGCGAACGATAGTCTGCCATGGGGTGGATCCTCAGGTGGTTTGATAGTTAGGACATGGCATTCTAACGGCCTCATTATGGTATCTTAGTCAGACTCCTACGGAAGAGTACATTGTCCGACATTAAGAGATATTCATATTGTGTGGGTAAAGTTATACACCTCTGCAGTGTTAATAAATTATTTGAATAGCTGTGTCCCCGGTCATGGACATCGCTGGGGAAAACCATGCATCGTTATCCTCTGAAATTATGGGTTTTCGGTCAGGGTATGTTTGGAAATGTTATGTTGTCACGAACAGGAACTTCGTGTGTTGAATAGTTCAGATTTTGTATGTTGTCACGAATGGGAAATTCGTGTGTCAATTTGTTCAGAATTGATATGTGTCACGAACAGGAAGTTCGTGCATTGATTATATATTGGAGTACCTACTGTTTGTTGATTATGAATTGGAATTCCTACTGTTATATAATGTTTCTAAATGTTTGACAAAATGTCCATTTAAATCTATACTTGTTATCTCATCGAAAAACCTTGTTTTATGATGAAAATGAACCCTTTTTTTTGGCACCCGTTGATACTTGAATGCATTTAATATATGTTTGCTATTTGTAAGTCTTGGGAGTATGCTTTTGTACTCAATCGGAATGTCCATATTGCTGGTGAGATTGTCGTACAAATCTGGTTTAGTACAGCGGATGCAATGGCTTTAACTCCAGTTGGTTGCTTGTGGGTTTGAGCTTGCCAACTTTGTTTTTCTCCTTTATTTCCTTATTTACTTCTGCTGTGATTTAATTTGTTTATTATTAAATTTGGCCGGTCAGCCCTCTTATGCAAAATTGGACCATAAGGTTCTATTTGTTGATATTGTAATAATAATTCTATTATTCTTGCATATTAATTTGAGTATGTATGTGATGCAATGTTGTGTTTAGATATGTGCATGTTAGCCACTAATCATTGGGAACTAACAAGAGACACATATCCAGGCACGCGAAATTGTTTTTGTTTCTTGTTAAGTGTTGTGCCTCCGGTGAAATCACTTGACTTAAAACAGATCCGATTGTAACTTCCCAAATATGGGTATGTGTTTCAAATGTAAGAAAATGAGTAGAAATTAAAAAATTTCTTGCATCTTAAAGTTTTTGAACTTTTGTGTAATTCTTGTAAAGGAATTGTCGGAAATCAAAAACCTAAACCTTCAATTGACTAAAGTCATAACCTCCTTATTGAAAATCTTGGGTCCAACCCCTGGAAATAATTTTCCTTAGTTCTAGGGAAGCTGTGTGACTCCTCTGAAAAATTTCATAATTTTTAGAAATTATTTGATAATTTTTAAGAGGCAGTCAAACTAGTTTGACTCTTGGTCAAACCCTAGAACAAGCCTTCTGAAATTTTTGGAGAAAAATGTTCTACATAAAAATCTCTGGAAATTTTATGTAAGGTTTATCCTGGAGCTAGGAACCTCTAGTGAAAATTTCAGAATTTTTGGAGTTAGTTTGCTTCCTCTAACAATTCTTCAAAGTTTTCAGCTCAAATTCTAAACCCTAGTCAACCTTTGCTGTTTGGGTTCAAGTCTGACTTGAACCTAAACTCCTTTCTTGGTCCAGCCCAACCAACTAATTGCACCCGGGTGCATTCAAAGTGCTGCGCTGGTGTGGACCGTTGGATCTCGTCTCATCGGTCTGGATCTAGTGGGCCGATCGAACCACCCGAGTCTCTTTTCGATCTAAGCCGTCCATTGTTGATCTAGCGGTCAAAAGCTTTGACTCTAGTTAATGGGTTTGGCTCAACCCGTTCAATAGCTTTGGGCTCAAGCCACTTTGGTTTAACTCATTGACAAGTGGGCCCGCTGCCTAGTCATCTTCTTCCTCCCCACGCTCGTGCGCGCGCCAGAGCACAGAGCATGGGAGAGCGCCTTGTCAACCTCGCTGTCCCGCAACAGTTGTTAGCGAGTTAATGCGCGTCAGTGGCCGCCACCGAAAGTCTTCTTTTACCTGCCCCCATCCCCTCGGCATGCCCATGGCAGAGCTTGGACCAAGACCACCATGGAGCCTTGCCGTGCTCTAATCCTTTGCTCCCTCTGCTATAAAGAGCCCCCGAGCTCCTCCTTAGCTTCCTTTAAACACTCCTTGCAAACCCTAGCTCTCTCTCGGTTTATTTGTGCTCAAATCACCGAGATCCCCAAATCCTCCATTGTGGGCTGTGGAGCTCCCTCGTCGTCGACAGTGTTCCAGTGGCTCTCTTTCTAATCTCTTTGCTTCGTCTTGTTCCTCTAATCACCTGGAGCTTATCCCCTAACTCAATTTAAGTTGCCTTTACAGGATTAAGCTTGAATTGAGTTTTTGCTCTCTTTCGGCCGAGTGCAACCATTTTCGTCTCCATCTCCAGTAAGTGGTCTTGTTCTCCAATTCGTTGCTCATGGACTGTCCTTGAGCTATTTTGGAGCTAACCCTTTTGACCCGGTCCTTTTCTTTTGCTCAGGTTGTCCTCTCCGCTTCTTCTTCTTCGGCGCTGGCAAAGTCTTTCATCGCCGGAGCTCCTCCTTTCTTCTTTGAAGCTCCTCTGTGCTCATGTAGCTTCTTTTTAATCCTTAGAAGCTTGGGCACCCGCTTCTCAGAACAATACAGAGCTTTCTGTGCTTTTTGTCGTTTGGCCATGCTTTGCGCCGCTCTCGCCGCTCGCCGCTCTGCCGCCGCCGCCGAGTGAGAGTGGGCGGTACGCAAAGGCTATTATGCACTTCTGTCGTCCCTGGTTCACGCCGCCGTGACCGGAGCCGCCGGCGGTGAGCCAATCTCCGCGCCCGGGTTTTGTCGGACGACCTTGGCACTGTGCCGTTGTCGTTTAGGGCACCATTAATGCTAATCATTGTGTAATCTTGGTTAATCAGTGCTTAGTATTAATTGGCAATCTTAACTGGGCCTTAACTGCCACTAACATGCGGGCCCGTGCCTTTAAAACCGCCCTATGCGTTTTAATAAACTTGCTGCGGCACTTGTCATCGATGGGGCCCGACCTCTTAAAACCCTTCAGCGCGCGCAACACCTGGATGATCTTGGACCGTTCACAGATATCTCAGGCCCGGATCGATTGAACGCTCGACCGTCCAAGATCCCAAACCGTTGTGAGCCGTCCATTTCATGATCAACGGCTGTGATCGCGTGAACGTTCGGACCGTCCGAACGTCCCTTCGATCTCAGCCCTTCATTCTTAGATCAACGGCCCACGATCGTTTGAACGTTCGGACCGTCCGAAGGATCAAGCGATGTGGACCGTTGGATCTTGATCCATCGGTTTCCTTTGCATTTTTGGGCGGGCGTGGCTGTGTTGCAGTGCGTGTGGGCCGTGGGATTCTTGATCGACGGCCCACGTTTTGCTACGTCGTTTCCATCGTTTAAGTTTGTTTTATTTCCCGGTAAGCTTTATTTGTTAACTAAAAATTGTAATAAATTTCAAAATTGCATAACTAATTCATTTTAAATCCTTTTCGGGTGATTGAAATTTTGTTAGCTCTGGTTTTAACTAAGCTTTAATCTAAAAATGGTTGTAAGCTTAGTTTGGCTCCAAAAAATTGTATTAATAGATTTAATTTCAGTTTAGCTTTATTTATTGCATTAAAAATTCATTTAAATTGAAAAATGCATAAGTAATTCTCTGTAGCTCCTTTTTGAGTGAAATCAACTTTGTTGGTTTCCTCTGTTAGTAATATTATTTGTAAAATAGGTTTTAGGCATGCTACTATTTTTAATGGTTTTGTAATTGCATTTAACTTGTGCACTTTTTCATGTCTTTGAAAAATCATAGAAAATGCATCCTAGCTCCAAATGAGGTGAACCAAATTGTGTTGTTCATCTCATGTGGTGCTTTATTTACCATAAATATTTCAGGTGCAACACCTCTCTGGAAATTTGTGCCAAAAATTTAATTTCGGATGAATAGTACCCAAAATGAATTTTCAGCCTTTTTCCAACAGACAGATTTTGTTTTAGCCATAACTTTTGCATTGAAATTCCAAATCAATTGGTTCTTATTGATAAATTCTTTAAAAATCATGATCTACCTACTGTAAAAATTTCAGAGCTTTTCGCTAAAGTTGGTGTTTGAGTCTTTTCGGTGTTCTTCGTTCTTATCGGTTCTTTTCGTTCTTTTCGATAGGTTCCGACGAGTACGTTGACCTTGAGAGTGATCCTTTGCAGCATATTGAGTATCTCCAGCAAGGCAAGCAGTTTGATCATGCTAATCCCATTACTTTTAAAGTCTATTACTTTGTTTACAAATTGTATATACATGCATGCTTTTGTGTCAAAGTAATTTTCCCGATTAGAGGTAGCTATTCCTATTGCATGGTTGCCCTTAAATTGTTATCTCCTACCACTAACCATAAGTTATTAATCTCGCCGGTGAATTAGAGCCCGGTGATTGAATTATGCTCTTTTATGGTCTTTACGATGTCATGCTTAGAAATGCTTAGCTACTGGTAGAATTGGGCGGTTGTCGACTTATATCGATGACCTTGATCACACAAATCTAATTATTATTCCATTATGTGTCCAGCACTTGTGCTTTGTTAATCTGTAAAGTCAAAAACTGAAAATAAAATTGTTTAAGACTTGGGCACAATGGTTGATGGTGTGATCTTTTTGGTGTGACTGGAATGGTGCCTAAGTCCACAAGGACCGAGTTACTTGTGTCACTAAGCCAAGCGATTATTGCGTGCTAACCACACGAGGGGGATATGGGACCTCTCTTGACTAAGTACTTTGGGGGGTGTTAATTAATGAGTCGCGTGGTGGGTTGTATATTTGACTATATGCAACATTGGGACAGGAGGGAAGCACCCGCACGGCTTGTGCTGACCGGTGTATCTTTCTCTTCGTATGGGTCCTTGGTGAGAGTCGGGGAGGCATTTCACTAAGGGTTAACCCCCATACGCACGGCTCTTAATTAGCTCATTCCATTGGAAATGTCTCGTAGGACTTAGCCGTGCCGGCATACCAAAGGTAGTGTGCTTAATCTAGTGGCAAAAAGGTGGTCTGACATGTGGGTACATTGGTACACCCCTGCAGGGTTCAAACTATTCGAATAGCCTCGTCCTAGGTTATGGACATGCTTGGTAAGGTCGTGCAAGAACTAGACTATAACCTTTTAATTAAAACTTGTTGTGGGTGGTATGAATGGGAAATTCATGCTATTGTTGTGGTGGCTATTGGGTTAGTCACTTCCAGGTTGTTGTTGTCAATTATCTATTGTTACTCGCTGTTATTTAAACATTAAAAACAGATTGCAAAGATTGCTTTAAATGTATTACACTATTGTAAATGAAACTTGCTTTATGCTGAAAATGAGCCTAGAGCCTTCTCCATTTGTTCAAGCTTGCATGTAGTTGTGTTTAGGCTGTTACACTACACGTAAGTCTTGCGAGTACATTTTTGTACTCATTTGCTTTGCTTAATTAATTTGTTGCAGAGGAGGTTGATCCCCAAGGGATTGACTTTTGACGGACTTCGCCTTCGACGACTAGATGGCGGCCTGGTCGGTTGCCTTGTGGGCTTAAAGGCAAACCGTATGGCTTTCGTTTATCACCATCTTATGGTATTTTGCTTCCGCTGTTATTTAAGTTTTAGCTTGTGTGGCCGGTTGGCCCTTGTTGTAATAACTCTATTATGTATGTCTTTTATTTAGTTAAGTTCGTGCTTTGCTTCTGTGCTTGTATGGAATTGATGCATGATTTTGTAAAAGGGTGTGTGTACCGCACTCTTGGGAGGTACACATTTTCTCGAGGCATGGGATATTTTGTTTGTGATGCTAGGGTCAATTAGATGACTAAGTATTACAAGCTAAATACCCCGGGGGTCTCACACCAATTTTGGGTCACCACATTTCGGAAGTCCGATGTTACCTCGGTTTGGCTGGATTTTATCGCCGGTTCATTGAGAACTTCTCCAAAATCGCAAGACCAATGACATAACTTCTGAAGAAGGAGAATAAGTTCAAATGGCTAGCATGATGTGATGAGAGCTTTCAGGAATTATAGAAAAGGCTCAAAACAACCCTAGTGCTTACCCTGCCCGACATACACAAAGACTTTACTATGTATTGTGATGCATCCCGCCACAGCCTCGGATGTGTACTAATACAAGAGGGCAAAGTGGTGGCCTATGCCTCACGACAATGATGGCCACATGAGACTAATTATCCAACTCATGGTTTAGAATTTGCAGCCATGGTTCATGCTCTCAAGATCTAGAGGCATTACCTCATCAGCAATCAGTGCGAAATCTACACCGATCACAAAAGCCTGAAATATTTCTTCACGCAGCCGGATTTGAAATTGAGGCATTGGAGATGGCTTGAGTTGATTAAGGATTATGACCTTGGCATTTATTACCACCCTGGTAAGGCCAACGTGGTAGCCGATGCCCTTAGCCGGAAGCTTCACTGCATATACGCGTCAATTGAAGCAAATTAACTGGCGTTACACGAAGAATTTTGGAAGCTCAATTTAGAACTGGCCGAGGATGGTTTTGTCTCTGCCCTAGTGCTACAACCTACACTTGAATCTCAAATCCAAGCCGCTCAACTCAAGGATCCAGCGATCGCCGAAATCCAGGGTGAATTGCAGGACAGCAGGAAGTCAGAGTTCACCGAGAACCTAAGTGAATTAGTTATGCATGGACAACAACTCTATGTCCCAGACAATCACGATATCTAGGAGCTAATCCTCAGGGAAGCTCATGATTCCTCAATCTCCATCCACCCTGGGAGTACAAAGATGTATCGAGACCTACGGTCATAATTCTGGTGCCCTGGTATGAAGAGGGACATCGCCACACATATTGCTATGTGCGATGTGTGTCAGTGTTTTAAGGCGGAACACCAACGGCTAGCAGGGCTACTTCAACCTCTAAAGGTTCCTAACTGGAAATGGGATGATGTCAGTACGGATTTCATTACTGGCCTACCGAGAACCCGAAACAGACATGACTCGACTTGGGTTATCGTCGACCGCTTGACAAAGGTGGCACACTTCATCTTGGTTGACAGCAGGTATTAGGGTCCTCCCGTCTGTGTGGTGTGCCAAGGACAAAAATGTCTGATCGAGGCCCCTAGTTAACCTCGTGATTTTGGGATAGCCTGCAAGAACTATTGGGAACTAGCTATTCCTTAGCACGACATTCCACCCACAAACGGGAGGTCAAACAGAGCGAACAAATCAAATATTGGGATACATGTTACGAGCCTGTGTGCCGTCCTACAACATAAATTGTGAAAAATACTTGGAGCTTGCCTAGTTTTCCTACAACAACAGCTTCCAGTCAAGTCTTCACATGTCTCCGTTCGAAGCACTATATGGGAGAAAGTGTAGTACACCCCTATTTTGGTCTGAGGTCGGTGAGAGATAGTTCTTTGGACTGACTATCATCCAGGAAGCACAAGAGCACGTCGACGCGATAAAAAGGCACTTGAGAGAAGCGTAGCCACGACAAAAGAGCTATGCCTACCGTCGCCATCATGAGTTATGATTCAAGGTAAATGATTATGTTTATGTCAAGGTCTCACTGCTGTGAGACATCCGCCGTTTCCATGTCTATGGAAAACTGGCACCTCGGTATGTTAGACCACACCGAATTGTCGAAAGGAAAGGTGAAGTAGCATACAAACTGGAGTTGCCACCCCAACTCTCCGATGTACTTGATGTCTTCCACATATCACAACTCAAGAAATGTCTTCAAACTCCCAATGAACTCACTCAGTTGGAGAACATCGTCCTCCAACAAAATCTTTCTTATCGAGAACACCCGATTCGACATTTAGACAAAGCCATGCAACATACGCATAGCCACGCTATCAAAATGCTAAGAGTCCAATGGAGCAACCACACCGAAGACGTGGCTACATGGGAACGGGAAGACCGCCTTACTGAGTCCACTGAATCTCAAGGATGAGATTCTTTGTAAGGGGGGGGGGGTAGGTCTGTAACATCCCAAAATTTCCATTTTGGGGAGACATGGTAAAAATAAATGAGAAAGTATTTTTTTTAGTATTATTCCATATGGAAAATCATTTATGGATGCTTGTTGAACTTTTGTTATATAACAAATAATCAAATTTCATACAAACAGCAAGTTGCAAGAATTGTCGGGAAAACCATAGAAATTACAAGAGAAACTATACAGGGTCAGTAGCCTACACAAAAATGTTCGTAAATTTTGGACTCTGTTTGCTCGGTACAAATTTCAGGAAACATTGTGCCAAAAATTAGAAATTCAAAAAATATTTTCGAATTTCCCTCTCACTTTTGGGCCGCATCTGAGCCGGCCCATTTTCGCGCGCCACCCCAGCCCGCGAAAACTCCACTCGCTCCCATGCTCGCTGACAAGTGGGCCTCGCATCTCAACACCCTTCTTCTACCGTGGCTTCGCCCTCACTCGCCAGCACGCTCCCTCAGTCGCATCGCCTGCTCGCCCATGGATTCCTTCATTGCCCACAATTTTGTGCTTCACCTACCACCATCACCTCTGCCTAGCTCCGCCCACGCTAACTGTCCCCTTAATGACACCTAACGCTTGGTCTAGAGGAGACGCCGAAGGATGGAACGCGAGATACTCGCCACGGCCATGTCTTCTTGTCGAAATTCTCACGCTCTGCTCACCCATATATAAACGTTTGACCACGTCACCGTGATCCCAGCTCGCCAATCTTACTCCCCACCAAGAATTAGAGCTTCTCGCTCCTTGGTTCACTAGGAACAAGAGCGTCATTCTTGGCAACAGTGAGTGAGCCCCGCAATGCTTCTAGCTCGGGTGAGCTTCCTTACTCGCACCACCTACATCATCATGCAGCTCTTGCATCATTGATTCTTCTTCTGTGCTTGATGTAGCTTCAGGAACCCCATAGCAAGGACAAGCAGTCATCTTCTTCACCTCCAACGCAAACCCCTCTCTGGGCATCTTCGTTCCCAACATTCTAGTGAGCCTGAACCTCACTTGACCATGTCATTTCGTGTTCTATACCTCTCTATCGCATTACACTCAGTTGATGAGGATTCAAACGCAAGGAATCCCCTGAATCGCTCTTCTTCCTCATTTTTGGCCGCCGCAACCATTTTCCAGTTAGCCGCCGCCGCGGTGAGTCTTTGGTTAATTCCTTCTACCCCTACCATCCTCTGTATGCATGTGAGATAATGCGCACCTCCTTGTAGCTTCTCCATCCCTACAATGAGCTGTCACTCTAAGCTTCCTTCGCACCGCCTCAACGTCGCCATGCCACTCACTACTACAGAAAAGGCTTTCACAGACGGTTCAAAAATGTCATCACAGACGGTTTCGTGAGCCGTCTGAGTTTATGGGTCAATGATGACATGAGGTCATCACAAACGGTTTTGAACCGCTCATGATGTATACTTTCACGCATTTGTGGTTCAAACCGTCTGCGATAGTAATATCACGCACGGTTTCATCCACAAACCGCTCGTGATAGCACATATCACGAGCGGTTTCATCCACAAACCGTCTGTGATAGCACATATCACGAGCGGTTTCAGCCACAAACCATCTGTGATAAGCACATATCACAGACGGTTTGTGGCTGGAACCGTCTGTGATGACTTTTCTCTATAAAGGCCCAAGCAGTGGCTGCTTGTACCATTAAATCCGGCATCATATATATATATTACATATATATTGTTACGTGTCTCGGCCACTTTGGGGATCGTCACTTTGACATGAGAAGGATGAGATAGTAGCCCGAACAACCTCATTGAGCCCTTGCAAGTATAAAAAGTATGGATGCAAGGAGGCGTTAGGACATCAATTACGGATTGGGCGTCGCTATGTTCGAAAAGTGTAGTTGATCTTGTGATTACTCCGTGGGAAGTGGCATCATGTATTAGCAACTATCCATTCTTGAGTATGTAATCGTTTTAAACCCAACAAGAACACTAAGCAACCATTCTCATATTTCAAAAGAATTCTCAACTTGTTGCTTGGTGTTCTTGTTGGCTTTAAAGACAATTACATGCTCAAGAATTGTTGGTTGCTAATACATGATGCCACTTCCCACGGAGAAGTTAAGATCAACGCCACTTTTCAACATAGCGACGCCCAATCCGTAATTGGATGTCCGACCGCCTCTTTGCATCCATACTTTTTAAACTTACAAGGGCTCAATGAGATTGCCCGTGGATACCGCCTCATTCTTCTCATGTTGTGTGGACGAATTCCTAAAGTGGTCGAGGATCATTTAATAATATATATATAATATATATATGATGCCGGTTTTAATGGCACAAGCAGCCACTGCTTGGAGACTTTATAGAGAAGAGATTATGAATGGAATGGTAGGACGACTGCACGCAAGAGGTAGGAGAACTTGACCGCATGAACAAGGGACTATTAATATGAACTAATTATCAATTCAATTTCAGCATAAGACTATTGACACCATTACATCACAGAGCAAGGGGACTATTAATATGAACTAATTATCAATTCAATTTCAGCATAAGACTATTGACATCATTACATCACACAGCAAGAGGACTATTAATATGAACTAATTATCAATTCAAATTCAGCATAGGACTATTTACATCATTACATCACAAAGCAAGGGGACTATTAATATGAACTAATTATCAATTCAATTTCAGCATAAGACTATTGACATCATTACATCACACAAAGAAGAGGACTATTAATATGAACTAATTATCAATTCAATTTCAGCATAAGACTATTTACATCATTACATCACAGAGCAAGAGGACTATTAATATGAACTAATTATCAATTCAATTTCAGCATAAGACTATTAACATCATTGAGCGGTTCATCGAAGAGAACAAGACCAAGGGTGTCCAAACCCACCACACAAGTAGTAGCCCTCGGATCCATCGCAGAGCACTAGCTATCCATTTTCATCACAGAGCAAGGGGGTAGAGAGAGAGGGACCTTAGTACAACAAGAACCACGGTGGCGACCCCCCCTCAAAGACAACCCTCATCCATTTCCTTTACCTTGCATAAATCACACAAACATCGAGACACAACTTAAGGTTCATGCATAAAAATCAAACTCAACAAAAGACATTAAGCTAACAGATCTAGAGGAGAATAGAGGAGGATGGGGAAAGCAAAGCCGCCAGGGGCCCTAGCAGGCGCAACGGGTCGGGCGGCGTCGGCGATGGTCGGCGGCGGCGCCGAGGTGGGGAGGAACGGAGTTAGGGCGGGCGCAAACCCTAGCAGAGTGGGGAGTGACGAGTTTGACGTCATCGTGGTTGTATTACGGTGACGCCGCAAAAGACACTCTTATCGCACTGAGTGTCTTTGCGGTGTCACCAGATGTCTACAACCGCCGGCAACGGAAGAATGGCGGCGCCGGCGGCGACGGGAGGAACGGACGAGAGTAAGGCGGCTGGGAGTGATGAGTTAGAGCGCAAACCCTAGCGGCAAGTCGGGCTAGCTCCTACTTATAAAGAGATTTATCAAAGACGGTTCTATTATGGAACCGTCGGTGATAATTATCACGACGGTTCCATAATAGAGCCGTCAGGATATAGGATATATCACGACGGTTCCATTATGGAACCGTCTGTGATATAAACCCATATCACGCACGGTTTCATAATGGAACCGCTCGTGAAATGGTTTTTTCTCAAGTATATATATACAATTACATGACATGAAGAAATTACATGTTTATATTAAAAAGCGTAAACCTATAATTAAACAAGGTTTTTCTAGTGGCGAAGGTAGGTCGCTATCTCCATCTGCAATACTTCATAGGCGACGGTGTCAGATCGGACGGTTCTCGATCATCGAACGAAGCTCTAAATGCGCCCACCCATTGACGCGCTCGCTCGAAAGTGTCTCCCAAGACCTCGATCGTTGAACCAAGAAGAATTGAGCCCATAGGCTCTCTTCCCTTGCTTGAGGGTCTCGGCCCAGTCGACTTCGATGCCGCCGCCGAAATACCAATCAAGTGACGGCAAGCCTCCTCGAGACGTGCAACGCCATTTTGGAGGACTACGACGATGATCTTTGTAAACTCGCCGAAAGTGCGAGATCACCCTAAGACACGGCGGAGGAGGATGTCAAGACGGCGGAAGGTGGCCCACCGCTCCGCAAATTCTCCGCCGGCAGAGGAGTGAAGACACCGTTGATCAAACAAAGTTCTTCCGCAAAGACGGTTCAACTTATACCGAGAGAGGTGCTCAGACAAAGGCGGCCAGAAGGCCATCGCTGCGGCGACAAGGAAGAGGCAGCCATTTCTTTTTTTTATAAGTATGTGGGGATGATCATCTTGATGGCGGATGATCCTTTTATAAAACAAGGAATAAATTCGAGCGTGAGATTTAAGAGACGCGCCGGGAGCCGAAGCGGATCGATGCGATGAAGAGACGATCGGGAGCCGGGCGGATGGCGGCGAACACGACGATCGGCGATGAAGAAATTAACTCACGCCGAGCGATATTATCACGACGGTTATTTTTAAGAACCGCTCGCGGATACTAATTAATATCACGAGCGGTTCTTGTTCGTAACCGCCTTTGATACTTCACGACGGTTGTGTTTTAAAACCGCTCAGATATCGATTAATATCACGAGCGGTTACGAACAAGAACCGCTCGTGATACTTCATGACGGTCTTCAACATGAACCATCTGTGATATTGCCTCTTCACGACGGTTTTTAGCGCAGCCGAGAGTACGAGCGCCTCTAAACCAAAACCGTCGTGATTGAATGTAATACCGACGGTTTCGGTCAACCGTCTGTGATGAGGCGTCCAGTATTAGCCTTTTTGTAGTAGTGACTTCGAGCATTCCCCTGCGCCGTTGAGGACCTTGGTGAGCTTCTAATAGTACCCTAGTGCTTTTGCACGCATTAGATCAAAGGATTAGCCAGCGTAAGTTAGATTTCATCGTAGCCGACCATGGCGCCACCGCGGGAATCTTGGTTGCCATTGCTCTATTGACCATTGGTCCCTGTGCCGCTACCAATAGCATCGCAGCAAGCCCTAAAGCCAGTGCACACCACCTTTCGCCACTGATTAGATTCAATCACGAAAACAAACTTGGACCCGAGGAGCTCTGCCGCTCTTCTCCGGTGTAGCAGCAGCTCTAGCCATCTCTCTAACCCCCACCACCACCCGGTGGCATCGTCGTCGAGAGAGGAACCCATTTTGCCCTTAACCCGAGCCTCCCCGTGCCTACCTCGTCATCGGAGAGCTTGCCAAGTTGCTCTGCCATACGCACCTAGCTTCTCCCTTTCTCGTTCTCTCTGCTAGTGGGCCTGTGTGATTAAAAGGATGATTAATGCCTAGTAATAGAGATTAAGTGCAACAAGATTATGACACGTGGGGCCAACCATAAAGATTAAAGAAAATCTAATTTCAAACGTTGTAATAAATGAGTCTATGACATGTGAGACCACCCCCGATTTATAAATAAAAATTAATAAAACAAAGGAATGAGTCACTAACAAGTAGGCCCCACATGTAACTTAATAAAAATCCAAAAAAATGAGAAAGCCGCCTTTACTTCTAAGGAAAATACGCTTTCTCTGTTGGAAAATGTAAACCTCGATAGAACATAGGGAAGAATATGCTTTCTCTGCTGAAAAGCGTAAACTTTGGAAAAATACGCTTTTGACATCACCTTTTCTATTTTCTGGAATTTTCAAACCAAAGCAAATTGAAACCTTAATAACTTTTGCATACAAACTCCAAATGAGATGATTATTTGTTCTAAATTCATCTAAAATCATGATATACCTCAATATGAAAAAATATTTGGATCTTTTTGCATTTGAAATTATTTTGCTATATTTAATTTGCTTCCTGCTCTTTTTGAATAGACGTTGATTATTCGAACAAATTTCAAGACAATCCTTCACTATCATATTCAGATCAACTAGAGTAAGGCAAGAACCTCCTTTAACCATGTTTATCCTACTATTTTAATTATTTTACTTCTTTTGCAAAAATCTATCATGCATGCGTGTAGGTTTGATATAAAATTGCTATTTTTGGGATAACGGTTGTTGGAAATACTATTCGATGCAAGATCCTCCATGATGTGTTGATATCCTTTCTGCTGTAGCCACT
This sequence comes from Phyllostachys edulis, assembly GCA_036346405.1. NCBI lineage: Eukaryota > Viridiplantae > Streptophyta > Magnoliopsida > Poales > Poaceae > Phyllostachys > Phyllostachys edulis. The sequence continues at coordinate 48,003,570 of CM070563.1, read as the reverse complement.
AGTATTATGGTTAGACTATGAGCGATGTCTACTTGGATTTTTCAAATGCAAATATTGCATAATTGCTTATTTGGGCTATAGTCTTCAATGAAAATTGTGAAAAGGATGACAAGATAATTATGAATTTGGGGGGATTTTGAAAAGAAAGTCCAGATGGGTGCACCTCTTTTATTTTGTATAAAAAATAAAAACTTAGTCTGTGACGCGGACGAGTTATATTGTATTCTGAAAAGTGTGAGAGAAGAATCTCACAAGTAGATAGGGGGAGATCCATATCACAGATGGTTCAGAATAGAACCGCTCAGGATATTCTCAGAATACGCATTTGGTTTTAATGGAAACCGCCTACGATATTATGTTTCACAGACGGTTTTAACTTAAAACCGTTTGTGATACTCTGAGAACCCTAACTACTTTTTGCTGATTTTTGGCTAGCCTCAGGAATTGCTAGCCATGCCCTCTGTTGACAGATACATCAGAAAATTGTTGACAACATCACAGATAATCATTTGTTGACAACTCAAAGTGATCATTACTCAAAATAAATTACAAAACATCGAATTTGTTCAATTATTGTCGCTATAGTTATAATTGGATTACAGTTGAGTCAATTGTTTGCGTGAAACTCTAGGTCGGCGACGGAGTGAAACTCTCCTTGGTGATGTACTATTTCTGACATGATAAAGTTGCAGAGCTGCCCTCGAACGTCCACGATCTCTTGCGCAACGAGTCCATCTAAATCTATCATCAAGTCCTGTCGCTAGGAAGAGAAAAATGGTAAGCATATATATTTAAATTTACAATTAGAAAAAATTATTTGGAGATTGACAAACCTCAGGATTCTTCGTCTTAGCACTAATGATTTGCTGCATATGATGGCAAATGTAGATTGCACATAGCTCATCATTTTTTTGCTGGCGGCACTGCAAAAATAGAATTACATATATACGTATAGTCAATTAAAGACACATTATTATGAAGTATGATATAGGATTATTGTGTTGTAGCGTGTACCAAAAATTTCGTCCTGTGTCTTAGTTGGGCGCTGGATCCATTTTATTGTCCTTCTTTACCAACATAGGTGATGAACGAACTACATGATTTAAAAAAGTTATCCTCGGCCATTTCAAACGAAGGAAGAGTACAATAGAGTTATGTATGGAGGAAATGAGTATACTTGTCGAGTATTCCTCGCAGAATGCTGAAGTTGTGATTGTTTCTGACTAGGGAATAAAGGTATATCACCTTGTTCCTCCTGGGTATAATGACTAAAAGGATCTAGTGGTACCTACTCATGTATGTCGCTATAGTCATTAAACCTAAGTACAAATTAATGAAATTTGCATAGCAAATAGTGAAGCACTTACCCCTGGTTGTAGGGCACCACTATGTAGTCCTTGTAGTCTTGACGAAGCAATGCCGCTGTTATGTAGTTCTCGACGAAGGACGGGTCTGTTTCGATGGTTTGCATAGATACCACGTGTGGGTCGAGGAAACCCACCGGTTCTCACCCTTCCCGGGCATTTTTCATCATGTATCTATACATAAGCAATGAGTTGTGATATTTATCGGTATTACATGAATGTAGAACTTGATTGTACACACTTACAGTGTCCAACATCGTAGAAGTGAGGTGTCGAGGCCAACGAGGTTGAATAGTTCATATAAGTCGTTGAAGCCCACGACGAAGTTGCCCGTCCCATTGAAGAAATGCTTATCCTTGTATGCGACGGTGATTCCAGTATCGCACCCCTTCTTTCCGGTCTTTCGCATGTACCAAGCATGCAAAGCCTAACAAGCAAATCCAGCGCGGGCTAATTCTGTGTCGGGGCACAACGGTTTTCCAATGGAGTACTTCCTGGGCTTCTCGAAGTTGGGAGGTGACTTAATGTTCATCGATTTCGATTTGGCCTTAACGATTGGTAGCGTCTTCCTGCGAGACGACTTGGGAACTGATACGGTAGCATGCTTTTCTTGTTCCTTCGGCGTCTTCTCCATGGGAATCGATGAGGTGGCCTTTTGAGGCGAAGGATGAGGTGGATTCATCGAGGGTCCCATTGGAGAGGAATGGTCGTGTCGAGATTGCGGCACTGCTCGGTCCAAGGCGATGTCCTTCTTGGGCCACTGGATAAAAGTGTGTCGAGCATCCCCTAGTGTTCTGATGTCTTCGTTCGGGCAAATCTCCAGTGGGACGACCATGAAACTGTCATGTACCATGTCCACCACGACCCTGGCATAACCCTGCGCCAGCTGGGCACCGTGCTGCACTACCCCATCCTGGTATGGATACACCATCCCCCGCCCAGCCTCAATAGAAATGGACCCAACGAGCCTCATTAGGAGCTTGAAGGGCGTCGGCTCCTACAAAATGATACGCAATTAGCTAAGGCATCCTATAGGTCTATCTTTGTCGCATTCCAGAGATGTACATTACCTTGATGTCGTCGATAGGTAATTGGACGTCGTCATGATCAGAATCTTTCATGGACGCGACGCTACTCCGATGTCGAGGAGGACTGGTTCCCAAAATAATGGGGGCGGCTTGCGACTGGTTGAGGAGTACTTGATTCAGTTGATCCTCCAATCTTGCTATATGTCCTTGAAATTTTGCAGTAAGCACCTCTTCCAACACTTTGTCGTACTTGGCCTTGGATCTCTTCCTACTCCTATACGTGCAGTAGTCGTCTGCGAATCCATCCCTCCAAGGTACGTTAACCCCCTTGCCTCGTGTGCGACCTGGGTGCTCCTTGTTTCCCAAGGCCGTAAATAGTATATCCCTCTCCCTGTCTGCATGGAAGGAGCCTTGGGAAGTTTGGGCAGTCAATTCATGCTGCAAGAGGTCATCATGTTATTACAGACACTATGAAGTTATGGACTTATAAACAACTAGGTAGTTCGACATATTTACCACACGTTGGGACACTTCTTAGTCCGCCGAGTTTGTGAAAGAGATGCTGCCCGAAAACGAGACTTGTGCCCTCGCTTTTAACTAGCTTAGGGAACGCGGGTTTGTGATATCAGGAAATGGATTCTCCTTCGCCGCCCATTGCGTGGATTTAGCCGTGTACCCAGTGGTGCCGAGTCTGTGGGGGTGAGTGTTTCGTGTCTGGAGAGCTTTGTGCGCCGCACTTTGCTCCATAAATTCGGCCGCCGTCTTCACAGCCACAAAGGCGTCCCATGTTTCCCGCGTCAAGAATCCATACTTCGTGAAGGGCGTCTCACCCTTGTTCACGTACCTCGTGACAAGAATGCTCTTGAAGTTCCTCCACGCTTGACCCATCGAGAGCAACGCATGCCATTCCACGCGTGCCATGTCTGCTTCTGGGATGGTGAATTTGCTTGAAAGTTCTATCCACAGCGCGCCTCTCTGAGCATTCATCAGAGACTTCCACTTTGGTGTGGTGACAGGGACTCGTTCCCTTGCAAGTATCCCGCAGATGGTCCGGAATCTCGCCGCTGATCTTGCGGGACTCAGAGGGACCCCAACGTCACTGACCTCCGTGATGATCAGTCGGCCCGCAGGCAATTTCGATTTTCCTCTGCCATCTCGCTTACGTATCATTATCGTTAGTGACAGCGGCGAAGACGACGCCTCTGCCTTCTACGGCGTCTGTGACGGCGGCGAAGACGGTGCCTCTGCCATCTCGCTTACTTGCTATCTATAAAAGGTACATATGCTCAACATGTGCAATATTAGCAAATAATCATAATTAATTCCAGCATCAATATGAAACAATAAAGCATTAATCCAACAGCATTTAAATGACCAAATTAACACAATCAAATGTAAATCATTCAAGTCATTTAAATTGATTGAAATGCTAAACATATACGACATGTATATGAATGAAATTAGCATAGAGCATGTCAACAAAGCCCACTGATCAATTTGCAATATCTTCAGTACTAGATTCAGTTCACAGATTATCAAAGACTATCAGAGACAACAGAAGGCAATCTATTATGAAAAACAGAATAGAGCAATGATATCAAGATAATCACAATATCATTTCAGCAATAAGCCTTATCAAAGATATATAATTAACATTCTTTTGTCCATTCAATTCACAGATTATCAAAGACTATCAAATTCACAAATTATCAAAGACTATCAAATTCACAGATTATCATAGATATATAACTAACATTCTTTTGTTCATTCAATTCACAGATTATCAAAGATATATAATTAACATTCTTTTGTTCATTCAATTCACGATTATCAAAGACTATCAAATTCACAGATTATCAAAGATTATCATAGATATATAATTAACATTCTTTTATTCATTCAATTCACAGATTATCAAAGACTATCAAATTCACAGATTATCAAAGATTCTCATAGATATATAATTAACATTCTTTTGTTCATTCAATTCACAGATTATAAAAGATATATAATTAACATTCTTTTGTGTATACATGGATACAGATTATCAAAGATATATAATTAACATTCTTTTGTTCATTCAATTCACAGATTATCAAAGATATATAATTAACATTCTTTTGTTGCAATACTCACAGTGCAAGGAGGAGGCCGGTGCAGGGAGGAGGCCGGTGCAGGGGAGGAGGACGATGCGGGGAGGAGGCCGGCGCGGGGGAGGAGGCCAGTGTAGGGGAGGGGCCACGGGGAGGAGGCCGGTGTAGGGGAGGAAGCTGACACGGGGAGGAGGACGGTGCGGGGAGGAGGCCGGCAGAGGGAGGACGCCGACATGAGGAGGAGGCCGCACGTCGAGGCGGCGGCTGCGTCGTCGATGTCTGGGACGGCGGCGTCGTTGAGGTCGGGGGCAGCGACGTCAAGGTCGGAGGCAGCGGTGCAGGGGAGGAGGCCGACACGGGGAGGTGAACGGGCAAACCCTAGAGGAGGCGAAGAAGCGTGCGAGAGCTGAGCGGGCTAAGTACTGGGGAGAGGAATGGGCAGCACTAGGGATATAAATGGATGAGGCGTAGGGTTAAGTACTGGGGAGAGGAATGGGCGGCACTAGGGATATAAATGGACGAGGCATAGGGTTATGAAGGCCTATCAAAGAAGGTTCTATTCATAAGGAATCACAGACGGTTCTATTAATGAACCGTCTGTGATATTTCCCAAAGTTGTGTTTTTGGTTTCTTGGATTTTCTCGGGAAGCGGTAGTACCGGCATTGTGGTCGCAGTACTACCGCCGGGCGGTACCGCAAGAGTGAGCGGTAGTACCGTATGTGTAGAGTTTTGAACGCGTGTTCTGATCGAACCGTTAGATCTTGATCTAACGGTCTTTATTGAGAGGAATGTTCAGACCGTCCGAACGTGAAGTGGATTGTGAGCGTTGGATTGAAATCGGACGGTTAAAATCATGTGAACATTCGGACCATCCGAACGGTGCCCAGGATCCAATGGCTGAGACCCGCGGTCCAATCGGCCATGCAATCTGGGCCGTCCACGTGTCTGTGGATTGGTTTCTGAGGCCTGTGTGAGTTTTGCCAAACATTTGTACCGCAGGGTTAATGGCGGTAATACCGCGATGAGGTAATACCGCATGTTGAAAGGCGGTACTACTGCGGCTCGGTCATACCGAAGGTAAGCAGTATGGTTTTTCCAGAGAAGGTGATTTTGATGCTCTGGTGTGCTTGAGGAGCGGTATGACCAGGCTTTGGTTGCCGGTAGTACCTCATGGCGGAATGACCACGCGTGAGCGGTATGGAATTCTCCAAGTTGCGGTACGACCGTAGTGCTTTGAGCGGTATGATCGCAATGTGGTAATACCGGGGTTTAGTTGGCGGTAGTTCCGCTTGTGAATTAAATTGAGCTGAATGTTGTTTCAATTGGAGAATTAATTTTGGGTTAGGTCAAGTTCATGTTCATCAGTGCATATGTGTTGCATGATGCATGTGTTGGCTAACGTGGGTTAAGTTGTGAAGAACTTGTTCCCGGAAATGGTTTCTTGGTCTATTGCTGTGCAGGTGGCTTGTAGGTCTATGACGGTCAGCAGTGAGGTGGATCGGGACTAAGCTTGAAAAGCTAAGGTCCAGAACGGTCGAGGATGCCGAGTGAGGTCGGAGGACTCAAGCGGGGTGCAGGATGGACAAGGGTGACCGAACGGGCAGTTCGGTGCCGGTGGGATCTGGACGGGAGAGACTTGACGACATGGAGCCGTTGATACTCCACATTACAATGAACATCCACATTGACATCAATATTAAAGATGACAAGTCCATAACACATTAACACATGACAATGGAATAAATTAATTACAATGGAGTAAATTCTTAATTAAAATATAGCCCTTCATGATGATCGACGCGCATATAGCAAGCTTCCTCATTGGGTTCTTCCTCGAGCCTGATGCCGTCTCCGAAAGGAGGCAACTCGTCAAATTGATTGTATTCTTCCTCGTCCACTACATAGTCAACTCCGACAATCCTCCTTTTTCCATGAAGCACTACGTGACGCTTCTTATTTGCCGGGTCGGTTACATAGAAGACTTAAACAACTTGGTTAGCCAGTACGAATGGTTCGTCTTTGTATCCGACACGTTCGAGGTCCACGGTAGTGACGCCGTACTTGTCGACCTTCATCTGTGGGCGATGGACCCAACGGCACCGAAATAGGGGGATCTTGAAAAGCACGTAGTTAAGCTCCCATATCTCCTCTATTTGCCCATAGTACGAGCTCCTCAGCCCATCGGTACTGAATGCATCTATGTAGACACTGCTATTCTGGACTGTGCTCTTCCTATCCTGAGCTGCCGTATAAAATATGTACCCATTTATGTCGTATCCTTGCCATGTGACAATTGTAAATTGTGGCCCTCTTGCCAACCATAGCAGTGTATCATCACTTGATGACCTCCCAGTGATTTGCACCTTTAACCATTTGTACAACCGACGGTTGTGCTCTCTCATGATCCAAAACCTCCGACCGGTCTGGATTCTGTTGGTATACCATGTCTTTATGCTCATCGATGTACGGGGACACTTGGGTCATGTGTTGCAAGACCGTGAAATGGGCTTGAGCGTATGTATCCAGATGGGGAGTTATTGATTTCCTTCCGATGGTCCCGATACCATCCAGCCTTCCCTCATGATGAGATAGAGGCACACCTATCGGTTCCACCTGTGCCATGTAGTCGACGCAGAACTCAATGACCTCTTCGGTAGTTCTCCATCCAGCCTTCCCTCATGAACAAAGGTCTCACCGAGTCCTCCATTACGCCCTTGAATTTACAAAACTCTCTCTCACTGTAGTTCTCATCTGTATCGCGTAGCATCTGATCCAGATTGTCATCGTGCGACCTATCCTTATCAAAAGCACAGTCCACATCCGGCATATCGTTCACTTCCTCGGCGATGCCGTCATTACTAACTTCCTGTGTAATCTGCTCTTCATCGTGACTGGTCCAATATGTATACCCTTTTTTGAAACCCCTTCGAATCAAGTGCGCTTCTATCTGTGCCGGGTTGTTAAAGATTTTCAGATTACCGCAATCAATGCATGGACAGTACATAAATTTTATCCCCTTCTTCAGCATATGCCGCTCGGCGGCTCTTCTAAAAGCAACTACGCCATTAATGTACTCTTGACTCACACGGTTCACACCGTACATCCAGTTTCGGACCATCTACGCTACACATGTAACAAATTAGTTTCAAATTAGATATCAAGTACACCTTACCAACCTCAATTAGGTCATAAAACTGATCAAGCACTGAATTGTAACATGTTGCATGAATTTCTCCACCATGTGAATCAAGGATTAGCGTATTTAACGACAATTATTACAATAAATATTTATTACTACAAATAATCATTACAAACAGTTCATGCCCCTCCACTTTTTTCTAGGCATTCAACTATGAATGAGACAATTTCAGTGGACATGTTGAGGCATGCATATTCTACAAACTACAAAGATCATCTATATATGTGTATTAATCAACAATAGAACATTTCATCATAGTCGGAAACAGTATTAAAAACACCTGCTTCATTCAAATGCTTTTACAAGTTTCTTCCAATTCCAAAATGATTAACAAGATCAAGTGTATAATGAATTGAGATAATTAGATTTGTGATTTGTTAGGGTACTACAAACCTCCAATTTTTCAAAGAACAAAAAAGGTCAGAAAACTAGATCTCATCCAAAGCAGGGGTAAAAGAACTTTATTTTTCTAGTAATCCTATAGGATAATGTAATAGCCAATTATTATAACAACAATCCACTCCTTTTAAAACTTTCCATTGAATTTTCACTAATTCTTGGTATTCATATAAACCTTCCAGTGGCTCCATTTCAGGTACTTCTAAAAAAGACTGATTTCTTCAAGAGCATTTCAACTGTAAGCTACACAAATGAATTTGCAGAGTATTTCTAAAGGTCATATATTTCAGAATAACAAGGTCATTCTTCAATCCCAACTAAAGCAAAGCTATTGTTAGATCTGCAGTTAACTGGCTTATTATACTCTTGATGAGATCGATGTTAATTCCTCTCGTTTGACATTTACCTTGGTGGGCCAACAGGGCAGGGCGGGCAGCCAACGAGGAGGTGCTAGGACCGGTGAGGGGGAGCGGCGGAGGTGGGCAGGAATGGACAGGGGCGGCGGAGGTGGGCAGGAATGGGCAGGGGCGGTCTGTCGGGGTGACCTATTAACAGGATATCACAGACGGTTCGAATTACAAACCGTCTGTGATACTTATCACAAACGGTTGTACTAAAGAACCGTCTGTGATACTAGAGATTATCACAGACGGTTCCATTAAAGAACCGTCTGTGAATTATCACAGATGGTTCAACTAAAGAACCGTCTGTGATACTGGAGATTATCACAGATGGTTCTTTAATAGAACCGTCTGTGATACTGAGTATCACAGATGGTTTGTAGTTCAAACCGTCTGTGATAGGCCCGACAGACCTAACATAGACGGTTCAAATTTAACCGTCTGTGATAGGGCGTCTGCTATAGCCTGTTTTGTAGTAGTGAAAGGCTTCGACACATGCTCTAGACTGCTTACCAAAGGTAGTGAGCAGTGGTATCAATGGATGCCAAACAAACTAGAGAATTCATGTGCTGTGGGTAAAGCATTACACCTCTACAGAGTGTAAATCTATTTAAATAGCCGTGCTCGTGGTCACAAGTGTGCTTGGTGCGGTCCATCGGGTTAGTCTTGGATTTCATTAAAACAATTTCGTTGGAAAATGATGAAATGATGTTATGGTTGTCATTTGTGTTGAGTGTCATGCTTATGGCTGAAAACAAGATGTTGCTTGCAGCCGAGGGTTGCGAGTTGTTGATTATCCAATTACTTAATCGTTGTCCTCAGATCTATTTAACTGCTCCTTAAAAACCTTGTTGCAAATTACTACATATGCGTATTGCAAATAAAACTTGCTTGATGCTGAAAATCACTTGTAGCTTAGAGCCTCACCCTTTGATAACCTTGCATTTATATAAGTTTTACGATACACTACAAGTCTTGCTGAGTACACAATGTATTCAATCTTACTTAAATTATTGTTTAGAGTATGAGGACGAGCCTATGCCAGACGATGTCTTATTTGCACCTGGAACCGGTGGGTTCGGTGACGGGTCTTTCTAGGGCTAGTCTCTTGTCGGTTGCCTTTGGGATTGGATGGGCATGCCGCTGAATATTTTGGATCTTCTACTATATTTTTCTTCCGCTATTAGTTTGCTACTCTTGATACTTAAGTTTTTATTTGGCCAGTCGGCCCATGTGTTGTAAATGTTGTATATGCTTAAGTTCTGTACCATAACTTGTTTTATTTAGCATGTATGGATGTATGGATGTGAATGCCATTGTTGTGAATGTGTGTGCTGGCCACTGATCATGGAGACTAGTACGGTACATAGATAAGTACTTCGGGTATTCAAAGGCCGGGTCTGACAAATTCTCTGATTAAAGTGAGAATTTTTACAATTTTTATTTTTCTAATTAATGTGGGAATTTTTACTTTTTTACCACCAAAGATTAACGTGGGGTCTCCCAAAGGAGCCTCCCATTTGTATAGATAGATAGATAGATAGATAGGTCCAATATTTTCCGGGAATGATTCACCGAGTTGATTGACACTTAAAACATAAAATTGAGGTAGCTACTACCCAAGTAGATAGACATATATCCTTCAAGATGGTTATGCAGCCAGAAACCTGTTTAAAATATGGCTGGTTTTTGTCCATCGTAAAAATCTAACAGCCAAAGCTCTATATTTCTGAACTTTTTGGAAAGCTTGTGTTTGTTTTATTTTCCAGAATCATTTAAAAAACCATCTGACACTAGGGTTTTCTATTCTCCCTAATAATAGTTTCATCCCTCCACCACCACCACCACCACCTTAACTCCCAACCAATCGGCTTGCCACCATCTAGATCTGTCTGGAACCTCTCACATATATGTGGTAGACGCGTGATCACCCTCTTAGTATTGGGCAAATCCATAGTATCGACGGTAATATGCACAATGTAAACAATTCTACAACACAGTAATTGAAGCATATTACAAGGGTTCAACACTCAAAAGTAAGCATGCAGTTTATTTGTTTCGTGAACAACAGATTGTAGCTAAATTTTTTATTGAAGGCGGCGTTTTAACATTACTGGAGTAGTACTAGTTTACGTACACACCCGGAGATTACATCCACAACATTGATTGAAGTACATCTATAAACAGTACATTATATTCCCTTGCAACAGCTTATTTGATTAATTAGGGCCGTCGATATCTTACATAATATCACATCAGAATTAGTACCTGAAATTAACGCAAATATATCTTTCGCACCCAAACAGCCCCACAGAAATTGAGATCGTGATGGATCCCAAACAGGCACTAGTTCTTTGTATCATGACCAATGCCTGGTTCGCATCCTACATAACGACTGCTGCACGAATGTCGTGGGATTGCATGGTAGTTGTCTACAGTGGTGCCACCACCAACGCCAAGGGTGGGTTTTGCGCTGCGGATGGTCTCACCGGCGTTGTCATTTTTCACCGTCCCCATGCCGCGAATCGCCAATCCTTGTGTGACCATGGCAAAGACGAGCATGATAGCTGTGACCTTAATCCATGCTTTCATTGGCTCTTTCATGGTGATCGAACTGGGGAGAGAGAGAGAGAGAGAGAGAGAGATCAGTAAATAAATTCAGATGTTTCAAACCCGATATGGACAATATAGAAGAATGAAAGGTGATCATAAGCAAGAACAAGAAAGAGAGTCGAGCCTGCAAAATCTCCACTGTAATATCCGACGTTTGGGTTCTACTGTGTCTTGAAGGCTATAGTTTGGTTAGGCACGCTTTATATAGTGAGAAAAGCTAACAAATAAAAGATTGATGAATGGTACACTAGTATAAAAAACCTTCATTTGGGTTGTAAAAGATTCTCATTTCGTTCGCTTGGGACCAGTAGAATCCTGTAGTGCAAAATGAAAGTCAAATTCGTACCTGCCTTTTTACTGTGGCCAGTAACGTAAATTAGTCGCAAATATCGTAATTTTAAAGATTATGCTGATTACGTGGCCCAGACATTGTTGAAGAAATAATAAATTATGCAGAGATCATCCCACACTACCGACAGTATTTCCCACTAAGATGGTGGTTTATGCGCTGCAATGCAACGACTTGATATTTTATTTACTGGTGGGGAATAACGCTGCCTAAACTTTAACCCGTCCGTTTCGATCGGCCACTTTTTTTATTAATTAACCTTTTTTTAAAATTTTATTTTAAAGTTAACCTTCAACGCACTTTATTTCTAATTCTGACCCCTTTGGTCACGCTACAGGTAGTGGCGTGACAAAACAACACTGTCACGAGCTAGGATAAGTCCCCAAAATAGCACTTTTTGTCACGCCACTGGTTGTGGCGTGTCCAAATAACACTGTCACGCCACTTCCAGTGACGTGACAAGAGTTTGACCAGAAATGGGCTGGCGTGATAATGTTATTTTGTCACGCCACGGATGGTGGCGTGACCAAAGGGGTCAGAATTGGAAGTAAAGTGCGTCGGAGGTTAACTTTAAAATAAAATTCAAAAAAAGGTTAAGTAATAAAAAAAAAATTCATCGATCAAAGCATGTAGGTAAAAGCAGAAATATTAATTGCATCCAGCAAATTGGTTATTAACACTTAACAGTAGAATTTCCATGCAGTCTCAGAATTATCGGATAATATTTGAGATGGAGGATACATGCACTACCAGAAATCACTTAGTTCCCGAGTGCTTATATGTTTCCCGAGTGTTTGGACGAAAACACTCGGGAAGATCCCAAGTGTTTCACAAGATACTCGGTACGAGACATCAACACTCGGGAGAATTAACTTTCCCGAGTGTTTCAAATAACACTCGGGAGATCAAAATAAAATCCCGAGTGCACCGAATCGAAAACACTCAGGACCTTTTTTTTCCGGTCGCACCCATTATTTCCCATCGCACACCCATTTATTTCCCGTCGCGCCCTTTATTTCCCGTCACATGCCCGCTCGATATCCCAACCCCAATTAATCCCGCAGCCGCGCGCCTCCCGTCCTCCGCCTCCTTCTCCCTCCTGCTCACGGCTGCTCCCCCACCCCGCAGCCCCGCGCCCTCCCTCCTTCCGCGCTCACGCCGCCTCTCCTCCTTGCCTTGCCTCCCTCCTCCTCCTCCCTCCCCTGGCGCCACAGATCCAGCGCCTCCGGCCGCCTCCCTCCTCCCGGATCTGGCGCCTCCACCGCCTTGCGCCGCCCTCCTCCTCACGCCCGCCTGCCTCCTCCTCCTCTCCTCCCCCAGCGTCGCCCACACATCCAGCGCCTCCAGCCGCCTCCCTCCTCCCCGGATCTGGCGCCTCCACCCAGCCTGCGCCGCCGCCCTCCTCACGCCGCCTTGCCTCCTCCCTCCTCCCTCCCAGCGCCCGCAGATCCAGCGCCTCTAGCCGCCTCCCTCCTCCCGGATCTGGCGCCTCCACCGCCGCGACGCCGCCTCCTCCCGGATCTGGCGCCTCCACCGCCGTGACGCTGCCCTCCTCGACCTGACCGGATCTGGTGCCTTCGCCTTTGGTGGGCTCGGCGCCGCCCGCATCCAGCGCCTCCGGCCGCCTTGGTGCAGCACCGCCTCCGCCCGGCAATGGCGCCCGCACGCCTCTCCTCAGCGCCTCCCTCTACGCCGGTTGGCCCGGCGCCGCTGTCGCCGTTGAGCCCGACCCGGTTCGCCTCCCTACTGTCGGTCTACCTGGTTCCCCTCTGGCTTGTCACCGTCTCCGACCTCCGGCGCTATAAGTAATACAAAAAAAAAACTTGTTTTTGTAGGCATACAGTCAGCAGTTGGAGAGCAGCCGATCCAAGCTGACGCACCTTGAACAAGAGCTCCAAAGGGCAAGGCAACAGGTAGGCCCTTCAATTTTCAGCATAAACATCCTTCTGTTTTGAGCGATCATCGATTGAATAGCTGGTGATATGTGTACGTATTTGTTACAGGGAATCTTCATCGCGAGTGGAGGCTCAAGCGACCATGGTTACTCAATTGGAGGAAATGGTATTCCCAGTGCTCAATTTTTTTATTCCATCATGGCATTTACACAATATACTTGTTCAAAAATATTCATGCAATACTGACCCTGTAGTGTAGTTTTGTTAGGATCTTGGAAGTTGGGACCGTAAGCTAAATTTCATTTTGGCTTCAGATTTTTGTATATTGTTTAATGCGATATTGCATTGTCGATTTCTTTGTAGTTCCAATTGCTAGGAAACGTTTCTATGAGTTCCTGAATAATTAACTCAGAAGAATATCTATTCATGTAGGTGCCTTGGCGTTCAATCTGGAGTATGCACAGTGGCTTGACGACCACCAGCGCCACATCAACGACCTCAAGGTGGCTCTAAATGCACAAATCAGCGATGACGAGCTGCGTGTTCTTGTTGACACCGTGATGATGCACTATGACCAGGTACCATGGCCATCGTGTCATACTTCTATAACTGAAATCCAGAAAGGTAGCAAGATAACAAAGGTTAGCATAAATTTCCATACTTTATGTTGTGGCTTTGAACTGTGGTACCATGGTCATCATGGCCATCGTGTTGTACTTGTATAACTAAAATACAGAAATGTAGCAAGATAACAGAGGTTAGCATAAATTTCCATACTTTCTTTGTGTGTGCGATGCTCTCGGCTTGCAGTTTCTAAATACTAAGTTATTGCATGTTTAGCATTCAGAATGTTAACAAGACATAGCTATTGCTGGTCATTCCTCGAGTCCAATGGATGAATATGTTAGCTTGCAGTTTTCTGAAATATGATTGTGAAGTGCGTATAAATGGTTTGCCAGTATTCTTCTCTTTGAATACTGTTGTTTTCAAGTGTGCTAAATTGTGTCCCTTTCTAGCTGACAACTGTATTAGCCTTCTGTTTTCATTTGCTCATTCGAATCAGTGCTATTGTGGACTCTTTTGTTGAACTGAAAATGTTATCGTGGCCTAAAACAAAACAGATAGTAATGGTTTTGGGTTTCTTCTCGTAAATAAAATAGAGAATAACGGCACAATGTATTCAGCATTGTCAAAACACGCGCGCCCAAGGGCGCGCCTGGGCTACTAGTGACCAAAGAGAATAGGACACACTTCTCAAGATCACCAACATCAAAGTTTCAGGTAATCCAATACCACTGGAAGTTCGAAGTAAGGAGGAGTGCAGATCTATATGCCTGAGCAATTGCACGTGTACTGCATATGCACATGAACACGAATGCATTATCTGGAATAGTGAACTCTGGGATCTTAAACAATTATCTAATGGTAATATTGATGGTGTTGTAAACTTATGTTTGTTCCATCTGGTATTTTCTATCTATTCCTTTTTCACCTGCTGCCCTAGTCCCAAAAATTCACTTTCTGCTCATGACACATAGGGAAACAATTATATGAATAGAAAGGTTGTGTTTATAAGCACTTGTTATAAAGTAACATGAAGCCACTAACTGGCCTCTTTGACATTGATCTTGTGAAATTTCATTAAAAGAATTCCAGTGGATGAGGAGATGGTTTTGAAGTCACAGAGTTTGGTCATGGTCGTGTTGCGCTTATTGGATTTCCTAGGTATCCCTCTTATGCCACAAAATTGAGTACTACATTTTTGGGTTTCAAGCATTTTGGTTTGTAGCGTGTATATACAATCCTTTTACTCTGTTATAATCATATGCTTCCTTGTATTCATGACGATGCTTGTGTTGGAAAGTCACCTCTTTTAGCTATGTAAACCGTGACACATTATGAATCAGATCATCCGAGTTCGCAACCCTTACTTGCATTCCCGGTATTATCCATTACAATGATACCAAAATCCATTACTTGCGTTGGTCTCAGATTATTTAGCCCATTCCCATCCTGTGGCAAAAGATGCGTGCAAATGATATAAATATGTATTATTGCTCGAGTGTTATATTATACTAAATATTTTTCTTTTTACGATTCGCTAAAATCGCCATTTCAATCATCGATGGTCTAAAGAAATCATACATTGAGAAGTTGAGGCCTTTAGAGAAAACTTATCAATTCCATGACTTTGTTTCTCCTTTCTTTGGTAAGTACCGATGTATTGTATCACCCTTTCTCCCTGGTTCTTATTTTCATTGAGTTACA
Organism: Phyllostachys edulis; assembly: GCA_036346405.1. Lineage (NCBI taxonomy): Eukaryota > Viridiplantae > Streptophyta > Magnoliopsida > Poales > Poaceae > Phyllostachys > Phyllostachys edulis. Next base: position 47,987,960 of record CM070563.1, on the reverse strand, counting down.
TTTTTTAATGTATTGCATCGTGCTTTTAGACTGCACAACCAAACTAGCATTTCTCCCTAAAGATGCCCCGAAACAAGGACATGTATAACCATATTATGTAAACTAGAAAAAAATCGACACAAATGATACCAGATAATAAATACCCAAACTCTCATTTCTTTGTGTCGGGATGTCAAAGGAGGGCTTCTTCAAAGACACTTATGTATTTCCTCTCATGCTATTAAAATAAGAAATTGCAAATGATGCTTGTATTGTTCATTCCTACTGACTTTAATGTGAAAGTTGCATTGCTAAAATAATATATGATGTCTATTCTGTCACTCCCAATTTACATGCTTGACTTTACCATAGAAGTTTCTACATCATAACTTTCAAGTTGTCTTATTTGTAGACTAGAGTGATTTTGATGCAAAGCCAATGGTCATGCTGTTGGGTCAATACTCCACGGGAAAGGCCACATTCATAAAGCATTTACTAAAGACATGTGATATCTGAGGCAATCGCCAACAAATGTATCGCATGTAGCACCAATCGGCAATGTTGCATATGGACCGTGCATTACATCAATTGGTTTAATTATGTCAAATCGACATGATTTCATGGAGGTTGCATAACTTGGTATAGCTGTTTATACTTAATTGCTTTGGGTATTGGTAGATCTATGGTTCTTGAAACACATAATGGAGATTAAGTTTATGAAATGATCTGGTTTCTTTTGATGACACAATAGATGTCTTATCAAATTTTAGGAAGTTAATTAAATTTCCATGAATGATGATTCTTGGAAGATGCATATTTTGATTCGATAGTCATGACTCATGACACTTATTTTTTGGTTCCTCACGCTTTTGGATTGAATTACATGCTTTTTGGATTTCCATATAATTAGCATGTGTGAGCTTGAAACCCGCAAAGGGTAGTGCAAGTTTCTAAAAGTGTTGTGATTTCGCAAAAAGGCGGAAGGGTGCATTGTATCACCTCTCGATTCGATGATAGTGAGGCGCCTTTCCAAAGTCAAGGTTGGGTGCTTTCAGATGTCAAGATGGCGACAACGATAAAGGGCGCATTTATTAATCGCTGCGATGATTTCTTGAATATATTTAAAATATATGTAATGTTATTTCAGAGGTGCTCATATTGGACCAGAGCCTACAACCCATGATTTGTTATTACCGTAAGTTCTCTATGGAGATGTCAAATACCTTGCCTAACTTTTGTTAGTTCAAGTTTTCATATTCAGTTCAAGACATATCTTCCCATCATCTTCCCATTCCAAAGATACACCTTTCCACTCTCGCAATCCCGACCGATGAAAGATGCATTCCTGGAAACACAATTGCCGTGCAAACTGACATGCCATACAATGGGTTGTCGTCTTTTGGAACGATGTTTTTATGTTGTGGGTTTTGGCGGTTAAAGTTTACTCTCTCTGTCTCTCTTTTCATGTATATATCTGAATTTGAACTCGAATATGTTGTGGATGTCCGATCTATATATGTGAATGTTGTATTGTGAACTTGGATATTATGTTAACGTTATCGAATCTATATATGTAATGATTTGTGGCTAATCGGTGGTATTTTTCTTGCTCTGGAATGTATGGTTTGTTTGATTGCCGATCGAGTTTCCTGTCAGCCTAAGCTCTGTAATGTATAAAATTGATTTGGGTAATTCCTAAGTGTTTATTTGACATACACTCGGGAAAATCACAAGTACGCATGTGCACTGGATTGCCACATGGCTAGATTTCCCGAGTGTAGTTGGCCGAAATACACTCGGGAAAATACTCTGTTACGGTGGGTGAACCCGTCGTGCGAACTGTTCTCCCGAGTGTTGTGTGTTTCCCGAGTGTAAGTTATAACACTCGGGAAATTTATTTTTCCCGAGTGTAACTCTTGGGAACACTCGGGAAACCAGTTTTTTCCCGACATAAAGCTCCCGAGTGGTTTTTCCCGACGGCTGACCTTCGGGAATTCGTGTCCCGAGTGTTTTAGAGCTTTTCTCGAGTGTTTTGGGCACTCGGGAAAATAACAGATTCTGGTAGTGATGTGTCCCTAGATTGGCATATTATTGGCTAATATTTCCCGATATAACAAATTAGGTGAAGTTTTTATGCAATCAAGAGGTTTAAAAAATAATATTTAGCTAAATTTATGGCCACTAGTGGCTAGTGAGGTCCTTTCAGTTAGGTGAGCGGCGTTGTCACTGAAAATTCTTTGTTCTTTTTGTCAAGGTTTTCCATTACTGGATACAGGTAATGAGAAAATTAGTGACGCTTTTGTAAATATCCGATCGAAGGAACATTTCCCATGGCAGTATCCAACTGGGTCCTTAGTTACATTGTAAGCCGTATCATTCATTTATATGCAAGAACACTAGTTAATTTATACAGAGGTACGTACGCAGGAGATAGTTCGTAATTAGGCACTCCCTCTCCATCAAAGCAATGGTTCTTTTTAGTGGGATTTCTTAGAGGAAGTCATGAAAGGGAAAGGATTTTCTGGTAAATGGATTGACTGGGTGATGCGTTCAATTAGGGGAAGGTGAGCATCAATATTAATGGATCTGTGGGAGATTACTTCTCCACTTATAGGGGTTTAAGGCAGAGAGAGCCTTTGTCCCCTCTGTTGTTTAATTTGGTAGCTGATGCCCTGCCAGTGATGATAACTAAAGCTGAAGAGCAAGGTCTAGTTAAAGGGGTGGTGCCTCATTTAATTCCAGGGGGTGTGTCTTTATTGCAGTATGTTGATGACACAGTCTTGATGATAGAATGTGAGGACAAGTCTATCCTTAATCTCAAATTTCTATTGTATTGTTTTGAATGGTTGTCTGGTTTAAAAATCAACTACCACAAGAGTGAAGTTTTTCTTCTAGGGGTGGATCACTTGGAAGCTTTGAAAGTCTCTAACAACTTCAACTGTAGGTTAAATGAGGAGACTCGGAGGAGAATGGATAGTATTAAATCCAAATTTTTTTGGAGAGGAGCTAGTGATAAGTTTAAATACCACATGGTCAATTAGAGAGCAGTTTGTAATCCCAAAGATTTTGGGGGCTTGGGGGTGATGAATACTAGATTGATGAATGATTGCCTGTTAAGTAAATGGATTTGGAGGATTAGTAGTGCTGAGCAGGAGATCTGGTATAGGATTTTAAAAGCTAAATACTTTCCCAGGGGTGATTCCAGAAATTCTATTCCCAGTAGAGCTTCTCCATTCTGGAAATCTATCCACAAAGTGAAACATTTTTTTAATATGGGGGCTTCTTATCAGGTAGGTAATGGGAGGACTATTTACTTCTGGCATGATGTTTGGTTAGGCAACCATCCTTTAAAAATTAAGTATGCCCTGCTGTTTACAATATGCTTTGACCCTGCTATCAAAGTTCCGGATTGTCCTCTGAAAGGAGTCTGGCATATTAAGTTTGACAGGAATCTTGGTAGGGAGGAAGTAGGGTTGTGGAATGATCTTAAAGAGCATCTAGTTGGAGTTTGGCTCAATGAGGAAAGGGATCAGGTGGGGTGGTGCCTAGAAAAGAAAGGTCTCTTCACTGTTAAATCTCTGTATCATCATTTGGCTTTTGGGGGAGCTGTTAACTTGTGATTGAAGAAGCTGTGGTCCAGTAGGATTCCTCTAAAAGTTAAAATTTTCTTGTGGCTAACCTTCCAAAATAGCAGATAAACTTAGAGTCAGAGGTTGGAAAGGGAATGCTAACTATATTTTGTGTTGGGTGTCAGAAGATGCAAATCATGGAGTGTCAGAAGATGCAAATCATGTTTTCTTTAATTGTGTCTTAGCCAAATTTGCTTGGACCTATTTTAGAGAGATTCTAGGGTGGAAGAGATGTCCAGTCTTTTTAGACGATTTTCACTTCTGTTGGCTGGACTCATGTGGTGCTAATGAATATAATATTTCCCTTCTCAGTTTTGTAGCTCTTTTATGGACAATTTGGAAAATCAGGAACAAGCTGGCGATTGAGGGGAATTTCCCTAAGCATCCTCATGAAGTGATTTTCAAATTTATGTCAAGTTTGCAGCGGTGGCGGGTGCTAATCACTACTAGAAAAGGGGTTTTTCCCCACGGTTGAAAACCGTCAGGAAAATAGAAAAAATCGTCAGGTTTTATTTTCCTGACGGTTAACCGTCAGGAAAATACCCTTAGGTCTGGGTGGTCGGGAAAATTAAATTTGTCTGACGGTTAACCGTCAAGAAAATATTTGCTGACGGGCGAAAACCGTCAAGAAACATTAACCTGACGGTTTTGAAATAACCGTCAACAAAAATCATTTTCGTGATGATTTGCCCGTCAGTATGTAGTTTACATGACGGGCAACTGCTATCATCAAGTATATAAAACCTGACGGTTTTTTCAATTACCGTCAACAAAAAGAATTTTCGTGACGGTTTTGGCCCGTCAGGTTTTATATACCTGACGGGGCGACCGTTACTGTCAAGTATATAAAACCTGACGGTTTTTTCCATTACCGTCAACAAAAAGAATTTTCGTGACGGTTTTGGCCCGTCAGGTATCTAGTTTACATGACGGGGCAACCGTTACCATCAAGTATATTAAACCTGATGGTTTTTTCCATCCGTCAACAAAAAGCATTTTCGTGACGGTTTTGGCCCGTCAGGAAATTGGTTTTCGCGGTGTCAAAACCAAAGCCAAAATGACTCAATTCCTGTCAACAAAATTATGATTCTGGCAGCCCACTAGCAAAAATTGTCAATTCACATATTCATACACATTCACGCATCATATAATTCACAATACACATCCATACATCATATAATTCACAATACACATCCATGCATTACTCCATACACAAATAAGAAGTTCAAACTTATCATTTCAAGCCCAATACCATCCATAAGGTTCACTTGTAGAAAGCAATCCGCACAAAAGACATCTAAAAGTCCAGTACTAGCACAATACACCTAAAGACTAATATCACATACAAGTCATGTAAGTACATCTAAAAGTGTAGCAATACCATGTTCAACTATTCAAAAGAGCTAGCAAGACACCATGAAAGTTCATGTAGACAATTAGTTGCATCCGTCGCGGTTGATGTTGTTGGTATCATCGTTGTTGCCGCCATTAATGTCAGCATTGCAGTTGTCGCCATCAATGTTAGCATCATTGCCATCAATGGCATTGTCATTCGGTGCTGAGCCCACATGGAAGGATCCACCCGATCCGGTCCTTCCTCAGAAGATGAATAGAGTAGGCCAACATTATGAGTCCGCTTTAGCACAATTAAAACCATTAGAAGTGCTAATGTAAGAGCTAAAACAACCCAATTGAACACTAGCATTATAAGTCCGCTAAGCACAATTAGAACCATTATAATTGGTAAAAGAAGAGCTAGAGCAATTGAAATCTTTAACAAGCCTGTTTTTTTAAAAACAATTGCACTCATGGACAAAAATTCTAAACAAGCCTAATACCACCTTACCATGAATATATAACTAATTGGGATTGAGGTTAAGCACATGTGATAGAACACTCAACATGAGTCCACTCGCCACTTCTTTGCATTGCTTGTTGTCACTCCGACAGCATCAAAAGTATTAGTGTCTAGTCCAAACTAGTCCTCCAAATGATAGAGATTTGGACAACCTTGTAACTTTCATGAGATATTATTTGTAGTATTGGGAATAATTTTAGTTGCTAAGTATTCTTACATGTGATTGTGCAGATGTTTCACGGCGCAGCATCTCTGGTGGTGGTTCTTCACCCATCTTCTGGAAAAGTATCTACATTTGAAAACTTTACAAGGTTATATTTTTGGCTTTCTAGCAGGATCCTAACATATGAGTCAGCAGCCTCATGTGACTATGCGCACAACAGATAACATGGTCAAGAAACGTTGTAGAAAGACAGCAACCAATAAAAAAGTAGCACTGCATGATGCTCATAGAAATTATTTGTCACAACCGCACAACCACAACTCGAGCATCGGTTTGTGTAACAAGGAGACCATAAAGCCGATAAAAAAAAAGGTAGTTTGAAACATGATCTCACATTACTTCAGATTTGCATTTGCCAAATAAAATATCATATTGCAAGCTCGCATTGAATTCAGTTTTCTTTAGAATAGATTTACATGGTTTGTATTTAACAATTTATCTATAAAATACATGTTTGCAATATCGATTAGATCATTGGAAAAGCCAACTATCCACTTCAGCTTTTTTTCGATGGTTCAAGAAAATGGATAACCTTCACAAAGAACCAACTCTATTCGCCACTCTTCATTCTCTAATGCCTCCTTTGCTCTCACCCTTCCCAAATCCCAATCAATTTATCAAAAGAAAAAGCTGGAAAACATATGATATGACAAAGATTAATTGAACCAATCCTTTCCGAATCCTTTCATGTATGTCCTCGTAACCCGAAGCATTATCTCGCATTTAAATGAAACCAACTTAACAAAGCATGAAAAAGCGGGTTCAAATCCCACCCACAGGTGGAAACACCCTTTATAAAAAACAATGGCATTGGTAAATAATAAACATGTAAATCATGATTGGCCTTGAGGTCTATTCAATTATCACAAAGAAGATTTTTAAGTGGACACTATTCACTCACTCTTGCTTGTTACTTGGGAGAACATGATTTAATTAAGCGCTTGGTGATCTTATTGTGAGGAGCTATGCACACCGCTTGTTACACAAACCGATGAGGTATGTTCAATTATCTCAAGATACTTCTTTTAAGTGAACATTATTCACTCACTCTTGCTTGTTACTTGGGAGAACAAGATTTAGGCGGTTGGTGGTGATCTTCTTATTGTGAGCTATGCACACCGCTTGTTACACAAACCGATGCTCGAGTTGTGGTTGTGCGATTGTGCTTAGCCTATGTACAAATAGCAATGCTCCTAAAATTTATAGGTTTGGCTTTGCATACTACTACAACAAAACCTTGAGGTGCCCTGTGTTTGTATAAATTACCCATTAGCCCTAGGACACTGACCATTCATGAATCGCCCATACATAAATATGGAGATAAAGCAAGCGCAAGCTCACACATAAGCCCACAAAACAAAGGCAAAACAAGACCAAACCGACCTTAAAAATGACTAGGTATAAATTAGAGTAAATTGTATCAGAGATCACCGAACTTGTCGACCAGCCAAGTAGGCCACCAAATTCCCAAACTACAGATCTAGGTCGATGGAAAAAAGCCACTACAATGCCACTACAATGCCAAATAGAAACTAAGTGGAAGGCGGCAGAGAAATCTAAAAGCCTGTAGGACCAGTCCTTAGCCTTGTGGAAACAAAGAGATTTTGGAGGGAATTGTTCCCTCCATATCTTTCATACTTCATAAGTTGAACCTACTTTATACTAGCACAGCTCAAAGCTAGTTAAGTCTTTACATTTTTAGACTAAATTGTATAATTTCTTCTCACAACTCGATGTACTCAACAGATATGGTTATGGTTATATATGAAGACGTAAAGAATATACTTGAAAGCATTTGTGATATGAGGTATTAACAATGTTACCACAATCATTTGGCGGTGAACTTCTTGTGTCCGGAGTAGTTCTTGATTATATCGAAGCACATTACGATATGAGGTGGAATTGATGGCCTCGATATTTCTTGATTTAGGCGCTAGTAGAACTTCACCTTCTTGACAAAGACCATTCCCTATTGGTACACGACCATGGGGCAAGCCACCATTGGTGTTGTAAAGTATTGCTCCATCAAGTGGTTGTTTGCTCCCACTCACCATCCGGATGTTGAGCACCGGCATTGCAGAGTAATCATCCTAGAACAAAAGCAACATTTCATATGATTTGCTTTCAGAGAAGTTAAGTTCACTTGAGTTGAGTACAAACATGGTAGAACTTACAATGCGTTTGATGCTTTTTGGTCGCAAATTGACCATCTTTGCAAGATCTTGCCCACATTTTTCATACCGCACTTCATTACAAAGATATGTCTTTAGGCATGTAGCATTCTCTGGTCCAAACTTATGTTCCTACAACACGGTGAAGAACACAATTAACCTAGTAAAATATGACAAGATATGTGAATTGAAGGTAAGCAAAGGGCACCGATTCTGAGTATAATATACCAAGTATTGTTGAGTTTCGAGTATGATCGTGAGCTTCGACGGTTTTGAGCAACATCTTCAGATTTGAAGCGTGCCTCTGACCTCTCTTCGCTTTTGTCCAGAATCTGGTCGCTACACCAATTACGACAAAGATGTGGCCATACTTGCTCATTGCACCACCAAATCCTACCAATCAAGTATTGCTCATACTCTAATTCCCTTGGGCGTGCTAACGGTCATCAATCTCCTCTCCTTTTTTTGTAGTACTCCTTGACAAAGATCAACACGAGCATTATACATCATTTGCTTCACACGATCAAGCATAATTTTCAAGCACTCGACCGCTTCTTCCTCGTCGTCTTCGCTGACTTTGAATAAATGCTACATATAGGGACAAAATAAATGCAACGGGTTTAAATCTTTATCCAGATTTGAATAGTAGCCTTAACTTATCTGAATTACACAAGTATAATGGATTTACCAAAATTTACTTACCCAAAACTCATTTTTCACTCGATCTGCAGCAGTCATTCCAGCATCATCTTCATTGACAAAGTAATCATCCCATGTCAACGCAGGGCGAGAATTAAAGGTTCTACCTTGCTCATCCTTGTCCTCTACAACACCTGGGTACTCATGTCTAAGAATAACTCCAAGTTGTGCTTGATATGTGTAGTCCTTTTGGGGCATGTAATTGACATACTTGAATTGCCTACAGTACATAAATTAAGCATGAGAATGTTTGTATGTATTGCTGGCCATGTTAATGTAATCTTTAATGCCCTTTCCATGCCTGCACATGCATTCTGTAGATACAACTATGCATAGCAAATTATATATTGAATGCGGTTCAATAATGAAAATGCATGCGTGTTTTTATGCTAATATGTAATTAAAGAAAAAAATGATCAAGTGTGTGTATTAGAAATCGTGTCAATGTCCAAAAGAAAGTAAAAGAGCAGGGGGGGAGTATTTAGTAACAAGGTCAGTTAGCAAACAAACAAATCTAGTTGCGCAAATGCGTGAGCAACTCAGCTAGTTCAAATCATAATAGCAACGATACTGCTCCTTTGGGAGGCATTTCCTCCATGCTGCTGACCTCCACGTCGTCTGCGTGGATTATGATTCATATCCTGCATAGTTGCAATATGACATTAGTGCCAAGTCAATAGAACAACATAGAACATTTTAGACATACATAGCATGAAAACGAGTGTAATTAAAGGATCAGTTGTTAGAACAACATGGAACATCAAAACATTGTCATAGCATGAAACACAGGTACAAATTACACAATGTATTATAAAGGAACACTTCAGGGACAACAATACAAAAGTCAGAAATCATTTCGATCATAAGTTGGAGGCTGAAGCTCATCATCTAGATCCTCATGTTCATGTTCATGTTCATCTTCATCATCATCAATTTCTTGCTCATCTTCTTGAGGATTAACATTCTGTTGTTCTAAAAATTCCAAATCTTTTGGATTTGTTATCTCATCTAAGATCAATGGAGGAGTAATTTCGAAGTCATCCCCTAAGTCAATGACAAAGGTGCCATGCAAACCATCCTCCTGGTAGAACTCCATTTGTTGAGTTGGTCCTTTAGGAGGGGTCAAATCACCATTACTGTTATTCAGAGGAATATATCCTTGTGGAGCTACATGATATACAACCGACCATTCCAATAGATCAAGCCCGGTCTTACACTTGTATGGCGGGTAATAGACCTGTGTAACCTGACTTGCCATGACAAATGGATCAAAATTTGAAAGCCTAGATGTGTGCTTGACCTCTACCAAGCCCAAATTTTCAGTACGCCTAACTCCATTAGGTGTTGGGTCAAACCAACGACAATCAAATAAAACCAGCTCAAGCTGCATGCTGCCTTCCCAAGTAATCTTTAAAATGTCTTCAATAACACCATAGTAGTCTAGCACATTGTTGTTGTCGTCATAACTAGACACACACACACCACTATTGGTTGTAGTCAATCCAGATTTCTCACTCTCATACTTTGATGAACGGAATCTATATGCATTCTCATCATAACATCCATAAGTGGTAACTCTACTGCGAAAACCATAAGACATTTGGCGTAAGGCATTAGGAATGGTAGATGACTTCATGCATTGCAAGTAGACAATTACTTGTATTAGTCTCAGATTACTACAAAGATGATTTTTCGGTTTTTCAAATTGCATCTTTTAAGATAATTACTTGAGTTTTGAACCAATCGAAAAAATTGGGTCCATGATGCATAGGACGGCCTGATTTCCAACCATTTAACCTCAACTCCTGAAGTTGCTTTTCAGTTGGTTTCATTCTGCTCCTCCATTGTTCTTTAGAAAATTTACTACATTAATAAGATTAGTTAGAATGATGCAAATATAATTATAGAAAAGTGAATTAGGTTGCATAGCTTAAGCACATACTCAAAGAAACCATCCATCTTCGATAAGTTCTCAAGATGTACAAGAAGGCAACCTTGTACTCTTCTATTGTGAGATCACGACAACCTCGAGGACTAATGCATCGACCTGGGTATTGGAATATGTCAAGGTCGCATGAACTTTGAAATGTAGAGGCACCATCATCGTACCGAGGTGCCTTGTTTCTAATTGACCGAACTTTCGGGTTAAAATATAGTGAAAGAAAATTTGTAGCCTCCTCAACTAGGTAAGCCTCAACAATGGTCAATGCACTAATTCCACCCTTAAGTCTCATGCGTAACATATGCATTACGTTTTGTCACTGACATACTAGTTAGTAGTTACATGATATGTATAGTTGAACCAGAGCTTTGATAGCACGATTTCACTAGCTCTGAGGAATATTCTAAGTGCTGGAAGCTATCACCAGCTATCTTGCAAAATAAAGTACTTATTATGTACTTGTGAAAGTACTTTAAAAAAACGAAAACTGTGAAATCACTAACTTTGCATAGCTTTTTCATAGAAGTTCATACATGTACATTGATTTCAGTAATGAACTTGTATGATCAATTAAGGCGAATATTTGTTGTCAGCAGGTTGCAAGCAAGATAAGTACCATGGAAATCATCCAGAGATTCGAGGAGAAGTTGTCTAAGGTAAAGGATGTTCCGAGACATGTTTTCACCAAGTCATATAATGTGTAGAACAGATCGAATGCAAATATTAATGATATGGTAAAAACAAGTCAAGATTGAGAGGATGAAACAAGATGAATACAAAGCGACAAGAGAACGTACTCAGTAATAAGCAGTAGTATGTCGGTGTAGCAAGTATCCTAATCTTTGCTATATTAACTGATTTAGTGCAAATATGCCCAGGCCCTTCATCTGAGTCGTGATCGGAACTTTAATATGCTCATAGATTCCTGTTTAGATGGCCAATTTTCAAATGAGGAAGTAATAGAACTGATGCGTTTAGCTTCAAGATGTCTGGAACAACAATAAATATATATGCTAACATTAACGGTTGAATTCAGATAGGACAAACAAAGGTGTAAGTCAAAGTAAAACAGCTGAAGTAATCAGCTTTCGACATTCAAAATCATAGAAGCAAGCTTAAGTTGTAAGTACCTCAAGCAACTATTTTATGTATATTACAAGGATTTGAATCAAAGCTCCAATTTCTACATGCACTATATCCAATGGAAAGTTATATTATGATTAAAAATCCAGAAGCTTAACAAGAAGATCAAAACCGAAAGTACCAATGCACAATTATTTTGACCTTTAAGATCTACATCAACAAGCAAAGTGGATAAAATGTAAGTGCATAGTCATGAGGATAAGTGTACCTAAGCTTCTCAACCGAGTGCACCAAGATCAATTTTACATCTTGGTGATTCTACCTCCTCATCATTGAACTTCTCGTATATACACTTTACGCAAACCGCATCGAATGCGAGGATTAGAGCTCAAATAATGAGCACTCAAAGATAATTTCCGTAGCAAATGAAGTCACAACACTAGATGATTTTCCCACTACTTCTTATCTTGTCTTTGTAATCGAGCTCTTCGATTAGTGATAGGGTCAAACATACTTGTAGAACATACCACGGAAGAAATACTTACACTGTTATCTCGAGAAAAGAACAAACAATGAAATGCTACTGTATGAACTCAAGATACCAAAGGGACCTCAGATAGTGTAGGTAAGATTCCATGTCGACTAGGTTTCAAATCATTTCGGGATAGGATCACTCATTTCTAATTTGCCCTGCATTAGCGAGAATACATACCATTTCACAAAGGACAAAATTATCTGAGAGACTCCTGACTGAAGAAAAGTAGAAGCATTTCATCTGGCGGGGAGGCGGGGGCGCGTGGGAGGCGGCGAGGCGTGGAGCCATGGGGAGTGGAGCCACAAAATGGGAGGCGGCGGGCACGGGAGGCGGCGGGCGCGGGAGGCGTGGGGGCGTGGAGGCGGCGGGCGGGAGTCGGCGACAAATGGGGGCGGCGGGCGCGGGAGGCGGCGGGCGTGGAGGCGGCGGGAGGCGGGAGGCGGCGGGCGTGGAGGTGGCGGGGAGGCAAGGGCACGGGAGGCGGGGGAAATGGTTGGAGGCTTGGAGCTTAGCTAGGATTTGGGGAGAGGAAGGTCGGGAATTTTTTCAAGGTACGCGAGGCCAATTTTTTTTTCCCGCGGAAGCTTTCCCACGTCGGGCCAAAAAAATTAACTTGACGGTTCTAACCGTCAGTAAAATAGTTTTTATTGAGAGTTATATAAAAACCGTTAGCAAAATTTGAATTTTGCTGAAGGGGTACTATTCCCGTCACGAAAATAGTGAATCTGTGGATATCATGGAGATATGCCCATGATCTTAGG